>OZ010743.1:92403366-97263366 GCA_963932245.1 Tachinus rufipes
TTTAAATGGGCGCTTTGGCTGTCTTTGCAATTCTCTACTCTTCTTTTTTATTTGATAGCCTTATTTTTGCAGTTGGGGCTTTGATGTTGACTTTGAGATGGTAAATTGACATTTGTCTTTTTTCTGTTGTCATACATTCATGTGTGTTGGCAAATTGTCTTCTACTGGATAATACCTAAAGTTCTGTTAACTGCTGTTTGACGTTTTTTTCTAAAGTTTTTTTAAATTTTTGTTTAATTTTTTGTATTCCAAAACCATAAAAGCTGTTTTTGGCCGATTCCTCTTCTACTTTGTATATTTTCTTCAAGCATCAGTTGAGCTATTCGGTATCTCTGCCAACTTAATATATGGTCAGGTAGCTGATCCGGATTTTTTATATTCAGCATGTTTCTGTAGTATTTTGAGCTTTCTTTAATCATCTTAAGGATTTTATATGTTGTTTTTTGGTTTTTTGAACATATCTCATGATGTTATGCGCTTCCGATGTTAGTACTCTTCTGAGGTGTTGCCACGTGGTTTCAATGTTTTGTGCTTTTTTTTAATTTTTGTGTTTATATGGTTGGAGGTCAAAGTTTTTGCTATTGGCTTTTTTGATATTTTGAGGATGTTGATCATTTTTTTTTAAGTTTGGGAGTTTTTTGTTTAACCAAGCGGATGCGTGTTGTTGCTATGATTAGATTGTGATCTGACGGGACGTTAGCTCCCGGATGTGCGACTCGCTTGATTTAACTGCGGAATCGAATAGAGGGACACTGCTAAAGTTTGCGGAATCAAGTATTGCCTGTATTGCCAGCGTTCTGCAATTGTCATATTTGTAAAATTTGACGTTCTTCACCTATAATTCAGTTAAAAGTTCGATTTCAAACTGCTCGGTTTTGTTTCAACAAAATTTAACAAGAGTAATAATTGTGTGAAAAATGGAAATTTTGAATCGTGACTTCCGAGTGATGATTTTTTATGATTTTCGATACGGTTTAACACCGCAGCAATGTGGGGAAAAACTAAGTTCGTTATTTGGGGATGACGCACCGTCAAAAACTATGGTTTACAGATGATTTGCAAAATTCAAGCGTGGAAGACCAACGTTTGATGACGATCTTTGAAATGGTCGTCCATGCACCTCTGCGTGAAATGATTTTGTCAGATTGGCATGTGACTTATAGTGACCTAGAGGCATCGTTACGGATTGCAGCAAAACAAATACATACGATTTTGCACGATCATTTGCATGTCAGGAAGCTTTGCAGTCGTTAGAACCCACACAATTTGAATGAAGAACAAAAACAGGCACGTGTCAAGTGGTGCAAGGAAATGCTAAAGAAATTAGAAGAGGGTTGTATGGGTGTTTCAAAATGAACTTAGACCCACAAAAGTGGTGCGTTCACAAAGCGTTTCAAAAAGAATGATTGCTTGTTTCTTCGAAAAAACGGGTCATGTTGCAACCGTTGCATTAGAGGATTGAAGGACAGTTAATGCTGACTGGTATACTTCAATTTGTTTGCTGAAAGTTATTGCTGAAATTAGAAGGAACAACATAAACCGGCGAATTATTGTTCATCATGACAATGCAAGCGCTCACACAGCACGATGAACTGTAAAGTTTTTGACCAGTAACAACATTCAATTAATGACTCATTGCCCATAATTGCCTGATTTATTTTATATATTTATTTTGAGAAGCAATAAAGCTATTTACATAACGTAGTTTGTGTTTTGCTTTACATTTTCCGCGAACTTTGGCAGTATCTCTTGTAGAAAGAATTTGAACATGCTCTTAATATATCAACTTTTCCTGAATGATACAACGTTTTTTTAATGCTTAAATACGTTAATTTTGTTTATTAATATAATCATTTAAACAAAAATTTAATATAATGTGGTGCTAAAAAGGTCAAATTGTTGGAAATGACGGCGAATTGAGGTGTGTTGGTTTTTTTTAAATTATTTGCTGCCACGGCGTTAATTTTAATTATACGATTTATTTTGTTTTTATATCTTGTAGTAAACCGTTTTTTTTTAAGCTTGGCACACGATTAGATAAGGAAACCGCACAAAGTTTTTAAAGTGTATTACTGATACTACAAATTATTTGTAATAAAATTCAAGGATTTGTATGCAATGTAGCAGTCTTCCTTGACGCACCCATTAATGACAAATAAAAATTTTACTTTTTAATCAAGTATTTTTAACTGCTACTGAAACAACAGTCATTAATTTACTAATTGTAGTTTAAGTTTTACTTTTGACTACTTACCACGTCCTAAGTACAGCTTATAATTTTTTAAACTAATCAATTTTAATTGAAACACGCTTACGCCTTTCTTAAATACGCAATCTGCAACGGCTTCTGCAACTGCTGAGTCTATTATTTGATTTGATTCAACTGGTTGTCTTACTAAATTGTATGTACTTTAAAAATACTAAAACGACAGACATCTATAACTAGCTAATATTTTCGAAATTTCGTTGCATTAACGTTTGTTTGGTAAGAGAAAAATATATATTTTTTTAATTGCTATTAACTTTGTCGTAAGGACCAAATTAATAAAAAATTTACGATTTGTTGCATCTTCAATTAGAGTTTGAAACTAAACTTGAATCCAAAAAAAATATTTATGTTGTTGCATTATGGTCACACAGGTGTTGTTTTTAGCTATTTTTGTTGATTTTTTTTTTTAATTTCAATGAAACTTTGCACTTTTTTTTAATTTTAACTGTGAAGAGCATCTTATGCCTAATTTTAGATGTTTTTCTTGTTGTTTATATATGTACATCGCCGGCAATCATTTACAAAAACAATTAATTCAGCCTCTACATTCTATAAATTGCATAACAGATCCGTTTTAAACTTTTTGCCCACAGTTTAAACGTCATAAATAATTTATTTTTTACCAAGAATATAGCTTCATACATTTTCAAGTATTTAGGTTTTTTTTAGTAAACAATTTCCGTTTTTCTTAAGTTTACTGGTGCGCATTGTTTTTGCACTACTTTTTTACCCGTACTTTGCACCTAGTTTAATACGCTTGATTATTAGCTCATCAAGTCATGCAGTGGCGTGAAAAGTGGCTGGGTGATTATGATGATTATAAAGGCAAAAATGACCTACCACAATCGTCTAAGAAACAATCAAGGAACAACAATGTAAAAGAAACGGAAGTCTCCGAGGAGCATTGTGACTCTCATCTTAGCAAGTAGTCACGTGTAACTAAAGAAAGAAGCAAACATACCAAACCAAACTAGGAATCAAAGGAAATCCTTAGTAAATTGCGTTAAAACAACTATTTGCGACTTTAACTTTCACAGTTTTTTTTATAAAGTGTTTATAGCATATAATTAACCCAATATCTGACAAGAAAAATGTTTTTTATTGCCATTCAATTAGTTTTTAATAGTCATATTCAATGTGTTAAAAAACATTCTTACACTTTTGTATGTCAGCTAGTTTGCAATATGTGCTTGTGCAGTCAGTAATCGAGCCTTTAGAACCTTGCTCAAGTGCTAGACTTGCTTTGAGGATTTTGTATAGAGGCCCATTTAATAATTTTTGTAACATGATTGAATATATCTTATTAGCTCTTAGCGACTTTTTTTTGTTGTTAGGCGTAGGTGGAGAATCTTCTAAAAACTTTGCTCCCAGGACGTGTCGGATTCACCTTTTTAAGGGTGCCTACCGACTAAACCCCACCCATCTGGGAATTGCCTGGAAGTTCGAGACCTTTCAGCTCATGTACCTTCCGTTTGGAGATGTGTATGTAGGAGGTTGTTTAGGAGTTGCCTTATAGGCCAGTAGAAGTAACTCGGCTACTATTGAATTTACTGGTCGTTTGTGGACAAAATCTTTCCGATCTGGTTCGGCAAGTCTTGCCAGATCTGGATTGGAATAAACCGCGAGGTTTTTGAAATACTTTTTAGCCAAAGCTTCAAAATGTTGACGAAGTGGAGGAATCTCTAGGTCTGTTTGAATGTCCAGATTTTGAACGTACCATAGAGCTCCTGCGAGCATCCGGAGAGTTTTGCTTTGAAAAGCTTCTAAGCAATTTAGGTGGCTACTTGCCGCCGTTTTCCAAATGGGGGAAGCGTATGTGATTATTGGTTTGATGATCGATGTGTAAAGCCGGATTTTATTAGGGAGCGACATGCCGCTATTCCATCGCAGCATTGGGTAGAGAAGAGATTTAGCCATTTTTGATTTGTCCAGAATGGATTGAACCTGAGGCTTGTAATAGAGACCCTTGTTCAAGATTACCCCAAGATACTTGGCAGTGTCGGACCACGGTATGGAAACTGTCGTTGAAGGTGACGTTCTTATGCGGTTTAAGTGACCAACGCCGAGTGAAGAGTACGGTCTTGCTTTTCTCTGAGTTTACTCCAAAGTGCCATTTATCCATCCAATCTTCCAGATCGGAGGTGGCTTTTTGAAGACGTAAGGTGATTATTTTAGTCGACTTTGAGGAGTAAATCAGTGCTGTATTGTCAGCGTATTGAGCCATTTTAACTTCGTGCATGCGCCCTGAATGCATGTCGGCTACATAAAATTTAAAAAGATGCGGCGAGAGAATAGAGCCTTGAGGAACTTCGGCCTCTATCTGCCGAGAAATAGAGATGTGGTTATCGAGTTTGACCACCAGACTTCTGCGTTTTAGATATGAGGCCTTATAATACGCAGAGGAAATCGTTGTCTGATAGGCTTTAGAAACAGTCTCGTGCCAGACTTTGTCGAAGGCTTTTCGACGTCGAAAAAGACCACTCCCATGGCTTTTTTCTGTCTGAAACCTTCGACAATGTGGTCCGCCACTCGGTTGAGTTGGTGTACGCTCGAGTGTCCCCATCTGAACCCATGTTGATGGGAGGGGAAAAGATTGTTCATATTCGTGTGCTCTTGAATGATATCCAAGATCACCTTCTCAATGACCTTGCTTAAGGTGCATAGTAGGATTATAGGCCGATAATTTTGGGAAAACAACCTGTTTTTCCCAATTTTTGCGATGTATACCACGTGCGAGCCTTTCCAGGCTGACGGGAAATGCCCAGTGCAAAGAATAGCATTTGCAATATTGGTTAGAGCCATAATTGCTTTTTGAGAGAACGATTTAAGAGCTTTGTTAGATATTTTATCCGGGTCAGGAGCAGAACGGGATTTTAATCTTTTAATGATTTCTATGATTCGAGAAGGTCTAACGCTTAAGTGTGGTGTCATTGTCAGCGGTTCTCAGAAAGTATTTGACTTCCCTGCAAACCCTTTAGATGTGCTCCAGATCCGTATAATCGGTATACAGATATCTTAGCGACTTAAATAGATTAAATGTGTTGATTCCTTATTCTAGACTGTTTTCCTGAATTATTCTTATTCAAGTTTTATTTGTGTGCCTCTTGGTATGGTAATTTAAGATTTTTTTAATCAAGAGATTTTATCAACGTAGATTCCGAGAACTGTTTTTGCGTTGACTGACTGTTGTACTTTTTGCTTTATGTCAGCAGATATTAATGTTTCCAGTGCGATGTTTACATTAAGTGTTTTTTTAAATTTCTATGGCATTGTTGTTTGCCGTGAGACTGGTTATATACGTGGCCCAGTTACTGTGTCTCTTGGTTGTGTTAAGGTACTTTCTAGAGTTTGCCGTTGCTGTGTCAAGTTTTTATTTATTTATTTATTTTACCAAGTGTTATTGTCGGTGTAAGTGTGTTTGTCCGTGTAAGAGTTAATAATTGAGTCAGTCATTGTCTTAAGTTCATATGTTGTTTTTGCAACTTTTGAACAGACTCTTATTTAACTAACTTATATTACTGTATAAATACCATTTAGGATTTTGTTGGATTGTGTTTCTGTTATCCAGAAGGAATGTTTTTGTTTTTTACTTGACACGTACCACTTTTTATCAATTTATTAACTTTATATTTTGATAGTGTGGCGCTGTTGTCGTTGTTTATTATGCTGAAGTTAGATTTAATTATTAATTTTAAGAGTTTTTTATGTATTTTGTTTAGGTTTATGCTTATATAGTAGGCGGTCGCATTGCATTGAATGGGTGACCAGCTAACTCTTTTGCTCGTAAGTTGCTGATGATAGGAAAGGTATTCGTATTTGAGATTTTTTTTTTCTGGTTTATTTTTTATTGCCACCTTGGCTGTCACCAAGTCTCTAAAACACACTTTTTGTAATAGTATTAGATTCAATACGTTTTTGCTATGAATTCCAAAGAGTTGCGCTGCAAACAGCTATCTGCAGACAATGTTAACGTTTTTTATTTTTTCTTTGTTGTGTTTTGAGAAAATTAGCACTAAATGCCGCAGAGCTTGTCTTACAGTGATTTAGATTAATCTACACAATAGACAAATTTCCCCGGCGACCGGCAATGAATCTCGAATTGTTGAGAAAAATAAGTGCGGTTAGCTTTTTTACCTGCTTCCAAGGACTTTTTTCCGTAAGTAGAACTTGTTCGTCTTTCTGCAGACGTTGTTTTGGATTTTTAACCTGTTTAATAGGGCGCTTGGTTCTAATTGTAGCTCTGAACCCCATGTAATTATTCTTCTTGGACCTAGCAATTTTTACAGGCAATAATCTAAAATAACTAAACTGAGTGATGCTTGCTCTGTTGTTAGCTCATCAAGTCTATAGTCTTATAGTTTTGGTTTTTTTTTAATTGAGAATGCAACTAGGGTTCACTTTTGGGATTATTGGTAGTACAATACTTTTAAGGATGTTTCTAATAGTTTTTTAAAGTTTTTACATTTTTTCTATTCTTTTTTGCCGGCTAGTTTTGAGACGTTGGTATACTACTACTACTAGACATGTTTTTCTGTTGTTTTGACAATGATGTACCGGTAGTAGTTTTTAGTGCAGTTGTCGTGGTTTGTGCTGGTTGTAGATTTTGTTTGTGCGTTTTTGCTGTTGAGTTGGTTTAGTTGCTTGGGATCTTCAAGCTTTTTTTTTTTGTTTTTGTGCTTTGCGGATGGTTGCTTCCAAACGCTTTAGATTTGTTGTTATTGGCATTGAGGACGGTTTGTGGTTCTGCAAAGAATACTCTGTATTTGTTTATCATTTCAAGTCTCAGGCATACCGAAACACAGAATACATAATAAAGTGAAATATTAATTGAGTTTTTTTTTGTTAGTTAATTTTAAACTAAACTAAACTAAACTAAATTGATTGCCTAGTTTACGTGAGCTAAATGTTTTTATTTTATTATAATATTGACATTTAGCTAGCGAAAATAACTGCAAGCCAACAACGTTGGATTTAAGTTTTTGGTGTACCGCATCTTTACATTAGTTTTGTAAATCAAAATCTAAATTACCTTTTTTTTCTCTTTTTGATTTAATAACAATTAAGATTGTTTTCAGTAGAAGACGGTACAAGATTATCTGAAGTTTTGTTAGCAGAAATAATTTTTTGTTTAATTTTTAGCAAATGAGGCTAAGTAATAGCAAAAAAAAAATATTTTTGTAGCAAATGAGTTCACGTGTTACAGTTTGTTTTGGATGTAGCAAATTCAATTTAGTTTTGTTACTAACGGATTTTGCTAGACTGCTGGTCCTAATTCAATAATCTTTTGGCTTAGAGAATTGTTTGAACCACTTTATGTTCAACATTGAGCCGGTTGTTGAAGCCGGGATGCTACGGTTGCATACTCTGCCATGCCCAATAATCTATTTGACATTATTAAAGAATTATTTTTTTTTATTTGTTACTGTAACAGGGCTATAAATGACAACGATCAAATCACTCATACATTTGACTACAATTATACTGTTTTTACAACAAAAAAAACAATGACTGAAAATATTTAATCTATAAGATCAATATACAACGGTTGTTATTTTGGAATATTTTTTGCATTTTTTTGTCATTTTAGAACTAAGAGCCAAAGGCCTGATTGCTGCGATTTTTTTATCAGTAACTTATTTTATAGAAATGATTTAATGTTAGTAAAATGAGACAAAATGCTATTTAGATTTCACTGACATAATTTCTATAAAAATTTACTAAAGATAAAAATCAAAATTGACTCATGTACATAACTACTTGTTTTATTATGCTGTTTAAACCTGAAAGTAATGATTATTTCCATAATCTATTGCCGATCTATATTTTTTTTAAACTTTGTTTATTAATCGGACTTTCAACATAACTATTGCTACAGGACGTGTATTTCACATAATTTTTTCTGCATAACTGTAATATAGAGGACCTTTGCAATGAAACACAATTTTAAATTTTTAGTTTTAGACTTACAAAGCTATTAGCTTTGTAACATGCAAACATATTGATGGCTAACAAGTCACACTTGGCACCATGTAATATTGTGGACCCATAGTTTTTTATCTGATATTATGTACTGAGCTGACTCAAGACAATGATAACACAGTTTTGCTGTATTGGTAAAGAGTTGTTTCTACTGGTTCCAAAAAAACAAAACTTACCTTATTTTTTTTTCTTGAAATATTAAGAAAATACTGGGTAATGTAGTTTCTTCTAACACATATTTACAGTCGATATTATTATAAAGAAAGCTGACAACTGACTCATTTAAATTGCTTATTTAAAATAGAATCTCATACCAAACGTTGACTACAAATATTTGTTTTATATTTTCTTTAAATTTGTAGGCGAGTTTTGCTTCTACCTGCTTCAATTTTTTTTACATCCCATCTCATTTATCACTTGATTGAAAAAAAATTGTCTAAAAACTTGACAAGGCTGTTTAACGATCTTATGTAAGGATCTTTACAATACTTTACAAACTTAATATATGTGACGTTATGGTAAACTTTGCTCAGACTCTTACTGAATTTATTTGAGAATTATTATTACTCTAATCGACACCTGGCTCTGGACCAGTAAGACTATTACTGTTAGCAGTTAATTGCATTGTTCCACAACTTTTAATTTATAATTTCTGGGAACTTGAATACAAAGCAGGAGGTAAGCAATCCAAAATATACTTACCTTACTTACTTTTGTGGTTTCAAATTTTATAAACCAAAACTTTTAATTGTTTTTATATCTTTGTACTCTCCAACTTGCCTTGCCAGTATGTAGTTTTAAGGTTAAAATAATGTTTTATAGTCCGGAATAAATGAATAATAATAATATGAAACGTGTATAATGAATCAATCAATAGTTCAAAATCAACTAATTTTAATAAGTCGAGTACATAAATAAAAACTAGTTCTATTGAATTTTTTTATCATATTAAATTAAATTTTCATCAATTTTTAATTTATTATTTTTTGATAGAATGGTTCAAATTAAAATAATTGGTACACAATAATATATTTATTTGCATTTCAATAGAAAAATATTGGATAATAACATTTGTATGTTGTGAATCGATGTTAACTAAAGTACAAAACAAACAAGCAAATTTAAAATTAAAATATTGCTGGAAATATTTTGTGGAAATTTGCATTTTTGTATTTATTTCCCCATCAATTGCGGTTAGTTATTAAACACTGGTCGCATTTGTAGTTGTTAGCAAAGTACATGGAAAACGCATTCGGGACTCGAATCCGCTTATTAAATTTAATATAAACGAACATACAGTGTATTTTATGTTTATTAAAATCTTGGATGCAGGAACTGAATATGCCATAACCAAAAATATTTCAAGTAGAAATGAAATTATGTTATTACCTATTTTGCATTGCCCATTAACGTGCAGGGACTAGCAGGAACGAGAGAGGAAAAGTAAGCGTATTAGTAAGTAGTTTACAGTAATTCTGTAAATTTGGATTCAAAATTCGCGTGTGCCACCAACGATAGTTTTATTTACGTACTTTTAAACTGTTTTAAACTTCGAAGATTGCGCTGTAATTAGATGGCTTAATTGGACACGTTTCTCTTTCATGAGCATTGCAAAATTAGATGGGGCCGCATCTAATCTCGAATTAATGATAATATCAAATATCTGGCCATTCATACAATCCACAAGTACTATTGTTTTGTAATATTATTAGTTTAATTAAACGTTTGTTTTATTCAATATTTTAATTACATTTGTATTAATTAAATTTGTTACTATGACAAAATATTTAATACTATTTATCAGATAGATTTTTCGACATATTTACGTATACAATATGTTATGGGGCATAAACAGGACCGTAACCAATACATTTTATTTATTTATGCATATATTCTATTCATTTAAATTAATATTGTTAGTTTACTGGGCTTTAACTTTATCTTAGTAGTTTATAGTTAAAAAAAATGTATAGAATTTTCACTATGTTATAAATATAACTTAAAATAATTTGTCTTAGTAGTTTGTGTTAAAATATAGAATTATATTATGTCATTGTATTAGTTACATACTAAATTAAATATAATAAGAATTAACTCTATATATAGATTACTTAGGTATTCTACAGAAATCAAATATTATACTGACACTGAAAATTTGTTTTTAATTTTGACTGTTAAAGATTTAATGTTAAAATTTTGAACAAGGAATTACTTGACAAAGGGTAAGCCATGTTTTAGTTAAATTTTGAATCACATGTTTCTACCGACCTTGTAAATTTTTGCATTACAATTACATAAGAAAAGTGTGGTAAGATACCTTCGTAGACAGAGATGCATTGTTTTACTTTGGAGCAACGTTTTGAAATACTAAAAATATATTTTGAAAATGGGTATCAATAGTCTGCAACAGCGCAAAAATTGCGTACGATGTTTGGAACAAATGAAGCGCCATTCATCAAAGGATTACAAAAGTTTGTGAAAAAAGTGCGTGAAACTGGAATGCTGGTAGACAATGTGCGCATCAAGCATGCTCATTCAAAGCGTTTTGCTAAAATTGTCGCTTCTATGGCTCGAAGTGTACGCGAGCACACAGGAACATCAACTCGGCGCAGAAGTCAGCAAACTCGATATTTGGTAAACCAATTTAAGGCGGATTATTCACAAAAAAATTGGTATGTTTGCGTACAAAGTGCAACTTGCTTAATAAATTAAAATAGCTGACCTTGGTGCCCGTTTTTGCTTTGCTCAGTGACTAATTTTAACCGAAAAATCATCTTTTTGGACAAGGCGCATTTCTATCTTGCAGGTTATATAACAAACAAAACTGTCGTATTTGGGGAACAGAAAATCCACAGGCAATAGTTAAGAAATCAATGCATCTATTGCGAGTTACCGTTTGGTGAGAATTTTGGAGTGGTGGCGTTATTGGGCCATTTTTATTCGAAAACGATGATAGAACCAACGTTACTGTTACCGGAGATTGTTACAGAGGCATGATCACTGTTTTTTTGTGGCTCAAATTGGATAAACTTAATCTACAGCAACTCTGGTTTTAACAAGATACGACAACATCCTATACTGTACATGCCACGATTAATCTTCTGCGCACCAAATTCAACAACCGCGTTATTAATCATTTTGGTGATTTGGTGGAACTGGCCACCTCGCAGCTGCGATTTTACCCCGCTGGATTTTTTTTGTGGGGCGCATGGTAGGAAAAAATGTATGCTGACAATGCACAGACAATTGACTACTTATAGCAGAACATTCACAAAGCTATCCTTGAAATACCTCTGAAACAGTGACGCAAATACTCGATCATTGGTTTTTGAGAATGGCTTATTGTCTGCCGCGGCGGTCATCTAAATGAAATCATATTTTATACTTCGGAATACACATTCTTTGAAATAAATAAAAATAATCTAAAAATAAGCTAATTGTTTTTATCTTATATGATTAAATTTTCAACTTAAAGATGGCCCATCTTTTATTAATAGAGATGGGAGATTTTTATTTTAGATAGACATTACGTTTTTCGACCACATGTCCCTGACATTTTTTAATTTATTTCTCATTTTACCATAATGTTAAACGCTTATTCCATCTGCTTACGGTACAGACAGACTTTCTAATTTTATTTAAAATAATTTCAGGAATTTTCTGTAGTTTGGCATGATATTATTGTTCAGGAATCTTAACTGATTTTGTACATGGTGCTTTTTACTAACATATTATTTTTGGATGTTGAAGTTTTTGGAAACTTTGAGGCTACTTGCAACATTTTTATGTGATTGTTGTCTATTTGTGTGGTGACTGCTAGCGTGGTGACTAGTTGAACCCGTAAGAGCATGAAACAGTTAACAGTAGCTCTGGTTTTGTGTGGTACGAAATGACTTATTAAATTGTTTTTTTGAATTGAGTAGTAATGCATTTTTTTCAAAAATTCTGTAAATCTACATTACATTTTGCATATTTTGCCTTTAGTTTTAGTTTAAGTCAATGTTTGTTTTAAATTTGTATTCATATAATAGTTTAGTCAACGTTGCATCAATTAGATGATAGCCTTAAAAAACAGACTAAACTAGCAATTAAGAAGCACTTGTGGCTAGCCTACAAAAATGCGTCTTAAGTACACGCACATTTTTGTTTATAATTATTTTTTGGGCATCTAATTGGAGTCATATTGTTTATATATTTTTTAAGTTACGGTGTTTTGCTATTTGGATTATGTAGGAAAACATAAAATTATTCATTAAATATGAATAAGTTTTTTATTTGTTAAAATGCATTAGCCAAAATTTACCGCAATTCAAGTACAGCAAAAGGCAAAAGTATTTTTTTATTTCTAAGTGTCGATGTTTAGTGCAATTAATGGATGGCTGTGGTAAGAATCAAAGTCAAAAGTTAAATGTTTGTTGGTTAAGATGTTTAGTGACCGATGGATGTTCTACAGGTTAATTTTTTAAATGAATGTTGGACCATCAATGCAGATTACTACTCTGGCTGAAAAACCTTTTAGTACTAGTCACTAAGTAACGTTTCTATTTGCTATTATAGAAGCAATTCTAACATTCTAATGAGTAAAAACCAATGAAATTATATAATAATACAGTTTTTCTTACTACAGTTGTACTAGTAAAGTTAAAAGTGACTAACATAATCTTGTTGGATAATTAGAAAGTGGTTTCTTCAATAAAGTGAGTCTAATATTATAAAATCTTTTTTACTTATTAATATTTTTATCTCTAAAGTAGTACATTATCAAAATATTGTGCAAGATTGTTAAACAAAAAAAAAATTGAAAAATAGAGTAGTAATATTTTTAACGTCGACAACATGGTGCAACATACTTAAACTTACGTTGTTTAAACAGTATAATTAACATGTTTCAATAATTGAAGACGAAGAAAGAAGCTCTGTTTTAAAGAATATGAAGAAGGCAAATATTTGCTTTCATCGTCTAAAACAGCGAAATCTTATAAAGAAAGGTGAAACTTAAAATTTTTAACATACAACACAAGAACTCATATGTCCTTATATACTCATATACTTACATCCGAAATATAGAGAAAATCAAGTGGAACGTTACTGCCCTTAGCAAAGTTTTATCAAAATTAAACATACTTTTTTTTCTATTCTAGAGAAACCGAGAAATCGTAGGAGGAGTCGGTTTTTTAAACCACACACAATTGAATAATGACATGCTATCAGTTAGAAAATTTTCAACATGAGTTTAATTAATATTAAAGTGAAATAAGAGATTAAGATAGTGCAAACGTAAGCATCGACGTAACCTTACACGGACAAAAATGTTGACATATTTTACAACAATACATGTCTAGCGCTAGGTGATATCAAAACTCAGTTTACCATAGATTGCGGAGATTTTAACACTAAAATCGGTCTTAAAACGAATAGATCTGATACAAGTCTGGAAAAATCAGAGGGAAGAAATGCTCGTGCGAAATAATGCTGCACTTTATCTTACAACACAACCTCAAACAATAAAAGGAGATTGTTAAAAACCTAAGAGTACTTAACTGCAAACCACATAATCGTGAGAAGCATAAACTAAATGAACTTGAAAAGAGGTTTAAGCTTACAAAAACAACGTTTAACCGATCATGGTCAACTCCACATACCCACTACTCCAAATCCAGAAAAGAAGAAAGGATTAACAATCCAAATACAACCAAAAAGGAATTAAAAAAAATAAGCATTGAAATTTCTAAAATTATTAAGCAAAATATTAGAAGTTATTGCAACAAAAAAATCCAGCAACAAGAGCATGAAGGTATTGTGCAGAATCTCTAATGGAGGAAAGTTGGAAATAACAAAACTAAAAATCGTGCAAGGGAACATTACAAGGAATTAATACACTCCATACAAGAATTTTACCATAAACTATACAAATGTTGCCAGGTAGAAGATCTGGACTCAAATGCACCAACACTTCTGCCTGTATAATAATACATTTTAGACAATTGGTACAATACAATTACTATCCTGCTTTAAAAAAGGAAATAAGGCTGATTTGCAAAATTATCGAATAACATTAAACTAACTCAACAAATTGTACAAATGAATTTGTATTTTTACCAACTAAACAAACAAACCTGATTTAGAACAAACGACAAAAGCATCATGGTTCTAGTAGAAAAATCAGTGGAGTACAACAGTTTTTTTTTTTCGCATCAAAGGAATTTCATAAAGCTTTTGACACAGTTGAATTAAATGCCATCATTACGTTTATGAGAGATTTTTTTATAGACGCTACAATATCAGAGAAATTGCATTAAATGATTAATTTCATTGAATGTGGAAGAGGAGTAAAACAGGAGTCATCATATTTCTAAAACTGTTTATAATTGTTTCAGTTCAGTTCAAGAAACTTAAATGGGACCCAAGACAAATCACCATAAATAGTCAAAAACTCAATCATCTTTGTTTTGCGGACGGCACAGTCTTTATAGTTGACAACCTAAGACAACTAAAACAGATGTTAAAAGAATTTTATAGTATATGCTATAAAGTTGGTTTGTAATTTCTTAAACAAAAATAATAACTAATTTGGTACCAAGTAAACACTTAAATATTGGAAACGGCGCAAACGTGGTTTTAATCTATAAACCCATACATACTTAAGTCATAAAATCGGATTAATCAAATATAACCAGACATGTAAACTACACAGAAAAATCAACCTTGCTTGGGCACTGTATGGAAAGCTCAGTTACATCTTTAAAAGTAAAATTTCAATGTTTGGAAAGAAAAGTATATGATAAAGGTTTAGTATCTGTCTTTACATATGGAGCGGAAATTTTAAGCCAAACCGCCAACTTGTTAAAAGAACTTAAAGTAACCAAACGTAAAATGAAAAGAACAATGCTTGAACTATACTCCAAATACTACATCTACGGAACTACGGAAAAAATCAACGTGGTAGACGGAGTCAAGTTGAGATGGGTCGACCACGTAGATCGAAAGAAAGACGGAAGATGAACCAACGATTTAAAGAGAATTACAAAAAAATGAATCTAAGAAATTTAAGACAGAAGACGATAAGTTATGATGAGGAATGTTTAATGAGCCAAAGACAGATCTGTAACCGCAAATTTATTAGTTACAAAGCCTGCACTTGTTGGAGATTCTCCATTCCATATATACATGTAACATCTGCATGATAAGATGTTCTTTGCATACTAGGAGATAAATTAAGTTCAACCAACACTATTATATTCTCTTGATCAACGATTTTTGGTTTACGTTCAGCGGTGGATTCATATTATTGACACTGAATGTCAATAAGAAAAAACAGAGAACTACTGGACATTTTTAAGAAGCTAAAGACATCATACCTTGGGCACATCCTTAGAATCAGTAAATATAATCTTCTCAAATTTATAATGGAGTACAAAATAGAAGGCTGACGGGGCCCAGGCCAAAAAAAACACAGTTAGCTCAAGAACATAAGAGACTGGACGGGACTAGACTCTCACACCTTATTCAGAGCGACAAATGATTGGGGAAAGTTTGCAATGATTTGGCCAACCTTCAATAATGGAGAAGGCACCTAAAGAAGAATCAGATTGAAAGTTTTGGAAAAAAACTGGTATTTTTTAGAAATTGGTGAATTCTGCCAATTACGCGCCAATTTGGTACTTTTCAGTTATGAAATTGCTGCTAATATTCTATTAACCATTCATCATTTTTAATTTCTATTGCAATTAACATAAATGTAATGAGTATCGGCGTATTCTTTGTTTGAAAAAAACATTTTACTTATTCCACAAACAATATTAGACTGTTATTTGCTACTCATTTGCTAATGGAGTTGTCAATCTATATTTTAATAGGATTTTTATTGACGAGATGGATTTTACATGTTAGCACTTTTAATGGTTGTAGTTCTAAACTGTGTTCTTTTTTAAAAGCGTAGAACTTTAAATTGAAATAAAACACAGAAAAATGTTTTTATTATTTATAAAATTAGCTTATTTGACAGATAAATTTATGGCAGTAATGTTTGAATATGATTTCGGGCATGTGACAACTGCGGCTGGAGCGTACATGGCGTAATCTGGAGGTCTAAATTTTTTACACTGTTTGCAGTAATTTAGGCTGTATTTCAAGTGCTCATTTGTTTCTGGTTTATCGGTGTAGACATGGGATTTTATATATTTCCAGAGAAAATAATCTAATAGCGTCAAATCGCACAAACTAGGTAGCCAGTTAACAGGTCTGTTTTATGAAATTAATTGTTTATGAAATGTTTTTTTCAGTAAATTAATAATATCGCATGCTGTGTGACATGTGGCGCCATCCTGCCGAAAAAGTTAGCAATTATGTCTCTGTATCGCTCACCGTAAACTGTAACGTTCCAACCATCAGTTTTGACAATGTCTTGTGGATTATTATTGTTTTAAATGCGACAATTTTGTTTGTTGGCATAGCCATTTAACCAAAAGTGTGCTTCAAAACTGAACATAATTTTTAAATGAAATTGTGGATTAATAGCAATGTTTTTCTTAGCCCATCTACCAAATGATTGTGTGGTTTCAGTTCCTGTATAATTTGAATCTTGTAAGCTTGTAAATCAAGATTTTTTTGCAAAATATTCTATAGAGTGGATGGACACAAGTTTTGTTGAGCACGATGACGAATTGACATATTTGGATTGTCATTAACAATATCCTCTACACTAGTAATTGTTTCTTGTGTGTATTGTACGACGTTGTATTGGATGCTTATTATCGTTTAGATTAAACGTAATGTTAAACGATGCACAGTTTTTTGAATTAATTGCTCTGATAACCGATTCTGAACATCATACAATGCACGGAATGCCCGATGAGTTTCTCGAACTAAACCATGTTTTTCAAAACAAATTTGAACAGTTTGCAAACGTTGCTCCAGTTTGAGTATATTTATGATAAATTACAATACCAAACTAACCTCAAAACAACCGAGAACTTTCAAATCAGCTTTTATCGATAAGAGTGCTGCTAATTTAAAGTTTGCCGCTTCTAAAAAACACCTTTTATTAGGAAATTTGGACATATGTTATAAGCAATTTTAATTCTAATGACTTTAATAACGTTCTCTTAAGCTGTGAACTTTGAGTTATATCTTATGTGTCGTTGCTTATTATTATATTACAGGGTTTGTGCAGGGATAGCACTATTATAAACATAGAATCAGTGAGTTGACTTTTTTTAATTTACATAACAATGAAATGTTTTAATTTCACGACGGCAATGGCAGTTTTTAAGGGTGTAATTCAGCTGTCAGAGGTTGTTTACACATAGACTAGGGGTCTTGGAAGTATGTAACACAAAGTGCATTTGCAGTGAAGTTATTGATTTACTGACAGCTGTAGCATGCTTTGAGGGTTTTTATAAGATTGTTATTCATACACTGGCAGTTTAGGTTTTGAGATTGCACAATACCTGCAAAAAATGGCAAGTTTATACAAGTTTGAGCTTTGAGGTTGTATGCAGGTCACATTAGATTAGTAAGGGGCAGTTATAAACACACAGGTAGTAGAGTATATATTAGAATTGTGTTAATAATGTGACTAGTATATTGGTATATTATGTATGATGGAAATTTCTACATCACGACCTATTTGGTCTTATGCTAGAAAGATATTCTATGAATGCTAATTTCACAGAATTTATTGGTAATTGTGTGCAGGTTTATGAGAAGCGCAGCGCGCTGGAACAATTTTGGGCCGTAGCGGTGACGCTCTGATGCAAGAGGGCGAGATAGTTTGGACTTGAGTGCAGCACAGTGGGGCTAGAGTAGCTTGGAAAGGAACAAAGAAAGAAGTCTCAGTTACGTTTGCACAGTAAAGTGATGCTGGCTGTTCCTGAAATAAATTAATGCCGACTTAATTAATATACGAAGTAAACGCACGGTGTGGTAGATGGGAGGTTTAGCGTTTGTTGCGTCAGTTATATAAGGAATTTATTGTCTTAAATTTGTTTTTATTGTTCAATGAAAGCTGAAAAGTTGAAATTATTAAGATAGTGTTCTATTTTTTCTACGTCTATCTTACAATAATTTTAGATGAAGCGCGGTTTAGGTTTAGTAGTAATCTTTTGAAATTTTATACGCGTTGGTAGTTTTTTTGATGATTTATTCTGAATTGGCAAAAAAACTTTTTTACAAAATTAAATAACATAACAACAGTCTTTCCAATTAAAAACTAAGTGAAATCAATTAAAACAAAGACAGATGATGCTCTAATGCAGATAACCAATAATTTGTTTTTTATTATTCTTAAAGATAACCTGCAGCTTGTTTCTACAATATTAAAATAATGATACTATAAAAAAAAACACTTAAACACATCAAGATTAAAAATATGTAACGTGGGCGTAGTCAAATTTAAAAACATTAAAAATACTTCAATATGTACATGAACAGGGTGCAAAGTATGATTGCAATACAAACTGCAAGTGGTGCTTACGGCATCCACGAGAAAAATGTATAAACGAGATCATACATGGGCAATTCCATTTCAAACGGACCAGAGCTAGGGGGGGGGTGCGTTGAGAAACTTGCTTATGTATTTTTTTTTAGTTTCTATAACTTATTAGTAGTCCTTTGATCGGTATATGAGGGTATAAAACCCATTAAAAAAAATTCTACAATTTTTTTAAGTATTTTTGACGTTTTTTGACTTAATCGCATTTTTTGTTTAAAACCCGCAATTTTAACTCAAAAAAATAAATTTACTAATGAAATCAATCAAAAATTTTTCGTAGAATCCAAATCTGGCGCCATTTTAAGTTTATACTTTGTCTATACGCCGCAAAAGCCATAAAACCATGTTTCTGTTCTCAGTGAGCTGGGCAAAAAGGAGCATTTAAAAAAAAAAAATTTAACCGCTAAAGTTGACGTGTTTTGATGTAAATTAATTAGAAAATATAAATTTGTTCTGTGTATTTGAGTTTTAAGCGTCTAAAACTCAAAAAAACTGCAAAAATAAGCCTATTTTTCAACATAAACTTTTACAAATGCACATTTAACAGTTTTCAGAGAAACTATACACCAAATATTATTAAAAAATTTAGTTTTGCAAACAATTTTACATAGAAAATAGTCAGTGTCGTGCTTATCTGGCAAAGAAAAATCCATCTAGAAAAAAAAATTTGTTCAAAATTTTCTTAATTTTTTTTTTTTTTAATTTTTTTAAAGATTATTTGGATTATATTTTTTTAAGTTGATTTCAGAAGTTTAACAAAGACATTTTTTGTCGCTTGAACCAATTTTTGGCCATTTTACTCTTTGTTTGATAGTTTTTGCGCATGCGGCACAAATTTTGTCTCGGTCTATCGGCGCAAAAATTTAAAAATATTATTATTTTTGGCATTCAAACATAAATCTGCCTGCCGCTTGTTAAAATTTGTTAAAAAAAAGTTTTAAACCACACCCTAGTGTGTTTATAATATTTTTTGTAAATAAAAAAAAATAATTAATTTTTAACGCATTTTTTGCATAAAAATTTTGTAAACATTTTTTTCTAGATGGACTTTTCTATAGACAATGAGTACAACACTGACAATTTTCTATGTAAAATTGTCCCCAGAATTCAAATTTTTAATAATATTTGGTGTATTGTTCCTCTGAGCGCGGCTAAACGTGCATTTGTAAGAGTTTATGTTGAAGAATAGGCCTACTTTGCAGATTTTTTGAGTATTAGACGCTTAAAACCCAAATACACAGAACAAATTTATATTTTTCAATTAATTTACTTAAAAATACGTCAACTATGGCGGTTAAAAAAAAATTAAAAAATGCTCCTTTTTGCACAGCCCACTAAGAACAAAAACATGGTTTTATGGCTTTTGCGGCTTATAGACAGGGTATAAACTTGAAAGGGCGCCAGATTTGGATTCTACGGAAAATTTCTGATTGATTTCATTAGTAAATTTATTTTTTTGAGTTAAAATTGCGGTTTTTAAACAAAAAATGTGATTAAGTTAAAAAACGTGAAAAAAACTTAAAAAAATCGTAGAATTTTTTTCTATAGGTTTCATACTCTCATATATCGATCAAAAGACTACTAATAAGTTATAGAAACTAAAAAAAAATTTATAAGCAAGTTTTTCAACGCACCCCCCCCTAGCTCTGGTCCGTTTGAAATGGAATTGCCCACATAAATTATAGCCAAAATAAAAAATTAAAGAATGATAAAATAACACAAAATAGCTACGTAAATACAACATAAAAACAAAGAAAAATGGATTTTAATAAAATAACTTACGGTGGTCTCACTGTGTCTTATAAAACCAGCTGGGATTTGATGTCTTTGGTTCCTATTTAAACGAATGTTATGGGAACTTACAATATATTGTTTTGCATTAAGGTAGTATTTTAATAGCATTTATTATTTGTTACGCAGTTTATGCAAAAAATATATAATAGTATAAAGGGTGGGCAATGCAAAATTTGGAATTTGAATTACCGTTTAGTTTGTTTTTCAAAGGTATGACATTTACAAAATGGGACGCTTTACACATGAACAAAGTTGGGATATATTGAAAATTTACTTCCAAAGTAGTAAGTCTTCTACTCAAGCGGTAAGAAATGTACGAAACAAATTTGATAGAAAAGAAGTACTTTCAACGCAGTTTGTGGACAAATTTGTGAAACAAGTTAGGGAAACTGGATTATTAGTGGATAAATCAACACGTTCACGTTTTTGTCCAGTGCGCAAAAAAAATAATGCTATTGCTCAGAGTGTGCGTGAACATGCATCAACATTAACTTGTTATCGTTTCAGAAACTGAACATTTCTTACACTTCTCTGAGAAGAATTTTGCATAAAGACCTTGGTTTGGAGGCCTACAAAGTTCAATTAGTTTAAGAAATAAAGCCTCATGACTATTCGATGCGTTTTCAGTTTGCCCAATAGGCTAAAGATCGTTTGGCCGAAGATGAGCATTTTACCAAAAATTGTGTTTTTCGACGAAGCTCATTTTCATCTCGGAGGCTATGTCAATAAACAAAATTGTCGCATTTGGGGATCAGAAAATCTACACATGACTTGAAAAGCTTATGCATCCACAACGAGTAACCGTTTGGTGTGGTTTTTGGTCCGCCGGCATTATTTTTCTTCAAAAATGAGCAAGTAACCGCCGTTACCGTCAATAGCGAATGTTACTGTGCTATTTTTGTTTTCAAAAATTGAAGAGCATAAAATGTATTAAATTTGGTTTCAACAGAACGGGGCCACTTGCTATACAACTAACGTAACCATCGATCTTTTGTGCACTGTTTTTGGAAATTCAATCATTAGCTGAAATGCTGATGTATTTATTTGACCCTGTTGGATTTTTTTTGTGGGGAGACCTTATTAAGTGTTACGCTAACTATCCAGAGACTATTAAAGTCTTATAACACGAAATTAAAATTGCCAATCATGCGATTGAAGCTCAAACAATCAAAAATAAACAATAAAACTGGGTTAATCGGGTGGGTTACTGTCAAGCTAGCCGTGGCAGTCATTTAAATGATGTTGTGCTTCATTCTTAAATGAAAATGTCCGGCCTTTCTAATAAACTCATAATTTTGATGAAAATAATCATTAGTTTTTTATTTATAGCCGATTCAAATTTTAAAAGTTAGATGGCTCACCTTTTATAAGTAGTTGTAGTGTTTTTTTTTTATTTATAGAACTATTAGGTATTGGGTTCAATTTTTATGAGGTATATTCAATTACAAGGTGGATTTTTTTCCTGTGTCGTTAAACACTTACTACACTTTTTTAAAGCGTTTTAATGCACTAAAAATACATTGGATGTATATAAACAACTTAAACATTTGTTTAAATTTTAAATTGTCTTACTACTGTCAATGATGAATATAAGAAACAGCCAAGTATATTGTTCAGTTATGTTCTACACAAATGGCTAACATCACTCTTAAGAATGTACTATGTACTGCTATGTTTTTCTAACGTTTGTCTTGGCCAGCTTAACAAAAACTTTTTCAAGCAATATAATAACAAACATTATCCACATATATTTTTCTATTCATTAACTTGGTGTGTTAGATGTGTATTAGGAGAACAAAGTGAGATTGCCACTGATATAGGAGTGTGTCTAGACCACCGCTAATGTAGCACAAAATGGATTGATTCTTACTTGAATTTAGAATCTAGAATTATAAGCAGAACTAAACCACTTATAGCAAATTTTAGTTTCATGTCCATTAAGTGCAAAATTAAGCAATGTCTGTAACAATTAACTTGAACAATAATTTATAATCTAATTAATACATTTTTTTATTTAAATTTATTTCTAAGGTTAAGAGTAAGCAAAATATTTTAAAATTAATGCCGTACCATCTATTATTAAAAATATACTAAAAGACTACATTGTGATACACACAGTATAATTTAATTTGTAAATTAATAATTATCAGCATGAAATATTTATTCAATAAGCATAAATACTAATTTTAAAGTTCAAACAAAAATAATTGCAATGTATTACAAATGTATATATGGTCGATTCTGAAACAAGTGAACTGTAACTAAATCCATAAACTATATGCGAAATGACAAACTAATATACAACGATCCATGCGTAACATGAATATAATTCATAAATACATTTACTAGGTCATATGGGTTAATGTGTGCAGAGGA
Source organism: Tachinus rufipes (assembly GCA_963932245.1). NCBI lineage: Eukaryota > Metazoa > Arthropoda > Insecta > Coleoptera > Staphylinidae > Tachinus > Tachinus rufipes. Next base: position 92,426,277 of record OZ010743.1, read on the forward strand.
CTAAATAAAAAATGATCCGGCTAAATGTAGCAAAATGTAAACGGATTTCGTTCAATTATAACCGGGGCCGTAATTTATATATTTCGACAGAATTAATATTACATTAATTAATGAAATTATTATTTTTTTAAATTTATAACCTTGATTTAATCTGATTACACTGTCGTTTCGTAAATAAATAAAGACAATTCAATATATAGAATGTGTAATTTATGGTGTCGCCAATCAATGAAATGATAAGCTTGCAAAATTGGTAACGGTATAATAAATATACATCAGGTACCAAAAATAATAACACGGACATTTCGCCAAGTTATCAAACCTAAATTATCTTGGAATAAAATTCCTTACAACTTTATTAGCGGGCCCATAAATTGTAAGGTTTTTGGCGTGCGTTTATTTTGTAATATAAATGAGCGTACTTCTTGATTTGGCTACTGTTTGCGTCCACAAACCGGTCCGAACTTTCAATAAGCAACGAAACTGCTGCACTCAAAAATCGTGTTGTACGTGATCTTACACCTAAACAGCTTACACTACAATTACAATATTATTCTTGTTTTGATTTCATAGTCCAAATTATAATTAAGTCATAAAAATTGATTGCAACTTATATTTTAATAAAACCAATTTACTTTGTTGGAGATTATTATTTCTTGTTTAATAACAATTTCAATAATAACTTTTAGGCTATAGTAAAAGAAAACTTTCTCAATTCTGTTTATTAATTATTATACGTAATTATAAAATTAATAACAAGAAATGTTGCATTTTATTTACCTGAATAATTCAAGTAGATATAATTATTGTCGACCCTATCATTACAAAAAAACATAAGCTAGAAGTATAGTTAGTATATTAATAATGTATTCCAATCAATAATTAATAATGATTTCAAATGATTATTAATTTATTTAATTACATTTTTCATAATTCATTGAGTTTATAATAGTCAAGTAAATTTTTATAATTATTAACTATGATGTATCTAATCTAATTGTGCAATGAGAATGATATTAGTAGGGATAAAAAGGAAAAAAATAAAGAGGATATATAATAATGCGTGTACTCTGTCGCATGCGAATGTATTATTAATAAGTGTGTATAACACATGACATTACGACAATTTCAATTAAAACCCTGCTGGTGGTCAGCCGCGTTTTAAATTTTTAAAAAGTGTGGTTTGAAACACGTGCAGTGTAATAGTTTCATAAAGTAATGGACAAGTAGCACGCATGTCGATGCCGTGCCTACTCTATGAAAAGAACTCTTATAATTACCGGTCACAGATCTTTGTGAATTGTGCTTTTAAATTATGTTCAATAGAATATAAAATGAAATCAAATGAAGTGGAACTATAAATATAGCATTTTTGTTCTAAGGAAAATAATGTCACCTAAAGTTTATTTTGTTTATACCTGGAGTTTAATGAACTGCGTTAGTTGTCTCCAATCAAAATTGTTATTCAAATTACACCGAACATTAACAATATTTTTATTTTAAATTTAACTAACGAATAATAGTTTTTTTAAATAATTATGTATCTGCAATTAATTATTCGATTAACTATCCGGCACAGGATCTGAGAAGAATAAAATTTAAAAAAAATTAATTTAAAATATATTAACAGTAAAGCTAAAAGTTAAAATTAAATAATTAACTAGATTGTCAATTGTTTTATAAAGTTGTTGAGAGGTTGCTCATTGTCAAGCCGCTCAGTGATGGCAGTTTAAACATTTTGTATTGTATTTTTAGAATTAATTAGTTAATAAGAGTTTGCTTTGAAAGTAATATGTTTTGTATTTCCATAGTTAAATATTATTATTATATAAAATAATTTGTCAAATAAAGTTAAGTTTGTTATGTATTTTTTATTTGTGAGGATATTACAAATGGCGAGTGGATTGCAACTATCAGAATATATCTGCAAAATGGTGAATATAACAGATCACTTATATTAGTGATAAATGTAAATAGTAATTGTAAAAATTGTAAAATTGATAAATGAATATATAATGACACCGATAGTGGGAAATGTAAAGGTATTATATATATGATCACGAATCATGCGACTGGTCCATATATGTAGCACAATTAAAACAATTTTTTATCATAAGTGATACCTATCAACGAGCAGTATTGTTAAATTCTTTAGGCGAACAAACATTCAGTGTATTAGTAAAATTATTTCAAAAACATTTTACTCCGGTAAAATCATATTTTGCCGAAAGAATAAAATTCTATTCCGCAAGAAGAGAGCATTGTGAATCAGTTGTCAATTTTGCGGCACGTGTGAAGTCGTTATCAGCAGACTGTGGATTTAGTACAGAACTGCAGATAGTCATGAGAGGTATTTTTGTTATTAGTATTGGAAAAGGATTAATTATGGAACGGCTGCTGAAAGATGCGAGTAAAGCAAGTATGAATTTAGCCAGTGTAATTGAAATTGCCCAATCGTGGGAATTGGCAGCGAAAGAAAAAGAAGAACACAGGATCAAGAGTGAATATATCAGTAACAGTATGCATAGGTTGGATTCAAGAAGTGGACCAAGCACCTGGCCGGATAATTATCGCGGAGGACATCAAAATGTAGCGGGAAACCAGCGAGGAGTACCTGGACAACGAGGGAAGTGTAAGGTTTGCGGTAGAACAAATCATGACAGCAATGACTGTAAGTACAAAATTTATTCTTGTAATAATTGTGGATTAAATGGACATTTAGCACCGATACGTAGTATTAAAAGAAATATTAATAGAAGAAATAATTATTTAATTGAAAATCATGAAAATGATAAAACTGATAATGTATATGAGGATATGGTAAAAAAAATAAATTCTATTTATTGTAATGAAAATCCTATAACATTAAAATTTATTGTGGAAGATATTCCAATAATATTTGAAGTAGACACAGGTTTTGCTTTTTCTGCGATATCGGAATCAATATATAAACAACATTTTAGTCATAAAAAGATCAGAGCAGATGGTCTGACTTTAAAAGATTATGTAGGGCATATGATTTTACCAATAGGAAACATTTATTTAAAATTTTATATACAAAATTACTCAGGGAGATATGGAAACTTATATCATAAAAAATGGTGGATCTCCTCTTTTAGGAAGAATTATGTTATCAAAATTAAATTTAAAACTTGTACCAGTAAATAATATTACAATTGATAACAAATTAAATACTCTTTTAAATTATTTTGAAAATTTATTTAATGAAGAATTAGGTTGTTTTAAAAACCAAGTTATTTCATTAAAACTTAAAGATAAAGCGACAACGAAATGTTTTAAACATAGATCACTACCATTTGCGTTAAAGGAAAAGGTTGAGAATGAAATTAACACATTAGTAAAATGTGGAATTTTGAAACCGGTAGATAAGGCAGATTGGCGTACGCCAATTGTACCTATTTTGAAACCAAATGGTTTGGTCAGGATTTGTGGCGATTTTTGCATAACAATAAATCCTCATCTAGAAAATATCAATTATCCTTTATCCTGAAGAACTGTTTGCAAGATTGCAGGGATGAATTAAATTTTCTAAAATTGATTTGAGTCAAGCTTATCAGCAGATTTTAGTAGATTCAGAAACAGAAAAATTGTTAACGGTAACAACGCATAAGGGTCTTTTTAATTAAACACGTTTACCATTTGGAATAACGTGTGCTCCAGCTATTATTCAAAAGATTATGGAAAATTTATTATCTAGCATACCCGGAGTAATTGTATTTATTGACGATATCTTAATCACAGGATCTTCAGATAATGAACATTCATGGATTAAATTAACAAAATTGAATAAGAAGGGATTAAGAATACAAAAGAATAAATGTAAATTTTTTAAAGATGAAATTGAATATTTAGGTCTTAGAATTGATAAAGTTGGGTTACATACTTCTTCTGAAAACATTAAAGCAATAAAGTGTGCTCCTAAAACTATAACTGAGCTGAAATCATTTTTAGGCATGGTTAATTTCTACTTGAAATTTATACGAAACGCTGCCACTACATTGCACTCTTTATATAATTTACTAAAAAAATGTACATTTTAATTGAGATAACAATTGCCAAAATGCATTTATACAGATTAAAAATGATTTACTAAGTAGTAAGGCATTAATTCACTATGATAGTGAAAAAGGATTAAAATTGGTTGTTGATGCAAGAGGCAATTTACAATTGTATCGGATCACAAACCACAAAATGTAATGTAAAAATGTACAAGGTGTTTTATTTGAAAAAAATACATTTACTAAATAATAATAAAATGTACACCATGTATATTAAAAATATTTTTAAACGATAGCTTGTTTAAAACCTAAATTTTTTTGTTAATAATAATAATTTTTTACGTTTAGAGAATTATTTAGGTAAATAGTAATTTTGACTAACCCTGTATGTGGTAACTGACAAACTAAACAGGCTAGAAGTAACAAGGCGCCAGATGACAAAAGTTTAGATGTCCTGACGTAATTGTTTAGTAAGTAATCCTTTATTCATATATACCAGTTGGTGTAGAACACATAATACATACATAACAAATGATAAAACAGAAGAAAAAATAAACATAAAAATATATACAAAAAAAAACAAACAAAAATAATTAAAAAAATAATCTTAAAAGTATACACTATATAAACAATAAAAGTTAAAAAAGTTAACAAAGCATCAATAAAATGGTTTTACATTACATACACGAATTAATTACTACAAAATTCTTCTAAGGTATAAAAGGATTTACTAATTAAATACGTCTTTAGTTTTTTAAGACATTGTTTTTTAATTTTAATATCTATAATCTGTTGCGGAATGTGTTTAAATATTTTAGTGGCTAAATGGTAAAATGATTTTTCTACATACTTATTTTTGGGTATTTTTGATCTTATGAGGTTATTCCTTGTGTGGTAATTATGAACAGTATCTTTTGAAATAATATCTGGATGATTTTCAAATACATATTTGGTAGCATGATATATATAAAGAGATGGCACAGTAAGAATTCCAAAACTAAGGAAGTAGCTCCTACAAGAATCACGTGGTCCAATACTCGCTAAAATTCTTATTGTTTTTTTTTTGTTTTTTTAAGTAATTGCTAAATTGTTGTTGTTTCCCCATATTAAAACTCCATATTCAACCAATGAATTAAAATAAGAAAAATAAACTGTTCGCAATGTTGATGGATTGCAGATTGATTTTAATGTTCGTAACGCATAAATACTTCTATTTAATTTTGTTACTAAAAAATTGAGATGTATTTTCCAGTCAAGCTTATTGTCAAAGTGTAACCCAAGTAATTTAAATGTGTCCGAAGTTTTAATTACTATTTGTTCTATACTAAAAACAAGATTCTCAAACTTATTTGGTGGAAAAAGAAGTATATTGGTTTTGTCTAAATTTATTAACAATTTATTAACCGACTCTATTATAATGGTCATCATCATACTACTACTACCAGTGAAGCGCTATGCTGCAAGCGGATCCTTTTACAAAAAACGTACAAATTTCGGAAGAGTGCATATGTCTGCTTTGTAGACTATGAGAAAGCATTCGACCGAGTCTACCATAAGCTAATTTTTGAATATTTAGACAAAATAGGACTAGACAACTATGATGTAATTGTATTAAAACAGCTGTATTCATGTAGCCAGAATCAAAGTCGACCACGCACTGACACAGTAAATCGTAATTGAACAGCCCCTTGTTCAATTAGGATTTACAGGCAACAAGGTGCGTTTTATTGCCAACATTATTTAATATTTACTTTAAAGAGGTTGTTAACAATTGAGCAGAAGGCGTGAAGATTGAAGAGGAAAACATTAACATAACATAAGATTTGCAGATGATATTGCCATAATAACTGAGAGTTTGGAAAGTCTGCAAAATTCAAGATCAACACAGTGAAAACTTAATGGATGGCAGTCAACAAAATAAACGTCTAAAACAGCAGGCTACTAATTGAAAGGCAGTTTATTGAACGCGTGAAACACTTCTAATATCTTGGCAATTGGATGATTGTGACAAATAACTCCTGAAGAGATGCTTGCGCGTATTTAGATGTCTCGAGTTGCATTTAGATCATGGAAAATTATCATATTAATTAATTAATTAACTCACACGAACTCCAACGAATAAATGTTTAATCTAATGAAATACAATAAAAACATGAAAAACCAAATACTAGGCATATTGTCAGAAGACCAAAATATCTATTGCGCCGAATTATACAAGGAAATAGCTGCTAGTTATCCGGGTCGGTTTTAATACCTTTACTAATGACTGTAGGGCCATTTTATTTTTACAAACTACACATTTATTTATGTTTATTTTTAGAATTGGTTGATGTGTGTGTTGACTTGACCACGATTGGTAAACTTCATAGGCTGCTTGACAGTTTTATAATATTATTTTGTAACATTGTGTTAGTTTTACTTTAATAATTTCATTTATTCTGGCCAATATATTTGCTTAAGTAATGTTGCGTTTTTTAACTTTATAGTTTGCTTTGCTAATCCAGTTTTCCCATATTTTATTGCTCTACATGTTTTCTTTTCTTTTTTAAGATATTTCTCGTAGTTTATACGTCTCTGAATTAATTCAATTGTAAATATTGTTAAAATTAAATGTTTCAACTGTTACTTTATTAGGTTTCGAATCGGTTTGGCTCTTGACTTAATATATTTTGGATTAAACCGATCTGTTTATTTAATATATTTTGGATCGGCAATGTTTGATAGAGAAATTGTAAACATTTCTGTTGTAAAATCTAGTTCTGCTTCCCATTATGTTAAAATTGATTGACTAATACTTTAGCAAAACTGATTTGGTAATATTTACTGGGTCCACATGTGTAAACTGGACTATAAATTTTTCTGGTTGTGAATTTATGTTTTGTTTTAAAGATTTGTTAAAACACTCATCATTAAAATATGACTAAGAAGCCAGTATCGATAAGGGCTTTATAATTTGTTTTAAAGGTTTAAACTGATAAGTTGTCAACAATGTTGTATTTAATGTAAGAGGCCGGAAACAGTGGATCTTTTTTAGCCTGTTTTTCCGACGACAATTGCAATGTTTTGTTAGTATATTTTATCTGGCACAGTAAAAACAAAATTTTATAAATTGTAAGGAACATGGTTTTCCTGGATGGATCGGATAACTGCAAGTCCAACATGTTTTTTTGTTATAATTTTTGTTGAACAGTGGCTATACGGCTTTGAATTTTTAGTTGGAATGTTGTATACTTGCTTAAATTTTGTTGATTCTAACTCTAAAAGTTATCTACACTTTTTTTTTAGCTCCGTAATCGTTACGAATATAAAATTTGTAGCGTGGTTGCAAGTTATTATTTGTTTTTTCCAACGCCGTTTTGCTCGAAAATCCACCATGTCTTCTTAATAATGTTTGGATGGTAGTGATAAAAACTTTTTTTTTGCTCTGTTGGTAATTGAATTTGGTTACGGATTTTATTTTCTAATTCTCGCGATGAATTGTTTGCTACGAAGACTCTTCTGAAATTAACTTCAGAATCATCATAGTGGGATTAGGACACTGACAGTGACAAGTGTAAATGTGAAGTTTTATTAATTGTACTTGTTACACTATCTAAATTAAATATTCTTTATTGCGCGTTTTACAGCTATTTTACATTGCCCCAGTCTTACACTTTGTTTGAAGGAGGTTGACGGTACCAACGGTTTACTACGTGACTTCCGAATCGAACCCTGGACTGTTAGCGTGCTACGCTAACGCTCTATACCTGAGCTATCTCACCGTATATTACAAATTGATTTTTTTTTAGAAATTTTTAATTTTTTTACTAATTTTGTTGGTTTACTATCTGATTGCTTGAATAAAAAAAAGTTTTTGTTGTTAAAGTTTATTGAAAGTAATGAAAACGAACAATTTCAATTTGATGTGCTAAGAAAATGATCAAGTTTACTTTCATATGCTTTTGTTGAAACAAACAAGCATAGTTTTTGTTTCAGTGATGATATCTATCTGTTGCAAATTGTTTGTGTATAGTTGTCATTTATAGTGTTTTGCAATGAGCATAAATCCTGTTGTTGCGGCAGGAATTGTGGCGGTTTCAGAAGACGGCCGCGGTCAGCAAAACTGCGAGAAACGTTGATGTAAGTCTCTCGACTGTGCAACGAGTATGTCGGCGGTACGAAGAGACTGGTCTGCTTACTCGAAGATCTGGTTCAGGGCAGGCAACACTCCAACAGCTAGAGATGACCGCTTTCTTGTTTCTATTGTTTTAACAAACCGAACGGTCAGTTTCTCTTCAAAATCATCTGCAAAAAGTGAGAAATGTTAGGTTAGGAGGCGACTTCCTGGTGCTGGATTATCTTCTCAAACTAGAGCTACTGGATCGCCACTTTATTGTAAACACCGGATTGCGAAGTTGAATTTTGCACGAAAACACTTGGCTTGGACAATAACGGATTAGAGTCGCGTATTATTTTCTGATGAATCGCGATTTTGTCTTACGGGCTCAGATAGATGCACAAGCATGTATTGTTGAGCGACTTCTATTTGATGGAGGATCAGTTATGGCATGGAGAGGCATATCTTTTAACAATCACACGGAGTTAGTCTTTATCGAGAATGGGATGTTGGCTGCGCATAGGTATCTGACAGAGTTTTTAGAAGACTATGTTTTACCGTTCATGGTTATTCTTGGTGACGACGCAACATTTATGCATGATATCGCACGGCCCCACACTGCTCGAATAGCTACTAAGTATCTTGACAAGTGTCAAATCACGCAATTTGTTTGGCCTGCACGCAGTCCAGATTGAATCCAATTGAGCATGTTTGGGATGAGATGGGAAAACGTTTACGGAGACATGTGCCGGACCCCAGAAATTCAAGAGAGCTACAATCTTCCGCACAATGTGATCCAAAATTTGATCCTGAGCATGCAGAGGAAGGAATACTTGCTACTGAAGTCCTTAAACTTTCTTTTGTTTCAACAAAAGCATATGAAAGTAAATTTGTTTATTTTTATTACTTAGCATATTAATTGAAATTGTTCATTTTTATTACTTTTAATAAACTTTGAACAACAAAAACTTTTATTTTGTTCAATCAATTGGTTAAACTGTTACAACTGATAAAACACGTAAAAAACTAAACATTTCTAATAAAAATTTAAATTACGAAGTGACCCCAATTTTAAGCTTGGCAGTGTATATTCAAAATAAAACATGTTTTCATATATCAAATAGAAACATAGAAAGTTTGTTATACAAGCATAAAATGAGTTTATATAGTCCAGTTAAAGTATCTTTTCATCTCTAAAAAATTCTAAAAGTTTTAAAACTTTGTACACTGATTTATAGGTATCTAGTGAAGGATGTACTAAAAGTCCTGACAAATTAGTCGGAGGTAGGAAACACAATAAAAGCTGATCAATTTTGCAATAAAAATGATTATTAATATTTTTCTCGTATTTTTAGCGGTTATAGAGTTATAGAGCACTAATGATTGCTTTTTTTTCATAAAAAAGTTAGCACGGCACAATATGTAATTTATTGAAGATGCCAAAGCAAGAAAAAATAAGTGTACTTTTTGTCATCATTTGTTAGAATCTTGTAAATCAATATTTGATAATGCCTACAGTTTTGGATACGTTGGATTATTGTGGGAGGGGGGTTATACATTTGCGAGAAATAAGATTGTGGACTGCCTCAGGTTCTGATGCGTCTTTTGTAGTTACTGGGATTAACCGGCTGGCTCAAATTTCCAATCGCACTGTTCTGGAGGAAGTTCATTTCCTAGCCTAACTTGGATTTAGTGGTATACACGAAATGCATGCTGCATTGCTGCTTTCTTAGTGGGCGACAGCGCAGAGATGACTGATTTAGCATTCAAAACTGACTTGGTAAAAGCTTTGTAACAATGCATATTAAGGGAAGTTTGCTTGTGAGGTGTATTGTACTATGCCAGGAATATTTTGTTTCCAGCTTCAGCTTTATTACATCTGTAATACTTTGCAGTGTAGCTCGCTTCTTGAACTAATTGAAACTGATAAGTTTTCATTTTTAATATGCAGCGGAAATCGTATCACATTTGCTGAATGCATGCACAAGAAGTATGAAGTTTTTTAATCCCATAGTTTGCAATTGCTGACTTGAATATATTTATTATATATTTAACAAATAATATCTGTCTTTCAGATGGGGTTAAAGCCATGAGGAAGACAATAAGATTAACATCTCTTCTAACGATTGCTACTTTGTCACTAGTTTAGGATTTTACGACTTCTGTGCGGATGATCAATTTACCAGCGTTAGATTTTTTTTTTGTTTTAATTCCATGGTCGTTAAGAGCAATTAAAAGGAATGAAATAAGTCTGGATTTATTGTGTTCATTAGAAAAAAAACCATCTTGTTTGACTGTGATTTGTGTTTTGTGTTCAAAGTTTATATCAATTGACCTGTTAAGCTTGTACTTTGGATCTATTTAGCTGTCTACCGTACTGGATGGTGCCGCTGAATAGCCATCAAATGGAAAGGTACAGCTCTTGCTGGCATATTGGTTGAAAACATAGGCGACATAGCATTGGCAAATTGTTGTGATTGAGGAATTTTGGGCCACACTACCTTGTGTAACAGTAATCCTTCATCCAAAACATTCTTGTAGTACAGGAAAAGTATCGTATAAGGCAGATTTGTTTGTTTTCAGCATTCCAGTTTCTTCAAATAAAGATAAAGAGTAAGGAGCAAGCTTATGTTATAAGTAGTTGTTTAAGTCCTTATTATTCTGCTTGATAGTTAGGTAAAAAAGAGATTGCACTAACACTACAATTTGACGCGTATGCTATGTGGAAGGAAGGGCAGGTAGTTGAGAAAATGGACGAAAGACCAAACCAAAGAGACCGGCTTCTTGGCTCGTAACAATACAAAAAACTTTTTTTTCTATTCTTTAGCGCCCTATAGCTTAGTAACCGCTGTGAATACAAGAAAATGTATAGAATCACTTTTATTGCAAACTTTATCAGCTTATATAATGTAGTTTTACCTCCTACCTACAGTTCTTGAAATATTAACAAACACCCGAAAAAAGTGCCCTGTTTTTGGTCATTAAAGCTAAAGCTCGTGTCATATTTGTCAGGATTTTTTGTATATTCTTTATTAGGTACCTATAAATCAGTTTACAATGTTTTAAATATTTGGAAATTTTTAGAGGTGAGATCAATATTTGAGCATATTTGACAGGACTTTATAATGTCTATATTGTGTCTTACCAATATATAGAAGTAATCGGAAGTACATTATATAAAATGTTATCTTCATTGCTTCTACATATGTGTATAACAAACATATTATACAATACTTACTATTTATTAATTATTTACTAAATTTATTTATGTACTTATGTCATTTGATCAAGGTTATATTTTAACAATATTTTAGTTATTTCTAATGTCACCAATTGTCATGTTAGACGTCAATCTTTCAATAGGTGCGATTCCGATAGAACGGTGCTAAAATTGTAGCAAGTTTGTTCAAATAAGTTTAAATTCAGAGAAAAAAGCGACAAAAAATGTTAAATCAATGTGTAAGAATATACACGACGATTTAGCAAGTGTGAGAGAGATGCTTCAAATGCCGTAAAAATTGGTGGTGGGGGAAGCGAAAATTTAGTCGTCAATTCATCTAAATCGTGATTTACTTTTTGATGACATTAATTATTTATAGGTTATCTACTTGTCAAAGTGACTTTTGTGTTGTGTACAAACTAAAGTGTTGTGGATGTTGTGTTGAATCTATTGTGTTAATGTAATGCTAGTGTTAAATGTGAATTGTGCTTGTAATACATAAATATTTTGTATTAATTGTATATTTTGCTTATGTGAATATATTTATTATTAATAAGTAATCTATAGTTTATTTTTTATTACTATTTATTTAGGTTTATAATTTATCAAGATAAGTAGAAAAGGTTTGTTCTTATTGTATAATATTACAATTTTAATGAAGCCCCATTTGGAAAAATTAAAGTTTTGTGATGCTCGACAAACTATTTCAAACGCAATTAACGCTTGTTAATGTAATAATATTTCCATGTTGGAAAAATATCTGTCAGATAAATTTGAGACAGTTTTACGAAGTAAAGAGAGGAAAAGTTTCATAAATTTGTAATAGAAGCCTAAGCAGTTTCTAAGAAACACCAATATCTTCATCAATGCTGTCTATCGTTCATAGCAATCTTATTTATTCTTATTGTTTAGTTTAATATAGTACATTCTTTAATATATTTATTATAAATATTGTTATTCTATTCTAGGTTTTTATTAGTGAGAAAAATATGATTTTATTTTTTTTAATAGTTTATTAAATATATTTATTTTGTAGCAAGAACCGATGATTTTTACCAACATGTTACTGATTTTTTAAACGTTTCATGTTTTTATTTAGTTTTTGCATTTTTTATTGAACTTTTACTCTTTCTATGAAACATATAAAGTATAATAAGTATGTATCAAATGTTTATAAATTTTATCAAGCATTCTTTATTTTTAAAACGCATTAACAGTTACTTAGCATTTAAAATCATTTATGAACCATTTAAGATTATTAGCATGCATCTCTTCTTTTTTGCAGGCAAACATTTTTAACTAAAATTTTAATAAGCATTTAATAATCTGCAACTACAATTTTTAATCGAAATAATGTATCGTGCAAACTGATAAACATTTTGTGGCTTAAAACCAACATGAAATCTAAGAGTTTAAATGTTTGATATTTAAATGGCAAGTTATTATTTTAATAATATTTGTATGGTAGAAAAATAGCAGCTAGATAAATTTGCACTAGAAGCCTTAGAAACACCAATTTTTTCATCGATGCTGTTTACCGTACATAGCATAGCATTCTTATTATTGCTTAGTTTAACATAGTTTATTCTTTAATATATTTATTATAATTATTATTACTGTTACCGATATGTTCTAGGCATTTATTAGTTGAAAAATATGATTTTATATTTTTCAATCGTTCCAGTATATTTATACTGTTTTTGTTTTATTTTATAGCAAGAATCTATTATTTTGACCTAGCATTTACTAGTTTTATTAAACGATTCATATTTTTAACAAGCATTTGCACTTTTTATTGAACTTTTACTTTTTGTCGAACAATTACTTTTTTTATCAAACGTTTATAAATTTTATCAAACGTTTCTTATTTATATAACTATATTTACCCAGCGTTTGAAATAAGTTATGTCTATTTATGATTATTAGCATTTATCTTTTCTGTGCAAGTTATATTTTTATCGAGCATTTTAAATTGTTATCTATCTACCAAACATTTAATTTGTAGGTTAAAATAAACATCAAATATATCACTAATCATAATTATTTTAAAATCATCATATTTATAATAACAAAGAAGCTGTGTTAATGTGGAGTAATTATTTATAGTGTAAATTTTTAATTAATATTAATATTTTAATTATTGTTTTGTGTATTTAGTTGATTTTTTACATTTATTTTTCCTTAAATTCAAAATTCCCGCGTTTACAGTTTGTGGACGCTTACGCATAAATACGATCTGATTGGTTACTACTATAATAGAATGATGTGTGAACGCCACCATTGAGAAGCAAGTATTTTTCGAATCGGCGGCCGGTTGACAGCTATCGGAATCTTAACTCAGAGTTGGGATTCCGATAGCTGTCAACCGGCCGCCGATTCGAAAAATGTTTGCTTTTTAATGGTGGCGTTCACACATCATTCTATTATAGTAGTAACCAATCACATCGTATTTATGCGTAGGCGTCCACAAACTGTAAACGCGGGAATTTTGAATTTGAGCAAAACTTAATGTAAAAAAGAACAAAACAATAATTAAAATATAAATATTAATTAAAAATTAACTCTATAAATAATTACTCCATATTAACACAGCTTCTTTGTTATTATAAATATGATGATTTTGAAATAATTATGTGTGATATATTTGATGTTTATTTTAACCTACAAATTAAATGTTTGGTAGATAGCAAGATAACAATTTAAAATGGTCGATAAAAATATAACTTGCACAAAAAAGATAAATGCTAATAATCATAAATAGACATAACTTATTTCAAACGCTGGATAAATATAGTTTTAAAAATAAGAAACGCTTGATAAAATTTATAAACGTTTGCTAAAAAAAGTAATTGTTCGATAAAAAGTAAAAATTCAACAAAAAGTGCAAATGCTTATTAAAAATATGAATCGTTTAATAAAACTAGTAAATGCAAGGTCTAAAATAATAGATTCTTGCTATAAAATGATGAATAAAACAAAAACAGTATAAATATACTGGATGAACGATTAAAAAATATAAATTCATATTTTCTAACTAATAAATGCCTAGAACATATCGGTAACAGTAATAATAATTATAATAAATATATTAAAGAAGTATGTTAAACTAAGCAATAATAATAATAATAAGAATGCTATGCTATGTACGGTAAACAGCATCGATAAAGTAATTGGTGTTTCTAAGGCTTCTAGTGCAAATTTATCTAGCTGCTATGTTTCTACTATATTATTAAAATAATAACTTGTCATTTAAATAACAAACATTTGAATTCTTAGATTTCATGTTGTTTTTAAGCTACAAAATGTTTAGCAATTTGTACGATACATTATTTCGATTAAAAATTGTAATTGCAGATTATTAAATGCTTATTAAAATAAAATTTTAGTTAAAAATGTTTGCCTGCAAAAAAGAAACTAATAGTCTTAAATGGTTCATAAATGATTTTAAATGCTAAGTAACTGTTAATGCGTTTTAAAAATAAGGAACGCTTGATAAAATTTATAAACATTTGATACATATTATACTTTATATGTTTCATAGAAAGAGTAAATGTTCAATAAAAAATGCAAAAACTAAATGAAAACATAAAACGTATAAAAAATCAGTAAAATGTTGGTAAAAATCATAGGTTCTTGCTACAAAATAAATATATTTAATAAACTATTAAAAAAAATCATTTTTTTCTCACTAATAAAAACCTAGAATATAATAACAATATTTATAATAAATATATTAAAGAATGTACTATGTTAAACTAAACAATAAGAATAACCACAAGATTGCTATGAACGGTAGACAGCATCAATGAATATATTGGTGTTTCTTTGAAACTGCTTTGGCTTCTATTACAAATTTATGAAGCTTTTCCTCTCTTTACTCTGCAAAACTGACTCAAATTTATCTGGCAGATATTTTTCCAACATGCTAATATTATTACATTAACAAGCGTTAATTGCGTTTGAAATATGTAGTTTGTCGAGCATCACAAAATTTTAATTTTTCCAAATTGGGCTTCATTAAAATTGTAATATTATACAATAAGAACAAACCTTTTCTACTTATCTTAATTTTTCTTTTAATAAATTATAAACCTAAATAAATAGTAATAAAAAATAAACTATAGATTACTTATTAATAATAAATATATTCAAATAAGCAAAATATACAATTAATATAAAATATTTATGTATTACAAACACAATTCACATTTAACACTAGCATTACATTTAACACAATAGATACAACACAACATCCACAACACTTTAATTGGTACACAACACAAAAGTCACTTTGACAAGTAGATAACCTAAAAATAATTAATGTCATAAAAAAGTAAATCACGATTTAGATGAATTGACGACTAAATTTTCGCTTCCCCCACCACCAATTTTTACGGCATTTAAAGTGATTTAAAGCATCTCTCTCGCACTTCCTAAATCGTCGTATATATTCTTACACATTGGTTTAACATTTTTTGTCGCTTTTTTCTCTGAATTTAAGCTTATTTGAACAAACTTGCTACAATTTTAGCACCGTTCTATCGGAATCGCACCTCAGCTGTTTATGTCTAAATAACAGGTTATGAATAACGTGAAGATAGCAATTTATTAAATCACACGCATTTTTACAGTGTTGGCAAGTTGTCATTGTAAATGCGTGTGATTCACTTGCATAAAACTCTTTATTCACTTGCGTGTCGACTATGACACAGTTGGAGAATACCTATTTTACATTTCGCTTGTAACTTTTTGTTCGTATTAGCTATTGCATCTATATTTTTGATTGAATTCGAGAATTGCAGCCCAGTTTAGGTTTGGTAGTAATAGGAAGGTGGGTAAGGGGTGACGGCAAGAATCACCAAGTAAGTCCGACCCAAATGTCAACCTCTCCTGCACGCGGTGCCCGCTGCTAGATATCTAACGAGGCTCTGGCGACCGAGTCATGGCGGTATAACCATTAAAATGTGAATTTAAGAAATGTAATTCAAGCGAAATATTGCCGGTATAAGTAATTCAACTCTGACGGCTAACAGCTTCGGGTGGATGAATTGCTAGAGAAGGGCACTCTTTTGTCCTGGGAAACTGGCTCTAAAGGCGGATGAACCAGAGAAATGGTCAACGGCAGAAGAATACGGAAGGCAACGAGAAACCACCGTATGAAAGACTTAAGCGGTATCTTTAGTACAGTCATCATGGCAAAGTTTAAAGCGAATTATTCCGGAGTAACAAATCTTCCAATCGGATCTTCGGGGGGCAGTTTTGAACAACGCTACAAGAAACAATAAAGTACCACCTACGAGAGTATGCAAAAATCAATAACGCCATTCAAGAAATGAACAGACTTGGTATAGACATAATGGGAATCAGCAAAAAGCAATGGCCCGAATCTGGATACTGCGTAATCAGCGATCACTTAGTCTACCATTCTGAAAACACTGACCACCAACATATACACGGGGTGGGATTAATCTTATCCAAAAAAGTCCAACAAAACGTCACAAACTTTACACCAATATCAGAAAAAATACTACTCATCCAATTAAATAGCACCTTAATAAGAACAAACATTATTCAAGTATACGCCTCCAGCAGACCTGACGAAGAAGTTGAAGAATTCTACAACACACTGTCAGATACACTAAAACAACTCAACAAACACAAAGTAATAATGATTATGGGCCACTTAAATGCTAAAATTGGAAAGGGAAAGGCGGTGAATATATAAGCGAATATAGATTAGGCACAAGAAATGAACCTGGAGACAGACTGAAGCGCTTAGTAGAGGAGGAAGAATACATAATACTAAACACCTTTTTCAAACTTGCACCACGACGTCTATATACATGGATCTCATCTCAAGACCAACCCAGCAAGGTCGTCAGAAATTAGATCGACTATAAACTCATCAATTAACGGTTCCACAACAGCTGCCAATCAGTTAAATCCTACCCTAGCGCTGATATAGAATCGGACCACTGCGCATTGGTTGAAAAATTTAGAATAAGGATGAAAAGGGTCACTCAAAAAATAAACATAAAAAGATGGAACATGAGAAGATTAAAACAACCTGACATAAGAGAAACAGTAACAAGCTTAATAACCCAGAGCTGTAAAGATATAGAGATACCGAACAACACAGAAAAGACTCTTGAGAAACTATCAAAAGCTTTCAACAAAATCGGAGACGAATACCTGATAGACAAAAAAAAAATAAAAAATGGCTGGATGACAGATGAAATATTGAGTCTCGTGAAAGAAAGAAAACCAAAAACAATACCACAAAGTACAGGAACCTTCAAAAACAAAAAGACAAGAGATAAGAACAGCAAAGGCAGACTGGATCAAGCAAAAATGTGCAGAAATAGAAACACTACAAGGAAAACACTATTATTTAAACATGCACACAAAAATTTGAGAAACAACTGGAATACACAAAACCAATGCAACTGGCAAACTGTACAACACAGTTGGCAAGATTATCGTCGATAAGTCGGAAAAGATAAACACCTGAAAAAAGTACATAGCCAAACTGTTTGAAGGCAATAAGACAGAACAACTCTCAGAGCCCAACAACCCTGAAGGCATGGCAATTACAATAGACGAAGTCACAAAAGCTATAGCACAACTCAAGGACGGCAAATCTCCAGGCCCAGACAACATCTACAGTGAGCTCCTCAAATTATTTAATGTGGAGGGTATCAAACAGTTAACAGAGATATTTAATAACATATACTCTACAGGAAAAATACCAAAACTATGGTTAAAATCTACATTCATATTACTACCTAAAAAACCGAGTGCCAAATACTGCAACGACTACCGCACGATCAGCTAAATGAGTTATCTTTTAAAACTATTTTTGAAAATAATTTATTAAAGAATATTTTGAATATGCGAAGAATACAAAAATCAAAAAAGGAGTTAGACAAGGATGCGTTTTATCATCAATTCTATTTAACAGATTCTCCGAGCGAATCTTCCAATAAGCACTAGAAGACACAAATATTGGTATCAAAATAAACGGTCAGCATATAAACAATATCAGGTATGCTGATGATACAGGTGTATTCGCGGACAGTCTCGAGAATCTCCAGGAGCTGATGACTAAGATAGCAGAAACCAGTGAAAGATATGGACTTCCACTTAACACCAAAAAAACAAAATACATGATAATATAAAAAAAACGCGAACCATACTGGTCAACTGATAGTGAATAACAAAGTGATCGAAAAACTCCAAACATATACATACTTTGGAACAACAATCAACAGCAGTTGGGATCACTTACTGGAAATTAGATGCCGGATAGAAAAGTCTAGAGCCGCATTTCTCAAAATGTCAAAGTTGTTTAGAACTCACGATCTACCCTTGTCAACAAAAATCAGATTATTAAAATGCTATGTTTTTCCAATACTTTTATACGGGGTAGAATCATGGACTTTAACCAAGACCAGTTGTAAAAAACTAGAAGCATTTAAAATGTGGCTATACCGACGCATCTTGAAGATCTCCTGGACAAAACATGTAACAACAAAAAAGTCTTTGAAAGAATTGGCAGAGAAAAGGAACTAATATTAACAGTAAAAGCGAGAAAACTGGAATACCTGGGGCACATAATGAGAAATAATCAACGATACGGACTGCTGCAACTGATTCTACAAGGCAGAGTGCAAGGAAAAAGAGGACTAGGAAGAAGAAGAACCCAAGACGTTCTTCTTCTTCTTTGAAGAACCTACGCACATGGTTTAATACATCAACAGTAGGCCTCTTCAGAGCAGCAACCGACAAAGTTCGAATAGCTATGATAATCGCTTAAGTCCGAAACAAACAGGCACCATAAGAAAAAGAAGTTTTAACAACAAAAGTCAGTGGTCTGAGTAGTATTTGTAATCTCTGAAACAGTTGAAAAATGCAATCTAATAATCTTAATTTACCAAGAAGTTTATCTCAAGTAAAAAATATAGTTTGATGGGCTGATAATGTGTAATCTTTTGAAATTTTTAGAAAGGTCATATATCAACTTTGGAATGGCATTACTTGAAGAACGGTATATTTCTATTACAAAAATAGTCTTATCGGGAAGATTTAGTTAAAGAAATTTGCTATTATAACCAAGGTCCTAAGTTGTCCATCTAAAATATGCTTGTTGTTTGTGGATGTAGACACACCTTGTTGATGAGCACTTACATTTTCAAGATGATAATCGAAATCTTCCGTACTAAATTGATATTTATTATTTACGTTAGTTTCAGTTAATAAGAGGATATAAAGTTTTTTTTTTCTTTGATGCACAGAATTTAATTTTTTTTAGATTACAAATGTTAGGAAAATTAACTTTTAAATTATAATGTTTGGTTGAATAACATGTTTTGTGGAACAGACTAAGATTTTTTTAAATTGTATTTTGTGCCATGCTCAACTTTAAGAGCGGGTTGCTTTGTGGAATAGTGCCACTTTTTTCACAATTTATGGTTAACTGAGATTCGTACTTATAACACTTAGCCTAAGCTTCTAATGAAACTCTTGCGTTAGTGGTATTTTTGATAATAACTAATTCTGTATTTACAGCTTTTACCAGCACATCCAAATGACAGGCTGATTTAAGTTCGGAAATAATACATCTAGAGCAAGTCATCAGGATATAATATCATTGCGTATTACATAAAATATGCTTATATACAGACACTACCGTATTTTATGAACTATTGTTGACATTAAACTTAACTTTATGTTATAAGGTTAAATGTGAAAATTGAAAAAAACAATATGATTGTTAACATACTTATAATTTATTGTCGTTCTTATTTGTTCAACTTGCTTATATATGTTGTTTTCTAACTTTAAAAAAGGATTTAACAATTAAACAATATAACTAATGATAGGTTAAATTTTTTTTTGAAGCGGTCTAGGGTTTAGTTCTACACGCCATTAGGGTTGACCCATTACGAGCAACCCGTCTGCTTCAATGTTACTTATTTATATATTTATCTATAAACAAAAAAAATTTTGCAGAAATTATCATAGGATAAATTATTCAAGGAATAACTCCTTGATTTTTGCTGCATATTTACATAACACTCTTTATATAAAACTTATGTTTGTTCTTGTGTTGAATATTGTTTTCAAGTATGGGGAGAAGCATTCGAAACTTTACCATTTCTTTTAAATTCTGTTTAAAAATGAGTTATTTGGATTATTGCAGATCCAAAATTGACGAATGACTTAGATACTTTACATAACCTAACCAAACCTAACCTAACCTAAACAAATATTTACTTGTAGTACTGGGCTTATTAAGAATTTTAACAAATATTTACTGACCATTCAGACATGTAGAACCGAAACTTTTAAGGGAGATTTTTTAACAGTTCTATCCACACACGGAACAAACTTAATTTAGTATTTCCCGAGATTTATAATCTGGAAATATTCAAGGTCAATGTTTACAGACTGCTTTAATCTAGTTTTAGCAAGTCTGGTTTCACTTGTTGAAATTAAAAGGTATGCTTATGTTTTTATGACATATTAAGTAATTCCCAAACACGTTATGAAATTTGAAAAAAAAAATATACCAAAGAACAATATTGTTGAGACATAATCAAAAATATGACTATTCTATTACTAAAAAATCTAAAATTATATCGCATTACTACAATTATTGTATTTAAATAATTTTTAGTAATTAAGGATTTGATGGGTTTGTTGGAGAACATTTTACATTGATTTTTAATTTTTTATATTTAGAATAGAATATTTTGTGATGGATTTAATAAAACATGTGTGGAGTTTAAATTGAATATTATAAGATTAATTTGTTTTAAATTTTTTTAAATTTATTCCACGGTTTTTATCTGGTGCTAGAAAATACCAAGCTTGCCTTGTCACTTCTTTAACATCTTCCGATTTTTCGATTTATCTTCTTTGGTCGCCAGGAGGTTATAGAATTAGTCTATCAAAAGCAATCTTGTCTAGCAGTATACGTCCAGCTTTACTACTGTTCTGAAATTTGTAGTGTAATGTCTGTCAAGCCGGATCTTCTGCGATTCTTTTTGTAATAAATTATATCTCTTCTAACCAAACAAGGTATGTTCCATTGCTTGCTGTGTAATGCGTTGCACATTTTACAATGATTGCCATAGTTATTAAACCGTAAGTGGTTACCGGGAGAATTTATTGTTCTATAGTCTGTCCGCGTTAAGACTGCAGCGATGGGAGTGGTTTATAAAGTCAGTATCACACAACTGTAATTGCAACTTATCTTTGTTAGTATTATAATACAGCTAACTTCACTTTGTTTATTATATTATAATAAAATTATTTTAACTTGTTTATAAACTTTAAAGCAGAAACAATATAATTTATTGCTTCTTAATTAAATATTAATATGTTTAATAGAAATGTATATTAGTCACTTTTAATACTAAAATTTATTAAAAACAATTCCTAGAACTGCATGACGTTTACTCATATTTAAGTTGTTGAGGTTATACTGTACGTCAGCAACAAAAAATTGTAATTTAATGTTGAAATACATATTTACAAATGCGTTAACCTAGTTACAATAACGCAAAAAATTGATAAATATTAAATAGTAAATATTGTTAACTAAATTTATTCAATTACAAGTAGCTTTGTTTTAATCTGGTAGATATTCTATTGTAAATTGGGTAGGCCTCTAAGCCAACCAGAGCATTGTTTTCCAGTTGCTATAACAACTACTACTGCAGTCTTAACGCGAACAAACTATAGATTGGTTTATAGATAAATGGAGCATTTGGAGTTTTTAAAAATACCACAGATTTTATAGTAAGAGATTAAAAGTTTTGGTTTTTAAATGGTTTACTAGAAAACAATATTTGTTAAACCAAATCTGAGAGTTGTAAGACGTTTTTCCTTAAACTAAAATTGGAGTTTAAAGTCAGTTCAAAACAGTTTTGTATTTTTTCAGTTAAAACAAATGTTAGTTTGAACTTAGTTAGTAATCTGGTTATATGTGACTGAAAAAGCGGGATATTTTGTTGCTTAAAAGTTGTATGTTTTCAATTAAAAATATTTTCAAAAACATTGCAAACATTGTACAGAATTAAATGCCATAAATAAAATGAAGTTAGATATAATATAAATTTCAGAAATACATTTATCATTTTAAATTAAGATCATTTTGTGAAATAAACTTAGGATTAAGCTATGATTGAAATACCGGCGTTTAGTTAAAAAGTTGATGGGAAAAATTTGGATTAATGGTTTAAGTTTAATGTTGTCATGTTCGAATAAAAAATTATTATATAGGATCCTTGTAGTTGATTATGGTTATAACGTATTTTGGTTCATTTAATCAAAAGCTTCTTTCTACTGATATGAGGTCGCAAATATGACGGTTGACGTTAGGTTTGGCAATATACACAATTAACATACTGAACAGCTGCTATTTCCCGAATTGAAAATGTTTTATATTTTGCTGCTAAATAAAATTAGCATTGGCTAAACTTGTCATTGATCTATAAAAGTTTATTAAGAAAGGAAATATTACAATAAGATGGCAGGTAACAGAAAAGAGTAAGTTGGTATTATTTTTATAAATACAAGTTATAATTTTTATAAATTTACCTAATACATGTTATTTTGTTATTGGAGCGTAGTTTCATTCTAGATGTTTAATTGTATAAGTGCCAACTTTTTTTAATCCGATTTTGATATTTTGTTTCTCAAGATTTTATAAAGGTCTGTGTGAAATTTATTGCTTGAAAACGTGTTTATGAATTAAATTTTATATTTGATACCTTATCATATGAAGACTAAATGGAATAGATAATATTTAGAGCACTTTCCGATCTTTTTCAAATTATATACATAAATATTTGTAATGTGTTTAAATGTCTTGTTTGACAGGAAAGTAACTCATTCATACTTTCCATACTTCTATAACACATAAACGAATTTGAGGATTTGTTTAGCAGTTCAATAGTTTAATTTGTATTTTGTGGTGTATTGTAATTTTCCAATTCATCAAAATTGAATATAAAACACAAGAAAATGCTCAATAATATTACACATTAAAAATCAAATATTTGAATAAAGTAGCTACTACTATGCAAAATTGTTTATTTGAAACTCTTACTTACTTAACATCACTTCAAATTTATTTGTACAGCACAATTATATATTACATAACATTTTATTTTTTAGTTTTTCTACGAGAACATTCTTTCGTACTTTCTTTGCAGATTTCTTCTGTATTTTGCGTCCAAAAATTTTATTCTTTTTACGTTTGATTTTCATGGATAGTTTTTGATTGTCGGGTTTAAATGCTTCTCCAATCATATAGCGACCATCTTTCTTTTTTATTGCGCCGAAAGCAACTCCTTTTTTTAAACAACCGGGAATGTACCTTTTATAATCACTCGCAGGCATAGCATATTCAGACGCAATAAATTCACTAATTGTTTTCACGGTCACAGTCTTTTTTTTGCTATTCAGATTACCTATAGCAGCCATGACTAATCTTGCAGTCCGCTTCGAACGTGGATTTTTTAGCGGCATTACTAAATTATAAAATCGGCAGCACAAAAATTTGACACTCAAAATATAAATAATAGATTGGCTTAAGCCAACTATTTTATTGATGCAAAATTTTTCAGAGTCGCTGTTTTGAAGGGGCAGAAGGGGTAGATACTTTTAATAAAATTTAGTTTTAAATTTTTAGATTAAGATAATAATAATTTCTACCAATTTTCTACCAAGCTTACCTGTAAGTTCATAACAAAAGAATTTTTGTAATAAAGGCCTAAAATAAATCAAGTCTCAGGTCCCTGTCATCAATTCAGCTTGAAGTGTACACGATTACAGCGGCAATAATATGGCGGACGGCGGCGTATGGTTGTCTTTGCGTTATTCACTTTTTGATTAGAGCCGGCTTCTTGGAAGAGGCGGCTGGCTTTGGCGTTTTGGTTTTGCCGCTAGACCCGCTTTTTTTGCCTTTGAGGATCTGGTCTTGGCAAGATCAGACTTTTTACCCTCGGTGGCTTTCTAGGCCTTTGAGGAGGCGTTTTTTTGCTATTTGGCCGCTTTGGCTTAGCGGTTGCTATAATTTCTTGGAAGGCTAAAAGGAAAAAGTTAAGTAATGTTACTTTGTCAAATACTTGCGCAAGGATGAGATGGCTAGACCAACTGGATGCTACTTTGGAAAAGTCAGCTATTTTATAATTAACGATTACGATCGCATCAAAACAAGTTTTTTGTTGCTGCTTTGAGTGTGCTTAAGCAATGCATTGCTGCAAATACTAGGGGCCTTCAGTTACAACTATAGTGCTATATGTGATATGAGGTTAATAATTTATGTTAGGCTTAGGCATTGGAGGTTTTGCAATTTTGCCGACATCTGTGATACTAGGTCAAGTTTGAAACTTTTATGTAATTGTGATTGTTATATAAGGATTTTATAAGTAATTAAGTATTCTAGCAGTTAACTCTCCATAATATATAATTTTAAGATGAAATTTTTTTATACAATTTTGTCAAAAACTAATGAGTTATAAGAAGTTTAAAACAATGATAAATTTAAGAGAGAGCAGAGAGTATATTCAAGATTATGTTGTATAATGTACTGGATGTAATGTTTTAACTTTAAATTTAAAAAAAATAGTTACATAAATTTGGTTTAGAATGTAAGCTAGCGTTGAAACACATTCTTGCTTTTTTAATAATTAAAGATATTATTTTGAATTAGCTTATTTTGTTTGTGGTTTAATTGAATACACTAAAATTTGTTGTCTTCCTAAAAATAATAGTTGAGAAGTGTTTGGTTTGGTGATCCTAGAGGCCAAACAAATGGATTTCCTTTTCTTATTCAGCTAGCAAAATTGATATTTAAAAACGTGCGGTGAGGTGCGCATTTTACAGAAACCAAATTGAATTTTGTTCTGTTTAAAGTAGAATCTCTATTAATCCTGGACGTTCTTAAAGTACAAAAGCTTATTAAGAAGGCTATTTACACGTTAACTGCTTCCAAAAGGAAAAGGTAGTATTTGTCAAGAGTAAGAGGTTTGCAGATTTCAATGAACTCTCAGGACGTAACCGTTAGGTTTGATTAGACAAGATGTTTCTTTGTATTGGAACGCTAAGCTAGCAGCGGCCGAGGGCAAAGTTTCAGACAATCACTCCGCAGCGTAGTAGTTGCGTTGGGGGTCTGTGAATCTAACCTAACCTAACCGCGTGTAGGAGAGGATGGGAACCTGGTAGCGAGTTAGAAAAGTTTTAAGCTTTTGTGCAAAAGGACGGGGAGAACAAAAAAAAAGGTTTTGCTTATTAACTTCTGAGCCCTCACCTAGGCAACCTAGGAAAATAGTGAAGGAGTCTGTGCTAAGCTTAAAAATTACATAATTTTTTATAAGAAAAGTAGTAATCAGCTACAAAGAAGCTGTACTTAAACACTTTCAAATAGCTGTTATCAACCTGGCTCATATTTTAGGTAAAACTACTAAGGCACTGGCAGAGTTAATTAAAGCTGTCTTAACTTGAGAGCTGGGCAAAACCCAGTTCACTTTCAAGGAAACACCTTGTACCATTGGAAGGTGATTACTTGTGATGATGACAAATCCTTTGGCTAGAGAAAACGATCTCCGGCAACCACTGTGGCCGGAGTCAAAACTTAGCGTTGTGCAGACGGAGCACATCCCCAGGCACACTAAAGCCATTCTAAGGCTTTCGAAACTTTCGGATGCCCTTGAGACGGGTTTGAGTTGCCAGGAGAGGAAAGGAAAGGAAAAGGAAGATCCAAAAGGTTGGCTTCTTGTCCTATATATGTATATATATATAGGAAAGGAAGACTTCGAAATGTTAGGTGGGAAGGACAGCCGAGTAAGCTACTTGTTTATCATATTACCTATTAAAGTAGTCACTAAAGATATGCGACAGGGAAAAACGTAGAGGTGAAAACTAGCATGTATCCACGTCGTCCTGAATGTCAGATCACAGATGGATAAAATTCACTTAAAATAAAAGGTCTTACCAAAACTTAAAGCTAACAAGGCTGCTTTTTGAGACAACTTATTGCAGCGTTTAAGTTTTTATCAAGTTTTATGTAAACTTAAAAGTTTAGAAGAAATAAACTACATAGGGAAGGTAGGATTTTTTTTAACGCATATAAGGACACCTGCCTACTAAAGTTGGTGTCTGGTTTTGATTGTATCATACTCTGATGGTTTGACTATGTAACCCCACTTCCTATCAGGGGATGACTGGGGCGTTGCACACCATCTTATTGAAGGTAGCGTATAACCTGGAAAGAACTGGACATATATTTCCGGTCTTTTTGCAATGGGACAAGGATATTATTCTAATTCACCTGGTAAAAATCTAAGGGACATGCGTTGCCTTCCTTTACATTAAAAATAAAGATGCTGGAATTACACCTTAGCTAAGTATTTAAAAGATTCGGGCAATCAACCTAGTGTGCTTTGGTCATTAATCAAGCCACCTAAATCAAACTGTAATAACCAATGCGACATAGATGTCAATACTTTCACTCAGTACTTCAGTACTGTTGCTGAAAACCTTGTTAATTCTTTACCAGCAACTAATCATGATCCAATTGATATTTTAAATAAAGCACATTCACATTCTTCTAGTAATTATTTCAAATTCGAAACAGTTAGCATGATAGAAGTTATTAAAAATTTGAAACCTTCTCATAGTCGAGATACATATAGCATGAGCACAAATTTGTTAAAAAATATTATTAACACCTTAATTAATCCTTTGACTAAACTAATAAACTACTGCATAACATCTAACTCATTCCCAGAATGTTTACAAAAAGCCTGCATTATTCCAGTTTATAAAAAAGGTGATATTAACGATGTAAATAACTACCGCCCTATATCTCTTTTACCTATAGTTTCCAAAGTGCTGGAAAGAATTTTAATGTTTCAAATAGTTAACTACCTCGAAACAAATAACTTATTAAGTACCCAGCAGAATGGTTTCCGCAGAGGAAGGTCTACGGGAGACGCAATAACTGCTTTTACTCAAGCGGTCTATGAAGGTTTTGAAAAAGGGGTTTACTCCATTGCAACCTTCATGGATCTGACAAAAGCATTTGATTGCGTCTCCCATGGCATTCTCCTGCGGAAACTTTACTGTTATAACTTTCATCCAACCAGTTGTCGTATGATTAATTCATATTTATCCCATAGAAAACAAAAAGTTTGTTTTAATAAAAATATAGGCATGGAAGTTCCAAACATTCACGGGGTACCTCAAGGATCAATCTTAGGCCCACTTCTATTCATTTTATACATTAACGATCTTCCTAAATTCAACTGTGAAGTAAATACTACTTTATTTGCAGACGACACAACGCTACAGAATTTTTCTAAAACTAAAACTGGAGTAATTACTAATAACAACAGATTCACTCACAAAGCAAATACCTGGTTTACAGCAAATCAACTAACGGTAAATCAAGAAAAAACAGCAAACGTGATGTTTTCACTAAAACCTGATGCTGAAGTAAACAGTGCAAAATTTTTAGGCATACACTTAGATAGTAAACTTACGTGGAAAAAAAATGAAGAGATAACTTCTATCAAAGTATGCAAAAGCATATACCTATTAAGACAACTAAAAAATCAACTTCCTAAACATGCCCTTAAAACTGCTTATTTTGCTATTTGCCAATCACACCTTACTTACGGATTATTATTTTTTCATTCTAGCTCACTAAGTAGGCTTTTTGGGTTGCAACGCCGTGCAATAAGAATAATTGATTCTGTTTCCTATACAGCAGATTGTCGTAACTCCTTTATCACACTGAATGTTCTCACACTTCCATGTCTGTATGCGTTGGAATGTCTTGTTTACGTACGAAAACATATTCAAAACTACACAATTCATTCTGACTATCATCAATTTAGCACCAGATCTAGTCATCTTTTGTATCCTGATTATCTACGCTTAACCAAGTCGCAAAATGGCATTAATTATTACGGGCCAAAACTTTTTAACATGCTGCCAAATCATATTAAGATACTGCCTATTAAAGCATTTAAAACTACAATAAAATTGTTTTTCTTAAGAAAGGGGTTTTATAGTATTGAAGAATGCCTGACAAATAAATTTGCAGAATAGTTTGTGTTCGTTATTTGCATCTGGTCTGTGAAATTTAATTCTGAATCAAAAATGTTGCATTCTTAAATTTTTAATATTTACAATAATTTTAACTTGTTTGTCTTTGTAGTTTTTAATTGTTGTCTTTGTAGTTTTTAACTTCAATTTTATATATACATTTTATTCTACAAGTCTGTAAACTTTGATACATGTTTTATGAATCTTATATTGTTCATGATTTTAAATATTTTTGTTTGACTTATGTAAACTTTTAGTATTGCATCAATAAAGATTATTATTATTATTATTATCACCAAATAAATCTGTTTTTTAAAGAAAAGATTGTGCAAAAAATCATTATTGAATATAGTAGTAGACAGCTTAATTGAACGACCCAATGACTATGGTTTCATCTTTCCACTTAAATCTTAAAATCTACGTTAACTGCCACAATAGAGATGATAAAAATAAGTACACTGGGCCGTTTTTTTTAACTTATAAGAATATTTGGTTATTTCACTTAAAAGAAAATTAAAATAATTATAGTGTACGTTTCTGTGTGCTTACGCCGCATGCCACAAACATTGTACCACGACAAATCTCTATAATAGACAACATCAAATAAATTATTTATAGTTTTTTTATTTTACATAACGTATACACTTTTCATTTTTTTATTATAACTTATGAACAAGTAAACGTAAAATATAATTTATTTATTTATGATTTCAAATCAAAGCCAACTTGCGGTGCTCCCTGCTAAATAACCAACGAGGCTATGTCCAATCGTTTGCCGGAAAAAGCAGACTACTCTTGCTAGCCAACAGTTTAGAGTAGAAAAGCTGGCAAAAGCAAGAGCATTTACTTGTCTTGCATGTGAATACAGAAAGCAAC
This sequence comes from Tachinus rufipes, assembly GCA_963932245.1. Lineage (NCBI taxonomy): Eukaryota > Metazoa > Arthropoda > Insecta > Coleoptera > Staphylinidae > Tachinus > Tachinus rufipes. Next base: position 92,455,612 of record OZ010743.1, read on the forward strand.
GGGAAACTACTATCTTAAAGATTTCTATGGATATCTTCAAGATATATCATGAATGATACTGGCTAAAACTTAAACGACTCTAAGTACGGGCGTGTTCTAGATCAATATACAAAAATCGAGCAAAAGAAATATTGCTACTTGGAACGTCATGAGCATGAGCTTGAAAAAATACGCTATTAAAGAAATAAAAAAATTGAGCGTATCCATCAGCAAAATGCAATGTAAAAGATAGGCAAATGCAGCAACGTAAAGGAGTTAATTGTCGACAAGAAAATTAGCAGACTGAATTTTGTTCCAATCTCGGACAGAATTATGATGTTACAAATAAATGCTACTGTTAATGTAAATGTTATTCAAGTAATAGAAGAATTTTATAACAAAAAAAAATCTTGTTAAAAACACCAACATCATCATGGGGATTTATACTCTACATTGTGCTCTGGAATAGATGAAGACGTGGTTGGCGATTATGGGCACAAAATAGATGTATTAGACAAAACCTTACCAGGCGCCGACGTAAATTTAGACCACAGTTTGTTGCTAGCAAAAATCTGCATTTGTTTAAAGAAAGTACCAAAATCCAAAGCGCTAGAAAAACTAGAAATAGATAAATCACAAGATATCAAGTTAAGACAAGAAATAGACGAATTGTTATTGACAGAACTAGGAAAAGCACAAATATTTAAGGATCTTTGATTTATGAAAAATGGATGCAATTTAAAAGAACAAATAGTAAGAGAAAGACTAAAATTAAGTAGCTAGTTAATAAAATTGATATATAGACGGATCATTGGATTGGATATAATGAACGTAAAAAGGAAATACAAAAATGAAAACGAAAGCAAATACAAACAAATAAACAGGGACCTTAAAAGGGAAATAAAAATTGTAAAAAGCAAAATGGTTTACTTTGAGAGTACAATGAAATTGAAGAATGCGTTTAAAAACACGGTATTAGACGACAAGCAGACTGGTTGCTATGGACATTTGATGGAGATTAAACATTGAACAAAAACTGAATAGATCGAAAGAAATGTGAAAAACAGATAAGGCCGTTGGAACGTAAGATCATGTAACGGAAAAAATCAGAAAATCATTTTTGGATTAAAGCATCATAAAATAGACATCTGTGCCATAACGGAAACAAAAAAAGGGGAAAAGAAACCGAACTGTTCAACGACTATATACTGATCTACTCAGGTAAACCTAAAGACACAAGAGCAGCCTCAGATGTGGGAATACTTATTAACCATATGTTTAAGGACTCTATAACCGATATCAAGTACAAAAACGATATAATGCTAAAAGTTACCATTAAATTAGAAAACTATCTTCAACATATAGTATCCGTCTATGCACCAGACACGGGACAGTCAGCTCAGGAAGCCAACGATTTTTACGAACAGCTGCAACGGTCAATAGAAACAATACCGCAAAAAGAAAGCATATTAATAATAAGTGACATGTATAGAAGAATAGGGAAGGAAATAATACCTGAAATCAAGAACGCACACAATATGGAAACGGTAAACGAGCAAGACGAAAGGCTCGTGGAACTTTGTGCCCACCATGAACTAAAGATCAACAATACATATTCCAAACACAAACCCCAACTCAAAATCACATTTCAGGGAAGCGGAGGTTTAACGTTTACAATAGATTAGATAATAACAAACAGAGCAATTGAAGCAGAGCAAATACAGGACCTTAGATCACTAACATCGGCAACATTGGATCAGACCATAATCTTGTAATGGGAAAAATTACCATGACAAGGCCACCAGTCAATAGAAAGAAACAGAACAGTCCAACAACAAAGTTTAATATCGAGTCACTAAAAACAAAGAGCACAATGGATTTATACATACGACGACTCACTTAAAAAATAGAAAAAGCACCTATCCTCCAACAAAGTATAGTAAACTGCGCATGAGAGATCCTACTGAATAACATAAACCAGGAAGCGGAGGAGGCACTTGGATATGAAAAGCGACTTCCACGGAATTAAAAGCGCATTTGGAATATGCTCAGAGCAACAAAAAGAAAAGTCATTAAAACAGTTGAATTAAATAGCATTTTGGCAGACAAGTGGACCACCTACTTTAAAGACCTGTATACAAACAAGGAGGAAGAACGAAAACTCGCGGAGCGGCGGCGGCTAGGCCGAGGTGAGGAAGAAGACATCGAGAGGATATAGAACAAATCACGGTGGAGGAGGTTATATCAGAAATGAAACATCTGAAAAACGGCAAATGCCCAGGCCCGGATAACGTTTCCAACAAACTGCTAAAATGTGTGTGAGCAGTGGTGGCTGAACAGTTTGCCGAACTGTTTAACAAAATACTGAAGGATGAAACAACACCAGTGACCTGGGAAAACAGCATAACAATCCCATTATTCAAAAAGGGAATAAACCTCAGATCCTGCGAACTGCCGTGGAATATGTCTTCTGGATACATCCATAAAATTATTTACCGGTATCCTGCAGCAACGCATTCTCTGACATATTATTATAAGCGATGAACAGCAAGGGTTTTGGAAAAACCGATCGTCGGTCGATGCAGTTTTCGTTGTCAGACAGATGGTGGAGAAGGCATTAGAATACAATAAACCAGCATATCTGTGCTTTATAGATTTGACAAAAGTGTTTGACAGACAGCTCAATACAAACAATACCACAAAAATAAATACAAATTCTATAACAACATAGAAAATAGAACAAAACACGGAAGTACCACATAGCGACAGCCTCAGTTCATTGCTCTTCAATATTATAATAGACCGAGTAATAGAGAAAGTGCGTAAGGTAAACCATGGGAACAAGATGGGAAAACAACAACTTAAGATTATCTGCTATGCTGACGACGCAACGCTATTCGCTGACACAGAAGACGGACTACAATGGCTCTCACAGGTATTCAACAAAGAAGCTGCAAAAGTTAATATGGATATATCAACTACTAACCAGAAGATGTGGTGAGGTGGACACGAGCGCTAAGGCACTTCTGGAATAAACACATATCTAGAATGGAAGAATCGCGGAAAACGAAAAACCAGCATTAAGTCGACAGCTGGTTGTCAGAACCTCAAGAGCACGTGCAATGAGGATGAGAAAAAACAAGTCTTTAGGCTTTTGGAAAGGAGAAGAAGAAGAAGAAGATAAATGCATCAGATGTCAATTTATCCAGAAGGCAATAACTGAAAAATTAGATGAAATTTCTACAAAAATAATAAACTACTGCAAGAAAAAGAAACAAAATTATGTGTGAAAATAAATGCAGTTAGCATCGTACAATAAGCTTTATACCAAAAAATCTATTACAAATTAGAAGAACATATATGAACAACGCACTAAGGTTTTTGTAGCGATCTTGGATTGAAAGTAGTTCTATTTGGTCTGTTTATTATGGTACAGCAATGCTAAGATGTAAATCTTCATAATTTTTTTGTGTGTTTTGTTGACTTTGAAAAAGCATTGGACAAGGTGCAACACAATAAAATGATTTTAAGAGCTATCGGCGTTGACAATAAAAACTGGCAACAAACAGCTAATGTCAGAGCGATACGCTCACGAAATGTGTGAACATACAAAAAGGTAGGGTTGTATGGGCTGTACACTGTCTCCTCATATATTTAACATCTATTTTGAAAAATTATTCAATGAGACGCTACAAGAGACAGAAGAGGGTATAAGTAAAAAACTCAATAGTATAATATGCAGATTATAGCAAATGCAACTGCAGATAATGATCGATTGGGTAGTTAAAAGGTGTAAGAAATATGGTTTGAAGGTCGACTATGGAATTCAGGCTTGTGGTAATTCTCTGGAACGTGCTGAGCAATCAAATATCTGGAATGTACTATAAGCGAAGAGTGGGATGACTTGTTAAAGATTTGATGCTGTATCGAATAAAAAGCGTACTTACATAACATCACTTAAACCTGGAGCTGCGGATGAGAGTTGTGCTTGGTTTTTTCTGTTTTTATAGATGGGGCTGAGTTGTGGAAGCTGACAGAATTAGCTTTTAAGAAAATAGATAGATAATAGATATTAAAAGGCATCTTGAGACATATTGTATCTTACATTTTATCATCAGGAAAAATGTATGAAAAGTGCAGAACTTTATGGCTGACGAACTTGCAGCAATAGTTTGACTGCACCACAAAACCACTGTTTAGAGCAGCAGTAAATAGAGTTTTGATCACTAATATGGTAATTAACGATTGGTGAGCGGATACGGCGTGCAAAGAATAAGATGATTTATTTATCTACTACGTGACAGTTGTTAAAAACACCACAACATATTCAATGTATTTTAATAGTTTCAAAATCCTTTTGAAACTCCTTTTGAAAGTTTCAAAAGGATTTTCAAATGCCTATGAATGTTAATTTCTGGTATTTGTAATGCCATCTATATTAAACGTGGCTTTTACGTATACAGAATTTGTCGACAAAGCTGTTGGTGGCAATAAAATCAACCAACGACAATATGCAACACGCGCTGCATAATCTGCTGTTTGTAAATTTTGAACAGATTGTATGGGTGATTCGGAAGTCACCTAATAAGCCGTTGGTCCCATCAACCCCCTTCAAACAAGTCGTAAGACTTCTGGGGCGATGTAAAATAGCTGTAAAACGCGAAATAAAGAAGATAAAGAAGAAGATGTGATACAAACCAAAGTTGTGTAACATGAACACTATTAAATATTTTTTGTGATCTAGTTAAGGGACTATTTTTGATCACCTGTCTCTATCAAATAACGATGCACATCGATGAACACTTTAGGTGTTTTTTGAGCAGAGAATTTTTGCTGATATTTCCGCACTGAAGTTCTTGCATTTCTATCACAGTATTTATAAATTAGTGAATATTGGCATATTCTTGATTTAAAATTGTATCCATAGCAAAACAATTAAAAATATATAAAATAAACATTTACTTGTCTATCAGATTTATTTACTATTAAATTTAATATTTCCTAATACTCCTTAATTACTGAGTTATGAACAAAACTGTGTAAGACATTTTTTATAATTTTTCTTACCTATCATTGTAAATAATCATCAACGTATTGATTATAATTATCATATAATTTGTATAATTACAATCAGCATATTAAAGTTTTATGCTTATAAATATAAGACCTACGTACTTATATTTTCTTTGAATAAAGACTTTAGAAATGACCTATAAATAACTCATCATAATCCAAATCCCATAAACTGAATATCTTATTAGAATAAAATATCCATTCACACTAGGCATACACATAGGAAGATAAACAGAAATAAATTAAGTTTATATTCCATCAAGAATGCTTAAGCTTTTTCAAGCCGGGAGAATTAAATATCCAAATTAGTAAGTGCAAATGTGAAAATCATAAATCGCCGCTGTAAAATTACCTAGTATTATATTTATAGTAAGATCATTACTCCTTCTTGACTCTGTGCTGCTACTACATACATTTGAAATATTTAAAATTAATAAAAATGTAGCTAATAATTTATTTCAATTTTACTTTTATTTTACCGAATTTTTAAACTTGTAAATTTGTCTATTATTCTTTTAAACGGGCGGTTTTATTTTAAATTTACCCACAGTATTAATATGTAATAACAAAAACCAACAACATGTAACTATAATTTGTTTTACAACTACAAACTGTGTTTTGCTAGACTTACTAATTAAGTTTTTATTTTATTAATTATACCAGCAAATTATAATTTGACAATGATAGTTTAGCCGCATGGTTCTCGTCGTAATATATTCATGTAGCTTTTTTAACTTGTTTTCCCGTCTGTAGCAATACAATTATCTCTCATAATTCATTACTTTATATTTAATGCACAAACAATATTTTTTCATTAAGATAATAAAACAGGGGAATTTTTAAATGGAATTGTATGAAAATTTTAATTTGAACTTAATAATAATTTTCGACTTTTTGTTTCGCTTTATTCTTCAGATAAAATTTTAATTTACAAACAGTGAAACATAAAAAATCAAGCTAAACAAAGCTGCAATAATGTAACAAAATGGGTAGTTAAAGTTCTGTATATATTCTTTGATGTTTATAAAAGAATATAATAATAAAAAGTATCTGGTGATATTTTATTAAAAACTTTATAGAACCAGTAACAAAGCTGATTTGTTTGTTATATCTGTTTGTGATATCTATTCTACTTTGTACTTGTTTCATGTAATTACAATTGTACTGTATACATACAAAATTCATTTTAAATTGAATTCTATTTGTTTTCAGACAGGGTATTATCTTTTAAACAGCATTTAGCTAGAAATATTTTATTTTAATTCTAATTATTATTGTTTCAAATTGAATATTTTTAAATATTATATTTATTACAATTGTAGTAATAATTTGTGTGTGTTTTAGTGTTCTGTTTACACTCTTATCTGCTTTATCTATTGTATTTTGTTTGTTATAACCTGCATTTATGTTATTTTACAATTCATGCTTTTTTCTTTGCTTTTACCGCTGATTTTCTGATCATCCTATAAATATTTTTTTGCTATCAAGACTAAACAAAGCATCAATCTTGCCAATTGAATTGAGTAAATGCACTTTGATATTCTTTAATTGCTTGAAAAATATTGATCGTATGGGTTGTACTTTTTCAAGTGTTAACGATATCTTCACAACAAAACTCTACGTTATCTATTTTATCTATATCCAACTAACAGTTAGCCTTAAAATTTAATTAAAAGCTTTAGATTATTATTGCTTGCTGAGGAAAACACATTATGCTTTAACTATCTGATGTCGATGTTTACTTTGTCTAGGTAATCCGTCTCGTAGAAATTGGTGTCAATGAAAATGTCAACAAAATTGCATCTTTTAAAAGTATACCTTGGTGCCAGATTTTTTTTGTCATATAAAATAAGACACCAGTGGCCTTTTTAGTACAAACACAGTTTTTATTTAATTTGTAATCTTGGTTAGTTGATGAGTTGACCTTATATCTAAAGCTATGTTGACGATTTTGTAGCAGGTTTTCTACCACTTTACTTTTAGGGTTGACAGAAAACAAATCGCGAAGTAATTTTTTGGAAAATGTCTATTTTTCTCAACCTTTGTGAATGGAATGAGTTTGCGAGGAACATTACAGCTTTGTAAGAAAATGTTCTCAAAGCTTTGTTTAGAATGTAATCAGGATTTAGTGTCAATTTGAGTTTCAAATAGGTAATGATATCTATCACCGTAGACGGCCAAACCAATTCAAGAGTGTTCGTACGCTGCAGACATTATTTTACCTTTTTGTGCAACTTTTTTACGAGATACAAGTTTAAGTCTTGTCATGCATCAGCGTGCATTGCTCTAAGCTCTTAGCAAATGCTTTGGGATTGCTTATTTTGAAAAGTTTTAGCAATTTTCCACATCAGATTATTATTTTTGTTTGGGGATTTGAGTTCAAATTTTTAATACTGATGTTGGCGGAGTTTTAGATTGGATGGGTTTTCTGGTTTTTCTGTCGAGACCCAATCAATTTGATTTAATTTTTGGCAAAGCTTTGGTAGTTTTTTTTGCAAGTTGTTTGCAGGTAGTGATTTGATGAGAATACAAAGACCAGTTAGTCTTGTAGACCGACTTGACCTTTTTCTTAGTACTTAGAACGTCTGGACTGTATTCTGAGCTGAGGTTGTTAATGACTAAAATAGTGGTTTGAGCTGCCATGTTTTTGAGTAAAGCAATGTCAAATACAACTCCAGAGGTCTACAGGTTACTGTGATACTTTGTTATCTCTGGCTTTAGCACGGTATAGTTCTTACTTTTTTCTTGAGTAAAGCAATGTCAAATACAACTTCAGGGGTCTTCAGGTAACTGATATATTTTGTCATGTCTGGCCCTAGTACGGTATAGTTCTTACCCTAGGCATACATACCTAAACAGTATTTTGCTATTCTGCTGTGCTAAGCTGAAAGTTTGTTTTCCAAATACGCTAAAGTTTTTGGGATGCTGCAATTTTGTAAGGGTTTTGTATAATAACATTACATTAATGTTATTTTTGAAGAAAAAAGTTTTATATCGTTTTTTTTTTATAATTTATGCCGTTGCTATTCCAAAAGCAGATACGAATCAGATTGTTTTCATTAGGCGTATCAGCCATTATAAAACTCCTACAATGAGTGATTCAAAGTTAGACAATTTTTTGAAATCTTGTTTGCCTTCCATTATCAATATTGCCAAAAGATTTTCACCAATGTTTGCTAATAATTTACTAGCCTTTTCCTATTTGAAGATGGTGGTTGAGTGTTAGAATCCGCTGCCCGTGTGAAAGATGTTTTGTTTGAGACACGGCTCGTGACGATACTAGTGGCTGGTTTTTGAAAAGTTTTGTTTTTGCTAATTTAAACCGATGCTTGTTTGCGCACTGGGCACTTTATGATGCTAGCAGTATAAGCTATCTGACATAGAGCACACTTAAAAGAAGTTGGAACTGTGTCTGTAGGATGAGACTTTGTGCGTTTTACGCTAAAGTAAGGGGGTTGCACTTATTTGACAAATGTTTTAATTTTTCAATCTACTTTAATTTTGAGGTTGCTCAGATATTTTATCAAAAAAGTTTTATAGACAATTACAATGACTACCTTAGCGGTCTTTTCGGTTTCAGTTTGATAAGAAGAATAAGATTTTTTTAATCTAAATAATTGATAACTCTATACAAATCATCCATTAAACTTGAAATCATTTTGAGTTCTTGCTTTGTGTCAAGTTCACGATGTTTAAGTTTTCAATTAGCATGAAATGTAGAAGACGCCTTTGGATAACTATTCTTATTAGTTATGTAAATTGTAAGAGTTTTTTTTCAGATACTGGGAGGATGCTAATTGTTAAAACTGGCACTGAACCCGGGTTTGCATGGTTGTTCTGGTTTGGTTATGTTAGGTTAGAAGAAGGAATTTTTATTTAATTAAAATAATAATATTAAATCAAAGTTTGCAAATAAAATTGCATTTATCGTCAGCTGGCTGGACTGTTGGTTGGTTGCTTTTGCTACGATGTTGTCATTTTGGCTGCTGGCAGTTGAAGAAGCTTTTATTTTCGCTACCAATTGGGTTCCACAATACCTAAACACTATCATTGTCAACAACTAAACTCATTTCAGAAGCGACGCCGAGGCGCCGGTGACAACTCGAGCAGTTATTTAAATACATAATCTAAAGTATGAACGAGTTAGCAATGATTTGCATAAAAGATGCGCATCTTTATAATATACTATAGAAAATACTAGATCATTAATAAGAAAAAAACTCACTGGGTACACCTTAAATAAGTGAATGACAAAGGACTTAAATTGCGCTCTTATTGATGAGATACAGTCAACACTGGAAAGTTGCAAAACAAAAAAAAAACTAAAATTTTTAGAAAATAAAATTGGGTAGCATATAAAGCACTAGCATTGTCGAGTCTTAATGCCCGACGCAGATAAAGGCAAGTTCTAGTTTACTGTAACTAACCTTTATGGAGTACTAACTTGACTTGAAAAGTGTATCTTCCAACTGTAAACAGAACATATATAAACAATGCGCAATGAAAATAAAATCATTGTTTTATCAATAAAAAGTAAAATGAAGCAAACGTAATTGATATTAACTAACTGTGATTATTATTTGCGAGGCCATATGAAAGATCTAGTATTCCAAATATCAAACACTCTGTATTTTGAAAATGAAACTATATTTTGTCTACAAATTACGTACACGAAGTACCTCATTTTATGAGACAACTGTATTTACCAGCAAAAACAAACAAAATATAAGAGGCCAACAAACAAACTTTGGTTTTTTAGATTTCCATATATTCAGTATATTTTAAATAATATTAGTTAAATGTTACAAAATAATAACTTAGGAAAACATATTTTTAATTTCAGTACAACAATATTTGATAGTGAATCAGAATATAAGAGTACACTTTTTAACATATTAAACAGATAAGTTTAAAGACCGATATGGATAAACTATGAAATATGTACTCCAATTTTATCCAGTTGTGCAAATTAAACATATGCAACCAGTACTACACGAATCTATTATAAGCAAATGTAAACAAAACAACATCTATGTAGTAATTGTAAATGTTTATTTTAAAGTGTGAGTGTTATAAACAATGTTAACAAAGTTTTTAAAAAGTAAAACTTAAATAAGTTTTTTTGTTGTGTAATGATTAAATTTGTAATTGTTTTTTTGGTTTTGCTCTAATGTGGCAATGATACAAAACTTTAGCAATAAATTAACATATGCTAGACTTTCAAATAATCTATCCTACCTTCAAAGTAATTAATAATTAAAGTCAAATCTATTAGAAGAGTATAATCTAATTTATAATTATTTTTAAAAATTTACATAGATTTTCAAATGTACAAAAACTTATTGCAATTTAGTTATTATAAAATGTGATCTTGCAAGAATTATTTTTGTTTGTCAAATGTTTGTTTTTTCTTACTTTTGCAAGATGTTATTTAGAGACATTAACATTTTCAAAACATGGCACGTTACATTTTAAAGAACGTTTATTAATTCTGTCTGGCAAATTAACAGTATATTCTTTTATCATGGAATTACAATATATTAAATTGCCAGATATTTTAAATTGTTTTTAAAATTATTATTTTTTAATTATTTAAATTGTGTGAGGCAAAAGGCAAAACTGTCTGGCAAGATAGATTTGGAATTAGAATGGTAAAGTGACATAAAAAATTATGAATTTGTTGAAAATGTTTTGAAAATGTTCACTTTTTTTCGCTACCAGATACGCAACCGTATCAAACTGTATCAAACCGCCGGTCCTATGATTATAAACATTTTCCCGCCGACCCGCGCCAGTGTTAGTTATCAAGAAATTTGTTATTGCACCTACTGACGTATTAGTGACAAATGTCATTCAATCTGTCAAATTAAAAACAGCAAAAACGCAACAATTGTAAGAATAAGCTAATTTCTTGATAACAAACAATTGGGCGGGTGGGCGGAAACATTGTATCAACCCGCTGGCCCAAAATATATAAACTGTGATTCTGCCCACCCGCCCAAGTGTTAGTTATTAAGAAACTTGTTATTGTATCAACCATACCACATTTTTGGAGAAAAATGGCCCAATAATGCCGCTGAACCAAACACCACACCAAACGGTTACTTGTTGTGGATGCATAGACTGTTCAATAGTCATGTGTGGATTCTCTGATCCCCAAATGCGACAATTTTGCTTATTGGCATAGCCTGCGAGATAAAGGTGAACTTCATCAAAAAACACAATTTTTCGATAAAAATGCTCATCTTTGGCCAAACAATCTTTACTGAAATCGCATTGGGTGGTCATGAGGCTTCATTTCTTGGACTAATTGAACTTTGTAGGCCTTCAAACTGTGGTTTATATGCAAAATTCTCCTCAGAAAAGTTCAAGAAATATTCAGTTTTGGAGAACGATGACGAGTTGATATTAATGCATGTTCACGCACACTCTGAGCAACAGCGTTAATTTGACTGAGCGCACTGGACAAGAACGTGTTGTTTTATCTACTAACAATCCATTCCGCAAACTCGCTTCACAAACTGCGTTGAAGTTACTTCTTTTCTATCAAATTTGTTTCGTAAATTTCTTACCGTTTGAGTAGAAGACTCACCACTTTGGAAGTAAGTTTTTATTATTTTTCAACTTTGTTCAAGTATGTCCTATTTCATAAATGTGAAACATAAAACTAAATTTCTGTTAACTCATAAATGTCATTATACCTTTGAAAAGCAAAATAAATGGTAGTTCAAATTTCAAACTTTACATGGCCCACCCTCTATGTTGCTCCACTAGTCTTTCCAGCTTTTTTCAGAATTCTCTTATCAACGTCCATGTGGTAGTGCATGGTTATCATAAAATTCAAGCACTCTAACCACTCGTAGAATCTGATGGTCTACAAAAATTCTTTTTCTTGTTAAAATGCCTGGTCCGGATGTTGGCTATTATTGTAGCATACGGAAGGATTATTAGCTTCTGTATGATAAAATCAATAACCATGTAAAGGTTTGCAAACTTGCTTAATTGTTTTATAATTTACAATTTTCTATTTGTCCTATTGTTACCGGTTTAGAGTTATAAGTGTTGAAGGTCGCAGTCCAAAATTCCCAGTTCTATGTTTAGACATTTTTTATTTGTGTTTAGGAAGTAATTTAGGTTTAGGAAGAAATTCTTTATTATTGTAGCCTAACTCGAAAAAAAATGCTGCACCTATAACACTATTTATCAACCCCAAACGCTGCAATACACACACCCCCTTGCACACGCAAAATTAAGTTTGTATTCTCTATCGCAACCTATCGACAATAAGGATAGAAAATATTCAAAAACTAGCCAAACAAAAATGGTTTCTCAAAAACGTTGCTAGCTCTTGTACTGAACGGCACTCCGCACAGTTAAATAGATAAAGCTTAATTACTTTTTTATATATACCATGAACAGACAAATAAAAGAAAGGCCTTAAACAAGGTAACGGTAGGAGAAGAGAACAGATCAAGAGTGCGAACAATCACAGGGCAAAGGAAGGTTGCCATTGGAAAATTCATTGCTATGTATAATAAACGGGCTTTAGGAACAAAAAATAAACTTGAAGAGTTAGTAAAAGTAATGTTAAAAATTAAGCTGAATATAGCTCGACTTAATAATTTTTTTGTCAATAACCGGTTAAGTTATCTTGTATCTTAAATAGTACCAACTTCTAACCGTGTAATTTATGCTATTGTAAAACTATCAAAATTATACAACCTACAAGTTATCCATTCTAAGCGCCTGCCAGTGAATTACAATCGAGTAAATGAAAGAATTATTATTTTTAAATTCTTATTTAAAAATACTGTGTTATCAATCAACTACTTTATGCACACACTCTGAAAAGGTTGGAGCATGAGGAGGCCGAGTTTTCGAAGGACATAAGCTACAAATAATTTCTTGTATTATGCAAAAGTAAATATAAGTTTTTAGCAATAAAACAGATAACATTTTTAAGGAAACATATTGCAATAGGGTAATACAATATATTGATTTAATTTTGCTAAACTGTATAAACATGAATAGTATATTTACACGCTACGACATAATATGTGTTAAATTATAAAATAACTAAATAATTTATACAAACTCAATACAACAATTAAAGCGGCTAAGAGTCAATCACAGACAATGGTTGCCAATTGCTTAATGTTAATGATACCAATTAATGCGGATATTTAGTATTTAATTGCACTAGATGGAGCCACAAACATTCGTGATAATTTTAATATAAAAAAATGGAATAATTTTTTTCTGATTTCCTTCTGCTTTTAAGCAGAAAGTTTACAAATGAAATTTAAAAATAATCTGAAATTAATTGTCAAGATCTAATATAGAAAATAGAAAGATGCTTGAAGGAAGCATGAAGGATCAAGATTTTCAAACACGCTTTACTTATAGTTTAGATCAATCCTCCATGGATGGTAATAGTGAAAAAGCAATAAACTCCACAAAATACCTCTGCTGCAAAAGTTGTTAATGTTTCCTATTCTAAGCTTGTCTAAAATAAATAAATGTGAAATAGAAAAAATAATCTTCTAAATTATCTGCAGAATGAAAATATATACTGCATAGCAATTTTTTTTAAGACCACAGCGTGTTAAGTGAACTTGGATGAGCTCAAACTACAACATTATAAACAACAAACATAATGCAAAAGACAATTAAACAAATTTAACACGGGAAGCAACCATTGACTACTTAGAGCAATGATTGTAATAAATACTAAGACTGAAAATATAAGCAAAAAACTTAAGACCTACATAGACAAAGAGACACAACTTAAAGGAAAATCTATCTATTAAACCAGGTATTGTTAACTTGTATAGACTAGAGTTAAAAGAACTAACAGATAAAATAACCTTATAGCTAGAAAAATAGTATGGTTAAGAATAATATCACCCAAGAACAAAAAAATCAGTAATAGCACACTTAACACTAATAGAGCAAAGAAGATTATTGAACTGAGAATCTGCCAAGTACAAAAAACAAAACAGGACTGTACTGTCTTGTTAATCATAGAAGTTGTTTATGCTTTTTTTATATTTATAATTTATGATGTCTGCGATTTTATAATTAATGAACCTATTACTCTGTTAAGACTCTAATTTGTATCTGTTACTTTTAAAGTCTTGATGCATGTAACGTGGTATATACAAAACTGCCGTATTTGTTAATTTGATATCTTGTATCTAACAATATTAGTAGTATATGACGTAACAAAATAACAAGCAGTTACAACAAATTTACTTAACAGCTTGTTACTTACAACAATTTACAATAACAGTGAGAAAAAGCTTTTGCTAACTTTATTTTAGTTTAAATAATAATATTATTATTATTTTATAGGTTAGGTACACACAACATCATCATAATATGGATCCAAATAGTAGATCTTTTCTTTTTTTTTGTGTGTTTTACAACCATTTTACATTTTTCCAAAAGTCTTACGACTTTTTAAAAGAGGGTTAATTGATTCGAAGAATAAACTCCGTACTGTTACCGTACTAAGGTAACGCTCTATAGCTAAGCTCTAAAAAAAACAGAAGGAAGAATTGAAAGAACAAAAGGGGGATCGAATGAACCAATTATTGTCCAGAGTATTTTAATAAACAAAATTTTACAAAATTGTTATAAATCCCAGAAGCATTTTTTATTGTAATGTTTTTTTATGTAATATATTACTATCCATATAGCAGATGAAATAACGATTTCCTAACGTTTTCATTTTATGTACTTTAATTTTTAACAAATGAAGTTATGCTCTTTATAGTATTTTGATCGCATCCTCTAAACCAACTACTAAACTACATTGCAAATGATTATTAAATATGCCAATCAATTTTGAACTACATAAGTATATTGAAACCCAATAAACCATTTTGTGTTAGTCAAACAAAATTACACTATGATTTCCTAAATATTCTTTTATTTGTATAAAACTTTCAGTCAATTATTTTAACATTAGGCCATAATTTCCACTACTCACCCCATAACAATTTCATAAATTTCCCCGTATACATACACTATATAATTTAGCTAAATAGCGCAACCCTTTTTTATATCGAATACTTTATGTATTAAGTATTGAAATTGTACTATACATACGTTTATAGCAACAAAGTTATAATCTAAATACTTTAGATATAATAAGATTAATTTTAAATAATATAATTTGGGAATGTTATGTGTGCTGGTTATTTAATTGATATCACCTGTATTATATGGTTCTAATGACTATACGGGAATAGGGGCAGAATGATTTTACCTTGAGGAATTAATTGCGGTGACTATAAATATTAATATATAATTATTTAGGTCTCCGAGCAATGGGTGTTATTGATGAAGGTTTTGTGTTGCTAGGAGGTAAAATGCTGATATAAATCATGAACTGGTGCATTTTTTAGGATAGTGTGTGCGGGTTGTTAGGGGCAATAAATTTATATATTTTTATATTATTATTACTTATTAAGTATATTATTACATGGTCCAGATATAAAAAAAAACATATAATCAATCGATTTGTTTCATAATAATAATAGTTTATTAGTATTAACAGAAATCTGTTGCACAGTCACGAGAAATTGAATTACAATAAAATTAACATTGATACTACTGCAATTGATTATTGTACAAATGTTTTATACTATTTGGTAGTGAAATAATGAAGAAATCAATAGTAACCTTGTTGCAATAATAATTGATTAAAATTGGAATTGTATAATTAAATAAATAACAAAATACCGAATAATAATTAAATATTAATTATAGTTTGTTTTTGACACTAATTTATTTTCTACTTATTGATTTTGGTGGATTATGAAATTTTGTACATGTTATAAGAATCAAAATAAGCGCCTCAAACAAAGCAAGCATAGATCATAGGACTTTGGTGAGCAAGATGTGGAATACAGTAGACGTCGAATCAAGATATTTTTTTTTAACGATGCGTCTCAGCGTTTGCAAGTAGTTTTCAAAATTATAGGCAACTATTTCTGTGTCAAACAGCTACAAAACTGTTAGATTTCTCTTATCTCTAGAATTTTTGCTCTACAGTTTCCTGATTTCATCAGAGGAGTTATAAACATTTATCAATGTGTAACAAACTTAATGTTACGCACTACGTAGTTTTTTTGTTTTTAATATTTTAATGTTTATGTGTTGTTGGTCAATGTTTTTTTATCACTTTAAAATACAGACGTTGTCATCACAATACTATTATTTTTTGACATTTTTGGTGATGTAGAATGATTAACTTAATAAGTAACTAAGTCTTCAGAGTGACTTTTGTATTTTAATCAATATAACATGTTTGGTAGTAGAAAGGTATGTTCACATTTGCAATTTGTATTATTTAAAAAAAAAATCTAGTAATTTTTTAGGTGACTACAACTCTAAGGCACAGTGCGTAGAAACTTAAGGCAGTCTCCGGTACAAACAAATATTTTTAAAGTAGTGACCGACGACAACAGTACCGGTACAATGAAGGGTAATGCAGGTTGGTTCAAAGAATGATTAATATGTTAGCCATAATAGCTTTCAGTGATTTAGGATTTAGTTTAACAACACACAACTGCTGACAAGTACCTAGGTAATTTTGTAATAGACGGCATTAGTAGTGACGTCAGACGGTTATGGCGCCAATGTTCATTATCCAAACAAATTTTATATACAGAAGTTTTTTATTAACTTGTTTGGATAATGCACATTGGCGCCACAGCCGTGTGACATCAAACTAATGCCTCGTATTATTAGAAAAGAACATTACATATGGGTACCTTATCCGCACCGCAACCAGATGATCTGTTTTATCAAATTTTTCAGTTTGTCTTTCGCATTATGAATAGGTTGCTAGAAATCTACAACTTGATATACAAAAATGGAGTTTATCCAAAATGTTGAAGAAAAATTATACAAATAACTTTAACAGCTACAGACCAATATCTCTCCTAGTCTGTAAACTTAACTAATATTTCAATTAGCGTGCTGGAATCATTAGCAAAACTGAAAGTTGAAAGTAGTTTTGGACCTGATTACTTGCCTTTTTTATTTCTACAAAACTGTTGCCAAACGTTATCTTACCCAAATTTATTCATTTTTATTGTTTTCGGGAATTTTTCCTAATTTGTGGAAACAATCTTATATTGGAACTGATTCTGTTAACTATGACCTGTTAATTAACAAATTGATTGTATATGGTGTCGGTAATTTATTGCTTTGTGGTTAACGTCGTATTTAAGTGAACATGTCCAGCAAGTTAAAATTAACACCTATCTATCTCATTCTATTAAGGCAACACCAGGTGTACCCCAAGGGTCCCATTTTGGACCTGTATTTTTTTCAATCTTTATTAATGACATATCTGGTATTTTAAACTTATTATTTGCAGATGATGAAAAGGTATATTGTAGAGTTAGCACTGCTGACTGTCTTACCATGCAAGGGGATTTACTAGCGATCAATAAATGGTGTGTTCTTAACCACATGGATTTTAATATTAAAAAATGTCAGTATATATCATTTTCAAGAAGCAAAAATCCTGTTCAATTCATCTATACTTTGAACAGTACCGGTATAGAAAAAGTAGACTCAATTTGTGATCTAGGAATCTTGCTTGATTCCAAACTATCATTCAATCTTTATTTAGATTTTGTTATTAATAAAGCTAACAAGATGTTCGGATTTCTTAAAAGACCTACGGCTAGTTTTAGTAACATACATAGAAAATTGTACAAATAAAGAGAGCCCCTTTATTTGTACAATTTTCTGGTGAAATCACATCTAGAATACTGTAGCGTAATATGGTCCTCATTGTACCAAACTTCTATTGACAGATTGGAGTTAGTTCAAAATAATTTTTACAAAGTACTGAGCGGGCTAATCTGCAGATCTTGGATATGATAGATATTTATGTTCCTCAACGTAGGTTAGGAATTGCTCTTTTTTGCATATGTCCTATAGTAGGACTAACTATGGTCGGCACAGCTCACTGTATTGTATTGCACAACACGCTAACTGTGTATCAAATAACGTTGACTTTGTGGGTATTTCATACGAGACGTTCAAAGCTAACTTAAGAAGATTAACGTAACACCTTAGCCAATATGTAAGAATGTATGTATGTACGTATCTATTCGTTTGTTTGTCATACTTGTAATCACTGTTTGTAAAAAAAAATTATGTAATATAATAATATATGTATTTTTATTATCTCTTACTTGCTGCCTCAGTAAAATAAAAAACAAAAAAAATTACCGGCTGCACTAATGCAGTTCTCGGTTTTTTTGCTAAACACCAGATAGGTTTTAGAAAATTTTGTCCACATGAGCTGGGAAACAGTTTAGTCTTACATATTTATCAGTATCATTTAAGTTTGGTTTTGGCAAGTTTTTCCTTTGTCTAGTTTTTTGGTTGTATACTTGAGAGTGATTTGCTGTGGCTCGTACCACTACGATATAACTATGTGGTCATATTAGGTGTAATCCTCATATGCGTCGGACCATTATTTTGATGTAGAGATCACCCGAATAGGTTTTGTAGTATATTAGTCAGGTGTGTATTGAAGTTTAATCTAGTGTCAAGCGTTATTCTTTTGACATTGGGAACGTAGTGTTGTGTTTGCGTTAGCTGATAACTCTTTTTTTTTGTTCTATTTTTTTGCACGGTATTTAGTGCATTCTCTATCATGTTTTGACACGGTTTCTCCAAACTTCCTGCGTGCATTGATAGTGAGATCATCTGTATGGCCTATGACAAAGGTTTTTATGTCGTTGAGTATCTGTGGAAAGTCGTTCAGCACCTGTCGGCGACTTAAGCTCTTACAGTTTTTTCCTATAATGTTAAGGTTATAGTCCGGTTCTTGAGCATTGTTGGACAAAGAAGTCTACTCCTTTGTCTTTGCAATGGATTTGAAAGTAGTACGCTGACTGACTAACGCTTGCTGACTAGCTGGTGAAAGGCTAGTTTGCAAGATTTCTTTGTTTGGTAATCATATTGATGCTGGTGCAGAGGTCGAGTTTGTACTTGTCGACTATTTTTTTTTTATAGTTTTTGCATAAAGTTGATTAGTCTGTAGAATTTAAACAAAGCATACGTGAATCTTTCCGGTTTTGATATAAATGACTTTCAGCTGCTTGGTATTTGCTTTAAAGATCTTGCATAAACACTTTTTTATGAATGGTTTTAATGTGTTAACCCTCTATTTTGGGTTGTTCTTTTTCTAGTCACTTTTATATGCTTTTTTGTTATGCAATTTTAGGGTTTCTCGATCAGGAACTTTTTTCAACGTAAAGCCGGGGAAGTGTGTTTGCAGCAGGTCTTACAGAGTGTTTTTGATCAACTTTGTGTATTTTTTGTTTTTGATTAGCAGGGATGTTTTCAGTACGGTCTTTGCCTAAGACTTTTTAGAGACGGGAGCATGTGTTACCGTTTTAACCGTTCTTACAGTATCTCTTCTACGATTTTCTTTTGGTTTTCTGGTTTGTATGCCGCAAGACTGGTTCTATATGTGACTCAGTCATTGTTTTATTTTGTGTTTGCACTTGTTACCAAGAAATCTTGTTGGAGGTGTGCTTAAGAGTGCTAGAGCAGCTTTATTTATATTATCTGTAATTTTTTTTAGCTCTTGTGATGTTTTTGCTATCTTTGGGCTGACGACAATTTGGCTAAGTAGTATTTTGTTGTATAGATCCAAGTTAATTTTTCTTTGGATTTTGTATTCCAAAAAAGCGTTTCTTTAGATTTGGAGTTCGTCCGACACGTACCAATTTTTAATCACTTTACTTGTTTTATAATTTGCGAATGTTATGTTGATAACCTTGCTACGCAGTAACTCTGCAGGTGTTGGAGGTGGTTCATCGTAAGGAAAGTACACAGATCCGCGACGTATCTTTTTGGTTATCACTAGATTTCTGATAAAAATAAGTCCGATAGCGGCAGATTAATTACATGCTTCGCTACGGTGCATGCATGTACGGGGCTTGCATATGGGTTGTGCTGTATTTCTCTCTATATATTAAGGGTTCTTGGATAAAGGCAAAGTCAATATCGTGTTTGCTGTAAGCTAATTTGCACGATGTAACATTGAATTTATAGTTACTGTTGTTTGGTGACCGGCGTTGGATTTTGAGGAACGGTCTTTGTTGCTTCCGATTTGTGTCCGTCTTTTTTGAAGTGGGCTGGAGTCAGAAGGGTTATTTTGAATAAACATAGCTAAAGTTTGCCTCTTAAATTAGTTACTTTCTCAAGCGCCCAAATCCATAAGCAGGGTGTGTTGCGCCCCTTTGGGTTCTGGTTTAGAGTTGATCACTTGTATAAGGTGTTTGGAACCATCAACCTTTTTAGGAGAGTTGCTAGTTCAAACTGTGGTCCCGGTACCCATGTTTTTTCAAATCCAACATCTGACATTTTTTACCCTCCAACAAGTTTCCTTTGGCCTGATGTGCTGAGGAGCCACTATTTGGTTGGCTCGACTATTAATGTGATTTTTAGGAAGGAGCAATTCTGAAAACGGGAGATAATGTCTGCTATTTTTTTGGTTTGTAGGTTCTACTCAAGATAGTTGTCTTTTTGAAGTTTCCGCAATTCTGGCGTGATATTGCTGAACAGGTTTTGTTTTTGCGTTTCTGAAGTATCCGGAGTATTTAATGCAGGTAGTGTGGAGCAGAGCCGTAACTAGGGTGCAGCTTGATTGTGGCGCAAAAAAACACCTAATCTTCATAGTTTTGGAGTTTGGCGCAAAATGACGCTCTTGCACCGGGCGCATCAGAAGTTAGTTACGGCACTGGTATGGAGTATTGCTGTTGTGTCTTTGTCGCATTGGGTTGCTTCGCCCAGAATCCGAGGGTCAAAATATTTTTTGGGTAATAGTGGATTGCCCGTTACTGAAACTCTGAGGTATGTTAATTTTTTCTTACTTATCTATTATAGTTATTCTATTTTTTTGTCTAATTATTTTTAGTAGATTTCTGGCAGGCATCAGGCATGTGTCATCAACTTGCTGGGTTACGTTATAAGTATTTTAGTTGTATTGATCATTTGTAGCATTTTGATGTTGACTCGGTTGAAAAAGTCTTAAGGTCCTTACTGATTGACTTCTTATTACTATTTGGGGTTGCCCTGTGTGTAGAAAATGACTCAGAATGTGAACGGCAATGGCTTTTTGTTAAGATAATAGTACGCACATACGAATTAACATACGATTAACAGAACAAAAAACCTTGACAATTTTTAGTTCAAGGTATAAACAAAGCAGTGCAGTTTTAGAAATTTAGTTTATCGTGGTGCATACGATGCAGATATTGACGACGTTTTTTGCGAAAGATAAAACGTTGCTCTGATCTACATATTGTAAACCAATGTTGATATGGTTTTATTAGCTTATTTCTGTAAGTACATATTTGTAGTTATAGTGTCCAGTTCAATAGATATGCAGATGGCGGACAATAGATTCTATTTAGGTTTTGTTTGGAAAGCAATGTTGTGATAAGAATTGTATCTCGGTACCCGAGTCCAAGTGTTTGCTGACTTTATTAAAATAAGATAACTGTGAATAATTATGCTTAAAAAGAAAACAAATTACGATAACGCATTAGCTTCATCCTGAATTGCTCATATATTTTTATTGTTTAATCCAGTTGTTTTACTATCTGTTTAAATTCTTAAACTAGAGAGACACTTGACATCACAGACATATTTAAACAAACAAATTTCACTTTTTTAAATTAAATTTATAATTCATGGTAGACATTCTCTTGGCAGCCAACTTTTGATTATACCACATATATAATTCAATTACGTATTTCATTCAAATATATTATACTAATGGTTAATAAAACAAGATCTTGACATTGTAATAGTAGTTTAAAATATTTATTTACACATGCGTCTGAAAAAAATAAGTTTCCTTTCATCGCAGAATTAATAGCGCAATGCATTTTTAAAATAATCATCGTGAACTCACAGGAAGTTTTGTACGTTTGCCAGGTTCTGTGACAGGGAACGTTGCACCCTGTAGATATTAAAAGTGTCTCTGCTTCGGCTTCAAAGAGGCCGCCTGTTTTTAATATCGGTTGGCGAAATTGTAAGGAACCAATTCCGAGAAGACACGACCTGAGGAGAGACTATTTTTTCTTAATGCGCTGTAAATAATGTGCGCATATATTATTTTTCCGAGTGAGTATTGAAATATGATACACTTTATTGGCGGGATTGTTGGCTTGAAGTTATTTTGATTTTCTTGACGTTCATGTTTACGAGAAGTGTGAGGCGATATAAATGTTCAGACGGTTAGTTTCCTGCAACGAAATGTGATTCACACTCGGGCTACATACAGTCTCACCTCAAACGTTACATTCTTTTTCATTCGTCATGAGTAATAGTATTTTTATTTTTACTTTTTCAGAGTATACAAACGATTCGGTGATTTGTTTGTGACATTGTGCAATATCGATTCTGTAATTTTTATGTTTCTATTACAAAGTACCGCTATAAAATTTGTTCTAATGGCCAAAAGATTCAGTTGATTGTGCATATTAAATGCTTTTACAACCATTAATGGGTGAAGTGATTGTATTATTGATAGCTTTCAATACATTCAAGGTGTACATACATATTATGTAATACATTTAAAATTAACTGGTATATATTAACAAAAATATGACTTTTCTTCAAGTTAATGTATTGAGAATAGTAAGTATTACATAAATCAGATCGAGTAACATAAATACATTTAATTCTCTAGTAGACGGACGAGTGGTTTTAAAATCACACCAACGCGCACGGGTGAGGCATATTAGGATCATTTTCTAATAGGCTTTTAAAAATACTTACATAATATTGCTTATGATATTATTATATATTAAAACTAAATTTATTTTTGTTATATTGAGCATAATTTATATCAATAGTTACTATTTTTAGGGACTTAATAATTTCGAATGTGACACATTTTTAGCAATTAAATGTTATATACACCTAAAGGCAAGCAAATCTAGTTTTTTTTAATTTTTGTTAATAAAGTATTATGTATTAGGAGTATCATTTTCAAATTTTAAGTCTAAGGAATCGAAGATATCGAATTTTCAATAAAATGATATTTTTCCTATTTTTTTGCAAAAAAATTTGGAAAACCAAGGGTGGGATCGTGTTGTACGGAAAATTTTCTATAAGATACATTTTTTTAAATATGATATTTGACTGTTTTTTGCTTATTTACAGCACAAAAACTGAAAGGAGAAAAATTATTCCTAAGAATTGAAATAGCTGCCATTTACACTGTATTGCACCTAGAGATCTAAAATTTTAGGAATTGTCATATTATGGTACCCCAAACATATGTACAAAATTTGAGCAAAATTGGATATGTTGATGTGGGGACGTTTATCCGAACTAATGTGGAATTACCCATATACGAGTACATGCAATCTTTATAATGTTACACCAACGCATGGGTGATGTCTATCAGGATATATTGTTTTATTGTACAAAATTTAATTTTTTTTCTTCTAAAGTAATTCTAAAAGTGTTATTTTACATCGCCGCAGTGTATTTAGAAATTGATAGCATTATAAAAACGCTAAAAATAAAAAAAATTCAAATGCTTTTGAATTTTTGGCCTTAATAAATACCAAAAAAAATTAAAATTAAGTTTTAATAAACAAAAAATCTATCTAAAGAGTACCTGTAAAAGTCTATTTTTTGTGGCAAAATTGATTAAAAGTTTTCAATCTTTTACAGTAAATTCTCTCAAAGTATTTCAATAGTAGTTAACGTTATTTTAAGAATTTTTTATGATCTTATACTAGTTTTCAAAGTTGTCTATGGTTTTTAATATAAAAAAAATGGATTTTTAAGTATTTCAAAAACAAAAGTATATGTGACCTTTAAAACTTCTTACAGTAATGTAGAAGCTTTTTTGTTTGCAACACTCTTTAGGAGTGTTCAGTCATTTAAAGGTTTTGCAGGTAAACTTTTTTAAGAGCGTTATTATATCTAAGAATCTTTTAATAGTTCAATTTTTAATTTTTTTATGGTTTTATGATCCTTGCAATATCCGTCTTGTAATAGACTTTTCTTGAGTTTTTAAAGTTTTTTAAAAAAGTGTAAAAGTTATTTTCTAAGTACCTTTTTGCCTCTCCTAGATTTGTTTTATAGTTTTCTTAGGATTTAAATTGTTTTATGAAATTTTTGAAATGTGTTAGAAGACTAGATAGGGATGTCTAGTGTAAAAATTAATTTTTCAGGAAACAAATAAAAAATCTTTAAAATCTCAAAGTCTATAATTTATGAGTTGTTACTTGTCAATAATGTTTTCTTTTATAATGCCAAGAGCTGTAGCAACTTAATATATGAGTTTGTTGTGTTTGTTTATGATGCTATATATCACATAGCATTTTTCAACAAATGCGTTAATGCTTTTTAAAGTCAAACTCAAAACAGTTTAAGCGCTATTAGTATTATAAATAATCAAACAAAAGACTGGTTTGCCATCTAGTTGCAATTTTTAATACTAAAATGTCCGCATTAATCGGTATCATTTTAGCATTTATGCAATTGGCAGTCATTTCGCGGCTTTAACGATTTTGAATCGCCAATAAATTATTAATTTATTTCATAATTTATTGGCGATTCAAAATCGTTACGAGACGATGTAGCGGTACTTCAAACTGGTTTTTGTTTGTAAATATATACTTTAAACAGTTTTAAAATATACCATGTATTGTTAGTATGTTGTTACTCTTAAATCTATTTCTACATGATTCTCTGTAAGTTAGTTTATCAATTCTTATTGTAAATATTTTATTGATATTGGTACATTCACCCTAAAATATTATTCTAAATCTGAGATGACTGTATATATTAGCAAAATATACACACTTTAGTGTTTGGTGTTTCATGTATTTGCTAAATACTCTCAGGGCATAACAATTTATACTAAGCTTCTTAGACAGTTTTTGGGTGTTTAATTTCCATGTTAATTTGTTGTCAATTGTTACGCCAAGAAGCTTAATCTCTAATGTTGTTTTTAATTGTGTATCAGTAAATGTTACATTACTTGGGTAACAAAATGTATTGTGAGCCGTTGTAAAGAATACAGAATTAGTTTTTTCTTCGTTTAGTATTTGTTTATTTTTTCTAAACCAAATAGAAACTACCAACCAAAGTGAGATTATTTTTAATGCAGGATATTTTTTCTTTAATTAGCAGGGTTTTTTGCGACCAAAAGGAATTCTGAGGCTGATTAGTAGCGGAAACAATACTACCACAATACACCATGTTGTATGTGAGAGCACCGACATCAATCTAAGAGGTAAGAAACCTTTAGACAATATTTTAGAAAGCTATTATGAATAAATTTATCTTGCCTAGGTTTAGAAACGCGATGCAAAATGAAGTGATAGACTTAACTTTAGCAAATTATAAAGCAAATGAAGTGATCAAAAAGTGGCACGTGCCTGACTACGTACACATTCAATTCAACATTGAATCTGAATAAAAAGTTCTACAAAAGTTTATGCAATAGGTTCATAAATGTTCTCTTTTAAAAAAATTTTCTACGCAAAATGTTTTTGCTTGAGTATATGTCAAATGAAACTACACTAACTGGAAATGTCTACAATGACACAATTAAGAACTTAAATGCGACTATACTCGAAACAGACTGTACAGTTGCGCTTTTGCTCGACAATGTAGGGTGCATAAAACACAATTTGTTTAAGAAATAGGCAAAGAATTTCAACGTTTACTTTACAGTTTTGACACTGCTCTCCGTTATCTATTTTCTAAACTAGAAAATTGCTTAAGAGGAGATTGTTTTTTATTGAACAACGACTTGAAAAAGACTGTGGAGTTATATTTTGTAGAATTACTAAAATTTTTTTTTAAGCTGTAGCGTTACTAAAAATGGAACTACTTTATACCAAGTTTGTTGGACCTGCACTCTCTTAGTCAAACTCTTTTGTCCAACCCAGATCAATTTTTGGCTACTGATGTTAGTAGGTCTAGGGAACCAAAAATTCTATTATCTATTTTTAACAAGCCTGAGTGGACATAAAATGAAAAAGATTATAATGTCGGAATATAAAAACAGAGTACATCAAGTAGGTAGCACTAAAAGTACTGATTTTTACGGTCAAAACCGGGCAGCTTCCGGTATCTTAGAAGTAGCAATTACTTGATATCGACCAAGAAGATTAAGTTCTTGGGTACAAAAGAAGGTTAAAAACAAAAGACAGCCCAGGGTGCATTAGCAACTGGGCAAAGATAAACCTACGCAAATATACATAAAGGTGGATAAGCCAAGAGCGCTACGGTGACACTTGACATAACTACCGCTGAAAAGAAGATAGGAGAACTGAGAGGGCTGCAAGAAAAACTTTCAAGGACCAAAAAAGTAGATTGTTTACTCAATGCTAAAAAGGCAAAATTTATCAAATCTTTTATTCTGGTAGGATTGATTAAAAAAAATTAGTTTATAAAAAAATTATGTGTAGACGTGGTAAGCAAAAAGTGGTTCTAAATCACATCCACTGAGAAAAACTTTCTGAAGGGCAAGGAACTTCAGGTAATTGGGTTGAAAGAACTGCTAGACCCAAAAAATATTTTGAAATTGATACAGAGGTCATAATTAGAACCAGCTACTCTATTAACTCTTAGCTGCACCACTTTTATTCTGTTACATTAACACACCTGTAAGATTCTTGACGACCCCATATCAAAAAGTGCTTACAAATTACTACTTCAGGGGTTTTTATTATTATAGCTGTACAATGGTGTTTAATTAAGATTATTTTAACACTTGATGCGACTATTTAATTAAATATTCAGAATATGAATTTAATATTATGCTATGAAAAATTTTTTTTTTTTTAATTTTCAATATTAAAACTTTAAAATGCAGAATTTATTCAATTATATATTATGTTTTGAAAAAATAGTATAAGTATAAAGATTTTTCTCAAAAACTATATTTATTTTGATAAAAAATTAGCGATACAATGATACAACCTGTAGGGTCTTTGACAACACTAACCGCATATTATAGTGGGCGCGAAAACAATATCGGAAAAATATAGTTGCATGTAAAAAGAGTTATTATACTAAAAAAATTAATGAATCAGATAACAAAATAAAGACAACTTGGACTTTAATCAATGAAAACTTAGGAAAGACTAAATTGCAGACTAATATTGCATTATTAAACAATGATCAACTACAAATAACGCACCCTCGGTTAGTGGCCAATGAGTTTGTTGAATATTTTTCAACTGTTGCATCAAATAATGTTAATAATGTGTTTAACTCATCTCCATATAATGTTTGTACCACTACAAAAAAATATATTGCAAACTCGTTTGTATTACAGGAAATTAACATTTTTGATGTAAGATCGGCAATCAGAGATATTTATCCAAAAAATTCTTTTGGAAATGATGAATTATCAAGCAGAATAATAAAAACATTAAGTAATCTGATTAGTAATCATTTAGTATTTTTGTTTAATTGGTCAATTAATATTAAATGTTTTCCTAGTGTTTTGAAAACAGCTGCCGTTACTCCGCTTTTTAAAAAAGGAGAAACTAATAATATAGGTAACTACAGACCAATTTCGGTGTTATCAACATTATCAAAAGTCTTTGAAAAAATTATAAATACACAAATAACAATCTTTTTAAACAAATATAATATTCTTTCTACGTGCCAACATAGTTTTCGTAAAGATAAATCTGTTGAAACGGCTGCACTAGAATTAATTAAATTTGTCATTTGCGAAAATGACCAAAATAAATATGTCATTGGACTTTTTTTTGATTTGTCGCTTGCGTTTGACAGTGTAAATATAGATTATTTGGCTATTAAATTGCACAGTTTAGGTTTTAGAAGTTTTGCAGCAAATTTTATAATTTCTTACCTTACTGACCGTAATATGTTTGTAAGAATTAAAAACTCTACATCAAAACAGAAAGGTTTAGAAATGGGGGTTCCACAAGGCTCTGTACTAGGTCCCTTGTTATTTTTAATGTTTATAAATGATCTACCAGAGTTTGTAACAGAAGGATTAGTAATAATGTACGCTGATGATACCACAGTTTTAATATCTGCAGAAAATCCAGAAGAACTTATGGTTAAAGTAAAAACAGCTATTACTCAATTTAATACCTGGTGTTTAAAAAATAAGCTTATTGCCAATCATAAAAAAACAGAATGTGTATTTTTTGCAAAGCGTAAAATTTTGCCGGATAATTTTAGAATTTCAGTAAATAATATTTTATATAATTTAAAACAAAGTTGTACTTTTTTAGGCCTGATTATTGATTCTAAGTTAGTTTGGTCGGAAAACATAACTTGTATAATAAACAAACTAAATAAATCTTATTTTCAAATTTTACAATTAAAGCAGCTGATAACAAACCAAACGCTATTAAATATGTACTATGCTCTCGTATACTCTCATGTATCTTATATGATTTTAGTATGGGGACGCGCATCTGAATCTCAAAAAGTATTTCTGATGCAGAAAAGAATTCTCAGATTAATTTTTGATCTGGGTTATAGAGAGTCATGTAAGGACACTTTTATTAAACATAAAATTTTAACTTTTCCTTCAATATATATATTTAAAGCACTCTGTTATATAAAATTAAATAAAACATCTTTTCATGCTCTATCCGAGTACCATAATTATAATACCCGACACGGATCACTACTTACAGTGGATGTACATAAAACACAACTGTTTCAAAAATCTTATTTTAACACCGGGGTTAAATTATTTAATAAGTTAAAAATTGAAACTAGACAACTAAGTTTTTGCAAATTTAGAACTTTAATTAAACATTATCTTATTTCGAAAGCTTTTTATTCCATCGAAGAATTTCTAAATTTTGCTAATTTAGACATATAAATTGTATAGTAGAGTATATGTTAGTCTATATTTCTATATTAGAATTGTATTTTTTTTCTTTCTAGGACTATCATTTTTGACATTTCATATCCAATATTACGTTTTGTAAATATGTTGGCAAACATGAATAAAGTTTATTATTATTATTATTATTATTAATAACAGTTCTAAAATGCTCTTACATGAATATAAGAATTCAAGGAATGTATATACAAGTTGGTCGAATTGAGGGCTGTCTTAAGGCAGCAAGAACAAGTCACAATTTGGAGGTAATGACAGACATGTTTGTTAACTGTTCAAGCACTGTAAAACACATTTTCAACAAAATTATTTAGTGAAATAGGTAGTATTACTAAGCAAAGTCTACGAAGCTGTTTAACATAGCAAAGAAAACTGGCGACTGGGCCTCATATTCAGAACTAGCCTTACAACATATTATAACAATGGCATAAAAAGGCAAGAGACTTATGGAAACTTTTAAAAACTTCAAAAACACTTTATATTTATTGTCGACTTGGAAAATGTTGTGGATTTATATTATTTTTTTATTTATTTATTTATTCAATTGCCTTTTTACCTTTCGGTGTCAGGCGTATACATTATTAGTTTGTGTAATATTTTCTCCATTTCTTCCTATCCTTGGCAATCTCTTTTATTTCTTCCCACGTGTTTCCTTTTCTTGTAGCTTCTTCCTTTATTGCGCTGTTTCATTCTTTTCTGGGTCTTCCTCTTTTTTGTTCTCCTGTTACTCTTGTCTCATAAATTTTCTTAGTATTTCTTTCTTCACTCATTCTTCTGATATGTCCATACCATCTCATTTGACCTTCAATAATTTTTTCTTGTATTGGTTTTATATTTAGATTTGTCCTATATGTCTCGTTCCTTATTTTATCTTTTCTTGTTTTGTTCTCAATCTTCCTAAGAAATCTCATCTCCATAGCATTTATTCTTTCTATTTGTTTTCCTGTCATCGTCCATGTTTCGCTACTATATGTTAATGTTGGTCTGATTACTTTTTTTACAATTTCTGTTTTTGTTGTTTTTGATATTTCTTTTTTGTTAAAGAAAGTATTTTTTAACATGTTATATATTTTTGCTGTTTTTCCTATTTTGTCCTCTATCTCTTTGTCTAGTTTTCCGTTGCTTTGTATTATTGTTCCTAAGTATCTGTATTGTTCGACCTGTTCTATTATTCTTCCTTTTATTCTTATTTCGTGATTCATTTTTTCTTTTGCAATTATCATGGTCTTTGTTTTTTCATAATTTATTTTCATGTTTATTTTCTTTAGTTGCTCCTCTATTATTTCCATGTTGTGTTGTAACTCTTCTTCGGTTTCAGCAATCACTGCCATATCGTCTGCAAATAGCAGTTCTGCTATTTTTGTTACTTCCATTTTCCAATATCCTATTTTTACCATTTTCATTTTTTTCTTTGCCTGTTTTATTGCCCTGTCTAGCACAATTGAGAAAAGCAATGCGCTTAACACACATCCTTGCTTCACACCTTTTTTCGTTTGGGATTCTTCGTTATTCATTCTGACTATGTTTTTGTTTTCTGTGTACATGTTTTTAATTACGTTTATTATTTTCTTCTCAATTCCTCTCTCTTCTAGTTCTTTCCATATATCCTCTCTCTTGATCCTGTCGAAAGCTTTTTCAAGGTCAGCTTTTTCAAGGTCAACAAAGCATACGTGCATTACTCTATTTTTTTTAATCATTTTCTCACTTAATTGTCTTAATATAAATATAAGATCCTGTGTGCTTCTTCCTCTTCTAAATCCACATTGGCTGTCTTCTATTGTTGTTTCTAGTTTGTCTCTCATTCTTTTTTCAATAATTCTTGTGAATATTTTGCTTGGTATGCTTGTTAGTGTGATTCCTCTATAGTTTTCACATTTCCTTTTATCGCCTTTTTTATGTATGGGTAGAATAATTCCTTTATTCCATTCCTTTGGGGTTTTCCCATTCCTCATTATGTCGTTTATTAATTCCGTTATTTGTGTAATTCCCTCATCTCCCATGTATTTCATCATTTCCGGCGTTATTTCATCTATTCCCGGTGCCTTTCCGTTTTTTATTTTCTTAATTGCTTCTATTACTTCGTCTTTTTTAATTTTTTCTATTTCTTCCGTTCTTCTGTCCTGTAGCAATTCTTCATCTTCTATTGTTTTGTTTTCTTCTGCTTCTTGTTCTGTTAGTTCTTGGAAGTATTGCCTCCATCTTTCCATTATCTTATCTTCTTCCGTTATTATTTTACCATTTTTGTCTTTTATGTTCATCATATTGTATTCTTTTTTTTGTTTTAGATGTTTTAACGTTCCGTAAAATAGTTTTTGGTTTTGGTTGAAATTTTCATTCATTTCTTTTCCAAATTTTGTCCATGATTTTATCTTTGCTTCTTTTATTATTTTCTTTGTATTATTTCTTTTTTCTTTGTATTTTTCGTAATCTTCTATTTCCTTTGTTTGTAAGTATCTTTTCCATTTTTCTTTTTTGTCCCTTATCTCTTTTTTGACTTCTTCTGTCCACCAATTAGTTTTTTTAGTATCTTTGTTCACTATTTTTGCTGATCCACAGCTTTCTTCTGCAGCTTCTAGAATAATTTGTTTAAAAATTTCCCATTTTCCTTCTATGGACGTTCTTTTTTCTTTCTCTCTGAATTTTTTTTGTAGTATCTCTTGGTATGCCACTTGTATTTGTTCTTTTTTTAGTTTGTATGTATATTTATATTATACAGAATTATTAAAAGATTTTTCTTCAGAACCATAGCGTTTTTAGAAATATGTTTGAATACGTGTGTAATTGTTAATGGTGCTTACATTGAAAAATAAAATATTGTTGGTCTTAAATTTTTTTTTAATAATTATTATAACATATAAAAAATCTCTGTTTGTAGTAACAGATACGTTTGGTAAATCTATAAAAACAGTTTTTGAAGAAAGCTGTAAAACACACTACTAATGAGGTTATTTGGTGGAATAGCAAGAAAGGCCACTAATAAGCTTTCAACAATGTCTGGAGAAACTTTAAATGAGCTTTATATAAAACAATCTTTTATACATACCGAACAACCGAAGAGCAATTAAAGAGGTGTTTTACCAAAGCCGGAGCAAGCTACGTTTGCCTTAGCTAAATTCTATATACTAATTATTCTGATAGCCTCTGCACCGAGTCCAATAAATAAATCTTACGAATAAACTATACATCAGTTTTTTGCAATCAAATTTATTGGACAAACATTGGGTTTAAACCGATTTTACCAGATAGTTAAATACTGTGTTATTTTGTTTTGTCTTTATATTTTTTTTTATTGATTTGAAAAAATCAATAAGAACAACTTCCGCAGCAGTCATAAAAATACTGTTTTTGCTACCACTATTGTATTTAGTTCTGATGATTGAAGCAAAACAAGCAGCGTACCCACTACAAATAAATGAGCGCACTGTAAATCACAGGGATTACAAAAAAAAAACAAATGTGTTACATACGGAAGAGATACTAAAACTGAGCTTAGATTTAGATTGCATACAGAAATTACTTGATGTTAAATACAGATATTGCTAAAGATAATAATAGCATCGGAGCTGAAATTTATAAACTCATAAAATACAAAACTTTCAAGCTGAAATGATATTTTTTGATGCAGTGGTAAGAAGTATTTAAACTTATAGAGCTGAAATATGGGTTTGGAAAAAAAGAAAAATTGCATCATAAATTAATTAAGATGTACACCCCCGAATACATTATTATGCAAGAAGAACAAGGACAATGGCAACAATTTTAATTAGAATAGCTATGCATTACAAAAATAAAATGGTAACTGAAATAGAACATAAACAATAAAGAACACTAACAGGAAGCAAAAAAAATAAATGGACAAATGAACGAAAAAAGTGCCTAGATAGTCTGGGGATATGTGAAGAGTGGTGTGAAAACAGTAATTCGGGTGAAAGTTTTCTAGCGGAAATTATGGAAACAATGAATGGGCAGAATAGACAAAAAATAAAATTGGAAATACGACAATTACCAAACAATATGAGGAACAAGGACGTTTTAGTGTACAAGCTTCCGCAGTACCTTTCCTAATCTAATGTTTTTTGCAGATTTAGGTGTGGAAACAAAGAATGGAGAAAAATTATGGATTGATGTAGAAAGTGTAATTTGCGGTTTATGTGAAAGACACTATAGAAAATTAGGTTGGGAATATGGTGGAACAATATCAGTTATACAAGGCTGGAGTGTGTCTGAAATACTTATTAAAAACGGAAAAGGACAAACTAACCTAATCTAACCTAACTGAAAGATAATCATTAAGTTGGACATTTAAGAAGCGCCACAGGTTGCCAGTAATAAAATTCAAACTTATAGATTGCATAACCAAAAGGCATTACTTGCAAATAACAGTGGTACGCCCAATCTGGAGTGCAAAGGATTGGGGTATAGAAAGCAATTTGAAGGCGGATCAGTTGACCAAAAAAAAAAACTACAAAGACATTTATTGTTTTTGGGATTCCATACGAGACCGAAAATAAATAATCTGCAGAAAACTTGAAATGAAACACAATCAAAAGCTAATCACAAAGAAGAGCTTGCAGTCTTTGTATTTATAAGAAAGAATAGGCAGTTTGGTTAAACAATGTCTGATATTTTTTTTTTTTTAAATGCATATCTTGTATGTATGTTGGCTTCCATATTGGTCAATAAAATTTTATTTGCAAATGATCTTTTTTTGGTAAGTGACTTATAGATCTTGTTAAAAGGTTTGTTAATACCATTGTATAGTCGAGTTCTAGTAGTTACAACAGTTCTTGGTTTGGGCCAGGTGTTTTATTTTGTTATGATCCATTTTGTTGCCATATTTGTTGAGACCGGATTTCACATGTAGAGCAAGTAGGATTGTTTTTTTATCGTACTCTTTTTACCTGGAAAGTTTTCAGTCAGTTTTACTTGTTGGGTTATTATGAGAGTTTAAGATTATGTTTGCGTTTCTTTTTTTTTGTATTCCTATTGTTTTCTTGTGCAGGTTAAAGTGGTCATGTTTTGCATGCATTATTTTGATCTCTTAACATCTATTTTGTGGCTTTTTTTTTACATTTTATGTTGTTGCTAGGTTATTGCATTTTTGAACTTCTTATTTATAATAATGTATTTGATTTGGTTTTTGATAGTTTTTTGAACGGTTATTTTTTGGAGATCTCCAGGTGGGATTTGGAAGTATGTATTCTTGACTGCGTACTCTTTTTTTTAGCAGAATTGAATTAGGCGTTCACTTCTTTTATTTTTTACTTCTAGTTATTGTATTGATATATTCTTTCATTATATATTTCATGGCAGTTTTAAAGGATTTTGTTTGAGTTACATGGTTTTGGACTAATTATTAACTTTGGCAATTTGGTCTAAAATTTCTCATTTAACTTATTACATTTGTAGAAGGTTCTAGTAGAGCTGAAACTAGTAATGTATTCTTAAGAATAAATTTGTGATAAAAACATTGTAAATTGTTTTATTATTTTATTAACATGAATTATCACGTAGTAGAGGTCACAATCATCAATTATATAAAAAAGATGTTTATTAACTTTGCATAGATTGTTTTGAAACATTTTTCCATTTTTTATATAGGTTTACACTTAAAGAAATTGAATGTTGATGGCTGTTACTATGTGATAGTTCATAGTAAATGTGTTTGGTAAAACAGATTATATATATTTTTTTAAATAATATGTTAATACATGATTTTAAGAGTAGTGTAATCAGGATTTGAATTAACATGTAAATTTTAAAACATCTCCATTATAAAATTAATTAATATTATTAAAAATGCACATAATAAAATGTAAAGAACCGACAATACAAATTCCATGAAATTTGTCTGTATAAATTAATTTGTATATTATAATAAGCAAAAAAATTGCTTATTATATCCACTACTTGTGTTATGTATTTCATGAAACGATTAATTAATGTCATCATTAAAACTCATTTTGCTATTACTAATTAAATGTTTATTAACATTTCCTCTATGTGCAAAATTCTTGGCAAATAATGATAATATTATTTATTATTTAAGTATAATTTAATTATAATTACATTATAATTACTATTTTTTAGTACAATAAATTAATTAATTCCAGAAGCAATATATTACATAATCGATTTATTATTTTTACAAACATACCGAACCAAATATTAATTATTATTTATTGCTCGGAGTAAAATTTAAAACAGGTAAATAATAATTAAAAAGCCACTGATTTGTTTTATTTTGTTTAAACAAATACGTACTAATTAATTGTTGAAAAAAATTATAATGATATATTGCAGAAGTAAACACGCGAAACATTTTGGCTGATTTATTTAATGTGACTTCTGTGTTTTTGGAATCATCGAATGTAAACATAATAATAAAATGTCGAAGGTAGCAATTATATATAAAAATAATTCATTAATGGTATATAATACAAACTTTGTTGATACTTTGATTATGTGTTGAACTTTTATTATGATTTTGTTTTGGTGGTAGAATGTTTAAAATTAAATTTTGTGAAACTTGATACAGGTAGTTTACATTTTGAACGTTGCTAGGACATATTTGAAATACTTGATGTCTGATTAATTAAACATTGATTTTAACAGCAATGAAACAATTTCTATGATGAGCTGCAATCGAAATTTTAATGCGCAAAGATTTTTCGGCTTGTTGCTTTCCGGAGATGTTTAACTAACTAAGGAGTTTTCTTTCGATCAGTTTACCGGAAAATTCAATTATTTGGTCTTAAGTTGTACCGCCCTCTCTTTTATTTGCCATTAACTCCTCACCATAAGAGATGCCGGAATAGTGAAATGTTGAAGGAAGAATTGAGATTTTGATTGTTATGACGTTGCTAAAGTGAACAAAGAAATTTACAGTACAGAGGTAATGATAAATGGACCAATTGCTTATGGAAGTAAGTTTTTTCTAGTATTTATTTCAAAATCATTAAATGTAAATCGCTACATTAATTACATTAAAAAAGTTCTTGAACAAACATTAACGCCCTATCTGAAAGATTGGAAACCTTATTGTTCAATAGGATAATGCAAAACTGTATACAGCTAGGGATGCTGGATTTTTTTTTAGGCTTTTGTGGAATCTTTTAAAGACTTAAGACTCTTGTAGGTGAATCCTGTCGGATGCACCTACAAGAGTCGGGCCAGATCAGGATTGGAATAAACCGCGAGATTCTCGAAATAATTTGCGGCCAAAGCTTCGATATGTCTGCGCAATGGAAGAATCCCGATATTGCTTTGGATATCACAATTTTTGACAAACCATGGAACTCCGGTGAGCATCCGCAAAGTCGAGCATTGAATAAAATTGAGATGCGGCGGTTTTCTAGATGGGGCACGCGTACGTCATCATGGACATGATGGTAGGACGTGTATAACCGGACTTTATTCCGGAGAGAGATATACCACTGCTCCGCCGCAGCATTGGAACCAGAAGATTTTTAGCTAATTTAGCTTTAGCGAGAATTGACTGCACGTGCAACTTGTTCGTGAGTCTCTTGTCAAAGCTAATCCCCAGATACTTGCCAGAATCGGACCACGGTATGGGAACGTCGTCGAGACAGACGTTCTCATGAGGTGCGTTTCGTCGCCGAGTGAAGAAAACGGCCTTACTTTTCTCCGGATTGACTTTGACTAGCCATTTATTTAGCTAGCATTCCAGATTGGAGGTGGCTTTTAGCCTAGAGGTGATAATCAGATGTGACCTTGACGAGTACAGGAGTGCTGTATCGTCTGCGTATTGTGCCATTTTAACTCCGTGCTTCGATCCCGAAGGCATGTCCGCAACGATTATTAACAATATATTAGATTATGTTAATGTCTTTTGAATAGTTTTTGTCAATTTTATTTGTTTTTTCTTATATATAAATATGTACTGTTTTTTTATTAATGTATTCATGTATTGTCTGAAGAAGGCTAAGGTTCAGCCGAAACTGCAGTCACAGCGTGATGAAATAAATAGTTACATAATAACATAGTAGTTGTTTTATTTAATCTTGTATTATGAATTATTACGTAGTAACGGTCAACTCCATCATCTATATTCACATCAAGGACGTCCCCTGGTTGTCCAGCGCAGTGATAATAAGAGGGTTTCTCTAGACCCAGTACTTGTAACCTTTTTTGCTCTACAAAGTCGAGAAACGCCGGCGTTTATCTGTAAATTGTTCTACGCCGGGTGTTTACAGTTAAAATCTCCAGCAATGATGGTGGGAAAGGGTTTAATAAAACCGTGTCGAATTCCGCCGTTTTGAATCGGTTACTAAGGCTGAGATAGCCAGATGCAATTTTTAATGTCCCTAAGCCGGGCACATTGACCACTATCGCATTTGATTCTAGTGAGACTAGCTCAGCGGTCTCGACCTCGGAGTGGTCTAATAATCTTTTTGCAAAGATCAAAGTCTCGTGCTTTGGTCTATTCCCGACGACCGCAAATACGTGAAGGTATTCGGTAGTCTCAATGTTTGGGTGGGACGGTGGATTGTCTCGGACACCAACATGATGTCGAGGTTCTTTTGGATGGAGAACTGTTCTACCTTACCCATTTTGTTCTGAAATGCCATTGGCATTCTAGAAACAAACCCGTAATGGTTCCTCGGTAGCCATTCTAAAGAAGAGACGCCATGTTTTTTTTATGATAATCATTAAAGTCGTTAAAGAGAGCAACTATCCTATAGTAGTTTCTGACGATCTGAGGAGATACCGGTGGAGCGATCGCATTAGCAAAAGATTTGCCCGAAACAACTGCAGGTTTGCGGGGACCTGCGGGCAAAGAGGATGTCTGGGCTGGAGCTAGATTGTTAGAGGCTGTTTTATTTGCCCCAATAATTTTTGATAAGAAGAGCAGCCCCTGAAATTGGCGGGGTGCGGGCCAGTATAGAGAGCATACCTTGGTGGCGTGTATTTAGGGCAGGCCATCGATTGATAGGACCCCGAGCAGATCTTACAAACCTATACAGCAAAACAACGTTTGGCCGTGTGGCCCAACCGTTGACATTTGTGGCTCTGCGGAATTTTGCTCCCTCGTTTCTTGGGTTCCACAATCACCTTCAACACTAGAAGGGTGGTTAACCCTATAATTTTGGCCAATTTTGTGCCCTTGGGCCAAAACCATGCTAAAACGAACGTGCTCGTTTTGCATTCGATGCACGTGAGAAGGTGCGAAATCAAGATCGACTAGGACATTGCCCACATCCTGCTTCGTGAAGAAGTTAGGGACGTGTCTGAGACAACGCTCTTTGACTGTGGACCATTGTGTGGCCTTTCTATAGTTATCGGAAGTGGCCGGAGCCATTACTAAATCTAGCTAAAGTTGATTCTTATATGGCTTTTTTGTTCTCTAGACATACCACCTATTGAACACGTGTGGGCTATTTTTAACCATTCCTACTCTTTTTACTAGATATTTAGATGAGTATTTAAGAAACTTGGGATTGACCGAGATTGTCAATTTGATTTTTAACATGGCACCACTCTCAGTAGTGCAATATAAAAACTTTATAATCCTGATCTTTAAAATTAAAAAAAAAAAGATGGCTTTTTGTCTAGTTCTTACTTACAAAAGTATGTTCTCACAAGCAATACCCTTGGGATACCAGAAAACTTATTGTATTTAAAGAGGCGTACTGTGACATATATTTTTTTCGTTTTTGTGGTTACAAATATGGAACTAGAAAAGCAAATATAGGAGATTCTTTGCATGTCCGTAAATTGTTTAGCAATAGCAAAGACGCATTTGCAAAACCAAAGTTTTTAGGAAGCGGCCAGGTACTAGCTGCGTACACCTGGTCTGGCTACTAAAGGATCATGGTATAGAAACAACACTTTTTATAAGCAACTTGACTAGATATTGAAAGTAACATTTTGTATGCGAGCTCGCTGAATTGCTGAGTTAGTTCAACAATCACAATCTTTAATACTCGGAATTTATTTAAATATATGTTGCAAATAGCGCTTTGGTAAATTACAAATAACCAGCAAGTTGTCAACGTACTCTCAGCTTTGCTGATAACAATCTTAAGTGTGCATTTGCAACAGAGATGTACTGTGATTAAAATTGAAATGAAATCTGATCGTAGCAAATAACGTGAAGATTAAAATTTTTCTAAAACAATTCAATTTTTTAATTTTTAAATGCATCACTGAATTGAATTTGAATAATTTATTTAATTACAACTTAAGTAATAATTAATTATTAGAAATATTAACTAGAAACTTAAATTAAAAAAAGACGGTTTACAGAACCATAAAAGAAGAATGCTATTTAATTTAAGTAGAATTTATTATAATAATAGTTGAATATATTATCTGTTTAACAAGTATTATTATTATAATTAAAATGGTTACGCACAGTATGTAGATATTATCTTAACTTTGATAATATTTGATTAACTTATAATAATTACATACTTTAAATATTCACTTATTTTTTCTTATTGTAATAACAATATTTTTATCAAGCCTATCAAGCTACATATT
This sequence comes from Tachinus rufipes, assembly GCA_963932245.1. Classification (NCBI taxonomy): domain Eukaryota; kingdom Metazoa; phylum Arthropoda; class Insecta; order Coleoptera; family Staphylinidae; genus Tachinus; species Tachinus rufipes. The sequence goes on from OZ010743.1 coordinate 92,495,099, forward strand.
TTCATTTATTGTATCTGCTCATTAAAGCATTCAATACATGACATATTTAACGTCAAGTTGTCAAATGAGATAGATATAGATGTATTCTATAATCGCCATACATATTACAAGTGAGTCTCCTGACTGCCATTAAGTTAGGGAAAATTATGAAGATATTAAGTGACAGTCTACAGGTGTTCAAGTTTTGTATGTCATAGGAATGTCAAACTAATTCTGTAACAGATGAGACCGTGTTTTATATATTTGATTTTTATTGCACCGGTACGTGATAGAACGATTGTCATTTATAACTATTATAAAGTTAAATATGTCCTTCTTAAAGAGCCATAAAACGGAATGAATACGTTCGTTTTGTTATTTGAGATTTGGTTTTATTAAAGACCATTTAGAAGGCGATCGTAAAACTTATTTAAATTAATTTGGTCATCCCGAGCGGTCCTTTAGTAGATGTATTTCTTTACTCTCCGACGCGACTGGATGCATTTCATATGTGATTACTTTTATTGGTTTGGTTTTTATTATTAATTTAGGCTATATCTTTGTTTGTTTACTTTTTCGTCGCTGTAGGGATTTCAGATTTTTGAAGATATTTTATAACTTAATCCGCTATAATAAACATTTTCAATTATATATTTGAAATGTAATATATACCACATAATTTATCAGAATGAGTTATGGCGATGAAAATGTTAAATCGATAATAATATTATTGCTTATTTTATTGTTTAGTATTGTACTTTATGTGGTGTGCGGGCACAAATGAAATATGTATTAAAAATATCAAGTTTCTACAGTATATGGCCATATATAATTTAAAAATACCTTTATTGAGTTGAGTTTGCAGGTCGCGGCATTGAGGGCTTTGCTATATGTAGTTTTTATTGCGTAATTAAGTTCAAAAGATGGTGTTTAGTGTTGTGTATAAAATGGAATTTACCGTATTCTCGTATTACCTAAAATACGTGCACAATGGTGAATTTTCAACGTACGCTTACATTTATTATGTGGATACATTATATTAATTTAACGGTGTATGTTAATTTAGTTATAAGCGTTTGATATATACGTGTTATAGTCGAAGTAATTAACTTTTCTTTACTAATATTGACTGAGTAGTGTAATTTAACCTTTATTTCTCTTGATTTTTTATTTTTTAAATCTAAACATACACGATTTACATAAATAACATAAGACAATAATTAAAAAACGTAAAAACAAACAAGGTGTTCTATTTAAAAAATAAATTTCTATAATAAACTAAACACCTTCTAAATTTTTACATTTTTTAATGATTTAATGATTGATTTGTTATTTGTATTTGAAGTTATTGTACTTTTGATCTGTTTGGTTAAATTAAAGTGTATGTTTTTAGAAAAGGTTTTTTATTTTGAAGTTCAGGAAGCGACATATAACTCAATTTTTTTTATAAAAAAATACTTTTACACAAAATACTGAATTAATTTTAGAATAAAAAAATGTAACAATATATATATTTCCATAATAAAATGACTGTACATTAAAAATATATTTAAACAATAGTATGTTTAAAAAATAGTTTTTTACGGTTGGTGAATTATTTAGGTGTTGTGGTAATTTTGACTAACCCTGTATAATATAGTCACGTATAGTATGCCGATAGATATAGTATAGCCTTAAATTATCTCAACGAATTTCATTACTAATCGCTTTGGGGAGACAATTATGTTTGTATTATACACAGGAGTTTATAATTGAATGGGATTATGTAACCACTTTAAGTATGCCGTCTTTTTAAAATTGTCCACTATACTGTTTGTTTTGACAGATCAACTTTGACAGCTGTTAAGCAAACATATGAAAACATGTAGTATAGTGGACAATTTTTAATAGGCGGCATATTTAAAGTGATTACATAATTCCATTCATTTATAAACTCTCTGTATATAATACAAACATAATTGTGTATTTATTTATAAACTTCCTGTACCATAAATAGCTTATAACACCTCGATGTTTAACAGGGTAAAAATATTATAAAAATATATAATATTATAAAAAATATATAATATTTTCACCCTTAAAAATTACCTTGGGTTCCAGGTATATAATACAATCATAATTGGTTGCTAATGAAATAATCCGTTGAGATAACTTAAGCCTATGTTGTAAAGACACTATATCTATGAGCAAACTATACTTATACAGACAGCTATCAATCTTTACTATTGCCATTATAGTTTGGTACGAGGCAAAGCCGGTAAGGAAATGTAGTAGAAGGTAGTTTATTTCTTCTGTATCCTTGTTATGTATGTATTTACTTATGTTGTTACATAAGGTCTCGCTTTGGTAGTCACTGCGTTTTACTGGCTTGGCTATTATCGATAATAAAGGTGCGGCCGTGTAGGTCTTTGAAATAAGGTTCTCTATGGTACTTGGCAGAGCAGATGTTTGGGTTTGTTTTTGGGACGTTTTCCCATAATTGGTTTATTTGTACTCTGGTAAGAGATGCAAGCACAAATTACGGGGTTGTAATAACTTTGGAATCTGCAAAGGATATTTACTGTTGCTGGTAATCGTGCGGAAGCTGCAGTAGTGTGGTGTGACTAGGGTCATCTGTTGACACTAAATGAAATTCTTTGTCCTATTTGAGGCCAGATTTATGTGTTTTGTTTAAGCTCTTTTAATTTTTTTTTTATTTTTATAACAATTTTTTCAACTTCATAAACTAAACCAAATTCTTCCTATAGTATGGAGATGGTTTCTATGTGTTGTCGAATGTTTGTTTACTGTAATTGTTGTTTGGGTCAGTAGTAGTTCATATTTTATTAAAAGTGTCCACTGAGGTTTTACTATAAAGTTGGGTGTTATAGGTTTTAATTGTCTGAAACACTTTACGACACGGGTTAGTTCAAAATTGTTCTAGCCTGGAACGGTGTTGACTTGTTTGATTGCCAAGTGCAGGGTGCCTTGTTCTTTTTTGCAGCTTTGGTGTGTCAGTTCCAGAATATTTTTGCCGAAATTGTTTTCTTTATCGTGGTAGACGGTAATGATGGTATCGGTGATATGTAGATAGACATGCATATCACGTAACTATAGATTGACTTCTTTGTTTTTTTTTTGGAACATCAAATATGAAAGAAATCAGGTAACTTTTTCTCTGTTTTTTTTCAATATCTTTAAGTCGTTGTTTTGATATTGGCCATAAAGCGCCTTTCATCTGGTTTATTAGATAGATAGATAGATACGTTTATTGCCAAAGAGATACATAGAATAGCTCGTCACAAACATTAAATATAAATTAACATGTTAAAAACATTTTTATTAAAATTTGGTTGCATTTTTATAAATAATAAATAAATTTTGAGAGTCTATATTTTAGAATGTATATGTTTGTTGAATTCCTTATTTCGTAATTATGAACTGATTTTTGTGGATTTTTTTTAAATTTTTTAAAGGATAAATGCATATTTTAAATAGGTATATACTAACAGCAGTTAACATTTTATTGTTTTGAAATATATTACGGCATGATTTGCTTTGAGGTATGTTTGTTGGAGTCACAAGATTTCAGGTAAAGCAGAGCTGAAATGTAACACATTTTGTGATATTTTCTTTTAATGTGTTTTGCGATGTATGTTACATAGGGGGTCGAATTGCTTGCTGTGTTTGAAGTTTAATCTCGATTACCTTGACTTGTCGGATTTTAATTTGTTTTGGTATATATTGACATTGAAGTCTTGCGGTACTTGTTATTGTTGTGTCGCAAATAACTTTACCGATTTTGCTAGTACTTGTCTGGGGTTTGTCCGGTAAATATTCCTGGACAGGTTTCATGACTGTTGGATTTATTTTTTTAGTGAAATGGCTCACAACAAACACTTGGGTGGGACACTACATACTATAATAACCTGTCAGTAGTTTGGATTGGAATGAACCATCTACCCACCCAAGTGTTAGTGATCTCAGAGATTTGATTACGACCTTCCTTTGTGACCAAATGACTTCTGACGTTTGCGCAGAGGTAATACATGCAATCTTTTCATGAGGAACACTTGGGTGGGTGGGTGGAACACTATATTATGATAACTAATCCAATTTGGATTGGAGTGGCTTACTTACCCATCCAAGTCTTAGTGATCAAGAGATTGGGTCACGGCCTTCTCTTGTGACTTAATGACTTCTGACGCTAGCGGAGAGGTCAAACAGGTAATCTTTTGACGACGAACGCTTGGGTGGGTGGGTAGGACACTTCATACCATAATAAATAATTAATAATTTGGATTGAAGTAGCTCACCTAGCCACCCACCCAAGATTTAATTTTTAAAAGATTAGATTACGACTTTTCTTTGTGACCAAATGACTTCTGACGCTTGCAGTGATGTCAAATATGCAATAACTTGACAACTAATAGGTAAGTAGGGCCCACTTTATACCATAATAACCAGTCAGTATTTGGCCCACCCACCCACCCAAGTGATAGTTAGCAAGAGGATTGATCACAAGTTTTTCTTTAGACAAAATGATTTCTGACGTTCTAAGAGAGTTCAATTATCCAATCTCTTGACGACAAATATTTGGGTGGGTGGGTGGGTGGGACACTTTATTTTATAATAACCAGTCAATAAATTGGATAGGAGTGGCCCACCCACTCAAGTGTTAGTGATTAAGAGATTGAATCACAAACTTCTTTTGTGACCAAATGAGTTCTGACGCTCGCAGAAAGATCATGCAATCTCTTGACGTTGAACACTTGGGTAGACGAGTGGAACACTCAATATCATAAAAACTCGTCAGTAGTTTAGATTGGAGTAGCACACCCACCCACCAAACTTTGCTTAACTAGCATTGGCGACTGCTTCAGGATAAATTTAAAGAACGTTTATTAGTATTTTTATTTTAACTGCAAAGATGACTTTAATGAAAAAAATGCACATTCTAATTTTTTATAAATCTTATTAGCTAGAGCTTAGATAAAGCACTATTATATATATTTTTTGAGGAATGTCAATATTTTTAATTGTAAAAAATAACTTTAAGCAAAACTGATGTGCAAGACTATAGAATAGAATAGCTTTATTTGAATAGAATAGAATAGCTTTATTTGTGTTACTACAAGCATTTACACACGTCAGGTCATAATAAGTTACATTAATACATAAAAAAAAAAATTTATTACAAAAATTAAAAAAAAAAAACACAACTCCTTCATCTTAAATACATGTAACAATACTTACAGTTTTGTGTACATTGGATTATTTTTGGTTATTGACCTTACTATTTACATTGGGATTTATAAAAAAATATAAATTATTCTGAACGAATGGAGCTACAGCTTTGTTTAAATAAATGCATTATGTACTGACTGATTAATTGCATTAAATTAATATTATTTGTTAAGGCAAAGGGTCTCTCCGGTTAACATAGGTGAAATACCCCCATCACGAATATTCAAAATACCTTAAAAATTACTTTCCTAGCATAAAAAAAAACATGTTTGATAGAATTTTAAAATTTTGATACCACCCCCTTTTCCATAGAGGGCAAACAATAGCATTTTCTTGTTTTTATTTTTATTCTCTGCACTTATTGAATGAAAAATTCTAAAAAAAATCATAGAAGTAGGGTTTTGGGTGGTCTTCCAACAAAAATGTTTTCAGCTCCTCAAATTCTGTATACAACCCTTAAAAAAATTCCGGAAGGGTTTTATTTTATTTTTTTATTTTATAAGTAATTGAAAAATCTACATCCATGATTTTTTTGGAATTTTTGCCATGGTGCGCCACTATTAAAAATTGATTTTTCGACTTTTTTGCTATTTATACTGTTTTGTTTTGCTTTTGTGATTCTGCAAAGCGTTTATAGCTTTCAAAATACTGAAATTTGGAGTTTACGGAAAATTTTACATAGAGTAGGTATCTTAGGTATAATATTTTCATCAATTTGTAATGATTTGACAGCTCAAAACACAATTTATCGTATTTTTTACGAGCCAAAAAACGAATGAAGTAATTTTTTTCAAAGTTTTAAATGTTAGATTTGTATTCCTGGCATCAAAATTTGTCAGTAAACTAATTTTCATCAAAATTGGTTAAGGTAAAAAAAACAAGGATGTAGATTTTTTAATTACTTATGAAGTTAAAAAATAAAATTCCATGCAATCAAAGGTTTAGATAACCAAAAGTAAATTTTAACTCTTTTGCAATTTTTTTAAGGGTTGTATACAGAATTTGAGGGACTGAAAAAAATTTTGTTTGAAGACTACCTAAAACCCTACTTCTGTTTTTTTTTTAGAATTTTTCCTTCAATATGTACGGAGAAAAAAAAAAATAAAAACCAAAAAATGCTATTTTTAGCCCCCTATGGAAAAGGGGTAGATATCAAAATTTTAAAATCCTATCAAAACAAGTTTTTTGATGCTAGAAAAGTAATTTTTGAGTTAATTTAGATATTTGTGATGTGGTTTTGCTTCAGTTTTATGCAATGAATGTTACTGTTTTCTTTGTCTGGCTCTTTAGTTGTTTAGAAATGTATAACAGTAAAAAATGTTTATACTTAAGATTTTTAATTTTTTGTAATTGATGAAGCCCAACTTTCTGCCCATCTTTTTGGTGATTTTCCCGGTTGTTTTCTGCCGTCTCGCACGGATTTTGGTAGCCGATCTTCATCCATACGATCAACGTGTGCGTTCCATTCTTTCCTTTTGGTCTTGGCAAATTTGATTATGTCCTGGATGTCGCATTTGTTCCTGATTTCTCGACTAGGTACGAGTTACCCCTACTATTGTCCTTAGCGCCCTCATCTCGGTTACTCTAAGTCTTTGTTTTGTTTTGCTTGTCTCAGACCTAGTTTTTCTTGCGTAGGTCAGTGTTGGTCTTACTATGCTTTTGTAGATTCTGACTTTATTCGTTACCGACATGTATTTGTTCTTGTTCCTTCTAATGACGTCTCGCAGGCAACCCGACACCATGGCGCTCTTGTTTGATTGTTTTGTTACCTCTCTGATTCGATCACGTGCGGTAGAGATATCAACGCCTAGATAGTTGTAGGTCATTACTTGTTTGATGACGTGACCGTCGATTTCCAATTTTCATCTTAAAGGTTTTTTTGATATTGTTAGGCATTTTGTTTTCTCATAAAATACTTTTGTGTTGACATTTTTTGCGGATGTTATGAACTTGAATAAAAGTCTTTGGAGGTCGTCTTTGCTTCTAGCAATTAGAACCGCATTGTCTGTATAGCATATTACGTTCACACTGTTTGCCCCCATTCTGTAACCGTTCTTAGATTTGACGCTGTAGATAATTGCCCATTATGATGTTGAACAGCATAGGGCTTAGCGAGTCGTCTTTTATTTGATAACATAAATCATTTTTGTTGATTAATTTTTATTTTAAATGAAATAGTTACTGGCTAGATTAGGCAATTGCATTTAGGTAAAAATACTACCTTAAACAATTTTGACACGTCGGAGAGTATATTTTACATTTCAAGGTTTTAAATTATTTAAACATTATCAATTGGATAGATTGAAAACATTGCAACAACTTTCAAGTACTCAGCAAATATCTTTCAAATTTTTGAAGTTTGCATGTAAAATGCACAACTCAATTTAGACAAACGATATATAGAATAGCTTGTGCAAAACCCAGCTTGGAACAGATCTTTTAATTATTTCTGATGTTGCATTAATTTTTGCTACTTTATTTGTAGATAATGAAATTATCTAAATTACACGCTCACAACTAGCGAGAAAATATTTTTTTAAGTAATTCACTACTGACATTTTCAGGATAAAAAACTTAATCGTTTTGATTACCAACAACTTCAAACTGATAGGTGGAAGACAAATGGACTAAAAATTGGCGTTGACTTCTTTCTCTCCTAACAAACTGACATTTACAAAGAGAAATATATTCAACTTTCTAATGAACGACACTCTTTAACATACACGCTTATAATTTATGAACTAAGAATCACACTGTTAGGAGTCGGGTAAACTAACTGGCATTTGCAAAGAAAAAAATAACCTTACAACACTTGGGCGGGTGGTTGGGTTACTAGTATTTAAGTCACACGCTTTTAATTTATGAACTTATTGCCTAATTGTTGATTATTGGCTTACTTTTTCTTTTTTGGTGACTAAGTGACAGCATTCACAATGTTAAAAGTATCAAACTTTTTAATTACGGCCACTCAAGTAGGTGAGTGGGTCATTAGTATTTAAATCTTACGCTTAATTTTTTTTTTCATCCAAAAAAGTATGCCCAAATGTTGGATATCTAGAAATTGGTTTACTTTACCTCCTTCTATAACTAAGTTAGCTGTCACTTTTAAAGAAAAGAATGTTTAGTTTTTTGATACACACACACACATACTTGGGCTACCTCGTGCTGTTGCGCTCTTTTGTATTAACTTGTATAGAGATCTGCAACATTGCCGCTTAACATTTCTTTGAACCAACGGCAAGCGATGTGACGCTATGAAAGTTTTATGTTGCGAGGTAATGTTACGCGACGTTGTTGCGTTACGGCATTTGGTTGCAAGTGTTAACGCACTAGTCGATGTTTGTCTGGTCAACCTAATACCCAGGCGTTTTGCTTGTTTTAAACTTCTTTTTTTTTGCTTTGGCCAAGGTTGTCTCCGACCATAGAGTCTGCCAGGGACTAAATTTGTTGGCTTTGACTTTGTTGGTGCTGCTTTGTGCTATCGGGATTTAGACCAATTTTTGTTTTTTTTTCTCACGGTTTCCATTAGGTTTTTTTAAATGGCCATTTTACAACTGTTTACCTGTTTTATTTATTTGCTATTCTTTTTTTTTAAGGTTTGGCAATATAAGTCTTTATTTGCCGGTCAATTTAGGGTTTGTCCCCAACAATTTTATTTTTAAGTCATTAAGACAGCGACGTAAACCAGAAGCATAATACGGTGATCATTGTCAGAGGATTGGTAAACCATACTGAATGTCACTCCTAACACAGACCGATAGTTTTCTTAAAACTACCTACTCATAAGTCTTTTGTACACCTTAAGCAAACTCACAGAAAAGGTGATTTTGTATAAACTTCAAAATCACACCGAAGCAGAGTTTTTGCTGTCGGATTACCAGCACGGTTTTACACTGAAAATAACCACGGGAGTAATTTTTTTTTAACGTCAAAAATGCTTTCTTTATGGTTTGTCACAAGTACTGTCACTGTAAAAACTAAAACGATTTAATTTTTCAAAAAAACTTATTATTATCATTATTATTATTATAGCGTCTTATATGAATAACAGAACACTACGTGTCAATGCCGCATCCGATTACTCCCGGGGTACTGCAAGGTTATTTTTATTGCCAACTTGTTTGATTTATTGGTTTCTAATTTAAAAATTAACACACCGGTTGTACAGATTACGCCGACGATACAGAGCAGCAGCTCTCTAGTACGAGAATTAGATGATTTTCTGGCGCATATAAGTACTTTTTTTTCAACTAAAAACTACGCTATACAAAAACATAAGCTTAAACGACACCGAGATACTATAGAAGAACGTCTAAACTACAAACTTTACGCCAAAAACTAATAGACAAAGCCAGAATGGTATCCAACTGTCTATCGCCGAACATTGATTTGCCGGAAAAATCAAACTGAGACTATACACAACACCTATCCGCCCTCAACTGATTTATGCCACTGCAGTATATGGTAAAATTGACTCTTATCAGTACTTGCAAAAATAATGAAAAACTTTGCACTATGGTACATTTGGAACGTTCAAATAAGACTAGTTCTTAGAACCCAGCCAATAGAAAAACATAGAAAATGTCTTGAAACTAAATTCTACTAAAAAATTGCAGAACATAACAACCCAGAATTAACTCGGCTAAAACCAGATAGGAAAAATTGTACATAACTTTGTAGTACTCGGCAAGCCGCAACTCTAAAGCAACGCTTATAAGGTTGGCGCATAATGCGCACTACTAAAATCAAACGAGACAGAAATGTAATTAACAGTGAATCACCTTTTGTCTTTTGAAGATTTTTTATTTAGGCCACAAAAAATACTTTTTGTAAATTTAAGTTGTTATAGTACACCAATGGATATAGTGTTTTTACGGTTTAAATTATTTTGGCGAATTATTTCATTATTAACCAATTATGTTTGTATTATATACCTGGAACCTGAGGTAGTATTTAATATTTTATATTTATATAATATTTTCATCCTTGAATAAAAAGTTGTTATAATCTATTTAGGGCATATAATACTAACATACTTGCCTCGTCAAGGCGATTGGTAGTTAAAAAATAATCCGCTGAGATAAGTTATACTATACTTAGTTTGCAAGAAGAAAGAAATAACAACTAATTTCTGGATAACCAAAGATAAGCTACTTAGCTTTTATGATTACTCTATTTTTGATTTTAATTAATGAACATTTTCAAATAAGTAAAAGTTTTATTTATAGTTTTGGAGATTATAGTTTTACTATACTTTATATACAACATATACATATACTGCAAAGACTATATCAACAAGTATGGCAGAGCGATTTGGTTTTATTTATTTGAAAACTGTAGCATCTATAAATAAAACTTTGAAACAATAACTGACTTTCTTAATTTTAAACTAGTAATTTTACTGTTTTAAAATTAAAAAAATTGGGGTATCAGTTGTTTTTAACTTTGTCTTCTTTGAGATCTAGTATAATCTTTTACTTAAAAATGCTGCTAAAAAAAATAATTTGTTTAAAAATTATTTTTCTGCCTTTTGCCATATTACAGTTTATTTTTGTAACGCTAATTTGTTAGTCGATACTTTTATTTATTTAATTTCATGAAAATGTCCTTAAGCATACACACATGCATACTTGTTAAATAAACCAATTGTTTTTGTTTTGTTTTTAAAAGTAGAATTTAATTAAATTCAAATAATTCCAAAACAAAATAAACCAACAGTTGTTGCCAATGTTTAATTTCACTCACTAGTAATATTGTCAACAAAGTCCTTATTATTTATTTCTAAAGCAAACAATTTATATTTTTTTTGACACAATATGAAATTAGTTAATCGTATAAAATTAAAAAAAAATGTTTAGAAACTGTTCATTTTATTATTGTAGAAATAACAATGCTGAGTTGATGAAACTAATGTGAGTGAGTATAGAAGCCGATAGAAAACCAGTAACTGATAATTCTCTACGCATAAACACATACATGCAGTGTATGTATGTACGGACAAAATAAAATATATGTCCATAATATAAAAGCTGCTTCTCTGCATGTCCCGTAGCAATATGTATACAAGCGAATAAATAGGTTGCATGTATGTTGTGCGACATTAAAATCACCAAACAACGCCAGTTCAGAATGCGTGAATAAAAAATGTCACCATACATCCTCAGAGCCTGACAACGACCTCCACTTTATAACAAAATTACACGAAATATATCCTCATTCAAACGCTTTAAAATGCACTTTGTGAATTTTATTTTCCTTTTCATTTAGCTGTAGTTACTATATAAATGATACACAGAGGGTAAAAATACACCCCTATTAACTCTTAAATAATACAGAGCTTTAATGAATTCTTTTACCTATCGAATGAAACTTTTGCTTATAAAAGATAATACGGTTTTTATTTTGTTATATTTAGTAGTAATTAAAAAAAATCCTTTAACTTTAAGAGATTTGTTATAATGTAGTAAGTCATATATCATAATTAGTAGTAGCAAAAGTTAATTATAATAATTAAAAGCAAATAATAATAAATATAAATACTTAAAGATTTATACTTGCCAATGATTTGCACATAGTAAAATATTTTATTTTATTACATATTTATTGCCTAGTTTATGTGTCTAAGTACATGGCTTCTTAAATTATTGTCTATGCAAATATGATAAATTATACCTGAACGTTTGTATAAATTATGTAAATGCAGCAATATGATGTGCAAAATGAAAGAATGAATAAAAAAACATGATTATCTCGGTGTTGATATGTAATAAGTTTACAAACATGTTTCTGACAGATCGATTCAAAAGCCTTGTTCTACAAGCAAAAACATGACTTTACTTCCATTCTTGTGCGTTGACATCCTCAGCGCAAAAAAACCAGTCCGCGATCGAGATATAGGATATAAAATATTCGAGTCGGATTGATGTCAGGATTCAAACTGCGGTCTATTTAAAACAGTTCAAGATCTCTGATAAACATTACACACGCTGTATTTTAATGTCACGAGTACAGTTATGAATTGGAAGCGCTCGCAACAATTTATATGAAATGCATATGCACTCTGCACTCGAAATAGCCTCGTATTAATATCGCAGTGGATGTGTATCAGTTATGTGTGTTGATTTTGATAACTTTCTTGTCGTACATCTTATTTATAAATAATTTGTTTAAATTTTAATTAGAATTTTAATTAGAAGATTATTATTTTAATTGTATTACGTTTAATTTTTATTTTTATAGTTGAAATATGTATTGTAGGTTCTCAAAGTTTTTGTGGAGTATTTACTCAAAATTGATCAATATTAAAGAAATTTACTTTTTAAGAAAAATGTGAAACATATTTTATTTATTAGCTATTAGTCTTTGACTGTGTCATTTAACAATTTTTGTTGATTATGCATTTAGATTGATTTTTTCTGAAACTTCATTTCTCAACTTGATATTTTATATTATGTTTTATAATTAAATACATATAGTGCTACACTCCAGGCAACTGTATTGTCCTGCAAGCTAAACTATGCTAGGGTAGCCAGATATATAGTGAAACTGATAAGAAGCATCAGTCTTATTAACACTAGCCTACGGCGGATGAAGAATAACTTTGGTACGGGTTAATAGCAGATACTTTCAGGCGCTTTTGCAACGATATCCACGTCTGGAATACTGCGGGGCAGGGAGACACGGAAACCTACTGTCTTATATTTCCATAAAAACATAATATAAATTTGTTGCTGGTCAGCTCATCAATTTTTAATTTGTAAGTGCCGGATAAAATTAAAGACATGCGTTAGGAAGTTTCAAAAACATAAACTGCCAATAATTTTGGATGGTGCTACCTTTTCGGAAACTCAACCAAACAATCACTGCTGCGGTAAAACGAAACGAGTACTTAAATAGTATGTGGCATAATCCAAAATAATAGGCGAACTATAAAGCAAAAAAAGATATTCACTAAAACGTTTGCCTTAATTAAAGGAAAAGCTTTAAAGCCAGCGTTATTAACAGTGAAAAACAACAAAACAGAAACAGCCAATTCTTAATACTAATTCAGGAACATTTCAGAAGAGATAAAACTAACTATCTCAATACATATGCAATTCTACTCAGTTCAGTGATGCCTTTGCTAAAATCAATTTAATAACTGGAATTAACAACCAAACATCAAACATGTGTCATCTGTGACTCAAACAATGTGCTGATTACAGATACAGACAAAGGACTAAATGCTGAATGAAGAAATACTGTGAATAAATATGGAGTGAAAAAAAAACCTCAACACGCTAACCGCTGTTTATGCAAACAAATTTGGGAAACGAGAAGATGGCCTAAAGGCTGGTCAACATCAATACTTTGTTATCTTTCTACACAAGAAAGAGTCAACTACTAAACGCAACAAAAAAATGTCAAGCCTCAGATTTTCAGACGACACGCTACTACTTGCCCGTATAAAAAAATTAGTAAATTTTTTGCTTTAAGTGAAAGGTTAGAGAAAATTATTTTAAAATAGGGTCTAGAAATAAACTTAACAAAAACTAAAACTAAGATCGTAGACCGTGCAAATGACAACTGACCCAACAAACATCAAATTGGCAACTACGAAGTAATAGATTATTTTATCTACCTATGCGCCATAGTCAACAAATGAGGTTTTTGAGAAATTAAAATATAACGCTGAATTAGCTAGGAAGGACAACTGTGTCGCAGTTAACACTGATATAAAGAGACTACAACATAACAAGGAACCTTAATATTAATCTTGTCCAAACACTGGTATTTTCTGTGTTTATATATGAAGCACAAACGTGCTACAGATTGTCTGCGTGCTGTTGCATTCTAGATGTGGTGGTTTCAGATGGACACAATACAAAATCTGCTTAACTCAAATATTGAAGCAGCATTCTGAGATAGAACTAATAAAACAGATGGCGTAATACCGTTAAACGGGTAATAGATATCCTGGCGAAAGATGAATAGAATTAGAAGAGACGTTACAAAAATATGTAACCACAGGTGACTTTTAACATCAAATCACTCTGGCACGGACGGTTAGCGTGATAAGCAAAAGCTCTACTGAGCCTTTATTCTTTTTTAGACCACAAATATAAGAGAAATTAACTATTAATACATAAATGAAGTCAAGGATTGGTTGATTAAATTAATTTGTGGAACAGATTATGCTTGGTTTTGCCAATTTAATTGTATCATACTCTATGTTAGATTTTTTGGGTGGTTTGTCACTAAATTAGTGCTACTTGCTCTTAGTTTTCAATAATTGACTGTAAAATTGGAATTTTTGAGTTAAATGAGATTAACAATCACCTTTTTCTTACTTTATCAATGCGAATTTAGTTAGTTTTGTCTGTTAAAGCATTTATAGCAATTTATGCGTTAGCATATCAGCTAACAATTCCAAAGTTCTTTGATAAAAAAAATAAAATTATGTCGAAGTAAATAAAATTTTAAACACAATAGACAGTAACCAAACAATAATGTCTACTAAGCTAAAGATGTTTTGGCTTAATAAGCCGCGCTCCGATAACTCGTCACGCCTTATTAAACTTATATGAAATACAACTGTAGATGCACTTTGTTTAAAAAAATGCTAATAAAAACTGTCCTCAGTTTTCAAAAATATATATCAACATATATTATAAACGAATTTAAAACCAAAAAAGACAATGGTGAAAATGTATATCTGTGTTATGATAAAGGAATTCTAAAAATAATGAATACCAAAAAACATGCAAATATACAGCAGTTAAAAACATTAAATTGTTATTACCAAAACAGAAGAAGACTGAACACTAAAACAATTAAATTTTATAACAACTTACTTGCAACTGATGAATTAGATATTATAATGCTGTCTGAAACATAGATAAATGAATCTGTCAATGATTATGAACTTTTACAACAAATTTTAGCGTTTTTTGCAATGATAAATCTCACGGCAGTAGTGTTTTAATTGCAATCAACTTAAGTTTTTCTGCAAAAGAAATACGTATTTGTGATCAAAAATTTGATGACCTTAATATTAATCTTGTTTATATTAGCTTACGTCGCGGAGCTTTTGTATGTAATGTTATTGTTTTGTATATACCACCACAATCTCCAATAATAACATATGAAGTGTTAGTAAACAAGTTAGAATTGCATCGAGTGTTAAATGGTAAATTTATTATTACTGGTGATTTCAATATACCGTCATATCCATCAGATATTGTTCGAAATCTAATGTTATTTCAAATTTTAATTACTTTAATGGATCTGTGTAGTTCAATGACATCAAAAACGTGAATAATAGATTACTTGATTTATTTATTTGTTCTCATAGTATTAAGTGTACAATCAGTCATACCACGCATTCGTTAGTACGGGAAGACGAACATCATCCTGGTCTTGAAATAAATTGCACTTGGATAACGTACCTATGAAATTTCTAATATCTAATGCTGTAGTTTATAATTAAATTAAATTACAAAAGCTCAACCCCAGACTTTACAAATTGATTCAGTCGGCAAACTGGAATTCTGTGCTTAATTGTAGCGATCCCAACTTAGCATGTGAAGAATTTTATAAAATTATTAACAATTTGATTAACTTAACAGTACCTCTAAAAAAACACAAAATAATGAAATTTCCTTTTTGGTATAGTCGTAATACGTATTTTAATATTAGACGTAAAAAAACTGTAGAAAGCTGTATCTTAGTTGTGCAACAAGATTATCAAAGCCTTTGCAGCATATTTATAATTTAATTCTGAATCACAATCACAAATTTATGATAAAACATAATAAATTGTTTTACTATTTGTTTTGAAGACTCTAAATGGTTTATTAAGATTGCAGCAGATTTTGGCTGTTAATAAAATTAAAGTAAATTTGGGTGATTTTGAACAGTTGCGTAAATTGTTCTGAAAACAGAGAATAAGTTGTTCTTTGCTGGTATGCAACTGAGATGGGATTTAGAATTGAATTTGTAAGGGATGCAAGGACCTAAAGATTCCAACTTCCAACGTGTTTTGGAATCATGTTGCACACACTTAGTTTTTGTTGATATACCTACTTTGAGTTGAGAAATTTTATTTTAAGTGCATTGCGTGAGCGTTGGAGAAAATGTTTATGCTAACAAGTTAGGAAACTATTGAAGATTCTAATCATAAAATGTAACTCAAGTTGTTATGTGGTTAGAACTTTGACTAATTTTTGGGAAAGTTAAAGTTGATGTTTTTTACATTAATGCGATTGATTGCATATTTAATTGTGTTGTAATTAAATTAATATAAAGCTGTTTAGTTAGGATACCAACATTCCATGCGAGGTTGTGCATATTATTCTTAAGCGTTTTAGAAAATGTAAAGCTATTAGTTTGGTACAAGAATTAAGTGTAAACTTAAGGAAGTTATATAAATAATTAGTCCGTTAGGTTCTGCTTCTGTCAATTTTGACCAAATGTGCCAAATCTGCAACTAATGATTTATGGTTTGGACTTCTGTTATCAGATTGCAAACTGAGTTGTTGTAAAGGGAAATTTATTACTTGCATTTTGAGTTTTAATTATAAACTATTGAGTTATATTTTATGATTAAAACGTTTTTTAGAAATGTGCACTTAGATATATAGAGTTGTTTCTTAAGATACTTGATTTGCTTAACCAATAATCATCATTCACCAACTGTATTTATTTTAGTACAACTTTTTTTATGTGGTTTTAGGATAGTTCTATCAGCTTGTGTGTGGGGTTCTTCACTCACTAACTCCCTATTTTCTTTTGGCTTTGTTCGTGTTTGTTTCTGGAATTAGCTAAAGCTTTGCATTAGAAATGGTACGCCTGAGCATATTTTCTGCACACTAATTATTTTAGATCTTTTGTTCTATCTGTTTCTTTAAGTCTTGGTCTTTGATTTGTTTCTAACTCAATGCTCACAATTATCTTATTACAAAATTTATAAATAATTTCCGGGTTATTTTGCACTCTCTACTCCTACTGATATTCTTAGTCATTTTTCTATTTTTTGTTTTCTTTTTAACCACCCATTGCACTTAAGAATTACAAGTTTTGCAGTGTTTTTAATTCCACAACATGTGCATCTACTATTCTCTCTTAGTTTGAACCTGATTAAATCATCTGTGACTACTTAGGAATTTGATTAGGTAGTTGTCAATCTACCAATGCTTCCGATTTATTATTATTATCTTAGTATATCTTTTATCTCTTTCAGTTATTTTGTCAAAGTTGCTTAGTTTGTATCTCTTAGCAATTTTATTTGCTATTTATTTAGCACCTTTATGTAGATGTTTTTTTTGTTGTTGTTGTCCTTGTGCACATTTTTGTTTGCTCTACCATTTGATTTATTGGCATTAATGATGATATGCCACAACCGCTTTTGGAGAGTTAGTTCTGTACCATTGCAATATTTTTAACGCAATTTTATTTTGTTGAGAAATAAGCATATTTTTATAGTTTTGTATTTTATTGCTGTTTTCTAAATTTGATTACTAAGAGTAGCACCAAGTACAGTAGGCTCTTTTTTCTTGTTGACAGGCAATGTTTGGTATAAGTTTTCCAAGAGTAATTATGATCTTGTCAGCTTTTTCCGAAATTTTGTTAATTTGCTTTTTTCTTTTTCTTTGTGTAATTATAATTAATTGCCTCTTCTGTTTTAATTTTTGTATTTTTTTAATTTTTTTTTTTACATTTCTGCCACTGCACTGTACAGAATTATTACCTTCGTTTTTTTTTTTTTTTTTTTTTCTAAGTTGACATTTGCATTTGCAATTAAGTTAGTTTCTGATTTTTACTGCTTTTTTGTAATTTTATCATTGTGAATTCTTTTGCCTCACTTAGTTTCAAGCTTTTCCATTTGACTATTGAGTGGCTTGGGAATAGTTTTTGTGCCAATTTTTTTTTCTTTGAGTTTGTTAGCGTGTTGTTTTGTTTAAGTTTGAGCTTTTTTGCCACAATTTTATAACTTAATTTTCACACACTATTCTTTACTTTATTACACAGATTTCTCTCTTACTTCTTTTATGCATCCATTATTGCATACTTGTATGGGTTTCTTGCAACGTGCTTACTTTTTTTAGTTTTTACCATAGATTTATTGTTAGTTACAGGTATTTCATACTTAATGTTTTGGTGTAGACTTAAATTTTTTTCTTTATCTACCTCCCAACCTTTTATACTTTTATATATTGATTCCGAGCATATTGTTAGATCTATAAATGATACCGATCTCCCTTTTACAAATGTTTTGTCATCATTTAACGTCACTAAGTATTGTCTTGCTAGCCACTTTGTTATTACAACACTTTTTGTATCATATTTTTTTTCTCTCCACACTTTAGCATTGAAATATCTAGCTATGACAACTTTTTTGTTTTGTATTTTAATACTTTCAGTTAGTTTAAGTAAATACTGTTCTTGTGGCGTCTTGCTAGGGTGACCAGTAATATGAAAATATTATTAAGTTTTCTAATTTTACAGATACAAATTAGTAAATTATTAATTTTATATTTTAAACCTAGTACTACTCTTATGTCTATGTTTATTTTATTTTATGACATTTTTTTAAAACTTTGCCGGATTTTATTTTTACTTTTGTTTATTTTCCCCATTTCTGATAAATTGCTTTATTTGGGCAAGTCTTTACTATATAGCATATGTCACTACACTTGTAGCACTTTCTTTTGTGTTGTCTTCTCAGCACTTTTCAAAATGTATTGTTACCAGCTTCTATTCTAGCGATACACTGACCGCTGGGCCACGAGCCATGACGCTCTGAGCGTAAACGCTCGGCGCTGCAAAAAAGAGCGTCAAGCGTCCAATTCAAATGCATGAGTTTATATGTACCAGGCCACGAAATAGCGCTGCAAGATGCAGCGTCGTTGGCTTCTAGCGAAACAAACACGAGCGTTCGTTGCGCTTGACGCTCATCTTATATGCCTCTTCAAAACAAATTAATACAAATAATCAAGTACGTACACAAAAATATTTGACTGTTTATACAGTTGGAGCGTATTATTTGAGCATCAGCGTCTGAAACAAATCGGTTTGTTCCAAACGCTCCTAAATATGGACGCCAGAACGTTTTTTTTTTTTATTGATTATTTTGTCTAAACTGAAATTTGTATTTTATCGTTATTATAATTTAACTTATTTAACTATATTGAATTAAATAAATTATTATTTTTTTTTGTAAAATTATTAGTTAAGTAAAAAGAATAATGTATAATTTGATGATATGTTTGTATAAGTTTTGCACTACATAAAACACATTTTGCCAGTTTTCAAAATTTTATATTAATAGTACTGGCAGATGAAGAATTTAAACTGGCATAATTTTTAAATGGATAAAACCTACATTGTTTGGTAGATTATATTCAATTATCAAGTTTAATTTGCCAAAACAAATTCTGCCAAGATTTTAAGTTTTTAGTTATTAAATTTGAAGAAATTAAATTTAATTTTTAAAATTTTATTATTTTTTATCATTAACGTGAAAAGATGGAAGAACAAAGCTAAATAGTAACAAAAATCACATAGTTTTACATGTCATATTTCAATAAGTCAAATGACAAATACGTAAATAAAATTATTTTAAAATAAATTTTGTTTTCCCGCGTTTTGTAGTTTTCTATTTGTATATATACTTTTTACATATTTAAAATTTTGTATATACATATTATATTGAAAAGTAAGATTAATATAATTTACCTTAAAATAGTTTATTGGTAGAATATATAAAATTTGAATTAAAAAAATAATAAAATGATTATATAAACAAATATAAATGTATCATAACCTTAAATAGAAATGTCAAATATAATACGAATTGAGCTACTCGTGTTTAGACGCTATAAGCGGCAAGATAATTTTTGTTTTTTTCCGCATACTATGATTTTTTGTTTATGTAAATAATTTACATTTTTAAAATTTTATATATATTGAAAAGTAACATTAATATAATTTATCTTTTATGAATATATTGGCAGAATGAATATTTAAAAATAATAAAAGTGTTAAAAAGTTTATATAAATAAATATAAAAATATCATAACCCTAAATAGAATTGTCAAAATAAGCGTTCCAACAAAAATTGACAGGCTCGTGGCCTTGTTTTTGACGCTGCTAAAATACGCTCCCAGCGTCCTTGACGCTACAAGCGGCGCGTTTGTTTCGTGGCCCAGCGGTTAGCATGATTAATGTCTCTATTAATTAGATTTTTTTTTACTTTTTTCTTGTCTTCATTTATATCTATATTAAAAACCTCTTTTAAAATTGAAATTTTGAAAACTTTTTTTTTTATTGTACTCGAAAATTTACTTTTGACGTCTTCTTCCATCTACCTTATTTTAATACCTTTTTAAATATATTTGTAATGTTTTTTGTATGTATTTATATATTAGTACAACTAGGATTTTCTTTATAGTTATATAATCTTTTGTTTTTAGATATTGTATGAACATTGCGTTATGAGTATTTGTTCAAAACGTGTTTTAGTTTTTTTAAAATACCCCTTTGCAAAAATTTATGGTTATGTTTTCTGTAATTTTTATTGCGTTTGGTATCTGTCAAAGTATGTGCAAAAGTTAGTGATTATGAGTGGCAGAGTACAGGATATATTAGTACTAGTCTATATTAATAAGATGCCAATTTCGGTTTGGAATAAGGATGGTAGTATAATTAGTAATCTTAAGTCAAGATCAAAATGGCAGTTGACCAAAGTAAGGAAAAATACAGTAATAAACAAGATTAGTGAAGTATTTAAATACCAACTTACAAAATTATTTTTTTTATTAATTAGCTATTAATTCAACAAATACAGTTTGTAATTTTATTTTATAATAAAAATCATCTACTGCGGTTCGTTTATGTTTTTAATCTAAATTTGAAGACATATCTTAGATATGTTTTTGTAGTTTCTTTTTTGGTTGTTTTATAATAGTTTTTTAATTATACTTTGTCTAGTTTGGGTTTATAGTTTGGTTTTTTTTGTCATTGTGGTTATCAAAGTGCATTTAATTTGCCAATTTTATTGTAACGATAATGATTATTGTGACACTGGCACAATGTTTAATAACTTCTTGTGTTTATGTTTTTATTGCTTTTTTTTACTTGATTTATAATTTTTATTTTTAAGTTTTAGACATCAAATTAATTTTTAATAATATTCAACTTAATATTACCAAAAAAAATTAAAACAAAATAATTAACTGAATGCATTACACAATTAAATTATTTTAACTACATATAACAGAGAATAGGATGACTAGCAAGTTTGATTGTCGTTATTAAGTAAAGCAATTTAATACAATGTTCACAGCGTTTATCCTCTGAAATACCCAACAACAACAACAAATACAAATGTAGTTGACGTGAAGTTTAAAGCTTCGGGCTAACACATCATACTAAAAGCAGAAGCATTGGATCCATAAGAAATAACCTCAGTTCTCCAGCCGCGGGATATTTGAGTAAATTTCACCTGTGCGTTTACCTTTCATAAAACCATCCTGCAGGTCTTCCGTGCTAAATGCATTCATTTAGTAATTAACAATGACAAACGCTATGTATCTGTTTGACATACGCTGCGAATGGAAAGGGTCTGGGAAAAACTATGTGACTGTAAATTAAACTTATGTGTAAGAATGAAGCTAAGAGGCATTCCGAATCTGAAAGTTTCAGCCAAGTTTGACAAGTGTATGAAACCGCGAAGCGTTAAAACAAAGCTTTAATCCTGTAAGACTCCTTTGTGAAGCCGTCACTGTTCGCTCATTTAGTATAACTCGTTGTACTTGGAAAGAGCATTCAGGACCAAACTTTAAAATTGCTCTAATTTCATCATTCCATTACGTTCACTGCATCGTGCTGCACACAAACACACTTTCATATTTCAAAATTATTGTTAATCGCGAACGCAATTATAGTTCACCGCATTTTATGCAATTACCTAAAGTGAACTTTTGCAAAGTTGCCATATGTCGAAGTAATTAAATAATTTAGAAAAAGTGTTTACTAACTTTTTAAAATTAAGTATATAAAATATCTAACGATACTATGTATGAAATGTTTATAACTAGACTTTACGAGATTTTTATTAAGGCTTTTTGCAAGTGTAATTTCAAGCAGAGCATCTAAATTGCGTTTAATTTTTGATAAGTACTGTTTACAATCTTAAGGCCCGATATACGTAACATTAATGCCGTTGTAAAAAAAGCCATTCATTTGATATGCACAGTAAAACGATTTTACTGCGTTTACTCCGAATAGGCATTATATGTGTGGTCCTAATTATACACGCTTTATACTTAAAATAATAAAAAAAGAGCTGAAATATATTCAACAATTATTTATGGGTGGTTTTATGTTAGATTTTATGTCAGAAAATTATCAAAGGTATAGTTATAGTTCAAGTTAATACGCTTCGATTTTATGAATTGATGAAAAATAAGGGATTGTTATTTTAATTGTAGGATGCAATTACATTTAACGATGTATATGGTCCCATCGAGCTGATTTGGTAAAATGTGGGGCAGTTACAAACACGATATAAACACTCTTAAAATTTCGTTCTACTTGCTCGCTTATTATAAGTTTTAGTGCCTAAACGATACGAGCTTCAAAAAGTTAATAGGCCATTTGAGTTTTTATATCTGAAAACTCATTTTAGATAACAAAATTTTACCATTTAATGGTTTATGGGAATCAATCATCTATATGGATCTTAAAACTGTTACAGCTGATTTCAGGCTAAAAATATATATTTTTTATTGTTCTGCATAAAGCGAGAGTATTTTATGCTTAATAGGGATTTAAAATCCGGTCCGATTTTTTTTCTTCTGGGCAAATATTAAATTATAACGTCGCTGTTTAAAATATTATTAATGGTTTGATAATTCGTGGAGGAAATAAAATATTAAACGCGGAATACATAAAACAATGGTTGCTTTCCAATGGCATAACAGCTCATTTAAAGCTAAAAAAATAATAAAACAAATCGTAAAATTTTGAAAGTTTAATATGCGACCATTAAAATACATTAAAGCATAAGATTACAATAAAACCCACACCATTAAAGCAACTAATTTCAATTATGTAAATTGATGATAAAAAAGTGGCACGTTTAATAACACTCTCACCGAAAATCGACCTTAGCACCACGCTACGTAAAATAAATGTAAAAATACTATTTATGCGATACTTAACTCAATAATTGGCCAAAAGCCACGGTAATAAAACAATTTGAGCACGCGAAAATATAATTAAACATCAAAAACCCATCAGAAATGTCTGCCAAAGTTGCGCTTTGCAGTCGTCGACTGGGAAATACAACAGGAAAAAATATCAAAACCCAAGAACAAAACCTGTTACTGCAGTTTTATAAATACTTATTCACTCGTGGGCTTTGATTCGCCGAGTGCTGCAAAACTACTTCGTTAAAAATGCAAAAAGGAAACAACACAAGCGACACACATCCACGCTTTGCCAAAATGTTTGCTGTAAAAGCACCGTTTCAGTAGCTAAACTCCATTATATATCTTTCAACAGACTTTATCCGCGTTTCCTTCTTGATGTATCATGAAAACTTAATGAATTCATTCAGCAATTCTTACACGAATATAATAATTATATGCCTTGACTCGCCTTGGATTTACTGCCACAAAATAATCTCACAAACATATCGTAATAGAATGTGTCATAATTATAATGAACACCAAAGTATATTTTTTCATACAGAAAAAAACTGCATGATATTCTTTATTTAATGGCTTATTACCACGACAGGTGAATTTATAACAGTTCAATTCTAAACATTTTACATGTACTGCTATTATTATAAACGCTATAACATAATTATAATTAGATCTTAAGAAATAAAGGGTTGATAAGATATAACTAATGTATCAAATAGGTTAGTTTACATTTAAATCAATTGGGTTTTAATAAATAGTAGAGAACGAGAACGCAAAACAAAAATTAATTAAAAAACATGAACAATTAATTAAAATTTTAGTTATACATAGATCAAAAGCAGAATACGGCATTTATTATCAAGTTTAATAACAAAAATTAGTTATGCTTTGTTTAATACTAAAACAATATCAATCCTTAACAATTGAGATATGTATGTATGCACAATCAAATCAATTTTATTTACGGTATAATTAATGTATAAAGATAGGTTTGTAAAAGCCTAGATCTGGATTTATTATGAAGAAATATAAACAAGATCAAAATGTAGACTAAAAATGAATGGGTAAGATAATTTATTTAAGTCGCTAGAAGATTTATTATTAAGTTATATTTTATATTGATGGATGTATAAATATGCAATTGTAATTGTTCAATAAAATTACTTGTTTAGTTGATAGTTTTTATACATCCATCTATATTAAATCAACATCTCAATAATACATATTTTCTACCAAAAATGAAAACCATGGTAATAATTGCAGTTTTGTTTCGACTATTTAGGTATATGTTTCTAATAATTAAATACCCAAACTATGGATAATCCTATTCTAACCTTCGACAATATGATTTTTGCGACATTGACAACGTTAAAAGAGACATGACTATATAATTTTTGAAAATAATATACCCCAGTTTCTTACAAAATTAAGTAAAATTTTATCATAATAATCCACTGCCACTTTTTATACTTAAGACTCATAAAATTTAAAAGACAGTTATATAGAGACATTAAACAGACAGAAGATTGGAGAACTAAACGTAAATTTAATGACTTAAATATGTAGATGCATTCATTAACTGATCTTTGACTACAAATAATACAAATGAATACAGGCATGCGGCCAATTAATGCACGGAAAAGACATAACTATTGGACAGAAATTAAAAAGTTAAGTTGCTATAAACCCTGTAGCAAAGTACAGCTAATCAAAAACTTGGATTCAAACATTACATTCAAAGAAAATTAAGACATAGCTGACACATTTTTTAGACATTTTAACAAAGTCTTCAGTTTTAGTGAAAATGACAACTACGATGACAATAAACAAACTGAAGTCAACAAGTGTTTTTTTTTTACTTTGAGCATTTTACTTTGAGCATCACATTCATTACGTCACAATCCTGTAATTTAAACTCAGGACATCTAGTATTGTAACTAGTCTTTCAACCGAGGTCGGTTTGATAAATGATATGATCACTATTTTGAAACTGACTGTATAACGCCAGATAATGCACTAATGCCTAAAGACGACGATTTTCAGATCATAAAACCTCATTTCAACAAATTTTGCTAGCTTACAGTATAAACTGTCATGTTAACAAACCTTATTTGCTAATAATATAAACGGTCATCACATCAGGAAACGTGGCAAATCTCTAGATAAAATAATAATAATATAATTAAAAATTAGTTTTGTTAAAGTGACAGTTCATATCGTTAGTAATCATAATTTCTTAAAATGACAGATAATTTTGTTAGCAAGCAAGGTTTGTTAAAATGACAGTTCATATTGTTAGCTAGCAATATATCTTGTTTGCATTATAGCAATGTATATAGAGAATAGCCCTGATTATGTACCTACTGAGTTTAAATGCGGTGTTGTGTTCTGTTTCTTATTAAGTACATGCTATTCAACCATGTTAGAGCTTTTATACCAATACATCAGTTTGGTTTTGCCACAAATAAATCCACAATCCACTCTTTATGTATCCTTACTTCCAATATACAAACAACTCACCTGGAAAATAGTCAGACTGCTGCCTTGTTTATTGATATAAGTAAGGTATTTGATTCCGTCTATATATACCAATTGATCCAAATCTAATCACTATGTAACAGTCAAGTCATAATGTAATAGTTAAGTATAATTTTTTATCTGGTATCTTTCAATACATCCTTTCACTACTCAATAGGACAGAAGACTCATCTGATTAACATTAGTTAGTCGGATGAATCATCAGGTTCTGTCATTGCAGATTTTTTTAATGTTATTTATTTACATATACGGAGTTGGCCATATTTGACAAAAAGATTGGGCAACACTGTAACTTTTGACAGAGATGCTAGATTGACATACCGCGTTTGAAGCGTTAGTTTAAGGAGATTGTCGTCATGGAACAGTACTAGCTACGTGAACGTTCTAAGATTGTTGAAATTTACATTCAACAAAACAAGTCAATTGTGAAAACGCAACGTGCATAGAGGAAAATTAATAAAGTGAAAAGTGCTCTTTCTGCAACCACATTGTATCGTTTGTATGATAGATTTACAACTGATGCGGCACTTGCTAACCCCAAGCGTACAAATATAAATGATCAAGGTGATCAGATGATAATATCGCACTCGTACAGGCCAGTGTTAGCACGTCTCCAAGAACATCTCATAAACGTCGTTCTGATCAGTTAGACATAAAACGATTCACTTTACGTCGCATTTTACGTAACGATTTGCATATATTCCCGTATAAAATTCAAGTGACACAAACACTGTTGACTGCTGATAAGCGACGTCGATTCGAATGGGCTCAAAAAGTCATTGAAATGGCTAAAGATGACGAGCATACTTGGCAGAACATTATCATAAACTACGAAGTGCATTTCACGTTAAACGGAACGGTAAACAAACAAAATTGCAGTTTTTACGCCACCAAAAACCCTCAAATTATTTATGAGGAGCTTCTCTACAACCAAAAAGTTACTGTTTGATGCAGTATTTGTGCTGATATGATCATCGGGCCGTACTTTTTTGAAGATGATAATATTATCCGACAATGCTAACCGATTTTTTAATGCCATTTGTGCGTAATAATGATATGGAAAACTTCTGGTTTCAACAAGACGGCGCTCCACCGCACACTGCTCGAGTTACGTTGAATTTGTTGAAGACATTGTTCCCAGGAAGTTTGATGTCGAAAAATGCTAATTTTGACTGGCCGGTTCACCAGATTTAACGCCTGCAGACTTTTTCTGTGGGGCTATTTGAAATCAAAAGTTTATATCAACAAGCCAAAAATAGCTGAAGAAGAACATTTGGCAGGAAATAGCCGCTATTTTGGCCAAAATGTTGACTAAAACCATGGAAAATGCTGCACAACGGGCTCAAAGCGCCGTAGACGCTCAAGACGGCCATTTACGAGATATCATTTTTTTGTCCAAAATGAACTACGTGTTCTACTTTTTATATTGTTTTCAATAGCATAACCATACACATGGGAAGAAAGTCTTCGATTCTTAGCTTTTTTCATATTCAAACCAATCATTGTCACAATGTAATGTAAATTTATAATATGAAATAAATATATTTACATATTTACTACTACTAGTTGCAGTTTGTTAAAACGTTATAAAAACTTGGGTGCACACTTTAGAAGAAAGTTTTGTTATTCTCTGGAAAAGTAATTATTAAAATTTTCTATACCGTAAAAAAACTTTTTATAGCTGATTTAACATTACAAATATATGCTTTTTGTTTCTTTTTATTATCAAGAATCTTTTTTGGGTATATTTATATTATTTTAGCGATTATTTAATGTATTTATCTGCACTCCGCCATGTTTTTTTATTATGTAACAATAAAGATTCGTTTATCACTGCATCTTGGAGTATGTGTTTAAGCCTACAGAATGTACCTATGCGACACATTTTTTAGTTCTAATTTGCTGTTTTTGCAAAATACGTTTATTGCTAAAACACTACCATTAAATAAATAAAGATAATCAACATCGTCAACGAATAAAGACACTACTAGTTGTTCAATTTAGTAACCTCTTGCAATTTTGGACAAAATACAACGCATCAGTTATCAAATTGAAATTTCTTATACATAGTTACTTTCACGCTTTAATCAATATGTATATCTAGTGCATAATTTAAAATTTTCCAAGGGCCGGTATTATAAACTATTGCTACATAGAATTGATCTACCCAGTAGCAACTTTATACTGCAAAACAAAAACTACCAAGAGCAAACTATTGCAGTTTAATATTTCAAAAATATTCAAAGACTTAGTTTACTATACTCGCATTTTTCAAAAATACAATTTGGTTTATGTTAAGATGCTGCAAAATTAACTGTGACAGATGCTGTACAACTTTTAAAATTAAGTTTTTTTTTTAACTTTCAGTTATTGCAGTTTTTGATACAGGCTTTTTCCATTTCTTTTTATGTTTGTTGTCTTTTGCACTTCTTATCCGATTTTTTTCCAGTATGGATTTGATGTTATTAATCCATCTTATTTGGGATCTTTCTAAGCTCTTTTTAATTTTACGGAGTCTCTACAAGGTTTTTCTGTGTGACCACTAGTTTTTGCTTTGTCAAGCTATATGTTTAGCTCATCTTTACTTGAGCTATTGCGCATTTTGTCTCTTAGAGTAATCGTTAGCATTGCGCGTTCTATGACTCTTTAGATAACTCTCAGTTGTTCTTGATAACTTTTTGGTTATTGCCATAATTTCTAGGTCATAGGTAGCAACGGGCAGAACGCAGCTAATAGTTATTTTTTGTTTTAAGTACAGCGGGACCTCTTTGTCTTTTAGGAGGAAGCTTAGTCTACCAAAAACAATTAAGTATTTGTTTGATCTATAGTGTTTAAGTTTTGCTTTGCTTTATAGTTTCTTAAGTTTGTGCGTATTTTTTTTTTCAATATATTATTTAAAGTATCATAATTTTGTGTATCTTGACTGCTGTTTCTTTTTTTCATCTATTAGTTTTACTGTATCTGGTGACAGTTTATTTATTTATGCTTTGCAGTTCTTGTTCAAATTGTTCTAAGTGGTTTTTTGTCTTTATTATTTTTATGTTAATGTGGCGATGAACAATTTGTGGTACATGTTGTTTTTTGCTTTTTCCAAAATCTCTGAGGTAGTCTGAGATATTTGATTTGTTGGAGTTGAAGTTGTATTTTGATTTTAAAATTATACTTATATATAATATAATAATATTTTGCAATTGCTTTGCTTTGCATGTTGCTTAGTTTTTGGCCGATTCTCTGGACATAAACGCTGTTTGAAGCTGCCCAGTCTGGGTGCTGATGCTGCGTTTGTTAGTTTTGGTCCTTCTCGGGTATTTGATTTCTCGGTATTACCTATATATATAGGAAGCAACTCTTATCCGCCAGCTGGGGAGGCGCCCGATGGAAACTAGATGAAACATACATTGGGCGTTGGTGCATTGCCAGCTACGTGTGTAGTAACAGCCTCAGAGTAACCCAAAAGAGTTGAGCCAAGATTACTTAAGAGTTATCTCCCCGGTGTTAACTTTAAGTTGAGTCTAATGCAAATAGGAAAAATTTAAATTATGACAAAAACATAACTTACAAAAATTACCTGCAAATAAAGAGCAGTACTTATCCTAAGATTCTTCTTCTTCTTTCTCTTTCTGGAGTAGGCTTTACAGCTTGTTTTTCCGGCTTTGCTAGGTGATTTGCGATATTGACACCTAGGCTATTCTTCAACCTTTTTGGGGGTCTGCTGGGGACTTTTTGACTGCAGTTTGCCGTCTTTTGCAATTTTTGCAATTCTTGTGTTTTGCATTCTGTTGATGTGTTGCTTTTATTTTTGTCTCTGTTTTGTCTATCATGCTAGTCTGGCGTGTCGCACATTTGTCTTATTTTTTGATTGGGTATATATCTCTGTTGTTCGTGCTATGTTCTTGGTTCTGTTGGTGTTTGCTCTGGTTTCTGCGGGGTATGTGATTATTGGAATGACGCTTTACGTTTTTGAAACCGGTTCTTTTATATGATGTTTTTCAAGCGTCTGGAGATCCTGGATGCTTAATCTGGTTGGCTTTTTACATCCGAGATAACGTACTCAAGACATTTAAACAGTATAATACTTTGACAAGTCAAGTCAATACTCCCAACTAATAATATAATTTGACCAAAACAGTGTTTTTGACAAACAAAATGTATATCAACATTTCAAAACCTGGGAAAGACCATCGGATTCCTCAAAAATACCGGTTATTCAGCTTACTATGCACCTTGAGTAAGGTCATAGAGAAAGTTATTTTAGACATAATTCAGGATCATGTTGATTCTAACTTCCTCCTCACCAGCACGGATTTCGATTTAAACATTCAGCGGGTCATCAGCTAAATCAAGTTACAGACATTATTGTTGAGGACTTTAGGTTGAAAAAGGCCACAGAGATGGTCCATTTTGATTTGGAAAAAGCTTTTTACAAACTCCACAGTCAGAATTTTGTTTTGCGTCTTATAAGGCTGATAACTTTATATATAAACCGCTGGCTGTTAAGATTTAGAAACACATTTTTTTTACACGCGATATCACGGCATTTGTTTGTCGCGGACATGCCTTTGGGATAGAAGCACAAGGTTAAAATGGCACAATACGCTGATGACACAGCGCTTTTCTACTCTTCAAGCTCACCTCTGGTAGTTATTTTTAGGGTACAAAAAGCCACCACCAATCTGGAATGCTGGTTAGATGACTGGCAAGTTAAAGTGAATCCGGAGAAAAACAAAGCTGTTCACATTACACGGCGACGGAACGCCCCTCATGAGAACGTCTGCCTCATCATGTTGATGTTGTTCAAGAAACCATTGAGAAAATGAAAGTAGTTGATGATATGGATGAAGAATTTCAATATTTAAACTTTTTCAGACAAAAGACGGAAAATCTTTTAACGCTGACCTTTAGTTGTTTCTCTTCTGCCACGTTGTGCTGTTGATGTGGATTTCCACTACGGCGATTTCCAATGCAGTTGGCGCACTACCATTACATAATCTGTAAACAACAATGATATCTGCGTATTGTTGACCAGCATTTTTAACAATTTTACTAACCGAACTAAAGAAAACGATTTTGACAAGTATCAAAAGCTTGCATTAACGCATATTTGTTAAAGTTATGTTGTTTTGTTTTTTTTTTTTGCTAAATAAAAAGTTTTGTAAATAATGTGTATTTTTTTCTATCTCAGACGCGAAGCGAGGTAGACAAAAAAGTTACTTAGATATTTTGTTTGAAATTAATAAATATACCTAAAGTTTAAATTTTGACTCCAGTTAGGAAACACCCTGTATTTAACAAATTAAATATTGTCG
The DNA here is from genome assembly GCA_963932245.1 of Tachinus rufipes. NCBI lineage: Eukaryota > Metazoa > Arthropoda > Insecta > Coleoptera > Staphylinidae > Tachinus > Tachinus rufipes. The sequence continues at coordinate 92,526,339 of OZ010743.1, forward strand.
TTGTTGGGATTATATATTGGCGTAGATTTTGTACTATGGCGCCGTTAGCCCAAATTTTGGTATTTTTTCTAAAATGCGGAAATTGTAATGACAATTTTTACTGTAATAAAACTTTTTTGTTTTTTTCCATACATTTTCAGTTTTAAGCTTATTAGTTTTTCATTCTATTTATTCTATGAACATTTGTTCCTGTTTGCAGCATTTTATTAGTAATAAAAATGCTCTTCTTACCTTAAAATCCGTGAATATTACTGTAGCAATAGCGTGAAACTCTGAGGTTTCGGCTCCACTCACTTTAATTTAATTTTCTTGAGAAATGAAAGAATGGTCTCGGTTTTCTTCTTGCTTTGCACATAGAAGAGTTTAAAAAGCTTTTAGCTTTAAAAATAGCATTAAGGTTAGAAGTACCAACAGTTAAGCTCAAAAAGTAAAGTGAGTTTTTCGATAGTAAGTAGTAGGGCTTTTGATGGCGCCATTCCCATGCTAGCAAGATGCAGACTTCAGTCTTGTAGTATTTTCTAAATAAAGCCTAAAGCTTTTTTACTACATATTCTTGTTGCTGATTGGTCAGGTTATTTGAAATATTTGTAGTTAATCGTCTTCTATATCCAGTAACATTTTGTTATCTACTATCTGTGACATCTCTACAGCCAGACACGAATATTGTTGCCTCTGTATAGGCAACTTAGTATACAGTAAAATTATGTTGAATGTTAAACTTATGCTTTTGCCCGTTTTAACATCTTTCAATTCCAGAACAACGTCGCCCATGAAACGTTTAAAATGTAAGCGCAAATGAAAAGTGCTAAAACGGACAAAGGCATTAGTTTAACTACATTTAACATAATTTTTGTGTATACTAAGTTGTCTATATAGAGGCCACAGTATTTGTGTCTGGCTGTAGTAGTCTATTGCTCAATATAGAGCATATTATGAAAATACTATAAATAAATCGTTTAACAAATTAACGGTTTACAATATTATATTATATATTATTATTACTCTAGCTTTAATATAAATACTATTCAATGAGATGAATAAAAAAGGCAATTTAATTTATCTAATGAATATAACTTTAATTATTTATAACATAAGTAATATACCGTTTATGATAACTTAACCTTCCGACCTACTGTCTTGCAGAATCAAACTGTGTTCGTTCATATATATTTTTAACAATATCAATATATTTTTATTCAAGATTGATAGCTAATTTAATGACAACCATGACTACATTAAGTGCATTAGAATTTTACATATTAAATGCGAGGCATTCAAAAGTTATTAACAATCAAATGCAGAAATTCTCTGTTTTATTACTTACTAATGCAAGTCGTTAATTGTTTAGAAATTAATTAGTTAAATGCATCGTTAGAGAGTTATTTGAGCAACACAACATTATCCTAATTAAATAAACCGTATAAATTTTCATGTCATGTTATATTCTGTATTTTGTTTATATATAATCAATTGTGTAATTAAATTGTGGTTTTGTAATATTTCATAATGTAATGTTATCAAATATTTTTTATTTGTATGTTTTATATAAATGTTTGAGGTTTAGTTATCATTGAAACATTGTTTGTAGTAGAGGTAATTTTTTAATTTTAATATTTTATATACCTACATATAAACCACTAGGATTAACAGATTAAACATAAATGGAGGAATGAAATATTTGTTTTAATTCCTTTTATTTATAAAATATATTCTACAAAACTGAAATAATAGTGAATTGCAGTTTTGGTTAATATTAAAACAATAAAGACCAATTCTCTCCATATATGCAATGCAGCTGTACCAGTGGAACAACTATAATGCAACTTTGTATAAATATATCACGAAAATACCATATTTCGAACCAGTAACTTGTAGCTGTAAATTTAATCACATCACTGGCATGTATATGCAACTTTACATATTACATCAGGAAGTGCATTAAAGTTTTGTTATACACACCTGAAACTTAAAATGAAATTCGGGATTACTACAAATACAATGGAGTGTTAATTACCTTACAAGTTATTGCAATACAATGCAATCTATTAAAGGCAAAAATATAAAACACATTTGTGAAACTAAAAGAAAAATGTTATTTCGTTTAAATTTAAATAGAAGCAGAATGAATAACTTAGCATACAATTATTATACTTTTCATGCATATAAATTCATTTAAAATGCTATTAAATTTGGTTAAATATCTTAAGCGTGTTAGTTCATTATAACTTACGTGTGATTTAATATTAGTTGCGCAGATACAAGTTTCCTTCAACAACCTTCAACAATTAGCAAACAAATAACGAATTTTAAAGTTGCTGCTAGTTTTAATGCGATCCTCGGTGCAGTCATGCAAGCGTTCGGACGTTTATCAAATTTCGCCTTTTTCAGCTTGACTAACAATGCGGACTTGTTAAATTATTCAGTTTCGTCGATTTCTCCGACCATTGGAGTTTGAATAAAATACTGAGAACGAGAAAAATGTAATAACAGCACGCGTATTTAAGCACCGATAAGTTTACATAATATTAAGCCGGTGAGTAATTATAACGACACGAACAGAGAACACGCAAAGGATGGAAATATTTATTTTTGTAAAGACTGGTAATCGGATATTATAATTTTAAAGTATTAGTTAATTATTTTAAAGGTTTTTATTTCACTTAACTTGGGTATTTAGATTTATTTTCAAACAAATATTGGTGTTAGTTACATACAAATAAAATTAACAAAACAAGGAATGATGGACAATCAGTTGGCATTTAAGATTTAAGTTTTAAATACAGAAAGAAGGTATGTTGTTTTTAATTTAAAACGTCGTTTTTAGATTTTGTTAATTACGATAATTCAATTTTGGATTAAGAATTATTCTATTGTCTAAAGTTGAATTTGTTGAACATAGTGACTGCGATTAATGTTAAAAATTCTTATATAAAATGGTTTACCTTTCTATATAGCACAGTGTAGTCTTGCAGACGGCAACGGAGTCTTTCTAGCTGCTAGACTGGCAAAACAATAATACAAAACGGACATTTGTAGGCCAAACATAGGAAAAAAAATTAAAGAAAATTATAACAAAATATCTGGTTATGGAGTCCGTTTGGACCCCACTTGGTATTACACAGGTTAAAAAAAAAGAGGAAAACGGAAAATAGGAAGAAAAGAACTATATACAACGCAAGAATCTGCATGGCAAAACTTTGCTCTTATTAACGACTTTGGTTAATTTTTAGCTTTAAGACTTTACAGGTTGTCGGTGCTTGTTGTCTTGCTGTAGATGTTGTTTACTTTAAAGAACATTGATATAAATGTAGAAATGTTAGACATATTTTATTTAATGTGCATAAATAGGGTATTACAATTAAAATTTTTATTTTAATTATAAAAAAAAAACATTTATTTATTCTTAAGTAGTATCATATTTTTATTTAAATTTAAAGTACAATTTTTGTGATTACTTGTGAAATTTATATCTAGTAAATATTTACCTTGACTCTCAATCTGCAAAGAGTCATTCTTTTGAGAAAACATTGCAAAACATTTGCACAACAGTCAATTACCGTTTGTCCTTTTGCTTCTATGTAGGTATATTTTCTTTCTTTATCTTCTTCTATATTTTTGTTTAAATTTTTATCATTTTTTTTTAGTTGTTTTTTTTTATTTTGTGTTTCTTAGTCTGTTGTTAACATTTGAATCTTTACCTACTATTAGTTTTCTAGCTTTGTTCTAATTTTTTTCATCCTTCTGCTATACATTGTAACCATTTTCTATTTTTCTTTTTTTTTGCAGCTTTATTCCCTCTAATGTGACAATCATTTTTATGTGGTATTTCTCTTCTTATTTATGTTATTATACCTTGCTCTACCTATTTTTTTTTTGTAATAACTGGCTAACATTTTTGTCTAAACTTGCAATTGATTTTTTATGTCATTCTACCTCTTTTCATCCGACTTGTTATTTGTTTTTTCTTTACAAACAACTTTTATTAACAAAGTTTAGTTTAGGTCTTTGTCTTTACTTCTTGTTTATTGTTGCTACTAGTTTTTGGACACATATATACTGCTGTTTCTTTTGTTGTTGCAACTTGTATTTCTATTTACTTAGCCTTAGCAATATTTTTCAGTTTTTTTTCTTTTTTTTTCTTTTTTTGTGAAGTCATTATCAATAAATATATCTTTTTTTTATTATAATTTTCTGTTTATCTTCTCAACTATCTAATTATACAAACATGTTTTTCAGTTTACTTTTATTTGTAATTGAATATTTTCAACAGTTTTATAAACTAAAATATAGTTACGTTTTTTTAATTTTTAATTTTTAAATTGTTATATTTAAGAATTTCTTTATCTTTGAGTTTTAACGGGTGTAACCACTCTAGTTAAAACTATCACATTATAGACTAGATTTAAGCAGTTTGTGAACATTGGCTTATAAGTCTTGGGAAATACCGAATTTGTCAGTTTATTCCATTTGTCGATAGTACGCTTAAAGAAATATTTCTTAAAAGTTTTGGTTCTACATCTCTGAACTGTTAGTGAATATTTGTTAAAATTCCGAGCAAGGCTTGTACTACAAGTAAATATTTGTTTAGATGGCAAAATGTCTTTTATTTGGTTGGACGTCTGTGTTGTAAAGTATCTAAGTCATTAGTCAGTTTTGAATTGGCAATGATCCAAATAGCTTGGTTTTGAATAGAGTTTAGAAGAATAAGTGTAGTTTCCAATACTTAATACAAGAACAAATATAAGTTTTGTATATATGCAAAAGTTAATTAGAAGTAAAAAACTTTTTACATCTATTAAGAAATCCATGATGATATCTTAAATTTTGATTTTGAAACATTTAAAAGTTAAGTTTTTTTAGAATTAAAATTGATTCAGATATTGTTTTGAGGTTTTTTTTATAGATGCTACATGTTCTAACCTAGAAGATTCAAGACGCTCCGCCATATTTGTCGATAAGGTCTTTGAAAAGTATGAAGGGTGCTAGCATCTGCAAAACTATAAATAGAACACTTAGTTGAAGAAGTTTATTAATGTAAATCAAAATAAAAGTTGGCGGAAGATCAAAACCTTAAACATTTATAATTTTGAGGTCAGAGTTAAAACCATCAATTTTAACTATAATTTGGCACTATCATAAGAAGATGTCATTTTGAACGTTTTGTTCAAAATCTACATTAAGTATCTGAGATGAAGTTATTTTGTTTTAAGAATTTGTCAGTTTAGAAAAAAAACATTGATTAATTAGACAAAAATGCAATTGGTCTATAATTTGAAGAATCCGACTTGTTTCTCTTTTTAGGCATATGTTAAACATTTGTAATTTTTTAACAATTTGTGAATGTTATTTTTTTTTTAATGATAATACAAAAGTTTTTATTTAAAATTTGAGCTAATTCATTTGAAAATGTTGTAAGAATAATAAGTGCAATGTTATCTATATCTTATGCTTTTTTGGTGTTTAAAAAAGATACGTTTTGACATCCTGTTGCCTAAAATAATTTGGACCTATTATTTAAGCCTCCTAAAAAAGGAGGAGGGGGAAAAGTAAAAACCTCGTAAAAAAACCAGGATTCAGCTGGCCTGGCTAATAGCACCCTGTTAGGGTCCCCGCCTGGGGTACAGGTAAAAACCAGTCAACAGTCCCGAAGGCAGAAGATGACAAGAAAGTTACAATGGAAGAGCTAAAAATAGTCTTCCTAAAAGGGGTTGGGCACTCTTTTGTCCAAGGGTCCTGAAAGGCGAATGAACTTCACAACGGTCAACGGCATAAGAACTCAGTAGGCTAGAGGAAACCACTGAATTAAAAATCCGCTATGGATATTCTTAGTGAAACAATCAAACAAAAATAATTACTTTGTTTAATTCAAAATATTCCGGAGCAAAAACTACTCCTCCGATTGGATTTCCGAGGGGGAGATTGAATGAAGTAAACAGCAGAATAATAAACAGAATTGCGACATAGAATTTAAGAAGCCTATACGCACCTGGAAAGATAGATAACAGTTTTAGAAATGGAAAAACTTGACATAAATATACTCGGACTAAGCGATATGCAATGGACGAGTTTTGGCGTACATAGAACCAGAAACGGCACAATGTACTACGCGGGGAACAACAACGCCACCCATTGATATAGGGTAGCTATTGTTGTAGACAAGAAAACGCAACAATCAGTAACCAGTTTGGTACCATACTCAGACCGTATCATCCTGTTGAGAGTGCATTCAAAGAAGGTTCTAGTAAACATAGTACAAGTATATGCACCTACGGCAGACAAAGATGAAGACAAAATAGAACCGTTCTACCAAGACCTGGATAAAGTTATCAAACCGATTGCAAAACACAAAATTCTTGTTGTAATGGGCGACCTAAACGCAAAAATAGGAGCTGGAACAGTCGGCAAATACGGATTAAGAAACCGCAACAACCGTGGATATTGACTGGTTGAATTTTCCAAAAAAATTATAATAACTAACACCATTTAGTAACTTCCTCCACGCCGACTTTACACAAGGAAAGCATCATCAGACAGAATATCGGGCATTGTTAGAAATCATATCGACTAGATAATGATCCGCGGGAAATTCAGAAACTTCATCAAGTCTGTCAAAACATTTCCGGGGGCGGACATAAGATCTGACCATAACCCGGTATTTGCCACGTTGCATGTAAGACTGATAAGAACCATACCTAGAACTACCAAAGAAATAATGGACTTTAAGAAGCAGAAAGACAACGCTGTATGCTCAAAGGTTAATAGAGACATAAACAACAAGATGAAACAACTAAAAGATAGAGCAGTCAACCAAAACACTATAAACACTCAGAGCAGCACCGTGGATAAACAGTGGCAGAACATAAAAAAATACTAAAAAAGTTAGGGATGGAAGAACTAAAACTTACAAAAAAAAGAGACAAATAATGGATGACACAAGATATAAACAACGACATTACAAACAAAATAAGAAGAGCCAAATAAAAATGGTTGACAGACAAATGTCGAAAAATCAAAGAATTTGATAAGAAATATGATTTATTCAATAGGCACAAAAAGATAAAAGAACTGTGGAAAGACTAAAATCCGCTAATCTGATATACTACTAAACAAAAACAGTAATCTGATTATAGAACCAACAGAAAAATTAGCAAGGTGGTGCGAATACATGTAAGAACTATTCAACGATAATCAAACAACATTGACACAACAAGACTCTGAAAATACAGGCTCTATAATTCTAAAGGAAGAATTTGAATACGCAATCAAAAATCTAAAATCCGAAAAACAACTGGTTTTGACGAGATACCATCGGATTATTGCCCTGATGAGCCACATTTTGAAAATCTTTGTAAAGGTAATAGACAACCAACTAAACAAAAAATTAGAAGAAAACTTTAGCGACATCCAAATGGAATTTAGGAAAGGTATAGGAATTAGAGAAGTACTCTTTGGATTGAATGAGTTGCGATAAAGATGTCTAGACATGAACCACGAAGTGTACATTTGCTACATCAACTTCCAGAAAACTTTTGACAGGGTCTAACATACCAAACTACTAAAGATTCTAAAAAAGAAAAACATTGATAGTAGAGGTATAAGAATAATCTCTAACCTCTACTGGAACTAAACAGCTAAAGTAAAAGTCGGAAAAGACTTAAGCGACGAGGTTAAAATATGCTGTGGAGTAAGACAGAGATGTATACTGTTGCCTCTCTTATTCAATGTATGTAGTGTATCCTTCTACAAGTACCTGAGAACATAGATAACTGATAATGCAAAGCACACTAAGGAAATCAAGAGCAGAATAGAACTCGCTCGTTGTGTCTTTTCTAAAATAGTGAAAATTTTCTGTAACCGCAGCATTAAATTAGAGATTTGATACCAAATGCTAAAGTGCTACATCTTTCCTACTACGTTGTATGAAATGAAGGCTTGGACATAAAAGGCGGAATACATAAAAAAATTAAAGGCATTTGAAATGTGGTGTTACAGGAGAATCTTTAAAATTTCATGGACCAACAAAATTGCCAACGAAGCAGTACTGCACCGAATGGATAAAACTAGAGAGAGCCATAAAACCATTAAAAAAAGAAAACTGGAGTACCTAAGAGGAGAAAGATACAACATTCTCAAACTAATTTTTCAGGGTAAAATTAGAGGAAAGCTTGTTGGCAGAAGGAGGATAATCGTGGCTTAGCAACCTAAGAGAAAGGTTTGAGTGTACGGCTGTCAACAAGATACTTGTTGTTATAATGGTTTCTAATCTCCGATAGAAGGGAACTTAAAGAAGAATAGTAGAGTTAGATGCAAATTGGTTTGCAAATATGTCTGTTTTTTTGGATTAGTTATTAAATTGATTTGATTATTTTAAAGATTTTGTACCACTTTGCAATAAATTTATTGTTTAGAAATTTTTGTTGTTTATGGAAAACTAAAAAATTCGATTAGCTTTGTTTCTGTCAATCCTATATTTTTCAGATTATATTAAATTGTCATAATGTTTAAGAGCATTCATATAATCCCGTTTATTCTGTTTGGAACGATTACTGATGTGTTTATTAAATGCTTTTTGCTTTTTAGCAACTGCTGGTTTGTCTGAATTAAAAACAAGTATTTTTGTTTTGGTTTAATAACAGAAAATGGAACAAATTTTTTGATGTAAATCTGAATAGGTTTTGTTAGAGTTTCTGCTGCAATATGTAAATCTTTAAAATATAAGCAATGAGTATCGAAATCAAAATTATTAAGAAATTCTTTCCATTTTACCATGTTTATCTTAGAATAATAATAGAAGTGAATGAGCTGAACTTCCTAAAGTAGTTTCAATAGTAGTTGTTATCTCTATAATAACTGAAAGATATAAATTTAATAATCTTGGTTCACCAAGAAGTTCATCACAAGAATTATGATAGGATATTGTGCACAAAACATTTGAAAAATTATTTACATTTAATAAATAATTTATTTTTTGTTTGTTTACTATTACAGTCATAGAAAAAGCATGGTGTAGAAGTTTTTCACTTCTATGAACTGGTAATGCTTGTAGAAAATGATGAGATATATCTGAGATTTGGGCTTAAGCAATAGAAATTTAAACAATATAAAAATAAATAAAGACAATTAAACAAAATAAATATTAAAATTGAAACTTGTAAAATCAGTTACAAAATGTTATAAATATATAATTTAATATTGATTGTTATGTTTTAATATTAAAAATACGTGCATGTGTCATTTCAGTATATTAATAAACATATTCTGGTACTATTGGATATCAAAAATATAAACGCTAAAATAAAAAATGATAAATGTAATATTAATCTGATGCGTGTAATGGAACCATACACAAAAAACCCACACCACTTTTTATGATTTTGTTCATTTATCTAAAAAATTATATATTATTACAGTAAATTTAATTTCACGCATTAACAAGCATTAACGGCCATTTAAAATATAAAAATATACACCTTTTAAGATATCACTTACAATATTTAAAATATAAAAAGTGCATTAAACGGCCCACACATCCAAGCGATTAAACCGATCGTTATGGACATTTTTCATTACAATATATAGTTTTTATTGTAACACTGGATAAACGATGACAACACAAATGAGGATTCAAATCTGTGCATAGAGTGACGAGTAGATGCTCATTGCTAAAACTCATACTTTGTGATCAATTTAATTGTTACGTCAAGTTTTAACTGAGTTTTAATTTGCATTTTTTGCAAATGCATTAACGGTAGTAAACTTAGCAAATAGAATATAATTAATTGTAATTTTCTGGTTGTATTTGAATAGTTGATTAGTTTAATTTGTACACGAAGCGACTATAATTAATTTAAATTTATATGTATGGCTGTGACGGGTTTTAAGCTGCATAGTTACAACCAGTGACCAGGGTTTTCTTTTTATCTTTTTAGTAAGTGAAAAATGATAAGTAAATTTGTTGAAAATGTAAAATTTGTTTTTAATTAAATCTAAATGAAATGTTCACAAAAATACAAAATGAGCAAAAAATCTTGTGTAAAAAGGTTTAAGGTGCATTCTTGCAATCATCAATCTAAAGAATAGGAAGGATACCAAAAGGACTATACAGGGTGTCCGGAAAATACGTGTACAACGTTTGACGACAGACTCCTGACGTCAAAATAGGTCGATCTAAGCCGACTTAGGGCCGGTCTTTCAATATTTGTTTAAACTCAAGTTTTTCTGATCCAAGATTAATTTAAAAACTCCGTTTTACGTTGCTAGTGTTTTTTGATTCAGTGATAATACGAGTTCACGTATACCGAGATTTTTGTTAGGTTGGCTATAAAAATTACTGAAATAAACTTTGCGGCTAATATCAGGTTATTGTTATATTTTAAGTTTAAATCAAAGGCGGCGGCGAAAAAATTGAGTTACGCTTATTTAGCTTGTTTGTATACACAATTTTATTCTTATTTGCTGTAAAATTGATTGTAATTAACAACAACAAAATGGATAAATCCAAACGTGCTGCTAATTTTACAAAGTCAGAAGAAGAATATTTGGTAATTATAGTTTTATTAATAATAATATTTGCAAATTGCAAGTATAATTTTATTATATATTATGTAGAATATTTATAAATAATAAGTTTATTTATGTATAGATATCGTTGGTAATTAAGCATCAAGAAGTGATTGAGTGTAAGAAAACTGATGCTACTTCAGCTAAAGCAAAAGAAGCTACTTGGATTAAATTAGCCGAAGAATTTAATGTTGGTGGATTTACTTATAGAGATGCCTTGACATTAAGACGAAAATTTGAAAATTTAAAGAAGAGATCCAAGAAAAGATTTGCAGATGAAAAGTGTTACACTAATGGTACTGGTGGGGGTGGACCCCCAGTTGTAGTCATAAACAGTGTCGACGAAGAAATAAGATCATTAATCGGAGAACAGATGACTGGTCAAGAATCGCAGTATGACTGTGATGCGATTCTCATAGAAGGTATAGATTTGTTAATTTTTTTTATATTGTTTTATTAATTATAAATGTTTAATAGATCAACTGGATGTTGCTGAAAGTTGCCAAGACAGTAACATTCAAATTATTGCAATTGAAGAAGCTGAAAGCATCGAAGAAGTTGAACCGTCTTCAGATTGGAGTAGTTATACACCCGCAATGCTGAGAACAAACAAAGCACCGCAGTTGATGCCAAGTACATCTCAAAAAAATACACCATGTAGTAACAGTAAGTAATCAGCATAATTGAATTAAATTTTTATTTTTTTTGTAAATGAATGTTTTTAAATTAGCTCTTCATAAACAATCTATATAACAACTTATAACTTAAAACAGCGCTCTGGTTTCAATCAATATTAATCAATTTGTTTTTTGTAAAAGATTTTTAGCGTGCAAAACATATTCTACGTTTTAATATAAACTACTAAATTACTTCATTTCATTGTGCAGTTATAAGTGTATGTAAATTTAATTGTCTCAAATTAAATTGACATGCATCTTAACATTGTAGCCTAACTATATATGAACATGCCTCATAATCTTTATTATAATTTCATATTAATTTATTAATTCAAATCCTTGTTAAAAAATTTTAGCATGCACATAGATTAGGTTCAATACGTTGTAGATTAAACTTGACGTAAAGTATTTTATTTCATTGTATGTACGAATATGTAAATTTAATTAACATAACAAATTAATTTAAGATAACATTAATAATTTTAATCAAGTTAAATAAAAATATTCATTATACTTCCATTTCAGATTTTAGACGACCAAAAACCAACAAACGGAAAACTTCAGATGATGTATGGTGCCAAGTTGGTAAGGCTAAACTTGATTTAATTGAAGAGCAGAGGAAATATTTAAAAGAAGATCAAGACATGAAATTAAAAATACATGAGCTGAACAAAAAATGTATACAAGAAGAACATGATTTAAAAATTAAATTATTAGAACTAGACATAGAAATTAAAAAAAAGTTATTATAATATAAAATAATATTTTATTCCGAGTTTTAATTAAAATAAAATAAATATGCAACTGTTTTGTTTATTTTTTTATTAACATTTTTATTGTACATACAATGCATTTTATGTTTAATACAATATTAAAGATGAGCAAAATATTCATTTATAAACTTTAGCCTTGTTATATTATTTATGATTTGTATATTCTCATTATTAGCTGGCATATCGTTAATAAAATTAATTTCATTTTCAACATCATTATCGATTGGTGGAACTTCATCGTGCATATCACAAGCAATATTGTGCAGTACTGCGGTTGCAATAATAATTGCTTCAATATTCTTTAAATTTAAGCGAATACCTAAAGCAAGCACAGGAAACCTCCTTTTCCATACTCCGTAGCATCTTTCTACTGGGTTTCGAGTACGAATCTGTGATTCGTTAAATAAATGTTCAGCAGCTGTTCGAGGATTAGCCAAAGGAGTAATTAAAAACTTCCTTATAGGGTATCCACTGTCTCCAACTATAACACTATCTTTTAATTCACCTCTTTCAAATCGAGCTCGAATAGCACTGTTATTAAAAATTGTTGAATCGTGTGATGATCCTGGCCAGCGAGCCACTATGTCAAAATTTTTTAAATCGGGACCACATATTGTTTGCACGTTCATAGAAAAAAATTGTTTCCTGTTTCCATAAATTTCAGCTGTATTTCCACCAGGTGATTCAATTTTTATATGTGTGCAGTCAATGGCACCTACACACCGAGGAAATCGTGCAATGTTAAAAAACTGTTGGCGTACAGCTTGAATTTCATGTTCTCCGGCAGGAAATTTAATATAATGTGGTCGAAGTTTTGCTAAAGCATGAGAAACTCTGTGGATTATTTTGCTTGCAGTACTTTTGTGCACACCAAAAAAGTCCCCAATTGTGATAAGGAAAGAACCAGTCGCATAAAATCTTAATGCTAACAAAACCATTACCGATGGTAAAATAGCTTCGTTCCTAAAATGTATTTTATTTAGATATATATTTATATTATACAAAAATTAGATATTATTACCTATTTGTTGGTAAAGATATTTCATCTTCAATTTTTGCTGTTATATATAAAACAGTTGTCTTTGAGAGACGAAAACGTTTAAAAAATTCAAGATCACTCCACATTTCAAAATGATTTGGTCTGCTTCTTACAACCCGTGTTTTTCTTTTAATATTTATTCTTTGCAGGTATCCTATTGTGTCCGCGTCAAGATCACTAACATCTTGAATAATATTATCGCACATGTTTATAAATTTTACGGGTTACGTACGTTGACATTAACAAAATTTTATAGGTTAAAATTTATAAACTGAGTTTAAGCGGTCAATCTAGGCCGTTCAGCTTGTTCTAAGTTTAAGCTTAGATTTCATAATTGAAAAACATAGTAACTTGTGCAAACTGAAGTTAAACTCCGATCCAAGTTTAAACCGATTTTGAAAGACCGGCCCTTAGTTATATCCAAAATTGTCTCGTTTAGCCGGTAGAGGGCGTCAAAAAAAACAAAAGTATAACAAAGTTGAAAGTATCTATTGTAAGAAACTAAGTAAAACAAAAACATTACTTAAGCAAATGTGTAAAATGACCGCCATCTTGCTGAATACACTTATTAACACTCTTTAAAAAATGATATTGGACCCTATCTAATGTCTCGGGATTCGCTGCAATAAATCATTGCGTGTGTTTACCGGAGTCTTGTAAACTTCTGTTTTAATAGCGCCCCACAAAAAGAAGTCACACATATTTAACTCAAGAGAACGTGGTGGCCATTTTACTGGTGCATCATTGCCTCTTCCAATCCATCGGTTGGGATATTGATGATGTAAGTATTGCCGAACGGCAACGGAAAAATGGGGCGGGGCACCATCATGCATATACCACATTTCCCTCCGAAGTAAAAGGGGCAAATTCTCCAGAAGAATTGGTAATGTGTCTTGCAAAAAATTTAAATAAATATTTCCATCTAACCTGTCTGGAATAACAATGGGACCAATAAGGTAGTGTTCAATAATACCTGCCCAAATATTAATTTTAAATTGATGCTGATGATGTGCAACTTTAATGGCATGTGGATTTTTATCGGAATAAATATGTTCGTTGTGCAGATTGGTTACCCCAGATCTTGTAAAGCATGCCTCGTCAGTAAACATAATTTTTCTACAAAAATTTGGAACAAGGATTCTTTTGTTTCTAATAAACTGACAAAATGTAAGCCGCATGGGGGGATCAGTCGGTAAAAGTTCCTGGACTTTTTGTATGTGGTAAGGATGTAACAACTGTTCTCTTAAAACCTCATTGACAATCGTTTTAGGAACATTTAACTCACGTTCTAATAGACGGGTACTGGTACTTGGTTCTTCTTCAACTCTTTCCAGAATCATCTCTTCTGTTTCCACAGTTCGAGTTGTTCGCATACGACCCCTGCCTTCAAACTTTTTCTCAAAACTGCCCGTTTCCCGAAGATGACGCTCAATATTGGCAAATGTTTGGTGGTTTGGTATTCGACGGTTAGGAAACCTCTCCATGTAAACCCTAACTCTCTGACGCCCATTTCCTTGACAAAACCCGTATACCAGGAGCATGTCTACTTTCTGAGAGTTTGTATAATTTTCCATTTTTAATGGTAAAATGAACTTGTAATTCAAGAATGTTGATCGTATACTTGAGTAAATTTCATAGACTGGTGACAATTTGTCAATAATTGTCAAATTATTAAACGCCATAGCAACAAGGTCACTTAAAAAATTATTGTTACAGGTAATTTCTTTTTAATATTTACAAATTTTTGACGCCCTCTACCGGCTAAACGAGACAATTTTGGATATAACTAAGTCGGCTTAGATCGACCTATTTTGACGTCAGGAGTCTGTCGTCAAACGTTGTACACGTATTTTCCGGACACCCTGTATATAAAGTAGTTTTTCAAAAAAGTATAAGTGTAACAATTATGCGTGGAATAGAACAGCTAACAAATTATTATTTTAGGTTATGTGAATGCTGTTTTTAATTTTTATTATTATAAGTCCGGATTTAGCTGTAAGGTTATTTATTATTATAAGGTTAGGTAACCATTATAAAACAACACCTTTGCTGTCACACTTTTGCACTTTTAGAAAAGTTATTCCTTGTTTTTTGCATATATTTGCTTCTGTATGTTGTCAATGTGACTTTCAAGTTTATGAGTTGTGGTTGGTTGGCATAGACTGAAGTTTTTACAAAACCACACAAAACAAAAATAAGGTACTTTGTTAGATTGTATATGGTGGTAAATTCTAGTCAATAGTACGTGAGTACATGGGTAAAAACAACTGCATTGTCTGTTGCGCAAAGTTCTTTGTCTTGCTGGAGCTACTACATCTAAGTCTATATCAACAAATGCAGTTCACCAAAAGTCCGTTATTATATTGCGATATTATTTACTGTCTTCAAAAAAGTATGGCTCAATGAGAACCAAACGGTGGCTTGTTGTGGGTTTATTGCTTTTTCATAAGTATTGTAAGGCTTTTGGTTTTTTAAGCTGAATTGTTCAGACAAACAATATTTATTATGTGTTTGTTTTATATTTAAATACTGATTTAACTCGTAATTTTCAGTTAAACACATGGTTACTTTAGTTATTCAAAATGTTGGCTGTTGGCGGCTAAACACATAACGAAACAACAACAGTTACGTAGGTCAATATTTTAATGGAGATTGCTGCACATGCCTCTGTAATGTTCTGGCAAAGGTTCTTTAGAGTACGCGCCGCTTACGTAGTTTGATTTGATTTTTTGACAGTTTTCTACAAGAAAAAATCTAAATGGTTTAGATTTGGCGACCATAGATAGAACTTATTAAGCCTTTTTTGTTCAATTCAATGTTCTTGCAGATTGTCATCCATGAACGCTAGTGCTGTTAGGTGGAAGTGTGGTGGCGTTCTGTCTTGTTGGTAGACCTTAGTAGGCCTTCTTTGTCCAATCCAATGTCTCTGCAGATTGTTATCCATGAATGCTCGTACGGCTAAGTGGTAGTGTGGTGGCATCATGTATTGTTGGTAGACCTCATCATCAGCTCAATACGCACGTAAAATTGGTAAAAATGATGTGCGTAATATTTTCAAGTACACTTCTTTAGTAACAGTAGCATAAAAGAAAAAGAGTCTTACTAAGTCTTTAGATGATACTCGCACGTTCACTAACTCCGTTATCGGGAACGGAAAATCAGATATTATAATTGGTCAAAGACGGTATCATGAAGATTCTGGAAATGGAATGGCATAATCAGCAAGATGTGTTGAAATTTAATGTTAATAAGAATTCAGGCAGAGAACGCACTACAAAACGAACAATCTTATCAAACATAGCCAAGTTGTTTGATCTGCTAGGCATGTTAGGCCCGATAGTAGTGACAGCAAAAATATTAATGCAATCAGTGTGGACATTAAAATTGAACTGGGGCCAGGCTGTACCATCGGAAGTAATCTTAGTTTGGACAAGCTATATAAGTGATTTTGTAAACTAGAAAAATCTTAAGGTGCCACGATTGGTGATTGGCTGTAGCAACCGTGTAGACATTCACGGTTTTTGTGGCTAGCAAAAGGCCTATGCAGTCTGTATATATGCCGTTACTACAGAAGCAAAATCAAATAAAAAAGATTTAAGGTTAATTTGCAGCATGTCACGGGTTGCCCCAATAAAGCCTACCACAATACCGCGTTTAAAGAGTACAGTCACTGCTTTGCATTTACCGATAGCAAATACTTACTGCTGGTCGGATTTGTGCATAGTGCTCAATTGGTTGAAGGGGGAACCTTGTGATTAGAAAATGTATGTGGCCAATAGAGTTTAGGATATCCAGGAACACCAATGCTTTTCTTGAAAACTTGTTCCTACAGTTGACAATCCTGCTGATTTAGCCTCATAACGATCAGCTGTCGCTTTGCGACCATATCAAGACGAGCATGGTATTATAAGGGTAGGTAGAAGACTAAGATACTCGGATTTGGACAAGAATTATAAACATCCTGCATTACTTCTAAAACAACACCCACTTACAAACCTGTTGGTGAATACGGAACATCTAAGAACTTGTCACGATTGGTCGATCTCACTCTAGCTTCCATTCAAAGAAATTACTGGCCAATTTCTGAACGTATAGTGATACGAGCAGCATTAAGTAGATGTATTATTTGCTTTTGAAACCGTCCGATAGCAGCCAGCCCACTTATGGATGACCTCTCTAAAAATAAAGTAGTGCCAAGCAGATCATTTTTTTGGGTTGGAATTGATTATTGCGGTCCAATTCAGAAACTACGGACGCTTTTCTGGCAACATTGAATTGGTTTACAGCAAGGCAAGGTACAGCTGAACACATATACTTGAACAGCTGTACCAACTTTATCGGGGCTAGCAACGAGTTGAAAAAATTCTTCTCGGATACGGCACAACTTGGGCAATTATAGAGGGGCTACTGAAAAATAGCATCTTGTGGCATTTTATACCTGCCTACATTTTGGAGGACTCTGCTAAGCAGCCGTCAAATCGATGAAAAGACATCTGTTTTGAGTTATTGGCGATACGACACTGAACTACGAAGAGCTTTTCACAGTGTTGATTCAGATTGAAGCAGTTATGAGCTCTACACCACTAACTCCACTTTCAAACGATGCATGGGACTTGGAGTGCCTTACTCTAGGGCATTTTTTTATCGGCAATGCATTATTAGCAGTGCCACAACCTTTGTTATTAGATACTCAAGTGAACCGTTTATCAAGATGGCAACAGCTGGAAGCTATGAGGCAGCATTTTTGGAGAAGATGGTCTGCAAAGTATCTTCATCTCCTACAACAACGCCCACAACGACTAGCAAGAGAAACTCCTAACCTGGCAATAGGTCAATTAGTATTAATAAAGGAATATATGCTCTAATCAAGGCAACAAAAGGAATCATATTGGGACCTGCAGTAAAATTATGTGTTTGACCTATGTACTAGATACGATTAAAATCAACATTTCAATGGGGGGCGATATGTTTCATTAAGTTTCATTGTGTTTTATTGTTGTCTTACTAGACTATTACAATATAAAGTACATTCTAAATTATTTTGTTGTTCAATTTTTAAAGTTCCGTCCGCAACACAACACTATAAAACCTACAATAAGGTTTGAGCTAATGGTACAAGCGTAAGTTCTAAAATATCAACCTATGTAACAAAAAAAAACAGTTGGTATTAGTTTTATTATAGTTTTTTGCTTAGTTTAGGCACTCTAGACGATAAAAATTATCTATTTTTAGATCAAGCAAACAGAGATGCTGTCAGCTTGGTGTTGATTGTTTAGTTTTTTTGGCGCCCAGGTTATCAGAATAATTTATCAGCTTGGTAGCTAGCGGTAACAAAACAGTTACCGGGTTTTAGTAGCGTTGGTAACTACCAAGCCGTACCGTTGTTATTGGACAGGGGTTAGCTAGGAGTGTGACTCAGAATCAACATAACTGATTTATTAACCGCGACGGGCCAACATAGCTGATCCAAAACGTTTTATTATCTGGGCCTCCGCTAAATACCTTGTACTTTCTACACCACAGAGCAGTAATACCCAACTCTGTGTTGCTAACTACTTAGTGATCTCGTGGAGCCTTGCGGCAATTCTTAGCGGGAACAGGCTAACCCAAATCGCATCAAAACGCATATTATTAATCTATATTTAACCCAGAAGAAACTGAGTAGCCGCAAATATCAACTCCACAACACAACACCCGGAACTTAACTCAAGCGCGCTACAACGCCCGATTCTAATGCCAGTGACTAGTAAAACGTGGAATTGACATTACCGAAAGTGACCATTTGACAAGACAGTATTGTGAAAGAACTACGCTCACCTACACGTAATCTTATTTTGAATTTTCAGGAGAATTGAATTTTTTTTATATTTTTTTTCCGGGAAAGATTAAAAAACATAAGTGCGTTTCAGAAGGGAGCACGATCTTACGTGAAGCTTAGAGGACGGAAACAAAATTGCAAAAGTGGGCTCTGAATGAACAAATCTCCGCCACGACTCATCTTGATAGCCAGTTCCACTGCACTATTTAAAGTCCCAACATCTCTTCTGCTTCAACTAAAAACATTTGGCAAAATTATCATTCCCTCCGCCAAGATTTTGCTGTTCCCACACCACTAAACTGCATTAAACCTGGGGCGACTGGTCGAGATAGCTAACTGCGGCATGCTAACCACCTCCAACGATCTTTGCCAAGATACCTCAGTAACCACTGCTCTGCAGTAGCCTGCGGTAGTTCACAGGGAAAACAGACCCAATGTTCATCAAGAGCTACATTATTAATTTCATTTTCTTAGGCATGACCCAGCCTCGGATCCGAAGTCAACTACTGTCTTGGACAAAATCTAGACCGCGACTTTTTCTATTTGGCCAACTTGGATAGTGAAAATCTCTCCAAACTTCCAACCCGTATCTTACAACAATTACCACCAGGAGTTGATTCTTAAGAAAAACAAACGTCAAAGATTGCACCCCGCTCCCGCTATCCACCTTATAATATTATAGTTCGTTTTTGCTCTATCTTCTGCTACTCTAAGTAAAGTCACCTGTTCCCGCGAGAACCCATATGACTTGTGCATTTTTACCTAAGATATTCATTCTATTTTTACATATTTTGTATAAATACATGTCTTTGTTTTATTTTTGTCTGAATTGTGTAAGTATTTTATTATTTTTTGAGTTTTTAACTTACTTTAGTCAGCATATCTAACTTTGGTATGTATCATACTGGGCAATAACCATCCATTAATTGAGTCAATTTTAGCCGATTAGAAAACGGTGATATTGAAATAACATTGAAAATTTTAACTGCTACGTAAGGATTGAATGCATTTTATTTCAGAACCATTGATAAATTAGTATATTTAAATATAATTAAGATTGTGCGACTAGAAAACTCAGATCGCTCTCAGATATCACTTAATCCTTAAACTGATTTAATATTTGTGTGATGTTTGTAGTGCGAGAGACGTTACCCATGTATTACTATCAAATCAAGTTTTTGATAAGATTACTGATTGTGATTGTTCTTATTAATTTTGTTATATAAAAACGAAAAAAAACGTTTTATGGGTATTTTATAGTCATAAAATTAATAATTTATTGATAAACTGTGAAATTACTAACTACTTAAATTTCACGATAGCTTATCTTAATTCTGATATGTAAAATGTCTAATTAGCCATATTGTTTTTACTTATTTTGTGATTTACAATCAAATTATGATTTTTATTTCTACTAAATATATAAATTTGATAAACTAATTTGAGTTAAAAAAAAAGCCACAAATCTCTCTAGATAAACATTATAATCGTTGTGAAACCAATTAAATATCGTAATTTTATAGTATCATAGATGTTTTCTGTTAATAGATAATCAAAATGAAAGGTGGATGGCAATAAATTGATTTAATGGCGACTAAAAATGTGATATTAGTTGAAATCCATTGTGATTATCGGCACCCTTAAGTGTTATGTTTTTATTTATTGCTATTAATCTTCAAAACCCCAAAATCCCCATAAAATCAGGGCACCACCACAACACCTGTTTTGAAAGGTAAATTGAAACTACGCAGCACATTATACCATTTTACGAGCGACCTCACATACAATACAACCGTCTCCTTCCCACACACAGCCCCTCGGCACAGGTTCTTCACCAAAAATAATACACGTAAACATAAAATAAGAAATTTTATCCCTATAATTCAATACTGATTGGAAGACCGAGGGACAACCACTTGGAAAGGTCTTCATATAATGATTGTTAACCTTAACAACGTTGCTGCGGACCAGAACTAGTCGTTATCGTGCGGTGATTCTATTGACCTGAGTAACTTATTGGGTTGCCGGGCTGCACCGCGCCTATATGGAATAGTATACAATACTACGTTATAAGATCTGCCCCCTGCATGCGTATTAGAGTCAACCAATTTGAGAATACCCTACAAAAGTATAGAAACAGCTTGAAAAAATCGCTGTCCTATCCAGTTAACAACTGGCATGGCCCAGGTAACATTTTTAAAAGGCAGGGGTACTTTTTTGTCGGGCCACACTGTCATCGCTGTGCTTTATTTTCCCTATAATGAGTTGCACTTTTCTTATGGCATTGTGACATGTGTAAGATTTACTAATTAATTATTTAGATTGATTCCTATTTGTATGCGCATTGCCTACCAAATAACAAGTTTTTTATGTGCGTACTCCAAACAACATATGAAATATGACATGAAATTTTATACTCGCAATGAATCAGCACAAACTGCCTAAGAGAACTAAATTATTAATCAGGTAGCTTTATTATAATAACATAATTAGATTGGATGATTACAAAAAGGTTGTACCTAATAATTTCAGTACACCTTCATTTTATTGTATTAATCAATGAGCAAAAAACTTAAATTAGTTTGTATTTTATGTGAAAATTTCAATCATAATTATAAAAATTATTATTAATAACTTTTCATAATACAACGTACGGGATGGAGCTTATTGACTAGAGCAATTAAACTGAGGAAACCTGTTAACTTATTTACTTTCCCAGTTTACCATAAACCTATACATGCAATCTTAAATATTTAATAGATTTCTTCTTAGTCTATTGGAATTATACAGTTCACATAAAATGCAATTACTTTGTAAAAGAGCACACAATATTGTGAAACTTTAATTTGTACGCTATGAACCGATACACTTGAACGTACGGACAAAACACACCACTTGAAACAATGGTAATTATTTATTATTGTGTTCGATAAAATTGCATGTCAGTTATATAATATATTAATGATATTGAAACGTATATTATAAAACTTTTATCGGTGCAGTTTCAACCAAACTGCATTAATTTAATCTAATACAGTTAGTAAGTTTAAAAAGTAATTGCGTTTTTTGTTTATTGAAGTAATATTATTGGTTTAGTGTTTTACTAGCAAACATTATAAATTAAATTCGTTTTTGATATTAACTCCTCATGGGCTAATCACTAATTAGCATTTGTATATAAAGAGTATTAGTTTACCAAAAAGTTTATGAATTATCTCTGTATAAGCTTTATTAACTTTAGTGTACATATCATTTATTTATGAGTACAAAGAACTTAAATCTTTATTTGATTTTTTAGTTCAGTGATTTATAGGTAGCAAGCCGTGCTCCGTGTTACGTAATACGATACGAGGTAGGGTCGAATTTAAAAGACGTTGTTAAACCAATTTTATTAAAGCAATGTTAAAAACATATATGTAATTTTTTTGTTGTACGTGCTTAAATCACTTCAGTTCGGGCGAGGTCATGGTAATAAAGAGAATGGGGTAGACAAACTTCAACTTTCGGATAGTAGTCTGTATGTATTTGAGTATGTGGCATGAGTCTTCTAAAATTACACTTGCATTTAAAAAAGGTATGTTTAACCTTTCCTGCTATAAACTGAGTGCAACATTCTTGTGATTTGGGGCAGAATTTGACGCCATTCTTAGCTTGTTTGTTTAGTTTTAAGTTGATGGTAGTGCATGCAGGAGTTATCAATCCGTCTCAGCTATAATTCTTGTCAGAAAGGCATATTTACAAGTATTAACTTGTCGTTGTTGCAATTCTGGAGTCAATTGCGTAAACACCCACATTCTAAAATTTTGGAGAATGTCATTAATAATGTGGTGAAATGAACCATTATTTATATTCAAAACCTAAGTTATTTTATGAAAGATAACTCAACGATTTTCTTCTACTAAAGCTTTACTTGCAAAAATTGAGACGTCATAACACGATTTATTTTACTAGATCGTTGATAATTAACAACGGAAGTAACCTGTTTTTGTATTTGATGGTTTATTTATACAGCTGGAAGAGTTTACAAACGTGAATTGCTATATTGTACCTTCATTCTACGATAAATAAAATGAAACGAGTAGCAAAACGCTGTTCTTCTGTAGAGTAGTGTTTTAATAGAGTTGCTATTTTTGAACTATTATTGTGTTATTTTTAATTGTTATTTATAATTGTCATTATCAAAACTTTTTGCATTTAAAAAATAAACGTTAACTTGTAAGACAACGTTAGTTCAAGAATGATTATGATAGATAATGTAGAATGTGTTAATAATATTATCATATTAGAATAAAAATTTTGGTAAAAGACTAACTTTTGATTATTCTCGTTTGACATTATTTTGACTTGTTTTACAATATAAATATTGGAACGCTGTAGAGTAATCGGATTTAGGGAAAGGATTTTGTCAATTTGACATGTTGCCCATCAAATTGGCAGAAGTGTTAGTAAATTAGCTTGATGTTTGCGTAGATGGATTGTGGGACAGGAATAACGGCGGATATTACAAACTGGACGACCTAGAACCACTGCAGAACGTAAAAATTTTGTTTATTGGCTCTTTGCTGTCCAGGACTGATTTTCAACAACAAGAGCAATTGGAGATGTCTGGAAAATCGTAACAAACCAAGAAATTTTTGTTTGATTAGTTTACCAAAAAATTCAATAATTTGGTTTAATGTCGTACTGCCTTTTTCTTTGTTTGTCTTTAACTACTTACTATAAGAGGTACCGTTTGGAATGGTGCAATAAAAAACTACAATGGGCCAATATATGGAAGCAAGTTATCATTAGCGATCTGTCGAGATATTGTTTGTATGTTCACGATAGTTGTAAGATGGTTTGACGTCGCCAAACAGAACAAAGAAATTTAAAAAAATAAAACCAAAAACATATAGTAAATCTAGAAACAAAGATTAAATGAACATAGAGCAAATTTTTGAAACATCAAAGAACAAATATCAATAAAACTGTGCAAGAATTAACAACTTAAATACAGAAAAGATTTGATGAGATACCAGTTAATCAGTACACATTCTTATAGAATAAAATTAATTTTCTTTTAAATTAAACAGAATAATACGAGTAAGTTAGATACGCCATACTTTAAAGTTTTTTTAAATCATTCACAGACGTATTAGGGGTGAAACGAGGTTACGCCACAAAGGTAGCACCTTTACTAGACATCGGTCACATCAAGCGTTAAAGATGGGAGATGGATGTGTCGGATTACTTCTCAGGCGGTGCTCAACTTATTATGGCTTCATATGCCTCACCCTGAAAACTGCATTGACCTTCAGGCTAAATAAATAATGGTAACCCGAGATGGTGAAACGTAGCGTCTGTCCCAGAATGAGCAACTACATACAGCGTCTGATGAGAGAAATGTTGACTTTAATAACACGATTGGAATAGTTGAGTAGAGAAAAAAATCTTTTAGAATCTCACTCTATAAAATCAGTATGAAACCAAAATTATCAATGGCAACCTAAAATACAAGAAAAATAAAATAAAATAAACTGGGACGTTGTGTGGCTATGTGAAATTAAAAAATCAGAAAAAAATATGATTAAACTGAAATTTGGAAATACACTAAAACGGGGAAGAAAATTATTTAATTTGTCAAATGCTTCAAAGTTTTTGTAGATCGAGTGGTCTACATTATTCTAACTATATTCCCAAAAAAAAAAATGGGATTTAAATGCCAAATTAAACAAAACAAAAAAAAAATATTTCGAAAACTATGGTTCTGAAAACTGAAACAAAAGAAGTGACTTATGTTAAATTTCATGAATGAACATGGTTTATACAGGGCCTATTATGTCAAAAACTTTTGGATTTGATTCAAAATGAGCCTGACTTTTCTAACTTTGTCGTAACCAGAGATAAATCCTGGATGTTTGAGTACGACCCAGAATTAAAAAGGCATAGCAGCGCGTAGCACACAAAATCATCCCCTTTGCCCCAACAAAGCGCAAATGGGCAAGTTTTGCATCAATCCGTTGCTCATTATCTTTGTTGACGTCTGAGGATTTGGTCATTTTAAGTTTGTACCGCAAAGAGAAACTGTCAACTCAACCTCTTACTTTAAGGTGCTCAAAAGATTGAAACGGAGAATTGCGCGCGTGAGGACTGACATCAAAGACATGGTCAAGCTTTACCATGAGAATGCCCTCAGTCAAACGGCCGTCATCGTTACCAACTTCCTGACCCAAGGCAAAACCTCGGTGGTCCCTCAGCTTCCTTACAGTTCCGATTGTTGTTTCTCCGACTGAAGAGAAAGCTGAAAGAAAAGCATTGGAAGTTTGTGGAAAACATCCAAAAGCATGATACAAGATTATTAAAAGACTTTTTTGACGAAAAGTTTCAGTGTGCGTTAGAGGCGTAGCAGACACTAAAAGTGTATTGATGCAGAGGAAGAGTATTTCGAAGAACTTGAAGAGTTTGCACCAGTACAATCAATAAATCTAATATTTGTAGAAAATGAGCAACAATAAAAGAGTACAAAAAACAAAATAAAAAACTGACAGAAGCAATACTGGACTCAATGGTGCAACTAAAGTAGAAGATGCCAAGAAGGGTGGAGAAAAAAACTGCTATTAATAGTAAAACAACAGCTTTAGCAACTAGTCAAAGACAATAAAGATCAACTGCAGAATACTCCGAAGTTAACATAATTATCTTTATAGAAATATAAAAAAACTTTAAAACAAAACGTAAAGGAAGTAATTGAAAATGATAAAGGCATGAGGTGTATAAGACAAGGCATAGAGAAAAAAGAAACATACACAACAAAGATGGGTCCATTATCCACAACCGCTAGAACATTTTGCGTGTAATAGTTGAATTTTACACAGACCTCTATAAAACTAAAACTATGTCTCTAAAGCCTTCGACACTGTAAATCACTCAACTTTACAAACTATCTTAAAGTACTATGGGTTTGGCTATTCCGCAGTCTTACTGTTAAATAATTATTTACAAAACAGAAGACAGTGCGTCAAAATTAATTCTAATACTTCTTCATTTGTATACGTTAATCAAGGGGTACCTCAAGGGTTAATTTTTGGCCCACTACTGTTTTCTATATACACGTCACTGACTCTTAATCAGCTTTTTTATTGCAAAGGACACATGTATGCAGATGATAGTCAACTATATTTATCATTTGAACCTAGTCTGTATAAAAATGCCATAGAATGTTTAACTAGAGATCTTCAGCATATTTCTGACTTTTCTAAAATGCTTGATTTAAAAGTTAATCCAGACAAATCTAAATTTTTACTTTTTGGAAAAAACAAAACTTGCAACAAATTAAAAGATAAAATAAAAATTAGTATCGATGGTAAACTTATTCCTTTTGTAACTGAAGCAAAAAACCTGGGCATCATGTTTGATATTACTTTTAGATATAAAAAATTTATTAATAAATGTGTGTCTCTTGCTTATTTAAACTTAAAAAAACCATTTCCGCATAGATCATACCTCTCGGTCTCTGTTAAGAAAACTTTGTGTGATGCTTTTGTACTTTCTAACTTCTCATACTGTTCTACATTGTATCATACAGCAATTGATGTAGATACTTCCAAACGAATTCAACTAGTCCAAAATTCTTGTCTGAGGTTTATTTATGGTCTTTGTAAGTTTGACAGAATCTTACATAAATTAAAAGAATCCAGATGGTTGTCTATGGAAGAAAGAAGAAAAGTTATTGAAGCTTGTCTATATCATAAGGTTTTAAGTTCTAAACGGCCACTTTACTTATTTTATAAAATTACATTTTGCAGTGACGTTCATACCTTAAATACAAGGTCTAAAGGACTTTTGTCCCCACCTAGACATTCTACTGCTATTTTTGAGAGGTCTTTTTCATAATACATTTATAAAATTTACAATGCCATTCCGCCCGCCCATGCCAAGCTATCATATTACAAATTTAGGATTGTTATTAAAAATACATTCTTAAACGTATGATTTTTATATTTTTATACATACTTTTTTTTTGTTATATTGTGTAAGTAATGCTTACTTCATTTAGTTTATTGGTCCTTAATTAGTTTATTGGTCCTTATTTGATTTGTATTTATTATTATTTATCTTCAATACACTTTACCGTTCTTTTTGTTTACTTTTATTTTAGCCGATGTAATTTTGTTGTTTGTTTGTATTTTTTTTTTAATTTCTTTGTACAATTACTCTAAGTTATTATAATTTTTGTAGGTTTAGTTGGAAGATCATTTAGGTTGTTTCTACAGCCTAAGTGAATCTCGCCTACCGATTTGCGTTCCTTTTTGGTTTTTTCTAATGATCTGTATATGTTACTTTTTACGTGAATAAAGGATATTATTATTATTACTATTATTATTATGTCTGAAAAAGAAGAAAATTACAGAGTATAAATAAGATTATGTGTTGGATCAGAAAAGATTCCTGATATTGATAAGGAAGAAGTGGGAATAGTCTTAAATAGCACAAAAACAGATAAGGTTACAGGAATTGACAAGATATCTATAGATATAATTCAAAAGAGAGTTGAAAATCTACGGAAAGTTACTGGTCTGGTCAATGAGTGTCTAATTAGCTATTGCAGTGCGTTGAGAGTGGATAACAGTGCTCAAAAAGGACACCAAATTAGAGTATTACAGACCTATCATATATTACACCTTCTTAAACTACTATTGAAAATAATAACTAATAGACTAATAAACGATTACATGCTCACGATGAAAATAGCGTAAGAAAAATCAAACAAATATTGCTTACCAGTTTACTATTGTACTTGGCATTCATTGACTATGAAATCGCTTTTAATAGCGTTGAACAATGAGGTGCCTACAAAACTTTAGCAAACAGTGAGTAGACTAAATGTACATAGACATAAAAGAAATAAACCAGCATGCAACATGTTCCATTATAAAAAACAGACAAGGAGACTCACTATTTCCAAAACTTTTTACACGTACTCTTGAAAACGTGTTTAAGAAATGAATGCGACTAGATGGATAGCATTTTGAAAATTGGTTTATATTCTTTGAAACAAATACATAGCACAATATTTAAAATTCCGGGTATTTGACTAGTGCATTTTACCAGTTCTAACATATGGAGCGGAAACATGAACAAACACAAAATACCAAAGTAACAGACACCGCAGCAGCAGCGTCTCTAAAATAGTGCTACGCAAGCAAGAAGCAATATAAACCGTTGGAGCCAACAAATTATATCAAAAGGAGACCATATAAACACAAACGAAGAAGAGAAAAACCATTAAATAGATGGTATGATAAGCTAAAATGAACAGCGAGGCTAGCGTGGATGAGAGAAGCACAAAATCGAGACAGATGAAAGGAAATAGGAAAAACCTACGTTTAAGAATGAGCACAGCAGGCTAAAGAAAAAGAAAAGTGACATTAGGCAAAAGTATTATTTGGAATAAACGTCGTAACCCATGTTTTCACACGAAAGTAGGCTTTATTTATAAATTTAATAATTAGTTTGGATTATAATGACATCAAAAATATAAAATAAAACCAAAAAGCCATAAGAAAGTTAAAGTGACATGACTTTAGTTTGCCGTTTTATTTAATATACATTTAGTGTATATAATTAATGAAGACTTTAGAGGTATGGACTACGCAGATTACGCCGTAATACTAGCAAAAAACTTATTGTTTGGTATACAAATTGTTGGCCGGTATAATAAGCTGATTATTAATTAAAAAAGAAACTAAAATTATGGTTACTTTTATCAAAAATTAAACTTTAATGTAACACTCTAAACCAAAATTATGCGTTTTCATATTTCCTAAACTTAATTGTGTGGTATGGAAACTGATATTAAAAAAGATTATCATAAAGAAGTTGTGGGTTACGCTATAAAAATGTCTTGCAGAGAATGAATGAAGAAAATAAGACAAAAGAAGTTATTCTTACAAAAAAAAAGATATAATCTGTAAAGCGTTGATTAAGGAAACTAGATAAATGTTTCGGACAAACATCAATTAAACTGTTTAGAGCTGCAGCTGCAGTAAAGATTAAATAACAAAAAAGAAAGTGAATAAAAAAAATTAAATAAAATTAGTAGAATTGATAAGATTACTACTAATTAATTAACAGTAATTATAATTATTTGTATTTTAAAAAATTACATTGAAAAATGCTTTAAAGTGAGATTCAAACTTGATTAAACTTATGGATTATATGGTTTTTTAAATTTGTTTTAATAATATTAATCTTTAACTTGCGTAATTCGCTTAGTTGTTCATATTGACTGAAAAATAAATACATAAACTAAACTTATTTAATATGCGTAATGACGTAATAATTTTTTATTATTTTTATTAAGTATACACTGCTTGCAATTATACGTGATCTTCATTTTTTTTAATTTTAGAAGATTTTGATGTATTTTCTAACTTATAGTAATTTTTATTTACAATTATTTTAATATAAAACTGTGTGTGCTTGCGTGTATTATAAGTAACGAAACAACATTTTATAATTAAATATACTTTAGACTAAAAGCATCGGAAAACTTTTGTTTTTTTTTTTTTGCAGATTAGGAGGAGACTTTTTCTAAAAAACCTTGCAAAAGTGTCAGATTCACTCTTACGGGAACCTATTGACTAAATTCCTCTTCAATGTTTGAATGATGAAATCGTAGCATTAGAAAAACTTAAAATTGCACATTGTGCCGGCCTTATAGGCAATTTTGCATACTGTTTGGGGAGAACTTGACTATGTCTGCTTTCAGACTAACGAGCATTTAGTCTGAATCTAGAAATTAATCTAGAAGATGTGCAGAAGCTTTAATAAACTTCTTAAAATCAGCATCATTCGCTTGAGACCAGCGTAGGATAAACAGATTTTTTTCTGATAATTTGGCGTTTTGTGCCCGATTACCCGTTGCCTGAGCATAGGATTGCTCCTTGTTGGCATTGGGAGTACTTCCAAAAAGAGCTGGAGTTTGCCTTTGATAGGCAGGTGCTTTGGAATGGGGCTTAGTGGACATACTTGCCTTCAACTTGATAAATTTGGTCATTTTCTGTAACTTGCTGTGTAGGTCCCCTTGCGCATGTTGCTACATGCCCTGACTCTTTGGTATGTTCAGCATGGGGAAGAATTTCATGCGCTTGTAAGTGTAATGGTGTATGTCGTTAGCTTCGACATGTTCCATTACAGCTCTAAAATCTGTATGCGTTGTAGGGTGCATGCGAAAGGCTGTTCCCAAAGTGGACGTCTTGGCCTTAGGGGCCGGCCGGGTCTTGGACCTTTTAGCTTTGGTGGTTGCAGACCCTGGCGCTGAAGGCGCTTTACTTGGAGGGCCCAATAATTATTAAAAAAAAGTTTTAATTTGCGCCTTCTTCTTCTTCTTTTCTTGAAGTCGCCTGAAACTTCCCCTCTGCGAGTGGTGTGTCCAGGGCGTCTTCGACTTTGTCCAGCTGGAACTCCATGGCGGCATCGAGAAGGGTAATGGATCAAAATGAAAATATGACTTTGATAAAAGTAAAAGAAATAATATCTGGCAGAAATACATTTGACACTTGTACTTCTGGTCTCAGAATATAATGTGAAGAAGTAGAAAAGGCAAAAAAAAAGTAGAGCTTTTTGAGTTAATTAATCTATTGGATAAAAACGCCATTAGAATATTGGTAAAACTTTTCAATCATATATAAGATACCGGAGAAATTTCTTAAAAAAAACACACACAACCTAAATCTTGTGGAGAGTACAGAACAATATGCATTATGAATCACAAGAGCTAAAGATTTTTTTTTAAATTATACACAATCGATGATACTGCCAATGTGAACACACAGTTTGGCTTTAGGAACGGTATAGAAGCAAGAGAACGGCTGTTCAGTACACATTTTTTGTTTCAGAGATGTCAAGATGTGATCTATGATTGTTTCATAGATTACAAATACAGTAAAGCGCTTACTCCAAACTAATTGACATTTTCAGGAAGCCAGGTGTTGACAATAAAAATATTAGAAAAATATCTACTGAAACCAGTTTTTTTTAGGACGTAGTGAGGTGTTGGCTTCAACAAGTGGCCCTTGAGAATGATTAGCGCATGGCAATACCTTTTAGATTTCTTCTCTTGTCTTGTCACTGAAACCAGAGTGCAGACATTAAAGTTAACATCGAGAGAGTAGCCATTCAACGTAGAGTCAGGCAAGGGTATGTTTTATTCCCAATGATTTGCAATATTACTAAAAGATAATATTAAAAGATGCTCTAAATAACGTCGCGTGTAAGTAACCGCGTGTTGATAGTAGTTAATGAGTACTTATAGCTGTGATCAGTTGTTTCAAATAATTCTATGTAGTCAGTAGAAGTTATCGCCTAAGGTTCTTTGGTAGGTTTTGAATAGAATGGTGCTAGGATTTTGTAGTGCCTATAAGGTCCAAACTACTTTTTTGCATAGGTGATGAAGCAGCATAGAATAAGGGTGACCCAGAGCTAATTAGTAACTGGTCGGATGCTTTATAAAACTATAAGGCGTTGCATATTTAGTCAAAATAAAATTAATAGAATATTGAGAAGTAATTGAAAATCTATTCAAATTTAATTAGTTATTTAAAAAGATTTTTTATACAATAGTATAGTTAGCATATTTCGAAATTATATCCTCATTCAATAAAAAATACGATAATTATACCTATTTAATATATCTTCATTTAACCATTAAAAATCCAATCATATCTTCCCATATTAAAAAAAAATGCGTAATCATTGTAGCGTTTCACGTAATAAATACACTCAACACACACACAAAATTTAATTACATATTAAAAAGTGTATAATATTGTATTATTATGAACCATCCCATTTTGTGCGGTCTTAATTCGAGCTACTTTCGGTTTCGTTTCGACCTTGGACCGCTACTTCATCAATATTAGAACACACCTTGCTACATACACTCTGCCTCTCCAATTCTCCTCCACCGCAGGTGCGACCAAAAAGCGTGTAATTCAGATTGTACCTACCTTTAATTATATGATAGATATTAAATTATTATACCTGCAAGTTAACTTCGTGATGAATGAGCACAATTCGCAGATCATCTCAAAATAGAACCTAATTAATAGCCTCTTTCGCATTAAACAAATAAGGTTTAGGTTTATGATAATATTAAATTAATTCAACTCAACTGTAAAATCAAACAAAGCCCCTGTTTATTTATTTTTATATCACATAAGAACATAAAAAGAAGCGTTTTATTTACGCTTTTTCCTTTAATTATGATTCCCAATAGGGCTATATATGGTTAAAAATACTTACAAAACTCATTAACAACACATTATTTAAAAGCTAAACGCTAGTAAAATATACCTTTTATAGATGTTGAATAGTTCAGATCTACATAATAAGTCTACAGTCCGGAGTTTTATATGCGGCCTTCATTGGAGACCACCTAGTTGAATTCTTCCAGGACGGCAGTAAAACAGATACAGGGGAATTAATAACGTTCTCGGTAACATTTAACATTCAATTATTTATAACAATGAGGCAATTGAGTGGTGCTCCTTTTCCTGCGAGATTTCATACATATAATTATACTGCGAAAGTCATTTCTTTTAGGTATTTTACATAAAAGCTTGGCGTAATTGTTTGAGGAAATTGACTTTTAGCCTCTTTTTTTTTCTATTAAAGTTAACTTGAATAGGTCATTTCAGAATTTTAATGCCTATAAAAAACACAATCCCTTTTTAATCGTTTCAATTTTCTATTTATAGTTGCCAATCATATAATTTAAATTGAAATCGTGAAAATATATTTAAGTTAATTCACCTTGACGTTGTTGTTTAGTAATACGGTCCCCTTGTATTTTCCTAAGCTCTTACAAAAAATATTGGATTAAATTACCATTACTAAATATGTTTTCTTATCTCTTACAAAAACAAACTTGCTTACCCTTAGGCATATTTCGTCACTGGTGTCCCTTAAAGCAGTCCGCCCTTCAAACTTGTTCATTTATAATTAAATAGTTCTTTAAAGCTAACTAAAAATCAAGGTATTTAACATTAACATAATACAACGTTTATCTTGTAATCTATTATCACAAATTTTATAGGCATCTGCTTGTTAATATTATAGATACCATTCATGCAACATTTTTCGTTGCGAACGTTAGTATCGAGAGCATAACGTCACATTGTTGGGTGCCCTAAATAATAATCCCTTGAATGAGACTACTGTATAATCCGGATTAAGAATGGCCATTGTATTTTGGTAATATCAAATAATTATATGTCAAAAGGGAATGTTTGGACCTCGTGCAGAGATGATCAGGGATGAAGAGGGTTGTTTCCACGGCAGGGGGTCGTAGTACCTATTTTGTGGGTGAACAGTAAACACAATTCTTAATTTATTATACCCAGTAAATAAAAAAAACAACATAAAAGCAAACTTTTGTTATTTTTTTGGCATAAACATTTTTATTCGAGTTGAATATAAATGATGATAATACCATGATGCTATTTACTAATTGCCGCATTTAAGCGATGCGATGTCCGCCGTTCATTTTCCTTCTTTGGTGCGACATTTTTATTATATAATTAAATTAACACTGGTCAGAGTTTTATATAGGAATAAAGATTCTACGGGCATTCCACGGGCTTATATTTCTCCTTAAATGGAGTGGAATGAAAATATTTAATGAAAATCTTAAATGATGAGAACAAACACATCAAGCTTTTTATGTTTACTACAATAACCATAAAGTTCAATATGAAAATATTTTTTGTGCAATTCATAATCCGCTCTGGACATACAAACATGACTATTATGTTATGAGCTTTTTTCCGTTGTTATAAAATTATATAATTATGGATGGAACATTATAGCCTTTTTAACTTTTTTATTGGCATTGTTGACTACTCTTAACTTTACTATAGCTGTATAAAATTAGTTACAGTAAGATTGTTTAGAATTAACATTTTTAATAGTAACAATTTTATAAAATATTAGCAATAATCAAATTTTAAAGAAAATAAAAATTATAAACATAAATATTTGATCAGTTGCCAAAGTTTTACTAAAAAAAAATTGATTAGTTTGTAGTAAACTTGGACATATGTATATAAAGTGAGCCAAGCAAACCTTACAATATTTAAAATTCTATGTCAGTTAAATTGATACACTACTTAGGTTGAACACTCTTAAAATTGTAATTGTTAAACATTATAATTATTGTACTCAAACTACGTGTTGGTTTACGATTGTTTGTAAATTAAAAATCCAAGAACACAACTTTAGTATTAGGTTTGTGGTTCTAATGGCTATAAACTGGACCCAGTAAAAAATAGGTAATGAAATCACATAAAGGTGTAAGAGGAACACTTAAGACATGCAAATAAGTAGATAATTGACATCAATGACAAAAATTTAACAACGAATGTTGTTTTAATTTTTGTTAAAATAGCCTATTTTTGTCATATCTAAACTGCTATGTGGTTTTGGTAATATAAATGGTTAAGGTTGTATAAGAAGACCCATGATTTAACTTGAATGGACTAAACTTATTGAATTTATATTTTGTCTGTGCAGTTGTATCACAACATAAATAGGCCTTGTTTCCATCAATTATGCAACCTATAATTAGTTATTACAGTATTGAACTGCTTGTGTGTCCAGTTGGTGTAAGATTTTTCAGCTAGTTATTAGAAACCATCTCATCAAGAAAGCTCTATTATGTACTTTTAAAAAACTGTAGCAATGTTCTAAAAAGGTTGTCTTGTGACTATATAATGCAATCAATTGCATTTATAAAAAATGGAATGCATTTAATATTACTAAATTATTAATCAACTTGACAACACATGACATAGTTATTCAAATTTAGTGTTTCTGTTTATATTAGTGTTTGAACGTAAACATCATACAATAGAAATGTAAATACTCAGAAGTATAATAAGATACACATAGAACATAAAGTCGAAAAAATTTAACACTATACAAGGAGTAAAACAAGGGAGAAGCTTAAGTCCACTATTATTCATACAGCAATCTACATTTGCAAATAACACTGCGATAATAGCAAACAAACAAGAAGAACCTCAGAAAAAACTAAATGTATGAACTAGAGCTTACAAAGTACGGGATGAAGATAAATATTAAAAGAAGCAAAGTGATGGCAATATCAGCAAACGAAGTACAACTAAACACAAACATGAAGGCAATACAATAGAACAATAAATGTTTGGAGTAATTATACAAGTCACAGAACAACAATAAGAGACAACTGGGACGTTAAGAACATATAAAGCGATTGGACTCAAATCAAGAAAAGTTTGAGACTCTAAAATGCACAAAGTGGAAAAAGGGTTAACCAAGAAAAAACTGGAAAAATACATTTGGTAATATAATAAAAAAAAAAAACACTTGAGTTGAAGTAATAGAAACAGCAAAAGGTAAAAAAAAAATTATATGTAACTGATGACAACTTAAAACCTTATACCCTGGACGGTAAAAAGGGTCATTAAATATATAATATGCACGTTGAGAAACAAAAAAATACAGATTTAATTATTGATTGTCAAGTTCGAGTTATAGCCAAACGAGAACAAAAATAACAAAAGTTTGGAATGGCCATATTGTAGCAGTATAGTAGAATTAACGAAAAGATATCAAACAGTCTGCAGATCAGAAGTTCTACAAACGCGGGGGTTGCATGGTAGACATTCTAATTGATATAGAGACTTGAGTATTAACATCAGTCAAAAAGCAATTAGTTGAAACCTACAGGCTATACCAAGCAGAAAACGTCAGCAAACCAACTAGTTGCAACAAAAATGTTTAAGTGCAGCAGGTGGTATGCGAACAACGCCGTCTGCATGATGATAGCAATGCTGTGTTTGTCACGGCTTATATGCAACTGGACACAATTCAGAGAGAGCCAGAAAACACTGTTTTCTGTAAAGATGCTGTAAAAACACATTAACTAGGAGCGCAAGCAAATATCATTTTACCGTACTTTGTATTACAACGACTCTACACCCGCATGAACAACTAGAGCAAAGAATGGACAATGGCAAACTTTTTGAAATCTACACCAATAAAAGTCCATGTTAGGGATTTGCTGACTTGACATGGCCAACATAAGAAAAAAATTTCCAAGCGATGTTCTAGCATACATCAACTACATAGGTTGGCTGAGTGTTGGGACGAAGAGGTTGGGACTAAAAAAAGTACAAAGTGCCTAATGAGGCCTAAGTGCAGTGAAAATGACTTCACCCTCCCACTAAATTTTAGAATATAGATTATTTACATTTTAATTACAGGCTACAAGACATCTTGTTATTAGTTAGCAGTGAACCAAATTTAGTTAAAAATGTAAATGTAGTGTGATAGCTCAAAGGTAGAGCTTTTGCATATCATGCGAGCAGTCCGGGGTTTGATTGCCAAATTATGACTAAAATA
Source organism: Tachinus rufipes (assembly GCA_963932245.1). Classification (NCBI taxonomy): domain Eukaryota; kingdom Metazoa; phylum Arthropoda; class Insecta; order Coleoptera; family Staphylinidae; genus Tachinus; species Tachinus rufipes. The sequence continues at coordinate 92,562,630 of OZ010743.1, forward strand.
ATAACTTGCTCTTTATCTACCAAGGTGGTTTGGAAGTCATCTAATAAGTTGTTAATCCCATCAAACCTCTTTAAACAAGAAATTTATTGTGACGATGTAAAATAATAGTAAAAAACACAACAAAAAAAATTAAATAGATTAAATTGATTCGATAAATACTACTCGCTAATTTTAATGCATAATCTGGCATCTTTTTATTTAAAAATTCACTAGAACTTAGATTAATGCCATTCAACAGTTTTCTGTTTATAATGTTTTGAGGACAGATTCTACTATGTACTTACTTACTCATTATAATAATAATATAATAATAATAATCCTCAGCCGTTTTCTATCCTTATTGGATATAGGCCACTATCTCTGCACGTAATGCTGGCAACTTACATTACAAGGAACCTACAGTTTTAAGTGGATTCCGTCCGAACCACTGGAGTGATTTTATCACTCTATTAGAGAGAGTTTTTAGCCGTAGAACCTCACGCTGGCAAGGAGGGTTGGGCAATGGGAGAGCGTATAAACATGCGAAAAGTGTATCAAGGTATGTGGGAATCGAACCCACGATGTTTGGAGCAGCGATCCAAATTTCAAATTCTAAATTAAATAATTCTTTGTTCAAAAAATAATTAGTAATTTTACAAAATTGTTTTTGTTAGTATATATGATACAGTGTATTGTTTATTTCCTATCTAGATGTATTTACATTTGTGATCATCAATATATTTATATTTTTTGATAATGCTTATTCATTCATTTGTCTCTCATTCACACATTTATTTAAAACATTTACTCAGTTTATTTATTTTTTACAGTATATACAGTTTATTTTCATTTTGTTTATTTGAACAAGCCCTGGGCACAGAGTTTGAGCTTGTTGCTCAAGTATTAAGCCTTTTATTTAAAGTTGACAGACACGTACATAAAATATATACAAATGTACATGAAATAATACAAAAAATCATGATGATGTAGGTGAATGAGTCAGTTCTGTCATATTGACATATTTTCGATTTCTTATCAAATTATTAAGTACTGGAGAGTATAGAGAACATTAAAATGGTAAAAGAAGCAACACTAAGATTATTAAAAAGATAGAGAACATGGAGAAGCAGTGGTTTTAGAATGTAGTATTAATTTAATATATTTAAATTTTTTGTAAAATTTAAGGGTTAAGTGGAAGAGCAGCTTAATAGCTGAACTTCGCTTTTTTATCTGATTAAAATGATAAATAAAGATTGTAATAAATAAATAAATAAATAAATAAAATATCGTGATGATATATATATATATAAAAAAAAATAGATTTTAGCTATTCAGCCAGATTGAATATCGGTAGATTTTGATATATTAATTTGTGCTTTATGCGGAAAGGTGTATTGTGGTTCTTGATAGCTGTTAAACTTAAAAGTGGATTATCATTAGCCAGTTTGAATCGGTAGAAGTTGTTGGAGGTTTTCTTAATATATCCGCTGAGTGGAACAGCAGCGTCTGCATGCAGATCCATGATGCGCACAAACCTATCCTTCTTTAGAGCCAGCCTGACACATTTGTTCTGCACTATTTGCAATTTATCCAGATTAGTCCGCCCTATACCGCACCACACAGGAGCAGCGTAGGTGAGTGATGGTCTGATAATGGTTTTATATAAATGAGTTTTTGTTTAAGACAACAAGTGACTATTTTTGTTGATGAAAGGAAAAATCTGTCGTATGGCTGGATTTGTCTTATGAATTACATATGATAAGTGTTGATTAAAGTTAAGTCTGGTATCCAGATGGTTTCCCAGATACTAACATATGATTTTGTAGGGATGATTTGATGATTGTAAGACGTTGGTATAAATATCTTTATGTTTGAATTTACGGGTAAAAATGATTCTTTTGGACTTGGCCGGGTTGATGATAATTTTCCAATTTTAGGAAAAAGTATGAAGTATGTTTAAATGGATTTGTAGAACGAATCTAAATAAATTGTGGTATCGTCGGCGTACATGGCTATGTATGTATGCTCGAAGGTAGGCATGTCATTCAGGAATATATTAAAGAGTTTAGGACCCAATATTAATCCCTAAGGGACACCAGCTTTAACCTTCTTTAATGGGGACAGTTCTTCGTTTATTTTTAATAGGAACTGTCTATCCATGAGGTAGTGATGAATGATTTTTATAACATATGAGTGGTATTTGTTCTGTATTATTTTATAAATTAGTCCGTCAGTCCATACTCGATCGAATGCTTTTTTGGCATCGAGGAGTACCAGCGATCGGATGCCTAGACCACTGCGCCACGTTCTCTTCTCATCATAGATTTTCAATAATAGATAGGACACTATCCTACCCTGGTATAGCCGACGGCCAGAAGAACTATTGATCTAGTGTTCAGGTGGTAAATTGAATGTTAACTGCCTTATATTATGCAAATTGGATTTGTCTAAATAAATATTTAATAATCTTTAAAGAAGTTTGTTTCACCACACAAATTAATGATTGATATATTGTTGTTTTTCAGAGATGCATACATTGAGGTTATGTTGGAAAAGTAATAATATAATATACTTGTATGCTTTTTATAGCATACAAACATACAAGTATATTATATAATTACTTTCTCAACATAATGATTGATATTTGTTTTGTATCTTTAAACAAAAATGTTTAACTTTCTATTTTATTTTTTACTTATGAATTTTTATTTTACCTAACCTAACCTAACCTAACCTAACAACTAATGTATCATTCATTAGCAGAACTAGCCAAGCAATTTTTTTTATCAATTTCAGTTGTCTATCAAAGTCATTAGATCAACTAACAGATATATTAGACTTATATAACTTAATGCTTACTATCAGTAAACCCACTAGAAAAAACAACTGTATTGATAATATTTGTATTAATAAGCTCAACCAATTTTATAGCAATGTTATTGAAAATTGTTTATCTGATCACAATAGTCAAATTACAAAATTATTTTAAAATAACTCTAAATTCACTAAAGTTATCACACAATATAGACAGTTAAATAAAACTGAAAATATATTATACTTCAAACAACTTCTTTCAAAAGAAATTTGGTGTGCGCTTATGATTTTTGTGTCTTGTTCAGAGATTCTGTAAGTTATAATTTTAATATAGCATTTCCGATCAAATGATACCAACAACATAAATCGTTGAATAATAACTGGATAACTAAAGGTTTGATAATTTTTTCTCAAAATTTGAAAAACTTATTAACTTATCTAAGACTTAAAATACTTACTGGATAGTGTACTACCAAAATTATAAAGCAATATATTGCGATCTAAAAGCTAAAGCAAAAAAGATGCACTTTAACAGATTAATTGAAAATTCTCCAAACAAATCAAAAACAGTATGGAGTATTATAAACGATAATACAGCAATGCCGTAAACCAATTGTTCTTCAAATTAATGATGTTTCAATAAGCAACCCAACACAAATAGCAGTTTATTTTAATAACTATTTTAATGCAATTGCAAGTGAATAGAAGGATGTCAATATCACTAATACACATTTTAACATACAAAATTATCGTTATACCTTCTTCTTGAATCCTGTGTCCAAACGCAAAGTTATTTCAGCTGTAGTCAAAATAAAAACATCCTATTCTATGGGTTATAACAATATTAATTTAAACTTAACAAAACAATGTATCTTATATATTCAATTATTTAAATACCTCGACGAAGGTAAGACCTGTGTGGGAATATTTTTGGATTGAGCAAAGCGTTGATTTGTCATGACACCTTGCTGAAAAAGCTGCATATGTACGGTATTTGTGGTCTGCACTTAAATGGTTTGAGAGTTTCCTAAATGGGAGATATCACTACGTAGAAGTAGCAAACAAGAAATCAAATATGTTGCTTATGTTAAAAGGGGTTCCACAAGGATTGGTGTTTGGTCCCCTACTATTTATTACTTTTGTAAATGACTTAAAATTAGAAAATCCCAACTTAAACGTAACGTTTTCTTTTGGGAGGACAGGTTTGATGTGAAAAAAAATAAAATTAATAACTTAAAATAATTTGTATATGACATTTTTTCAATAGAAGAACATTACAAACTGACATTAAAGGTTTTTGAGACATTCTACATTGTTGAGATTCATGTTTATTTAACTAAAATCAAATTGTCAATTGCAAATACTATATACTACTATGTGGTGGTGTGTAATGTTTTTATCTGTTTATTAATTTTAGCCAGTGTTTTCTAGCTATTCAAATCAAATTTGGTATGTATTATTATTACACTTTAAGTTTGGGTATACAACGTTAATACCGTACTTTTCGTTACAATTTTATAAAGGTACAATTTACTAACTCTCTAATGATTTTGAGTACTAAATGCTTGGTAGTGTTATTATTTATTTTACATCTTTTACAATGTTCATATCATGCATGTGTTTTTTAGTTGAAAGTGTCTTGTCAAGATCACTATAATAGCAACAGGTTTTTTTTGGACAGTTGCAGGTAGTACGTATGTTTAGTATATGGTTCTTCTGCAAGGTGGTTTGCATCTCAATTGTTTTCTGCTTGGGTTGGGATCTAGCATCAGACCTTATGTTAGAGTAGTACAACCTGGGAAACTTGTTTTCAAAAGTATATCATTTGCTTCCGATAGGTTGGCTGTATTTGTGCTGTTGGAGCATTTTGAAAAACCATGGTGTTGTTGGGGATTTTTTGATCTTTTTAAGTTTTGTAGCTGTGAAGGTGTTTTCAATATCTTCTCAAACAAATCTCTTGTTTTTCTTTGATGTTGACAAATAAGTTTTTTGAACCATTCTGAACGCCTTTGTAGGACATCCAGTCTAATTGACATTTGAGTTTTTTTTGCTTTGTTAAAGGATTGTCTTGCAACCGTTTTAAGTCGTTAGAGTTTGTGACACCACCATTGTACTGTTAGAATCAAAAACCGACTTAACTGAGCAGGAGTCCTTGTGTGCTTTTATTTAACTACGTAGCTTTTAATTTTTTAACACTTCTAAGTTTGTTTAAAACTGCAGAGTCACCTAAACTCTGCGATAGGTTGTCTTGAAAGGCAACCTAGGGTTTAGGTAAGACCTGTGTTTTAGTTTGTATGAATGTTTTTTTAAAATGCTTAAATTTGTCAGTGTAATATCTATTAAAGTCTAGCTGCAAGATGTAACAAACGTTGGTTTAACGCCTCGGTTTACTAATACTAGGTTAATAATGATAATAAATTTGTGTAAAAACTTATTGTTTGTATTATTTTTTTCCTATACTTTGTGGTGTGAGATTGCAACACATCCAATCAGGAGGTCATATAATACTGCATCAACTACACTATAGCTATTTTGGTAAATATGTAGACACCACATTAATATTTGCTTTTAGTTCTATGGCCAAGTTAATTCTTACAGTTGTGATAGTGCAGAGCTGTGGCATAAGAAATGCTGTTAAGTGCATAGGATTAAATGAACGTTTTTAGCCTACCATTAGTAGAATTACGAAGACATTTCTTTTGAGTTTATTCCAAATCTACAAACTGCTCTACAGCGGCCAAACGCGCCTTTTTTTGTTTTTTGACGTCAATACCTTAATGCCGCGCCGCTATTTGCGTGGTATCTGAAAACGTACCCGTTACAGTTTTTATTGAGATATATGGAGACGTGGTGTTGAAGTGATTTTGGAAGAGTTTATATGTTTACAAAAATTTGATTTGTTTTTCTAGCACTTCACCCACTATGGAGCCCGCAAATGTAAAGACATCAAAATTTGATTGCTTTGGCTACCAGAAAAGTAAAGTTCCTGAAAGTGGGTTGTACACGAACGGGTACTACATACCAAACTATTAAGTATGCATCTTGTTGCACACCCCGCCTCTACTAAGGACCTACTTTGTTGGCCATCTGACTGGACGACGCAGATTAATTGAAGTGGTTAGTTTTTACTTTAAGTTTTATCTATTTTTACCTATTTTGATGCACGACACAAAGACGCGGGTACTCTTTTTGGGGAGGCTACCTTGCCAACCGGCACTACCGGCTACGCCTTAAGGGTTGCAATTCTTGACGGAAAAAAGATATAAAGAATTACTACTTTGTTCTTATGCGGCAGCAACCACTAGCATTTCATCTGTCAAAATATAAAAAAGTTAGTAAATCAGTTTTGCACTAGGAAATTTTAAGCAATTGCCTTAATCTTTAGTTCAAATTGGCTTACACCGGAATTTTTTTACGCAATTCCAAAGTTTTTTATGGTGGTTAATGGTATCTTAGTAATATTGAACCAATGTTGTAGTTAATCTATTACTTATTTATGGCTTCATTGGTTTCTTTAAACCTTTTTTCTATAAATCTTTATATTTTTCTTATGACAAGTTGGCGCAATGGGAGGATTTGTGCCTATATAAACTAATATTTTATATCTATTAACATTAACATTTTTAAGTTGTTTTGTTAAATATACAACATGTTACAACTTTTTTAATGCGCAAAATACTACTTTTTAAACTTTCCGAGTGTGTTAAGTCAAAAGCTACTATTTCTATAGCTGTAAATGGAAGTTTATGTGTTTGTGAAAACATTATTTATAAAAAATTCAATCAAAAATGTTTATAATTAACTGAATTTAATTTACAGCGATAATACTGAAACAGTTTTTGGCTCTCCTGCACTGAAATGTAACTGAAATAATTACTGCAAATATTATATTATATATTTTATTATGGTTATGTTCATATATTGTTTAAAATTTTGCAACTGCATAATCGTAATATATGCTACAATAAATTCTATATTTCAAAACAATAAAATTTCTAGTAGTTGGATGTATTTATCATAACTATTAATAATAATTATATAATTAATATATGTACATTAAATTGTTATAATAATGTGCATACAATAAACCATTTCAACTCTTGCACATGATGAACGCAAGAGAATTATTCGACTATTACAACCTTTATATCCGGGCTTGTATATAATCCTATTAAAGGATTGTGATCGCTGCTCGGATTATTATTTGTTTTGTACGAAATTATAATTCCTGGCATGCACGGGCTCTGATCAAAAACCAATATATGACATGCACTGAACTGTATGCAACATCATTGTTTCTGGAATCCATTTGATCCGATTGCATTTCAACTGTTATCATCATTCATGTTTAATAATAAACCCATGTTATTATTTTTTTAAATTAAAATTAACGATGTTTATGTTTAAACATTTAGAGGATGTTAAAATGCAATAAAGCCGTTGTATCATATTAAAAGCTTTTTATTTTTACACATGATGTTTGATGAAAAATGTTAAAAAATGATTGATATTTGCGTATTTTTATTAGAAATAAATTTAATGGTGATGGAATTTTTATTGGGTTGATTTTACATTTGTGCAATCGATTGTGTTTTATTGTGATTTTTTATTAGTAACACGTTGTTTGCCTTATAAAAATCAATTATGAAATAGAAATAGCGTGTATTAATCTAATTAAAATTACAATTAAATTTGTATGATGGGATTTTCGCAATAATCTTGTTGCAATTAATATTCATAAAATAATTTCTAATTATTCCATCAATCCAATTTAAACATAGTTTTCTATGAGCGCCTTCGGTGATCCACTAAAAACCAATTTATTTCTGAAATGCATTAATTTTAATAGGAAAACGTCCGCGACAATGTGTGATAAATTAATGCCGAAATTAAATTTAACCAGACTATTAGATTAAAAACCTCACATTCACTATTTTATAATTATGTTAAATAATAATAGTTTAGTCAAGCGTTTTATTTTTAACTGTGTAATCTATATACTTTGTATCTGATTATTATTGCAACGTTGACTTATTTCATTAATAATATTTAGATTAGAAGGATGAAATTTGTATATGCTGTATACATTGTTACGTTTTTGTTAATATTGTACGTGCTTTCTGCTTCGAGCAATGTATACTGGTTATAATAACTAAACTATCTTAATTGGGTGTATTATGTAACACAATATTATCTTGATTATTTTTGTAGTAAAATAAATAAAGTCATAAAAATGCCAACAGCTCTTGAAATCATAGATAGAAAGAAATATTAATTATATATAATGATACACGTGGGACAAAAATTATTTTTATAAGAAACTCGCTACAATGTAACATTTCTTAAGAAATTGTAACATTTAAAGGCAACATGAATTAAATTTGTTTGTAGTGGGTATTTGTTAAGAATATTAAGTTCATTTCTCAGTTTGATGTCAATGCTCACAGCTAGAAGGAGTTGTAGATTGGGTATATCCATCATGCTTGTCTGGAATATACCTACGAATTATCATTTAAATGTTACAAAAACATGAACCATCAAGATTCAACAGATTCTGTAGAGGAGCGAGGGCAGCCGACCGGGGTTTTTTAGTCTTCAGAAAAAGGGTTCTTTTATCTTTTATAAATAATAACAACGCACAGGAACGTGAGGGCATCTTGATGCGGGTATCTCGACGTTATTCATACAACTTCATAAAAAATAGGTTTATTCAAGGATGCCTTTTCAAATAAATACCAAAAAATGCTCCCGTTTCTTTTCAACGCCATTATGCTATGAATCCACCCCTACTACACAAAAACAAAAGCAATACAAACAAACCATCATCTTCAAGAGAAAACAATGAGGGTCATATCAAATTCGAAATATTTTATAATCATTTTTACTGATGTAAATTGGGAATTAAATATTTTTGCATAATAGCATTAAAGCTCAATTGTATTTTTTTTAAATCCTGCACTTTAAAATATTTGTATACATATAATTCAAAAGCAAATATAAATTTCATGTTGAGGAATATATTATTTGAGTTTTCCGATTAATAATTATATTTTTTTGCCAAATTGAATACTTATTCTAATTAAATTAAGCTATCAATAAACAAACATTTTTTAATACACGTTTAGCATTGTATAATACAATATCGAATAAATATTTTATACATAGCATTAATTGTTAAAAATTGATTAACACTTGTTTCATTTATTTGTGTTGTTAAAATTAAATAATACAACTGTTATAATAATGTAGCCTGCAGGAGGAGACAACACCAAAACTGGAAAAAAATATTTTTCATAATTGTACATGCAGTTTGCATTGCAAAACTGCATATTAATGATATTGTAGCCAAGAAATACTCATGATTCTAGAATATTTGATAAATTTATTACTAAAGGCAAAACTTAAAAATAATGAAATTTGTAACAGTTATCTACTAGGAGACAGAAATCTTTCAGACGGTATTGGTTAACGTCGCTATTACATCAACTACTGCTGCGGAACAGAGGTACAAACATTGACGGTTTTCATGTTTGTAAATTGGCAAAGTGTACATTTGACTGATTCTTAATTTTTTTTTGTGTGTAATTTAATAAAAAAGTAAACTATGATAAATTTCAGGCCTTGAGATTCAAAACAACACGTGTTGCACTACCTGAATCTACAAAGATAATATGCAGTATCATAGCTTTCAGATTTGAGTCAGGTGCATCCTTAGGAAAGTAACTGAGTCCACTTGCTAATTAGGTTCTACATGAAACATTAGATCAATATACTCTTTCTAATTATATTTTTTAAATTACCATTTTTTATCATATTTTATATTTTGATAATTTTAGGACTTGTAAACAAATATTTAAGAATAAGGTTTAAATTTTTTCTAAAACTTTAGATAACGTTTAAAATGAAGTATTGTTATATTGTTCTTATTTGGCAACTTTGTAGCATTCTAATAGTGTTTAGGAATATGGTCTAACGCATCTTAAAGCTGCTTGATCAAGGTTATCTAAAGCACTTTATTTTATATGTTAGTAGAATGTAATAAACGTCACAATGCTTTCTCAATGTTCTATAAAATTTAAGTTGGGTCATTCTGATAGCCAAGGCAATCTTATTTGGTTCTAAGAAGTCTGTAGTTACGATAGTAATATAAAGTTACGCATTATTTTGCTGTAAATCTGTTTTTAGATAGTCTCGGATTAATGGAAATAGAAACTGTACCAATGTAACTTTGCGTGTTTAATATGCTTGAAATAAATAAAAAATGAGACTCTTTTTTGTAGCATATTGGCTGTCTCAACTATTATTATCATTTTGTTTTAATTTCTAAATGTGATATTTAGGAATTACATAATATGCTACACCAACATGAAAATACCTTAGAAATTTCAACGAGTAAAACCACTCTTGCTGAAACTATTACATTGAAGGCTATATTTAAGCAGTCTGTGAACATCGAGGTTGGAAGCCTTGTAGTACGAGTAAATATTTGTTTAGATCGTAAAATGTTTTGTATTTTGTTTGAACAGAGTCCATTAAAATATCAATAGAAAATGCAAAGAATTGCTACATTACGCCTGTGTTGTAAAGTATCTAAGTCATCGGTCAATTTTGGATTGGCAATGATCCAAATAGCTAATTTCTGAATAGAGTTTAGAAGAGATAATATAGTTTTCGATGCTCCTTTTCATACTTGGGAACAATATTCAATACATGGGCAAATATAAGTTTTATAAATATGCAAAAGTTGAACAAAAGTAAAACGCACTGCCATATTTGTCGATATTGTCTTTGGAAAGTATGAAATATGAAGGGTGTTATTATCCGCAAAACTATGAAAAGGACTTTTAGTTATTTGAAGAAGTTCATTAGTGTAAATTAAAAATAATGTTGGAAATAAGATTTTTTTAAATTTTTACTGTGTTCATTAAATAGATTATTAGATAAATGATAAATGAGGCGCGGTTTAGGTTTGGTAATAATATAAGGAGAAGTTTTAACAACAGAAATAATAAGTGAATGATCAGAATTTTTAAAACAGCTTTAACATTCATTTTTGTAATCTCTGCAATAGTTAAAATATACAAATCTAATAATCTTGATTCATTAAGAAGTCCATCACGAGGAAAATATGTAGGTTGCTGAATAAATTTGGTAAGATTATGAGAAGCAGTAAAAATCATACCTTGTTGTCCGGATAGTGTTATAGAAGATGAGTGGTTTTACCATTCAGTATATGTACATTAAAATCTCCTAACAAAATTTGTTTAGCTTTTTATGATTACCTTAAAAAAGCTAGTCAATATTTTCAAAAAAGTCATCAAGTTTGGAGTTACCTTATAAAATTTTACTAAAAAAAATCGTTAAAAAAATTTAAATAAATTATCTGTATAATAAAATCGGTTGTAAATTGCATTTTAAATCATTTTTATTTGAAACATTTTCTTATAAAGTCAAAACCAACCAAATAAAAAATTGATTTTATTAAATTAATTTTACTAAAAAAAATTGTTAAAAAAAATTAAATAAAGTATCTGTATAATAAAATCGTCTGTAAATTGCATTCTAAATCACTTTTATTTAAAACATTTTCTTATAAAGTCAAAACCAACCAAATAAAAAATTGATTTTATTAAATTAATTTTACTAAAAAAAATCGATAAAAAAATTTAATAAATAAGCTATTATAACTTATGCCTTGAATTTTGTACGTCTAAAATATGCTTGTTGTTTGTAGATATAAGCACAAACACCCTGTTGGTCAGCAAATGAATGTTTTATCTACTAGGTTTGGATCTTTATTGTTTATTTTAGTTTCCGTCAAAATTAAGATATGAGGTTTTCTATGTTTAAGATGTTGATGAACAGAATTTAAATTAACTATTTACATATAGATCATTGTAAAACTAATTATTATTTTGTCCGTTTTTGTCAGCAGTACAGTTCAACCAGAGTAATAAGACGTGTACTCTGAACTATCGCGCAGCCTGAGGACAGAAGAGAGGGTAGCGTGTATACTTCGACACAAAAGTTTAATGTTAAATATTCACATTCAACGCGGTACTCGCGTGTTGCAGTCGTCGCGGAGCAAAGGCGCATTATAATATAAATAAATAAAGTTGCCAAAGTAAGAATAAAAACATAATTTAATAACAAAAATAATAATAAATAATATTCTCAAAAATAAATAAAATAAAATTCTCTTCATCAATCACATGAATTATCACATATGTATAATAAATATTATAATTATATTTCCGACTCCAATTCGGACTCGGACTCGCTGCTGCTACTGGGATCGGAATCGTCGTTTTTAATAATAAACGAGTCGATCACATTGTCTACATTTGCTTCCAATGTTCGAAACTCTTCTTCGCATTTTATAGCGTGTTGGACTCTAGTTTTCCACTCATCCGCGGGAAAGTTTTTAAAGAATTCTTCGCATAATTCCTTCACATCATTTATACGAAATGTTGTATTTCTCGCCGATACAAATTGCTTTAATGATGCCCACACTAACTCAATTGGATTTAATAATACAATAATAGTATATGTATATTAATCATAAGATTTTGTGCGCGAATGTACATTTCTCTCGCTAGACACAGGATTGGCGCGTTTTGGCGGGGATTTCTCCTACCCAACTTTGAAAATCTGACAAGCCACTCTTCATATTACTATTGCATCTAAATTTCTGTTTTTGGAACCCGTATTCCATGATCAGAAAATCTATAAACATTATTAGTGGAACCATAAGATGATGATAATGATAAAATTCAAATAAAAATTAAACTTTCAAAACTCTTGATGTAGCTTAAACATGGTTTTCATAAAGTCAAAATATTATTGACAACATTTTTTTGTTGTTGCCAAAAGTATTAATATACGATATTTTGACATCACCAAAAAACAAACAAACATTTGCTAAAGTTTACTCAACATTGGCATTTTTTTTTTACGTAAGAAATTTATTGTTAATATTATTACATATATACATTAAACTAAAAATTAATATTAAAACTATCTCCAAAAAAAACTAAAATTTAAATAAAATAAATATGTATTTTTAATATATATTGATTTTGTCCCACTCTCATCGTCCTGGGGTTTGTGGGTATTCATTCGCATCTCAGGCTATCGGTATTGAGGGCTTGTTGTTTTTTTTATTTATTTAATTTATATTTTGTCATGTAGTAGCATGTGTTTTATTTTTAGTTTAAATGGTACGTACTTAAGACTTTTTATATATGTTGGCAGATTATTGTATTGCTTTATAGTTTCTGTTGTTAGTGTCTGTCTGCATTTAACAGTTGTATATTTTGTAGTCCTTATGTGCGATTTTCTTCTTGTTTGGTGGTTGCGTATTTCTTTGTTTGACTGTATTGTTATATTGGTTTTTATCATTTTGTGATTTATTTTATATAGCAATAGTATATTGTTCAAGGCTTATTTATATTTAATTCTTTGTTGTATAGTTCAGCTGAAGGTGTTTTTATGTCCAGTGTGTATAAAATTTTGATAAATTTATTTTGCTGTCTTTGAAGTTTGTTTATGTTTTTTTGGTTGTGTTTTCCCAGATATGGTTTAGGTTTATTTTTTAAATTATTTCTATTTTTCTACATTCAAGTTACATTTTTTGATATGCTACATTGTATATAGATGGCCTTGTTTAATAGAACATGCGGCCTAAAACTGTCTGTGTCTATTTATAAGTCTGGTAATTGGTTGAGATATATTGTAAGGTTTTTTAGGTGTTTTTGAGTGTCTTTCAGACACACGTCAACATACGTCATTGACTGTCTGTTTATTTGTTGTCTCTAATAAAAGTTTTCTTTCTGTAGAGTAAAATAAGCAGTCTGTTAAGATATGGTGTGGTGTTTCCACTACGTTACATGTTAAACAGTTAGGTGTTTCCACCTGGTTAAATAAATATTTTTTTGTCTGCCGTCAGTCCATGTCCTGTTTTGTATCTTATAATTTTTTTTATAAGTTGTCTTGGTATGTCAGTGTTCGAGAACCATGGGATATATGTTAGGTTGACGTAGGCTGTATTATCTTGTATTTTCTTCTGGTTGTGTTGTTTTGTTGGTATTGTTGCGTTCATTCTTGTAGAATTTTGCTTTGTCTGTAAATGTTGACATCATTGTGTGGTGCTGCAACTCTGGTAACAGGTTGTTCTACGTTATTAGTCGCATAGTCAGCTTGGTCGTTTCCTGAGACATCGCAGTGGCTTGGGATCCATTGGTAGATTATTTGGTGCCTTTTGTGTTTTAGTTCCATAGTGTTTTTGTAAATTGTTTCTGCTAAAAAGTTTTGTTTTTTGATAGTTGTAAAAGTTTTTTTTAGTGTTTGGAGTGATGACATGAAGTCGGTTAAGATGACATATTTCGAGGAGATAGGTTGGGAGTGGTTGGATATTAAAAATTGCTGCTGAAGTTGTGTAGTTTTGTTTTTTGAATCCATCGGTGAAGAATTTATAGTGATGTGTTTATCTTTCTTCTTTGTGTTTGATTGTTTTAGAATGTAACAGTATTTGGTCTACTGATTTGGATGTTATATTTGGAATTTTATTAAAGATGGATAGAGGTTTTTTGAATCATGGATAGGTTAATGTTGCTGAGCTCTGTTTAAGCTTTAAGTCTTGCGTGTATTTCAAGATTTGTTGGTTTTCTTTTGTTTTTCCAGTAGGTATGATTGCAATACATTTTACTAAATTTGTTAGTTATCTTTTAGTTGTTTGTTTATTTTTGGTTTTGTTATATAAGTAGATATTTTTTGTTTGATTTGTAATCCTATTGGAATATCATCTGCTTTGCTAAGAATGGCGTTGATTAGAGTAGTGTGAAGAACACCTAAACATAATTTTATGCATTGATTTTCTGTTCTTTGTATGGCTTGCTGTTGAGTTTTTGGTAGATTGTTTGCGTATATTGGTGTTCCATAGTGTATTTTTAGTTTTGTTGGAATTTTATATATATTATTATGTAGTCTTGTTTGGTTCTAGTTTTTGCTGATGTTAGTTCTTTCAGTATGTTGGTATCCTTTTTAACTTTTGTTTTTATTGTTTGTACTTGTTTAGTAAAATTCAATTTTTTGTCTAGCCAAATACCTAAAAATTTGTGTTCTTCTGATTCTTTTATCTACATGTTGTTTAGTTTTTGTTTGTTATGTTCAGGCGTTATATGTTTTTTTTGGTAAAGTGTATTATTATACATTTTGTTGGATTTATATCCAGGTTTAGCCTCATTAAAGTTTGTTGTATTTTGTTAAGATTGTATTAAAGTTTGCTTGTGTTTTCTTTAATATTTTTGTTTTTTGTGTATATAACTAAATCATCTGCATATTGTATCATTTTGATGTTCAAAGATTGTGCGATTTGGCTGGTATAAATATTAAACAGCATAGGGCTTAGTATGGATCCTTGAGGTAGACCAATGTTATTTATTTTAGATATTTTAGTATCTTTAGTTTGGAGTTTATAATTTCTATTTCTTAGAAAGGAATTTATATATTGTATGAAACGGTAAAATATATGTGTTTGTATCATTATATTGAGAAGTGTTAAAATGTGTACATTATTGTAAGCTATGGTAATATCAATAAATGTTGCTGATGTGATATGTTGTTGGCTGTATTTATTCCTGATCTCTGTGGATAGTTGGTATAGAGCGTCCGTAGTGCACCTGTTTTGACGAAAACCATAACTGCTGTTTGATAGGGATTGATCAGTTTCGATAAAAAAGTCACGTCTATTTTTTATTATAGTATTTAAAACTTTTATTATACACGGCAGTAGAACAATAGGCCTGTACGAATAGGGTTGTTCTTCAGCTTTATTTGGTTTCAAAATTGGAGTAACTTTACTTTGTTTCATTTTCATCGGTATTTGTCAGGTTGTCCACCATTTGTAGTATATATTTATTAGTTTGAGTTTAGCGTTTTATGGAAGCAGTTTTAGCATCTGATAATTCATTTGATCATAGCCGGGTGAAGTGTTTTTTGTTTGTTTTGATAGCACAGTCAAACTCTCTCTTTGTAATGTTTTCTTCTAGTGGATGGTATGGTTTGTATGGGTTGTCTATCTTTTGTTTTTTGTTTATTGTGTAGTCTGGAGTTATTTGTGATAAAAATGCTTTGGCAAGAATTGGGTCAGTTTTTATTTGGTCTTGTTTGTATGATGTTCCTTGAATATTTTTGATAATGTTTTTTTAGTTTTATGTCTTGGATTTATGGGGTTTTCTGTTTGTTGTTAAAAATCATGTATTCTGTTTTTGAATATATAATGCATGTGTTAGCAGCATACATATAGTGTTCCATGTAATCTAAGTTCTAATATATTATTCGTGTATAGTATATATGAAGATGATTTTTTTAGACTACTTAGTTTTTTATGCACACTTTTTTTTATTACTTTTTTTATTTATTTTGAATAACTGAAGCGATTCAATACAACTTTCTATTTTTTTAATATTTTTTGACTGCTGTTGGTTATTGGTTATATAAAGAAACTGACGTTAACAAATTAGCTTATAAAAATTCTTAGTACAATTCTTTTTTTTATTTGTTCTAATATGAGTTGAATTTCTTAGTTATAATTAGTTTGTTAGTTATAATCTTTGTTAAGAGTTTGTATAAGTGTGAGAGGAGACTGACTGGTAGTTTTTTATGTTGACGTTGTCTCTCTTTTTTGAGCAAGATGAATTTTACATTTTGCCATGTCTCTGATATTTTCCTTTCTTCGTGGTAGCATTTGTTGAAGAGCAGGTGTAATGAAATCTTGATAATGGTTTCTTTTTTATTCAGCAGTAATTTTATTTTTTATATTTTTCTTGTTTTTTGTTGTTTCAACGCTGTTCTTATTTCTTGTTTTGTTATCTTTGGAGTATTTTTTGATCTTACATTTTTAATTAGTGTTTTCGGGTCTGGTATTGTTAAAAAAATAAAGGTGGGTATAGAGTTTTTCAATATGCCTTACAATGTTTTACGTGTTTGTGATTAATGCATTTTGTTGATCCTTCATTTTTGTAATCTTTTGTCTGCTTGTTGAAAGTTTTGATTTTAGAATTTTTATGTTGGAGTTGTCTTCTATGTCTTTGATTATTTCATTGTTATGTGTTTGATATCTTTTCTAACTCTTTTAATAATTCTTTTATTCAGTTTTTAATAATTTGTTTTGTTTGTCTAGATTTACTCATTCATTTGTTCATTTTATTTGCTTAGGTTATTTAAGAAAGTTTGAGGACAAAACAAATTTTCTTTGTTTAAGTAGTTAGGAACTGGTTTGTCTTTCTAGCCAATCTTGGCATTTAGGTTGCTGCTGATGATTTTGTATTTGCATTTTTCTGGTTTTATTGCTTTTGATATCTCTTTGAAAAATGTTTTTATTTTTTTGTTCTACGATGTACTTATGGGTGCGTATCCCTGAAAGAGCTGTGCACTTTATCTTTTGTTTAATTTGATTGTTATGTAAATAATTCCTTTCGAAATGGCACAGAATTTGGTTATTATAATTTGTCTGTTTTTGTTGTTGGTGATATTATGGTAAAGTGTGTAACTTGATTTTAACATAATGGTTTGTTCTCCAAGTAGTTTTGTTTTACACTGGCCTAGGACACATTCAATTTGACTAAGTTTTTTTTCTAGTTTTATGAGGTTTTTCGGATTTCTTATTGTTCTGATGTTGTATGTAGAGAGATAGATTTTTTTTTTGGTGGGTTGGTGTTTTCTTTTAATTTAGTCGGTTTCGAATATTTGCTTCTTCCAGAATCTGATTTGAGGCAGACTGATTTGGTTTCAGTGTGAGATTTTGTGCGTTTTGCAATACTCACTTGGGGTCTTTTATTTAAATTCGATCTTTTTACATGAAAAACTAAAAGGTTTATGGCAATTAAAACGCCAGTTTTGGATTCAGCCTCCCAATTTGTGTACAGCCGCTGTTTGCAGCCGCCCATACCTGTTTTATCCGCGTGAGCTATTTTCGTTAATTCTTACCGCTCATATCTGAGAATCATTCTTCTAACCACCTCCTGCGGACGCGCCTTGTAGTGGTTTCTCTTAAGGAATTTATTGTTTTCTGTGATACAAGTTGCAGTAAACAATAAAATTGTTTTCTGTGTTCATTCCTACCGCTCATATCTGAGAATCATTCCTCTATCAACTTCCTGGGGACGCGCTTTGTAGTGGTTTCTCTTAAAGAATTTATTGTTTTCTGTGATACAAATTACAGAATACAATAAAATTGTTTTCTGTGATACAAATTACAGATAACAATAAAATATTACAAAAATTGCCTGCCTTCTCTGAATAACCTCTTGTAGTATGATTTGAATGCATTGCGGCCCAAGAGCGGAGAAATTATTTGCAGTGCTTGTGTTTAAAGTTGTTACTATTTTACATTTGCACAAAATTAAAAACCTGATCACATACACTTACTAATAACATTCATTAAAGTGATTTACAAAAGAGTTACAGATAACATAACTAAGAATGATCAAAAACTTAATTGTATTACAATCAGCTATTTTGATAGAAGAAAATGTGCGAAAAGAGCGTGCACTGTTCCCCGTGCACCATGTGCAGTCCAATGTCTACTCTAATCATATTTTTAAACGGACATTCGAAGACATTGTAGATATAATATTTGCAAATAGTTGCTTTATGCAACATTTAATATGTAGAAGACAAAGTAATCTAGTTTATAAAACTTACAGACATATGAAAATTTGAAGATCCATGCAGCGCAAGCAGTTCTTGCAGCGATTCTTGATTAATTTAAAAAACTCGATTACTGACTACTTAGCATACTTGAACAGTGTGCGATACACACATTTTAAAACACAATCTTCTTGATAGATATGTTGTATGTACTATAAAGGATGCACTGTTTAAGGGTTCATAAAGTTCCCGTATCACATATTAGATAAGAGTACCGTAACATGATTTTGTGTATTGTCAAGGAGTACAAAATTGTTTGTCTACAATAGCATTTGAGACGGATGATTAATTATGATCTAAATTTATTAAAAAGTGAAATAACTCGACTAATTTATTATTATTACATTGCAACACTTGTGATTTTATGTTAAAAAATAATAGTATTTTAGAGTACGACTGATGTAATTGATTATAATCATTATAATATTCGAATTTACTATAAAGTTTTGATTAAATTATAGGTCTGCAGTTTTATACAAATACGGATAAATTCTCCATGACGTGTATTTCCTAAAGCATTAAACTCAAGTGTAACCTAAAAAGCACATATTATTGCTTCTATTACTAGTATTAAATCAATAAAATCGTATATAGCCCAGATAGAATAATAACCATAAATCTGTTATATGAAGGCCATGTAATAAATTGTGTGCAATGCAGTCATATAATATTTCTGGCAGATTTTAAACGTCTTAAAACATTTGTGTCGAAGTCAGTAAGCTGTCCGACGATTGTGGATAAAAAAATATATCAAAATCCTGTTTTCTTATTCGACTCTTTAGCATTTCTGCCGCTTTCATATGTCGGAATATTTTGAGTAGAATTGAAGGAAATAAAATAAACGTAAAAACGGAGTACATCACACCTAATTAAATTTATAACCGAAATGTCAGCGCACTGAAATGTATCTTGTAAACACCGCGAGTAAGCTCAATGAAAACAAGTCTGAATGACGACAAATCTTTGTATTTTTCTCGCTAGCTACTTTAAAACCGTCTCCTCGGCCTCTACTGCAAAGTTCAAGATACCTGAAGTTATATTTATTTGAGACAGTTTTCCTATGTTTACAGCATTCTTTAAGGGATCGCGTTCGTAATTCACTGTGCGGAATATTTTAATTATAGAGACGCAGCCTTCTTTTTTTGAAAAAGTAATTTATATCGAATGAGATGGTTTTTTATACATGCGTCGATTCAATATGTTTATTTTTGTGCGAGGAAAAATATTTACATTTTATACGAAAAACTGAAGTTCCTTTTTTTATTGTTGGAAACTAGTTATGTACACAAGACATAATATCATCGTGTTTATTTTTTCATCGTAAATACACAACGTAAGGATTTGAAAATTTGTATAAGAAGCAACGTTAGCTTTTTTTATTATGTTTATGCTTTGAGGGTTTAGCTAAAATATTGAAAACAAATACTTTTTTTCTGATAGACTTTTGAATATACTTATTTATATTAAAATATTTTTTTTCTTATTCTCAATAAAAGATGTTTTTATTTATATAATTATTTAATTTGTTTTTTACTTATTATTTTTGTTATCTATACTAATAATATTTGCATACATTTAATGATTTTAATTTCTTGTTATAATATATTTAAATTATTATAAAAAATTGATATAATAAAAAAATAGTTAATTGACATAACCGTTTCCTTGCCTGTTGTCCTTCAATAGTATCCAGGTCATTGTACTAATGAGGTTTCTGTCTTGCTTTAGATCCTCCAGCTGCAAATTTTAACCCATATAATAGTCATTTTGCAAACCCCTCATTAATAAATGGAATTGATGGTTTTCATCTGCCAGTATCTCTTTTTCTAGAGTGGGTGTGGCAGGATGGTTGATGTTAAAGAAAATTGTAGTATAATTAGCCAATCTAACATTTATAAAAATGTCTAAATAATTTTAAATCTCTCATCTTAAGATAATTTTTGATGAAAAAAGTTAGCGTCTTTTAATGTAGTAAGTACATGTTTATATGAAAATTATAGTTGGTTTAATGACAGTCAATTAATAATTTTTAACTTTTTAACCCTTACTAAGGGAATATAAGTGTTACAGGTATTAATTTAATAAAAGTTTAAAAAATTAATGTAATTGTTATTCATGAAATTTTAAAATTGCAAAAGCACAATTTTTTGATTAAGTAAAATTGAAATAAAAATTTAATATTCATTATGAAATGGAGCATTGGGCATTATAATAAGGCTCCGTTACCAGAAATTTTTGATGTTGATTTTTTTTTAATATGTAAAGTTGTTGGTTATTCTATTCAATTACATGGCTACACTGCATCAGCTAAATTAAGATTTGATGAGCAGAGACTTAATACTTAGTAAGTTAAAACTGCAGTAATGAAAATAGTCAATTGTCTTTGTTTTTCAGTACTGATAGCAATAGGTGAAATTTCTTTTTATTACTCAGAATGAACTAATGTGAAACAGATAACCACTGTTTGCGATCTGCTTTTAACCACAGCTACTTGCAATTAACATAGTTTTAGCGCTTTCAACAATCGTTCGATTTGTCCATTACGCTCTAAAGTATATGGCGTTATATGTTTTTGTTTGGCAATAACTTTTAACTCTTTTATTTTTGAGCTAACAACCGTTGTCATATCAAAGAAATTTGATACGTGCACCATTTATATTATAAACAAACGTAGACAATTGTAAATTTTGTTTTGGTCAAATATACAAACCAAAAACTTGTTGCCTTGTTTTTGATTAATAGAAAATACAAAAATAGAAATATCCTATACCTAATACTTCTTCCATAGGACTACAAATACCTGCATGCATGTATTCTTTTTTTAGTAACAATTTGATGATTAAATTTTAAGCGATGTTTTTGTCATTTTTCCAAGTCGAAAATCTTAAAAAAAAAAAAAATTTATTGTTTGACAAATCAATAAACTTTTTTATGCATTTTCTTAGTCGCATCAATATTAATGTGCTCTAAATAACGATGCCAGTGTTAAAGTGAAACAGCAGCAACATTTATTTATGCGTAGTCATAAATTCAAATACACTAACACCAACCACACTACTTGATTTGTCAATTATCTTGCCACCATCTTTTTTAATGATCATTTATAAACCTTTGTTTGTTAAAACTGCCGTCAATAACAAATTTCTTTTAATTTCTGGCACATACAAAATTATACATTTTAAATTTTTAAAAATTATTTTTAGCAATTTCAACAAGACGTTATTCAAAAATTTTACAAAATTTAGAATACTACTCACGATGATAAGTCATGTGACTTGATGCATCCGAATCAGCAAACTAAAAATTACTTTTATTTTTGTTTGAAAGAACACTACACTATTCTAAAACTGTGTAATTTCTGTCCTTTTTAAATTTTTTGCTGCTTGATAAATTTTTTGTTGGACATTTTTTTGACTAAGTTGATCACAGTTATGGTACTTTGTTTTTTTTTTTTCATTTTATTTATGTTGCTTTGGCTTAGGCCCGATTTCATAATCAAACTTAATGCTACATTAAAATTTAATAAAACTATTATTAACAAAATTGAAAAAACTAATGGAGGATTAATTTAAATGTGTCATATGTTATTATTGACTTTAATGGTACCATTAAGTGTAAAATAACCTTATTCTTTATATAATTTAGCTTGTGTGTTTGTGAAAGATATAGTATAATAAACATAAGCAGTTCATCACCATCATACTCATCATTAGATGATAAATCAACAAAGACAAATAAAAACAAGAGTTGCTAGGATTTAGAAGTTGGTTCTGAAATAAAATTGTATTTTTAAACTTTATTTTCACCTTCTCCTCCCAGGTTTTAATACATTTATTTTTGGGCCTTTTTGCAAGTGCAATTGCTCCACTAAGAGAAGATACTAATACCGTGTTGAAAACTTATGTAATGAATTATATAATAAATGAATAAAACCAGAAACACTGTCAAAATAGAGTATGTCGTATGGAAAAGACGTTTTCCAATATTACAACTTAAAATTGACACTTTGCTAACCATTTTGTAGCAAGCAACTGCTGTGCTGCATATTATAGCAATTAAAGAAGGTGAAGAAATGCTCAAAAAATAGAATGTAATTGAGGATGATGTTTAAAACAATATTATAAATGATATTGCACCTGAAATGAATAAAAACGTACTAAACATTAAGCGATTTCAATAAACTATGTGTCTGTTTATTTTTTTCTAAGTTTAACAAATATATTTTTTTGTAATTATCTATATTGTGTTCTTGTTTTTTTTTTTAATATTTCTTTTTGTTGCATACTGTGCAGTGTATTTTGTTCACGTCTCATCGTTTACGTGATGGTGTTTCTGCTGACACTGATATAACGATCTTGACACATCAAAAGATCTTTTTTAATATTTGATAAATTTAAATAGTTTTCTGTTTTGAAAAACAATGGCTTCTCCGGTTCTAAAATTATTTTTGCAACTGCACAAATATTTAAATTGTCATTTTTGGTAATGGGGAGATCTTTAAATTGCAATCTTACAATTTTTATGACTGATGTTTTGTTAATAATTAAAAAAACGGTTTTAATTCCTGCATCAAATACAAAGCTATCGAGTTCTGTCGAACAGCAGCAAAATGTCGCCGTATGGAAGCGGATAAGAATAACGACAGCATCACTTTACTGCAGAAAAAGCACTGACTCTCTTTTCATTGTTTTGCTTCATTTAAATTTAATAGAATAATTATACATAACATACTTTTTCAAAAAAAATTATGATAAAAAATAATAATTTTTTGGTCTTTTATATTTTTGCCAAAAAAATTGAATTAGTGTAATCAAAATAATATTTCTTGTAGAACGCGATGTTTATGTCTGTTTTTTTAAATTCTCTTGAAATAAGCTAAAAAACTAGTAAAATTACAAAAAAATCCAAGGCAAATTCCTTGAAAGTAACCCATTTTTAGCAGTTATGTATTATATTTTACCCTAGGAGAAGCGAACCCAGTTTTTTTCTATTTTTGCGACCAAAAGTATTATGTTTCAGGAGTATCATATTCACATTTTAAATCTGCAGGTGTAGCGGAATTGAAGATATCAATTTTTTTTAATAGTGTTTTTTCAATTTTTTGTGAGAAATTTTCCGAAAACCAATTGCGGGATTGAAATCTATGAAAAATTTCCTATAAGATACATCCTTTCGAGTATAAATGACTATTGTTTGCTTATTTATAGCGCAAAAAGTGAAAAAATACAAAATATTCTTAAAAATTTAAAATAGCCGCCATTTATACTCTATTGCACTTAGAGATCTAAAATTTAAGATTTGTCATATTTTGGTACCCTAAACATGTGTTCAAAATTTGAGCAAAATCGGAGATGTCAACGTGGGGACGACTGTCCAAACTAACGTGGAATTAGCAAGTGTCAATATAAATGGTTACCTATGTTAAACATTTAATATATACTGGACGCCAAAAATAAATAAACACAAAGAGCTTGTTGCTCAGTTAATATGTAGTTTATTTACATTAAAAAAAAATAAAGTTTCAACAAAAAATTATGATAAGTTTATTTTTTATTTCAATAATTTTCTACGTCTTCTGGAGCACTTAACAAACAGCTACTTGCCTAGGCGTGATATACATTAAATTGTCAAACAATAAAATAGTTTTTGTAGGTGATTTCAACTATTCATAAATAACTCTTACTCTAGATGCATAGAATGTCACTTGATGGACGTGATTTGTGAAACATTTGCTCCTTTTGTGGTTTTAGAAAAGATTTTTGCTGGCCTACAGTTGATCTTACCGATTAGATCAAGCTTGTGTGATGTTTTTATTTCTGCTAGTGCGTAGGTTAAGTAAAATAAAATAGACTTGTTGTACTACTACAATGATCTACCGTCAATCAGACTCCGACCAAAAAAATATTGGAAAAGAAAACTCTTTAAGTTAATATACCGCCATTGACATATACTTTTTTATAGTAAATTTTAAAATCATGCAATAACCAAGAAGAATTGTGAGTTTTGGTTTAAAATTATGTTTTTAACATGTTTTGCATGGAAATTTTTTTTAATTGAAAAAAAATCATTTTAATAGCCAAATTTTAAATTATACAATAACTAGCAAGAATTTAGTTTGTATTTAGCATAGCGACTTCTTCTTCTTCTAGTGCTCCTCCTATCGGAGATTTGCTATCATCATGACAATGCACACTTTGTTGACGGCAGCTCTGAACAGTTGGATGTTAGTACAGCCAAACCATTCTTTTAAGTTTTTGAGCCAAGACGTTCGTCGTCTGCCGATGTTTCTTTTCCCGTACTTGGGGCCTTGCATTATATGTCCTAAGTATTGTAGTTTTCTCGTTTTAATGGTGTGAATGATTTTGAATTCCTTTTGCATTTTGTTTAGGACTTCGATGTTGGTAACCCTATCCCAGTCCCAGTCCACGAGATCCTCCACATTCTTCGGTAACACCACATTTCGAAAGCTTTCAGTTTGTCCATGTGCCATTTTTTTTAGCGTCCATGCTTCCACCCCATAAAGCAGCGTGGAGAAAACGTAGCATCGCAGCATTCTTATTTTAAGCTCTATGTTAATATCTCGGCTTATGAATAACTTCCTCATTTTCGTAAAGGAAGATCTTGCTACCTTAATTCTCAATCTAATTTCTCTTGATATGTCTCCCGTTTGTTCCATCCATGCCCCTAGGTATTTATATGTCTGTACATTTTCTATTACGGTGTTTCCAATTCTTAGATTCAACTGGTTTTGGCGCATAGCGACTAAGGAACATCTTTTTCTTATAGTGCCGTGCTTGCGTAGGCACCCCTCTTCCAGGTTTGCGGTGTGCGATAATAGCTCTACACAAAAATGCGGAATCTACTATTTAACGTGGAATTCGAACCACACCTAAAGGGGTTTAATAGGCAAATACTTTGCTGGTTTGCCATTGTCTTGCGAAAGAAACTATCGCATCGAAATATATTTGACAAATTAAATATTGCCGCTGCCGGAAATCGAATCCGGGCTGCCAGCTCAATAGTCCTCGCACTATACCAATGTGCTATGGTTGCCACACTAAGGAACATACCCTATATGTAACTAGTTTCATTTTTTGTATTACTGATTTGGATGACAATTTGGGCACTTCTCGGAGTACTCTAAAGATTATAATAAGTATAGTAGTATAGTAAAAATCTCAATTTATTACAACAGATTAACAAGTGGATTATAGTGTTTTTGTTAAATTTTGACAGTTTTTAACAGTTGTGTAACATTTTAATTTAATTAATTTTGAAAAGGTATGATTACAATTTATAATATGATTTGCAAATAAGCATGTATTGTGATTAAGTCTAAACGCTTTGAAATGTTTTGAATACCTCTTCTAGTTTGACCAACATATACGTTTTGTGTTTGTAACATACAATTTTATAAATACATTTTTATGTTAAAACATTAAAAAAATGCTAAAATTTCTGAAAATGTTAATAATAATAATAATAATAATAATACTTTATTTACGGTATATACAAAACCATTAACATCTACATCATTCTGTACATAAATCATGATAAATTACAAGCAATATTACAATTCCACAAAAATAAAATAAACATGAAAAAAAAATACATACATATATATAAACAAAGTATAAAATTATTCATCAACACATTTTAATTGACTCTTAAAACTACATTTGGAAACACAAAATAAATTAATATTATTAGAAAAACTTTTTGCAATTTTACACATTCTACCAATTGCATTATTAAATCCATAATTGGTAGAATGTATAGATTCTCTAAATAATGGAGACTGTCTAGTTCGGCGATTATTGTTGGGGATTTGAAATAAAAGAGTTACTAGCAGCTCTTGGCAATCAATCTCAGACATCATTAGTCCACGTAAAAATTATAAATCGGTTCTTTTGCCCCGAGTTTTCAGCGGCGGACGATTATATTGCAATGCAATGAGGTTAAAATTGTAATTTTCGGATAAAACGCCTAATTTTGTACAATAATAAACAAAAAAAATTGTTTTGAATACGTTTTATATTGTAGATATGAAAGCTATAAAATGGGCACCAAACTGACGGAGCGTACTCTAAATGAGAACGTACCAAGGCGCAATAAAGTAGTTTAAGTGTGCTTGCAGATAGTTTAATTGACATTCTATACACAAACCCTAACATTTTCATAGCACGGTAGCACATTAGTTTATATGCTTAACAAAAGTTAGTTTTGAGTCAAAAATTACGCCCAAATCTTTTATTTGTGTAACATGTTCTAAAACATTATTATCGATAGTATAGTCATACGATACTTTACTTAAAGTTCTGTTAAAGCTTATCGAAATACATTTATTTGCGTTAAACAACAAGTTATTAATAAGACACCATGAATAAACAGAATCCAAATCATTTTACAAACTATTGCAGTCATCGATAGATGATATTCTTTTATAAATTTTAAGATCTTCAGCAAGTAAAAGATAAGACTTTTAGAATAAACAAGTTCATTAATAAGAAGTAAAAACAGAATTGGACCACAATGAGATCCTTGAAGAACCCCAGAAGGAACAACAATTGGTTGTCATAAAAAGTTATTAACTTTCACACACACGATTTTTCAAAAAGCTCGACAACCACGCAACAACAGATTCATGAAAACCCAAAGCCCGAAGCTTAGCAATTAAAATTCTATGATTAACGCAATCAAAAGCCTTTGAAAAATTTGTGTAAATAAAATCTACTTGAACTTTTGATTGAAAAGCATTTAAAAGATCATTTTTGTAAAAAAGAAGATTTGTAAGAATAGAACGACCCTCACGAAACCAATGTTGCTGTTCCACTAAAATGCTTTTGCACATCCACTGTTTTTGACCAGTTACAATTTGATCAAACAACTTAGGAATAGCAGACTGGATGCATATACCTCTCTATTAGTAATATCCTCCTTAACTCTAGATTTATGTAAAGGCATAATGTAGCTTTGTTTCCAAACTAGAGGAAAAGGCTTTATTAAGAGAAACCTCAAAAAGTAAATGCAATGGCGTAGAAATTGAATAAATACATTGTTTTAACAGCATAGATGGAACACTGTCCGGTCCAGTGCTAAAGTTACATTTAAGGTTCTCAATCCCTTTAAATATACCCAACAGACTAATTGAAAATGTTCAATGTAATAAGTTTTTTATAAAGTCAAACAATGGAGTTGGATGAGTTTGTGTATCGTACACAGAGGAAAAGAATTTACTAAAACTATTAAACTATTCATCTCCATTACTGCAAGTTTTTTGTTTATAATTTATTGTAACTGAAAAATCATTAGTTTTTCTAATCACTAACAAATTTCCAAAAGTGTTTACGGTTACTTTGAATGTTGGTTTCTGTTAGAGTAATATATTGCTTGTATAGACATGTACTGAGACTTTCACACGAAGTACGATTTGATTGAAACTCGTTATAGTCAGACAAAAGTATTGAAGATTTATAACGTTTATGAACAGTTTTTTTGAGTCTAGTATGTGAAATCAATTCTTATTCTTATTAAACCAAATTGGCAAATT
Source organism: Tachinus rufipes (assembly GCA_963932245.1). Lineage (NCBI taxonomy): Eukaryota > Metazoa > Arthropoda > Insecta > Coleoptera > Staphylinidae > Tachinus > Tachinus rufipes. The sequence continues at coordinate 92,590,684 of OZ010743.1, forward strand.
GTATTCACGCCATAGTTTTTTGGGGACAAAACAGTCAATAACAAAATGCAACACAGAGTAAAATAAATTGACGCAATTATCAACATCACAATTAAAAGAGAGCGGACCAATCGACATTCAGAAAAAAAATTATTGATTGCGTTAAAGTCGGCAAATTTAAAATCATTAAAAACATAATTACACATTAAAATATGATGGCTAGTATTACATTTTACATCAATCACATAAGCATTATGATGTTGACTAAGTTTTAACAAAACATCCACAGCATTAATCACAGAAATATCACAGATATTGGAAAAACATAAATCTAAGAACACACCACCATCATTAGGTATAGAAATACATTGAGCGCAGTTTAAAAATCCATAACAGTTGGCAACAAAATGAGCAGAATAACTATCATTACAAATAACACTTATGCCTAACTCATCATTACCCATGCCGCTGCTGGTAGATTATAATTGCCTAGTAAAATTAGTTTACTGTTCGGATATTTGTCAGCGATAGATTCAACGGAATAACAATAATCTAAATATTTATCACATGCCGAGTTGGGTGGTAAGTAGACTGCACTGATAATAAATGATACAAACTTAAACTTAACAATTACAAACATATGTTCAACACTTAAAAATGTAAGTTTTAATAAAGTACAATTAAAACAAGTTTTAGTAGCAATTAAGACATCTCCTCCGTCAAGCTTAAGGCTTGTTAATGAACAGCAATTACATCTAAACAAACTGTAACCAATTAATTGTAGTTTTGCACCGCTGATGTTCTGATTAAGCCAGGTTTCGGTCAGTACAAGAATATTGTAGTTAGATACAGCTACATCCAGCATAAGTTCTTTGAGCTTAGTTTTTATACCCCGACGTTCTTTTAATAGATGGAGATACCGCTAGTGTTCCTGGTGACGGGTTTAGATTGTTGGCTGGATCCAGATTTCAAAAATCAACCAAAGATAAAACAGGAACATTATTAACTCGAATATAATTAATAAATTTTTTGACCGCTATATCTGCAGGCCAAAAATCTTTACAAAGAATGGATCGAGCATGATTAGCTGGAACAGAAACTTTAAAGCTGCTGTAGCTTCCAGATTTTACTTGTAACTCAACAGTATCAACTGATAACGTAGAAAACTTAGATTTAATATGATTTACTATTTCAGTTTTTTTAGTTTCACGTTTTAGTTTAGAAAATATGATTAACTATATCATTTTTTTTATTTCTACGTGTTAGTTTAGAAACATGTACGTAAGAAGTAGGCACATAAGCTTGCAGCTTGTCATTAGTTGGGCTACAACTATTAGTTTTTCTTTAACAACAGAGCTTGCCAAAGAAAGAAAAACTGCAGGCTGAATCATATGCACCGTTCCGTTAGTGAGCGGCGCAGTAGTAGGAACAGTTAATTGATCACTGCGAGCTTCGTACTGAAGAATAGTTTCATTTTTTTCAGCAATCTTCTCTTCAAAATAAGCAATTTTATCTAAGAGTAATTTATTGCTCAACCGCAATTTATCACATAATACTTGGTAAAGAGTAATAATTTCTTTATAAAGTTTTGGTAATTTGGAATCATCCAATTCAAATAGAGTGCCGCAATTGCATTTCTTATAGCGTATAGCGCAACTGTTATGAAAGATAACGCCACAACTGCTACAAATTATACCAGATTGTGCAACAGTTTTGCATTTACAGTTTAGGTCGGTCATAGTAACAGAAGCAGTTACAAAAATGACTAGAGCAGTGAATAAATAAAAACAGGATAAGGTTGATACAACAACACAATTCACACCGCACCGGTCGATTACTGGTGACTGACTAAAAACAAATACTGGTAGACCACGGTAAGGTTACACAACAGACAGTAAGATTATAAAAATTAATAATAAAATCACACTTCAAAAAACAGAAGTTACGCCACTGGTATGAATAGTTAATAATATGGCCACGGGAAACGCGACAAAACAATAAGCGGGAGACTATAATTATAGGTTAAAATACTTATACAATAATAATAATAATAAAAGTAGTAAAATTGTTAAAATTGTAAAGCTAACTGGTTGCTAATATAATTACCAGCAGGAAAGACAAGATCTTTTATAATTATAAGCACTAAATTCTACACAAAATTGCACAGGTTAAAATTAAAAACATAACACATACACAGTGGCGTTACCTTTTTGATATTGTTTACAAAATATTTTTTTCAGACTGTCCTAATAAGCCAAACAAACGTTTACTAAAGATTCTAGCATATACTACCATTTAAGTATAAACGAATCAGCATTATCAAATGGTTGTACGTTGTTGTAAGCACAAGAGCAGAACTTGCTTAATTTGTGGCAGCTTTGTAAAACATGATGAAGTTATGATTATGAGTGTATTCTTGACAAATTTGCCAAATAATAATTAAAATAACTTTACTAATATTGAAAGGTACCTACTTAATATTATATTACAACATTATCGACGCAGTATGAAAATTGCTGGATTTTTAGAAACATATTTGCTACATGATAGACTATTTATAATAAGCAAGTAATAAATACTACAAATATGCATAATATGGGTACATAATTAAAAGAAAAGTTGCTACATAATCTCTAATATCTAACAACATTATACTTAAAAATATGTTTTATAAAAAGAAATATAACTAAGAATAAGAGCAATAATAAGAACTATGTAGATCTATTATACGCCAAGTAACATTTGAATCAATAAACAAATAATTATTATAAAAAAATTAAAATTTACACATTTGTGAGTGTAGCTAGTTTTTTCCTAAGTCACGTTATTGTTTTAATTGCAAAATTTTAATTTTAATTTAATGTAAAAAATTATTTTTATTATTTCACTGTTTCATTTCAGCTTAATTACAAGCATTCAACGATTCACCTGAAACAACGAGTCAAGTTAATGAAATGTTTAAACGTATGTAAAACATATATGCTCACAAAGAATTAATTACATAACAGAATGGACCCCGTTTTTATCAAAAGAGGAGATGCACACTGGTCTATTTATACTATATGACACTGCCCGTTTGGTTTGAATACAATTTTACCCCTTTCGTGCATTGTATCTGCAGCTAAATAAATATTTTTGGTGTACATACAATGACAGAAACGGTTTTAACATATAATTGATGTAATTTTTAATGACACTTTAATTGATGGGAATTTTTGTTTGTTTAGACAATCGTACGTTTTCGTCGATGCATTATTAATGTACGGTGGATAAGACTATTAACATATACAAAGATTTATTAACATATTTAAGTATTTCAGCACCTATTTTTAAATTGTTTTATGTAACTAGCGCCAACCATGGGTAGTAAATCGATTCATATCTGCTACTTTTCGTATTAACATAAACTAACTTAAATTTTTTTGCATTTAATTTAGATACAAGTTTGAATGTATACAAACCTCTGATTAAGTTTTAAACAAATTACAAAACACACAAAATCGTGTAACAAAAAACTTTGCGTTTAAAAAAAAACATCCTTAAACTGAGATCTATTATAAACAATACAAAAGATAAAGATAAATGAACAAAAATAAACTACAACAAAGGTTCAAGAAATAATGTGGCGGGGAAATTTGTAATAAAAAAATAAAAGAAGAATTAATCAAAGTTTTATTTAATGAAATCCCAAACGAGATAAAATAAAGCAAAACCAGCAGAGTTTTTTAAACAAAAAATTTAAAAAAAATAGAAAAAAATCCTTTTTTTAAATTATAAAAATTAAAATGAAGAAAAATTTAAGAAGTTGTTGAATAATAATATGTTAACTTAATTGCCATAAAACTCTAGTGCTTTTATTTTTAATAATGTTCACTGTTATTGGTCGAATTTTTTTTATAAACGTAAATATATGTTTACGTTTATTAATCATTTGTGTTAAATTGTTTTAATTTTTACGTTAATTACTTAGATTTTTTATTGTAAACCTAGTATTTATTTTTGTTTATTTTACGAACAAAATAATATTTATACTACTTGTTGGCTATGAAATGGTAAGAAAAGAGTATGGTCACAAAAGAGCGTAGAAATGTACAAATAAAACTTAAATAAAAAAATCTTTTAAAGAGAATATGCAATGGCCGAATTAGAAAATACTATTGCTAAATACTAAAATGTAAATAATGCAACACAGAAAGCACTACGAAAAAAGAGAAGTAAAATACTTTAAAATAGGAAAAAGTACAAAGTGACTAAACAATGCAATGTAATGGAAAGAAATGATATGTAAGTAAATAAAAAGACTAATAAGCAGAAAGCGCTAAGTGTAGATGGAATACAAAAATAAGCACGAGTGTATGGTCAGAATGAAAGAGAAAAAAAGTTAAAGGAGAGTAAGTTTTGTATGTTCAATACACAATAAAGGAAAAAAAAAACAGCAAGCAGAAAACTGCAAAGATATAACGTTATTTAGTACGGCATAAGTCTACGTTATAATACCTACTAGAAGAAAAACTGAGCGAAGAACTAGTAATAAATGGAATATTGCTAGACGGTCAGGCCGAGTTAAGAAAAGGAAAAGGGACCATAGGTATCGTGTACATATTACATATAGTAAAAAAAGCATTGATATTTTCTTCTAAAAAAAAGAAAAATTATTTGTAGTATTCTTAGACATAAAAGCAACATTGACAATAAAGATAAAACAAATATGTGAGTACCTGGTATACAGATAAAAGTATGAAGTATGTATACGTTAAACGGTTAACAAGACTTTTGTAGATAGTAAAATAAGTAGAAAGTCTGGTTGCCAATTTATGCACACAACATGGCAATTTGGCAAATTATGACAATAAAATGATTATAATGAATGATGACATTCAAAAGGGAAAGAAAACGTAGAGTAAACATCTGGAATGGGTAGGAAAAGAAACTGAAAATAAAAAAAGAACATTTAAATATCTAGAATATGCTTTTAATACAAATAATAATAAAAATTAAAAATATGATGAAATAATGTTTGGCAGTTTTTTAAGAAATATGTATGTAACAATTAAAAAATAGAAGGTAATTGAACAATATATTGAAGATGAGTATTAGGGATAACAAAAAATTCCAGCTTACATTGTAATAGAAGTTGTAAAAATGGATAAAAGTTAAGAGTGGCAGTAGGGAAGCATGCAATGAAATATGAAAATGATTGAAAGAAATAAAATGATGTAAATATACTATACTATATACTACAATATACATATACATAAAAAATGTAAGTTATGCAAAAAAAATGCAATATTTAGATGCAAAAGTGATGAGAAAATATAACTAATTTATATGTGTAGAAACTAAAAAAAACATAGAATAATATTGAAAGAATGCAACAGGATAAGAAAAAAGTACATAAAAAAGAAGAAGTATTTAAAGAATATGAAAAAAAAAATGTAAAAGAGATGGCGGTAACAAAAAAGAAATCACAACAGAACTGATAAATAATAAATTAAAAAAGGGTTTAGTATTATTAATGTTATATACAAGTACTATATTAATATTTAATTTTAGTTATATGTTAAAAATTATGTTGCCAAAAAAACAAGAAATAAACATTTATTATTAGTATATTTTATAGAACATTCTTAACAAAAATATATAGACACATTGGGTATTGGCATAGGTTTTTGTTTTTTAGAAATGCCACTTTTAATTTGCATTTAACATTGGCCCAACTTGATAGATAAACAATTTCTTGACAGTAATTTGCAGAATGCTTACAATTTTGAAAAAGTAAAAAAAAATCAAAAGTATTCATTTGGATCATTTTAGATATAACATTTATGACTATTTATTTTATATACCGCATAAACGTACAGGTTATAAGCAGCATTCTGCCTCTTTTGAGGCATGCTAACAAAGTTTTAGTAGATTTTTTCAAAAGTTCTTTTTTACACCCTGCACTTGTCATCCAAACGTGACCTATTAGTAACTATTTTAGCTATTTTTTTATTATTAGTATTAGTTGTTTTATGTTAAATTTATATATTTCTTAAGTTGTAGATATACACTTATTAATACAAATTAAAAATATTAAAGAATCTAAATTAAAGATTTTTGGCTGCAATCCTTGGAACATAAACAATAAGTACCAAAATTGAAGTTAACAACGGAAAGTAATAAATAAATGATTACAATTTTCTAAAGTAGCTTTCTAAATAAGTTGAATTAGATTATAAGTGGCAGCAAAAATCATAGTTTGTTGGGCAGATAGTGTTGCAGAAAGTAAATGACTTAGTTATTCATAATTATGAACATTGAAAATTTTTTACAAAATAATTTTAGTTTTTCTATAATTACCTTAAAAAAAACTTAGATTAAAGATTATCAAAAAAGTTTAGAAACAGTATAAGGCTGTTACAAAAATATTCTTATTGTGCAGATTTATTTTGATAAATATGCTATTATTATAACCAATGCCTTAAATTGTGTGCGTTGTCAGTTTAGAATATGCTTCTTGATCAGCAAATGGATGTTTAAGATAATAATTGAAGCATCCTAGAGTAAAGTGATCTGGATCTTTAATATTTACTTTGGTTTTAGTAAAAAAAAAATGTTAATGTTTAAGATGCTAATAAACCATTTTTTTTAAACTAACAATATTTAAAATAAAAAATTTTAAGACATAAACTAAGTCAATGTTTGGTTGATTAGTTTGTAGATTAGTGCTTCTTGCTCTACAATCTACGGTAGACTGGGCTTCATACTCATTAGACTCAGTCTAAGCATCTAATGTACATTTACAATTATAAGACCTAACTTATTACAATGGTGACCTGATTTCTAGTTTTTAAACGCTATTTACACACTTAAAATCCGACCAGTTTTACAATTTAAAAATTGTTATTTTGATAAATTTAATGAAATACATTAAGTTTGCAGGATTTACAACTTTGAAGCCAAATTCACAGTTTAGCAGTCAAATTTGGCAAGTTGATGGCTTTATTTACACTTTTAAAGCCAAATTTCCAGTTTTAAAGACCGGATTTGAAGTTTTTATTACCCCAATATTAATTTTAGTCTTTCTGCTTGAGCCATGCTCGCGAGAGTTTAAACTTCAGTTCCACGCTGAGCAAAAACAAAACTAAAGCTATTCTTGGCTACCTTACCGGTTTTTCTGTAAATTATATTTTTTACTATTAACATTCTTATCCTTTTATTACCAGCTTTACTCTAAGTAAAACGTATTTTTTAATTATGTCAAATCAAAAATTACGCCCCAAGTAGATCTTATGGTATTTGTTTTAGGAATCTATTTTTGTATTGTGACTAATTGATAATCTAAACAAATTATTTACTATAAGATAGGTTGAAACAAATATCATTATTTTTTTTTATTTTATCAATTTGAAGCAAGTTAAATAATTATTTATTTAATTTAGTGAAATTATTTTTTTGGAAAACGGAAACGTATTTTTACATTTTGAAAAACTTATGTCTTGTAATATTTTTTTAATTCCGATATAATAATAATATATTTATTGTCATAGGCGCTAAAAAGCAAACAACGTCAAGTACATAATACATTTAAAATTTCATATACAAAAATAGACAAAGATTAGCAAAAATTAAAAGTACTATTAACATAATCATTTAGTGTATAAAAACAACCATTTACCAAGTATTGTTTTAAGCGCTTTTTAAATAATGGGTATGATTATAAACATAACTTGCCGCACATTTTGGTGACTTAGTGTATCGGGTGCTTTTAAAATGGTGAATGAAAATATTATTAGAAGACCGGATAGGGTATTGGTGTTACGCTCTAGCTCTACACGTACTAAATAAATGAATGTTTCTATTTACAAAAACACACAGTATATAAATATAAACACTATGCACAGTCATTACATTAAATATTATATAAAATTATCTCGGCAGGTCTCTTTTGGTTTTAAATTAAAAATTATACGCATTATTTGTTTCTGTATATACAAAAACAGGTTGAATGTCCTTTGACTGTCCCCATAGAATAATGTAGCAAATGTGTGAATATGCTATACCGACAAGATATGTTGTTGCGGCAGCTGTCTCTTTAAATTTAAAATAGCAAAAGTTGCTTCAGTTAACTTTGCACATACTAAATCTATATGGCTAGACCAATTTAACTCCGAGTCTATTGACACACCTAAAACCCGTTTGACACTGTCTATAATTATGTCTTGAATTATATATATAATTTTTATTAGAATTTGTGCCACAATTCCATATATAAAATTTATATCCTGTATGACACTGTAAATAATTCTTTATATAATTATAAAGCCACGCCTGCGCCTTTTCTATGATCTGTCAAATCAAGTTTCAATGTTTACTACACTTTGCAGGTTATGTCATTTGTTTTGAATTGATTATTGCTACAGTTAGTTATACAATTAATGAAAATAATAAAAAATGGAAGCAGAACAAATTAAAAAAGTGGTAGCAATTGCTATATGTAGAGCTGCAGTGGTAAAATTGAAAAAAAATTACAAAATACAAAATAATATGCGCACATCACGTTCGCGTCGATTATAGATGGGAAAATAGAACATGTTCTAAATTTTTCAAGATATAATTGTGACCTTGATAATTTGTGTGTTTTACACACGGAAATGGTCGATCTATAATTATATATATAATTCAAGACATAATTATAGACAGTGTCATACAGGTTTAATACTGTTATTTGATTGCAAGACCTTATGTTATTAATTGTTGTTGAGGATTGACTTTTTTGCCTGAAAAACATACACGCTATTTTTTTTAAGATTTACAATTAAGTTGTTTGTTGCACACCATGTTTTAAATTTCTTGATAACAATAATTGATTTTAATTGTAATTATGCTGGACTATCAGCTTCTACAATTACCGATGTATCATCTGCATACATTACAATGTCTGCATTATCAATATAATTTGGAAGATTGTTAGTAAATAAGAAAAAAAGTAATGGTCCAACAATCGAACCTGCACATCTGCTTTTTTGGATTTAATTTTGTTAATGTTAACAAGTATTGATCTATCTTTTAAATAAGAACTGATCCAATGATTTATTGGACTTCTTATACCGATGCTGTATAATTTGTCTAGTAAAAAACTATGGTTAGTTACGTCAAACGCTGATGTGAGATCAAATATTAATAAAAGAACACATTTTTTATTTTCTAACGTATTATAGATTGTTTGCAATGTTATTGTCTGTCTATCATGAGTTGCGTCGCCTTTTTTGTGTATAGGTATTATAGAACCACATTTTAATATTGTCGAAAACTGTCCCGATTGGAATGATTCGTTAATAATATTAGCTATAATCGCTGAAATGTCTAATTTTACATACTTTAACAAAAATATGGGGACTTCATCTAGGCCTGTGTTATTTTTATTTGGCATTCCACAGATAGTTTGCTCTACTTCATACTCTGTTTAAGGATCTATAAATATAAAGTTATTGTTGTTGGATAAAATTGTACAGGATTTAGAAATTTGTCTGCCAAAATATGAAGTCATTTTACTTTTCCACAGGATAGCAAAATGATTAACAAATAAATTACCTAAATCTTTTTTATCTTGAATGAATTTATGGTTTTTGTTTAAAAATTTTATCTCAGTTTTACGGGTCTTGTTTTGTCCTAAATTTACATTTACAATTTGCCACATTGTCTTAGATTTATTTGTAAATTGCAAGAATTGCTTGTTTTACATAACCAATTAAGATATTTTAAGTATTTAATCATATTGTCTTTCAATTTCACGGGTAATTTTAGAACAATTGAATTTATGTTTTAGGTTTTGCTTTGGACATGCTGGTGTTTAGATACTACTTAAAATAGTTCAAAAAATTGATAAAATTATTGTTTGCATCATTAGATATACATATACATAACTAAATTAAATCTAAAAATGTGTTTATTAAAACACTTCTTATACGGTGAGCCGTAGGAATTATAGAAATTATTAAATTTCTGCTATAGGCTCTAGTACATCATTAAATATAACCAGAAAAACTAGACAAAAAGGAGTCGTGTTCTCTCTACAATAAGTTAGACAGTCAGACTGCATGTCCTCTTAATGTAAAAATAAAAACAATTTAATATTTCAAATATTATCATCACAGCATCATTGGTTAGTGATTAGTAATAAAAACAATATTTGGCCAAAAGCGTTTAGAAAGTGCACAATTATATTTATAAAAATTCAAGGCTTGAAACATTAAAATATTGTTAGCAAGCACCAACTCTTGCCACCAACTCTTGCCACAAACTGTTAAAAAGTGCTCAAAAATAGCAAAATCCAGCTATAAAATATCAAAATATTGTTAAAAACCCTTAAATCCGGTTATACAAACAAACACCTATTCATAAAAAGTCAAAAATTGCCGGATTTTGGCTTTAAAATATTATGGAAATACTCCAAAATAATAATCATAAACTGTTGAAAAGTGGCAAAATAATTTATAAAATGTGAAAAATAGCAACATAAAATATAAAAATATTGTAAAAATGTAATAAAATCTGGCCATAAAACTATTGAAAATTGTAAAATGTCATAAAATGTCAAAAACATTAAAATTTTGTTAGAAAGTATCAAACAAAATTTGGTCATAAACGTTAAGAAGTATAAAATTTTATTTATAAAATAAAAAAAAAAAGTTTAATAATAAAACATCAAAATTAAATAAGTAAATATCAAAATTTTGTCAAAACACATTTGAAATGTGCAAAATTCTATTAAATATTTATAATAACAAAACCCGGCTTTGAAACATTATTATTTGGTTAAAAATTGTTAAAAATGCAAATTTTATATAAAAGTCAAAAATAACTAACTCCAGTTATAAAATATTAAAATATTTTTAGATTGAATAAAAGACCGACACAAAATGGTTTAAAAGTGCAAAACTTTATTTAAAAAATGTCAAAAATAGCAAAACCCCGCCTTTAATCATTAAAACATTGTTACAAAAATTTGGCCATAAACTGTTATAAATATAAACAATTTTATAAAGTCTCATACATGCAAAATTCGGCCACAAAATATCAAAATTTTATTAGAAATAGCAACATTTATTTATAAACTGTTGATTTAAAAGTGCAAGATTCTATTTATTAAAAGTCAAAAATAGCAAAATCCGATTATAAAATATTACAATATTGTTAGTAAGAACCAAAATCCGGCCATAAATTGTTTTTCCGCATTGCAGACTTTTGCTTACAGATGACAAATTTATTTTATGTACAGGGTGTTAGGTAAACATGCGGCAAAAATTTAAGGGGTCTATTCCAAAAATATTTTGTTCTATGACGATTTCTAAAAAAACGTTTTGTTTCGAAGATACAGGGTAAAAAAAATTTGCGACATTACAACATTTTATTATCAAAAAGTACATGTAAAGTTGTTGAATCTACAATAAATGTTTGAAATTACTTGATCCAGCGTAGATACAAGCATTCAATCTTCTCGTTATTGAGTGTCGAACTTTTTCAAACACACCAGGGTTGTTTCTAATTGAGTTACACCCAGCAATTATTCAATTTTGCAAGTCGTCCAAATTTTCCACTAGTGTAGTGAAGTAATAATTTTAGATAGCCCCATAAAAAATAATCCAGGGATTTAAGTCTGGGGATCGAGCTGGCCATGCGTGTAACCCGCCGCGACCAATCCAGCAATCATCGTACGTTGCTGTTTAATAAAATCACGAGCAACCAAATGTGGTGGTGCACCATCGTACATTGCAATTTTTGTTGCCAATGGTACATCATCCAGAAACTGAGGTAGCATGTTTTCTAAAAAGTTGCAATACATCTCGCTGGTAAGTCTTTCTGTTAGAAATACTGGTCCAATTAGACAGTTGCCTACAATTTCAACCCAAACAATTAAGGAGAAGTGATGTTAAAAATAATCTTGACATACCTGATGCGGATTTTCATCTGCCCACACATGATTGTTATGAAAATTCTTTATTGCATTTTTTGAAACTGGTTTTATCGGTGAATCTTCCTAGCCCTTCATTTCGTTTCAATGTCCCTGTTTCACAAAGACTTCAATAAATGCTTTTGAAGAAAACCCTTTAATGTACAATCGTCTAGCTTGTAACAATTTTTTGTAATTAATAAACTCAATAATTTGTTGTACTTGATATACTCATTGGCGTACGCCATACATGTATTTACATTAATGATTTCAAAAAATATCAAAAATGGTTGTCGCAAATTTTGTTCACCCTGTAACAAAAGGGTTTATCAGAAATCATCGTTGAAGAAAATATTCTTAGAATAGGCAACAACCCCTTGAATTTTTGCCGCATGTTCACCTAACACCCATATTTTATAACTTTGCATTATGACCTAGTTTTTTTGTAATCCATTTGAATAATTATTAACACCAATTACATCTACTTCAAATGGGTTTCCAAGCTATCTATATTGCTTTATATAGACGTTTTTTGGATTATATTCTAAAAAATAGCATAGCCCCACAAGAATATTATTGTTTTTTAAAAACAAGTTTAATTAATATTAAAAAAAACTACACTGCGGTTTTGATTTGGCATTTTTGTGATTTAAGTGGTAGTAAATATTACTTAAATATGCCAATATTGCCAACTATTTGATAATATTGAAGCGAACGGCACATATCTTACGAACTGTCAATAAATAGTAGTGATAGACAATACCGATGAAGTGACATACCTATCAATTAAAATTATATTATCAATGATATTATAAATTTATTGGAATATGAAACTTTTTTTTAGTTTTGAAATAACTAAAAAAAAGTTTCAAAAAGCTTCTCGCGACCCATCTAAACCCAACTCAAATTTACCATAGGTTAAGAATTATGGATTTAAACAAACACCTCGGAATTAGTTTATAAGCATTAAAGAGACTAAGGGTTGCAAGAATATTGGAGTTGTTCATTTACAATAATGCAATGTTTTTGGTTAGATCAGGAATAGGTAAAAATTGTAATTAAATTTAAAAGTAATTGATTTAATTGTTGGTAGCAGTATTAAAATAGATAGAAAAAGTTGCCTTTTAGAAAATAATCTAAACTTAATAGTCATAACTCATAAGGATATAAACAAATTGGTGATTATTAAAATTTATCCACATTTAAATAAAAATGAGGATTTGAATTTTAGACGTTAATTAATTTTGATTGCTATATATTTTTGCTAACGTTATAGCAGTAACTTACTAATTTTTACGTTTAGTAAATCGAATATGTACTAATTTCAATGCTAATTATTAAAAAAATCAAATTTTTATTCTTTGGTAAATAATCTACATACAAAACTAATGCATTAGAATTTTGATTAATTAATTTATAACTATTAAAATTTAGACAATTAATAATGTTATCTATTATAATTTTATCATTTTTACTTTATGTACTTAAATGCTGTAAAATGCAAGTAAGATGATTGTATTAAGTTTACGTATTAGAGACATTATTTGTAATTTTTGGTAGTTTTAAAATAATGAGTTATTTTATTAAATTTAAAAATGGCAAATTTTATTGCAGAACAATGTCTTTTCATGCGATTATAAATAAGTTTCCTTATATACTTGCGACTTTTATTAGATATGTTTGTTTGAAAATTACTTCTCTATTTATTATATTTACCTTCTTTGGCTTAGTTCAGTAAATATTGCCATAAGAAAGATCCAATAAAACCAAGTTTCATGAAGGGAAAACTTTCCTTTTTTACTTACATAATTTATAAATTTAGTTAGCTCGGAAAGTAGGTCAAATTTTCATAAAATATGAAATTTATATATTAAAAGGAGAGGAAAATTACTAACGTAGAGAAAATAATTACTGTTATTATTAAATGCACCAGATTTATATATAAAATACGTCTTGTAACTTTCCCAAACTCTAATAAAACTATGAAACTAAAATATAATCCCCAGAGTGATGGATAGCTACTGGGATATAAGCGTATGCACGACCTAATTCCAAGTAACTTAACTCCCCCTTTAAGTTTCCAGGTGAATGTAGTATTTGACTATGTTGAATTATTGGAAAAAGTTCTGAGAAACTGTTGCATCTTTTTCCCCCTTTAAAAAAGAACTAAGCCGTTTAGTCAATCCCCGTTGGACGTGATGAAACTCTATAAGTTTTCAATATTGCAGTCTATTAGAGTATGAAAACATTTCACAACTTGTGAAACTCGGATTAATTTGATCTTTGACGTAAATCTAAATCCTTGACCTTTGCACTTTCTAATGGCCGTTGCACTCAACGCTGACTGTAACAATATATATACACAGAGTGTAAGATTGGATGAACGTGGGCGATCGGTTGGCATTGTTGCTGTATTGAAAACTACATTTTGCTACTTTCATCACTGATATATTCTCCAGCTTTTTATGCCTGTATTCACGGACCTTTCGGTATTATTTCACGTAATACAATGTATTCCATTAGAATAGGCCGGCGTGTAAACATAATCCTTTAGTGGGTTTGGTTTTATTTGTGTGAATCAATCTATGCAAATAAACAGCGCCTTTCAAATATTACAAGAGATTTAATCCTAAATTATATATATTTATATAAAACTCATATTTTTTGTTTTGTTATGTAACTAACTTAAATATGGGGCGTTTATTCGACTTATTTACTTCTTTTCTTCACGAGCAAACAACGAAAGGTCAGACATAAAAACTTAAATAGTTTACAAAACTTTATTATTTACGTACTTTCAGGGCAACTTTCTTTCATAGTCCTCTGCGCTTTTTCACCTAAACCAATTATAAACTTCCAGCATCAGAAATGCAGTTGCAATAATTTAATTTAATAATTACTTTTCTTATAAAATTACACCTAGTGCTGCTCCATTAATTTACACATTTTAACTTAACTTATAATTTTATATGTAATAATGATAAAAAAATTCTGTTATGTTACTTTTTGTAGTAGAATATTTTAGTTAGACGTAATGAGAGTTTTAACGAGAGACATAAATAACATTGCATACATTTCGCGTAACAAGCGTTTATTAATTCGAAATTTGCTTTTTATGTAACAACAGTTCATATTGCTAGTTATAGATGTGCAGATTTGTAGAGGAATAATTTATGATCGTTCTGATGTACGATATAAAAATGAGACGCAGTAAATACGGACGCTATATTAACGTTCTTGTTTCTCATTAATATTTTACGACACTTTTGATTTTATCTATTTTCACGTATAAAACAGTGTGACAGTTTAATATCGTCACTAAATACACAACGTTATTACAATTAGACCAACCTACCTTTAATCCAATACATGTGAATGTGGAAAACAAAATTATCCCGTTGACATTTCTATTGTTGAAAAATATTTCATTTAATTGAAACGTAAATTAATTTAACTACTGGTTATAAAGTAACTGTATTATTTATTATCATAAATATGACAATGGTTCATATTCAATTAGAATATAAATCCAAGTGTATTATATACATAAATGTAATAATTAGCAATAAATTATTTATGCTAAAATTTCAGTCTATATAAAATACCACTATGTTTACAATTCAGCGTCTCTAAAAGAATTAATAATCATAAGTAATTTTTTAGATAAAGTGTGTTTGCATTTTTATGAAAACTATTTTTTATAAATATGCAAATAAATAAAATATGATTTTGACAAAAATAGTATTAGGGTGTGGACACAACGGGGATCCGACCATCGCACAGCACTCCGATCATTAAACAGCGCTCCGACCATCAAACAGCGCTCCGAGCATAGAACATTAAAATTTGTTCCAAGCTCAGACTCTCGAACAGCGGATCATCGAACAGCGCTCCGACCATCGAACAGCGCTCCGAGCATAGAACACTAAAATTTGTTCAAAGCTCAGACT
Organism: Tachinus rufipes; assembly: GCA_963932245.1. Taxonomy (NCBI): domain Eukaryota; kingdom Metazoa; phylum Arthropoda; class Insecta; order Coleoptera; family Staphylinidae; genus Tachinus; species Tachinus rufipes. The sequence goes on from OZ010743.1 coordinate 92,606,548, forward strand.
CTCGAACAGCGGATCATCGAACAGCGCTTCGACCATCGAACAGCGCTCCGAGCATAGAACACTAAAATTTGTTCTAAACCTGGACCCTCACACACCGCTTGAGCCTCGTATTTATTTTGAACTGATACTTTTTTATCGGCGTAAGAGTAAAATTATTAAGTAATTAAAAAATATAATGTAATAATTTTACTCTCACGCTGCTAATATAGTTTAAGTTCAATATAAATACGAGGCTCGAGCGGTGTGTGAAGGTACAGGTTTAGAAAAAAATTTAGTGTTCTATGCTCGGAGCGCTGATCGATGTTCGGAGCGCTGTTCGATGATCCGCTGTTCAATGATCGCAGCGCCGTTGTGTCCACACACTTAGAGCTGATAACGGTATAAAATGAGTTTATTTTATTAGTCAAAATTTTTTATAGATATGTTATTGATGGCCATGTTTCTAAATGCCGAAGTTATAGCAGCTCATAGCCGTTGCGTTTAAGAGATCATCTACGTACCGCTATTTTTATATCAAAGAACAAACTATTGATAGCTATTTATTAATCAAATAAATTTACCTACACAGTAACTTTTGTATAACACCTTGCCAAAACTAATTGTTCCGTGTATTCTAGAATTTAATACAACATTTTTAATCATTAACCATAGTCGGAATACTATTATTATATAGAAACTAGACAAAAATTTAAAAAAACGTAAACTTGTAATAGAATTAAATTACTGAATATTTGAGATACATTTAAAAAAGAACAATTACTAAATTAGAGATAAAAAAGAACTGGCATACATGCAGTTTGGTTTTTGAGAAGGACGATTAACGGTAGACGCCATGCAGGTCATATAAAGGTTAGCGGCTGAAGCCGACAGGAAGCGAGAGTACGTTGCGCTTGTAGCTCTGCAAGGTGGAGAGACATAATGGAAGAGCTCACTAAGCAAAAAGTTTCCCCATACATGCGGAGAATCACGGGTAGTTACCTGCAAGACAGAGAGATCCTAATCGCAGAAAACCAAAGAATGCAAATGACCTGCGGTGTACCACAAGGCTCCGTTATCAAGCCGACACTCTGGAACATCTAATACGACGGTATACTGAAGATAAAACTCCCGGAAGGAACTCATCTCATAAGATACGCGGATGATGTGGCAATGGTGGTTTGAGAGAAAAGAAGAAAAACTATAAAAGACAATATTGAATACGCGGCATCCAAAATACAAACTCGGATAGCTTACAGCTTGCATACCATAAAACTGAGGTAGCAATGCTGGTCAAGAAAAACACCCTGAAAAGCGTCAAAGCTAGAACAGGAAACGTTAAGATTTCAAGCAAAAATGCCGTTAAGTACCTGCAAGTCTTTTCTGGCAGTAATATGAATTTTGGCCCCTACATCAAGCGGGCAATGCAGCAAGCGCCCTTAGCAAGCTAATGTCCAACTTGGGCAGAACCAAGGCGAACAAAAAACAAGCCTTGTGCTCTAGTCTACCAGTAAATGGCTTGTTTTTAATCTTTTTGTATGCGGCACCGGTGTGGTGCAAATACACAAGGACCGCCAGGCACCAAAAAAAAACTGAAACGAGTGCAGAGGCATGTTGCAATACGCATCACAAGCGCCTACAAAAGCGTATTCACAAAAGCACTACAAGTGTAGCCAGCACAATGCCCATCTACCCGCTAGCGGAAGAGATATTGTATATCCAAGATGAAACCATATCTAAACAGAAAGCATGGCGATGTGAATTATTTCCTAACCCAGTTCTTCACAGGACATGAGTGTTTTAGGTCTTATTTGAAGAGGATGGCCATTGCGGATAGCGACAACTGCATGTACTGTGGAGAGGTGGACACGCCTGAACACACCATCTTTCCTGAGATGGACTAACAAATACTAGGAACATTGTCCAGCATATGCTCGAAAGCGAGGAGATGTGGGGCACCACTGCCAAACAAGTGAAAGTTATAATGCAGAAAAAAAAAATAGAAAAAGTTGCTGTAATATTACTTGTCTTTTTCTAAACAGTTAGTGAGATCTTTGATCAATATCTTTTTTTTAACTGTATTTGTGGAGTATTGTTTGACAAACCCGTGTCTTTCTTTTCAACTGTGTCGTAAACTTTGATAAACTGCAATATTACGTGTCTATTTTGAAACGAGTAGTAAGTTCTTTGATCAATGTAATTTGTTTTGTGTGTTTTTTTACCAACTCATATTTTTTTATTGTTTTGTGGTTTTTTTGACTATAATAGCAGCACAAGCCAGGTGACAGCAAAGCAATACCGCGAAGTGATCCCACTGTCACTCCGGGAATGTAGAGGGGGTTGTTTTAGTCGATAAGCGTTTGAGGAGATTCATTTTACTGTCAATTAAATTAGTTCTAATAATTGGTGCGCAGTTTTTACATAGCAAATGCATTGGCAAGTAGCTTAAAATAATAGGGCACCAATTCAGAGCGGAAGCTATCGTGCCAAGGATGCATAGCGCATGTATTAATAAATGCCTTTGAAACACCTGCCAAGTCAACTTTTTATTGTATTTAGTTCAAACGTGTCAGCAGCTAGGTGCAATTTGCAAAAACAAAAAAAAAAAAAAACATTCGAAAACAAAGCCAACTTTAACGCAAGAACGCATAACCAAAACTTACCGTTGAGTCAAGTAAAGGTGACTACATCGGTGATCTAGTAACAATACTTGACACTACTTAACACTACTACGGAAAAGACAGGCAAAAAAAAGCAAGGGAAATAAACGTATCCGAAAAAAAACTTTGAGAGACATTCTTAAGAGTAATGCAAAAATCATATCAAAGAAGCTATGAAGAATTGACGATAAGTCAAATGTTGAATATTATGCAGATCTATAGCACCGTAGGGTGGCGTGGTATTTTTCTGGATTGATTTGGAAAAAAATAACTGGGTTAAGCATTCTGTAGAGATGACTGCTTGCAACCTTACAGTAATGCAACTTAATACATGTTATGTCACAATACATGTACATTAGACTGGCTCTTCAAAAATTTTTTTTGCAAGTTTGGTGTGTGCACCTTTAGAAAGTGATTTTATGCAAAAAAAGTAAGTCATGCCAAATTTCAGCAATTAAAATTCAAAAAAACACGTGTCCCATATTACCTCTGAATTTTCAAAATTAATATACTTAATAAGTATTTTAGCTTCTAGATTTCAGTCAGATGCATACCCTGAATTCCCAAGAAAGCAATTGAGTACTTGCTAATTAAAAAATTATTTTAGAGTTTGAGACTTAGGTCTATAGTTTTTTTTTGTCAAATTTGCAACATTCTAATATTATTTTTTTAATTAAAGTAATGAGTTTATTTTTAAAGCTTCAAAGGCAGTGCGACGCGTGTTTTGATTTTTAAGGGCTGAAATTTGGCATGAGTTACTTTTTTTTTGGATAAACATCATTTTCTGAGGATGCACTCAAAAAAATTCCACAAAAAAAATAAGAACCAGTCTAATGTACATATTGTAAGGCTTGTTTCACACGTATGCGGTTCCATTTGGTTCGGTTAATTTTGGATTATTTTTTGGTCACTTCATACAAGTGTGAAACGGTATTTTGGTTTATATTTGGTACCTAATAGAAACAGTACAGCACTGAATACTCCCTCGTAAAATGATTTTTAGTATTTGTTTTTTATTTTTTTATACTTCTATAGAGAAACAACATGGTAACAACTTGACTTCTTTTTATTATGATTACTACTGAGCCTTTATACGAAACAAATACAAAACCTAGTATGAACCGTGTATGTGTGAAAAAGTTTTATTTGTTTTTGGTTGCAACAATGTACTGAATCTAATGCTATTATCTAAGTTATATTTTAGAGACTAGTAAAAGCCATGGTGGCTATAATATAAACTAAAAGGGTGTTCATAAATCCGGGTACACTATTTATTTGGAAAATGTAACTACAAGTGCCATTCAAGTGTTTTAACAATCAAAATGATATAACTTGATGAATATATACAGTAGTGGTGATAAGACTTATTATCACATACAAAGCAATTTGTACAATTACTAAACTAAGCAAACTACAGAAATTGGCAAGATTGTCCACATCTACAAAGACCAATATAAATACTTCAATTTTTTTTGTAATAACGTTAGAGTACCTAATGGACTGGTGTAACTTGGAAATATCATATCTATATAAAAAACATTATGACACCATTTTATCAAAAATGGCAATTTGCAGGCTATAGCAACAGGTCTGTAATCATTGAACAGAATATTGTAAAAATTGAAAGATTATAAACAAAAGAAACGGTTTGATATATTAAATCTTGACTAAACCAACATTGGTATGAAGAAATAGCATTGAAGCTCTTATTTTTGGTTTTAGTTTTAACTTTAATTTTAACTTATTAAGTATTTACCCATACTCAAACTATTAGCTACTTTTTTTTAATATTATTTCCAGTTTGGAACAGCCAATAATTTGAATGTTTACTTTTTGATACACCACACAAGCTTTATTTAAAATTGAGTATATTAATAAATTCGAAAATAATGCTCCAATATGCTATTATTAACTTTAGTCAATAACATTGTTTTGATTTGTTTCAGTTAAGATTTATCTTGATTAATATGGGGTTTGTTATATTTATTTAATTAATTAGAAAAGAAATAACATTTACTTTTTAAAATCTGTTGTGCACATGTATACGTTTTGTAAGAAATCAATCAATTTTTTGTCTACAGCTTTTTACGTTTATAAATTGTGTTGTCTGACTGATGATTTTCTAGTTTTTCTTTATACGATGTAATTACCAATTAATGTTAACGTGATGTAGTATTGAAAATAACATTAATGATGCAAATTAAATTTCAACAAGCTTTCGTTACACTAATAATTATGTTTGAAATTATTTTGCTGTAAATTGGAGCTTGTATTTTAGTTAATTAATTAGTTTTATAGGGTTACGTATTTAAACAGTTAATTAATAATAGTATTTGTTGAAACACGTTACAAGGTAATTAGTGTTTTATTTTAGTTAGGTATAAGTTAAAATTGATTTCAGTATACAAAATTAAATATTTAGTCTATCACTCTGAACAGTATATCTTTGTGGAAATGGGTTTTAAATCAGGTGGAGCTTTATTTATTAAACATTATATTTTAATTAAAACTGAAATTTTTAAACTCTAATTGCTTTAATGTCATATACATACAACCTAATCTTAATTAAGTTAAATGTGATATAGAGAAAGTTTGAGCACAAACAGTTAAAGTACACTAGTATGGTGACAAATGCTGGTTATCAAAAATGATTGACCAAAAGATGATAATGTTTTGCATAAAAAATAATAGCTGTTATGATACGGATCAACTTTTTAATTTTTTTTAATAATAATTTTTTATTCACGGTAAAAGTTAAACCATTGACATCTACACTATAATATATAAATAAACATATTACATCAACTAAAATAATATACATAAAATACAAAACAAGTACACAATTCAATCAATATGATTTAATTGCGACCTAAACTGCGATTTGGTACAAAACCAATTAAAATTACTTGGCAAACAATTTGCTAGTTTACACATCCTAACAAGTGGGTTGTTGCACCCGTATTTGTATTTGTGTGTAAATTCTAAAAAGCCCATGACAGTCTACTTCAGACATCACTAATTCACGCAAAAACAAAAGATTAGCCCATTTGCAACAAAGTTTAAGTAGTGGCAAACAACAACAAACATGTAATGTAAATGCGATCAAAATCAACCGCTAAAATACCCGATTTGTAAGATAATAATCTAACAAACTTATTTTAAATTTGTTTAATGCTTTTAATATGAATTTCGTAAGACGGCACCAGACGTATTCTAAATGAGTGCGCACCAAAGAACAATAAAGTAATTTGAGCGTACTTGGGGATAAATCTGCTGACATTCTGTAAACAAAACCCAGCATTTTCATAGCCCGGTTACACATATTGTTAATATGCTTGACAAATGTGAGTTTGTGATCAAAGATTACGCCCAAGTCTTTTATTTGAGAAACTTGTTTATGATAATATCATAACCTTAGTGTGATCCCTGGAGACACCTGAAGATACAAGAATTGGCTGTAAAAGGAAATTATTAATTTTTACACATGGAGTACGATTCTCTAAAATACTAGATAACCATGTAATCAAAGCATGATGGAAACCTAAAACATAAAGCTTAGCTAACAAAATACTGTGGCTCACACGATCAAAAGCCTTTAAAAATTTGGTGTAAATAGTATCAATTTGTACTCTTGATTCAAAAGCCTTCAAAATATAATTTTTGTAGCATAATAAGTTAGTAAGTGTGGAACGACTTTCACAAAAACCATGTTGTTTATCAATTATAATATTTTTGTACATCTATTGTATTTGTTCAGTTACAAGTTGATCAAATAATTTTGGAAAGGCAGATTGAATGCATATACCTCTGTAGTTAGTTATGTCTTCTTTAGCCCCAGATTTAAATAAAAACATAATGTAGTTTTGTTTCCACATATTAAAGAATTTAGATTTGCTTAAGAAAGCATTTAAAAGTAGATGTAATGGCGTAGAAATGGTACAGACGGCATCCCTTTCATAATGTTGAAAGAATGCATTCAATTCTGGGCTAAGGTTACTTTGAAGTTAATGGGTTGCGTTTAGCACTGTTTTGGTTAGGTTGTGTATTAAAGATGGCTGTGCGTTGCTGTTAGTAAGCTTTGCATTTACTTAGCAAGTGCATTGGAATCTCATTTTTTTTCATACATCCATGGCATAGAAACTCCATTCTTATTCGATGGTCTTGTTAGAAATATTCTTGATTCTTTCACAGGTTGCTATGTTGTGTCTGCTGCGGATTATTTCATTTCTGGTTTTGTTTGGGATCTTGAAAGAAGGTTTTAGTCCAGAATTTTTTTTTTGTTTGCCAAGAGGATTCCATTTATTTTTTTGGTCTTTTGGTATCTATACCAGGCAAACTTTGCTGGTTGTAGCCACTGCTTTTAAATTGTATATGCAAGTCATAACCAGTTTTGATTTGATTACTGACAATTGCAGAGCCTGCAATGCCGCATGAAAGTCAAGGCATATTTGCCCAAAGATAGCAAAATTTGCTTTCTTTTTTGTTTGTCATCGTAGATTTGAGCCTCGGTGCAGTTTTGAATATTGGTCCTATCTGTGTATCAGATAGTTAGAGTTTCTTCCTCATGCAACACGTTTGTTATGTTAAGTCTCTGGGTCTCCAGGTTTTTTCAGCATTGCAAATCTTTTCTGTGGCATAAATAAACTCTATAAGCTCTTGGCGACTTGACTAGTTTGATTGTGTTGATTACTCATCTTATGTTGCTTGTATTAATTATGGTCTTAGCTTTTTTTCAGTCTCTTTTGATTGCTTTTTTGTTTGGCAATTTCAGGTCCAGGAACAGGAGAATAAATTACGGAAAGTGAGTCTGCAGGAGCTCTTGCAGTGCCTTTGACCGACTTTGTGTATTTTCCGTTCTTGGTCCGCAGGAGTTTAATGTTCCCATTACGGTCGTTGCTTAAAGCTTTATGAAGGCGGAGGAAGTGTGGTCTTTTCATTTTGTTTGTGTTCTGTATGTGGCCCAGCCCCCGTTTTTTATGCTTTATTTGTCCCTTGTTCTGTCAAACCACTTGTTCCATCAAATGATCAAAACCATCTACTCTTTAATATAATTAGGTCAATCAAAGAAAAAAGAAGTTAATTTATATTTTATAAATATTTACTACTGTCAAAAAATGTATCATAATACATAATTATATTATTAACACCGAAGATGGCCTAATTGCCGAAACTGGTCTGTATATAAAACCAAACAAATAAGCATATAAAAGTATAAATATTTATAAAATATAACCTAACCTCTTATATTATATAATACATGCAAAATTAAATCATAACAATTATTGAAAATTTATTAAATAATAATAATAAACACTGATGATGACTGAAGTGATTGTAGATTCATTATTTATTGTTGAGTTGCGTGCCGAATTATTCGTGTCTGTATGCGCTCGCAATTAAAACATGTTTCATCAGTAATGAATCTGTTTTATGAAATATATATTTATAATATTGAACAAATTTAAAGTAAAATCAACCTTTAATATCTTATAAATTGGGTATCTCGTCGGAATATATCGATTTGAATTTTCTTTCATTCAATCTTTGGCGGAAATTGTGTGTCGTTCATCTTTCTCAAATAATCAACGTCAGGCAAACGCTACTATTTATGAAGTTTACGCATTTACTTATTAGTAGAGTAGAATATGTAGATTTGTTATACTGAAATATATCATGCCTCAGATAACGCGTAAAGAGCTCTGATACATTTTAGATTTTGTAATTTGTTATTGCACATTTGGTATAATATTATGATATTGATCATATTTCAAATTGGCAACTGACATCTAATGTGAAATACTCGATATTAAAATCACAACTTGGTTATTGCATAACCGACTATGAATGTATACTTAATAATGTTATATACGTTCGTATTATTTATTCAGTTTTGCCAATAATAAGCCCATTGATGTTTAATATTTTGTTTCAGCAATATCCATAAACGTATTGTGAGTTTATTTGTAAAGGTTAGAGACTGAATGAATATTATTATTATCATTAATATATAGTTGAGATTTGTATGTAATAGAACAGTTTCATTCCATAAAAGCATGAATCGATGTTTATTTTAGAATATATAATTATAAGATAGACCGGGGCATGACAATTCAATCGTTCTCTGTGTTTTTTATTTTGTTATAATAATAGGTTAAATAAACCATACTGCAATCATGATGATTTCGAAACAGAAAGCGCACAGAAAAGGCTCAGCTCGTGAAATACTTGGACACCTTCTAGGTCCGTATAATTAACCCGACCATCATTTCGAGAACTATCAATCGTCGTGGGATTTAATTTCAGGGTACAAGGGTACTCATTTTTTGCCGCAGCCAGAATGTGTAGGGCCCCGTCCTGTTTCACGGAAAGTATTATTGAGTTTCGAGAATTCGACAACCCGTAGAGTCACTACATAAACATGTATAAAAAACGCATGCTTTTTTCTTTACCTGTGCTTGTCTCAAAACCTTCGTAACCAACTGACCGACACATCTAATCCAGGTGTTTTAATTTTTTATATGATCAGGATGAGAACGCGACCTAAATGTACGTAGGTACATCGATATCAAACGCCTGTTAATTAATACTGCTTTATAGGGGTCATTATTTTTAAACGAGTAATTAGCAAGGTGGATGTGCTGTAATATTAAATGATTTTACGGCCACACCGTTTGTCAATTTAACCAATTAGCAATCGACACTTTAATACGATTGTATCACTTAAAATTTTATATTTAACTACTTATGTTAATTATAATGTGTATACTATTATATTAATATTATGTTTTTAATTAAATTATATATATATATAAACATTTATATATTTAATTTTTGTAAAATTATAAATGACAGTAAACTTAGAGAAAGTAAAAACTTATCTAAAAGTAAGTAAATTTCATGTGTTATTATAACATTTAAGATGACTACAACACATATTTTATTCTGTCAGGTTTACTTTGAATTCGAGAAAGAAATTATATTGAAACTTGTAAAAGAAATTAACGAATCACCTATAGAAACTTGAATTAAACTTAAAAAATGTTTTTTGGTTTTAATTTTATTGGTATAATTTAAACAGCAAAAATGTCTATAAAACAATAAATTCATTGTACATAATTTTCGAAATGATCAAAACAATCTAGTTATTAATTTAAAAAAAAACAGTAATTTTTGCAAACTAATTTACATCTAACTCTATTATTATAGTTCCTCCTAGTGCTGAACCTACAATGCCGGCTAGTGCTAAAATAAAGGGTCCAATTTATTTTAGGCAAAGGGTTGTTAAAAGATAACTTCTTAAATAGGCATTAGGTATAGATAAAATTTTACTATTGTTCTTAAAACATTTGTAAAACTTATACCTAAAAATCAGATTAAAAAATTAATAAAATATGTTAATTTCTACTTTGTCAAATTTTAAAACCAAACAACTTCATTAAGATAGTCAATATGAGTTTGACCAAACCGTTTGACAACAGATTTTTTTAAGTTAGTCACAAATGTAGAAAATCTTGAAGTAGCTCTAGACATTTTAAAACATTTCATAAGGTATAGCATTTTAATCTTATTAACAAGTTTTATTGTCTTGATCGTAAATCTGCAAAACTTATCAACAGTTTTCTTAACAATAAAAAAGTAATAGTTAGAATTAAAGGTTGTAACTCTGACCTCAAAATCATAAATGCTGGTGTTTCTCAATGTTCTGCCCTTTGGCCAACTCTATTTAAGGTTTACATTAAAAAACTTTTTAAAATAACTAAAAGTTTTATTTAATTTTTTTCAAGGTTATAATCAATAGCATCTATAAACAAAGATTTCTAAACAATATTTGAATGAGGCACCCAAACATGGCCAATTTTAACACATAACTTAACTTATAATGTTTTAAAATTAAAATCCAAGGTATTATCGGTACCAAATATTAAACTTAACAACAAATCCATATCTAAATCTTCTTCAATTTGTTATCTATAGATTACAATCTCACATAATCTTTTCTGGAACTACCATGTTATTGACAAAGCTTTGAGAGTATCTAGAAATCTGGGATTTCTTAATAAATGTAATAATATTTTTACTTCTGTTCAACTTTTGCATATATATAAAACTTATAATTGTCCTTGTATTGAATATTGTTTCCAAGTATAGGGAGGAGCATTAGTAACTACACTATCTCTTCTAAACTTTTTTAAAAACAAGCTATTCGGATCATTGCCGATTCAAAATTGACTAATGATTTAGATACTTTACAACACAGGCATAATGATGCAGATCTTTGTATTTTCTATAGATATTTCTATGGTCATTGTTCATACAAAATATAAAACATATTGCCATCTAAACAAATATTTACTCGTAGTACAAGGCTTGCTAGAAATTCTAACAAATATTCATTGACAGTTTAAAGATGTAGAACCGAAACTTTTAAGAGAGATTTCTTTAACCGTACTATTGATACATGGAAAAAACTTTAAAATTCAGTATTTCTCAAGACCTTTAAGCCACAAATATTCAAGGTCAATGTTCACAGACAGTTTAAATTTAGTTTTTAATGTAATAATTTCATCGTGTGTAGTTTTATTTGTTGAAAATCAAAAGTATTTTTATGTTGTGGTAACATATTAAGTAATTTTTAAATAACACATTTTAAAACTAAATAAAAAAAAGTAAATTTGACAAAAAAATATTTTATTGGGAGATTTAGTTAGTTTAGTACTTAAAGAGTTGAATAAAAAATCTAGGAAATTATGGTGACAATAGGATGAACATGGCAAGAAGTTGGTAAATTTGGGCATCGATATAGAATTATTCATATCAAACATATGGTTTTAGCACAAACTTATTTAAATGTGTACATGGCATAGTAGTAAAACAAAACTATGATTGACTTTGTGGTTTATGATGCAGTTTATAAGAGCGATACGTGGAACTGAATGTGGAACTGATCAACCTTGTCATATCAAAAGTGGACCTTGTTTGTAAATTTATTAAGAAAGAGCAAAAAAAAACTAAACAGTTAGGAGTAAAAATGGATATTAAATGACAGTATTAGATAAAAAAATATTAAAAAAACTGTTGAACAAAAATTAGTTTGACAAGAGAAAGAATTGAATGAGGAAATTATGTATAAAAAGAGTAGATTGTGTAATGCTGTGTGTGGAGTGATAAGGTTGAAAATTTTAAGAGAAATGCATGGTAAAAGTGAATTGCAGAAAAAGATGAGATGCAAAAAGTAGATTGAAGATTAAAAAAACTGAATGCAAAAAAGTAGTAAAGATAAGTAAGTAACAAATAAAAACAAAAAAAAATGCCAAATGATTTGGAGTGCAAGAGAAAGGTTCTGGCATCTGGAATGATTGTGATGAAATAAGGACGGTATTAGAGGGCTCTAGATAGATTATGTTGTGCAATTGTGCTAGTGTTGAAAAGATTACGGGTAAAATAATACAGTAAACGGGTAAAACAAAATAAATGAAAATTAAAAGCAATAGATTGAAGAAATAAGCATGATGCGTACAAAAAGAAAAAATTGAATGCAAAGAAAATAGTAAAGAAAAGTAAGGAACAAATAACAACAACAAAATTACGGGTAAAATCATAAACAATGGAGAAATATGACTTATTGATAGATTGATTGACTTATTCAATTTGTGTTTTAGAAAACCGACAATCCTAAGTAATTGGAAAGATGCTGTGTGTTTGTTGAGTATTTTAGGAAAAATGCCGGGTTTTGACTGGTATCATTGACCAAATTTTTGCATTTATACAAGTAGAAAAGAAAGTGTATTGTGAGTTTATGATCTAGAGAAAGCATATGATTTAGTGAACAGACATATACACTAGCGAGCAAAAAATAGAGGTCACTTTAAAGTAATGACTTAACTTTGGATTTTTGTTTTAACTTTATGTTAGCAAATTGTAAACAATTGTACTGTATTTTGTACACTAAATTAAAAATTTAATGTTAAATTGTAAATATTGTTTTTAATGCGTATTTTGGAAATATCACAAAGTTACAGTTCAGACAAAGTTTGAATTTTTGTTCTTAGGACTAATATGGAACAAAAAATATGGAAAAAAACTTATTACTAATAACGAGTTTTGCCCCCTCTTGCATTAATGACTGCTTGAAGTCGACGAGGAAAACTTTGGCTCATAGTTGTCATGACGGGCATAATCTTTGAGAACCTCTATAATGTATCTGTGAGCTATCAATGAGCTATTTTCTATAAAGACCAACTCTCTGCGTGCTTTGGTAGAAATTCCTGCTCAAACTATAACCGACCCACCGCCAAATGGAAATTGCTCATCAATACAAACTGAAGCGTATCTTTCTCTGCGTCTTCTCCACACTTTTAGACGTCCGTCTGATCCATTGAAGCAAAAGCGCAACTCATCTGAAAATTGTACAGTCTACATTATTCTATGCCCGGTGATTTTGAGCAAAAATCAATATTGATGTTGGCGTTGTAAAGGTAAACCTGTAGTCATCTTTCTACAAGACCATCAAGCAGCCCAAAGTTTTTTTTTAACAGTTTATTGACTAACATTTACATCTCTAACTTTATGAGGTTGATTTTGTAGATAACTAATACGAATACTATTTCGCAAACTTGTGGATACCGTCATCTTTGTTTGTGGTAACTTTTTTTGTCTGGATCCTGATCTTCTGGTTATCAGGCCAGCATCCAAGTAACGCTGAAACACTTTTTGTACAGCACAAAAGCTTTTACCAACAATTTTTGCAATTTTACGTTTTCCACATGAAGTTAAAACAGCAAACATAAAGTTAAAACAAAAATTTTAAAGTTAAATCATAATTTTAATGTGATCTCTATTTTTTGCTTGCCGGTGTATTATAGAATGTTTTAGATGAGTAAATAACTGTTTATTAAATGTTAGTATTGCTTTTTATAGTGGTAGCAGTACGTGCGTTATGGTGGAAGGAGCAATTAGTTCAACATATAACATTTACTGCTTTCCTTTCAAGAGCAACACACTCCCGGAGATTGACGCACAGAACCGTTCTGATACACCGTCGTGGTAGGTAGTGCATGAGAGGAGAGGGGAAGGAAACTTTGAACAAGTTGGGGCGTCGCGCTCTCTGTGAAAGGTACATGGGGCGTCAAGCACAAAATTGTTTGGAACCGTCCAGAACAGTGAAAGGAAAGCATCTATTGTACCAGACAAGGATGCGTTGTGTCCTCGTGGTTGATTAATATTGTGCACGTAATAAATGTTGTCTATAAGCAAGAGGGGTTTGTAGACAACGTTTTTTTTAAGCTTTGTTTGACCTTCTAGCAGATTTACTTTTATATATAATTCTTCATTTGGCTTTTTCTCTAGCAGCAAGGTGTATATTTTGTATGCTTTGTTGCGTAATGTACTTATCTATTGGGCATACTTACTATTTATTTGCTAAGAATGTCTATAGTTTTCTACACATCATTCATAATTATTCTTAATTTATAAATCACATCCACATTTGGTGTTTTTTTATTTGTCGCTATTTAGTATGCTTTGTAATTTCTTCAAGTTGTACATTATTATATTATCTTATTTTCATTTTTTGTGTTTGATCTTTCAATTAATTAAATGAAAGGTTTTTTTTCATTTTTTTATTGTAATTGTTTTGTTATGTTTTTTTGTGGTTTTTTGTAGGTGTTTATGTATTTTCATGCTTTTTTTTTGTTTGTATTGTTTTTATTTTTAGTTCTTTTTTAGGTATTTGCTTTAATTTTTGCATTTTTGTTTTTATATTTTTGCGTTATGTGGTACATTTTTTTGTTGCTATATTTCTTTTCCATTTGTCCAATATCTATTTTTTGTTCTTTTTTTTTTTTCTGCAAGCACTTATTACTCCATCATCGGTTTTTGACTAATTTTGATGATGTTTTAATATACACTGTTTTATTGTTAAGTTTTTAATTATTTTTTTAGATTTTATTTTCATTTCCATTTCTTTTTGTTTAAAAATTATTTTTTTTGCAGATTTTCATACAACTTGTTTTGTTGTCTTTTGTTCATTCTACTTTTGTAGGTAACTGTTTTGTTTACTCTATTCTGTTTACGTATTATTTCACTTGTTGAATACACTTTTAGTGGTGCGTGATTTGGTCTAAGCTTTTACTTTACCATTTTGTTATGTCTTGTTTTGCATCTTTATTTACTAGCACGTAGTCAATAACTGATTGCTCCTTAATCCTCACATAAACATATTGTTATTTTTTGTAGTCTGCAATGTTTTCATTAAATACGTCTTAATTCTTTTTTCAATCATTTTTATGATGTCATTCCATATAGTCCAGCAGCTGGTAACAAAAAAGTGCAAGAGTTTTAGAAAGTCTGATATTTTTAGATCGGACTGTATCGGACACCTGGCGCTGGCACGCTAAGAAAAGTGTAATTTTAATTAATACCCAAAAACTGTTTTGGAAAAGCTGAAAATTCATTGGCAGATAGTCGATGCATTACAACACGGCATCAGCATAGCTGCGTACATGTTACAAGAACTAACTCAATGCAATTGATTTGGAAAAACTGAAATTTGGGAATATATCAAATTACGTTATATTTATGAATTAAATAAATCAAACAGTCAGACATAGTTTTCATAAAACCTAATCGGTCAGCAGCCAATTAAAGTCGTGATAAAGCGCACGGCAAAAAATAAAAAAGTATTTATTTATTGGTTGAACTAAGCAGTAGATGCAGCATAGTCAACCAATACGTTATAGTTGCCACAAATACGTCACGGTAGTTCGATAGAATAACTTATGATATTTTCTTCATGTGACACGTAGAAACGGAACGAGTATTTGATATATTTTCAAATTTCAGCTTGCAACTCTTGCACTTTTTTGTTATCAGCTCCTGGATCATTATCATGTACTTTGAGCCTTTACGTTTGATGTAGTTTTCATGTTTATTTTTGTGGTTTCAATTTGTGCAATAAAATAATAATAATGATTTTTTGTCTTTTGTTCTGACTTTTTTATTAATTTTGTAGTGTTTAATATCCTTTTTTTGATTCTGGCCAGCAAATAATTTTGTCTTATTATATGGTTATTGTTGTCTTCTCTATTCTGCTCTTGTGATATTTTTTTACGTATCCTAGTTACAATTCCAACCACTACCCCACTTCTTTTTATTTCAACTGCATGGTTTTCATCTTTGTTTTGTCTGCTTCTTTGTTGTTTATTTTGGCCACATTTTAAAAAATACTAATTTCTTACTTCTTATCATATCTCCACCATATATCAAGTTTAACTTTTTTGTAGCTTAACCTTTTTTTCCTTTCTGTTCTGCGCTGTCAAACTCGTGACATATTTTTAACTTTGATTTTGTGTTTCAAGGCATCAATTGTCTCTTGATGGTTAGAGTAACATTTATCTTTAAGGTTTCCCCACAAAAAAATTCAACGGGGTTAAATCACAGCTTTTAGGCTGTCAATTGACATCAGCATTTTGGCTGATTGTTTGATTTCCAAAAACAATCCTAGCGGTTACATGTTGTGGATGCATAAGCAATTTAATAGTCCTGTGTGAATTCTCTGATTTACAAATGCAACAATTTTGCTTATTGACATAGCTTCTAAGATGAAAATGAGCTTAATTAGAAAACACGATTTTTCAATAATAATGCTCATCTACGGCCGAACAATCTTTAGCTCATTGGGCAAACTGAAAACGCATCGGATGGTCATGCGGTTTTATTTCTTGGACGAATTGAACTTTGTAGGCCTTTAAATCGGAGTCTTTATGCAAAATTTTTCTCAGAGAATTACGAGAAATGTTTAGATTCTGAGAACAATGACGAGTTGATGACGCATGTTTCCGCACACTCGGAGCAACAGCATTAATTTTTCTTGCCGAACGCACTGGAAAAGAACGGAAACATGTTGTTTTATCCACTAACAATCCAGTTTTGCAAACACGCTTCACAAATTGGTCCACAAACTACGTTGAAGGCACTTCTTTTCTATCAAATTTGTTTCGTAAATTTCTTACCGTTTGAGTAGAAATTTTTTGTCAACTTATAAATGTCATTATACCCATTTATTGGTTATTCTGTTATCAATCTTTAAAAAACTAATGTTTACTAAACAATGTGTTGTGATGACAAGAAAAAGAAATTCTAGTACTGCTCAAATTAAGTGTTAAAATTAAATTTATACTGACTTTTTGTTTTAGCAAACTTACGTCTTTCACTAAGACCAGTTTATGCCACGACAAAGCTACACGTTATCTTTTCAACTAAGTTACCATTTCCAGAATTTTAATAAATATTTACAGTTGCAAAAGCCAATATTTTAGGGCTTACGCTTATGTTACTACCGCTCAAACTGCTTTTGAATATGTACCTGAATAGACAAATATATACTATCGCGCTCATTAATTGAGAAAATGGAGGTGCTGTAGATACTGACGAGGCCTAGTATCTGGTCCACCCACACTCTCATATTAAATGTTATTATGATTAAATGGACACCAATCATATATTAGACTAACGTCCTGAATTAATAAAATAATAAATTTTCTTTAAAGTTTCTGCAGGAAATGTATTTTGAAGTATTCTTCCTGTAGCATATTAATTAATGTCAAACATTACACATGCCTGGAAGATATTGACAATTTTTACAAAAACGTTAGTTGATAGATAATGACTTGTTTAACCGGTGACTGATGGCAGTTTGAAAATTTATTTTAATTCTCTTTTAATTTTATAATAAGATCAATTTCCATAAAAAATCATAAAACTTATGTACCAAATAAAAAAAAAATCTTTTTTACTGGATAATAACTAAAGTTCTGTTTATTGCTGGTTGACGTAGTTCTTTAAATTTTTTTATTGCTGCCATAAAAGCTGTTTACGTCAGATGCCTTTTTTGCTTTCTATCTTCCTTTCAAGAATCAGTAGGGGAGTTTGGTATCTCGGCTCTCTTAATATATGGCCTATGTAGCTGATCTTCTTCACAATTTGTTAAAAGATGCTGTTTTTATTGTACAGGTTTTGGCTCTATATAATAACTAGCCAGACGTAGTACTTAACCATAATAAGGCGGATTTGTAAGTTCAGGTTCTTGTCACATATAAGGGGGCAAAATTTGTTGAATGTTTGTCTGGCTTGTTCTACTTTACTCTTGATTCTTTGTTGAGGATTTCATTTGTTGTTCACTAGGTGTCTAGGCATCTCGTGTTCTCAGTTCTTTCAATCATCTTTCTTCTGACCGCAATCAAAACTCTTGTCTGGTTATTGCAACTTATGGATTTTGTTTGGGCTTTGTTTATGTTTTAGTTCAGCTTCTGTCCTTTATTTATTTATGTTGTTTAGAAGCCGTTGTAGGTTTTGCTGATTGCTTGTTATAATTACAGTATCGTCCGCATATCTAATATTATTGATTGGTTTTGTTTACTTTTATGCCAAGTTCTAGATTATTAAAGGCTTTCAAGAATAATTGTTTAAAATAGAAATTAACTAACATTGCTGTCAAACGCTTTTTCGTAGTCAATGAAGCAAAAAAGATGTCTTTAGCTTTTTCTTCTTATAGTGCCGTGTGTTTTCTACGTGCGTAGTCTCTCCTCTCGTATGTTTTTAGTGTGCGATAATAGTTCTACACAAACATGCAAAACCTACAGTTTACCCGGGCTACCTTCTCAACAGTCCTCGCACTAGACTATTGTGCTACGGTTGTGTTTCCACTTAGCCCTTCAATTTGCAAGAATATTTTTAGGACGTGGCTTATTAACAAAATTTGCCTATGGTCCTTGTACTTGAATGCATTCTTTTTGGAAAACTTTATAAATGTTGACTTTCACTAGTTAACTGAAAGTTGTCTGGTGTTGTAAATGCGGTTGCACAACTTTAAAAATATGTCTATGTTTTATTCTTGTATTTGTTTCATTTTTGTGTCTATGTGTTTGGAGTACGATTTTGCTATTGCGGTTGTTGCAGGAGTTCTATTTAAAAATAAAAAGTTAAGAAACTGCTATAATAAAAAAATTTTAAACCAAATTGTTTGAAATTGTTTTTTTAATATTTTATGGTTGAAAATTTATTTAGGTGTACCGGTAATTTTGACTTACCCTGTATAAATAAGTGGTATCTACTACTGGTGCTAGATTTTGTATTAAAATCATATTTTTAATTAAGAGTTAATTTGTAGAATTGTGTATATGAGCGCATGATGGTGTTTAATCGTATATCTAGAAATGGGATGACAAGTGGATTTATGTTTATTTTTGCACACGTAGTTACGAGTATCATAAAGCTCTGTTTTGTAATGATTTAAAGTGAGTCTGTTTGATAAGAATCATTTAACAATACCTGACATATCCTCTCTCACCCATCTTCAACGTAATTCATGATTTGTGAATCCATATTTATGCTACATACTTTTTTTCTGAAATCATCAACAGCAATTTCTGTTTACGTTTCGTCTTATAATATATATTTTATTTGTTTAGCAATGTAATATGTGAAAATATAAATTTTCCATCAGACACGCAAACATTATGAATGAAATGCGCATGTGATTTATGTTTATCTTACAATTTAAATTGATATGTATTTTTTAATAATGAAACAATTTTATACTGTAAAAACAAAATAATTTGCAAGCTATTTGGAAAGCAAGTGGATGCCTCGGGTGATGCCAGCGGGTAGTTATTAACCCCTGATGAATATAAAATATACTTGTTATATAATAAAGAGAAACAGAAAAACAAATACATTGATTATGATATTAATAAATAAGAAAAATATTATGTTATTTATTTGAAATTATTATTCATTTTATTCGAAATGAATTAATAGTTTATTTTATTAAATTATTTATTTATTTGGAATTAGTTTTGATAATTATATATCATTTTCAAGTAGATGTAAATTATCTATAATAATTGATTAATTGATTAATTTAAATTAAATTTATGTTTTTTTATGTGTGTATTTACTATTTTAAAACAAACTCATTTATTGTCGTTAGTAACAATGTTTTATTCTACAAACTATTTCAAAAGATTATAGATAGTTTCTATTTAGTTATCTCTAATTTATAAAAAACTATAAATAAGTAACGTTATTTATAATATATAAATGCTAATAATTTCAAAACTTGTTAACAATTTGTACCTAGAAGAAAATTATAATAATAATTTTCACGCGATTACAGAGAAATTGTATTGTGGTGTAAAGGAAAAATATAATTTATACGACGTAATTAAACATCCATGTTATTATACGGCTTTTAACATTGTAATTCCTTGAAATAGTAGAAGGAAATAGTGGTTGGTAATCACCGAGTCACGGGCACATAAAAGTTACGCCGCTCTGATAAATTATATCCAAATGTAATGTCATTCCGCGAACACCCTCAAACGATGATAGGCAAAAGTGTTATGACATTAATGCGCATTAATTTATCTTTCCATTCTTATACGTCTACTCATGTTTAGATAAATAATCTGGTTTCCCTCTGTCGGTATCTTCAAAGTTTCCTAATCATTGTTATGAGGTTTCCGTTTCCTTTATTGTTTTTTTGTATTCTCGTTATTTATTAATTTAATTATTAACTTCTGCAAATACATTTAACGCGGATACCGCTTCGAAGAACTTTGTTCTTGTTTTTCCACCATGGATAGCTGTCAGGATGAATAAAAATAACAAAGTTTATTTAGTTTTAATTACAGGATTTTTATACATTACATGACAAAATAAAATAGTAGCGCAAAATATTTTTTTTTTACTAAAAATTAACAAACTTTATTAATTTCGAATTATCTACTATATTTAGATGGTATAGTAAATATATTTTTAATCAAAAAATAATGAACAATTTTACAGATTATAATTAATTTAAAGGAATTGAAACGAAAATATAGTCTGCAGATTAGCACTATATTGAAAATAAATATTAGTGGTGGATATGCTATACAAACTATAATCAATTTTCAATTAAATGAATTTACAAGCCGTGATTAAAATTTTCATAAAACAGTTACTAGTAATATACTATCTATGCAACTTTAGCTGTAATTTTAATAAGTTTATTTAATTAGTTTTAGCAATTGGGAGTAGTAGAAAAAAATAAAGTGTCTCAGCATAGGAAAAGTATGATTAGTTTGATGGTAGATAGATTTAATGCTAGAGTTTTTACTCTATTAATAAATAAAAAAAATCACATTTTGCTGATTAATCATGTTACCCCCAATTAACAACAGAGCCTAGTTATTTCCAAATGCAATTCCGCCATACACAATTATTATTCTAAGTATCACTACATAATATAAGAGATTACAATAAAATTGTGTTTTTTGAAAAAATAAAACTTATTCAAACATAAACATTTAAGCGGCATAATGTTCAAATTAAAGTGATTTCAGTTAACTCCAAAGCCTAATGTATTAGTCCTGTCTGCGGTCAGGTTTGTTTTCATAAGTGAAACCGGTAAGAGTGAATTGACGGTCCTTCCAGATGCTACAAGTGCCACATGGTTCGACACATTACAAAGAAGACTACAAAGCAGAAACGATAAGGTCGGGAAATGGTCCAGAAGCTGAAGGAGAAAGGAAGGGATGCAGTTGAATATAAAGCTGCTTCAAACGAACCTAAAGAACAAAAAGGTCATGAACCTATTTAATCACACGTGTTTCTCTAAAGTGATAGACATTCTCTTAGTAGCTGAGACAAACCGGAATATATCAAGGAATAACAAAATGTGATTTTCGGATAAATAAGACGGCGCTGCAATCAACATACCAGGTACTAACAGCAAGTTTACGAAAACAGCTGATGGAAAAGGTTTTGTCTGGATAGAAACTGTACAGACAAGAATATATTTATGTGTTATATGTCATCTAATACCGCTATAACACATTTCTAACAATTTTTGTACACACTGCACCAAGAGTTGAAACATAAAATAGAAATCCTTATAGGCGGGGATTATAATGCAAAATCCGTAATATGTGGGTCGTCAAAGAGAGAAAAACCAATTTAGGCAAATGGCTAAGTGAGCTATAAATACACATCATTAACGCACCTACATACAAAAAATTCCTCAAAAACATCACACATAGACAATGACATGATAAGAAAAACTGTAGGTTGACGAGTTAGCCAAGAAAAAAACTTAAGTGCTTACAAAAACATACTCATGAGCATTACAGTGTAGGAAGCAAATAAAAATCTCTAAAGAACGCATAAAAACATGGCGGTTTAACGGAACAAAACTGTAGCAGTTCAATAATTAAAAACATTGATCAGTGATCACTATTGTTATTTAATAAAAGTAATAATTTTTATAAAATAAATAAATAATATTTAATTTAGTATAAAGGTATTTTTGCCGGACTGATTGTCGCCGTTGTCGTTGTTTATTCTGCTGGCTTTAGTGCTTCTGTTTTTACACGTAAGTTGCGTTGATTTGTTTGAATGCTCCAGCCAATGAATAACTCGGTTGTTCTAGGCACATGCGCTCAATTCTTTAATGAGCTGTTATCATACATATGAAGCGGCATTTAACCGGCAATAGTGACTGCAAGTGATGTTATAGCCTAAAATAATTTTAGTTTTGCATTTGTGTTGTTCTTTATACTGTCGCTCTCTCACATTCCCGTGTTTTGTGTATTTTTTCTTGTCGATTATAATTTTATCGATTTGTAGTTTTTACATTATATGGTTAATTGTATCTATTGTAGTATTGTATAGTATATTTAAAGTAAACGTTAATTGTACCAATTGTTAATTAATCCAATTATCGGTGTACCTACATTTTCAACAATGGACACGATTCTGGTAAAAACCTTAAATAGATATTCTAGCCTTCCGACGATTAGTTCTTGATTTTATGTCGACAATTTATCAATTTCAAATGCCACAACAGCTCTAACTTCACTCAACGTTTGGTTTTTAATGCAAAAACCTGAAGATGACTACATAGTCAAAACAGGTCGTTAATATATTTAAATAATAAAATACAAATGTTAATTATAAAGATCTGAATTTATTTTATTAACCCAATATTTGGATTAAAGACTAAGAATTTATCAACACATCAATCCAATCATCAATTCATGCTTGCGTTTAATTTTTGGAATAAGGAAATACGATAGAATATCTCATAAGCTCAGGGAAATAAATTGGTTAAATATGTGTCAACGTAGAATGCTACATAGTGTCTGTTTATTTCATATAATTGTTACAACCCACAAACCAGCATATTTGTATAGCAGGTTAACTTTCCGCACGGATATTCATAATCTGAATATTAGATTCAAAGGCACTCTCACTCCACGAACTCATAAGATAGAATTTTTTAAAAAAGGTTTTTTATACCAAATAACTAAAGCGTATAACTCGGTACCCTCTCAATTTAAATATTTGCCGGCATCAAATTTTAAAGAAAAAATGAAAACCGTTCTGAACTTTCTGGAATTTTTACTTCTTTGTTTATATATCATATCATCTATATTATTGTTTGCATGTGTGTGTATTTTAAATTAAATAAAACTTTGGAATTAAATTAGAATTGTGTTTTATAGTTATGAACAAATTATAAGGGCAAATGGTAGAACAGATTCCATTAGTTTTGATCTGAATTTGTCCTATTTACAGTACTTACAGTACAATCTATTATTATTATTATTATTATTTTTAATTTATAGAAGTGTTACTTTGTTACTGTTACGTTCTGTAAATAAATGCAATTTAATATTATTATTATTATCATCAAAGTACCTACATTTGTTTAATTATAAAACGTTAAAAATTTATATTGAAGTATAATACAAACACGATAAGGGCCTCGAGAAAATGAATTTGAAGCTACGCCACTGAAGAAAACAGACCTAAAACGCAAAGTAAAGACTGCAAAAAGTAAGCCTGAGTTATGCAAAGAAATTGACCAAGATCTACGAAGAACTGGTTACAAAATAATGTTTTGGAAGCTGAGATTGAATAACCCTATTAGACTTGCTGATGAGGATTTACTTAAAGTGGCTCACACTTGCTCTCACGTCATTATAAAATTAACTGGGCAAACAGACCTATAATAACAGAACTTATAATCCGTATTAGAAGAAAAGGTTATAAAGACAAGAAGGAAAATTAAACATGAAAAAGCTACTTGCCAAGATGGCATTCTACCGGAAGTAGCAATGGTCGTAGCATAAAACACACAAAGTTAGTAGCATAAGTATTCAACGGTCTAGTGACCAAAATATTCTATCGAAATGAAAACTAACGTTACTGGAAAAGTTAATCAAAACTGCCACTGGAAATGTGGCGTACAGATCACCGTGCCTAATTAACACAATAGGTAAACTCTTTGAGCGTATATTGAACAAAGAAAATAACAAATTCCTGTAGCGTTCAACCATAAATGCTATTAAGACGGTCAAAGCTGTGACGGTAGTAGCACATTCGAACCGCAAATAGAGATATGCTATATTAGTGACGCTGGACTTAAAAATGCATTCAACTTGGTTTTCTGGAAAGGCATAATATGGGTTTTGGAAGTCAGGCAAGTTGCTCTATATCTTGTAAGGATGATATGCAGCTACATACAAGATAAAGAAATTTAAGTAAGGGATAGCCAAAACTGGAGAAAGTCTATGACTTTTAGTTTTCTACAAGGTTTGAGCTTAGAACCGACACTGTGGAATATATACTACCACAATGTTTTGAAACAATTAACCCCCAACAGCGTTACAGTAATGATGCAAATGACTTGGCAATAGTAGTAAGCAAACCAGGCGGAGAAACAATTTAAAATATGCAGAATGGGCTGTAGTCAGAATAGGTATATGGATTGGAAAGAGAGGTTTGGAATTAGATCACAAGAAGATGAAAAAAGTAGTACTTACTGGTAAAAATATCTTACGAGATATAATTGTGGGAGACAACGTAAAAATAGGTGTAGTAGAAATCTTAATATAGGAGTGCACATTATATAAACTTCAATATGAAAGCGCACACTGTAGATAGAAATCTCCAAATAAACAAAAAAAAAATGCAGCAACTGCGCTTAGTCAACTGATACTAAATTTAAGAAGTGCAAGAACAGGACGCCGAGTGAAACTGTATGCGTTCTTGTATGATACAAGTTTGCTCAAAACAAAACTAAATTTAGAAAACTGATTGTTAAGACGCAGAGGAAAGCAGCAATTAGAACTGCTAGTGCTTACCTGGGATTAGTACCAGAGCATTTAGTGGCAAAACACCGATACTACAGCCGAAGGACATTGAAATGAAGTGAACCGAGTGAGACCGGTCAGTAGCGATGAATGCTGATACACAGGATAACACCGTGACTAACACAAACTAACACAGCAAAATAAACTACTTTACAGTATCTCCGCATCATACGAGTTACTGTCTCTCGCCATTATTGTATGATGGAATCACACGGTGCAAGTAGCTGCACTGCAAGTAACTGACTATGCTAGCACTGTGTAACCAGGCCTTAATGCTATGTTGCGTTATATTTGTGCAGTTTTGACATACACTCACAAATTTAATTTGGATTTTAGAAAAATAGAGCTGTTTTGCCGGATGTTAGGGATGGATTGGTTTTATAGAAATAACAACAGATTACGATACTATTCTCACACTGGTTTAAAAGTATCAAAAAAATGCAAACGTTATCATAAAAATAATTTGTTTGTTATATTTGAAGACTACTATAATAGCTCGGAGGATTTTATCGAATGTCGAACAATCAGTATGATCATGTCTGGCAGAGGAATTAAAAAGTTTTTAAAATCTCGCAGAAAATTGTGTAGACAATTTTCTTGTTGGTCAGGCGTATGCAAAAGCTTTTTGAACTCTGATTTTGTTACAAAACATATTTCTATGTAGTGTATAACCTAACTTGCAGAACGTAAAAAAAGCAACAAAAAGTTATATTGTTGCAATTTTTATTTGTTTATGCAAAAAAATCTTGATCGACAACTTGACGCTAAGTTTTTCTAACTTTCATCTACGCAATAAAAATTAGCACCGTTGATTCATTTGCATTTTCAAATATGTATAGTGACTAAAAGGTAGTTAGTTTTTCATTTATTTTATAGCGTTGTTGTACAAATTTTGACCGTAAAATACATAAATTAATTAAATTACTCAATTTATCTAAGATGTTTGAAATGTGTGTGTATGCTTTATGTTGTAGTGATTTTAAAAACTTAACTCTGTTTTACCATTAATTTTAACTTCTTCTATTCTTATCAACTCATAATTGGTTTTAAAATTTTTTTGTTGTAAATTTTGTTTTTTAGTCAAGATGTATAACATAAAATGTATCAATTATCAAATTGAGAACTGTTTACTAGCTAAAAATGGCATCAAAGTTTTCTATTTAACAAACCTCAAGGTTTTAATTTTGTCTTGGGATTCTGTTAAAATTGCTTAAGAGATCAATTTGTTAAAGTTCCACAATCTCAAATATCAGTTTAGATGTTATTGACAAACAAATCCAAATGTATTAATATATATAATAAAAATTTAAGCATTATGCGTATGGCAAAATAACCGTTGCATAATAATACATATATAAAAATAGTATATTAAATACGAGTTTTATAAGATTCATTGCATGCAAAAGATTAAAAAACAAAGCAGAAGACAAGTATTTTAAACTACAAATGCAATAAATATATGATTAAAATCAAGGAGTTGACATATTTTTATTCTGAAGAGAGTGCAGAAGTATTAATGTAACAAAAGTAATGTAGTATAGCTTACATTATAATTAAGACGTTTTCACAGTCATGTGAAGTGGATTATTTATTTTTGTACATATTACCTATATAAAAAGTATAGTTATTAAACGTATAGATATTACAAACTATACAAAAATAAAAACTAAACTATTATTTTTTATTTGAAAATAATATTATTTAAACAACAATCAATATTAACATCGGTTGAATAGAAACATTGAAACAATACAAAACAATTTAAATGTAAATTGCCAATCGTAAATATGGACATATTAACAACTTGCCAAAGCGCAATTGTGCGTCATTTTTTAAACTTTTTAACCAAAACATTGTGTTTGCTGCTGCATATATATCAAATATGCGTTGCAGAAAAAATGCAAATAATTTTACAGTATAATCAACATAATTGCATGCATAGGACAAAACAGTACTTTTATTATTGCAAACAATTGTTATATAATTTGCCCCTATACAATGCGATATTCTAAAAACCCCTATATTTATAAGGTGACTAATAGGATGAATTTACTGAGATAATGTGTAATTACATAAAATATATATTATGCATTATTATAAAAAATGCATATAAACACGCTAATAGGTACTTTTACTGCAAACTATTCCGCTAATTGAAATTATGCATAGATTACTTTATTTCCGGAATTTTGAAATTATTTCTATGGAAATGTTACAATACATAAAACGTAATAAATCAATATTATTAAATATGTACTACATAGAAATATAGATATACAACATTTACATATCCTGTATATTAAAAAAAAGATTAGGACAAATGTTATGGTAGATAGTAAGGATGTTATAATTGTTTACTTTCAAAAATCTATTTAATAGTTATCATCTTGTTTTAAAAGGTTTATTTTGTTATTTAAACAATAATAAAAAAAAAATTGTAAATGCAAATGTTTTTCAAAACACAAAAAAACTCTGATAGTTACAACAAAAATAAAAAATTAGAGATAAGAAAATTTGTTTGTTGTAAAGAGTAAGTCTCGTTTTCAAGTGTAACTACTTAGCATTAACACTCTATACATACGTATACAAAGTGTTGCAGTTTACTTACTTACAGTTACTTCTTTAATTAACAAAAATATCTTTTCAAAGTTTTATTATTAAACTGTCAAATAAGCAAAACTTATTAAGCGAGCATAATTTAAAAAAGAAATGCCATAAACGCTATGTTGCATAGAGGCTAGAATTAATCCCAGTAGATGCCAAAAGGTTTGAGCAATGAAAAAAGATTATAATTTAGAAATTGTATATTTTCAATAAAAAAATTAAAAGTTTTAGATTTTATGGAATTTTTGTATCAATTTTTAAAATAAATTCGAACGCATTGCAATAAAAGTTTGTGTATTGCAATTTTTTACATAAAAATATCTGTTGATTTTGTTTGTAGATGATGAAGAGAGAACCAAGAAAAACATTTTAAAAATAGAAAACTACTAAAATAGACAGTCTAAAATATATTTGGTTACATATTACGGCAATTTGTTGCAAGAGTGTACGCACTATAAAAAGTTTTGCACAAGGACGGTTTTTATGTCAGCTGGGACCCTGGCTGCAGCAAGTGAGTTTTGTTTTTTTTTTTAATTTAGGTTTAGAGTTTGGGATAAGAGCCTTCAAGAAGTTCATTATTTTATCTAGAGCTATCAGCTCCAGTTGGCAGATCTTTTAGCTGCGTTTTCTATGTTTGTGTTTAGAAGTTGTTGTATGATGATTTTTCAGCGTGTTGTAGATCTTTTTTTTGTCTACTGCCTGGTTTACTCTGTACAAACAGTTTTTCATATTGATACTTTGAGTTATATACAAAATACTTGAGAATGCAACTGTAGATTATACTAAAAATACGTTGGTTAGTTTGGCTGTCTATTGCACTCTAAGCGTTTGTTTTTAGCACCACATCTCAAAGACAGCTATCCTTCGACGGTCTGCCGCGCGTACTGTCTAGGTTTATGTCTCATAACTGAACACGGAAAGAAAAAAAAGATGTTGCGTGTTATATTATGTCTTTCTATATTGTGGTTAGCTGAGACATAATGAATCTTTCAGTTGTATACGGCAGCGGATTTTGGCTTTGCAACGTTGATTATTGATTATAGCCCCTAGATATATAAACTATTTGATTACTTTTTATTTATTTGACCAGTTAATATTTGCACAATCATTGCCTTAATTTTATTATTTTATTGTTTTAGTCGAGGGTAATAGATATTTTCTAGTTTTTCAGTAAAGGCTACTACTTTATCTTTATTTAATTAATACAAGTAATAGTATATTATCTACAAATTTTAGATTGGAAAACTTTTTTCCTAACTGTCACTTTTATGCGTCTAAAACTTTACTCATCATTTTTTTGCTGTATAAGTTAAATAGCATTGGTAAAAGTTTTTCTGTTTTAACGCTTTTCCAAACTGGTTAAACTAGAATAAACAATCTGGAAGCAGTGGCCACAACCTGCAGCGTTTGCAATGATCGAAAAGATAAAAAATAACTTGTTTATATAAAAAGAGCAAAGGGATACTGTAGCAGAGCGGGGTGGGTTGAAGAAATAATTTCTTATGGTTGCTCGGATAGTTATATTTTATTTCTTTCTTACTTATAACTCAAATTAACAATACACTGTAAATAACAATAATAGAAATTAACTACCATGGTGATAAACATTCAAAGGGCTAACATACCTGGTGCAGGTAACCCACACGTGGAGTTCACGAGTATAAATTATACCTGAAGGCACGCAGTCTTCTGTCGCAAGAGTCAAGATGGAAAGACGGGAACAGTGATGCGGTGGTTTAAGGTAAGAATCCGCGGGGATATCCGCGGGTATGTTAAGTGGGAAGTCTACCACCGGATTAAACTTTATATAGGGGCGCACATTACCGAGCATTGTGACATCTGCCCCCATTCAAACAAATCTTTGAATAATCAATTATTTAACGGTTGCTTTGAATTAATATATAGCTTTAAATGGCATGCATGAATAGTACCTCGTTCGGTGCCCGCATGCGGGACGGTTAACACAAACGTTTTGGTAGCCACGGCCTTCTTAATTGAGTATGGTCCTTCAAAGATTGCCATAAATTTTTTTGTTTCTCCTGTCAGGGAAGAGGATACGGGGTTTGCCCGAAGCCAAACCAGATCCCCCGCTGCAAAGGGTTGGTAATGGGAAGAACTACGTTCAACGCGCCGCCTGGCTCGCCGGCTAATAGACTCATTGGCTAAGAAAAGCTTGACATGCGCATCAAATAAAATGTGTTCTGGGAATAGAACGCGGTCCTTAAGGGGTGAATCGGGAATCTTTCCAAAATGTAATTCGACTGGGGCATACCCAGTGGATTCATGTGTGACGCCGTTAAGAAAGTTTATAAACCGCGGTATCTCTCGAGCCCAGCCACGATGTTTTTCGGAACAATACGTACGAAAAAGACGCCCAAGTTCCCGCATGGTTCTCTCGACAGGATTCCCTTGAGGGTGACGCACTGAGGAAAAAATGGTTTGGATTCCAAATTCGTCAAGGAACCCTTTCCATTTAGCCGACGTGAACTGAGTACCGTGATCACAGATTATCCGTTTTGGACGTCCTATATCCGGGAAATAATGTTTTCGCATACGATTGATTACGGTGGTTGTCGTAGCGCGCTTCAGAGGATACAAGGTTACTAGTTTGGTAAATACATCAATAGCCACAAATATGTACCTGACGCCGCCTACGGAAACTGGCAAAGGTCCAAAAAAGTCAACAGACACTAAATCGTTGACCGCCGTTGCAATTATTGGTTCTAACAAAGGTTTTGGTAATCGAGATGTTTTATTTTTTTGACAATTTTCGCAAGCACTAACTATCCGTTTGACCGCACGATGCATACCGTTCCACCATAAATCACGTTTTACCGCGCACCATGTTTTGTACACCCCGAAATGACCAAAGTGTTGATGATAAATATTAATGAAGTCAGGCACCAACGTTTGAGGTATACATAAGAATGCTGGCGAATCCGAATTCGGTCGGAGAAAAAGAAGATTGTCATGCAGAATGTATCGTTCATTTGCATCGGAGGTAGCTGAAATTCTTGTAATTATTTGCGAAAGCTTATTATCATTTCTTTGAGCCTCGGGCAGTTTTAATAGTAGTCTTTTAATGTCCGGTAATTGAGATAAGTAGAAAAGCGCAAAACTTTTTCCTGACGGAGTAGGTAAACGCAAGGGGGGGTTTCGTGAAAGCGTATCAGCTACAAAGTTTGACTTGCCGGGGACATATTGCACCTGAAAGTCGTATTCCTGAAGGGCTAAAATCCATCTAGAAATACGCGGGGAAAGTAACCTGCAGCGGTTAATGTAATCAAGCGCCCGGTGATCGGTAAGTACCCGAAACGGTTTTCCTACAAGAAAAGTTCGCCATTTCTTCAATGCCGTGACTACACTTAAGAGTTCTTTTTCGGGGGTAGAATATCGTTTCTCTCGAGGTAATAAAAGCTTGCTAAAATACGCGACTACTTTTTTACTACCCTCCACAATTTGGTATAACACCCCTCCTACTCCAATGTCGCTTGCGTCACATTGCACGCAGAAAGGCAGGTTTAACTTTGGGTGATACAATTTTACGTCACGGCACAACACAGTTTTTATGTTTATAAAAGATTGTTGTTGATCTTGCCCCCACATCCATTTATTTCCTTTGCGAAGCAGTGTAGTGAGCGGTTCGGTTATGGCTGAAAATTGTTCAACAAAACCTCGATCAAAGTTAGCCAGTCCCAAAAAAGACTGTACTTGCCGGACATTCCCGGGTACTGGGTAGTCTTTAATTGCTTGAATGCGTGACGGATCTGGTTTTAGCCCGTGTTCGTCCAACTCGTAACCTAAAAAATTCAGCTTCTCCGCAAAGAATCTACATTTTTTAAAGCGTAACGTAAAACCTGCTTGTTTGAGGCGCGACAAAACAATATCAAGGTGTTCTAGATGTTCTGCAAAGGATTGTGATGTTATAAGTATGTCGTCTATGTATACATGCACAAAGTTTTCATATGCGGGGCCTAAGATTTTGTCCATGCATCGAGTAAAAGAACTTACCGCGGTCTTTAAGCCAAAAGGCAAGACATTAAATTGGTAAGCTCGTGTGCCCACCCGAAAACCCGTGTATTGTCGGTGTTCCGCTTTTAAGGGAATTTGCCAATATGAGGCGGTTAAGTCTAGTGCAGACATATATTTTATTCCCGATATGCCACGAATTATGTCTTCTATCGGACGGGGTAGTTCATTGTCCGTCTTAGTAATAGAGTTTAACCGTCGCGCGTCCATGCATAATCTCACAGTTCCATCACGTTTAACGGTTGTCATTAGTGGGCTGCAATAAGGGGTGTCGGACCGACTTATTACTCCCCATTTCTCCATTTGTTCAATTTCTGCCTGGACCGCAGCTCGGTGAGCAATTGGAATGGGGTACTGTTTGACGGTAAACGGTTGGTCATTGGTCAAGTGTATTTCGTGACTATATTCAGTCGTTCTACCGGGAATGTTTGAAAACAGCTCCTTATGTGTTTGCAACAATATTTCGAACTGTGTCTTTTGTTTTGTGTTTAAAGGCAGATTTTTTATTGCGTCCGGGAAATCTGTTGATGTATCATAGGATTCAGGAAATGCCCGGGGTTGTGACTTATTAACTGCGCATAAACGCATCGCGCATGATTTGGGTGGCAGCATTTTATGCTTTGCTTGGTATTCGGGGATAGTAAACGGCTTATTGTCCCAAATTAATTCTAATAAGCGTTGATCTAATAATATTTTTGCTTTAAATACGCGAAGAAAATCTATACCTAAAATAAATGGATAGTTTAAACGGGGAATTACCATAAATTCAAACTCTGAGTTGAGTTCACCAATTGAAAATGGCAGCAAAGCTTGCATAGACACTTGATTTTGAATTGATTGAAAAGCTCCCGTAACTCTTATTCCCTTGACTGGGAATGCTGGTATGTCCGGTATTATTGCGCATATTTGATCAAACGTTTCCTTAGCAATACAGGTAACTTCGCTACCACTATCGACTAGTGCCGGTGATTGAAACGAATCGATTTTAATTAAAATACATGGTGAATGTGCTGCAAGTGATGTATGATGGAAATCACAATCGTCTTGTAACAAATCACTGCTAGGGTTAACATTTAAAAAACTATCGGTCCTACTAATCGAACTCACTTCTGGACCTCGAAGAGAGTTTCGTTTAAGTTTCCCGAATCGCTTTCCAAATTATCATCTAAACTTAATTCTTCGGTTTCGGGTTGCAGCATGCGAATATTTTTTTGACAATTATTGGGTACATTTCTATTATCGCCCGCCCGAGGTGTAAATCTGGGAGAGTTATTAGGAGTTCGATATGGACCTGTATGGGTTATTCGCACAGGACCGGAATTTCGGTCATTTGGTTCGGCGTTATGTATACTTAAGTCATCACTTGCCATAAAATCCATTACTCGGAGTTTACCAAGAGCGTTTTGAATGGTCGGTGCATCTATAAGGCAGGTACGCGCATGCATTGGCAAATGTCTACCAATCGTTTGTATTAAGTACCCCTCGTCATAGAGTGGGTGGAGGTAACTTGCTTCCGAAAACAATTTAGCAACATAATTTGAAAAGGAACCATCGGACCGTTTGTATTTCCCGTTTTCTATTATAGACCGCAAAGTACGTTGTTTTGACATGTCCCAATAAAATTGGAGAAATGATTCTCGAAACTCTATATAATTATTACATCTATCAATATTTGCGTTAAACCAGAAATTCGAGTCGCCCTTAAATAAATTGTGTCCCCAGATGGTAAAATGTTCGAAAGGAATCTTGAATGCAAGCATAGTTCGATCAAATCTATTTATAAATGCAACCGGGTGAATGTTCGCCCCTTCAAATGCCGGTAACACCTTACATATTTTGGCAGTTTTTGAAATTGCCGTTTCGGAAAATACATCATTATTATTATTAGGTGAAAAAGCATTTGCATTTAACTGCATTAGTACATCGTTAGTATTTATTTCACAACTTTCAGTTATATTGTTAGGATCTACAGCGGAATATGCATTAGTTTTATTATGTTGCGTATAACCACCGGTAGCACCGCTACTCGAAATTGATTTTGTTATTACATATTCCTTTTTATTTTCATGCCGGGAGGTTTTATTTAAACAGCTGTTACGATTAACATCAGAAATAAATTTGTTTTTGTTAATCTGTGTTGGGAAAATATCAGAATAAAATTTATCGTGTTTTTCAATGTGACCTTGATTTATTTTATTGTCACATTCTTTATGAGAGAAATTTAAACTATTTAAATTTGATTTAATATTTTTAAATGCGTCCTCAAATGGATCTTTCACCATCACGCAATTATCTATTGATTTATAATGCATTTTTTTATTATCCTCATATTTGTTAACTAAATTACGAGTTTTTTTAGGATAAGCGCCTAATGAAGCGTATGTGTTAATTGCACTAGGGGAAGTTAAATTAGTACGCAATGAATCAGTTACAATACAAAATTTTAGCTTATCTGTGGTTTTGTCCAGATCGTCCGTGTGTCCGCATGCTTCGCTGTATGCTGGTGCGTCCGCGAGGATTTCTTCATGATCGCCTATCGGACTTAAGAAATTCTCCGGCTCCTCATCTTCTAAATCAGCATCAGTCCGCATTTCCTTTCTCCTGTTCCTTAAATTGTACTTTGGAGAGTGGGACACCGCCATCACGCGTACTGGTGAATGATATATTTAATTACTGCCTCTAAGTTGGTCTCCAAGTTGTAGCAGAGCGGGGTGGGTTGAAGAAATAATTTCTTATGGTTGCTCGGATAGTTATATTTTATTTCTTTCTTACTTATAACTCAAATTAACAATACACTGTAAATAACAATAATAGAAATTAACTACCATGGTGATAAACATTCAAAGGGCTAACATACCTGGTGCAGGTAACCCACACGTGGAGTTCACGAGTATAAATTATACCTGAAGGCACGCAGTCTTCTGTCGCAAGAGTCAAGATGGAAAAACGGGAACAGTGATGCGGTGGTTTAAGGTAAGAATCCGCGGGGATATCCGCGGGTATGTTAAGTGGGAAGTCTACCACCGGATTAAACTTTATATAGGGGCGCACATTACCGAGCATTGTGACAATACATTTCCTGAACCACAATCTGCTTATGGGGTTCTATACACGACCGGAAAGGAAATAACCTGCAGCAGACTTTAGACAAAACACAGCAACCTGTAGAAGAGCTGTAAGGAATTACATATTTAAAAATATTCTTAACAAAACCATCATATGCTATCAAAACTATGGTAGCACAAATGATAACCGGACACTGTGGGCTTTAACAAGCACTTTCATAGAATGGGAATAGAATCACATTTTGTGTATGGAAAAAGATGAGATTCTACACTTGCATATAAACAGCAACCTTACCAAATTAGAGCTGGAAGCAACCCATTGACAAAAGATACTAAAGTTTATTGAAGAGACAGAGTTGCTAAATGAGTATAAGGTGTACAATAGGTCCAACAGGACCGCAGCGCAAGAAGCGCTAAGCAAAACATTTTAAAGTAAGGTAGGAGAAAAGTGGAATTTTCAGTCAGTACCTTGCCCAGTGTTTTATTAAAAATGGTCTCTTCTTACGCAAAAAGAAATAAAAAATTTGGCGTTCTTAATTAAATCAACTCACTGAAGTTTAATACATAATATACATAAAATGTATAAGCAATTATAAAATTTTATGGACGACTTGTGGAGAGAAAATAAATTAAGTTGATTATGTATATAAAAAATAAATAGGTTTACATATTTATTTAGATCTACTTATAACTAATTGATTATATATTAAAATAAGTTTTGTTTAGTAGCTTTTTTTGCACAAAGCATAATTTTAAAGTTTTTTACTTGTAAAATCCGAAACAGACTGCGCTTCTAGGAGGAAAAAATTAAAAAAATTGGAAAGAATAGAAAATAGTCCTTCTATTTTGTCTGTCTGAAATTAGTTTCATTAATTTTTTTATCAAGTTGGATAAAACATTTTACAGGCATTTAAATATCTTAAAAATGTAATTAATTAAAATTTAATGGTGTGAACTAAGAACTTATATATATATATATATATATATACGGACATTCGCCTATTTACGGGCGATACATTTTCTACCTTTTAGAGGCGATCAAAATTTTTAGTTAAATAACAGCATCACGCTATTCAGAGATACTTATTATAACATGAAGCAGTAATATATTTTTGATCCAACCATTACATTCACAGATATTTACAAAATAAATTTAAAAATTGAAGACGAGGTTTATTTTTTGGCCGAGAGAGTTTCATTTGCTGCCGATTATTTGTGGTTTGTGTCTTAATAACTGTGACCATGCTAAAATGCAGTAGGAAAAGGTTCAACTAAATGCCACCAGAATTAAGATAAATTGCAGTATTGTATAGCTATTATAAAATGTGTGTAAAAGACCACTAGGCGCCTTGAAGTGAGCGTTTATGTGCGCTTGGAGCGTGCGGTTGCCTCAAAAGTTTTAACGCCTGGATCAGGTTAAAAGTATGCGCAAAAACGCCTCCATAAGGGATTTAACATTTGTTTATTCTATAAAACAATAAACATTTTATCTAGTTTATGTTAACTAAAGTTTGCATCTACTTTCAACCACTTTTTTTGCCTGACTCTACTGAAACCGTTGTTTTGGCCCAAAAATGCGGGCCGAAACGACAAAGGCTTGTAAATTATTTGCGGTATTTAATTAGCTGTAAATCACGATTACGCATGATGACGCCATACTTTAAAATCTGACAGTAGTGACAGTGACAGTAGTGGCTTTTAGCAACATGAAGAAGCAAAGCAATAGCGAACTGCTATAGCCTATTTTCAACCCTTGATACACGATTCGCTACATACTATAGGCGTTTTAGCTTTTAGTTTGATGATTGTTTGTGTAGAAAATATATATTTCACAGCTAATTTTAAACACACACTTTTAACTTGTTCGAGGCGTCTAAACTGTTAGAGTTTAGACATTGTTTATATGCCTCTGATGCAACTATGATATTTGTATTACAAAAAAGAACAAACAATAATTGCTTATAAATTAACAACAAAAAAAATGTGTACTAAGGTCAATAAGTACCTGTAATAATAATAATATTGCACATTATTGTGATAACTACATTAGCTGTCGCGTTAAACCGGCAATTTATACACATTTCTTGGTAGTTGTTTTATGTACGTCATATATCTTGTTATAATTTTATCAAGTTGTCATATATTATGTCATTTTGTTAACAAGAATGTTATAATGTTATCATGTTATAATGTTATCCTGTAATCGTGTTATCGTGTTATCAAGTAATCGAGTTATTATGATATTAGGTTATCATGTCTTAATGTTTTTTTTTGATAACATGTTTTCACATTGTCAAGTTTTCATGTTAGTATGTTATCATGTTATCAACTTATAATGTTATCATGTTATCATGTTATCATAATATCATGTTATCATGTTATCATGTTATCATGTTATAATGTTATAATGTTATCATGTTATTATGCTATTATGTTATCTTGTTATCTTGTTATCTTGTTATCTTGTTATTTTGTTATCTTGTTATCTTGTTATCTTGTTATCTTGTTATCTTGTTATCTTGTTAACTTGTTATCTTGTTATCTTGTTATCTTGGTAGCTTGTTATCTAGTTATCTTGTTATCTTGTTAACTTGTTAGCTTGTTACCTAGCTATCTTTTTATTTTGTTATCTTGTTAGCTTGTTATCTAGTTATCTTGTTATCTTGTTATCTTGTTAGCTTGTTATCTAGTTATCTTGTTATCTTCTTATCTTGTTATCTTGTTATCATGTTATCATGTTAACAAAATGTCTTGTTATTGTGTTATCAAGTAATCATGTTATTATGTAATCATGTTATCATGTTATCATGTTATCATGTTATCATGTTGTCATGATATCATGTAATCATGTTATCATTTTATCATGTTATCATGTTATCATGTTATCATGTTATCATGTTATCATGTTATCATGTTATCATGTTATCAAGTTATCTTGTTATCATGTTATCATGTTATCAAAATATCATGTTATCATGTTAAGATGTTATCATGTTATCATGTTATCATGTGGTCATGTTGTTATGTTATCATGTTATCATGTTATTATATTATCTTGTTATTGTGTTATCAAGTAATCACGTTATTATGTTATCATGTTATTTTGTTATCATGTTATCATGTTATCATGTTATCATGTTATCAAGTTATCATGTTATGATGTTATCATGTTATCATAATATCATGTTATCATGTTATCATGTTATTATGTTATCATGTTATCATGTTATCATGTTATCATGTTATCATGTTATCTTGTTATCATGTTATCATGTTATCATGTTAACATGTTATCACGTTATCATGTTATCATGTTATCATAATATCATGATATTATGTTATCATGTTATCATGTGGTCATGTTGTTATGTTATCATGTTATCATGTTATCATGTTATCATGTTATCATGTTATCATGTTATTAAAATGTCTTGTTATTGTGTTATCAAGTAATCATGTTATTACGTAATCATGTTATCATGTTATCATGTTATTATGTTATTATGTTATTATGATATCATGATATCAAGTTATCATGTTATCATTTTATCATGTTATCTTGTTATCATGTTTTATGTTATCATGTTATCAAAATATTATGTTATCATGTTAAGATGTTATCATGTTATCATGTGGTCATGTTGTTATGTTATCATGTTAACATGTTATTATATTATCTTGTTATTGTGTTATCAAGTAATCACGTTATTATGTTATCATGTTATCATGTTATCATGTTATCATGTTATCATGTTATCATGTTATCATGTTATCATGTTATCATGTTATCATGTTATCATGTTATCATGTTATCATGTTATCATGTTATCATGTTATCATGTTATCATGTTATCATGTTATCATGTTATCATGTTATCATGTTATCATGTTATCATGTTATCATGCTATCATGTTATCATGTTATCATGTTATTATGTTGTCATGTTCTCATGTTATCTTGTTATCATGTTATCATATTATCATGTTATTACGTTTTCATGTTATTATGTTATCATGTTACCATGTTATTATGTTATCATGTTATGATGTTACTATGTCATCATGTTATCACGTTATCATGTTATCATGTTATCATTTTATCATGTTATCATATTTTCTTGTTATCATGTTATCATGTTATCATGATATATGTTATCATGTTATTTTGTTATCATGTTATCATGTTATCATGTTATCATTTTATCATGTTGTGATGTTGTTATGTTATCATATTATCATGTTATTTTGTTATTATGTTATCATGTTATCATTATAACAAGTCATCGTGTCGTTATGTTTACATGTAATCAAGTTATAGTGTTATCATGTTATTGTGTTATTAACTTACTAAATTATTATGTAATTATGT
This sequence comes from Tachinus rufipes, assembly GCA_963932245.1. Lineage (NCBI taxonomy): Eukaryota > Metazoa > Arthropoda > Insecta > Coleoptera > Staphylinidae > Tachinus > Tachinus rufipes. Next base: position 92,645,447 of record OZ010743.1, read on the forward strand.
TATCAAATTATTATGTATTATTTATGTTATTAGGTTATCATGTTATCAAGTTATCATGTTATCATGTTATCATGTTATCATGTTACTATGTTATTATGTTATCATGTTATCATGTTATCATGTTATCATGTTATCATGTTATCATGTTATTATGTTGTCATGTTATCATGTTTTCATGTTATCATGTTATCATGTTATCATGTAAACATATTATCATGTTATCATGTATTCATATTATTATGTTATCATGTTACTATGTTATCATGTTATCATGTTATTATGTTATGATGTTACCATGTCATCATGTTATCACGTTATCATGATATCATGATATCATGTTATCATGTTATCTTGATATCATGTTATTATGTTATCATGTTATCATGTTATCATGTTATCATGTTATCATGTCATCATGTTATCATATTATCATGTTATCATGTTATCATGTTATTATGTTATCATGTTATGATGTTACAATGTTATTAAGATATCATGTTATCATAGTGTCATGTTATCATGTTATCATGTTATCATGTTATCATGTTATCATGTTATCATGTTATTATAATACCTTGTTTCAAGCTATTATGTTATCATGTTATTATGTTATTATGTTATTATGTTATCATGTTATCATGATATCATGTTATTATGTTATAATGGTATCATGTTATCATGTTTGTTATGTTATAGTGTTATCAAATTATCAAGTTATCATGTTATGATGTATTTATTTCATTATGTTATTAGATTATTCTGTTATCGTTTTATCAAGTTATCAAGATATCATGTTATCATGTTATCACGTTATCATGTTATCATGTTATCATGTCAAAATGTTATCATGTTATTATGTTATCATATTATCATGTTATCATGTTATCATGTTATCATGTTATCATGGTATTATGTTATCATGTTATTATGTTATCATGTTATCATGTTATCATGTTATCATGTTATCATGTTATCATGTTATCATGTTGTCATGTTATCTTGTTATCATGTTTACATATTATCATGTTATTACGATTTCATGTTTGCATGTTTTCATGTTTTTAGGTTTTTATGTTATCATGATATCATGTTATCATGTTATCATGTTATCATGTTATCATGTTATCATGTTATCATGTTATCATGTTATCATGTTATCATGTTATAAGGTTATCATGTTATCATGTTACTATGTTATCATTTTATCATGTTATCATGTTATCATGTTATCATGTTATCATGTAATCATATTATCATGTTATCATGTTTTCATGTTATTATGTTATTATTTTACCATGTTGTCATGTTATTATGTTATCTTGTTATGATGTTACCATGTCATCATGTTATCACGTTGACATGTTATCATGTTATCATGTTATCATGTTATCATGTTATCATGATATCATGTTATCATGTTATCATGTTATTATGTTATCATGTTATCATATTATCATGTTATCATGTTTTCATGTTATTATGTTATCATGTTACCATGTGATCATGTTATCATGTTATCATGTTATCACGTTATTATGTTATTATGTTATCATGTTAACATGTTATCATTTTATCATGTTATCATGATATCATGTTATCATGTTATCATATTATCATGTTGATATGTTATCATGTTATCATGTTATCATGTTATCATGTTATCATGTTGTAATGTTATCATGTTATCATGTTATCATGTTATTATGTTATCATGTTATCATGTTATCATGTTAACATGTTATCATGTTATTATGTTATCATGTTATAATGTTTTCATGTTATCATGTTACCATGTTATCTTGTTATCATGTTATCATGTTACACATGTTATCATGTTATCATGTTATCATGTTATCATGTTATCACGTTATCATGTTATCATGTTATCATGTTATCATGTTATCATGTTATCATAATATCATGTTAACATAATATCATGTTATCATGATATCATGTTATCATGTTATCATGTTATTATGTTATCATATTATCATGTTATCATGTTTTCATGTTATTATGTTATAATGTTACCATGTGATCATGTTATCATGTTATCATGCTATCACGTTATCATGTTATTATGTTATCATGTTATCATGTTAACATGTTATCATTTTATCATGTTATCATGATATCATGTTATCATGTTATCATGTTATCATATTATCATGTTGATATGTTATCATGTTATCATGTTATCATGTTGTGATGTTATCATGTTATCATGTTATCATGTTATCATGTTATTTTGTTATTATGTTATCATGTTATCATGTTATCATGTTATTATGTTATAATGTTTTCATGTTATCATGTTACCATGTTATCTTGTTATCATGTTATCATGTTACACATGTTATCATGTTATCATGTTATCATGTTATCATGTTATCATGTTATCATGTTATTATGTTATTATGTTATCATGTTATTATGTTACACATGTTATCATGTTATCATGTTATCATGTTATCATGTTATCATGTTATCATGTTATCATGTTATCATGTTATCATGTTATCATGTTATCATGTTATCATGTTATCATGTTATCATGTTATCATGTTATCATGTTATCATGTTATCATGTTATCATGTTATCATGTTATCATGTTATCATGTTATCATGTTATCATGTTATCATGTTATCATGTTATCATGTTATCATGTTATCATGTTATCATGTTATCATGTTTTCATGTTATTATGTTATCATGTTACCATGTTATCATGTAATCATGTTATGATGTTACCATGTTATCATGTTATCACGTTATCATGGTATCATGTTATCATTTTATCATGTTATCATGTTATCATGTTATCATGTTATCATGTAATCATGTTATCATGTTATCATGTTATCATGTTATCATGTTATCATGTTATCATGTTATCATGTTATCATGTTATTATGTTATCATGTTATCATGTTATCATGTTGTGATGTTGTCATGTTATCATGTAATCATATTATCATGTTATGATGTTATTATGTTATCATGTTATCATGTTATCATGTTATCATGTTATCATGTTATCATGTTATCATGTTATCATGTTATTTTGTTATTATGTTATCATGTTATCATTATATCAAGTCATCGTGTCATTATGTTTATATGTAATCAAGTTATAGTGTTATCATGTTATTGTGTTATTAACTTACTAAATTATTATGTAATTATGTTATCAAATTATTATGTATTATTTCTGCTTTTAGGTTATCATGTTATCAAATTATCATGTTATCATGTTATCATGTTATTATGTTATCATGTTATCATGTTATCATGTTATCATGTTACACATGTTATCATGTTATCATGTAATCATGTTATTATGTTATCGTGTTATCATGTTATCATGTTATCATGTTATCATGTTATCATGTTATCATGTTATCATGTTATCATGTTATCATGTTATCATGTTACACATGTTATCATGTTATCATGTTATCATGTTATCATGTTATCATGTTATCATGTTATCATGTTATCATGTTACTATGTTATTATGTTATCATGTTATCATGTTATCATGTTATCATGTTATCATGTTATCATGTTATCATGTTATTATGTTGTCATGTTATCATATTATCATGTTGATATGTTATCATGTTATCATGTTATGATGTTACAATGTTATTAAGATATCATGTTATCATAGTGTCATGTTATCATGTTATCATGTTATCATGTTATCATGTTATTATAATACCTTGTTTTCAAGCTATTATGTTATCATGTTATTATGTTACATGTTATCATGTTATCATGATATCATGTTATTATGTTATAATGGTATCATGTTATCATGTTTGTTATGTTATAGTGTTATCAAATTATCAAGTTATCATGTTATGATGTATTTATTTCATTATGTTATTAGATTATTCTGTTATCGTTTTATCAAGTTATCAAGATATCATGTTATCATGTTATCACGTTATCATGTTATCATGTTATCATGTTATCATGTCAAAATGTTATCATGTTATTATGTTATCATATTATCATGTTATCATGTTATCATGTTATCATGTTATCATGTTATCATGTTATCATGTTATCATGTTATCATGGTATTATGTTATCATGTTATTATGTTATCATGTTATCATGTTATCATGTTATCATGTTATCATGTTATCATGTTGTCATGTTATCTTGTTATCATGTTTACATATTATCATGTTATTACGATTTCATGTTTGCATGTTTTCATGTTTTTAGGTTTTTATGTTATCATGTTATCATGTTATCATGTTATCATGTTATCATGTTATCATGTTATCATGTTATCATGTTATCATGTTATCATGTTATCATGTTATCATGTTATCATGTTATAAGGTTATCATGTTATCATGTTACCATGTTATCATTTTATCATGTTATCATGTTATCATGTTATCATGTTATCATGTTATCATGTTATCATGTAATCATATTATCATGTTATCATGTTATTATGTTATTATTTTACCATGTTGTCATGTTATTATGTTATCTTGTTATGATGTTACCATGTCATCATGTTATCACGTTGACATGTTATCATGTTATCATGTTATCATGTTATCATGTTATCATGATATCATGTTATCATGTTATCATGTTATCATGTTATTATGTTATCATGTTATCATATTATCATGTTATCATGTTTTCATGTTATTATGTTATCATGTTACCATGTGATCATGTTATCATGTTATCATGTTATCACGTTATTATGTTATTATGTTATCATGTTATCATGTTAACATGTTATCATTTTATCATGTTATCATGTTATCATGATATCATGTTATCATGTTATCATATTATCATGTTGATATGTTATCATGTTATCATGTTATCATGTTATCATGTTGTGATGTTATCATGTTATCATGTTATCATGTTATCATGTTATTATGTTATCATGTTATCATGTTAACATGTTATCATATTATTATGTTATCATGTTATAATGTTTTCATGTTATCATGTTACCATGTTATCTTGTTATCATGTTATCATGTTACACATGTTATCATGTTATCATGTTATCATGTTATCATGTTATCACGTTATCATGTTATCATGTTATCATGTTATCATGTTATCATGTTATCATAATATCATGTTATCATGATATCATGTTATCATGATATCATGTTATCATGTTATCATGTTATTATGTTATCATATTATCATGTTATCATGTTTTCATGTTATTATGTTATAATGTTACCATGTGATCATGTTATCATGTTATCATGCTATCACGTTATCATGTTATTATGTTATCATGTTATCATGTTATCATGTTATCATGTTAACATGTTATCATTTTATCATGTTATCATGATATCATGTTATCATGTTATCATATTATGATGTTGATATGTTATCATGTTATCATGTTATCATGTTGTGATGTTATCATGTTATCATGTTATCATGTTATCATGTTTTTTTGTTATTATGTTATCATGTTATCATGTTATCATGTTATTATGTTATCATGTTATAATGTTTTCATGTTATCATGTTACCATGTTATCTTGTTATCATGTTATCATGTTACACATGTTATCATGTTATCATGTTATTATGTTATTATGTTATCATGTTATTATGTTACACATGTTATCATGTTATCATGTTATCATGTTATCATGTTATCATGTTATCATGTTATCATGTTATCATGTTATCATGTTATCATGTTATCATGTTATCATGTTATCATGTTATCATGTTATCATGTTATCATGTTATCATGTTATCATGTTATCATGTTATCATGTTTTCATGTTATTATGTTATCATGTTACCATGTTATCATGTAATCATGTTATAATGTTACCATGTTATCATGTTATCACGTTATCATGGTATCATGTTATCATTTTATCATGTTATCATGTTATCATGTTATCATGTTATCATGTTATCATGTTATCATGTTATCATGTTATCATGTTATCATGTTATCATGTTATCATGTTATCATGTTATCATGTTATCATGTTATCATGTTATTATGTTATCATGTTATCATGTTATCATGTTGTGATGTTGTCATGTTATCATGTAATCATATTATCATGTTCATGTTATCATGTTATCATGTTATCATGTTATCATGTTATCATGTTATTTTGTTATTATGTTATCATGTTATCATTATATCAAGTCATCGTGTCATTATGTTTATATGTAATCAAGTTATAGTGTTATCATGTTATTGTGTTATTAACTTACTAAATTATTATGTAATTATGTTATCAAATTATTATGTATTATTTCTGCTTTTAGGTTAGGTTAGGTTAGGTTAGGTTAGGTTATCATGTTATTATGTTATCATGTTATAATGTTTTCATGTTATCATGTTACCATGTTATCTTGTTATCATGTTATCATGTTACACATGTTATCATGTTATCATGTTATCATGTTATCATGTTATCACGTTATCATGTTATCATGTTATCATGTTATCATGTTATCATGTTATCATGTTATCATAATATCATGTTATCATGATATCATGTTATCATGAATCATGTTATCATGTTATCATGTTATTATGTTATCATATTATCATGTTATCATGTTTTTATGTTATTATGTTATAATGTTACCATGTGATCATGTTATCATGTTATCATGCTATCACGTTATCATGTTATTATGTTATCATGTTATCATGTTATCATGTTAACATGTTATCATTTTATCATGTTATCATGATATCATGTTATCATGTTATCATATTATCATGTTGATATGTTATCATGTTATCATGTTATCATGTTGTGATGTTATCATGTTATCATGTTATCATGTTATCATGTTTTTTTGTTATTATGTTATCATGTTATCATGTTATTATGTTATCATGTTATAATGTTTTCATGTTATCATGTTACCATGTTATCTTGTTATCATGTTATCATGTTACACATGTTATCATGTTATCATGTTATCATGTTATTATGTTATTATGTTATCATGTTATTATGTTACACATGTTATCATGTTATCATGTTATCATGTTATCATGTTATCATGTTATCATGTTATCATGTTATCATGTTATCATGTTATCATGTTATTATGTTATCATGTTATCATGTTATCATGTTATCATGTTATCATGTTATCATGTTATCATGTTATCATGTTTTCATGTTATTATGTTATCATGTTACCATGTTATCATGTAATCATGTTATGATGTTACCATGTTATCATGTTATCACGTTATCATGGTATCATGTTATCATTTTATCATGTTATCATGTTATCATGTTATCATGTTATCATGTTATCATGTTATCATGTTATCATGTTATCATGTTATCATGTTATCATGTTATCATGTTATCATGTTATCATGTTATCATGTTATCATGTTATCATGTTATTATGTTATCATGTTATCATGTTATCATGTTATCATGTTGTGATGTTGTCATGTTATCATGTAATCATATTATCATGTTATCATGTTATCATGTTATCATGTTATCATGTTATCATGTTATTTTGTTATTATGTTATCATGTTATCATTATATCAAGTCATCGTGTCATTATGTTTATATGTAATCAAGTTATAGTGTTATCATGTTATTGTGTTATTAACTTACTAAATTATTATGTAATTATGTTATCAAATTATTATGTATTATTTCTGCTTTTAGGTTATCATGTTATCAAGTTATCATGTTATCATGTTATCATGTTATTATGTTATCATGTTATCATGTTATCATGTTATCATGTTACACATGTTATCATGTTATCATGTTATTATGTTATCGTGTTATCATGTTATCATGTTATCATGTTATCATGTTATCATGTTATCATGTTATCATGTTATCATGTTATCATGTTATCATGTTATCATGTTATCATGTTATCATGTTATCATGTTATCATGTTATCATGTTATCATGTTATCATGTTACACATGTTATCATGTTATCATGTTATCATGTTATCATGTTATCATGTTTTCATGTTATCATGTTATCATGTTATCATGTTATCATGTTATCATGTTATCATGTTATCATGTTATCATGTTATCATGTTATCATGTTATCATGTTATCATGTTATCATGTTATCATGTTATCATGTTATCATGTTATCATGTTATAATGTTATCATGTTATCATGTTATTATGTTATCATGTTACTATGTTATCAAATTATCATGTTATCAAGTTATCATGGTAATATAGTTTCATGTTATCAAGCTTGCATGTTATTATGTTATTATGTTATCAAGTTATGATGTTATTATGAAATCATGTTATCAAGTTATGATGTTATTATGATATTATGTTATCAAGTTAGAATGTTATTATGATATCATGTTGTCATGTTATATTATGTTATGCTATTAAGTTACCACATAATCGTATTGTTCTACTATTATTTAGTATGTCATTATGATTATTATCATAACATTAATACATACTACATGATAACATGGTTTACATAATAACATGATAAAGTATTACATAATAACATGACATCACATATTGACAACATTATAACTTCATAACAACATGGTTAAATTTTATTATGTTTTGCATTGTAACAATCCTATGTTTACTTCTTGTTGTATAATACAAACCTGAAACTACTGGTTTTATATTTATTTGATTTTAATCCAGATATGATTATAATACTTAAAATTTGTTTAATTTATATAATTAATAAGTTAATTGTTATAAGTAAGTAAGAATTTATTTCACATTTACACTCATACACAAAATACAATTGTACATATAAAAACGTCAACAAAAAAGAAACATATAAAAATACATATCATAAAAGTAACTTGTTAAAGCTTGTCTACAAAAAATTGTAATTAAAGTAATCTGCCATGCAGTATGGTTCAATTTCACATAATACACTATACATTGTTTGTTTAATTTTGTTGTAGTTGGTAATGTTTTTTATGGCTACGGGAAGGTGGTTATATATTTTTATGCATGAATAAAAACATCCGGTTTTGTATTTATTTAACCTGTGATGTGGTATATTGAATAGCTTGCCACCTCTAGTATTATATCTCGTAGAATAAAAAACATCATCAAAATAATGACTGTGTTTCCACAAAAACTTTATACATTCGTATATAAAAAGACCATAAATTGTTAATATGTTTGCTTGTTTAAAGATACCTCTGCAACTACCATTGTATTTCAGTTTGAACAAAATTCTTATTGATTTTTTTTGATTTATGAACACTTTTCCTACATTTGCTGAGCATCCCCAAACAATAAGTCCATATCTTAGATGCGACTCAATATTTGCAAAATAGAATATTTTTCCAATCTGGAAGTTGGTGTTGCGTATTAGTATACGCATTCCATAGCAAGCACTGCTTAGTTTGTTGCATACATAATTTATGTGTTGCAGAAAACTGAGCGTGTCATCCAGGATAACACCCAAAAATTTTACATTATTTGTAAAGTCGTATTTATTGGTGTTGAGTGTTATCGACTGTGGAGTATCAAGACTTTGATTTGTCTTATAAAGAACGCATGCTGTTTTTGCATTGTTTAAAATTAAACAGTTTTTATGAAACCAAGATTCTATATAACGCATACTGGTATTACCCGTATTTATGACATCCATAAAAGTGTCGCCCTCAATTAAAAGATTGGTATCGTCTGCATAGTTTAAAACTCTGCAGTTTAGTGGTAAATGATTAGAAACATCATTAATAAATATAATAAAAAGTAATGGACCTAGAATGCTACCTTGTGGAATTCGTTTATTTAATGTTAATGGTTTAGAGAGTGCTGTTGTATTGTCATGTGGGTGTTTTATCCTTGTGTAGTGTATCCTATTTTCCAAGTAAGATTGAATCAGCTTATATACAATTCCCCTTACGCCATACTGGTATAGCTTTGATAGCAGTATTGAATGATCAATAGTATCAAAAGCTTTTGACAGGTCTAAAAAAATTCCGCAAGATAAGTTGTGGTTTTCCATATTTGTAACTACCCAATCTATGTATTCAAAGAGTGCTGTTTCTACACTTTTGCCTTTTAAGAATCCATGTTGGGTAGAGGCTATTAAATTATATTTTTTAAAAAAATCAACTAGTCTTACATAAATGACTCTTTCAAATATCTTTGAAAATGAATTTAGTAGACTGATTGGTCTGTAATTTTCAAGTTGATTATGATTGCCCTTTTTATAAATTGGTGTTAAAACTGCGATTTTAAGTTGATCGGGAAATATACCGGTATCTATGGATGTATTTATTATAACACTTAAGGGACGAGCTATGTGTTTGATACATTTTTTTATTATATGCATTGGTATTTCATCCAACCCTGTGCTGGAATCATTTGAAATGCTGTATGTAATATTAATTATTTCCAGTTCATTTGTAGGTTGCATATACATTGAATGATCATTAAAAGGAATATTTATTACTTTGGCACATTTAACGTTAGGATTTAGTAAAATTAATTTATTTGCAATTTCGTTGAAAAATATATTAAAGTTATTTGCTAACTGAGTTATATTATCGCGTTCTGGCATCTTATAAGCTTTGGAATTTCCTACTATACTTCTGATAACATTCCACGAGGCCTTGGATTTGTTGTTGGTGTTGTGTAGTTTCAATTCAATATGTTTGTGTTTTTCTGCCATTAATAAATTATTATAAGTTTTTTGTTCACTTTTATACAATGTTATGTAATCGGGATTGTACTTTGATATTGTTTTGTAAATGAGAAGCTTATCTTTGCTTAGTTTTATAGGTTCGGTTTGAAAAATGTTGTTGTTTCTACTATTTTTAAAATAAGTTTTTATAGGAAAGTTTTTATGAAAATGTTTAAGAATTGTGTTCATAAAGGTGTTGTATTTAGAATTTGCAGACAGTTGAGTAAGTGCATAAGTAAATGATTCGTTTGAAATATGTTCAATGAATCTAATTATATTCGAATGTGTAAATAATCTAGTTTTGTATACTGGCAATTTGAAAATTAATTGAACATTGTAGTTAAGAAGTTGCGCAGTGTGATCTGATAATGTAGTGTGTAACACTTGTGTTAACATTTCGGAATGTACATTTGTAACTATATTGTCTATGCATGTTTGTGTCGTTTTACAAATTCTTGTAGGTTCGCTTATAAGATACTTTAAATTAAATGAAATTAGTATATTTTTGAAATCTAGCGTAATGTTATTAGATTTCAAGATATCTATATTAAAATCACCAGCTATAAAAAATTTGCTATTTAGATTTAGTAATTTGGTTAATAATTTTTCGAACAATTCATAAAATTTAGTTATATCTGCTTTTTGTGATTTGTATATACAAACTATAATAATCGTTTCTCCGTTTACACTGACCTGGGCACCCGCGCACTCAAGTTCTTTGTATTTTGTAAATGCGCTTACGTCAAATGGTGTTGAGAGAAATGATTCTTCTATGTAGACGGCTACTCCTCCGTGTTCTTTTTGTTCGTTCCGGCAAAAACTTGATATTAGATTAAAGCTTGGTATTTTAATCATTTGCAATTGTTCTTGTGTTAGCCAGTGCTCGGAAATACATAGTATATTACAGCCAACTTCTTCGATTAATGCTTGTAACTGGTTTAAAGCTGTTGTAAGACATTGTACATTTTGGTGTAGTAGTTGTAATGTATTTGAATTTGAATTTAAAACTACCGTTTTAGTTTTGTTTGTCGGCGTTCTTGAAAATTTGAATTATTGTTACTTTTAGACTTAAAAAAGAATCGATTTATAAATATATCTTCCGGCCAGAAATTTTCATGGATTACTGTTTTTTCTGCCGCTATGGGTATTCCAATTTTAAAAGACGAATAAGACGCTTCTTCGTATTTAGGTTTAAGTTTTTCAACAATAAATGAAAAATTTCCGGCTTTTGAGAGATGCTTTTTTATCTGTTCACATTCGACATCTTTATGGAGCCTTGAAACAAAAATCCATTTGCGTAATGACACTTCTGCTACAGGAAGATCTTGATTTGTAGATTTTCCACTAAATTTAAAAGAGTTTTTGTATTGTTTATTTTTTCTAGTAATTTCCGTCCAATCTGTGTTTGTTTTACTAACATTATTGTACTGGTCGTTTATCTTATTTTCTGTATTATTATTTACATTGATAATTTCTTTATTTTCATTATTCTCCTGATCGACTCCTGTCTGTTCGGTGTTTATTTTGTTGACATTGGCATTGATATTGTGCGGGTCGTTCAACTTTGATGTGCGTGGTTTTTCAATATTTATATTTACTTTTGCAGCATTTTTTTGTTATACTTTGGTACTTATTAACATCGAAACTACAATTGTTCCTATGTATAAATGACACGTTACATAATTTAAATTCTTTAGTTAAATAAATAAAAAAATTATAAACCACAAAATATTATTTATCTTAATTCCATTATTATACGAGTTCATTGAAAGTAAACAGACAAAAGGTTGAAAAGCCATAAATGGGCAAGGTCATTCAACACGTGAGGGAAATATTTTAAAACTACTTGCTGTTATATTTTACTACTCGTTTTTTGCATATATTTTTTTCTATAATCTGTCTTTTTCAAGATTTATAAAAAAATGAATTGGTAATATTTTTGCTAGTATTTATATACTTTAATTTGTTTACATAAAACAATTTTGAAAATACCAATAAAAAAAACTAAACGCTATAATTATATTTATGTCATTATCTATTCTTCTGCTTTTAACTACAAATTTACAAGTAACAATACTAAATATATTGGTAAATATTAAGCACTGGTTATGTCATGTTTATGTAATATTCATCACTTTACCAGGTAATTTCAACAAAGTTTTGCTTAGGATTGTAATAGTAGCGGCGATGTTTAAAAAATATATGTTGTTGACATGATACTTCAATTTCGTTACATCGAGGAAGAATTAACTACCTGAATATCGCATTGCTTAGTAAAAAGAATTTATCGTAATCTTTATAGATATTATTTTATAATAATTGCTTAAAATGTATTATAATATTTTATTAGATCAAATATAATTGATTTGAATAAAAAATGCAATCATGACATACATAGCGACACTGAAATTTGCTTCAATTGACATTTGCATAAAAAGACAGGAAAATATTTTACACAGTAGACATGTGTAACTGTGTGTTGCCTTTTCTTATATCACCAATCGTCAATTCTCTATTCTAATAAAACCATTCTAAAAAGTAAAAAATTAATCTATATATTTTTACCTGCTCTTTTATTACGGTAATTATAGAGATTTTGTATATGTAGACATAATTAAGCCAAGAAAAACCGCAAGATTAGTATTTCCCTTTATGACAGAATCATGCAGTTGCGGGTCACAAGAAAGAAACAATCACCTGCTCATAAATCAATCAGTTGAATTATATTAATCATATTATCATCAAAAATATGTATTGTTGTTAATGAATTGAGAAGTGTTTAAACACCACTTTGAAAATGTACGATCTTCTTTTCCAGAATGATATCATTTTACATTAAATCAAAGTGAATATATATTTTTTTTAATTATTGCATATTTCTTTATCATATTTGCTAAAACAACATCAATCCAAAAATAAACTAATATTATTTCAGAGAACTAGTAATTACGAATCTTATGATGACAATCGCATGTTATAAACTTGTAGTGAAAAGAGAACGCACATGGCTTAAAATTTAATTATGGCGATGGAACCAATATATAATTTTTCAAAAAATTCTAATTTGTGCTAAAAACGGCAACGCGCACAATAGCGACCGCCATCTGGTCACTTATTTATTAATTAACTAAATTATATATTTTTTTAATTTGATTATAAAGTTTTTAGTAATAGATTTTGTTTAATTTATTGTAAAATCATTATGTTTATTAGTTTTAACTAATGAAATAAATAATATCAAGATTTTTTATTTAGCAATATAACCTAATTTGTATCATAATACTATGATAATAAATTATTTTAGAAAAGATGAAACAAATGTTTATTAAAATCTCATTAGAAAGCATTAATTCTAATCCGGATGCGACAGAAAGGGTACATATAATAATACGAAAAATAGCATTTATTGCTTTACTCCTACTCTTTTTCATTAATTATTAGGATATATATATATTGTAATTTAAGAAAAAGTGTTTACTGTTTAGTAAATTTGTGATAGAGTGGAGAATATAATTTAGCGATGTTTTATTTAGTAAAGTTTTTAGAAGATGGATTGTATTACATTTGTAATCAACGGCAAATGGATCGTAACGAGAACAATTCTGTAAGAAAAGTTTGCTACAAAAATTTGGGAACGTATGACGCGAAAGTATTATTTCGCGGTGGTAAGTAATATCAAATTATTTAAAATAATAACTTAATAATTCACTCATTTATTTAATAATAAATACTGTAATATTATTTTTAGAAAAAGATGAGATGGTGCTGAAAATGAATGAGATAGAAGCAGCTACGTCCCAGGAAGACGAAATTATTCCAAATCAACAAGGTAATTTATAATTTTATAAATTTATTTAATTTTTTTTAATTATTGTATTATTTCTATTGTAGAAGATAATTCTCAGGAAAGTTTGGAAAACGTAAACGCCACAAATAAAATTAACATTTTACAAAATATATCATGACATTCAAAAGAAATATTACCAACAGAAAAGAATATTGAAATTTCCGAAGAAAGAAATATTGACATTGTCAAAAAATTAAATACTAATGATAATATTGATATTTCTAAAGAAGGAGTTATATACAGTAAGTTCCCAGAGGAAAGTGTGTGACAATGTAGTCAAAGATGCAACTATTTCTATTTCCGTAGAACACACATCTGCCCAATTATATGCATTTATAAATAATATAAATAAAAAATAATAATTAATAATTAATACTGTTTTTTTATAAACCACCCACTATTTAGCTACACTAAAATTAAATTTTAATAATTTAAGTATTATATAATAATTACGTAATAATTTATAAAAAACAAATAAGTTATCCATTTATAAACAAAATAAATTTATTATCCAATAGTATACATTTTTTTAAATTAATTATTAAGTGCTATTACGCATATAAACAATGTATAAAAACTTCAAACTCCTGAAACTGATCAAAAGTGTGCAAGATGCTACAAAAACTATTTCTATAAAGAAAGATAAAGTAAGGGACATTTATAAAACACAAATAATTTTTGTTGTAGTCATGGTCAAGGTCATGTAGCACCTTAATGTGCGTGAATGACCGCAATAGACGCCTCAAACTAGTTGTTTATGTGCGCCTGAAGCGGGAGCTTAGCTTACCTTAAATTTTAACGGTAAAAATGTGCATAAAATTTCGCTTTTACGAGATAGTTAATGCGGTTATTGTATAAATGTACAATTATTACTATGGTTACAGATACACATTGACTATTTAAATATGTTAAAAACTGCAAAATATAAGGTTTGCATTTTATAATATTAATTATTTTTTCTAAAATATCTGTATGTTTCAGACATAAACATGTACAAAAATGTAAAACTGTGGATATTTTATAAAACTGATGACGATATTCATTGACAACTATATTTTTTATAAAATATTTTCTTTTGTGATTAAAAAAAAGTTACTAACATTTTTTTTTAAATTATTTTTTTTATTAAAATAACATTGTTACTGTTGTTTCAAATAATTATGTATATTAAATAATTCCTAATCTAATTAGAGCTTCTTATAATCATTTACAAATAATATTCAAACAATGACTTTGATTTGTGGATGCCTACTGATGCTTCTAGCAGCGCATACAAACAACTTATTAGAAGCTTAGACGCCTCGAACCAGTCAAAAATAAGCGTGAAAAATTGCTAGAAGCCTCAAACTGGGTGTTTTTGTGCGCCTGGACCGGGCGCTTTTATCAAAAACTTCAACGCCTCGATCAGGTTAAAAGTATGCGCAAAACGCCTCTATAAAAAAGTTTGAAAGTGATAGGAATGTAAGATTGTTTGTTTTTATGCATAATAGTTATCGGCAGAGGTAGTAACGCAATGCCCCCTATTTATTTATTAAATTTAAATAATAATAGTTATGTTTTATTAAATTTATTATATTATTAATAATCAAAACAACTGACATTGTAACGTAAGTAAGTCGTTTACTTACTGACTAACTCTAGTAATGAATTTTTGGAATTAGCAATTTTTTGTTTTTTTATTAAACAATTTTTAATAAAATATTCAATATTTATTCTTTTTTTTTTAATTGAATATATAGCAGTTGTTTCAGTACAATTGAGTAATTATTTATTTCTAATAACTAAATCGTTTGCATCAAACTACTTTTTGATTGTACTTTACTATTTATTATTTTGTTTATTAATCAATTGAATTATTTATAAACAAACATTTTTATTTAGAAAAAATATATAATATTACGAAATATTTATCTACGCTGCAACTCCCAAGATTCAATGAAAACAACATATGTTATTGAGATTTGTGCATATTTCTTAAAACCTGCTGCAGTAGCCATCTAGTCGAGCAAAATTAGTACTAACCGCTAGACGCCTCGAACTGGCTGTTTATGTGCGCTGGTGCGAGCGCTCGCTTCTAAAATTTCAACGCCTCGATCAGGTTAAAATTGTGCGCGAAAACGCCTCTATAAGGGAGTTAACATCTCTATATATATATATATATATATATATATATATATATATATAGTTTTATTTCAATGTTTTTATCAACAATCATGAACTGGAACACCCGCTCACTTGCCAAAGTGTTTGTTATCTTCAATTTGCTTTCAACCTTTTGATAATAAACAATTGGGTGGGCGGGGGTCCAATATAACCGCTGGAGTATAGACGAGTTTATTTGCTAACAATATTTTATTTTGAGTTTTTTCAATAAAAAATATACTCTTTTTCACACACCTGATACACAACCCGTTTTATCTGTTTTGTCTCTGACTCCAATTTCAGATCCTTGCACGTTAAGTCTCATTATTTCTAATGCTTTGTTTGCACGAATACTCTCTCTATTTTACTCTCTCACTGCTCCATCTCGCATTGTTCTCTCTTTTTTTTCTCTATTGATTGTCTTTAGCAATTATTAATGATATATCGTGTACAAGGTATTCTTATGTGTCTGACATATTTTTTTATAAAGATGTAGCGAGAGTGCACCTCCATATGATGATTGACTTGCTGGTAGTAAATTCATCGTACCTGTCATTTTTGCCGCGTTTAATGTTACATCGCGTCAGTAGCTAAGGTGCCAATACTCGTTTTGACCGTTGTTTTTTTTTTTTAATTCCTATAGTAGGATTATTCTTACGGCTATTACACTTATAGTCGAATTTGTTGTTATTCCGATACTAGTAATATTAAGCAGATATACGCTTTCAATTTTGTTTTTATTTTTATAGATAATTATTTTCATACTTGGCTATCATTTCTATAGACGGATTATTCCCATACTCGGTTATTATGGCAAAATACGCGTTTGACTTGTTTTTTATTCTCATATTTAGTTATGCTGCTTTCTTGAAACGTGTGGTTAGTGCGTTGTGGTTGCGCCTACAGGCAATAACAACAGGAATGCAAGTTATTTTTGTCCACAGTTACATTTGGGTGACTCGATCACTTGCTTGAGTTTTTGTTATCAACAAAATAGTTGCCTTATCTACGTTTTACATCTAAGATTGGGCCAGAAGAGTGAAGAGAAGATGAAGTTTTCGAAAAGCAGCCGACAAATTAAGATTTCTTAGAACCACTGCAGCAACCGACCGAATAACTGCAGTTATCATTGCAAACACGTCATGAATAATTGAATTAACAGGTCACTCACTCAATTATTCAAACATTAATTCAATTGAATTGGTTACTTATTAGCATAATTAATTTACTCAAATTTATTTCCAGATGGATTTTAGCACTAATTTGAAGCATCTTGTGTTTGAGCAACCTAGGTCCTTCATCACGCCTCCCAACTCCGCCAGCACCCACAGAGAGCGCTGGAACACGCGTCCTCTGCCTATCACAATTTATGACAAATCTGTCTATCTAGAGCTGTTGGCAACATTCAAATCATGTAATATTACTATTGACTATTGCATGCGTACCGTGCATTTATTGATTACTGTGTGAAAAACATATCAGTTAGGATCTGTACAGACATTAAAACACCCACCCGTTCAACCGCCCATGGTTTTTTTATCTATATTTTTTGTTGTCTAAAAATTGTTTGCATTATTTATGTTTTACACCAATGCGACATATTTAGCCACAATCATGATCTTTGTAACCCGCTCTATGCCCAAGTGTTTGACTAGATTTATGATGAGTGTGATTTTTGTTTATTAATTCCAGTCAATGTTTTTTGTGCTAATTATTCTGCAAATGAATAAATTTGCTATTCTTAATTTTTTTTTTTTAAGTTTATAAAATGATGTTTTTTTTGTAAAATTGTACAATTTTGGATATTTTGTTGTTTAGATTTGAGACTTTTTGCATTGGCTTAAATTTGCATTTCTTCTTCAAAAATACAATTATTATTTATTTTGTAAGAGAATGCAAACAGCTATTAAAAAATTATAATATAATTTTGTTTCTAATATTAAAAAAAAAAATAAAAGAATCTACTTAACAATTTTTTAAAGAATCCGCTACTTTTGTCTTATTAAAGTATAAGAAATTATTGCAGACGTAAAAGAATTTATAAAGGAAAGCTAAAAGAAAAGTATTGGTGGTATTAGTCAGGCTGACCAGACACTCTTTTTTAGTAACATATACTTTTTTGGAAGTTAGAATACTTTTTATTCTTTTTAATTCAAAATACAAAAAATATACTCTTTTTTTTTAATTGAGTGCTAATAATTTTAAACTCTTTATCCGGCTTCTAAATTAACAATCCAGTCTTTAAAATTATAAATCGGGCTTTTAGAATTGAAAACCCAGTAACTAACGTCTTAAAATTTACTGCAAAACTAATAATCCAATTTTCAAATTATATCCGGCCGTTAAAACTGTAAATCCGTCTTTGAAAGTGTAAATCCGGTCTTTAAAGTGTTAAATGTCGGCTTTATAATTAGTCTAAATAATACGTTAAACTATACTGATAAACTGTTAATTTGGCTTTTAAATTATAAATCTGGTTTTTAAAGTATTTGGTTTTTAAAAGTATAAAAAAGTCTTCAAAAATCTAGACAAAAACGGTTGAAAATTGTAAAATTCTATTTATAAAATGTTAAAAATAACAAAATTCTGTCTTAAAACATTAAGATATTGTCAGAAAGCATCAAAATCCGGCTATATACAGTTGAAAAGTTTTATTTTTTATAAAATATTAAAAATGTTAAAATCCGGTCACAAACTTATAATAAGTGCAAGATTTTATTACTAAAAAATGAAAAATAACAAATGATTTTCTTAAAAACGGCCATAAATTGTTGAAAAGAACAAGTATTTATAAAATGTTAAAAACAGGAAAATCTGTAAAGGGTGCAAATCTTTATTTATAAAATTACAAAGTCCGGCCATAGTATCAAAACGCATTAAAATCCGGCCCTACATTAAAATGTTCAAAAATCTATTCATAAAACGTCAAAAAGAGAAAAAATTGGCTATAAATCAACATATTATTAGACAGAATCAAAATCCTGTTGAAAAAAACTAAATTTCTTTTTATAAAATAACAAAAATACCAATATTCTATTCATTACATGTCAATAATAACAAAATCCGACCATAAATTAACAAAAAGTGCTAAATTTACTTGACGATGAAGTATCAAAATATTTCAAAAAAGAACTTTAATCTCATAAATAATGCATATTTCTATTTATAAAATGTCAAAACTATCAACATTTGGTCATAATCTGTTGAAATGTGCAAAAATTGTCAAACTTCTATTTATAAAATGTCAAAAACAGCAAAATACGTTTATAAACTGTCTAAAAGTACAAGGTTCTATTTATAAAGTGTCAAAAACAGCAAAATGTTGATTTTTTTTAAATGTCAAAAATAGCAAATAGTCAAAAGGTATAAAATTCTATTCATAAAATGTCTAAAATAGTAAAAACTGTTGAAAAGTGCAAAACTCTATTCAAGAGATGCTAAAAATAAGAAATTTTGAGAAAAGTATTTAAGTATTGTCAGAAAAAAATAAAATTTGGCCATAAACTGTCAAAAGATTTAAAATTCTGTTTATAAAATGTCAAAATAAACAAAATCACGTCTTAAGCTGTTAAAAAGTGCAAGACTCAATTTATTAAATGTGAAAAATAACAAAATTCAGCCGTAAAGTATAAAAATATTGTCAGAAAGTACTAATATTCTTTATAAACTGTTCAAAAAATGGTAAAATTCTGTCATAAAATTCTAAAATGTTATCAAAAAAGACCAAAATCCGGCTAAAAACGGTTGAAAAGTGCAAAATTCACATTCATATTTTAGATTAAGTATTTATACAGTTGATCATCTTTTATTGGTTATATTTTGACAGCTGCTATGTAAGATTTTGTAATTTTAGACTTATTAAGTTAATGAATATCATCTAAGATCGTGTATTTTTTGGCAGCTGCTATTTAAAATTTAGTAATTTTTGACATATTAGATTAAAGAAATTGTTTTTAACAAATGATATACTTGTTAGAGTACTCGTGTATCCGTTGCAAATTTTGCGACTAGGTGGTAAAAATATTACGGTTATGGACGTTTTTTGAAAAATTACAAAAATATTTATGATAAATAGAAACAAAATCGACAACCTAAAATTTTTAACTGCCATACATTTTAAAATTAATTTCTCTCTCTGCTAAAAAAATCACAACAATCTATTGAGTCAGATTCGAGGTTGCGCTTTTTTAGTTTAAACATTAGATTTCAATAATTTTTAAAACAAAAAACTGTTGGAGTGCAAGTTTTTTTGATTTAGAATAGAAGGGTTAAGGACTTAAAAGTAGAAAGGTTAAAAAATATAACTTATATAAATTTAATAGTGATGGCAGTTATTTTGTGATAGATATGTAACTTATACTCTTTTTTACTTGTAAAAATCTGGTCACCCTGTATAAGTTATTAGTACTCGAGAATCTGATGAATGTTGAGATAGGGGTACAGATATTTATAATTATTCGAGTAGGTAACAAAAAAGGTTTTATCTTATAATTATAGTAATTAACTGTTTACTATTATCTAATTACATTTTTCTTAAGTAATAAAATATTTAGGGATGCTAAAGTTTCTAACAATTCGATCAGAAATACCTTTGATGATTTGAATATATTATGTATCATAATACTTTAATAATTTTATGGCTAATAATAAAGTTTAAGATATTAGAATTAATTATCAAAGTCTATAAAATATGTTTATGTTCACTGAAGTATAAACGTATATATTCTTAATTATTATGCCATATATAAGTAAGTTTAAAATAATTCGTTTAAAATAATATTTAATTAAACAAGTTAATTAAGTATTAATTGCATGTAATATATAAACGAAACATGGAATTAAAGGCACCAATTAAAATTATTTATTTATCGTTACATAATTACAAATTCATAAGAAAAGAAGCTAATTTTGTCGTGTCTCTTAATTAATCCAATAAATTACGTGCAACAGAAGACCTGACACAACATAAAAATATGCGGCATGTAATTATAAAACGTTAGCTTAAGTTGTGTAGCATTAAAATTATTATTTAAGGAATCCAGTAAAATATTTCGGAAGGTCTAAATTTAAAAAATTATACCGTCAACCGTGTGTATACCCGAGTTCTACTACCGCTTACCATCTGGGTTCTTCCATTAAAAAGGAGCCTGACCATGTCATCTGATATTTTGTGTAGATTATGGCAAATAAAATAAATCACATCCTGCTCGGAACGCCCTCTCATGTGTTAACATGTCTCAGACGTAAAACGGTAAAAACTTCTAAATATACATAAATAAGTATATTAAATGTTTAATAAAAATGTATATGGATCGATGGTACATAGTGTTATATGTTGCGCTTCAAGTATGAAAATTCAGTTCGCAACTTTATTTTTATCTTCTTCCTCAATTTGCGAACTTTCAAACACAGATTTATAAAGTTTCTTAAGCTCTCGTTACCCGCTGATGGATTATTTTTAAAATTGTTGTTACATAACTCATTTAAACTTTATTTAGTTAAGAAATTCCGAACTTAACACGCGGATACGTATCTTTCATTTACTTTACAGTGTGTACCTTAATATCAAGTCTACGTTTTATCAAAGAATTATCATTAAGTAATTTATTAAAGAATTTGTTTCTACTATTCTATTTTTTTGTTATAATTAATAATTATAAGCTGAATTAATCAAAACTATTGAAATGTTTGAAAAATAGAAAATTTAGATAAATTTGATTTGTAATGGACAAATCAATTCATTCTACAATCGATATTCTTAGAATCATCATAATTTTTTTTATGTATTAATCGAACGCATATCAACTATATAAAAGAAAGTATTCACACTTTAATTGTTTAAATAAAGTTATGTATTGTTAAAATGAAATAATTAAATTAAATGAATCTCATTTTACAGAGAGGCAACTTTTTGGGCCCACATATTTCTAAGGACCACCCAGATTCCTTCAAGAAATCTACAGGGATCTTTCAATGCTGATAACCGTGTATAATTCTTTATTATAATAGACCTTATTTGACAAATGATATTCAATATTAATTTAGATCGAATATATTTCAATCTGGCTGATTAATACGTTATATACATTTTTACAATTAACTATAGTAAAATTCAAATACGTCTAAATGATAAGATATTCAGCCAAAATACAACTTTAAAAAAATTATTTTCCAATTTGCTCTGATGACTAGCTTTGAGAGTTATCATCTGCTCCTATTTATAGTCAATAAATTACATATTCTGAGAAATAAAGCAAATGCAATTCTTGAAAACGAAAATCGTTACACCTGCCAAATCTATTTTCAAGGGCAATGTAATCATTTCCCATTTTAACATATCTGTATATTTAAGGCAATTTATATTATGTAAACATTGCATTACAAGATGTTGAGATATTGACTGATGATAATGTACAGTTGTCCTTTCAACGATGCAGATGTGCGTGCATATTTTGACATCAACATCGAGGTTTTACTAAATATAGCTCTTTATTGAGAAATCACCGTATAATGTCATTAATATTCTTGTAATTTATAATGATTTGATAATAACTGTTTACGGAATTATAATAATAATAGTTAATCAAACGAATATATTCATAAATATGATTGATGTTTCCTCGCATCAGAGATGAGTGTCAAATAGATATTCGAAACTATATAATTAATAGTAGAATGACACAAATTACATACTATTAAATTTTTAACCTCTTACTTGATTTAGGGACTATTTATATACATTCAAATCAAATCAAAATGTTTACATGTATATTACAACAAAATATTACACTCATAGTGAGTGCTTGATCTATTTACTAAATTTTATATATTTTTAACAAATAACATAAAATTTATAACGACTTATTTGCAATCTTTATAATAATTATTTTTAATTAATGATTAATAATCATATTAATCAATAATAATCAAACCACTAATGTTTAATTGGCAAACTTATCTTATCAGTAGATTAGCTAGTTAATTAGTTAGTTGGTTAATATAATTTTTTTTTTGTTATTACAATTTTTTATAGCATAAATATAAATTGTTTGACCTTGGAATTAAATTGAATATAGAAACTAATTTCAAATTTAGTTTAGTTTAGAAGTTATGAGATTTACTAACATATTATACATTATTTTAAGTTTCTAAAACGTTTTATTACATCAATTTCAATTTATAAAAAATACACTAACTAAACCATAAATTATACTTGACAAATTCAAAACTATTAAACAACCCTCCAAGATAAATAAAAAATTATTATTAAAACGCTATCTCATTTCTGTCCGATAGTAAGAAATAATTAAGTTTATTTCTTATTTTTTTATGATAAAGCATTTAATTTTATTTCAAGTTATTATATCCGTAATGTTTTTAATACTTCCAGAATAAACGTGAATCTGAAAGTTTGATTTTTCTTTTTGCCAGTAATGTACAGCCCATAACAACTTTGTTAATAACTCAACTTTGAATTATTCGTGGAGTTCCATTGTACGGCCTCACAGGTAGGATATCATATTAGATATCATGGTTACTGGGAATATAAAATACACGAGCCTAAACTTAAAACTGACGCTCTGCAAAATAAATAAAGACAACAATAAATGATATCGGAACGATTTAGCAGTAGACATAGGAACATGAAGTATCAAAGAATGTTATGAAGAACAGAACTAATAGATTGAATTAATCTTAAAAAAACTAAAAAAGTTTGAAAACCGCGAAAGAAGAACATATTGCTGTAGTAAGTAAAACATCTAAAAATATTTGTGTACAATAATTTTTCTTTCTAAAAAGTTAATGTAAATATCAAGCTTTTTCAAACCATGTATTTAAAATTAATAGTATGCGAGGTCTGTCTAAAAAATTTCCGACTTTTGGCTGGGCAAATTTATTATTTATATGACGGGATTGTGACTTTAAAGCTTTTCATAGTAGGCCCCTTAAAATGATGTTCTCTCATTTGTTGCGTTCATCATTATCTTGTCTCTACTCTGAAAACGGAATCTTTTTAATGGTATTTTTAATTTAGAAAACAATCAGAAGTTGCAAGAACTCTACTCTTCAGACATAGCCATGTCTGAAGAGTAGGGAGGTTGGCGATCGACTGGAATTCCATGATTTGTCAAAAAAATCTGTATCAAGTGCGATTAATGTAAAGGAGCATTGTGGTGATGCAACTGCCACTTTTTTCTATCGGCAAAAAACTTTTTGATAGTATTCTTTTGTCACCGTTTGTCTTTTTGGTACGTATTTGTAATGCACAATTCCACGGATATAAAAAAAAACAGTATTAGCATCACTTTAATTTTGCTTTTTTTGGCCTTGGATGCTTCCATTGCAACAACTGTGCTTTTATTTCCTGATTGTACCTGTACACGAATGACATATTTCCAATTATGACAAAATCCAGAAACTCTGGTTCAGTGTTGGTATGCAGTATTGTTGTTCAACTTCTTCAGTCATTTTAAGAGTGATCACAATTTGACAAACACCTTACAGCACCTAACTTGGCGGCTAGTAGGCAACAACTGACGCACCGGAACGCACATTTACATACTGAACTATTCTAAAAAAAGTTTAACCTTGTTAATTCCGACAATTTCCCTACTACACTTTTCAATCTGATAGTTAATAAAGAATCTTAAATTAATTTGATCTATATTTAGAAGATACATTTTTTAAAAGTTTTACAAAGTTTTCCAGAAATATAAAACAAACGTAATACCTTTGTTTATATGTTAGGTATTTTAATAAGAAATATATTTCTAGAATTTTTTAAATCATTTACTGTCAAGTTTTTTTATTTGTGGCAACGAAAGGCACCAAACAGTAAGGCAACCTAAAAACATTTGTAGCACTAAGTACTGTACGGGAAAAAGAAGTTGACTTCTTATTTTTCAAATCATCGGAAAAGTTGTTTCAGGAAAGATTGTTGCTTAGAAAATTTATTAATATCCAAATCATTTTTTAATAATAATGTTGTTCTTAACATAGAAAATATAGACCATAAGGTTGATGGCTTCCAATTTTTTGACAATTTTGCAAGCAACACACTCTTTAAATATAATTTTACGCAATTGTTATTTTATAAATTTGGCGTAGATCTTTTATAACTTTTTTTTTCAAAAGTTTTTTCAGTTTGATTCATTTCTGAATATTAAGAAAATTACTTTCTGAATCAGAAATATTAAAGCGAGATTTAATAATGATGCAATAAAACAACAGCAGACAACTGGACAAACAATAAGTTAATATAGTGTATATATAATATACTCATAGATATAGTGTCTTTACGACGCCTATCCCCGCATTGCAATAAATTAAATCTTATGGTCACTTAATAATAATTTGTTGTATTGCCGCAGTAGCATAGACATGCGTTAATGGTTCTAGAGTATAAGTGCTAAATGTTTATTAAACACATTGAAAATCGACAAGGATGTACGTCACATTTCTGAAAAATTAAAGGTTAACTGCTTCTAAATTGCCAAGAACTGATGGTAACATTTACTTTGATAAACGGTTGGACCTTTGTAAGTGTGTTATGTTTTTTACTTGATGCTTAGAGGTGTAAGAGATTGCGCTTAACACTATGTCGATCCAAAGGTCAACTTCACCTGCACGTGTGATGACTAGTCATCCGTTGCACGCTGCTAGAGATAGAACGAAGCTTTGGCAACCGAGTTATGGTGGGATAACCACGATACAACAAAACAGGAATTAAGGAAATGTAATTCTCAAACTTGCCAAACCGCAGGGCAAGCGTGGCGTTTTAATGCCAAAACTTTCTAAACCAATCATAATATGTCGAATTCCAAAGCAGACCTACCCCCGGTAAGTAGAACTCAAAACTCACAACCCTACCCCGACAACGCCAAGGGCAGCCTCATGGATTCTGGAGAAAGCAAGATTACGACAGATTCTAACAACACACACGTATTATACATTGCGACATATATCATCAGAACAATGAGCACGAACGACCATCTTGAACTTAAACAAGAACTCAAAAATATAAAATGGAGCATAGTTGGATTGTGCGAAACAAGGGAAAAACTCATTACCTTAAAATCAGGAAACATTCAGATACCAACTACAAGAACGGCGGTGTAGCTCTGATTGTAAATTGAAAGGTAAAACACTTAGTCAAGAAATACCACGCAGTATTAGAAAGCATAATCTACCTAGTCCTTAAAACAAACAACAAATGCAGCATCCAACAAATTTACTGCTATGCGCCAACAGCGGATGCCAAAGGCGAACTCGTAGAACAGCTATACAAAGATATCACAACCGCCATCAGTCAAGAGAACACTACGATTATCACCATAATAGGAGACTTCAATGCTAAACTTGGGAAAAGAAACACACCAGGTTCCAAACACATATGAAGTTTTGGGTTGGGAACTAAAAACAAAAGGGATACTCTGACCAACTTCCTGTTGTGCTTAAATACTCTTTATAAAAAGCAAATGCCGAGAAGATGGACCTAAAGACATCCAAATAGTTACACGCCAAACAAAATTAATTTTATACTATGTATGTACAAATTTGTTTGTATTAAATAATTTTAACACCGGAAGCTACCACCGACAAGTGCAAGCAAATTTTACTCTCAATACAAAAACAAAGAGAACTAAATCTATAAAGAAAACTAAATATCCAACATCAGACATACTACTACTAAAACAAAAAGAATACCAATCGGCACTAGATACCAAATTAAAAGTAATAGCAAATAAAGATCCGCAAAATGTAGATATAAACCAAATGATAGAACAGATAACAAATATAAAAACATTCACAAAAAAAGATTTGTAACAAAATACAAAATCAAAGAACTAACCAAGTCTTACAAGCATACAAATCCTAAAATCAAATCTAGCAGCGGGAAAACAGAAAATCATCAAAATACGGAGCCAACAAGGAGAAATGGTGTTTGATAAAACAGAAATTGCGTTAGTTATTACCAAATTTTATGAGGAACTGTACACTTCAACAATGTCCAACTACAATATCACATCCAGAACCACTTTGAACGTGGGCTTAAAAGGTATACCAGATATTACAATTTCTGCAGTCAGATATCTAACTATTGAGAAGCATTCTTGAAAAGGCAATTGTAATACTACTAAACAAATGCCTATCGGAGAGGAAAATACATAAGGCTTGAAAAAAACGCGGAAGTGATACAGATACACAAAAAAATGCACCACTAACATGAAAAACTATTAACCCATAAGTCTCTTATCAGTTTTATATAAAATCTTTGCAAAAATTATAACCATCAGGCTTACTAATAAATTAGACCTATGCCAGCCAGTTAAACAGGCAGGCTTTCAAAGGTGTTTTAGAACTTTGGATCACCTACAAACTCTGCAATCAATTATAGAAAAGGCAACAGAATATAATACACCATTAAATTTGGCATTTATAGATTACCACAAATTCTTCAACAATGCTAGAATTGACTTAAGACATTTAAAAATTATCAGCCACCTTTCATTTTTTCACTTTTCAAAAATATATTTAAATCTCTGCAATGGAACAACATAGGGTTTAAAATGGATGGCAAATCTATAAACCACCTAAGATTTGCTGATACATAGTACTAATAAGTAACAACATCTAAAAATTAAGTGCCATGCTAAAAAAGCTTGAAAAAAAATTACGACAAGTCTAAAAATGAATCTAAATAAAACTAAAATAATGATTAACGTCACCATATATAATACAAAAATAGAAAATGCCTTTGGCAAGTTAAGCTACATACTCAAAAATAAAATCATTCCCATGAGCCTAAAAAGGAAAGTATACAACACTTGTATACTATCTGTATGCATATATGGTATATGGACTGGAAACAATTTCCATCACAAAGAAATCAGCTTGCATGTTACAAATAACAAAAAGATTTATGGAAAGAACCATGCTGGAAATATCAGTTAAAAATTGAATTAGAAATTCAGAAACAAAAGTAGCGGTCAGAAATGGTGATGGGCGCTAGACAAGATTCAGAAAGATAGACAAACAAATAAATGCACTGGAGACCACAAAGAACACAGCGAGGAAGAGGAAGACTACAAATGCAATGGTAGGACGACATCAGGAAATTAGCCAGAAGACAATGGATAAGAAGAGCACTGGACAAGGCAGGAAAGAATAGAAGAGGCTTATATTTAGTAAAGGATGTTAAATGGCAAAATTAAAAAAAAAAAAAATTTGATGTTGACTAACACATTAGGTTACAAATAAAAAATCTTCAACAATTAATTTTTATGCAACACATACCGCAAACTACAATTGTTATTGAATAAAATTATTTTCTTGTGCGTTCATGTATTTATGTACGTGTGATAACGCAGATAACACATATCAATTCTTTATGGATTTGCAAGTAAGAAACTTTACAAAGAAACAAGAATTTGCTAAAATAATAAATAAAAGTCATGTGCTTGCCTTTATGATTATATGTTTGTTTCAGTAATAAGGAACTAACAAATTAACTACTTGCAAGATGATTTTACATAATACTATTTTCAGTTATCTAGTTACGGATTTATACCAACCAAAGCTCCATGGCGTTAGAAATTTGCCAGCTACTAAATTACTTTACTAATAGCTTTTGTAAAGATAATTTTGCAGTTTTTATTATCAATATGATGACACAACTTTGAGCCTGCAACAAACTATCTTATCTAAAATCTTAAAAAAACTGCAAAATACTAAAAAAATAACTAGATAAAGTAGATTAGTTTTTTTAGCTTTTTAACTAACGTCAACAATTAATTGCTCCTATGCTTTAATCTGCTTTTGATGAGAGTTGATTTTTATACTGAGAAAGCGTTAATTTGTGTTTTATTGAAAACTTAACATATTAGTGTAAACAAAGTGTACTGTTACTTCCCAGTAAACACAGTTACGTTTAAGATACGTTTATTTTTGGTATTACACCTAAGTGTAATATTTGTTTATTTGTTAAGTATATTATTCGGAAAAATGTCCGGCGACTAAACGGATATATCTCGTATATTTAGTGTGTAATATACGTATAGGTTATATGTATTTTAAACGTGTAATTTACACGTATTATCAACGTAAAAAATGCGTTAAAATATAATAAATATAATTGTATATTTTTTCAATTGAAATACACGTGTATTATAGGTTAAACTTTATCCGGCGAGTAGACATGTGTATGTTTGGATGCCTATACGAGATAACGGACTCTTATTGGGAAGAATTGGGTTACCCATCCAAGTCGTGACCGGAGCGGACGTTGCTTAACTTTTGTTAACGC
Source organism: Tachinus rufipes (assembly GCA_963932245.1). Classification (NCBI taxonomy): domain Eukaryota; kingdom Metazoa; phylum Arthropoda; class Insecta; order Coleoptera; family Staphylinidae; genus Tachinus; species Tachinus rufipes. The sequence continues at coordinate 92,675,446 of OZ010743.1, forward strand.
TGGTATTTGTACATGCCCTCTCTGCCGTACTGCTTACTTTCTCGGATATATAATAATATAAAATATGTATATCATTTTAACATAAAATACAAAGTATTACATCTAAATAAATAAAACATTATAATATTTAACATAGATATTAAAGAACATTACAATTAATTTAAAGATTCATTTTCATTTTTCAACCAGTCTTTTGGTGACATCTGAAAAATATACTGTGTGTATTTCCACAACCTCATATGACACACATATGGTAATCTTTATTTTAAATAACTTGACTAGTTTGCTATTTGTATTTATAATACTATATATAACAATAGCAATTAATAATATTAAATTTAAATTAAAAAAAAATAAACAAATCGATGAATTGATATTAATGTTACTGTAATGGCTATTAAAGCAAGTTATTTGAACCAAAAATGTTATTGCATATTTTCAGACTTAGCACAAATTAGGTATTTCATATTAGTACTCCTAAACCTGCGCTTCCAGTTCAATTAAACAACACTTCACCACTGTTGTGTAACAACAAACAACTTAAAACTGTATCGGATATTGCAACTAATAGCAAGTGCACATTATGGTTAATACAAAATTTAAAAAAGAGATGCATCTCAACATACACTTTGCAAACTATATTCACGCGCTCGTGTAGCCTCGGACGTACGAATATCCAAGACAACATTGATCGGCAAACTAACTCCAAAAATAATAAACGTTAAATATACGTAGATATATTATGCAGGTTATTTATGGATATATTCTAATGGATAATATACGTATATTAATCAACGGTAGAAAAAAAGGAAAATATTAACGTATAATATACAGATATAGATATCTTACGTGTACAAGAAATGTATATTATACGAATACACATATACCATATACGCTTTTTACACCATATATACGAGTAATAAACTTATATTATCTAAACTTGTGTTTACTGGGTTACTCAGGTGCTTGCAACAACTTTATATGCTAGATGTTTTCCGTTATTTAACTGAAATAGTAGCTTTGTTCAGTACTTGACGATGACAGTTGAGCCACCGGGTATTTTGGGTAGGCTTTGTCACACTATGTCAATTTCTTGATTAATTTTACCTTCGAACTTAATAGAATTAAGAATTGTCTCAAACAAAAAATGTAATTGACTAGCTTTAGAATGCCCAATCTTGGAAAGACACAAAAATAGCCTACCAAAACATTGGGCAGGTGCAGTTACTTGCAAATGGCGTCTCGTATAAGCACGTCCATGCGCCTTTAATTACTTACTATTTTTCCGCAGCTCTAAATGTGTTTTTTCGAAAAAATATTCCATTCTTCTAAATTGATTTTAAATATAGTGCTCGTACTTATTTTCAAAATCGATTTTTAAATATTTTTAGAAACCAGGTCATTGTCATTGCATGCATATCTCCTCAATGTTAAATTTTGTTTTGGGCACTATCAAAATCAACGTTCTTGTTTATGTTAAACGCTAATCTATTTTTTTAAATTTTTGTTGCAAAGACATTGAGTTGTTTGTATACAAATAAGCAAACAGCTTTGAATAATAACTTCTCAGTTTTAATTTCAATATCTGTATTAAGTTTTAGCAACTGCTATTACCACACCTTACCTTTTAGGGCGTTTTGGTAAATACTTAACTATGGCAGTTCATATGTCATTCTTCTTTGTAATATTAAGTATTTATAATACTAATTCAAAAGCTTTCAAGAATTCCAGTGGCGCAATAAAAATTGCCTTCTATTTTGAAGTTGCCTCTTTTTTTATAAGTTTTCTGCATTTTTTTCCATTTGCCAGTCTGACATCAAACAACCCATATTTTTAACTGGCATCAATGAGTTAGTAGCTTGCTGAAGTGCTTTAGTGTTACAAAGTGGACTTTTTGAATAAATCGGAGGAAAAAAATGTTAAACAAAGAGCGTATAGCTACTTCTACCTAGTAATGTTTACATGGTCAGGACCAAGAGCCATTTTTGTTATAGATAGAGAATGTCTGATTCACTCTTCTTTAATCGGTGCCGATAGTCACATACGTTGCATTTTTGCTTTACAGGACTCTAAACGGCTTTTAATTTAATTTTCTGCATAATACCGATACTGCTGGATAACATGATTGTTTTAAAGTGCTCTTCTTTTTAAGTTGAAACCCACAACTTATTAAATAATTTTGGACAAAAAGCTTAAATATTTTTATCAATTTTTGAGTGCGGCTGGGCACTACTTGCACAAACATTTGATGTATAGACACTAGAGGTGGTAGAGCACTGCTTGAGCTTTTTTCTTATTTTAGTTTTTACTTTCTGACTATCAATCGCTTTCTTTCTCGAACCATTTCAGCTCTTTGGTGTAAATTTTGATGAAATAATTTAAGTTAATCAAGTGTGTTTCACGTGTTGTTTTACTTTTGGAAGAACAACTGCAGTACTCACAGACGTAACATTTATAGGTTCTCCCACTCTTTAACCTACTTTGTCAGCGTGGGGTTTTATGGCTTTAATCTTTCTCTGGTTCAGACTAGATTAATAATCTTTTTAGTGGTTTAGAATTTACTCAAAACTGTAGGTCTACCCGTAATGTAAGTTGCCAGCATTACGAGTAGAAAAATGGCTAATGCACCAGCAGTGGTGTGAAAAGTGGCTGGGTCAGCGTCTAACAAGGCCCTTAACACGTTCTTTGCGTTACGGGCCATGTATGCATGCAGCACTTTCGTATTTGACAAACCATAATATCAATTTCCCTGCGTGCGGTGGTTTTTACTGCGACATGCTAACGCGGTAAGGGTACGGAACGCATAAGCCCCGTACCGCCAAATACGAAAGACTGGCAAGGGGCATATGTGACCCGTACTACTAGATAGGAAGTTACGCAAAAACAGTAGCCGCTGTGAACGTTTTAACGTAATGCCAAAGAGATAGAAGCAGATATATTTGTTAACAAATTTGCTTCAATTTTTCCTAGGGTATTTTTCCATTTTACATCATTTTAGTTACAGCAGTTAGTTAGTATAAACGTGTATGGAACGCTTTGAAACGCATAATGCAGGAACGCTGACACATAACTTGTGGTATTTTGTTAGCTTTAATTCCTAAACATAAACATTATGTTGCCCGACTAACGCGTCATAATAACAGATAGGGCTTGGTCTAGACATGCCTGGGTCTGACGTTTGAACTATTTTTTTAGGTACAAACTTAGATGAAGAGTTCATAGCAGCCCCAAATATAAAAACCTATTAAATCCGTCAAAATATGCATGATAAAATATATGGCTGCAATGGTCACTTATAAAAGGTTAGGTTTACTTTATGAACTGTGGATACTTCTTTTATATGCAGTGGCGTAGCTAAGATGTGTTTGTTTGCGGGCTCTTAGCTAGTTTATACGATATAATTTTATAATATTATCATAATTTCACTTATGCTGTACTTTTATATAAGCATTCAATACTATAAAATTAATTTGCGTCGATATGGCTCTTAAGCAAATACTAAACTGTAATACTGCGTACACACTTGCAACAATCTGCCGTACCGCAACACCGTCGCGTAACATCGTCGCGTACCATCACTCCGCAACACAACTGCGTACCGCAACATCGTCGCGTAACATTTTCTTTGATCCGACGGCCGAAAACCGACAAGCACGACGATGTTGCGGTACGGCAGATTGTTGCAAGTGTGTACGCAGTATAATACATTCTATCTAAAATTGCTGAAACAGAGTTTGCTACAAAAAAACCTTTGGATTGCTAATTTTAAGAAGATAATACAAAAGGCTGCTAATAAGCATACAAATTAATATTTTAAGTATATCAACTTTTATTTTTAGTCTCAACCCTGCATCAAACGAGTGTTCGCCTACAGCTTCAAATATATATTTTTGAAATAATAAGTTTGTTTGGTTTTTTAAATTTAACTTTTATTCTGCTTAATTTTACCGACTTTCGACGATTATATAAATCTTAAATTTTATAAAAATAAATTGTGTCACGCTCGTTGAAATTATATAATTTGCCCGCATGTTCAAGAACATGTTACCTGAATTAAAATACACAAGTATTTACTATTAACCAATAGTATTTATTTAAATAAAACCAAACAAAGTTCCACATATGTACATAAACCTCATGAATGACATAAAATTAATACACACTAAAAATACATTTGTCATCTTTTAGCTTACAGCATGGCACACTTCATCAGTACCAATCGGCAAGTAAACGAACATGATGAAAGCACAGCTCGTATCTGATTGTATACAAAGGGGTGTGGTAATATTTTTGTAAATGCGACACCCCAGACGGCATTACATAAATACTTTTACTTGAACAATCTCTAAAGCTGCGATTGAAATCAATCAAAGTTTCAGCAACGTTTGTGTACGTGGATATTTACATACATTGGCTGTAAGATCAGCGATTCCGATATTTTTCTCGTTATCTGCGCGGCTGAATTTAGTCGTGTAAAAGTCGTAATTGTAGGTGTGCCTGTAGTATCGAGACTGTAACATCGCGCACAGTATGTAAAGCAGGTATTGTAAATATGCTGTTAGAATATACGTGTGTGGCCTACCCGAAATAACTGGTTCCTAGAACCGCGGACACATACATTACTTATCTTATTTTATGCACGTTCGCTGCATTGGCAATTCGCCACCGCAGCGGAAGTACCGATCTATTCGGCACCTTTCATTTTCAAGGTTGGCTCGACGAGAGCGCTCGTCTCCACAACCGCGCCGCGGTGCAGACACCCAAAAAGTGCATTTATTTCTCCGCCCGATGCACTAATTACCTAATTTTAAAAATATTTTGACGTGTGTTTATTTTCGTACGTTGATCATTCATATTTTTAGAATTAAAAGTCATTTTGCGGGTTTACGAGATGATTTTAAATGAAGGACTTCAACATAATGTTGTGGCACACGCAAGGTGCCTGCAACGAAATTAGTTTTTATTCCAAATTTAGAAATGAGTGGATAACTTTTAATCTCTAAATACCCTACATTTATTATTTCTACACCCCGCCACACCAAACAAAAACATTCAATTTTACTTTAAAAACTTTTATAGCTTAAATGTATTTACCTGTTATAAAACTATACATACATTGAATAAGTATACTAATTAATTACTACTTGCTTTTCATAAAACTATCGTACTGATTATGGAATTTAATTATTTGTATCGTGTTTAATTTGAATCGATATTTTGAAATATGATTCCCAAAGTAATGGAGTAATAGATATAATTAGTTTTGTATACAGGGTGAGTCAAAATGACTAGAAAATATGTTAAGGCTGTATCTCCAGAACTATTGAAAATTGTATCTATTTTCATTTTTTTTTTATTAAATTGCCCAATACGACTTGCAATGTATGAAAAAAAAGTGATATAAAAATAAGTATAATTTTTAATAGTTTTGAAAATACAGCTGTTAGAAGTTAAGCAACTAAACTTTTACTGGTCGTGGTGGTCTGACTCGTGAGTAGCCACGATCTCCGGATTTAGCTAATGGTTTGTGGGGATGTTTGAAATCAAAAGTATTCAAAATAAAATTAACTACACAACAAGAATTAATAATTTGAATGTTGAATGCTGCTGCAGGTATTAAAACATGTAATGCGGATTTCAGAGAACCAACAAGCAGTCTTATAGAACGAATTGAAAAAGTTATTGAAATTTACAGTTTAATTTTTAACTTTTAAGCTATTTTAGCAATAAAATATCTGCAAAGTCCAAACACCAAAAAATAAATATAGAAATAATAGCTATAACGGTTCTAGAAACTTTGCTGGGCGGCAGCTCTACTTTGTTGAGCGGGTTGTGAATCGTTTTAAATTTAGAAAAAAATCTTAGTGAATTTATGCTCCAGTTTTTAGAAACCTAGTGACACATATTTATATCTAAAGGTGGAACGTTTTAAAAACATAAAAATTTATTTAGCTAAACTTCTTAACCATTTGTAACAAAAAAACATTACAATAAAATTGCCACCCGAATCAAGAAAGGTTGTTCTATATTATTAACCAATCGAATAAACATTACAGTTAATATAGTTGATGGAGTTGACAGTTACTACGTGGTAATTTATAATAGAAGATTAAATAAAACAATTACTATGTTTTTATAGCACAATTTATTTTCCAATTACTGTATGTCTCATAAGATAACCGCATATAATTCTATGGTTCATAGAGCCTTGATAATTTCACTTAGTAAAAAAACCAAGAATTTGAGTTCCAAACAATTAAACAAACTTCTAAAGTTTATTTTTCCACAGTCAAAAAATCAGTAAAACTTTGCAGCTTCAATTTTTTTTCAACCTAAAAAAATAAAAATATTTTCTAAAACAAAATTTCTGGAATTATTAATAGTCATACTTATGTTCATATGTTGTGGTCTAGATCTTGTTAGAGGCGGTTGTTGACGGGAATTCCATGCTGGTATTATGTCAGAGAAAATGGGAATTGATAATAATGTGAGTTTGGTACAATTTGGGTCTGTTCTTAAGAGGCATTACCGCAGAAACTGGGGGCAGTTGTTACGTTTTAAGATTCTACGAAGTAACTGGGCCGAGTTTGTTGGAGTTAAGCTATCTCCGCTCGTTGCGCCAAGTGTAATGCATCTTTATGGCGTGGTGACTGTTAGATCTATAGCGGAAGTCATCAACGGCATTTTCCAGGAGTTGAGATGTCCTGGATCAGGTGCGTTGGCTTATTGCGGGCAGTTAATGCAACTCAGCAGTTAATTTCCTGGTTTTCCAGGTGTTTTAGGCAAAAGCAGAAAGGCTGTTGGAGTCTCAAATGTTGCATTGGAACTGTCTATTGTGTTAAATCGTGGCGAACCCCAGTCCGGTAACAATTGTTTTTATTGTCCAAGGTTTACAGAAGGTTCTTTTAATATGTTATAAAGTTTTTTATATTTGCTCGGCAAAATTTAATAAAAAATGTTAATATTTTTAGAAATTTAATATAGGATTAAGTGTAGATAAGTGCAGTTTTTTTGCATTATTATCTTGTCCGATAGTCACTTACGGTAATGTTGCTTACAAGTTTTGTTTGTAGTTTAACCACAATAAAGTTTCCACCTGCTTTACTAATCACTAGAACACCCTGGTGATGCTCCAAGGATTTCAGATCTAAGTCTATTAGCAAAAGAACCACGTTAACCGGTGGTGGTGTTTGAACTTTGCTAAGTTTGGGTTTAATTCTTGGGTGCTTGCTTAAGTTGATCAAACACGTCTCAGATACCGTGTCAAGATTGGTAGTTTAAGTCAGGCGTTTGGTTAGTATTAGATGGTACAATACGTAGACATTTGTTGGGTTTTGTTTTATGATTCCAAACTTTTCAACTCAGGTCTTTCAGGTGAGGTATTTCTCCAGTGTTTTTTGCCTATTGTCAAAATCTTGACTGTCATCATTCTACTGATCTTGATTGGAGTTTCATGATCTTGAGATCTTGAGTAAGCCTTCTAGATGATTGACAGCACAATATATAGGTATAAAGTTTTTTTTTTTGTTGCGATAGTACTTACTCACATTTAGCAAAAACCTATGTTAATTTTTTCTAGCCAATCAGGTTAATACAGGTTAAGATAGTCTTGGTTTGAGTTTTTACACAAGTTGTACACATTTGTTTAAAACTTTTGAGGACATTTTCTATGTGGTAGGAAGAAGTCGGTTTGGTGGTGTAAAACCAGATGTTTTAGGTTTTAGATGACAAGTCTGTGGGGTTTGGGGCTTATTTCAAGTTGCCTCACGTTGAGCGTAATTGTAACTTTTTTTTTACATTGACCAATACTACCTCTTCCTTAAAATTTTTTTTGTTTTAACCTATTCACTTTTTTTTTGATGATCTATGCAGTTTAGTTCAGTGCATCTAATGCACTAGCTGCATAATCAAATAATAATCATTTGTCTTTTGCTACAAATAACGTTGCATTTTAAATAGATTTTGGAGAATGCCATTGAAAAAAACGCCGAGTGAAAGAGTGTAACGACTAACTTTCAGACCATCCACCGCCTGAAAAGCAGATACAGTCAAATATGCGCAAATAATAAGATCCGTTACAATAAGAGTCAGTAAGATTATTAATATTAATTTTTAACTAATATTTAGATCAAGTGCAAGCACAAATAACACACTCCAAGTGAATGACCTGTAGTAAATAGATAAGTGCAATTACCAAGAATTGCTGATCGCAGTAATACTAGAAAACTATGTTTTCAACAATTAAAAATTTAAGGTCAGAAGTTTTGTTTGTGTAAGTATTTTATACTACACTTTAACTATTGTAGCTATGTAATTACGTGTGCAGTAATGTTATATATGTAATATTAATAGCTTGTGTAGTTATTGTAAATCAAGCTAAAGTAATTAGACAGGGACATTAAAACAACAGGATTTGCGCAGAGAAGAAAACCGGAAGGTATTACCATGCGTAAGTTATTCTTAAGGGCCACTTGTTGAGAGCCAAACAACTCACTACGTCCTAAAAAAAAAAAAAAAAAAAAAAAATTAAAAAAAAAAGCTAAAGTAATTGAAAAATGATAGAAAGTTAGTTAAAGAGCAAGACCATCTTCTAAAAACTCGAAAATTAAGTTAAGAATACCAAAACCGCCACTTATATAAATACTACTAGTGTCATAATTTGTGTAGAAGAGTATACCTAAAGATGACATTTTTCTTTAAATATTTTTTAATTTAATCTATTTTTCTTTTACGACATAGTACTCTCTACGCGGATGTTAACAGTATTAATAGCCCTTGAAATGTCTTCTGAACCCTATAAAGCTATTTGTTACTGGATGTTAACTATTCACAACGCAATTTGTATTTTATTGTATGATACCACGATCTTAAATTCTTTAATCATAAGATACTCCTTTGAGTTGGTCTCTTCCTGTCATCAACTTTTTATTGCTGAATTAGTTGTAATATTCCAAACTTCTCTAAATGTCTCATAATGTGTCCTAAATACTAAATTTTGCCATCTTCACAACTTTTTTTTGTGTTCATTTTTTGTAGAACTTCTTTGTTAGCAACATGTGCATGTGCTAAAGAGCGCTTTATAATCGACTATTTAGCCAAGTATTTTTTTTATAGATACAAATGTTGATGTTATCCGCTTTTTTGGGATTTCTCTGAAAAAAAAAAAAACTAAGCTACTAGTAGACAGCGCCATGGAAACAATAGCAACTTTTGGATATCATATATCCGATTAAATACTGTTGCTATTGTTTCCATGGCGCTGTCTACTAGTAGCTTAGTTTTTTGTTTTTTTTTGTTTTTTATGGCAATTTATTTCCTCTTTTAATAATTTTGGGCTAAAATATTAGCATTTTGTTTTGAACTATTTTTCCTTTGCCGTTGGGATTTTATTTTCCGTCTACTTTTGCGTTCTTTGTTTTATCCGCGTTTTATTTTTTTTTTTTTCTATTAAGCTTAAGATTTTTCCATTTATCTATTATTTTTTGTTTGTTAGTGTATTTGTTTTAAGGTTGTTTTTTTATATCTTGACAAAAGTGTTTTCTAAGTTCTTAACTTTACTTTGTATGTTATTATCCGTCTAATCTTAAGATTAGCATTTTATTTGACTGTTTAGATCTTGTTAGGTTTCCGTACGTATCAGCTTGTTCTGTAATATTTGGGTGTCTACTGCTATTTTTTTCGGCGTTGGGTAGTTTTTTACAAGTAATTTTGAATAATGCGGAACTATGGTCCAATCTTGCGTCAGCATCAGGTGAGGTTTTTATGGATATAAGGCTATTCTATACCTTTTGCTTATCAAAATGTAACTTAATGTTATCCCCTGGGACTTTCGAGGTATACATTTTACAAGGCAGTAATTTAAAAATTGTGTTAGTCGCTGCTAATTGTTGTTCTAAACAAAACTCAAGCAATTGATTTTCTTGTTCATTTCTAATTCTAAACCCGTAGTTTCTTATTGTCTTATATATTTTTGTATAATTTTTTTAGCTAATTTTGATGTTAAAGTCACTCTTTAAAATTACAAAGTTTCTTTTATTAACTTTGTTGGTTATTTTTTCTACTTTTGTATAAAATTTTACTATCTCTTTTTGTCAACGTCCGAAGTTGGTGCATAACACCTGTGTAATGTTAATATTTATAGAATTATCTTTTATTATAAGTAACAGTATTTTATTATGAATGGGTATAAAGCTGTTAATTTGTTGGGTTATTTTGCTATCTGTTATTATCCCACTCCTTTTGCATGTACAGGGTGGAGCGCGGCACTTTGCTTTTTTGAAAATCAAATAAAAAATATTAAACTTTTAAAATATAAGTTTATTTAATTTTTTTTTTATTTAGCACAATAACGGAAATTTTAAATTATTTTGTTTTAAAAGGTATGTCTGGCAAATGTCGTCTTTTATTGCTCACATACTGGAGAAGCCGTTTTCTAAAATTCTTTCAAGCATCTCGACATTGATAGTGGCAAGTTCAGCCGGTTTATTGTCCTATAGGGCTTTCACGGTTCGGGGACAATTGCTGCACACTTTTGATTTCAAAAAACTCTACAGTCACAAATCACATAGAGTTAAATTAGGAAAACGTGCAAGCCAGTTAAGGTTCCATCTAAGAGAGATGAGACGCCTAGGAAAAAATTGTCTAAAAAAGTTCATCAAAACTCTTGATGTATGCGCTGTGGCACCATCTTGTTAAAACCAGGTAGTGCCAATAGCAAGGGCTTGTTTTTGAGCAGATAGTTTTGGAGATTTCTGCACTGCTGCTCAAACTCGGTTTGTGTTTTCCGCTGTTGTTACTTTTCTTTACGGTCTTCTTCTTATTGATGACACATTCGCTGTTGTTTTAATTGCATTTACCCAACTTATAATTAATTGCTGTCTAGGTACAAGACTACGAGGGGGAACTGCAAATCGTGCAAGGAAAGCACGCTGCACCGCAATAATTGAGTGAGAGTTTGAAAAACAGGCCTCAATGCAAAATGAGCGTTCCTCTACCAACATTGTTTCAACTAAGCGGAACAGGAACAAAAATTTCTTATTTTACCCTTTCCAAGAAGACCGGCCTTTATCTTTTCCGACTACGTGGGCCTCACAGCACTCTTCTCAAAATTGCAAAGTGCCGCGCTCCACCCTGTATTATGTCTTATAGCAAGTATATTTCTTATTCTGCATTGTCCGCTGTTAGATCATCTTATTTTGCCAATACTCATTACCTTGATGTGTATTCTAATTTTTATTGAATTGCATTGTGTATTTTAACTAAATGTTTTTCTTGCGTTTTTTGTCTATTTCTGATTGGAGGAATTACTCCGGTATCATTGACATTAAATTAGGAAACATTGTGGAAGTTGCTAGCAATATTTATTGGGATCTTGTTTGCATTGTATCTTTATACCATTAATTATTTGTTGATGCCTTTGGGAACGTGTTTTTTTTGTTTTTAGGACAAAAAGGAACCCTAACTCTTGCCAGCTATTCCACTCTAAGCTGTTGGTTGGCAAGAGGAGTTTGCTTATTCCGGCAAACATTCGGTTGACAGAGCTTTGTTAGTTATCTAACAGGGTGCACTGCAGGCAGATAAAGTTGTCGTTTGGTTTAACATTTGCCACCACCTCTTAGCTCCACCAAATATAACTAAACTGGCTTTATCTTTTTATATAACCAGAATTATAATTAGCGGGAATTAATTTTTAGTTTTGTTGTTTGTTTGCGCTAAGCTAAGACTATGTGTCTTAGTTATAGTCTGTTTTCTGGGTTGTCGTTAAATTGCTATTGTAAAATTCTGTTAAAGATTTCCTTCTTGTTTTTATTAATAGAATATAAATTTCAGACTTCAAAATGGCTTAAATAGTTTTTATGTTTAAAACTTAAAAAAAAATACAATCTCAGTCTACTTCATCTTTGTCTATAAAATTAAAGTAAAACAATTTTTTGGCAATCAATTGCGGGTCTTAAATACAACCGTTTTTAAAAACTTGCAATAAAGACCAAATTCGGATCTTATTAATAATTTGGCAAAACGGACCAACAAAAAAATGCACACCAAATTTGTTGCAAAAACTTACTATTGGTAACAAAAAATTCTTCTCCGTACGTCCAAGCAAGAATATTCTAGCCTACATTCTTGCCAAATTCCAATTCTTAATATTAAATCTCGGTAACATTGAACCTAGTAGGTCTCCTAAATCCTTTCATAAATTTGAACTTTGAGAGAAACATTTTGGTGTATCATCTTGATGCATAAACCCTGATTTATTACAACAAACTTAATGCGGTTTTATTAAAAAGAATACTTACAGGAATTATCCTTGCGGATTCGGAAATTAGGTGCTAATTTCCAAATCCGCAAGGACACTAAAAATCTAATAGTTCTTTTTGGAACGTTTTTCAAAATTCACTAATGTAGACTTAGTTTTTTTGTTTCAGATTTTTGTTTCAGTATATGAAATAACAAGTTGATTTTGAATCTTTTATTTATCAAAATCAAAATGCAAACTTTATTATATCAAATAGTTTTCTTTGTTTATCGTCATATAACTTAAAATTAAAAAATAAAGAAGTTTATAATGATATTAATTGATTTAATTGGTTTATTTCTGTTACAATACGCGTTGTATAATGAAATCCTGCTTGTTAATGTGCTCCATGGCAATACATAAAAGCATGTATAATTAATTAATTAATTAATATTGTTAGATAATTGTTTTTATAAATATAATGTCTATAACAAATAATCGATTCCAGTAAAATTTAACATTTGTCGTTTACATTTTGTCAAAACCCCATCTATTAACGTAATCTTAATGCATCTAAAACATTTTTTAATATAACATTTTTATTGAAGAATTTGTCAAAGCACATTAAGGATATTGTGTTGTAATGCTTCATTCGGGTTCACACATCGTAACCACGGATTAACTTACGTTAGGTTTCCTCGAAATCCGACAAATGTAGCAAATAAGATAAATTGTTATCGCTGCATGCGGAAAATTAAAATTACATAATGCGTTTAATGTATTTAATTGGATTAGGTTTTCGTGCCGATTACGCTTTTGCAACATGTGTGAGTGAGTGTATGTGAGTGCAATAGAGCGGAAAAACAGACGTGAAATAGAATACTATAATCGGAAAGCGACCAAGAGTTGTGACACTCAAGGAGGTACTTATTACTGGCGGCATAATATATTTATTTTATGCATTGTTAAGTAAACAATACGACAATGAATTAGTATTGATTAAGTGCTATTTACCTTATACGATTTATTTGCATAATAATTACTTTATGAAAATATTTGTGATAATTATTATATAAATTAAAAAGAAGTAGTACAAACAAATATCGCTAAATAGTAACTATATCTACCACTATAAATCAAGCACCTTTTAATGATTCACTATGCAATACCAACAGGCATGAGTAGTGTTGATTGGAAAAACACTTATTGTACTGGAAAAAGAAAACGTACGAAATTAATAATGTTATTATCGCGACTATAAATCAGTGCGTATAGGTTCAAGGTTGCATAATAGTATACAGTTTCAGATTTCAAATTCAAATTACGCACGTCCTACGGTGCATTCACACACTATATAGTTATCAAACACGATCAATACCGACATATGTTATTTATTGCTAATATATTCAAGCAAGGCGCATGCGCTTCCAGATACTTAAAATTGAATTACATTATTGAACTGTTGCGATGTGACAGACGTAAGATTTATTCTTGCCTTTAGGCAATCTCTTACATGTGTGTGCATGAGAATGAGTCTGAGTGTGATTACTTCAATTCAAAAGAATGGAATCGTTGATGATGCATCTGTTTTACTTTATTGAAATGCAAAATCAATTGTATCCAATTTATAACATTTCCAATTACATCATGAATACGTTTTGAATATCTATTTATCAAATATTACTATTATACTATAAATATTAAATTTCACGACTAGAGTACAATACACAATAGAAACACGTCCATTCATATAAATAAATATATTAAATAACAAAATGATGAATTGATGAAAACAAAACTATCAGTATTTGCCAACCTCTTTGAGAACAATTCTTATCAATTCTACACTTTTTGCAATAAAGCTTGTAAATTGGTGATGTTGAATTATTATTGTACTTACTCTAATATTAAATTAAGAGAAACATTACTATTTTTAAGAAAAATGATTAAATACTTATTTTTGTACGGGAAACAAAAAATAGCCTTTAAAAAATAAATATTTTCAGTAAAAGAAGTTTAACTATTGAAAATTGAAAATATTAAAACTATAAACACAATATTATTGGAATTACTTAGTATAAGGACTGTAGTAGTAGGCTCTGGTAATCTTAAAAGAGTCGACGTACAACTCTGAAGTTTTATTGGAAATAAAATATATGCAATTAATAATTTTTTTATAAAAATAATAATTTTTACTAAGAAAAAAAAAATAACACTCTACTTTTCCTCGTACTCTTATACATTCATCAACTCTTTTGTGAATTCTTAAAACCAGATGGTTTAATGCAACTTAAGGCTGCTTATCTTTAGATGGTTTTAAATAAATCAAAGAATAAAGGATTTTAAAACTGTATCAATGTAATTACGCCTGTAATGAATAATAATGATAACCTTCCTCCGTAGCATGTTGGTTTTGGTCTCCAAGCCACCACTTAAACGTCCGTCAGAGGGCCATAAACAAAATCTGGATTTGTCTCAAAAGAAAATTATTATTCATAAACCTATTTTTGTCTGTCCTGGCAGCACTGCAGTTTGTTGGCCTTATGCTGAATTATTAAAGAATAAAAAATAGGGATAATAGCTCAATTAAAAAAGTACATTTGTGTATAACTGGTGTTTAAGAGACTATGACTAATTGCTCTTACTTCTGTAAGAAGATCTAGGAGTACAAATTTGTGAAAAAAATATCAACATCAAATTAGTAAGATGGACGTTAAACCGATAGTACTGACCCTTGATGTCAAAAAAATAAAAAGAAGCATTTAAAAACAAAACCACTGCTCTTGAATAACCATCTAACTAAGAGTATAAAGTATTTAAAATAATTTAAATAATATTTGAGGTTAGGGTATTTTAATAAAAATTTTATACTTTATTGTGCTGATTTTATTTTTATATATTAAGACCGGTTTCGGCGGTTAGGCCATCATCAGTTTTTCCTTTGAATGAATGGTGTGAATTTTCACCACCCGCAACACACAACAACATCTGTGAAAAGAAAAGAAAAAACTGATGATGGCCTAACCGCCGAAACCGGTCTTAATATATAAAAATAAAATCAGCACAATAAAGTATAAAATTTTTATTAAAATACCCTAACCTCAATTATTTTAAACTGTGCAATAATCAGAAACAAATACTTTAAATAATATTATTTAATAAATTAATAATTAATAATGGACATTTGTTCTAATGTTTACATTTAATAAATTGGTGAAACAAAATATTTTTCAGATTTTATGGAATATTTTTGAAATAATTGAAAAAAAATTATGGTTTATAAAGTTAATCATAACAATGCTTTAAAAACATAGGTGGCACGTTGTATAGATCTGGACTAAAATCAACTTTGAAAGTTTTGAGCCTTTTTAAAAGATTTGCAACTAAAACATAAAAAAAGAGCAGTTGTGTGTTTATAAACAGATGCAAAAAAATGTTTAAATTAGAAATGAGATTTGTTTCTACTGTGAAAAAATGACCAAACATTTTTTTTATTGGGATTTTTATAAATTTCTTAAATCTACAAATCATAATCGATAAAGTGGTATATTTTTTGCAAGTTATTACAACTTAAACTGAACAAACCTAAAATGTTCCTATAATTATTTAAAATTGAACTAAACTTTAAGATCTATAACAATAAAGTTATCACATACAAATTTGATTACATGTTATGCAAGATAAGATGGTATAATGTCGTTAGAATCATCAGCATCTATTTATTTCATACCTGGAAGAATTAAGTCACTAACTTCTATTAATTTACCATTAGGATATCTTTGAATTTGCATTTTTTATTGCATATAAACAAGTTTCATAAATGTAAATAGGTGATTTGGGTGGTATACAGGAACAACTAATAAGTATTTTTGAAGATCATACCTCTGTTGCCATAATTACAATTTTCACGTTGTCATTGCTAGGTACTTTGTATAAACATCTACAATAGAAATCTGTCCACTTTGTACGAATGTCATTAACATTTTGGTAATATTCAGAAAAATTAGAAACTTTAATATTTAATAAGCAAACCTTTCACGAGTAGACAATTTGAAATCATCAATTTTTTTAAATTTATTTGTTTACTTTATTTGCGATTCTTTGTTTTTAAAAGCTTTTGTAGAATTACAATTAAATATCTAAAAAAATCTGCAAGTAAGACTTTAGTGCTCAAATTCGCTAAGGTTTTCTGACTAGTGTGATGCTAGGCACACTGATAAAGTGTGCATATTCTGAAACACTAGTATATGAGATTTACACTGGATAGACAAGCCGTTTACATAAAATGAAGTTGTTAAAAATGCTTGTAACAGTGCAATACTTGAGCTATCTATCTGCTTGTTTTGTATTTTGTTAATAGAAATCATTTGTTTAAGCTATTAGAATGTAAAATATTTACTAAACAAGAAATATTCAACATGGGACAACATCTACATCAAGACAAATAAATATTTAAAAAAATAAATTTTGTTAAAGATTATTTTATTAAAATTGATTTAATCATACTGTTAATAGACTAATTACTTATTTAGAAGAAGTCATACAATGTTTACCGAAAGAAGATTGCAATAAATTTAAATTGATTTACATGTGGGGTTGCGATAGAACAATCTAGATTTAAACTACATTTTTTTTTATTGTGTTACTAATGCCCGTACTAATAATCACAGATTAAATCCTAGATTCATGAATCCGAGATTCATTTTGATAGTCGTTGATTGGCTCTAAGCTAATTCACGGATATTGTGACGGCGCTGGAACGAGTTGAAAACTATGCAACCGTCAATATAATCCTAGATTCAATCAATCTTAGGACTACCCAAGATTATTTGAATATTGACGGCATAGTTTTTAACTCGATCCGAGAATTAAGCGAGGGATACATTAGCCGAATGCAACTAATGTTGCCGTCACAATATCCGTGAATTGGCTTAGAGCCAATCAACAAATAACAAAATGAATCTCGGATTCATGATTCATGAATCCAGGATCAATCTTTCTGACTATTAGTACGAGCATAAAACTACTAGTAAATTTAGATTAAAAGATAATGACATTAGACAAAATCTAACATCATCTTTGTCCCGATATTGTCGACCAATATTTTTTTACAAAAGATCAAATATACCAAAGATGTCGCAGCAAAATTAGGGCATTGGCACGTAGAATATATAATGTTAAACACAGTTAGGTTATTACAATGGTTAACGTCAAAGTAGGCAATGTTACAATTTTAACCAAATCAAAATTACAGTGCATTATTTGTAGTGCAACATCAAAAGATTTCAATGACTTGAGGAAGACAAAAAACATATTTGAAAACTTTCGAGATTTGGATTATCAGTTTTTTTTTTTTAATTTACTCTATTTAGTCTACAAATGTTTCTAAACAAAATAGCAGTAAAAAACAAGAACGACAAAGTTACAAATAAAATCTATCCCAGCCCTGTAAAACCGGTCGGAAAATGTGGTGGAGAATCTGCACTTTCAACGCAGCCGGTCGCCAACTTGCTCCAACTATTTTGAGCAAAAATACGTGTCTCCGCATGAAAATCAGCCGAACTTTTTTAACTCTTTGTAACCAGAGACAAATTTTGGATGTTTGAGTACAACTCAGAACCAAAAAGACAGAGCAGCGCGTGGCACACAAAATCATCTCCCCCCCCCGCTCCAAGAAAGCGTAAATGAACACATTTTGCATCTAAACGTTGCTTATTATCTTCATTGACGTCCGAGGAATTGTCCATTTTGAGTTTGTACCGCAAAAAGAAACAGTCAATTTAACCTTTTCCTTCAAGATGCTCAAAAAATTGAAACGCCAAATCACAAGCGTGAGGACTGACATTAAAAACACGGTCAATCTCCACTATGACAATGCCCCCCGTCATCGTTACTAACTTCCTAGCTTAAAGCAAAACTTTAGTGGTCCCCCAGCTCCTTTACAGTCCCGATTTGGCTTCGTGCAACTTTTTTTTGTTTCCTCGACTGAAGAGAGAACTGAAAGAACAGCATTGAGAGTCCGTGGAAAACATCCAAGAACATGTTACAAGGTTATTAAAAAACATTTCCGTCAAAGAGTTTTACAGTGCATTCCAGGCGTAACAGACACGTCTCCAAAAGTGTATTGATGCGGGGGGAAAGTAATTCTAAGAATTTTAAGCGTTTGTACCAGTACAATCAATAAATCTATTTTTTATAGAAAATGCGCATTACTTTTATATTGGACCCTGTATGTCCAAAGCTGGGCTTACTAATACCAATGATGACAATACAGCAAAAGATTTTTTATAGATCCAAAGCTAGCAACTGAATGAACTGCTTTAGAATTTCAATTAATTTATTGAAAGATAAATAAAACACTTTTGCTATGTACTATATCAAGAATATATTTAGTACATTAAATTAAGCGATTACATAGTAACGGCCACCACCATTAAATTTAATTTATAGTTTAAAAGCATTTCAAGTCATTATTTGGTTCATGTAATGGCACGCATAAGGTTTTAACTTGTAGACCCATCATTGTGGAGGATGATATGCTATCTATATTATATATGTCCACAAACCGCAAAGGCTAAAAACAAGCTCTTATAATTTTTTTGCAACTTAGATATTTTTAATAGATTCTTAATTTTACATACTTAATATGCTGCTTGAATTAGACACACCACTAAGTTTAAATGCTCTTCGAAGAACAGTCAATGAAGAAAAAAGTACATTTAGACAAAGAAGTCATAGTTTTTTGGACAAAAACTTAATTTTGGACAACAAAAGCATCATTTCAGATAAAGAAGACGTTTTCTTTCATTAATAATTATTGTATTATAAAATGGATGTAATTGTTATAAAATATTTCAGAAAAAAATACGTATTTTTATCAAAATGAGTTCATAACTTCAGTATTATCTGCACAACATTGTAACGGCATAATTCCCGGGGAGTTGCTGTCGTTGGAATTCCTAAAATCAAAAATAGGGATTAGTGGTATGCAACCAAGTATACACTATGGTTGAATGAAAATTATGTTAAGGTGAATTAATATCTGTATTTTTATTTTTTTAAATTAGTATCTAACTACTTTATAATTAAGTTATTTTGTGGTTTTATAAATATTTAATACTTACATGTCTCTGGTGCTGGTATGTGCTGTGGATTTAGTGTCCATCCTGATCTGGCTCCGATCCTCTCGGTTTTAATCTAAAAACAAGTTGCGATTAGATTATTTTAATGCAATTGTTATTAATTGTTAATCGAGGAAGGTTGTATTATGCTGTAGATTGCATGGGAAAGTGCTAATAGGGTTTCGATTAATTGTTTAGTTTGAGTATGATTGCGGTTACGATGATGGGTTTTATTCACCTCGGGTAGTGTTATTAGTAGGATTTTGGATATTGTTAGAGTTAATTATTGTGAATACTACTCAAGGGAGGAATTACCACTTTGTTAGAGACTGGCGGGGTTGTTATTTTGGATATCAAGTAATTGTTGTTGTGTAGTGATTCGAGGTTAGGTGGCTCAATTCTGTAAAGATGATTTCTCAGGGGCAAGGAAGTTACAGTAAGTAGTTGGGATGATTTATATTGTTAATTTATTAATTTGAATTGCTGTACTTACTTGTGGCTGTTAATCCACTTTGTTGTCACTTTCCACTTGACACTTGTCAGCCATCTTCTGATCACATTGTTCAGCGCATATGGGTTTGGCGCAAGATTTGAATTTCACTTAATTAGAATCATCTGCGCATCGGTCTGATTGGCAAAACGCTATGCTTCACGGAGAATGAGATTCATTCCTTTTCCGGTCGTTAAGGTGTCGTGGTGTGGTGTTGTAGCAGTGGCGAGTATTCTGAGAGGATATGTAAATCCTTAGGCATCGTGGCCTGATTTATATACTCGCCGTTTAAACTGCATTGAGTGGTGATATACTGTGCTGTGTGCTACCCGCAAAGGGATATTTTTGGGATTTATCGTTTATACCACAACCGCATGGCGGATTTGTCACCCATCCACATCTCATGGCTGGAAGTTATCTAAAAAGGATTGTAGGACCGTATTAAAATCTCAGGTTGGTTTAGTGTTTATTTTCTCTTGTTTTTATTGCTTTCTGGGGTTTGCAGAATTATTTGTAATTCTGGTTTTGTATGGCATGTTTTAGGTTCTTTACTACGGGCGTTCTGGTTTATTTTTTTAACGTCCCAGTACGGTCACCTCGCTGCTGTATCTATCGCAGGTACGAGAGACCCCTCTTGACGTTCCGCATAGGACGTGCTGAAAGAATACGGAAGTATGTTCAAGCGTGAGGCCGCTGATGTTCCCAAGTCTCATATCCTGCTCCCAATTGAAGTGATTGGTTGGTTAATT
Source organism: Tachinus rufipes (assembly GCA_963932245.1). Classification (NCBI taxonomy): domain Eukaryota; kingdom Metazoa; phylum Arthropoda; class Insecta; order Coleoptera; family Staphylinidae; genus Tachinus; species Tachinus rufipes. The sequence continues at coordinate 92,696,041 of OZ010743.1, forward strand.
TGAAGAATACAGAAGTGTGTGCAAGCGTGAGGCTGCTGGTGTTCCCAAGTCTCACATTCTGCCAATTGAAGTGTAATGGCTTATTTCCCAGAGTTCAGAAGAATTTAACAGGAAGAAGTCAACCACGTGATATCGACAACCTTCGTGTCCAGCCTTTATAGTTATTGTTTTTTTTGTGTGCAATGCATATTTGTTTTGTGCCTTCTACCACTTGGTGTAAGGCAGCGAGATAACTGTGGGCTGTGAAATTTATTATTTTGTTTATTTTCGGGCGTGCTAATATTTGGCTTACAGGATCTTTGGACGGGGATAGCGCTATGCCTGGACAGGGACCCAAACTGTGAGTACTCTTTTTTTTTATATATATATATATATATATATATATATATATATATATATACCGATATTTTGAATTAAAATTTCACGGCTTATTTACCACTCACGTATTGTGTTATGTTCATTGCTTAAAGATATTAAAGGCATTGGTTGATACGTCGGTAGCACGGTTGTTCGATTTCTTTAGATCGAAGTTGGTGAATAAGTTGTATATTGTTGAACTTTACATTTATTTTAACTTGTCAATGGCAGATTGGCCTAATCTGATGTAAATACCTTTTTTTGGAACAATCCAATAAATTGAGTGTATTTGTACCTGTTTTTTTTTTGCATTTACCTTTTTTTTTTGCATTTACCTTTTTTGTGTTCATTTAATTTTGTACATTTATAGATGTTCCTCTCTCGAACATTAATGTGCCGTATATAATTAAATTAAATTAGCTTCCTCTACATTTGATATCCGCATACGCCTTTGTGTCTAACTTTTTGGTATCGGGTTCTACCTTTTGGAGGTGTGGCCAATTACAGGGTGGACTTCATAGAAAGATCCCGTGGCGCTCACAACTTACCACCCCCGTCTCCACTGAGCTACGACGGTAAGTGAAACCCTGTCCACCTCTTATCCTCACAAAAGGGCGTAGATTATCAAATCAAAGGTTGCTATTTTGGTAGCGTTACAACATAAGCAATTCTAAACTTTTCTATAAACTTTCTGAAATATTATAGCAAAGCTAAAATAATTTTGTAACAAACCTTTATCCATAAATTAAATTTTAAATAATTAAATTATATTTTGTTGTGAGATGAATCTCAGGTTTCGTCTTAATTTAATGATTATATAGTCCTGCCAGCCTGTATCCTGATGGCCGACACATTTGGGCCGCTCGGTAATGAAAGAAATTAAGGTGTATGTAAATAAAGTCAATTTGGCAATTGTGCAACGTTTTCAGGTCAGGCAATAAATGTAACATGTCAGCGTAAAATGAATGTGTTATTTTACGCTGACTTGCAATTAGGATTTACCTAGAAATATACACAACCGCCGTATCCTGCACGGCGCACGTGGCACTACCATATCGGACCGAATGTAGTTGCCGGGCCCATAGGCGTCCCATGTGGGATTTACATTAATTATTTAGTTGTGCCGGAAGACTGAAAACTTCCGGATTATTGTTAATTATGTTTTAGAATTGTTTATGTTAGACTGTAAACAACCCGTACGCTTTAGTTCTTTTGGATATAGCATCCAAGCCAGTGGGCCGATTGAACCGAGGTTTGCGGGATGTAATTAGATTAATAATTGTCCTGTTTGTATATAATTAATTTTCAGTTTATTTAGTAATTAAATTTTGGATGTATAGACCACCCTCTATACATCCAACAGTTTAATTTGGCATCCCTGATCCCTCACCTTTCCTTAACCAATCAGAACCCTCTATCTCCTTTTTTTTCCTTTTTCTATATATACCGCCGTCCCATTTTAGTAAAATCAGTCAGTCCTACACTCAGTCAGTACACCAGTTTTCCTGTTAGTTAGTTCAGCGTTCAGCTAGAAAACCAGCAATCCAGTCCAGTTCTGCTTAAAATCCAGATGTAGTAAGTAACTAGTTTAGCCTGTTTATTCCTGACTTTTTTTCTATTTTTTGTCCGAGAATTGTGCGGCGGTGAAAGACAAGTCTCCTCAAAATTTCCTGTCAAGCTTTAGGTCCCCGCCAAAGACTACAGAACCTGCCCTGTTTCTTGCCAGCTTATTTCTAATTCATTCCTGTATATACGCTTGTAAATTTGTATGTGTTATATTGTAATTGTGGGTTGACAAAAATTTGATTTATTTCTTTTTTATAAAGGTGCTCGATCACTTCCGATCTCCGGCCAACTAGTGAACCTTGTGATCACGGCTGCTGTTACTTTGAAACAGGTGACTTTCTATCCAGAAGAAAGAGACGTTACAATTTTGTTAAGAAATTTTAATATACATAATACTGTATAGTTGATTCACTCATCTTCTACAACACTATCCGGTTAACACGTTTATTTTTGCTGTTTTTTTATAATCTTTTCAAGTTAATTAGCAATCCACACTATTCCTTGTGATAAACATTTTGGTGAACCAATATTATTAGATCTGTATGTTTAAACTATTTTAGAGATTAGAACAACTACTGTTGAGGTTGATTTAAGAAATTCCGTCCATTGTCATATTACTTGTTGTAATGTAATTATTATTATTTTTTTTTTTTTTTTTTTTTTTTTTTTTTTCTGTGTTATAGTTTTTATACTTTTTAATTTGTACTTTATGTGTAAACCTTTTTAACTGTTTTTGTAATATGACTTGTGTATGACTATTTAGTCTTTAGCATTAATAAATTACTACTACTACTACTACTACTACTACTACTACTACTACTACTACTACTACTACTACTACTACTACTACTACTACTTCTGTTGTTAAAACTTCTCTTCCAATTATTTAAACCGTACCTCATTTATCATTACTCAAAGATGAACAAAGTAAAAATTTAACAATTTTTTCATATATTTAATGTTGATGCTAATTGCTTATATTCCGAGAATTTGCATATTGCATCAAAAAATCTCTTAAAAACTATACAGAACGTTATCAAAAAATTTGTTTATTTTCTGTTATTCAGGGCCGCTTTTACAATTGTCAGATAACTTATACTAGGAATAAATTTACCTAAATGTATATACCTGGTATAGCATAAGTTTTGTTCTTGTTACAGTCTAGATAACCTATTGAAACGTCAAGGATGACTTATAAACTGACGTATAATTTATTTATACGCAAATTTGTTGTGCGCGTTACTTGGTTACTAGACTAGAAATATCTACTGCTCCAAGCACCGGATAAGTTATCCCTGGTTTTTTCTCCTCGAAACATACAAATAAAGTTTTATGAAATTGCTATGACTCCTAAAGTAATCGGGGCCATTGTAAAATTTTACCCGCACACTCAAGTAGAATCTCAATGAATCCCAAATTAGAACTAGAAATAAAAACGAACCACCTGAAGGTCCCAATGGTTAGGTCAATCAAGGAAGTAATGCTCGACGATTATCAATTTTCTTCTGTGCAAAAATTTAGCAACAAATCCTACTTTAGCTGTAACACGTTTATGCATTTTCTAAAAGATCATTTATCACAAAGATGGCCGTTTTTGGAACTGAATTATAAATTGACGTATACGTTGTTTATACACTAATTTGTTGTGCGCGGTACTTAGTTACTATATTCCTTAGATAGCGTTATTCCTTGTTTAACCGACGATTGTAAAAGCGGCCCTAAATCAAAACAAAAGTTATTGTACTTAATTCAGCAAAAAGCAAAAAGCATTTAACAAAACATCAGTAATTATTCGAAACAGGCATCAAGATTACAAACTCGTTAACATTGTAATAATCTAATACAATCTGAAAAAGATAGAACTGACAGAAATAAACTTAATCAAATTTTTATCTTTGCATACATCTTGTTTATTTTAATAGGTATTATTGCACATTGCAATAGTGTTAGTAGTAGGAAATACGTTGAGTGTGTTGTATGCAAAAAACAGTGTCGGTCAGTTTGCTAATGAGTATTTTTATATAGATTTATTTACGTGACAAAAAGTCTACAAAATTTTCCTACCTATTGTTACAAATAATTTGATTGGATATATGGATATATATAATGTATACAGATTGATTTATATGATGTTGTCAATTTATTTGGTTTTCAAAGGAGTCTTTGAATGTGCAGGTGAAGGAGTGGTATCTACTTCCACATGGTAGTTTGCAAAATTTGCATATGCATTCCTCTTTCCATTGGTGGAAGTGTGCTGATGAGCATATCACATGATGAAATCCATGCGCTGTCGTCCTGGCTGTTTTACTACAATTTTTCTGGTTAGCTTTCTTCCACATGTTGGATTTGAATGCAGGACCATCAGTGTAGTTGTCCTGTACAAACTGCCAGTTCCTGTCCTCCCTGAAGCTATTATATTGTTTAACAATTTCTTTGTCTATGTTACATACCCGACATAATTCTTCCGTCAGTGTTTGCCAATTGACCAGTACGTGCCCTAGGGTGCTCGATGTGTTCTTATGGACACCTAGCAGTTTTTTGATGTAGTATCCTTTAATCTTGTCAAGTTCTTTTAGGTCTTGTAGCTTGAGAAGGTGAGCCACTTTGCTAAGAGCGTAAGTGGCTATGGGTTGTATTTTTTGTTTGAATAGGATTTCTGCGCTTTCTACCGAGAGTCTAGTTAGGTTGGTTAGGCTGTTGATTGCTTTGATAGCTTGGATTTTTCTGTATCTCACATGAATTGTTAACGCTAGGGTTGTTTGTAGCGTTACTGCCAGGTATGTATAGTTGTATTATATATGAGTATTTTTACAACTGCTTATTTTTTTGAAATGAGTTATGTTTTTACTTGACTACTACAGATAAACTGTGCTACAACATTGTGTAAAGTTATGTATGATAGTGCAACATGCGATCTATGCGCTGTCAAATGAAAATAAAATATGAATTAATGAGTCTTTGAAATTATAGATAGCATTTTCAACACCCACCAGCTATACAAATAAAAAGATGATGGCTTTTGGATTTATTGAAATAAAAAATTGCTTTAGTACACCGCATTCATGGTTTCTATACAACTTCTTTCAAATTAACTGTTAGAAATAAACAAATTAAAAAGACATATTAAAAAAGTACACATGCAAATAAACCGCTCCCATTTTTGAAAAAAAAAAAAACACCATTAAATTTTGTGGCAGTTTTAATACAAAAATTACGTATACTTCTTTCAAAGTAGTTTTAAAAGTAGTTTAATATAAAATAAAAGGTAGGTTTAACTAGTTGCTATAGCTATGGCAAGAACTATGTGTGATGAAGCAATAACAAAGAAGCTGGAAATAGTGCTAATTTTAAACGACACTTTACAAAAAATAAGTTTAATGTTAATAAACATTTTAGAACATTTAATATTGGACCAGCCAGGTCTACACCAGGTACAAAAGACAAAACCTAAGTTATAAACATTATTCTCTTGGATATTTGGCTTATATTTGTTATGACTCAGATATTTGTCAGCTATTCTGAAATATTTTCGAAAGATAAAACCACTAATTTGCTGATTGCTTTAATGACAACAAGTGGGTTGCAAAATTGGCATAGTTTAGTGGACAAACCGTACTGTAGTAAACGTATTCAAAAAAATTACAAACTAAATTGTAGCAAAAAAAAATTGTGAGACGTTAATTTCAACATTGAACTTGTGTTTGATTTTAATGACACCAATAAAAAAATAAGCACATAAACAAAACTGAATCTTCAACATAACGTTCTGTGTGCGCTAAATTAGTTTTTAAATTTTAAAGTAATTTTTTTATAAAAAAAGTAAGCCATGCCAAATTTAAATTTAAATTAAATTAAAAAAATTTTACTGCCTTCAAAGTTACACATGAAATATAATAATAGTTTTTAAATTTGAGTCAGGTGCGTACATTGGATCTCCAAAGAAGCAATTCTTAATTAGTTTCTACGGAAAACTTTACATTGGTACACTTTGTCCTTTATTTTAATTTAATATATATAAATATTTCAATTTATATTTTGAGTCTAAAATTAAGCTTGTAGACAAAAATCATTAGGTATAAGGATTGTTTCTATTATATTTATGAAAATTCAAACAAAAACCTTTAAAATTAAGTACATATTATACTTCTCATTTTAATCTTTGTAGTTCAGTATTCTCCTGTTTTTTTTAAGCAACTTTTTAGTACTTCAAACATGTGTTCTTTTAAATTTTAAGTACTAAAATTTGTCATGGTTTACTTTTTTGTATACGTATCGCTTTTTGTGGGTGCACACACAAAAATTTTACTTAAAAAGTATTTAAGAACTAGTCTAATTTACACTTTCTATAAACTTCTCGTATTTCTCGTTTTTTTTGCTAAAAATACAACACCTGGGCGGTTATTAATTAATGATGCTGTCATGCTAAAGTATTAAATGAAAAAAATAATTCCATACCAAAACACTATAGTTTATTTTTAATTTCACATAATCTATTATAAATTTTGTTAATATAAAATTTAAAACAGCTTTAAATATATTTGTTTAAATTGCCTCTTATTTTTACTTCAAACTATATTAGCGTTTTGACATACTTAATAATAAGCACTATGGTAGAATTATTTTTTTTGTTATGTTTTTTGTCAATATTTGTTTCATGGTTCTTTTGGCCAAGTTTTTTTATACTAATATTATGTTTATTATATTTTACTACAAGTTGCAATATAATACTTCGATTTAATAAAATTGAAACAAAAGTTTAATGGTATCGGCGCCTTGGGCATGTTATTTTACCGCCCTGGCCAATTTTATAAATATGATAGTTTATGAGCTTATATGTTTGTTTTTTTATAAAAATTTAATTTAATTCTACCTACATTTTTTTTATAGAAAAGAGTAGTTAGATACTAACATCTTCAGCCATGTGCAAATATAAAACAACACATCGTGTTGCATTATATGCCATTTTGGTTATATGAGATTGTTAACCATAAGCTATTTATTTTTGTATATCTTAATACAACCATTATACCCACCAATGACTTTCCATAGAAAAAATACATTGTTCCTATCAATAGATCCCCTTTTTTGCAACAATAGCATATGTTATACTCCCCGTAGACATGTGTATTAGTACGAAATAAATGCGCTTAATGTATTTGCCCTAAACAGCAGACCTGTTTTTTTTTTCATGGATTACTCATGTCAAGTTTACGCTATAATTGCTACTGTTTATTTGAAGTCGGTTTCTGTATAATAGCGGTCAAAGAACTAGGGGGGTCTTTTATAAATGAATTTAAGAAACTGGTCCACAGATCGATTCATATGTAAAATATATAAACCTGTATGTTTATATTTCGAAGATGGATAGACGTGCCGCTACTGACGATGTGCAGATTAGACACTCCTGAATTATGCAAGTTCCATAGTTGAGTAATACCGCATTTAATGGCCGGGTGTCGAAATGATTTGTATTACATTTTATTTCAACGCTGTGATTTAGATTTTGTTGGAACAACAAATCACAATTCGTTTTGGGTGTACATTAACAGGATTAATTATTGATGGGCCGGACCTGATTAAATTTGTATCAATTAATTTGTGCTTCGTGTAAAGCAATGTTACGCAACTTTAGATATTGATTTAAATCGCGCCTACTAAAAAAGTAATGACTTGAAATAATTACTCAACAAATTGTTCTATTTATATTATTTACTTATATTCTCTAAATCGAGCATGGCTATAACATAATATTATCAATTTATTTTAATTATTGCAATTAATATGATTAAGTTAATCTTGATAAATTTAATAAATAAATAAACAATTATATCAAAGCTAACTGACAATGAGTAATTAATTTTGATATTTTACGACTACTGGATATAGCCATTTGGCCATATGTTCTGTTTTCAGTTTAATCCGAGGCATTCAAACCATAAACGTGTTTCCATTAACCCTGCATATTAATTCAAGGGGATGTAACATGCGTAAACACAATAAGTCATTTTAAGGCCCCTGTACAGACACTTTTAACGATACAATCACCTAAATTTATAAACATATAAATTAACGGAAATTATGCACTATTAAGCGTTCCTTAATGGACCTCTTTCATTTATATATTGTAGTGGAAATGCATATATATGTCAAATTAATATTTAATTGCCACGGAATATACCCACTTTTGTAAATTGTATGAATTTATGTGATTGGGAAATATATTTTTATTAGTTATATGGATTTTGGTAATCATAAAATAGATTTTTATCTTGATTATAGTAGGTAGAAAAAAGAGTAATGACCGTTATTGCAATAACTTTGTTATGTTATCGTTTACGTTATGCTGGGAGTTTAACTGTTACATTCCCGATTTTTATAAGCTGTAAAGTTTATTGGATAGGACTCATTCTTTTATCAATTTAATGCTATAAATTTGTTGGAAACTTTGTTTATGTTTTTAATTAATTAGTAGTTTTAACAAATATGTGCAAATGGCAATCTTATTACATTTAGTGGTTTATTAACTTATATATGTATGGCCGGACAGTTATAATCGGGATATATATTATTCGATTGAAGGTTGCACCTATTTATAACCGAGTTGATAGAATGAACAGGGATATATTTATAAATTATTAGTACTTGGCACATGCAATAACAAATGTTGTAAACAAATTAAAAGAAGTTAAAACTGACATTGAAGAAACTGAGGGAGGGTTATTTAATTTCATTAGTGTAAGCTCTATCATCGTCACTAAGGATTAATATTTCTGGACCTACCAAACATCCTTGATTTGAATTCAATGCCGACAGCGATACGGAAGGACTGGTCAAATTTCTTAAGCGGGTAGATGAGTTTAAGTTGACGAAAAATTTAACCGAAAATGAGTTGTTTGCATCAGCACTACGGCTCTACATTACCCTGGTTTTGTTCATCAAGGTTGCAAGTTTCCAGCTGAGGAGGAATTGGTAATGGCTTTGAAAAAAGACTTTCTGCCGTCTGGATATTATGATGAAATTTGGGAAAACATTTAAACTAGATAGCAAAACATGGTAAAAAATAAATTTATTTATTGCAATGCTAGAAAACTTATTACAACGTCTAACCATTTTAGCTGATTAGTCAACACGTCAGTAGATTAAGCTTAGTTAAACATTAACTTAATTGTGGAACTAAATAAACTAGAAAAAAACACCGCGTCAGCAGTACAAATTCAAACAACTAATGCACCAAATGTTATTGCTAGCACATCAAACAATCAAGCCAAACAAACAAAAAGAAAATACATAAAATGCTTCCCAAAGATTGTAAAAAGGGCAATAAGAAACAGTATTTAAATGTGGGAAAATAAGAAAAAACATAAAATTCTGCAAGTATCAACAGAAAAACTGAAAGCAGAGTTGCAAATTGACTGCAACTCAATTTCTTGGAAGACTGATATAACCAGCAAAAACTGAAAATCTTTATTAAGTAAAGTTTATCTAATGTTCTAATGTGTAGTTTACATTTGTTACTATCGGCAATGACAATCACTTTGTCAATGTAAGCATACAAGTTTAGTAGGTACAGGAGCAAGCATGAGTATGATTATATATTAGATAAGGCATTATTTCTACAAAGTTGTTTAGACGCTAAAGATGTTGTTAGTACGGTTAATGGAAATAAACAAATTGTCAATAAAAACATCATTACGGTAATAAGTTTATGAAATACCATTATATTTAGTACCAACGTTTTCAGTTGAAATGATAATAAGAATTAATTTTATTTAAACAAATAAATTAACAATTAATTAAAAAAAAAATTTGGGTAACCCCTAACAATGTATTTAATATTATCACGAAACATGATAAATTAAGAGAGAAGGATGAAAAGAATCTTAACAAAGTTAAGTTAAGCTTTTTTAAAACTAGGTAAATTCCAATACTGAATTGATACGGAGGATGCGCTGCCTATAAAACAAAGACACTCTTCAATTTTGACATATATAGGGTCCATTATGAAAGTAAGGCGTATGATATTATTCTGACGCGACTATTTATCCCAGCACGGTAAAACCGATTTGGAAATGTGGTAGGGGATCTGCTTTTCTAACGCAGCTGGTCACCAATTTGCTCCAACTGTCTAAGCGCACACGTCTTACCGCTTAGACTTTTTTTTGTCTTTTTAACACAGCGCAGTTTTGGGCTGTCAATATCTATTGGGTTTAATTCAAAATGAGCTGAACTTTTTTAACTCTGTCGTAAACAAAGACAATTCGTAGATGTTTGAGTACAATCCAAAATAGAAAAGGCAGCGCGTGGCATACAAAATTATGTCCTTGCCCCAAGAAAGCGCAAATGAGCAAGTTTTGCATCAAAACAATACGCTTTATCTTCTTTAACGTCCGAGAAATCGTCCATTTTGAGTTTGAACTGCAAAGAGAAACAAACTGCCAACTCAGCATTTACGTCGAGGTGCTCAAAAGATTGAAACGCCGTAACGCGCGCGTATGGGCTGACATCAAAAACACGGTCAAGCTCTACTACGACAATGCTCCCAGCCACACAGTCTTTATTGTTACAACTTTCTGGCTCGAAGCAACACCTCGGTGGTCCTCTAGCCCTTTACAGTCCCGATTTGGTTCCGTGCGACTTTTTATTTGTTTCTCCGACTAAAACGAGAGCTGAAAAGAAAGCATTGAGAGTCCGTGGAAAATATTTAAAAGCATGTTACAAGGTTATTAAAAGACATTCGTGTCAAGGAGTTTTAGGCTGCTTTATAGGCCTGGCAGACACGTCTCCGAAAGTGTATTGATACAGGGGAAGAGAATTTCAAAGAATTTTAAGTGTTAAGTGAGTTAGTGGTAAATGAAGAAAAATGTTGTTATAAACAAAGAAACGGCCAAATTGAAGTGTAAGATTAACGCCCGGTTTCAAGGTTTTAAGCTACATTTTTAGTAGTAAACTCAGCTTATTCCATATGGACATGAAAAAGTTTACTACAAGGGACCATATAGAGAGAGGCTATGCGTGAAGTGTGGCAAAGAAGGGCATAAAGCAGCAGTCTCAAAGTATCTCTTACTGCGTGCACTATAAGGAGGAGAGACACCAATCGAGTACAGAAGAAGGCTGAGAACGTTATCCCAAAATGATCAAGTTTTTGCAAATTAATACCAACAGAAGTCTTCCGGCATAGAACCTTGCCATGGCCACCGCTAAGGATTTCAATGGAAGAATTGTTGCGATAAGCGAGCCCAACAAAAACGCCATCAAAAACAGAAAAAACTGGATATTCGACGAACAACTAGACACCGCCATAAAAGTGATAGACAGACGCATAGCGATTAAACGGCAAGGCTTTGGGATTGGTTTCTCGTATATAAAAACTACCTGTTTCACATTGTTCAGCTGCTATGCGTCCCCCAACAGGGAGATAGAAAACCTGAAGGAATACTCTTCGAAATCGGAAGGAAAATAAGAAGATGCAAAGATAAAGCCATCGTTGTTGGAGATTTTAATGCTAAATTTGTGCAATGAAGTATGCATTTCACGGATGAGAGGGGTGAAATTGTAACCGAGTAGCTGACGACCTCATATGTGTGAACGAAAGAAATAACCCAACATTCAAGAGAAATGAGTCCTTCTCAATAATAGACATAACTCTGACCGTGGAATGCCTATCAACAAAAATTGGAAGATGGGAAGTGAGCAACAAGGAAACCCTAAGTGACTACAATTACATCATTTTTGAGCTAGTGGACATACAGCAAAAGAAGACCCACCCAACCCAAAATAAAGGATGGAACGCAAGGAGGCTTGACAAGCAGATGCTGCAACGGGCGACATCACTTACAAGAAAAACGCGTCACCTGCAAAAGACTTTTCAAAAAACCTTACGCACATCTGTAACTCGACAATGCCGAAAATAAATCAACACATGAAAATGCAGCCAGTATATTGGTGGTCTAACCAGATTGCCAATCTACGCAAGGAAGGCATGAAGAAGAGAAGGGAGTACACAAGAAACGCACAAAGAAATCCTGCGGCATTAAATCTGCTACTGCAAGATGCATATAAAAGCAGCAAGAAAACTTTGCGAGACAGCGTTAAAGCGGCAAAAAAAATGCTGGAAACTATCTGTGATAAACTCGACTGTGATATATGGAGAGACGGATACAAGATTTTTATGAAATAACTGATAGAACCGTGACGTTCACCGATTTTAGATTAGATGATCTGCAAACAGCATGTAGTAAGCTAAAGCTTAACAAAGCACCTGGATCAGAAAACATCCCTGCATAAGTGCTAAAAGAATTTGTAAATGTCAAACTTAAATATGTGTTAGAGGTGTATAATAAGTTAGCGCGCGAAGGTACATTCCCGAAAGACTGGAAACAGGCTAAACTTGTGCTGCTTATAAAAGGCAACAAACCGTTGGACCAGCCGGCATCATAATAATAATAATTTATTGGTCTAAAGATCAAAACATGATATAAGACAAGTCACGTACACACAAACATAAATTCAAAATAATGTCAATACACTACATAATAATAAATTAGAACAAATAAGTATACAAACATGGTACAGTAAATAATAAAACCAACATTATTTATAATAACAATAAAATAAACAAAACTATGCATTTCACGGATGAGAGGGGTCTTGTTGCGGCTTAAAAACGAACTTGAGCAAACTGGAGGTCTAGCGGACAAACAGTACGGTTTCAGGGAAGGGCGGCAAACAGTGGGCGCGACAAACAACGTAATCGAAATTGCAAAAAGAGCTACAGCCTACGCACACCAACATAGTCGATTATGCGCTGGTATTAAACTGGATGTGAAAAACGCCTTTAATAGTGCTTTGTGGCAAATTATTCTCGGAAATCTAAAGGAAAGAGGAATAGAAGAGAGTCTGATAAATGTACTAGCATCCTACCTATCCAAGAGGAAGATAATCCTAGAAGCTGAGGACAAGACCAAGACTATCATAGTCAATAACGGTGTTCCGCACGGATCAGTACTTGGTTCAACCCTGTGGATTTGCCGATGACGTGGCTATGACTGTGGTTGCAGAAAATGAAGCAATATTAATGTACAATGCAGACATAGCACTCTTTCGGATAGCAAACTGGTTAGAAGGAAAACAACTACAGCTTGCCCCCGAGAAATCGGAAACCGTACTTTTGACCACCAAGCGGAAAATAGGGCGCATACGCTTTAACATCCTAGGCTCCATAATCAAACCCAGTGCTGCCATCAAATACCTTGGTATTTGGCTGGATACTAAGCTTACTTAGAAACAGAAGAGCCATGAGGAAGTTGTCAGGACTCCAAAGGCTGATGTCGATCAGGTCGCCAATTATACTGTATGGTATATATTTTGGTACCCCAAATATGCAAAATCGGAGATAACATATCAGTTCCGGAAAATATTTATAAATTCTTACAGCATATAGAAAAATCTAATTGCAGAAGATTCACAAATTTAGAATATTAAGCTGTCGTTTTTGTTTCGGAAATATAACTGTTTTTGAAAATTGTGTGTTTGCAAAAAAAGCCGCAAATTTATTTTACCTATCTTCTATCAGAAAACGTCAAAATTTTATACACCAGCTTTGAAAAAAATATCCAATACATTAATTTTGATCTAGTAGCGTAGGAGTGAAGTTATTTAACAATACGGTAAATTAGTAAAATTACGGAAAATCCCTTAAAAATAACTCCCTTTTTAGCAATTATGTGTTAAATTTTACCCTAGGGCAAGCAAATCCAGTTTTTGTTTTTATTTTTGCAATCAAAAGTACTATGACATTAAAAAATTAAATTTATGAAAAAATATTCTAAACAAAAAACTCTTCTTTATATATTTTAAAAAAGTACTACGTTTCAAGAGTATCATATATAAATTTTAAGTCTTCAGGTGTAGCGGAATTAAATATATCAAATTTTTAATAAAATGATATTATTCCCATTTTTTGCGGAAAATTTCAAATAACCAAGTGCGGGATCGTGTTTTACGGAAAATTTCCTATAAGATTCACTCATTTAAATATGTTTTTTGACTATTTTTTGCTAATTACAGCACAACAACTGAAAGGAGACAAAATATTTAAGAAAAATTAAAATGACCGCCATTTACACTGTATTCTCCCTAGAAATCTAAAATTTTAGGAATACATGTGGGGACGTTTGTCCGAACTATTGTGGAATTACCTTAAAAGGATAATGACATCTTGCTGCACCTTTTTAAGGAAAAATATCTAATATAAGAGCACTGGGTCTAAGTCACTTCACTTTTCATATATAATATAGTTACATAATTAAATAACTAAATAGTATGAGATTGATAAAATAAAATAATTACCGCTTTTTTCATCTCTAACGTTGTTTATTATGTATCTTGAGCAAATGGTAGTATTGGAAATGTGACAAAATCGCAAACAGAAAAAAAATGATACATTTATTTGTAAGTAATAAATAAAACAATATTAAAAATTAAAGCAACTTATATTTGACAGAAACATGCAATACTAGCTATAAATTTATAAATTTTACATTAAAATATTAAAATTTAATTTTTTTTTTAAATTATTATAATGAAAAAATTACAACACAAAAGCTTTAACATACTTCAGACTAATAGATACAGATGTTTGAGGTTATTGTTGTCAAAGAACAAGCAAGTAAACGATAGGTATTTGAGTCTAATGCTAGACTTTTGTGACGAGACGAGACAAGCATTTTAAATACGATTATTTTTTAATGAAGTTTACACAACACTTTACACATGCTAAAAGAATATAAATAGTTATAAATTTAATCTCTAAATTATCTTATTATAAATTTAAAGTATGCATAGAATACGATCAACAATGATTAATAAATTTTACTAAAATCTGAGTTTAAGAAAATTAGTTGGATACTTTAATGACGAACTACATATCTAATACACTTGCATGCCAGAAAAATTATTATGTATATATTTATCAGCATTTTATAAATCTAGCAGTATTAACTATATACATATTATTGTAATTTTACATATAAAAAAGTATTTCTCACTTAAAATCTCATTAGTTTATATTAATGATATCTACCTTCTTTAAAATTCAAATCCAACTGAACTGATAATTAGTAATTGTCTGAATTCGTGTAAACAATAGTAAAACTTACATAAATTAGATGTACATTTAGAGATAACTTTATTCTGTGTCCATCATTTATCTTATTCACTAAAATGTGTCTAATTTATAACATAAGATCTTACCGATAATATTACTAAACGTTAAAAATGCGTGTGCACACATTACAAGCTTCTAGCTTTAATGTTATTTCTTTAAGAAAGGTATATGGAAAGAAAAAAACATTGTACACCACTTAGACTGATGCCGGCTTCTTAATATTTATGCGCTCCCCCATTCAGTGGGGATTTTTGGATCAGCTACCTGGTTTGAGATAAAATGGGGGACCTATAAAGAATTAGTTATCTCAAAACACTACCTTAGAAAAAGAAGTTTATGTTTAAAATTATAAAATGATACAGTTGAAAGGAGACGTAAAGTATTAGAAATTGCGTGGGTAATATAAAAACAGGCGTTATATAAAGGGGAATATATTCGTGTGTTGCTTGTAACAATTACGTTTGGTAAATAATGGAGATGTGAAAACAAATATTTGTATTCCCAAGACATGTTAAATAGCCCATTATTTTTCTTCTCGATAATTTGAGCCGAAATTGTGATTGATCTACGGTACATGCTATTACATGAAATAATGCATGTTTAACCTATCACCTCGTGTAATTTATAACATTTAACATTATTTGTTCTTTCCGTATCATGCAATTGTTATAATTTATTTTTTCGTTTTGTTTCAGGAACAGATGTTTGATAGAGATCGTACTAATGTGAACATCGGCTGCGAGAGACCGGCCGCATCCTATTTACAAAACTACAACTTGTACTAGATTCGTGATATAATTTTCACGATATCTTACAAATCAGGCTTAAGGGCAAAGCAAACACAATTACTATAACAAATTGCATAGCTTATAACAAGTAAATAGAGGTTGTCAAACTAAAACCACGGGTATCAATGGCAGCACAGTTATAAATACACTTATATATATTTTCTTTTGTAAATATTACAACGGATGCAATTCTTCTTTTATAGAGATCCTGTCATATTGTTTTATATCTATGTAGACCTTTCCTGCTAACTGTATATTTAATTCAATTAAATATAAAATTAAATTTCTTACGCACAATGTTTTATTCAAATGTTGTTTACAACCTTCTAACTTTAAATACAAAAGTAATGTTAGAGTGTAGTTCAGTACATTAAAAAAATGTGTTCAATTACAGGAGAAAATAAATTCATCATATTAAACTGACATAATAATTTAAAATATATCTAATTATACTTACCATTTAGTGTTAGTTAGCATTAATTTAATTATATTATATATTAATATAGGCTTTCAAACATATACATGTCTTCTCTGTGGCTCGGTGTGTCCGACACCTCGACACCTAACGGTATTAAGAGGTTATAGATTATATATATATATTAATAATAATGAAGTAGTTAAAGTATCTACTATTGGTTCAAAGCCCGTGTAAATAAGTATTTGCAGGATAGTTAGTATGGAATAACCAAAACTACGCAATATATGTGGGTGCTCACATGACAGAAAAGAGAACAATAAAAAGGAAAAATTGAGCTGTCATACAAAGGTTTTAAAAACAAGCAAAATAAGTTAACCAAGGTCTATCATTATTATTATTAGTGTTCTGTTTTTTGCAAATCCTACATGTCTCTTCTCCAGTTTTCTCAGTTTCAAACATCTTTTCTTTCCTCTTTTTAGATTTGCATTTACTATTTCTTTGATTACGTTTTTCAATAAAAATATCTTGCATGCTCTATCTATCTTTTCTTTTTTTAAGATTGTACCCACTAGCGCTCTTTTCTCCCTTGCTTTTCTCAACACTTCTTCATTCCGGATCTAAAGGCATTATTACAAAATTAACCATAGAACACAGGAATATTATTAACACTTTAAATATTAACGTGTATTGCATTAACTTTGATATGGCATTTTACTTTTTAAATGCCCCCATAAAAAATGTTTAGAAAGTTTAAATACGGAAGTTGCTAAGGTCAAAGTATTGCTTTACCGTTCGATCTATTAAAATCTTGTACTAGTACACACAAATCTTTGTTACTATACAACACAATTATATTTTGATTTGGAAAACAAAGTAGACAAATCTACAATCATTCACTAAGAAACTATGCAACGACAGAACTGAAGAAAAAGATAGAGAAGATTAAAGCTTTGTGATTTAGGTTTAGTTTAATGGAAAAAAACACACAAATTAAAAGTCACAAAAGACAATGAAAGGAGGAGCGAGAAGCAAAATGGAAGCAGAAGAATATGAAAAAAAGTAATAAAGAGAAAGAAAACAAAGAAGGTCAAAACAACTATGCCTGCCAAAGAATGAAAGGTGAACAGAAAAACAAGAGAAAAATATTTACTAAAACATTAGTACCAACAGAAATTGCAGAAATAATGAGAAAAAGAAGAAACTGCTCAAAGAAAATTTGTTGACGGAATTGATTAAACAATTTTCAAACGGAAGATATGCCATCTCAAGGTTGACAGAAAATTTCTTTCAAAAATGCGACTTTTGAAATAGAAATCAGGAGACAAGAAAAACTAACTCCAAATAGAAATTCAAAAATCTAGAAGTTAAACTGGAAAATGTAGGACTACCAAAGGGGATGCACTTAATGGATATTCTCAAGGGTCATTTGTTGAGGCCAACACTTCATTATGTCTTTAAAAAACACACACACACAAATTTGACTAAGCATCATCGTCCAAACACAACATTTGTAATCAAAACACAAATCTTTAAAGACAAGAGTCAGATCATAACGGAACAGCATAACTGATGCCGTGACTTGTTTGTGGCAATTATGCCGCATTGGTTGACTATGCTGCATCTGCCGCTTAGTTCTATTAATAAATAAAGGTTTTTTTAATTCTTGACGTGCGCTTAATCACGACTTCTGATTGATTGGGTTCTAAGAAAACTATGTTCGACTGTTTGTTTGATAAATTTAATAATGTAATTTGACATATTCTTAAATTTTAGCTTTTTCAAATCTGTTTTTAAAATAATAATAAAATTTAAGAATTTGTATGCGTTTTGCAAATGTGTAGCGTACCATGATATCCGTTAAATAAAAACTTTAAAAGCTGTAATTCTAATTGTTTATTTTTCAATAAAACACTTTTTAGTTAACATTTTTTTTAATAAATTAGTTATAAATTAATAAAATTTATTGTGAATAAAATAACGCGTTTTTTAAGTAGGTGTCATTTTAACTATAAACCCATTTCTGTGCGGTCAACTTTTAACGTCAGTATTTGACATATGGCAGCTAAAAATTAAGGTTTTAAAAATATAGAACAAAACGCAGTCATGCAAAATATTAGAATATTTTGTAGAAACAGTTTAAAAGTTTATACTTAATTTGAATATCATGAAGCACAAAGTTTCAATTTAATAAAAATAATTAAAAATATTGAGCAAACTTGATTGGTTAAAAACCAAAAAAAGTAAAGACATTTTTGTACTGCATGGTCAATATGCACGCATTTAAAAAAAATTGAATATTTGAAAAACTTAAATATTCTACAAAATGTCCATATCGAAAAATATAGTTTGAAATTTGTTTGAAGTGGATGTAATGGATGCTAAAAATAATTCAGATGAATTTTAAGAAAAATTACTTAAAATGCAAAGTGATATTGTATTAAAACAAAAAAATTTAAAAAGTGAGTCTTACAAATAGTGGTGTAGCGATCTGTAAGCAACGCAAAAAAATGCAATGCAAAAGGGCCTACAAGCATATAGGGCAGAAAATTGGTCTTGAATCGAAATAATGCAAAAATTAAAATGACGACACTAAATCTTTTCGCTAATGATTACAATAGCATGCAAAGATCAAAAAATACTGAATACAAATATTGTATTTGCTTTTTCTTAGAAACAGTGATGTATTTACAAAATTTGTAAACACTGAAAATTAAAAAAAAATATAGTTTTTAGATAATTACAGTTTATGTATTATTTTCTTAAAAAAAGTGTATTACTCAAACAAAGGGTGTATTTAATTTATTAACATATATTTTAAATACAATAGAAATGTTATTCTTCTTCAGGTGCCTATCCGATTACCGAATGTTGTCAATCAATATAGCTATTTTTACTTTGTTAACAACAGCGCAGAAGAGTTCGGTAGTTGTACTCCCAAACCACTGTCTTAGGTTCTTGAGCCAGGATATACGCCTTCTGCCAAGACATCTTCTTCCAAACACTTTTCCTTGCAGAATCAGTTGTAATAATCCATATCTTTCTTCATTCCTCATAATGTATCCGAAATACTGCAACTTGCGTGCCTTAATATTATTAACTACCTCCAGTTATTTTCCGAAACGTTCAAGGACCCTTGCGTTAATGATATGGTCCTTCCACAAAATTCTTAAGATTCTTTGGTATAGCCACATTTCGAAGGCTGATAGTTTTTTGCAGGTATCTTCGGACATGGTCCATGCTTCCATTCCATATAAGAGAACCGGGTACACGTAACATCTGACAAGTCTCATTTTTGTTTTTATATTTAAGTAATGACTACGGAACACATCTTTCATCTTTATGTAAGCTCCCCTTGTTTTTTCAATGCGGCATTTTATTTCTACCAAATGGTCCCACTGATCGTTAATTGTGGTACCTAGGTAAGTATACTTTGAGACCCGTTGTATTGCCTGACCTTCTGCTTTGAGCTGGTTGTTTTGAATTGGCACTTTGCTGATGACCATATACTTTATTTTTTTAGGATTCAAGGTCAATCCGTAGTTTTTACTTGCGTCCACGACATTGTTCATAAGTTCTTGCATTCCCTCTGTGATTTTGATAAGTTTTGGGTGTTCAACCTTATCAAACGCTTTCTGATAATCAATAAAGCATGCGATCACATCACAGTTTACGTCTCTACATCTTTGTAATAGAACCTGGACGCTAAACAAGGCTTCTCTGGTACCGAATGCATTTCTAAAACCAAACTGCGTTGGGTTAATATTATTATTACATCGTCTATATATTCTGTTATGTATGATCTTTAGGAATACCTTCAAAACATGACTCATTAAACTAATCGTATTATAATCGCTGCATGTTTTTGCATTCTGTGTCATTGGAATTGTCACAAACGTGGAGTGTAGTCAATTCTGTGGTATGGTACCACTGTCATGTATGAGGTTCAGAAATAATGTCATAATGTCTATACCTTCTTTGCTTAGTATTTTTAACACCTCTGAATGAGAATTATCTGGGCCTACTGCTTTCCCGTCTTTGGTTTGCTGGATGGCTTTTCTTACCTCTTTCTTAGTGATAGTGGGACCCGATTCTACATTATTTGTGTTAGGTATTTCCGGTCTTTCATTGCTGAATAATTCTGTAATGTACTCTTGCCAGGTTTTTAGTTTATCTTATATCTCAAATATAATCTGCCCTTGGTTGTTTATTAAACGTCGCGTAGTTCTTCTCCTGCTGCACCCAGCTGCTTTCTTTATCTTCCTATGCATGTTGAAAGCGTCATGCTTAAGCTGCTGTTATTAAGTTTGCAAAATTAAATGTAGTATGTATTAAAGTCAACAACTGTGTTTTTAATCTCTTCGCATAACTTGGATAATCAATTATATTGATATTATAACAAGATCATACAGTTTCAAATTTATTATAAATAGTTTCACCAGCTTGTTTCGATCATCGATCCAATCCTAAGTTTAAGTATATAACGTATGTGGTAAATAGTATAAAATAATATGAAGTTTTAGTGTTTTGCTAAAGTCCGTTGCTTTAAAATATTTTCTAAATATAAATTTTTTTCATCCGGCTTTGATGTAAAAAAACATAGATTTACAATTTTATCCAACAATTTGAAACGAATGGAATAATTATCAATGAGCTGATATTTCCTAGTATAACGTCACTAACAAGATTATCAGAGTTTTTAACATTGTTTGACAAGCATTCCCCTCAAAAACTTTGCCATGGTAATTTTTTAATATTAATTCTAATTTTTTTGGCAAAAGAAGAGCTTTTTTACGACCTAAAATGTTCACTAATCCGATTCAGAAGAAATGATTTACAAACACTTGTAATAAATGAAGTTCTGGAACTATGCACTTTTTAAAAACAGTTACACCATTGTTTTCATTAAAGAGTAGAAGATTTACTACTGATTTGCTTAACATAGCAATTTTTTTATTACTTCCATTAGATTGAAGTATTTTGTAGAATTTTTTTAAGTCTCCATACCTCTTCAACCTGAGGCATTTTTGTTTATTTTTAAGTTTGCAATTTCTAACAAATAATTTAAGAAATGTAAAATTAAATTTAATTAAACTGCAATAAAAACTTACTACAGTCATTGTTTTCTTCTACGTCGCCATTTTTGGTACCAACTATTAAATCATCATCATGTTCAGAGCTGTGTGTTAACCTTTTCTCGCAAAATTACATAGCAGTATAGGTAAGGATACTTTGCAAAGGCGGTTTGATGACGGTTTACAATAAGATTTATTTTTAAATTGCCAATGAACTTGAATGAGAAATCATTCAAACCAATTTGGTTGAACAATAAATTTAGATTCCCATAAGTTTCTTTCACATCTGGAACAATACATAACAAAATAATCTTTTTTACATTTATAGCTTTACCAAATTTGTCAAGTATGCCACTATTCTTAGATCTTGACAATCTCTCAGATCAGGTAATATGTTAAGAGATATTAAAAAAAAAACCTTGTCCGCCATCTGCTATAATTTTAATGTCGAGATTTCTTTTTTCTCCACGTTTATTAATCACTATATCAAATATTTCAGAAAAGTTACTCTACACTATTGGTCTTTTAATTGTTTTGGTTGCATTTCCATTGCCAACATCAAAATCTAGGAAATCAATTTTTATAATAGGGTCTAAGTCTGATTTCTTATTCTTTATTTCTTCAGTGAAATGTGCAGAAATACATTTGCGTTGACCAATTGATGACCGAAGAAAGTTAGTCATTTTTTTTATATGTAATGCTGAGTTTTAAATTCAATAGTTTCTCCAAACTGATCTGACTCATTTCAATTTGTTTGAGATTGATTTTTCCTTTAGAGCGTAAAGTGAGTTCTGGCGCAATTCTTTGTGATTAAGATCAGACAGTTCCGCAATTATATTGTTTGTTATATTACTGCTTGCTTTGGAAACTATTCATGGGATTTTTCCTTTCCTATGGTCGAGAAACATTTTTTTACAGACAATTGAAGAAGCAAGTGGATGAAGGGTCTATGTAACAATTTCTTAAAAAATGAGTTCAATAGATAAAGGTTTTAAGTCACTGGAATTTTTTTGGGATATGTCTCATTTGTCTATTGTAAGAAATATAGAAGTTAGTAGTTCCTAAACGGTGTATAGACAACTATTTCTTTTAATGCATTAGATAAAATAATTGATTTTTCAAATTCATAAGTTTGTTTCCTATTTTATGTATCTAGATATAATTCTACAATAAATGTTTATTTAACTCCACTAAACTTGTTTTACTAAATCTAGCCCAAAACACTGCAGATAAAAAAACTTTAAACGGCAATATCTCCGAATGAAGTCTATGCGACATGAACCCTTTATCCAGTTGCGTCTTTAATTGTTGCAGTGTTTGGGAATCTTTTACGTCATTTTCTAAACTGATTTTTTCATAAATCACTGATGCTATCGTACCAAATGCAATTTGTTCAGATACTTTTATATGTCCTCTACTTTTTATTACTGCAGATTTAGTGTTCTTTCTTGCAGTTATACATATATAGCAATTACAATGAATTTTATTTGTAGTTCCTTTAAGAAGAACAATTTTTATTTTAAATTTGGCAATGTAGGTATGTTTCTTTTAGGATTATCCTTTTCTTCATCTTTTAGTGCTAAACGACAAGTCTTAAAACCTTGAATTTTAAATTTAGCTGTATTTTTAATAACCTGGAAAAAAGATTCCATTTTGTGTAAGAAAAATTAAATTACTTTTTCTTCAATACAAATAAATAAAACTAACTATTATTAGTAATTTACATCACTCATACCTTTTCATAATACATTTTCTTTTTCCACATACAGTCAAACTTTTTCTGGATTTTAGTTGTGGTTACAATTTAATTTTGTATGAGAAACTATTTTCACAAATTATTTATAACAAACACACTTTGATAATATACTCAATAAAGTAATTTATTGATTAAAAAAATTTAATTTTTAAAATTAATTTGTTAATATTTAAAACTATTTACATCAGCCAAATCCTTCAGATTAGTAAGTACAACTTACTGCCTATGACGGCAAGTAAAACTAAAATAATACAACAAAATCGTCATAGAAACAAATATAATTCCGTGTGTTAAGCGGGTATAATACCTACTACAACACGAAACAAACAACTTTATAAAAAAAAATGGACGGTTTGGACCGACAGATGTTGGTGCAACTCAGCATTAGTGTCTTTGTTTTAATTTATGCATTATTGTGATTCAGGACCAATTTTTTGAAAAATTTTAATATTTTTAAATAAACTTTTGGGCGGTACTGTTTCTAAGAAGGAGCAGATACAATTTTAATATTTTTCATTTTGTAATCTACGAAGCTACCCTGATCAGAAACAATGAGTTTCAGCGTCGTCATTTTTATCAAACTTTTTTTCAACTCAAAACACTTGTGAGTTGCATATTTCCAGTGTTAATTAAAAACCAAAGCTAATAACGTTGCAAAAAAAGTTGGAAGTATGTCTAAGAAGCTAATGAACATTGATATCCAAAAAAAGTTAGAGACGACCACAGATGAGATGTATAGACGACGTCACAAAAGTAGCTGCAAAATGTAGATGAGGACAGCTAAAGATAGGAACAGATCAACTCTGTTTGTTTGTCGTTGCGGTGTAAATAAACTCAAAGAGTTTGCAACGTGGCTAGCGGTGTACTATTTGTTAAGAAGGTTTTTGTTGCGCATATAATTTCCGCAAATTAAACCTTGTCAAACGCTTATAATAGTAATTTTGGTCGGACGAGTAAAACCATACTAGATTTTAGACAAAACTAAAACTTGTCAATATGATAATTCTGAGATTTAGTGTTATGGCAGGAATGATGTCTATCATTTCTGCCATAATACGTTAATAACCCCTATTAACAAAAGTTATGCTGATTACCTTAATCACCAAAACTGTCAAGTTGTTAATTGCTGTAACAATAAAGATGCCAATTTTTTTTACTTTTAAAAGAATTAAAAAAAAAACTTATGACTTGAGTAGGGATTTCCTATATATCACTATTAAAGACTATTTTTTGAGTTATTATGTTAACAGCTATTGAAAATTTTGTTATTTCTATGTCAAATTACAAAATTGTAAGCACATTTCTCAAAGTATGTATTGTAAATGAAGTTTTTTAACTGAACTTGTTGGTAAATAGCACTATTTTGTAAAACTGACGGACAATATCTTTTTCCAAAGCGGCAAGTTAAATAGATGAGGTAACTATTCTTAACATGGTCTTTGCCTTGTTTTAGTAGTGGCATGATAATGACTTCTTTGCGGGGCTGACACTACACTCCCATATTAGAATATTATATTTTAACTAGACTTCTCTTACACATGAGCTTTAAGATAAGCTGCTACAGGCATTATTTGGAATGCATGGACTGCATGCTTTTTTGCTACTCCATTCAACAAAAAAATATATAAAAATTTTAATGTTCATTTTCTTCCAAAATAATTGTTGGTTTGTCATTTTAAAAGCAAATGTACAATTAGTTTGTTGGAGTATAAGCGTTTGTTGAGAATTTTTAGTATTGTTCTGACCGCTTCTATTAATAAAATATGCGTTTATTGTTGCATCTATAAAAACTCTTATGGCAAGCTATAGCGCTCAGTTTTTTAACAACTATAGTTTTTTACATTCACACTTCTGTTGTCTTTTATTGAAGGTCGGACACTATTATAACTAATATTTTTATTGCTAGGACAATACACCTCACACACAGTAAAATTTTGACTAAATAACTAGTTTTTTTGGTGTCGCACTAAAATAATTTATAAGTGTATACAAAGATTTGAAAAATATGGTTGCTGTAAAAATCGTCTAAAACATACCGCAAAATTTCCAAGAAAGGCAAGAAACAAAAATAATTATTATTTTCTAAAAATACTGAGTCTCTATATCAATGAAATCTGCTAGAACAGACTGAATTGCATTGCTGTGATAAACAAACTTTTTCCGGATGAAAAAATTCTGGAAACCTCAAAAACTATTGTGGAAAGTTAAATCTTTAAATAAGTAAATTCATCCATATCTTCTAAATTCATTTTTTTTTAAACTTTATTGAGAGTTATTTTTGGTACAAATAGTTGGGCCAAAAATGACAAACGGAGGCAAACTTGAAAAGTTATCAAAAACTCAACAAAGAGCAACAGTTTAACATCATTTAAAAAAAAAACTATTAATAAAATCATCAATATCTAAGAAACTATTATATGGCAAACTGTAGAAAACAGAAAACTAATATTTACTCAACTGATATGAATATCTGACAGTGTAGTGAAAGATTTGCAACCGTAAAGTGTGCGAATGCGTTAAATTAAAAAATATATAAAGAATTTTTATATATTAACAAATAAACAATTAAAAAAAAAAACAATTAAACTAATCCTGAAGTTAGAATCATTCAGACAATTAAATAAATGATGTTTACAATTATTATTGCATAAAAATTCTTTTCGAGTCTAAAAGTTGATTTATTAATGTTCCGTTTTTTAATTTGCTTTTGTATTTTACATAAATAATACAGCTTTAGCTACAAACACTCAGATAAATACGATATATTTTTTTACTATCACGCCATATTCACTTTGCATAAATTTAACGTATCAAAAGAAGAAAAAAATAACAAAAACCTAACATAAAATTGTAGGCATTTATATATGAACAACTCAGGTGGTACATTATTTATTTTAAAGCATTGTATTAATTTGATACATTTATGAATTTTTTTAAGAAATAAAGTAGCAAAATACATGTACCCTTGCATTAAAATTCCTAAACCATTTGAATCTCTATTATGACCCTATTGCACTCCTTTCATCGCATTCCCCATTGTATTTTTTTATACCTCAACGGGTACTAATTGCTATTCAAATTTAAGAAAAAATCTTTTTGAAATGTCTACCTTCTGAAAAAAGACCCTCGGGCGCGGTTGTAGAATTACAGCGCACAACCAACCAATTCCATTCGACAATAATAGCCAGAAAAATAAATGACACAAATTATATGTATACATTTTTTAATCGACAAGTATCACGCATTTTTTAAATTAAAAGATGTTATATTGATAACAAAAATATATACGGGCCTGCGGTGGAAGTAAGAGGGTTAGACTATGCATGTTTATTATGTAAAATGTCACAGGTTATAATTTATTGAAAATTTCAGAATCGTGACATTTTAGGGTATGTTATTTATTATTATTAGTTAATAGAGCATATGAATTTTGTTATAATAATAATAATAATAATAATAATAATAATAATAATAAAGAAACCCATAATGGGGTTTTAAGCAATTTTTATTATATTATGCACGCTTTCATTAAATGCGAATCTATTGCTACAGAATAAATTACGCTGCAAATCGTTCAAAACTATATAAAAAAATGAAAACTTTATAATTACTTCAGTTATATTTTTGCATAAATTATTTAACACACGGAAAGGCAGCCTCGGTTCAATTATTTGATTGTATGCTGTAAATAATTAACAAAAAACTCTTATAATTAAAATAACTGACTCACCAAAAAACTATATACAATTTTTTTCTAACAGTTTCCGTATTATATAAAATAATAATCATCTAACAATCATAATAAATTCATACATAGTAGTGACAATACGGTTGGGAAAACAGATAATATCTCCCAGTCCATCTAATGACATTTTAATTAACATGTGTATTGTGCCGCTTTGCACACATTATTACACATGCTAACTAGTTATAATTAACATCAATGTGCAGGCACAATTTTTTATTTTGCCAAATTGTACACATTTTTATACTCGTTTACATATACAGTATATATTATATAACTATAATTTATTTTATAAATTTTGTGTCGTGTTAGATTTTATTAAGCGAGTAAACGGAGCTGAAAGTTGAATAAAAATAAACTTTTCCATCGAAGTTAAAATTGGATCGTAAAAACTCTCTGGAGCCTGTTAATAAGTTTTATTTTAAAGTTCATAATTAAATCGGGATGTAAAGTATCTCATTGATTAGTTGTTAATTATATTTAGTGTAATTAATAAGTGGCTTAAGTTATATGAACTCGTTAATTGGGATGTTTATGTTGATTTTATTATTCGGCTTCTTCCATGGAAGAGAAGACCTTCGGAATGCTAGACATGGAATTTATATGTTCTGGTATATTTAAAAAATTATAAAAGTTAATGCTGTTTGATAGTATCTTGTTCACAATAAAACAAATATATTGGTTATAATTAACTGATCAATTATTTATTCAATAATAATTTATAAATAATCACAGACTATATGTATAATAAAATATGACAAATCTGTAATAGTTTTTAGCTTTCAGTTTTTGTAATTACTTTGATGACAGATATAGGTAGTGATCATATTTAATTAAACTAATAAGTAAGAAGAAAACAGATGTAGATAATCAAAAATTAAAAAAGCAAAAACAACATTAATAAAAAAGTAAAATATGCAGTAATTAATGGTTTTTAACACACAGACAACAAATAAAATGAAATTAATAACAAAAAAAAGAAGGAAAAAGGAAGATAATCAACATGATACATGAAAAATTGAAATATAAAAAAATATAAGAAATTAAAGAGAATAATTATAGAGAATGTAGATTAGCAAAATAATAAACAAAATTGGATGAAATGAAAAAAATAAAATAGATGGAACCAAAAAAAATATTTAAAAAATATAGATACGTCAGACAAGTATTATTAAGTATTAGATCATACTTTGATAAAGCTATAATGAAAAATATAAAATAACTGGTATACATATGATACCAGCTCAAATTACAATACACGTAAGATAAATGCGTACTGTCTAGGTTTCTGCTTCATAACTGAAAACGGAAAATACAAAGGTATGGACTAGATTACACTTGGTGTTGCGTGTTATATTATGGTCTTTCTATATTGTGGTTAGCTGAGACATATTGGATCATCCCAGTTGTATACGGCGGCGGATTTTGGCTTTGTAGCAAACCTGATTATTAATTACAGTTCCCAGATACATAAACTACTTGATTATTTTGTATTTGCTAATTTGACTTTTGTTTGGCTAGTTATCATTTGCACAATCAACTATCATTGCCTTAGTTTTTAAAATATTAATTTCTAGTTCATAGTCTAAGCTGATATTCTTTCAGTTAAGGCTACTAATTCATCTTTGCCTAATGCAAGTAGTAGTATATCATCTGCAAATCTTATGTTGTAAAACTTTATTTTCCCAATTATGACACAATCCTTCCATGCTTCTACAAATTTGCTCATTATATAGTTGTTGTATAAGTTAAATAGCATTAGTGACAGAATGCATTTCAGTCTTACGCTTTTCCTAATTTTACATTAGTCTGATTAATGGGTTTTGATTTTTACCACGGCAGTATTATCTTTATATAAACTCTTTATTAATAGTACCAGATGATTAGGTTCACTCATATGAGTTAAGATAAGCCATGATTTATGCCATTTAATCTTTTCGAAGACTTTCACATAATCCACAGTATATACATACATAAGTGTATAGTATTCTTTTGCCTAGTTTTGCTTTGCCTTTAATCATTTTGAACAAAATCTATATTTGATCTATAGTTTTCCGCTCTTTTACAAAATCCAACCTGTTCATGAACAAATTTTTTATTATCTTACTTATGTGATGATTCAGTAATTATTGCATTTGATGTTTCATTTTTATGCAGAGTGTTAATTGTAGTAGTCCATTCCTTAGGCTATTTTGCTGTTGTTTGTAGTTGGCATGTTTTTTTGGATTAGTATAACACCTTCTTCTTCCGTTTTTTTTTGTACTTCTTGCATCAGTATATTTATTTTTTTCTTCTAGTTGGTTTTGTCTGTGGATTGCATATTCTTCTTGTTATAGAGATTTTCACAATATTTATTTTTGAAAACTTTGATTACATTGTCTAAATTTGTCATTAAATCATTATTTGTGTCACAAATTGCTTATGTGGTTTATATTTATTAATTTGAAGTTTATGAAAAAAAATTTGGTTTGCATGTTGTAAAGATTTTATTGCAATTATTGTTGTGGCGGGTAAAGAGTTGGCAGCTAACATCTCTGTAAGTCCATTTCAAATGACAACCTCACCTGCACGTTGGTACCTGCTGCTAGATAACAAACGAAACTTTGTCGACCGAGTTGTGGAGGAATAACCGCACGATCAGGAATTAAAGAAATGTAATTCCACACATTGGGCAAACGTAACCCACCTAATAACCCGCACTTGCTATTGTGGTAGGTCACCGGTTAAAACCTGCCTATGAATGACTTCATCAGCAGAACGCTCTCAGTGTCCAGCAGTTCAAAGTCTAATGATCACAGAGAGTGCAAAAAATCCCCGGATTAGATCAAGCTTCCACAAAAGAAAAAAATTGAAAATCGCCACATATAACACCCAAATATTGTCAACCAAAAAAAAATTACTAGAACTAAAGAAAGAACTTCTACACATTAAATGGGACGTAGTAGGTATTAGTGAATTCAGAAGGAAAGGTAAAGGCTAAATGACTCTAAAATCAAGAAACATCTACTACAGAAAAGAAGAGGAGTTCATCGTAAGAGGAGTTCATCGTAAGAGGAGTTGGTATTATCATTCACAAGAAACATGCCAAGAACATCACTGAGATTGGAAACATAAGCTCAAGAGTTGCCTACTTAATACTGAAAATAAAACAAAGGTATAATCTTAGAATCGTGCAAGCATTAGCTTCCACTACCAGCCACACAAACAAAAAAGTCGAGAGTTTCTATGAAGACGTTGCCAAAGCTATGAGCTACTCCAAGCCCAATTCAAACTTCTAATTGAAGATTTTAATGCCAAATCTGGCAAAAAGCAACAAGAAAAAGAAATTTTCATTAGAAACTAGGACTTGGTCAAAGGAATAAAAGTAGAAACTTACTATTGGAATTCCTACTACAGTAAGGCTTTTACGCAATAAACACATTTTTCAAAAAAAGAACAAAGCGGAAGTAGACATGGAGGAACCCAAATGGAATCACAAAAAATAAACTAGACTATATCATAAGTGGCAGGAAGAACATGATACAAGATGTCACTGTACAAAACAAATGTTCAGTTGGCAGCGATTGCCGTATGGTCAGAGCAAAGGTAGTGTTAAACATAAAAAAAATCTAACATAACCAAAAAACAAGAAACTAACAAATGTACAACTATTAAACAACCAGACACATATAAACAAATAATACAAACAAACTTACAAGAATTAGCAAGCCTGAGACTTAAAGAAGTAAATGAGACCATCGTTACTGCGCTAAAGGAGGCAGTGAGTAAATGCAAATTTAAAGTAGAAAAGGAGAGTGGAAAATTAAGTATACATACAAAACAGCTTATGAAACAACAAAGAAACCTAAAAGATAAATTCACAAGAATATAGAAACTTAAATAAAAAAATATCTAAAGAGACATGAAAAGATAAACGCAAATTCAATACTGAAAAAATCTCCAAAGTTATAAAAAAAGAACTGAAGTATGAAGGTAATGAACAGAAAACTAGCTATTAAAAGAAACGACACCCACAAATTAGCAGATGCAAATGAAAACATAAAAACCAATAAAAACAAGATCATAGTTGAAAACTTCTACAGAAAACTATATAAATTAACAAATAACTACCATGTCCAAAGTCTTAAACCAAGGATCTGAAGGTATTCTGGACATTACAAGTGAGGAAATTAAAATGTCACTAAAGGAAATAAACAATAATAAGGCACCGGGCAAAGACAAAATTGTGATTGAAGCCATAAAAGAGGGCGGAGAAGAACTTATACAAGCAATTTACACTCTGTTTAACAAGTGCCTCAGCGAGGAGAACATGCCGTCAAAATGAAACAATGCGTTGATTATCATCATGCATAAAAAAGGAAACACAACAGACCTTGCAAACTACCGGTCTATCAACTTCTTTTCACACATTTATAAGCAGTTCATGAAGATTAAGCGAATAACATCTAAGCTAAACTTTCAAGAACCCAAAAAACAAGCAGGTTTTAGAGCAGGCTCTTGCACAAACGACCATCTACAAGTAGTCTAGTCACTAGTTAAAAAATGTGTCAAATACAATAAGCTTCTAGTCCTTATGTTCGTCCACTACGGAAAGACGTTTGACTCCACAAACCAATAAAAACTAATTGAAACACTAACTAAATGCCGTATAGACCACAGATACTCTGCACTAATCAATAACATATACAAAAATGCAACTGCATGCGTGAGACTGCACAAAGATTACCCAAATTATTTACTACAATGCTTAAATACATGTTTAAGAGAATGGACTTCAGACATCTAGGGGTCAACATCAACGGAAAAAAACTAAGCCATCTGCAATTTGCCGATACTATTGTGCTTATAACAGACTGTGCTGACAAAGCTAGAAGAATGCTTAAGAAACTAAACTCTGCCTCACACCAAGTTGGCCTAAAAGTCAACTACGCTAAAACAAAAATTATGACTAACCTGGTGCTGAATGAAACCATTTCCGTGGATAATGTAAAAATAGAGCAGACTGTGTCATACAAATATCTCGGACACGAGATTCGAATCGGTAGAGATAACCAAACAAATGAACTCTACAGGCGAGTAGGACTGACCTGGGCCGCTTTTGGTAAGCTGTGACACGTACTTAAAGGTGATATATAGACCTCGGATTTATATGCGCTAAAAAAACCTCAATATATTTTTATTATATGCGCTAAAAATAAGTAAATATATATGGTAATGTTTCTCAAATATTGATTTTATATGCGGTTAAAAAAGCAAGAAAATTCAAAATTTGAATTTATTAAATTAAATTATTTGATTTTTATTAAGGTTATTGTTTCATAGTAAAACTATATCGGTAAGAACGTTTTTGTATAAAAACAAAAATTGTGCGTTCTCCTTGAATTGCCGAAGACAATGCACAGCACACTGCACAGCACAGCAGCATAGTTCACCTCGACATTGCCACTCCTAGTACGCTCTTGTAATTGACGGGGAATCTCCGTGCTTTTGTACATTGCAATGTGACTTTTTACTATAATAAATTATTATAATAAAAATATTGACTATATTTGCAATTATATGTGATTATATGCTGGTAAATGCAATTATATGGATTATAACTTTTTATGCGGCAAAAACTTAAAATAATAAGTTATATGCGCAATAAAACTTGATATTTGGGTTTGTTTCTGAACGAAACGTGTGTATACAATTTACTAGCTTGATATATATAATCAAGTAAAACATGTAAATAAATATAAATCCGAGCTCTACTGATATACCTATATGCTTAAACAGAAAGGTGTACGACCAATGCGTATTACCTGTCCTAACATACGGAGCTGAAACGCTTACACTGAGAGCTATAGAGCGGTACATGTTAGAAATAAAACTACGAGACAAAATTCTAAACACTATAATACGGCAGAAAACTGGAATTGCAGATGCGGTAGAAAGAATTGAGCGTGAAGTGGAATTGGGCAGGCCACGTAGCACGAATGACGGATGACAGGTGGACATAACGAATTATTGAATGGAGGCCTATCCAACTGGATACAAGCAGCGCAACAACGGAAAGAATGGAAGAAACTAAGGAAGGCTTATTTTCAGCAGTGGACGTTACAAGCTGGTTGATGATGATGATGATGATGATTATTTTTGTCTCTTCTACATTTAGCCTTAATTATTTTAGAAAGTTATTGGTTTATGTGTTTTAGGTTATATATTATTATAGTTTGCTTTTAATTGTCCGCAATGTTTTGGCTTAGCCTTTTTAAAAGTTTTCCGGGATCCGTGATCTGTGGTTATTTAAGCTTTTAGCTTACCTCTTTTTTTGCTTTAATTTTTTATTTTATGCGAAAAGTGCAGATAAAAAGTTGGTAGTTAGAACTTCAATCTACTCTAAAAGTGTTTTTGCTGATAGACTAGATGAGCGCCAACGGCTGCTTATAATAATATAATTGATTTAGTTTTTAGCATATTTTTGGTGACATCTAGGTGTATAGTAGACGTATATGTTGTTTGTATGCCGTATTGCCAATACTGTCATCCATCTAAGCCAGTAAAATATTGTTAAAAGTTTGTAGTACCAAATTATCCTTGGCTACGCCAGTGTGTTTTGGCAATACAAGCAAATTCAATCTTATAACGGTTCAGTTTGTTTTACTGTATTTTTGGCTTATTCTGTTGTGGTAGTCCGTGTATATTCCAGGTATCTAGTCGCGTTTTCTTACTAGTTGTAGATTTTGCATATCAACTACTGGACATGCTGGGCTCTGTCCAGTAGTTGATTTAATTCTGTCTAGCCTAAACCTAAAGCAACGCCGATTGTTAATTGGTTTGCCAGACAAAACGTTAAATGTAGAGATCAACATTACATTTCTGCTTTTATGAGAAAATAGTGCAGTAAGGTTTCATATTTTTCTGTCGTTAAAGTAGTGTCTGCTCATAAGCCGCCCAAAAGTCATTTGTTGTACGCTTTGTTGCAGTATTGGTAGACCTACTATGTATTACTAAATCTTTATCATATCTGGTTACCCTCATTTAGTTTTGCCTGCAAGTATAGGTGTGGAACATGAAGCAATAAGTAAAAGATAGAAGCCCATTGGTGATAAAAAGTGCTACCTCTATGATGTACTCATATTTAAATGTCAGTAAATAATTGAAAGAATTTTTCTTGTATAAGAAGTTAATATTTTTTTAAGATAGCAATGTATTTAACAAAGTTTATAGAAATGTCTATAAAAAGTCAAAAGTTTGCAACCTGATTCGTATAACTTGTTTTGTACACAGCAATTAAGAACCTTACTGTCCATCCGTTATTGCATAATGTAGAAATATCTTAGCCAAAATCTTTATAATGTGCAGCTAACGCAAGACGCAGGAATTGAAGCCGGCTGATCATGAACAACGTCAAACTTTTGATTCTGACTTTTTTTAAACATCTCTTTTTATCTCAGCGAATTCGTCAATAGACAGATCTGCCACATCTGAGGTTCCAAAAATTTTACAACAGCACTTAAAAAACCTCTTTACCCTTAACGAAGTGCTATTTGGTGTAGTTTTTGGGCCGGTGAAGTTATGAGACTTTACTTTTTTGAGAACAACAAAGGTGCTGCGATTACTGTCAATGCAGATTGTTATTGTAGAATGCTAACTGACTTTTTTGGCCTATATTGGACAATTTGGGAATAACCAATTTTTATTTCCAATATGATTACGCTACAAGCTCTACAAGCCGTGAAACAATTGCATTATTGCAGCGCAGATTGTGCGATGAAAAAAAAAGTCTACCGGATTTAGGTAGACTTTTTTTTGGGGGGGTACGTGAAGGAAAGAGTCTAGAACTTCCAAGAAAAAATGACCCTTTGCAGACAGAGTCAAGGTGAGCATTTAATGGATATTATTTTTCACAAGTAATCGCACAGTTTGTACTTTAAATTTAATTAAAAAATGTATAGTACCTTAAGAATAAATAAATGTTTAGTTTATAATCAAAATGAGATTTTTTATTTTCTTACTATAATACTATCTATTATTATGGTTCTGTGTTAGTATGTTATTATAGTACGTGTTTTTATTAAATAATGTTAAATTTGTTCTTTGATTTTAATTAATAAATATTTTATAATATAGTTAAATTTCTATCCTGCAATCTACTAAATGTGCGTTTGAATATTTTATGGTTTTTCTAGTTTATTTATTTTTAATCATCAATTTTTAATAATCTATAC
Source organism: Tachinus rufipes (assembly GCA_963932245.1). NCBI lineage: Eukaryota > Metazoa > Arthropoda > Insecta > Coleoptera > Staphylinidae > Tachinus > Tachinus rufipes. Next base: position 92,731,121 of record OZ010743.1, read on the forward strand.
TTTTTGCCTGTTGTATTACACGTTGATACTTAAATAATAATCGATTTACTTTTGAAAGTGACGGTCAAATGAGGAATTAACTGTTATATTATTAAATTAACTTTTTTTAAGTTTTTACATAATTATTGTTGTTTTAATTTTATGAGGAAAGCCTCTTATATAATATATTTCAATTTAAAATTAGTTCTTTATAAATGGATATAAGGATATAATCTAATCAACAAAAATATATAGATTTCTTAGAAAACTGTATTTAATCTAGATGGTTCAATAGCGCCATAAAATCATTTTAATATCACCGAGACGTAATATATATTTGCTTGCAAAGCGCGTTTTGCACAATATTATTTAATATAACTCAGCCCAATTCTATTGAAAAATATTTACATTTATATGATGTTTTAATAAATGTTTGATATTTATATTAAAGCAGCGCTATATTTTGAATTCTTAACATTGATTCATTAAAAGATGTAAGAAGAGACGAAAAAAATGGGTAAAGAAAAATTTAATGAAATTTTAGAAAACAAGCAGTATATAATTGAAGTACTTTAATTTATTTGTAAGAAGAAGACTATTAAAAGACAATGTAAGTTGCAAAGACATGGCGAATCAAGCATTCAAGTACACGGTTTCAAGTGTAATGTAATTAAAAGTGTCGGTGCGGAGTAAAGAGGCTCAGATCGGCTATCTTATTGTTTCCGAGAAACGTGAGATTTGTTTCTTCCCCCACGTTTCATTTTCCCTATCAAATAGACATCAGAATATCTCTAACGAAGATTTTTCTTAGTAGATTTAATAGTTTGCTTTACCTACACAGCTGTGACAAGGTCTACTACACTATATCCCATATACCAGAAGATATGTCTCATGCATACTAAATATATTAGTTATGTACGTAATACTTTACATAAGAAACTCTTGACATATACAAAATTAATTTAAAAAAATGTTTATGCGTAGGATGAAATCCTTAAAGTGAAAAAAGTGGCTACATTTGTAATTTAACCTTAACATGATAAATTTTTTTTTGTCTAAAAATAAATTGTGTTTGTCTTGTTAAATAACCACTTTCTTATATATGATTTATATTAATATATCTTCAGAGTTCTGAAGAGAGAGACTGTTATATAAATATTTTTACTTAATACATACGTTTATTTTATTCTACTAATAAACAATTTAAATTTTAAAATTAATTTATGTTTATTTAATAAGTTAATATCTATCAAAATGTTTACAATAAATTGTAACATTTCATTTATTTCACTTATTATTAATTAATCAAACAAATGATTAGTGTTGACATAGAGTATGCGTTATCTTAATGTTTTTTTTTATCCAACGCTTTATTAAATTTAATTATTGTATGTACAAATGTGTATTAACGACCAATATCGAACTTGTGTAAATAATTGTTTATAACTTTATCTATTTTTTTCTTATTAAAGTAACGCGCATTTCTCTACAATGTATTTTTATCGGGTATTATATATTGGAACATAATTATTTTTGTTTCAAATTAACTAACATAAAAACTAATTGCTATTTTCAATTATCTAAACACGTGCATTTATGTTTTGTATTTATATAAGTATCAATAATGTAATTCTATCGTAAAAACGTCAAATTTATTTTTGTATTTTTTGCACCACTTCAGAACAAAATATTGTTATAATTATTATTATATTATACTAAAACAGATTTTTTATTATTTCATCTTTTTATTAACTAAGGTACTTTTATGTTATAAACACTTTAATCTAAGTATCAACAGTGTGATAGCTTAGTGATAGACGCGTAGAGCATGCAAGCAGTCCGGACTTTAATTTCCAAAATTATGGCTAAATCAAAACTGCTCTTTATTTACGTCAGTGTCTGGCTATTTGTACTTAAACCCGCGCAGCAGTGGTTTACGTTAGGCCACCCCATTTGCTCAACCCTTTACCGTTTCCGCCTACCTTGGAAGGTATTTATCAGACTTTATATCATTTTGTTTTTTAATAAAATGTTATTACTACACTAATTATTAAACAATTATAGTTTAAAATATGTTCTTTATCATATGTAATAATTTTACAAAGTAATTTAACTAATTACGTGTATTGCAAGTGTAATCCATATATGTGTTTTACATTGCAAATAAAATAATATTTAACTAGATAGCATTGTGAGTTACCACCTTAATTACAACCCTGTTAAACTATTTTGCCACAAACTGAGTAATTTGGAATATAATTAACCGTAAATCTCATAAATTTTTTAGAAATAACTTGTAAACTATTACTAGTCAATATAAAAATAGCAGTAGAAATACAGTTGCAATAATTTTGGTTGTATAACATTCGTATTAATTAGGTTAATTTAGTCGATTCAAAAGGTAAATACTACCGGTTCAATGTTTGCGTTGCATCAAGATGACAGAGATGAAAGGTTGTCCTTTAAAGAAAATTGTTAATGGTGATATGAATCATAACTAACTACATACATTTAAAACAATTTTTGCTTATCTTTGATGTGTCAGAAAAGTTGTATTTTCAGTTGCTTGCTGCTGCGAATATAGCACCCATAAATACTTATATAAGCTGTTTTATTATTCATTTTCATACATATACATGACTAGAGTGTGACAAAAACATTTTCATAGTCAAATAAAGTCTATGCTAAGTTAAAAAGTAAAATTGGTCTACTATGTGCATATAGTTATCTTGAGTTGAAGATCTTAGTCTTGATTTTAGTAATTTCCTATCAAATTTTATAGGTGCTTTTTTAGGCAGTTTTTCTTTGTGTTTAAGACATCTATCAGATAATAATAACAGTAATAGACTCATCAGAAGCTAATGTATTGCTATTTTGACTAATTTAGAATAGATAATTATGAATGTTGTTAATTAACTTTTTTATGATGCAAGTAGAAGGATTTAAGAGAGATCATTAACGTTATTCTTCTTATAATATTATAGACAATTGAATAATATAAACTTTTTCTTTGGCAACTAGCATATGCAAACAACAAAATACACAAAAATGTTGAATGCGTTTTTAGGTTGACTTCAGCATAAATTTTGTAAACAAAAACTTTAATTTTAATTTCTTTACAGTTTCTAATTTTATAATTACTTTTTTTTGTGAGACATTATCTATTAGCCTAGGTCGATCTATTGTCGGATGTAGGCCTTCCACATATCTATTTATCTTTTTCGGTTTGCTACCAATCAAATCTTGCACATCTCTTTTTATTGTCACCACATCTTATTTGCGGCCTTTCTTACGTTTTTTTACCCAGCCATGGCCGCTTCTGCTGTACGATGTTATTTTAGCGTTTATCTTTGTGTTGCGCGTTGTATCCTGCAAATTTAAGTTTTAGAACGGTTTGTGCAATATCTCACACTTTTATTTTCTGTTGTATTCACTCTAGTTTTTTCAGTTTTCAAAAGATATGTTAAATATGCGTTTTACCATTACTTTTTGTGCTTTCATCAGCTTCTCCATACTTTTCTTGGTGAGAGTTTACGTTTGTCCACCAAATGTAAGCATTAGTAGAACGCATTTGTTATGGTTTTTTAACGTTGTGGGATCCACTTGTTTTTTAAATAAAGCTTAATTTTCCAAATGCTGTCTATTTTTATTTCACTTTTCTATTAATTTTTAATAGCTTAAAGAATATCTTTGTAAAACTATTCGACGACTTTGTTGTTATGCATTGTAGTAGTCACATATACCTGGATAATATTTATGGTAGTTTTAAAATTGATATTAACTATGATCTAAGCAATTCTTTTAGTAGTATTAAGTAGTGTAACTTGTTTATTTATTAGAGAACCAACGCTTGCAGTGCTATTTATGTCACAGTTTGTGAGGAGCCGGTTTAGTTGTTTCTTTTGTCTTCTCACTTTTAAAGAGACCACTATATCTTATCTAATTTTATCGAGATTTTCTTCTATTTTACTATTTTATATATATATATTATAATAAATATACGAGAACCCGACGTTCCAAAAAATATGAAGCATTAAAACGCAGATTAAAATTGCAACAAATGATATTTAAACGGGTGCATCACGAGCAAGTTTCCGCGTGGCCCATTCTTTGGCCAAATATGGGAAGTCATTTACCAATGGTGCATTACTTAAAGACTGCCAAATTGCAGCGGCAGAAGAATTTTGTCAAGAAAAATTTAAATAAATTAGTTTGTTGGCAAACACTATTGCGCAAAATATTCTAAAGCAATTGTCAGTAAAAATCGGCATCTAAAGTGGTTCTTTCTGGCTTTGGAGAAATCAACGGACATGTCAGATATTTCTTAGGCATTAATCTTTGTTCAAGCAATAAATCAAAATTGTTGAGTGTACAAAAAACTGCATTATGTGCATAGCATTCACGGCACAACAACTAGCAAAGACATTTTCAAAATAGTTGAATATGCAATTTTACAAAACCATGAACAACTTAAAGTGCATCACAACTGTCGGCGGCAAAAATATGGTCGGAAAAAATGAAGCTGTTGTAGCTCTGGTTTCAAAGACGGTAGAAAATTATGAGAAATCAGCATCAATAATTTTACATTGCATAATTCACCGACAATTTTTATACAGAAAATGTGTGGATATGTCACAAGTTTTGAAGCCCGTCGTATCAACAGTGAATTTTGTCAGATCCCATCGCCAATTTCGCAAGTTCTTGGAAAAAATCAAAGAAAATTACTATTCATAAAAAAAGTTTTTATAAGATTTTTTAAGCTCTGGGAGGTTATAGATAATCTCCTGACAGACAAAAATTGTCCGTTGGCGATAACTGGTTATAGAAATTAGCTTTTTATTTCAATGTAACCAAGCACATGAAAGAAAAATATGCAACTTTATCTATGTTGGACTTTTATAAGTCTCCTTACCACACAGTTCAAAAACTTTCAAAAATTTGCTTGTAGTTGGTTTTCAGTTTTCAACACTACATATCTGTGCAAAAAAACGTTTTCAAAAATGAAAATACACAAATAACGCTTACAGGACCAAATTAAGCAATAAGCATATGTTGCTGCTTTTAATCTCTACAAGTAAATTTAATCTCGGAAAATCTCAACGCAAATGATTTGTAAAATGTTTTACAACAATCCGTATGCCAAGACTTTCCGGTCCGCCTCGGGCTGGATTGGCAAAGCTGGCGGGCCGGATCCGGTTTAGAGACCCCTGTACTACAGTAACCAGACTTGTCCCGACGTGCTTTACATAGTTATTACAAAGACAACCAATCAAACTAACTATTAATATTAAGCAAATTAAACTCAAACTACTGTCGGTTTTCAGCAAACTGCCAGCTTCTTTACTTTTTTCTTTTGGCATTTTCTGCTTATACTTCAAAAAAGTTATGGTTGACAAGCTTAAATTAATTCTAGTAATCACTACTTATGTTGACATTTATAAAACCATCAATTACCTAACTAATGTCATAGTCAATACTCGTCAAAAAGCTAACACCTTCCGTTTTGTCAGACCTTGCTTAAATTTTTTAACAATTAACGGGTGCGATAGTATAAAATTGTTTTTATTTTTAGGTACATATTCAAAGGCAAGTTGTGATAGGTAATAACATAAGCGTAAGCTCTAAAATATCGGTACTTGTAAACAAAAGTAAAAATTGAACAAACTAATACAATCATAAAAATAGGGCTTGATAAAATGATAAAAGCTCAAAGACTCAAACAACAGAATAACTTTAGAACCGTGTTTGCCAAGACATTGGGGACTGCAAAACGGAAAGCCGACCACATTTACTCGAAATTATGAACAAAAACCAATTTCTTTACTAGTACATTTCTAAAGCTTTATAGAATAAAAGAAAGCTTATACCAGCTATCCACGGTTTAAATGGATTACAATACTCAAACAAAGATAAAGCTGAAGATATGGCAAATAGCTTTGAATCACAATGTTTGCTTAACTATTCAGACGTAGACCTGGATCATGTCCATCGCATTTACTGTAAATTCAATACTTATTAGCCAAATAACATTACTACACACTCAGTCATTGTAAGCAGTTAATTTTATCCATAATCTTAAAAAATGATTCTGCTCCATACCCCAAAAAAGTTTTAAACTTGGCCTTTAAGATATCCGTTTTGACTCTGACTAATATTATCAACGGTATATTTAGACTTTTTACTATCTTTCCTTGTAAAAATTAGCACACGTTCTTATGCTGCCTAATCTAAGAACAGATAGTACTACTACTACCGCCCGATACACTGGAAAAATTTGATAAAAAGACCATCTTCCTGAAACTAAAGAAGCACACAAAAGAAAAAAAACTTGTTTCAATTTAAGATGGTTTTAACTTGAAAAACGATAAAGTGCAGCACAAAGGTTTAATCTGGAAACTCCACAAACTTAATTTTTATTGCGTTTGACTCAATTAATTGCTTTTAATAAGCTTTTTTTTAAATACCGCTTTATTTCCATTAAATTAAAACCTGGCTTCTACTTGTAGCATTTTATTTTATACTAACAATCTACAATATGCATATGACTGCTTTAATGTACATATCTGAAAGCACCAAGTGATCAATACTCTATAACCTTTTCTTGACATATTGGAAAACTGGCTTCTAAAATAGAGAATAAAAGTAAAAATAAAAATAATTTAATTATTTTCTTGTGCCATGTACACTTAGCTTTAACAACAAAAATACTTAAGCGTCTACTTTACCAATAACTTTTGATGAACAAAGCACATCATTGGACAAAGTTAATAGTTAAAAGTTAAATAACCGCTAACCGTCTAGTTTGTTTGAGAACAACACAGATTTAAGTCTCACTCATAAACTCCGATTATACAAGTCCATTATTAGGATTCAAATTGCAAATGCATCAAAATATAAAATCTATCAATCAGACAGAAAGTTAATAGAAAAAAAAAAATTAAACGCATAAGAATAAATAAAAAACGTTTGATAGCTTAGTTGAAAGCATGATACTATATGGGGCAGAAACTTAGTGATAAAAAAAATAAGATAAACTAGACAAGCAAAATGCAAAATGCTGGAGGGTACTGGGTACCGCGGAGAGAAACTCTAGCAAACATTATGTGAAAGTGAAAAAAGATAAAATTAAAATAGAAAAAGAAAAATGTTTGGTAAGACATAAATCTAAAAAAAAAGTTTAAATAAAAAACATTATAAAAAGATATACTAAATAAGAGTAAACAGGAAGAAATATTATAATGGAAAAAAATAAAAAAAATAAGAAATAGTGGATAAGTTTTATGAAGAAAAAAAAAATCAAATTTTAAATAAATAAAAAAAACAAAATATGCAGAACGTGTAGGGAAGCCAATATAACAATAAAAAATGTGTAAACAGAATGTATTAAGTTGAAGCAAAAGCAAAAAAAAAAGATTTGTTGAAAAAATAAAAGAAAAATAGTGTGATTGAAAAGCGTCATTAGTAAAATAAAAAAAAATTAAGTTTAATATAAATACGCCTACTCAACATTTGATTAATTATATAAGCATAATTATTGATTGAATGATTCATTTAGAAGTACTTTTTTTAATAGGGATTTTATGACAAACTGTGCATGTACCGAGTCAAATAGTTATGGTATTTTTGTTTACTATTGTTTGACATTTCATCATAAAAAGACTTAGCCCGGTACAGCGTCTCCAAACGATTCAGCTTGTATTTATTTGGTGTATTTTACGTAAAAACCTTAGTTTAGAAGCATATAAAATTCAGCAAAAATTAAATTGTTTTTGTTTCAATCTTTGGGTTATTGAAAAGCTTAAAGAAAATCTAGTATTTTTGACTAACATTTTGATCAGCAATGAAGCCTATTTCTGGCTTATTTGGGTTAAAAAGCAACTAGAAGAGGTGCTATTACATGTAGACAAAACAACGGTTTGGTGTAGTTTATTAGCCAGTGGAACAATATTTCTTCAAAAATAAGGCGCTTTTTATCGCAAAATGATAACAAACTATTTGCACCCTAAAGTTGGAACCCGTAATTTTAACAAGATTTGGTTCCAAGAAAACGTTGGTTGCTACTTACCATATAGCCCGTAAAACCATAGTTTTATTGCAAGAACAATTTGATAAACAATAATTTTACGCTTTAGAACTGACCATACAGATTATGTGATATCACACCTGTTTGAACATCTTTCTTGCATTTACTAAATTTTTTTATAAATTGTGCATAGTTCTCATTTTTTCTTCTGCAATGGTCCGTAGTAGTAATATTTCTGGAGTTATGTTGTTTATTACACGTGATTTTTAATCATTTTAGGGTTTTAATTTTTTTATTGTAGTTGCTTAAATCTATCCAAAATGCTTGTTTATAAGTTTTAAGCAAAACTCTGTATAAATGTTACAAAAATAATTTTTTTAGATTTGGTTTTGTTTGTGAGCGTCTAGTTGAAAGCTTTTATTTATATAATTTTTTATAGTTTAAAAAAATCTATTTTTTCTGCTATATAATTTTCAAGATTCTTCAGACATGATTTTTGATTTTCTTGTTATTTTGTTAGACAAATAACAGTTATTTAATTTCTTATCTAAAACATTATAGATTTTTTGTGTGTTTTCTGAAGTTTTACAGTTGCTTAATGGTTAAAAATAGTGTTGTAGCATGATATTGATGACTGATAGATGTACTTCATCTTATCGTTCACCTATATTTGCACTCATATCTTCCAGTATTAGTACCAGTTACTTATATTATTTTTACAATGCTTTTCAGATTGTTGTAAACACAAATTTTGATTTTCTGCTAATGTTGTTACACATACTATTGCTATTAAGATAGCAGTAGTAATTTAAGGTACAGTGCAATAACAATGGCTGTTCTATTCAAACTTGGAATTTAGTTCAGCCAAGTTCTATAACGTGTTGTTTTAAAGGTTTTATTTTCGTTTATGCTATTTATATATTATAATAGGTGATTCATTTAGAGGTTTTTTTTTCAGTTAGGGGTTAGATAAAGCGTGCGCTGATTCAAACTGTTATGGTATTTTTGTTCAGTAATGTTTGACATTTTATTATGCAAAGAATTAGCTTGGCACAGCGTTTACAAATTATTTAGCTGTATTAGCGCTCTATAAAGAAAGTGTTTTGTACGCTTAGCAACTTATGGTTTACATAATCGGCCTACCGAACGCACAACTCGCTGTAAACCCTTAGACGACTGAAGGTGGTACCCGGGTACTTTTTCACTATTTGACGTTAAATATTACTTTAGTGTAAAGACTTTCTGACTTCTTGGAAATCTTCAATCTACTTATTTCGTGTACTTTTGTAAACCACAACGTTTACGGGCGGACGGTGGTACCTAAGTAACATCATACTTATTGTAAATAATAATTAAAAAATATTAACATATCTAACATATTATTTATTTTTACACTTTTAATATTATTTATTTTTACACTTAACACAAATTACAGTTTGATCGGTGTGTTCAAGACACACAGGATGTTATTAATGTTACATCTCTTGCGAGTTTTTTGCTTTAATTTTTGTCTCCATGGTAACACATCCTGCATATTCCTTTTACACTTACTCTGCCTGTAGAATCTCGGTCTGGTGCAGAATTAGTTGAGTGAGAAACAAATAATGAAACTCCTAAAATACACTCAATTGTATTTTTAGTACTTGACACTCTCATAATAATTGGATTTTCAACCCTTTTATTTATAGCAGGTAAACACAAGTCTTGCGCCATTTTTTTAATAAATTTTCTTCTTTTATTTGTTTCCTTATAAATATTTAAATAATTTTTATTGTATATAACATAAGCACCCAAAGCAGCTACATCTATCATATTGTAGAAAAAGGCTAAAATCCAACGGCTTGTCCGCCTCTTGCATGTGTAAGTGCTTAGCATATTGTAAAATGTGATCATTTCGGGTTTTTATTGTAGTGTCTCCAATTTCGTTTGTTGAGTGCATTGTGGACAACATAATGACAGCTTTGTTTGCTTTTGGTACATAGGAGCAAAGCATAAATAATCTTTCTGAAAACCACCAAAAAGTGTTAAAAATGGTTGGCGTTCCTATTAGTTAGTAGATCTTTTGGGATATATGCTTTATTTTTTCTTAGAGTGCCAACTAAACTGAGTCCATTTAATTTTAGCATTTAAGCAAGTGGCAATGATGTGAAAAAGTTATCAGTTTGCATAACAACTTTTTGGCCAATATTTGTCTGTCTTTTACTGCCAACTTGCCAGTGTATATTAACTCTTGGCATGGATAAAAGGTTTTTGCATCGCATACCCAGAATACTTTTATATTCATCAAGATTCAAAAAGCTTCATTTCTGGCTTAATGGCTACGTGAATAGGCAAAATTCTCGTATTTCAGCTGAAGAGCAACCTGAAGCGATTCAAGAGCTGCCATTATATTTAAACAAAACAACGGTGTGCTGTGGTTTATGGGCTGGTGCAACATTTCTTTAAAAATAAGTCAGGCCGGAACGTAACTGTGAATGTCGCCTGTTATTGCATAATGATAACAGACTATTTGCTGCCTAAAATTGAAACCGGTAATCTCGATCACATTTTTTTCTAACAAAACCCATAAAACCATGGATATATTTCAAGAACTATTTGGTGAAAAGTTAATTTTACGCATCGGACCGATAATTTGGTCGCTTAGATCATGTAATATTGCACCTCTAAACTTTTTCTTTAGGGACTACGTATAGACAAAAGTTTACAAAGATAGACTAAAAATACCACTCAAAATCAAAAATTAGAACTTCCTAATTGACCATTTAGCCGTAGTTTCCGCCAACATTTGAATATAATAATTAAAACTAAATGTACAAAATAGTTCTTTTGTATAATCATAAAAATTACCTGATAAAAATGATTTTTTTTTTGGTTTTTTTAGTTTAAAAAAATATTTCCAAATAGATCGATATACACGGTGTCCGGAAAATACGTGTATAACGTTTGACGACAGACTCCTGACGTCAAAATAGGTCGATCTAAGCCGACTTAGTTATATCCAAAATTGTCTCGTTTAGCCGGTAGAGGGCGTCAAAAAAAAACAAAAGTATAACAAAGTTGAAAGTATCTATTGTAAGAAACTAAGTAAAACAAAAACATTACTTAAGCAAATGTGTAAAATGACCGCCATCTTGCTGAATACACTTATTAACACTCTTTAAAAAATGATATTGGACCCTATCTAATGTCTCGGGATTATTAAAATGGTTGCCTGCATTTAAAATCCGCTGCAATAAATCATCGCGTGTGTTTACCGGAGTCTTGTAAACTTTTGTTTTAATAGCGCCCCACAAAAAGAAGTCACACATTTAACTCAGGAGAACGTGGTGGCCATTTTACTGGTGCATCATTGCCTCTTCCAATCCATCGGTTGGGATATTGATGATGTAAGTATTGCCGAACGGCAACGGAAAAATGGGGCGGGGCACCATCATGCATATACCACATTTCCCTCCGAAGTAAAAGGGGCAAATTCTCCAGAAGAATTGGTAATGTGTCTTGCAAAAAATTTAAATAAATATTTCCATCTAACCTGTCTGGAATAACAATGGGACCAATAAGGTAGTGATCAATAATACCTGCCCAAATATTAATTTTAAATTGATGCTGATGATGTGCAACTTTAATGGCATGTGGATTTTCATCGGAATAAATATGTTCGTTGTGCAGATTGGTTACCCCAGATCTTGTAAAGCATGCCTCGTCAGTAAACATAATTTTTCTACAAAAATTTGGAACAAGGATTCTTTTGTTTCTAATAAATTGACAAAATGTAAGCCGCATGGGGGGATCAGTCTGTAAAAGTTCCTGGACTTTTTGTATGTGGTAAAGATGTAACAACTGTTTTCTTAAAACCTCATTGACAATTGTTTTAGGAACATTTAACTCACGTTCTAAGAGACGGGTACTGGTACTTGGTTCTTCTTCAACTCTTTCCAGAATCATCTCTTCTGTTTCCACAGTTCGAGTTGTTTGCATACGACCCCTGCCTTCAAACTTTTTCTCAAAACTGCCCGTTTCCCGAAGATGACGCTCAATATTGGCAAATGTTTGGTGGTTTGGTATTTGACGGTTAGGAAACCTCTCCATGTAAACCCTAACAATCTGACGCCCATTTCCTTGACAAAACCCGTATACCAGGAGCATGTCAACTTTCTGAGAGTTTGTATAATTTTCCATTTTTAATGGTAAAATGAACTTGTAATTCAAGAATGTTGATCGTATACTTGAGTAAATTTCATAGACTGGTGACAATTTGTCAATAATTGTCAAATTATTAAACGCCATAGCAACAAGGTCACTTAAAAAATTATTGTTACAGGTAATTTCTTTTTAATATTTACAAATTTTTGACGCCCTCTACCGACTAAACGAGACAATTTTGGATATAACTAAGTCGGCTCAGATCGACCTATTTTGACGTCAGGAGTCTGTCGTCAAACGTTGTACACGTATTTTCCGGACACCCTGTATATACCCACGTTTCCATTTGGGTTTAGATTTGGAAAAATAGTGTTTGTTTGAATGTTGGTAACCCTGTAACATTTTTATTTATGTTAGTCGGGTCACACATAATTCTGCATATTTATAAAGAATAGTTGCTTATTACCATCAGATATGCCTTTTGTAATCCACACAATGAAGCAGTACGTTCTTTTTTATGTATATTCTGTTGGTGTGCCTTTCCACAAAAATTTTATTATATATTTTTTTTCTTTTGCTGTTTTATAGTATTCATCTATATCTATGGTCAGGGAAAAGCGTAATTTTGCACTGTTTTTTTTGTAGAATGGGTTATGTAATTTGTTTTATTTTTTACTACTTGTATCAAAATTTGACCTTTTTGTCAAGGTTTATACTAAATGAGGTTTCTCGCAGCTTGTACTTTTAATGTAATTTTTAATCTTAATGTTGCTTAGATCAGAATTGTATTAAATCGTTTGCATTTATCTAAGTCTTAATGAAAACACGTTTTTGTTAAATAAAATAATTCTTAATAATTTAAAAGTGTATCACCTATGGTAAATCCAAGCTACTCTGCCTTGCCTAATGCATTGCAATTGATTTAAAATGACAACTTGATGATGATATTTTGAGTCTATTGCGATGTGATCGGCATGTGGGAGTGTCAACCAAAAAATTATGAATTTTTTTAAAACATTTTTTTAACAATTTACTAGCAAATGTTTAAAAGTACAGCAAAATAATAAAAAAAACTAAAAAGTTTTGAATACTTTTTTTATTTTGATGCTCGTGTAACTAAATAAGAAATTTTATTATCACAAATCAAATCAAAATTGGGCATACATTTATATGATATATTTTTCTTAGTAAAGCATCTATCTGTTTGTATATAAAAGTTTGTAATAATGCTAGCAAAATACACTGTATTATAGTAAAATTATTAATTTCACGTTTATTATACTCGTAACATAACTTGATTATTGTTTGGAATAATAGTCAATAGCAGTTGATAATTTCATAAACACAAAAATCAATTTAACTCTTAAGTAATGTATTTGCATATTAGAACTTATTTCAAATACATTTTTAAACTAAGTAAACATTTAAATAATCATGTCTACAAAAATCAATTTACTTTGCAAACCTACAATTTGCAAAGGAAAGTTCAATATATCCATCTGATATTAATGATTGTTGCAGATTATCTATTACAATTCTACCCACATACAAATGTCCTGCGCATTTATATTTAGATCTTATTATGGTTACAATGACATCGGAGATTTGATTTATAATCGATGGTTAGCTGTATTGATCATGTAGTATAATATTAAATACGAGACGTCGTTTATTCTGTGTTGAATTGTTTTTGGTTATTGTGAGTAGGAGATATTGGTCATTGTTATCTTAAATGTATGAGACCATGTTTCATTTAAATTTCATTCGGGTCGGATCAGATTCATCGATATGAATTTTATCAGCATTCAATCATAATTTTAATCAATTGTTTTATATATTAATACATAACTCATTTAACTAATTAAATCCAAATAATCTGTTGTTAACAATCTTGTTAAATTAAACTAAAATCTGTAATGAAATATGTTGATGTTTGGTCTGTATTTTGGTTTGCTGTAATTTACATACCAGACCGCCTAAGCCAGCAACAATTAAGGATACAATGATCCTCGATCTTAATATACACCAGGTTTACATGTAAGATGAATAAAGATAGAGATAGGTCTTAAATTCTGTAAGTGGTGGGTTACTTCTTAAAACTAATAAATATTGCATGAAGAGATCCGCGTGCACTGCAATTTAAATATAATGTAATTAATAACATATTTCTCTCCGGTTTCGTTACGTTTACATGATTTCTAGATTTGTATCATGTTATTGTGTATTTAATGCGTATTATTTATTGTTCCTGTGCATAAATTCTCGATAACACAAACAAAAAATACATTACAAGGCGAAGGCTCCTTCGGATTGCACAGTAAATTTCCAGTAAATTAAAATTACACGTTGCGCATTATAAATTCATCCTAACCACATGTTTCATATATTTTAAAAAGGCATAAAATTATTGCACTTGCACATAAAAGATTTATTTTATTGCTTTATTAATAAGTCGCAATATTAATTTCATCGTTAATTTATTTGACATTATTACAAGGATAATTTCCTCGAGCATAATATTTTATTGCATTTGCAACAGAAATATATATATAACGGGCGTGCAGATATTTTTTCGTAATTATTGCTCATGACTTTTTACAACATTTCTGACACGACTCCATGTATATTATTGTGGACGAGTATCAATATCAATTAGAGTTATTTACATTACATGTGACTTGTGAGTTATAATAAAAATTATCATGTAGATACGTGAATTTGCTTATATTTTATGACAAAAGAATTGTATTATACAATGTAATATTGCAACGTAAAATTACTGATAGTTTTAATTGTTGTTTGATATTACATCATTATAGATAATAGGTTTATTTTTATACAAAGTTAATTTATTACTTTTTAAATACATAAAAAATATCATTTTAAAGAACACGTTTTGTTAGATTAGTGTTTGAGAAATTATTACAAACTTTCTTTATTTGAAAGAAAGAACATGTTTGTGATGCGTTAAAGATTTAAAATTTTAATTGTGCTTGTTTAAAATAATGTTGTACAAATGTTGATGGAAACGTTGATACATGATACTCTTATAAGGCAGGTTTTAAAATATAAATGCTATTGGTTACATATTATGTTGGATAGGTTGTTGTTTCATAGGGAATAAATTTTATACAATAAAAAACTAACTTTATTGTAGATTTTCTGCAATATAACAATATAAAATTAAAATTTTACTTACATTGTAAATAAATAAATAAATACTTGAAGATGTTAACAACAACAACTTAAGCTAGTATTACAGGTGGCATTAAACCTAAAAGGTCCCAGATTATATTTTCTACTTTGCCGTAAATTATTTATAAATTTCTTAGCGTAGTGACCGGCTTATCGCGTTATGGTTTCACCTACAAACAAACTCACAAACATTTAATCACCTTGCTTTATTTTACTATTTATAATTGAAAAGAACTTTGGTTTGTTTCAAGCAGGTTAGGTAAGATAAAATGGGTATGAAAACGCCAATTTCATATATCTTAAATTGCAAAAGACACTTGTGCAATATATATTAACCAATAACAACAAATAAATAAATTAACAAAAAACTTTGGATTTGGGTGGGAGGGTAAAATCATTTTCACTTCACTTAGTTCTCATTAGGCACGTTGTACCTTCTCCACTAGTAAAGCTTCTCTTTTGTCTCAACACATAACCAATCTATGTGGTTAATGTATGCTAGGACATCGCATGGAGGAGTTTCCATTATGCTGGCCATGTCATGTCAAGCCAGCAATTCCCTAACATGTACTCTCTTGCAAGTAAATTGCACATTTTTAAAGTAACCTGCGTTTTATAGAATTTATTTGACAAAATGGACGTCAAAAAGCTCAATACAGCCTAAGTTGATCGTCGACATAATAAGGTCTTGTACAACCAAAACAGTATCTCTTTCCGCAAATCCTAGTAGATGTAAGCCCCAATCATTATCAATACTTTAAAGCTGTTTGCATTTTGTAACCAGCTTATATTATTATGTACTGAAACAAAAAAATATTTTTTTAATTTTATAATATTAGTCTAGTCAAATATGCTTAAAAATTAATCTCACTTTCAAAAAAATCCAAAAATTTCAAAACTTTTTACAATAATTTATAGGTACCTAATAAAGAATATATTAAAAATTTTGTCAACTATAACACAAGCTCTAGCGGCAATGACCAAAAAAAGCGCACTTTTTTTGTTTTTTGTTATTATCTCGAGAACTGTCGGAGGTAAAAGTTTATTATATACATATTCTAGATTCTGAATTGAAATTTGGAGGGTCAACCAAAATCTACTGCACGTAGGCCCTTTGTATCTCTTCCAGTGGTGACCTCACTTTGTTGTCTTGATATTCAACCACCCTATGTGGTGGTTGAATTGATTATATAATAATGCGAGCTAATAATTTGCAATAAAAATAATTTCATACATTTTTCTGGTATTCCCAACGGAGTGGAGAAAGAATCAAACAAAATGACCACACAACATACAGATAATCAATAAACACTACATAAAGGAATGGATCTGATAGAAATGATAGAAGATAAGGGTTGAAATATTTTAAATAAAAGCTACACAGGAGATAAAAAAGCGGAATTTACACTTATACTTATATGGACAAATGAGCAATCAGTAATAGACTATGTGGTTGTGAATGAGGCAGCGTGGGAAAAGATAGACAAATTTGAAGTAAGAATAAAAGTTGAACGAGACCACCAATCATTAGAACTGAGCTTAATTGAGAAAAATGTAAAAAGACAAGAAAATGAAAAAAATGTGAAGAAAAAGTAGTTTGGACAGAAGAAAGTGTGCTAACGTATAAAAAAATCTAAGAAGAATTAGAGAAAACGGAAGAAATGTAGAAGAGGTAATGAGGAAATTAGAGGAAACAATCAGAGAAGCGGTGGTAAAAAAGACGTACAAAAGAAAAAATAAAAACAAGCCAATTATGAAACAGTGAATGTACTAAAAAAAACTAGAAACCAGAAAAATATTAAGACACAGGAGAAACAACAAAAACACAAAAGAAGATTATATAAAAAACAAAAAACATACTAAAAAATGTTAGACAAAAAAGATTAAGACAAGGCTGCCAATAAATGTTATTTTGTTTGCAACCTACATATCAGATGTACAAGAAAAACTGAGGTTGGTTTAAACAGGAAGAGTAGTAGTTGGTAAAAAAAATGTGGTCGCTAGCATATGCCGACAACAAGTTGATACTGTCAAAAGAAGCAAAAGAAATGAAATAAATGATGAACAAAAAAGAAAAATGTTTTAAGAAAAAAAGTTTAGAAGTTAATGTAGAAAAAACAAAAACTATGATGTTTCCAAAAGGGGGTTGAAAAAAAAAAGGATGACTGAAAATGGAATAAGGAAAGTATTACGGAAGTAAATTCTTTTAAATATTTAGAACATGTTTTTTGCACAAAACAGCGAGAACGAGCACAATAAACAGATAGCTCGAAGAGCAAATAAAGTAGTGGGACATGTTTGGGGAATAAATGAAAGAAAATTTAAGTGTATAAGAACAAAAGGTCTTATATTTGATAATTTAATTAGGAGTATGATATTGTATGGATTAGAAAGATGGAAATGAAAGAAACAAGAAAAATTAGAAGCAATACATGTAAAATATTGGAGACAGGTACTGGTTTAACAGAAAAACTCCAGCATATATTGTGCTGGAGGAAGTCAACAAAGATAAGTTAAGAGTAGAATTAGAAAATAAAAACAATATAGTCTGAAGAAAGAATGCGATAGATACACAATTGTAAAATTTTACCAAAATGCATAAAAGAGATATTGAGAGCAAGAAATGGAAAGCAAGAAAAAATCAGGAAAAGTTATTACAATAGAAATGAATATGCTGGCTAAGAAATTGAAAGAATACAAAAATTTGGAAGAGAGACATGGCACAAAATTATAGAAAGAGATAATAATATACAAAAGCAAAATAGGAAAATACGAGTAAAAGAGTCTAGGTTTAAAAGTGCCCGTAGACAATCAATATTATCATCAATAATATTGAACAATTTATTGCACAATATATTGCTAAAACTACCTACACGTTGCAATATAATTGCACAAATGTTTTGATAATTACTGACATTTCTGCACTCAACATGTAAAATAAAATAAAACAAGTTGTGTAACCATTGTTTTAGATATAGCCTTAAAAAAAGCAAAGATGGATAATAAAATAGTTTTAAAAAAATAAGCTCTTTAAGATCAAATTGTAGAATTAAAATCAAACTCTTTCTGATAGACACAATATATTGTGCAATCTTTCAATGTGATCTACAGACAGTCAATATTATAGTAAAATATTAATGATTGTGATATATATTAACTTTAATATTAAACGTTTAGGGGCCACTTAACACAAATTATGAACATATTCTAGAAAGTGAAATGCCAATGTACCTAGAAAGCGATAGATTTAGTAAAGATAATTGCAAGATTCAGATGTAGTAATAAAGAACGAGTGACAAGATTTTGGATAGAAATGAATTTAAAAATGTGCAGAATGTGCGGAGAGACTAAAGAAACTATGGAACATGTTGAAAAAAGCTCAAATAGGAAAAAATAAGATATTGAAAAGAGACGGAAGAAGAATAGAATAAATGAGGATAATTGTAAGGATTATGATTTATTATTTTGAAAAGTTAAAATATATTTGCAAATGTAATTTTTAAAGCTAAAAGACAAGAAATAAACGTATTATACAATTGGCTTTGAATATTTTATAAAACTTATCTTACTATAATTTGTAACAATTTACAAACTGCACTACGTAATCAACATAATATCATATAATAAAACTTAAACTTAAACTTAAGCATTGCAAACTTATTAATTTTTTTTTCTTTAAATGACGCTTCTCGTCCACTATATTTTTTTCCATTTTCTTTTAACACATTCTTTCTCTTTATTTGTTTTTATCTCATTTTAATACATTCTTTTAACATATGTTCTATAGTTTTATTGGCACATTCTGCACATTTTGCTTTCCTCATTTATCTAAAACTTGCTAACTTTTTTTTTTCAATTCCATATCTAAATTTTCCTAGAATCTTTTTCACAATTATTGTATATTTTTTGTTGTATCTCGGTTTATTCACTTTTGTTATTTTATTTCTATATTACGCAACGTTATTTTTTTTGTATAATTCTTTCACTATTTTTTTATTTTTTTTACTTTTTTACAGTCATTTCTCTTTTTATCATTTTTTTTTGCTACGGATTTAACTGTATTACAGTCTCTTTTACACACAAACAGTTCAACGTATTTCCTAATAGGAAACATTGCGTTAATACCTTCGATTTTATTTTATTTCTCCCAATCTTTTTTAACAACAATAGATTATCAATTTTTTTTAAATCTTTACTTATTCATTCTAGAATAAAGATCAAATAAGACAAAAACCTGATTATTTTGTTAAATCCAAATAAGATTGTCGATTAATCAAAAAGTTAAAAGAAGTTGCGTGATAAAGCACTTGGCGTACTTTGATAAAAGATAACTTATATTGAAAGCTAAAAAAACCTGATCTAATTCACTTTTTACTTTTAGAGGATGGTTACACAGTAAGTAAGTGTATCCTTAATATTACTTCTAATGAAGAAAAACAGTCCACAAAGTCGGTTAGCCCACATTTTTGTTTTGTTACAAAGGCCTGTATTTTAAGGCTTAGGGCTTGTGTTACTACCTATCGCAGCACGTTATACTACTTTTAACAATAGTTATGAAGGTTTAGGTACAGTATTGTATAAATAGCAACATAGACTTTTTCATTTATCAGGGGACATTGATGAAAAGTGAGTGGAGTAAGTTAACGGGATGTGACAATGCAATTAAATGTTAGTAGATTAGTTGTGCAAAAAACACACCAACAGTTTTTTGCTACTAATTCTTATCACCAATGTCCCGTTACAAGTGCTAAGAAAATGTAACAGCCAGAGTCAATGGCCTTGTCATGATTTCTGCATTGAGAGATCAAACGTAAATTGCTAAAATGTTTCAAAACAGCCTTTGGCAAGGTCACTGTTTAACAAAGGTTAAAGGAAAGTAGTTTAACAGTTAGTAATAGGACTTTTGCTTACAGCAGCTCATAAAATACGTAGACTTGATTTTGCCCAAGAACACATTAATTGGACTCTGGACACCTGGGAACATGTATTGTTTACGGATGAGTGCAGAATCTGTTTTTGTAGCAAAGATGGTCAACACAAGGTATACAGAAGAGCTGGCAAACGTTATGATGCCTGTACTCGGTTACTTTAAGTTGTTTTTAGAGGTGTTTTAAAAAAATTTTGGGCAGTAATTTTTTTTTAAGCACACACGGATCTTGTTTTGATAGTTAAAGGCGCATTAACAGCACGACGATACATAGCAGAGATTATTATTGAAAAATAGAACAATTTTTTCCAAGCTGACATACAGGACGTGCTGATCTCTATGCCAAATTGAATGAGGACTGTCATCTCAAATAGAGGTAACAATACGCTTTATTGACAACTAATTTTCATCACTTCTTGCTTCATCAGTTCAATTTGTAGTAATGTAAACTGTAATTGTATTTTTGCAATAAATTTTAAAATTCTCCAATTTATGCTTAATTTTGGTTTGTATCTCATAAAAACGTCAAACGGTAAGCTAAAAGAATTACTGATTTAATATACAATAGATTTATTGCAATTGAAATTTGAATATATTGTTGTCTTTGAATGTTTTGAGGTTCATTGGTTCTATGGTTGATATTCGGTTGATATTCGGTTGATTGAGTTGTGGCAAAATGATAGTCCGCCTTCGGAAATGTTTTCACTTCACAATTGTAGGGATGCAGTTGGGGCAGCTAATTGGTTTGTAGTCTACTTTATTCAATTTGCTCCTGGGATATCCAATTGGAAGAGTTTTGACTCCGGAATATTTTGAATTGAACAAAATTATTATTTTGATGTAATTTAATTAAGTGTTTTTTATGGCCTTCTGAATTCTTATAAAATTAGCCATTGCTTGGCTCGTCTGCTTTTGGGGCCTGGATTTGAGTCCATTACGTTACAACAAAAATTGTTATCTTTTTTTTTTGGAATTATGATTAACTGGATAAACTTGAAAGTATTTTGAAATTTTAGATATGAAATCCATATTCCATCAAATACTTATCAAAGAAAAGTTAGGTATTTTTGTGTGCGTTTTAGACTTCCAAAAATGTTAAAGATATATTATTTTTCCTGTTTAAATAGACATTATTTTCATTTTATCTAAAACAATTTAAATTTAATTTTTTTAATGATTTTAAACAAAAAAACATTTTGTTTTACAGGACCATATCTCCGCTAAAGGTATATAGCCTAAAATTTTAAAAGTTTTAGCACTGACAAAGTTGCCAATGTTTTCCAATGTCTCTAAGTTTTTTCTTTTTTGGTTGCAAGATCTAATATTTTAAGGCTTATTCTTGTGTTACTATTTTAGTGCTGAATAACCTGAATTAAACACAAATATATACTATCAAACCCTCTAATTGAGAAAATAGAAGCATTGCAGATAGTGAGAAAGCTTAGTATCTGTTTCACCTACAATCTAGTAATAAATGTATTTATGGTTACATTGACAATTAATCATCTATTGGAAAAGTATCTTTAATTAATAAGTGTTATAATTTTTTAAATCATTGCCGCAGCTGAAATTCAAATCTGCGTCAAGTTATGCGCCGAGATTTGAGTTAACTGCTTTACCTAACTGAGACACTTTTTGGTTATGCAATTTATAACAATTTCTTGCTGCTTCTATAGCAAATATTACAAAAATATATGTTTTAAACATAAACATGAAGAAACACCTTAGATGATTTTTTTTCTTCATTTGCCTTTTGAAACTGTTCCATACTCTTTACCAATACTCGATGATTTTTGAAATTACGTATTCTTTGAGGTCATCGGGTTTTTCGGGAATGTTGTCTATAGGATCCACGTTGTTGCCTTCGATATCTACATAACCCGGCGTCCAGTCAAAGATAACTTTTTGTCTAAACCCGACCAGGCGGAATATCAAAATTTGTACAAGCTTGGTCAGCGAATATACCAAATACATAGACTTTATTCTTAAGATACAGTATAGCAGGGCTTTATGAAATGCATTTAATTCTGCGGTGTACACGGAGGCTTTTTTGAAGAGAGAGCATATTCACCGGTCCGTTTTTGAACCGTCCGTATACAACCGCAGAGAGTCTCGAGTATTTGACAACGATTTCAAAAAACTTGCTCTTTAAAACGTCGAGGTTTCTCGTTTGCTCTTGGAGGTCAGATTGAGGCGAGGTTTTCCCCCGACATAAGCCAAAGTAAAAATTTACCAGAGCCGATCTTGAATACTTTTGGATAATTTACAATGAAACTTTTCTTCAGTTTTTGCGCTCGAACGCACACCGGCCTACTGACGGTAGGCTTGTTTCTGAAATTGCGTTACTGCGTTTTGTTAGCGGTAAATATGAGTCAATTATTGTTACACCTTTTTGCTCGCATAGCCACAACTAACGTGAGTACGAAACGACTGCGACAAATACTTGGTGCAGTACTTGTCTGAAATGTTTTCTTGGCGTATCTGATGCCTGCGTTGTGGACTGTGTCTAGGGCTTTTAACCAGGATTTTCTTGCGGATTAATATACCGCGCAGCCGTAGTTGATCCCGGACAATAGCAAGACCTTGTACAACCGCAACATTACTTCTCTTATTGCACCCCAATTGATGTTGGTCAACCACATGATTACGTTCAAGGCTTTTTTTGCATTTTGTGACTAGTTTATTAATATATGCCCAAAAGAAAAAGATCCTATCAAGCACGAGCTCTAAAATACAGTTTGTTTTGACGCACGTGATTCTGGAATCTTGCAAGACAAGCGCGGGTTCACGGTGAAGTATTCTGAGACGGCAAAAATGCACAGACAAGGTTTTTGTTGTAGAGAAGCAAAAACTTCTTGCTTCAGTCCCTCTGTCCACTTTGTCTATGGTGATCTGGAATTTATGTGTTATGGCAAGTATGGTGTCATCCGCCATGTAGATTACCAAATCGTGACGCAAATTGTCTTTGGGGAACACCGTTTTTAAAACATAATCTCTTTGAGGTAGCGGTTCCCATTCTAACTTTAAACTTGCAATCTTGCATAAAAGTTTCAAGAAAAAGAGTCTCTGTTTTATTATAGTTAATTCAATTCCAAGTTTAAATTAGTAAGTAAAACAATGCATAGATGCTTAATATAATTCGATTTACTGCAACTAATTAAAAAAAATTACATACTTGACTTACTTACTTTTCTGTTAAATTCAAACACGAAAATAGGTAGCTCTAAAATAAATTTCAGAAAACTAGCATTTGTAATAAATACAGAACTATACTGCTCAACAAATAAATTAAGCCAGTAGCATAAACACAAACAAATCTGTTCATTTTTACTAATTAACTAATCAAAGTTTTGGAGTAAACGGATTTAACAAGTTAAAGTAAATGCTTACCTGTCAAAGTTATTTGAAACAATCGCAAGGATTTTACATAGGTTTTTTTTGTTTTTTTTTTTAATTTTTGTCGATAATTTATCTAATGTATTAAACTGTTCCCATCTGTTTGATTATATTTTAAACAATATCTGCTTACAAAAAGTTGATTTAATTTGTAATATTGTTTGACTCAAAATTATCAATAAATTTGCATATTGATGTTCAATTAACAAAGCTAATAAAATGCTTGGATTTCATAAAAAATGCACCGTTGATTTTGATCTCATATTTTCATACACTAGCTACATGGAGGTCTATTTTATTTCGATTATTTGTATGAGTTTGTTAAGACTATAGTGTTTTAGTTACCAAAGTTTTAGTATTATATTATGGTCCTGTTAAAAATGTGCTAATATTTTACAATTTTTTCACTTGTCGCTGTGTTCCGCATCAAAATTGCTGCGGTTTATTTTGTTTTTTGTATGGGACTCCAAAAGCAGGTTTGGATTCAGTAAATGTTCCTTATTGTTCTCCTTTTGGCAAGCTGATTTGTTATAAGGTTTTCTTTTCTTCCTGATCTTTTTTGCTCATGCAGGCCATAACTAATAAATTTATTATTGACGACTGCAATGCCACTTGACTATTTGACTTAATGGTGATTAGTATAGTTCCGTTCCGATTATGTTGCTGGCGCACTACTCAATGGCAGCCACTTCCGCTTAAAAATCTAGTTTTGTCTAAAGTAGCAAAGTTTGCTTTCTCTGGTCTTTGTTCTCGTAGATTTTAACTCCGGTGCTATTATCATTCGGGTAACTTTTGTTTATTCATTTCTCTCTTTGTGGTATTATCACATTTGTTATACTAGGTCTATGTTCTACAATCAAGTAAAGTGGCGGTAACAATATTAATAATAAGTAAATAAAACAACTACTATGTTTTTACCACTATAACTATGTTTTAAATATGAAGTACCACATAGTAACCGTCGCAACCATCTTGATGAACAATATTAATACTTTCTTAGCTGCTGAAAGCGTAGTTCCCATTATCAGTAGACATGCTATTCTTTGAACTTTACTTTAGTTTTATTTCCATACTCTTGAGGTTGGTGTTTCCTCATACATGCAAAGCATATGTAATTATGGTTCTTGCCACTACCGTATATAGCCATTTGATCATATTAGGTTCAGTTTATATGTGTTCGACCTTCATTTTGGTTGCAAGACTAGATAACCTCTTGCTCAAAGAACTATGGCCTCACGACTAGAGATTCTTGTAGCAGTCACAGCGTTTAATGTATATGCAATAAACTTTAAGAGCTGATTCCTTAAATCTGTAACAAATTAAATAACAGCTATAGTTGCATCTTTAAAATTACTCAACCATTTTGTATAAAAAATAGACCAAAGGTGATTATTAAAAAACAACAATTATTCAACTACATAAATAATTTTTTTCTAAAACTATGTTGTAAATGATGCATTCATCATTAATTCATTTGCAAATATATAAGATGTTAATAAAGATTTAAAATAACTAATTCAATTAATATTTTTATGTTGTTTTTAATGGATGCAATTAAAATAAATAATCAACAAAGAATGTATAAAAATATACATTTATTTTTGACTTAATAAATTCAGAGATAATCAATTACTTCTAAAATGCAACTACTAGAAAATGTAAGTAATTAAAATAGATCCATTTTTAAAAACTTCATTTAAATAGTTGTTAAACATGCAACCAATTTTGTTAAAAGTGATGTCGTCGTCAGTTAACAAACAAAATATTAGCTCATGCCGCTCATTAATCTTAATTCATCACAAAAACCTAACCCCACCGAAAACTATTTTTAACAAGTTCTAAGCAAACACACGGGGTCCAATATACAAATTAAAAACGGGAGCTCGCGGCATCTGAATAAATAAGTCCTTCCTAATGGTGCGAACAATTTTGACAGATATTTATCTATCCATCTATATGAGCAGTCACGTGTCAACTTTTCCTATCGTTGGCGTCACTCAACATATCGCGAAGCGATATATCATAAAAATGGAAATCTATTTAAAATTTTATTTTTAAATAGTTTTTTATACACTTTCACTTTTCACAAGTTTAGTATAATAATTAATTCAGTAATGAATGATTATCTCATAATAAATTATTCTGTAAAATTATTATGGGTTTAACAAAACAATCGATAGATGAGCTTTGATATTTATGCGTCTACAATATATCGTGCAGACTGAAATATAAGTGCAATAAAACAACTCCATACGTCATATTAATAAAATGTAGATTCAATTAGCTAAGTATTTAAAATGGGCAATAAATTAAAATGTGAAAATTCCGTTTTATATGTGCTATAAAATGCATATTTGGTATATTGTGGATTATAATTAAGTTAACTTCTATTTTTTTTTAAATCAGCCTTCGTGTATGACCAAACAATAAAGTTACGTCAATTAATGCCATTGGCATGACATTTTATTGGCGTGCTAGCGGGGTAATATGCGAAAAAAATATGTGTGTATAAAAAATACTCGTTATGAAAATGGAGTTCATTCTGTGAAACAATTCCCCAATGCACAAAAGGTGAATTATCCGGGAATATTTAATGCAAATGTTGTGTAATCGTTATTTTACATACCCTCATAATGTAAAATAGTCTATTGAAATTTCAGCTTTTATTAACCAAAACTAAATAAACCTTTAATGTGCTTTGAAAATAAATAAATTTATTGAAATAATTTTAACTAGCATATTATTATATTACAAGCTATTTAACAAATCTAATCTAAGTTATTAACATTGAATCATTAAAAATTTATTTAAATTTATGTCTCGCATTTAATTTTGTTGCTTGATAAACAAATAAACTACCCGTTTTAAAATGTCTACCAAAGATTTTAAATTTTTAACGTTGTTGGTTAATATAAGCAAGCGTAATCACAAGCGTTTATTTTTAAGCTATACGACATTCTAAATAAATTATAAAACAAAACTTAGAAAAAACTCAGTTTTTTCACAATAAATACATTTTTTAAACAATTGCAATGTTTTTGAAATCATTAGCTGGCAACACATGTGTCGTAACATCCTTATGTCAACAAAAACTGTGCTGAAATTTAAGATGTTAATTTATTTTACAACTACTTCTGGAAAATAAAAAATCTTTTATAATCACTAAACTAAGAGTTTCTGTTTTGACCGATGATGTTCTGACTGATTCATCTTCAGTAGCGCTTTCTAAAGTGTATATTTGTTGTATGGGATGCAACCAAAAAACCAAATCTTTTTTTGAGAGGCAGATTGTACGTACCAACTTTAATTTTCTCTCTTCATCTTTTTTTATAATTTGCAGAGATTACATTAATTCTTCTTTGGTTTGTAGAAGAAATTAAAAAAAATTGCCATTAAATATCATATTAAACATAACTGAATTTGCAAATGGTACAGTTTAATCTGTATTTTGAATTTTTCTTTTTAATTGTTTAAATTCAGCTTAAACTTCAACAAAATTTTTTGCACTGTTCAACAAACTTGTTACACTACTTGAGCTACTGTCACTGACATTTCGATTTGCATCTGAATCATCAACGTTACTTTTGTTGCTAAAAATGCCGACTAAAAAAATTTTTGGATTTGTAAGTGAACAAATCCAAAAGTTGCGTAAAAAGTCCTGATTTCTTTATCAAAAGTGATTTAATTCAAAATATAATTAGCAGTTTAATTTACCTTTATCAGTTGAAGTGGCACAATTAAAATTTTTTTTTTTTTTTTTATTATTATTAACAAATCTTGCAATTTTTAATGTTGCGTATAAAAAACGGCCAAACACTTACAACAACGTTTATGGCACAACTAATGATACAGCACTTTTGTAGATCAAAGCATATACTTACTAAAACATGAAAAACGACACAAACTCCATCTGGCAGTTAAATAATGAAGTAAAGTTAATACGCTTTTGATGACTTAAATATATTTATGGTAATAACTCAAAAATTAGACTTTTTTACTTGTGCCACCTTTGCCACAAAAGTGTGATATATTACAATGCTGCTTCTTAATTTTTTTGTTTAGATCTATAATTCTAAAGATGTCCAAATGCAATAATCAGTAATTGTTTGCAAAAAAAGTGACAACATTTATGGCTGTGTTTTTATGCTTAAAAAGTCCTGGAACTTTTGTATGACTCCAGACTACATTATACATTAAAGTTTAGTAGACTTATTATTTTTGAATATAAAAGGCATATTATTATAGATAGGTCTCATTAAGTACCTCTATTTTACATGAGTTTTTTAATTTATGTTAGATTTTTTTATTTCTTTTTTTGGAAAATTTAGTTTTTTCATCGTTAAGATGAGACTAAGGATTGCAACAACCCGCTATCAATAAGAGCACGGACTTCCTTACAATTTGCAACAACTATACTACCGTACCTTCACTTATTGTTCAACGTTTTGAAACAGTAGTGCTTTGATCTTATTTTGATTTTTTTGCAATGTTTGCTATGATGCTATAATTAAAGCAAGAATCCCCGTTGTATTTGCAGCCTTATACCGCAAGCGTTGGCATAAAAACTTGGGCATCGGAACAATTTGCTAATGATGGTTCTCTTTTTGCCGTCGTTTTATTCTTTGTAGTTAGAATTTTTGTTATTTTTTTCTTAATTTTTGTATCTTCATGTTTATTGTTTATGGCTATATTAAGACTTTATGCTTTCTCAATTAAACTAAAGAATTTTTTTTTTACAAACATAGAAAAAATACTTTTTTAATTAGTAACCAACGCAGATTGCAGTCAGCCATAACATAATAGTTTCTCATTATGGCAGGATTTTACAAAGAAATAAACGTTAAAAGACATTTGTCTGGTATTCAAACTGTTTATAAATCTGATAATAAGGCTTTATTGATGAAAAACTATTTACTAATTATCTTGTTTGCATACCACGTGTGATTACCTGTACTAGATAATACAAAAAGTTAAAAAAGTTGGAAATCATGTTTCTGTACCGCTCACCGTTGACTGTAACGTTCCGACTATCACTATTTTTGAATATACATATATGATTCTACCGGCTCATAAAACGTAGCAAACGGTATTTTTTTCTGAATATAATGGTGTTTCGACAATGGCTAACTCACAGTTATTATCGCTCCAAATTCCATTCAACCAAAGTGTACAATAACAAGTTGACACATTTGGATCATCATTAACACTACGCTGCACACTATCAATTGCTTCTTGTTTGCGCACTGTACGACGTCGTACTGGATGCTTAGATTAAACGAGTTGCAAAAACGATGCACAGTTTTTTGAATTAATTGCTCTGATGGACAATTATGAGCTCCTTACAATGCACGTAATGTCCAAAGAGTTTCTCGAACTAAACCATATTTTTCAAATCAAATTTGAACAATTTGAAAACTGAGTTTATTTATGATTAATTGCCAAACCAAACTAACTTCAAAACAACCGAGAATTGTCAAATCAGATGTCACAGATAAGAATATTGCTAATTTAAAGTTTGTCGCCTCTAAAAAAATTTATTAGTAATTGACAGAACAGTTTGAAACGTGGAGAAAAAAGTGCAATAAATAGAAAACTCTGATAAAAATACAAACAAATAAAACGCTATTGGTGTACTTTATATAAAAACATTATTGCATTTTTTGAAAAAATAAAGTGTTTTTATAAAAAAAACTGAATTAACGCATTCAGAAAAACTTTTAAATAAATTAATTCATTTTTTTTTGTAATTTATTATTAAATTGGGAGAACAGGTTGATAAATCCAACTTCTTAAGAACAAACAGTTGAGTGGCTGGGCGCGACACTCAGTTCATTGATTGTGGGCAAGTAGTTCTAATCGGACTCACTCACACATTGAGTGACTCAACTTCCCACCTAAGTTAAAGATCCAAAAATTGTTTTTTGTTGTGCAAATGTGTTTTAGCATTAAATTATGAGAAAAAGATAATAAATCCAAAGTTTATTGATTGTCGGTCAGTAATTTTAATTGGAGTGCTTTCCAAGTGTTAAAAAAATTTTGTACAAAAAAAGGATGACCAACACTTAAGCAGGTTGGTGGTACACTTTTGATCATGTTTACTGTCAAATAGTTTAAAGTAGAGTGCTTACTTATCCGTAGAATTTATTATTAAAAAGTTCTAGCTTCTTGATGATTAACATTTGGGTAGGTTGGTAAGTCATTTCAGATTATAATTACCATTGAATAATTTGAATTGAAGTACCCACATACTCACCAAAGTGTTTGTTTTTGGAAAATTGCAAGTTTTTCCTCTTTGCAAGCGTTAGAAGTCTTTTTGTCTAAGAAGAAGAAGATAGTATCCAATTTATTGATTACAAACACTTGAACGGGTAGGTGCATCAATCCAGATCAAAAATGCCATAGAATTGCAAAATTTTCTTTTTTGCGAAGGTTAGAAGTTTCTTAGTCATTAGAAGAAATAATATTGACTCTCTTGATAACCAACACCTCCATATCTTAATTATCATTAAGTAGTTTGAACTTGAGAGCAAACCTTCCCGCCCAAAAAATTGGTAACATAAAATAAAAAGATTTTCCTCTTTACAAACGTTAGCAGTCTCCATATAAGATGATAAAACTAATCTTTTGATGAGCAGCAACACTTAGGTAATTAGGTCACTCCAGAACAGTTTAAACTGGAGTGTTTGTCAACCCGGCAAATTTGTTACTAAAAAATTAGAAGTTTTTCTTTTCTGCAAGTGTTAGAAGTCTTAAGTCAAACGCAAGGTAAAGTTAATATCTAGTCTAGTCTTAGTAAAAAAAAAAGTAATTCATAGTTTAAGAGTAGTAAAATAAACTGCCTTTTCACCCGCTTGAATGTATGTTATTAAGATATTAAAAGTTTCTTCTTTTTGGAAACGTTAAAAGTTTCTAAATCATCAGAAGATGAGGTATTATTATTCTTTTAATAACCAACACTGGATGATTGAGTCCATCACTTCATATCATGATTACTATTAAGTAGTTTAAACTGCGGGCCCATCTTTCCGTCCGCCTGAGTGTTTTATAAATGGATTAGACGTTATTTTACAAATGCAAAAAGTCCTTTGAGTGAGTAGGTGGTTCACACCAGATCATAATTACCATCAAGTAATTTCAATTAGAATGCAATGCCTCAAGTGCTAACAATCCAGAAATTGTTTTTTTTCTGCGAATATAAGGTGTCGTTTAATTAGGAAAAGAAGTTGATAAATCCAACTTTTTGAAAAAGAAACTGTTAAGTAGGTAAGCTCCAGCACTTAGTTCATTAATTGTAGGATTATTTTTTGCAATTATTTTGTAATCCACTTTGTTTATGTACTTATGTTTATGTTTTATAGGTTTTATAGATCGCTCAATGGGATCAGATACCTTAAAAGGTAAAATTTTCATATGGAAAGATCTAAAATGGTTGTCTAAACAAAAATTTTTTTAACGTATCTAGTTTATTAATTAAGGTAAGATTTAAATAATAATGTTATTTTTATAATTGATCAATGTAAGAATTATTCATATAACTCGTTCTCTTTTTTCTGAAATTTCATTAAAAATGTTTTTACAGTACTGAAGAAGAGAGTAGTTTCTGTCGAAACGTACAGAATTAAATATTAAAACAAATTAATTGTCCTATTGGCGTTTTTGCTTTAATCAACAAAATAAACCACATATTTAATAAATTGAAGGACAAAAGGAATATACCCATAATAAACCAGTTTAATAAGTTTCAGATTTTTTGCCAAAAAAATATTTATTCTGCTCAACTGTGGGTCGTCGTAAACTCAAAATTTGTAGTATTTGGTTGATATTTTAAATTTTATTTGATTTGCATAAATGATTAAGCAAAAATAGTATTATATTTATATTAATATTTAACAAATTTTATTTTTTAAATTAAATTAAATATTATCTATGATATATCAACCCTATTCATTAGAAATTTATGGTTGGTGACAACTTCCTAGAATAATGTATAATATATTATTTACCCAATTCTATAATTAACTTGATGTTCGCTTAAAATTGCAGTGGTTATTCAGACATTCTGGATGAAGCTCTGCGGTTTAACAACTCAAGCTGTTGCCGTTTATCAAATACTAAGCAGCAATTCAGCATTCACATTTGAAATATTTATATTGGATATATCGGTAAACATGTTTAATCGCATGACAGTTGTAAATAATATAAAGCTATGTAGGGAATGAAAAATAAAATAAAATAAAATAAAACAACAAATGTTCTGATTAAAATATCAATACTAATATATGCATGGCGATGAATGCATTTTTTCCACTGCATGTGACACAAGAAAACGTACGAGTTAATTTAGTATGTTCCATATATGTCATGTGTATAATGAGTTTTTATAGCATGATTTAATTTATGGATGTTTTATATTAAGGAATTTCGTATGCCAGTTTATATTTAAAACTGATTTTTTAATAGGGTTACCAGATTTAATTAAATTATTACATTGTTGTTATACTTAGTATCTTTACGTAAACTGCTTTTATGGAAAGCGTTTATCTGTTTGATTTAAAAGGAAATTGAAAACGTTTAGTTTTGTAGAAACTTCTGAATATAATGTTTCAAACTTAATATAATGAAGGAAGCATATTTCACTAACTGTGATGATTAAACTTCTGTAATCTAAGAATGTTACACTAGTTACTTATTAAGTTAGTTAAATTAGTTGTGTCTTGAGTTTGATTGAAAATTATCGCATCGGTTTGACTTGTTGTATTTAACCCTTCTAATCTCCAAGTCAGGCTTATTTCATGCTATTTGTATCTTCTTTTTGATACAGTTGAAATTCATAACATGAGCATGTTGTTTAATTAGTTTTTGCATTCGTAATATAATTTTAAGCATGTTTTTAATATAATTTATCTTTATTAAATATTCTGTTTATTTCTCTAATTACTGCCAGAATAAATTTAAATACAAATTCCACTTTATTTGAAGCTTATTTCAACTGATGAGAAATATAATCCACATCTTTTGTTTGTGCATAAAAACAATATAAATAGGTTTCTTTAAAGCAGATACACACTTTGACGTATTTGTGAGAGATAAAAGATGACACTGATTTGTTTTGTCACATGTGTAATGAGTTAAGATGTTGAACTCTTATGAACAAAGGATGGGCTTTTCGGGAGAGTTATTTTAGAGCTCGTCCGGGAATTTTGTTTACACTACATCTTGATCCTAGAACAACTACTAAATGTACGGAAAATATAGTATAATAGCCATAATATCCATAAAAGGCAATTCTTTCGGCTTATTGGATTATGGTAATGGTGCCATATTTTAAAACTATTTTAAACCGGTGAGAGATCGAGACGTCTGAGAACTGATATAATTATCTCATCTGTGTTACATAAATCTTGCATGATTATTCTTCCATAAATGCTTGTGTTGTTTTTTATGCTTAATTTCGAAATGAATAAATTATTAGCGGTGAAAATATGCTTAAGGATTAAGCACATATTTACAGTTAAGTGTATATTAATTGGAATTATATGATATTTATAGTCACGACAAATATATAAACATTTTTATATAGTATAGTAATACTGGAAATCTATCAATATTATAATATGGTGTAACTTAGTGAGTTGGCTGTTAATTGTACCTTTTAGTAATGTATGGTCTTAAGAAAATAGTGTTCACATATAGTAATAATTGATAAAAGTAAGTAAGTAAATAAAGAACGGTTTTATGCGACATAATTTTCAAGTTAGTGGAACAATTAAAAAACATTATTTTGTTATTCATATGCACATCCAATTTTGTTTTAAATAATAAATAAAAATATTATATAAATATTTGTATATAAATGTAAAATAAAAATATTATTAATTATAACGACTATTTATAAAAATACAAACAAACGATTTTTTGTTTTTTGGCCTAAAAAACAATTAGCTTTTGCTTTAAAATTGGTAATACAGCTACGGAAACGTATCAACTATTATAAACTGTTTACGGTGAGGAGTGCATATCATGTCCAACTGCGTTATTGTGGTTCTGAAAAATTTGTGAT
Source organism: Tachinus rufipes (assembly GCA_963932245.1). Taxonomy (NCBI): domain Eukaryota; kingdom Metazoa; phylum Arthropoda; class Insecta; order Coleoptera; family Staphylinidae; genus Tachinus; species Tachinus rufipes. The sequence continues at coordinate 92,764,844 of OZ010743.1, forward strand.
GGCAGAGACAGTGTTTTTTGTTTGTTTTTTTTTAAGAAGTAGTGAGGTGTTGGCTTTAACAAGTGGCCCTTGCAAATAACTAACGCATGGCAATACCTTTTGGTTTACTTCTCTGAGTAAGTCTTGCTGTTAATTTGTCCTAGTAATTGTCTCTAATGTGGTACTAGTTTGAGGTGGGCTGGTTTCGGCCTTGCAGAATTCACGCAGTCTGCTGCGGCAACACATGCTGTCCCCAGCCCATCTCTCCTTATACCTTATTTTTCTGCCCTACTTTCTACACTGGCATTCTCTTATTTTTTCTCCCATTCTTGCGTTATTCAGCCTAGATATTAACATTGTCCTTAGGTATCTTCTTAGTTTTTCTATATCTTCATTAACTTTTTTCTTGTTGTATCCTCTTTCTTTCATAAATATTTTGTGCAGCTCCATTAAATGCATCCCTTTTAGAAGTCCTACATTTGCCAGTTTAATTTTTAGTGAAATTCTTAAATCTCCATTTGGGATTAGTTGTTCGAGTCCCTTGGTTGCCAGATATACTCTGACCATTTTGAAAGTTGCATTTTCTGTCAACCTCGAGAGAGCGTATCTTCCGTTTGAAAATTGTTTAGTCAATTCCGTAAATATATTTTCCTTAAGCAGTTCTTTCTTTTTCCTCCTTATTTCTGCAATTTCTGTTGGTATTAGGGTTTCAGTATATGTTCTTCTCTTATCTTTCTGTTTATCTTCCATTGCTTGGCAGGCATAGTTGTTTTGACCTTCTTTGTTTCTTTTCTTTTAATTACTTTTTTCCATGTTCTTTTGCTTCCATTTAGCTTTTCGCTCCTTTTTCTTTTGTTTTCTGTAGTTTTTAATTTGAGTGTTTTTCCATTTTTGTTTACTTAAACCTCAAAGCTTCAAACTTCTCTATCTTTTTTTTCAGTACCGTCGTTGCATAGTTTCTTAATGCTCTTCATTTGTTTTCGTCGCTCAGGCATATTTTAATAAATGTAGATTTGTCTAATTTGTTTTCTAATATCTTCTCTAGCGTTTTTTTATTTTCTGCGTCGTCATGCGAGTCTTTTAGACAAAATATACATTTTTCCTTTTTTTCCATCTTATTTATTTGTAAGTACTTTCCAAACGTTCCATGTCCGGTAAGTAGTTGTGTTGTATAGTAACACGTCTCCGGTTTTTTTTTTCTACCTATTTTATTTATTTCTGGTATTATTTTCTTTGCCCATTTTTCCTTTTCTCCTTCTTTTCACTGTCTTTGCCATTTTTTCATTATACTCTTTCTTGCTTGTCTCTTTGCTTCTTGCTTACTAGTTCTTTCATTTACCATTTTCTTTATACCTAATCTTTCTTCTACCATCAAATCTGCGGGTAGTGTCGCAGCAATTACTTGTAGTGCTTTTTGCGACACCGTCCTGTAGGCCCTGCAGATCCTCAACGAACTTGCTCTCATAGCTCCTCTTACTTCTTTTCTGTTTTTTTTTTTGTTTTCAAAGCTTCTCCCTATATTTCTGCGGGATACAATAGTTTACGACAGTGTGACAGTGTAAAATACGATAAAAAAACGGAGCGTTCTCGCAGAAACCAAACAAACAAAAGTATTGAAGCTCTGCGCTGAATTCTGATCCGTCTGTCAAATAATCACCAAGAACTAAAAAAAAAAAAATGTTGTGCCCGCTTTGTTTGTGCGTAGTCACACAGAAACAATCCGAGATATTTGAAAAAAAATTGTAACGTGGTAGGCAAGGTGTCTCCAAAACTAAAAAACTTGGTCAAAACGAGTTTTATAAAAGTGTGTTAAACCTTTTCTGAAGAGAATTGCGCGAGTTTGCCCAGAATTGTTTGTGGACTGGGTTTTGTTACACGATGTTGTGCCAGTCCATAACGCATAATCTTTGTAAGACAATTTTTGTCTAAAAAAAAGTTGTCGAGTTGCACCACTCGCCGTACTCGCCTGATTTGGCTTTGGCCGACTATTTCTTATTCCCAAAAATTATGTTTCATTTAAAAGACCGTCAATTTGACAATATTTTGACTATTCAAAAAGCATTGTGAGGAAATTTAATGAGGTACCGGAAGAAGACTTTGCAAAAACCCTAAAACAATTAACGGATTGCGCTCAGCGCTGTATTGATGTGGAAGCGGTGTACACTGAATAAAATTTAATTATTTTGTTTTTTGTTTATACGATCTTCAGTATTTTGTTTGAATAACTTTTATTTTTCTTGTTCTTTTTATTTTTAAATTTCCGCTCCGTACAATAAGATACAACTTAATAAATTATAAATTAATATAATTTTTTAATTCTTATACATTTAAATTTTCCGTATTTGTTTTACTGCTTTATTTACTTTTCTTTCCATATTTGTTTTTTCTCTATTTTTATTATTGTTTATACAAAAATCATATGTTTTGTATGAGCGTTTTATTTACTGTTCTATCTACAGCTTCATTTTCTACTTATGTTATATTTTGTTTTACGCAATTATTTTCATTAAGCGTAAAATTTGTTTATAATATTTTTATTACTACTTTTTTTTTGGTTTTCTTTTTATGCTTTGCTGCCGGCTCTCCGCCGCCGTGATGTGCGCTCTGGTTAGGGACGTATTTGCAGTCAGATTGCTCGCCCGAAGATAACGATTGACATTTCCCTAAGGTTTGGGAATTGTCCCACGGCGTGAGGTGCAATGTCGTGAGTGCCGGTTTTTACTAGAGGTGAGTATGTTACCTCTAGTGCGTGTGTCGGTGTCAGTGTCCGGTGCTACCAGGAGGGTGACCGTGTGATGTTGGTCCCCAACGGTCATCTAAACGGTGCTTTTTTCCGGTCGTATTGAAAACCGTGGATGGATCTGCTTGTGCAACGGAGACTGTTGAAGATTTTAGATTTTCCAACTCAAACCGGGTGAAATTTTGGCTTGCTCCTGAATCGATCAAAGCTTTTGCCAGCTATTGTTACCGTTATTCTAGGTAGGTGTCCATTTTCCACTGCGCCTATGGTGTGCTACACTGTTTCTCCTCTTTCTTCTCATTCATCTTCTTCTTCTTTTTTTTTCTTTTTTTCCTCCGGTTTGTTTTTGGTCGATGCGGCTTTTCTTTTCTGTATTGGCCAACCCTCTATTTGTTTCCCGGAGTTCCTTTAGTGCTATTGGTAGTTGGTTTAGCACTATCCCGGGTGTTACGTCACAGAGCAATATTAGTTTCTACCTTGGTGGCAGTGCGTACTAGTTGGTCGAATGATTGGAAGTCAATTATGTCCAGGAATTGATGGATCCTTAGTTTGACCAACGTGGCTAGTACGTCTGCCAGAGTCTGCTCTGGGTGTTGTGGACAGAGTTGCTATAGGGTCTGATGCATTGTGTTTCTAGATTGTGAGTAGTCCCATCCGGGCCAATACGACGGGATCGGCGTAATATCGGATTAGCCGATATTTGGTGTTCTTTCTTGTACATTTTGTCGTCGCCCTTAAGGTTTTGTACCAACAGCCGGTGTTAAGCTCTGATTGGAATCTGCAGTTGTGCAAAGCGGGTTTCCAGGTCGGCAAAAAACCGATACGGACATTTGTGTTGTTCGCCGCCAAAACGGGGTAGTTCAGCTTGGTATAAGCTGTGGTTGCGCTGCGTATAAGCAAACGCGTTTGCCAGGTGTGCGACTTGCTGGTAATTTGCCATGTTTTGCTGGTCATCATCGAACGCTGCCCTGTAAGCTTGGCTTTCTCGTCGTTGCCGTTCTTTCTTCAGGTTGTTGGTGATTTGTTGGCAGTCGGTTTCTATCTGGATCTTACAGTCTTGGAATGTTTTTAAATTTGTGCAGGCACTATGCTCTGCAACTGCCCCACTTTAGACGCCATTTGTTGTCGGCTCTCCGCCCCCGAGATGGTAAGGGTGGAAATCAGTAATGTTGGAGAAGACTGTGTTGCCTTTCTCTGTGTTGTTTGTTTGTGTGGGAGGCCATAGGTTTTGGGTTTTTACTTTCGGTGGTAGTGCAGAGCTTCCCGATGATGGTAGGTATGAAACTACCGTGTTCGCCAGGTGGTTGTATGTGGGATACATCTCCTGGTTTTCCTGGTGGCGGTGTTTGACATATTGAGTACCTTTAGAGATTAAAGTTATGCAGCGTCCATGGGTCCATGCGCCGCTCGGTAATGTGCGCTCTAGTTAGGGACGTACCCGCAGCCAGATTGCACGCTCCAGAATGTCAATCATCATTTTCTAGGATTTGGGAATTGTCCCACGGAGGTGCAATGTCGTGTTTACTAGAGCTGGGTATGTCACCTCTAGTGCGTGCATCGGTGTGTGTAGATGTCTAGCGGGTACCATGGGCATAGCAGAGGTCGGCGTCGAGAGGGATTGAATTGTGTTCTCGGCGTAAGTGAGGCAAACCCAGTCTCCGGTCGGAAAACGGCTGACGGCGATAGGTGCAGTGCCGTAAGTTGTGTGCAAGTCGAGATGCGTGTATTGCTTTCCCGAGGCAGTCGTCGGTGTTATGATACAGATATTGGCGAATACCAACCCAAACAACAACTTTTCATGCCCGCGGTGCACCCTGTTAAATAATTAACAAGATTCTATCTACCAAATGTCAACTGTAATAAGCAAATTTTTTTTGCCAGCTAACAGCTTTAGATGGAAGAGCTGGAAGGAGTTAGGTCTCTATCTTGTCCTAAGAACAAAAAACTCTTTTCAACAGTAGACAAATTAACAAATGATCAACGGCATAAATATGCAGAAAACAACTTTAAATTTTACAATCGTTTTACTTTGGAGCAACATTTTGAAACACTTAATATTTTTTTTTTAGTTTGTCTACAATAGCTCGAAAATTACGTACGTTTTTAGAAGAAATAAAGCACTATCGATTAAAGGATTACAAAAAGTTGTAAAAATAGTGCGTGAAACTGGAATGCTCATAGACAATGCGCGCATCAAGCATGCTCATCTAAAGCTTTCTGCCTAATAAGTTGCTCAAAGTGTACGCGAGCACTCAAGAACATTAACTCGGCGCAAAAGTCAGCAACTCGATATTTGGCAAACCATTTTGTGACGGATTCTTCACAAAGACCTCGGTATGTTTGCGTACAAAGTGCAACTCGTTCATAAAATTAAAATACCCGATCTTAATAATTGCTTTTAATTGTCGACTTAACATATAATTGCAAATAATTTAATATAAAAAGATATTTTACAATAAGATATCTAATCAGGTGGGTTAAATTTAATTAATACCCGTTTTTGCTTTGCTCAGTGGGTTTTAAACAAATTGAATGTTGACTCTAATTTTAACCAAAAAATCATTTATTTGGACGAGGTTAATTTCTATCTTAGAGGTACAGAAAATCCACATGCCATAGTTAAGAAACCAATGCATTGGAAGTTACCGTTTGGTGCGGGTTTTGGAATGGTTGCGTTATTGGGTAATTTTTTATGTAAATGTTGAACGCTGACGATGATAGAAATAGGTTCTCCCGCAAAATATAATAATAGGTCACCTTGTAAAGTTTGCTTTCTACAAAAATAAATAAGCAACGTTTTGCATGTAGAAAAAGTAAATCTATTGTTATTAACCCAGTTCAAAATGTGGTTGATAGTTATTTGAAGTTGACGTTTTAATGTTGGCATGTTTCTCAAAGCGCAATAGATAGCTACGTCATCAACATACATACATCCGTTCACCGGATGCTTGGTGAACTGACTTATGCCGTTAATAGCTATCATAAAAGGAGCGTCCGATGTAACTCGGTGAACAAACCAGAATACATGTATTAAGCATTGTAAAGAAATCATAATAATGAAATGAATAACGTTTTGCTTTAAATAAACCCTTGCGGAATACTATTTTGTTGCTGACGTATAACTGAGATGCTATCACCTACACGTACTTTAAATAAACGGAAAGTTAAAAAGCATTCCAATATTTCCACGTCATGTCATATGTTATTGCAATGTCAAAGAATACAGCGACAAGATGTTGATTCTGCACAAAAGCATTTTTAATTGCTGTATCCAGCCGAACAAAGTGATCAGTCTTAGAACGACGACGCCTTGAACCATATTGTATATCAGAAATTAGATTTTTTGAGCCTAATAACTAAGTAAAACGCTTATTAATCATTCTCTCTAATAACTTACATAAGCAGCTAGTTAGAGAGATAGGCCTTTAGTTTGTCGGGAGCTTTTTATCTTTACCAGGTTTAAGAATTGGTACAATGATAGCCAACTGCCATGACTCAGAGCAGTACCCTGCTGACCATACACGGTTATAAACTGCTAAAAACTGAAGTTTGGCAGAGCGACTTAAATGCTTAAGCATAGCATTGTGTATCAAATCGGCACCTGGTGTAGTATTGTGCGCTTCAGATAATGCCAAGTCAAATTCCCAAACACTAAACGGTGCATTATATATTTTATCATCGTCGGAACCAAATGACCAAATATATTTTTTCTATGTTAGTTTTAATCTTTTAAAAACTATCATCGTATTTATCATCACTAGAACTAGAGGTAACGTATTCTGACCATGATTCTTTTTTAGCTTTTCTGCAAGTTTTTTGCGCAACAGCTAACAAATTCTCTTCAGTTGGAGAGTGTTTAAACCTTTGAAAAAAACGGCGTTTGTTTAATTTAGCTTGTTCACAATCAAAATTCCACCAAGAAACGGGTTTTATGCGAGGTTTCTCTGAAGACAGACAAATTCTGGCATGAGCTGCTTGTATGATGGAATCGGTAAAAGTTTCAACATCTTTGTCAGTACTAGTCTGGACACTGTCATCATAATCAAATTCCACTCAGCATCTTTTATTCTCCAATTCCAATAACGGTTTTCATGAACTTTATGACCAAGCACGCGAATGAATATTAGAAAGTGGTCACTATTATAAAAATGTTCTGAGACTTTTCAATTTAGAAATGCTGCAATACTTGGAGAAAAAATTGTAAAGTCAATATCCGAGAACAATCTATTAGCCACGGAAAAGTAAGTATTGTTACCTTTATTTAAGATAACTAAATCCGTTTCAGAAAATAGATTGGTCAAGTTACGACCTCTGACATCGGTTTGACTTGAGCCTCACATAGTGTTAGGAGCATTAAAATCACCTATAAGGAGGAATGGAGACGGAAGTTGTTCAAGTAATTGAAATATAGATTGAGCAAACGGTCAGTAAGAACAAAATTTGTATAGATCTTCTAACCGCAATGTGTAATTTTAACTCCAAAACTGGCCAGAAAAAAATTTATAAAGCATTTGTAGTAAATACAAATGCTTTATAAAATAATAATATATTAATTGTGTTTTATGTTGTTTATAAAAAGAATGTCTGAACAAAAATTTTCTTTGCAAATTAAGAACTACTTTAATACTAATCCTTATAAAAACTTCTGAGACAATAAATCGTCTGCAAATTCACTAGTCTTTTTTCGCAATATAATTTTTCTTTCTTTTGATATACATTATACAATATAAAAAACACATTTTATTTAAACTAAAAAATGTATCTTAACGTAATTATACAAAGAAGTTTAGTTAAAAAATAACGACATTATACTTTAAATGTTTATTATATTTCAAATACAATAACTATTAACATGAAATTGAATTAATATGATTTATAGTTATATTTATAATCAATCATATAACACTCTACAATAGGTATGGAATTATTGCCATTCGTTTTTTTGGATAATTATGAAAATCTTTTTTATATACCCGATGCTTAGACTGAGCCCAAATTGCCATTTGATATAAACCAACTAAAGCAAACAGAGCAACAAAGGTACAATTAGTTAGAATAGAGAAACCTACCCACGCACCAAATTCGTAAGTATAATTTGGACATGAAACTAAATTAAAAAGCCATGTAAACGGATTTTTATTGCTTCTAGGAAGCTTCCTCACTTTAGTACCTGCCGGTCGTAGATTTCTTAGCAACAAATGACAGCTCAAGTTACCAATCTCACATAAACTAAATATAGCTAATCCAATATATATTTGAGTCATGCTTGGTTCAGTATAATAGGGATGATTAATATGGTAAGCAATAATTGCAGCAAATCCCCAGTAATATCCACAATTTTTAAACAAATTCCGTATTGGCATTGTTTCGTGCGAGAATCTATGAACAAAAACTGTTTCCATCAAACGTTTTCCATAATGTGCAATCCAACAGCCCCAAGGGATCAACGGAACAGCACCGAAAGCAAGTTCATGTTCGGAATAAACAAATTTAGGTCTCAATGTAAATGCAGCATAAATTATTAATGGTCCTAAATATTCAGCAATAAATACAGTCATCCATGATATTTGCGGACCCAAATTTTTAACATATAATTTTGGTCCATCTCGAAATTTTAGCAATGTTACCAGTTGGTTGTTTTCCAAGTCGGGGCTATTAATATCTTCACGCAATGATTGTCTTGTGCGTTTAAGATTCGGAACTTCCACTTGAATTATTCTTTTTAGATCTTCAATCATCCAACTTCGCTGTGCTTGAATACTGCATAGTTTTTCATTTTTAGTAGTATATATTGTAATATTAACTGCATCAGCCATATTTGATAATTAACACATGTAATTTCGTTCAAGGTTGACAGATTATTGACAAAAAAAAAAATATTGAAAAGTAGGCTTATATTTTAAAACATTTTAAAGATCATACTAGATATTTTGCAAAGTATTGATAAAATTATTTAAACGGGTAAATGATTACTGACTGTAATTTTATTAATTTTGAGCAGCTTAATTAGATCAAACTTATAAACTTTACAACTTTTTGGTTCAAAATATTTTGAAATGTTCATAATGTTCATAAAAATAAAATTAATTTTCATATTGTTATCATTATCATGTTTTACGTATTTAATTAATAATAATAAATAAATAAATCTTGTTATATATAACACCCAAAGCGGTCAATCAAATACAGACAATTAGTTTATTTTTTACAAATCCCAATAAATAATACACGTGCTTTAACACAAGTTAGTTAATAATTAGTGGTGCAGAGTAAATGTTGTATAATAATATTATTAATACAACAAAATGTATTAATAATTTTGTTTTTTTTAAATAAATTATTATTAATTAATTAATTATAAAATATAAATTTAGAAATTACTTGTTTTTGATAGAACTACATACATTTAGTAATTTGTCAGTATAAAACTTTTTGTAACTAATGGAGTAAGAAGTTTGCTGGTATCTCAACTACTCAGGTAATTTAAAATATTTATATTTATAAACTACCATAAAAAATATTCATATGAAAGTATGAGAAAAAACTTTATCTTTTTTATGTAATAAATTCTTCAAGAAATCAGTTTTCTTGCACATATATTAAGTAAAAAAAATTTTGTAAACAGTAGTAGTAAATGTAATAATAAAAAGCAGAGAATTTTCACATTAGTTCGTAATTCGCAAAGTATTATTCATAACAAATTAAAAATACAAAATTTATATGTAAAAATGAAGAATGATAAGCATGAGTATGTTATTTCTTAAAATTTTTATTAATGTTTCTAAATGAATAAATTTACTATAAAAATTTATTTTGGTTTTATGCTCTAGAAAACAATTACTTGAGTATCAATTTCAAAATTCAAATCTATATGTTGATAATCATTAAAGTTAATTGCAAAATTAATTATTAATGATAATTGGATGGGCGCGTCAAAATTTAGTTCAACGCGTTGCTCGCATATAGCGCTCCGGCAAATTTCAGCAAATCCTGTAGAAGACGACTTCGACTACGTGTAAATATATTCGGGGCGTGCTTTTGTGTTTGCATGGACAAAGCATTGTTATAGTCATATTATAATAATATTATAGTAAATAATAACATTGTTTGTGGCAATTCACTATGCACATTACTATAAATAAGCTAAAGGTTTTTGTGTTATTTTACTTTGCAAGATTTTTCATTATTTATGTATTTTACGTATATTGCTAGCAATCAAGGGCGCTAAAACCCATTTAAACCCTCTAAAAAAAAATATAATTAAAAAAAAATAATAATAATAGTTTATTTATTCTAAAAAATAAATTTAAAAAAAAAATAAAATTTTCAAAATAAAATAATGTTAAAAAATATAATTTTTTATTTTGTTTAATTGGCAAAAAAAACAAATCAAATTTTTTTTACAAAAAACATTTCAAAATAAAAAAATTATTGTTCTTATTTCATATCTTGCTTGATAACAAGATTACTACCTAGCAATATGTATAGAGAATTGGACAAAATAGCTAATAAATTAAATTATCAGATTATAAATATATGTTTTATACAGAGTGTCCCGAATTAACGAATCATAAAATGAATGCCAGAAACTAACGGGCAATTTTTTTAGAGATACTTTTTTCAGTAGGGCTTTATGTTAGGTATAGCGTGCGCTGAGTCAAACTGTTATAGTATATTTGTTCAGTAATGTTTGACATTTTATTATGAAAAGAATTAGCCTGGTTCTGCGTTTACAAATTATTCAGCTGTATTACAAAAATCGACGCTCTATGAAGAAAGTGTTTTGTAGGCTTAGAGCAACTTATGCTCTACATAATTGGCCTACCAAACGCACAATTTGCTGTACTATTAAAAACTCAATTTTTATTAGTAGATAATATGCAACTAAATAGACCACATCCAGCACGTAATGAAGAAAATATAGATGGCCGTGATGAATCGATTTGACGCCATTATCAACAGTTTGGCTTGTCGTATGGAACAACTTGGCGTATTTTACAAGGTTTAAAAGCATACAAAATTCAACTCATGCAAGAGTTGAAGCCGGCCGACCTTCCGAATCGCCACCGTTTTATGCTTTGGGCTCTTAAAAAGCTTCAAGAAAATCTACTGTATTTTGTTCAGCAATGAGGCCCATATCTGGTTTAATGGCTACGTCAATAGGCAAAATTGCCGCATTTGAGCTAAAGACCAACCAAAAGAGATTCAAAAGCTGCCATTACATTTAAACAAAAAAACGGTTTGGTGTAGTTTATGGGCTGGTGCAACATTTCTTTAAAAATAAGACCGGTTATAACGTAACTGTGAATGGTGCCCGTAATCACAAGTGATAACAGACTATTTGCTGCCTAACATTGAAATTGGTAATTTGGACGACATTTAGTTTTAACAAAACTGTGCTACTTGCCACATAGCCTGTAAAACCATAGTTTTATTGTGAGAACGATTTGGTAAATAGCTAATTTTGGACCAGTGAATTGGCCACCTAGATCATGTAATATTGCAGCTCTAACCTTTTTCTTTTGGGACTACGTATAGTCCAAAGTTTACATGGATAAGCCGACTACGATTGAGAAATTGGAAACCAACATAAGTTCCGTGATTTGCTAAATACAACTTAAAATGCTTGAACGCGTCATCAAAAATTGGAACTTTTGAATGGACAATGTTAGCCGTAGTTACAAAATTTGAAAAAAATAATTAAAAAAAGTAAATGTACAAAATATTTTTGTATAATTATTTTTTAAAAAGTACCTCTAAATGGATCACCTTTACAAGAAAATTGAATAATATTGACCTAATAAAGTAGAATATTATATTTCTGCTTGTTTTAATTTTTTTTTGGTTGATTTTTTTTTGTTAATTAGATTATATTTTTTTACGGTTTGAAATTAATTAGTTTAAATATAGAATATTTTAAAGAATTGATTTTCTACAAAAACCCAAACTATTATTTTTTTTCTCCAAAGTCACTTAAGACGTAGTTGGATCAAGCACAGCTCAAACTCAAGCCCAGCTTATGCCGAGTTTGCGTTGCACCATGCATTTCAAAAAGACACTTTGACTAGAATCCGGAGAGATTTGGCAATGTTGCCAATACTCGTAATGCTGCTTTCTAACTAGTCAAACAAGCTTACTTACATCCACTCTGAACTAGGCGTTATGGAAAGTTTTTAATTAATTTATATTATGTTTAATGGTGAATAAATATAAATCAACTTGCATAACAAAGACTGTGTTTAAATGGTTTTGCCAAATACTATAATATAATTTCAACAATATTGTTTAAATATTTTAAAGCCAATTGTACTACATATAACAATTAAATTCTAAAATCAATTTTAATATGCATTACAGTTTACAAAGAAAAGTAGTAGTTTTAGTAAGCAATTGTTTATATCTTAATAAAATACTATTGATGACAGTCATTAAGGTTACGTTCCAGAGTTTGGGCTCTCATAAACAGAATCCTTTATTTGAGCTCTGCTTGAAGCAAGTAAGCTGAGATTTTGTTTTGGTGCAACAAAATAAGCTCAAATTTCAGCTTAAAGCCTACCTTGTGGGTTAGTTAGGGCTAGAGAAACCGAGCGTTAAATACCCAATCGCAATACAATTTGCTGTTTTATAAAAAAAAAATTAATTGCAAAACTTTTACTGTTTTTAGTAAATTTGAATAATTTTAATGTGTTAAATAAAGTTCAAACTTTGACCGATTAGAAATGTCTTAATACAAACTTATTATCTGGAATACTGTTTTAATTCGTAATAGAGTTTATTAAATAGTTAGTCATTACAACGATCGGTTGTCCTTTAGCTGGAGAATGTAAGATTTTATCATAGCAGCGATTAAAAGCTTTATAAAAAGTTCTATCACCATTAACTGCTGGTTTGCTAGTATTTGCCAAGTTTTTTTTTGTGGCATTGGACTATCTAAACACATCAAAAATAGAAATTGTTGGATTTCTTAGACAATTGTTTATTTGTTTAATTTAATTAATTTCAATTAATACTACTTCATAGGCTGCACACCAGCTATTGCTGTCAGTAAGGTTGAGCACTCCAATTGATTCAGCAACTAATGCAGATATACATTACAATAATGTTTTTAGACTTAGAATGAAATTGAAAACTATCAATTTTTACGCATTACGATGCTCTCTTAGCATTGCAGTGGTACTGTTATTTTGTCCGTGGTTGAGGATTTTTGGTTTTTTAATTTGTTGAGTGATTTTTATATTTTGTTTTGTGGGTTTTTACTTTTGATATCTTTATTTTGGGATTCTGTTATTATTAGTGTTGGAGTATATCAAGGTAAAGTTTTGTTTCCAAGTTTCCAATTAGCTCGTTTATGGGCTTACTCTGTTCTTTGAGTAGAATTTGGATTTTTTTAGCCTTTTGCTGTCTTTAATATGTTTGTACTTAGTTTTTTACACGAGGTGTCTATATTATTGATGTCTATGACTTTGTTGTTAGTGTACTTAGTCTTTGTTAGTAGAGATGTTATGTTAAGTCACTTTTGAAAAACTTGATGTTGAACTTCTTGGCCATAGTTGGTGTAGTTGTTGCCTTTTTTAGTGTTAAGTTTGTTCCTAATTTAGCTAGTACTAAGTTGTAGTTTGGTCCTGTGTTTACGGAGCTATTAGTAATCAAATATCCGATACTTGATTTCTGCCCTTTGGAGTTTATAAACGTGTATTGGTGTTCAGTTTTATAAAAAAAGTATGTGTTATTTATCCGTAGTTTGTTTTGTTGGCAGGATTGTGTTAGAAGTTTTCCGTTTTTGTTGAGTATATTTATGTTAAAGCGGCATTTGACTCCAATAATCGTATCATTTTTAATGTGTACGTTGAAATTGCTTAATAGTAATATCTCTTTTTTCTCGGGTATGCCGTGATTTGCTTTACGTCATCTGATTTTGTCTTTGGAGTATCTACTAAGAAGGTTACTTTTTACTCGAGTTTTCTCTGTTTGGAGTTGTAAAGTTCTATCATTTATATAATGTGTAGTTTCAATGTATTTTTTGTGTATGACGATTCCTACGCTTGAGGCGGTTCTTTCGTATTTTTCTTTTCCACTATAGATAAGAATGTAGGGATTAAATTTTTATTCTCTTTGCTTTTAATTTTTGTTTCAGAAATTGCGCAAAAATCAATCGTATGTTTCTGTAATTCTGTATTAAACTTTTTTTTAGAATTATATCGACAGCAATTTTTTTGTCTCAAAAAGGATTAATAATTGAGATATGTGTTTTCTGGAGATGTCAAGTTTTGTAAAACTGAAACCAGTTGATCAAAAACGTTTTGCTTGCTTCAAAATTTTTTGACTTGACAACAATTTTTATGAGAGATTTTATTATTCTAACCCCATAACTTTACCATAGAATATTTTGTGTTACTGAAGTTTATGTCTTTGTTTTGTTTCAGTTGCATAAATAAGAAACTTTAAATTATTAAAAAAAACAATACTTTGTTCTGGAAGCTTGTAGGAGATTTAAAAAACACAGTTTCTGATTAAATTATGCCAAAGTATTACTAGCAAATATGTTTATCTCTTTAAGCTTTACAGCACTCTTTTTTTAAATTTCGATTATTAAGAAATTGTTTTAAAATATTTTGGAGTTTTTTTAATTTGAAGCAAATTACTGGCAGAAACTTTAATATTACAAAATATTGCATGGTAAAAACATAGGGTTTACATTGGTGTAAATATATGGGTAAAAAAAGTAAAACCCTACACCATATGCTTTCAAGTATAAAAATGTATAGTTAAAAGTTGTACAAATATTTTTGAAGCAAGCAAATCGTTTTTAATCAATTGGTCACCAGAAAACACATACCGCACATTATTCGTTTTTGCGACAAAAAAAACTGTTGTCAATAGTATTTTGTTTTTATAAAAACTGTTTAAGATAGGTATAGAATTTTGTATCAAAAACTTTTTGCAAACTTCTGTGTCCTTGCCGTTTTTTCTTTGATTTAGCGGAGGATGCATTTCTCACCCAGTGTGAGACACATACAGTAGTGTTTCAAAGCATGTACTTTATCAGTAGAGACCGGATTCCTAGCTATTATGCTTACGCTAAATAGTTAACGCATCAAAAATATGTCTAAATAAATGCTCGAATTGTGAAGAATGTAATCATTTGGCACTGAGTTTTTTACGCTTTTTTTGCTTTTTTAGTACTTTTTTTGAATTTGGTGCTTATTTTAAGATTTTGTGCTTATTTTTAACCTTTTTTTTCAGTTTTGGTACATTTTTTTTTTATAAATCTGTTCTTTTATGAAATTTAGTGGATTGAAATGTAAATAAAAAAGCGTATATTATTTTATTATTTAGAAAACGTAGAGCAAAATTTACGTATCGAGATCTTGCATACTTTTTATAATATTATTTAGACAAGTTTAATATAATTCTGTAAATCCCGACTGAGCTCATAGCGTATTTTAATGTTACCTCTTCAAGCAAGTCAAATAACTGTATTTTATAATTTCTAACCGAATATGACCGGTAGGTCGGAGATTCTCTCAATTTAAAAAAAAATTAAAATCGTTGTAATACAATTTTTGGATCCTGCAAGTAAGTCAGTAAAAAACTTCCAAGCAGTTCTAAAAAATAAAAAACTTCAATATAATTTAGTTTTCGGTTTTGTGAGTCATGCCATAAAATTGCTAGAAAAACAGGAAAATACATTAAATAGAAGTCTAAGTATAATTAGAGATTTCAAAGATGCAATTTTAAAAGTACTAGGCTGTATTAGGCAAACATTGAAATCAAAATCTGAAGATGTATTTTTGAAAAATATAGGTATGTCTACATTAAATAAAATAAACTGTATTTTGAGTGGAGAGAATGTTCCAGATTTTGATATGAATCTAGCTTTACTGCAAAATTTATACATGCACCAATGTGCAAGTGTGCAAGTGTGCATGTCAAAAGAAATCTTTCACCTTCAAAAACATTTTAAGTGATTGAAGACAGAATTTTACAGTAGATAGTTTTTTTTAGTTATTTAAAAGATTTTTTTATATTATTTAAAATGTGTGTGAAAAATATCATCACTCAAACTGTTGTAAATATAAATGTTATTTATTAAAATATTTTATAGTTTTAGATTTTTTAAATTTTCTTTTTTTATTAATTGTTTCATGCCTTTTAATGCTTTTTTACATTTTTGGTGTTTTTTTAATGCTTTTTTAGTTATATTTTCATGCCTTTTTAAGCGCTTTTTTTTGTATTTTTAATGCTTTTTAATCCGGTCTCTATTTATCAGTGTGCTTAGCATCTTACTGATTTGTAAAAACAATTTCTTTACATATATATTTTATATATATATATATATATATATAGGAATTGTGTCAGAAGTGCAGTGCCGTATAGTTTAAGAAGAAAGGTTAAACTAAACGGCAATTTGGCGCATTTTATGAATCAGATGATCGAAACAAAGGGTCTTCCCGGTTAACATAGATGAGGG
Organism: Tachinus rufipes; assembly: GCA_963932245.1. Taxonomy (NCBI): domain Eukaryota; kingdom Metazoa; phylum Arthropoda; class Insecta; order Coleoptera; family Staphylinidae; genus Tachinus; species Tachinus rufipes. The sequence continues at coordinate 92,781,034 of OZ010743.1, forward strand.
TGTATACAATATCCAAATTACCTCAAAAATTACTTTCCTAGCATCATAAAAACATGTGTGGTAGAATTTAGAAGTTTTTATACTCTCTTCCTCTCTTTTTCTATAGGGCGCAAAAAATAGCATTTTCTCGTTTTTTTTTAAATGAAAGTTCTAAAAAAAATTATGGAAGTAGGGTTTTGAGTGGTTTTCAAACTTTTAGCCCCTCAAACTCTGTATACAAAAGTTCTAGAAAGGTTGAAATTTATTTTTGATTATCTAAACGTTCGATTGCATAGATTTTTTTTTTTAATTTTATAAGTAATTGAAATACCTCGTCCATGATTTTTTTGAAATCTTTGCGAGTGGTGCGCCACTATTAAAAATTGTTTTTTTAATTTAAACTGTTTTTTCTGCTTTTGTGACTGCAAAGCATTTATAGCTTTCAAAATATATTTGGATTCTACGAAAAAATTTACATCGAGTATGTATCTTAGGTATAATATTTTTATCAATTTGCAATAATTTGACCGCTCAACACGATTTATCGTATTTTTTACCAGACAAAAAACAAATGAAGTATTTTTTTTTCAAATTTTTAATTGTCATATTTGTATTCCTGGCATCAAAATTAATCAGTAAACTAATTTTCATCAAAATCGGTAAAGGTCAAAAAAACCACCAGAAAACAAAGAAGTACTAAGGCTTAGGATTATCAATGCTTGCCACGATATATCTCCTAATTTGATATTAAATGCCAGTAATAGAGTAACTAAAAAATGTCAGTTCTGTATTCAGCACGGTGGGAATCAATTTGAACAATATTTCTAGATATTATGTTTTGTAGTTTTTTTTTCATTAAAATATTTCAGTATTTACGATTGTTTTTCTTGCACATTTCATAATTTTTTTAAAAATATTTCCGTTTACAAATAAATAATCAAAATACACTGCTGTATGCAGAATTTTACCCTGAATCAAAATATGTAAAAATATACAGGGTGTTCTATTTAAAATAACGATGATGGATATCGTTACTCAAAACAGGTAAAATATATTTACAAACTGATAATGTCAAAAGATAGCTTATTTCTTGCCATTTAAGAGAATATATATAGTTTGTTGGGTCTAAAATTTAAAATAAGTAAATTATAGCTTCCGGCGTTTTTTAGGAAACAGCCTGCATAAATGAAAATTTATTTAAGTTTGATTCGAATAGTGTTTGCAGCGATCGAAAGACATTGCTTAAAGATAAAATCCGATGCTTCAAATAATGTTTTGTCCTCTAATGTACATCTTATTGCAATGCATATTTTGCCGCCAAATACAAGTTGGTCAATTATAGCCATAAAAAATTAATTTTCTTTTATGATGTTATGGTTTTTTGTATAATTAATATTCACACTACATTTCTGTCATTATAGTATATAAAAAATTATTCAATTAAGTTAAAAGTAAGCAATCTAAAATCTATCAACTTTATTTGAATTTCTATTTAATTAAAAGTAATTAATACAGTCAACAAGAACGCTCTTGATACAAGTAATAAAGATGTAATTAATGGAATCATAATTAATAATAACCTAACGCAAAATGCTGTTTAATTAATTATAAAACTGCAATTACATTGCTTTGCATATCGAGCCAACTATAAATGCACAAAAAGAACTTATAATTAGTGGAAAATGTAATAAATTAGAATGCCACTGGGTGTGTTAGTACAGAACCTTAATTATTTTCAGACAAGAATATTATGTTTTACAACAGAGAGTACATGTACAATCAAATAATAAATTATCTCTTTTTAAAATATGATTTCACCGTGTAGTAGACACGGGAGATATAAAAAATAATATGTTGTGTGGATGTTTTAAATTTATCATTAACACGAGAAACGTTCATTTGTTTTAGAAAATGCGGACGTGACTTATAGTATTATTTATTTGCTTTTTGCATTTTTATTTAATAGTATGTATTTTTATTATTACCATTTATTAAATTATCTTGTACATGCATGCCTATATTATTTATTACATGTGCTACTATAAAAATAGCATTTATCATAATTTGTTGCATATGTAGGAACGTATATTTTAATTCTACATTGAAATTAAAATCGTAACTATTAATATATATTATTTATATTTTCATGCAGTTATTACATACTTTAATTATATTAAAAATAAATTACTTTGTAAAGTATGAATAATAAAAAAATATCGGGTAACAACATAATAACATTCCTTAAATTTTATGGCTTTATAAAAATTTCCCTATTAAAATTTTTATGAAATTTATCTATACAACAAAAGTATAATTTCCATTTCACATATATAAATGCGAAAAAACATTGACAGAAAGCACATTATGCTCTGATATATAGCAGATACAATTTAAAATTGCACTATAATTTGGAACTAAGCCATTTAATTTTGAGTTAATATTTTACTATATAAGGTGATTTATATGGAACGATTTCCCACCCGACATTTACTTCGGGCAATCTAAACGCAGCAAGGGGTGCCAACAAAATACATAAAAAATATATACACGACGCGTCTCGTAAATTTTATAAACACAAAATACATCAATACGACTTTTCTTCACGCCCGAAGATCTACAAGCTTATATAAACAACTTTCGGGATGGGTTTCGTTTAGAGTCGATTGAATAGAAAAAAAAAATTAAAGAGAATTTAGTGCTTTGCAATTGTTTACTACTATTTTTAGATAATAATATACAAATTAGAAACTCATATTAATTATAAATTGAAATAATACAAAACCTGGTAGATAAATGAATTTAAATAAATACATAACTAATATTTTATTTAAATTATTACAAATATAGTGTCCCCTGCACCTAACCTAACTTAAATCAAGCTTTGGATTACTTGACCTCGCGTATTCTATCCGACTAATTATTTATCAAGTTTCCTTCCAAACCTACATAACATAAAATACTATCATCCACACAGAATCTGATAACATGTATAAAAAGCATAACCCAAAATTGAAAACTTACGCGGTATGCCCCACGGTATCTCGGTTAATAAATAATTTACGGAAAAAAAATTACCATAGCGCATTCAACAAAGGACTGTCCTGAATGTAAAAATTTTAAAGTTGTAAATATTATTTGTAAATATCTAATAAAATTATATTTGTTAATTCCAATTGAACCATAATAAAACTAACGACTGTGTAACTGTAAATTAAAAAAAATGTTTTTTTTTGTTTAAAACTATAACGGCAATACGTCGAGACGTATTTTACCAATTATTTCCTCTAACCCAGAATTATAAATACTAAAAATTGATAGTTTTGCGACTGCATTTTAGAGCTAGGTAAGATGTTGCTTAGTTAACGTCACATTACTCCAACCCACGGTCTTATTTGAAGAGGCTCCAGCTTTAACAAATAACATTTTAGAGGCGCAGCTTTAGCAATTTACAATCAAACTGTAATTGGAGATATGTCTAAGCATCAATACAGTAGACTTGATTGTTAAAAAATCAAAATTTTGGTTCCAGCCAACTTTATATAGGGTTTTTTCAATAACAAGTTTTATTTTGATATTAAAAAAAGGTATTTTTTAAGAAAAATCAATAAATGTTTATTTCATTGTAAAGAGGAAGGTATGCCATTTACAATTAAAGAAGATTTCAATCAAATGGCCGCTACGGTTACGGTTGCAGTACCATATTCTTTTCATGAAACTTTCTATGACCAATTCGCACATTTGCGGCTGTATGTCCTCGATAACTTCACGAATTTCATCTTTAAGATCTTGAATCGATTGTAGAGCAGTTGCATAGACCTTATCTTTCACGAGCCCCAAAGAAAAATATCTAAAGGTGTTAAATCACAAGATCTCGGTGGCCCAATTGTGATCACATTTTTGAGAAATAACACGGTCAGGATACTTTTCTTGCAAAATTGCGATTGTTTCGTTGCTTGTGTGGCACGTAGCGCCGTCTTGCTAAAATTAAACGTCGTCCACATCAATATCTTCTAATTCTGGCCATAAAAAATTATTAATCATAGCTTAGTAGCGCAATCCATTCACCGTAACAGTTGCACCAGCTTCATTAAAAAAAAAGTAGGGTCCAATTACACTGAAAGCCCAAAAACTGCACCAAACAGTGACACGTTGAAAATGCAAAGACTTTTCAACAATCATTCTTAGATTTTCTGAGCCCCAAACGCGACAATTCTGCTTATTATCGTAGCCTCCGAGGTGAAAATGGGCCGCATCACTGAAGATGATTTTTCGATAAAATTCCGGATTATTTTGATGCATTTGAAGGACCCAATCAGCAAAGATACAACGTTTATGGTAATCGACCGGCTTGAGTTTTTGTGTTAACTGAACTTTAAAAGCCTCAAAACTTAAGTTTTTATGCAAAATACGTTGTAATGTTGTTTGTGGAATGTCTAATTCCAAAGATCATCAAGGAATCGACAAACCTGGGTTTTCTTCAACACTACGGGCTACATCAGCAATATTTTTATGTGTTCTTGAGCGATGCACACAGTTTCAATTCTTCACATCACAAACTTGTCCCAACAGCTCAAGTTTTTCCACCAGGTTTACTATTGCCGGCCAAGAAGGTGCTTTACGACGACCAAAAAGTGCTTTAGTTTTGCTAACTGTTACTGAAAAATGTTTACCATTTTTGTAGTGAATTTTAATAATATTAATGCGTTGTTGAAGCGTGTATCGTTCCATTTTTAATAATGGCGTAGTTTTTACTTGTCAAATGTCAAAAGATACTAGCTTCAAAATTAACAGCTGCCCAAAGAGCCTGCTATTCAAAATGAAACTTCTTATTGGAAAACCTTTTATAATCGCAGACTTTGTATAATAAGTTCCGCAAAATAAAAACAACTAATTCCACGACAGTTTTAAGACAGAATATAGAGATTTTTTATAGACGTGTTTCACTTGTCAAAAAAAGACAAGAACCGTAAATAAGTATCGTCAACGCCAATTATTTACCGAGAGTCTAGAGATGTAAAACTAAAACTTTTAATTAAGAGAGATTTTATTAACCGTAAAACCGAGTCATGAAAGAGACTTATAAACCGCAAATACTCAATGTTTACAGACCAATAGTTTCAGCAAGTGTGGTTTGACTAGTTAAAATTCAAAGATATTTTTACATTACATTTTAAAATTAAAAAAAAAAACCTATAACTAGAAAACTTTGACAATCATTAGCGTCTCAGCTGTAATTAATAAAGAAACCAAAAACAGATTTGCTACAACCTACTCTTGTTCTAACAAATGTCTCATATCAGAGTTGACAAGAAGTTTTTAATAGAGTCAATACTGAGTTTAACAACCAGGAGTAAAATTTATAATCAAATTTATAACACTGCGCTATTTGACTGTCAATTAGAAAGAACTATGAAATGTAGGTTAATACTTCTCATTAAGCCAATAGTGATTTTGCCAAACTTAAATGAATTCAAATATTGTCTGATCTATGTGGATCAATTTTTTCGGCGGTTAGATGCCATATCTATAGGAGAACAAAAAACTGCAAACGTTTTTTTATGTTCTCTACACAATTTGTATTGCAACAATCACTACAAATAATTACGGAACAAAGTCTAACGGGTTTATCATATTTTAGAGTCAATGGCATGGTTAACAGATTTTAATTCCCACAAAAATTAATTAATCGTTAGAGCAAGGCTCTGTTATGCGTTGTGTTAGGCAACAATATGGTCAACAACGGATAAAGCTTGACAAAGAAAGTGTTTTGTGTGCTTCTTTCAATAATATTTATTGGTAATCTTTTTTCTTTTGCTGGCTTTTACTTTGTAAACCAGTAAGTATTTAGTTTTGGAGAGTAAGTCAGTGTTAACTGTGTCTTAGAATTAGATTTGACATTCAACATTTTTTGCCTCTTGTATAGTTGTGAGTATTGTTTCGAATAAAATAATTCTATTTGGTTCACCTGAGTGAATGTATAGGTTTGTTTAAGATTGACCGGTTGCCGTTCGTAAAGTTGCTTTAGAAATGTTTTATTTCTTATTGCAACGGTGATAGTACGCTGTGAAGTGACCAATAGGTGCAATTTTGTTGTTGAACTGTAGTGTACTTTAGGGGTTGAAAACAAAACTATAGAGATGCAATGCTGTAAGTTGAGCGTTGTGTTGAAAGCAAATTCAAACATATTGTGTTGTAATAAAGGTCAATGTTGAAATAACTTGCTAGTAAATGTCTGCAGAACTAGCAATGGTTGTCGTTATAGTGTTTTGCCGTTGAGTTGTCTATGGAGCGGTAGTTATTGTAAAAATGTTAAAGTGTCGGGCAGTTTATAGTAATAATAGTGCAATTCAGACTGCCGTTACGGTAATGGTTGTTTTTCTGTAGTTCTGTGTTGCTGGTCGTAGGTTGCAGTTTGTCCAGACTCTATAGAAGTTGTTTTCCACCTTTATATTTGGGCGCTAACCAGTTGTTGTTAAGGCCCTTGTTCAGTACTCGTACCATACTTTTCTGTAGACGCCTTGCATTTGCCTTTGCTTTTTCCGTGCCATTTGTTTTCTTGTGTTTTTTTTGCAATTTTATTTTTAAGCACGTCCTAGTCAAGTGAATTTTTGCCCAAGTAATAAAATGCTTGCGGTGTGGACCGTGGCTGCGTTTGGCAGTTGTAATAAATCACTGACAGAGTAAACAGTTTGTCTCTTTTTTTTTTAATTTTACTTAATTCTACCGGGTAATTTGTAAGTGGCACGTGATAGCGGTGTGGTTTATGGCTTTTCAACAATTTAACTTTGAAAATGTTTTTTTTTTTGTATTGAGAGAAGTTTTCTGAAGACTTGAAAAGTATCAGATTTACCTTCACGGGAGCATAACAACTCAACTCTTTTCTCAAATAATTCCTAATAGTTTGCAGTTACATTGCAAAAATTTTCCTGCCTTAGAGATGTTGTCTTGAAGGGAAATAGGAACGCATAGTGTTTGGAGAAAACTTGTACCCTGACTATGTCTAGATTTCAAGAAGAAGTTGTATTTTGTCTAAAAGCATGGCATTAGACAATGTTCTTAAACTTGCGTTTTAAGTAAAAACACATAGTTCATAAATAATTAAACATTGTAGAGGTAATATTTTAAATTGCTTGAACAATGGTTTACATGAAGTATGTTTTGTAACATTAGCTAAGCATTTTATAATACGTTTTTGTGTAATAAAAATTGATTGTGCATGTTTAGAAGGTCCTCAAAAACATAAACCATACACAATTTTAGATTGTGCATTAGAATAGTAGACGGCTATCAGTTGTAAAATAGTTAAATTACTCTTTAGACTTCTTATTTGGTAACAAATCTTATTTAATGACGTGACCACAGTACCACAATTAATATGCCAATCAAGAGTATTATTAATATTAATGCCCAAAAATTTGGTATAATCACTTGCAACTATAGAATTTTTATTCAATTTTATATTTAGATGTAAATTGGTTTTACATTGTTTTGTATGAAACCTTAATCTTGAAGTTTTAGTAGAATTTATATAAAGTTTGTTGTAGTAAAACCAGTCACTAAACAATTGAAGCAGTTCATTAGATCTCTTTTCTATTATAGAATATGAAAGATCACTAACAATAGTAGATGTATCGTCTGCATGCATAAAGATTTTATTAGGTAAAAATGTAGCTAAGTCATTGATAATGATAATGAATAAGGTAGGTCCAAGAATCGATCAGTGTAGTACCCCTAAGTTTAGAGTTAGTTTGTTAGAAGTGAAAGTCTTACATGTACATTAATCATAATTATTTTATTTAACAAACTGTTGTGGTTCTTGAAGGTAAATGACAAACCAGTCGTAAGCAACGCCTCGTATGCCTTAATTGTAGAGTTTGTTTAAAAGCATAGTATTATCAAAAAAGACAAATGAGCAGCTTTGATCTAAGAATATTTCAACAGGATATGTGCCGGAATCCAGGCCATTTGTAATAGCTTCATAAAATGATTGAAATGCAGACATTGTAGAAAAGTTCTTATGGAAAATATGCTGGCTGGCTGATATTAATTAAATTTGTCTAAAAATCTTATAAGACGGTTTAGCATACAAGACTCAAAATCTTTAAAAAATCAAGAAAGAAGAGCTATAGGTGTATAGTTTTCTAGACGTAGTGGGTTACCTTTTTTAAGTATAGGAACAATGGCCTGTGCCTGTTTTTAATTTTTGCGGAAATTGTTCAACCTTAAAAGAACGGTTTATTAAATATGTAAGCGGTTTACAAAAATGTCGGATTACTTGTTTTAACAGAAAATCTGGAATTCCGTCTGGACCTGCCAAAGGCTTACTTTTTAAGTTAGAAATTTTATTATTGACATTTTGTTTTCGTCATACAGATGCAAAAAATACTATTTTTTATAGATAAATAATCCATAATTTGATTATTACTTACTGGAATACTATTTGTAATTTGTATGGGTTCTTCTCTAAAGTAAAAATTTAGCAAATTGCTCACTTCTTTAGGGTTTGTAATAACTTTTAAATTAGAATTTATAGAAAAGTTTATTAATAACATTCCACGACAGTTTGAAAATGTTGTCAGAACTTAATATTTTGTTTTGATAATAATTTTGTTTTGGATCAGAAACTAACTTTTTATGTTTATTTTTAGAGTTTGTGTAAATTTCTTTAAGCTGCGGATTGCGTTGTTGTAATAAGTGTAAATCATGTAGATTTTTGCTTGAAGTTCTGACAGCTGAAGCGTAAATACCGACAAAAGTTGATTGCACTAAGATGTGTGTTCTGATTTGAAAGGGCACTGGTTTGCTTATACTTTATCAATGTGTAAAAAGCTACATACTTCTTAAATGACAAGTCTCAAAGATCTAGTAAATCAACATAATTTACAATAATTTTATTTAGATTTTTACAAGAATAAAATATCTTCCGTAATTAGAATAGGAATCAAAACGCCTTTTTTAAGTTTTGTTGATACAACTTTATCATAGTAAGTGCCAACTTGTTTTTAATTTAAATGTGTCAAATAGGCCAACAAAATTAATCGTTATCTTTATTTCATGGGTTTTTTGGTATGTGTACTGTTAACGGTATTTTTGGTTGCGGGTTTCCAACCTTGACTATCGACCAGTTTTTTTAGATTGTGCCAGTTTTCTTCTTACAATGTTCTACATTGGAAATGCACTATGTCTTGCCAGTTTTTAATTTAGGGTGCATCATATATAATATAGTTAAAAATAACGCAAACGCAAATAAAAAATCTAACGTAGGTCGCCATTTTAAAGTAAAATTTAAAAAAAGTCCTAAGTAGTGTATTTTTTGTAAAATAAAAAATCAACCATCTCCTTAGATGTAATGAAAAGGATAGATGCTTTGACCCAAAAATAATTAATGTATTATATCTGCAAAAAAAAAATAGAAATATAATCTTAATAATTTGTATAATGATAATGTTATAAAACATTTAATAATCCAAAACAAAGGTACAATTTATAACTTCGCTGAAGTGCTATGATAAATTATGTTTTTAAAAATTGAAATTTAAATTTAATGAAAAACCGATAGTTAGTATAACCGATATATCATAGTAGAATATACTATTAACGTAATTATGTAATTTAACTTTTAATTTATATTTTAACTCACACACAGCACGTAAAGATAATCAGCAAAAACAGTTATACTGTATCGCCTTATTGATTTAGGCATCATTAATTTTGATTATTACAAGTTATTTATTCAAGTGTACAAGAATGTCGTCCACCACAATTAACGACAGGCAAGAAAAATTGATAAATTATCCAAGAGTCATTTTATTTCTTATTTGAAGTGCATCATGTAGAATTCCATTTACCAATATTGATTTATTTCATATCATACCACCTAATTATACGATCTATCAAAAGGGGTGCATATGTCGTTAGACATGTATTAAAAAAGCACGACAAAGTAAACCTCACATTTCAATTATATTATGACAATATTATATGTCTATAACTTGTCTAATAAATTTCATCCATTCATATTCAGTAATTACATTATATTGTATGTATGTATAAAGAAATTCTTAAGAATTTTTATATTAAATAATTATCTATAATAATGAATTATGTACGGTTGATGGTCATTTTAATAAAACTGCTTGTATATACGTAAAATGGATTTTATTGAATGAGAAAGTTGACAGTTTATCACGTGATTTCAAATTTTTTTTTTTAATTATTTAATTGAAACATATATTTAAAAAATAAAAACAGGACAGTAATCTATTTGTTTGGAATATTGTTTAGATATGTTTTTGGTATACAAGCAAAATTCATAATTTAGTGTGATGAAAAGTGTTATTTGCAAAAGTTCTTATTTGTGTCTTGATTATTTTTATCAGTTTTTTAATGCCATTCTTAGAAACATTATTTATTTATATAATTATACCACTCACTGATGTTAAATATACTGGTATCACTTAGTTATTTGACACAATAAAAAATGTACGTGAACTGTTTGTCATTATTCCGGACTACAATTAGGAGTATACACGCCGCATACAAAAAGACTAATAATAAGTCGGTATCAATTACAAAATGATCGATTTTGTGGTGTATAATGAAACATTGAAAAGTTTAATTAGAGATACTCAAGTGGTACCTGGAGCTTAATGTGGAATAGATCATTATCTTGTCATATTAAGAGTAGACCTTGGTCGTACATTTATTAAGACAGAGCAAATGATAACTAAACAGTTGAAAGTAAAAGTGAACAATTTTTAAAATGACAGTATCAGAGAAAGTTATGAAAAAACGTTTAAAGAAAAAATAACTTGACAACAGAAAGAATTGATAGAGAAACTGATGAATAAAAACAATAGTTGATTGTGCAAAAGTAACGGTTGTAATTAGCAAAAAGATGCATGGTAGTACAAACAGGTAAAATTAGCAGTGAATAAAAGATAGCATATAAAAAGTGGATTGGAGAAAAAAATAAGTAAAAAAGTAGGTTGCACAATGTGTACAGAAAGGTAAAACTAAATGCAAAGAAAATATTAAAGAAAAGTTAGAAACAGTTAAGAACAAAAGAATTGGAAAGAATGCTGAATGATTTGAAAGAAAATAAGAAAAATATTTTAGAAGTGGGCAAAGAGACTAAAACATGGAATGTAAGAGAACAGTCTTATATTATTAAGAATATTTTAAGCAACTATATGATGGCAATGTATATAACAAAAGAAAGATTGCGGAAATGGCATATTGTCAAACCAAAAACAAAATGATGATACAAAATTGTTAAAAATAGGAAATTATAGATGGGATTACGAGTGAAATGCATATCATTTATTGATAGTTTGATTTGTCTATTCTACTTGTGCTTTAAAAATATGACAGTGCCAAATGATTAAAAAGATGCTGTAATTATTTCTTTATACAAAGGTAAAGACAGTAAGACTGAGTGTAAAACTTATTGTGCTTTGTTGAGTATCCCAGGAAAAGTGTTTGGAAGAGTATTGATTGAAAGAATAGTCGGCAGTACGGCAGAGAGGGCATGTACGAATACCAGCGCTAACGAAAGTTAAGCAACTTCCGCTCTGGTTACAACTTGGATGGGTAACTTTAAAGTGATGCCGAGCGTAGCGTTCTTCCCATTATAGGTCTGTTATTTTATATAAGCATCCAAACATACACATGTCTTTTCTGTGGCTCGGTGTGTCCGACTCCTCGACACCTAACGGTATATACAAACCGTCTCAATGTAAGCGGTCTTATGGGAAAACAATCGGCAATCTCCGCCGCCGGCAAAAAAATTAACACGTGCGCATTCTGCGTGCGAGCGTATGAATACTGATTGAAGACATAATATTTATGTTATTTACGTTATTCGAGTAGAGAGTTTCGGCGGCGGAGATTGCCGATTGTTTTTCCATAAGACCGCTTACATTGAGACGGTCTGTATATGAATTATTAGAAACAGTGAATATGTACCACGCGTCGATTCATTATTTTCTCTCTTATTCTTCTATGTCAATGTCAATTTTCCTGTTTTTTTCACATCCGCCTACTACGTTGTAATACTACAAATTGTAATCCAGTAATAACAGCTTAATAAGCACTCAACGATCCATTCGTACTCGCCTAGCTGAGGAAATTCACATCGATTCCCGCCTCACATATATCTTCAAGGGACGGCAAATGATGATTGCTAACACGGCCAACCCTGATGGAAGCTTTGCTCTCAAAGCCGTACTAGGCGTCCGTATGGCTGGATCCTGCTTCAAAATACTAAAACATTAATTACAACTCACTCGCCCAAAACAAGAAATTGAACATAAAATGCAGGTGAGGCCGCAACCACCACCTCGACTCTTCCTCATAGAGACAGAGATCGTCAAACAAACATAACACATGTGAGACCGCAGCCATCACATTGACTCTTCCTCTCAGAGACAGAGATCGGCAAACAAACATAACACATGTGAGACCGCAGCCATCACCTCGACTCGTCCTCTCAGGGACAGAGATCGGCAAACAAACACACAACTATTCAACTTGCTAACATGGTAGTTAACACAACTCACCTCTATCGGGCAACTTGTCAGTTTCTCTTGACTCAAAACACTCCAACAAATAATCTGTAGCACAATTCAACGACCAATCTGCAGGCCATAGTCTCAACTGATGCTTAGCAGCTTTACTGACAATATTCGTGCCAACTTTCTTAATCTCATAACGGTCACCATCAAAACAACTTAAAATCTCATAAGAACCCATAAACTCATAATCGCTCTTACTGATATGCATTTTGAAATCACGAGGCATAAGCACAAAGTCTCCCTTCAAATACTTAATCGTATTTCGACGCTTACGATTTATATTACCAACATTTGTCACAGTATCTAACTGCTGTCTCACTCGAGCTCGATCAAGCAAAACTTTCTATACCAAGAAGGAGTTGCAGCGGTGTTGCTTTCATAGTCTTTTGCATAGTGGTATTAAGCACCAGTTGAATTTTTCACAAACTGCTTGAGCATTCTGACTTCACTTTAGCTTCAATTCGAATAATATTCATTATGGTTCTCATATATCTCTTGACCTGACCATTACCACGATGCACATCCGGTGTAATATAATGGTGCTCAATCTGCCACAATTCTAAGTATTTGGGAAACGTAGTGTTCTTAAAACTCAAACCAGCGTCCATTACCATTCTTTTCGGTGTCCCAAATAAACTAATTATCACCTGAAATTGCTCTTTTGTTTCTTTAGTCGTTACAGACTTCAACGGAAGTAGTAAACAATATTTTGTAAACGCATCTACAACGACCAATATGTGCTTGTAACCATCTGCTGTAATGGGCAATGGACCAAAACAATCCTCATGGAGAGTATCGAATGGCTGAGAAGGTTTTTCTATGGGGTAAATAAAACCTGGCAAGGGCCCTGTTCTCGTTTTCTTCACAGCACACACCAGACAATGACCAACATATTTCTTCACAAAGTTCCGCAGTCGAGAGAACCAAAAATGTTCAGTTATCAAAAAAATCGTTTTATCTGTCCCAACATGACATTGCTCATCATGAAAAATTCTGAGAAATCCCAGTCGACTTTGACGAGGCACAAACCATTGGTAACTGACAGTACCATTTGCGTTGTTACGTTTATGATACAAAAGTCCGTCCTATTCCTCATATTGATTACTGTCCAAAGTTCCATAGCGTAAGGACTCCAACATACCTTGAACTTTAGCACTCCCTTTCTGCTCGATGTAAAGTCAATTCTTGTTGGTAACCCATCGCACGACAGGGTTGCGACTTAGATAATCCACATGAGGTAACGCACTACCTTTTCTGTACACGATATCAAAATAAAAGTCTTGCATATAAATCCATCATCTTGCAACACAATGTCTTTTTTCAAAGCAGTGGACTTCACAGCATTACAATTTGTTACCAGAGTAAATTTAATGCCCAGGAAGTAAATTCGAAAGTGTTTGAACGAATTCACAATCGCCAAAGTTTCCAACTCATAAGAGTGATGTTTCGACTCGTCACATGTCGTTTTCCTAGTGAAATAGGCTACGACACGTTATTCACTGCATTAGAATGGCGCCATAGCCCAGACTACTTGCATCCGTATGCAGTTCTGTTCGCAATTCTGGATTATAAATTGCAAGAAGCGGTCTTGACGTCAAATTAGAAATGACGTAATCACGAGCTGCAGTTTGCTCTTCTCCCCAAATAAACACTCTTTCTTTGTAAGTTTCGTAATACTGGCAGTACAAGATGCAAACTCCGAAATAAACTTTCGAAAATATCCTGCTAATACCATAAACTGACAAACTTGTTTGACATTCGTGGGAACTGGTGAATTTATCAGCGCATCAATTTTCCTTTTCCCTGGTCGGATTCCTTCTGCTGAGATTTCTTGTCCCAAATATATAATCGATGTTTGAAGAAATCGGCACTTATTAATGTTGAGAGAAAACCCGGCTAATTCCAGTGCATCAAGCACTTGGCAAAGAAAATCTAGACCTTCCTCCGGAGACTCAGAGGGGATTAGAATGTCATCGACGTAAACTACCGCAATCTTGTTCTTTAAACTTCCAAGAGCATCATTAATTGCTCGCTGAAACACAGCTGGCGCATTTGCCAAACTAAACGGCATTTTTAAGTACTCGTACTGTCCTTCAGGCGTCACAAAACTTGTCTTGCAGATTGACTCCTCACATACTGGGATCTGCTGAAACCCCGATGCCATACCGAGAGACGTAAAATATTTGCCTTTTCCTAGCCGACCTAACTGGTCATCAATCAATGGTAAAGGGTACCTCAATTTAACCGTATGACTGTTCAATTCACAAAAATCGATAACATGCGATAAGATCCTTCTTTTTTACAAGAATATCTGGACTTGCAAACGGAGAGTCGCTTTCTCGTATGATGTTGTTCTTAAGTAAATCTACTATAATCTTACGTACAGCAGCTTTCTCAATTACAGCTAATTGATAAGGAGCACGATTAACAATAATGTCCTTATCTAAATGAATTTCAAAACTTGCATTCTTCACGGCTTGGATAGAAACACTTACGTGAAATCAAGTTCAAATTATCACGTTCAGTGGAAAACGAACCAGCAAATTCAAGTTACGATTGACAGCTGAATTACGCAAATCAATTTCAAATATGCCATGAACTACCAGCTCACCCACATCAGCTTCACTCCAAGATGCACGTAAATTTTTCAATAGCGAAACTTTTTTGTGTACATACATTTCATACGTGTTGAAACGTGTGCTATTTAAAGCAGCGTCTTTTTCCAACAACATGCCAAGATTTCTTTTAGGCGGAAACGCTTCCACAAAATCTCGACAAAATGTCATCCAATTTCTATCGTCGGGCGACCATAATTCGTACCAGCGTTTAGCATTACGCATTAGAAACCAACCAATCCTCACAAGAACTTGTAAATCAGACCACTTTAATTCGTTCTTGATCTTCTCCACATAACCAATCCATTTGGTAGCATCATCACTTTCCGGTTTGAACAATGGCAGATCCATCTGTTCGGAAACCGTTCTAGAGTTTTGCAATGCTCGCACTAAATCAACTAACACAGATTGCTGTGCGTCCGCCATTTTCACTGTTCTTACAACACAAATGCACCACAGTCAGGTTTAAACACACCACGGTTCACCGGCACTTGAGCATATCCCACTTCTGATATTAGATACAGGATACAGTGAAATTGTACCACGCGTCGATTCATTATTTTCTCCCTTTTTTTACCATGTCAATGTCAATCTTCCTGTTTTTTTTTTACATCCGCCTACTACGTTGTAATACTACAAATTGTAATCCAGTAATAACAGCTTAATAAGCACTCGACGATCTATTTGTACTCGCCTAGCTCAGGGAATTCTGCCACATCGATTCCCGCCTCACATATATTTTCAAGAGACGGCAAATGATGATTGCTAACAATATATATATATATATTGATTGAAAGAGTGCATAAAGTAAAGACTGAAAAAATTTGAGGAATGCAGCTACATGAACCAAATTTTTTAACGAAACGTTTTAAAAGAGTATGGAGTAAATTAATGTTGTGTAAGTGCCATTATTGCTATAAATGATTTGTACACTTTAGTAGATTGGTTTAACATAAAACAATGTGTGAAATTGAAGGCCAAAGCAATGATTTGCGTTATTTGATTGATTGTAAATCACGATTTTATATGACGTCATACCTTAAAATTAAATATTAAATGTAACTTGTTCCAAAATGCTTTAACTAAACCCCATTTTTGGTATTGATACACTGTATACTATACGGGTAAATGCGTGCGTTTATAGTGTACAAATGGTTATGTAAATATTAGAATGCTGTTGTATGCTGACAACACCGTGACAGAATGTTGCAGCAAATAAAATAGGTTTCTGTAATGACATTTTTGAGTTGACAAAAATTTAGTTTTATGTTTGACATTTACTAAATGGGACGCTTTACACTTGAACAAAGTTGGGAAATAATAGAAACTTACTTCCAAAATTGAAAAACAACAAATTTGATAGAAAAGAAGTGCCTTCAACTCAGTTTTTGGACCGATTTGAGAAACAAGTTTGCAAAACTAGATCGTTAGTGGATAAACAACACGTACCCAATCTTGTCCAGTGCGCTAAGCCAAAGAAATTAATGTTGCTTAGAGTGTGCGTAAACATGCATCAACATCAACTCATCATCGATCTCAAGAGCTGAACGTTTTTTGCACTTTTTTGAAGAGATTTTTTTATAAAAACCTTGGTTTAAATGCCTGCAAAGGTCAATTAGTCCAAGAAATAATGCCTTATGACTACTTAATGTGTTTTTAGTTTGCCCAATGGATTAAAGTTTGTTTGGCCAATGATGAGCATTTTTATAAAAAAATCGAGTTCATTTTCATCTTGGAGGCTGTGTCAATAAGCAAAATAGTTGCATTTGGGGATCAGAAAATCAACACATGACTATTAAACAGCCTATTCATTCACAACAAGTAACCCTTTAGTGTAGTTTTTGGTTCGGCAACATTGTTGGGCTATTTTTCGTTGAAAATGAGCAAAAAGCTGCTGATACCGTTAATAACAAACGTCACTGTGTTATACTAAACAAAATTTCTTTTCAAAAATTGAAGAGTATGAAATGGATGACAATTGGTTTCTACAGGACTGAGCCACTTGCCATACAGCCAACCATCGATCTTTTGCGCACTGTTTTTGGAAATTGAATATTTAGCTAAAATACTGATGTCAATTGACCGCATGCAAGGTGTGATATGACCTCGTTGGATTTTTTTGTTGTGGGTAGATTTTAAATATAATACACTAACCATTCAGAGACAATTAATGCCTTGAAACACAAAATCAAAGTTGCCATTAATGCAAAAAATGAGTTAAATGGATGGGTTACTGTCAAGCCAGCCGTGGCAGTTAAATGAATAATGTTGTGTTTCATTCATAAATAAAATTGTTTTTTCTAATAAACACGTAATTTTGAAAAAATATTTATTACTTTTTATTTATAGCCGATTCAAATTCTAAAAGTAAGATGGCCTACCCTTTAGTATATTGTTATAATATTTGTTGGCAAAAACAATTGGTGAATAAATAAATTGTTAAGTATGTGTGGTTATCTTTAGTTTACAGTTTCTGAGAGAAAAAAAGTTAATTACACAATGAAATTAAGATAATTCACCGTTATCAGGGGTGTAAAAGATAGAACATGAACTAACCCAAATGACAACCTCTCCTGTTGTCAACCAACCTTTGGGTAGATGAGTTAACGAGAGTAAGGGTACCTCCATACCATTGTAACAAAAAATTGTTTGGTACTAAAGGCGGACAAATCCGCAATGATCAACAACATAAAGATGCGGAAAGCAACCGGAAATCACACCATTAAAGAGCTTAAAGATTTGATTAGTAAAAATAACATGGCTAGTTTTATAACATAATATTTCATAATTTCAAGTCTTCCAATTAGATTTCCGGGGAGGGAAAAAACAGTTCTGAAAAAAACAAAAAAAAAAGTAATCAAGATTGGAAATTGGAACAATAAATCCTTATAAAAAACAAGAAAAATCACAACGGATTTCAAAAAATGCAACAAAATAAATATATTTTGACTGAGCAAACTAGATTGGAACGACTCAGGTAAAATGCAAATTATCCAAGTAAATACATACTACTCGGGTAATAACAACCAACACCAAAATGAAGTAAAAATAGTTTTACACAAAATCATCAAAAATTCTATAACCAACTTTATGTCTCAGATAGAATGATTATGATAACAGCTAAAGCAGCTAGCAAAAAATACAACAATTTTATGATAAAATTCAACAGACAGTAGATATCATCAATAAACGAGATATAATTATTATTTCAATGCAAAAATAAGGAAAAAAAAGTAGAAGACATTTTGAACTGAAAATAAGGAATAAGGAATAAAGGAGAAAATCTACTGACACAGTTCTGCCAAGGACATGATATGGCAATTTTATTGTAAATACTTTTTAAAAGTTGCACCTAAAGAAGACTATATACATGGAAATCGTTCTTGGTTAAAGATAACAATATTTAGATTAACCAGATAGATTATGTATTAATAAACAAGCAATACCAAAATGCCAACATATTGGCCAAAACCTACCCGGGTTTAAATTTTGGATCAGATTACAAATCAGTGATAATTAAACTAGAAGTCCAACTTATAAAACAAACAACCAAAATCAATAGAAAGCAGCTGCAAATTATACACCTAAAATATCCAATAACAAAGCAACTAAAACAAAAAAGAATTAACTTAAACTGGACCAATGACACAAAAAAACACTCAAAACTACAATAATAATTTTAACAAAAAAAAAAACAAAGAGGACAGAGCATATAAAATTATACAATATAAAATAAACAGAATTCAAGATGCCAAAAAAAGTGGTACAGAAATTTTTGTCTAGAAATAAAAGAACTACAAACAATACATAATGATTTCAACTTACATAAAAATATTAAGAAACTAACGAGTAAAAATATTAAACAGAAACACCATTCTATTGGACAGACAAGGTAAGATCATCCTGAACACAAAGAAGAAACTAGAAAAATAGAATAAGTACATCTAGGACTTGAAAATAAGAAATTACAACAATTAATAAACAAAAACACAGATAAGGAGCAATGACCAAATATAACAAAAGAAGCAAATATGCATGTGCATGTGGTGCAAAGCTTTATAACCGTAACAATAAAAATAACAATAAAAATAAAAATGAACATAATAATAGCATACCTTCTCAAAAAACATAAAGAAAAAAAGAAGAGGTTATTTACACATAAACCAAAATAAGTGTGTAGGACAAAGTACATTGAAATTTGATTTTGAAGAAAAAAAGCGGAGGACTGGCTCGAAAAGTAAATAAAGTAGTGTGGCAAGTTTGGGGAATAAGTGAAAGAAAACTTGAGTGTATAAGAATAAAAGGTTTAATGTTTGATAGTTTAGTTAGGAGTGTGATATTGTATGGATCAGAAATATGGGGATGGAAAGAACAAGAAAAATTAGAAGCAATACATGTAAAATATTGGAGATAGGTGAGGTTTAATCAAAGAAACTCTAGCATATATTGTGCAAGAGAAAATCAAAAAAGATAAGTTAAGACTAGAAGCAAGAAAAAGATCAATAAAGTATGAAGAAAGAATGAGACATAGAAACGACTGTAAAATCTTATAAGAATGCATGAAAGAGAAAATGAAGGCAAGAAATGAAAAGCTAGAAAAAATCAGGAAAAATTATTACAATAGAAATGGGTATGCTAGTCAAGAAATTGAAAGAATAAGAAAATCTGGGAGAGAGACATAGCACATAAGCAAAAAAGGAAAATACGAGTGAATGAGTTAAGATACAACGCAAATTATAGAAAATAAACTGCCAATGTGCCTAGAAAGTGATAGATATACTAAGACGATAAAAAGATGATTGCAAGATTCAGATGTGATAATGAAGAGCGAGTGACAAAATTTTGGATGGAAGAAGATTTAAAAATGTGCAAATTGTGTTGAGAGACTAAGAAAACTATGAAACAAAATGAGAGAAGAGCAGATGGAAAAAAAATATGATTTTTCATTTTGGATTAAAAAGGCAAGAAAGAAACGTGTGTAAACACTCTAGTATTATTTTGAGATTGTGTTAATTGAATGATGTATTGGTAAGGTTTTCTTAATCATTGATATTTAAGTTATCATTTAAAGTTGCATATTTGTAGGTATTCTGGCATTATGTACTAACAGTAGTATGCTTGCGTTGTTTGCTAATTGCAAAATTATATTATTAATTAAGTCAATAAAGTTTAATTGATAGAAAGCACACAGAAACGATCGTGAGCCGTAGTAATAACGCTCTGATGCAAAAAGACAATATCAACGAGAGCAAGTTGAAGCGGCAAGCAACACAGTTTTTCTTCTGCATAAAATATCAGTTTATGACGCTTAGAAGATATTAGTAGCAAAAAAATAAAACAAAGTGTATTAGCATCTTCTTTTTAAACGAGTTGGATATAAGTTTCATTGCTTTTATTTTAATGTTCTTTCTTATCTTTAAGTATTGTGTTTTTTGGTTGTTGCAAAAGATGATATTTTAAGGATTACGATTGTGTTACTACCTTTGAATATGTACGTGCAAACACAAATACACATGGTCTAGTCCACACACCCACACTCTTATATTAAATGTAAATATGGTTATAGATACTAATAATGTATTAGACTAATGTTCTGAATTAATCGTTTCTTTAATTTTTTTAAATGTTTTGCCGTAGCTGATTTTGAACTTGCTAAAAATTATGCACCAAGATTCGAATAAGGCGCTTTACTCTTACTAATTCTTTATAGTGCGCAAACTTTAGCTTTGCTGCAATTACAGACAACTGAGAATGTCACAAAAACATTGTTTGATTTGATGCACTTATACTTTCTTGTGTTTTAGCATCCTTTTCTCAAACTCACATTTCTCATATTCCACGAGCCAAGTCAATATACTTTAATTCTTAACATTAATTTTTCAATTATTTAATATATTAATTACTTTAAACTATAAAATATAAATGTATTAATAGTGAGTACAATATTTACAAAATTAAATTGCTTACAATTGTCATGATTTTATTCTTAACATTTCAGTAGTAAATTATTTGTCTAACACATATATTATTATAATGTTAATTTAAGAGTAGTTACGTATTAGCTAAGTAAACTACGCCCTGTGTGCAAGATGTATATTAAATTGCAGCGTGATATTATTTAGTGCCCTTGTCTCTAGGGCAAATTCGTAGTGTGAATATAGAATAACAAAGGACATCCCTACTATTTGACACTGTTGAGTAAATATCACGCAACCGAACACAAACCACCATTTGGGTGATGTTAACCACTGTCCGTACATTTGCGTCACACTGATCTATCACCTAAATAAATAATACGATGATTAAATGTAAACAATCGTAAAAATATAAAGCGATATTCAATACATGCAATAAAAAAGGGGTGAATATGCTATGCCCCTAACGACTCTTTCATTCATCCTTAAAATCTCGATGCAAATTGTGGAAAAATAAAAATTCGGCTGTTGGAAAATAAAATCGTTATTTACATTATTTCGTATGTGGTATTAACCTAACACCCTGGGTTATTATAAAATATTTATCTGCTATGGAAATTACAAACATTCTGAAAATTAAAATTACTTTTTGTACAAATATATTTCTTAGAAATTTACATAGTTATATGGGTCCATTTAATAAAATATGCTATCATTAATAACTTTATTTATATCAGTAGTAATAATGAGTTCTTAAGAATATTTTTTATTGTGAGTTTCTTAGTATACCCAAATAAGTAACTAAATATACATTAATGACATGATGAAAAGAATATAATACATCGAGATAATATTATTTGCTTGTGCAATTTTAGAAGGTTAATCTAATTATTTCTCTACATAGCATGTAGATTATGCATATGGCTTAGTTGTAGCTGATAGATGTCAAATTATAAATGTCATTAGTAAATAATGAAATAGATCATTTGAATTGATTTTACATTTAATCCAATCGAAGGAAATTGTGCAATTTTCATATAATAAGATAATTAGTTAATTGCTTAATTAAAATAAATGTAGTTGTATTAGTTAGTACCTATTATAAATAATGTACTATGTATCTGAAATTACGTTGACAAATATAGATCTAAATTTATTATATTTAAATTACTATACATAATCAACCCTCACAATTCAATTTACCCACTATTGATATTTAATGGCGCGCATTTTCAGGAAAAATAGCTTCAAGGAATTATTGATAAACATACAAATTAGAAGGCTAATTTTATGAATGCATGCAAATTTATGTATGGTTGTGAAGTCTGCTTTTGATAAACGTTGTCATCTAATAATTATGTTGTTTATTGTGTAGAAGTTCTGTGAATTTGATCTATAAATAAAGTGACAGTGCAGTTTTTAAATTCAATAGCTACTTTTATGTGCAATGCATTGATAAGATTGTTCAATTCATATAAAATTTATACACATTTATGCAGAAAAAAACTATTTTTTTTTAATTTTAATTTAATTTACTGTTAATTTGTTATGATAAAGAGAGGGAAAAAGAGTAAGAAATGAGCAAAACAAACAACAAAATATGTAACTGCATATATGGGTCTAGGAATTCATATTATTAAGGGGGAGAATAGTTGCGCTATTATAAGGATTCACAGCATCAAACTCAGCAAGAAAACGGCTGAATATAAATGAATAAAAATTTTACACACTGTAGAAGAAAGTCCAATCTGTGTCCTCAAATTTGTAGAAAAAAAAAGTCGTTTCTCCGCAAATAGCTTTTAAAAACTGACGTTTTTAATTAGTTTTTTATTACTTTTTTACTCGTCAAATATAACTTCAAATCTTTAACCAAAAACATGAAGACATAGAATATTGTATGTAGTTAACATATAAAATAAGTGATGACAAAAATCTTATCGTTTGGATATTGAGTTGGTTGGCTTTTTGTCCCATAAGAATCAATTTTAATTTAAAAACGGCGCTGTACGTGTCAATATTTTTTTAGAAAGAAAGGTTCACCGATATTCTTGTGCATAAGATAGGATTTAATATTTTTCCATAACAATACTACTAGTGGCTCCACAACAGAACGGGGCAACTAAACCCGGCAATTCTCTAGTGTTAAGAAATTGTAAACTAGATAATAAGAAATTTTCCATGATTTTTCTTAAAGTACCATACAAAACTATATGTTACAATAATATACTGTCTAGATTTTTTACCACAAATAATAAGTTTACAACTTAATTTTCGATTTTTAAAGACTACGCATTCTACTTCTACAAACAAAGTTTTTAATTTGAGTTGACTAGTCATTTCCTTTAAAATTGATAGTTTACTTTTTCATTGTTTAAAAAATTAGAAATTTTGCATATCTTATTAGGAAACGCATTTTTTTTTAAATATTTGCAATTTATTTTGAGTTTAATAATAGTACACTGGCGAGCAAGAAAAAAGAGGTCACTTTAAAATTATGACTTATTTTTGGAATTTTTTGTTTTAAGTTTATTTATGAGATTAATAATTTATCTTTTGACAAATGTTATCTATCTGTCAGTTATTCATCGTGTTGCAGAGTTTTATAAAACAGCATTTATTTTGCTCTAATTGAAAACCTACATTTTGTTGTGGTATTTTTTACTTAGTGTTTTTTTTTCTGCGAAACTTGTCATTCACACGGTGTACTGTACAGGTCATAATGCCGTTAAGCTCTATTGGTGTGGCAAGAATTATAGCGTCAATTGAAGATAAGTGAGAAAAACGTGAAACTGCAAGGATTGTTGGTAAAAGACTTTGTGCTGTACAAAAGGTGTATCAGCGTTACTTGGATACTGGCCTGATAACTAGAAGATCAGGATCCTGGCAAAAAAGGTCACCACAAATAGAGATACATGTTTTTTTGTGTCTATAAGATTGCGGAATAGAACAGCTTCTACAGTTTATCTACGAAATCAACACCATTAAGTTAGAAATGTAAATGTTAGTGAATAGACCGTTAGGAGAAAGTTTTGAGGGCTGCTAGATTGTCTTGTAGAAAGATGGCTGCAGGTCCATCTTTACAACGCCGACATTGTGTTGCAAGATTGGCTTTGGCCTGAAATCACTAAGCATGGAATAATGAGGACTGGAGCAAGGTATTGTTTTCAGATGAGTTGCGTTTTTTCCTCAATGGATCAGACGGACATTGGAAAGTGTAGAGAAGACGCGAAGAAAGATACGCTTCAGTTTGTTTTGATAAGCGACTTTTATTTGACGGTTGGTCGGTTATGGTTTGGGCAGGAATTTTTACCAAAGCACACACAGAGTTGGTCTTTATAAAGAATGGCTTCCTGACAGCTTACAATTGCATATTGGAAGTTTTTGAAGATCACGTTATGCTTTTTATGACAACTATGGGCAAATGCGGCATTTTTATAAAAGATAATGTCTCAGACCTCACGTAGCTAGAGTTGCCTGAGATTCATAATTTAATTCAAAGTGTTCCTCGTCAACTTTAAGCAGTCATTAATGCAAGAAGGAGTAGTACTTGATATTAATTTTTTTTTTTGTTCTATATTAGTCTTAAGAACATAAATTCGAACTTTGTCTACACTGTAAAATTGTAACATTTCCAATACGCAATAAAAACAAGGAATATGTTTTAGTATTCAACAAATTTTTAATTTAGTGCGCAAAATATAGTACAGTACAATGGTTTAGAATTTTCTAACATAACTTTAAAACAAAGAAAATCTAAAACTAAGTCATAATTTTAATGTGACCTCTATTTTTTGCTAGCCAGTGTAGTTAGTAGATAAACCTCAAAAGAAAAAAAACACCTTGTAAAAGTTTACATATGGCAATTTCCGCATGTTTTAACTTCTCTGCTGTTACCTCTTTTAACCGTTTCAAATGTTGATATTTGTAGCGCGCGCTAAAAAATTTGGCTATGAAATCATTTGCAAATTTTTCTGATTGGTCAATTTTGTGGTTTTGGCTAATCAAAACTTTAATTTCAGATGCAATCTTTTCAGCCTTAAAGACTTAGTATGTATGAATAATTTATTAAGTAAAATATTGCGACTATTCTACCAAATTAAAGGACGGCAGCTAATTAATTAGAAAAAAACTACCACGAGACACAACATCTGCCAGATTTTTTGTGTGGCCAACGAAACTTTGCATCAAAATTTGAATTTTCCTGAGTTTTGGATACTGCTATAAACAGTTTCCATTGATTTAGGCAAGAATGTATTCACAATTTGGCTACGGTTGAGTCAAAATAGTACTTAACATTTGTTATATTATATTTTGCGTTTTGACGGTAACACTTTGTAGCGCTTACTCTTTTATGAATTAAATGAATAAGCAGCTAGACTGCACACAATTTGAAACGTAGTATGGATTGGGTTTGGAGCGGCGCAATTTGCAACTTAGAGCAAATAATCTTACAGTTTATTGGCTTGTCCCCGGTCATTTTCCGCAAATACACGCACGCACGCACTATACTTGTGTTTACTAGTTTACGTCAGCAAAACCGTCAAGTTTAGTCATAGTTAACGCCGTAACTATGACTGGACTAAAAAAACCTAATTGGTGAAATGTTTAAGCAATATTACTTAGGTTGATAAGTTTTGTGGCGTTTGGCAATTCTACTAGGTTACTTTTGTAGAATTAAAAACATCGGGTACGGAAAACCATACAGTTTCTAGAGTCATAGTACTTCCAGATTTTTTGCAATATACTAATTGAGTTTTAATTGACTCCAAACCCTCTAAAAGGTTCTTAAAATTTTATATCTATTTTTTTAATAGAAATTCAGCATTTCCAAAAGTTGGATTATTTTATGTCACTACACAATTAGCTTGTTAACGTCATTACCACTGGTGAAGGTCATTCATATAAAACTTGCAAGTAATCTTTTTATAAAATAAAAAATCAATTTTTGTTTCTTAAAGTGCAATTTATTTCAAACACCGCATGGCAATAAAATTAGCTGTACAGGTTTATTAAGTTAGAGTTTTAAGTTAATAAACCATTATGTGTTTATTACCGTGAATCTGTAGAAGATTTTTTGATAATCCGAATCTTTTGATTCAATAAGAATTTTACGGTGCATTTTGCTGATACTTACAGATAATACGTACTTATGCAACTAAAATTTTACAAGAATATATATATTTAAGAATAAAACAAATAAAACTCATTTACTATTATAAAAATACGTTTTTTTTATTTGTGTCGTTTTTTAACTTAATCGAATTTTATTTGTTTAAAAATCGCAAATTTAACTCAAAAAAAGAAATTTACAAGTGAAATTAATCATATTTTTTTTGTAGAATCCAAATCTGGCGCACTTTTAAGTTTATAGATTGTCTATAAGCCGTAAAAGCCATAAAACCATGTTTTTGTTCTCAGTGGGCTGTGCAAAAAAGATATGGGTTTTAGAGGTCCAAAACTTGAAAAAACTATTTGGCCTATATTTTTGAAGCTGTTTTCCAATTTTAGGCCAATTTACTCTCTGTTTGATAGTTTTTGCGCTTGCGGCACAAATTTAGACTCAATCTATCGGCGCCAAAATTTGAGAATATTATTATTTTTGACATTTAAACATAAATCCGCCCTGCGCTTATCAAAATTTGATAAAATAAAGTATTAAACCACACCCTAGTGTGTTTATAATATTTTTTGCAAATATATAAAAATAATTAAATTTTAACGCATTTTTTGCCAAAAAAATTTGTAAACATTTTTTTTTAAATGGAATTTTCTACGGCCGATAAGTACAACACTGACTATTTTCTATGTAAAATTGTCCCCAGAATTTAAATTATTAATAATATTTGGTGTATTGTTTTTCTGAGCGCGGTTAAACTTGTATTTGTAAGAGTTTATGTTGAAGAGCAGGCCTACTTTGCAGATTTTTTTAATTTCTGGCTTTTAAAACCCAAATACACAGAACAAATTTATATTTTTCTATTAATTTACATCATTTTGATGTCAATAGTTAAATTAAAAAAAAAAATGAACTTTTTTGCCTAGCTCACTGAGAACCAAAACATGGTTTTATGGCTTTTGCGGCTTATTGCTAAAGCATAGACTTGAAATGGCACTAGATTTGTATTCATAAAAATTTAGTTAAGTTAAATTTGCTGTTTTTAAACAAAAAATGCAAGTTAAAAAAACAACAAAAACATTTAAAAAAATCGTAAATTTTTTTTAAGGGTTTTGTACTCTCATAAACCGATCTAAAGACTACTAATAAGTTATAGAAACTGAACAAAATTACTAAAGCAAAACAAATTTCTCAATGCACCCTCCATTTAAAATAGAATTGCCCATGTACTATATCACAAATATATTTAAAAACTGTAACTAGTTTCAACCTTTATACTGCTATCATTGAACGGTCATAAAACAACTATATATTAAAAAAAAAATACAAAGCATATATACAACATTAAAACATAAAATGTATAGAGAGGTAGAAAGTTACATAAAAATGATTATTAAAACAGATTAAACCGGTAGAAAAAGGTTTAATTAATGCTAATTTTTACTTAAAGGTAATTTCTTTTTCTAAAGCTTCTGACAAATTTAATTTTCTGTCTTTAAAACAGTATATGATGATAAGATTTCATCTCTTTCTATTCATTTTGTGTCTATCAAAAAGTGTTCTAATGACTTCTTTATTTTAATAAACCTGTAGCTATTTGGTAAAATATTTGACTGCATCTGCTGCTTCACCCTTAAAGGCAGTTACTAATTATTTTCATATTATTTGCTAGTAGTTTGACTCAATTAAAGCCACGAATCTCTTGTAGAAAATCAACCAAACTGTAAAATTGCCTGAATAAGTTGGCAAATCTACTCTAGGTAATCTACTTAGTGATCGGGGGCTCACGGTAGACGTCATTGCGGCTGGTTTAAAAAAAAAAACTTTTGCTTTCAATTTATAAAATTTAGAGTAGGACGCACCGTTTCAATAAAAACCTGTTTGAATAAATGATTGTGATCTACATTGTAAATGTTTTCTAATAAATATGCGCGTTCATTTTTTAATGTTCTTAAATCTTTGTTTATGAAAGCAAATGGGTTCTCTATAGGAGAATTGACTGAAATGTTTGAATACTAAATTCCAAAGATAAAAGAACGAAGTAATCTTACCTTACAAATTTAAACTGGGTTTTGAGTGTAAGTTGTGAGAGCAAGCAAAAAGTTTTATTTATGCGGTTTCAAGGATCAAAATGGGTTTTGTGGCATTATATTAAATTACCATTAACTGCTGTTTAGAATAATAAACTTAAAAAAACTAAAATAAATTAATTTATATGCAGCTGCTTTGACGTGCAGTTCGTTTGCGTGTCTCAGATACGGACAAATATGTATTTTTTTCAAACTTTGCTAATGTGTTAACAAAAATAACAAAATACATTTTCTAGAATGCAACAAAATCATTAATTTTGTTGTCTTCTAAAACAACTAATGTTAACGCAAAATGTATTTTGACTTTTGAAAAACTGCATTATTGTTTTGGTTTTATTATTTTACTTTTTTCTGTATAATATTGTATGCTTATTTTTGGTTTTCTAAAAATTTCAGTAACCATTTTTAATAGAACCTGTGTAGGTTCTTTTACCACTCAATTTTTTTAATGATCTTTTACTAGTTAAGACTTTCAAAAATTCTGTAGTTGTTTCTATTATTTTTTAAGTATTGCTTCACTTACTGCTATCGCAATAAACACACAAACACAAATATTTGAAAGCAGTTTTAAACTGTTAAAAGCTTACCAGATCCTCTTAGCTACCTTCAATTGCTCTCAAAAAAAAATTTAGTTTCTAGATTATACGTTTCATAAAATCTTTACGGGTCTTTTTAATTTATCTAAAACCAACTAAAAAATTTAGCAAATTTTGAAAAAATACTTTGTCTGATTCAATCAAAAAGCATTTTATTTGTATGATCTTTTATGTTTTGTGCTTGGTGCTAAACTAACAACCAATTTATGTAATGACTAAAATTTAACATGAAAGATCGTACAAAAAATTGAGAGTAAAAAATCACAATACTAACGGAAAGATTGTAAAATAAAATTAAAAACAAAAAAATTGTGCATATAAAAATAAATATTAAAAATAGAATTAAAATGATTAACTTAAGAAATAAATAGTTTATAGACATTGCCATTTTGTATAACAAAACTTGCTCAATTAGTTTGTTGTCATTGTAATAACTTACAATTAAGAGAATACTTAGTAGCAGTTATCATTAGATACACTATTCTTTATTTCAACTACTAGACAATTATTATCTGTTTAAATAAGATTTTGTGAGTATCTGTCTTGAAGTAAGCAATTTCTAACCAACTTATTAATCCATAATTACTGTTACATATTAGTCATGCTATTAGGTTTCACATATGAATCAAATTATCCTCGCCCTAGAAATATAATAGATTTTCTACTAACAGAACATTTTGATATCAATTCTTAGAAAAAACTTACAATATAAATCATATAAAATGTTTAATATCAATATTAGAAAAAAAATGCATTAAATAACGGGAAATTTTGCGGAAGTATTTCATATACAATTAAAATATCTATTAAAGGCTGACAATTGAAATTTAAAGCCACATAAAATTGATAATAAAACTATTCAACAAACACTATTTATTTTGATTTGATTTGCCATCTATTATTATTATTATTATTATTAGTTATAATAATATCCAATAGTTAGTACATCAACAAAACCTTTCTCCAATAAAATAATTTTAGAATCATATTGAAAAGAACTTTTATAATGGCATTATTAACCTATTAATAATTCAATGAAACGAAAATAAAATAACTAGATAATTATAGAAATTACGTTGTATATTAATTTAATAATCAATTTACCTGTCATAATTTAATCCGATGAAAAAACGAAATAATTAAAGTTAATAACATGCATCAAAGTATATATTGTATATTTTTAGCTTTTGTTGTTATTATTTTCCTTGAATATATAGTGGAACGATTACACTTTGACGGAAGTTGTTATTTTATTTATCTAACGTAGATTTGTTGCAGCAACGATAATGCAAAATGCAAGTAATGATTAGGAAACTACTATGTTATGACTAATTAAAATAGAGATAATGTGTTGTAACGTAAATATATTTTGATAACACATATTGTTTTTAATATATATGGATAATTGATGATACATATTTTTTTTATAAGTATACAGTGACTGCAAAAACAAAAAAATCTTAAAAATGCATTAAGCACAAAATAGTAATAATTTAAATATAACAAAAACTATCGAAAGTAAGTAATGGCAAAATTTCTATTCTGTGATTGTTTTTGTAAATTTATTAAAAAATATCTGGAAAAATAATTAAAAATAAAATGGTTTTTGATCAATTAAAATATAAGCGACTAAATCTAGTATTAATTAATGAGATCTGCTCAAAGTAAAAAACTGAATGTAATTTACATCGAAAAAAATTCAGAAATGCTATCACTGCAGCGAAAATTGCTACAAACAATAAATATATCGATTCAAAATCCACCTGGATAATTATAATTTCTAAACGTAAGTCAAATCTATATGATATATTTTTTAGTATTGACAGCAAACTTGTACAAGCGGTACCTGTATCATAATACTGATTCTTTGTATTTAATGTATAATTCTTGTAATGTGTCAAATTATTTTAATTTTAGACATAAAAGGTTTAGTCTGGTTAGAACTACTATTGATATAATTAAAAAAAAAAAACAGTAAAAGTTAACAAAACTATGCGTCTTGTAAATTAATTCTGAAAGATTTCTTAAAATACTTAAAATGCTACAGTAATTCTCGTTCTTAAAAAATAAAACAAGTTTTACCAGATATATACAGACCAATTAGCTTATTGCCAGCATTTTTTTTAATATTTAAAAAACTATTAGCTGAACAATTGATTAACTTATTTGAAGAAGAAATATGGTTACAAAAAATATTGTTCAACTACGGATGCATTACTGAATTTGCTGCAAGAAAATACAAACTCACTTGAGAAAGGAGAAAAGGTCACTAGTACCTTAATCTAAGCAAAGCCGTTGAATGTGTTAATTATGAAATTTTACTTAAAAAACTGTACATGTACAATGTGTCATTATATCATACCTCTTAAATCAAACGCAATAGGTAAGATTTTCTTATTGCAAGACAAATCTTATATTTTTTAACTACTGTACTTTCAGTAATCAAGATGTCCAGCTGTCTATTTGTCTTTTGGGTGGGCGTCCAAAAAACTTCTTTGCATTTGATTTTGATGTAGAGATTTTTTTGCTTGTTTTCTATTGCTCATTTGTAGTTGGTGCTAATGCCACTTGCGGCACTTTTATCTTGTCCATTGCATGACGTATGTGACTCCACATTCTTTTTAAATTTGTTTTCTACTCTGTTCAGTAGAGTAAGACCAAGTATAGCTCTGAAGTTTTTTATTTTTGTTGCTCGTAAGCGTTCCTCATTTGGCAGTTTTTGATGCTTTGTTTATTTGATGTTGAGCATCATTATATAAGTTTCATTTACAAGATAGTTCAACGCCAAGGTAATTAAAACGCATTACTTGCTTTGCTGGATTGTCTTTAATGGTAAGTGTGCGTTTGGTTGGCTCGTTTGGAAAAATCATTTGCTTAGGTTTTTTTGTAAAGATCTGCACATTAAATTATATTGTTATTATGTTGAACTTATAGTGCACGCACTGTAAGTCATTTTTGTTTTCTAAAAAAATTATTACGTTGTCCGCGTACTGAATTTGTTTTTGTCTAATGTATTGTATGATTGTGTTGAAGAGTGTTGGTTCAAACTAATTTCTTGTATAATACCTTTTCCGACTAATTTTTGATTTATCGTTAACCTTGTTTTGTTGCCTGCATTCAGAGTTTTGATTATTTTGATGGTATTTGAGTTATTTCCTCTTGTTTTTAAAATCTTTTTTATCAATCATCATCAACAACATAGAATTATTAAGAAATGATTAGTTTTAACTCAAAATCAAGGAACTAGAACCCAACAAAAAAAACATAGAATTTGATTCAATTGAAGACATATACTTCCATGAATTGGAAAAGACAAACAGCTTGCCAATTCACTATACTCAACATCATCTACTATTGCACCAGATGCACAATGGCCTATCAATGATTGCAAACTAGATTGGATATCATTTTATGATTCATTTAACTCATTAGTCCATGATAACAACAGATTTTCAGAAATACAAAAATTACATTATCTTCATTTATTACTGGATAAAGAAGTCTTGATCTAGAATTAAATATAAATTAACGCACATAATTATCATCCTTTACATTTATTGCTAGAGATTTCTTGAAAAATAAATTTGAAAATAAGCGACTTATGATAACAAATTACGTTTGAAGTTTGTTTAAATTACAGCCAGTAGCTTGCAACTTTCAACTGCTAAAGCTTCTTAACAATTAAATAAACAATTGTGTTAATCAATGAGATTAGCTGGATTAAAGCTTTTTACGTACAATAAATTGAAGTAGTTTTTAACAATAAATGCCAAATCTGGGAATCACTGCAATTATCAATGAGACCACCATCAAAACAGATCCAATCCAATATAATCTATAGGCTTTGAACCATTAATGTTTTAGCAGCAGTAAAATTTATTAGCTGTTTATCATGCCTTGAAAGCCACTAGGTTATTCAATGTCCAAAATTCATGCAGCTTAGAGGACAAGACCAAATCCAAGACATTGAAAGATTGTAATTTTGTAGTAATTGTTTTTGACCAAAGTACAAGGTAAATGCAGAATTGCAAAAAAAGTTTTACACACTATTAAAAACCGACAACCAATATGTTGATCCAACTAATGCTTATCATGTATATCTACCAATAAAACTTGCACATGTTTTCCTTTCAACTGTCATAAATCTTCTTAAAGAGTTTCATGCAACCATATTGGGTTCTTTTACTCAGGCAAACAACCAAACTGTAATTCTACAAATTGTGCAAACAGATTAAACCTAACTACGTCCAAAATAACTACTCCGGTCTATGAGATAAATAGAACATCAACAAATATTACAAGAAAATGTACAACCAAACCTCTCAGTTACGACAAAATTTTCAACAAGTTTACTTACTTCAACCTAACCGTTATGTAACAATCTAATATCATCAAAAAAATTTACAATTGTTTGCAATAGTTGGTACTCTCCGAAAAAGTAATTCGATTAATAAAACAAACGATAACAACGTTTTCATTGAATCTTTGTTTAATGTTGTTTATTGCTTTGATTTCAATTCTATTAAAACTACCTAATAAGCTTACCGAGTCATTTTTCTTAAAAACAATAATAGAATTTTGAGAGTGCCCTCTTCTACTTCTAATTACTGCTTTTATATTTTTGTCCATACTAGAGATCAAATTTTGTATAGTTTCTAGGGGAATATTCCCATTCTTGAATTGCTGCGTCTACAAGTTGATTGTGGTTGGCTGGTAGAGATGTACGACGTCAAACCCTTTTTTAATGTTGTCTCATAGATGCTCTATTGGGTTCATGTCAGGACCATTGGCTGTCCATTCCATAAACGGAATAGCAACAGCATTTAAAAAGCGAATAACGTGCCTAGCCACATGAGGACAAGCATTATCCTGCATAAACAAAAAATTTGTTCCCACAAAACTAGTAGATGGCATTACCTAGGCAACAACTATGTGTTCTGCATTTATTGACCTAACACTTATAAGGACCAACTCTGTGCGGCCATCACAACAGATGCCTCTCCAAAACATTACAGAGCCACTACCAAACGGCTAGAGAGATATTGCAATTTACAAATCTTTTTCTAGGTTTTTACCAAACACGCTCACGTTCATTAAGATATTTAAGTCTAATCTTCGTTTCATCTGAGAGTAAAACTATCTTCCAATTATTAAGAGTCCAATCTTGATTTCTCGCAAAACGCAGTCTTTGAATTTTGTAATCTCTGGTGAGCTGAGATTTCTTGGTTGTGAGCAGATTCAAACTCATTTTTAGGATAACACTAGTCGTTCTCCTGTTTCCTAGAGCTAATAGTCTAAGAAAACGCAAATTTATTTGATTAGTACTCCGTTTATGCCCATGTGACTTATGCTGGAATGGTTTCTTTCTATCACATTAGCAACATGACGCATCAACAAGACAATTAGTCTTAATAAGCAAAAATTTGTATCAAAATCCAAAACCTAGTTGTAAAATAGCTAGAAAACTAAAAATCTGCGATAATTCTGTTCATGAGTTTAAGTAACCGGTTTAACTTAATTGACACTAAAATTTTAAATATAACCTTCAGTTTAGGATCCAGTAATGACACTGTAATCTGGACAAAATATTTAGGCTTACATATTGATAGCTTTTTGAGATGGCATGTTTATGAAGAAGTTTTTATAAAAATGTTTGTTTTAAGATTAAAAATTTTTATAAACTTTGGTCTTTTGAGACAAACTTATTATATTATTTTTCATTAACAATACAAGCAAATAGAGCAATTGGTGGATTTGAATTCAGAGATAATAGTAGACAACAATTTGTTAAAATTTAATTTATGACGCCACCATTTTTATATACTTTTGAGTGTTTAATTAAAATATACAAAAAACTTCAATTATTTAAAAAACCTCTAATAAACCGTGTAAACTAACATAATACTCTAACTAAAACTAAAATTCCTATTCAACACAAAGGTTGCAAAAAAAATACTAAAAAACAAACTTTTACCCAACTAAAACGTTGAAAACAAATATGACTGATACAAAAATATAAAAGGTAAGTACCTATATTTATTAATTAAAATTATAACAATTGAAATACAACTTATTCCAAAACATCACCAAAATATGGTTTCATGTCCTTGACATGCCATTTTCTAAATAAAATCTCATTTTCTACTTTAAGTAAATAAATTAGTGACAAGTAAACTGTTATAATTTTACACAAGATAAATCTTGACGATACCTTTGACGTGAATGCTTCAGCTTTTTTGACAAAATAAAGTTTCTT
Source organism: Tachinus rufipes (assembly GCA_963932245.1). NCBI lineage: Eukaryota > Metazoa > Arthropoda > Insecta > Coleoptera > Staphylinidae > Tachinus > Tachinus rufipes. Next base: position 92,816,176 of record OZ010743.1, read on the forward strand.
TTCCACACAAAGTCTTCAGCTTTAAATGTCATTTCACTTTCATAAGTTATATTTTTTCCTATTCTGTTTGCCTTCTCCAAACATGTTAAAATTTTCTTAATAATTTAAAAAATTGTTTATTTATTTGACAAAAACGCCTCATGGCTTCTATTATCAATTTTTATTCAACTGATGATAGTACCTACCATTAATAGAGACTATACAATGGAACAAAACTGAATTTGGAAAGAATTTAGTTACTTTGTTTAACACGGATCAAAGTGCATAACCTATTTGATGTATTAAAGTATTCCATTCATAATGACTGCTGTTCCCAGCATTGAAGGGACTTGTAGTAGTTTCTTTAGTATATTTAGCCTTTTCTGTACAATTTATTTAATGATAGTAAATATTATACCGTCTGGTAACATAAAAAGTTTAAAACTTTTTACCAGTAAATTGGATATCGTTGTCCGCCATAATAATCAATAACGTTTCAAAGATTAAAAATATGTATATTCTATGTAATCATGAAATAATTCCTATGGTGTTATGAAAAAAAGAAAAAAAAATCCCAATTTTTGAAATGCATTTTCCCATCAGTAAAAAATTTGCAGTATAACATATTTTGGCTCAACCTCGAAAAAAGTAAGAAATATTTTCAAAAAACAAAAATTAAAAGTAGCCTTTAAATAATAAACTAGAGAGATCGGGAGTCTATAAGCTAAGATGTACTGGTTGCAAAAGTGTATAAATAGGTCAAACTGGACAAAATTTCAAACAGCGTTTTAGTGAACATGAGAAATCATATTTACACGGTAATTCAAAATCAACATTTGCAAATTATATAATTAATGAAAATCACAATTTTCCAAATTTAGACGATTTAGTAATTTAGCATAACGCCAAAAAAAGTAAAAAAATAGACTTATTAATAATTCACAAATATAAAAAGAAAATCAATTCACCACTTTTAAACAACCAGCTTAAACATATGTATACGCCTGTTAATTTAATCCCATGCTTAATCTGTAAAAAATTACATTGTTTGTTTGTTTCTTTGAAATTATTGTTGATCTCTACTAATTTTAATCTTTTTTGTAATTATACTAACAAATTATTTATTAGATTATGTTAATGTCTTTTTAATATTTTTGTCAATTTAATTTGTTTTTTTTTAATAATATATACTTTATTAATGTATTCATGTATTGTCTGAAGAAGGCTGAGGTTTAGCCGAAACTGCAGTCACAGTGTGACAAAATAAATGGTGATATAAAAACATAGTAATTGTTTTATTTAATCTTGTAAAAAAATAGGTTCTGAATACCAGAAATCACAAGTAAAAATATGTTTTCTGAATGAAACATAAGTAATAGTTTTCTTAAGCCTCTAGATAACAGTTTAAAAAAGTTTTACTTTCTTTGATTGCCCATTTCATTAACTTTACCAATGATTGTTGCAGTATGTTTGCTGTATAGAACGCAAAATATTGCTTTTTATTCTAGGCTAGTAATAGTGTTTTATGCTTTTTTTAGAGTTTTGTGAAAACCCAGATGCGCCGCCGTAGCTGCATTATGATACTCGGTTAACATTGTTTTCATAAAAGATCAAGACACCGAAAACTTCCATTTTTTACCATTAACTGGTAAGTGATATTTATCAGTAAACTTATATAACTTGCCGTCCTCTACTCGCCATTTAGGAAAATCTTCTCCTTTTTTCACGGTTTTATTCAATAGGTCAATATACTGTCTCGAACTCAGTCACTCTTATACCACGCTAAGCTTTTCTTTGCAATGTTTAACTTTCATATTAAAGTGGCTTAAGATTGTGGCATATTTTGGCAAATTTCCCATCGGGTCATAGAAATTTTGTAACCATAATATCAAATAATAATTGACTACAGCGTCAAAACTCTACGCCTTCAATATACATTTAAAATGTTTCTATAAAAACTCAAAAATATTTTTTTTCTTTTTGCCTTACAGAAATTGACTACAATAGGTTATAAAATTTTCATGATAATCCATTACTTAGGTCAGAACAGTGATGAGATAGTCAAAGCCTCTTTAGTGTCATTAAAAGCATTGCCTAAGCCGACTATCCTACCTGTTGTTTTTTTAAATTATTTTATTTAGTAGCAATATTGTTGCAAAATGGAGAATACGTTTTTAATAAAAAAAGCGGAGTCCTGAGATGCGTTTAACTTTAATGACAATCTTTGGAATTGGATATTCCACTATGCTTTTGATTTGATCTGGGTTTGTACGTAGTCCTAGTGCTTTGTTTACTATGAGTTGTCATCTAGATAAACAAAATCATTTGGTTTTACATTGATTTTGAACACTGCATCCGTAAGACGCTGCATTTTGTTGCTAAAAAGCTTTTCTAAAACCTACGCTTCATATGTAATTTGAATCCTTTAGACGGTTAAGAATGTTGTTAAAGTGTGGCAGTGGGTACATCTCTAGTTGATTTGTCAAACCTGCGTTTGATACTTATTTGAAAATGCACGGAATAATTTTCAGCTTTAGTTTAAACCATAAAAACTAGAACATGGCTGCTTCCTTCCGTTTTGTCATTATCCGTTTAAATTTGCAACAAAAATTATTTTGACTAGGCTAAGCTTACTACTGTAAAAGTAGCAAAATCTTTCTAATTAAACGTAGTTTAATTTCCTCAGCTAGAACAAATTTGCAAAGAACAAATTTATCCGTTTACAGCATTTTTGTTTTTGACTACAAATATTATTTCAAACCTCTTCATCATAGCTGAGTGAAAAGAAATCTGCTTTAAGAACTTTAACTAACTTATCCCAACTACTGACTTTGGCACAAACGGGCCTAAACCAAAACAAGGCTAAACTAGAAAAGAAATTAAGGTAGAATTAAACAATTTTAATTTTGAACAATTTATTGCAACTCTTCAACTCGTTCTAGAATATTACTGGAACCTGGACTGTAGATAAAGAAGCAGAAGATTCTTAATCTAGAGGTACGGAGTTTGTAGCACTTGCGCCTTTAATACTATTAAAATTACATGTGACATATTGATCTTGTATTCTTCTCTTTTCTTCTTTTTATTTTTATCACCAGATGCTATTAATTCAATCCTAATTATCCTGTTAGTTATATATTTAAACTAGTTCTAATTGTACATTCCCAAAACTCTAAATGCAACTTTTTTTGTTAATATAGCAATTTAGCCAAAAATAAGTTTTATCCATATACAATTTTTTTGTCAATCCGTAAGCTTATATTGAGAAAATTTAAGTCAATTTAAAAGCATTTGCAAAATTGTGTAATTTTTTGTAAGCATTTATATTTAAAATTACAAAAAAACAAATATTTTCTATAACACATTAAATTTAAAAAAGCACAATACTAAATTTATATTACATCAGTTAATATTTGTACTCTTTATTTAAATGTGTGTAATAACTTATAAAAAAGTTTGAAGACTGTTTTAAAAATAAATTCTGTTCTGTATGTTTCATAATTGATTTTTGTTGTGTCTATTCCATATGGGGACGTAAAGCAATAAAAAATCCATGGCCTTGTATATTGTCCAATATATTACGAGCTTTCATATAACTGTGGAGTATAAACTCTGTGTAGTTATAGCAATAAAAGAATTATTGTGGCGAGGAATATAAGGAAATAAGAGGGAGCCAGGGACATTTCATATAGTTTACGGGCGTTTACCCCAAAGTGAAAAAGCAGCTGTCAAAGAGATAGAAGGCATCATATTTAGTGACAAGTGTTAGATATTTATTATTTATACATTGTATTTATCTGAAGGGCCCAATATAAAAGACGCGGGAATAAATAAAAAATACATATAATATCCGTATTGCATGACAAAAGACTTTTTTGTCAGTGTGTGTATTTTTAGTGATTACACTTCATATATTCCTTTTGATAATGACTAGGGAATCGCACTGTAATTAGAATAAAAATAGATATCCTATAAGTACTAAATTAATTACATTCTTATCGTTTTAGTGAAATCTATAAGTAATTTACTAACAGGTCGTTCAAACAGCCATTTGGTACTAAAATAATAATCGCATGCAAGTTATGTTTACTCTTGCTGTCAATGTGATTTATTATTTACATTTAGACTACACACATACACTTTATTGATTGAGATAAAAATAAACAATAGCCAGTAATCTCACATATTTGTATTAGGCAGATAACATAAATGCAAATCAATAGTTGAGTTATATTTTTGGTTATAATGTACGGAAAAATTTGTATATGACAACAATTCATTATTTTAATGGTAAAACTATTTATTATGTATGCATTAAAACGTTTTCATATTGACATAATATAGAGTAAATAAATAAGCGCAACGTGATAAGCTTGCAGAAATGATCATCATCATCAAATAATCTACTTACTACACACTTAAAAAACTTATATGCACCCAAAAAAGTTTTTGTTGTGTACTTGGTAGATAGCAGCCGAAATTGTCTATTATATATTTATAAAAACTACTCCAATCATTGCTGCGTTCTATTGTAAACAGTTTAAGCAAGTACAAGCAGAACTAATTCAAAAAAACCCTTATTGGTTTAATCAAAAGAAAGTGCAATGTGTACATGGTAATGATAAACCTTATACTGTAGAAGTGACTTAAGAAAAACATTCTAAAATTGGTTAAAATCGTTACTTATATCCTTCTTATTATCCTGACATTTTGGTAAATGATTATTACATTTTCTTAATTTTTAAAAACTGTATTAGTTTTAAATGTCATTCAATTTTATGTAACAAAATCTATTAACCTTACAATAACTGGATGCAAAAACTAGAAATTATTTTGATCAATAGTAGTGTATTATTATTTTTCAAATTATTTGATCATCAAAACACCCATTAATTACCTACTAATTAAGGTTATTAGACGTTCTAGATTTGTAGGATTGTTCATTTGAGTTTTTCATTTAATTATAATATAATATTCTTATAAAGTTTTGTAATATCTATTATTTATAGATTTGTACTCTGATGTATTTTGGTTGGATTTTCTTAAATTATTATTTGTTTTTTTCTGGTTTTGTATTTTAATATAGATCTTTTTTTGTTGCTGTTTGTATACCTTTTGTTAGTTGTTCTGCAATTTGGTTTATCTTTATTTTGTGATTCTATTATAAAACTATTTTTTTACCTAATTCTTTCTTAAATTCTTCTTGGTAGCGGAGCGTTTAATGTTAAAAAAGTATGTTGGTAACGCAACTCACTAGTGTTCGAATGACAATGCATCAACCTAGGGAACCTGTAAAGATTTTTTTGCTGCAACAGCAGTGCTCTACCAGTGAGTCTATACAACAGTCCTTTAATAATGTAGTATTTCCAAGCCAATAAAGTTAAAAGGTCTTATAAATGCCTACCCATCAAAAGTTAAAAGGTCTTATAAGTGCCTAGCAATCAACAAACAAGTAGGCAATCAAACACAAAAACTTTAAATATTAGTCACTTTAGTTAAGCAAAGGCCTAAGATCACCTTACACTGTAGAAAAACAATGCCAATCTAGACTGTACATTGCTGCATTTATTTTAACAAAAGCTGCTAAGCTACCATTTACTAAAAGTACACAATCCAAGCTAACTAACATTCCCACCTAAATTGACAAAAGCTTACCTAGATAGTCCGGAGCTGCGCAAAACCATTAAAACGGTTATTTTGATTTCTTGTATTGTGCTAACTAAAGCAAAAGCGTCATTTAATTCAGAATGCGTTTTTATATATTTAATATTATAAATATACAATTTGGCAGATTTATTACTTGTAAAGTTTTCAATTGTTGTTTACAGTCTTCGCTAAACCTTAAACTAGACATAACCCTAATTGGTAATTGCAAAGAAAAAATTTTATGACAAACAACTGATTGTCTCCAAACAAGAATACCATATGTTAATTTAGATTGAAATATTGCATATTGTGATTTTTGAAAAAAGTGTATTAATTGATCTCTACGCAAGACAAATATATTGAAACATAGTTTCTTTTGTGTGAATTTACTATGAACAATTCATTTCAAAGCAGAATCTATTTGCAAACCTAAGAAAAAACACTACTTGTATAGTATTGTTACTAATTTGTAAATTAAATTTTAAACTGATGTTTTTTTTGTCATTTAAACTAACCCGGTTGTTGTTAAACCACTTTGAAATAGAAGTCATTAGTAAAGCATGACTTTCGGCAGTTTTGTCAGTATTAATTATAGTGGTATCATCAGCATATAGTATAATGTTAACATTGTTAACTAAATTTTGTAGATTTAATTAATGTACATAAGGAATAGTTATGGCCCAAGTACAGATCCTTGTGGTTTACCATAAGTAATATTACAAAAGCTTACCTTGATAGTCCGGATCTGCGCAAAACCATTCAAAAACTTAGTGTCATTTTTATCAAAAAACACTCACAACTTTACGGTGACTGTGACCGAGATTTGATTCCCAAAATATGACTGAAATAATCATTTGCTTTTTATCCAGTAGAGTGGTTTGGAAGTCACCTAATAAGCTGGTGAGATGTAAATTAGCCGTAAAAAACACATAACAAACAAAGAAACAAAATTTGGATAATTTATTATCTACCTTTACTTGTCGTTTTTGATTCCGCCAAAGAAGCTGCCGGCTGGTTTCTTGAAACAAGTAAGGTGTATTTTATAATTCAAGAAAGGCATCCAAGGTAGCTGACGGGAGTTATTGGGGTGGTATTGTAGGCCACCCAATATACACCTTAGAAATTTTGGCGGCCTAACATTGTAGTTTGAGTAATTAATATTTAATTTTGTACTCACACTAATTAAGTTAGTGTGGGGGTGTTATGTTAGTTTTTATATGTCTTAATTAATTTTGGTTTGTGTCTGTTATGATTTAAGTGAATGGTTGACACTAGCCGTTTGAGTTGATCCCGACTACTTATAGAGGCTGCTCTTGCCTCTAGGGGCCAGTCTTGGTATTGCTTCTAGAATAAGAAATTATTAGTGTGTATGTTGGTATGATTGTTAATGAGAAATAAGTCGAATTTCGTGTTGTTAATATTGGCAATTACGAGTAGGGTTACTTTTAATAGTAGTAGTAATAAAGTCAAAATTAGTTTTGGAATTAATATAAGGGGTAAAAGTTGTAAGATCTTACTCGGGAAAAGCTTTATTACTATGTACGGAATGAAGGGAATATTTTATGGAATTTTATGATGAATTGTTTGGTCTGATATGGGTTAAAGATTATGTGAAATAGAAAATTACATGAGGTGATTTCTAAGGTTCGCCGAATTATTATAGTGTGATATGCTTATACTTATTCAGATTTAGTAATTTAGTAATCTATTCTATTGTTGACACTTCACTGTCACTCACCATTTGACACTTGCGGGAATGTTGCAAACGCAGTTGGCACTGACATTTGGTTCAAGGTGTCGGTGAAAATTTGACATCGAGGGTTTTCTTTCACTTCCGGTCTTTGAGGTGTGTAGGTGCATGTGCGGCTGAACGTTTATACCTAAAAAGGTATATCCTCATGGCACATAGCCGTTTAATGGTATCGTTCTAGCCACCAAAGTTTTCGTGTCGAGTTTACAATTTATGTGTAATCAACCCCACCGCGTTGCGGGTTTTAAAAAGTCACCCACGCCTCGTGACAATCTTGTTAAGGAGTGTCCCGCTATAATGGCTTTTAGGACAGGGATACTACATCTACCTCATCATGTCTTAGGTTTTCGTACATGATGTTAAGTAGACGGGTTAAAAAGGAACTTGTTAGCCGTCTGCAGCAATCTGGTTTGTCAGAAGAGAATAGGATGGACCGTATGGGTTCACAATATTACCAAAAAAAATTGGAGTTTATGAGAACCACTCGACAGACTTTATTATTTTTAAGAAGCTGGAGTTTGTAAAAATGAACTACGCTGGAGACAAGACTTAATTAATTTTACTATACATATATAAATTTTTATTGATTTGGAAGTAGTGGTGCCTCACACCTAACCAACGTACGTCTTACATCGTTTTATTATTCAAACCAACGTATAAAATTTTACGATTAACTATTTTTATGAGTAAATCAAGGCAATTTCCGTACTGGCAGCCACCATCAAAAATGGCTACTCAAAAATTACTTTGAATGACAACGGTTTTTAATTTGTCAGCAAAGTCTTTAGCTGTGCTGTAAATAGATAAATCACAAATCATCTTACAACGGTAACTTGTTATCTACAAGTAAGGTTGTTTTTGCATTGAGAAATATGCCGGTTTCTCGTAAAACAATAAAAATTCTTTAAAATATAATAGGTTTTTTTGTTGGATTTTTTTCTACTTTATTCCTCTCTTGGTTGAAAAGTTGTAATCATGTTTTGCTGTTGTAAGCCGTGCTTCTACAAACTATCCGCGCCAGCAATCTCAGCATGTTCAGCATTTCTGGTAGCTTTGTTTATTGTATAATTTGTTAGTTCTTTGATTTGATCTGACCATTTCTTCAGAAAAAAAATTCTAAACTGTTATTTTTTTTTTCTCAACATAAGTTCAAAGTATCTTAGAATACAAGAATATACAATTTCAAAAAGCATATGCAGTTTGCAGTTAATTTTGTTTTAAATGGACACGTTTGTTTGCGTAGCAGTCCAGGAGAATAGAAGCATTATTCACACCACATTTATTAAATTTGTTTCTGTTTTGTATTTTAAATGTGCAGGCTTTTGCACATCAACATTTTTAGTAGAAAGTGATCAGAGGAACCGCATGGTATTTTAGTGTTTATGGTAATGTTTATGTTTTGGTACCTCCATTTCTTTCAGACGGTTTATAATTTGTCCAAATTTAGATTTTCAAAAGCTTTACAATTATCTATAATAATAATAATAATATTAATAACCTGTTTCTTTGTAACCTCTCATTTAAGATAGTATTAAGAAATTTACTTGCAAGTGATTTAACGGTTTGAACTCTTACCATTAGCTAGACGGCAGCTCTAATTCGGTTGGCGGGTCGTGGGTCGCTTCATATTCAGGATTGAATACCCAATAAGCGTACTTACTAAATGTTGGGCTCCAGAGATCTAGTGACACGTACTAAATTTTAAAGAAAAACGTTATTAAGATATAAAACTCATAGTTGTGATACCTGACCATTTAATAAATAAATAGAGATAGAACATTACAAAAAAAATATATTTGGTTCAGGAAGAAAGAAAACTTCTTGAGCGACTTAACATTAAATTAAGCTCATTAAGGTCCTCCAACATCACTGACCGATCGAGTGGACCCAACAACTATCAAGTCCTCCCGATCTATCAATGCTCTCCCACATCACTGACCGATCAAAACAACGCAACAACCGCTAAGTCTCCTCGACACCTCAATGATGATAAAAATCAAAAAAAAAATTGACCAAAACCGAAACAGTTGGACACCGTACAATATTTAATAACCTTAAGACTAACCTAGGCAAATAAGCTTATTTCCTGTACAAAAATAAATTGTGTGATGATGTCACACTGCGCAACATATACATATAAACATAATATTTTGTGGTACCATAAAAACCCACAGGCATTAATAAAAGTTTAAATTGTCAAACTTTAACATTGGTAGGTTTACGCTAGGACCAACTAAACCTTTCCAGTCGATCAACAACTACTACTTCAAATCGACACTTAAAATTTGTGACACCATTAGGTGCTACTGGCATAAGAAGAAGTTTGCTTGGCAAAGCAAAGCAAAAAAGGCAAATGATTAAATTGTGAAAGTTAAGAAGTTAATTTTAAATTGGAACGTGCAAACATACAACATGGCTCAGCATAGCTAAGTTTTAGCACCACTTATCTTGCAAGATGTTAAATATTATACTTTGAAACTGTTTTAATAATATGATTTATTAATAGTTAGTACAAAATTATTTATTTTAATAGAAAAGTCATAACAACACATTGCCTAGCAACAGACTTATCATAGACCAAATATGTGGTATGTCTATAGTCTATAGGTCATATACATACTACTTTACATCCTCTCAATTTTTTTAAGAATTTATAGTAGATATATTCTTAAATCCTATCCTTGAACTCAAGTCTTGCAGTCTGGGACCGTACAGTGGTTTTGTTAGCATATCAGCTAATTGCAGCTCCGACAAAACTTGCTTGACTTTGAAGTCTCCGTTACTAATACATTCTCTTACAAAGAAATGTTTCAGTACAATATGTTTGGTGCGCTTATGATATTCGTACTTCCGGTTATATGCAAGTTTTACAGCTGATTCATTGTCCAAATTCAACACTGGTTTCTCCGTTTGGATCAGGCTGTTGAGTAGGCGATTCAACCATAAAATCTCTTGAGCAGATTCACTAGCTGCTATTAATTCCGCTTCTGTGGACGAGATGGATACTGTCGTTTGCTTCTGGCTTCTCCAGCTTATAGCAGCTCCTGAGAATAAGCACACCATTCCAGATGTCGATCTTCCAGTAGTCGGATCTCCTGCGTGATCTACGTCGCTATAACAGATTATGTGCGGAGACGACTTTTTCATAAAGGTCAACCCGTTTTGTTGTGTTCCTTTTAAATACCGAAAGATGCGTTTCAACAGCATAACATCTTTATTAGTAGGTGTTGCAAGGTTTCTAGATGCGACACCTACAGCATATGATAAACCAGGTCTTGTCCCGACTGATAGATAAGACAAAGCACCCACTGCTTGTCTGTATGGAAATTTTGCGTTGGTTTCAGTTTCTATTTCCGTCTTATTTTCTTTGATAATCGGCGTTGGTGCTGATTTGCAATTGGACATTCCATATTTTTCCAAAACTTTCTTTGTGTATGCCTTTTGGCATAATGTAATGGTCATGTCTTTGCATACGTTAATTTCCATTCCAAGAAAGTATGACGCTGGTTTGGAAGTTATCTTGAATCGTGCTCTCAATTCATTAATAAACTCGTCTCCCGCTGTGTTTGTATTGTAGACTACAAGTCCATCGTCAACATAAAGAGCAATAAAGACTTTCGATTGTCCTCTGATTCGAACATATAAGCATGGATCTGCTTCACACTGCTGGAAATCAGATTCTTTTAAGAATTCAGCAATGCAAGTATTCCAGCACCTCGGCGCTTGCTTTAATTCATAGAGACTGCGTTTTAGTTTACAGACTCGATTTGTGCCATCTTGATAACCAACAGGTTGTTTCATGTAAATCTCTTCTTTTACTGTGCCGTTCAGAAAGGCAGTTGACACATCGAACTGACATAGTTTTAAGTTTTCTCTAGCAGCAATAGCAACTAGAGATCGTACTGTTGTCAGTCAAACAACTGGACTGAATGTTTTATCATAATCCACTCCAGGTTGCTGTGCGTAACCTTTGATAACCATTCTGGCTTTGTATCTCTTGACGGAACCATCAGGGTTCATTTTTACTTTATACACCCATTTGCTTGGTAGGGCTTTAAGTCCTTTGGGTAGATGTACGAGATTCCAGGTTTGGTTATTACTCAAGGAAGTAATCTCATTATTCATGGCTTCTTGCCATTTTTCTTTGTCAGGAGATTCTATTGCTTCTTTGTAGGTCACAGGTTCTTTAGGCTTGTGAAGGTTTTCAATTTCTTCAGCTGCTGCTAAAATAAAATCATCGTATCGCTTAGGAGTTGTGATATTTGACCTGTCTCTCAATAACCTCGGATTAGCAATTGAGTTATCTTCAGCAACAGCAGTTTGTACCGTTTCATCACCATCGACAATGTTCGGAGAACCGGAAAGAGATTTGTTGTCGCTTTCTATATTTGTTAGTTCTACATGTTGAACTTCTTCAGTGCTATCGACCAAATTATGTTGAAACGTTTCATCGTCGTCTTGATCACTTGTGTCATCATCGCTGTCAGTTTGCTGATCATCTCCTTTTTTATCATCGTCAAACATAACCTTCGGTGTTTGTTGTGATGAAGTTTGTTTTGGTTTTTCGTGTATAAATACTATATTATTTAAAAGTTTGTAGATTTTATCTTCATTGCGTTCATCGTAATACATAACATTCATCGTTTTAATGTCTTTTGATATGATTATTTTATTTTTGGAAGGTATATAGATTTTGAAAGCTTTGGAAGTTTCAGAATATCCTACAAACATGCCAGGGATTGCTTTTGGTGCAAATTTGTGAACTTTTGTGCCTTTTATTAAAACATAAGTTTTGCAACCAAAAATGTACAAATGATTAATACATGGTTTTCTTTTAACCCACCGTTCAAATGGTGTTTGGTTCTGAATGGCGCTATTTATACTCCTATTTGATAGATAATTTGAAGTTGATATTGCTTTGCCCCAGAATTTTAATGGTACTTTTGCGTCAATCATTATTGCTCTTGCTTTCTCTACCAAGGTACGGTTTTTCCGCTCAGCAACACCGTTTTGATTCGGGGTATATGGTGCAGAGAGCCTGCGCTGTATACCGCAACTTCTTAAATAAGTGTCAAACTGCTTGTTTACATATTCCGTGCCGTTATCCGATTGTAAGAATTTAATTTTGTTCCCAGTGTGGGTTTCTGCTAACTCTTTATATTCTTTAAATTTTTCAAAGACTTCGCTTTTGTTTTTAATCATGTAAACTTGACTATATCTGCTGCAGTCATCAGTAAAAATTACAAAATACTTGTTGCCACCTATTGTAGACGTTTGAATTGGACCACAAACATCGCTATGAACCATTTCGAGGCATTCTGTTGTTCGTTGTGTGGTTTTCTCACGGGGAGCAGGTACTAGATGTATTTTCGCTTGAATACATGTTTCACATTCAGCAATGGATTCAGTATCATCAAAATTTAGACCTAGTAAAGTCTTGTTTTTAAGTGCAAGTTTCATATCTCTGACATTCATATGGCCAAGTTTTCTGTGCCAGTCATAGATTTTTGATGAATTTCTTGTAGTGATGATTGGAATTTTGTCATCATTCCCATTGGCTAAATTGTTGCGCTCATATTTATTAATTTTTATATAATAAAGACCATCTGCTTGTTTGTATGCTTTGAGAGTTATTTTTCGTTTTGAATTTCTGACCGTCGCTTTATTTTTGGTAAACAGGACAGAGCATCCAGCATCTGTCATCTTACTGACAGACATCAAGTTTGTGCTGAGACTAGGTACATACAGCGTATTCTGTAAGTGTGTAAGCGCCATGCCATCAGCATTTTTAGATACAAAAGAGACTGTACCTTTTCCTGTAATCTCTGCAGTGTGTTCCTCAGTTGCGAAGTTTAATTTACTGGATGTTTGCTCTAAATTTTTGAATAAGTCTCGTTGATAAGTCATGTGAGAGGTACAACCACTGTCTAAGACCCATGTGTTTTTATCAGGCTCATTGTTACATGTGAGAAGGTTCTGCGTAGCAAAATGATTCTTTTGAGAGTCGTTTTTGTGTTTAATAGGCTTCTCATGTTCTTTTATCCAACAGCTTGTACAAATTTTGTGACTCTATCTTTTGAAAATATTACCTTTTCGTTTGCAAATTTTGCAAGACACGTAGAGAGCTTCTTCGTGAAATGTTTCAGGTTCGTCATTACTAATCAAGTTTTGGCTGTGACGAGATTCACATTCTTCTAATATTTTAGTTTTAAGCTCTTCGGGCTTTAAAATAGTGTCTCGCGATTCTATAGCTACTCTGAAATTTTCATATTCTGAAGAGAGACTGTATAACATCATGATTGTCAACATATCCTCGTTAATTGTAACGTCCATGTCTGCCAGTTTGTCAACTGTATCCATAAACTTGTTTAGATGACTGCGTACATCGTGTCCTTCTAGTTTTGCTAGGATCAGTTGTTTTAATAAAGTCGCCTTTCGAGCAGGTCCCTTACTGGCGTAAATTTTATTCAATTTTTCCCATAAAACTTTGGCAGTAGTGCAATTTTTAATTTGTTTCAGTTCAGAAGGAGCGATTATGAGGATGAGCTCAGATCTCGCCTGTCTGTCTTCTTCTTTAGCATCGTCTGCTAGGGAAGTTTCGACATATTTCCATAGTTTGTTTCGTACTAATACGGCTTCAACTTGTATCACCCATGTGTCGTAGTTATCTTTTTTAAGATGATCGATTTTGTTTTTCGACATTTTTTGACAAGGGTACTTACGCAGTATATTTTGATTTCGTGTGTGTAGTCTCGTGCTTATTTTACGGACGAGAACCACGCTCTGCTACCATGTTAAATATTATACTTTGAAACTGTTTTATTAATATGATTTATTAATAGTTAGTACAAAATGATTTATTTTAATAGAAAAGTCATAACAACACATTGCCTAGCAACAGACTTATCATAGACCAAATATGTGGTATGTCTATAGTCTATAGGTCATATACATACTACTTTACACAAGGAAAACCAAAGAGAAAATCCTTCATCTTATGGGACCGTCATACAAGCTCCACCAGGTCGTAAAAAGTTCCTCCAAGACTAATTGCATGTGAGTGTTGTGTACATCAACCTTGGAAAAAGCTTGAGATGGGTCAAACACAAATTGTAAAGAAACTGGAAGTAGGCAGAGGCAATATGAGCCAGTCTTGAGAGCATTCCAGATCTGGAAGCAGTAAGTTTAGGTGAATGGTATAAATTGGGTTTGAGCCCAAACTTAAAAACCTAAATTCAAATTGAATTTACTATACGAACAATTATTATTTAAATAATTGCTGATTAATTAAACAAGACTATAAATATCTGGTGTTCTGGCTTTTGACGATGGTTGTTTCACGCTAATATGACGGCGGCATGGTGGAGCGTGGTTAAATGCGGAGAAACTCATGGGTATTTTCAGAATCATACAAACCAATTCAATAAACGTCGCGGTGGCTATAGACACATAGGCGCACTTCAAACAAACATCATATGGTAGATCTTGATGGTCAATTTAACACATCAAAGAAACACCGTAGGTAAAGACACCACTTTACTCCACCATGGCCGGCTGGAAAAGAACTTCCTTTACATTCACCTGAACTTAGTCAACTTTACCTCAACCAATCTCAATTATTTCCGCTTATATTAAATATCATAAATGTGTCCAACCGTTAATGTAATTAATGTTCACGGATCAGAGTGACGCCATCCCACAGAAGTTGAGTCAACCCACGACCGCCAGTACAGGAATCTATCTTCCTGCTGTAGTGAGTTTATGTCCGTGCCAACGGCACCAGTACCAACTCAAACATCTGACGTTTATCAAGACGCCCTAACCTCAACTTTGTAAACAAAATAAACAAGGTTGGGGAGTGCTAAACAAAGTGTTTCAGTGCCTGCAAAGAATTAATAACAAAGTGCCTTGAATATTCAAACTAATAAACCGTACGTAAAAACTAATAAAAAATTAATCAAATAAATCTAAAGTTAATAGGCAATCACATTCTCTGCTAGTGGGAATTAAAGGAAAGTTATAAGCATGACCAACGCTAGTCTGCTTAAAATAACTTAATCATTAATAAAGTAAATTAATTAATTTGGTTTGGCCGAACCAAATATAACTAAAACCACTTGTCGATACGACAAACTACTTACTTAATAAATTTTTAGGCTGTAATAGTAATTGAATAAATTAATTAAATATTAATTATTTAATTAATTTATTCAATTACTAATTAGTCCAATTAATTCCCTTTTTTTGTTGTTTATTTTAGAAGTTGCTGACCCACTAAGCAGGAGATTTTCGAATGCTAATGTGACATAAGAGCAATCAATCGGTAGTTAGCACATCTAGATTCTTTCAGCGTGAGGAATACAAACCTTGTCATTATTTTTAGATTGTGCCTAGTTGTTTATACTTTTTGAGTTGATAAAAAAAAAATTCTATTTTGGCAAATAACTCTAATGGTATCTGCTGTTACAACATTTTATAGTATTTTTTCTATACCTTTAGTATCTCATGCATGTATTTTTTATTTCCTGCGTCATTGCATCGTACGAGACCAAAAACGTCATTTGATCTTTTTACTAGTCGAAAGAGATCTTTGGTGTTGTAATGTTTTGCATAGGTTTGCACTTCTTTAGAGATTTCTATAACATACTTGTTTTTATCTTGTCTGAAGTTTGTTTGGATAGTGGTGTTGGTGTTCAGCAAGACACGTCTCTCGTTTCCGTTGCAGTACTAATAAATAAAAAAATTATCGGTATATTCTTAATGAGTAAACAGCACCGGTATTGCGGAAGCTTGTAGCACTTACTAACAATATCAGCTAAAAGTGTAGCCACAAAAACAAATTAAAAAAAAAACCTTTAAAATAGATATCTCACAAACGGTTAAGAATCGGACACATGTTTATGGAACTTTATTGGTATATTTTAACCTCCTGATCATGTTCATCGATAATGGCCGTTTTGTCCCACAAAAATGTATTTTTTTAACTTGTTTTATGTTATATACGGCTTGCATATTCACCAAATCATTGTAAATATTTTTTAATAAAAAATAAAAGCAGGTAGTTTCATAGAATCCTCATCATTTTACACATGTCTTTTTGTAAATATATTGTCAATACAACAAAAATAAACATTTTAAACCATTTCTGTCAAGACCTATTAATGGTTTGAAATGGGTTGTATCACTGTCACATATTCAAACTTATATTTAAAAGAAATTTTGTACATCAATAACATCAAATTAAATAATATGCATAATTACATTTTATTGCACGATTTAATGTTGCAGTGATAATTCCAGTTTATGAAAATAAAATTTTATAACGGGTTTTCTTTTAGAAGCACATTTAAATAAATGAAAGTACACAGAGAATTAATATCCACCTACACGGTTTTAAATTACATGCAAATTATAACCTTTGATCTCCAATTAGTTGTTAATGTAATAAAGTCAACGATTTCAGATAAGTAGGTTATAGGATTACGGATAAACAATTTATTTAATTATATTATATTGAGACGACCGCTATGTAATGACAACAGCAAAAGAAAATTTTATTCAAAATTGAGTCATTTAAATAGAAAATGAGTGACCTATTCAGTTTTATTTTTACAACACAAATTGATTTAATCATTATGATTATCAGATTTCTAATGATTAATCTTATTTTCATCATTAAAATTAACTTTAAAAAATGAAACATAATCACTTTGGATCATAATAATGTAACATAAATGATGAAATCACGCGAACAGTAATAGTTCTCGTTTTAAGTTAGAATATATAAATTATAAAATGCAATTTATAGTTATAAATATTAGCTTTCCATAAAAGTATAGCATATAATATAAATTCGTTTGGACAGTTAATTAAAGATAATATGTGTATAGCTATAAGATTATCTCGTATACATTGGATGCCGTTATAAAATACTTCAAATGTGTATTAATTTTTGTTTGCTGTATAATTTAATGCATCTTCGCAATTTATTAGCAGAAGCTACTACAATTTCCTACATAAATTACTGAAAGTTATGCATGAATAATTCCCATTTCAGCTTGTCTATAAAGAAAAAGCGCAATTTTACTTCGGTTCTATCACAATCAATGTTAGCATATAACAGATTTATACTCATTTTCTTTGCAATGCGGCATATCCGTTGCATTTGCTCCAAGAACTAGCCTGAATGCGTGTGAACATATTTACTCGTAATTTATTTCTCTATTTAGCATATTTCTCCATTAGGATCTCGTAAATATATCCGCGATGGTTCTGCTTAATGTTTTATGCGATTAAAAGTTGGAATTCGTTATTTAAATCAATATTGCATTAGCGTTTGCTTGAAAAATTTCCTGCTATAAATATAACACCCCGATGCATATGTGTCATACTATGATTATTTTACCAATAAAACTGTATATAATCTAGCCGACTTTTTAATAGACTCTATGTGCAATAATTTAATTGAGAAAGTAATCAGTTGTAGCACTTACAAACAAATTTATTTGCATTTATTCACATCACAGAAACCGTTAGAAAAGTTACCGCCACAATTAATACCATTTCAACATATTAATTTGTTATTTTTTCAATAAATTGTTATAATTTTACATATAGTGAAAGTAAGAAGTAGAGCAGGAAATATATTAAAAACATAATTTAACCTCATGTAATCTGCAAGTTAAAAACTGGCAAAGGTTTAGGTATTTGTTTGCACTTATCCTTTTATGCGCACTTGTAAGCTTTGATAAACAGCGTTATTTCTTATGTAATTTTTTCAACTTTTTCTTATTCTTTCCTTTTTCTTAGTATTACTTATTTTTTTGCTTACTACTAACTATTAATCTTATGAGAAAAGTTTAGGAAATAAACAGTTTCTTAGTTTTTATTAACTTTTTTTTTTTTAATTTGATTAAAAATTTGTTTATTTATTTATTTATTTATTTATTTACTAGTAAACAAAAGCTATTATAAAATAAGTATATATTTACAATTTTAAAAACATAAATTAAACATAAAACAACTAATACTAAAAGTAAGAATAAAACTTAAATAGTTACAAAATATTAAAAAAATCACGTATGGGTGTCAAGTGCACGTCGCAGGGTATTAATAGAATCTACTAAAAATACCTATAGAGCTGAGCAAGTCAGGACAGTCAATAATCCTACAAAGCACTTTGAATAGAAGTGTCACGTCAAAGTTAAAACGTTTTTTTTTTTTAAGACTGGTCATGTTAAATGTAGAGAGCAGTTCGTGTAGCTGCCTGCAAAGTTGCATTTATACGCCAAAAAACAAACAAACTTTTTTGAATATGTTCGATTTTTCTTTACTGACGGCGGTGTATGGAGACCACATATTTGAACAATACTCGAGATAAGGGCGTACTAAAGCGTTTTAAAGGATAATTAGCGTACAAGGGTCACAAATAGTTTAGAGTTACGCTTGACAAATCCCAAAAGTTGATAAGCTTTAGCTACGACATTATCGATATTTTGTGTAAATAAAAGGCTTGAATCAAACGTAATGCCTAAATCACAAATAGTGTTAACTCTTAACAACAATACATTCATGAGAGAGTAACTATACATCACCGTATAGGACCTCTAAGAAATGTCATCACTTTGCACTTATTTAAATTAAGTAGTAAGTTACTAGCCTGACATCAACTAGAAAAAATCTATACTTCTTCATTAAGTAGTACAGCACATCTAAAGACTGAATTTTTATGAAGATTTTAATACCGTCCGCAAATAATAATCAACGCGCATTAGAAAAACTGTGTACCATATTATTGATAAAGATATTGAACAGGTCCAAGATGTGACCCCTGTGGAACTTCCGACGTAACATCAGTATTACATAATTTCATAATTAGTATTTTGTGGTCAACAGTACCAAAAGCTTTTGAAAAGTTAGTGTAAACTGAATTTTTTTGGAATCTGTTTTTGAGCACATCTGTTATATAAGATTCAGCAAATAGGAAAAATACCCATGACCAGAGATAAGTTAAATAAAATAAAGGTTATATTCCGCTTTTAAAACAGTAAATTATTTTTCAAGAAAAGGTTTTAAGATTCAACTTCAACATATATAAAACAATCTTTCAGATTGGTGGCACTAATTCTAACTCGACAGTTGGTTATATAAAATTTGCATCGTTAATCTTTATTATATTTGACTTTTTAAAAAAGTTAAAAAAGTAATAGTCAAATTTATGGCAAAGCAACAACCCTTTGTTTGTATAAAAACTACTAAAAACACACACGCTTTTTGCAAAATCATTAACCAAATCTAGGGAACTGCATTACTAACATTAAATAAAACATTTTTATTTTGACTTCATATCAAAAACAATGGTACAAACAAGCATTTTTTTATTAGTTTTTGCTTTGGTCTCCTTAAAAGTAAAAACAAGGTAAAAAAAAAATTGTAACCTTTTGTTGAGTATTGAGGTTATTTGCTGCTAAATTTCTTTAAGCAACAAACATTTTGCTAATGAATGACTTAAAAAAACTCCGCACATGGCACAGAGCACAAAAAACGTGCAATACGCAAACGCAACTTGCTCAGCCAAATGTAAAGAGCCAAACTCTATCACATCTACTCCTTTTCTACAAATAAGTTATTTGCAAATTTTTTGGAAACAAGTTGTTTCTGAATAAGGCAATGAATGGTTTAATAATTGTATGTAAGGAATGGAACAAACCGTTCTCTTAACTGTACAATATTGCTAAGATATTAATAACATAGATCACCTTAAATAAAATAGATTTTTTTGCGGTTATGACAAAAAAGTTAGCCCTTAGAAGAACTATATCCCCCAAATTGTAAGGTTTGTAGATACAAAAGTCTTATCTTGGACAAAATAAATTCAAATATGCGCATCAGCACAAGGACCGAAAGACGGTAAAATAGAACCTAGTGGCTACGGAAATAATCGGAAGCGAAAAATCCCGTTGATCTGCAAATGATGTACTGAAGCAAAAACGGGACAAATGCCAAACTCACCAAAAAACGAGTGACGGTAAATTGTGTTCTGTAGTCACTTAAAATACGGTGAGGTGTACCGATGTCAACAAAGTAACTCTTTTTTATTTGGTTTGTTGTCGCAGTAATAATATCATGTTTTAAAGGATACAAGGTAACGAGTTTACTAAACACATCAAAAACCACAAAGATACACGTTACAATAATAACAAAACTTGGCAAAGGATCATTTATTAGTTTTATAGAAGGTTGCGGCATTTGTGTGTTATCTTAGAACGAATACCAGTTAAACGTTTGTCCGCTCGTCGTTGCAAAGTTGGTACACTGTGCATTAACTTAGGCAATTGTTTGTGAGCTGCAAAAGCTATAATACAAAAAGTCTTTTCAAAAAGCGTACTTTATCAAGTTGGCGAATTACGCAAAAGTAAGTACCTAATTTAAAATTTGTTGTTTTGCAGCGCAAGTACTCAACGCGCAATTCTAGGAAACAACTCTTTACACTTTTTAAGATACTTAAAAGCGCGGTAATCGGTAAAATGTTTTTTCTATAAAAAAAATGCCTTAGTGCGCATACCATGCTCAGCAATTCTTGTTTCAAGACCCAAGTACGGGGGGCACTGCTAAAGTTTGCTTAATCAAGTACTGCCTGTATTACCAGCGTTCTGCAATTATCATATTTGAAAAATTTAACGTTTTTCACCTATAATTCAGTTGACAGTTCGATTTCAAACTGCTCGGTTTTGTTTCAACAAAATTTAACGAGAGTAATAATTGTGTGAAAAATAAAAATTTCAAATCGTGACTTCCGATTGATGATTTTTTATGATTTTTGATCCGGTTTAACAACGCAGCAATGTGTGAAAAAACTTAGTTCATTATTTAGGGATGAAGCACCATCCAAAACTATGGTTTACAAATGGTTTGCAGAATTCAAGCGTAGAAGACCAACGTTTGATGACGATCTTTGCGAAGATCGTCCATGCACCTCTGTTGTCGCGAAAAATATTGATGCTGTGCGTGAAATGATTTTGTCAGATCGGCATGTGACCTATAGTGAGATAGAAGCATCCTTAGGCATTGCAACAAAACAAATACATACGATTTTGCACAATCATTTGCATGTCAGGAAGCTTTGCAGTCGTTGGATCCCACACAATTTGAAAGAAGAACAAAAATAGGCACATGTCAAGTGGTGCAAGGAAATGCTAAAGATATTTGAAGGGGGTCATTCGAATTCGGTATAACAACTGTATGGGTGTTTTAAAATGAACCTAAACCCACAAAAGAGGTGAGCACAAGAGCGTTTTTCATTGCCTGAGAAGGCCGTTGAAGCATTTAAATCACTTGTTTTGGAGATACCTCGCTCAGAGTGGCAAAATTGTTTTGAAGATTGGTTTTATCGGATGCAAAAGTGTATAGAATTCAAAGGAGAATATTTTGAAAAGCAATAAAGCGATTTACATAACGTAATTTGTGTTTTGCTTTAATAATAATAATAATAATATAATAATAATAATAATAATAATAATAATAATAATAATAATAATAATAATAATAATAATATAATTTTATTTCATTAGACACGTGTACAGTACAAATACAATACATATATACAAATATATACATATATATAAATACAACAACATGTGTGAAACAAGTCAAAGGTAGAAAATACAAAATTAATAATCAAAAAATTTATTTAAGGAATATGGTTCAATATTAAGTATATACAAAAATGTTTCCGAATAAATAGTTTATTGTGAACAAAAAGTAAATTTTTAATATCTTGAGGAAGCTTCTTAAAAAATTTAAGACAACTGTATTCACAGTTTGTTTCCGTTAGTGTTAATCGATGTCTTGGATATTCAAAGTAACCCTCTTTTCTTGTGTTGTAAGAGTTGGCAATTTTATATTTATTAAATGTATTTGGTGAGTTGGCTAAGTATGCAATACATTTATAAATGTATAACCCAAAAATTGTTAATAGATTGTTAGCTTTAAATACATTGCGACATGAATCTAAATATTTCATTTTAAAAATAATCCTAAAGCTCTTTTTTGAATTTTAAATAAATTTGCAAATTCGATGTACCTCCCCATATAATTATACCAAACTGCAAGCAAAAATATACATTAGCATAATAGACAGAAACTAGAAATTTTGTGTTTAAACATTTAGACAAAGTTCTTAGGGCATAGCAAATGTTGCTAATTTTTTTACAAAGGTATAATATGAGTTGGTTCCATTTTAAATTCTCATCTATATAGACACCTGTATTACATTTAATGAGAGCTTGCCCAACTGTAATGTTTGTGGGCATGTAATACTAGATCTACTAAATCTGAATAAAATACAAGAAGATTTACTCTCATTTACAATAAGGTTATTGTTGGAAAACCACTCTATTGTAGGATTTATAATATTGGTGCTGACTTCTATTATCCCTTCTAAAGATTTACCACGAATATTAATGTTAGAATCATCAGCGTAGTTAACTATTCTAGCTATATTGTTGTAAGGTAACAGACAGTCTGCAATATCATTAATATAAATAATGAATAGTAGTGGCCCTAGTGTACTCCCTTGAGGCACCCCAATATTTAAAGATTGTATTGTTGATTCACAATTTTTAATTACAACTTTTTGATTTTGATCTTTTAAAAAAGAAGCAACAAGTTTTAGCGCATTGCCCCTCACACTGCCATACTCAAGATTCTGCAGCAAGATATCATGATCTAAACAGTCAAAAGCTTTTGAAAAATCGAGAAATATTCCGCAAGTTACTTCACGTTTTTCCATGGCATTTATGATATCTTGTACATAACTTAAGATAGCGGAATCAGTGGATTTATTCGGAGTGAAACCATGTTGAAAATCGTTAAAAAAAATCATTTTTTTAAGAAAATTAAATAAGCGTCCCGCTATTAAATTTTCAAAAAGTTTAGAAAATGTTGAGAGAAGGCTAATGAGCCAATAGTTATTTATATCATTTTTATCACCCGTTTTGTATATAGGCTTTACTAACGATAGTTTAAGTGAAGAAGGAAATATTCCTTCTTTAATCGCTTCATTGAAAAGATGACATAGTGGTTTGGAGATAGATTGTATAGATTGTTTTAACAATCTATGTGAAATACCATCAACTCCTTGAACATTTTTATTCTTAAATAATTTAACTGTTGCATTCATAATATGAACTTTTGGCTTGGTGTAGTTCATGAATTTAGTTTTTTTTTAAGTGCACTGTATTGAACTTTATAGTAAGGATAGCGAATAGACAGTGATTCTAGTAATTTTACCGATTCTTTCATTTGTATTAGTTCTTTTGTAATCCATTTCTTATTGTTAGAAAAACTTATGCACTTTTTATAAGGTATACAGTTATTTAAGTGGTAGGTACATACATTCAAAAATTGACTAAAGTTTTTATCTGCATTTTGTCTTTCAAAATACAAATCCCAGTTTTTGCTGCTTAAAGCCTGATTGAATTCATCTATATTCTTAGAGGTTGCATTTCGTTTTTGAATAGTTGTAGTATAAAGTTTATTTATTTTAACTATATTGCTAATATTCATTATTATAGCCCAGTGATCTGAAATAGTTGAATTAAGTACACTACAATTGAAATCTGCAGACAAATTAGTAAGAAAATTGTCGATGCATGATTCAGTTGTAGGTGTTACTCGTGTGTAATCTGTAATACAGTGTTTTATTCCATATGTATGGAGTAGTAAAATAATGTCTCTGGTTATTCTAGAAGTTGCATTAAAGTCTACATTAAAATCTATATTAAAATCACCGGCAATGATTAATTCCTTTTTTTCTTTATGTATCATATCTAATATAAAATTTAATTTTTCATAAAATTGTTTAAAGTCACTCTTAGGAGTTTGGTATACAGATATGAGTACAACTTCTGTATTATTAATTTTGCATTCTATACCTGTGCATTCAAAATTAAAGTTCTGACCTAGGTTACATATATCTAATCTATTTTTGCATTTAAAATTTTTACTAGTGTATATGGCAGAGCCGCCGTGACTTCATTCTGTTCTTTGCCATACCGAAACAGATTGGTATCCTTCTAAATGAATATAGTTTGATTTGTCTTCATACAGCCAATGCTCGGAGACGCATAATACATCCGGTTTGTGAACCTCACAGAAGACTTCTAATTGGGCAATTTTATTTCGAATAGATTGGAAATTTTGATGAATTATAATAACATCATTATTTATCACTTCATCTGCAATTTTATGTGTAAAAGCTTGACTTAAATGTGATTTATTTGAGGCGGTGGTTTCATTAAAAAATTGTAGCGACACACTTCTATCCCATCTTCCCATGTCTCTGGATCTCGGAGATTTTCTAGTAATGTCATATTGCATCCTATTTTAAAGGAACTGAATGTTGGCTGCGGATGTTTTGTAGCAATGCGTTTGCAGATAAAATCATTGCGTTTGAATTTAGTTTCCAATTTAGTTATTAATGTAGTTTCAGACATATCATATATCATATCATCTTCAGATATTTTTGTTCCTATTATTTTATTTTGTTTACGTTTTTTTAATTGCGCTGGAATTTCCATTCGCCTTTGCCTTCGTTTTCGTTTTTTTTTGTTTATTGAAATATTTTCAAGAGAGGAACCATTAGAGGAGCTCTCTTTTGTATTTATTGCTGGTTTCTTTTTAGGTTCTATGGGAATATTTGCTGGTTTAGCTATTTCCTTATAGGTGGCAGTTGCTGCTTTATATGTTAATGCATTTTTCTCGTCTTTGTTTTGGTTATTTTTACTTAACCTATCTATTTGATTGGATTTGACTTAAGTCACTACTAATTTCCAATATTAGTTGACGTAAAGCCTTTATTATTATATTTTCCGCAAACTTTGTCAGAGTCCCTCGTATTCTTTTTGTATAAACTAAAAGTAATAAAAAGATTGTCAATATAGGCCTTTCAAAGTGCAGTGCTAAAAAAGCTTTTATGCGAGATTCTCAGAGCAAGCTTAGCATTTTCATGTATACCAAACAGCTGGAGACCGGTAAAGGTGGTATTTATACCAAAACCGGGTAGACCCACATATGCCCGGGCTAAATTATACAGACTAATCAGCTTGACATCCTTTATGCAAAAACTATTAAAAAAATAGTCGACAGGCACAAAAGGCTCGGACCACTACATCAACATTAGTATTTTGTGAGCTAGCTATGCACTAGCCTATCAGCAAATGGGAGAACACTACAGAAGTCAAAGAAATTGCTTTAGGTGTTTTTCTGAACATTGAGAGGGCATTCGACAATATTACCTTCAAATCCATAGCAAAAGCAATGGATCTTCTCGTCCAACAATGGATCAACTTCATGCTCAAGAACAGGACTGTAACTATAACATTATATAAAAAAACTGTAAAAACCAAAGTCACCTGAGGGTGCCCACAGGGGGTGGTACATTCACAAGATGATTTACTACAGATACTCAACAACATGAGCATTTTTGCTCTAGGCTACGTAGACAATATTACTATCCTTGCATACGTTTAGTTTAAAGCAACCGTGTCCAACATAATAATGAGTACACTAAATATTGTAGAAAGGTAGTGCAAAAAAGGGTTATTAGTTAATCTAAGCAAAACAACGATTGTACCGTACCGTTTACCACAGACCAAAAAAACCTGAGAATGTATGGAACCACGCTCCCGATCTCAAAAAATATAAAATATCTGAAACTTAAGCTTGACAAATATGAGAACGAAAGCTATTTGGGTGCTTTTTGCATCTATAATGATGGTCGGACGTACATGGGAATTAACACCTAATATGATCAGATTATTATCGGTGGTGGTAAGACCCATTATCACATACGGAGCAATTGTATGGGAAGAAAAAACTACTCTCAAGTGTTCGGCCAAAAAACTAGACAGACAAAGTTTAGAGACCAGCATGTTTGATGAGAACGGAGCCAATAAGAACAACGCCCACGGCAGCAATAAAACTACTACTGTTGTTACCGTTACTTTACCTGATGGTAATGACAAAAGCTAGACAAACAGCATACAGGCTGCAGACAAATGAACACACTGTAAACTTTGGGACCTACAGACCTAACATAACAAATGTGTTCTATGATAAAAAACTTTAATTAAAGGCCACTGCATCAGTAAGAAATTTGATGTAACAATCAAGGGGTGGTGACAAAAGGCTACCCAAATGACAACCTCACCTGCACGCGGTGCACCCTGCTAGAAAACCAACGAGGCTCTGTCGACCGAATATCTGCCGGAATAAGCAGATAATCTCTTGCTAGCCAACAGCTACGGGTGGAGGAGCTGGCAAGAGTAAAGGTACCCCCGTATCCTTGGGACAAGAAAAGATTCCTAAAGGCGGATGAATCTAAACAGATCAACGGCACGAGGATATGGTAGGCAGCGGAAAACCACAACATTAAAGATCCTTTGGGATATTCCTAGTAGAACCAATCACATGAATACAATAGTAACAGAAAACCGTACTGATCATGGATCTCGGAGTCCAAGATCCGGCAAGAGAGGAAACATCGCAAAAGAAGAAAAGTGTAAGGCCTCTCGGGTTGTCATCCGGCAAAATCCTTACATGGCAAGTGTAATACACACAAAGCAAAAAACTCCAGAAACCAGGAAAATGTCAACAATTAAAAGTATCGGTACCTGGAATGTGCGTAGCTTGTTCGAAAGTGGAAAAACTGAAAACCTATTAAGGGAAATAAACAGACTAAAAATAGACATCCTCGGAGTAAGTGAGATGCGATGGAGAGGGTCTGGCGAATGTCAAGTCGAGGGATACACTATCTACTATTCCGGGAACGACGACTCTAAACATTAGAATGGAGTAGGCATAATCGTCAGTCAAACTTTAAATAAGGCGGTAAAGAACGTCATAAACATATCTGATCTTGTAATTATAGTGCAAATAGAAACAAGACCAATAGCGTGCAATATAATTCAAGTATATGCACCCACAGAAGATGCACCAGATGATGTTATCGAGTTGTTCTACAACGATCTAAAAAAGGCAACTGATGCAGTTAAACCGCATGAAACAAACATAATTATGGGTGATTTTAATGCGAAGGTGGGAAAGGGAAGACGAGAAGGTATTGTAGGCGATTACGGACTAGAAAACTTAAACGACCGCGGAAACAGACTGGTTCAATTCTGCTTGGATGAAAACTACGTCATCACAAACACATTTTTCAAACATCATCCAAGGCGCCTGTATACGTGGACGTCTAATGCAGACAGATGTGTAAGAAACCAAATAGATTTTATCATGATTAATAGTAGATTCAGAAATGCAATAAAGAACGCCAAAACATATCCCGGTGCCGATGTACATACAGATCATAACCTACTAACAGCATCTATAAATCTAACACTGAAAAAATGTGTTAGAACGCAAAAAGTACTCCGTATAGACACACAAAGGCTAAAAGATCAGACCGTAAGCTCAAAGGTTAGGAATGAAATAAACGAGAAACTAACAACATGGAGTAATACAACAGAAAATGCAGACATAGAACACACGTCGAAACAGCTGAAAACCACAGTAATAGAAGTAGGAGAAAGGTATCTAAGACCAAGCGAAAGGCCGAAAAAACAAGCATGGATGACCGAAGAGATACTATTACTAATGGATTCCAGAAGAGCATACAAAAACAAATGCGTACTAAGATATAAAGAAACCTTGCACAAAAAAGTGAAGCAGGTCGCTGGTAACCACAAGCCTATAAGATCCCAAATGCTAATGGACGAGCAAAACACTATATTAACATCAACAGAGGATAAACTAAAAGAGTGGAATAGATACATAAAGAATCTTTTTAAGGACAACAGACATGAACCCTATAATATCAAACTACTCGGAAATGACGGAAGTGACATAACAAGATCAGAAGTCGAACATGTTATTGCGAGAATAAAGAATGGGAAGGCACCTGGCCCCGATGAAATACACGCAGAAATTTTTAAGATCCTTAAAGACAATAGTTCTCACTCAATAATAGTAGACCTATTTAATAATATATATAGAATAGGTGAAATACCAACAGATTGGTTAAAATCAACTTTCATCACCTTACCAAAGAAATCAAATGCGAAACAATGTAAAGATTATAGGACCATCAGTCTCATGAGTCAGGTATTGAAACTATTTTTGAAGATCATCCATAATCGTATTTACCGCAAATGTGAAGAGTCGATCAGCGAGTCCCAGTTTGGCTTTCGGAATGGGTTCGGCACAAGATAGGCTCTTTTCAGTGTACAAGTTCTGATACAACGATGCCTTGATGTCAATGTGGATGTTTTTGCCTGCTTTTTAGACTATGAAAAAGCATTTGACACCGTAAAAAACAATAAAGTAGTAGATATACTTAAAGAATTGGGATTAGACGGGCAAGATATCCGCATTATAGCCAACCTGTATTGGAACCAAACAGCAGCGGTGTTAGTGAACAAAGAACTGTCAGAAGAGGTCGTGATTCAAAGAGGGGTGCGACAAGGCTGTGTCCTCTCGCCATTACTTTTTAACCTTTATGCAGAAAAAATATTTTGAGAAGCATTGGATGGCAAGAACATAGGAGTAATCGTAGGAGCCATAGTGATCAATAACCTGAGGTATGCCGACGACACCGTTCTATTGGCTACGAACATGGAAGACCTACAAGAACTAATGACAACCGTTACAGAGCACAGCTTGTCCATGGGTCTTAAACTCAGCCTTAATAAGACAAAATGGCTCGTCGTAAATAAAACCAGCGTAAATAACCAGCTGAATCTAAGAGTTGGAAATGAGGTGGTGGAACGCGTCAACTCTTATAAGTACCTTGGCTGTAACGTAAACGACAAATGGGACATGACATCGGAAATTAGAAGCCGCATCGATAAGGCAAGAACAGCTTTCACCAAAATGAAGAAAGTGCTGAACAACAGGCACTTGGAAATCCCCCTCAGAATCAGATTGTTAAGGTGTTATGTGTTTAGTATCCTGTACTACGGCGTCGAGGCTTGGACACTTACGGAGGCTATGTGTAAGAAGGTGGAGGCTTTTGAGATGTGGACTTACCGTAGAGTGCTGAGAATTTCTTGGGAGGATCAAATTACTAACGTCGAGGTTTTGCAAAGAATCAATAAGCAAACAGAAGTTCTCAACACAATAAAGAGAAGAAAACTGGAATACCTTGGTCATGTTATCCGAAATGATAAGTACAAGTTACAGCAGACAATAATACAGGGTAAAATACAAGGTACGCGCACTCCATTCCACCGTAGAACATCATGGCTCAAGAACCTTTGCCAATGGTTTGGACAAAGTACAAGATCCCTATTTCGAAAAGCTGCAGATAAAATTCAAATAATAAAATTGGTCGTCAACGCCCTTGGAGGGCATGACACATAAAGAAGAAGAAGAAGAATACCACATCAAAACAAATGAATAAAGAATAGATACCTGAGAACAGTCAACGGAACTAATTGGTACACAGATTGGTTCAAAGAACTAATAGGTGCCAGGGCTGGAATCTACAATGACAAACACCAAGGAAAGCAAACTTTGCTACCTCTGGGTAAACATGCCTAAATTTTTCAGGCAGAGGTGCGCCAGATATTGAGATTGAAAAGAGACTAAAACCAATCAGACTAATAACTATCATGTCAAACAGTCAAGCGGCATTGCAATTGCCAGTAATAAAATCTAAACTGGTTATGACTTGCATATACAATCTAGAAACAGTTGCCACAACCTACAAAGTTTGCCTAGTATGGCAAAGGGGACATTTACTGGACCAGAACCCGCTTTTGGAACCCCATACGAGACCGAAAAGAAATAATCCGCAAAAGTGAGGTGGAACACAGCAACCTGTGGAAGGGCTGTAAGAAATTGACACATTCAAGAATATAGTATCTACCAGGACCATATCTCATAATATTAAAACATTGGTGACACAAATAAGTCGCATCAGGCTACAAAGGCTCACAAAAATTTATTACCAAAACTTGCATTTGTTTAAAAATAAATCTAAGAAAAAAACACTAAGATAAGATAAGAGCTGAATATGTAAATAATTAGTAATTTTACTAGAAACAGTTTATATCAGCATCACTGAGAAGCGAATGTTTGTCTAATTTTATCAAGAATTTAGACAACTGCGCCAACCTGATGCGTTTCTAGTTTACATTATTTTACTATTAGCTAAAATTCTTTTTTTGTCATGGTTTAATAATAACTTCTTTTGCATTTTGGTTATTTTCTAAATTTTATTAGGACATTTTGAGGGCATTAAATTGTATTTCAAAATAAGCAAAAAAACTTAATTTTGCGGAATAATAATAATAATAATATGTCTTTATATTATTATTATTATTATTATTATTATTATTATTATTATTATTATTATTATTATTAGCATACATGAAAAATGCAAAGTTCTACGTAGCACCGGTCTTTCACTTAACACTTAATTTGCACAAAAGTTTTGTTCTAAATCTTTGTTTCTCAAAGTCTCGCTAGTGTATTTGGTGTCAAACTTGTTTTTTAACAATTTACATTTAAAAATTGCAATTATTGACTATCAAACACTACATGAACAGGGCATTCTAATAGTGACAACTTGATTAAAACATTAAAAAAAATTAATGAAATTAGTTTGAACGGTGATACAAACTGCCTTATAGAAGGTTGAAACATGTTACGGTTTTTAAATATATTTATGATATACTGTACATAGTAAATGTGTTTTATTTATCTTAAAATGAACAATCACATAGTAACGGCCACCACCATTCAATTTAAAACAATTACATTAATAAGTTAAATAAAAAATATATTTTAATTATTTTAATAGTTATTATCTTTGATCTAAGCTTGAATTGATTCAACTAAAGTGTATTATAAATATTATTGTTTGACGTTCATTACTTCAGAATTTGCTATAAATCTTTACGATTGATTATATTGTCAATTATTTAAATAATTTACGCTAATCGATTGCAGGATTATAAAAGTTTTTGCAAACTCTATAAACAACCGCGATAATATTTCATAGGCTTATTAATAAACGATATATGCTAATGCAAACGTAATGCATCAATATTTAAACAACTCCAGCAATTAAATAATAATTACAGTCTGCAAATATACATATGGAGTAGCAGCAATCATGCAAAATTGCATTTAATGTTTATTGACTATAGAAAACCAATCAATTTCATCAATTAGTTATAGCATTGTGAAGTCATCAAGCAAGAGAGAGCTTCCGTAATAACAAAGCATAGTATTGAGTTTCATCCGTGTGTATCAGGGATGTGATCTCCATTGATGTAGGGTGCTTTTAATAATAATAGTATTATATTTGATATTTCCCTTCAGAAGATTGTCAGGTCTGACTAATTGGCAGAGATCACATTGTCTGACGTAACGTACACACAATACCCGAGTTATATACGCATTTCCGCTTGCCTCAGCATCGTAATACGTTAGCATCATCTTAAGCCTGACATATTAACCACTAAGAGAATATATATTATATTAAGATAAGGGAGAGAAATAACATTATTAATTTGATATTTTACTACTTATTTGCAATGATTTACTTTAGGTAAAACTAACGAATCAAACAGTTAAGCACTTGTAATAGATCTTTTTCTAATGTTTACTTTACACGTCTCCCTAAAAGTAATAATTATATTTAATAATATAGGGAAGGTACTAATTGCTGCCGAAATGAATCTTGATGTGTGTCGACATAAAATGTTACGACCGGGGCTGGCTAAAACGACAAATGAAATAAATGAGTTTTTAGTTCACCCCCCGAAAATACTAATGCCCCGACTCTCTTTATGGCTCCTGTTATTATTTTTCTTGTTTTTGCCATTATATTATACCACAGATTTATGTTGGTTTTTACGACCCATAAAATATTATTTATTTATGTATGCACAATTTCGTAATAATTCTTGATGTTAATAAATTATTAAATAGTTTAACAGGGTCTAAGTGTTATACACGATCTAATTATGGGAGATTGCAAGCGTTAATTGAAATGGATTATGGTCATAAAATTATTTTACAATAACTAACAGTGGGTCGTAATTAGAACTTAAATTTTAAATACCGTTCTTACAAAATATAATGATTTGTTGTGATAAGTTTAACCATGTGTCTGAAACAACTCTTGCTGCGGAGAAAATATTTCTCTTTAACATTTAATTTGTACATTTTTATAAATTACATTTATTAAGTCCTAGAAATGATCACCTTTAAAAAATACTGGCTATACATGTATATCAGCATAATTAAAGAATAAATAACAATACAAATACAATTTTAATGCAAAAACTGATGAATTGAATTGATTAACTTTATATACTTAAAACGTGCAATAATGCATTGCAGTTGCAACATAGCTAGGCAGGTAGAATAAAATTTAATAGTTAAAAAATAATCACTAATAAAATAGAATAAGGTAATTGAATCTATAAAAAATTCTACAAGTTATACTATTGCCCGTATTAGACTGACAATATTTATATCTTGAATTATATACATATATAAAAATATTTAAATCTTAAAAAGTCTGTAAAATGCACAAATAAACATCAATTTTATTGTAATTGAAATTTTAAGTACATTTTTAGGTTTTCTTTATAATTAACACATAAAATGTGAGAAATTGCATTTATAATATAACCCAAATATGTTTTTAAAACTGTTAATGCGTGAATTTGTTGCGTAAATTATTAAGAAAAACTAAAAATGTTCTTAAAATTTTAATTTACACTAAGATTGATGATTATTTGTGCATTTTAGACTTCTTAAGTTTTAAATATTTTTATATATATATATATATATAATTCAAGATATAATTATTGTCTGTGTAAAAGCCCCTACAGGTTCGCAAACTTGCCCAAACGTTCGTGATTCGAGATTCAAGCAGGTTCGTCAATCGCCCATTCGTGTACCTTACACACGATGCGCGAACGTCCCCCAACGTTGGCATTCTCAATATAGGCAAACTTGTCTACCAACGCGACCGATAGTAGTGCGCCGTGATTACTTTGTAAATTTTTAAAAACAAACCATGTGTGTAATGAAAAGAAATTATAGCTGCAAGCACTATAATACTTCTTGTGCATAGATGCATAGGAAAGTAATGAATTTGAAGTAAAAGGATCTAATCTTAAATAATATAACAAAAAATTCATCCAAATGTTAAATTTATAATAATTTAAAATAAACATAATTTATAGTAACTTATATTATAATAAAATATGTTGGTAAAAACAGTAATTGTTTTATTTTTATATAAGAATTACCACACAATAGAGGTCAAAACCATTATTTAATCATACATAATAAACGAACGATTCACAACAAATAGACGAGTCTATGCAAACCGTGTGTAGAAAGAAAAGATTCGATTCGCCTTTGATTCGTGCAATATTTTCCGCCTACCAAGCGAACGTAGACAAACGCCAACATTCGCGGTTCGTGTACCCTACACACGATCCGTCGAATGCACAAATCACGAACGTTCGGGCAAGTTTGCGAACCGTCTGTAGGGGTTTTAATACCGGCATTACACTTAGTTTTCAGATATACACTTTGCGTCAAAGAAAAATTTACGTAATTCCACCTTTTTAAATATTTTTATTTATTATTATTATAACAAAAAGATATACAAAACCACAACAACGGCACCAACTAAACCTTACCAACAGAAAAGACAAAGAGTGGATGACACACAAAATAATAGATGTAATGAAACTGCCCAGCCAACAGAAAAACAAAATTGTGCATTTCTACAAATTCATAGACAACAACATTAAGACAAAATTAAACAGCCAAATAAGAATGGTTAGCATACACATGTCAGAAAATAGATAACTATGAGAAAAATACAACTAAACTTTAACTAAAAAAAAAAAAAAATGTGCGGAAAAACAAGAACTTGCCAACCAGATATTTTATGGAAAAAACTGTAATCTATTCATAGAACCAGACATAAAAATTACCAGACGGCGCAAGTATGTAAAAACTGCTAAATAACAACCAAATAGCACCAACACGCTTAGGCTCAAATGGGACAGGCCCGGCAATTCTAAAAAACAGACTTGAGCACGCAATCAAAAACTCAAAATTAAGTAAAATATCTGGCTTTGATAAAATTCCAGCTGAACTGATAAAGCTTATAAATAAAGACCTTACCAATATTCTATTAAAACTATTCAACAACATATACAAGACAAACAACAAGTTACAGACCTCAATATTCGTGACAGTACCAAAAAAAAAATAGAGTCACAGAATTATTGTCCTAATAAGCCACAACCTAAAGATCTGCATTTTCAAAAAACTAAAAAAAAAAAGGATTAGCAAAACGCAGTTGAGTTTTAGGAGAGGCATGGGAACTAAAAAGGCACTAGGTATACAGATGATTAATTTTGTATAAAAACAAAATACGCCAATAGGACTCAATATAATTTTATTAATTAAAACATTCTAAAGATTCGTGAACGTTTCAACAACTTCTGTTGTCTTCTTCAGCACTACAATATAAGATAATTTATTTTTTAATTAACTAATGAAATGGACAAAATATCAAATAGTCAATAAGTATTAAAAAAAAAAACATAAAAAATATTAAAATACATGAGGAATTTTACACATTAAAAACAATTTAATCTAAATAGCAAAAATAGCATACAAATACAACATATTAAAAAACATATAACTTATGTAAATTATCTATTATTTACTCACCATATTTCTTTTAGTGTTTAATTTGAATTTGATTATTAAATTTACCAAATAAAGTGCCATAATTCTTAAAAACTATGTTACACCTATATAGATGGTATCTGCAATTGAATGAATATAATTCATTTCTTCCTTCTAATTATGAAACAAATGGAGGACCACAATAGAACAATATGAAATGAATTTAAATTTTTACATCGTATCATTCTTGAAGGACATGATAATTTTATTTATTTAAAACAATTTTTTTCAATTTTTAATGTATATGAGGGTATTTTCACAAGTTATATGTTTAATATTATTATTAAAAGAAATTATCCATGTGATTTTAAGTTAATAATATTATGATAGATCACACTTAAGTTTTCACTGTCTGTTTGGAAATTACAAGTTGAGTTTTTTCGAATATGTAACATTTCACTGCTCAATCTTTTTTTGTATGATGGTTCCACATCTAATATCATTGTTTTGATGAAATTAAAGTGGTGACCCTCCTTTATGTGGTGACTACATAGGCCTGTTTTTTCTAAATTATTTCTGCAGTCACGTTTATGTTGGTTAATGCGATCTGCTAGTTTTTGTTTTGATTGACCTATGTAATGTTTACTACAATTATTGCATGGAATTGAATAAACCGTATTTTTTGTAAACATAAATGGTGTTTTGTCTTTTAGCTTTGTGAATAGTGATCCTACTGTTTTTTGAGAATTAAATGTTATATCAGTGTAATTGTCTTTTAACACTTTTTTTAATTTATGTGATAAGTTATCTACGTATGGAATGGAGTACCAATTTTTATTAATGTTGTTAGGTTCTTCTATATTAATAAGGGAAGCTTCTATGGGTTTATTATTATTAAGAATTGTGTTTATTAGTCTAATTGGATAACCATTAGCAATTAATTTATCTCTTAGTAAGTTAAAATTCTTTTTATGAAATCTATGATTACTTAGGTTTAAAATTCTATTTTTATTCATGTTTATTATGTTTATTTTATGACTCAATTGATGATTGGAATAATAGTTTAAAGTTCTATTGCTATCACATGATTTTTTATATAGGTCTACAATGATTTTATTATGTTCTTTAATCAATAATAGATCTAGAAATGGTAATTTATCTTGTACTGAATGTTCTATAGTGAAATTTAATGATTCATGGAAGTTATTAAACACTGATAATATTTTATCAATTTTTGAATGAGGTAAGATGATCAAGGTATCATCCATATATATTGATAATGATAGAACCTTAAATTCCAATTCTTTTAGGCACTCATTTACTAATTCGTCTATCACCAGCATTGCTAATATGGGGCTGATTGGAACCCCCATTGGAGTGCCAAACGTTTGTTTGTAAAAATTTCCATTGAACTGAAAAAAACTATGTTCAAAGAAGTGATCTATTATTTTTATAAATAATTCTTTGTCAATCTCTGTGTATGTACTTATTACTTCCCATTTTTTGTTAATTATGTTTAGAACTAAATCTTTAGGGATATTCGTAAATAAAGATTCCACATCTAGAGATATTAAAGTGTGGTCATCAGGAATTGTTATATCTTTTAATTTATTTACTACTTCAATGGAATTTTTTACATTGTATTTGAAGGAATTAGTTAAATTATTAAGAATACTGGAAATGAACTTTGAAAAGATTGAGCAGTGAAATGTTACATATTCGAAAAAACTCAACTTGTAATTTCCAAACAGACAGTGAAAACTTAAGTGTGATCTATCATAATATTATAAACTTAAAATCACATGGATAATTTCTTTTAATAATAATATTAAACATATAACTTGTGAAAATACCCTCATATACATTAAAAATTGAAAAAAATTGTTTTAAATAAATAAAATTATCATGTCCTTCAAGAATGATACGATGTAAAAATTTAAATTCATTTCATATTGTTCTATTGTGGTCCTCCATTTGTTTCATAATTAGAAGGAAGAAATGAATTATATTCATTCAATTGCAGATACCATCTATATAGGTGTAACATAGTTTTTAAGAATTATGGCACTTTATTTGGTAAATTTAATAATCAAATTCAAATTAAACACTAAAAGAAATATGGTGAGTAAATAATAGATAATTTACATAAGTTATATGTTTTATAATATGTTGTATTTGTATGCTATTTTTGCTATTTAGATTAAATTGTTTTTAATGTGTAAAATTCCTCATGTATTTTAATATTTTTTATGTTTTTTTTTTTTAATACTTATTGACTATTTGATATTTTGTCCATTTCATTAGTTAATTAAAAAATAAATTATCTTATATTGTAGTGCTGAAGAAGACAACAGAAGTTGTTGAAACGTTCACAAATCTTTAGAATGTTTTAATTAATAAAATTATATTGAGTCCTATTGGCGTATTTTGTTTTTATACAAAATTAATCATCTGTATACCTAACCTCAGGAAGGACGTTTAACCAATTACATCTAAAAAGGCACTATTTCAATAAATGATTAATACACGTACTACGGCAAAGATGTGTAGTTATAAACAATAAAAAAAAACCTTTGAACACTAAAAATTGTTAGAGAAACTAAAAAAAAACATTGATAGCAGAAATATAAAAATAATTTCTTACTTTTACTGACATCAAACAGCCAAAACTGGAAAAGACCTCAATGAAGAAATTGAAATATGTTGGGAAGTCTGTGTACAATAAAAATATATTTGAATAAAACATTGTCAGAGAAAACAAAAAGTATCATTATATACAAACAATACTAATATCATAACTGACAACACAAAAGATCTGCAGCACCTGCCGATGATATAACTTAGAAATAAACATAAAAACAACCAAAAAAACCACAAAAATCCTAAATTAAAATAAAGCATTTATACACATTAACAACAAAACTATAGAATAGGTACTCTCACAAATACATAGGAACGTAGGTAACAGAAAACACAAAACACACAAAAAAGATTAAAAGTAACATAGAGATATCCCTGGCAACACTATTTCTAGTGACAGCTGATTTCTGCTCAGTATATTTTGCCATTTCATCATGAATAGACTTACGCCAGAACAACGCTTGCAAAATTGTCCATCCACCTTATGGAAGATTTTGCAAAAAGATCTCGGTTTACAAACTTACAAGATACAGCTCGTGCAAGAGCTGAAACCGCGTGAACATTGTATGGTCGTATGTTTGGAGAATGTGAAAAAAAACAAGATTGTTCTTGATTCTCATTTTTTCAATGGTCACGTAACAAAATTACCGGATTTGGAGCGAGGAAAATCCAAAAGCCATTATTGAAACGCCGTTACATCCACAAAAACACACTTTTGGTGTGCTTTATGGGCTGGTGGAATCATTGGCTCATATTTTTTTTTAAGTTTTGCCGGCCAACACGTGACAGGTAATGAAAAGCGTTATCGTTCAAAGATTATTGATTTTTTTGTTATAAAAACATCCTTAAATTAATACTTAAGAAAATAAATAGATTAAAAAAAAAATACCATGGCTTTGCAACCTGCCGGGCTGGTTTGGATGCACATCATTTAATTTTTATTTAGGGCAGCAGTCAACAAAATCCGCATGTTTACCAATCACCAATAAAAAATGAACTTAAAAAAAAGAAAGTTCCTAAAGCAGAGGTGGCCAACCCAAATAATCTTGCGGGCCACTTTGGAAATGCATCATAACTCCGCGGGCCGCATATAAAATTATATATCGATTTATTAGATTTAGACTCACTATAGACATTTTTAAAAAGCTCGGAAGTAAGAAGTGAACTAAAAATTAAACCTATAGAAACAGTAATAGAGGAGAGGCAGCTAGGAAGGCTAGAACTCATACACATACTGAATCAAACCAGAATAACCAAGAAAATACATGAATTGAGAATACAAGAAAAAAAACAAACAGCTGGTCCAAACAGGGCCCACAAAGTAGCAGAAAGAAGAGGAATAGAGTGAAGCAAAACAGCAAAAATGGCTTAAAATAGACAAGCTTAGAAAATAATAATAAAAATGTTATAAAATAATACATCCGACACCCGAAAAGGGTATTAAGGACTAAGAATAAATAATAATAATATTCTGCAAATTCATAACTGTAAACTCATAAATAAAACAGGCAATATCGGTCATATATATGCACAAGAATATTATTTTAAAATCAAAGTTAATTTTTTGTCATAATTTCTACAGTTAATTTTTGAATATATGGATGCACAAATAATGTATTTTTTAAATAAATTGGTTTTCACTACTTTAGTCCATTATAAAATAAATATATTTTGTAAAAGTGTTATAAATCTCGCGGGCCGCAAAAATGTTCTAGGCGGGCCGCATGCGGCCCGCGGGCCGTGGGTTGGCCACCCCTGCCCTAAAGATTAGAACAAAGAAAGCTAATTTTACGCTAACGCTATTGTTATTTACCACTAGAACTGCTTTGACAATTACTATTACGTTTGCCCCTATGCCGTTCAGCATTTGAAAATAATGTTCAACTTTGTTGTTTAGTAAAATAACTACCACATCTTTTTTAGGCTGCAGTCTCACTGCACCACCCACCGCCACCAACTAAAATTCGAACACGTTAAATCATATGGCGACGGTCCCACTGATTCACTATTCTCGCCGGCATCTGTCATTTGGTAACCACCGTTTCATAATTTCAAATCGGTTGGTGGTAGCGCGGCAACGGTTGATCGTCATTTGAAACATACTAACTTGATATTTTACAAATCAAAACATAATCTGTCATTTTCGCTTTGATATTTGAGAATTTTAAAAACGGTAACATGGGAGAAACATGGACACCATCCGACATTGATAAACTAATTACATTAGTAAATAAAAGGCCCGAAATATAAATATATAAATATAGCATTCTTCTACTGGCATAGAAAAGAGTGGGAAATTTAAATATTTGGTGGTCACCAGTGGCTGCAGTGAGACCGTAGTACATTTTGGTGGTTAGTGGCAAACGGTGATAGTTGGTGGCGGTGGTGCAGTGAGACTGCAGCCTTAATCAAAGCAAACTCAGTCTCGGTGTCTAATGAACAAGAAATTGATATTTCAAAATTATTTTCTGTGTTGATTATTATATGTGTTTTGATTTTGAACATTAATTTTAGAAATGCCCTCAGGTTTTTTTGTCGTTGCTTTGCCTAGAAATCATATTTCAGGTGTCAGGGTTCTGTTCAAAATTAATAATAAAACTTTTTAAATTGGTCAATAATTCTTTTTTCTCAGGGTTACGATGTGTCTCTACCGATGAGATCTAAGGCAAGTTTTATTGTTTTAGCTTTTTTGATGAATCAAGTGCATTGGTGGTTTTATCATTACGCTTTTTTCTTGTACTTGTTTAATGTATGACGACAACAACGTGATTAATTTGTTGCGTGTAGTAGGCAGCAGAAATGAATCAAATAATAAAATGTAAATTGTGATAGATACAAAAAATAGTTAACTGTGTTTCTTTAAACTGTTTTCAACTAATAAGATTGTACTTTTGTTATAAAACTGCCAACAATTCCCCCTTCTTAATGTAGTTAACTACGATGGTTCATCCATTTGATGGTTATTTGTATTATTGTGTAATTACTAACTAACTAGTATTTAAAAAAAGTTTACTAATTCTATTTGTAATTTCCTACAACTTAACATTTAATCAAAATATCTAAATATGGGAGTC
Source organism: Tachinus rufipes (assembly GCA_963932245.1). Classification (NCBI taxonomy): domain Eukaryota; kingdom Metazoa; phylum Arthropoda; class Insecta; order Coleoptera; family Staphylinidae; genus Tachinus; species Tachinus rufipes. Next base: position 92,857,003 of record OZ010743.1, read on the forward strand.
GTAATCTAACTAATAAAAATAAAATTATACTTGTATTTCTGAGCTAAATAAAATATGTCGTAAATAGCGCAGGCTGTAATTTTCCCATATGCCATTCGCCATTTAATACAGTGAACACAATCAATCAATAAATAAATGGGACATTTGATTTCTGATAATAATTCAGACTTCATAGAAGTACCGACATTGTGAAATCTGGTTTTCATACGTAATCTACAAACTGTAATTAATTATAGTATGTATATTGATTGATTAATTAACTAATCATGTATTATTTTTAATATAATATATAATAAAGCAGTCAAAAATAATGGAATGCTATACGAAAACATTTATCCCTTTTTATCATGAAATATTTCCGATATTTGCGACAAAAGAAACGGGGGAAAAATAAAGCAAAGATAGAAATCTGTCTCATAATTTGTCATTAATTCACTTCTTTTGTTTGTTTTTACCGATATTAAAAACAAGAAGCAACCCTCTTTCAGTTGACATCTAGACATAAATCTCACAGCACAATAAATATCTGTAAGTGGACGACAAACACAATACAACAAAGCCAGATTCGAACTGACAAAAAACGCCATTTATCAAAGTCCGCGTCTATAGGTAACTGATTAAAAAATATCTTATTTAAATAAGTTCTGCTGATGATTAATTGTGGCCGGGATCAAGTTCGCCATACATTCGTGTGTGAGGCAGTTTCAGATCACCGCGAGATATATTATTTGTTTTCTTTAGCACCTTTCCACTTCAAACTGAATTAATATGAGTGTGATGTCTTTTAGATTAGTTTTTTATTGATTGACTTCGCTTTCGCTTAACGATAATCACTTTATCCAACACTCTCCCGAACCACTACTACTAACTACTATATGCATCGGCATGCTCTTGTGATAACAACTTTTTATCGTTTGGGGGCGACTCCTTTTACACTAATAACATGGATTTCATGCAATATTTTACTTTATTACCCACGCAATTGTTAAGTATTTAAAATATGCATTTGCCATGAATTAGGGCACACATTAAATGTTATCAGAAAATACACGTGTTGTATTTTTGAAATCTGTCATTAACATTAATTTATAATGTAATAACTAATAATGCATGTAATTCTAGATATCGCATTTCATTTTACTATTTACTATTACTATATTACAGTATTTCAAATTGCGTAAAATTAACTGTTATGTGTTGTTGATGATGATAATCGAGGTGATGAGTGGGGCTAATACCGTGTGATAGTTTTAAATTTAATAAAACAAAAGCTCATTTGTAATTGTAATTACGAATGAGTATTCTAATAAATATATAAAGTATGTTCGTGGCTTGTGTATTAAAGTATTCAATTAGAAAACTGATTTTGAATCTAAAGTGTGATTGCCAAATATTATAATTTAATTAAATATCTTTACTGCATTATATATAAATATGTGTTTGTATATTCTATTAACTACACAGTATTTCTGTCAGTAACTTCAACCCAATTGTTGCAATCATACATATTACACAGTGCGTTTGCTAGTAATCAAATTTAAACTGTTTATGGCTTGCACAAACAATCTAGAAGCATTGGCAATGAATAGTAATATATAGGGAATAGAAAAAAAACCGTTTCACAAAAAGGAAGAACAAGAACTATTATTAGACTTAAACCTCTTTGAGATTAAAAAAAAATAATAATAAAAAAAAAATCTAAGACAAACTTGTAAAAAGAACTCCTAACAGAACCATACAAAATTAGCGTGGTATTACATATAAGTCAAATTAAACTACAAAGCCTTACAAAACTGATAACCTAACAATGTGACCTAAATAAAAACATGCGCATAATGATGGAGTACTTATGTCATGCATGTATGGAGGACAATGATACTATTATAACTGCTAAGGAAATGTAAACCAAGAAAAGTGTACAATAGAAGATCATGCCTGCAAGTACGTACTACCTTGCCAAAATGTTAGCTTTGATCAGCCACTGTGTATTTGTATTTACCATAATAGTCAATTATTTATTCAAATGACAATTAGGTTTAAGACACAATCACCCGTGTGGGATTAATAGTTCTCCATCTGGTGCCTCTCCAGATAGCAAATAGGGGATGCCTCTTAGATAAAGGTGTTACTGGAAAAATAAAATACCTGTTGCAGACCAAAACTAGCACATCAGCGTATGACTCAGACTGAGCTGCAAAATAAGATGAAAAAAAGCTGCTATTCCATTATTTATTCAAAGATATTGAAGAATGACTTCTCTAAATGTCGAAGTAAGATAGTCACAGATGGCAATGTTTTTAGATAAAATCATTAATGGTAAAGAAAACTCAGTTAGCAATTGTTACTGATTATTGTAATCGAATGCCAAAAGCCGGAATGAGAAAAGACAAAGCCTTTTTAGTCGTCATCTAGCAACATCCTTGTAAAATTAAAAATGCACCAGTTCAAATGGCAAGATACAATTAGAAAACCTTATGGAAAGCTAGTAAAATACACAATGTAAATCAAGAAATAGATAGACTCCAAATTAACATCTTAGGATAAAAGAAATCAGATGGTTAAATACAAGTCAATGCTCAACCCTAAACGGTACGATATACTACGCAGAAAGAAATAATAACCATCATAAAAACGGGGTGGCAATTATTGTAGCTAAAGAAATAAATAAATTAGTGATAAATTTCTTTCCCATATCAGACATGTCATGGTTTTTATTCAAGGAATACTGAATGTAAAAAAATGGATGCACTAGTTTCTTAACTATGGCATGTGGATATTCTATTCCCCAAATACGACAATTTTGTTTGTTTACAGAATTCTAAGATAGAAAGGGGCCTCGTCCAAAAAGATGATTTTTTGGTTAAAATTAGAGTCGACATTCAATTTGTTTAAAGCCCACTGAGCAAAACAAAAACGGGCACCAAGGTCGGCTATTTTAATGTTTTAGACAAGTTGCACTTTGAAACGCAAACATACCAAAGCCTTTGTGAAAAATCCGCCTCAAAGTGGTTTGCCAAATATGCTTTATGCTTTTTATGCTTTTTACGGCTATTTTACATCGCCACAGTAAGTCTACGACTTGTTTAAAGTGGTTTGATGGGACCAACAGCTTAATACGTGACTTCCAAACCACGCTGGTGGATAAAGAGCAAGTTATTATTTCAGCCATATTTTGGGGATCGAACCCGGGACTGCTCGCATGATATGCAAGTGCTCTACCATTGAGCTATCACACCAACTTCTGCGTCAAGTTGATGTTCAAAATGGAGAAGAGCTCCAGTTACGACCACAACTGCAATTTTTATTGCACCCTAATTTGGATAATTGATTGAACTGGTCACTTAATCAATTATCCACTCATTTATTTATTTATTGAATACATAATATTTAATATTTAATTAACTCAACTGTAATTTTTAGCATGGATTCCGACCTTTCTGATAGTGAGGTTTTTTCTATTCTGCTCATTGAGGTCCAGAAGAAAACTGATTACATCAAATCGCAAGACACCAAGATAAAGATCTTGGAGGAATGTCTGGTGAGGATAGTTGAAGACGTGTTGGAGAAGATCGACGTTGCCTTTGACAAGATCCAGAGAGCCAAATACAATCTTGGCTCTACTCTCCAGGCTCTCCATGACGACATCTCAAAGGAAACAAAAAAGATGATTGCCGAGATTGCAAAGCAGCCCATACTGCAAGCCATCCCTGCAGGAACCCCGGCAACAACTCCAGCCGAGCCCCAGCTCATCAAGACACCGGATCCCCGGGTTTCCTTCAAGAAGCGGGCCGAGAATCCGATCAACTCCAGTCCATCTGATGAGAAGCAGATGGAAACGGAGAGCAACGTTGCTGCCCACCCTGTCGCCCCGCCCCCAGAGGAAAAGTTCCAGACCATAGGCAAGAACGGAAAGAAGAAGTCTAAGAAGTCCAGGAAAAACCCGGGTGAGTCTTCCTCAACTTCTTTGAATATTAAGCCATCAGCCAACCCCTGTCAGGTGCCTTCAGCGCCAAAAGGGCCTTCAGTCCCCAATTCCAATAGGTCATCAACCCTGTCAGCCCCTATGGCTCAATAGGCCGCCTTGGGCCAGACTGTTGAACCCCTAGGCCTTATACGTCCTTCATCTCCGCCAGTACCCACAGAAGGCGCTGGCACCCGACGCCCACCCCCCATTACAATCAGGGAAAAATCTTCAAGTATAACAAAATCAGTATTGATAAAGCTGTAAACGTGATGCATCTTTGCACTTCAAATGATTTTTGTGCTGTCATTGACCACTGCACTGCCGCTAACGTGGTGCACTACACTTTTCAAACAGAAGCTGAAAAGACCCTGAAATACGTCATTTGGAACATTCCCGATTGTATCACGACAGATGTGGTATAAGCCGAGCTTATCGCTAAGGGGTTTGATCCTTCTTCCGTAACACTCATGGGAAGAAACGGAAAATCCTTTCCAATGCTTTATGTTTACGAGATTTGCGGGCTTTGTTGTACGGATGAGTAGAAACGCAAGACCGCAGAGATTGCACAATGCCATCGTTGTAAACGGTTTGCTCACACGGCATCTCAATGCAACGCACCATATGTGTGTGTTAAGTGCTCCGGGGCTCATCAAAGCTCCGACTGCGCTTTTTCTGAGGAGCTCGGACACGCCGGGTGCGGTGGGTCGCACACTGCCCACAATAAAAAAAAAACCTGCTAAACATTAGCAGACTACCGCCCCTCCAACGGCTACACTTAAAGCTAGCAGGGACGTGTCCTACGCTCAAGCGGCGGGTTCTGCAAATAGCGCAGATATTATTGATCGCAATCAGTTGCTGCTCCGCTTATCCCAGGCGAGCGGTGACAATTTTAAAAAGTTAATACTAACTTCTGTTCAGGTTTTAGCCAACTAATGGTTAACTTCTCAGATTTGGTCAATTAGTCTGTTTTCCGGAAATAGTGTGGTACAAGATTTCCACAATACCATGCAACGCCTATAAGGCTGGCTGGCACAATAGGTGCATTATGTAACTTCAAAACCAGTAATTTATTTCTTAGTTAGTTGGGAAGATACTTACGCCCGTAAAGCGTCGAACTTTCATATGGCAGTCACTTAGGGGGGGGGGGGTTAATCGGTAGGCGTTCGTGAGGATGAATCCGAGACTTGCCAAGTCTTTAGGAAGATTCCCCTCATAGCTCCCCCCAAAAAAAAAGAGTTGATGTTCCTGGGTGCCCGCGTATGCTTCGAGCAACAGAAGCGACAATTTTGGCAGAACGCTTTGGATAAGTATGCTTGATGCGCGCATTGTCTACCAGCATCTCAGTTTCTGAATAATCTATTGAGACCATCATAAAGTTTTATCAATCTTACTTGTGTTTCACTATTTTATTTGTATATAACTAATGTAAAAAATGCTCATCAGTCCATCCTCTACATAAAGTGTTTATATTGTATATTAATTTTATTTTTTTTCTATTGTATTTTTTCTACAACTTTCATTGCAATTTAAGGCTTATTTTATAATTAAAACCGTTGTCAGCATCATTTTACTAGGGAAAATAAACTAATTTTACATCTTGTCGCTGTTACTGTTAAGTTTGCTTTAGCCTAGCTAGAGCGTCTTGTTTTGCTTTTGCAATAATATACTTAACAAACGTAAAAGTACTTATAAGCATATAACCATAAGTCGTGATGTAGGAGCTCCCACCAAACAATATGTAATATCAAACAACGTATAAAAACTTTGCTCATATCACTTAATTAACATAATCTCCCAGGTACTATTGTCGGTATATATAATATTTATTTATAACTATTGTACTGTGTTACGCATAAAACTCTGTCTTAAAACCCAGTAAATATTTAATTTTTTTTGCAGATATTATCAACCTTAAAGCTTCAAATACTAGCTCAAATCATGCTTTCAACAGGTGTTAACACAGGTTAATTCCAAGGTCTCAAATGGCATTGTGTAAAAAACAATCTTAACAAACAGCATAGCATCAATCTTATCTATTTTGGCAAAGCACTGTCAAACGTACATTAAATTTATCTTGAATATACAGCACAAGCAAAATTGCTTTAAGATTATAATCCAGGAGTTACGTAACGTAACAAAATATTTTTGTATTTTTGCAAAATACGACTACACAGCGTTTTTCAAGTCGTCTTTTGATAAAAAGCATCACCATTCTCAAGTGTTTTTTGAGTTTTGAAAAAAGATAAAAGTTGGATGTTGTAATTTCCTCAACGTCTCAGAAATCTGTACAATATTTCACTGTTTGCGCAAACATTTGTGCTTTTGCCTTCTTAGGTGTTAGAAAACCACTGTATAGACTCTTGTTTTGTTGGAGGATAACAGTACACCCGAGTCTTATATTCAGTTAAAATGCTATAAAAAAGATCTTCATCTCCAATTGTTGTTTAAGACTTTAAACTGACAAATCATCAACAAAGTTACAGGTTTGGTGTTGATTTACAGCTAAGAAGAATTTTTTTGCGATATTGTTTTCATAGCTAAATATATATAATATAAAACTGCCCTCGTATAGAAAACAAATGGCATTAACATATTATAAAGTTATTTTTTAATTAAATATTAAGCAGCGTTTATAGAGATATAATTAATAACAACTTAAAACTTTTTCGAATATAAATAACAATATTACTAATATTTTATTACTAGATATCTGTAGTATCAACTAGGTATTTATTTTTTATATTTTATAAATTTTATTGATATTAATTATTATAGGAATACAGTCATTCTACTAACTTCCACGAATAATAACGCATTATAATATAATTCATCTCAAAATAACTAATATATTGCATATCATAAAATTAATCTAATTGGTACTACCTTATATTTATTTACCCTTGTATAGTTCTCCGCAGTGTTTGTCCTCTTAGTCACCTTGAATTGACGTATCGGTTTTGCTCCACAAATTATTGATGGAAAAGTGAGTTCATACCGCAATTTGTATTCCGATATTTGCACAAAAGTAATTTTAATGTGTTTCGGTAGTGTTACGAATATAATCTCATCAAAATTCAATCGCGCCGGTTAATAAAATGTAAGTGATTCATCATCCGCAGAGATCGACGACATAAAAATTGATACATTAAAGGTTTGTGTTTTGTATTTATATTCAAATATAACATATATGGTGTTTATATGGGATTTGTAATTGCAAATATGCGATTATAACTTAATAGTAAGTTTCTTAATATACTGAAGAAATTATTATTTATTTAATGTAATGCGATGATGACCGATTGAAGCCGATCGGAATATTTGTTTCATTATACAGAGCGATTTTTAATATATGCAGTTTGGAATGTAGGTTACTAAATAATAATTAGTATTAATCATAACTTAATTTTTTAGGCGCATTACCATAAGCTTAACTATTTTGTTCTGTGTATATTTATTTCGCGTTTTAAAGCTATTTTACATCTTACGACTTGTTTGAAGGGAGTTGATTGTTTATTGTAATTAACTAATTTAAAAAAATCAAAATAGACAATAAACATGAACTTTATTTTAAAACTTTATAATAAAAAGCAAAAGATATTCAATGAGTATATACAATAAATAAATAAACAATCAAATAAAATGTACTTTTTTTTAATTAACAAGATTAGTAATTAATTATTTAAATCAGTAAATGTATTTTTTTTGTGACTGCAAATAGTGTAAATTAAATTTGTTTAAATTATACACCAGAGCATTAAACTCAGTTGTGGTATAATATACAAATAAAATGTATATGATTGCTGGTAACTTTGAGTGCAGGAACACTAGGACAATAATGGAAGAAACGAGAATGAACTTTGTGACTTTTTTCTTTGGTGAATTTTGTCATTTTAGTAAAAGCTAAGTAGCATTTTGTATAATTTTACTGACGTCATTTTTATGAAAAAGTCACATCTATCAGAATTTACCTCTTGGTTGTATATGCAAACTATAATCACTTCTGTTCTATGCACACAGACGCTAGCAACTATCCTATCTACGAATCTCGAGAAATACCATTCCGAGATTTGAAGAGTAGGTAGCTAAAAAGCACAATTTACCAATCATTAGTTATGTTTATGTGCAACCGGAGATAAAATACTTAAAGAAAAAGTGATTTTATAGTAGAAAAAAACTTTTGTTGACCTGGAGCTTTAGCGGGTTTGTCACAACACAGATGAAGTTTTGGTCGAAATAGATTAGATATTAGTTTTGAGGTAATTGAGAATGTAAAGAAGACAATCAATAAAATAAATAGTTAATCAGAGATATATATATATATATATATATATATATATATATATGGGTGATTTTATTACTTTTCGACCAATTTGAAAAAGTCGACCTCTTTCATTTTGCTCAAATTTTCAGGGATCAAAATATAGGTGAAAAAATTGAGATTCCCCAAATTTTGGGCCTTATAATAATGCCTGTTCAAAATGACACACATTTGAATGGTCAATTTTACAATAAAACGTCTTTTTTAGCTTATTTTGTATCTCAATTTTTGGGCTTCTGGAAAAAGATAAAAAGGTCTACGATGTCTCAAATTATTTCTTATTACATGTACTTTGAAATTCATATTATTATGTTTAATATCGTGGCAGTCATTTTGATATATTAAGCTTCAAACATTATTCCAAAAAAAACCGTAAATTTAGCAGAATTGCAAACTTTGCTTTCTTTAAACCGTTCTAACTTTGTCAAATCTTTACAAAATTTAATCCACAAGGTCTAGATTTCTTCGTGTTTAATCGCTTTTTAAAGTGATCACACAAGACTTATAGAACCAATACGTATACACCACTATTTTGATGCAGGAAGTTGCACATATTTTTGCGATCTTCAAAACTTGTAATTTTCAGGTCCCAAAAAGGCGCTGTCACCCTATGTCGATTTTAGTAAAAATTTCAGTAAATACTCTTTGGAGCACAAGAAAAAAGGGTATCTATATGAGAAATGGTATATCGGGCATTATCAAGAATTTTTTAATATTCAAAAATTGTCAAAATTGGCAAACCGTACATTTTTGTATCTCAGTTTTTGGGTCTTTAGAAAAAGATAAGAAGGTCCACGATGGCTCAAAATATTCCTTATTACATGTACTTTAAAACCCATACTTGTCTATTTAATGTTAGGGCAGTCATTTTGATACATCAAGTTTCAAACATTATTCCTGACCTCTTTGATTTTGCTCAATTTTTCAGGGATCAAAATATAGATGAAAAAAATGAGATTCCCAAAATTTTGGACTTTAGAATAATGCCTGTTCAAAATGACACACATTTAAAGGTTACAAATTTTACAATAAAACGTCTTTTTTAGCTTATTTTGTATCTCAATTTTTGGGCTTCTGGAAAAAGATAAAAAGGTCCACGATGTCTCAAATTATTTCTTATTACATGTACTTTAAAACCCATATTTTTATGTTTAATATTGTGGCAGTCATTTTGCTATATTAAGCTTCAAACATTATTCCAAAAAACCCGTAAATTTAGCAGAATCGCAAAACTTTGCTTTCTTTAAACCGTTCTAACTTTGTCAAATCTTTACAAAATTTTATTTGCAAGGTCTAGATTTCTTCGTGTTTAATCTCTTTTTGAAGTTATCACACAATACTTATAGAATCAATACGTATACACCATTATTTTGATGCAGGAAGTTGCACATATTTTCGCATATCTTCAAAACTTGTAATTTTCAGGTCCAAAAAAAGCGCTGTCACCCTATGTCGATTTTAGTCAAAATTTCAGTAAATACTCTTTGGAGCACAAGAAAAAAGGGTATCTATATGAAAAATGGTATTTCGGGCATTATCAAGAATTTTTTAATATTCAAAAATTGTCAAAATTGACAAACCGCACATTTTTGTATCTCAGTTTTTGGGCCTTTAGAATAAGATAAGAAGGTCCACCATGGCTCAAAATATTCCTTATTACATGTACTTTAAAACCTATATTTGTTTATTTAATGTTAGGGCAGTCATTTTAATACATCAAGCTTCAAACATTATTCCAAAGAAATCCGAAAACTAAGCAAAACTGCAAAATTAAGCTTTGTTTAAACCGCTCTAACTGGTAAATTTTAAAGAAATTTGATCCACCATGTCTATATTTCTTTGTGTTCAATCTTTCTTTAAAATGATTGCATAAGACTTATAAAATCTATACATATTCACCACTAATTTGATGCAGGAAGTTGCACATGTTTTTACGATCTTCAAAACTTGTAATTTTTAGGTCCCGAAAAAACGGTGTCAGCTTATGTCGATTTTAGTCAAAATTTCAGTAAATACTTTTCAGACCACAAATAAAAGGTTATTTATATGAAAAATGGTATATTGGGCATTAACAAGAATTTTTTTATATTCAAAAATTGTCAAAATTCAGAAAATCTAAATCACTTTTGGTCTATCTTGCTTTGTTTTTGAGATAGTCAACAAATACAAAATATTTAAAAAACTTTTTATTTAGCAAAAAACACAAACAAAACAATATTACGTGTGCATTGATGCAAGCTTTTGATACTTGTTAAAACAGTTTTCTTTGGTTTGGTTAGTGAAATTTGATAAAAATGCTGTTCAACATAGAGAATACGCAAATATCATTTTTGTTTACGGACTCTGTAATGGTAATGCCCTAGCAATTGAGATTTCCTGAGAGAAAACAACTTTTTTGACGCGTTTTTTAGTAAAAATGTTCACCCATATTATTATCAAAAGTAAAACACCTACAACCGGGCGACGCAGCACAACGACTTGCATTTTTTCAATGGCTTCTTTATCATTCCCAATATACCATTTTTCATATAAATAACCTTTTTTCTTGTAGTCTGATGAGTATTTACTGAAAGTTTGACTAAAATCGACATAGGGTGACAGCGTTTTTTCGGGACCTGAAAATTACAAGTTTTGAAAATAGCGAAAACATGTGCAACTTCCTGGATCAAAATAGTGATGAATATAAATTGATTCTATAAGTCTAGTGTAATTACTTTAAAGAAAGATTGCACACAAAGAAATTTAGACTTCGTGGATCAATTTTCTTTAAGATTTTACTAAGTTAGAACGGTTTAAACAAAGCATAATTTAGCAATTTTTCAAAATTTACGTTTTTTTTTAATTAATGGTTAATGCTTGATTTATCAAAATGACTGCCCCAACGTTAAATGTACGAATATGGGTTTTAAAGTACATGCAATAAGGAATATTTTAAGCCAACGTAGACCTTCTTATCTTTTTCCAGAGGCCCAAAAATTGAGATACAAAAATATGCGGTTTGCCGATTTTGACAATTTTTAAATATTAAAAATTTTTGGATAATGATATGATATGAATAACTTTTTTTCTTGTGGTCTAAAGAGTATTTACTGAAATTTTGACTAAAATCGACATAGGGTGACAGCGTTTTTTCGGGACCTGAAAATTACAAGTTTTGAAGATCGCGAAAACATGTGCAACTTCTTGCATCAAAATAATGGTGTATACGTATTGATTCTATAAGTATTGTGTCATCACTTCAAAAAGAGATTCAACACAAGGAAATCTAGACCTTGCAAATCAAATTTTGTAAAGATTTGACAAAGTTAGAACGGTTTAAAGAAAGCAAAGTTTTGCGATTTTACTAAATTTACGGGTTTTTTTGGAATAATGTTTAAAGCTTAATATATCAAAATGACTGCCACGATATTAAACATAATAATATGAGTTTTAAAGTACATGTAATAAGGAATAATTTGAGCTATCGTAGACCTTATTATCATTTTCCAGAAGCCCAAAAATTGAGATACAAATTAAGCAAAAAGTGACGTTTTATTGTAAAATTTCTGACCTTTAAATGTTTGTCATTCTGAACAGGCAATATTCTAAGGTCCAAATTTTTGGATATCTCATTTTTTTCATCTATATTTTGATCCCTAAAAATTTGAGCAAAATCAAAGAGGTCGACTTTTTCAAATTGGTCAAAAAGTAATGGAATTACCCATATATATATTTGTTTGGTTGGAAATTATGAACAGTGGTTAGTAGTTTCATTTTCTATTTAATTAGCGTTAACTGTTCGGTCACAAAGCGTGTACACTGTAAGAATAAATGATGCAAAATTCTTACTTGTGTACAAAAATATTGTTTATATATAGACTAGCATTTTTTTTCATTAGATTAAACTGGCATAATGGTCGGTGTAATATTTTGTTTTATCACTCAGATTTACAGTTTTATATATAATATAATAATATCTGTCCGATTGTTTCTTTTTTTTTTTGCAGTTTATTATAGTATTTGTAAACGTTCTCACTGTATTACACATTCTATGTTTTACTATCTTTTAACTTCACGGGTATTACGCTGTTTGGGATATTTTTTTTTGTGCATGTTCCCTCCGCTGTCCAAGTGCTGTTGATGTGGACTTGTTTACAAGATACGCCAGGTTTTTTACATATGTGACTAAGGTTACTTCTTTGAGCATTAAGTCTAGGACTTATTACATTTCACAGAAAAGGACGAACATTTAATTAAGAGTTTCTTGTTTTTTTTTACTACTATTGTCAAAATCTACCAGTTAGTTACCTTTTTCTTCTTACTTGACCATAATACCAGACCAAGGTATGGTATTAATGGTTGATGGTTGATTGTGTTGCTTTTGTAAAAGATGTTTTTTTAGGTATAGAACTTTGAACTGAACTAAAACTCATAAAATTTATGTTGGCTTTATTGGAAAGATAATTTTATGACATTACTGCTTAAACACGGTTTGGGGCATATAAGCGCGGCGGCTGGTTTGAATGAAGTGCAATCTGGAAGTACAATTTTTGATCAGTTTTTTGAGCAACCGGGGCCGTATATCGGCAATAACGCGGCAAATGTTGGCTTCCAGCTAATCTAACGTCATTGGTTTATTGGCGTACACTAGTGACTTTACATATAACCACCGAAAGTAGTCCATATGTGTGATATTACACGACCGTGGAGGCCAATTCACTGGTTTGTTACGCGAGATTATGAGGTCAGCAAATGTTTCTTGTAATAAATTGATTGTGTCCCGCGCTGTGTGGCATGTTGCAACCAAAGTTCCTCCACAATAATGCCATTTAACTGGGGAACGAAAAAGTCATAATCATGAATTGATAGCTCTACATTGACTGTCACGTGTTGGCCGGCGTCGTCTTTAAAGAAATTGGGCCATTGATTCTAACACCAAGCACACCAAACAGTGTGTTTTGTGGATGTAATGGCGTCTCAATAATGGTTTCTGGATTTTGTTGCTTTAAATCCGGCAATATTGTTTGTTTACATAGCCATTGAGCCAAAAATTATCCTCATTGCTGTACAAAAATTTTTGGTGAAAATGAGGATCAAAAACAATCTTGTTTTCGGCTTATTCTCCGAACGTACGACGCATATAATGGTCACGCGGCTTTAGCTCTTGCACGAGCTGTATATTGTAAGCTTGTAAACCAAGATCACTTTTTCCAAAATCTTCTATAAGGTGGACACAGCTATAAATGCTGTGCACAATGGCAAATCGACTCATTTTGGTATTTCTCATGACTACGCTCTGCAGCTGCTACAACTTCTTTGGTGCGCAATGTACGACGTCTCTGCGGAGGCACATTATCAATCAGACTATGCGTAGTGCAAAAACGAATAACTTGCTCGGATGGACAATTATGTCTACCGTAAAATGGACGTAGTTCACGGTAAGTTTTGCAAACTGAACTACAACTTTTGAAGTAAATTTGCACAATTTGTAAGCGTTGTTCTGCCGTAAGTTTATTCATGATGGAATGGCAAAACATACTGAGCAGAAATCAGCTGTCACCTATCAAATTGACTGATACTAGAAACAGTGTTAGTCAAAAAACAAACTTCTAAAAAAATCACCTTGGATAGTTTCATTTATTTTTTAAGTTTAGTGGCACAGTTCATTTGACATGTCTGTTGCCGTCTCTTTTTTTAGGTTCGTTAAGCAGGATTCGTTTTTTTAAGGTATGGAAAACTGCCATTATGTAATTAGCCTCTTTATTAGGTTCAGGAAGATTTTTGAGTACTATGTCACTAACGCTTTTATGTCCTCCGGTAGAAATTTTCTGGACTCTTTTTGATTTTTTTTTTTTTATGCAAGTAGCAGCTATTCTTTTGTAGTTTTAGTTTTTCTTCCGCTGTTAGCTTATTTATTAATTGTTGTTGCCTTATTTTTTTATTACGAACTTGTATGGATACTTTTTTGGCATTTTATATATATAATTTTTACATTTTTTTTTTTTAATTTTCCTTTTTTATATATATATTTAACCCTGGAATCTTTTATCAGAGGTTTATTTCATGTCAACGTAATTGCAGTACTTAGTTTTTTGGCTGTTGAGGCCTCTATCAAAGCACTGTAAGTATGCTTACTTTACAATTCTTTGCAAATTTACTAGCCTTTAGCATACCTGCATACTGATAGAAGCTTTAGGATATTCTTTATCTAGGACTTCTTAAATAAGAATTACCTAAGATAACAAAAGAAAAAGAATTTATAAAAGCGGCAAAACCTATAAAAAAAACAAGAAATTCCCTGGATTAGACTAAATTCTACCAGAGGTCATTAGAGCAGTGATTAAAGAGATTCCGAAAAAAAAAATCCTTGAAATAATGAATTTTCACATAACAAAAGCGGCATTTCCAAACATATGGAAAAATGCAAAACTGTTGCTGATAGAAAAACAAAAAAAAGAAGAAACTAAGAAAAAATAATCAATATTGGTTTAGGAAAAAAAGATCTACAATAGAGGCAATGTAAGAGGCTATGAAGGCTGCAGAACGTACAAAAACAAAATTCTATGCGTCAAATAGAATACATTAATTACAATTGACATTAAAAATGCCTTCAACTTAGCGTCCTGGAAATGTAATTATAACTACACTCAATGAAATGAAGATTAGTAAATACCTCCTTAGAATAATTGGTAGTTACCTACAAGATAAGTTTATACTAATATTATGTACGATGTGATAGAGCTGTCCGGGGTTTGATCTTAGACATGACTAATTAAAAAGTTGCTTTTTATCTAAAAATCGGAAGTCACCTACTAAGCTGATGGTTCTATCAAACCTTTTTAAACAAGTCGTAGACTTACTGTGGCGATGTAAAATAGAATGAAAGCAACAATCAAAGTTCTTCAATGGTGTTGGGGCCAACACTGACTTGCCATTTTTGGCTAGCAAGCGCCAGTGTGTGGCTCACTCAATTATTCTATTTGCAGCACTGATATGATAAACGATAAAAATAAAACGGAACGAAAAAAGCTATACAGGCTATTACAAGTAAATTGTCTAAACATATTTTGATTAAACAACGTAGCAAAACACATGAGCTAGGCAAAGAAATAAGCTTGGAAATTGATGCTGAAGCAAACGTAGAATGGCAACAGCGATGTGAAGTGGACTCAAAAAAGGTGAAATTAATATAAAGGCTTATAAAGTATCGGAGAAAGTGGAATAAGAGGAAGCATTGCCAAAATAGAATACTACCTGACACAGTTTCTTGGAGGGCATGGCTGCTTCAACAGTTACTTAAAGAGGTTTGGACTAAGACTAACGGGTAATTACTGGTATTACAATATTGAAGACAAATTTGCGATACAAAGAGAAAGATTTAACAATACTTGAGAAACCCTAATTGTATAAAACGTCATAGACATAATGATAGCAAATGAAAGCTACTGGAAGATAATACACAATTACATAATAATAGTGCTAAAGAACACGAAAGAAGGATGAAAGAGGAAAATAGACAGAAACGAATTGAAAAATATCTTATTTGTAGTCATGTTTATGCCGTCCCGAATTGAAGGTAAAGAAGTGGGCAGGGTTGTGTTGGTAGCCTAACACAGGGGTAGGCCAACTTTTTTTGAACCGGGTCAGATCGTACAAATTTTAAGATTTAAATATGGAAATTTCTTTTGCACTTGCATCAAGATTCAAAAAACGTTGTTGTAACTGTAGTTTAAGTTCAGAAAATATATTCGATGCGATTTTTTTGATAAAACAACTGGCCTAACATAAAAATGTTTAGAATCCAACACTACCTGAGAACAATGGTCTTTCACGCAAAAAATAAGGATTTTTCAAATTACAATTTTATTAACAATCAGTAGCATCTGATAAATGTGATTATGTACACCGCTTGAGAATCAATGTGTTTTTTTTTTAATTTTTCTGTTTGGATCGCTACACCATTTAGTTAACGGTAAATTAATAATTTTTTATTGACTATGTGTTTAACTGTGGATGCGCATGCTAATACTTATTTACTGCATGATCTTCTCCAACTTGTTTACGTTATGTTTGAGTAGAAGTAGCAGCTGTAAAACATTATGTTTTTTGTCTCTATGCATACAAAGCTGTTTCTTTCTTGATGCAAACGGCAATGGTCGCATTATTTTTTGTTTGTAGGTACCAATTTACAAATAGGATATCTAAACCATACTTGAGGGTTATTTATAGTAGCAGATTGTGCACCATTATTTGTGTTTCTTTTAGGTCTTGTTTTATTCTCAATTTGCCAGCTTTTGTAGACCATATCACTTATTTTGTGGCGCTTTATGCCGTTAACTTGAAACTACGTGGATTTGTTAACTTATGTACGAGCAGGATAGACACGTTTATTGGAGCGGCGTATACTAAAAATATATTAACGTTGCGCTTTTATTATATTTTAATGCTATTACCGTTCAGTGAAAAAATAATGGTGAGATGCGCAACGCTAATATATTTGTACGTACTTGTGTATGTTGTTTCTCAAAATCTCCGGGACTGTTATGAATTGTTTTTGAGGTTTGGAGAAGACAAGTAGTTATTAACGTATGTGTCTAAGAATAGGACAGATAATTTATGTTCATTATAAGCGGAATTTCTTAGCGATAGATATGAGCGCGGTGGGTGTAATTCTAAAACTAAATTTTTAGAATAAATCAAAATCACAGAAATTTTGAATAAAAATTTTCAATTTATTGGGCTATTCAATTAAACTAACTTTTAGTTGAAAAGGAGCTCGAAAAGAAATTGAGTGATGATGAAATCGAGAAAAAGTAGATGAGAAGGAAGAAGATTGAGAGAAGCTAAAGATTGAAGATGTATGAGAAAGAAGACATGGAGAAGAAAGAATAGAAAAAGAACACCGTTAAGAAATAATATACCGAATATGAAGAAGAATTGAACAAAATATAACCAATTTGGGCTTACAATGCCTAAGATATTAGTCAAAAAGAATACGGCAAATTTTAAAAATCTTTGACCAACCATCGGGAAGTTAAGGACTTTAGCGTTGAAGGCGAGCCTGAATTGCGTGCACTTCTTTTTGTTCTAAGCCGTGTTTTATTTGAACATTTTGAAAATAAAAAAGGCAAGAACAACATCAAATTATATTCTATTGTCTATTCATTATGGTTAACTGCGAAGAATTTATCTTCGAGCATTTGAACTTGATGAAGGGTTTAGTAGACAGTGAAGATCTCTTCCACTTTGCATTTTTGTGAAATGATACAACAGAACAAAATTTTAAAAGTAATCTTCAAGAATTTAGTTAAGAAGTGCATGGAACTTTTTGAGGAATTTTACGTATGTATGACTGTTTGAACCAATTAATGAATATGTTGTTCAACAAATGAAAGAATACAATGGCAAACAATTGGTTTCAGCAATTAATGCGTTCAAAGACGATAAATCCAAATTTGAATTTGCACAGTAATGATCATTTTGGATGCCAAAGTTGAAAAGGTTTGAATAAGTATTTTTAGGTTATTATTCCATTGCTTTAGTGCTAAATTTATGAATTGCAATATTTTTTTTTAATTATTCATTAGAACTTTTTTTTTAATTTTTAAACAATGTGCAAAGTTCATGAACCTTAAACTGGCAGTTTTTACTTATACTAACTTGCTTAGTTTATTTGGGCAGTAACCACTCTTTGCTATGGTTCTTATTCAAACGCGTTTAAAGCATAAACTCTTTCTCTTTTTTTTGCGAAAGGTCATAATTAATTTTAAAGTAAAAACCACCACTCATCGATCTTTTCTCTACCTGTTTAATCTGTTTTTTTTTTTTTTAATTTTATGTATTTTGTAATTGTTTCTATTCATAAGAATTTTAATGTAATTTTCCACTTCTCTATAATTTCTTGTCGAATATATGATTTGTAATTTTTTTTTTATATTTATATCACCGTCCGATGATGGCCTTGTAAAGGTTGAAACTAGTTACGGTTTTTAAATATATTTGTGATATACATAGAAAATTCTTGAATTATTTTAATGATATCAGTGAATAATGGTACCTTTTAGGTATCGACTATCGAGTTAGTGGTTGCCTCATAGTATAGTTCAAAATTGAATGAAACCGCTATAAAAAAAAATTCTTACGGAAGTAACCAAAAATGACATATTTAACTACTGGTATTATGAAGTATTTGCTATTAATGTTTAGTAGCAACTATCAATTTTAGTTTTTATAGTTAATTAGTTAATTAGTCATATTCATAAATTTATTGATTAAAGGTTTAAAATAGCAAATTAAGAAAATTGCAATTTAAAAGAAAAAACCATTACTAATTAGAATATTTTATTACATACTCATTATTTTATGTCTTATTACATGAACATTCAAATCTAAGGTGTAAATTAATATTTTGCATTGCAAAAAGAATTGAGTATGTAAAACTATTCAAATGTCGGACCATATTTTATATGATCAATTAATTATTTATTCGATGAAAGGCATTATGATACTATTCTAAATGGTAAAACGACTCAATACTGAATTAATCAAATCCTTTATGGTTTGTAGTAGAAAAAATATCTGTCATTCCAATTTATATGCGAGACAAGTAACTCCAAATTCGGAACTGTAACAAACGAATTAAGATGTTGAATAAATCATGCCTTATGCTTCTTAAGAATATAATAAAGATATAATCATAACAGCAAATATATTTTTAATATTATAGTTTATTTCATTTTCATATTTATTCATCCATAAGTATATAAATTTGATAGGATAAAATAACATAATAATAATTACAAGCAACAATAAATAACCTTATTGCATTTTGCTTTGATCTTCAAAGTATTTTGATGTTCTTTGATCCAACACTGTTTAGAATATATTGCATGCTTATTAATCAATATTACATAAATAAACATATTTTAACCACAATTAACGGTGAACCATATCAGTATTAATGATTGCAATCATTTTAGTTCAGTAATAAATTTCAATAAAATTAAGATAAATTTAATTACTATAAATAAAAAATATTTGCCACCCATTATGCTTTGCTTTCTAAACTAATTTGTACGATATGAAAACCGTTATTACAAGATTGTTTAAGCAGATTTTATTTGATGTTTACTGGTATCAAATTATCTGTTATCTCCATGTTTCTTTAAATTATATACATTTGTTAATTGCCGCACATATAAAACCACAATAGAAAATAAAATTTAAATAACCTGTTTCATGCTCTAGATGAATATAATTGCTAAAATAACAAAAAATAAAAATTGCAAAAATGCACCGACCGCGAAATTCTAAGATAACTGATAAGAGGCATAATTATGGCTGCAACGTCGAAATTATTCTTGAAATAACACATTAAGAGGAGACCACCGTCATATAGAAGTATATAAATATATAGTTGAAAAGTTTAGAGGCACGTGAAGTTCGTATTTGCATAATAATTATAAGTATAATAAAGTAATTAGCTTCGAGATTTTTCGATAGATTTTCCAGAATGTATAACGTGCAAAGATAATTTCCCCGATTATAACACTAGATCAAAACCTATATAAGAATATTGCACCTCGCCTAGTACTATTGCATGTGCAGCGACCATAATTCACTTACAGCTCTGATATATGTACCTGCAACCAGGAAAAATACTAAATAAAATAATAAACAATATTATATTATCTTTTAGTATCACGATATCTGCTTATTTTCTAAAATAAAATGGGTAATTGATTTCTTTTTGCTGTTTTATGCAGTACCACTTTGATATTTATGCGCATATGTTAGTTTTATAATTGCATTTCCTTGAATATATAATGCCTTCAAAGGGCAAAATAAAATTTATTTACTATATGGAGTAATGGTATAACGGAAATATCAATATTAATTGTAGAAATGGTTGAATGAATAAAGTCGAGTAATAAATCGTTAATTAAAATACAAATCATAAAATTCTTAGTTTTATTATTTAAACAATAATAAAACATAATTATAATTATGGAATGTAAATATAATTACGTTAAGTGCAGAAGGGCAGCTAATGATAGATGAGCCTAGTTGAAAAACATATATAAATTCTGTGTGTGTTTGAGTAGTTATAAGAAAATTTGTTTGCGGACAATAACCAAACATTCATATAACATTAAAAGCTTTTTTGCAAAAAATAGCAGTCGGCCGGGGCTGTCTTCATTCATTTAAAAATATGTTTTGATGGAAAACATCGTCAAATGAAAATATTGAGTTATATTATAATACAAGAATATTTAATAGGTTTTTTTTTTAATTTTGCGTTTATAGTATTGCACAAATGAAATATCTTATCAGAAATGCAAAATAAAAAAAAAAATGTTTTTATAAGATTATTTTTATTGCACTTGTCCTTTAAAAAACTTACATTAGGTTTTGCTTTTGAAATGTGCCTTAAAAACTTGTTCATAAATAGCAGAATATTTAAAATAATAAAACTTGTTTTCTTAAATTATTGTTTTACGCAGAGCATATTTTCTATACGAACAACAATTTACAACATTTTCGATAAAGACTTTACGGTAATTTAAATATTTTAAATTCTGTATTCGGAATTGGAGGGTAAACCGAAGTTTACTATACGTAGGCTTCATTAGGTCCTTACATTTAACTTGATGCATGCAAGGCTCTATCAGGTTCCAAACATAGACTCTGTCGTATGAGAGGACCAGGCACATATTTTACACGTTGGACTGTCTTCAAAACCAATTGTGTGCATGTGTTTCTTTAGTTGCCAGTGTTCTGTTGAGATCATAATTTGCAAGTTTTGTCTGGACAGTTGGAAGTAGTAATTGGCTGTTTTTGCTTTTGGCGCAATCATTGCTTTCTTTGCCTGCCTGCAGCCCGAAGTATTATTCCAACATCTTTTTAATACGTTCTGTGTGTTGATATTTAGTAGGTTATTGACATTTTTAAGTGGCCAAACGGTTCAGGCTTTAGGTCCACACGCCATGAGAGTTGACTTTTTACGCGCTGACTTGTCTGCTTTAATGTTTCTTATTTTGTGGTAATGTCTTTTCAGCTAGAGCAACTTGGTGTTATTTCTATAGGCTGCTACAGTAAGGGCAGGGTGACATTCAAAATTTACCTTGATTTTAGACTTGTTTATTTCTTGCAATTAGGGCCACTCTTGTGTCTGTTACAATTTGGACATGCCTGATATTTTGCGGTTTATTATTTTCATAACCCTGGGTTATCTCAACTACAGGGTGGTTATGAATGTTTGCGATTATGTAACCATCTAATGTAAGATTTAATAATTAAAAAAATTTCATATGTTTACATTGTTTACATGTTTATAATTATCATTATATTATAAACACAGTTCGGAATAGAATAGAGCTATTCCTCAATAATAAAAATATTATCTTCATTTGTATACATTCTTATAACCTTGCTTGCTTGACAGCTGTCAAAGTTAAACAGTCAAAACAAATAGTGTAGTGGATAATTTCAAAAAGAAGGCATGTTTAAAGTGATTACATAATCTCATTCATTTATAAACTCCTTGTACTTCTGCTTGGACAATAGTCGTTTGCATTCTTAGTGTAACGATATTTTTACCTTTACTGGTTTTTGAGTCATCCGTGTAGATTCTAATCGAATCATTGAGCACATTCTGATTTTCCTGTTTATGTGTGCACATGCTGTAGGGTCTTTTGAAACACAAAACTTTCTTCTTTGAGTGTAGTCTTCTATTGGCTTATCTGTTATAAATAATGTCTATTTAATTTTTTTATGTTTAGGTTTTGTGGAGGAACAATTATATCATGTTTTAGGTATACATTTTGTAGATGAATGATTGTATTAACAATAAACGAACTTTGGAAAAAAAAATAACAGGTTTTTATCTTTGGTTTTTTGTTCTTATTTATCCTCTACCTGATATTTGTGCCAGGATTTTTTTCTCATTCCACATATCTTTGTTGTTTTATTGTGATGATTAGTTTTGCATTTTTATTTAGTGTCCAAGAAATATTTGTAATTTGCTTGTTTTTATTTTTACGCCGTAAGGTTTTTAGAAAGTTATTGAATTAAAGATTTTTAAATTAGAGTTGTAACTCATTCAATTGGATTTCTGGGTAGATGGCCATTAAATAAAATTGTTTAACATTAATATAAGCGACGTTTAATGTAAATGATCAGGGAAGCACATTACTAAGAACTATGTACTACGCTCTCGATAAGAGAGTGCAACATACGGTACCCAGTTTTGTCCGATACTCAGATCACATAGTTTTACTAAAATTTAAAAGAATGGCTGATAAAAATTGATTTTAAACCTTTGTTTTTCATTAAACTATATTTGATTGTCTACCTCTTTAGACATTGCAATTTGGTTGCCTGTTGTGATACTGAAGTTTTATCAATGATTTCGAATTTTTGGTTGAAGCAACATGATGGAGCTATAACTAGTTTGCACCACCAATTTCTATTTATTTATGTTAGGAATGTGTCAATCCTATACAGATTTTTCAAAGATTGCTGTGTTTCTATGTTTCTTTCCGGTCTTGTATCTTCGAAAGCAGGTTCTGTTCTAGTGAATGTTCTTTTTGGTTTTTGTTTGGCAAGCTGGTTTACTATGTGATTTTCTTTTATCCATTGGTTCTTTAGTATCCAAACCAGGCTCTGGTTGTTGTTGCTACTGTTTTCAGACTGTATGTAGGTTATAACCAGTTTGGATTTTATTATAGTCGATTACATGACCTGCAATAAGTCTTTTCTCGATTATGTCCCTGTCGCACCACTTGATGGTAGCCACATCTGCTTAATAAGTAGAGACACATTTGCCTAAAGGTAGCAAAATTTGCCTGAAGACTTCATTATGCAACACATTTGTTATGCTGGGTATGTGTGTCTCAAGGTTTTCAATATGTTTATTTATTTCCAGTCTGTATGCTGCTTGTCTTGTCTCCGCCATTAGAATCAGGTAAAGTGTCGATAACGATAATAGTATTTCTATAGCTGGTGTGGCGTCGTTCTTATTGCTCACGTTATCCTCACAGATGCTAGTTTATAAACTTTGTTTTTTTTGCCGTACACTTAAGAGTGTTTTCTCTCTCATATAAGCGCTCCGTATATGATAATGGATCTTACTACCACCGTGTATAACTAACTGGTCATATTGTCCCCATGCACCTCCGACTATCATTTTGGTTACAAAAAGCGTTTTTTAGGCTTTTGGTGTTTTTCCGTTTTTTAAACGGTACAATTGTTGTTTTACTTGGATTTACTGATAACTTATTCTTTTTGCAGTACTTTTCTACGTTATTTAGTGCACTATGTATAATTTTTGACACGGTTTGCAACAAACTTTTTGTATGCAAAGATAATAAAATCATCTGCGTAGCCTAGGGCAAAGATACCCATATTGTTGAGTATCTATGGTAAGTCGTTTATAACGAAGCAACACAGTAAAGATGAGAAGACCCCCTGTGGGAACCTGTGGATGACTTTGGCTCTTACAGTTTTTCTATCTAATGTTATGGTTACAGTCCGGTTCTTGAGCTTGAGTTGAGTTGAACGAGAGGGTTTGTTTTTTTTTGGCTGTCTATTGCTTTTGCAATGGATTGGAAGGTAGAATTATCGAATAGTTTTTTAATATCCATAAAAGCACTCAAAGCTATTTATTTTATTGAATGGTGTTTTTAAACATGCAGACTAGATTGTGTACCGCTAGTTAGCAAGATTTTTCTGATTGGTAGGCATACTGGTGCGAGTGCAGTAGGGTGGTCTTAAGCGCCTTCTTCCGTATTTATCGACTTTTTTTTTCACAGTTTTTGCACAAAGGATGTCAAGCTGATTGGTTTGTAGGATTTAGCCTTCCTATACTTAGGTCTCCCCTGCTTTTTTGTAAATACTACCTTAGTTAGCTGCTCGGTATTTGTGAAAGTGCTAAGCTTGCTTTGAATATCTTGCATAGATATTCTTTTAGCACTGCGAACTCTTTCTGTAGCATGGAAGGATACATTCTATTGGATTCTGGCGACTTGAATGTGTTGATTTCTTATTTTAAGTTGTCCGGAATAATTATGGTTTTTGCTTTTTTCTAGTTTTTTTTGTTTGGCAATTTTAGATTTTTTTTATCAGGAGCTTTCGCCAACATAGAGTCTAAGAGGGAGGGAAGTGAGTCTGCAACTCTTGCAGAGTGTTTTTGCCTGACTCTGGGCAATAATCTAATGTTCCTAGTACAGTCTTTGCTTAAGGCTTTTTGGAGACAGGAGCATGTGGAATTGTTTTTAACGATTTTACATGTGAAGCTTCCTTGTTCCACCAATTTATCTCGTTAAAGTTGTGCTTAACAGTGCTAGGGCAGCTTTCTATACTTGTCTTTATTTGGTTAATTAGTATTTTGTTGTATAGATTTTAGTTAGTTTTTGTTTTTGTTTCTGTATTCTAAATGGTGCGTTTCTTTTTCGATTTGATTTTGAATCGGATGTATGCATCGGACAATGAAGGTTTGTTTGATTTGTACTACTTTTTAATCATTTCATTTTTTTTTACTAATATTGAGTCGATATCTTCGTTTATGTCTTGCTTTCTTAGCCTACGTAGTAGTTGTTGGCGTTGCATCCAAGGAGTGTCATCTCGTCGCTCGACAGCTTCAGCATCTTTGCAGTTGATGAAGGTTTTTGTTAATTGAAAGGAAATGTACTCAGATACGAGAATTAACTATATATTGGTTTTTTTCACTGCTATCACTATCTAAGCTGTCACTAGGTTTTTGAATCAGAGGTCCCATAATGGCATTAGATTAAGTACGTGCTTTGCTACAATGCATGTACAAAACTTGCATATGGGTTGTTCTGTTAGCAGAGATATAAATTAATTTGCGCGAGGTTTGAAATTGAATTTATTGTTTTTGTTTTTTGGTTATCCGCGATAGTTTTTGATCCACGTCCTTTCTGGCCGTCTTTGTTCTTTTTAGAAGGGGCCAGAGCATGAAGCGTTATTTTGGAAAAACATAGATACAGTTTACCTTCTAGGTTAGCCACCTTTTCTCAAAAGTCCTTACCCATAAGCAGGATGTGTTAGGTTTCTTTGGGTTTTGGTTTAAAGTTGACCACTTGCGATGATTTGGTGTTTAAGCTCTTTTGCATTGCCAATCTTTTAGGAGGGTTGTTGGTTCTAAGTGCAGTTCTGGTCTCATGTTATTACTTTTTTTGGATCAGGTAAGTCCTTTCTATGATCTAAAGTTTTCTGCTTCAACAGAATTTCTTTATCTAATGTGCTGAGGAGCCACTCATTAGTTAGCTTGTTTATACGTGTGATTTTCAGGAATTCCTATTTAAAGAAACATACCTAAAAACGAGGTGATGCCTGTTTTTTTTCTATTTTATTTAATTCTACATAAAATAGTTGATTTTACTGTTTTTACTTTCTCAGACTTGAAGTAACAGTCGGGGAACTTTTTTGGGATTATTACTAGTGCAATGCTATTAAGAGTGTTTCTAAGCCTTTTTTGAGGTTTCTTTGTTGTCCCTGCTTTTTTTACCGGTTGTTTTTGAGATTCCGGCTTGCTGCTGATGTACTCGGGGTGTTTGATGCAAGTACTGTGGAGTGTTGCTGCTGTGTCTTTGTCGCATTACCGTAGTTAGTTGAGATGGTCACTCTCGAAAGCCTAGGCTTTGCGGTTGTAATCTTAGCTTTATTTGTCATGCTTGGGTGCTTCAAAGAGTTTTTAATTGTTTTTATGTTTGTCGTTGTCATTTCTTTGTCTACAGTTTATTAGTTTGTTGACCTCAAAGTTTGAGGAGCAGACTACGATACTGTTAATACAGGTACACCTTATAGTATAGCAGACTTGTTGAGTAAACTAGCGTTTATTGGAAGAGATGTGGCCCAAATAAAAAAAAAACTAAGTCATGTTAACTACAAAAAACCAAAATAGTTATCTATAAACATTGGTATTGATTCTAAATGGTTTTATAAAATGGGTATCTTTTTAAAAACAACTTTGCAGTTGAGATGTAAAATAGGAACCAGAATGATGAGATGCTATATGTTCTTTATGCTATTGTATGAAATGGAGTCTTGGACATTAAAAGCAGAAACCGTTAAGAACCAGAAGAAGCATTTGTAATCTTGTGCTATGGGAGGATGAATGAATAAAGTCAGAGAATTACAAACATTAAAAAAAAAGCAAAAACTAGATTTAGTTATAAAAGGAGATACATTATCTTTTAACTTAACAATGTAACTCGTTTTTTTTTTTAATTTTTTTACATCTTACCTACTACATCAGGTTAAGTTTGTTGTCAATAATAAACAATAAAATATGGAAATGTAATTATTAAAAAAGATAATGATGATACGATATGGAGCACTAGTGTTTAAAGATAAATATGGATGTAGAAACAAAATGAAATGGCGGTTATCAAATGAAGTTAATTTAATTTTATGATAGCACGTTAATTAGCTACTTGATCATTGATTTGCCGCTGACGTTAATACCAAAAGTAGTTTTGTGTATACAGTACCAAATCGTAATTTTGTACTACTAACATAAACGCAATATATAACTTATAGATAGAACAGAGACAAATATGTTGTATGCATGATATTATTTTGGGATGAAAGTCAGATTACTACTCCACGTGTAATTTAGATAATTGTAATTGAAAAACGTTTCTTAGTTAGTCACGGTTTTGGAATTAACTTCAGGACATTATTTATAATCTCTTCATCTGAAATTCTTTATTGCCTCAATGTTTAAGAAGAAACTTATAATAACGAATACTAGCATATTTTTTGTAAATGACATATATTATTTAATTATCTTTTTTTTTGTTACAGGTCTTATATGCTTTTCTTTCACTTATCACGATCATCTGTCTTTTTCTTCATTTACTACATTTTTGTTTTTTTTTAGTACGTTAATCATTTTGCTTCTTATTGGTTTACTTTTTACCTTATTTTTACTAACGTCCTAAGCAAATATTTTTTTCTCATTGCATGGCCTATTCATTCAATCTTTCGATTTATAATCGTCGTTACTAAGTATCAGTTTTTTTATCGACTTTTGGAATAAAAAGTCACTTTTTACTATAAATCTTTAGAGATTATTGGTATAGAGATTGAGAATGCCAGCGGAAATCACTTCAAAAGATCACATGATACAAGAAGAAGTGCTGAAAGGTGAAAGGACAAAATTATTTTTTTATGTGAAATTATTTTATTTTAGTAAATAAATTATGTACAGTAAAAATAAAATATTGGCATCAGTTTTGTCAATACAGCTTGATTATTAATATAACTCCAAATTCCAAAATATATAAATTATCTCTTAGCATATTAAATTGACATTGGCACTTTATCAATTTGTTTTAAGTAAATCTATCAATAATTAAATGATTTTTATATTAATTTAATAATACACTATCTGATAATATTATTCACACGAAAAATATTCATAAATAAGTAACTGACAGAAAACGATTTAATATTAATACATCAAATTACAAACTCCCCCATTTTATACTCATATCCGCAACATAATTAACTGATTAATTTTTCCGATATAAGATTTACATATAAACTTTAATACTGCGTACCAATTTATATATAGCATAATATATTTAATACATTATCGACATATTATGATATATTTTTTGTTGGACGTGGTTTTGTGATATTTAGATCTGGATCGTTGGGCATGTTAGTCACGTTCTCTTAAATGTGCCCGCTCTGATGAAAATATTACATTATTCTCGGTGGTTCTTTCAAAGGAAAAACGGCGAGATTGATATCGAATACATCATCGTTATATGAATATATTGGGGATATTAAATTATGTTTTATTATTCTCATTGCGTGAACGCGCCGTCGATGATGTATACGGTAATGGATACTGTGGAATAATATCA
The DNA here is from genome assembly GCA_963932245.1 of Tachinus rufipes. Taxonomy (NCBI): domain Eukaryota; kingdom Metazoa; phylum Arthropoda; class Insecta; order Coleoptera; family Staphylinidae; genus Tachinus; species Tachinus rufipes. The sequence goes on from OZ010743.1 coordinate 92,885,165, forward strand.
ATTATTTGCAAACGCAGACTAAAATTATTTTTTTAAATTTTTAATATGCTGGACTGGATTATTTTATTGTTGGTTTAAATTTGGTTATTATAATTTAATTTTATAAGTAAAGAACAATTTTCCTGATTTTCGTGAAAAAATTTAAATAGTGCATCAGCTATTGTCTACTTATGGTCAATAGCTTCAAGTTTTAGCCAAGCTCTCCTAAAACCTAGTCCGCGATAAAGATGATTATTGAAAATTATCATGAGCGTCATGGCACATTTTTACCTATGCGAATACGTGAATAAATTATTGTTTTTAGAATACTAAAAGTCCGCGTGAAATGTGCCTTCACATTTTTTCAAAGTTACTCTTTGTTGCTATAGAGGAAAATTGATTTTACTGTCTTTTTTAGGATGGTTTTGGCACTGTTTCTGTGATTGGAAAGCGCTACAAAACCATCATCAACGAATTTGGCGGCCGGTTGAACATCCTACAAGAGTATTAAAAGTTTTGGAAAATGCTACGAAACGAGCCTAAATTTGCATTAACTTTGGCAGAGTTAACTACAGAAATATATATATTTTTTATATTCTACAAGAGAGTGTGAAATTTACTTAATGTATATTATAATACTGAAAGATTCACATAAAATTTTAAAAGTGGATAAAGGGAGGTCTTCTTTAATACAACTTCTATGAAATCTAAAAAATTTGAAGCGGAAGTCTTTTGACTAGTGTATGGAAACAAGTTGATACTTGTATATTAATTAATACGGGCAAAATAAAAATTAGTCTTCTGTGCTTACAGTGTGCAAAAGAGGGACACAATGAATTTAAAAATAATGCGTACTGTATGGACAGAAAGAAGGAGGTTCACCCAATCAGGAAACTTAAAATTCTGAACAAAATAACAGAAACTGCCCAGAAGAAATAATAATAACAAGCGGCCCAAACCAAAATACTATCATGAATAGAATGAACTAGTCCTGAGACGGCTAAAGACAGTATGCAATATATTGTTGCACTACTTCTACTTACAGATAAAAAAAGTCACACCTTGTGACTGCGTGGTTTTGTTATAAACGACAGCAAATTAAGGTGACAGAGCCACTTTTGAGAGACAAGAGATCTAATAATAGCCTTTGTATTAAGCTTAATGTCACATAATGGGAAGTAAGTAAATGGAATTTTTTCAACATTTATAATTAGATTGTATTTAGCATCAAAGAAGGTAAAAGATTAATATTTCAAAGAAGCAAATCTAATGTTAACATGAATAAATTAAAAATTAGATATAAAAGTATGTTGGTGAAACTAATAAATTGCTGAATTATGGTTGATGTGTAACAAGAAGAAGATGAAAGTATACTAGAAACTTTAAATGTAACCTACCACAAGTTAAACAACATTAATTGATATTATAAATAATCAAACGAAAAAAAATTTTCTTTGCTATCATGCGATGCCGTGGTCGTACAAGGCATACTGACGAGGTTTGTAGAACCGAAACAATTGTCTATGCTTGACCCTTGACCGCTGTGATTCGATTGACTGATTTTTGAATAAATTATTAATTCATTTAACAATAATTGAGTTATAAAGATTGCAAAAAGTTACTGAGTCACTTTAGTTCTATGAAGATTCTGACATTTAGGGAGACACACTTATTATGAGAAAGATGATAGGATTTTTGCCAAAACTAAAATTAACGAAGGCAGCTACAGAAAACGTGGCAGAGCACTTTTCTGCTTTCTGGCTAAACTAAATTTTGATTGTTGTGTTGTTAGTCATAAGTTTTTTGGTTTTACAATTTAAGAAGAGATATAGGACAAACAAAAAACAACCAGTTTCTTGGACCAGAGACTATTTTGATTGGTTTTGCAGACGATGTGGCGATGCGTAACCATCGCCACATCGTCTGCATAAAGCAAAGACATATTTATCCATACTGGAGAAACTCTTTCGGGTAACCACTTTGATAAACTCTTACGGGTAATCACTTCGATAATCAGGAAATGACTTAGGCTAGTACCGCAAAAACCAAGTAGTACACCTGACGTCAAAAGGAATATAATTCCGATACATTAATATTGAAGGTAAGGTTGACACGCCTGACAGGGCGGTATAATAAATAGAAGTATGGCATGCCAAAAATAAAATGAATAAAAGACGCCATCGGCTCTAACATAGGAGGAAAGCGAAGTATTTTTGCAAGTGTAGTTCAATCTCAGTTCATGCATGACACAACAACATTGCATAGATTAGTAAGGCGGAAATAGGTAAATTTAAATGTTTATATGGCAAGAAAAATGGAACAGCGAAATATGCGGAGGATGCTTGTAAAAGTTACTACTGAACATATAAAAATTGGCTTAAAGAATTTTTAATATTATAGCAATCTATATAATTTTATGTTATTTTTGAATTTTGGAGCACTTGCGTATTATAGTTTTATTACGTTGCTTTTTTAAGGTAATGCTTAAATACATTCAGTATGTACAGTCTTTAGCGTTAAATAAAATATTTGATAACATATTTTGACGTTACTTTTTAATTAAATTTACTAAGAATATTTTTTATTTTTTTGGATATTCTACTGAAATATGTTGCTGAAATATATTTCTGATTCTATACTCTTTCTTAGTAATCATATGTTTGACTGTGTTTGTTGGAAACACATTATTACGACTTATTGATATGATTTTATTAAGGTCTTTTTGTCGAGAAGTTGATGTTAATGGTAGGCTGAAAGCTCTATAGACCATTGAATGGATGGAATTTGTAACTGTTAAGGTCTACGTCAAACGAAACGATTGTATAGATGTGTATAAGAAAAATATTGAATCAGAGATTATTATTATCGTAACATATTGTTAGGTCATAAAAATATAGGAAAGAAGTTAGCTAGAACTGTGGATAGCATGTAATAATGTGATTGGCAATATATTTTGGATTAGTTTAATCTACTATTACTTACTTATTTTTGATTATTGTACAGTAATTGGTGATTTGCTTTTATTGTTTCTATTCTTCTTATAGTTCCCGTTCTCGCTACAAGCGTGAAAACCTCTCTTGTATGCTTGTGGTGTGCGACAAGACAATAGTTCTACACAAACATGCGGGATCTACAGTTCAACGTGAAGTTTGAAACACACCACTAGAGGGGTTTACTAGGCAAATACTTTGCTGGTTGCTCTTGCTGTGGGAAGGAGACGACAGCATTGAGATATGTTTGACAAGTTAGATATTGTTGCTGTCGGAATTAGAACCTATGATACCTGCTCAAAAGTCTTTGCACTAGATTATTGCTTTACTGTTATTTTTATTGCTCACATCAGAATGGCAATAAATGTTTTTAAATTTACTAACTATACAATGTTGCATTAATGATTTAACAATGCAATGGTTTGACTTTTGTGCTCTTCTTATTAAGTTGATTGAATCGACAAGTTTAGAAAATGTTTGAGTGCCGTAAAGTTATCTGTTTACATGAAAATGTGTTTTCAAGATACAGCCGGTATGATCACTAAGACACATTTATTATATTTAGCTCATAGCTTTCCATGCTTCATAAGCCTGAACAGGTATACCAAATTTTTTCTTTGTACTACTACTTAGCAGCAGCTATCCCGCCATCTCATTGGGGGTCTGCCTGCTGGTCTTGTGCCGTGGGGCTTCTTGTTTTTTGTGATTCTAGGGAGTTTGCTGGTGTCCATGCGTGTGGTGTGGTCGTTCTATTCTCTTCGGCTTTATCGGAACTGTTTTCGGTGTTGCATTTCTCTCTGATGTTGGTGCTTTGCACTCAATTGTGTAGTGTTCTGCCTGTGAGTGTCCTTATGATTTTATCTCTGTTGTTCTGAGGGCTCCTTTTGTTTTTGCTGTGTTGGCACTTAGTTTGACGGCGTATGTATGTATTTGCCGGAAACATATTTTATATATGCGGACTTTACCTAGTTTGATGAGCTTCTAAACCAAATAAGCTTCTAGACTTAGTAGGTTTATTGTTTTATAAAGTTTTTTAGATTTTCTATTATTTACAAAAGATATACTAGCTGGTTTGTTGTTTTTAGTGTATTTTGCGCATAAATGTTTTCATTCGCTTTTTTTCTAATTTTTACGCCTTTTCACACAAATTTTAATTAGCCGTATATTAAGCCGAGCTGTTCTTATGTCATCTTAATACTTTAAGGCTATGACGGTTTTGTGGTAATTTTTAGGCTATTTATTGCTTAATGTTTTTGAACTGAACTGAACTTAGTACTTACTGCTACTAAATATTGCAAATAGTAAGCTTTTACGTGGTTTGGAAAAACCTACTTACTCTTTATGACGCTCTTTGGTGTTCTTAATGCATATTTGTTAGGTTTTTTTTTAAAATAATAATAGGGTTTTACTGTGTTCTATACTGTATGGCGAAAATATTTTACAAACATTGCATAAAAGTGGCCTGCCTTTATGAATAGTGGAAGTGGTAAACATCAAACTAAATTTGGATTTATAATTAAAGTAAGTGGTTTTACATTTACTTACTTTTTAATCTAAAAATAAATATTTAAATACACGTGCAATATAGTTTGGCGTAGAGCGTGTTTATCAGCTTCAGAGTCAATCTAGGTATACAACTTAGACTATATACATTTATAGACACATTTTTGTTTTACATTATTGGTATTAATGGTATGTTTACATGTGGTGTAGTTAAGATTTTTGGGTTCTAGCGCAAAATATTCTGAACGGTTCTCTCAAAAGAAACTTACAAATTTCTTATTTTTTTATTTTATTTTGTAGCTTCCTTCACTTCAGGTTTTGAAATATAACTTGCATTGCAGACAGGTAGTTATGCCACTGCTTACAGGTTGCTACGTCATTGTTTCATGTTGCTTTTTAATCTGTTTCACACTGCACCTGAAGTGTTCTAAGCTAAGCTAAAATTTGAGTTACTTTTATTAAGTTATTTTAGTTCAAATTAATCCGTTTCAATGTAATTTAGAGATAAACGGCTCATGATTATAATTATTTGAAACTTTTTAAAATGTGCGGAATTTGAGTTGCACCTAAACTGTTCCAAATTGCATCTTAACTGTTTCCAAGTTTAATATACTGTTTAGATCAATTTTAAACTATTTCCAAAATGTTACAAGATGTTCTTAGGTTACACTGAGCTATTTTAAGTTAAAATTAATTTATTTCAATGCATTTTAAGTTTTTTTTTATTGTTAAGCCGCACTAAAACTATTATCAATGTATGTTTATTAAACATTTCTTCTTCTTCTTGTGCGTCTTCATTACTGAAGGTTGGCGACTACTTTATTATATTGCTTCCTATCTTTGGCCATATGAAACAGTTCTTTCACGCTCATACCAGTTTAGTTTTGGATGTTACGTAGTCATGAAAGGGTTCTCTTGTCTATTGATTTTTTGCCTTTGATACGCCCCTACATTATTAGCCGCAATATGTTGTATTTTTGGTTACGTAATATGTGACTGAGATATGCAGTATTTCTTTTCTATATTATTAGCAGTAGCTTTCTTTCATTATTTATTTTCTGTAGAACTTGTTCTATTCTGGCCTTTATCTCTTGTTTGGGTTTCCACTTTTCATTTAGGATTGTTCCTAGGTATTTAAATGTGTTTACTTGTTCGATTTTGCTGTTGTTTAGTTTTATGTCTATGGTTCTGAGGTGTTGTGCAATTTTGCTTACTTTTAGCCTGAGGCTGTGTTCTCTTTGTGGACTCTAGCATGGTCTAGCATGTGTTGTAGGTCTTTTTTATTTTCAGAGATGATACAGGAATCATGTGCAAAGCGTATATTGTTTATTTATCGACCATTTGTTTTTATACCCATTTTTACGTCTTCTAGGGCGAATTTTGTTCTGAGTAAGCATTAAAGAGCATGGGGACAAGATACAGCCTTGGAGGACTTCTTGTTTTATCTCAAGTTTAGCTTGTTTCCTTTTGTTTGAGTTTTATTATAGCTTTTTGATTCCAATAAAGGCTCTAGATGATGCGGATGTCTTTGCCATCCAGCCCCAAGTTTTTCAGGTCTACGATTAGTTCTTCGTGTTGTACCTTATCAAATGCTTTTTGGTAGTCAATAAAGCTTATGTGTAATCTCTTTTTGGTTCTAAGCAATTTTGTACTAGGATTTGGAGTGCGAAAAGTGCTTGGCGTGTTTGCAGGCCGTTACAAAATCCGAATTGTACATCGCTGTTCTCCATTTTGCACTTTTTGTATATTCTATTTATAATAATATTCAGAAATACTTTTAGGGTATGACTCATTAAGTTGATGAGCTTGAAGTCTTCACAAGATTTAGCGTTATCTTTTTTGGGTATTAAAATGAAGGCGGATTTCAGTCATTCCGTTGGTGTTTTGCCGGAGTCATAAATTCTGTTGAATAGGTTTACAAATATATTGATGTTTTTTTGTCTATAACTTTTAATATTTCTGCGTGGATTTTGTCTGGTCCACTGGCTTTGCTTAATTTTGCCGTTTTAATTGCATATTCCACTTTTGTTTGTAGGATTTTAGGGCCTCTCATTTCTGGTGTACTGGGTTGTTACGATTGTCCTCGAAGAGTTTGGTTATGTGGTTTTTTCATGTATTTAGTGATTTCGTTATCTAGTATTATTTTCTTGTTTTTGTCTATCAGGGTTGGTGTGGGTCTCTTTCTGTATATGCCGCTAGCTTCTTTTAGTTTCTTATGGATGATAAGCTATCGTGTTTTTGTTCCAGTTCTTCCAATCTTCCAATTTTTCTTTGCTGACTTTGTGTTTTTTGGATTTGTGTATGTATTTTTCACTATTTTTTTCATCTACGCCTTTGTACGAACTTTTTTTGTTTATTTTAGTTTTAGGATTTTGATTGTCATCCATTTCTTTTTTGTTAACTTTTATTGTGTTTTCAGGTCATGTATTGTGGCTTCTTGTAATGCGTCTTTTATTATACTCTATTGTTTGTTAATGTCATCTTCTACTGTTTTTTTAATTTTATTAAGTGTACTGTTTATTTTTGTCTGTACTTTTTTTGCGATTTCCTTGTCTCGGAGTTTGTTAATGTCAATGATAGGTTTTGCTTGCGTCTGCTTTATCTTCTTTAGTTTTCATCGGAATTTGATTATTGCAGGGTTATGGTCTGAGGCTATGTCCGCGCCTGGGTAGGTTTTTGCATTTTGTATGCTTGATCTGAATCTCTTGTTTATTAGTACATAATCTATTTGGTGATGTGTGTGGTTTTGTCTTTAGGTGATTTCCAGGTGTAGAATTGCCGCTCCGGCTATTTAAACCATGTATTAGAGATTATGTATCCCGTTTTATTGCAGAATTGATATAAGCGATCTTCTTTTTAGTTTTGCATACCTAGGGCGTACTCTCCTACTATATCATTGATCGCGCTTTTTTCGATTTTGTCGTATAAGTCTATATAGAGACTATAAGTCTCCAAGAATGATATGGTGTTTTTTTTGTTAGCGACGTTAGTTTGTAAAATTGTGTGTAGAAAATCTCTATTTTGTCTTCGCTTTTATCTGCGGTTGGTGCGTAGGCTGTAATTTTGTTTATATCAGTTTTATTGACTTTTAGTTTTACTATTGCTGCTTGTTCTGATAGCGGGATGAAGTTTAGTACGCTCTGTGCGAAATTTTTACAGATAGCTATAGCTACCTCATATCTTTGAAATATTTGCTCTTCACCTCCTGAGTGGTATAGGGTATAGTCGTCTATTTCAGTTTTCTCTGATCAGAGCTATTTCACTTCGATCAGTCCTAGAATATCTATTTGGATTTGATTCATTTTATGTGTTTGCAGTTTTTTTCGTACATTCCGTGTTCATTGTGACAAAACCGGTGATTCTTTGCACCCTTGTTCCATTTAAGAAACGCCGTAACTCGGGGTCATTGTTGATTTGTCTTGTCATAGTAAAGTGGTTTTTTTTGGAAATTTTGGAACCCAGATAGTTTCCCGTTGCTCTTTTAGATCTGTAGTAATTTTACCTTACTGTTGGCTACTATGGTAATTCTTCCGCCGTCTTTTGTGAATACTAGCCTACAGTGATAGCATTTGGAGTATGTCCGAGGTGCCCTCGCACTTAGTTTAGCCGGTTGATCAGTACCGTTGCTCGGGGGTGGCGCTTGGAGCTATAAGTGAATTCAGTCTCTGGACAAAGACCAGTAGTTGTGTACCATTTCTGTAACAGGGATGTGGCCGTGAAGAAACAAAGGTGCTACTTCTACCCAGAGATCTACCTCTCGGCGATGCAATGATCAATTTTTAATTAATTTTAATCTTACTCAATGAACTACAAATTGTTCTAAAGAGTTCTAATGTTTTAATTGCTTTGAACATTTTCCAAGCTTTTTCTGGATGTACTTTTTAGGTTAAAATAAATCTGTTTCAATGTTTCCAAATTAATTAAGCTATTTTTAGTTAATTTAAATTTTTTTTAATGTATTAGAAATTGTTCTTAAAGTGTATTAAAACTGTTAACAACTGCACCTAATGTGTTGTAGCTGTACATGGGTGTACTGAGCAAATTTTTTGTTGTTGTAATTTCTCTCAACTGTTCCTAGTTGCACTGAACTGTTTTCAACTGTGCTTAAAGTTTTATTGCTATTTCAAAATGTTTAACATTTATCTAGGTAATTCTTAAACACATTGACACGTAATATTGAGTTTTTAATGTGTTATAAGTTGTTCTTAAGAGTTTTCAGTTGCACTTTAATTTAACTACACTACACACAACTAAGGTTTTAGTTGATCTGTTTCAGTGTAATTTGGAGCGGTTTCAAAATGTTCCTAATTTTAATTTGAGTTGCTTTCTAGTGTCAATTTTATACATAAACTATTCTCAAGTGTATTTAAGCTGTTTTCAAGTTTAGTGAGTTTTTTTAAATTGATTTTAAATTCTTTCAATGTGGAATTGTTTTAATATGTTCTAAAACTGTTTCCAACTGCCTCGTCAAGTGTTACAAACTTTTCCTATGTTGTACTAAGTTAGTTACCGCGACCAAACCAACCTCTCATTACTGAAAATCGAAGAACTAAATGATAAAATAACAAAGGACATACAAACCGTAAACAAGAAAATATGTGTGGGCATAAAACAGAAAAAAGATAAAAAGATCAGCGAAAATACAATAAATCTCATAAAAGAAAGGGCTAGGCTAAACCGGTCATCAGCGGAATATCGACAATTAAGCAAACACATCAGCAAAGAAATAAGGAAAGACCATAGAAAATACAACGCCGAAAACATAAAAAATATAATAGAAAACAACAAAAATATGAAGATACTGAGAGCAGATAGGGCTCATGGAAAATCAACGATCCATGAGATCAAAAACCAAAACGGCAACATGGTTCACGATAAACAAAATATACTGGAGGTTATAAGGGAGTTTTACGAAAATCTATTTAAATCAACGACACCTGAGAGACAAAACAACATCGTAACAGTAATGAACGTAAATTTGGAAGATATCCCGGAAATAGACTTCCCAGACATAAAGAAAGCATTACAACAACTAAAAAATGGAAAAGCTCCCGGAGAAGACAAAATATCCAGTGATATGCTAAAGCTCGGAGGAAACGCGGTACTAAAGGCTGTTAAAATACTACTAAATAAATGCCTTGATGAGGGAAAAATTCCCAGCAATTGGCAAAACGCACAAGTAATCATTCTCCACAAGAAAGGAGACAACACTAACATTATGAACTATAGACCTATAAGCCTTTTATCACATCTTTACAAGTTACTAACGAAAATCATAACAAACCGCTTGACGAATAAGCTAGATTTTTACCAGCCACCAGAACAGGCAGGCTTTCGAAAAGGGTACAGCACGACAGACCACACACAGACCATCCGTACATTAATCGAAAAATGCACAGAATACAATAACTCTTTACATCTAGCCTTTGTAGATTTCGAAAAGGCCTTCGATTCGATAGAACTATGGGCGATATTCACTGCCATGACGAATGCTAGAATAGATTCTAGGTTCACAAGTCTAATAAACCATATTTACCAAAATGCCACCTTCCAAGTTAAGATAGACGAAAACTCGGTTACGGACACAATCAAAATTAACAGAGGGGTACGACAAGGCGATACAATATCACCTAAGCTCTTCACCTTAGCTCTAGAAGACATATTTAAAAACATAGTATGGGAAGGCAAAGGCATAAACATAGACGGTATACATCTAAACCACCTAAGATTTGCGGACGACATTGTTCTAATCAGTTCAGACCTAAAAGAACTTGAAGGTATGTTAGAACAACTGAACATAGCCTCTTATAAGGTAGGGCTAAAAATGAACCTGTCTAAAACAAAAATCATGAGTAACGAAGTAGGGCATTGCCAAATAGAAGACCATATAATAGAACAAGTAGATGAGTACATATATCTGGGACATCAGATCAAACTCGGCAAGGCAAATCAATCCGCAGAAATTACACGACGAATAAGGCAGAGCTGGGCAGCATTCGGAAGACTTGGGCACATACTAAAGAACCCGGATATATCCACAAGTCTTAAAAGGAGGGTATACGATATGTGCATACTATCTGTCACAACGTATTGCCTAGAAACCATGGTACTAACAAGAAAAAATGCTGACAGACTACGAATCTGCCAGCGGGCGATGGAGCGTAGTATGCTAGGTGTAAGTCTAAGAGAGAGAAAAAGGAACGAAGACATTCGATGAAACACCGGAGTAAAGGATGTAATTCAACGGATAGCAGAGCTACTGTGGAGCTGGGTTGGTCATGTAGCGAGAGATGACAACAACAAATGGACACACAGGCTACTGAAATGGAGACCACGAATGAGCACCCGTGATAGAGGAAGACCACAGAAAAGATGGATAGATGACGTCAAGGAGACTGCTGGAAAGCAGTGGTATCAAGTTGCACAAGACCGCAACAAATGGAATTGTTTGAAGGAGGCCTACGTCCAGCAGTGGACAGAAACAGGCTGACAAAGAAGAAGAAGACTAAGTTAGTTCAAGCATTATTTTTTGTTAAAGCGTATTATTTTTTATTTTAACTTCGTACCTCCAGGATTAGAATGAACCTTGAGATAGCTACGTTACAGAACAATAGTGATCAGTTTATTTTATTTATTTTGTTATTTAATTCTTGAAGCTCTCAAAACATTTTGTTTTTATCTCCCAGTACCTGCCTCGCAAAAATTTCAAGCAAATGTTTTTTGGTTTCAAACAAACTATTTTATAAATAAATTTGTAATATCAAGATGTTTAATTTTTTGTGGAATTTTTTTTTTTCAAAAATGGTGCATTTTATAAAAAACACCCTGTATATTAAAAATAGTTTGATTAAAACCAAAAAAGCTTTTTTTATTTTTTTTTACTGTTGGGGTAATTATTTAGTTGTGTTTTGACTAAACCTGTATACATATAATAATATAATTTTTTTCTTCTGACCAAATGGACTATTTTTTGATGTGTTTTTATTTCTATTTTGTACTAATATATGTATTAAGTTTAGTACCAGATTAATTTTTCATTGTTTTTCTTAATCAAGAGATCTATTCAACTTTATACTCTTTTTTTTATAAAGCTTTATTCTTATCATCATAATTGGAGCATGTTAATAAAAAAAAAAAGCTTCAAATTAAAATAAGTCAAATAACAGTAACTGATATTTACAAATCTATAATACACTTACATATAATTCTGAATATAACTGATTTTTTATGTTTAAGTTAAAAATATCTTTTTGATTAATATTAATTAATAATTCATCAACGTGCTTTTTAATTACGTTGTATATTCATATTCAACGTTGTTGCACTTCACACATTTAATAAATTTTGGTTTGTTCAAAAATGTTGCAATTCCTTTTGCAAGGATATGATACTGCATATTGTCGACATATTTCAATTCGAATTATAAAAGTAAAGAATATTAAAATGAATTTAATTTATTTTGGTCAAAAGGCTTTGTTTTAGGTGCTATTAATAAAGAGATTAAGTGGTTATGTTGATGTCACCATATGAAAGATCTCAAAGAGATAAGCATAATCCGCTTATATACACAATTAATTTAAAATGTGTATTGAATTGCTTTTGCATGAATGAATGCTTTTTAAATTCTCTAGAACTGACATTTCCAATTCTAGAAAACAATTTTTTTTAACTAGTAAAAATGATTTTACATATGTTAATACAATCGATTAACATAGTTCAATCATACCGCTCAATTTAATTAAATTTTATGTTACAATTACAGACATTGTATGGCATATTAGCAATAGTGAAGCCATAATTTCAACTTATTTGATTTTGGTTGATTAACTCATATGTCAATTGCAAATAGAAATTAAATATGAAAAACTTTGAACTTTGATCATCTTTATAGCTTGTTGGAGATTTTGGGTAGAATTTCATAATAATATGTTTAGCAGATTTAATTTAGTATTAAGTTATATAATACGTGAACTTAATGTATTCATGATATAATTGATCATGTGGTTAAAAAGCTATTTAACCGCTGCATGTCGAACGCATTTCAATTAAATTTGCAGAAAAAAAGGAACGTGAAATGGCTTAATTGAATTTCTTTAACAAAACTACATCAAAGCACATTCGGCTTCTTCAAGGCCAATTACTGTGCGTGCACAAAATGTAAAACACTGTATAAAATGTAAGCGTCCACTTTTATGAGTCATTACGAATCGCCGCGACCCTCCTACGCGATTGTGAAAAGAAGTGGTGCGGTCACATTTATGTGCGTACACATATATTTTTGAGATACTTCCAATGGCTGAGACTTCTCTCGCCCAGAGGTCAAAAGAACACGTGCAATCCAGCGAGGGACTTTTAACAATATGCACACGTGCACCTTGGATTCTGGGGAGTCATGTGCAAAATATGCAACCAGGATATGTGTGCCGTTTTATTTCAACTTATATGGGTAGCAGTAAAGGGATTTTTATTGTTGTGTCGACATAAATGTAAAAATGTAATGCCATATCTGTGTGTTGCAACTGCATACCAATCGATGCGCGCGAAATGCCGAAGATACATCATTATATGTGTCACTATATTGGTCACTTTTATGTTTACAAATTATATATCGTATATTGTAACCCCAATATTGAAACACGTTATCACTGTTACATAAAAGCCCTATCTGTATTGTGTTATTTTATACAATGCCGAGATAATAGCTTTTAACATTGTGTGTGCTTTCACCTAGAATTTAATATACACAACAATATTTTCGATGGCAAATTGAAAGATATATTGAATCGCATATTTTTTATTTGACAAATAACATTATTGACATTTTAGAATAATATATTTTCCAAGCAATTTGCGATAATTCATTCTATACTTGCGTACTTGCAGCCTTATTTGCTAATCGCATAAATTTCTCCAATATCCTTGATAACATTTTACTGGCGATTTTTCCCACAGGTTAAGATCAACTGTTCTAGATTATATTGCTCGATAATAATTCCTTATTTACTATAATCTGGTTTTCTTGCGCCATACCGATTTAGTACATTTTGTGAATAAAAATAATTTCAGAAATGTGTTAAAAATTCTTTGCAAGCATTCGTTTTTATATATAAAAAGTACGTTTTCATTTCTGCCTCACAATATAAGCGCGTTTCAATTTCCGAAGGGGGAATTTTATATATTACGCGAGATTGTCAACAATCTGGGTGGAAAATAAAAAAACTTCCTTACTGTCGGAATCGTCTCGTAAAATTTTTTAAACCACGTCGTCTCATATTTGTATGTTATAAGATCAAAACCCATTCGAGCCGCATAAAAAATACGAAGGGTAATATAGCCCTTTCCACCCTATTTTATATTATCACAAGCTGATACAACGTATTTACCTTTTTGTAAATTGCTTCATACTCACAACATATTTAAGTATGTTTTGCAGACGAGTTTGCAACAGTTATAACTTAATTGCGTTATTAATAAAACTAAACCGGTATTGTTGAAAGCACAATGTTGTCTAACTTAGTTATACGCGAAAAGCAGGTAATAAAAAGAAGGAGTTAAGTGCTTGCAGAAAGTTAAAATTATATTCCGCCAAATTTAAACTGGCCTCAAAGGGCAAAGTCATCCTACTCCACTGTAAATTAAAATAAACATAAAAGAACTTGGTTAAAGTTAAGTTAAATTTGCCACCAAAACCTCAATTAACATAAATCTACTGCCCTTTATTTTTCCTCTGGGGTTCGATGGAACTAGTTACTCAATGTAAATAAATCTTATATTTAATGTTGTAAGAAATCATTATTTTTTTTTACCAATCATTAATAAAGTACAACATATTTTAATAGCACTTACGTATTGGATGATTTTTATATAGCTCTGTTGATCGAATATTGATGTTTATAGCCTCTAACGAAGTAATTTTTTTAGGTAAAACTGTTTTTATAATGTGCAATCATTAAATCCCTCCAGGTGGAGCTGTTATGCACGTTAATTGAAAATCTACTGATCTTTCCGCAACATTGCGCACTATCTAGCTACTGCATTTCAAATCTCCTGCGTTATTTTTGTATTGTCGAAGATCGTTTTCATTTGATTTCCTCTTTGCAATCCCAATGGGGTTTTCTTTTCTAAGATGACTGTTATTGTAAGATTTCCATATTATATGCAAGGACTGGACTCTTCTGCTCAATTTAACAGAACGTTGATCCGATAATATTTGTCTTGTGGGAATGTTACCTTTATGCAATAGTAATGTGCATATAGGTGGAAATAATTTAATGTTCGTCGAATATTCAGCAGTTATTAATTATTTTATGGACGTTAGTCGAGTATTAAAACGCATATATTTATGTTATAGCATTTTTAGTATAACGCATTAAAAACAGCAAATTATTTGATCTCATTATGTTTGTATTGGATATTGTAGTGTGCGTCTGAAAAACAGTGTTGCAAATTAAAGATAAATTAGATATTAAACTTATACTTGAAGAGTCTACCAAAATCAACTTATTTTATTTATACAAATATTGATACAATGTAAGAGAGTTGTAGTTTAAGATATTTTTTCATCATATTGGAGCTGACCAGTCGTTGATTTTTGGGACCGTAGAATGAGGCTTAGTGGTCAAAAACGGCCCGTGTTTTTGAGTACAAAAAATGGTTTCGAAAGCCATAGATCAAAATATTCAGATCAGAATTTTGTTTTTGAAGAGAAATTAAAAGAGAATGTGTAGTATTAAATGCTCCTCCTTATACTTGCCGACAATATTTATCATATTGTTGATATAACATCGAGGTATGTTATATCAACAACATGCTTGTTTCATAGAACATTTTCTGAAATTGTAACACTAAGAAGACAAATTGAAGAAGATTTACATATAGATTGGTTGTTTAATATATGATATTTTTAAAGTAAAAATCCAAGCTATCAACCACTTTTTGACTTTGACTTTGAAACAGTAAGAAGTTTATTTTTTAGTGTTACAATTTGCCATATTGGGAGTTTTAATATTTTTGTTTATAGATGTTACATATTTTATCTTGAAAATACAATTTGCCATGTTTGTTAATAAGTTCTTTAGGATGTTTGAAGTATAGAGGGTGCTAACTGCAAAACTTCAGGAATATAAAAAAAATATATTTTAAGGATTTTAGATCTATGTGATCAAGACCTATACAACGCTAATAAGACTGGGATATTATGTCCTATCAAACGTTTTGAATACGTCTAGAGGTACTACAATCCTTATTTGCCAATTTTTCTTTTGGTGGTTGGTATGTTATTATATATTATTATATTCATTTTTTGGTATTTTTCTTGGCTACGTGCTCTACCCAGTTTTATTTAAATTCTGCTATCCGTTTTATCACTTTTTTTGCTTTAGTTTGACGTCTGATTTTCTTGATTGTGGTCTTATTTCTTAGACTCATGCCTAATATTGCATTTTTTATTGCTCTCTGCCTGGTTCTCAGTTTGTTTGCATTTTCATCGTCTATGTCATAGTCTCCAGCTCGTATGTTGTGATTGGCAGTATGCAAGAAGTGTAGACTTTTTGTTTATGGCAGATTGTGATATTCTTTTGGTAACTTCAGCTTTTATCGTAATCAATTAGTGCACGTTGTATTCTGTGCACTTTTGTTTTTTTTTTTTTTTTGTTTTTTTTAGAACGTAGTGAGGTATTGGTCTTAACAACTAGCCTTTGAGAATGTCTAGCGCATGACAATATCTTTCATTTTTTTTCTCTGCGTTGGTTTTGCTGATAATTTGTCCTTGTCATTGTCACTAATGTGGTACTAGTTTGAGGTGGGCTGGTTTTGGCCTTGCCTAATTTACACAGTTTGCTGCGGCAACATACGCTGTTCCCGGCTTATCTCTCCTTATACTTTCTTTATCTGTCTTACTTTTTTTATTTCCTATTCTTGCGTTATTCAGCTTAGATATTTTTCCTTAGGTATCTTTTTAGTTTTTCTATATCTTTATTAACTTCTTTTTTTATGTATTATTTTTTTTTATAAATATTGTGTGTAGCTTCATTAAATGTATTTTTGATAGTCTTAGATTTGCCAATTTTATTTCTAGTGAGATTCTAGAATCTCCGTTTGGTTTAGTTTTTTGTGACCGCTGGTTGCCAGATATACTCTGGCCATTTTGAAAGTTGCATTGTTTGTCAACCTTGATATGGCGTATCTGCCGTATGGAAATTGCTCAGTTTCTTCAATTTGTTTTCCTTGAGCAGTTTTTTTTTCTACTCTTTATTTCTGCAATTTTGTTTGGTACCAATGTTTTATTAAATGTTCTTTTCTTGTCTACCCTTTTATCGTCCATTTCTTGGTAGTCATAGTTGTCTTGGCATTCTTTGTTTTTTTTTTTGTTTTTATTTAGCTTCTTGCTCCAGTTTTCTTTTGTGATTTTTGAACTGTGTGTTTTCTTCTATTTTGGTTTATCTAAATCTTAAAGCTTCAAATTTTTTTTTTCAGTATTGTCGTTGCATAGTTTCTTAGTCTTCTCTGTTTGTTTTAGTCACTCAGGGGTATAGTAATGATTGTGGATTTGTTGATTTTTCTTTCCAATACCTTTTCTAACTTTTTCTTATCTTCCTCATACTCTTATTTTATTTATTTCCACTGTATCTGCCATCATTCCATCGTATTCTCTTTTGCTCGTTTCTTTGCTTCTTCTTTCTTTACTAGTTTCTTCATTTACTAATTTTTGTATGTCAAATCTTTCTTCTACTTTCTACTTCTTGTGCTTCTTGTCACATCGTCTTGTAGGCTTTGCAGATCCTTAACAAGCTTGGTTTCGTGGCTCCTATTATTTTTTTCTGTTTTGTTTTGCCTTCAAGGCGTCTTCTCATGTTTCTGCGGCGTACAATAGTTTATTTCTAGCCGCCGTTGTTATTAGCCTTCCTGCCACTTTTCCTGGTCCTTCTAAGTTTAGCATAAGCCTACTAAGCATTTCTTCTATTTTCTTTGTTCTTCTTACCGCTTTTTTAAACTATTTGTTCTATCCCTTTGTTTCAAGTGTAACAATTTTTTTTCCTATGGTTATTATTTGTTTTCCCACCTGTATTTTTCTATTTCCCCTATTAGTCCTCTTTGTGGAAAGTCAGATCTTACTCTTTATTTCTCATCTACCACATTTTGATTAGTGTTCTTATGGTTGGTTAGTTATGATATACTTTTTGCGAAACCCAGCTTGCTCTGGCGGTTGGTAACGATCTAGCTTGTGGGATAGGCAATTTGTTAGATTTTTTGTCAGTAGCTTATAAATATGTAAAAGCAGGCTTATTGGTCTGTAGTTTTAATGTCGGTGTTATTTTATTTTTTTAAGATGAATTCTGCATTTTTCCAGCTGGTGGGTATTTTTCTTCTTTCGATTCGTTTATTTAGTGGTAGTTCGACCAAGTTTAGTAGTATTGTTTTTTTAGTTTTAGCATCTTGGCTGTAATTGTTTTTGCCTGGTATTTTGCTATTTTTTAGCTGTTGAGTGCTTTTATAACTTTTGCTATATTAATTTGTAATATATCTACTAACTTTCTGTTTAGTGTTATTGTCTTGTTTTTTGGTGGGTTGTCTAGATGGGATTGATAGAGGTCGGAGTAAAATGTTTGTATAGTCTCGAGGATTTCTGTTCTGCTGTTTGTTTTTATACTATTTTTGTTTGTGACTTGGTAGATTTTTGTTATTTTATATTGTATAAGCTCTGTTTCGTTTATTTCTTTTGTTTCTTTTGTTTCTTTGTTTTTTTTGTTTTTTTTGTTTCTTTTGTTTCTTTTGTTTTTTTTTGTTTTTTTTGTTTCTTTTGTTTCTTTTGTTTCATTTGTTTCCTGTTTTTTTTTCCTAATTTCTTTGATAATGGTTTTAAATATTTATTGTTATTTTTTGGTATTGAAAAAATATTGAGTGTAACTTGTGCCAAAATGTTTTAGAAGCGCTTCGCTTTTAGCAAAACTTTGCAAAATTAGAGGAATTTAGGTAGAGACCACTGATTTTGTGATGGCTTTAGTGCACCCAATTCTTTAGTTTTTAGAATTATTTTTTTGCATGGCGGGCGATATTGGGTAATAATACTATTTAATCACCTAAATCAATTACATGTTTAGCCACTATTGGTTTTTTTAATGTGTTTTCAATTTTTGCTAAATATAAATTAGCTAAATTGTTAATTTTTTGCTTATCAGATTTTGACAAACCAAACTTGCATACCTTAGCTACTGAACTAGTTGCGTATTGCGTATTATTTAACAAAACATTATTTTTATTTAAATTATGTACAGCGTTTGTAGTTTCTAAAAATCTACATCTAATATTAATGGATATAATAAACTTGGAACTATCATATACTTTACAAAGAAATCATTTACTTTCTAACACAAACGTAATTGATGCCAACTTCAAAACTGTACATTTATCCCTTAAAACTGATTTGGGAACAATATTAAAAAGGTATCATTTTGAATTATTAAAAAATTCAGCAAATTTTTAAATTTGTGGCCTAGTTTTTTAACTTTAAAATATGTTTTTTTATCGTTGTTTGTTTTAGGTAATAAAGGGTGTGCCATTTTTAAGTTGAAATTTTTATCATATAAAGAATATACAGTTTATTTTTAGATTATTTTTATTTTATTTTAGCGAGTGTATATTTGATTAAGTATGAAATATGGTTTCATCTATATGGCTGCGGCGGCAGGCTTGGCAGGCCATTCTCGAGGACCAATTATCGAGTATTTGCGCTACTGTTTTCAGCGGTATTTTTGCGAATGTTTTGCTTTAAGAGGTCAATTGTCTGTGGATTGTCAGCATACACCTTTTCATAAAAAAAAAATTGCGGTGTCAAATCGCAGCTGCGAGTTGGCCAGCTCACATCACCGAAACGGCTAATAACGCGGTTGTTCAATTTGGTGCGCAGAAAATGGATCGTGGCATGTGCATTCTGTGATGTTGCTCTATCTTGTTGAAACCAGAGCTGCAATAGATCAAGTTCCTCTAATTTGGGCTACAAAAAATCAGTTTTTATGCCTTTGTAACGATCTCTCTACAGTAACGTAGGCTCTATCATTGTTTTCGAAGATAAATGGCCCATTGCACCAAACGGTAACTTACAATGGATGCATTGATTTGTCAACTATAGCATGTGGATTTTCTGTTCTCCAAATACGGCAATTTTATTTGTTTACATAATCTCTCAGATAGAAATGGGCCTCGTATGAAAAGATGATTTTTTGGTTAAAAGTCAACATTCAATTTGTTTAAAGCAAAACAGAAACGGACACCAAGGTTGGTTATATTAATTTCTTCAACGAGTTGCACTTTGTACGCAAACGGTCTTTGTGAACAATCCGCCCTAATGTGGTTTCCGAATATTGAGTTGCAGACTTCTGCACCGAGTTGATGTTCCTGGGTGCTCGCGTACACTTTGAGCCACAGAAGCGACAATTTTGGCAGAACGCTTTGGATGAGCATGCTTGATGCGCGTATTGTCTACTAGCGTTCCAGTTTTACGCACTTTTTTTACAAACTTTTGTATTGATGACGTTTCATTTCTTCCAAACAACGTACGCAATTTTATTGATGTTGCAGGCAAATGGGACCCATTTTCAAAATAAATTTAAAGTAAAGTAAGACGATGCATCATTTGTCTACGGAAGTATGTAACCACACTTTTCTTATGTAATTGTGACTCAAAAATTGTCAGCGGTGGTAAAAACATGTGGTTCAAAATTTAATTAAAACATGGCCTACTCTTTATAAGTGAAACAAGTTCAATACTTAGGACTTGAGAACGCACCTTTACATTTTTGACTGCCGTTTTTATTTTTGTTTGTAACAATTTTATTTTACTTTTACCCATTTACCTCTACTCTTTTACCCTTATCCTTCTACCTTTAACCTTCTACCTTTGATTTTCTAATCTTAACTTTTTACACTTACCTTGTTACTCTTACCTTTCTACTTTTATCCTTCTACCTTTACTTTTCTAGTCTTACCTTTTTACTTTTACTTTGTTACCATTACTCTTCTACTTTTCTACCTTTACCTTTCTACCATTATCCCTCTACTCTTACCCTTCTACCTTTATCTTTCTACTCTTACCTTCGTACCTTTACGCTTACTTTTTTACTCTTATTCTTCTACTCTTACTCTTACCTTTACCATTCTATACTATTTGAGTTTGAGAAAAACTGCACTTTCACAATTTGCTAACCGGAGGTGGTCCGTCTCGAAAAACTATATTGGCGTGTACGGTTTGAAAAGTTGTATTTTTTGCTTTTAGACCGGCATCTTTACCGAAATTTTTCAAAAAGTTATTAAACTTTAAAGATTTAACTAAAATCCACAATATATTTTTGTGACATTTCTACTGGAGGTATGGAGAAATCAATTTCAAAGTTTATAGTAGGGGACAGTTTTAGGTTGTCGGTTTTGTTTGGAGATATAACCATCTTTTCGAAATAAATTTTTTTAATTTAAAAAAATAGCTAGCTATAGTTTTTTTACTAGCAAGTTGAATTTATTGAGACACGGATCATTCGCGACAGATGCGACACGAGTAATTTAACGTGCAGAAGGAATTTGTCTAATGTGCAAAATAAAATGCAATTTGTAATCAGTGGGGTAGGAATTTTATTTTTTTAACGGCAAAATGCAAAATATTCCTTTGCAGTTGTTTTATGGACAATTTTAAATTTGAAATTTGAAAGTGTATTTTTTAGACCATTTTTAGGTTTTTACCATTTTCTTAAGATTTTTTGCGCTCTAGCTGTTAAATTATTTTGAAAACTAATTACTTCCTCTACCACTACAAGTACAAGTAGTTTTATAAATTGTTGTTTGTTGGATTATGTTAATCATTTTATTTTGATAAAATTTAAACGGAGCAAATTTTTTTTCTTATAGCATCAAAATATTCCTACAGCGACTCCAAACTGCGTTTTTTGAAAAACCAAAATGGTTTCAGAATATCTCGATTCAAATTTGATTAAATCAAAAAAATAAAAATCTGCTCCTGAGATGTAATACCGATACTTTGTTTAGGAAAAATGGACACTTTGTATAGTCTTTAAGCAAATATCCATTCTTTGTCCACATATTAATTTAAGTAATAGTTTTAAGTATTTGTAAAAAAAAAACCAGTGATGGTTTGTGAACGGTCGAAAAAACGATTTTTGGTAAAAAGTAGTGTTACGCAAAAGCTAACTTCTTCAAGATACTTAGTTAAGCAGGAAATCAAAATAATTATTAATAATGAAGTGTTGAGTTTTACATATTGCACCAAAAACTTAGGCATTTTAATGGGTAGTGATCTTTGTTTTATGAAAAACACTTTAATCTTAATACAAAAATCTTATTCAGCTCTAAAGTCTATTTACAGAAATTGCCACTTTATTAATAGAAGAGTTAGAATTATATTATGCGAATCACTTGTTTTGATTAATTTTAATTTTTGTGATACTGTGTATGATCAATCTGATGTTTATCAAATCCAAATAAATGCAAAACACGTTTAAGGACAATATTTGGTGTGAGTAGAAGCAAAGAATCTCACATAAGTTGTTTTTAGTACAAGGTTATTTACAACAAATTTCACTATAATTGTTTCGAAAGCTGATATTTAGATCGACGGTACATAACATCAATGTCAGAAGTAGATGTTTTTTTGGTATCATAAAAGATAGACAACTATTTAAAAGTTTTTTTTCTCAGAACTTTGTTAAATGCTACAATTTTAAAACATATTATAATACGTGTATCTGTTTGCATGAACAAATACATTGTTTTTTACAAAAGTTTTGGATGAAGAACAGTTCAATTGAGTACTTTCTGATCTATTTTACTTATCCACAACTCTTTGCGTATTGTAATTTTTTTTTCTATCTAAAAAATTTGTTATCATTATTATTCTACATTTTTAGATAGATTTTGAAGCATAGAAAATTTTGGAATTTATGTCCACAACACGTTTTATGGTTTTTCAAAGTTGTATAAAAAAACTATGTTAGATGTTTTTTTGGTTTTTAAATCTCAGATTTTTACTTCTGGTATCAAAATTAGTAAGTGATTTTTATCTGAATCGGTAAGGGTCAAAAACACTATTTATATATATATATATATTAAATTAAAACTCAAAAACGGTTTATAGTATAGACCGGACAAATTTGATCTTTAAAAAAAGTAAAGTATAAAAAGTAAAAACCAACATCTAATAACTTTTGACAGTAATTCCCAAAACTGTACTTGGTCATAATATGAAAATCAACATCTATATTTTTGGTTTTCAAATAGTACCCTACATTTTCTTAACAATTTTACAAAAAACAAATGTATTTTTTTACAAAAAAACCCTAAATCACACAAGCATCGAAAATATCTATAAGGTAATAAAAGTATTATATATTTATTCAATTTTAAATTAAAAAAAAAAAAATGTAATTTACATACGAAAACAATTGATAACTTACTACTATACTAGGTCGGGTTCTAATAGCATTCTTATATTCTCCGGATGTGATTACTTGCATAGTTTATTTGCGTCTAACACATAATTACTACAACTAACAAAGTGAAGTAAGGAAAGACCTAAAAAAATAGCTTAACGACATCAAACAAATCATGGCCCGAAACTGGTATTAAACAATAATATCCCTTAAGTTTTTCAAGTTTTTTAAAAGTCAGTGCTTTAAATTTGGTCAATTATTAAGTTTGATCTAGGTTAGATATAGCTAAGATGCTTCTTTTACGTCTCTATTATTTAGTACAATTACATTAAAGATCAAGATCGCTTTAATCTAGTAGATTCCGATTATCATCTTAAACATTAATTTGTTGAACAGTAGGGTGTTTCTGCTTACATCCATAAACAACAAGCATATTCTAGACTGGCCACGTACAAAATTCAAAGCATTGGTTATAATAGCATATATTACCTAACCTAATTTTTTCCGATAAGACTATTTTTGTAATTGGCATATACCGTTCTCTATTACTACAAAACCTAAACAGCGCCTCATCTATCATTATTCTAAGATGAACATAGTAAAAATGAAAGAATTTTGTAATAATTTTGATTTTGATATTCTTTGCTTATATTCTAATGATCTACATGTTGCAGCAAAAAATCTCACAAAAACTATTCAAAATATCATTGAAAAATTTCCGTTTAGTTCTCAGCTATTAAACCAAAACAAAAGTACTTGTTTTCAATACAGACAAAACAAACAGTTAATATGAAGTAAAAAGCGTTTAAGAAACACATCAGTAATCGTTCCGAACAGACTAAAAAGGATTATAAGTTAGCTTGTAATTATTGTGACAATCTACTACAATCTGTAAAAGATAGGATTGACAGAATCATAGATAATCGAATTTTCCAGCTTTCCATAAACAACATAAATTTTTATAAAACCATAAATTTGTTGCAAGGTAGTACAAAATTTTTAATACTCTCTTTTCGTAATGATCAAAACAAACTAGTTACTATTTTGAAAGAAAAAGCAGCTATTTTTGCAAACTAATTTGCAACTCTTCTTAAATTAAATATCAGAAAAGCATCAGGTAAATGAAATTCTACCTATTATTCTTAAAATTTTGCAAATGAATTAGCTTAAATTTTGACCAAAATATTTGCCTAATCATACAAAAATGAAACAGTTCTAAATTGTTGGAATAATCAACTTATTCTTAAAAAGGGAGACATGTATGATTTTTTAAATTATAGACCTATTGCATTATTTTCTAATTTGTCAATAATGTTTAGAAAATATAATAATTTTTACATTGTCAAGTTTTTACATCAAAATAACTTTATTTCAGATACTTAATATGAATTTCTATCCAAACGTTCGACAACAGATTTTTGACTTATTTTAGTCACAAATGGAATTTTACTTTAGACAAACAAGAAAAAAATCTTGCAGTAGCTCTAGACATTTCGAAAGCGTTTGATAGGGTATAGCATCTTAATACTGTCAACAAGCTCCATTGTATAGGTTTTAATAAAATAACTGTAAATCTTATCAATAGTTATGTTGACAATAAAAAGAATATAGTTAGAATTGATGGTTTTAACTCTGACTCCAAAATCTTAAATGCTGGTGTACTTATTTACGGTTCTTGTCTTTTTTTGACAAGTGATATATGTCTATAAAAAATCTCCATATTATGTCTTAAAATTGTCGTGGAATTAGTTGTTTTTATTTTGCGGAACTTATTATACAAAATCAGCAATTATAAAAGGTTTTCCAATAAGAAGTTTCATTTTGAATAGCAGGCTATTTGGGCAGCTGTTAATTTTGAAGCTATAATCTTTTGACATTTGACAAGTTAAAATTACGCCATTATTAAAAACAGACCTATACACGCTTTAACAACGCATTGAAGTTATAAAAATTCACTTCAAAAATGGTAAAAAAATTTCAGTCACAGTTTGCAAAACTAAAGCACTTTTTGTTCGTCGTAAAGCACCTTCTCGGCCGGCAATAGTAAACCTGGTGGAAAAATTTGAGCTGTTGGGACAAGTTTGTGATGTGAAGAATTGAAACTGTGTGCATCGTTCAAGAACACATGACTATATTGCTGATGTAGCCCGTAGTGTTGAAGAAAACCCAGGTTTGTTGATTCTTTGTCGATCTTTGGAATTAGAAATTCCACAAACAACATTACACCGTATTTTGCATAAAAACTTAATTAAGGTTTTTAAAGTTTTGTTAACAGAACTCAATCCGGTCGATCACCATAAACGTCGTATCTTTGCTGATTGGGTCCTTCAAATGCATTAAAATGATTCGGAGTTTTATTCAAATATCATCTTTAGTGATGAGGCCGATTCTCACTTCGGAGGCTACGTTAAATGTTGCATTTGGGGCTCAGAAAATCCAAGAATGATTGTTGAAAAGTCTTTGCATCTTCAACGTGTCCACTCTTTGGTGCGGTTTTTGGGCTAGCGGTGTGATTGGACCCTACTTTTTTTGAAAATGAGGCTGATGCAACTGTTACAGTGATTGGATGGCGCTACCGAGCTGTGATTAATGATTTTTTATAGCCGAACTTGGAAGATATTGATGTGGACGACGTTTATTTTCAGCAAGACAGCGCTACGTGCCACACAAGCAACTAAACAATTGCAATTTTGCAAGAAAAGTTTCTCGAAGAGGTGATCACAATTGGCTACCGAGATCTTGTGATTTAAAATCTTTAGATTTTTTTTTTGGGGCCACGTGAAAGATAAGGTCTATGCCAATGCTCCACAACCGATTCAAGATCTTAAAGATGGAATTCGTGAAGTTATCGTGGACAAACAGCCGCAAATGTGCGAATTGTTCATAGAAAATTTTATGAAAAGAATGTGATACTGCAACCGTAACCGCCACGGTTACGGTTGCAGTACCGCCACGGCCATTTGACTAATATTGTTTTCAAATGTTAATGACATATCTTCCTCTTTACAATGAAATAAACATTTATTGGTTTCTCTTAAAAAATACCCGTTTTTTTTTAATATCAAAATGAAACCTCTTATTGGAAAACCTTATATATAAAACTTATATTTTTCTTTGTAATGAATATTGTTACTAAGTATGGGGAGGAATATCGGAAACTACACTACTTCTTCTAAACTCTATTCAGAAACGAGCTATTCATTAATTCACTAATTGACTAATGACTTAGATATACCACAGGCGTAATTTTGCATTTTCTAAAAATTCAAGATACATTTGGCATCTAATCTAATATTGGGCTTGCTAGGAATTTTAACAAATATTCACCGACAGGTCAGAGATGTAGGACCGAAACTTTTAAGAAATATTTTTTTTAACCGTATTATCGACAAATAGAATAAACTTCTTAATTCTGTATTTTCCGAGACTTATAAGCCACAAATATTCAAAGTCAATGTTCACAGACTGCTTAAATCTAATCTTCAATGTGATAGTTACAGTGAGTGTGGTTTTCCTCGTTGAAATTCAAAGGTATTTTTATGTCGTTGTGGCATATTATGTAATTCTAAAATATCACATTTTGAAATTAAAATAAAAAACAAATTGTACGGCAGAACATGACTTGAGATTTCTAAAATAGATTTGCTGCGCGTACAAAGTGAGCTACATAGTTTATACAAATTTAATACATCTATACATAATCAAAATAATTATACAATTAAATGAATATTTTTTTAAATAATTAAATAAAAATCTGTCATCTATATTCGTATTGCATATAACTAACATTGTAATTAATAGTATGTATATCAATAATAAATTATTATACTTATTTATTTATTTAACTAATTTTATATAAATTAAGTATATTTTTATAATTTATACAATTTAAAAAAATCAGTTTGTTCTATACAATTTAATCACGTAACTAACAAAAACACCTCAAGTATACGTAATTAAATTGATTACAAGAATAATAAAATATTATATATTTAACAGCTGTTTAACAAGAGCCCAATTCTAAGTAATAAATACCAAAACAAAACGACAGAAATAGTATAATAAAAAAAGGAACCATAAATACGCGTGACTATGAACCTAACCTAAATTCTATTTGTTGAAAAGCTCATGCCCATCTCTCATCACTCGATGTATTAAAACCACTCGTACTCTTTATAGTCCAGTAGACCGCACCGTTATTTCAAACATAATGTATAGAAGTGGATTGTGATTGACAAGAGACGCTCTAACCGCCTGTTATGCACGTGGTGCAAGAATATATCAAAGTTTATGATCGCCGTTTTGGGTGCGCTGAATGAGCAGATATTGTGCGATCAATTGGTGATTACTGATTAAACTCATCGCTTTAGTTTAATATTATGGCATTTTTAGAACACGATCGCCGTAAAAATGGTTTTTATTCGACTGTTAAAACTACCATAAATATTTTAAACCTATATGCTTTAGTTATATCTAAATACTCTATCTGGGGATATAAAACTTGTCATTGTCGACGGACGTCAAACGTTATTATCTCAATTCGATCTAAAATACGGCTGCATCATCATACAATTCTTATAAGTGGATTTAAATATTAATCATTTCTATTAAAGGAATCAATATAATGAAGTTTAATGCGTTACAAAATCATCAAATCATAACCTTTAAAATTATGGTTTAGATTGGGCTATGATAAAATATAAACACAACCCTTAACAAAATGCTGGCTCCGTGACTGCTGATTAGATTAAAATTCTCCCCTGGACGGTGCATTACTTTTTAAACAGGTGGTAATATTTTACAAATAATATTACGTGTATATAATTTTGCTGAGTGGTTATTTGAGTGTTTGTTTTAAAGTTTATTATGTAATTTGGCGAAAAGGCAAATTTTCTTGCCCGCCAGCCATAGTGACAGTAGCGTTATAATAAGCATCATTTGCTATAATGAATAAGAATATTCTGTTAAAATAGGCATACAGCATTAACAGATAGCGGCGATACTTCACACGTAATTACAAACATTTTATCATAATAATCGCGCCATGGTCGGTGTGAAATATACATCATGTGAATCAGTATTAATGAGTGGTGTGACTGCTCCAAGTTAAATTTAGTCAAGGATCGTAAAGTGGAGGATATGAAAGGGGATAAGTCATCATTCTATTTATTTGCGTGTTCAACCCCCCAAAACTATAATTTACGCTTGTGTGCCCACGCATCTGCATTCGCACCCTATTCAATCAATCGAATGCTAACAACTAACGATTGATTTATATCATGGGATATCGGGTTCTATTGTATTTGATTATCATCATTAAATAGCAGGGTGTAAACGGACTTCGAGGCCTTGTATGTTCACAGATTTTTCTTTAAAGGGTTCTGGTTTCACATGCGTACCCGACCCCTCTTAAATAAATAATGGGCTCCAAATGTGGTAGTCCTATTTGTACATACAATAAGTATGTGGCGCAGTGAACATTTTGTCAATATTGTTATTGCCCTTCACTGATATGGTAATTTCCCGGATTGATATATTATTTAAGAAGATATGAATCATGTACGTATAATCTATATAGCTGCAAGGTCGATTGCTTGATATATTCTTAATGGATGCTATAAATATGTATCACACCGTATAATTAAATCAATTACTTAATTTTTTTTGAATAGAATTACGAAAAAATGAACAAAAATAATTAAAAAAAAAATATATTGTTTAGAATTGAAAGGTGGATATTTGGACAACGTTTAAATTGTATATATACAAATTAGTTTTATTAAGATAAAAAGTATATACAAAACATCCTAATGGTAAATTCATTTAAATTATTTTTGAATTTGGAACATTCACTTACATTAAAGACGAGTGGCAATAGTCTTAAATAGTTTTTAAGTAATTTTTATATTTAAGAAATAATGAATTTTGAACCCTTTTTCTTATTTCAAGTAATTGTCAAGTAGAAAAAAAAATCTTTTTGTTTTGGTTGTGTATTTTTGTTGGTGCACAACAATTGTTAAAATTTCTATCAAGCCTTGTACTAAGACTTAACATTTGATTAGAAGGCAATATGTTTTTTAACTCTTTGAACAATGTCCATGGAATATCTATAGTTATTGCAAACGACTCACAGTGGTCGACTTTATGAATTTAGCGACACAACATAAATAATATCCACTTTGAAATTACACAATTTTTACACTCATAATATAACGTTTTTATTGACTTACTTGCTTACATCCACAAATAATAAGCAAATTCTAGACTAACTTAGGGTATTGGTTATAATAGCATGTTTTCTAGATAAGACTACTTTTGCAATAGGCATATATTGTTCTCCAATTCCAAACTTTTTTAATGACCTTTCTGAAAGTTGAAAGTTTCAAGGTAATTATAAAAAGATAAAACTATTTTGTTACAAGATTTTAATGTACAAAATATTGAACGTTGTTCTACAACATTATCCGGTCAACAAATTTTTGCTGATTTTTATAATCTTATTCAACTTATTTAGCAACCCATATATTTTCCATGTGCTGCACTTCTTGGTGAATCAAGATTATTAGATCTGTATTTTTCAACTATTCCAGAGATTACAACAACTACTGTTGAGGCTGTTTTAAGATATTCAGATCATTCACTTATTACTTTTGATGTTAAAACTTCTTTTTTTATTACTTTGAAACCTAAACCGCACTTTCTTTATTATTATTCTGAAATAATACGTTTATCTTATCTGTAAAAATTAAACAATTTTTTAATAATTTTGATTTTGATGTTTATTCTTTATTCATATTGCATCAGAAAATTTTACAAAAACTATTCAAAATGTCATTAAAAAAATTGTTTTTTTTATTATTCAACAAATACATCAGTAATTGTTTCAAACAGACTAAACAGACAATCTAATACAATTTTAAAAAGATATGATTAAAAGAAACAAAGCTATCGAGTTTCTTATGCTTTGCATAAATAACAGAATTCTATAAAACTGTAAATTTATTGCAAGGTAGTTTAAAGTCTTTAATACCTCCTCTACAAAATTATCAAAACAATTTAGTTGCTGCAAAAGTAACAGCAGATATTTTTGCAAACTAATTTGTATCTAAATCTACTATTCTCAATTTTTTTACTGTTTAGTGCCAGCTAGTGGTAAAATGATGGGTGAAATTTATTTTAGGCAACAACCCGTTTGTTAAATAATCTTTTTAAATTAAATACCAGAAAGGCACTAGGTATAGATAAAATCATACCTTATTGTTCTTAATGCATTTGCAAAAGAATTAGCTTTTCTTCTGTCTCAAATATTTGCTTTATCATACAAAAAAGTAACATTTCTAAATTGTTGGAAGATTGTAAATGGTTAACCTATACATAAAAAGGGAGACAATTCTGATTCTTCAACATCAAAGTTGCAAATTTTGGAAAAATATATTAATTTCAACATTGTCAAGTTCTTAGAACAAAATAACTTCTCAGATACGCAACATAGATTTTGATCATAACGTTTGACAACAGATCTTCTCAAATATGTTAGTCACAAACGGCATTCTACTTTATACTAACATGGAGAAAATCTTCTAGTAGCTGACATTTTTAAAGTAAAAGTTGGAGTTGGCAATAGATTTGATAAAGAGCTGGATGAGAAATAAATGGGTAGATCTGGCTCCGCAGAAAGCTGAGGCGGCATTTCTATTGATAAAGAGGACTAACTAGGGGAACAAATAATAACTATAGGAACGAAAATTAATTACCTTAAAGTTACACTTAAAGCAGAGGGATGGAACAAACAGGTTAAAAAAGCGGTAAGAGGAACAAAGAAAATAGAAGGAATGTTTAATTTATGCAAAACAAGGGAGGACCAGGAGATAGAGCCAGGAAACTAATAGCAACGGCGGCTAGAAGTAAACTATTATACAAGGTAGAAACATGGAGAGGCGCCTTGAAGACAAAAAAACAGAAAAGAAATAAAAAGAGCCACGAGAGCAAGTTTGTAAAGGATTTGCTGAGCCTACAGGACGGTGTTACAGGAAGCACTAGAACTAATTGCGGCAACACTACCCGCAGATTTGATAGTAGAAGGAAGATTGGACATAACGAAATTAAGACAGTGAAAAGAAGGAGAAAAAGGAGAATGCACAAGAGAACTAATACCAGAAATAAAAAAAAATAGAGAATAAACCAACGACGTGTTACTATACAACACAACTACTTATCGGACTGGAGTTTTTGGTAAGTATTTACAAAAAATAAAGAAGACACGCATGACAACGCAGATCATACGCAAAATTTGGGAGAAAGATAGGATTAAATTAGAAAAGGGATTGGAAAACAAAATTAACAAATCTACAATCAATAATATATGCCTAAGTGAGAGAGCAAGAAACTATGCAACGACAGTAGTGATGAAAAAGATACAGGAGTTTGAAGCTTTAAGATTTAGATAAACCAAAATGGTAGGAAACACACAGATCAAAATAGAAGACAAAGATAGGAGGAGCAAAAAGCTAAATGAAAGCAAAAAAAAAATACAAAGATAGCCAAGACAACTATGCCTACTAAGGAATGGACTGTGAAAGGATAGACAAGAGAAGAACTTTCACTGAAACATTAGTACCAACCGAATATGCAGAGATAAAGAGAAAAAGAAAAGATCTGCTCAAGAAAAGCAAACTTAATGAATTGACTAAGCAATACGCCATCTTGAGGTTGACAGACAATGCAACGTTTGAAATGCTCAGAGTATATCTGGCAACCAGGGAACACGAAGAATTAATTCTAAATGGAGATTCTACAATCTCACTAGAAGTAAATCTGGCAAATCTAGGACTACCAAAGGGAATACATTTAATGGAGACCAACGCACAGCAGAAAACCGAAAGGTATTGCCATGCGTTAGTCATTCTCAAGGGCCACTTGTTGAAGCCAACACCCCACTACGTCTTAAAAAGAAAAACAAAAAACAAGAAATCTAACTGACGTACTTTTTATAATTTGGTTAATTTTAACTCTGAAAAAACTTGTTGTTACTGTTTTGATATTAGATATTGAGGTCTGCACTAGAATATGCATGGTAGATGGAATACAGTGCAGGCTGCTTTGATAGAATTTACTAAGGATAACTTAAATACAAGAAGAACTAAAAAGAAACCATGGATGACAAATGATTAGATTTCATGAAGAAATGTCGAACTTCTGAAAAACTATATAAAAAATTACATAAAATAATACGAAAAAAAAAATAAAAATAGCTAAATCAGAATGGATTTCTGAACAATGCAAAGAGATCGAGACGCACGAAAGTAATTATGGTAACTTTCATATGCACAATAGAATTAAAGAACTGACAGGAGTTAAGAAAATCTTAACAAATAACTAGATAATTAAGGGTACAGACGGCCGCATACTGATAAATGTTTAAGAAAAATTAGATTGATGGAAATCTTACGTCCAAGAACTTGAAACTGATTGATGAAGAACTAACAGATAGACGCTGGATATTTTTAACTCAATACATGACACAGGCATTATATCATGATAATGGCTTGTATCGACATTTGTACTGATTTCCAAAAAAACAAATGCTACAGAATGCACAGATTATAGGATTAGTGCACTTATGAATCATATACTGAAGTTTTTTCTAAAGATTATACATATGAGAATATACAGAAAACAAGAAGAGTACATAAGTAATACACAGTTTGGGTTCAGAGAATACTTGGGAACGAGGGAGGGTCTTTTTGGAGTTATTGTTCCTTTTCAACGCTGTTTAGACATGAACCAAGATTTATTTGCATGCTTAATTGACTAGCAAAAGGCTTTTGATAGGGTTAAGCACAATATATTACAACAACTGATACTTAAAAAGAGTTTGGAGAAGAAGGATGTCAGAGTAATCACCAACTTATACTGGGGCCAATTTGCAAGTGTGAAGGTCGAGAATGAGCTTAACTTTTAAGGTTTATTATGCAGGGAAAGATTAAGAGAAAGCGCAGTTTTAGTTGGCGTTGGGTCTCCTGGCTAAAGAACTTGCGTGATTGGTTTAACTGCAGCAGTGTTGAGTTGTTCAGGGCTGCAGCAAACAAGATCAAAATTGTTATGATGGTATCTAACTTCCGATAGGAGAAGGACGACAAGAGGATATCTATTTTATTTATATAATTTTTTGTTTTTTTAAATTTGTAGTGTAAGGCGTACATTATTAATTTGTATAATAATATTTACGATTTTTTTTCCTGTTTTTGGTTATCTCTTTTGTGTCTTTCCAAATGTTTCTTTTCTTTTAGATTTTTTTTTCATTTTATTTTTATGATATGTCCATACTATCTCATTTGACTTTCCGTAGTTTTTTTGTATTTATTTTATTATTTTATTTATTCTGTATGTCTTGTTCTTTATTTTATCTTTTTTGTTTTGTTTTTGATCTTCCTACGGAATCTCATCTCTATTGCATTAATTTTTTTAATTTGTTTTTTTGTTGTCCATGTTTTGCTACTATATGTTAATGTTGGTCTGATTTTGCAGCTGTTTTTATTTTGTCCTCTATCTCTTTGTAAAATTTTCTGTTGTTTTGTATTATTTAATTTTGGTATCTGTTTTATTTAACCTGTTATATTATCCTTCCTTTTATTTTTATTTAGTGAATCAGTTTTTTTTCTCGTAATTATTACTATCTTTGTTTTTTTATAGTTTATTTTTGTTTATTTTTTTTTAGTTGCTACTTTATTATTTCCATGTTGTATTGTATCTTTTCTTCGGTCTCTACAACCACTGCCATATTGTCTGCAAATAGCAGTTCTGCTATTTTTGTTATTTCCATTTTTTACAAAGTTTAATTTTTAATTTTGTTTGTTTGTTATTTTGCTTTATCCAAGAAGAAGAATTGAAAAGAGCAATGCGATTAACAGGCATTTTTGCGTTACCTTTTTCTTTGTTTCAATTCCTTGTTGTTCATTCTTACTATGTTTCTATTTTGTGTGTACATGTTTATAATTACGTTTATTATTTTTTTTTTCTTTTTTTTTCTTTTATAGCTTTTTTTTTTTTTTTTTTTTTTTTTTGATCTTGTCAAATTGGGTTTACTTAGTTGTTTTATTATTATAAATATTTGGTCCTCTGTACTTCTTTTTCTTTTATACCCACATTGGCTGTCCTCTATTGCCCTTTCTAATTAGTCTTTATTTTTTTTTTCTAGAATTTTTGTTAATATCTAGCATAGTATGCTTGTTAGTGTAATTTTTCTGTAGTTGTTACGTTTTTTTAAATCTTATTTTTTATGTATGGGTATTCTTTTATTTCATTTTCTTGGCGTTTTCTTGTTTCTGATTATGTCATATATTAGTTCCGTTATTTGTGAAATTTACTCTTCTCTTATGAGTTTCATTATTTTAGGCGTTATTTTATCTGTTTTTGGTGCTTTAATTTCTTAATTGTTTTAATTACTTTGTCATCGTTGTAGCCCACTTTTATCTTTTCTTGTTTATTTTTTTCTACTTCTTATTCGGTTAGTTCTTAGAAGTATTGGATTTTATATTTCTATTATTTCGTCTTCTTCTGATATTATTTTACCATTTTTATTTTTATCATTTTGTGTTTTTTTTTTTTTAGATATTTTAACGTTCCGTTGAACAGTTTTTCGTTCCGGTTGAAGTTCTTATAGACAAAATTTGGAACAAAATTAATTTATTTGAATTTATTCTTCATTTAGTTTGTATGTTGTTATCTTTATCTTTTTTCTTTCTTTTCTCTGGTTTACCATTTGCTTTTCATTTTTATTTGTAGTAAATGAAGTTTGATTCATATTTCCGCCTGTTTTACTCTTACATTTTTTTTTATCTTGTTTAAGTTTTTTCTGTTAACTAGGTGATGATGGATTTCTTATTTCTGGTTGGTTGGCGTCTTGTGTATTTGCGATTTTTATGTGTTTGAATTAGGTGTTTGTTGCTACTAGATTGTTTTTGATTCATAGTTAAATAATTTTTTTTTGTGGTTTTATTGCTTTTTCTAGTCCGTTGTTTTGGTTTCCTACTCTTCTATTTAGGTTTCTTAGTAATATTATGTTTTTTGTTTTTTATTTCTGTTCCTCTATTTTGTTCATGTTTTGTTTTCTACTAGCTTTATTTCTACTGTTTTTATTTATGTATGTGTTTTTCTCTTATTGTAACTTTTATCTTTTTTGAAGCTATTATCATTACTACTCCTTCTTTTGATTTTTTTTTCTTTACTTTTGTCTGTGTTCTTACTATTTTTTGCTTTTTTTTGTTTCCATTTTATATATTTCTATTTTTGGGTTTATAATTTTTTTATCAGTTCTGCTTCTTTTTAATGTATTCACTTATATTCCATGTTCTTATTCTTTTGATCTATTTTTTTTTCTCTTTTTTCTTTTCTGATTTTGTTTTTTATTTATGTATACTTTTTTTTTGTGTTTGCTGTCGTGTAAATATTTTTTTTTTTTACCATTTTCTTGCCGTGTCTTGTTTTGTATCTTTTTTTTTTTCTAGTTTTTTGTTTTGTTTTTCTTTTTTAGGCTTATTATATCTTTATTCCATCTATACTTCTCTTAATTTTTTTATTCACAAGATCCGATATTTTAGGGCACACAAGCTGTTTTTGAAAATGTACCTGGAATTAAACACACAAATATGCTAATATTAAATTTAATTATGGTTAAATGGACACTAAACATATATTAGAAAAAATGTCTGCCGGAGCTGGAGCTTGAACCTGCGACAAATTATGCTCTGAGATTCGAGTTAGGCGCTTCACCCACTCTACATTTTTAGTTTTTGGTGACCTATTCTTACCTTTTTGTCATTTGCTTTTTCTTCTGTTCTTTATGTGTTATGTGTTAGGACCCTGGTTTTTTTCAGATTTCTTTTGGTTTTTATTATTTTTTGCTGTTTCCCATGTCAACGGTTACTACTATTCAATTTTTATAACAAAAGCCAATTAAAAGCACAGTAAAAATTAATTTAATCTTTATTAAAGTATAAAATGCTCATTATATTAGTCAAAAAGCTTTTAATTTAATAATACATATTATAAAATTATAATAAAAAGTAAAAACTATTATGTGCACTTAAACAATTTCAACTAAACCTTTCCATTAGCAATATAATTTGTACGGAACTATGCAATCGTAATGAATTTAATGTTTGCAAATTTGATGCAAATTCAAACTTCCACTTTAGATATTGAAACTAATAGGATGTAGACAATATAGCAATAGATAGGAATGCACAGTTGCGAGGACAATTCCGAATTGTTAGTAAGGAAATTTCATTTGGATCCACACTGACACACAGCAACACAGCATCGCACATTTTACAATATAAAATGATTTGATTACACTCGACTGAAGCGCATCATTATTCCCATCACGATAATATGATGTAAAAGATGCATCGAAAGCTTTCAAGTAACTCCGGCGTATTTAATTTTATTTATTAGCGAATAAAAAAAAGCTGTTTGATAGGAAATTCAGCATAAACACTTTATGCTTTTATATTTGTTTATACGCAAAATAGACTCAAAGAATGGTAGAATTTGTAGGATTCCCTTTTATTAAAACAAAACCAAAATACATGTATTCAATTCAGATATAAGAATCAAAAAGCATTCAACAAATTCAGTAATCAGTAATCGATCCGATCAAGCTAGACAGGATTATAAAAAAGCTTATAAACATTGCGATAGATTATCCAATGTTTACAAACTAATATAAAAGGGATTGACTCAGCTTTCTATAAATAACAATAATTACTTTAAGACAATAAATTCGTAGCAAAGTAATTTAAAAAAAATAATACTTTTAAACAGAACAAAATAATTTAGTTACTAAAGTAAATTAAAAAAACAATATTTTTACTTAAAAGTTGACTAATTATTATTATCATTGTAAATAATTCTAACCTAGAATTATAGTCTCCTGCATATTGATACTTAGCTGTATTTTTAAATAGTCCTGCTAATGGCGCAACTTTTGTTTAATGTGTGATTTTATTATAATTTTTTTCTAATTTTATTGTTTCTTTACTGTAGTCTACTTGTATTTGCTTTCAATAAGTGATTGAGCGCACTGGTATGAATTGTGTCGTTCATACTTAATCCGTTTTTGTAATAATATATTCACATCTTTTTTTTGCAAATGCATTCTATTACTATGACTGGAACAAATTGTTTGTTGCACAATTTCCACAGCAGTTGCTAGTTCATACTAAACTTTAAAACCTTACAAAGAAATCGCCACTCTCTAAGTGGTAAAACAAATAATATGAAGCAATATTATTGCTATTGTTAAATACGTAAACACGTAACTATGCAAAATTACAGTTACATGAAATTTTGATTAAAACAAAAACGAATTACTCAACTAAACATTATTATAGAGGTGACTGATCTCTACCCCACATATTTTATGATTTATATTATACACCCGCGGCATAAGGGATCTATTTTTATTCCCATTCTATGCATGTGCATGTTAATATTACATTGTTTTTGCAATCTGATTTGAATCAGTTGTGTAACCAAAATTTTTGTAATTTGCGATAGTCCTGTTAGGAGGTATTTTTGAGTGTAGTAATCCTAAACAGTTTTTCCACAAGTTGTTTTGTTTTTCTTCAAGATTGCTGCAAACTATTTTCTTTCCAGTCTTCTTTAGAACACCAAAAGCAGGTTTTGGTTTAGCAAATGTTTCATCTGCTCTTTTTTTGGCGAGCTGAATTGTCATGAGGTTTTCTTTTATCATCTGGTATTTTGGCATCTAAACTCTGCAGATTGCTACTGCTTCTATGTTTATGCAGGCCATAATCAATTTTTAACTATTTATTATTTTTTTATTAGATTTTTTAATTATTTAAAGCTATTGTTATGTTAGGTTTGTGGGTTTTGAGGTTTTTTTAGTTCTTTAATGTTTTGCTGTTTGTGAACGGTACAATTGCCGTTTTGTTTGGCTTTACTGAAAGTACTTTTTTTAAACACTTTTCAACGGTATTTAATGCACTCTGTATCATATTTGACACAGTTTTCACAAACTTTACGTGTACGAGGATGACCAGATCATTGGAGTAGCCAGCCCAAGGCAAATGTTGTTGACTATCTGTAGTAGGTCGGCCACAACAAGGCACTACAGTAAAATTGAAAGTACACCTTTTATTTCTTGGCTGTCCATTGCATTTGCGACTGATTTGAATATTGTCAAATGCCTATTCGATATCCAGAAAAGCACTCAAAGCTATTTCTTTGCATTGGATGGTGTTTTTGCACTTGCTGACTAGTTAGTTTGCTAGAGTTTCTTGTTTAGTAGGCATACTTGTGCTGATGCATTGGCTTGGTTTTTAGTGCTTCGTACCTGTTGACTATTGTTTTTGCTAGTTTTTTTTATAAAGGATGTCAGGTTTATTGGTCTGTAGGATTTAGACTGTGCATATGTGGGTTGCTCTAATAAATACTACATTGACCGCTTGTCAGCTACTTAGTATAATTGAAAGTGCTAAGCTTGCTCTGATGATTTTTATTACAGGTTTTTTTAGAACCACAAATCCTTTTTGTTAATAATATAATTATAATTCTATTGGATTTAAAGATTTGAATGGTTTAAATATATTTGTCTCTCATTTTAGCTTGCTCTGATTAATTATGGTCTTTGCTTTATCAAAGTCTATTTTGTTTGTTTTTTTTTATTTGGTAGTTCTAGGTTCTCTGAATTAAGTATTTCTATTAGCGTAACTTAGGAAGTGTGTCTGTAGCAACTCTTGCAGAGTGCCTTTGATAGACTTTCTGTATTTCTCATTTTTGATCTGCAGGGATCTAAGAGATTCCTAGTGCAGTCTTTCTTAAAAGTTTTTAGAGGTGGGATTGTGTAGGACCTCTTTAAATGTCCATACAGTATTTTCTCTACGATTCTATTCTGTTTTTTTTATGGCATTATTATATGCCGTAAGATTGGTTTTATATGTGGTCCAGTTACCGTTTGTTTTGGCATTGTTGAATAGCTTTTTAGTGTTAATCTTGTTTGGAGGTGTGCTTGACAGGGCTAGGGCAGTTTCTTTTAAAAACTAGTATTTTGTTAAACAAGTCGTAGACTTACTGTGGCGATGTAAAATAGCCGTAAAAAGCATAAAGCATATTTCAATTTGTTTCTTCGGGTTTATGTATTCCAGAAATAGCGCTTTTTTAGATTTGATATTAAACTAGATGTATGCAAGATCAGACAATGAGGGCTTGGCTGACATGTATCACTTTTTTGTCACTCGCTTTATGATTTGCTTATGTAAGGTCAATAACCTTGTTACGCATGCATTGCAAAACGATGTTGCATTATTTTTGTTCATAATATTAATACTATATTCTACTATAAATTCTAAGAGTTTTTTACCTCCGCTGCTCGTCAGCTACAGTGGAAAGGTACTAAGATCCAAATTTTTTTTCTTTTCCTCCTCTTAACACCTTGGCTGTCATTAGGTCGTTAAAACAGGTCCCATAATGGCATTAGATTAAGTACATGATTTGCATTACGGGGCTTACTGATTATCCTGCTAGTAGCCATCTGCCCGGTAATCTAAACTCTTTTTTTTTCCTATAGTTACAAGGTTCTTGGATAAAGGCAAAGTCAAAATGAGTGTTTGACAATATACGCACTGAGGGTTGTAGAAGTTGCCCTGCTAGACGTAAATTGGTTTGCACCATGTTTAACATTGGATTTGCCGTTTATGTTTGTTGGCAACCGGCGATGGATTTTGATCTACAGTTTTCATGACTTTTCCGGTCTTGTTTCTGTTATTTTTGGAGAAAGCCAGAGCCCGAAGTGTTATTTTCGAGAAACTTAGGTCAAGTTTACCTCATAGATTAGCTACATTTTTCCAAGCGTTCTTATTTTTAAGCAGGATTTCCACTTAAAGAAGCATTTTTGATATTAATATAATGCATGCTTTTTTTCTACTTTGTTTCCGCTATCTCAGAGTTGAAGTATTAGTCAAGAAACTTGTTTATGATTATTGTTAGTGCAATGTCTCTAAAAGTTTTTACTGTTTTGGCGAATAGGTTTTGCTTTTGTGTCCTTGATATACTCGGAGTGTTTAGTGCAGGTAATGTGGAGTATTGCTGTTGTATTTTTATGCATTACCGGATGTCTTAGTTGGCTCAGTTGCCTAAGCCCCCTGTGCATTCTTTTTATCTTTAGGATTTACGTCTGGTTGCCTCCGAAAGCCTAGGCTTTGCGGTTTTGACTTTGGCTTTGCGGTTTTTACTTTGGTTTTTCGGTTTTGACTTTGGGAGGAGCTTTGGTTCTTTAAGCGTCTTTGATTGTTTTTTTTGTTTGTCGTTATTTTGTCTACATCATTGGTTTGCTCTTCACAGAATTTAAGGAATTACTTTTTGGGTAGTGGAGGAATGCCCGTTACTGGAACCTCTCTGATGTAGGTTTTTTTTTTACTTGTCCATTATCGTTTTTCCAATTTTTTGTCTATTCATTTTTAGTCTTTTGGCAAGCGTCAGGAATGTGTCGTCATAGCAGCTTCAGTTCGGACTGTTTTTGTTTTACGTCGGATAATTTATTTCCCCGGTTTTCTTCGGCAACCCGGCGAGATTTTTTGATTTCTTCGGGACACTTAGAGGAACTGAAAAAACTTCAACGGTAGAAAAACTTTAATTTAACTTATTTAACGAACAACAAATCGTCTCGATTTATATGAAAACACAATGAATACACTAGCACAACTTGAGGAGCAATTATATGGAATCGAAGAAACCGAATAAATTTCAGATGAGGAATTAGATGGAAGATATCATAACATGCGAGAAGAAGAAGCCTAGAAATTTATATCTGAAGCTGAAGTAGAAACAAACTCTATGACATTAACTGGAAGCGGAATTACGTCGAAAATTAAATTGACGGCTTTAAATTTACCTCAATTAACTGGAGCATATGACAGATGGTTAGAATTTCATAACACCTTTGTTTCATTAATTGACTTTAACTTCAAGAAGATTGAGAAAATTCATTACTTAAAGGCAGCAACTAAAATGGAAGCGAGGGCTCTATTAAAAGAGCGTTACGATGATTCTCGAGCAATAGTGCAGTGTCATGTAAATGGATTATTTAAACTCTTTGAAGAACTTTGCATGTACTTAGACGCGCTTTGTATATTAAAGTATTGGGATGATGTATTAACACACATAATAGTTCAGATATTAGAAGATAAAACATGAAGTCACAAGGAAAAATTGTAGGTGACAAAGTATGTTCTAACATTTAATCAATTGCGAGAATTTTTGACAATTGAATGCAGGACGCTGCGAGCTTGCAAGGAGGATATGAAGGTTCCGCAAAACAAGACGGCAAATAATTTATCAATTACGGCTGCATAAAGAGCAATAAAATGTTACCTATGCAATCAAGAACACCTTGTATATACATGTCGAAAATTAGTTAATAAGCATCCTACAGAGAGGTTAAGCCTAATAGCCGAGAATAAGCTGTGCATAAATCGCTTGAGATCAAATTACATTGCAAGAAACTGCAGGTTATCTAAATGTTGAAAATGCAGCAAATTGCATCATACGCTAATGCATATTGATGTCAACATTAAGGAAGAAGAAGACCCAATTCAAACACATCGATAATGGGATGTCTGTATCAGCAAAAACGACAGGAACCAGCTCGAGCTATATCGTCCACATGCGAGGTGTGCTTTGATGATTGCTGGAGAAACAAGCATTTGGTTAGAGTTCTATTAGATTCAGGTTATTAAGTGCATCTTCTACGAACAGACGTGGCAAGGGAAATTGGATTAAACAGGCAAGCAACTTTTTTACTTACATCGGGGATTAGCGAGTCAACTAGAAATACCCAGATGCTGACAACCACAACAATGTATTCAAGACATAATAATTTCAAGGTAAAATTAAAGATATTTATTTTAGATAAAATTCTCAAACGATTGGTCAAACATTCAATAAATATTTGATTAAAATTCTAAGAAATATTAAATTTTATTGAAGCAAGGCAAATAGATTTTTTCATTAGCGTGGACATATTCTACAAGCTATTATGCGTAGGAGAATTATGTATCACGAACAATAAAGTACTATTTCAAAAACATTGGGATGGATTATATCAGGAACCACACCGCAACAGAGAAATAGTTTAAATTCTGAGAAATAGAGGAACTTCCGCCAAAAAAGTTATGCTCACATGAAGACAAAACTTGCAAAGTCGAATTCAGTAACACCTATCATCGTACCCCAGATGGTCGGTTTATTGTTACACTTTTATGGAATGAGGATCTATCAGCATTAGGCGATTCTCATCAACTAACTTTAAAGAGGTTTTATTTATTGGAACGGAAACTATTACGGGGTGAAGACTTAAAAACAAAGTATACTCACTTTATCTCAGAATATGAATCACTTGGCAATATGCAACTAATGGAACTAATAGATTGTATAAAGGCATATTACCTAAACCATCATTCTGTCATAAATGAAGCTAGCCAAACCACCAAATTACGGGTAGTATTTGACGTTTTTAAAAAACAAAAATCTTTAAACAATATTTTAAGAGTTGGTCCAGCAATCTAAGATGATTTATTTAACATTCTATGTCGATTTAGAAGCAACACAGCAAAAATACTTACGCAGAGACTGTGGCAGGAACAGATTTATTGGGATGAGTCCGTACTAGATATACACACAGAATGGAGCAATTTCCTAATACAGTTAACGGATATTTATAAAATCAGCGTACCAAGATACTTGACACTAAATGAGACTTGAAATTTGGAAATGCATGCATTTGGAGATGTCAGTGAATTTGCATATGGATGTTGCATTTATGTAAAATCTGTTAACCAAGCAAGAAGTAGTATATGCATGCAATATCAAATGCGCTAAGTCAAGAATAGCAGCAGTGGA
Source organism: Tachinus rufipes (assembly GCA_963932245.1). Classification (NCBI taxonomy): domain Eukaryota; kingdom Metazoa; phylum Arthropoda; class Insecta; order Coleoptera; family Staphylinidae; genus Tachinus; species Tachinus rufipes. Next base: position 92,927,988 of record OZ010743.1, read on the forward strand.
AACAATAAGTCTCCCTTGCCTGGAATTGTGTGCAGCAGTCTTAACTGCATAATTAATTAGCAGATTACTTGCGGTTTTTGGTCTCAAATTTAAGCTAATAGCATATTATTCTGACTCAACAATAACTTTGGCTTGAATTAAGTCATTGTCAAACAAGTGGAAAACCTTTTTTGCCAAAATTCAGTCAATATCTGAAAGTCAAGATTGGCAATATGTAAACACAAACGAAAACTCAGCTGATTTGATAATTTGAGAAACTACCATTGAAACACAAGAAATTCGAACCTATGGTGGCATGGGTCTCAGTTTTTTTATAAAACCAATTTGCCATCTCCGCTCAAAGCTAACTACAAAAACTTGGACACACCTGAAAGAAAAGTATTAATACTACAAACAAATCCAAGGTTAGGCGGTTTGGAATGGTTTGAAAGTTACTCTTTATTGAACAGGCTCGACTGGAAACTGGAAAACAAGAGTGGACTAATGTGGGCCCATTCCAATAATAGAGGGCAATCTGCGATTCAAAAAAAATTGTAAAATAACATGTAGTAATATGGGGTGTAAGCGAAAAAGATAAGTAAACAGGCATGGACAGTTAGAAAACTGGCATGGGCAGTAAGAATATCTACTCAAAGGTCAACCTCACCTGCTTGTGTGATGACTAGTTTATCCGGTGCACCTTGCTGGATAACAGACGAGACTGCCGATATAAGCTGTCCATACTTGTCGGCCTACAGCTAAGGGTGGAAGAGCTGAAATTGTCCCTGAAGGCGGAAACACTAATTAACGGCTTAAGGATGACGAAGGCATAGAGAAACCACCTCATTACTTTTTCCAGGAAACACTCATGATTATGGATTATTGTATGAAGAATACAACGGCCCCAAATACGAGCGCTCCTTAAATGGAGCAAGGGTGCGAAGAATTTCTCGTTTAGCAAAAATCAGACTATCAAAGAAACGTCAAATAACAACATGGAATATACGCAGCATGTACAAGGCTGGTAAAATATATAACACCGTTAAAGAAATAAAAAGATTAATTTTTGATATACTGGGCATCAGAAAGATGAGATTGCCAGATTCATGACAAATAAAAATTGATAACTACTACTACTCTATACTATGCGGGGGAAGAAGGAACAATAAATAGAAATGGAGTTGGGATAATAGTATTGCCAGATATATCCAGAGCAGTGAAAGACGCAGTTACGCATTCAGATAGAATTATCATGATCCAATTAAAAACTACTACAGTTGATATGAACAACATCTAGGTGTATGCACTTACTCAAGATTACGAAGATGAACAAATCGAACAGTTTTATCAAGAATTAAGAAAAAGTGCTTTCACTAACAAAACTCAAGACATAACAGTAATAATAAGAGATCATAATGCCAAAGTAGGAAAAGGCGAGAAATGCCTGGCTGTAGATAAATAAAGGGTCCCCTCGGTTAACACAGGTGAAATGCCCCCATCACGAACATTCAAATTACCTCAAAAATTACTTTTCTAGCATCAAAAAAACATGTTTGGTAAGATTTTAAAATTTTGATACTCCCCCCCCCCCTTTCCATAGGGGCCATTTTCTTGATTTTATTTTTTTTCTACGCACCTTTGAATGAAAAATTCTAAAAAAAAAATCATGGAAGTAGGGTTTTGGATGGTGTTTAAACACATTTTTTTCAACTCCTCAAACCTTGTATATACAACCCTCAAAAAAATTTCAGAAGGGTTGAAATTTTCTTTTGATTATCTAAACCTTTGATTGCATGGAATTTTATTTTTTAACTTTATAATTAATTGAAATCCATCTACATCCATGATTTTTTTGGAATTTTTGCGAGTGGTGCGCTACTATTTGCCATTTATACTGTTTTTTTTTGTTTTAAGACTGCAAAGCATTTATAGATTTTAAAATACCAAAATTCGGATTTCTACGGAATATTTTACATCTATCTGGGTTTAAAATTTTTATCAATTATCAATGATTTGACTGCTCAAAACACTATTTATCGTATTTTTTACCAAACAAAAAACAACTGAAGTAATTTTTTATCAAGTTTTTAAATATCAGTTTTGTATTCCTGGCATCAAAATTAGTTAGTAAACTAATTTTTATCAAAATTGGTAAAGGTCAAAAAAACTACTTCTATCAAACTTTTTTTACAATTTTAAGACTTTTTGCACTAAACAACCAAAACTCAAAAACGGTTAATAATAAAGACACTGGACAAACTCTATCATCTTCAGAAGGAAAGAACAAACTACTTAGACGAACAAATGGAAAGGCATGCCGAGCAAAATAACCCGGAGAATCTATGGACAGTATACAAAGAAATATTCAAAAACGTACAAGAAGATAAACTAGCTAAAAGAAACCAAACGTGTCGAACATTATGGATGACAACAGAAATCTTGGAGTTGATGGATAAAAGAAGGAGTTATAAAAACAACAACATTAACATGCAAAGGGTAATTAGAAAGAAAATCAGAGAAATTCTCAAAAATTATGAAAGAAAATATGACCTATTTAATCTACACAATAAACTGAAAATAATAGCCGGCTTAAACCGAACGACAAATACAAACATAATAGATATAAAAACTACCAAGAATGGGAAGGCAAGTGGGCCAGACAAAGTATAGTAATACTAACGGAGTGGTTTAAATCGACCTTTGTACTACTTTCAAAAAAGAGTAATGCAACAAAATGCAGGGAATATAAAACAATTAGCTTAATGGGTCATGTATTGAAAATATTCTTGAAAATACTTTATGGCAGAATATACAACAAACTAGACGAAAGAATTGGTAACACACATATCGGCTTTTGTCGTGGCCGTGGCACATGGGAAGCATTATTTATATATACAAGATAATGAAAATACTAAATGACACCTAAATTGACGAGAAAGGTATTTGCATCATTACAAACCTATATTTACAACAGACATCGGCGTAACGTCTAAACCAATAACTAACGGGAAAAGTTGACATCAAGAGAGGAGTGCGGCTGGGATGCATCTTGTCACCGATACTATTCAACTTATATGCGGAAGAAATATTCAATGGAGTACTGGAAGATGAAATGGAAAACTAGTAAACAACATTAGATATACTGACGACACGACAAGCACAAGTGAACAATTACAGACGCTTATCGATCGCTTAGTGAAAACATGCAGAGAATACGGACTAAAGCTGAATACCAAAAAGACTAATTATCTAATCATTGGAATAAACTATAACGTACGAGACAATGGCATAGGAGTAGAGGAAGACCAATTATTAACGATACATGGGACCCAAGCATAGAAATCAAAGCCAAAATTGCACAAGCAAGAGCAAATTTATTGAAACTCAGAAACGTTTTATGCAGCCACAACTTAAACCTAGAATTTTGCATGAGAATAAACCTAGAATTTTACACGAGAATGATACATTGTTATATTTAGGCCTGGACGGTAACGGAAACAATAATAAAAAATTAAACGCGTTTGAATTCTGGATGCTTAGACGAGTTCTGAGGATCACCTGGGTACAACGAGTTACGAATGAAGCTGTTCTCTAGAAAATTAACAAACATTTTGAGATTTCAAACATCACAAAACAACTCAAATTACGAACTGCTTTATCTAATAATTCAGTGTAAAATAATGGGAAAAAGAAGCATTGAACGTCGCACAATATCAAGGCTAAAGAATCTTTGCCAATGGTTTGAGAAAACATTGGCCCAGCCATCATAGTCAATATGACAGCCAAACTGAGAGTCAATGATCGAGTTTGTACATGACACATGAAGAAGAAGAGGTAATATTTATTTTCAAGGTCACAAAGACAGTACACATAGAATTAGCAACAGACCTAATCACCAAAACGTTCTTAGGAGCCCTGAGAAGATTATCGTCCATAAGTAGCCCTCGTATTAAAGAAAAATGTTACAACAACTAGTTTTGTACTTGCCAATAACAAATTAGTTGAGTTGCTTGTTTTGTGTTAATAATTTGCTGTTAAAAAACAAATTGGTAGAAGAAGGTATAAAATGGCTTTTTATTCTTATTTTGGTGCACTTCATTTTGGAGGGTTATGGGAGGTTGCAGTTAAAATTGGAGAAACAGAAATAAACTATGAGGAACTGTGTGCACTGAAGTAGAGTCTATAATAAACTCTAGACCGTTGACTCCTCTCTCAGCGGATCTAAACGATCTAGATTTTCTAACGCCGGGAAGACTATTGAATGTAGTGGCATAACCTAAGCTGCAAGAGATAAAATTGAATCGATTATTTTGATGGCAACATTTACAAAGGTTGCAGCAACAGTTTTGGAATTGCTGGAAATGGGAATATTTATCAGAATTACAAAAAAGAAGAAAGTGGATAGTAAAAAAGGGTACAATCCCAAAAATAGGCCAAATAGCAATCATCCAAAAGAACAGCACTTACCCACTACGATGGACATTGGTCAGGATGTAGGAATTACATCAGAGAAATGATGGAGAATTACCAGAGCGGCTACATTAAAAACTTCAGGTAGAGAAGTAAAACGGGCTATTCATATTCTCTGCATCCTGCCCAATGACCTATTTTAATTTGAAACAAGGACGTTTCAACGGCAGCGGCATCTTTAGAATTAAGGAAGAATCAGCCTGTTTGTGATTTAAGTTATAAAAAATATGCGTAATGATATAAATATAATAAATGTCATAAAAACAATTTGGATTAGAATATTGTGTTATTTTAGTGTGCCTTTTCCTAGGTCTTTTGATGTTAAATTATTTATTACAGTATTGTATTGTTATGAGCAGACTTATTTACTTATTTACAATTTAGATTGTTTGTTTATATTTTTAATAATTAATTAATTTTATAAGATGAGCATTTTGAATCTAGTGGTATTTTATAGATTTATTATTGCCAGTTTTGTCGGAAGAGACAACACAAATATTTATTTCATTATATGTTTTATTCATTTATTATTTATAGTAGATTGTTGAAGGGTTATTTTGCAAACTTCCACAAGGACTAGAAGTTTTATATTACTAATTCTACTTGCTTTTGCAGGCTTTTATGTATAATTAAAATGCGTTATAAGCGGCTAGATTATATACTGTAGTTTGAATGAGAATGCATTTATTTGATCTGTATGCAATTACAAAATATAGAAAAGTTGGTAAATACGAAATAACATTAAAGAGATCCGTTGTAATTTATAATAAATGGCAAATAATTATAATAAATAATGTTTGAGCTACCGTTTCTCATTAGGTATAAAATAATTAAAAGCGTGATCAAAGGGAGTTGTTTTAAAATTGCAAAATGATGATTTAACTCTGGATGGCTATTAAATTTACAATAAATATTCTGGTTGACACATGAAATTGCAGTGGAAGTAAATTTAAATAATTTACATTAAACGGATGCGCAAAACCAACACTAGCACTTAATACTCTCCGTCTTGTATTTTTCATATTTAAATCAGATAAGGTCGCACCAATTAAAAAAGCAAACTATAAATTAATAATAATGATATAATAGATTATGTAATTCCTCACAAGTATCCGGCGATGGATCGAGATACGCACAAGAAGGAAAGGAAATTATTTATTTAAAGTAGCTACACTTTGATAAAATTTATGCTGACATCTTTACGATATGCAAATTAATATAAATGAGTATTAACATATTAAATAGGTAATTTCTGAAGTAATAGTTATATCTACATAGCTTTATAATTATGTTCAGAGGAGTATATGTCACATATATGTAATGGGTATTATGCTTTATGCCAGAAGGATCGTAAGGATACATACAACCTCGCATAAAACTAATTATAAGTGAATCCTTAAATTCATTATACTTGTACTGCACTGGTATAATTGTGCTCATATCACTAAAGCTCTTCTGCTTTATATTAGGTCAGAAAGTTTAACTCCCAAGTTGCTATTTTCTATATGTTTCGGGTACAAAGCACATTTATTTATTACATTATTAAAATTAATTAAGTAGTATGAATTCATAAATTATTTTTATATAAGTAAAAGGGAAACGTAATAAATAAGCTCGGGGAAATTAATTTCTATTACTTAATTTGTAAGAAGATGAATGAGAAAACTTCGCTCCCCTTTGCAAGCGCCTTTTTATAATTGCATCTTCTTGATACATTATGCATTAACTGCTTTTTTTATTTATATAATAATAATGTATTAATAATACGTGTTCAAATTACCTAGTGCAATTTCAAGCTGATTGAAATATCAGACTGAATCGCGTACCGTTCGTTGGCCAATAAATAATAAAATGTCTGATCTAGAAAATATCGACTTTAACTATAATTTCATGCCTTGAAATTACTACAAACTACTTCATATAATGCACATTTCATGATACTAGGAAATTACAGTAAAGTACTAGTTGCTTTACTTAGAATTGTGCTTAAATAAGATAAAGTTTTTATCGCTCAACACGACAATTTTAAATTACAATAGGTACGCCGCAGAAATGTCACTTAAAGAACACAATTTTTTATATTACCTCACAAGAAACACTTAATTGAGGTCTATAAATGAAACAACTTTATGTTACCTTTTGTTGGGTAGCTAATTTATTTTTCAGTAGTTTTGTTACAAATTGCACAAAAGCATGGCATAAAATAAAATTAAAAATATATACTCCAATGCCAGTCACAGAGATGTTTGAAATTGATAATCCTTATTTAATCTATGTTTATTTTAATGTGGACATAAATTCTTACGAACTAATATTAAGTGAGTCGTAACTGAGCTTTAATTAAGCGTCGAAACTGCGACGAAGTTTCAAACATTAAATGACATCTTTCTCACATGACCTTAAACTATCTGAAATGTTAGTTTGGGTGAAATTCCGTGGAATAAGTACACTTAATATTTATTGTAATTAGCTTCCGCTGCTCTACTTAAGTACCCGACTGGATTTTCTCGATTTGTAGTTATTTTATTCTTGGGAGCTCATTCTCAACTATTTCCTTTATGTTAATTACTCATAGAACTTTTCATTTAATGATTGTTGAAAATTTTTTAATTATCAAAAGTTTTTTAATGAAACGCAACGGTCATATAATAATAGCAAAAAATAAGAAAGCTCATTATATTTCATATCCGGTTTTTTTTTTCAACTTTTATTAAACTCTGGCTAACCTGTAAACTAATTAATCATTTTAAATTGTTTATACTAATTTAGAGGTCAGTATTTAATTATTATACATAACTGGTAACTATGACCTTTGTGTTTTATGCTTCTGGCAATCTGTTAATGAACAGTATGGTACAATGCCTATTCAAAAATTTCTCGGTAATTACTAAGATATATTATATATTACTTGGACCCATTTATAACTAGCTATCTTAAAAGAACATTATATGACGTCCGTTAATTTAAATACTTGATAATTTATGTTTTTTTGATTTAATGAATCATGCAAATCTTAGCATGGCTTTCTTACTCAATATTTCTCTTTTATTATCGAATCTATTCTTAGATTCTGGTCGAATCTTGATAATTATACCACAGACACTTTTTAAATGTATTAAATAAAACTGTAAATCTTTAATTGGAAAGTAGTACACTTTACCACAATTTTTTGAAATTATTTTTAGTTATTTGAGATTATTATGATTTAGTTTATTTGTCATCAGTGTCCCCCAAAAGATGGTTAAATTTTTAAAAGTAGACAACTTTGAAGTTTTGCTAAAAATTGCTTATCATTAAGTGCAAAATTTTTTTTTTTAGTTTTTAATCAAAAATGTAGAAACAAATGTTAACAACGTTGCATTGTTTATAATAGTCAATCTACAATAAACATTGTTATTTTTGTGCAGGTTTTGTTAAGGTAGATAAGTAACGAACTAGTTTTAGAATGTTATAATTTTGTTGATAAAAATTCTTTATTCAAGGTAAAAGTTAAACCATTTACATCTACACTATAATATACAGGGTGTTAGACAAAAAACGTATGGCTGAATAACTTATTTTTCAACTGATTTATATGATTCAAAAACCATTTTAAATGGTTTTTTGAGTATAATAAAGGCAGGTACACGCACATTTTTTTAAATTTTTAGTATAGTTGCTATGGCAACCAACTTAATTTTTTTAAATGGCAACACACATTTTTTATAGAACGATGTAAAATAATAATATACTTTTATAACAAAAATTTTTGATAAATTTAAAAAACATATTATTTGAATTTTATTTAAAATGATCGTAATTAAATAGTTGAATGTAAAATGTAATTGGGGCAAAAGCTATACAAAGAAAGGAGTATCAGTAGATTTATGGCAGTCGGATAATTTGGCGGCTAATGGCGGTTTGGAAACAAGCCGTTGAAACAAAGAAATTAGTGTTTAATTAATTAAATAAACGCACGGTGTGGTGAATGGGAGGTTTAGAGATTGTTGCGTCAGTTTTTTAAAAAATCAAAATTTTATTATTTTAATAATAATAATAATAATTATTATTATTTTTCAACAGAATATACATTCCAATAACAGGGAAACATCCAATTTAGTAATAATTTTGATACAAGTACTATAAACAATTAAATAATTCATTTAAAAATTAAGTATATAAAAAAAAGTAATAACTATTAAAATTAAATAATTAAAAAAACTGAATTTTTAAATGTTTGTAGTGATTTACAAAATATACCTACACTGTATTGAATATTATGATATGACCTAACCATTTTACACATAGGCAAACTGGAGCAATGAGCTGTATTGGGTGTAGCATAGTAAAATGTCAATGAAGTTATCAATAAGTTGAGTATCATATCTAAAATGTATTATTTTATAAGTTTATTAGTATAACTATAGTATGTCTGCTCTGTATTGATCTCATACTAAATTCAGTAAATAGTTGGTTGTAAGAGTAATGTCTCTCAGGATATAAACCATGTTTAATAAAGTACAAGTACAGTATAAGTAGTAAAAAACGTTTTAGCATTGATTCAAGCAGATTGATGTATTTAACATAGTTTGGAGCCCAAATTGCAGAGCAATATTCCAGTTTGCTGATTATGTATGAATTGTACAATAAAATTGTTGTTGATATAGACTTAAAACATTTGGACGTTTTAATAATAAAATCCATTGTTTTAAAACACTCTTTTAAAACATGACTATTAAAACTTAACCTAGAGTCAAATAACACACTAAGATCACAAATTTCATTTACAGATTTTAAAACTGAACCGTTATCATTGTATTTAAAGTTAACAAGTTGGGCATTCTTTGTATAAGAAACGATACAACATTTATTTATGTTTAAGTCATTACAGTCACACCACTCATACATTTTTAAAAGATTAGCTTGCAGCATATCACAGTCAGATATATCACGTATTGAGTTAAAAAGCTTGATGTCATCAGCATATATTAAAAACTTACAGTTGAAGATATCACATACTGGATTAATAAATATATGAAATAAGAGTGGCCCAAGATTAGAACCCTGTGGGAAACCACTGTTTGCAGAGTACATCACAGATTGGCATTCATATTATTCCACATATTAAGCACGATCACACAAATACGAAGTTATCATAGAAATAATGTTTCCACTTATGTCAAGTTCTTGAAGTCTGTCTAAAAGTATATCATGAGGTATGCAATCAAACGCGTTAGACAAGTCAGTGTAAATAACATCTGTCTGTGTTCTGTTTTCCAATTTTTTTGATATTGTTTTACTAATACTTAGTAGTTTTGTAGTGGTTGAGCGCTTCTTCATAAATTCATGCTGGTACGGCGAAATTATATTTTGAACATGACAATAAATATTCTCCACAATTGAAAATTCAAATACTTTAGAAAAATGACTCAGTATTGCAATAGGCCTGCAGTTAGAAACCTCAGATCGGTTACCTTTTTTAAATATTGGAATAACCTTAACATTTTTCCAGATCCTAGAGAATGTTCCTGTTTTTAATATTAAATTATATAAAAACTTTAAATGGTCTGCAATAACTTGAGCAATATCTTTAAGAAGAAATTGCGGAATTTGGTCAGCCCCCATTGTATGTTTAGGTTTAAACATAGATAAACTAGGAAAAACATCAGTTTCGTCAATAACAAAATTTCCTATGGTATCTAAGACTGTTATTAGAACATCCACGGTCATGATAAACACTACTAAAATGCTTGGCAAAGTTATTTACTATTTCTTGTAATGTGGTAAGAACAAGATTGTTATTTGTCATCACTCCAGAGATAGTTGTAGTATTTCGTTTATTATAAATAAAAGTCCAAAACTTTTTAGGATTGTTTTTAATGTTGGTTTCAGATGTTCGAATAAAATTAGAATACGAAGCATGTATTTTTGATTTTAAGTTTTGTTTTACTCTTTTAAGTTCCACGCTAGCAATACTATGATTCGATTTTTTGTGTTGTTTCATAATGCAGTTTTTTTCTTTAATCAAGGAAATTATTTCTAAAGTGAACCATTTTGGATACTTTTGACTTTATGACGCACTTTATGTTTAGGTACATGTTCTTCTAAAATTGAGTAAATTTTAGTATACAATATGTCACAGGCATCATTGACGTTTACACTACAAAAAGCGGCATAAAGAAGTCTAAAATTGACTTAAAATTACACGTAGTTCTAGGAGTATAGGTAAATTTTTCATCAGATGTATCACAGATGTTAAAAGTAATATCCAACGGCGGATGATATGGATCCGAATTTACGAGATGGTCTTTTGCTAAATGTATATTGCATTATAAAACAAATAACAAAAATATAAGAAATGATTTGCAAATGTGAATTATGTTAAACAAGGCAGTATTACCGGTCATGACTGCAACTCAGTTAAGGGCAGTGTTTCACAATTCCCAATAATGACAACACAACTGATTTACAGATCAGGTTTTATATAAATTTTCAATAGAATGTATAAAGAAAAACTGATTTTATTTAACATTACGTTTATAGAATTTTAAATTTTATCTGAGATTTTATTAAACAAGCGATGTCTGATTAATATTTTTTTTCTTTTTTATATTTGTTGTTGTATCTCTTCAGTGCAAACTTTTCTGCTACAATACTTTTTGTAGATTTGTTATGGTTTATTTTTGTTTAGTTTACTTTATCTTATGTGTTGTTTATAATTGAACTTAGTTTAAATAGTTTTTTGATGTTAATATTTCTGCATAAACACACGGTTTTGTGTTTTATGCAATTTGTATATAATATTATTGATTCATGCAAAGCTTGGTGATGTTATGTTGGTGTGTCATACGTGCCAACAACGTCCTTTCTCCTATTGAGACCTACCGGCGACTTCCGTGTCATTGAAGAGGGTGTATTTCTATTAACTTGATCTTGAAGCTGTACTTCTGTACTCATTCCTTAATGGTTTTACGTTTTAAATTTACGTAACTGAATATTGTCTGTGTAGTTAGACAGTAATTGATTTTATTGGCCAGATTATTATAAATGCAAATCGTCTTGCTGATGGTAGGCGTGAATCTGTATAACTGTTGCTGTGTATCATTATTAATAAAAAGTATTTTGGTTTATGTATGCTTTTTTTGTCGTGGGGTTTGTTCGAAAAGTTCCTGTAGCGTATTTTTACTTGCATGGTGAACAGTACACAAGGACTTTTAACCAAGATTTGTGTGCGGGTACGTAAATAGTACAATTGTAGTCAATTCTATCTGTTTTCTTTGTTGTTTTTACGGAGATTAAAAAAAAAAATTGAGTTCTTATTCTCTATGGATGTTGGTTATCATATTGGCTCATAATATATTGCTTGGAGTTGATCTGAATAATGCTGTAGACAACATATTGGCTTATGTTTTTAGGTTTTGCAACAATCACGATATACGGCGTCGTCCAGGACCTCTGTGGTTATTTAGTTTTTCTTGAAAATTACTTTGATGAGGAGGTATTTATCATTCTACGAAATATTTCAGCTTTTTTTAGCTGTTGCTAAGTTTTTTTTTTGTCCATGCGCTGAATTTTCTTTATTACGTGGTAAATCCATGTTATTTTTAGCATGCGGTAGTAACATATCATTTCAAAGGTTTCCACTCTCTTACCAGCATGTTTGGTAAATATCTAGGCTTCTACTCCGTATAAGAGAGTTGAAAAGATTTAAGAACGCGCATTCTGATGTCAATGTTTAGAGACAATTTACACAGTATACTTTGTATTTTGTTAAATACACTTTTTGCTCAGTCCATGTAGCTTAAGTGCGTGGTTTTTGTGTTGTATCGGCTTTTGGTAGGGAGGTGTTATTGTTGATTAAAAACTAGTGGTTATTGTTATTGCTGTTTTTGCTGACAATTAAAATATGCGTTTTGTTACTATTTAATTTTATACTAAAATAATATAGTATCTCATTTACTTCTGCTACTTGGTGTATTAGTCGTTGAAAGCCTTTGGCGCTATTGCCTATCAATACGGTGTCATCGGCATATCTAAAATTATTTTATATCTTGTTGTTGATCAGTACAAAGTGTTTCACCTCATCTATGGCTTTTTTAAACAAAATTACAGTCTTGACGGACTTTTTTTAAAATTATTTTGACACTCAAGGTATAAGTTGGTTATTATGCGGACGTATCTGTTGTATATTTCTGCTGTTCGTACTAATTCCAAAAATTTTAAATGTTGGACTTTATCAAAGGACTTTTTGAAGTTCTGGTTGACATTGCATGCTTGTTGGATTAAAACCTGAATGCTAAATAAGGCTTTTTGGGGTGGGCATGAAGGTAAGTCACTACTTTTATAGATCTTGTTAAAAAAGTTGGTTAATATCTTTGTTTGATTTGGCATCTAGTAATTGCAATTGTTTTCCGTGGATTTGATCTGGGCCAAGTGCTTTGTTGCTCTTGAGCTTATTACCATGTTTATTTTTTCTGTTATTATTTTGGTACCGGATTCTACATGTAGCGCAGATGGAATTGTTTTTTTATCTTCAAAGAGCTTTTTTACTATTTTAGCCGTTTTCTTAGTTTTCTTGTGCAGGTTAAAGTGGTTCTGTTTTGCCTGCAGTATTTTAATCTCTAAACATCTAGCTTGTCTGATTTTTCTGAGCATTCTTCTTTGTATTTTAATATATGTAAAAAAAAAAATCTATCTATGATTTTGTTTATTATCCAACGGCAAGCAAAGATGTTTTTGACTCGGCGTCCAAATTGTCGATATATAAGCTTTTTTAAATAGGGTAACTACCAAAGCTGCAAAATTCTAAATTGTGGTATTATTTGAAGAACTATACAAACATTACGCATGCAACTTTTGAAGAGTTCTACACCTCTAAGTCTTAGATAAAATTCTTCAACTGTGCTAAATGATCGATAGTACTGGGGTATTTTTTTGACTTGGTGCTTTGCGAAGAGACCTAATTAAAAATTGTTTTATCATTGGTAAAATAAGTTTTTTTTTATTACGTAGCCGTTCTTTAAAAAGGTAGCTGTAGGATAAGTTTATATAGAACATTATCAGGACTTGCAGCTTTTAACTCTTTTAAAGAATAAAGTTATATGGCATGTAGTTTTGGGAAGCAAAATTTAGAAGAAATTTTAGATTTGCTTTGATTCACATAGTATATCATGTGCCGCCAAAAGTAAAAGAACACCAAGAACTTGTTGGTAGCCAAAATGCTAGATAATATATAAATTATTCACACTAAAAAATGATTAACATTTGATTGCTATTTTTTTAGATTAACTTTGCAGTGATAGTTGATTAGTTTTTTATTTAAATTTTGCACCGAGTTGGCCAACTTGGCATTTTTAATCACAGTCATATACAGCTAATGTTACTATGGAATTTCTGAAACTACTTAATGTTGATTTACTATCATGGTTTTCTTGTTCTCCAGACCTATCACCTATTTAACACGTGTGGGATACAATCGGTAAAAGGCTGGGTTATTTTCAATTACCCCTACTTACTTTACTTAATAGCCAAATGCGTTTCCAGTACTTCGCATTTAATCCTTTGGGCTGAAATTGACAATTTGGTTTATAACCATGCTTAAGCGATTTGCGGAGTGCTCCAGAAATTGTAAAGGTGGCAACTTATTATTGAAACAAAAAAAAAAAAACTTTTTTTAATTTTAAATTTTTTAGTTATTATAGCAAATTTATCATTTAAAATTAATAAATGATGTATTTTGTGTAAATTGTCTTTTCATCCAATTAGAGACACATACTCGTGTTTCAGGGTCATCGATGAAAACAGCTTATAATACACATTCATAATCGCTTTTTTTTTAACAAAAAACTGGGTAAAACTGACCTAAACGAGAGGAAGTAAGGCACTTACAGCGCGGAACCAGATATGTAAAAGAAAACACAAAAAACAGTTTTTTAAAACTAAATTAAATAGACCTGGATATGCATGAATTATAACACTACAAAAATTTTATTACTACTACCATAAATGCAAACAAAGGCAAAACGACCGATACCTTGTACAACATTAGCAACTTAATAACAATTACGATTAGAGACAGTAGTGAAGAAGTTGTTTGGAAAGTAAAAACCGACAGTCAAAAATTTACCAGTGAGATCAATGATTTTCTAAAATCACAGAGACTTCGTGCAAGTGACGGTAAAGAGCATACTACAAAATTTACTAAGATTTCAGAAACAATAAGAAAATATAAGAAAATCTTAAGTAGAAAAAGATGAAGATTGAATAAATTATTAGAAATAAAAAAAACATGAAGGTCCTCAAACCATCTTTATATCATCTTTAGACGGATCAAAATTGTTTATTATCAACCACAGAAATGGCCAAAAAAATACGCGATAAAGAACAAATCAAACACCTTATAAAAACATTTTATACGATTTAAAAACGAAACAACCGTCAACTAGTATAGATCCAAAATTAAAACAAAAGATTTATTATGTGAGTTCATAAAAACTACTAGAAATTGACGCATAAGAAATTGTAGCTGCAATCAGGAAAACAAAGAACAACAAAGCCATATCATAGTAAAGATTTTGAGAAAGTAGTTATAAATATATTAAAAACAGTATTTATTAAATGTTTATACTATTACACAAAAAAGTGGTATAAACCAGAAACATCAGTAACTACCGGCCAATTACTAGACTTACAAGATATTTTCTAAAATAATTTCTAAGAGAGTCACAAATAAACTTGACTACTATCAACTCAGAAAGCAAGCGGGTTTAAGAAAAAGATTTAGTACAAGTGACTACCGATTAACGCTAAGAACTCTTTTTGAAAAGGTTACCCCTTAAAATTATATATTGAATTATGAATAGTTTGATTCCCTAGAGTTGCGTGCAGTTTAAGAATTTTGACCTTATAACAGCAGAATAGACCACTTTGCTCAACAATATTGATAAGGAAAACACAATCAAGAACAAATGTCGAAGACATGTTAAAAAATTACTTGAGGTTTGCGACCATGTAGTTATATTTGCCGATTTGAAGGAAAACCTACAGCAGATGCTTGAGGACTTTACAAAGTCACTGGCGGTAGGTCTTAAAATGAACGCAACTATAATAGAAAATACCTTGCTAAAGCAGGTCGATGAGAGCAAATACCTAGACCAAAGTATAAAGTTAAACAAAGAAAACTAATAGACTAATAGAAGAGTGAAATTTTTGGAAGTTGTTTTTTTTATTTTGAGAAGCAAGAACATCCCACAACATCTGAAAATCAAGGTGTACAACGAATGCATTTTACCAGTGCTTACATATGGTGCATACACATGGGTTCTTATTAAAAAAAGTATGGACAACCCGGTGAAAACACAAATGGCAACGGAAAGACATATGTTTAACATTTATTTTAAATACCGAAAAAGACTAGAGTTGATATGACAGAAAACGATGGACACAGATGAAAGGCTGGAATAACATCATATAGCAGTGGCGGGCATGGCCTGATAAAAAAACCGCCAAGAAGGCCGCAAACGAGATGCGGCGACAAAATAAAAAGATTTGCAGGACTCGGTTAGAAACAAACAGCACAAAACCGACAAAGATGGATAGATATGGGGGTAGCCTACATTTTACAATGGCTTGATCTAGGCTGATATACAGGCAGATAAATAATTGTGTTTGCGACATTTTCTACCGTTTTGGTTGTAAGTGGTTATTTAGCAAGCACTACCTATCTGTTTTTTAGTTTCTTAGCTGAATCACAATGATGATGATAGTAATATTATTATTTTCTGACAACTTGCTAGATGCAGTTTGTATAAATAAGACGACGGTTGTTTCTTACTTTTTTATTCAAAAATACAATATACGCTTTATTGCTATTATTTTTAGTTTGTGTTTAAAAACCAAACAATTTCTTGACCTTGCCAAATACTAGTTTTATCATTGACATATAATGCATTTTATGAATGAGAGTACGTAAGTTTGGACTGGCAAGTTGTACCTAGAAAATTTTATTAAATTTGGTATTTTTGAGATATTGAACTAGCATATGGAATATTTGGGGGTTTAGTTGATTTGGTCACGGCAATTTTCATGACATCGTGATTAGGCTTTTTAAAAGAAGAAATCAAGAATTCTTTACAGTAAACTACTTTGTTGCATGTATAATAATTTTTTTTTATTGGATTAGCATTCAATTAGCTTGAGAACTTAAATTGATTTTTATTGAGAGATCATTTTTGAAAGACTTAATTTTTTTTGCCTGCTTCTACCTAAAGCATAATTTTTATTGCTTTTTTTGCCTGCATATGGCCATTGGGCCATTAAACTAAAAATAATGCTTTTAAGTGGGGCAGGCAAAAAAATATCGAGTGTAACTTGTGCCAAAAGGCTTTAGCAGCACGAACGAGCGAGGCTTTTGGCTTTTGATACACTATATACTATAATTTTACCCATAAGACCCTAAATGAGCTTTAAAATAAGGAAGGAGTTTATTTCTCAAAATTTCTTTTTTCTATTGAGACTAGCAAGTACCTATTAATTGTTTTCATTGTCACGCAGTTTGTTTGCAACTATTTTTGCACGCATTTTTTTTAGAGGAACGTGGTGATTGGTTGGTCTAAATCATTAGAGCAGCACGACTAGGTACTCCAACTTTTAAACAACTCTTCATATCACTTCTGATGCGCTGTTTGGTAAGTTGCGGACAACAGGAACGGTATGTTTATGGTAGACTGTAGAAATAATAGGACAAATAAAGATAGGTAGCCAGGAATGGCCATGGTTACATTTGACCTTGCAGACGCTTCAGTGTCTTACCAGGAGAATAATTTTTTTTTGTATAGCTTGAGCATAACGTTCTCAGCTTCTTCCATCCTTCCTATTTTTTTTTTTCAATGACGAAGGTTGCTGTTTACATACATACAAGTTTGATTCATATCTTAAAAATTTTAAGTATTATAATTTTTCAGTTAGTCTACACAGAAACTTTTATTTTAAATTTTGTTGTTGAGTAAATGGGCATTGCAAATTTGAGATCAAGTTTCTAGAAGTTTTGCCCAACTTTGTTATAATTAACCGACTTTATAATTAAGTTTCTCATAGAGCATAAGTTGAGCATAGGATGACTTTTACAATAAATTTTAATGTTTGGTGGTAAACAAAGTTTGTTTTAAAGAATAACATTCACATATTAAAATTGATTTTAAAATTAACATTGTTAAAAATATATATAAGGAGGTTATTGTACAGCTGTGAGCAGTTTTTCCACTTCTAATCTCAATTTTTTCTGTCAAAAGCTTTGTTTTTGTGTAGTTTTTAGGTTCTCATAGCTTGTTTCAGCCTTCTTTTCCTGACCGTCGTGGACGTTTTTGCTTACTTCTGCCCGGAGGGACCACTTAAACATCCTCTTGGACCACTTGATGTTATTCCCCGTTTCTTTATTTTTTGAGTAATATTATCTGTTATTTCTATGCGTTTTTTTAAGTTTGGACATTAGATATTTTTTGTAGTCTAGACTCTACGTCGCAGATAATCTATTTGAACCGCATTTATTTGTCGTTCCATTTCTGCATTTATCACCAATATTTCAATATGATTTTTACTGATTTAGATATAAAGGTGGGCTATCTAACTTTTGGAATTTGAATCGGCTATAAATAAAAAAAATTGATGATTTTTTTTTAAATGATGAGTTTATTAGAAAGATTGGACATTTTTATTTATAAATGAAACACAACATCAGTCTAATAACAACTACGGCTAGCTTGACAATAACCTATTCAATAAACGTATTTTTTTAGTACATTTTTTATTGTTTGGGCTCCAATCGCATGAATGGCATCTTTGGTTTTGTGATTCAAGGCATCAATCGTCTCTGGATGGTTAACGTAACACTTATCTTTAAGGTCTCTCAACAAAAAATCTAACGTGGTCAAATCACAGTTTCTAGGCGGCCAATTGACATCAGCATTTTGGCAGAATATTCGATTTCTAAAAAACAGTGCATAAAAGATCCATGGTTACGTTGGCTGTATGGCAAGTGGCCTTGTTCTGTTGAAACCAAATGTCATCCATTTCATACTCTTCAATTTTTAGAAAAAAAATGTTTAGCATGGCGCAGTAACGTTTACTATTAACGGTAACGGCGGTTCCTTGCTCATTTTCAAAGAAAAATGGCTCAATAATGCCGCCGGACCAAAAAAACTACTAAACGGTTACTCGTTGTAGATGCATAGGCTGTTCAATAGTAATTTGTGGATTTTCTGATTTTCTAAAAAGACCATTTTGCTTATTGACATACCCCCGAGATGAAAATGAGCTTCATCGAAAAAAAAAAAACGATTTTTTATAAGAATGTTCATCTTTGACCAAACAAACTTTAGCCCATTGGGCGAACTGAAAACGCATCGGATGGTTATGAGGCTTTATTTTTTTAGACAAATTCAACGTTGTAGGCTTTCAAAACAAGGTCATTATACAAAATTGTTCTTAGAGAAGTGCGAGAAATATTCAGTTTTTGAGAACAAGCAACAGCATTAATTTTTTTTGGCTGAGCGCACTAGAAGAGAACATGGACGTGTTGTTTTATCTACTAACAATCTAGTTTTGCGAACTTGCTTTACAAATTGATCCACAAACTTTGTTGAAGGCACTTTTTTATCGAATTTGTTATAGTGTGAGTAGAAGACTCACTGCTTTGGAAGTTTTCATTATTTCCCAACTTTGTTCAAGTGTAAAGCGTCCCATTTTGTAAATGTCAAACATATAACTAAATTTCTGTCAACTCGTAAATGTTGTTATATCTTTGAAAAATAAAATTAACGGTAGTTCAAATTCTAAACGTTACATGGCCCACCATTTATATTGGTCCCACCTTATTGTGTTAAGACAACCCAGAACTAATAAATCCATCTCTAACAAAAGCTTTGTTATCCTGATACATTAGTTTTATTGCGTTTATTAAAGGCCTACCTACATCTGGCAATTTCAAAGCTTCCTCCATAATCTACCTCTTGGGATTGAGTCGTTCTAGATCAATAAATGCCAAAAATGTCTCCTCTCCCACATATATTTGTTTTTCAACTAGTTGATTTAAAATAAATAAATTATCAACGCATGATTATCCGGAAGTAAATCTACTTTGATCTTCATTAATCTTTCCAGTGATATCAGTTTGCAGTGTATTTTTTATTATCTTACCAAACAATTTACTTAAAGAACTTGTAATAAATACTTAATCCTCGATAGTTGATATGAACATATTAAATTATGCAAATTGCTTTTAATTACAACGCTAATTTTCAACATTTATTTATAATCTACCCTACATCCAGTTTTATTAGTGACCGAAATAAGCAATATACTATTTTTGATAAATTGTTGAAATGCAAACAACTTTGAAATAGCAAAGCTTATAGAGCATGTTCATATACAATTTTAGAAACATTTAATTTGCGTATTTTAATTCATATTTTAATTGCTTTATTTTAAATTTTGTTTTTGGATGGACGAAATGTATTGCATGAACTTGTCTAAACTGTTGAACTGTTGAAAATAAACTGACATTTTTGTTAATTAAACCCTCAAAGTTATTATTAAATAAATAAAAAAAATATTACCATATATGTTAATAAATAATTCAAACATGTATAATACCTTCAGTAAAGTTTTAATATGTATTTATAATATAAAAGTTTCGTATGGCTGAAACGGTTTTATATAATTGAGGGAAATGGGAATAAATTTTAAACTTTGTAAAAGTTCTCATTGCTATTTAAATGAGAAATTTCATACTTTATCATGTATACGAAATTGTTCTGCAATTAGTGGCAGGGGATTTAAATTGAGTAAATTAATGTTTAATGAGAGAAAAGATCCACGTTGTACTTGCATGTGTACGCTATTTAATTTTCGGTCAAAGCAGTGCAGTGCAAGCCAGCAAGCTTTTATTATTTACACTTGGCATGTTTGAGTTTAAGTTTTTACCGAGCAAAATTCTGTATCTGGAGGTAAATATTTAACAGGTCAGCGCATTATTTTCACATTTTAAATGTTTGAAATTATCTCTAAATAATAATCTCAAATGTATTAAAAATTAAGCCGCTAGCGATCATTTCATATAAAAATCTAATTATATAGTAGATGTTTATATTATAAATTTATATAATTATTCCGAACGAAGTTCACACCTTATTGTTATGTTCTCCATTTTTATTTTTATTATATTTTTACCACATTGCCATCGGCCAATGCAATCATAATGGATTATAAATTATTCCATGTGTTCTATTTTGCTCGTTCCGTACAATTAATGATTTACAGTTTTGTGTAATTTGTGCAATTTCAATTGCATGTGTGACCTCAGTCATACTCACATTAACATTTAAATCTTACAAATAAAGACATTTATCATAATAAATGTCATTATTAATACTTAATACAATTATTCGGATAATTTATGTTAAGTTCAATTTTAGCATTACTTATAATGCTACAATCATAAATATAATTTATTATTTAATCTATTAACATTGTCATTGCATTAATTAATAAACGTATTGTTTATTATTTTCTTAAATAGTAAGATAAATGTTTTATAAACAAGTAAGTAATTGTTTAAGAAATTCTCCAACTATTTATTGAAGTTGGCAAAGTGCTCCGGAGAGCCTAAATATTTGAGACTGCAGACAAGACATAAGAGTATTGTAATGACAAGCAGTTAGATATAAATAACATTTATATCTTCCTGCAGCTCCTGCTAAAAGCTGCGTAACATTTGGAAAGTCGTTCGATATAAACGGAATGGGCTTTCCTGGACATTCTACACTTTATGCCCCCTCGATGAAGGCGGCAAGTATTATTGGCCCTGGCCACATGCAGTTTGGTCTCGATAATGTCCGGGCATTGTTTGAATCAACATACATATAACTCGCGTCGTTCGCGCAATGCACCGAACACATCTCTGTAATTGCTAGAGTAGTAAAAATTAACGACGGGAAACGTGCATGAAACGTGAGCAATTGAATGTGACCATCCCATACTCTGGCATACTGTCCGAATGGAGAGCTATTCTAACGTACATAACGAGCGATGCACTAAAAGATTTAATGCAAGCAGTATATCTGCTTTTGTGCTCCTGCGGGAGAGTACTTACAACTTATTTGTAAGGACAACCCCGTTTTTTCCCTTATCAAATGAAAATATTTGTTCGGGTCTCTTTATGTCTCGTCCACTTTATTGCACTCTTTAAATGGAATCGTGTGTAGGAATAACAAAGTACTTTTAATTATTGCAACTTTAAGCTAAAAGGATGTTTTTATTATTAAGCAGATATAGCTTTTATCTTAAAATGGGATACTTTTTTACAGATGTATTTAATATATTTTCATTTCCGATTAGATTTACTTTGTGCTTTGATAATATCGGTTTATATCAAAGTACAACTTTGTTTTTCAGAAATTGAAATGGAGAATACGACATTTCTTTTGCAAAACGTTTTAATAATGTAATCGGATGAGAGTAAAGTATACCTTTGTACTGCAAAGTTAGCTTGGTCATCATATTACTAACATTAAATTAAATAATCAATCATGTTATTATCTTACAGTTAAATTAATTGAGCTAGCATGTATCAAAGTGTTTCTTTTTGCAGCATAATTTAATAGTCGAGTTGCAACATCTATGTATATACCATCATTTCTTTACCGACTTGATAAGCTGTCTTTTCTGCTGATCCCATAGTTTTTTCTATCGATGTTTGACTGCAACCTGCACAACGATTTTTTATAATGATATAAGAATTTTATAAGAACACTATAACAAATTGATTTATAGCAAGTTATTAATTTTAATAGTTATTGGTGAAATATTTAGTTTAGTTAATGGATTTAGTATTATTTGATTATGTAGGACAAAAATGTTGCTATATTCATAATTTGTTGTTTTGTATTTAAAATAAAAATAAATTTTATTTTAACTTACTAGAACGCGAGTCTAAATTGTAACATATGCTATTTGTAAAACTTTGAAACTTATTTGTTATTTATTTCAGTTTTGATTGTCATTATAAGCAGACAATGATTAAACATTATTTTTGCATTTTAGATACCCAAATAAAGTTGGTTCACCAGGTATGATTTTCAAAACCGCGTGACATAGCTAAACTACACCAACCGGACGATGGGTATCAATTTTACTTACAATCAACCAAAAAAATACAACAGCTGAAGGTTTGAAGATGTTCAAGCGTAATAAATGAAGTTTTGCGTTGTTTTATAACTACTGGTAAAGCTATGTAGAAGAAGGTTTTATCTCCTAAAAAGGCCGTTGCTACTGTTTTTTAGACATACAACTTTTGTATGGCCAAAATTTAAGCTTACGCTTCAAATTGCGTGCACATTTACTATATTATTTTTTCCAAAATTGCTGGCGGATCAAGTTAACTATTAATAGGATATAATTGATCTAACAAATTTGTGGTCAAACATGTTGCTGTTTATGAAATAAATCTTTGGCACCCAAATTAACTTGCGTTTTTGATTTTTTTATAAGAACAACCGTTGCAAAGTAATTGAGGGTTAAATGTGTAAGTTTGCTTAATTACACTAATTCAATTATTTTTGTTTACACATTAAATATTTAATTATTCTATTCAAATTAAATGAATACCTAATATAATAATAAAATTAGTAAATAATCCTACTTAAAAGTTACGACGTCATTGCATTGCTCTAGCGATATTTTTTTTAGTTGATTGGACTTTTTATGAACGCTTGTTGGAATTGTTTTCTTTTTAGTACATTACGCTATTTACGAGTTTTTAATGTATTGTTTTGGAATCACCTTGTAAGTGTTGTTTTAAAATGGTTTGGTTTGTTTTTTTTTTATTTGTATCATTTTATATTTTTGGCATATTAAAAGTTTTTTCTACGTTTTAATATTGTTTTTTTTATAATTTTTTTTGGGTTTAATGTTTCATCTATTTTGCTACTGGTTTATGGTTTTATCTGTTTTTGCTATTTTTGTTTTTATTGTTGGTAAGTCTTTCCTCTCAGAAATTTTTTTTTGTAATTTGCTAACAGGTTAATGAGTATTTTTCCGGATATCAAAAATTTCTTTTAAAAAAGTTTTACATTTTTGGAGCGATGTAAAACGCACAATAAATTGGTCTTTTGTATTAAAATGTTTACTTGGTAACTAAATTTTATAGTTGTCGTTTACAACTTGGCAGTTAGCTTATGTTGAACATAATTTTAGCAGTTTGTTGTTTTCCTTTTTCTGGTTTTTTACCATTTTTGTAATATGTTCCAAAAAGGAAAATGCATTTTTGATTATTATACCGAACCTTTGTTTTTGTAGAGTTAGTTCTAAATGGTGTCTAGTTAGCCACTTAATATATATGTCAAATTTTTTTGAAAAAAATATTAATTTCCATATTGTCAAGTTTTTAGAACAAATTAACAACAAATCTTTTGATTTATGTTTGTCACAATTGGAATTTTACTTTAGATTAACATAGAGAAACTACTGCAGTAGCTCTAGACATTCCAAAAGCATTAGATAGAGTACGGCATACTTATCTTCAATAAGCTCTATTGTAAAGGTTTTGATCATAAATCTGTAAATCTTGTCAATAGTTTTCATGACAACAGAAAAAATATAGTTAGTTATAAATGCTAATGTTCTTCAAGGTTTTGCTCTTTTGTCAATTTTATTTTTGATTTACATTATTGAACTTCTTCAAACTTTTTATACTTCTTACTTTTTAAAAACTATATTGACAACTATAGCAGACCATCTTGAAATTTCTAGGTTAGAATCTGTAGAATATAAGCAGAAGCTTCAACTAAATAAACTCAACTTCTTACTGTTTTAAAATCAAAATCTGAGGCATCATCTGTATCAAATATTAAATTAAACATCGAATTCATCTAAATTTTCTTTAATTTGTCTTTTAGGGGTTACAATCTTATATAAATTTGTTAATCCATGGTACTTTCACTGCGGTATGGTTCTAGGTCTTTAACCTGCTACCTGGCTTTCTGTCTAAGTTTTCTAGATCATATATAATGTTGGACATTACTGTTTTTATTCGGTTTATGACTTATTTTGAAATTAAATTGGAGGATATACTTTTGGCGGTTTTGGAGAACGTTATATTCTTCCTCCAAACTATATTAAATTGTACTGAAGACAATTTGTCTTGTAATCTTTTTTAAGTTTTTATTTATTATTTCTATACAGTGTGTCCGCGGATGGAGGTATCTATTAAGGACAAAAAATGTCTTATTTATTTTATGACCGAAAGTCATTCTTTATAAAAGTTTTATAAATTTTTTGAAAAAATAATAAATAATGGTACTTATCTCTTGGAGCATTTTCATACTTTCCTAGTTTATTAACACCCTGTATATGTGATCTAAAATTTTTTTATCATCATTTCATTTTTTCAACATGCAGATTTTTTTATAAAGAATGACTTTCAATCGTAAAATGAATAATAAAGATTTTTTCTCTAATGGGTACCAACATCCGCGAACACAATGTATATACTTTTATCAATTTTAAGATCTTTTTAAAGTATTCTTTTTTTTTTATAGTAGAAGGTCTTTGAGATGGAGGAAAATCTGAATAATATTACTCATTAATTGCGACAATTCTTCCAAAAACTAATGCGTTAGGTGAATACCTGGTTATTTCATGCACAGCAGACCGTATTGCATTTTTTATTTTTTATTTTTTTTTTATCCCAGCGATTATGTTCCAGTTGCTGAATATAATACCTTATCAAAGTACCTATAACCTAGTTGACTTGTTTTGTAAAATTTACTTGCGGGTGATACTTTGCGTTGTAAAGTAGCCACGGAACGGAATATATGTTTTAGAAAGGTTTTGAATGATTTTGCTAATTAACTAAGGCCCGTTATCTATTATTAGACTATGGTCTACTCCAAATGTATGTTTGCCGCAATTGGTGCAAAAGTACACTTAGTGAACGAGTGTAACTATGAGATGAAATTAATTATTTTTCATCGACTTAGAAAACTGCCCCATTTGATTGATTCATAGAATAATCTAAAACGGTAAATTTACTATTTTAGGTTTTTTTTTTGTCCTGGTCGTGCAACATTTGTACTTTCTTAAGACCCACAAGTTTTGCATTTTCTTTCAAAATATCTTAATTTTTGCACTTTTTTTAAAGTCTTAAAAAATTTAAAGTGGCTGGATGTTGGTGGTGTGTGTTCTGCATCTATAATCGCATTTTTGCCTCACTTCTAATTTTCAGTCAGGATTATTGATGAAAATTGTACGTTTTACAGTAACATATTTAAAGAGCTTACCTTCATTAGTCTTCCAATTTGAAAACTTCAGAATTTAGTTACGTTCTGAAACTTTGATGCCTATCATTTATCTTACAAAAAATACTTTTGAAATGCGAGATAAAGCATCCGTAATCACCAATAGACCTTACCTTTCTGTGAAATACCTGTCCATCATGTTGACACAATTGTATAGCTTACTTGGACAATCTATCTACGGGGTATTAAAAATTCTTAAGCCAGAACAAGGAATAGTGATCTGTTATTGCTGTTATTGTTTTTTTGAGGTAATATTAAAAGCGTTCTATTGCAAACAAAAGTTTTAAGCATTTTTGTTCTGTAGTGGGGTAATCTTGTTTTGTATTGCTTAACATTCGGATTGCGTAAGAAATTGCTAGTTTTTATTTATTTTTTCTGCAGTAGTACCTTTCCAAGGCTAACATCTGAAGCGTCGTTTAAAATTACAAACAGTCAGGCGCAAATTGGTACATTTGCTAAACTTTCTTTGAAAGTTCTAAAACTTTATTTGCTTTGACACGGTCTAACTGACACAATGTCTCCATTTTTTGTTTTTTTTTTTAAGAAAACCGTAGTGGGTGCTATTATTGTATAAAAATTAGACACGAAACTGTGGTATCAACCAGTAATTCTTACAAATTGTTTGACCTCAGAAGTGTTAGTCAGTACAGTACAGTATCTTATCGGGGTCAGTTTTCAAACCTTTTTTGTTTACTACAAATCTTAAGTATTTTAAGGAATTTTTACAGTGTTTACATTTCTTGACGTTATTGTTATATTTGTCTTGTCACTACACTTCTTTTAACGTTTCCACATGTTCCTCAAATGATTAATTAAAGGGTGGATCATGTAACGTTTGGAATTTGAACTATTGTTTATTTTGTTTTTAAAGGTATAATGACATTTATGAGTTGACAGAAATTTAGTTTTATGTTTGACATTTACAAAATGGGACGCCATACACTT
This sequence comes from Tachinus rufipes, assembly GCA_963932245.1. Lineage (NCBI taxonomy): Eukaryota > Metazoa > Arthropoda > Insecta > Coleoptera > Staphylinidae > Tachinus > Tachinus rufipes. Next base: position 92,954,711 of record OZ010743.1, read on the forward strand.
GAACAAAGTTGGGAAATAATGAAAACTTATTTCTAAAGTGGTGAGTCTTCTACTCAAACGGTAAGAAATTTAAGAAACAAATTGTGTGCTTTCAACGCAGTTTGTAGACCAATTTGAAAAGCTTTATGACTACTTGGTGAGTTTTCAGTTTGCTCAATGGGCTAAAGATTGTTTGGCCGAAACATTTTGATCAAAAAATTGTGTTTTCCGATGAAGCTCATTTTCATCTCGGACGCTATGTCAATAAGCAAAATTGTTGCATTTGGGGATCAGGGAATCCACACATGAGTATTGAACAGCCTATTTATCTACAACGAGTAACCTATTGGTGTGTTTTTGGTGTGGTGGTCTTAGGTAATTTTTCGTCCAAAATGAACAAATGAACGAATTTTTGTTTTCAAAAATTAAAGAATATGAAATTGATGACATTTGGATTGGAACAGAACAGGGTCACTTGCCATACAGCCAACACAACCATCAATCTTTTGCGCACTGTTTTTTTTTTAATCGATTAATCTGCCAAAATGCTGATGTCAATTGGCCGCCTAGGAGCTGTGATTTGATCTCGTTGGATTTTTTTTTGTGTGGGGAGACTTTAAGGATAAGTGTTACGCTAATCATCCACAGACGATTGATGCCTTGAAACACGAAATTGAAGTTGCCATTCATGCGATTGGAGCACAAACAATCGAAAATTTTCTAAAAATTGGTTTAATTGGCTGTGCTACTATCAAGCCAGCCGTGGCGTAGCAGTCATTTCATTGATGTGTTTCATTCTTAAATGAAAATGTTCAATCTTTTTAATAAACTCATAATATTTAATATTTATTAGTTTTTTATTTATAGCTGATTCAAATTTCAAAAGTTAAATGGCCCACTCTTTATAACGATGATATTGTCTAAATAAACGAATACATTTGATTCCATTTTGAGAGTAAATATACCATCAATTAGACGTTGTGGAAACTGGGCAGCGTTTTTTAAACCAAACGGAAGCACAATAAACTCAAACAGTCTTTTGCTTAATACTGAAAATGCATTATATTTTTAATTCTTTTGTCTTAAAATACATTTCTCAACCTATTTAGTTTTTTGCCGTCAAAACAGAACCGGTACGTTACATTGTCCTTTTTAACTAAAACGAAAGGCGAACTCAAAAGGTTTGACAAAGGTTTTATTACTTTTAACTCTATCAACTTGTCTATTTTTTTTTTCAAATGTCCCTGCATAAATTGTGAAAATAAATACGGTTTTTGTTTAATGGAATTACTGTTTTCAGTGTTTACTACTATACTATATTATATTAAATTGAAAGTATACATAGTGTCTGTAATCTTTACCTTAATCCTAATATTTCTTTTAAGGGGTTGGTCAGATACATTAACCACACTTACTTTGCCTATGTTAGATGGTTTCATTTCTATCTCAAAAATTGTATTTTCTAGTTGTTCTAAAACTTTGTTTTTTATAATTAAACAATCAATCAATCCTGGAAACTTTTAACCAAAAATTTTGACAATAATGTGAGGACGGTTATCTTCTTTTAATTTTGTAAAAGTAGGTGCTCTGATTGGTGGTGTTAAAAACGCTTTTACGAGCTACTCATCTCACTCTTTCTTAGGTATTTAATGGGAGGTGCGCCTGTCAATGTCCACTTCCACTTTTGAGCATTTGGTTCAGGAATAGGATGTTTAACTTTTAACTGAAACTGAAACTGCTGAAATGATCGATTTTAGTTTTGGCAAATTCTCTGAAAGTGTTGCTTTAACTTTTTGACATGTGCTATTGAAGTCACGTCTAGAAGATCTAGACGCGTTACATAAGCCGGTGCAAAATTCAGAATGTAACGAATTTTAGTGGTTTTCGATTCTCCATCACTGCTATAAAAATAGTTATTTTCTCATTTCTTGCTTGTTTTTTTTAAATCTATTTTTGTACAAAGTTTGTCTTCAAAGTCAAGTAGAAAAAAGTTTGCTTCTAAGGCATCAACAAAACTATTCCAGTCAGATACTCGATTTTTAGCAGATCTATACTACGCTAATTTGATTTCAAATTTTTTTTGTGCCAAACGTATGTCCTCGACCTTTTCTAAAAAAGATAATAACCTTTTAGATTTCAATAATCTGTTAAACTTTCTTTCTTATCGGTACACTGGTGCGACCCTTCTTCTAGAAGAACTGGTTTTAGTTTTGTTAATAACTGGTGGAACACTATTTTTATTATCAAATAATTTGCTGGAATGCGAAAATTTATTATAATTAATAGTTGTGACTTCTACTATGTGATAATTCATGTTAATGAAATAATAAAACAATTTACTATGTAAATATATTTTTACGAATACATTACTAGTATTGGCTTTTGTAAAGCCTTTTACAGATGGAATAAGTTATATGAGTTAAAGAATAAACAATATTATATATAATTATACAAGAGATAAAGGAATTGTCAGCAGAAATGGAAAGGAAAGAAGAAACCTGGAAACAAGAAAAGAAAATTAATATTATAATAAAAGGACTTCAGATGCTCCAGAAAAAAGTAGAAGGAAGCAGTTAATAAATGGATTAAAGAAAAATTGGAAGTTACTGTAAATATCAAGAAAATAGTAACCTTGAATAAAGGAACCAACAACGAATTACTAGGAGCAGAACTACCAGACTGGGAACAAAAACAAATGATCATGTCAGCTAAAAATAAGTTAAAGAATACAAGAATCTACATAGACAACGACCTAACGCGAGAAAAAAGAAATATTCAGAGGGAAATTTGAAGCATCGATGAAGAAGAGAAAGCGAAAGTGAAAAGGACCAAAATAGGATATTAAAAAATATGGAGGATGAATTATACATATAAGATGTACAGGAAAATGGAGTTAGGTTGAAAAAGACAGTAAAACATAGTGAAACTCCAAAAAACGATTTATACACAAATCTGAGACGGAAAAACAGAAGATAACCAGGCATAAGAGACGGTTAATGCAAATAGAAACTGAAACTGAAGATTGTGACAAAGGAATAAATAATAGAGAATATACAAAATTAGAAACATGGAACATTAGAAGACTGAACGGAAAGGAAATAGAACTAAGCAATGAATTTGAGAGAGCAAATTTAAAGATTTTAGTAATAACTGAAACTAAGAAAAAAGGGAACGGAGAAGAGGAATTAGACAAAGAACACCTATTAATATATAGTGGAGTAGACAAGAAGGAAAGAGCAAGAGCAGGGCTTGGATGTATACTACATAGAAGTATAAAAAATACATTGAACAAATGGCCGCTTCCCATTATCTGAGAGAATTTTAATGATCGAGTTGAAAAACAATAGAGAAGTAAAAACAATAATAAAATTGCTGTACACGACCTAATTATAGCCAACACATTCTTTGAACACGAAGACATACACAAATATACTCGAGTTCAGCAAAGTAGAGACAAACAATTGATAATGGACTACATAATAGTAGAAAGGAAAAACAGATCAATGGTACGAGATGTGGCAATCAAAAGGGGACACGAAATTTATAGCGATCACCTACTGTTAGTTGAAGAAATCAAAGCAATAGTAGAGAAAGCTGAAATAAAATCAGACAATAAAACAAAAGAACACACTGAACTAATAAGAACATACAAGACTTGGATATGGAAAAAATGTGGGAAGTGTTCAGAAACACCGTCACAGAGGCAGCAAGAAAAAATATGTGGAGTACAAAGACAAAACAATCATAAAAAAACGAACGGCTTGGTGGACAGAACAAATAAAAGAACATGTAAAAATTAAGAAGAAAAACTGGCACATGTATCTATCAAGACAGCAAAAAGTTATGATACATACAAAAATCAACGAAAGAAGGTAACAAACATTGTAATAGAATCGAATCAAAAAACATGGACAGAATTCGGAGAAAAATGTAAAGAGACGGCAAAGAACACCAGAAACTGTTTTATAGAGTGCTGAAAAATATTAGAGGAAATGGGAAGAAAAAAGACAGACTGGCAATGAAAGATGAGAAAGGCGAAATCTACCCAACAAAAAAAAATAATGGAGAGATGGAAGAATTATTTCCAAAAGTTACTAGGAGGTAAAGAGACTCAACGTCAGGACATAGAGATACAATTCTCAATCAGAATTAAAAAAAAAAGACAAAAACGCACAACACAATATAACAATGGAAGAACTATCAGAAGCTATACACAGACTAAAGTACGGTAAAGCTGCTGGACATGATAAAATAACAACCGAAATGTTGAAAAACATGGAAGAAAGTGGTAGAGAACTGTTGCTGAAAATATGCAATAAAGTATGGACCAACAAAGTAATTTCCAAGCAATGGAAAATAGGACAAATTTTACCAATATTTAAAAAAAACGACAAGATGGATTGTAATAACTACAGAGGTATAACGTTGCTAAATACTTTAATAAAAATAATGAAGCAGATCTTAGAGAAAAGACTTAGGCAACAAGTTAAGGGCACACTATTAGAAGAACAGAATGGTTTTAGAAAAAGCAGATGCACGCAGGACCATGTGTTCACAATTAAAGAAATCATAAACAAATCTTTATTAAGATCATAATCTACGTACATTGTTTTCATAGACATGGAAAAGGCCTTTGACTTCGTACCAAGAGCAAGAATCTGGGAGAGTTTAAACAATCAAAAAGTTGACAAGAAGTTGATTAGTGTAATTAAGTGTATGTACAAAGAAACGAGAAACTGCGTTATAAGCAAAAACCTGAGGTCGCAAATGTTTAGCACCACAGAGGGAGTAAGACAGAGAGGCAGCCTGAGTCCGCTTCTATTTATATTTTTTATGGACGAATTAATTAAACTTGCTAAACAAAAAACAAGACCATTATATTATAGGATATCGAAAAATGGAAAAGATAGGCATAGCAGAGTGCCCTTTTGCAGACGAGATGGGAATTTTAGCCAAGAACGGAAAAGATTTAGAACACAACATGAAAGTTTGAAACGAGGTCCTGAAAGAAAATGGGATGAAAATTAAGAAGAACAAAACAAAAGTCATGGTAGTAGCAGCTGAGAATGAAAGGATACAAATTGAGATAGATGGAGAAACAATAGAACAGTTAGACAGTTATCAATACCTAAAAACAATGGTTGATGAAGAAGGGAGGCAAAAAGTTGAAATTAACAGGAGGCTTGAGAAGGCTAACAGGGCATACTACTTTCTGGGAAAGGTGCTAATAAATAAAAAAGAAATATCTAAACAGACAAAGATGAAAGTATATAATGCAGTCTACAGACCTATACTTACATATGGATGCGAAACATGGGTGCTATCAAGAAGGGACAGAAGCAGGATTAGGGCAGCAGAAATGAAAGTATTAAGAAAAGTGAGAGGAGTAACAAAAAGACAAGATAAAGAGCGAGCAGATAAGGAAGGAGCTTGGAATTGAATTAATAGAGGAATTTATTGAAAGAAGACAGCTTGGGTGGTGGGGACACATATGCACAGAATGGGAGACTTAACACCAACAAAAAGGATATGGGAAGCTAATGGCTTTAAATACTGGGGAATATATTAAATCTATTTGGTCATTTAAAAGAGGTGCGGCGTATTTTGTTCAAAAATTTCTAATCTAATAAATTTAATTTAAGTTTTTTTTTTTTAATTATGTATTATTTTGACGTCGTCTATTTTTGGAAAAGTATGCAGCAAACGCTGAATCTGTTTTATCATTTTCAAATGATCTTTTTTGTTTTTGTACCGGGTAATGAAATTCTTGCCTGTTTGTCTTATTAATACGCTCGTGCAATCTCCACATGTTTATTTATATACCCCCGATTTTCTAAATTTGTGCTTTTTTTGCGTCAAATAAGATGTTTGATAATTTTGACATTGACTTAAAAGCAATTTTCATGTTAAGTTTAGAAAGCACATTTGATACGGATTTGGTGACTGTGCCAAAATATGTGAGACAAGTGAATCTTGAATTAACCGTTTCCTTCCTTTATTTCAGAATATACGTTTTTGGAGGTTTCTCTTTTAATTTTCTTAGTTATTAATTATGATCTTGATGGGATAGCTATTGTTGAATGCAATTTTGTTTGATTGTTTTGGTTTTCTTGAGCCATTGGAATTGTGATTGCTTTATGAATCATAGAGTTATACGCCGCTATCTCATGATTATAACCCCTTTTGACTTGCTGCGAATTGTGCCATCTGTAAATGTTGGTTTCCTAAAAATTTTAAATATTTTTTTTTTTTTTTTTTAGTTACTGTAAGATCTAAAAAGCTAATTGCTTTATTAACTTCTGATTCTACTGTAAATGAATCTTAGGATGTTTGCGAATTGTAAGAAATTAGAGAGTTGTCTTTGTGTGCTTTTGAAGCAAACTAAAATATCATCTACATATCTATACCAAAAATTTATCTTTGTCATTGTCGCTAGTAAATTTAATGTTTGTCTTGACATGGTACAATAAGCGTGTCAACCCATGTTACAAATTCTCACTGACTACAGAAATGTGTATTATTGACATTTTTTACAGCTTACTTTAACAGTTAAACAAAAAAAGCATCTTTTCTAGGAAACATTTAAAACATGTTTATAGAAATTTTTGTGTTCAATTTGAAAATTGAATATACTGTTTGAGTTGAGTTTTTCAATAGCACTTTGTACTTTCCTGAATAGTCATCAATATAAATATATATTATGTATTTATTTTTGTAGCAGTAAAAATATTTTTATTATACTATTTATTAAAAAAAAGTTTGTCCTAATTAACTTTATACAGTACTTGACTCGCTTGGTGCGAAAAGGCTTTCACTGAGTGATTAGATGGACTTGACTCGACTTAACTGTATTGGTGTAGAAGTACCGTTAGTTATGCTTTAGATGCACTATTAGATTATCTTACTTCCTAATTAAGTTAGTTAAAACAATTAAAAATATCATAACTAAACAAATCAGAAAGAATAACAAAGTATTGAAGGTTTATTTTATTAATCCTATCTAAGTTACTAGAAATCTACGACGGCCAGTTCTGTAGTCATCTTGAACATCTTACATACATTTTTGATTCAAAGTTATTCAAAAATACTTCCTTAAGTGTTATATTTATTATAGTTTTCTACATCTTTTAGGTTTCTGTTACAATTTTAAGTAATTTAACATTGCAAAGATTTATTTATTATTGTTGGTAACAAAAAAAATAAAATTTGTGTCCGTGAGATCTAATAATGATTAAAATATACTAATGTTTCCTGTATGTGGCATATTTATTATCACAATTTATAGATCTAAGGATTATTTTTACGTGTGGCCTTATAATCTAGTTATTTTTGAAAATTATAAATTCAAATATTTGAAAGAATGAAATAAAATTAATAGTTTTATTACCATAAATTAAAATTAAATTAAAATTGCACCCTTTTTTACATAGCCAACATCAAAATAAATCAAAACTCCCCTCTTGTTTTTTATCATGGGCCGCAATATATTTATCTAAAAAAAATGGTTTTTATAAGTGACGACAACTTTTTTTTAATTGTGAGAAATGTTTATCCGAATGGACGGCCCGAAACGATAATTTTCATTAAGACGAGTTTATTCAAATAAATCAAAAGATATCTCCTTATAAACTTTTTTTAATGAGATTTTCTCTTCTTATATTTTTTTTGTTCACGCTTTTTATCTGAATTTAATTCGCTTATGCGAACTTTTTTATCTGTCAAATAACAAGTGCGCTATTTTATTTTTACGATAATGACTTATTTGTTTACGGCCTTACGTTTTTTATAGCTGCCGTTAACAGAACGGGGATGTCGGGTCACTATACCATCCATGTGTTATTATTATTATTATTATTTTTTCTATATCGCATTTTCAATCTAGCAGGGCCTTGCGAACGAACCACCCCAAAAAAATAAACCCCGAATTTATTACGGGTGTATTTATTTTCAGGATATTAGAGTCCTGTTAGTGGTCAGTGGGGTGAATTGTGATATCTCCAGAGACCATATAATATATTAAAAACGTTAAAAAATATTGCTGGGATGCATAATGGATGCTATCATGTCAAACGTATCGAATGAATAAGTGATATAAGTTATAGCACGTTTCCCTCTTATTTACCCACGCATGATATCCCTTCTATAATTATGCTGGCTGTTAATAAACGGGAATGGTACAAAAAACAAACAATTTCACCTGCAATAATCCAGCATTGTAGAACACGATATGTACTCATTTATGGGAAGTCATATAATATGCATCAATGGGATATGTTGCGGATGGCGCTGAATATCCATTCCAAGATTATTAATTGCGGCTTGTATTTACTATTATTACATTCGATGCGTTGATTTCCAATGGAATAGAATAATATGAATTGCTTTTGCTATAATCATTAGTATAAATGTCAAGTCAATATTTACTTTTACATTACACACTGTTTTATTTGTGCTTGCAATAAACAACGACGATGCAATAAATTACATAAAGAATAGCAAATTCGAATGTTTAATTTAATGGTGCATTAAATTATATTTAGTATATATAAGTTTATTATTATTTGATTGTATATTAGAACACATTTATATGATCTTTATGTTCTTTATAAATTTTTACTTTTCTACATACAATTTTTCGTGAAGAATCAAAACAACATATTGTTAATTGTAAGAATTGTACTTTACAGCTGACTAAGGTTATTTACGCATATACGAGAGGAGATTTTGATGGTGCGTATAAAAAAACTATTGGTAGTGTAATACTTGACTAAGGTTATATAACTAAATTCAGTCGGCATAAACATAGAACAGAGATGAAGGTGTATTTAACAAAAAACATCGGCAGAAATGTTACTGAAGTATGTAACAGTTGACTCAGGTTATTTAAGCATAGATAAGAGGCGTCTTGGCTTAAATCATACTAAACACACACTCATTGTACGAGGGGCACTGCTAACGTTCGCGGAATCAATTACTGCCCGTATTGCCAGCTTCTGCGATTGTCATATTCGTAAAGTTTGACGTTTTTCACTAATAATTCAGTTGACAGTATGATTTCAAACTGCTCGGTTTTGTTTCAACAAAATTTAACAAGAGTAATAATTGTGTGAAAATGAAAATTTCGAATCGTGACTTCCGAGCGATGATTTTTTATGATTTTTGATACGGTTTAATACCGTAGCAATGTATGGAAAAACTTAGTTCGTTATTTGGGGATAAAGCACCATCCAAAACTATGGTTTACAAATGGTTCGCAGAATTCAAGCGTGGAAAACCAACGTTTGCTGACGATCTTCGCGATGGTCGTCCATGCCCCTCTGTTGTCGCGAAAAATATTAATGCTGTGCTTGAAATGATTTTGTCAGATTGGCATGTGAACTATAGTGAGATAGAAGCATCCTTAGGCATTGCAGCAAAACAAATACATACGATTTTGCACAATCATTTGCATGTCAGGAAGCTTTGCAGTCGGATCCCACACAACTTGAAAGAAGAACAAAAACAGGCACGTGTCAAGTAGTGCAAGGAAATGCTAAAAAAAATCGGAGGGGGTCGTTCAAATTCGGTATATAATATTGTAAAAGGTGACGAATCTGAGACATATTCTTATTAGCCTGAAACTAAACAGCAATCGACTGTATGGGTGTTTCAAAATGAACCTAAACCCACAAAAGTGGTGCGTTTGCGAAGCGTTTTGAAAAGATTGATTGCTTGTTTCTTTGGAAATTTGGGTCATGTTGCAACTGTTGCATTAGAGGATCGAAGGACAGTTATTGTTGACTGGTATACTTCAATTTGTTTGTCGGAAGTTATCGCTGAAATCAGAAGGAACAACATAAACCGGCGAATCATTGTTCATCATGACAATGCAAACGCTCACACAGCACGACAAACTGTAGAGTATTTGACCAGTAACAACATCCAATAATGACTCACTGCCCATATTTGCCTGATTTATCGCCCAATGACTTCTTCCTATTTCGACATATCAAAAATAAAATGCGTGGCGAGCGTTGTGTTTTGCTTTACATTTTCCGCAAACTTTGGCAGTGTCCCTCGTAGTACGCTTAAGAGATTAACACATTCATTCATCAATCAACCTCAATCATTCATTTCACTGACCAAACAGATATTCTGCGATTCTCATAGAGGCTTGCTAGATCTTTTAATTTATATAAAGGTTTATTCAATTACACTTTTATTGTACGATTTAAGGTCTTTTATATGCCATGTAATTTCACATTTACCTTCCAGGTTTTTTAAAACATACACTACATCCGACATCACTGATTTTACTCTATTCTTAACATACTTTAGCATTAATTTTGACAAAACGCTTTCTGCTGCATTTAGAAGATTTATATTTTTTCTTCATACATGTTTGCTTACACTAAAGGTTTGTGATCTCTTTCTCAAATTATACTGTTTGGTTTTTTTATAAACGTTACGCAACGTGTCTTTTTTTAAATTTAGTAAATCCTTTAGAAGGTTTACGTACTCTTACAATTTATTGTCTAAAAGTTTTGTTTGGGTTGTAATTTGCGTAGTAGTTGCCGCTAATCCAAAAGTTAGAATATGGAAAAAAATTGTAATTTTGAGCACATTTTGAACGTATTGCACAACCTATACTTCTTCGTCCCATAACTTTTGCTTTTGTTTATATAAGATTTAATTATAGTACCAATGACACTATTTACACGCTCGGTAAAATTGGGAATATTTTGCATTATAGAGTAATCTGGAGACCTTGTATGACTGCAACAACTTTTTAAAGTGTTTGCTTACTATATGTGGATTACTAAACATAACCAATAATTGATTTTTTACAAATTTGTATATTTTTTTGGTTGTAAAGCGGCAGCGTGGGTTAGTTGCTTAGATGCTTGCTTCTCATGCTAGGGGTCTTAAGTTCAAATCCTACCTTGCCGTATATTATTTGTGAATTTGTTTACCGCTTTAACCGCTTTGGCATTCATGGTTGTAACAACACAAACTTACTCAACCAATCTGTAATAACTAATAAAATCTGTTTTGGTTTTTTGACCTGGGAAAAGAAAAAATGGCAAATCACATTTTTTTGGCGACCTATTAAGCCAGCTATTATTACTTTTTTGTGTGCCACATACATTACAGTGCAAACAATAGAACATTTTTTATTACACCTGGCTAAATAATGGTCTTGGACTCATTTGAAAAAAAGCCTAAATGCGCCGAAGCTGGTGGGTTTTGGAGAGTTTTAATATCTTCTATTTATTTGTTGGTGTGTTCGAAATTTGTATAGCTTTTTTCTATCTATTCTTTATGTGGATAACTTATCTGTGTTTTTTAATATTTTTCTACGCAACTTAAGATACCACTCAACAAAACGTCAGGGATAACTAACAGTTTACTCTTTTGGTGAATAAAATTTAGATTGTGTTGACTTAATTTTATGGCCTAACGTGCAAGTCGACTGGTTGGATCTAACTCTGAAGCCATAAAAGAAATTGGTAGTCTGTTTGGTAACTTTGTTATTTGGTTACTCTTAGCATATGGCCTAAACTTTTTTAAGCTAAATAAAAGTGCTAACCATTCTTGTGCCGCTGTGTCGTAGTTGTTATCAGTACTGCTTAAACTTTGATTGGCATGTGCGGTATTTTTTTAATTGCCGACTAAATCGTTTTGCAATAGTCAAGCTTTTATCTCTACTTTAGAAGCGTCACTTATATGTCAAATAATTTTAAAAAATCCGGGGCTGTTAATATAAGCGTGCGAACTAACGATTCTACAAACTTGATAAAAGCTTTGTAAGCTTCTTCCGTACATGCAATTCCTTGTTCTTTCTTTCAATCATTTTTTTTACTTCTGTGATGGTGTTTGGTATTGGATATGCAACTATAGCCTTGATTTTGTCAGGTTCAGTATATAAGTCACACAAAACCTAAATATTTTAATGAAGTTTTACAAAATTTACATTTATTAAACAAAGATACTTCACGGAGTGTACCCATATGTTCCCAAAAAAATAAATTTATGGCAAAAATGTTGTCTAAATATTTTGTCTTTTACGTCTTTGTTGGGCTTGTGCTGCATTATTATTATTATTGAGATCAAATGGCAACAAATTAAACTCATATAGTCTTCTACCTATGACCGAGAATGCAGTTTTCTTTTTGACTCTCCTTTTTCACGTGACATGTGTTATTGGCTGCGACACGGCACAGGTTTGTTGAACTGACACCATACCACTTTCTCAGGATTTTCAGCCAGGACGTGCGTCTTCTCCTTGGACCTCGTCTGCTTTGGATTTTGCCTTGTATGATGTTCTGCAAGATTCGGTACTTTTTACCTCTCATAACATGTTCAAAGTATTCCAGTTTTCGTTTCTTTATGGTAAACATGACCTCTGGTTGCTTTGGGAGACGGGCAGCGCTTCGGTGTTTTGGACTCTGTCTACTAATGATTTTAAGCAGGCGACAATAGCATCACATTTTGAACGCTTTAAGTTGGCTACACATTATCTTTGTTAAAGTCCACTCTTTTATTCCGTACTACAGAATTGAAAAGACGTAGCACCGCAGTAAACGAATACGTAAAGGTATTGACAAGTCACGAGATGTAAGCACCTTCTTCATGTTGCTAAATGCTGCTCTAGCCTGCTCGATGCGGGACTTTATTTCTGCTCAATAAGCGTCCCAGATATCTGAAGCTAGAGACTTTCTGAATCTGTTGGTTTGCTGTAGTTAAGTTTGCTGGAAGCTCACCATCATTGTTAATAACTAAAACTTTGGTCTTGCTGGTATTTAACTTGAGCCTCCTTTCTTAGCTTCTATTCACAACCCTAACCAGTACCGCCTGCAAGTCTTCAGCATTTTCTGCTAATAGAACAGTATTGTCCGCATAATGCAAGTTGTTTATTACTTCTCCGTTGACAACAATTCCTTCCTGAGCTTTGTCTAATGCTTTCGCGAAAATTTGCTTAATGTATATGTTAAAGAGCAGTGGAGAGAGGACACAGCCTTGCCTCACACCTCGCTGAATGGGAACATACTTGGTAGTTATGTTTTCAACTTTGACAGCAGCGATTTGGTTGTAATACAGATTTTTTATAATGCGGACGTCTGCCATCTAAGTTTATATTCTGAAGGAGGTTGATGAGTTTCCCGTAGTCAACACAGTCAAACGCTTTCTAGTAATCGATAAAACGCGTATACATCGGTGGACATGTTACGGCATCTCTGTATTAGGACCTGTATGCCAAATAGAGCCTCTCTGGTTCGAAGCCCGTTTCGAAATTTAAATTTAGTATCAGAGAACAGTTTTTAAATGGATGTTTGAGATGCATTTTGTACTGCGACGGCAATGATTGTTTTACTTTTTTTTAAATTAAAATTTTGACATTTTAAGAAGAAACACCACAAAACTCTTTTTTAAATTTAATGTTTTCAATTTTATTAAATATTTTTTTATTAAGTTTTATACACAAAATCAAATTTGATCTCAACGTTTTATGAAATCAGCTCCTAACACGATGCTGAGCGGAAAAGAAGAATCGTGTGTCAATTAACGGCTTCAAATATTCCTTATGCAAATTTCCATTTATCTGGGGTTGATTATTATATAACTTTTTGTTAAAGTAGAAAACATGTTTGTAAAATCTTTATTATTGGATTTTATAAGGTTTTTTACATAGCTAATTCACTCTTTCTACTCAATAACTTTGACTGATTTTATAAGGGTATTCTGAAATACGTCACCCGGCCGTCGCATTTCAGAAGAAATACGTTTCTAGGGCGTGTTTTGTGCAGGGACTGTACACAATTTAAAGATATGATATTTGCAATTTTAGCTTTTACCTTTAAATTGATAAATTATATAAATAGGCCGGTTATTTAGTTGTTGGAGGAACTTGCAAAAATAGTTGCATTTATAGCAAAAACAGTTTTGGTTTAGTAGAGGCTTCTGACAATGTGGATTCAATTTTGCGGCACAATGAAGTTAATTTTGTTATTGTTGTAATGTCTAGTAGACTAAGGTGAAAAGTAAAAACAAGTGATAGGTTTCTTCTGATATATTTTAGTCTAATGACTTTATTTGGCCGAAAGCTTAATTGGGAAAACAAAGGTTCTATTACCGGACTGTATGTTGTAACTCAGATGTTTTGACTTTATTAGTTCTAAGAATCTATCATCAAAATAGTGCGGTAAATAGTCTAGTTTTAATGTTTGGATTAACTTATTCTAATCTGCAACTCTGGTTTTTGCAGACCGATACCACGCAATGGCATCTCTAGAAAATAGGGCAAATCAAAAAGGTAATCAGTGTTTTTCTATAAATTTTAAATGTTTTTGGATCGCGAATCTTTACTAGATTTTTGGTTTCATTTATACTCTGGAACTACTTTTCTACCTAAACGTAATAATCTTTGTGTGTTGTTTTTAGATATAATCCTAACAGGTACATTTACTAAATCCTCCTCGCTTGAATTGCTAGAATCCAAATTTTTGCTCTGGCTAGAAGAAATGTCTACTGTATCTGCCGGAACGCGTTCTACAAATGTACTGGTTGTTGACTTTATGAGTTTAGATACTTTTACTTCTAGTTTTGGTTTCTAATGCATAGGTCTTGTAACTTTTTTAATGTTTTGTAGTCCGCGGGCTCGGTATATATAATTAAAAAAGAACATTTGTAACAATGTTAACAACAAACAAAACAATATTACTAAGTTCTTAAAACGACCACCATGAGCGTTGATGCAAGCTTAACTACGCACTAAAAGAGAATGTTTGTGCTTCAAAATCTGTTGTGTTTTGAATGTGCAATGCATCATTTGCATTTTTTTCTTGTAGCTTCTCTACGTTGTTCATTAGCTCCGCATAAACCAATTGTTTTCTGTGTTATAGTACATAAAAGTCCATTAGATTTAGATCAAGAGATCTTGCAGACCAGTTTACTGGACCTCTTCTACCAAATTATTGTTGAGCTACCAAACTACATATTGTCCAACATGGGACGGTATTCTATCGTGCTAGTACTACATTCTGTTACGTAAAGCAAGAGTGACTTAAAAATCTTTGTGGGTAAGCTCGTACCTTAACTGCGTACGGATTTTCTAATAACCAGATATGCTTATATTGTTGGGGTCGTTCAAGAAGCTATTGAGAGAATGCAAGTCGTTGTGCTGCGTCGCCTGGTTGTAGGTGTTGTATTTTTTGATAATGATATGGGTAAAGAATTTACTTATTTAAGGGTTTTCCAGTTAAAGTTTTTAGATAGTTGTAAACGGGCGGACCCTTGGTTCATCAAAAACTGCGCCAACTATTTGTATCTTTTCTGTCCCTAGGGCGATTTTTAATTCATTCACGGAGTCTTCGAAATGCGTCCGAAAATACGCGACGAGAAGGTTGTTTTCTGTCGAGAAATCTTAATTGATACTCGCGACATGCAGCTAGGGTATTACTATTACATAACCCGTAAACAAAAATGATATCTGTATATTCTCCGTTATTGAACAGCTTGCAGTTATTTAGACTTTCTGGTTGAAATTTAAAAAATCTACCTAAAGTTTCATTTTTTGTCTCCAGTTAGGAAACACCCTATATATATAATAAAATGTTCTATTAATTTAAGTTTTCTTTATTTTTACTATTTAAATTTGCATTATCAATGTTATATAATATACATTTTTCTAAAAAAAATATTATAAAATCATAAAAAGTCACAGTACGTCTAAGCAACAAGTTTGAAGGATTATATAAATAAATAAATTGTTTTCAAAATTAAATAACGTTTTGTATTGTGTACTATACAAAATTATAACTGAAATAAATCCCTTTACATGAATTCCCTCTCTACTAGCAAATGTATTGTGGAATGTAATTTTGAAAATAGATACATTGTTTATAACTAAATTAAGCATACAATAATAAAATTATATTAAAACTGGCAAATGTGTAGTAATTAATAATAATTATGAAATTACGTTGTATAATTGCAGCAAAATGTAATTTTCGACGCATAATGCCAGTTAGTATATATTTTAATAATTTATTTCCATCAAGCGAATGCACTCCCATAAATTAAACACGTCCGAATTTAAAACAGCCCAAAAAGACAAATCGCATCGCCCCACAGTAAATTGTAATTTTTAATTACTGCCAAAAACATCCGCGCGCACCTTCTGCATAATTAATCCCAAGGTGTTGAGTGTCGTAAATTGTTTAATGAATTATAAATATAATTAGTGGAAACGGGTTTTATAAAATTTAATACCGTCCAATTCCGTTTTAATTGCGCCACCGCACGCTGAAAAATCGATCGCACTCTCACACCGGTTAAATATCGAATCAATCTTCCCTTATTTGTTTTCGGTTTTATGCCGTCCGATTAATAACAACAACAAACCAGCGAGTTTCTTCTCGCAACAATCGCGCGCCGGGCAGGCATAAATGTTTTACTGCTGTGATACAAGAAATTGCGCTCCTGGAGATATATTAACTAAGAGTCAGATATATAACCGAAAAGTTATTGCATCATTAATATATGCAGTTAGCAGCGAAATCCTGCACACTGGAGTGATATAACAAATGTACTGTTAACTCAAACATCCATTATCTATAATATATGTCAGGAAATTTGCAGGATGTTCATTTGGCGTTCATAAATTTCCGACCATTATCAGCGCTCATATAGTTATCTGAATTAAAATAATACGCAGGTACTAATGGCATAATTGTATAATATAATCGTCTAATGAACTCATTTTGTATTACATTATGATTCCTACATATTCCACAATCTCATTCGAATTAACTGTAAATTTAGAGCAAAATAATTCAAAAAAATATAATAATATCAAGTAACAAATAAATAATTATTCTCATAGTATAATATGAATGTTTATTTGATAGAACAAGAGATAAGTAATTGAAAATAAATACTTTTAAAATAATATGTTGATCACGACGTTATCATTCTTTAGTGTTTTGGAATCGTGAGTGTTCCTCCTGTGGTGGTCCACGATTCCGCAACATACAGAAAAAAATCACCTGCAACAGAAAAAAAAGTTAAAGCCAGGCTCAAGTTAGTAAATAGCTAGTAATACAGTAGTTAGATCGTTAGATATATACGAATAAATATATTAGTGACAAACGGTGAATAGAGCTGTCTTGCAATATCCCAATATATTAAATGCAAACCGATTGAAAGTACTCGATGAAATGTAAGAAGGAAAGAGAGACAGAGACGGAGATTGTATCTACTCCAAGTTAAACTTTATAAAGTAGGTGCAGTAAGACGAAGTATATTAGCTTTCAGTCATGAGTCATTCTTATTTTTATGCAGTATTCATTCCTAATACCTTTCTCCTAGAAACGTAACGAGATATAAGTAAATTTGTATTACCGTGTCGACGTAATTAATTTACATATTTTAATTTTATGTTCTATAGACGAAATTCAATATTTAATCGAGCATTTCGACGATTCATCATTAGAAATTGAATTCCATTGAAACTGAAAGGGAAACCAATGCATGAACATGGTAAACACACAAGTGAGATTTATTACGTTACGAACTAATCTATTTCAAATCAAACAGAGGGGTTTATTAAATTATTTTTTTGTAAATCAGAAAGCGTTGAAATATAATTATTTCTATTATCAGCAAATCCGATTTTTACATACCGCATACCGTAAAATTTTAAACAAATAAACATTGGAATTGGTCGCAAACAAATGAGATTTCAACCCTGCTTTATAAAGGGTGTTTCATAATCGGTGACCTAAAATGTAATCTCATGTAGGAAATGAAATTGAATGCACCAAAAATTATTGTAAATATTTTGTGGGTAGAGGTGGTACTTACGCAATCTTTAAAATTATTAATTAAAATGATAAAAAAAAAAAATTGTTATTTGCTGAGTGAGCTTTTGATTTTTAACATTTTGTTTAACTAGACCTAAGTTTATTTGACTCAAATAAATAATTATATATATGTTGTAACAATTTTTTTTTTTGAAATTTTTTGTATAGCATTCTCTTTTTTGTGAAATTATATTTGCAAATAGCAACAAAATGCATTCAAAAATACAGAAAAACGCATTTATTTCTATATTTGATGGGTTTTTTCGGCTATTTCCTAACTATTATTTGACTAAATGATTTCGACATTTCATAGTTTAATCCTTTCTAAATGTACTGGTAAAAAAATAAATCGTTTATCAAATTATTTGTAGAAGCAGCAATGAAGGGGAAGTTGCCGTTTTTGTTAAAATACTACAAATCAAGGTAGCGGTTGGTATGCTCTTTACGAAACCTGTCTGTCATTCACATGTTTCTAAGCTGCAGGACAGAATATCATACAATTTCTTAATGACAAACACTTGGGCCGGTAGGCGGGAACACTTTTTTAAACCACCCGCTTGAACTAATTGATCCGCCCACTCTTTCGAATGTTAGAATTTAAAGACATCTGTCAATCATTCACTTATATTTGTGAGGAGCAGGAACGCGACAGAATAGAGTAAGATTAACTTATTTAATGACTTACGAGGGTGGGCGGGAAAACTTTTTTAACCCACCCGCTTGCATTGTATAAACTAAGTGTCCTTACTTCCCACTTGAGTGTTGATTATAAAAGAATTGGTTCAGGCTTTTTTTATTTAACATAATGACATCTGTCAACTATTTTCTTATCTTTGTAAGCTACAATAGAGAATTGCATCCAATTTCTTAAAGCTTGATAATCTAATTGCTTTATTTTTTTTTTTCATTTAAGGACGTAGTGAGGTCTTGGCCTCAGCAGGTGGCATTTGAGAATAACTAACGCAGGGCAATACCTTGCGGTTTTCTTCTCTACGTTAGTTCTGTTGTCATTTTGTTCTTGTCATGTCTGTCTCTAGTCTATTATTAGTTTGAGATGAGCTGGTTTTGGCCTTGTGGAATTCACACAGACTGCTGCGGCAACACATGCTGTCCCCGGCTCATCTCTCCCTATACCTTATTTGTTGTCTGTCCTATACTGACGTTCATTTCTCCTTTCTGCCATTCTATTGTTATTCAGCCTAGTTGTTTGATTTGTCCTTAGATGTCTTCTTAGTTTCTCTAAGTCTTCATTCACTTCTTTGTCGGCGTATCCTCTCTTTTTCATAAATATTTTGTGGAGCTCCATTTGGAATTATTTCTTCGTGTTCCCTGGTTGCCAAATATACTCTGACCATTTCAAAGGTTACATTGTCAGTCAACCTCGAAATGGCGTATCTACCATTTGGAAATTTTCTGGTCAGTTCCGTCAGTTTGCTTTCTTTGAGCAGTTCTTTTCTTTTTTTCCTTATTTTTGCAATTTTGGTTGGTAGTAATGTTTCTTTGTATATTTTTTTGTCTACTTTCTTCTCTTCCATTTTTTGGTAGGCATAGTTGTCTTGACCTTCTTTGTAGTTTTGTTGTTTTTTTCTATGTTCTTTTGCTTCCACTTAGCTTTTTTTTCCTCCTTCTTTTGTCTTCTGTGGCTTTTGATGTGTGTGTGTGTTTACTTCCATTTTTGTTTATCTAGATCTTGAGTTTTCAAACTCCTCTATCTTTTTTCTCATTACTGCCGTTGCATAGTTTCTTAATGCTCTCCAATTGTTTTTGTCATTCAGGCAAATATTAATTATTGAAGATTTATCAATTTTGTTTTCCAATACATTCTATAATTTGGGTCCTAGTGCTGAGCCTTGTGGTACCCCTCTGGTCAGTCTAAATTTACCCTTCTTGGTCACTAAGTTTCTTCTTGTAGATAACTCCATATTATCTTGATCGTTTTCTTTGTCAATTCTTTCTTTTTTGCTGCTTCTATAATTATAGTACGCTATTAAACGCGTTTTGTATATCCAACGCTATTATGATGCAATGCTGTCTTTTCCTATGTGGGCCGCTGATTGCTTTTTTTGCTACCGCTTTTACCTTCTCGATAGCTCTTAGCGTCGATCTCCCTTTGGTAAATTCGTATTGTTCACTTTCCCATCCATCCCTTTCTTCTATTTCTTTCTTTATTCTTCTCACAATAACTTTTTCCATTATCTTTGCTAATGTATTGATTAAACAAATCGGTCTATACGTCTTTGATTTACCTGTTTCTTTCTTCTTCTTAATCAGCACTAAGTTTGCCTCTTTCCAACATTTCGGGAATATTCCTTCATTTAGACATCTGTTTATTATTTGTGTTAGTTCTATTTAGTTTCTTTCTAACGCTGCTTTCACTATCTCCGCTGTTATGTCGTCCAAACCTGGTGCCTTTTTGTTAGGTAGTTCTTTTATGATCTGTTTCATCTCCGCCACTGTTGTCATATCTGCTTCTTCTTCTTCACTTGTCTCTGTTGGTTCTTTTACCGCTCTTCCTTTGGGGAACAATTTTTCAATTATTTTTTCTTTCCCTTCTTTCTCCTTTAAGCACACTCCATTTGATCTTCCTCCCAGTTTATTCATTGCAATTTTGTACGGCTTCCCCTGGGGGTCCCTATCTATGGAATCTATCATTTCTTTCCAGCATCTCTTCTTGCTGTCTTTTATCGCTGTTTTCAGTGCTTTTCTGTCCAATTTTAATTTTTCTTCTTTCTCTGCAGTCTGCAATCTAAGTGCTGGTTATCAAAGAATTGGATTAGTCAGCTTTTTTAACTTTATATTATCTGTCAGTCATTCTTTTATGTTTTTGAGCTGCAGGAAAAAGTAACATCTAAATTAATAATGACAAACACTTAGATGCTTGAAGCATAGTTTGCAATTGTAAATATTTATTTTTGCTAGGTAAACCACAGTATTGAATGTGTAGTCAAGATATTTTGTTAACAAGAATATAAAAGATTATTCTTAGTGGAACTGTACTGCTTACAATCTTTGTCTAGCAAATAAATTTTATATTATCATTGGTGGATGGTTTGACAGAATTAGTTTACTTTCTGATGATTGTCATTACAATTTTGCATTTTAATTTGCTTATTAAGCAATATATACAGGATGGTCTACACCAAGAGGCAAAAAATTAATACTTGTATTTGGGATTCTAAGCTAAAAATGCAAAATTACTTTTATTTTTGATAGGTTTTTGTTTTAGAGAGATTGAAAACATGAAGTTTTTTTATTTTATTTTTGTATATAAAATGTTGTTTGAAACAAAAGAGTTATCTACTATTTGTTGACAGTTGTCACATACTAGTTTAGCAATGAAAAATAGGCCGACATTTTTTTACGATTTTTGCAACGAAAATGCTTTAGAAAGTTGACGGGAATATCAGGAAAAAATAGACCTCAGCCATTTTGCCGGTAGTTTTTGATGCATTTTAAAGGCTGCGACAATTTAGAATTGGTAATCATCATACTGGTGGTGTAAATCTACTATAAGACGCAGCAAGAGTAACAGATGTAATTGATGCAGTGCTTGACAAACCGGGTATTACTAGAATTGCGACTTTAAACAGAAAATATATTATTAAATTATCCTTTTTGTGATTATTTTTCGAACAGCATCCGTAAGATTTTTTTTTTGTGGTACCAGAGACAGTATCAATCAATGTCAAAATAAGCATGATATGAATTAATAATTTATTCAAAATCAGTACCGATTAATGCGGACATTTTAGTATTAAATTGCAACTAGATGGCGACACAAGTTTTTTGTTTAATTATTTATATTAACAATTAGCATGCAAAAATAAATTGTTTTATTTTTAACAAGTTATACTTGTTCTTTTTTTGTGTCTCTGTTCACTTTTCATTGTTTGGCAGGCATAGTTGTTTTGACTTTCTTTGTTTTTCTCTTCTTTATTACTTTTTTTATATTTTTTTTGCTTCTATTTAGCTTCTTGCTCCTTTTTTCTTTGTTTTCTGCGGCTTTTAATTTGTTTGGATTTTCTATTTTGGTTTACCTAAACCTTAAAGCATCAAACTCTTCTATCTTTTTCTTCAGTATTGTCGTTGCATAGTTTCTTAGTGCTCTCCATTTGTTTTTGTCACTCAGGCATATTTTAATAATTGTAGATTTGTCTAAAACGCTTTGCACTTTACTAGCGTATGTTTTGCGTCGTTATGCGTATTTTGTTGACAAAATATATATATTTTTTTTAATCTTATTTATTTTTTGTAAGTACTTTCCAAAGGTTCCATGTCCGGTAAGTAGTTGCGTTGTTTTTGCCATCTTTCCATCATATTCTGTCTTGCTTGTCTTTTTGCTTCTTGCTTACTAGTTCTTTTGTACTTTTTTTTATACCAAATTTTTCTTTTACCATTAAATTTACGGGTAGTGCCTCTTGCGACACCGTCCTGTACTCATAGCTTCTCTTATTTTTTGTTTGTTTTTTTTTTGTCTTCAAAGCTTCTCCTTCCTGCAGTCGCATTCTGAGTAGCTGATTATAAACTAAATTCTATACTTTAGAACCTAGTGCAGAATTCTGTGGTTTTCCTCTAGTCAGCCTAAATTTTCCATTTTTTTGGTTAGTAGATTTTTTCCTGAAGGTAGCTTCATATTATCTTAGTAGTTTTATTTGTTAGTTTTCTTTTGTTTGCTGCTTCTATAATTGCTTCCTATAGAATGCTGTTGAACGCATTTTGTATATCTAGCGCTAATATGACACAGTGTTGTCTTTTTCTGTATAGTCCACTGTTTACTTCTTTTGTTATGAGTTTTACCTGTTCAATGGCTCCTAGAGTCGTTCTTCACTTTGTAAATCCATATTGTTCCTGTTCCCATCCTCCTTTTTCTTCTATTTCCGGTTCAGTTTACCTCACAATAATTTTTTCCATAATTTTTGCTAATGTGTTGATCAGGAAAATTGGTCTATACGTCGTTGTTTTGCCTGTTTTGTTCTTTTTCTCAATTAGTACTAGGTTTGCATCTTTCCAGTAAGCCGGAAAAATTTCTTCCTTTAGACATCTAGTTATTATTTGTGTTATCTCTATCTCGTTTCTCTCTAGTGCTGCCTTTACTATCTCCGTTGTTATCTTGTCTGGACCTAGTGTCTTATTATTAGGTAGATTCTTTTTAATCTGTTTTATCTCCTCCACTGTTGCAGGGACTGCTTCTGTTTTGTCAGTTATTGGAAAACAATTTTTTAATGATTTATTTTCTTCTTCCACACTGCCTTCATTCCTTCTAATTTATTTATTACTATTTTGTTTGGTTTGCTCTAGGGATCCCTGACTATGGATTCTAACATTTCTATCCAGCATATTTTCTTACTGTTCTTGATCGCTGCATTTATTGTCTTTCTGTCATTTTTCAGTTCTTCTTCAGTTTCATCTGAATCTTCTTTTTCTTTGTCTTTTGACTTTTCATGCTGTTTGTATTGTTTTTTCCTGCTTTCCTTGACCTTCTTGCACCACCAGTACGGTCCTCTTCTTCCTTCTTTTCTGTATCTGGAATTGATTTTTCCGCTGCTTTTCTCAACTTTTCCGAGTATCTTTTGCATCTTTCCTCTATGCTCTTGTTTTCAGTCAATTCCTCTGCTTCTATAACTCTGTTTATTCTTTCTCTGTCCATTCTTCTTATGTTCTATTTTCCTTCTCTTTTGTCTTCTTTTTCCCCTCTTTCGTTTGTGATGTATTGTATGTACTTATGTAAACTTAGTGATTTTTCTTCTGTCACTGTTTAGCCCCTTACTACTCTAGCCGTTTCCCATGTTGCTATGGTAATGTCAATGTATGATTTCGATCTTCCTCTTACAAACGTTGTTTATTTCCTTGGATGCATATTGTTTACGGCTCCTATTATCTCTTCAAGAATTTGGCCTCTTCTGTTGCACTTGGTACCTTTCCATCTTGGCGATTTTGCGTTGAAATTGCCTCCTAACAAAATTTGTTTGCTTTTTTGTTTCCTTAAGCTGTGTTCTAGTTCTTCTATCCACTTCTGATAATATTCCATATTGCAGTTTGGACTGATGTAATAACTGTATACTATCAGACCTTCTATATTGCCCCACACTATTCCCTCTTTGGGTGTTCCCCATCTTTCTACTTTATCTCTACACTTACCCTTTGCTAGGATAGCTGCGTCTGAATCCTTATATTTTATCCACTTTCTACTTAGTTTGTTTTTATTTGGTTCACTCACTATTACTATGTTTGTTTATCCTCTTACTGCTGTTGACATCAATAGGTTTTGAGCCTCTCTTCCTCTGCTTATATTTGTTTGGATGATGTTATACATTTTTGTATGTGTTCTCATTTTTGTGTTGTCTCCAATTATCTGGATTCTTATCTTCTACGTTTTTTCTTGGTTTTTTTATTTTTTTCTTGTAAGTGAGCGGGCATCTTTTTGCTTCTGTTCTAAGTTCTGTATGCTTTTGGGTCTATAGTTAGGCTAATTTATGTATACATTTTTTAGAAAGTTTAGTTGCTTGAGTTAAATTATTTAATAAAATTCTTCTAGGTATGACAAAATCATTTATTTGTCTTAGTAGACCAATGACCATAGTAGACTATAGTATACATCTAGAGAAATATGGCGTAAGGAGAATAGTAGCATGTTTATGATAAAGACCTTTTTTGTATTATATATAAGGAAATCTTAATTTAAAGAAATTTTGATGTCTTCTAAAAAGAATTTTATCAATATTTGTTAACGTTTTGTTACATATTTGATTTAATCATATTATATTATATTTTATTGGTTAAGTATTGTTTAGGATATATATATAATAATTTAAGGTGGTTAGAAATGTTTATTTTAGTGTAGTTAAAACTATTACATGGACCTATGTTTCTGTTTATGCATTTTTATATCACGGTGTGAAAGTGGTCCTGGGAAACCGTATGGAGCGTATGAAAAAACATACCTCCACCTTCAATTGTCCAAAGCCAAAGAACTAGATTACAGGATCAGAAAATGCTAAGACATTAATCTAACCGAAGGGCGGCGAAAAAGATCAAACAGAGCCTAAACAATTTGAATTTTGAAGTAGTGGAAATGAAAATATTTTTAGGTTTTTAATCAATGTTTGTATTGCTTTGTTTGATGTAACTTGTTTTAGTTTATTGCGCTTAATGTGTGTTGGCGAATTGTCTTCTACTGGTTATTACCTATGGTTTTGTTTATTGCTGCTTAACATAAATTTTAATTTTTTTTTATTTTTGTCCAGTTTCTTATATTCCGGAGTCATGAGAGCTCTTTATGGACGATGTAGTCAACCCAAGAGGTTTCGAATATTTTTCTCAAGATCCACATTTTAAGGGCCTTGGCTGCTGTTATGATTCAGCTTCATACAATACGCTAGACTTAGCACTTAACTATTCTGAGGCGGATTTCAGATCAGGTTCTTGTCACATAGTGAGGGGCATAATTTGTTGAATGCTTGTCTGGCTTGTTTTACTTTACTTTTGATATCCTGTTGAGGATCCTATTTATTATTTACTGGTATGCCTAGCTATTTCTTTTTTTTTTCTTACCTTGAAGCTTCTGCTTAGTTATTACGATTTATGAACATGTATTTTGTTTTGGCTCTGTTTATTTTTAAGTCCAGTGAATTGTTATTTAGATTCTTTAACGTTATTACAGCGGTAAGTGCTGTATGTTAGTCTTTTAGTAGTGTTATAAATGTTTATGCTACCTATCATTTTGGTAATTCTTATTTGGACGTTTGTTGCAAGCAATGAATTTTGCAATTATGATGTTTTGCTTTAATTATTGCTAATGATCTGTTTTGCCGTATTCAAAATTTTATGTTTTTTAGTTTTTTATTTTTACTATTGTATAATATTTTTTCTAAATTATTATTTTTTTATGCGACAATTGTTACAATTTTGTTGTGTTTTTTTTAATACATTGAAGTGTTATGTAGTAGTTTTTGTTGCTTTTTATATTACAGTTTTTTAGCCAGTTGCATCTTTAAGAGTTAGCGATTAGTTGTTTGCTTGGATTCAACTTTCATCATTGTGAATTGTCGATAACATTTGCGGTGGATCAAAATAATCCTGACTTTTGACTATAATTAGGCCCCTGTTCATCACCTAAGAAGAAGAAGAAGAAGAAGAAGAAGAAGAAGAAGAAGAAGAAGAAGAAGAGGCGCATATAGCCCGGGTAAGCAAAAACTTTTTGCCCTACATGGCAACAAGATTGGATAAAAAGTTTGGGTGACATGCAAGTCATGGAGGCAATGATTGCGGCATGATATTGGTACACTGCAGGGAGGACTGGCAGAGACTGTTTCTTTCGGGAAGAGTTTGTTAATAAAACATTTCTGCCAGGAGTGCACTAAGAAAAACAATAATATTAATACTTTCTGATACACTAAATGACCATATTTGTTGGTCAATTTATATTTGTTTTATTTAGTATATAACGCTTTTATACTTTCAAACGTTTAACATTATTATTAACTTTTGGTACATCAATTGTAAACTGCCCTGAGTAATACATGCAAAAGCTGAAGGAGGTTGCAGATAAAACTATAACGAGTAGAAAATTGAATAAACTTGAATAAAATGTTTGCGGTAATATTTATTGAAGCAATATTTAAAAAATAAAATTGACAGAATATTTTTTAAATAATTATTATATGAAAAGTTTTCTACACATCTTGGTCTTATCCTGACATAAAAATTAAAACACTTGTTTAACTTGTTGTAATCTATGAAAAAAACTTGGGACCCTCATGTGATAGCGCTACGCCTTTGAATATTATGATCAGTTTGCAACTGACAAATCCAAACTAGTTATAAAATTTTAAACACTAGTTATCTTATTTTTGATAAATAGTGAATTTATGAAATAAATAACAAATTCAATTAAAATTTTTTTTTTAGTTTACATATAAACATGTTAGCACTCTTCATTAAGTATTCTGAAAGCACAGATAAATGAGTCAATCGGTTGTTTGCTTATTTTATATATTGTATGTGTTATACATAATAATTCTAAGAATGCACTTAAGTAAGTTAATAATTTATATTTGTATCAATATAATTATATTTGCATAATGTGGTGAAATTCAAATTTTGCATCTTGCTTAATGATCAATAAAATGATATTTCTGTAAATTTAATCAGGGTCTAATTAGGCAAGTTAGTATCGCTTCCTGCACTTTATTTATACGCCAAAGTAAGATGACGCCAGCCAATTAGTCATATGTGCATCGTTAACATTCTATATCAATCGATTTGTTCATTAATTAAATGCTGTAGTTATTATTACACCGTCTACACCGTGTGGTCCTTAATGTATAAAAAATAAAAATGTATATGCAGATTACTTCATCATGTGGAAATTGTTCTGCGAAAATTAATTCCTGAATGATATTTGACATGAATAAATGCTTATTAGTCATTTGAGGTCAATGCTCTCCATGAATATTAATATATGTTATTTTGTTTGCAACTCTGTGTTGTTGTACACTTTTGAACTTTCTGTAACAAACTTTATTTTAATTATTAAATCAGTATAAATTCTCTACCTTTGAAATAACAATCAAAGGTAGCATTGCTAAATACTGCTGGCGTTATATAAACATTATTTTACAGTATTTATAATTAATGTTGTGTAACAATTATAATAATATACAAATTTATTTAATTATTTATTTAATATATTCAGAATGGATGAAATGGTTACAGAAAAACAATTAAATTAAACAAAATCTTTATCCATGAATATATTCATTGTGGAAGCAATTATTATACTTGATAAATACAGTCAGAACGTTTACTATTAAAAAAGTTTTTTTGTTGACTCTTTGATCTAACTTTTATTTGTTAAATTATATGGAAGGTGTATGTTTATTTATATAAATAGTCAGATATTAAAAATAGCTATAATGCAACTATTTAAACAGGGAATCTAATAATATCAATCAGTGATTACTTATTAAATAAGTACTTAACTAAAATGCTACACTATTGTTACTGTTAATGAACCATTACAAATAATAGATAGAAATGTGTGGTATTAGGTTATAGCTGCCAACACTATTGTCAAGAGTGAAACTAAAATTAAGCAAGTGTGGTCAAATCTTGGACTTGAATTACAAACTTATACGGTGGAAAGAATACGTCATAGAACTATTTAATGACAACCAGATCTGAAAGCCACAACCCAGTGACATACAGAACAACGAAGTAAAACATGCCATTAATAACATAAAATCTGGCAAGGCGGCAGGTCTTGACGGAGTATACAGCGAAATGTTTAAGCTAGTTGACGAAGATAACATTAACGTCCTTACAGATCTCATGAACACCATATACAAAACTGGAATCATACCATTGGAATGGCTAACATTGATAACCTTGTTAAAGAAACCACAAGCAACTGACTACAATGACTATCGAATAATAAGCCTTATGGCTCACATATTAAAGGTATTTGTTAAAATCATTTACACCAGGATCTATAAAAAATGTGAAGAGGTTGTAACAGACACACAATTTGGATTTTGAAATGGATTTGGTACAAGGGAGGCGTTGTATTTGTTTCGAATACTGGCCCAACAATGTCGTGATGTAAACAAAGATGTATATGCCTGTTTTATCGACTACAGCAACGCGTTCGACAATGTCAAGCACGAAAAGCTTTTTAATATTTTAAAACAAATGAATAATGACCATCGCGACACTAGAATTATATCAAATTGGGGCCAGACCGCGAAAATCAAAATCGAAAGTGAACTGTCAGACGAAATTAACAAAGGAAAGGCGTCAGACAAGGATGTGTTCTCTCGCCAATGCTATTTAACATATAATCTGAAGCCATATTCAGTGAAGCCATGTCAGAAGAGCATTCAGGAATTGTTGTAAATGGCAGAGTAATAAACAACATTCATTACGCGGATGACACGGTTGTCCTCGCAGACAATATGGTTGATCTTACACTCATGTTGAACAACCTGGAAGTAAAAAGCAGAGAGTATGGCCTCAAAACAAAGTTACCAAAAAAAAGTTTATGATAATCTCTAAAACTAAACAGCAATTAGAAAATGCAAATAAACGGAGAAATCTTAGAACCTGGATGAACGACAAATGAAAATATTGGCAGGAAATCTTAGCACGCTTCGAACAAGCTAGAGCAGCGTTTGTAAAAATGAAGGAACTCCCAACTTTTTCTTAAGCCTGAGTTTAAGGACTTCCAATCCTGCTATATGGCGCAGAAAGCTGGAATTTAACTAAAGAAACTACCAAAAGGATTGTAGCTTTTGAGATATGGGTATATTGCCGGATACTACACATACCATGGGTGGATAAAGTAACTAACATCGAAGTGCTTTGATGAATGAACAAATCCACACAAGTCTTTTTCATCATAAAGGAACGTAAGCTTCAATATCTAGGACACATCACAAGAAACAAAAAATACGGATTACTTCAACTATAATCCAAAGAAAATTCAAAGAAAATGCAGCGTGGGAAGAAGACGTATAACCTGGATGCGTAACCTTAGAAAGTGGTTTGTAATTTCATCGGCAAACTTATTCCGCTCAGCTATCTCAAAAGTTAAAATAGCCACAATGATCAACAACCTCCCACGGAGAAGTTGATTGCAAGAAAAAGAAGGTCAACTTAGACAAAAATTGTGCATTTGTGCATTTACCAGAATGAGCATTATGTGTGATATGGTAGTTAGCTGCAAATATACTGAAACATCTCCAGCAATTTAGCAACAAGATTAACATGTAACAGTGGGTAATTGAAAATGCTTCTAGCATTTAAAAATTGAATGGTGGTGGCCGTTATTATGTGATAGTTTATTATAAAATAATCGAAACACATTTATTATGTATTTATCAAGAATATATTTCAAAAACCGTTACTAGTTAGGCCATCATGGGACGCTGATACAAAAGTATAAATATAAATGAATATTTACAAAGCATATATACGACAGTTAAATAAAATGTACAGAGGTGGAATATTACATTAAAATGATTATGAATTACATACAATAATACAAAAAGGAAAAAAAACAAACTATGCAGGTAGAGAAAGGATGGAATGGTGGTTTTTACTTAAACTGTAATTAAGACAAAGAACATTCTGCAAAAAAAGAGAGGATTAAATTATTTCAAACAAAGAAGATTTATACAAGTCACAAGTTTGATCATTAAGCATGTTTGCAGAAGGATTATTTTTTTATTTAATAATATCAAGAGCTTTTAACAAATTTAATTTTTTTCTTTTAGAACAATTGTGAAAAGAACTTTAATGTGGAAGGTTTATCAGGTCTAAAATTAAAATGGGCTAAGGCTCAATCTGGATTATGGTCACAATGAGTGGGAACTACAACTAAACTACTTAAGATGGTGGATTATCTAAAACTATTCAAGGTTTTGGCTTGTATTGCGTTAAAAGATACTGAAGTGGTAACTGATTATAAGTTAATGTTTTACAAGCATTGCATTACCACTACACCAAAGAACAGCTTCTTAAGAATTTGCTGCCTATACTCAAATATTGAAATGAAATATTCTATTCTCTAAAGTATTACTATGTATAACTATTATACAAAGAATTATAACAAATATATTGCACATTACGAATTTTTATGAGTTTTATTTGCAGAAAATTTAATTATCTGCGTTTCATAACACTAAATTAGTTTTAATGTTATTTATTGTAAAAGATTATATTGATTGTGCGCATGGGCGAACGGCTTTACTGATTTATGACACGGTTTACAGTAAAGAACTCCGTATTAACACTTCACGTTTAACAATATCTTTTACAAAGAAATTGGAACTCTAAAAAGAATAAAGAATTTTTCAACCATATTAGGTAGAAAACTTTGTATGTTGAAAAGTATCATTTGAATAAAATTTAAAAGAAAAAGATTTTTTTAAATCAATAATTTGCTTTTCCTTATTTTTAGCTCTTTATCGTATTGATTTCAATAGGTGGTTTGTGTCTATTTATGGTATTGCGTCTCAATCAACTTGTAATTTCTGACGGAGAGCCACTAATGTTTGCGGATGATTTTCCAAGTTTGTTAGTTTTTATCATATATACATATTTGGGCAAACAATCCAGAAATTAATGAGAAATTTCTCAAAAAAAAAAAATTGGAAAGTTTTAGCAATAAGCAGGCAGGCAATGATGAAAAGGGTGAGTTTATAGAAGCTTTAAGTAAGACTGCACGTCATCATATTACCAGGTAGTAAATTTGGTTTATTTAAAATTAAGGACCTACTTGCATAAGCAATACTACCCTATACCATAATGCCTACAGTTTGGTTCACAGGGCTTGCAGTTGATTACTTAACATTTTGCCTTTTACTAAGTCTTTAACAAATTTTCATGCACCAATCATGCATATTCTCTTTGATTTATTGCTGAACACTACTCTGCGTCAAGAGCTTTATTTGTTTGTTTTTGGTTTTCTGTTTATTTTTCTGTGACGTTCTTGTATATTTCTAGTTCAGATTTGACAACATCTCATTAGGGTAGATTGAGACAATTTGCAATTTCTCTGTAAAACGAGTTTTAGCTAAGCTGACAATTCTGCTATTATCGAACTTGCTCTGCTGGCAAAAAAATTTACTCTAGGCATAATTGCAACTAAACACACTTAGTTTAAAAAACAAAAACAAATAGAAACTTATGAAAATTGAAAAATTGATGACGAGATAACAATATTAAAGAAAACTTAAACAAAGTACTACTTGATCCAAATTAACTTAAATTTAGTAAAATGTTACTTTTTAATAGACAATTTTTTATGACAAACTTGTATTTACTTTATGGAGTTCAAGCCGAATTGATGTGCGAAAATGTAACCTTGACCAGGTTAAATTTTTGCATCTGATTTTAGAAACGGATTTTTTTTTAATAAAAGTACTAATATTTATTTTTCTGTGGCCAATTGCAGCATTATTGAATTAGAAAGTCTCTAAGAAAATCGTAAAAATTGTTATCGAAAATAGAGATTAAAAGATGCTGATTGGGATATGTTTGTTTAAGTATTTGATTATAATGAATGTTTAAACCACTATTGACAAAAATATTAAAACTTCTACCGATTCTATCATGCAGGCATGCATGCGAGTATTTCTCTGTTTTTGGAGATACTTTGCAAATAGTCTGTTTTTTTTTGTACAATTTTTGTACTTAGCAGGTATCATTTGTTTTGGATAAAAAATAATTATATAATTCTTTTTTTAATGTTTAAGCATTTAAGTTGCTTTGCAAAACTTTAACTATTAGCACTCTACAATCAGATATGGCCACTTTTAAATATTGTTGGTGTCACATAAGACCGGGCAGCTTATTTTTAACAGAGTTGAGATTAAGATGTGTTTTGGAAGTAAACGTTTTCAGATTGATGAGTGGAAAATTAGTGTATTGGAAAATAATGTTAGTTTTGCATTCCATGCGTTCAAAACTAGAGTATGCTTCAAAATTTGACTTCTTTATCCACATTACGTACTGAAAATCATGTACAACAAGGGGTAGTGGTTTAGTTGTTGACTAACGCATTTGCACTAGCCTTATTGCTTAAATTTTGACGTTGCGAAACTAAAAGCAAACCATCAAATTGAATTGAATTGATAATTAATTTATTTGTAGAAGCAGCGATGAAGCCAAAGTTGCCGTTTTTGTTAAAATACTACAAATCAAGGTAGAGGTCGGTATGGTCTTAATGTTTGCAGTGCGATCTTTGCTTAGAGATTTCTGAAGGCGAGAACATATGAGTTTGTTTTGTACGCCTTCACAATATATCTTTAATTTTTTTGTTTTTTTTATAGCACTGCTACATACTAGGCTCAGTCATCATTTTCTTTGGCTTTGTTAAACAGTTTCTTAGTGCCTTTGCTCTGTCAAGCTTTCTATTCTACTGAATAATCTTGTTGGAGGTAAGAGTGCTTGGGCAGCTACCTTTGAAGGATAGCTTCCAATTTGACCAACTAGTATGCTGTTTTTAGTCAGTTTTACTTGGGTTCCTATATTCTTGTAGGAGCGTTTTTTAAATTCAATATTGAATCGATTGTATGCGTTGTTTCCTATATGCTATTTACGTTATGTCAATAACTTCACTGTGCGTTGCGTTTTTAAACGTGCGCAAGTTACTTTTGTTTATAATGTTAATATTATTTTCTGAGATATATTCTAAAAATTTCTCACTTTTTGGGTTGATGTCAGTGTATTTACATGCGATTAGGTGTGCATTTGCATTGTACTGATCAAATTTGAATTCCTTCTGGTAGTGAAGGACCTTGCTGATTATTGTGAAGGTACTCTGATTTGAAGATGATTTTGCACTGGATTCCCTTTCTTACTATATCCATTTTGGCTGTTACTTGATTTTTAGTGCAAAGGTTCTATAATGGCATTAGGTTTAGGTTATGTTTTGCTATTTGCCCGAAAAGCTTAGACCTTGTATATTTTTTGTGGTTGATAACGCGCTATTCTGCAGTTGATGTACATTGATTTGCGCAATCTTTAACATTTTATTTACCGACATTTTTTGTCGTCGTTTACTACTACGCCACTTTGACGGGATACTCTTTTGGTTTGTCTTCATCTTTTTTAAGATTAGACAGTGATATTATGGAGAAATCTAGGTGCAATTTGAACCATAGGGATTTTTTTAGGCTGTGACATTTGTCAATGAGTAGGACGTGATGGGTTTTAAGGTCTTGTTTTGAAAATACAAATCACCACGTCTCGTCGCTTATGCTGTTTGGCACTTTCAGCTTCTTTAATAGGGTAGCCAGTTTCAATTGTGGCTTTGGTATCCATGTGGAGATTTTTTTTTTTTTTTTGGTCTGGCAGTTTATATTTCCAAATGACTTGAAGTTTCTTGCTCTTTCACAGTCGATTTGCTTTGGAGCAACTTTTTGGTTGTTTTCTCTGCACTTAAAGTTTGTATAAATCTACTTTTGTGGGCGCATATATTCCCAAAAAAGGGTGATGAATTTTTTTTTTTTTTAATTTTATTAATACTACGAAAAAGGAGGATTTGATGAATTTTGCCTCTTAAGTTAATCTCCGAAGGAATATTTTTGAAGGTTTCACTTCTAATTTTTTCATTTCTATAGCTTTCACAGTTTTTGCGACGCCGCGCTGGACATGTTTTGCTTTTGCACTTTTGTCGTACTTGAAGGTGGTGTTGAGTGTTGCGTAACATTTTTGGTTTGTCTCTTTTTGTGTATACTTGTGTAGTGATTTTCTGCTGCCGAAGTTTGCCCTTGGGCTTTTTTTTGTTTTTTAGCTCTTTTTGGTTGCTGCTGAAAGCTTAGGCTTTTTCGTTGTTGTTGAGTAATTGCTCTTACCAGAATCCCAGAAGCTGCTCAGTTTTGAACAGGAGATGAATTCTGCATTTTTAGTGCTACTCATATAGATTATGTTTTTATCTTTCGACATTATGATTTTTTCATTTACACATACTGGCAAGTTTGTTAAAAATAGGTAATACATTTTTTCTATAGCTTTTGTTATTTACTATTATCAGCGGTCGACAAGTGCTTTGAGTTAGACCTAAGGAGGTCGACAGTTTATAGAAGAAATAATTGGAAATAGCGGTAGTTTTATTGCCGAAACAAGGTGCAATGATGTTGGTTTGCGTGTGCAATTTTCTTTCCCGCTACTGAAGGACGCGCCTAAAATTGGCTTTTACTACTATTCCTTGTTCCTAATTTATAGAGTTAAAGTTCAACAAAATAAAGTGGTTTTAGACTAATAACGCATATTTTTTTATACATACAGTAGAATATTTACATATATACAGTCAAGTTTTATATAGGTAAAAAAATTACAGGCGAAGTATGAATTTACATTTAATATATTTGTTGGTTGTGATCTCTACTACTAGTTTTGGCTCTACTAGAGCCTTCTACAGATGTAATAAGTTAGAAGGAATAAAGTTACATAGTAAATTGTTTTATTATTTCAATTTACATTTAGATCATACCATGATATGGAAAATAATCAACTTAACTTTTACTATTGACCAGAATTTTTAGATGAAAAACACTTTGAGAATATGAAGTAAAGTAATAATTTATTCAAATTCAACTCAACGACCACCGCGCCCAAGAGTCAAGCACATACAATTGTTTTGGTTTTATAAACCTTGTCAATGTGCCTTGTACTAGAGTCACAGTCATTTGTTTAATAATTGATTATCGTGAAAATAATTATTACTAACTTAATGTAAATACAATTTTACATTTTTTCTCATATTACTTGCTTTGTGGTGGCCTGTTTTGTTAGTCATTAAGATGTAAATATTGTAGAAGTTTGTATAATTTCTATTGAGTAAGATAGATGGGGTGCATCTTTGTTATGAACTCTTTTGAAATTTATTATAAATACTTATTTAGAAGGGTTTATTATTGAAAATTTTGAACGATCATATTATTTATACTTTTGCTATATAGAACATGTTTCCTAAAATTTAAACTAAATTGAATTTCTCAAATTGTTTTAAGATTTATACTGACACGTTCAAGACATTTTTTTTAACCGTACTATGGTGAACGAAATAGCTTTTTATGTTTATTATAATTGCAGTCCGCAACTATTCAAGGTCAATATTTTAAGTTGTCATCATGGTTTGAGTTTTAAAATTTACTTGCATACATTTTCTTATATTTTATTTACCTAATGTGCTTTTGATGAAACTCAATCTTACTAAAAGTATTCTGATCAAATAACAATAAACAAACGGATTCCTTCTGTGTAAAAACAACATTACTTTTAATATATATTTGAGACTGCATACAATCCACCAAATTAAATAAATGACAGTTATATCCTTGGAGACAAATAATAAAATTATAAACTAAACTAAACACTAAAAAATTCCCGATAGTGATTGATTTTTTTAACGTTCATAATTTAATTCAAATTACGTGAATATTAAATGATAGTAACAATGTAAACTTCTTTCTATAAATAAAATTTAATCCATATTTTCAACCAAGCAGTAGATAGTTAAAGAATTTATTATTTATTTTTTGTTGACCCATCCCAACATTGCATGTTGGGAAATCTTTGTGAAATCAGCAGTAAATAAAAAGTGATCATAGTTAAATCGTGTTATAAATTACAAGCCGTAATAAATAAATGATAGCCGTTAATTCTGATCTTGATTCAAAATTAAAAAAAAAATATTTATAAATCATTGTACGAACTATGATTGTTATAATAAATTATATTATAAAGGCTTGTAATAAAAAAATATATACTAAAAATAAAGGCAATATTTTATTTGGGTTGCCTTGAACTTGATATTTTATTGTCATAACATTTTATATAGTATAAGTTAACTTTTTTATATAATTTATAAAACAATATTTTATCAATTTTGTAAGTATATAAAAATAGCCAACAGCAAGCTGGGGGCAATAAAATCACTTACTTGAAGTCAACAAATATGTTTATATATCTATTAATTTGTATTTTTACAGATATGGTGATTTCAAACTGCTATGACAACGTTTGCAATCTGTTGGACATACTGACTAAAAATAAGATTGTTTGACTAATTCGCACTACTCGATGGTTCAGGTAATTTTAGCTTAGACAACAAAAGTAAAAATTAATTTGATTCTGGTTTATTACTTGATTTGTTGTAGCGCTTAATATTTTTGTTTTAGATGTAAAAAGCTTTGGTAAATTTTATCTGCTATGATAATTGGAGAACTTTATTAGAACTCTGGCAATCATTTAATGGATAATAATAATAATAATAATACTTTATTCACGGTATAATCTTACCATTTACATCTACATCAAATATACATAAACAATGATGTTTTACAATACAAAAATAAAGAATACAAATATACCATTCATAAAAGCGCACATATTAGACATTAGTCAGCATGACTTAGCTGACTTCTGAACGTAGATTTAGAGACACAAAATACATTAATATCAGTTGGTAAATTATTTGCAAATCTACACATTCTACCGAGTGGATTGTTGAAACCATAATTAGTAGAATGAGTAGACTCGCGAAATAAAGAAGAATGTCTGCTATGTCTATTATTAGGTGCTACATGGAATGGAAGAGTACCAAGTAGCTCCGGACAATCAATTTCAGACATAATTAAATTACGCAAGAACGACAAATCAGCTCTTTTGCGGCGAATCTTCAATGGCGGTAGATTGTACAATAAAGCAATGTAGCAGTAATCATAATTTACAGATAATATGCCGGATTTATAAGACAATAAACGACAAAACTTTTTTTGAATTTGTTCAATACTACGGTTATGAATTTCATAAACAGGACTTCAAACTGACGGAGCATACTCTAAATGCGAACGCAC
Organism: Tachinus rufipes; assembly: GCA_963932245.1. NCBI lineage: Eukaryota > Metazoa > Arthropoda > Insecta > Coleoptera > Staphylinidae > Tachinus > Tachinus rufipes. Next base: position 92,991,897 of record OZ010743.1, read on the forward strand.
CAAAGCACAATATAAAAGTTTAAGTGTACTGGCTGATAAATCCGCGGACATTCTATATATAAATTCTAACATTTTTATGGCACGATTGCACATGATGTTTATATGTTCAACAAATGTAAGTTTAACACTTTAGTGTCAATTATATAGGTAAAAGAAATTTTACTTAAAGTTCTATGAAAACTTATTGAAAAACATTTATCAGCATTAAAAAATAATTTATTAATAAAACACCAAGTATTTATAGAATCCAAGTGTAAAAGATGGCAGTCATTGAGAGATGATATTTTTCTATACATTTTTAAATCATCCGCAAATAAAAGAAATGACGATGAATTGATATACTGTGGGATATCATTAATGAAAAGCAAAAATAAAATTGATCCACAATGAGATCCTTGAGGAACACCAGATGAAACAAGAATGGGCTGTGACAAAAAGTTATTAATTTTTACACATTGCGTGCGATTTTTCAAAAAGCTGAATAACCAGGAAGTCACATCATGATGAAATCCCAGAGCACTGAGCTTGGCAATCAAAATATTATGATGACTCACACGATCAAACGCCTTTGAAAAATCGGTGTAGATTGAGTCAACTTGTACTTTAGATTCAAATGCATTTAAAATATCATTTTTATAACAGAGTAAATTAGTAAGTGTGGAACGCCCTTTACGAAATCCATGCTGCTCTTCTATTAAGATGCTTTTGCACATCCATTGCAACTGACCAGTTACAATTTTATCGAACAATTTAGGTATAGCAGATTGAATGCAAATGCCTCTATAGTTAGTGATATTCTCTTTGGTTCCAGATTTAAACAAAGGCGTAATATAGCTTTGTTTCTATATTTGAGGAAATTTAGTTTCATTCAATGAAGCATTGAAAAGTAAGTGCAATGGCTTTGCAATAGAATAAATGCACTTTTTTAACAGTAAAGAGGGAATGCCGTCGGGTCCAACGCTTAAATTACATTTAAGGTTTTCAATTCCCTTAAAAACGTCACACAAACTAATAAAAAAATTTGAATGTATTACGTTATTATTAAAATTAAACAATGGAGTTGGATGAGTTTCGTTATCATAGACTGAAGAAAAAAAATCTGCAAAATTAGTTACAAAGTCGTTCCCATTATTACAAGTTTGATCTTTATAATGCATTGTGACTGGAAAACCATTAGTTTTCTTGTTCTCATTAACAAATCTCCAAAAATGTTTTGGATTATTTTGAATTTTACTTTCAGTTTGTAAAATATATTGCTCGTATTGATGAGCACTGAGATTTTTGCACGTAGTACGAATAGATTGGAATTCATTATAGTCCGACAGTAGTTTTGAAGATTTATAACGTTTGTGAATAGTTTTCTCGAGTTTAGTAAGTGATATCAATTCTTTGTTGAACCAAATAGAAAAATTGCTTTCACGCCACAGTTTTTTAGGGATAAAACAGTCAATAACATAATCGATTACAGAGTAAAATACATCAAGACACATATCAATATCACAGTTATAAAATAGTGCAGTCCAATCAACATTCAACAAATAATTATTGATTGCGTTGTAGTCTGCAAGTTTAAAATCATTAAAAACATAATTACAATTTAAAATATCACAGGTAGTATCACATTTTATAGTTAACAAGTACGCAGTATGGTGTTGGCTTAAATTTAACAAAACATCTACAGCTTCTATTACAGAAATATCACGATCGTTAGTAAAACATAAATCTAAAAACACACCCTCACTATTAGGAATAGAAATGCATTGTACGCAGTTTAAGAACCCAAATGAATTAGGGTAACTATCATTACAAATTACTCCTATACCTAAATCATCGTTAACCCAAGAGGCTGCAGGTAGATTGTAATCGCCCAATAAAACTAGTTTACTGCTTGGAAACTCGTCGGCAATAGATTCGACGGAATAACAATGGTCAAGATATTTGTCACTAGTTGAATTAGGTGGTAAATATACCGCACAAATTATATAAGACACAAGATTAAACTTAACAACTACAAACAAATGTTCAAAACTAATAAACGTGGGGTAAAGTAATACAGATTTGAGGTGAGTTTTGATAGCAATTAAAACACCACCTCCGCTTTGTTTAGGGCTTGTAAGGGCCGAGCGATCACACCTAAATAAATGATAGTGTTTTAGATTTATTTCAGAGTCACTGATGTCTGTTGAAAGCCAGGTTTCAGTGAAAACATACACATCGTAGTCTGATACGGCTACAGCTAGCAAGAGTTTTCTGAGTTTAGTTTTTAAACCCCCGACGTTCTGGTAGTAGTGGTAGTGGAGAAGCCGTTATCATTCCTGAAGATGGGTCTAAGCTGTTGACAGAAAATCCATTGGAGATGAAGCAGGATAACAAATTTTATCTAATCCAATCTACGGAAATGTGCTGAACTTTGCTTTTTTCACTTGTTGTTATTATATATGATTATATGTTAATACTAATATAGTCTACCTTTGACTTTAAACTAGTTTAACAACATTGATAAAAAGGTATTAGTACTCCTTTGTAAAAAATAATATAGAAATGTTGGGAACGGTTAGCGTAAAAACTGACGCTGGAGAATTAACTGGTTTAAATTGTCATTGTAAATACACGTTTAGTTAATGTATATTTTACTGTTAAAGCCCGAACAGCTGTAAATGCTAAAATCTGAAATATTACTAAATCATTGTTTATTTTGTACTTTTACCAGTTTTTGTTGTCAATTTTTTAGGATTTACCGAGATTTACCTTAGGGGAACGGCAAATCTTAAAATAATTATTTAGGCCCGTTTGCACCAACATTGCTTAAATTTTAAACTGCCCTTAAAAGGTTAAGGGCGGTTTATTTTGTTGCACCACATTACCTAAGGGAGTTTATAGCTTTAAGGGACTCTTAACTTAAGCGTTCAATATTGACGGCTTAGTAAAAACTTAACCTAAAAATATAATTCAACTATATTTTTGTTACTAAGCAACAATACTAATTACAACGTACAAATTTAATATGATCTGGACTGACACGTAATTAAAAGTTAGGTTTTATGTTATTTTTGCGTTTTTATTAAATAAACATACACAAATACCAACAGTTTCTGTAACATTACTAGAAATGTTCATTGTTACCAGGTGTAATCTATTTTAAAATTAAAACTACTCTTAAAGTTAACTATAGTTTAAATAATCGTAGATTTAAGCCACTATGGTGCAAACGGGCTTTAGAGACTTGTATAATAATAATCTTACTTTAGCGCACGCAGCGCCAGTTGGTCGTACGTTAATAGTCTTATTAGGCTGATACGCCAAAAATCTAAAAATAAGCCTGTTGGTCGTTAGATAAATATTTGTCAGTTGACAAGTTCTAGCACACGTACGTTTACTGCAGTTAAGTAACTAATATTTGCTTTTAAAGTGTTCTGTCTATATTTTGTCTGTGTTTTTATAAAAATTTGTATAAACTTTTTTTTATAAAAGTTGAAGTTAGTGAGCAAAAATACAATCACTTTTATATTGATAGGGCAAAAGTGTACGAAGTGTCTACAGAAAGTAAAAACCTTTAAAAACAACATAAAATGCAATCTATTCTTTATAGGCGCATAAACGGGTATGATGTTTTAAAAATAGGCAAAGAAGAGAAATTTATTGCACCTGTCAAAGCAGAGGTCTGCTATGCATTTTGCTGTTGGCCAGGGTGGAAGCACAAGAATGCTCAAGGAGACAAATTGTAAATCTTTAAAAAGGGATATTGTTGTAAAGTCTATACTATATTCGGAGAAGAACTTACGTTACTGGGTTAACCTTATAGAGTACTCAAACTACTTTAGATGAAACGTATAAATTTATTTTTGTTTATTAAGACTATTTTAAAAAGTTTGTAATCTTTTACGCACTTTAGTCTAAAGCAATAGACGAAGTCGCAAACCATTTATTAGATGTTTTAACCACTTTTAAAATCTTAGAATGAGACCAACAAGATGCAAAACCAGTTTTTTTCTTTATTACGGAAGGTTTGCGGCCACTTTACTAAAATTCTTCCTATATATTGGAAAGTACTTTTCTGCCAATCCATCTGTTACCTTCAATGCGGTTTTCTATTATCAACCTTAAAATAAGGTATTTTTGGTTGCGCATTATGTGTCCCAAGTACAGCCAGACACAAATAGAGTGGCCCCTATATAGGCAACTTAGTATACACCAAAATTATGTTGAATGTGGTTAAACTAATGCATTTGCCCGTATCTTCTTTAGTAAAATCGTCGTCATAACATACAAGTTGGAAAACTTGATCAGTTTTAACTTATTTACGAACTTCCAGAACTGATTTGAATTAACCAAAATATTAGTTTTGGCCTTTGAAAATTGGAACAGATTCGGCTTAACTTTACACTTACTCATAGTTAATCACACAATTAGTTTTTTTAATGAATCTTAAATGCTGTTTTCATCAATAGTCTGACGACTGTGCTTTTTAGTTGTTTTCAAAAGGACTTTGCAAATGTAGAAGGTTAAATATATTTAATAGGATTTAAATAATTTATGACTTTATTTAAGATACTATAGAAATGAATGATTTTTATTGCATCCAAAGATTTCAGCATGTAATCAAAAGTCTTAGTTCATGTAGTAGCTTTTTTAAATTATATCTCTTAGGCCCCTAATAGTTTTAAGCTTTTGTTGGTTATGCTTGGTATTTTAGCAGGTTTGTTTTGGTTGGTTGTTACTTTGAGGTACTTAAATGACTTTACCTGTTCTACTTCTACATTGTTGACGGCTAGTTTGAATTTTGTGAGTTTTTTTTTTGCAACCACTAGGGCTTTTGTTTTTTGCACTGAGATTGATATGATGTATTTTGTGGCCGTCAGGAAAAAATGATGTAGTAGTCTAACTGCTAAGGATTTTTGTTTTCAGTTCTTGTGACCGCATCGTCTGCGGAGCACAGTATTAAAACTTGTTTTATATCCAGATTTATGATTGCCTTAGATTTTTTACTTTACTTATTATTTTGTTTATAATGAGATTAAGAAGTACCTTAGCTTTATGGCCGTTGGTATTGGTATGTCGTTAGTTGAGATATTGTCGACGAGTATCTGAATTGTTGTGCTTGCGTTTAGAGCGTATGTAATCCATACTCTGATAATTTTGTCAGCAATTTTTTTTTTCTTTATTATCTTTATAACATTGTTCATGCTTTGATATGAAGCACATGAATGCCGGTTTAGAAATTTAAGTTGTTTTTTTGTTTGCGGCGGTATTAAGTAGGCTGCTGTGTTAGTGATCATGAAGATTTGCCCGCGCGTGTTTGACTAGGCTATTTTGTGTATTGTTTATTTTGAGTTTGTTTTGCTGGAAGCATGTTGTGAGTGTTTTTCCGTTGTTGTTGGTGTTGTTTGTTGTGTTTTTGTTTTACCACAGGTTTTTCATGATACTGATTTTGTGCTTGGTAGAAATTTAGTCTATTTTGTTATGAAGGTGTTTATAGAAGTTGTCCATTTTTTCTATATTTTTATTGATGTCCAGCGAAAAGACGTTAACCTAACCTAAAGATTCTTTTGCGAAAATGTTTTTTTTGCAAGATTTTTTAATGTTTTGTTTTGTTTTTAATCGTAGCATTGGGGTCGTTACGACAATCTGTTTCCGAGGCTTGTTGTTGGTTTTGTTAGGTTTGTTACATTAGTAGACTTGCGCAGAAAGCTAAGCTCTCCAAAGAACTTTTTTTTTACCCGGGTTTGGGACCAGCAGTTGCAGATAGTGGGCTGTTCGATCCGTCTATTGGTTGCTTCAGGCTGAGTTAGGCGTAAGTTTTTTATTTTTTTTATTTTAAAATGTGATATTTAGGAATTACTTATTATGTCTCAACATAAAAATACTTTTGAATTTTAACGAGTGATATCACTCTTGTTAAAACTATCTTATTGAAAACTAAATTTAAGCAGTTTGTAAACATTGATCTTGAATTTTTGTGGCTTTTAAGTCTTGGGATATATTAAGTTTGAAAGTTTTTTCTATGTGTTGATAGTACGGTTAAAGAAATCTTTTTTAAAAGTTTTTTCAAATTTCCAAACTGTCAATGAATATTTGTTAGAATTCCTAGCAAGCTTTTTACTATGAGTAAATATTTGTTTAGATGGCAATATGTCTTGATTAGCCCTGACGACTGCATCAGTTTGTGATTGTAGCGTTCCATATGTGGCTCCGTGGTTGGTGGGGAGATTGAGCGAATGAATTTGACGGAGTTTATTATGGTAGATTCTAAACCTCTAAGCAAACGATCTTGCCCGTTTACGGACGAAAGAGCTAAAGAAGTTTGTAGTAGTGCAAATAGAAAGTTTATAAGATATTTGATAGTAAAATGTACAGAAAGTAGTCAGAGTCAAAAGGAGGTTTCTCTCTTCTTAATTCATAGGACCATTTCCAGTATTATTAATGGAACTTTAAATTCATGTAAGAAGTTAAGAGACGGTACCTTATTGAAGTAAAAGATAAAAGGCAGAGCAGTAAAATGCAGGAATGCACGTCGTTAAATAATATTGCGCTGACAGTTGACGAATGCAAACAAGAACTAGCGTCGCAAGGCGTTATTGATATTAAAAAACTTACCCGTAGAAAAGATGGTGAGGTTAGAGATACAACATCTATGATCTTAACATACGATTCCGAACGGCTCCCAGATGAAGTCAAGGTGCCGTATGCTACTCGTCCGGTTTGTCCGTTTATTCCGAATACAATGAGGTATTTCTAATGTCAACGTTTTGAACACGCTGCAGTTAGGTGTCCAGGTGTTGCAACATGTGCAAAACTCAGTAAGGAGATACATGGCCCCGATCCATGCAACAGTTCACTTTAATGTGTGAATTGTGGTGGTAAGCATCTTGTCTATTCTCGATTGTCCAAAAATGAAAGAGGAAAGGAAGATAGCAGACAAATTTTCTTACTTTGTTGCTCAAAAGAAGTATAGAGCAATTACGGCTCCTACTTTTCTTAGATCGTTTGCTGCAGTTGTTGAAACGCCTATTAATCAACAACCACCAATTATGAAATTTACTGCTATTGCAAAAACTTCTTTAAATAATGACAAGGACTCTAATGTGAAGGGTCAAAAACCGGTTGCGGGACCATTAAGCTCAAAATCAAAACTGACTACGGCAAAATCCGGACCAAGGTCACAACGAGTGGGACTTTAAGCAAAACCACTCAAGATGGGGTCTAATTTGAAGCCTAAACCATCTAAGGTATTGGTTCGTATCGGGCCAAAACCAACTATGGTGGCGACTTCCAAGTCAAAGCCTAAACAGGCTAAGGCTCAGTCCGAGTCAAAGACGGCAGCTCAATCTAGGCTACCGCCACCTGAGGTGCAGGTTTCTAGCGATCCTGCGCCCACAGACTCCAATATTGACGTGTCGCTAGAGTCCATGGATGTGGAAGTTTTTCCCGCGCCATCTAATCTGACAGATGAAATTATGTCAATTAGTGGGAGTTCTACTCTCCCAGATGATAATTGAGAAAATAAACAAAAAAACGCTAATAAACAAAGAGTTAAAATTACTTTCGCAACATAACTCTAAAAATGGTTTCAACGGATATAATTCACACTACGAATCCTTTAAAATATTATAAGCCGAAAATTCACCTATCTGCGTTTCCTTACAGGAAACAAATTTTAAGGTTGAATGTTCTGTTAATCTTCATGGTTATACTGTTTATAGAAAAGATCGTGCAAATGTTGATCGTGCTCAGGGTGGAACGGCTTTATTGGTTCGTGATACGGTTTTCAGTATAGAACTCCGTGTAAACACTGCATTCGAAGCAGTAGCCGTTTAACTACATATACCTTTCTTACTGACTATTTGCTCAATTTGTATTCCGCCAAATGTCAGTTTGGACATTTGATTGATTGATCAATTACTTGAACAACTTCGTCCTCATTCCTGCTAATGTTTTAATGCTTATAACACTATGTGGGGTTCAAGTCGAACTGATGTACGAGGTCGTAACTTGGCCAATCTTTTTTCAGAAACGGATTTAGTTATCTTAAATAAAGGTAACAATACTTACTTTTCCGTGGCTAATAGATCATTCTCGGTTATTGACCTTACCATTTGTTCAAGTATTGCAGCATTGCTGGATTAGGAAGTCTTGGAATATCTTTATGATAGTGACCACTTTCCCATATTCATTTGCGTGCTTGGTCATGAAATTTATGAAAACCGTAATCGAAATTGGAGAATAAAACATGCCGATTACAATATGTTTGTTTAAGTGTTTGATTACGATGACAGTGTCCAAGCTATTATTACACGAAGATATTGAAACTTATACCGATTCCATTATACAGGCAACACATGCAAGTATTCCGTTATCTTCCGAAAAACCTCGCAGAGAGCCTGTTCTTTGGTGGAATTTTGAATGTGAGCAAGTTAAACTGAACAAACGCCGTTCTTTTTGTAGATTTAATCACTCTCCAACAGAAGAGAACCTATTACTTTATTTAAAGTACAAAGTTGTTGCTCGAAGAACATGCAGAATAGCTAAAAGAGAATCATGGTCAGAATATGTTACTTCTATTAATTCGAGAACCCTCGTCGGGAAGGTGTGGGAAAACTCAGAAAAAATTCTTGCCGAACCGCATCATTATTTATTAGTGGGTTATTGTCGGGTGATCAAATTATTATCAATCCTCTTGACATTTCGAATATCCTGGCTAATGTTTATTTATAAATTACCGAGATATTAAAATTATCATTTGTCTCTGCTGAATATGAATTATATAACGCACCGTTAAGTGTTTGGGAATTTGACTCGGCATTATCTGAAGCACACAATACTGCACCAGGTGCCGATTTGATACACAATACTATGCTTAAGCAATTAAGTCGCTTTGCCAAACCTCAATTGTTGGCACTCTATAACCGGATATGGTCGGCAGGGTATTGTCCTGAGTCGTGGAAACTTGCTATCATAGTACTAGTACTTAAACCTGGTAAAGATAAAAAGCTCTCGACAAGTTATAGGCCTATCTCTCTAACTAGCTGCATATGCAAGTTACTAGAAAGAATGATCAATAAGCGTCTTACTTGGTTATTAGATTCAAGAGGTTTAATTGCTGACATACAATGTGGTTCAAAGTGTCATTGTTCTACTACTGATCACCTTGTTTGGTTGGATACAGCAATTAAAATTTTTTTTTGTACGGAATCAACATCTTGTCGCTGTTTTCTTTGACATTGCGAAAGCATATGACACGACGTGTAGTACAATGTTTTACGAACGCTTTATTAATGGGGTATTTGCGGAAGAATGGCATTGTTTATACAAAGCTTTTTAACTTCCTGTTCATTTAAGGTACGTGTAGGTGACAGCATCTCGGGCATACGTCAGCAACAAAATGGTATTCCTATTTTAAGCGTGACACTATTTATGATAGCAATTAACGGCATAAGTCAGTTCGTTAAGCATCCGGTAAGCGGATGTATGTATGTTGATAAGGTAGCTATCTATTGTGCCTCGAGAAACATGCTAACATTGGAACGTCAACTTCAGTTAACAATCAATCACATTTTGAACTGGGCTAATAACAATGGACTCACTTTTTCAACTAGTAAAAGTGGCTTATCTATTTTTGTAAGGCGAACAAGATGTGTTCTGGCACTAAACTTGCTTAGGTCATTGAGTGGAAAGTCTTGGGGAGCGGATCGGAAAACAATGCTACTTTTGCATTGCGCTTTGGTGCGTTCAAAACTAGATTATAGTTCCATAATCTATGATTTTGCAGCTCCATCCACATTACGTATTGTTAATTCTGCTCAACATACTGGAATTTGTTTAGCAACTGGGGCATTTTGCACTAGCCCTATTGCTAGTGTTTTGTATGAGGCAGCTGAACCTTCACTCTGTCTTCGGCATAAAATCTTGACTGTTAGGTACGCCACGAAATTAAAAGCTAAACGCTTGCATCCGACGTTTTCTGTCGTGCACAATAATGGTCTCGACGATCTATACAACATTAGGATACGGTCCCAAAAACAGGTTGCTGTAAGGAATTGTAGTATACTTTGAGAACTGGATTTCCGACTCCCTGATGTATATCAAATGTCTTACTGTCGCCACCCTTCTTGGACTTTTCAACGTCAAAGGTTAAATACTGCATTATCAAGAATGAGCAATGCTTTAACTTTACCATTTGAATATCAAACTGAATTTGCAAAAATTCAAGCAAGGCACGTAAATGCCACTTGGATTTATACCGATGGCTCAAAAAGTAACGACGGTGCGGGTTGTGCTTTTCTGGTAGATGAGTTGCAGTTTACATTTGGCTTGCCAAGTGTTAACAGTGTTTATACTGCAGAACTGTATGCTATATACCAGGCTCTTCTCTACATCCAACTAAGTGCTGGTACATTTAATGTTATATGTACAGACTTGTTGAGTGCATTAAATGCCATTGATTATCATTATCGTGATCATTTGCTGAGGCAAATTTATTTGATTTTGCTCCAGGTGTCTGAATTAAATGTCACTGTTAACTTTGTCTGGATTTCTAGTCACGTAGTTATCAGTGGCAATGAAAAAGTTGATGCTAATAATGTTACAGACATAGCTTGTGTTATAGATGTTTGTAATTTTTTACAACAATTGATGTTGTCTAGCTGGCAGACGGAGTGGTTTGCTATTCAAAACAACAATATACGATGTACTAAAAGCGTCATTACACCGTGGAGTTTGTCATGCAGGACAAAGCGTAAGGAAGAGGTTATCCTCACGAGACTTTGCATCAGTCACTGTCGATGGACTTACAGACATTTGTTGGCATGTTCCATTAACTTCGTTTCATCTTATTGGATTGTCGGCAGTTTTTGGAACAAAGAGTTGCGTCTGAATTATCACCCTGTTTGTCGATTGTTTTGAGCGATCAGATCGTTGAAGTCGATTGTCTGCTCAAATTTATTTGACGGAGCAAATTGGGCATATGGATATATTTGTTAATTTATTGAGATTAATGTTTGTTTATCGTAAAATCCAGCTATGTTTAGGACCTTTTACACCCTAGACACTGTTGGAATTATCTAGTCATTTTTGCTATAGTCTTTAAAGTTTGTGAATGTTTATTTTATCTTTGTTGTTTATTTATTTATTTATTTAATTTATTTTATTCTTTAATATGCCATTTTACAGTATATTATTTTACACTTTTTATAGTAAGAGAAAAGAATCGGCGTTAATAGTCTTCTTAGGCTGATACGCCAAACATCTATACTAAATGTATTGCCTTTTTAAAATGTTCACCAAACTATTTACTTTGTTTTGACAGTTTAACTTCAACAAACGTACATTAGATGGTTACATAATCCCAAACTTTAATAATGACCTTGTAGGTTTTTTTTATAATTTTGACAGACAGTGAGGAATTGTAAATAAATCATTGCTTTTTTGTAGATTAACATAACTTTATTAATAAAAGCAACTTGCCATCTGTGGCGATTCAAAACATATGGGAAGAACAACAAGGCTGATTTTAGAACATTACTATCAAAAAATTTCTTATAAACATGTCCAATCAAGGTTTTTGGAATACAAAAATATATAATAAAATTTAAAAAAAATTAATATGTTGTGTCTTATTGAACTTTTGTTATTGATGAACACCCAAGTAAAATATTTTTTTAATTTTAAACTATCTGATTGTCAAGATGTTAAGATGCAGTTAAGTACAAAAAACAGCCATATTTTATCAATTTAATTCTGACGTTTTTTTTTTTTAAATATATGATGCTAATTTTATTTTATTGACCGATAAAATGTGGTTGAGAGTATATAACTTAATTTAAACTTAAAATCTATGCATTATATTGTCTCTAGCTTATCTATAGTAAGATAATTAATAACTGCGTAGTTTGCCTTACAACAATAATAAATATAATAATTTTATGACACTCTTCCCAGTTGAGATTGTAAAGAATTGCATTATTGTAGATTAAACAAACGGGAGTTTAGATAAAAACTACTCCTAGCACTTAAATTGTGCTTTATCAGTAGCTGGCATGACTCGAGAATTGATTTATATTTATAAAGGAATATAAACCTGTAATAAGCGTACTATTTTATGTTGATAGAAGAAAAATAATAAAAATTGGTTCTAATACATCTTGTATTTAATGACTAGTTTTACTATAAGATTTTTTCTAAACCTTCGAGCCATCCGCAAGCTTACATACACACAAATCTCAAACCCTATCTCATCCGAATCAGTACAAGGATGAAATAAATATGTTAATGTATTCATACTCCCAGTTTTCTTACTGACCATATCTTACCGTGTATCTTTATTACAAACACCAAAACATAATTTATTATTTTAACAAATTATAACATTTATACAGTACATGATATTTACCATACATTAAACAATAAATCACTAGTGAATAAATTATTTAAAGTAATAACAATCTAAAACCAAATTGCGTGCAGACCTCTCTTTATTTTCTAATGCCTTATTATAAATATATAGAAGTTGACAATTATAAAATACGATCGAAAGTCTCGCAAACTAGTTTTTTATTCAACGATTTTTTTTTCATTAAGCTCTCTCCCTTAACAGAAATGAAAATAAGGGTGAAAATTAAATCTTGGAATATAAAAATGTCACGCTGTTATCAAATTATGAATCATTACGACCTTCAACCCCCTGCTGTTATAATTACAGGGGGTTATTGCGCCAGCCTGTTCGGTGCAGTCTATGAACGTATTTTCCCTTCCTCCACCTACATATTTTTATCAAAGAATTTTTTGTTTGCAAACCTAATATAATATTTTCAATATACTTCATAAAAATTAATAGGGTCGTTGGGTTTTTATAATTATGGCAGTGATTGGTTAGGGGCTTACTAATCTAATTGTATAAATCTAATTATCTATAATTACATTTAGTATATAAGATTAATTTTATATAAATTACATTATTGTTATTGTCATTACAAATATGTAAATTATTCAATCACACTTAATCAAATTAAATTTGTACTAATTACAAAGTCATTTTTGCCAAATCAAGTCAATATTACTGATTTTAGTTAAAGTTAAATAATGTACAATAATTCGTAGGAAAAAAGGAAAGAATTTGCTTCAATTAAAACTGCTGTAACTCTATATTTTATGAATTAAATATTTTATAAATTTGACGTTTAACATTAAGGTATTTTAGACAATAAATGAAAAGAAAATAAACTTAAATGAAAAGATATAGACAAAAACATTCAACTTTTTATAAACAAAATTCAGCACACAAACTAAGACTTAGATTGTGTATTTTCGCTTCTTGTTTGAATAACGCTATAATTTTATTCTAGTCACTAATTTATGATTTTTTTGCTCTTGATTGAAGCAGCCAAGGATGTGTTTTAAACCGTATTCTTATTTTGTATTTTGTCTCAGAGGTGCTCGATAGGATCAAGATGAAAACTTTTAGTTGGCCATTCCATTGTTATATATTTTGTCAAGATACTGTTGCACAATTTGAGCAGTATGAGGTTTTACGTTGTTGCATAAAAGAAGTTGTTTTCTACAAAAGTTTGCACTTTTTGGCATCACATGAGGCTTTTAATATGTTGTCAACATAAAATGCAGCCGTTTTACTTTTTCTTAATTTTATCATCAATTTTGTACAAGTCTCTAAAGCGATACTTCACTACATAATAATAGAGCCCCGACCGTACAAAATAGTATGTGCAAGTTACAGAAGTTTACCTGGCTGTCTATACACTTGTATCAATGCTATGAAGTCAAAATCTAGTTGGTTATCATAATTTTTTGGCATATCAGCCCAATTGGCTTCTTATCAGTATACATATTCTAAATTAAATGCTAACCTGGCTCTGCGGTTAGAAGTGGAATTTTGCTGGTTTTTAGGAGTGAAGTTAAATCTTGTTTCTTATGTTAACACTGCCCACATGAACATTATGAGATTTTGGCTTATTGATATTCTTTCTATATATAAAATACACCCAACATTAATCCATTTTCTTACAATAGTCATGTCATCGTAGAAATCAACAATCAAATTATACACAGACAACAATTGCATCATCACTGACCTCATCGACATTAAAAGAGGGATTTTTCAAGACGACTTGTTGAGTCCACTTTGGTTTTGCTTGGCTTTACAACCGCTATCAAGTATGCTTAACAATATGAACAATGGCTACAACATTAAACAAGGCAATACTATAACATACAAGCTCTCCTATAAAACTATACAGCAGCACACCGCAGTCTTTAAAGCACCAACTGAAAACTATAGAATTGTTTAGTAATGACATACACATGGAGTTGGGCCTAAACTAATGCAGAACACAAAGCATAAACAAAGGCAAAAGAGAAATAATTAATTATGCTTTACTAAATGAAGAAGAAATAAAGGGAATAGTAGATGGTGAATTTTACAAATATCTGGGCATGAGACAATCAAGATTACTTGAAGAAAAAATAGTAAACTAAGATCTAGTCAACAAATACCTTGACAAAATTAAGAAAATAACTAAAACTATGCTACAAGGCAAAAATATCATAAAAGCCATCAACACCTATGCTGTTCCTTTATTAACGTATTCTTTTGGAGTAATTAATTGGACGGACACAAACATAAAAGATATACAAAGAAAAACTAATAAAATTCTTACCGGAGCCAATAAACACCATCCTAGATCCGCTACAGAAAGATTGACGCTACCAAGAATACAAGGGGGAAGAGGCATGATTGATATAGGCAATCAGCAAAATAAACAAAAAAATCTTTTGCGAACATATTTTTTAGAAAAACAACAATCATCAGCACTTCACCAAAAATTGTTGGTGCTGATGCCGATTATACCCTTTTAAACATGGCAAATAACATAGAGTTTCAAATAACATCTGACAGAGAAAAGATCCTGGAAAACAAAGCAGTTACACGGAAAACACGCTCATGACTTAAACCAACCACATGTCAATTATACTGCGTCGAACGCTTGGCTGGTTCGTGGTGCACTATTTCCGGAAACCGAAGGATTTTTGCTTGCAATACAAGATCAGGTAATATCAACAAAAAATTATAAAAAATACATCATTAAGGATGGCACCCAAAACGGCAAGTGCAGGCGATGTCAAACATTCAGTGAAGCAATACAACACATAATATCCGGTTGCCCTATATTAGCTCAAACTGAATACAGGACAAGACATGATAATGTGGGGAAAATTCTGCACCAAGAACTGTGTATTAAATATGGTCTTATAACTGAGAAACTACCATATTACCAATACACCCCAGAAACTATACTGGGATAGAAACATCGTTACAGATAAGTCTATAAGTCACAATAGACCAGATATTACTTTTGTTGATAAAAATAATAAAGAAGCATATCTCATTGATATTACAATACCCAATGCTGCAAATTTACAGAAAGCTCATGCAGAAAAAATTGAGAAATATGCAAACTTAGCAATGGAAATAAAACAACAATGGAAACTTGACAAAGTTTGTACAGTTCATATAATAATATCGGCTAATGCATTAATACCTTTAACGCTTCATGATTCTCTTCTACGACTTCACATTGACAAAGACATCTTCGTCCATATGCAACGCGCTGTAATCCTTGGTACATGCAGCACAGTAAGAAATTTTTTACAATAGATTTCTTTCTACTATGGCTTAAATAGCCCGTAGAATAAAAGAAACACCGTGAATAACACGAGAAAAAACAAGAACATAATAATAATAATAATAATAATAATAATAATAATAATAATAATAATAATAATAATAATAATAATAATAATAATAATAATAATAATAATAATAATAATAATAATAATAATAATAATAATAATAATAATAATAATAATAATAATAATAATAATAATAATAATAATAATAATAATAATAATAATAATAATAATAATAATAATAATAATAATAATAATAATAATAATAATAATAATAATAATAATAATAATACTAATGTTTATTTGTGTAAATAGATAGATAAAATACATATTAACACAAGTCTATGACAGTTTTTATTTCTGGCTTTCAAGTCTAATCTTTCTCTCTTCTTTTTCTGTTGTCATTACTTTTCTTATGCTTTTATCAATAGAACACTATTTGCTTGCACTTTTCACCATAAGTGGGGCCAGATTAACGACGGTTATTTTTATCCCGACTTTATTCTGCTCATTCATTCTGATGTCTTTCAAGAGCGAGCATTTCACCAGTGTATGCTCTGCGTTATCGGTTTCACGACAGTAGGCGCATTTGTTATGTACCGCAAGACACATCATTTTTATTAGGAACAATCTAAAACGTCTATGTCTTGTAAGGATCTGTGTAAGATTTTTTGTTTCTTATTTAACTACGGTGTTATCAATGCATTTGGCAACATTACTCTTGCAATGAAATTTTTATTCTCTTTTTTATCGTCTTTATTCTATTTGCTTTTATTGTTTCTTCAATTGTTTTTGGCTCATTTTTGGACAAGGAGGTGTATAAGGATTGTTTCTGTTATTGGCCGTTAAGCCTTAGTCGAGACTATTCTGTAGGCACTTACTATGTGTTTTTACTTTTTTTTGCACTCAAGTCTTCCGCGCTCTGGCACGAGCCATTACTAATTTTTCTGCTTTTAATTTAACTTCAGTTATGTGGTGTCTTATGTTCTAGTTTTTACCTATATTCATCCGTAAGTATTTAATGCTAGTAGAGAGGCTAGGCGGGTTCTGGCTCAAAATCCCATAAGGTTTACATGGGGGGTCTAAACACACATTTTGCAACCGGCCTCCCTACTTTACCGACATATTTTTGGCGGGAAATTTATCCCAAACAACAGCAGCAGCAGCAGGCAACCCAAACAGCAGCAGCAGCAGCCACCTAGCGGCAGCAAGCGAACGAGCATATATACAGGGTGGTCGAAAGATTTTGTATATACAGGGTGTGTCAAAAATAAATCCAAGATGGCGACCGGAAGTGGTAATCTTTATCCCAGAATCAAAAATGGCGACCGGAAGTGCGACTTCCGGTGTTGCAAAAAGGGCCTTCATGGTACTCAAATGAAAGCGCCCGGCGCGTACGTCACGAATCTAAAATAAAAACTTGTACTTGACCCGCTCCTAAGCGATAAAAATACAAAAAACCTTCTGGATGGTTTAAAATAAAGAAACAAATGATAGCAGCAGCAACAGCAATAGCAGCAGCAGCAGCAGCAATAGCAGCAGCAACAGCAGCAGCAACAGCAATAGCAGCAGCAACAGCAATAGCAGTAGCAACAGAAATAGCAGCAGCAACAGCAATAGCAGTAGCAACAGCAATAGCAGTAGCAACAGCAATAGCAGCAGCAATAGCAACAGCAATAGCAGCAGCAACAGCAATAGCAGCAGCAAAAGCAATAGCAGCAGCAACAGCAATAGCAGCAGCAACAGCAATAGCAGCAGCAACAGCAATAGCATCAACAGCAATAGCAGTAGCAACAGCAATAGCAGCAGCAATAGCACCAGTAATAGCAGCAGCAACAGCAATAGCAGCAGCAACAGCAATAGAAGCAGCAACAGAAATAGCAGCAGCAACAGCAATAGCAGCAACAGGTTGCCGGCAACAGGAGAGATACCGTGCGACCCCACACCCTCGCAGTAAGTGACGTCATCCGCACCCATCTCTGTGCTATCAGTAGGTGACCGCTGCATCCGCTTATATGTATTATGAATTAATCGCTATCGCACATCCTGTTTATCAAAATCGACTTGCAAGATACTAAAATTACCTCAATGCAAATCATTTTCATGCTACATAAAATCATAATTTAAATTATGGAGTTTTATCAAAACAAATATGTTGAAATTATTGTAAGTTGATCTTGATATTTTATATTGTTTATCTAATTAATGAGATCATCCTAAAATTTAGCGTAATAAGCACACGGATGACTATCAATATGTGACGTCATAAAAATATTTATCAACACATGCTCTTACCATAATATCAAGCTAATATATTGCTAACGCTGGAATAACGCTCCTGACCTTCACTGTCTCGAGAAGTTTTCTAATAAAAATCAAAGTGATTGGATATTTAATTATACACACATATAAATCATATTTCATCTCTGTTTTATTTAACGCCTAAAATAAAAAATGTATACATATTTATTATATTTATTTTTATTTATTCAGCGGCAGATGGGATGGAGGTGAAGCTCAACCTGCAAATTAGAAAAAGATTCTATTAACTTAAATCAAAAATGTAATATGTAATAATAAACTGCTTTCAATATATATATATATATATACATATATATATATATATATATATATATCCAAACTTTTGAAAATTTTTAGCTCTTTTGACCTGCGGTTTGCTCCAATTTGTTAATTTTAACATCTATTTTTAGAATCCACGTTATCATATATATATATACATATATGATAGTTCCACACTAAATAAATAAATAAATAAATAAAAATAAAGTATTTAAACTTACACATGCCGGCGTCTTTTTCCAACGAAATATATATTACGCGTTGGGCGGCCGCCAACGCGAACACCCAAACGAAGTGCTCGGCCCCAAATTGTTGGACCCCGTATAAAATGTCACCCCGCTCGGGGGTGTAAACAAAGTTATGTGCGCAAGGGCACTTCACAACGGAGTTCTGAAATTTTGAAAAGAAATATAATCAAAAAATAAAAAATAAATAAATAAATAAAATAAGATAAAATTTATTCATAATAATAATAATTTAAGAAAATAATGTACTTACATCCATTTTCGGAATTAATTCCGCGATTTTAGCCATTATAAAATTGCAATAAACCATTGTTATATTTTATTATTAAATGAGTGCAATAATTTAATCGGCCTGCATTTATACTAAATGCACAGGAAAAGGAAAATGATAGCGGTAAGAAGTAATTCTCCCACACAACTGTAAAAATAATAATAATATCAAAAGATAACTATTACAACCTATTTAAATTATCTAAAAATTAATTAGATGCTAAAGGTAAGTTGCTAGAACCTAATCCAAAAATTAATTAGATGTTAAAGGTAAGTTGCTAGAACCTAATCCAAAAATTAATTAGATGTTAAAGGTAAGTTACTAGAACCTTACAACATATAAATATAATAATAATTATATAAATTAATAATAATTATATAAATTAATAATAATACCATAGAGATATCTGAGAAATTCCGGATGTTATTGTGATAACGTTTATCAAGGTGCATTTTAAAGCGATTAGACATTTATTTTAATTAAAACACGCTATAAGAAATTTATTTTAATTATTAATACAAAAAAATTGTAATTTGATTATATATAAAAATTAATCAGAATAAATATTTTATGTGTGTGTGCAAATAATTAATAATAATAGAATATAATAAGTGTAATTACTACAACAATTGCGATAAAAACTAATATCTCTTAACAGTGCATTGCTTATCACATGTAAATTACAATAACCGACCTTCAACACGACATGCTCAGCTGTACAGGATAAAAATAAGACAAATAAATTACAATTAAAAAATACATTTATTTCATAAATTATCAAACTTACAGATATTTGATTAATTTAATAAAATTATACATAAAATAAATGATCATAAAAATCTTATAAAGAGTAATAAAAATTATTTATTATAAAGCAGTTGACTGATAACACATTTAACTACTAAACATGTGTAGAATAGACAATTGGGAGAATATTGATAAACTCAAGCATCGTAAAGATAAACAATTTTTACCTACATCACGTTATTTTACAAAATATTTAGTTTCTTATTTTCATATTGCGATATACTACTACATCATAGAGCTCTGATAAGATGTTGGATGTTATTGAGATAATGTAATTTTATTATTAAGCGATTATTTCATATAGATTTCTTATTGCATATCCTTTGAAATTCATGAATAAGATAAAAAGTAAAACATAATTTTCATAAAATATTATATATTTCCTATTATACATTTCTAATCAATTTATGTTTATCAACATAATTATTTAGACGAATAATTTCTTGTGATGTTTAATTGTTTCTCAATAACTCCTAGTCGGATGTTCAGCTTAGAATCAATCATTTCCGGTAGAATCTTTACAATTTCATTTGTCTTGGCCACAGCTGCATCCACTTCCTCTTGAAACAGTTGGAGGCGAATCTTCAGTTTGGAATCAATTATTTTCGGTAAAACCTCCACAATTTGATTAGTCTTATTCATAACGTTAACTTTTTCTACCGCCAGTTGGAACTTATTTTCCAAGATTTTTATTTCTCGTTGAAGTTGTATCAAGTCGGCTCCATAAGTGTTTCTTGTTGATTATGTTTTATTTCCCATTAACTTCACATTTAGTGCACTAAACGGTTAACATAATTCATTCGGCATTCCAGCCTCTTTATACGTATGTTTGAAAAATTTCCATTTGATACATTGACTACAACGTTGTTTAAAGTAGGGTCTGTGCAGATTAGTGCTGGAAGCAGCATAACAACCGCTGGTAACAACATCTCAATGACAACTGCTGTTAATTAAGAATATCATTAGCCAAAATTACTCAATTATGTCGGCTTCTCTTAAAGCGTTTTCGATAGTTTGAATCTCATAATTGTTGTATGTGTTTCCAAAATGTTGAGACTTTTTTAACAACCATAATCGTTCAACCAACTCGTGAGGGTCATTCCATTCAATAAATGGATTAAACGACATCCCGTTTGCAATTTTTTTATCGAGGAAAGATATGTTGTGTTCTGAATCATAGTCCGTGAAAACAGTTTCTTCATCATCTTCCCTCTTAATAATACAATTTCTTGGAAATTCTGTGGATATGTTCCGTTTTGATGTTTGAGAATTACTGAGATCAAATTGATGTTCCCACAAATCCAGGTAACTTAACAACTCCTGAAAGGCGTCGGTTAACATTGAAAGGTTTGTTCTGTTTTCTTTTATTACCACCATTAAGCCTTTGTATATATCATATTCTTTGGGTACACCTGTTTCAATATCTTCAACTACACTTTTATCCAAACTGCTTACTTCTATTAAGTCATTGTCTATGACATGATTTTCAGGTACTTTTGCTTCCACTTTTTTTACTTCACTTTCAATCAAACTGGCATCGTTTTTTGATTGTTTTACTCGTTGTACCTTTTTTAATATACTATCTCTAAATTCTTCCAATTTATCGTTTTCAATTGCTAGATCAGTATTATCATATATTTTGTTGTGTTTTTCTTTTTGGGCTATTTCAACATCATCACCATTATTATCATCACCTACAGTTTGCTCTTCACGATTCATTAATTTAATCATTTTAGTTGGCACATCATAACCATGATGCTTGGTTGACAAATGACGCTTGTACAAGTCGGGACGGAAAAATATTTTAGAACAATAGACACATGTGAGTTGAGATCTTTTGTTGTGACTTCTCTCATGTCTACGCAAATTTTGTATAAATGAATATTTTTTATTACATTCTCTACATTCAAACATATTGATGTGTATGTGCTCTGCAATAGCTATTTTAAAACTGAGTAATAGACTACATCTGCAACTGCTATTTATACATCATTGAAAGTGGATTGAAATTGGATTGAAAGTAGATGGATTAGGTGGATTGCAAGTGGATTGAAACGGATGCAAGTGGATGCAAGTGGATTGAAGTGGATGGAAGTGGATAGAAGCCACCGTTAGCCACCGATTAGACACCGATCGCTTATACCGGTGTGACATCATAACGCATAACAAAGAGGTAGCGCATTGTGATGAAGAGGTCGCAATGGTATTTACGCTCACTCGCTATCGGTGGCTATACCGCTAGCCACCGATTAACCACTATTACTCTCCTTTAGCCACCGATTAACTACCGTTAGCCACCGATTAGCCGCCGTTAGCCAAAGCTAATAAGACAATTTTATTGACAACAATAACTAATGATAACGCTGAAAATGATTATAACTGTGTGATATGTATAATAATATGTATAAAATAATTTTTACTTACCTCAACTCTCATCCCACAAAAACCAACTATGTTAATCCGTAACTAAGAATTAGTGCTTAGTATCAAGATGTGTTTTATTGAGAATGGTTGTATTGAGGAGAGCACCAGCTGCGAAAATGTTGAATATACGCATTGGGATCCTATTACGTGGCCCAATGCTTCTATGATATCTGCATATATTACCCCTCTAACTCAGGATAATGAGACGTTTTTCAACAAATGTTACAACGTATTTGAAGCCGAAATAAGTCGAATGCTGCAACTAGTCCACTCATCTCTATGGATATCCGCAGAGCTGATATGTCATCGACGGAACAAAGGAAATTATTACTATGTAAACAACTTCGTTCAACTATTACAACGTAAAAATTTAGAAGAGTGGTACAACAAGAATGTACGCAATCTGTTTCTTACAAGAATTTCCAATGAAGATATTATGAAAAACATAAAATTAAACATTCAAAATTATGAATTGTGGCGAGGATGTTTATCTGTCGAAGAAATCGCTAAATCAGATGTGTACTGGGATGATTCACGCTACTGGATAAACAATGAAGATTCTCTGGCGTGGGGAGATTATCGTATAATACATTGTACTACTGTTAGTATATGAGATGATTAGAAATAATACATTGTACTACTGTTAGTATATGAGATGATTAAAATTGGATTAATAGGAAATATATATTTTTACTTTAGAATTATAAATCATATTTGTTTTCCTTATCTGTTATCCTATAAATATTTCCTTCTTTAATAATAATAATTATAAACATATGTCTAGTTCTCTTATCATACCACAACTTCCGACGCAGTAAGTAAGTAATAAAGCATAGATACAATATGAGATTATTCTCAAATTTATAATAAATTAAAATAATGGATCCTAAATTAACTCCGAAAATCACCAAATTATATTGCGTTATATTCCCGGTGATATGATTTTTTTTTTTTTTTTTTTGAATTTTTATGTTATCGGTTTGCATTTAGTAAATGCATCCGCATGACTTTGCAAACCTAGCCGCTCGCTATATTATTGCATTATAATCAATTTTAAAATGTATCTTTACATTGAGTTGGGTTGCATCTAATTTATTTACACATATGCTACACGTTTTTAGTAGCGGTATAGCGGTATAGCGGAATAGCGATATAGCGGTATAGCGATATAGTTACAGCGGTACAGCGCTACAAAAGCGCTCGCTATTTTTAGAGAGATGCGGTATAAGCAGCGCTCTCTATTACGGAACCCTTTCAATATGGAGATTTCAAGATTTGCTTATGAGTCAACATCCTGAGGGATTCCTTCAATCGCTTATCACGTTACAGTATAAACGTAAATGTTAATTATATATCTGAGGCTAAAATCTTTTAGTACAAAATATACTTTCTATGCTGATTAGAATATAAATACGTCTATTAAGAATTATTGTAAAATTTTAAAGATTTCGAGATTTTGCCGCTAGTGGGTTGTTAAAACTGAAAATTTGATAAAATTAATGAACACAAATTATTTATTGCTAATTTTTTTTTTTCTGAATTAAACTATTTTGTATGCGTTTTCAATAATATAATATATATATATTATATAATAAACGCTATCACACCAACATTTTATTATCAGATATTTGAAAACCGGAAATGATAATGATAGCTGGAAACTATATAAAGTAGAATAAAAATATCATAAAAAAAAAAAAAAATAAACATGTCGTCACTAAACGATCATAGTCTGTGTATCTTTTTATTAATATATGTATTAAACTTTAACAAATTCATCTTTTTTACCCTCCCCATTGCAAAAATTAATGGTTTGATCTCTGATGAATTATCTTTAATGATAATTAGTTGCTCTCGTATCTCCTCTATTATTCTAAAAAACTTTGTTGCTGCTTAATTGTATTCATTTTCTACAAGAGAAATTTTAACAATAATTATTAATTACGTGTTTAATAATGTTTAATTAAACTATTACTTTAAATTTATAATATATATATATAATTACAGCTTATCGACATAAAAAACAATAGCAGCAGGCTACCGGCGGCCGGCGTCCGGCGGCTTCGGTGCTCATTAATTTATGGATGTATAAAAAAACATAAGAATGATAATAACACAAAACGCTAAAACTTAATAATTTAATTAGCATGATACCGATTTATAAATATATAAATGATATAGGATAAATAAAAGAGAGTTTTTAATAATAAAAATAAAGTATTATATATTTCCTATTGTTACAAAACTTAAATATGCATTATTCAAATATGTAATATTTCTGATACATTGTTAATATCATTTTTATTTCATAATGGAGTAGTGCCCCCATGGGAGGGTGTCGTGTGATGACGAAATCAGATACCTCTTGTTGTCATGCGGGCTGAGAGATATCTTTTGTTGTGATACCGAGTACACTGTATGATTAAATGATCTTATACTGTTTTGCTGGTGAGTCATCTCAACATTTTTTTGTAGACAATTGAGGTAGTCTTCAAACGTTATCTGCGTCTTGACCACGTACCCTTTGATTCCTTTAGCCTTCTTTGTGATAGGTTTGTCAGCTGATGGGACCATACATGTATACATTTTAGCTCTAAGGCCTACAAATTCGGTCATTATTTCTCCCTTATTCTCATCTTTCATTAATCCTGGCACCTTTTTATTTGTCAGAGGGATCCCATAAATATTGTCTGGGGCGTACTCTGATGTATCAAAACGCTCAATGTCCCGTTTTATGTCAGCATATACGTCATCCGTTTCGATCTCATAAATAAGTGAGTCTGTGTCTGTATAACACAGTTGAGCCTTGTCTCCATATTTATTCTTTATATAGCCGTAATGAAAATCGTAGAGAAGGGTCTTGGAAATATCTAGAATTGCCATACCTACATAAATAGGTTTGGTGAATATCACCTCCGTCTCAAGCATTTCTATTAAAACAATATTTTCATCCAATATTTTACAAGCGTGGAAATTAGGACTGGCAATTCGGGCTTCAGCGCCATACCTTCCATCCCATCTGGTTATCAGCTTTATACGTCTCCTATTTCGCACATTCTCCATAGTTTTTCCAAAGACAGCATTACTCATCAATTTAAAAAAATCTTTCTCGAAGTCGTTTGTTGCTTTTTTGCGCAGTTCAGCATTCACGTCGATGTATTTTTTTAGCCAAGGAGACTGGTGAAACTGAAGCACTCTATAAATTTTGTTGACAATCAGACCCTCCGATACATACTGCTTTAAATTACGATAATGAATTACATATTTTTCTTTATTATATAGAGTAGCAAGCATTTTAGCCTGTTTGAATTTAGGGGGACATCTTTTTTCTGGGGCCATAGGTAGATCTCTTTGCATATCGTGTATGCCATCAGGATATGCCAGATCTACTTCGAGAATATATCCTACAGATGCATCATCAGATACATGATAATTGAAGTTGCTCACATCCCCTTCAACCCACTTGAGATCGCCATGAGGAAGGTATTGCGACATTGCCCATGCATACATTGCATTAATATCATAATACATCAAATATTTTTGAGGTGCACTTGGATTATAATTGCCCATGTATTTGTTGTTTGCCTTTGCATGTCTCTTTGAGCATTGGGTGAGACCTCCACGTATCCCTTTTTCAATAAACATCAAAATATCTATGTCGTTAATATAGTCCAGCTCATGCTTTGTACATTTTAGCATGGCATCCCAACTTAATCCTGGAGCTGTATAATAATGAGCTGGGTCTAACTTATAGTGTTTCAAGCAGACGTCTCTAAAACTCTCGAACACATCGGCCAGCAACAAAACGTCTGTTTTTAAGTAGAGATCGCTATACTCTCCAATAGTTTGTATTCGAAATTCATCCCATACTTTTTGCGCGTGGGCATAATCTTCAAGATATATATTAGATTCCGTCAACTTAGAGTAAAATTGATGATACGTAGGCAAACTTTTTTCATATAAACTCTCCCATGATTTGACGTGGTCGTACGGAAACACTCCTTTGCGTGTTAATAGATTGTATTGCTCTACTTCTAAATGCGCAAACTGGCTCTTTAATATGGGTTTCTCATCCAAATTTGAACTTAATTTGTCGAGAGATGAGGCCATAAAGCGCATCGAGTCTATAAATTTAAATTTTACCAAGTTTTCAGAGATGTATTTGGTAATGGCTATAAAATTTTCGTTGTTGTTTGGAATCAGATGTATGTTACCCTCTATTTTTAATGCAACATCTTTTATTAGAAAGTGTGAGTCGTATCCACTCATGTTGTGGAACACCACTGGAATGGTTCTACAATCTTGGTATTTAATGTTACATTTTTTATGTGCGGCTCCTCGATACTTTCCAGTCAAGTGGCAGTGGTCTCTGACACGATCTGTATCCAGCGGTTTTTCGCATATGTGGCATAAGGATGCCTGCCTAAATTTTTGCTCTTCATTACGGCTAATTTCCATTGGTATCTCACATAGGAACGCCGTCTCTATATCTTCGGCCAGCTGCTTTAATTGTTCTGCAAACCATTCGGCGCAATTAACCCCTCTATAACTGCGGTAGAAAGATAAGGTGTCGTCATAAGCACATTTAAAATAATAGCCCACGCTATGTGCTTCGTGCAGCTGGTACTTAGTGCTCTTATCTCCCAATTTAATGTTAATTGGATTTAATATGCTTTCAAAATCCGCGTACACTATAAATGGACATTTCTCTTTGTTTCCGAAGTTTTGAAATTTAATCTTTCCTTCTTTTTTAAAAGACACCTTGCATTCATTCATCATTTCGCAGTCTTCCAGATGTTTTCCCAGTTTGTCTTCGCTTTTAAAGTAATGAAGACACCGATCACAAAAGTACTTTTTGCTATTGTGTTTGTCCAATTGATTTGATACTAGTCTTGACAAATCTTTTATCCATACGTAGTGATAACGAGTTTTGCAACCATCGTCTGTTTGGCTGTCTTCATGATCATATCTATCTTTAATCAGGAGAAGGTTTACATGCTTTGCCTGTTTTGCTTTTGTTAGATAGGTTGGTACTACGGTAAACTTTTTCCATTTTGAGACTTCCAAAATATATACATTGATAGAGAGATTGTTTTGCTTCTCAAATAGAGGAATTTGTTTTATAGTCATCGGAAACACAATATTTGTTAAGTTTAAAGCGGTTGAGTAGTGAGGATAGCTGGTCGTTCTATTTGAATTACTTAGTGCTGGATTCAATGCTGCGTTGACAGCCCAAGCAAAACATGCATCGTCTACATTTTGAATGTTTATGCATGCATGTTTCAGACGTATATCATCTGGTAAATTAATAAAACTAGAACCCAGCTGTGGTGTAAATTTATTTATATTGAATGTTATGTTGATAATGCTGGACAAACTCCATCCGCTGTCTCGTTCTTGAAATTCTTCCAACTTACGTAACACCGCAGTAGATATATTCTCTTGAAACCAGGCGGCAATGTTAATGTCTCTGAAAATCGGAGCGTTTTTTGTTTTCATATATTTGTATTCGTAGATCTCTTTGCCTGCTTTTATGACCACAAATTCTCCACAGAAAGATGCGTTAACCTTCAACGATGTTTCTTTCTTGAGAATAGTTTTAACATGTCTCTGGAAGAGATTTCTAGCGTCTTCTAGAAATGCGGCCGGGTCCTTATGTTTAAGATTAACTACAGCTGCGGTTTTGATGCGACTAGCAAAAGCTGTCTCCATTTCCGACCATTTAACGCGAAGACTTACATAGTTTTGTCGGTTTGGGTTGGATGTTTTGTATCCCGCACCGCTGATCCCACGCATTGCCTTCATTTTTGTTCGAAAACAACTCATCAGTGTAAGACAGCTTATTATGTGCTGCTTTGTCCCAACCGTTGTCGTCTTTTTCATCGCGACATTCATCGCACGAATGTGTCGTCCACACTCTTTAATTGCGGGTTCGATTGCGGGCGGATCGTGCACAATGGTGATAAGGCGCTGGCGAGTTTCATCTACTAGTCTTGAAAAAGACGGATTTTTCTTTATTGGCTCCATTCTGCAACAGTAGATATAGATCTTAAGATACCACAAATTTATTATAAATTATTTACAGGTATGCAAAATATTGCATAGATAAGTATTATACGCACAGTATGAGCTCGTTATCACACCACAACTTCCGCTGTAGTAAGTAATAAAATATAATATGTAATTATTTTAAAACTTCTAATCTTAATAATGGATCCTAAATAAATCCCCGAAAACTATTGACTCATGTGTGGTTATGGTGCGCATCCTCAATTTTTTCGAATTTTTACGCTATCTCTTTGTGTTTAGAAGATAGTTTCGCATGACCTTGTACACCTTGCCGCTCACGTATAACGTTAAATTTGAATGAAAATAAAAGTTTCTGGTTATTGATGAAATGATTAACAATGAGTTAAAGCTGAAGAATGGTAACGTGTTCATCCGAAGCATTAAACTGTATCAAAGAATGGTATCAAAATAAACTTACCTTAGATTTATTTGATGTACACACAAAACACAAGATGATCAATTTAGCAGTTATCGCAACAATGTTCGATGACTGAATAATTTTTATCAATTATTTTCTCCGTATTTATGCCTTTTCTTAAAATTTAATCAACCAATCAGCATCGAGACAATTAAAGTAGTGCTGAAGGGACCCCTAATATCAGTTAAAATAGCCAATTTTGTGCGCGTTTTCCATAAGAAACAATGTTAATTTGTACAAATCTATGATCAAGTCACAGTTTTCCATAAGATTACAAGGTCAACTATAATTTCCAATTTCGCTTCATCGTTTTAATAAAACCACAAGTTTATTTTCTACAGCTTGCACTCAATTTTATATTTTGCGTAATCATGCATCAAATGTGTTAAAATTTTCATAAATACTAATTCGCTATATTTCAATTTCTGCGTCTATAAACGCTCACTCTATCGTAGTGCCGTTTCACCCATTTAATACATACTAGCTTACAAGTACCCCTTCACCGCTTCATAATCAACACGTTTTAATTCGTGCCTAACAAAATATGTAGCATGAAAATGATTTGCATTGAGGTAATTTTAGTATCTTGCAAGTCGATTTTGATAAACAGGATGTGCGATAGCGATTGATTCATAATACATATAAGCGGATGCAGCGGTCACCTACTGATAGCACAGAGATGGGCGCGGATGACGTCACTTACTGCGAGGGTGGGGGTCGCACGGTATCTCTCCTGTTGCCGGCAACCTATTGCTGTTGCTGCTGCTATTTCTGTTGCTGCTTCTATTGCTGTTGCTGCTGCTATTGCTGTTGCTGCTGCTATTGCTGTTGCTATTGCTGCTGCTATTGCTGTTGCTACTGCTATTGCTGTTGCTGCTGCTATTGCTGTTGCTGCTGCTATTTCTGTTGCTGCTTCTATTGCTGTTGCTGCTGCTATTGCTGTTGCTGCTGCTATTGCTGTTGCTATTGCTGCTGCTATTGCTGTTGCTACTGCTATTGCTGTTGCTGCTGCTATTGCTGTTGCTACTGCTATTGCTGTTGATGCTATTGCTGTTGCTGCTGCTATTGCTGTTGCTGCTGCTATTGCTTTTGCTGCTGCTATTGCTGTTGCTGCTGCTATTGCTGTTGCTATTGCTGCTGCTATTGCTGTTGCTACTGCTATTGCTGTTGCTACTGCTATTGCTGTTGCTGCTATTTCTGTTGCTACTGCTATTGCTGTTGCTGCTGCTATTGCTGTTGCTGCTGCTGTTGCTGCTGCTATTGCTGCTGCTGCTGCTGCTATTGCTGTTGCTGCTGCTATCATTTGTTTCTTTATTTTAAACCATCCAGAAGGTTTTTTGTATTTTTATCGCTTAGGAGCGGGTCAAGTACAAGTTTTTATTTTAGATTCGTGACGTACGCGCCGGGCGCTTTCATTTGAGTACCATGAAGGCCCTTTTTGCAACACCGGAAGTCGCACTTCCGGTCGCCATTTTTGATTCTGGGATAAAGATTACCACTTCCGGTCGCCATCTTGGATTTATTTTTGACACACCCTGTATATACAAAATCTTTCGACCACCCTGTATATATGCTCGTTCGCTTGCTGCCGCTAGGTGGCTGCTGCTGCTGCTGTTTGGGTTGCCTGCTGCTGCTGCTGTTGTTTGGGATAAATTTCCCGCCAAAAATATGTCGGTAAAGTAGGGAGGCCGGTTGCAAAATGTGTGTTTAGACCCCCCATGTAAACCTTATGGGATTTTGAGCCAGAACCCGCCTAGCCTCTCTACTAATGCTATCTTGGGATTTGATTATAGTATCTCCTAGATTAATTTCGATTATGATGTCTTTTCTGTTTACCAGGATCAGCGTTTTTGTGATGCCAGCTGAAAACTCCGCATAGGCTATTGCGGCAATTATGTGGTTTAAGATTGCAAGGAATTCTTTTTTTTTGCCACTACGGAAGACCTAGCCTTTGTTTTTTCTTTTTTACTCTTATGTTTTTGCCTTCTTAGACTTGTTTTTTATGTGTATGTTTATGAAGTCATTCACGTGCCAGTTTCTAATTTTGGTTATTATCTTAGTCGAGCACAAAGTAACGTCTGTGTATAATTCTATCCCGACTTTTTTGAAAAGTTAGTACATTCTTACTATTTAGGATACGGAACCCGTTGGCAGGACAAGACATGATAATGTGGGGAAAATTCTGCACCAAGAACTGTGTATTAAATATGGTCTTATAACTGAGAAACTACCATATTACCAATACACCCCAGAAACTATACTGGGATAAAAGCATCGTTACAGATAAGTCTATAAGTCACAATAGACCAGATATTACTTTTGTTGATAAAAATAATAAAGAAGCATATCTCATTGATATTACAATACCCAATGCTGCAAATTTACAGAAAGCTCATGCAGAAAAAATTGAGAAATATGCAAACTTAGCAATGGAAATAAAACAACAATGGAAACTTGACAAAGTTTGTACAGTTCATATAATAATATCGGCTAATGCATTAATACCTTTAACGCTTCATGATTCTCTTCTACGACTTCACATTGACAAAGACATCTTCGTCCATATGCAACGCGCTGTAATCCTTGGTACATGCAGCAAAGTAAGAAAATTTTTACAATAGATTTCTTTCTACTATGGCTTAAATAGCCCGTAGAATAAAAGAAACACCGTGAATAACACGAGAAAAAACAAGAACATAATAATAATATTAATAATAATAATAATAATAATAATAATAATAATACTAATGTTTATTTGTGTAAATAGATAGATAAAATACATATTAACACAAGTCTATGACAGTTTTTATTTCTGGCTTTCAAGTCTAATCTTTCTCTCTTCTTCTTCTGTTGTCATTACTTTTCTTATGCTTTTATCAATAGAACACTATTTGCTTGCACTTTTCACCATAAGTGGGGCCAGATTAACGACGGTTATTTTTATCCCGACTTTATTCTGCTCATTCATTCTAATGTCTTTCAAGAGCGAGCATTTCACCAGTGTATGCTCTGCGTTATCGGTTTCACGACAGTAGGCGCATTTGTTATGTACCGCAAGACACATCATTTTTATTAGGAACAATCTAAAACGTCTATGTCTTGTAAGGATCTGTGTAAGATTTTTTGTTTCTTATTTAACTACGGTGTTATCAATGCATTTGGCAACATTACTCTTGCAATGAAATTTTTATTCTCATTTTTATCGTCTTTATTCTATTTGCTTTTATTGTTTCTTCAATTGTTTTTGGCTCATTTTTGGACAAGGAGGTGTATAAGGATTGTTTCCGTTTAGCTTTAGTCGAGACTATTCTGTAGGCACTTACTATGTGTTTTTACTTTTTTTTGCACTCAAGTCTTCCGCGCTCTGGCACGAGCCATTACTAATTTTTCTGCTTTTAATTTAACTTCAGTTATGTGGTGTCTTATGTTCTAGTTTTTACCTATATTCATCCGTAAGTATTTAATGCTATCTTGGGATTTGATTATAGTATCTCCTAGATTAATTTCGATTATGATGTCTTTTCTGTTTACCAGGATCAGCGCTTTTGTGATGCCAGCTGAAAACTCCGCATAGGCTATTGCGGCAATTATGTGGTTTAAGATTGCAAGGAATTCTTTTTTTTTGCCACTACGGAAGACCTAGCCTTTGTTTTTTCTTTTTTACTCTTATGTTTTTGCCTTCTTAGACTTGTTTTTTATGTGTATGTTTATGAAGTCATTCACGTGCCAGTTTCTAATTTTGGTTATTATCTTAGTCGAGCACAAAGTAACGTCTGTGTATAATTCTATCCCGACTTTTTTGAAAAGTTAGTACATTCTTCCTATTTAGGATACGGAACCCGTTGGCGTTAAGCCATTCTGATAACATGTTTTCTTTTTGGTCGTTTTTGGGTGAGCCATACATGTCGGACTTGGCACTGAAATCTTTGCCAATAATCTTGTTTTTAAAAGTGTTTGTCAGGTTTTTGCTTAATTCTGCTATCAAATTTTAAATTGCTTGGTGCTTTCATTTGGGGAGAAATAACAGCGGTACATAACTGCATCTCATGTCTCGACCCAAGTGAAGCCCTGACGAAGTTTTTTTTTGCCTGGATGTATATTGCCGCGTCTTTCTATTTGGATTTCTTACATTTCTTGGCTCTGGCAGACTATTTTTTCTGAGATTGTGCTAGTTATTTAATTGCAGGGCATTTTATGATTTATGTTTTGTGATCCATCTTGCACAGGTAGCACTTTTGTTTGATGATGCACTCCTTTATTTTATTCTCCCTACTCCTACAATTTTTGCCATCTGATTTGTTGCACTTTGTTGTTTTGTGACCTAATAATCTATGGCAGCAGTAACATTTTTGCAGAGGGAAAACCTCTATTACTCTCTTTCTGTTTCAGTTTGACTTTATTTGTCATTTGCACTCTTTCAACTTATTTCCAGCATCCTTACATTTTTGCAGGTTTGTTATCTGTTTTTTTTTAAATTTTGTTGCCTTGTATTCTAGTCTATGGCATCTGTCACATTTTGGCGGAGAGAAGACCTCCATCACTTTCTATCTGTTTTAGCTTGAGCTTAATCACCATTTTGCAGTAAGGTATTCTGCTCTACACACAAATTGTGTGGCCGGTATAATAGGCAATTTAATATACACAAAAATTATGTTGGCTGTGGTTAATCTCATGCCTTTGCTCGTTTTAGCATTTTTCAATTTTAGAACAACGTCGCCAATAGAATGTGTAAAATGTAAGCGCAATTGTGTGTGTGTGTGTATTAAGTTGTCTTTTATACCGGCCACACTATTCGTGTTTAGCAGTACTCTATTTTGATTTTCTGCTTAGTCTACCTTGACACTGAGGTTGTCTCTCATTAGTACCTTGTTGATGATTATAATTACTTTATTTTTGTTGAAGTTTTATCTGGTCTTCTTTCTTTCATTGAGTTTTGTGGCGGTTACCTTACTAATTTTTTTATTCATTGTTTTCTTAAACTCTTTTCTTGCTTCTTGTTTCTTGCTTTTGACTGCTAGTTTAATGTTGCCATTTTTTGCTTTATTTATTCATTCGGTGATAAATTCTCCTGTGTCCACCTCGTTCTTCATATATTTTATTACTTCTGCATAGCTGCAGCCGTCATTTTTACATTTTGTTAATAGATCTTTAGGTCAGTCTAACTCTATTAGCGATTGTACTTTCCTGCTATTTTTTTTTGTATGCTTAGCATTCTTTGATCTTATTCTTGAGTTGTTTTTCCTTCTCTGCTTCAGTTACCTCTGTTTGCTCTGTTTTATCCGTTAAGCTACATTTTGGGTGCTGTTCTAACTTAAAACCTTTCTTATCTTTATTCTACAGTTTCTAAGTTTTTTAAGCTATTACTCTAATCAATTATTCTTCTTAGCAGCTTTTTTGAGAGTTTGTAAACCTGCCTAGTTTCTTCAAAGCTTGCATCTTCTTTTGGGGATGTATCAGTATTTCTATATATATATATATTTCCTTTTGTTTACGTCTTATCTGTCTCTGTCTTTGCAGCCATTTTCTAGTTTTTTGGAGTTTTTATTTTCTTTACTTTGGGAGGAGATTTTGCTGTAATCTCTGGTCCTCTTTTAAGTATTGTAGCTGGTTCGTCAGAATTGGAAACGTTTCCGGCACCTCTGACATTCCAATCCAAGTCCATTTTATACCTTTTTGCAAGTTGTCATAGTTTCTCTTGTTTATTTTCGGAAGAGAGAAGAGAAAATTTATAGTAATATCTTGAGGTTTTTTAATGACTTTAATGTATTTTTTTATTATGGTTGTAAAGATAGATGATAGTCTTTAATTTTTTTTTGTGTCTCAAGTACTCTGTTATATTTAACTCCTTTCAATATACTTTGATTTCAATACACTAGTTATTGAATGCCGTTTTAATATACTTAAATGGATTTTTTGTTGTTGTATATTATGGTGGGCTTGTGTAGTTTGAGGTTATCGGTACAAAGTTTTTGAACTCAATGTTTTGTGAGTTTGTTTCTTGTGTAACACTTGCTGAAGGAATTTTTTATGTGCAATGGATGTTACAAGGTTTTGGATTATGATATTAGATCTAGAACTAATTTATGGGTTTATTTATTTAGAGGTTTTCTGATGTGCAATGAACCTCCGGTATACCTTAGATTGTAGTGCAAAGTCTGGGATTGTTGTTTTTGTGGCACTGCTATTTTTGCGGTGCGGCTTTAGTTGTTGCCAAATAAGCTAATTAGTTACTTGTCGATGCCTTGTTTTGCCATCTGCACTGAAGGATAACTACAGCGATTCCATATAGGTATATTTGCCGGCACAACTTGACTTTTCTGGACTGAACTGTCAATGTTGTTTGGTCTGTTTTTGCACACTGTCAGGTAATATTGTGAATCTTTGTGATTGCCTGCAGGCGCAACACAGGTGCGCGTTGTGGTTATTTGTTCTTGTCTGGTTTTGACTCTGATGTTAAAGTGGCTGGTGTTCTGTATTATGTGATGTTAACAGCGCCTCGACTAACTGGTGGTGAAAAAGTTTTTTATTTTAAGAAATTTCTTCTTCCTTCTTTTCTGATTGGCCAAGTACAATATCTAATGGAGATGCCTCAGTACATCATTTATTTTCCAAATTTTTAAAACAAACGGATGCACCATCTACCTGCAGATTGTTTGGTTTCCGCAGGTGGTGGTGTCGTAAGTTGTGTTGTATTGTAGTATTGTTGGGTTGATATTTAGTTAGTTTTTGGGTGCTTTTTCTATTCTCCAATAGTACTGTGGTGGCAAAGGTGGCTTAATTTTTCAAGTGTTTAGTATTTTTAAGCCTCTTTTTTTACCCGTCTATGCACACGGGAGGTTAATACGGCGGTTTTGTATATTTATTAACCGGTCTAATTTTTTCTAGGACCCAATTAATGTTTTTTGAATGGGTAGTTTTTAAAATGTGTGAAGACTGTGACACACGGTTGTATTTAAAACCTCAATTGTTTGAGGTGGTACTATGATCTTTCATTTTTTTAATTTTAATTTTTTTTGTTTAAATAAAAATATTAATTTAAAAATTTAATTTATTTAATTTAATTTTTAGTTATTATTAAGCATAACTGATTTGAAGAAAAAAAATTTTTTAATTATTTTTTTTAATCTTATTTATCGCCGGGCGGGCAAGCAAAATTGACGTAAGCATCACGGACAAGAAAGGATTTGCAGCACATTGACGTCTGCCGCTTTCTCCAAACATCACTGTGCTGCAAACAATGCTTTTCTACCCTTGATGATTTTAACAACTATGTTATGGCAAAGGAATAATTAAGTAAAAATTAGTATTGGACAATCTTATTATGCATTTACGTCTAGTAAATAATGCCAATAGTTTTTTTTTAACATCTCCCTGCGATTGAGTTGCTTCTCACTGTACATCATAGAGTCTAACCGACAAAACAAGAGTATATGATTGTAATTGATTTATTTAAGCTTGTCTACAATGAAGCCAATCTGGGTGATTACTACGATCGGGTCTTATTTCTTTTTAATTTGTTTAAACCTTAACCTACTTAAGTTCAACCTGATTATTTGAAACAATTAATTTATTTATTCTTATAAATCATTCATTTACATTGTGTTGCAGCTTATTTATACTTTTAAGCTTACTCTTTCTACTCTTATGTTTAATAGTACGATATTTTTTTTTGTTATCGGCCAAATCATAATGATTCAAAATGGGCATTAAATAATTTAAATTTAAAACTACATAATGTTGAAAAAAAAATCTAGCAATTATTTAAAAAAAAAAATAGTAATGTATTAAATTTAGTCTGATGTAAATATGAATTCCAAAAACAATAATTAATCAACAAAATAATATTAATATGTAAAAAAGTGTAAATATAATTTGCAGCAATAAGGAAGGAATTTAGTATGATTCAACAAAAACACAATACTGTGTAACTGCATTAATATGTTGCATAAATATGCATTATTTAAACTCCACGATTTCGCATATATTTGTCATTTACAAACCATAACGTTACCATATATACTCTCATTAAAAATAAAACAACAAAAAATGTTAAAAGCAGTGTGATTCACGATTGTAAATATTTAAGCGAGCATTCATAACTTGACCCAAATTAATAGTTATGGGTTCATATTTGCTATGTCGGTACTTTAAGATACAAAAAATATAAACATGTGTATATGTGTGTGAAAATTAAAACCTAATTATTTATCAAAAAACTGATAATAACAGTTCATTGAACGGCCTAGAGATTACAAAGCGTGTACTTGTGTACAGATGTTCTTGTTTGCAGTTGAAAAAATACATCTGCCTATTACATAAACCATTCCAATACAAATATATACATATGCAACGCTCCATATTTTTTTATAAATAAAAAATCAAAAGGAATATGTTTTAATAACATGCAGCTGCATGTTGTGCAATAGGTATTATATTAACTTAAAAAGAACTCTACTAATTATATAATTAAATATTCCTTTAATTATTTATTTGATATAGAAACTTTTCAGACAGTTGTTCATTATTTGCGTTATAAAATCACTAAAGCAATTTTAACGTCGTAACTCCTGTACTACCAAGATATTATGCATAATCGCATGTTTATTAATATTGCACGAATAAAAACACGTGAAGAAAATAATATATTACGTGATAAATTAATTATCTAAACAGAAATTAATGAAGAAGTTGCAGTTATTTGCATTAATTTTTTATTGAAATTATAACATGCAAGCAACGATTTGTGCTTTTTTATGGAAATTAAATTTTTTACTATAATTCGAATTTTTCTGAATAGAGGCTGGAGGCGAAAAATTAAACTTTTTTAATTTCAAACAGAAAAACTAAATAACTTTTTGTCTATCTCGCTTTGTTTCCGAGGTAATCAATAAAATACACATTATTTAGAAAACTTATTATTTAGCAAAAAAATAAACAAATTAACATTACTTTAACAAGTGTGCATTGATACTTGTCAAAATTGTTTTCTTTGGTTTGGTTAGTAAAATTTGATAAAAATAAACTTAGAATAAGCAGATATTATTTTTGTTTACGGATTCTGTAATGGTAATGCTCTCCCAACTAGCACCAAAGTGGCCGCAACTGAGATGGGAACCTTGAACCAGTAACTGCTACGTAACTGCCACTAAATCTGCGACTTTGGTGAATAAATAACTTTATTTAACAAATTTATAGTCTGCTGCTACGTAGTTTTTACCAGGAATAGCTACTTTATAGTTATGTTACTTCTAGGTAGCTTTCCCGGTAGTTGGGACGTCGTAGTTACCAGTGGGACAACTTTAAAGTTTTCGGAACCTAACGGTGGCAAACGATAGTAGCAACGACTACCTGATGCTACTAAAAACCGCGACGATTTTGGGATGTCTGCGCAACTTTAACTGCCTGGAACTCCGCCGGTGACAGTCAGGGGTGTGGACTGAATAGTTCACTAGATGTCGCCGCCGGTCCTAAGCCCGGATAAATGAGGAAAGCATAAGGTAAGAAAGAACAGTAGCTCACAGAACTGGAAGAAATGCCTCGGACACAGGACTGATAACACCGTCGACGACTACTGCAACACCACGGACAATGAGAAAACGGCATCACTTAAGAATAGGATGCTGGAACGTAAGGTCCTTCAACAATAAGGACCACGAAATAATACTAGATATCAGAAATGAAAAAAAGAGGCAGAGGCACTGCAAAACCGAATTGGCAAGCTCAATGGTAGGGCTGCTTATCAAAGACAAATACGAACAAAACATCGATGACATAAAATACATAAACGACCTTATACTGAAGGTTACACTTTAATTAAATAGCAAACTCACGCATATAATATCAGTGTACGCACCGGACTCTAGCAAACCTGAACATCAAGCCATCGAATTCTATGAACAAATACAATATCTACTAGACAAAATCCCAAACAACGACAGAATCATCCTGCTTGGAGACCTAAACGCCAGAACTGAAAACGACATATTAGACGGGGTCCAGCAAAGGTTCAATGAAGAAACATAGAATTCCAGAGGAGAGATGCTTGTTCTACTATGCACTTTCAATGAACTAAGGATCAACAACACCTTTTTCGATCACAAACCTCAGCATAAGGTCACCTTTACAGGCGGTGGAAACAACAATTCTGTAATAGACTTTATTATTACCAACAGAGCCATACTCCCTAGTCAGATAATAGACGTCAAAAGCCTAACCTCTACAAACATAGGTTCAGACGATAACCTAGTACTGTGTAAAATAAGAACTATCGTTGCCCGATCCACAAAAAGAACACTTATATATGATACAAAATTTTACATCCAGTCACTGGACGCAGAAAGTACACGAGAGCTTTATGCAAACCGCCTACAACAACACATTTCATCCAATCCAACCAGTGAGACTGATAACATTGCCATCAGCTGGAACAAAATCAAAAACAACATACATAATGCAGCAGAGGAAGCGTTAGGGAGAAGACGGTAAACCTAATCGCAAAACCAACCACCAAACCTTGGTTTACCCAAGAAGTAATTAGAATTACCAAGGGAAAAAAAAGTTTATCTAGACTTTAAGAGCAAACAAACACGAAAAGCCCACGACAACTATATCCTGCAAGAAATCAAGTAAACAGAAGAATCCGGAAAATATAGAACGAATACTGGCAACATTTTAGTGCAGACATGGAACACGACATGTACGGAGCACAGAAGAGAGTCTGGAAAATGCTTAGAGGCCAAAAGAAAACAACAAACGAGAGCATAGAAATCAAAGCTATAACTGAAGAAGGGTGGGTTGACTACCTTCAACAACGTTACGTAAGCCAGGACCAAGAGGAGGATAGAGAGGAGCATAGAGAACAGACTGAAGAAAGAGTAACAATGACAGAAGAACAGATCAGAAGTGCAATAGCAAAACTAAAAAACAGGAAAACGCCAAACGAAGATGAAATAGTCAATGAACTCATCAAGCACGGCGGGGAACTCCTTGTCAACGAATTAACAAAACTGTTCAATGCAGTAATAACACAGGGAAAAATACCAAGCGAATGGAAAAGAAGTATTACCATACGAATATTCAAAAATGGAGACAAAAAAAAAACATCGAACTATAGGGACATAACACTGCTTTGCTTCGCAATGAAACTTTTTACGAGCATAATCGCAAAAGAGATATCCAACATCATTCCAGTTAACAAAGACCAACAGGGCTTTAGGAGAAACCGTTCTACACTAGATGCAGTATTTATTATTTGATAAATTGCAGAAAAGGCCTTTGAATACAGCACACCCGCTTTTATATGTTTTGTGGATCTCACAAAAGCATTCGACCGCATACAGCTTAGAGACGTCTTAACAATACTTGAAGAAAAAGAAGTACCTAGAAAATATATCCGTATAATTAAAGAACTAAATATCAACAATACCACCAAAATAAGAGTTAACAAGAAATTAACCAAAGAGATAAGAACCAACTCGGGAATCCGTCAAGGGGACAGTCTCAGCCTATTACTGTTCAACGTTATCATGGACAAGATCATCAACACCGTTAAGGCAAGTGACCCAAGATACAGACTATTGCACAAATTCAAAACAACGGCCGAAAAATATAACATGTCTATTGCGATAGCCAAAACCAAATCAATGACCATCTCAAGGAAGCCCGTGCGATGCTAGCTAGCAATCGACAACACCCTAATCGAGCAGGTAATGTTGTTTCACTACCTGTGCTGCAAAATATCCAGTTACGGGAACCTAAAAGACGACGTCAAATACCAGGTTAACAAAGCTGCTATGATATTGAGACACCTAAAGCAAAATATCTGGAAAAACAAATACCTCACTATCGATTGCAAATCAAGAATCTACAAAATATGTGTACGGCCAGTCTTAACGTATGGGGCGGAAACTAGAGCGGACACGGCGGCAACCAAACGACAAATGCGGTCAACAGAGATGAAAACACTAAGAACAATTGCCGGATACACAATGTGGGACAAACAACGGACGACACACATAAGACAAAAATGCAAGGTAGAAGATGCAGTGCGATGGGTAAGGCAGCGTAGAAGCTGTTGGAACGAACACGTAACCAGAATGTCAGAAACCAGAATAGCTAAAATGGCAATGGCAAACCCGGCGAAAAAAGACACCTAGGGAAACTACCAAAAAGATGGCGCGACAGTTGGCAGTCGACATCCCAAGAGCAATCACAATAAGACGAGGCTTCCAGAAGGAACAGGCAACCTTTGCCTACTAGAAGCAGAAAAAGAAGAAGAACTTATAAGTAATATATATTAGTGTCAATAACGTTGTTGTTACCTGCAGAGTTGAATGTAATTGAGCTGTAGACTACTACAATGTTTGTTTCACCTCTCAAAATTACTATGAAGTAGATTTTACCATACAGTTCCCAACATGCCAATATTGAGGAGCGGTGCATAATATTATAAAGTTAAAAAAGTAACCTAAAATTTTGTGCTGAGTGCAGCATTATTGTTAAGTGCAGTGTATACCAAAAAAAATATGTTTTTCGATGTTTATGTGATGGGTTCACGGGATTAATTTAATTTAACATTAGGTTGTGGTTGTATTTGACACTTGTTGATAAAGTCATGTAAGGTGAGAACCACTCAGTTTGAGTTTCGAGTTCCAGATGGTACTATGATGACCTACAGAGAACTTTAAAGTGGCATTGCAGTTCTATTTGGCACTTTGTAGTAATTATTACTTTAAAGTTACACATTCACAGTTCCGGTCCACTATTGCTAAGTAACGATTACTTTGAAGTCACTTATTTTAGTAATGACCACTTTAAAGTTACTTTTTCAAAAATTTGCCATCTTTATGGACAACATTATTCCAAAATATGTCATAATGACTGGAAAATGGTTAATTTGTTATATTTTCTGCACAAAATATAACAAATACATTGCAAAATAATTATTTTAAAATGTTTTTAGAATCTACGTGCCATATTTCACATGACAATAAATATTTTAAAGACAATATTTTAATATAATATGTTTAATTGTAAATTGCACGATGTTTGATTTCAACTTGGCACCTTTATGTTTATCAGTAAAGTAGCTGTCGTTTTAATTTTGTAATTCAGCCCATCGGGTATTAGAGTGCAAGTTGTTTCGGATATTATTATTTTTTACTAAGTATTCTATTTTGTTTCTGAGTATTTAAGTAAACCAGACAAGGATGATGTAGGAGTGAAACAAAAGAATAACAAAGTCTGTTGCAAGACAAAGCAAACACTATTGAAAGTTTTAAAAAGTTGAAGGAAGGTTTCATGTTCAACACGGCTACCACGCCGCGTCGACGCCGCTACGTAACCACTAAGCCATGAAACGTAGCCGTACAAGTTCCAGACAAGTTGCCGTTACGTTGCAGTTACCGACAAAAAAATCTCCATTTACGTCCCCTAGCTAGTGGCAAAGCACTTTAAAGTTTCTACAAGAGTTGCCCCTACGTTCCCGCGACTAATTGTGCTAGTTGGGCTAGGTGCATGTTGCGAGTATCAATTAAGATTTCCGCACAGAAGGCAACCTTCTCGTCGCAAATTTTTGAACGGATTTCGAAGGCTCTGTGAATATGGAATTGTAACTCACCGTAGTGGAGGTCCTCAACTACAGCACACCGTGGTCGAAGAAGAACAAATAATTGACGCAGTTCTTGATGAACCAAGGGTCAGCGTTAGGCAACGTTTTGTCCGTTTACAACTCTCTAAAAACATTGTCTAGAAAACTTTCAATACGGAAATGCTTTACCCATATCCTTATAAAAAAATACAACACCTACAACCAGGCGACGCAGCACAACGACTTGCATTTTTTTAATGGCTTCTTGAACGACATCAACAAGATCTTAACTTTTTTAGTTCAATATTGTGGAGCAATGAATCTATGTTTACGAGAAATGACACTATATATAACATAATGAGCATATCTGGTCATAAGAAAATCTGTACGCAGTCATGGTACGAGCTTACCAACAAAGATTTTCAGTTATCACATGGTGGGGGTTTTAATGGGCAAGTACTGCCAACTCAATTTTTACTACCTTGTTTAAATGCTGGATAACAATGTCCTTCTTGCTATACGTAACAGAATGTGGTACCAGCACGATGGAGCACCGCGATATGTAGTTTGGTGGCTCAACGATAATTTTAATGATGGAATATAGGAGGATTAGTAGTAAACTGGCTTACAAAATCTGATTTAAATCTATTGGACTTTTATGTGTGGGGACACATGAAACAATTGGTTTATGCGGAGTCAATAAACAACGTAGAGCAGCTGCAAGAGAGAACTGCGAATGCTGCATTGCACATTCAAAACACAACCGATTTTGAAGCAGTTTATCATTTTTTTTAGTGTATTGTCAAGCTTGTGTCAACGCTCATGGTGGCTATTTTGATAACTTATTAAAGTAATATTATTTCGTTTGTTGTTACTATTGTTACAAATGTTTTTTACTTAAATTTTGCTGAATAAAAAGTTTTCTAAAAAATGTTTCTTTTTCGATCATCTCAAAAAGGAAGCAAGATAGACAAAAAATTATTTAGATTTTTTCTTTGAAATTAAAAAAATGTAATGAAATTATTTTTTGCCTCCAGTTACGAAACACCCATACCAAGCTACTATTGAATGCGTTGTCGATGACGGAAGATTATATGTGGCTAACTTAAATATAGATGATATTTTAATAATTTTAGTTGGTACAAATAATGCGCGGAAAGGTGTGAGTATATATGAAAAAATTCAACAATAAGAAATAATAATAATTATCATTGACTACTTTGACAAATGTCATTTTAATATCTATGCCATCATATTAGAAAGGACGACAAATTTTAAACAATTTTATTTTTAAAATAAACACATGCAGCAGATATTTAGTAGGAGCTAAGGTTTGTTTTTTTGCATTTTTGCACTGGTTGTCAATGTTTTCTTTAATTCATTTGTACATTTTAAATTTATATCTTTGTTGTGAATTTGATAGTAGTGTTTACTATGTAATTGTTTTTTTTGCCATTTTTTTTCTCATTCATTGTATTTGTCAGTACGATTTTGATGTATATCAATTGAGTTACCTAGTTTTAGAGGTGTATAGTTAGTGCCTAGTTGTCTTAGAATTGCAAGTAGCGCATTCTCAGTATTTGAACTAAAATATGTTTGCAGTAGGTTAATTTGTTCATAGTGTACTTGTTTGATGTTAAGTATACCTCTTTCATTTTTGTCTTGGTAGGTAGACTTGCTGACGGGTTAGTATTATTTTGGTTTTTTTTATCTAGGATTTTCAGTTTTGTATATGACTATTTAATTATTTTGAAAAAGTATGTCAAATATGGTATAGTATACGTGTTTTTATGATGTTTTTCCATTTAATTTAGTTTAAAGTATTGATTTGAGGCGAGATTAATTGCTAAATTGTTGTTTCATTACACTATTTTCTATTTTTGGGTTTTGTAGTATTCCTAAGTATTTGTATGTTTTGTCTTCTCCTATTGCACGGTTTGTTCTATCTTCATTCATTAAAATTATATCAGTTTGCGACTATTGGCTTTTCTCTATGTGGAGAAGAACGAAAAATATTTTAGAAGAACTAAGCCGCTCAAGTTGGCACATATGAATTACAAAAAAAAATAAAAATAGTCTAAAGAGAAGCAGAATATAGTATTACAGAACAAAACAATAGAAAATGTCTTCTACTTAGGGTATACCATAAAATCAGGAAAAGAAAACTAAGTCATTGAAGTAAGCAGAAGATACTAATGCATTTCAGAAGCCATCTATATGACCAAGTGTGCTACCAGTAATGACCTATGGCGCACAAACCACGACGTGGTCGGAAAAGTCAATAGAAATGCTCAGAACAACACAAAGAGCTATGGAAAGGCAAATGCTTGGAATATTGCTAATACAAAGAAAACGTACTACAGCTATAAGGAGCATAAACTGAAAGATGTGGGAGAGGCAGTAGGAGAATTAAAATGGAGTTTTGCTAAAAACGAAGAAGACAGATGGGCAAAAAAGCTAATCTAATGGAGACCATATTAAAGATTAAGAGGAAGACCACAACTACGCTGGACCGACAACATCAAAAACACAGCAGGGTTAGCATGAATAAAAGCGGCACAAAACAGACAAAACTAGAAAAGTATTAGGAAGGTTATGTCTAAAGATGGATCAAATATGGCTTAAAAAAATGTTTGTAAAATTTACTTTTATTATGTTCAAAATTTTATTTTATTTTTTTCTATTTTGCAGATGTATTTTATTAAATTTTAAAATATGACATTAAGAAATTACTTAATAGCAGAGTATTTTTACACAAAATATTTCTTTATATTTTTTT
The DNA here is from genome assembly GCA_963932245.1 of Tachinus rufipes. Lineage (NCBI taxonomy): Eukaryota > Metazoa > Arthropoda > Insecta > Coleoptera > Staphylinidae > Tachinus > Tachinus rufipes. The sequence continues at coordinate 93,036,774 of OZ010743.1, forward strand.
TTAATTTGCAAAATAAAAAAAATAAAAAATTTAAAACTAAAACTTATAAAAATCATATTTTTTAACAATTGGTGGTGCAAAGTAGTTGTAGATCCATCATGTTGCTTCAACCAAAGCATGTTTTTTATTAAATTATATATTTTTACTTTTTTTTTACTTTTGACAAAAAAACTAAAAAAAAATTGAAAATTGTAAAATTTCAAATAATAATTTTTTGATTTTTACAAAAAAATTGTCGTTTTTGTTACATGATAACAAATTTACTATCTAGCAACATCTTTTTTATTGCGCGTTTTACATCTATTATACATTGCCCCAGAAGTCGACGAGGGTTGATGGAATTAACGACTCATTAGGTGACTTTTGAATCACACCGGTGGATAAAAAGCAAGTTATTATTTTAGTCATATTTGTGGATCGAACCTTGGACTGTTGGCGTACTACGCTAACGCTCTATAACTAAGCTATCTTACCGTTCAATATTTATAGAGAATTGGACAGAATATCTAATAAATTAAACTATCAGATTATAATATATGTATTAACAATAATTTAATAATGTTAAATTAAGTAGTACTAACAGAAACAAACGAACACTGCAAAACACGCATCCAAATATCCAAAAATAATATCGGATCATGCCGATGCGACCACTTCTGTGTACTCTTGAACTTCTCCCATTGTTTGTTCATTTTTTTTTTCATGCGGTTGTCTCACAAGTGCTCGCCAGATTTTGATACCTTTATCTTAATATGTCACAACATCATAAAAATACCTTTGAGTTTTAACGAGTGAAACACTCTGAAACTATCATTCAATGTGATAGTTTCAGCGAGTACGAACTAGATTTAAACAGTCTGTGAACATTGACTTTGATTATTTGTGACTTATAAGTATTCTATGTGTTGATAGTACTATTAAAAACATTTCTCTTTAAAGTTTTGGTCTTACTGTGGACTGTCTGTGAATATTTGTTGTATTGTACCTTTGTAACCTATTGCTCATAGCAGCTAGCTTTTGTAGTTCAAGAAGTATTAAACATTTGACTTGTTGCTGTTTTGTATTAAGTGGAGTATTAGATTGTAATTGTATGAGCATATGTTTTATGTTTTTGATAAGTTTTTGTGATGAGTACCTTTAATTGTACCTAGTTAATTGTCTAATACTTTTCTTAGATTTTAATTATTTTTTTTTTTAATTTTATTTTTCATGGTGGTTTAGTATTATATTCGCTTTTTGGTATTGGTATTTTGTGTATTTTGCTTAAGTGATGATATTGTTTTTGCTCTACAGTATATTAGACATATGATTTTTTCTTCAAATTTGTCTAAAGAATAAGTTATCACAAACGAAAGATGTATTAGTTAATTTCTTATTCAGATGTTCTATTTTAGACATGAGCGGAGATGGCAAAGAAAAGGCCAAATCTGCATATTTACATTGTAAATTAAACCAAAAGATACTACAAAAAATTAAATTTAATAACAGTATTTTAATGAAAATCATGAAATATTTTAACAACTGAACATGACCAAAATCAATCAACAAGATGTATCATTTTATAAACGCCGAACTATCCACCGAGAATCAATGTTTTGTATATGGACACACCACTTATTTGGAAATAGTAAAATGCAAGAACATAAGTTGGTTATAGAGTTGTTGGCCAAGTCTTGATAAAAACATAAAACCAAGGACGGTGGTAAGCGAGATAAGCTCCGTTGTAGGGCGCAATTTGACAATTCAAATTTTTATAATGTTATTGTGAAACAATTTTTGTTATCATTCCCTGTAACTTACTGCAATTATTGCAGAAAAAATAAGATATAAGATCAATATTTACTTTGTTAATGTTCTCGGGACTTGCAAACGATTTGCTAAAGGAAAATACCTATATAGTGCTCTTAATATACTTAATCCGGCCGATAGGTCCCAGCTTTTTGTTTTTTTTGTATTTTGTTGTGAACCTTCTTTTGTGCAACTCTCTGGAGATGTTTTCTAGGTGTGCAGAAACCCTTTGGGCTGTTGTTGTAGATCTTTGGTTTGGGGACTTCCAGATGTAACCTGAGGTTGCTTGGTAAATTGATGTTCAGATGGCGCTAGGTCCGCCCATCCGTGGTGGTAAACCGATTTTTTGACGTAAGAGTAAGGCGTTTGTTGATTTACTGGTACTTTTCAATACTCTTGTGACACAGTCCATAGTTGAGGACGTTCTACTAATTAGTAATCTGTCTGTTATCCCGTTTTGCCATCTGGATTAAGCTATGCTCCTGTAAAGTTTCTGCAAGCACACAAACACTTTACTAGAGCAGATGTTGCTGTTGCTTTGTCATGTTGGCACGCTGGCAGGTAAAAATGCTACTTTAGAATTTGCTTGCCGGTGCGATCAATATGTGCGTTGGTGATAGACTTTGGACCCAAATATTAGCTAGTTCTTACTCTGATTTGGTTAATGTCTGTTTGATGCTGTTGTTACATTGGCTGGTTGTTTGCTTTTATTGCACTGACTTTCTTGTGAGGAGAATCTTCTAAAAACTGTCATTGATTATCTTTTGATCATGTTTGTTTGGAGATTGTATTTAAGAGAAGATTGGTTAAAACGCCCTATAGGTTGTAGGGTGTGATTTTGGGATAAGCCACCTAAGAAAGTGATAATATTGATCAGACTTTTATAGAAGTATTCATTTTCTGGCTCAGCAAGTCTGGTCAGTTCCGAGTTGGGTTAAAACGCAAAGTTATCAAAGTATATTTTGGCCAACGTTTCTATGAGTTGAGGAGATTGTTACAAATTTTTTAGTTTTAAAGTAAGGTTTTTAAGGCTTTGAAGCAATTGAGGTGCGTATTTGCAGCTGTTTCCTAGACTAAAAGCGCAAAAGTGATTTGCGTTCTGAAGATGGTAGTGTAGATCCGAATTTTGTTTCGAAGTGACATGCTGCAGCTCTGCTAAAGAATTGAAAGGGGCATTTTTTTGTCAATCTGGTTTTGCTATCATGAATTGTACGTAAGTTCTTAATTGAAGGTGATACCCAAATACTTGGCAGCAACGGACCACGGAATAGAACGTTGGTTATAAGCTTTACAAGACGCAGAAGAAGTCTTAGTCTGTGCAGTTTTAAAAGAAAACATTTGTGCTATACCTTGTTGACAACTTTTTAACCCTCGAAAAAGACCATCTCCGTAGATTTTTTCAGTTTTAAACTTCTGACAATGTGGTCAGTCAGTCGGTTTATTTGGTGGTATACAGTAGTCTTTTTAAAACCCATGTTAGTGGAGGGAAAGAAGATTGTTAGATTTTGTGTATATGCTAAATAATATTTTCTATGACTTTACTTAAGGTGCATATTTGCAGAGCCAGGAGCAGATTGAGTTTTTAATTTTAAGATAATTTTTTTGATTTTAGAAAGTCAAACTCTATTTAACGATGTGTCGTTGTCAGTGGTATATGGAAAGTCATTGACTTCTCAGTGGATCTTTTTGACAGATCAATGTTCTAAGTTATTGAGAAAGAGCATTGTACACAAAAACATAACAGAAAGCCTATTTGCATCTTTTTAGTTGTACTACTAATTATGATTTACTTATTTTTATTTGTTTGTAATTTTTATTATCGAGGTCTACTGGTAACACTCTTGTGCATGCTAGAGGTCTCTGGTTCAATACCTAAGTATAACACGCTTGTTGCGTTGGTAACATAACCACTGCTCTGTTACTCAAACAAATAAATTGCAGAAAATTGAACAGTGACTAGAAATTCTATGTTTGTTTACTCCACAAACGGAACTTATCATAATTAAGTTTCTTATTTTTTTTGATATACATTTTATGCCGATTTGCTAAAAAACCTAAATGGTTTGAACAAAAACAAGTTAATAGATTTTTTTAAATTATATAAATGAATTGAAGGAATGTAATTTAAGATCATTTATTTCTTCATCTTATTTAGTTTTAATAAATATTCTATTAAAATTAAATTGATTAAATTTTATTTATATTATTTATCAGTTATTGTTATTATCACACCAATTATTTATAGACTGAATAAGTTTTATATCTAAACAGGAAACTAACCTTGAAGAAACTATTTATAACATACATACATACGTAACTAATAATTTTATGATTTGACTGATAAAACTATTGGTTTGTTTGGCTGAATCATCATTAACAAACTACGAATATGGTCTTTAGGATTAAACTTGTTTTTATCAAATTAATATACTAACAAAAAATATAGTTACATTAAAATTAAGTTACAACTTTATTAACGTATTGATTAAATTAACTATTACTAAGAAATACATTATTTGACAGATAAAATCAATTCATAATTAAATTAAAGCCAAGGGAACTTGGCATAATATATGCAAATAAACAAAATGATAAATTAAATCCCATACATAAATATTTTTCTACCTATCCGTCCGTTTGACACAGATCCACTACAGTTCAAAGACAGTTTCTTGGTCATTTCTATTTACTTATTCCAGTCAGATGTTATCCAGGTATAAGCAAGATAAATTTAATATAATGAGTTCAAAGCTTGGGAACTCGTCTCTGGCGGCTCCATACTTGACTCTATTATATCATTGTAAATCTTGCGTAACAATTTTGTGTGTAACTTAAAATGGAACTGTTAAAACACGAGTACAGTGAGCATTAATAATGTGGATTTGTGTGCTTAAGTATATTTATCTAAGATTGTTATATTAAATTAATTAAACATAAATAAATATAAATTATTAAAGCCTAACCCGGATTGTTCGGAATAATTTGTTTTATTTTTAACATGCTACATTTGTATGTTGCGAATTGTATTTTAATAACATGATAATTATTTGATATTTGTGAATATTTTGTAAAGCGTAAAAGCTTTCATCTCAATAACATTCAACATTATTTAAACGTTCAAAATACACAACAAAAATAACAATGCAAATAAACTGTATAAAATCATAATACTAAACTTCAATCGACATTTCATTTGAAAAGGACTATACAATAAAATCGGATGCTGTTTATTTGATAAAATTATTCGGTTGAAAGACAGAAGTAAAAATTATTTTAAAATAATGCTTTGATCTAGATGGATGGTACAACTATAAATAAAATTAATGATGAAAATGATTTAAAATTTAGTTATTCAGGATTCATATACATATGTCTTTAGCCTTTTAGCAAGAAAAACATTTTACTCACATTAGGATTTTATTTTTTTACAGAATTCATAGTTAATACAAATGCTTTACGTTAATGCACAGTTTTAGAACTAAATAGCACTCTAACAGTGGCCCACATTCAGCTTTTCTATTTAAATTGACTAATTAATTTTTTTTTTATTATTAATTTTTATTTAATAATTTAGAAATGAAAAAAAATGTTAACGATTGCTTTAGTCGCGGTATTGATATATAAAAATGAGACAAGTAAATAAGTTAACCAAGCACTTAATAGAACAATCTACTTTTTTTAATTTAATTGAGTATGATGGGTCATATTATAATAATAATATAGACTATAGAAAACTGTATTAGACATTGTAAGTTTCTATATCAGATTTTATATAACTAATTTTAGCAATGCATCTAGTTAGTATAAACTATATAGTAAATGAATTGGATAGTGATAGCTATTGGACATGACATTTTTGTAAGTTTTTATTGAAATGCTGTATGAACTTCCGCTTTTTTATCGACCACAGTGTCCGGTTATTAGTCGTATGAGCTTTTGTTATATTATCCAGATTTGTGTGTAGAAGTTTAGCTTGGTGACCAGTGTGAATCCAAGATATTTTACTTTTTTTGTCAACGGAAGTGGAGCTCTATACATCCTAAGTTTTTTAAAACATTTTTCTAAGATCTTTTTGCACTTTGTATTGTGTTTGACAGTTGTCCCAAACTTTTGATGTACGAGGATGGTGAGATCATTGGCGAAGCCTAAGGCAAAGACACTTATGTTGTTGAGTATCTGTAGTATATTGTTTTTGACAAGGCTCGCCGGTAATGGTGGTGTACTATACTTGTCTGTGGGTTTCTACCGGTGACTTTAGCTCTTACAGTTTTTTATATAATGATATGGTTATAGTCTGGTTGTTTAGCGTATAGTTGACCCTTTGTTGGATGAGTGGGTAGTATAGTCAAATGACCATTCAATATCTAGAAGAGGTGTCTGACTAGTTGGCGTATAGCTTGATTGCAAGGTTTTCTTATTTGGTAAGCATTCTGGTGCTTTTGCAGTTTTTTCTAATAATTTATAAATAAAAGACGTCAAGTTGGTTGGTCTGTAGGATTTTGTTAGAACAAAAAAATACTACATTGATCCCTGTTCAGCTGCTTGATATGTGAGAGAATGCAAAGCTTCCTTTGAAGATTTTGCATAAATGCTTTTTTTGAACTGTGAACTCTTTGTGGCATGATAGGATAGATTTAATTGGCATTTGGCATCTTGAATGGTTTAAATGTGTTGTTCCCTTGTTTTAGGTTGCTTTGATTGATTATGGTGTTTGTCTTATTTTAGTATTTTTTGTTAGCGTTTTTTCTTTTGTTGGCAGTTCTAGATCTTTTGGATCAGCATAGAGTTCTAGAAGTGTGTACCTGCAGCAGCTCTGGCTGCGTCCCCTTGACCTACTCTGTGTATATTATTTTTGGTCCGCAGGGATGTTTTCAGTGGGGTCTTTGCTTAACGCTTTTTAGTGACGGGAGCAATTGTGACCGTTTTGTACGTCTTTAATGTATCTCATTTACATTTTTATTTGTTTTTTTTTTTGGCATGATTATATGTTGTGAAACTAATTCTGTAAGTGGTTTTGTCACTATTTTTGTTTGTTATAATGATATGACTTGTTTTTAAAAGTTGCTTTACCATAGTTTTTTTTCGAAACCGACAAATTTTATAAATAACTATATTTTAACTTTAAATAGTAATTAGTTCTTTTTTTCAGTAATTGGACAGGGGTGTTTAAGAATTAATTTTATTTTCTACTTTACTGCGGAAAAATATTGAGTATTCTTATTTTGATCTGCATCAATTTGCATTTGTTTTATCTCGCTTGTTTGACTCAACAGCTTTTAATTATTACCGCATTTGTTCCCGCATACTTTTCTACAAATTGAACTTGTACATAAGGATTCATATGTTTTGTAAAATTAACCAATATATTTTTTTTTTAACATAGGACCAACAGGTTGTGATGGCAGAGTTCTTATAATTAAGTCAACACATGGTATACCATAATGCCGGTTACCTAAAGATAAGATTATAACTGTTTCTTATTACTGTGCCCTGCATACAACATTTAGACCCAACCAGCTATGTAAGTTAAACAATATTTTGCAGTTATTGTGCAACCCCAATGCCTCAAATGCCAGTGTATTTGGCATACTCTCAAAAGCTGTTACAAATATGATATCAAATCCAGACATGGTGTTAACACAAATTCTAACTATGAGAACGTACCTAGCATGCTACAACTGTCAAGTACTTTGATGACTCCAAGACTCACTTGGTTTATGAGAGTAAAACTTCAGGTAAGTACTTCAATGACTTTTTTTATTCACCACATGTACGTAAATAACAATACAGTATTTTTTTTTTTAAATTGAAAACATGACTTTGGCACTGGAAAGAGAATCAAATTATTTTAACTTGTTTTTAACAATTAAATTTGTTCAGTACCACATTCTATTGAAGTTTGAGAAAAAAATGTTGTTTCTGCTCGTATAAAGTTCATTTCACAATAAAATACAAACCTGCTGACTATGGGTTGCAAACAATAACGGATTGGATCTTGGAAAACCTTAGAAGTTAATGCTGATTTAAGCAAACAAATTATTTTTAGTAACAATGAGTATGTTTATTTAAATTTTAATAAACAAAGTTTTTGTATATGGGGCTGAAAAAACTTTGGTGTTATTCAGGAAAAGTAGATTTATTTGGAATATGTATCAATTTGGTACAGATTTTGGTCGGGTAGTTAGGTTAGGTCCAGTGCTGTAATAAGTTTGTAATTCGCCCGGTGCAAAAGCGACTTTTACGCTCTCCTCCCTTGTTTACAGAGGAGCGTCAAGTAGACACAAATTTTTTTGCTAGGAAATTTTTAATTTTTTCTTTAACGTTTTCAAACTCTAAAGTTATTAAAGTAAGGTGATTTTTGCGCCTTCTCAAACTAAGCTGCTGAAAGAATAATTTTAATAAAAAAAGTTTAAGTTAATCAACTTTTTGTAGACTATTGAGAGTATGAATACATAGAAAAAGTGCGATATTAGTTGGCTACTAATTTAATACCTTTAGAAAGCTAACATTGCAAAAGTAATTTTTATAAAAATGTGATACAAATTTTAAGAAAATTTTGCAGGTTGCAAGAATAAAATGGATGTTTTGGATGTTCTTGTGTGTGCTATTATGCAAATAATATACATGTATCTAGTAAATAACGAAATTTAAAAAAAAAACTAACGCTATTAAGGGAATTTATGCAATCACTACTTACTAATGAACAAAAAAAAATGTGGGTACCAGACGTAGTAATAGTAGCAAAAAAGATTATACGCCTATTGAGATATTTTTGGAATAAATAAAGTAAGCGTATACAAAATGAGGCTATAAAAGGGACTCGATTGCTTGAAGTAGTAAACTTGAGGTAGAATTTATATTTGTTTCAGATGGGAAATAAAAGTAAATATAGTAACTCTAGCATGCATCAATCTAGATATTTATAGAAAATGGTTGTTGGTGGGGAAAAACTATTCATTGCAAAAAAAATTGCTTTGAGTAGTTTTTTGAACATTGGATGGGCATTTGATAATATTACTTTCAAATCTATTTTAACGGTAATGGGCTGCCAAGAAAAAGGTTCTCTAGTCCAACTTTGGGTCTATTCTATTCTTGAAAATTGGACTGTAACTCGGACAGCCTACTACAGATACTTAACAACAAAGGCGTTTTTACGTGACCAGACTAATCTTATAACTACTATTTGGGTGCTTTTTAGAAACAAAACTATTGATGCACATAGGGATACATAATTATCAGATGACTATACATGCTAGTGACTAAACTCATCATTACATACTCGATTCAGTGTAAAAAAAAAAACTACAAAATTGAATAATCTTTAATAGTACGACACTAGGCAAAGTACAGAGATTGGCATGTTTACTGCGTAAGGAACAACGTATACAGTAGCTATGAAAGTATTAATTTTACTATCACAGCTACTGTTAGTAAAACTGGCCCAGTCGAAGCAAACATCGTTCAGACTACAGATAAATGAACACACTTTAAGTTTTGTGATACAATGTGACATGACTGCATTCACGAATGGATAAACAAAAGATATTTGGGCATAATTAAAGTAAGCACCTAGTTTACATGTGAGACCAACAATCAAAATGGTACCAAAGCCGGTATATACAAAGTCAAAAACTGGGTGAAGCATATTACTTTGTTTTTGGGCAAACATGTTTTGGTTTTTGTAAGCAGAGGTGATTGTTATCGTTGGTATACCAGAATATAATAGATTTTGAATTATACTTCACCATACCAATAATCACCATGCAATACAGACAAAGGCTTTGGTAAGGGTCCATGCTACCGCCCCGCACAGTGGGACTGATGGTACATAGCAAGAACCCTAAGTCGGGTATGTATGCTGAGCGACATGTTTCATAGTATGTCCCTTATCTTGTTAAATGCGCCTTTTGCTTTCTTGATTTGGCATCTTATTTCCCGAGAGTGATTCCATTCTTTATTAAGGGTACATCCTAAGTATGTAATTGTTTCAGCCATTGGTAACGTTGTATTGTTGGCAGTGAACCGAAAGTTATCTATGCGGTTTTTGATGATGATTAAGATTTGCGTTTTCTTGCAGTTCAACTTCATTCCGTATCGTTCGCTCACGTTTGTTATGCGGTCTATTAGTCTCTAAAGTTTTTCGGCAGTATCAGCGATCAGAACAGTGTCGTCCGCATATCTGAGGTTGTTTATTGTTTTGCCGTTTATTACTAGACCTTTCTCTACGTTGTCTATTGCTTCTTTGAATAGCTGTTTTGAATTTGCGTTGAACAGCAGTGGTGATAGTACACAACCCTGTCGGACCCCTCTTTTTACTCTTAACTTTTTGGGTATTTTGTCTTCTACCCGGACCATGGCCTTTTGCTTTAGGTACAGATTGGATATTATGTCTATGACTCTAATGTCAATTCCACTTTAACGTACACTTGCGATGAGTTTGCTACGTTGAACTTTATCGAATGTTTTCTCAAAATCAATAAAGCATGCAAATACATCTGCGTTGATGTCGCGTGCTCTTTGGATAAGGACTTGTATGGCGAATAACACCTCTCTAGTTCTTAGTCTTTTTCTAAAGCCAAATTGTGACTCATCAGACTGATTATTGTGTGTTTTTAGCTTTTTGTTGCTTTTGCTTTTTTTGAAAGTGGAATAAATGTGGATATTAGCCAATTTTTTGGTGTTTGACTTTCTGTGTAGATTTTGTTGAGGAGCGTAGTCATCAATTTTATTTGTTTTGGCTCTAGTAGTTTGAGTATTTTACCGTGTATCTGATCTGGTCCCGGAGCCTTGTTGTTTTTTAATTGGTTGATTGCTGCTTCTACTTTTTCTTGAGTAATAATTGACCCTTTGTCACCCGATGTTGTGGTCATATTGTTGTCCACATCTTTGTTTCCAAAAAGCTTTTTCAAATATTGTTTCCATCTTGTTAGTATTTTGTCAGTTTCTGTTATGATGTTACTGTCTGAGTCTAGGATTACACCCCCTCTTCTTTGTTTCTTGCTTCCTATTGCTTTTTTTATTTTCTTGTGTAGATTGAAGCTGTTGTGTTTTGCTTGTAGTATTTTGATTTTGGTACATTTCTTTTGTAACCATTGCTTTTTAGCTTTTTTAATTGTCTTAAGTACTTTCTTGTGCAGTTTTTTATACATTTCTTGGTTTTTGTTTCTATATTGCAGTGGCAATAAATAATAGAGTACACTTGGTATAATTACCAAAAGACCAAGGTATAGAAGAAAATTTTAAGACAAATCAGCTTACCAAAAAGAGAAAAACATTGACATTTATTAGACCCAAATCTACTTTTGAAAAAAAAACAAGCAAACACACAACATGCGGAAAAATTGCCACGGAATAAAGCACAGTCTATTTTTAACAGGATTAACTTAAAATATTAAAAGCGTGGTATTACATATGAGTCAAATCAAAATACAAAGTTTACTACAAGACTGATAGCCGGACGTCTAAGTAAGCAGATGCATTGTATGGGAATTGGAAAAAAGACTGACTTGGGCAATTGAAAGACAAAAAGACTCCGTGAAGGATACAATATTTAACGCAGAGCTCACTTTGGTAATCACAAGAAAGCTAACGGAGAGCTGAAGAAAATGCCTTGATTGAAAGAAGTTCTCAGACTTTAATGAAAAAAGTTGCTGAAACAGTCAAAGGTCCAAATAAAAAAGTTATGCTTACAGTACCGGAACGCTGGTTAAAACATCTTTGGAAAAACAGATATATCAAGGAATAAGTGAAAGAAATTTTTGCATTAATGTATGAATGGAAAATATGACGACATGTAATTACTTAGGTTACGATACAGATCAATATTTTTATATTATCAATTTATAGTTAAACGTTGTTTTGTATCCTAGCAATTTTTAAGAATGTCATGACCGATGCACGATAGAAAAATGCATTAAAATTGTCTAAACCTATTATGAAAATGGAAGATTGAGAAATTGCTTTTTGTGCTCTACATGAATATTTTGGCGCAAAATTTGGAATTTGATCTAAAAGTTTGAGCGAACTAGGTACAAAACTAACGCCAAAGTATTTCAACAACAGCGGTCGCTCTGTGGAGCCAATGTTTGCCAAACTGCAGAACCAAGAGCATCAATTTGTTATCGATCGCAGCAATTGGTTTTAAGTACTCTACTACACAACAAATTTTGAATAAGGATTTACACTTACAGCCTAACAAAATTCAAATAACACAAAAACTGAAACCTAATTTACAGCGTCTTGTGTTTGCCGAATGGATGCAGCTACAAGGAAACAGAGTTTTGCAAAAGTTACTTTTTAGTGATGAGGCGCATTTTCATATAAATGGCTATGTTATCAATGAGAATTGTCATAGTTGGAATTAGAAATCTATGTACTAAAAAATCATGATCTTTTCAAATAAAATATTATGTAACCTGCTTTATTTTTTAACTAATTTTACATTTTTTAAAATACCATAATGTTGCTTTACTTTTGGGACAAAGTAGTATATTCAATGAATTAAATTAATATTTGCGTTAAGTTAAGCTAAATCCGATCACTTTTAAAAATAAAAAGCAAAAATTTTATTATTTAATTTATTAGTTTACTAATAATTACGGAATATAGTAATTAGATTAATTAATAGAAATTAGATAAATAGTGTGTAAAAATGATTTTGATTACTGTTGTAAATTATTAATAATAAATTAGTAACTTTTTATTGATATAAATAATTGTACTACAAAACTGTTATAATATATAAATATTTATTAGATATAACAATTTAATGATACGGAATGTATATGGAAAATTGCATGCTATTAGACTAGTAATATATAATACAAACCAACTGAACAACAAACAGTTCTTTATGTTTGTTTAAAATTTTAAGCGACATTAACTCCTTTCGTATTATACTCTCAATGTTTGACCGTCTATTCTTCAAGATGTTTATGTTCGTCTATAATAAGAAGTGGTGTTAAAATTTTATAAATGAATATATCCACTCATATGTCCCGACATTAAAAAGATATTACGTTTGAAATGCACTGAGAGTTGCACGTAATAAATCACCAGACAGATATACTTAACTATTTGAACTTTTTGCATCATTATAACAGTCAGTACACTCAATTGTTATTGTTTTTGTAACGGAATATTTATGTGCAACTATAAAGAATAGAATTGGTTCAGTTGCTCTTTACGACCAATAACATTTTATACCACATGTTTACCGAGTGTTAAAGAAAAAATAAAAGATAAAGTGCTACCACTAATAACTAATAATACTTGTAGGTGGAAGTAAGTGATAAAATCTACTATTATAATTGTATGATTTCCTGCATCAAGATATTTAACCTTTCTTCAAACTATAAAACGTAAAGCGAAATTGCCTTATTATTCTAAGAAATAATAATTATGAATTATAATAAATCTAAATTCACAAACTTTATCCATTTTTAAATTTACTTTGATCTCACCGATCGCATGATCACATAAACTCAAATAAGACATTTCACATAAAATTATACATATAATTCCAACACCTCTTAATAAAGAGTTTATAATGGTAAATTTGACTGATTGCTGTAATCATAATATAATACTAAAAAATAATATTATTATAAATGTACAGAAATTGAGATCATGAGCCATTACTATTTCACACGTTAACTTTAAATTACTTGATAATAAAATAAAATATGATTAATTTGACAACACGCATAATATTTATAAATTAGTTTATTAGTAACAGATGCATTTAATTTCCAGCACGATATAATTTATAATGCAATATATTTTGAATGTTATTTCATGAATGCTTTGATGATGTTAAAAAATATCATCAAATATTTTAATCGTGCTGACGTAAGTTTTTTCTACAATGTATGCAATTTGATGGTGTAGTAAATTTAAGATATCATTAAATAATCAAACATTGAAGGTTGTTTGTTGTATTTAGTGCTTTCGATATAACAATGTAGTTTAATCTATCGCCGCTTACCAACACGCTATCAATATTCAGGGAACCACCTTCTATGGTTTTGCAATTAAATATTAATACTTATAGACAGATGAGAATCTTAAAAATATGTATGCATAACATATTTGTGTATATGACCTTATAATCATTGCATATTTGTAATGTATCGATTGATTTTAAGAAAAGTGACATAAATAAAAAAAACTATGTTTGTAGGAATTAGCTTTTAAAATTAAGTGAACGAAATATTTAAGTTTTTCATCACCATAATGAGTAAACATTTAATGTTTTTGGGCGGTTAACCAATACTCAGAAAATTACTTATTCTTGGATGATTTAGAGAAAAAAAAATTTGTAAATGAAAAAATAAAAATCTGTATTAAATAAAATGTTATAATTTTAAGATTACAAAGAAAAAAACATTATTTTTTTGAAACACATTTTTATTATTTACAAAAATAAAGATTTTTAAATAAATAACAACGATAAGTATTTTTAACAAAACAACTAAAGGTTACTATAGAAATAAGAGTAGTACTTTGGAATAATGTTTTTTCCTTCTTTCCTTCTTTTCTATTGTTCTTAATCTTCTGTTTTGTATGTTAGACTTGTTTAAGCTCAGTTGTAAACGAGGATTGTTTACTAATTCTACGAGTAAATGATGTCGAGGTTTCTTAATTTCAATAATTTGAAAAGCAATTCTCTTTCTCTACTATTAATGCGGTATAACAGTTTTGACGACACATCCAAAGAAGAATTATTACCTCTAGGACAGAACTGTAAGTCGTACACAGCTACAACTAAAGTATTATTATTACATAATTCTTATCTTTTTTCTTTTCTTTACGTGCGAAATCTTTTTCTGTAAAATGTTTTGTTCGTACTGTACTCTATACTTCTTCTTTTTTCTTCTTCAGGTGCAATCTTTGCGTTTTTTTTTTGGGGGTTGAAAAAAGGAGATGCTTTAAGTAAATGGCATGAAGAGGCTTATTTTTTTGCGTTGTTTGATATAGTTCCTATGTAACTCTGCTATGGTTTTGCCTTCTTCAATATACTGTCTTTTCAAATATTTTCTGCCGTAATGATTTTTTATTCTGGAAATTGAGTTTATTATTATTGTTGTTTAATGTTACGGTGATTGTCGTATTTTCTTCTTAGGTCTGTGCTAATTATTCCACTGATTGTTGCTTTTTATGTAACACCGTTCAAATTGGGCAATCAGTCATGGTCAAAGCTTTTTTTATTATAATTGCCAAGTTGAAAATAGAATCCATTGTTGCACATTCTATTGTTGTTTTCTTTTGTGTATTGATATTTAGATTCAATAGTTTCTATACTAAACAAGATAAACCAATGCTGTTTTTGTATATCGTCTAGTTTTCAGAATTCTTCAATTGTTTTTAATTTTTTTTAGTTTTTATTTTTGTAATGCACAGTAGTCTGCACTTATTAGTGCAAGTTTTTAAAATTTATATACCTAATAGTAGTGTAGTGATCTCTTGTGACTTTTCATATAAAAATATGCTATCATATGACGTACGCATTTATAGTACCCGTATTTATTACTAAAAGAACATGCTGTGTTTTATATAATTTTGTATCTGTATTTCGTATACATGAAGAAAATGCTTCGTTAGAGTGAAAGAAACGGACTGCTTGCTCTTGTTAACACTTTAATAAAATTTAACAAACAGACAACGACGATCCGGTGCAACGGAGAAAACAATATAGACTTCGAGAATAACATAAAAGGTTTAAAAGGAATTAAAAGAAGCTATTGACCGATCTAAATTGAATCACTGGAAGAAGTTTTTAGAAAACTTAACGGACAATATATGAGGTACAGGTTATAAAAAAGTATTACGTTTTTTAACATCACTCCAAACCAGAAGAAAAAAATAATATACTATTTGTTTTCTACAAAAGGATGACAAATAGGAATGAGGAAATACTATGCGCAAAGAGATCTGGTTCTAAAAACTGATAAGCTTACGGAAACGATAATGTAAACAAAAATTTAAAATGGCCCGCTAAGAGGATTTAAAGAAGGTAGTGTAAGAATTTCTTAATACCATCTTAAAACTATTTATTTAATTCTTAATAAAGCAAGAATTTTTAAAACCAATGAAAATAAATGGGGTGGTATTCATTTATAAAGGCAATCCCTATGATTATAGTGAGCCTATCACTTGCACGCTGAATGTGGTCGGGAATTCTTTTAGATGGTTGGTAAATATGAAGCTTAAGGACGTGAACTTTTTGAAGCGTGAATTTGAATTTGGAAAAGGACACTCAACATAGAGGTTATAAACAAAATAGTTTGAAATAACAAGGAAAATCGGTTAATTGTCATAGAAAAAGTTTTTAAATTTGCTGCATGTTGTAAAATTATAAAAAAGCTCTACATGATAAAAATCTTACAATATCTCGTAAATTTAGACAATAATTAATTTAAGGACATCATCATACAGGTAACTGCAGGGATTTTTTTAATAGATTCTGTAAACCGAGTTTTGGAAATGATGCTGCTATTAGTCAAAGATAATTTTGCGGTTATAGTGAAAACAGGAAATATAACGAATTAGAACTCTGGGTAAATCAGTTACTCAATACAATCAAGAGATAGATGAAAATTTGATTTAAGAGAAGGTGTTCTAAAGGCCCGCGTCAAAATGGATAGCTAATTATAGAATGTAACGTTAAATAGATTAAACCTTTGGCGAGCACATTAACCAGTTCAATATGTAAACTAAATAAAATGTTTTGTTATTCTAACAAAAAATTTGCCTCATATTGGATGTCCCTGCAATATAGGAAAGCAGTACTATGTAGAGCGGTACTACTAATTCTGCTATGCTATAAGGCGCACCGATATAAAGCACAATGATGAAATGAAGAAGGTACAAGAAAATGCTTCTGGTTGCACAAATGTAAGCGTTGCTGAGAATTGCTAGTGGTTACTGCACAATCTCTGCTTCGGCAATCAAGGTTACTACGAGTGCCGGTTGTATAATATTGTTGATGCAATAACACCTAGCATGAAGAATAGACACAGAGGTTACTTTATTGGATTACTACCTAATTTAATTTTTGTCTGTTTTAGCTTGTATTGGAACTACACAAAAAAGTACTAGAAAGGAAGAATGGCTATATTGTTGCGGACGTATTGGTTCTTACAAAGATATTTAATACTCTACGCATAACAAAAGCAGTTTGTGCTGAACTGATGCGCAGTCGACTTAAAAACTAATATACAACGTTCTATAGTTTCAAGCAGTGTTATTGTATTCGTCATTATGTGTAACTTAGTTACCCAATTATACGTAGAGAATGCAGAATGAATAATTCCTAACAGTGGTTGGGGTGGGATGAGTATATCCAACAAGTGTAGAATCAGAACGAGCATATTTTTAACTGCTTTTTAGATCAGCACTAAAATATAATCCAGACTAGTGACAAAACAATGGATCATATTTATGTTTTTTAAAATTATACTTTACCATCAAAAAATAAAACTAAAATATTTGTTAATTATTCTAGAAATGACTTTATTTTGTTTGTAATTCAGTTAACAATCAATATAAAAAACATAATTTTATCTTCCATAATTTAATATTCAATATCTTTTATATTAAAAAAGCAACATCTCCAATTCGATTAATTAAAGCTGTTAATATACCAGCATTATAAGATTTAATATTTTGATAATAAATAACTAATCAATAAAAAACTAACCCCAGTTTATCAATTTTATTTATTAGTGGTGCAAAGTAATTGTAGCTTCATCGTGTTGTTTCAAGCAAAGGAACCGAATACTATCTATAAACTTTAGCATAGTAACTGGCAACCTAATTGCAATGTTTAAATAGCTATTCATATTATCGAAGTTAATGATTTTATTTAATTATTTATTTTATTTAAACATACATGTTAAAAATAAATAAAATCATTAACTTCGATAATATGAATAAAATACAAGGATTTTATAAAATAAATAGAGAAAATATAAAATCTAAATAGGTAGACAATCATATATAATTTAATTAAAAATAAGTTGTGACCAGTTGTTATGCTGAAGTTTAATGGCAGTATTTCGTTTTTTTGGTCGAAACAACATGATGGAGCAACAATTATTTTGCACCACTAATTATTATCTAGAACTTGTGTTAAGAGCACGTAAATCAATTATTTGAATTTGTCCTTCATCATAAAGCGATTCTTACCACTAAGACACACTGATAAAGTTTGGTTGGCCGCTTTGAAGTTGGATTGGGTTTGAGTAATTAAATTTAAACTATTGTTATTCATAAAAAAAAAATCAAAAATATTTTTTTATATTTAATTTGACTTTTACTTTAACTTATTCATAATTACTTATATACTATAATAATATGTTTATATTTCCTACTAATAAAAAAAAAATTACATAACCGGGATTAATACGTGTATTCCCGTTTTTTAATACAAAAATACCGAAAAACCGCTATTCATTTTTTGCTTGGTATTGCATTCTCTAATTATACGTACAAATTCAATAAAATGACTAGAGTTAAGTGTAACTTGTATATATTATGTATCTACAACCCTACACTATTTTACAATAATAAGATAAGCACAAATGAAGCAGCAACTAGAATTAAAACTGGGAAAAAGGTAGAAAATGCTATATTGGTTAAAATAATGAAAGGCTCTAGAAAAAAGTGAAACGCCGTGATGAAAATGAAGGTGTTTTGTTCCTTTTCTTTTGCATTAGCATCAAGCTGGCTTGAATAAGCAAAACGCTGGCAAATAAACTCTCGAACATCTAAGTTGCACCCGTTGTTGATAAGAAACAGGCAAGTTTCAAGACGTTTTTAGTTGTTGGGAGTCTAAGTAGCCGGTGTTTATCAAGGCATTTTTCTTTATAAAAAATATCAACGCGGTCAAGCAAAATTTTTTGTTCTCTATTTTGTTCAAAATTAAACTTGATACTAGGTCTTCGCTTATTAAACCTTACAACAAGGCGCACTATAGACCTTAAAACTGATATTTTTTATATATAAGCACAATATGACGATTTATTTAAAATAACTTGCTATTTTGTTCTGTTCTGAGCTTATGGATGTTTTTTTTCTTATTTCTTATCTGTCTATCTAGTACAATTTTTTTATATATATTAATATTGCTATATAAAGTTTTATGCAATAACGTAAAGTGTATGCCACACTCATTTTCTTACTTGTTTCTTTCTTTTTAATTTTAATTATAATGGGTTTGTTTTTTTAATCAAAATACATATTGCAAATAATTCTTTCATTTATTTTTATGTATTTTAATCTAATTTATCAATTTTTTTTTCTAAAATGAAAATTGCTATGATTGCTGCCTTTCCTATTTGTATTCTATTTATTATTACTGCTGTTAGCAGTAGAATTGCATCTTGCGTTTTTATTATTCTTAACAGTATAGTATATGCGTGAGACAATAAACTTATAGTTTTAAGGTTTATACATTACTTTTTTCAATAATTCTTTGCTATTTTTCCTTTCTTATGTATTTGTTACACACTAGTGACTTATCGTAGACAAACGCACTCGACTGAGAGAATCCTAGTGAATAGGTACATAAAGTTTTTAAACTCAATCTCAACTGTTTATTAAGATTTATTATCATTTATGACTAGACCAATATAACACGTTTTTTATAAAAACAATATCAATAGGTGGAAACATTTTATGAACAAATAAAAAAAGTAATAAAACTGACTAAACAAAAAGATGTAACAGTAGTAATAAAAGATTTAAACGTCAAATTTGGAAAAGGAAAGACATACAATTTAATGAAAAAATTAGATTTTGGAAACAAGAGAGGCAAAAGACTAATACATATCTGGCAAGCAAATAACATGGTCTTTTCAAATACACTATGTAAACTTCTTAATGAACGCTTATACAGGGTCATTATTAAAGTTTGTGTTTATGTAATCATCTAATGTACGTTTGTGCTACTCTAGTGCAATAGTGAATTTATATTTATAATTTGCTTGACAGCTGAAGTTCAACTGTCAAAACAAAGTAAATAGTATGGCGGCATATTTAAAGTCATTACATAATCCCAAACATTTATAGAGACTCTGTATATATGAAAACCACCATAGGACAGCGTGCAACATATAGTCAAAAATAAGATAGATTATCTAATAATTAACAAAAGGTATAGGAATCGCATAACATTAATCAAATCATACCTGGCAGCAGATATAGCGTCTAATCACAATTTTTTGACTGCACAAATGAAAATGATACTGAAAAGAATCAAATACAAAATTGATACCAACAAATTATGAGATCAAAAAATAAAAGAAAAACTGAAAAATGAAATCAACGACGATAACATAACAATAACTGGATAAATTTAAAATCAATATTGATAAAACCATGCAAAGAACAACTGCAGAAAAAGAAAATAGAAAAGAACGAATGGATGACAGAAAATCTAGTGAAACTTATGGATTAAAGAAGAAAACACAAAAACAAAACCAAACAAAGATATCAAGAACTTCAAAAGAAAATTGAATTGGTAGATTACAAAAGCAACATGATAGTTTAAATACATACAAAAAAAACCTAATATACTATTGGATGAAAACATTGTTATGGATATAACAAACAAATTGAAATTATAAATAATACAGTTATTCAATGTTAACAAGAAAAAACAATTAACAAAGATACAAAGTGTGAAACCAGAAATAAGAAATTTCTAATTGAGTTACATGCAGCAATTATCCGATTTTGCAAGTTGTCTAAATTTTCCACTGGAGTAGCGTAATCACTTTAGATAGCTCTATAAGAAATAATCCAATCCATAAGTCTGAGGATCAAGCAGGTTATGCATGTGGCCCAGCTTGACCAATCCAGCGATCTCCGTATGTTGCTGTTAAATAATTACGAGCAACTATATTGAAATGTGGTGGTTCTCCATTGTGCATAAACCACATTGCAATTTTTGTTGCCAATGGTACATGATACAGAAACTTAGGTAGCAGGTGTTCCAAAAAATTGCGATAGTCCTCGCCGGTAAGTCTTCCTAAAATACTGGTACAATTAGAGAATTGTTCACAATTCCAACTCAAACATTGAAGGAGAACTGATGTTGAAAACGATCTTCACGTACTTGATGCGGATTTTCATCTGCCCACACATGCTTGTTATGAAAATTCCTTATTGCATTTCTTGAAAAACTGGCTGCTTTGGTGAAAAGAATATGTGTCAGGGATTAAGGGATTAGAACTAATGTTTTTACAAGCCATTGACATAACGCAATACGTGAAGGAAAATCAGCAGGTAGTAGTGCCTGAATACGCTGAATGTGGTATGGATACAACAAATTGTCCTTAAGAATCTTCCAAACTGTCCAATTTAATTTAAAGTATTGGAAATTCTTTGCGTAGATCTACTTGGATCTTCCTTTATCGTGTCCAGCACGTTCTGTTTTAGTTATACCGTTATTGATCTTTTTGGCTCTTTATTTTGTTTCAATGTGCCTGTTTTACGAAAACGTCGATGAATGTTGTCTAGCTTGCAATGAATTGCTTTCAGCAAGTCCATGCATGAAATACATGTCAGTCATCTCGGCGTTTGTGTAGTATTTCATGGTAGAGGAATTTACTAACTATTAAAGACACATCAAACAGCTAAATGTCGCTCAATCAAACAACTGCGACCGATACATGTGATGATCAATGACGAGACGAATTCAAAAGAAATTTACTAGTACATTAGTAGATAAAACAGCCGTTCCAAGTTATCGTTAACAATTTTTTGTACTTGACAAACTCATTAATTTTTTGTACTTGATCGCGTACGCCATACTTTTATTTACATTAATGATTTTAACAAATATCGAATATGGTTGCCGCCAATTTTGTTCACCTTGTATCTTTGAAACAAAGGAGTTTTTCAGAAATCATCATAGGACAAAATATTCTTCAAATAGGCCAAGAAATAACTCTTTATAACTAATACAACTGATTTGAGCAGCGGTCTCAAAGATTTAAATTGCAATGATGAACAGCCAATCTTTTCAACGAAGATGACACGTGAAGAAGAAGAAGGTGAGCATTGCATGAAATAATCATTTACAGTTTCTTTTCTAATCATGTATGTTCCCGACACATCAGTATAGTGGCGCCTTTTTGTAGTTAACACTCGTTTTAACTAGACTATCTTTTGGGTGAATCGTTTACTTTAACTCTGCTTTTAATTTGATTGGACAGACGATGTTTTTGTTGATGCAATAGTTCTTATATTTTTATATGTATATATATTACAAGGTGATTTAAAATATATAAATAAACTTTAAATTATGTTGCATAAAAATCAAGGTACAAGAACATTTTATTTATAGAGTTTTTATAAATGCATTTAGAAACTAATAATTAAAAAAACTCTCTTTTTTCAATTATATTGGTTTAAGCATACATTTGTAGGATATCTTTTATACCTGTATATATATATATATATATATATATATATATATATTTTATTTAGGTCAAAACAAGAAAAGTTTATGTAAATTTGAGTCTTAAAGTGTTTGTAACCAAGATATTCATTGTTAAACATTTTGCGAGTATGATGCATTATCCGTTATTTTGTTTCAAAAGTTAATCTCTCTTTGGTTACTAAATTGCCAAGTCAATTTAGAATTAAGGTATTACAAACCTTATCAGTGTTTCTTGTTTAACAAAACATTGCTTGATATTGAATAACAAATTAGAATAATTAATTTGTTGCATTTATTGTATGCCAATCACATGCTGATATTAATTAATCAAACATTTACTATTTATTTACAATAAATGGAGCCACAATAAATTCGTTTCGTTATTTTATAATGTCAATTGCTTACGATCTGATACCGCGAATTTATTGATATTTAGTTACACTTTCATTGAGAGATATGAACGCTGTTAGTGAATATTTGTATATATCATATTGTGGCAATAATATTATTTTCTATATTTGAATAAGGATGCCGATTAGTTAAGCTGAATATATCTTATTTTAAACAATAATTAATTTACGCATACTTATTTAAATATCAGAAGAGTTCTGGCAAAGTAGTTAATTGAAATTTTACTTTTCTAAATATTTATTTTATTGAATTTGGTTCAAATAAGCATGAAATATGCATGCAGCGATTGACAAATCAGAATTTTTAGCGTAGAGAAACTGGGTTAACAAAACAAAACAAATATATATTTATACAGCATAATTAATTTTATGCCTATGTGAAAATAGTTGAAATGTGTAATTATGTGTTATCTTTAATGAAATACGTGCCACTAACACCACCACGCCACATAGTAAGAGACACGCAAAACGGACGAGAGAGGGAGAGCGAGAGAGGACACACCAAGTTTATTCTTGAACTTTGCAGGAATAATCTAAATTATTTTAATGCCACAGAATGCATTCGATTCGAAACGAAGCATTTAACGACGTTTCGTGCTTCGCATTTGAATCATAACTATTTCATTATTTCCGAATACTATCTTGAAACCATCACGTTTATGAGTTGGCATATCTGCATCTCGATAAACTGAAATTATTCATAAAATAATACACTGTCATAGTTTAAATAATTTATGGACGCTCGCAGACTTATGGTTAAAAGTGCATAAATAATAAATTCCGTAATTCTAGTGCTATCGAACCTTTTACTTTAATGTGGAAATCGAATATTTTCATGTGCATAAAATGGGAGCAATTGAAAACTTTATTGTACAGTCAACTTTAAAACTGTAAAATCTGGCTAAGTTTAATGCTTTGAATATACCGTCTGTATATACGTGATTATCATATTTTTACATTGCTAAAATTGCGAATGTATCGTATTTTCGGTTTAATATAAATGTTAATATAGTGTTAAAAGAACATATATTGGTCTATAAAACTTGAATAAAGTACGCCAGAGTGGGTTATAGTCTATAAACTTTTTATTATTCACCTTTAGCACATATTATTTTGTAAATATAAGTACGTGTTTTATAAATAATTCAATGCTGTGCCGGTTATAATGTAAGTGAGTTCCGTATGGGGGTGCACACTTTTAGTACACAAAGCGATATGTGATAATGGACAGTGAAACTCGTAAAATAATATTCATATTTTATTATCGTAATGAACATCTAGAGGAATAGAAGCTTTTAGTAGATTTTCCACAGGTAATATCGACTGTAAAACTAAACTTCCGCTAAAATATGTACATTATTAATATCAGGACATATCGTTATATTGCACGCGACGGGAACCTCAATCCTGACATAAAATGGCGACTATATATATATTATATTCTTATCATAAATAGCGTAAATGTATCTGATATAAATGGAACAATGCTAATATTTATAATTTTACAAATCTTTACGATTCTAATTGCATCACATACTATTTTTAATTCAACTTAAATAGGTTTCATGTAAATTACTTTTTTATGCATTACTTACCTACCATATTTTGTAAAAGTTTTAATTAAAAAAATCAATATAGAATATGAATAAGTTGCATTTTTTTAAGGTTATTGATCAACAACTTTAATTTAATATGTGGTTAAATCCGCTTTTAGATTGAACGAAAATACAGCGTGTTGATAAAACATTTTGTTCAATGATGGCAAGTTTTGATTATGATATAAGCATTTCATACCACGTGTTGCGCATGGAAGAAACGAACCGCTCTCACTAACCATAAACTTTGTGATTTACAAAAACAAATTATTTAATTGGTTCTATAGTAATATCAGATGCGGCGTTGTTATACTTGACACTCTGATGCAAAAGTAAAAGGTTTGTTGTATTTTCCAGCTCATTAAATAAAATCTATTTACCTAATAATATTCAGTATGGATGGTATACGGTCGACATGTTAACTAAATTACAACGAGGGTACATATTTTTTTACAATTAAAGTAAAATCGTTAATTACAGGTTTATTTATCTTATATCGATGTTGTTACAATTCAGTACTTGCTACTGAGATTAGATCGTTATGGTGTTATCGTTCACAAACGGTGGCAGTTCCTCAATTGTTTGTAATTGGAATTCTGAACGGGTTGGGTTACAAATTGTACCATAACGATGTTTTATAAAATAGACTTGTTATACTATAGCGATGCAATACCGGCTATGACACCCAAACACACAAGTTAAAAATTTACTACTAAAGATGAATATATAATTTTTGTTTTACTTTTAGTTTCAAGTATATCATTCTCATCAACCAGTAAGTATGTAATGCCAAGATGTAAGATGAAAGAAAGTTTTTAGTATGGCAAGTTTTCTGTATATAAGGCCCTCTTATGAGCCGCCTAAGCAGTACATAATAGCTGTCTAAGCAGCTTATAAACGTTGCATTTTATTCTGCGTACATTATTTTTTTTATTATGTACTTTTGATTTTTACACTTCTAGTAGTTTATTCAATGAAATTCAAAAACTTTTGCCAAGGAATTATTTTTTATTAGTTAGCTTGTGCTTGCCGAAGAAAAATCTGCATTGCGTATTGTAAGTTTTGCACTTGCTTAGCAGATGTAGTGTAGTTTTTTTTGTCATTTATACATCTGCGTCATATGAGATCTATTGGGATTCTTATTCTTTGCTTGGGATTGTTCAGGCAAAACTGAAGTACTGTAAGCTTTTGCTCATCTGCATTACCATGGTTATGTAATGTGTGATGGTTTTGTGAGAAACAACCTTGTTTGCTTCTTTTTGACAGCTTTTTACTGGTTGCTGTGTTTTTTTTCAAGTTTAGTTTGGATTATTTGTCTTCTGGTCTAAAGCAGGTTTAGGTTCTTTTTGGTTCTCATTTGTCTAGCCACGATATTATTACCTCAAACAGTTTTTTTATGTCAAGTCTGATTTCATATTTAGTGTCATATTTTTATCTAAAGCGTTTGTTGTTTTTGGTCTATAAACACCGGGATTTACAATTAACATTGTATTCATTTATTTCCAGTTTGTACGTTACTTGTCTTGCTTTTATCTTCTTTTAGTTTAGTTGTGATACCAAGAGAAGTGCTTTTATAGGTGCTGTGCGTATTGTAGTAAATTCTTTCATTATTATCAAACTAATCTAATCTAATTTTTTTACTTTACTTAGTTTGGTTTCCGTACTTAATGAATGGTTTACAAAAGCTTTGTACTGGTTTGATCACTACAGTTTATAACTATTTGGCCATATTAGGTGTTAGTCTTTCTGTTTGTCTGACAATTGACTTTACTTTTTTATTATCGGAAGTGTGCTACAGTCTACCGTATAATGTAATTGTAACAGTTCTATTCTTGAGCATGAATTTTGCATAATATAGAAGGAGTGATGCTACACCATGTTTTCCATTGCTGTGGCAATTATTGCAAAGGTAGAGTTGTCAAAAGCCAATATAATGTTGACAAAGGCTTTCAGAACATTTTTTTTTTACAGAAAATAGACTTATTGCACTTGCTGACTATCTGATGTATAGCTAGTTTTTAAGATTTTTTAATTGGTATGCATATTGTAATTGGCCTTTGCATTTGTTATTATTCTAATATGTATATATTTTTCTAATAGATTTAGCATTAAACATGTCATAGTAAATAGTCTGAAAGCTTTAGCTAGTGCATACGTGGGTTGCCTCGGGTTTGGCATAAATACGACTTTAACTACTTTTAGAGAATCTCACGTAGAAGTTTTTCAGAAAAGTTTTAGGATGGAATAAACTTAGTTCTTGGAGACAGGAATCAAACTTGCCAATTCCTTGTTCTAAACTGCTTTGATCACTATGGCATTTACATCTGTCCTTCTTTATTGTTTTTTTGTTTTTTATTTGGCACTTTAAGGTGAGATAGCTGAGTTAAAGTTATAGCACCGCACGTTATCAGTCCGGGATTGAATCCCCAAAGTATGATTAATATATTAGCTTGCTTTTAATCCACCGAGGTGGTTCGGAAGTCTACCTAATAAGGCGTTGGTCTTATTAACCCTCTTCAAACAAGTCGTAAGACTTCTGGGGCGATGTGCAATAACTGTAAAACGCTCAATTAAAAAAAAGGTTTTTTTGGTTAAAAGCTTTTGCCAGCGTAAAGTAAGAGGGGGAAGTATGTCTGCAGTATATCCTACACGGTTTTTTACCGATTTTGTATGTATATTTTTTTGTCAATAGAGGTTTAGTTTTTGAAGTGCAATTTCTGCTATTTTTAGAGGTGAAAATAAGTGAGTTTGTTCTGAACTTCCCCAACACATATTTTTTAAGCGTTGTTTTGATTTTTTTAAGCGATGTTAAATGTCAAGATGCTGGTTTTAGATAAAGCTTAGTCACCATTTTGCTACGCCTGTATGGTTTGGTTTTGACCAAACCAATGCAATGAGGAAGTTTTTTCTTCACATTCTTGAATGTGCAGAGCGTTGGCACGTTTAGTTCATATAAATATATTATTTGCTCTAAATATTATAAACTTGATTGAGTAATACATTAACTAATCATAAGGTGACAATCGTTACTTTTATTTTGCTTCTGATCAACCTCTGGATTTTTTCTGGTGGTGGCAATCCTTACATATAACTATTTTACTCAGGATCAGTTTTTTTGTTGTTGTTTAGCAACTGTTCTTTACATTTTTGACAATATGCAACTTTTCCGGTTTGTTGCTATTTTTTATCTAGGATGGGAATATGCTTTTACAGTTATTTTAGGGAAATCTAAGCAAAGTTTGTTCTTTAACGTTTGGTTTTTATCTTCTCTTAAGCGCGTTTGTCTATGAGTTATACATTTTTAGTTCCGAAAGGTCTGACTTTAAGTTTACCACTTAACTAGTCTTGGTGTTTATGTCATTTTACATTTTTAATATGATTAATTTTCTAGTTGAGGCCCCGGTGCTTATGATAAAATTTGTCTTAAATTTGATATTTTGTACAGACTAATGATCAGAAGTTTTTTGCACGTTTGAAGGTTTTTTTTGCACATGTGTAGCGGCAATTTCTTTGGTTGGATTGTCCGCATGTGGGTGCATTCTACAATTTTGGCCCAATAGCTACGGGTGGGGGGGCTGGCAATAGTAAAGGCATAATTTTTTTGTTCTTGGGATTAAATATAATCTTTAACAGCAGATGAACCAACAATGTTTAACGGCATGCAGTAAGCAACTGGAAACTACTGCATTAAATATCCGCAGGAAAATCATCGATCATCAGATTATTCAATTCAGAATTATTATCCCTAACTTGGATGTCTGGGAGGAAAAGACTTTAATAACCCAAAAAATAAATTAACAACATGGAATGTGAAAAATATGTACTAAGCAAAGAAGGAAATACACAACGTAACATTGAAAAGGAAGCGGACGAACATAGATAATTTATAGCTAGTAAAATACAATGGTAAAGTGTGAAGTGAAGATTGTCTCATCAATGAACTTAAATCCTAAACAGGCAAAATTAATTAAGTCCAAATATATGCACTAAAAACAGAAAAAAAAAGCGATGATAAGATGAACAAATTCTATGAACATTCAATGCTAAATCTTACAAAAATCAAGATGTTACGATTATGTTAGGAGATTTAAATGGAAAAGTAGACAAAGGACAGATTATTGAATCTGTCGGTTCATATGCATTAGGTATGAGAAATGAGAGAAGAAAGAAATTGATTGAATACTGCCAGCTGAAAAAAATTGTGATCACAAATACTTAATTCAAAGTATCTAAAAGGTGGACATCAACAGCATACTCGGAATAACATATTATTATATTATATGACGTAATCAACTAGACTAGACATTATTATTGATGCATGATGCATAAGTTTTATTATTTTGGTAAAAACTTACCCAAGAACATGTGTTGGATTTGATCATAATTTACCTGTTCTCGTTTTTAATACCAGATAAAAAAAAAGTAAACAAAAACATCCAAATTCAAAATTAAATACAATATTGCTTAGAGTGGAATAAGTGAGAGAAATGGTCAGAGGAGGTATTAACAAAAACCTAAGACAAAAAGAAAATTTGGTGGACAACCAGAAATAAACATCGAAGTACAGCAGTTCTAAGAAATTTGAAGTGGTGTAAAGCAAGGCTGCACATTATTCCCTTTAATTTTTAATATGAAAGCACAGTCTATTTTTACACAGATTATGACAGAACATTTTAAAGGCATATTAATGAACGGAAGAACAATTAACAGTTTCTGGTAGATGATACTGTGTTGATAGCAATTCATTAATCATTTATTTTTAAAATATGATTTCAAAAGTTAATATTGCATCAAACAACTATTGATTAAAAATAAATTAAAAAAAAAAAAAACTATATATGGTTGTGAACAAGACGTATAACAACAATATTTCAGACTTGAAACTAACAGAGTAAGGAAGTTCTAGTATTTATAAACTTGCTTTAAAGACTACATCGATCAAACTGCAGAAGTAAATAATTGTTAAACAATTTCTTACAAATTTTAACTTAAATCAAAAGTTTAGAAAGCATATGGTAAGTTGTTAAATTTTTTCAAAAATTTTGATGTAGCTTTGGTACATTATTACGTATACATATACGTAGTCTCTTATAGGGTAGGCAATCAAAGTGTCGCGCACACCGAGCCATATAGAAGACATGTGTAGGGTATGTTTGGATGCCTATATATGGCAATGGATCCAATTAGAAAGAACGCTAGCTATGCATCTATTTGTTGGACACTCATCTAACTCGTGACCGCTAGCGGCCATAGATTAACTTTTGTTAGTGCTGTTACAATGTGTACAATCATAAAAACAAAAAATATTAAGTAAAAATATTGTTTACTTAAGGACGACGTGAGGTGGATGAAAGGATATTTGTAGAAAGGTACAATGGGATGACATTAACCAGAAACAGTTGTGAAATATTAGTTTACTATTAATCCTTTAAATCAAAACAAATTTGTAATAAAAAATTAATATGAAGTGATTATTTACAAAATAAGAAATGTTTGCACACTTTACATAATTAAATATATTTGTTGATTTCAAATATCTAAATTTATCTCAACGGATTATTTCATTAGCAACCAATTATGGTTATATTATATACCTGGAACTCGAGTTAATTTTTAAGGGTAAAAATATCGTATATTTATAAAATATTTTCCCCCTTCAACATTGAGATGTTATAAGCTATTTATGGTATATAATACAAACATAGTTGTCTGCCCATAGCGATTAGTAATGAAGTGTAATCCTCTGAGATGATTTAAGGCCATGTCGTAAAGACACTATATCTATGAGCATACTATACACTTTTTAACTAAAAGATGTTTTAATTGTAATCACTATTTGTGATTGTACTTGAAATGCCTATCTTTACTGAAAAGCGAAGATATAACGTAAACGGATGTGATAGGATTTATTACAAATAACATTGAAAACTTAACAGAATTTTGTAGTAGAAGTGATGCTCCAAACCATGGTATAATTAATATAAAACTATGAAATCAAAACGTATAGAACTGCTTTGGAACAGTAACTTTACAGAATATAAAACTAGGCGTAGAGAATACAAGCTACTTATAAAAATCAACAAATACATTTTTGAAAAAACTACATTATATCATTTATATCTTAAGCTACTGGAATATGAATCTAAGCTATAGATCATTATCACAACAACAAATCTCAGTGTTAACCACATCTTATGGAAAGAATGGGAAGAACATTTTAAATCAATATTTACTCAGTTTGCTGATATACTAGCGGACAAATTAACAGGTACCAAAAGCAGCTACTGGTTTAACGAACAAATAACAGAGCAAGAAATAGCTCAAAATGTTGATAATCTAAACTTATTTAAGTAGTCATTAAAAGTAAAATTTGCAACACTATACGAGAAATTGTAAGCGCAAACTTGATCAAATTAGATAATGGCAAAGAACTGTCCAGATTCAGATGTGATTATTTAAGACCAAAGTGTGCTATATGGAAATAATCTAAGCCCTATACTGTTCCTAGTAGTTGAACAAGATTTACTTTACTTAAAAAAAACACCAGAAACATATGTATACAGATGATCTTGCCATATTCTCTTAAAATATTCAACAACTCTAGACAAGCCTAAACCTGCTGAACTTATGGTGTATCATCAATAAGTTAAACATCAACCATGCAGAAGCCAAGATTAAGGAACGGCGGCAGACTTAAAAGTAATGATAGAGCATGTCTGGAGAACGAACAAATTGAATTTGTGAATGAATATGAATACTTAGGTGTTAGACTTCAGGCAACACTAACTTTATCTAAACATATTAAGAGGTACAAAAATAGCTCAAGTTATAGGGTCTAATAAATAAATACAAAGCCTGAAACTGAATAACTCAATTACAGTATATAACAGATTTGTTCGTCAATCACTTATAGCTTTAAATCACTCTGTTCATTATTAAACGCAACACACTTATTACAATTAATTAAATTTAAAGCTTGTTTTTTTAAGAAGGCTCCAAACTTTCCAAATGATGCTTTCGACACCTTAACATATTATGCAGAGATTTTCTGGGTTAGGTTGAGTTAAGTTACATAAACATTTTAGGATGGATAGAAAGAAAACACGGGCAAATTGAATATTCCTTAACACAGTATTTAAAATGACATGGATGTTTCAGGCCATACTAAAAAAAAATTAAGAAAACTAACAATGACAAATGTGTATATTGTGGTAGTGTAGACACAGCTCAACATACGTTGCTGGTCAGCCTAAAATAAGTAAGTTGTAAAAAGAGTGGCGGAGACTGCATTTTGCATAGAAATAATATGATTTATCTAATATTAGAAGGTAGCACAAAATGAGATATCATCAATAGTATGATTGAAAAGATTATAACAAAAAAAGAAGAAGAGGAAAGGACGGTGCATAAAGCATTACTCCTCTCTCTAAAAAAAATGTTAAGTTAGGTTAGGTTAGGTTAGCAAACCAAGTTATAGAAGAAAACAAGTTAAAAACAGAAGAGAAGAACATGCAGTTTGTAACCGACGGATGTGACCGAATTAAAACTAAACATAAGTATTTTTTGTAATATGTGACTGTTGTTGTAAATAATGAGTTATAATTTATTTATAAAAGGCACAATAAACAGGTTTTTTGGAAATCAATTATAAGTTGCTGATATAATTTTTGGTGTAGGATTGAGTTTGAATATTAATTAATGCCATAAATAACTTAAAAATATCAGCAGTAAGAACTTACTTTAGTTCAAATAAATTTTATTTTAAACTTAACAATATTTTCCATTTATGAAATGACATGTTTATCCTGCATTACAACTGTCTCTACGGTGCTCAAACAAGACTGTTTAAAACTATAGACCAATAAATATTTAATTACAAATTTTCCAGGAATATGTAGAATATTCATTTCCTTTCGTATAAATGCTAACTATAAGTTTGCCACCACTAGCACACGCAATTCATAACACACTACATATTCAAGCAGATATTAATAAAATTATTTATTATAAGAATGAACTGTTGCTGTAATTTAATTATTCATACATGTAAGAATCGATTACTTTTTTACCTCCCACACCTAGAAGCACAAGAAAGTTTAAAACGAATGTTAGTTCTGAATTATTCTCGAGAGATTTATACGTTGTGAAGCGACCGATGTATATCGCTGCATCAAAATGATACTTTAATTAATATTATGTCACATAATAGATACCTGTACTATAATGCAAGGCAGTTATTAAATGCATATTAGCTTGAAGTCACCGTTATTGTTTGAAGATATATATTTCAATTATAATCACGTATAGACTAGTTCTAAAAATAGAAAATAAGTACTCAGAAATCAGTTTCCCACGTAGGAGCATGGACATAGGAAATCCTTCTTCGTATAAAATGATACAGCAGTTGATATTGAATGGTCATGTAAAATGTATGAAATGGCTGTGATTCAGCCTCCTCTCTTACATAACTTTAGATTGGGACTCCTTCTCGCTACTCTATATTGTTCATTGCTAGTGGATGTTATAAATAGGCGGTGATCGTTGCTTTAATTTCATTTGAATAATACATATTTAATAAGAGAAGGTAAAATATTACAGTTTAAGATCATATCCAGTATCGCATTTGTATAAATTAAATTGGGTTGTAATAAATTCTAATTAAAATTCATTTCCTTTACATATTTCAAATGTATGTAGCATAAGTTATGTTTTACTCTAATTAATCTATAAAATTGATTGATGATGTTTTATTTATTTGTAGTAAATGTTATTTGTTGTATTTCTGTTCTTCAGCTGAATATTTCAAAAATATTTAATTTTGGGTTTATATAATATATTAGTTTAAAATTAATTTATCTAATACGTTTATTGATTTCAGTATTCAATTTACTATTTAATCTTTAGTAAATATGTAGATCACTATATATCTAGTTTTTGATATTAACACTTATTAGTTATTCTGCACATCGCGATTCGATGGCGATTTAGTTGATGTGCCGAAATTTAAATTCAGCAACTGTTGAAACAAATTTTAAATTTGATTTTTTAGAATAAAACTGAAGTTGTTATATTAATTTATTAATAATCACACATAAATTAAATTTGAATGATAAATATATATTTACAACAATATTAAATCTTAAAAAAGTCAAAAAGGAGTACTGTAAAGTTTTGTTGCTAACTTCATGAGTGACACACACTGTATGATAATTTTTTTTTGTAATTATAATTGACCCTATATAACTAATTAACTGTCAGACATTATTGGTTACAAACAAGTAAATTTTGATATAAATATAAAATTTATGTGAGTAGTACTTATGTTGGCCATAATCAAACAATATAAAATGTTATTGTTATTACTGTGTAGACAGATGGACTTTAATAAATCTATTGTGGTACAGCTAATGAAAATGTAAAATTGGCGCTGGATAATATTTATAGTTGTCGAGATAGATATAAATTATTTGAAATAGTATAAGTTGCAGCGATAAATATAAACATAATGGCAATAGAAAGAAGGGAATAAAGGCATATGTAAAACGACGACAAACACAATATATATCACCGATATGTTTTATATATATTAACGTATCAGTTATTCCCATTTCGTAATAGAAAATTCAATTGAAATATTGCTACAGCAGTTCCGTTTGTTTTTAGGAAATGTCGATTTATTGAGTCCGGTTTTAAAATTTATTAGCTTATTTTGAGATTCTAAATATGGCACTATAGATTTATAACTTTTGTTACTTAAATATTTGAGCTTAATATATCACGTTTTCTGAGTGCATTTACTATAAACTTATAAATAATAAATATCTGCCGTTCGTGTATATAAAGACAATAACTCCTGTACGCTTTCAAGCACCCGATGTTTTTTTTGCGTTCACAAAATTGTATACTAATGTGTTACAATGTATTATTATAAATTGAACCGTATTTATAAAATATGAATTTCAAGCATTTCATGCATGCGCTATCAAATCAACGGGGAGATTGTAAAATCGTTGTGTCAACTCATTTTATTTTTACGAACATGTGTGCGAAACACTCAATGCGTAAAAAGCGCGCTGTTCATTCAACCGTCAAAATTAAAATGATGTATGGTGAGATTGATTTTGCAGTTGGTTTTGGAGTATGACGAAACAATAATCTCCACCCCGCTTTCATACGAGGGTAAATACCCCTAATACCGAAGTGTTTATATGCGCTTGCAAGTATTTAACCAGAAATAATGAGGGGTCGAACCCTTTCCAATTAGAAAATCTGCGAGTATATGCCAAGCAGATTTTTGCCTCTTGTGTATCAGTGCTGCTGCCGCACTTTAAAATTTATGACATGTGATGTTTTTAAATTCATTGTGTTTTCAAGCACTGTTGTGCTATTGTAATTGCGCAATACCAGTAATTACCTACTCGAATATTGAAATTAAAATAGCTAGTTCGCTTTGCCTTAAGTACATTATAATAGACTTTTGGGGATTGCAATGATTCGTTGCATTGTTTCAAACTTCAAAGCTACCGCTGATTAATACGGTGTTATTACATTGTAATAAACCCTGCTTATATAATACAAGTATATCCTAATTCATATTATATTTTTAGCATTATCTATACATATTGGCTGTTTTGTAATTTTATATTTTCTTTATTTATTTAATAAAATCTGTTAATTGTAGACATTTTAAATTGATAGATGATTTTATTTTAATATTTATTGTGTTAAGTATTTTTATACGAACTAGTTTTGATGACTTATTGACCACTAGCTGCGTCTTGTTATATAGTTCAACGTCACACTATTCTATTCACTCAAAATTGAAAAATAAGTAGAGACAAAATCCGACCAAGTATTAAGGAGAACATTTGAGCTAATTTACAAGTAGCAAAAGGGAGATATTGCGAAATCTATATTTTTCAATCGAAATTTATTGAAAAAAAGGTTATTATTTATTTAGCATTTGCCACATACTTGTTTGTTGTTTAAATGTTTGCATAAACAGTAAATATTTTCTGTAAAAAATGGGAATATAGTAATTTTCTAATAAGTAACGGTTTTTTCCAATGCGTTACAAATATTACGATAATGTAAATTTAGCAATAGATATAAATAACTGAAGTGTAAATCTATAATACAAAACAAAATAGTATTTGATAAACCACTTAAGCAAGTACTAGATAAATTCAAATCATCGTAATTTTTTTTAAATTTAAAACCTGAAAATAAGTAAGATTAGCTTGGCAAATTTAACAGAATGGGCACAACACAAACTATATTTGTAAGATTGTGTACATCAAAACGATATAAAATCGAGAGGAAGAAAAACTATACAAACACATTAAAAACTACGAAACCTAAAATATCAAACCATGCAAGTAATTAAACTTAAAACATTTGCTTAAAATAATTTTCTTAAAACAAAAAATAAAATGAATAGAGCATAAGATAGAAATCAATTCAAAGTTTAATATTAATAACAAAATATACTGGTATTATAAAAAAAAAACATTTAAATTTAAAAGAATTAGTAGCAAATTATTCAAAGCTGTGATTTAAATTGTAGAAAACATTTTCAATAAGACAACCTTTTATTTTACTTCTAAATTGCTTAATAATTAAAGATTTGATGCTGGTGGATGCAAGTTAAAGAGTTTTGGACGATGGTAATTTGTACTATTTACGTATCTATTAGCACGAATGAACAATGGATGGATGGTTACTATGTCTGGTATTATGTTTATTAGGATGAGATGTTTTTTTCATGATGTTTTATCGTAAACACCACACCATACAGTAACTTTGAGCAGGTGTAATGGCTTTTTGTGTGTTATACGCGCATTTTTGGTACCACAGAAGCGATAATTCTGCTTATTTACGTATCCACAGAGATGGAAATGGGCCTCGTTGCTCATGATGATTTTCGATAAAAGTTGTCTTCCTCGTGTTCTACTGTCCGCACGTTGTAAGTCTTTCACCAAAATTCTCGGTAAAGACCGCCGATTGATGCCCAATTCCGTGGCACGTTGTCTGGTGATACCTCAGGGCCGCCCAGACCTTACAGCATCTCTTCTAGGCGAGCAGTTAAACGCCGTAGTGTTTGCCCAGTTGGCGTCGGGAAATCTACTTCCAAAATTACGCTGCACCAACAGCACCGACGAATTATTACGCAAAAAAATTGAAACAATTATTCCGCGTTCTTGAGGAGTATAGCGATTTATGTCTTATTGACGTGTATTTTGTATCTGTTTACTTCACAAATGTCAAAGCAGAATAGCATCTTCCGATAGGGTGGTGACTTTTGCGCCACCTAGTATATCAACTTATATTGGTTATTCTTTTGCGATTACTTTAATGATTTAAAGATGTGTTTATTTTTACTGACTATTTCTCATTATTCGAAGCTTTAGTTGCCAAATTATCGTCTTTAATCCAAATAAATTTGACATTTTTACTACCAGACATTTTTATACTAAACTTTGATTTTTTTCAGGAATTAGTTTTATGGCTTTGCGTTTCACTAACGACAGTCAATGGTTTATGACTGAACATCTGATCTGAACATCAATCAGACTCACTTTTTTGTAAGATCACAAGCGATATTAGAATTGGCACACTACCAGCTTCTTAACAAACTCTTTAAAATCTATTTTTTTATTGGTTTTCCCAATTTTGCTGTGAGCAATTGTTAGGTTTGTAATTGTTTAAATATGTTTTAAGATCTTGCTATTACAAGACATGTGTATGTGATCAGAATTTGATTGTGACTGAAATAGTTTAAAACCTATTTTATTATTAATTTTTGTTGTAGTTTTTTTTTTAAATTAATAATGACCTCATAACTACAGCACTATTATTGTGATGTTTTAAACAAATATCAGTAGAAGACTTGTTTTGCATGTTGCACTAGTTCTGTGATACGATTAATCTTTATGAATTGAACAGGCAAGAGTTACATTTACGAATATGTGTAACTTTTATCAGACTAGACATACGCCTGAAAACAAGAACACATATGCTCCGAAAAAATAACAAACGCCAAGGTACTGACTTGCATGAATAAGCAGAAAGAGTTACTGTTTACAGTATTGAAAAGAAAAACAGAATATTGCCAACCTTTAAAAGGAGAAGGCGTAACAAGAAAAAGATTATATACTCTAAGATATATTGACTTGAAAAACCGCGTATATTTAGAAAACAATGTTTTTAATACACTTTTGACAATTGACATTTTTGAAATGTTTTCTATTTCAAATACTATTAAACGCTGTGTTTTATCTAAATTTTGTAGACATTTATATATACGAACAAGTAAACAAGTAAAAGGAAGCAATAATTACTTGACATAATTAGCTACAATTGTGCAAAAAATCTTAATCTAGTGTAGCATTGATTAGATTTTCCACATTTCTATGTAAAATAACGGCAAAATAACCGTCAAAACGGGAGTGAAGGAAATTACACTTTAAGGAGGACCCCTATCAACCCGTATTGGTCAGCGTGATAGGTACCTGCTAAACTTCTTTAACATGAAAGATAAACTAGAACACGGTTTTTAATTCCTGGCGGACTGCTAGCTTCCAGGTAGCTGATTAAGCAGCGATCAAAGGGTGCAAAGAAAAACCGGGAAAAACAAGCTATCAAAGCAATGGACGAACATTGCACATCTCTACTTATAACACGAGAACGCTCTCCAGCGTAGAAAAAGTACTCCAACTCCAAGAAGAACTAAATTAAATCCACAGGGATATAGTAGGTCTGGTTGAGGTACGAAAAAGATGAGCAGAATCACTCTAAAATCAGGAAATATCTTAAACTAGTGCAGAAACAAAGAGAGTACAGACGGAGGAGTAGGTTTTATAATCCACAAAAATTACTCAAAACAGATGCTTCACCTAGAGAGCATAAGCTCCACAATATTCTCTAACATACTACACACTAATAGTTGGAGATCTAACTGCCATGCGGGGTAAGAAACAAGATGACAGCAAACTCCTCCTGGGACAATATGGGATAGAAGAAATGACGTGGACAAGTTCTGATGGTGAAAGTGAAAAAAGGAAACTCTCAGCAAACACACGACAACTTATGAAACAAAGACGAGAAAATCTACAAAAGCACCTACTACATGTAAACCAGCTGGAAGCATATTAGACACTATAACAAAAAATAGGTAGCATAGACTATAGAGAAGAACAGAAACATGAAAGTATTTAAACAGAAAATAACACCTGAAAAAGCAGAAATTAACAAACTCGAGGACGAAAACTGTACAACAATCAGGAACAAAGTAGAAATCCTGGAAACCGTAAAACGCTTCTGTTTAAATCTGTATAGCGTTTACGGAATAACACAGACTAAACCACGGATCAGAAAATCTACCGGAGATAACAAAAAAGGAAATCTCAAAATTAATGACGGAAATGAAAATTAACAAAGCGCCCGTGGAGGATATTATAGGGATCGAAGAGATAACGAAGGGGGAAAAACCATTATAGCTATAACTATTTATTAAGTGTTTCACGGAAATAATGCAACCATAGTTATTATGCACATCAAAGGCAACACGGTCGATCTAAAAAACTATAGAACTGCTCTTGCAACTCTATAAAATCTTTACTAAGGTTATAACTACACGTCTCACAACCAAACTTGACTTTTACCAACCGCCTGAACAAGCAGGGTTTAGAGCCGAAACGAACGACCACCTGCAAACCATCAAAACCCTAATTGAGAAATGTGTCGAGTACAATAAGCCACTCGTCCTGGTCTTTGTGGACTACGAGAAGGCACTAGACTCTATCAATTAAAGCGAGATGTTTGAGGCACTGGCGAATTGCCGAATGGACCATAGGTAAAACTACACAATAAAACAAACAGATTCAGAGAACAACGCGGCGTCCGACAAGGTGACACCATCTTGCTTAAACTATTTACTACCGTCATGGAGTACATGTTGAAGACTATAGAACTAGATTATATGGGGATAAACATCAATAGTAAAAACTTCAATCATCTACGGTTTGCAGACGACATTGTGCTAATTTTTGATAGTTTAGATAAGATAAAAATTACATAAAGTTGGTTTTAAAATAAACATTTTCAAAACGGAATTTATGACCAAGCTAGGGCCCGAAACTTTATGATCCAACAGGTCACCTTATACAAGTAGTTAGAACAAGAGATTAAAATTGGTAGAGACAATCAGACACACAAGATTGGAAGAAGGTTGAGACTAACATCAGCAGCCTACGGAAAATTGAACAGATTTTTAAATTCGACATTTCCAACTGTCTTAAACGCAAGGTGTTTGATCAATACATCCTACCAGTTCTAACATACGGAGGACGATGTGAAACGCATTGCTGCTAACTAGATACAAGAAACCCAGTAGAAAAGGTTAAGAGAGGCCTATGTCAAGCAGTGGACGACACAAGCGGA
Organism: Tachinus rufipes; assembly: GCA_963932245.1. Taxonomy (NCBI): domain Eukaryota; kingdom Metazoa; phylum Arthropoda; class Insecta; order Coleoptera; family Staphylinidae; genus Tachinus; species Tachinus rufipes. The sequence continues at coordinate 93,076,457 of OZ010743.1, forward strand.
ATAAAGATGAAGAAGATAATTGCAGAAATTCTATAATATCTCCAGCTGTATTCGGCTTTGTATTATCCTGTTGAAAAATTAATGTTTTTTACCAAAGTTGTAGACAAGCAAGGGAAAGGTCAATACAACCAAATGAATTTTAAACCGATTGAACAAAAATTTTTTGGTTAGAATTGGCTTTCCAGACATCTCCAATTGCTTTTGTTGTAGAAATTTGGTTTTGGAAAGCGACAAGCTTAAACACCTCATCTTCACTTTTTGTAGGTCGTAATCTCCGTCGTTATTTCTGACTCTTTATCTGTCTACGCCAACGTCAAGCTATTGTACTGATACTCTTTCTTATTATTTTGAGCCCGATTACTCCACTGCGTTTGGGCTCATATTTTGATTTAAAGGAGGGATTAATCAACTAATTTGCACAATAAAATTGTAATGTAAGTGCATAGTTAATTGACAAAAATAGCAATAGTAATGTAAATTGATCAAAACTTTTCATGATGTTATGATAAAATTTTAATTATTTTTTAGTGTGAATAATTTACTTTTTGTCTGAATTTTTGATAAAAATTGGGCAGCGGGTTCCTGAAGTACTTTTACTTTTGGCGGGTAGTATATTTCTGTAAAGACGAAAGAGTAATTTCTTGAAACCTGCAAATAGTTTAAAAAACTTAACGTTTTACAAATTTCATGGGTGAAGCTGTCCAGGGGTTACTGTATATACCATATAAATATCATTATTTTTTTGTAGTAATAAGGAAATGAAAAGATACATTTTCGATACGTTTACTATTTGAAAGTTCATTATTAATTCTGGAATTTTAGTAAATTTTATACAAAATAAATAATTTTCCAATTAAAAGAATTGAAGGCCGTCATTCAATATCACTATTTAATTTATATTGTTGGTGATAGATTTATTAATTATATACAGTTAAATCAATTTTATGTTTTAATTTTTATGTTTTGATTCTTCGTACTATATACATACAAACACGGCTGACATTCTAAATTACATGATTGAGTATGATACGGAAAACTGATTTTAGTTGGTTATGATTGCCATAAAATCAATATGATCGACATCTCGATATGATTGGTTTGATATTAATTGAAAAACCAGAATGTTAAAATTTCAATGATCAAATATGATTGAAATAAAAAGAACAATTCATAAATCATACGAATATACACATGCGAATTTACAAGAAAAATTCAACTAGACATTGAGTTTCTCTGGCTTTTCTATTCTACTTTTAATTTTACTGCTGATTTTATGGCTTCCAATCGAGAATACCCAATTTACTGCGCCATTTCAATTCGGAATCATATAAATATCAATTTGAGACATATCTTGCATCTGTAAGGTGCGCCTTCGGAGTTTAGAAAGGAAACTGCCGCACATGAAAATGTTTATTGAATATCATCGAAATTGAGAGTAAAAAACAAATGTGTGTTTGCAATTGGACAAGAAGGTTGGAGAGTATTTGTTTGCTGAATCTCCAGCGACGTGCTGTGGATGAGAATTAAAATGTAATTGATTGTATTATTTATCGAGTGAATTCAGCCGAGAATCAGTTTTCTCAGTGAATATAGTAAAGCGATTTGCATGTGAATACGAGAATAACGTTATGTAGTCTACCCAGTTGAGTATAATTCAAAGATGTTGTAAAGGTAACCTTTGGATAATTTAATGTTTTTCTAATAATATATTCCCGCTGTTGCTTCAGCTTGTTGAACTTCAATGCATCTCTGTCGTCATTTATATACAGGTAACGAGAGGTTCGATGTACGTATGAAGATATCGTATTTCTAGAACATGTATGTACATACAATTTTCTTAAGGTAATTATAAATCTTTTGTTATCTTTATTACCTCAACAATAATTCATAAACTAATTATAATTCCTGGTAGAAAACACGAGCCGCAACTTACACATACGTCTCCTTCACATTATAAAATCAAAAGGACTCAGATAAAAGCAGGACATTTTTAAACCGCTGTCAGGTAATTATACAAACTGGGCACGTTAGTTAAAATGTTGTGATTGTGATTTTTTTTTCTCAGCTTCAGGTAAACTCCCACTATCAGATTAATTATTCTATTGCATGTTCACCTCGCTTTAATATTTCCACTTGCTTTTACCAGATTGCTTTCGACCTTAATCTTAGGAATAACTGCAGTATTGTTCCATCACCTCAAGCCAGTAATTTGTTAAAAATTATACCAGAAAATTGCTACATTGGACGTGTGTTAAAGGAGAAATAATAGATTAGATTGCAAAGTAATTGACTTTAATGAAGCGAAATTAAAAATAATTTATTGCGTAATTATCCGCAATGATAAAAGCACCTTGATTGTTTTACAATATATATGTATAGCAAATATTGCTGTAATATCACACGTCAATACACAGACAGTCTGTATTCAGTATGTGTATATGTATGCAATAATTTCATATTACATACATAAAAAGTTATATTACTATTAATCACATTGTCATTCAATATGTTACCACACACAAATTACTTATTATATTGTGTTAATTTTCTATTAACTGATAATTACTTATCACAATTATGTACTTGTACTAATTAGTTAATGAGTTTACACGTGTTGAAACTAAGTACACGGTTCTGTGTGTAAACTTTTAATTTATAGCCATGCGGAACACCTAAAGCATATAATAAATTTTTGAATTTATTACAATTGATTGCATTTTAAGTTGTGTAATATTTTACATTAAGTGCACATAATTGCAATTTATATTACATCAAATGCAATCAATGTAATTAAACAATATACATTACCTGCAAAGATCTCTTTATAATTAATACAGAATATCATATTACGGCATATAATAGCTACAAAAAGTGACTAGTAATAAATAATTTAAATGTGAAATATATGTTATATTTAATCATCAAAGTGTTTTTAGTATAAAACAATTTTATTTGAAATTGAAAATAAGTCTGCACAAAGCTATTTATTTAATGCAATAACTGCTATTGCTTCAGGAGGTTTTCGTATGAGAGGTGGAACTCAATTACTCAATGTTTACTGACTAACATATTTTTTTTTTGGTTTTTTGTTTCTAGTATATTAACAAAAAAATCAAGCTTTAAAATGAGACCAATTCTCATAGATTTCTTAAACATGCTGTTACACATTTATCAGATTTCTCTCATGTTTATTTTTTGTTGTTTTTTATCTTTGTTTTCTTTCCGAATAATAAAATTTATATGCTTGTAAAAACATGTTTTTGTACATTATTTAACATGTTTGCACATTTCAGTTTTTCTAATAACATCTACTAAACAGTTATTTACGACATACCTAGATATAAAAAGTTGTCAGTAGTATCCGCATATTAAGTATTACCAGCTACTGTATATACTGTATTTACTATTTAAGTCATGTCTATAGAAACAATCTTTAACAAGTGCAATGTGAAAAAGAAAAAACGTTTTTGCGCCATCTATTACTCAGATTGCCAGAATAACTTTACACCCAGACGTATATGCTCAACCAACATTTATTTATTTATCTACTATACAAAATTAGATTAACAACTTTAAGCACTTCAATTTGTGTAGAATGTGGAATTCTCAGAGAGGCAGTCTATGGCATCGTGCAAACAGCACCTACATTTACAGATGGTATAATAACATCAGAGAGTCCATGATTATTGAGAGTTAGCTGCTATCGTTGATATTATAGCAACAGAACAATCACAGTCACTCAAGCATTAAAGAGAAACACGTTAATTATATTAGTAGCTGTCTTGTAATCTACAAAACAACAATAGTTTTTCAAAATTGATTTGACAATCAGACAAAACTTGAGTCAAGATAAGTGAAGTGTGCGGATACAATGGAGACTCTTGCTTTGACCGGAACATAGTACCCTTGGTCATTTATCAGTGCTCCAAGCCTAGAACAACAAAGCATTCATCATAGTTTTGTACCTTTGTTATTGCACCAGTCATCGTAATTATATCAGTTTTGATCTAATTTGTGTTTAGTCAATATAGATTTTTTTGTCAAAAAAAGATGACTAAAATTTATATTGGCATTAGTTTTATTTGAATTAGATTATCTGATTTGAATTAGATTATCTGATTCTAATTAAAACGTTGTTTTAGGGTGGGGGTATTGCGTTACCACTTCCGACTAATTACTAAACATAAACTGTTAAATAGTTACTGTGATTTTATGTAAATTGTTTCTTTGACCGGTGAGATACTAGGCACTTTGATGATGGGTGCATACTTTGAAACACTAGTGTATGTGTCTCACACTGGATGAAGAGGCAATTTACATAAAGTAAATTATTTATTAAATTTAAATCATAAATTTGTTTCGGTCATCTGATTTAAATAAAACTTGCCAAAAATGTCTTTGCTTGTCCGTGTAGGATTTAACTGTTGATGCCGCCTAGTGGGCGGAGCCACACGGGCCAATCTCAAAAAAGTCTCATGTTATTCCTATCTCAAAGGTTGGAAAGGATAGACATTTTCCGCAAAACTACCGCCCGATTAGTTTTCTGTCGACCCTAAGTAAGGTGACAGAAACTGTATTTTTTGATAGATTTTGAGATTACACGGCGGCTAAAAACTTGTTGCCAAATCATCAACATGGCTTCAGATTTGGGCTCTCCACAACCCATCAACTAACTAGAGTTACTCATGAGAACGTTTATCTCAACGGCGCTCCAATTCCATAGAAGGATACTGCAAAGTATCTGGAAGTAGAGCTTGATTGTGGATAACTCTTAGATTACATATTAAGACCATCTTGGGAAAGGCCAGGATGGCAAGTAATATGTTAACACCTCTTCTACGCAGAGACAGCAACATGAACTCTACAAACAAGTTGCATATTTAAAACAATCATTTGCCCAATACTGACATACGCATGTTCGGCACGGGGAATGGCTTCAGAGTCCTATCTGAAAAAGATAGAGTCGTTTCAAAGTAAGACTTTGAGAAGGATTCTCAAAGCACTTCATTATGTGAACTGATGCGGGAATTATCCCGATCAGGGATTATATGTTGGCATTAGCGACAAATTTCTTTGAAAAAGTTGCAAATCACTCAGATCAGAAATTAGCTCGTCCTGCAGAGCAAGATGAACAATCTTTTCAATACAAAAGGCACATCAATATGCTGGATGTATAAGAAAAACTTGTAGCTCTTCAACCGCCACCCCGCTTAATCAACGCCTACAAGGCTGGCGCAGGATGCGCACTTCTGAATGACCTCTCGAAAGAAAACGTCACTTATAAGGCACAGTCAAATTGGAAGGTTGTACACATTAATGTGTGAAACTTCCTGGTGTGAAATTTATTTTGCATCAAGAAGGGGGGAGGGGGGTTAGTAGGCGCTTCCAAACATTTTGAAAGTGAATCCGACACATTAAGTCTTTAGAAGATTCTCCTTTTCAGCCAAACAAAAAAAAAAAGAAAAACCTAACGATCAGTCTTGGTCACGCAGCGAAGCAGCAAGAAACCTATGGACCGGATTACCAAAACGGTCTTTAATCTTTTATCTACGATGCCGCCACCGATCACTCTCTACCGGAATGATTTTCCGACTACTGCTATGTACCTGGACAACGCCTCCGGAACTCGCTTCATCTACACTTTGACACCGACGACCGCCTCGGGGATGTATCTGCACCCCGAGCTGCACACGACTCACGGCCTTGCATCTACCGCCGTGAGCCGTATCCCACCTGGAGATTGGAACACCATCTCCTATACTAGGAACTCTCTTGCATCCTTCTCGACGCCGCCACCTGCTATGCTTATAAAAACCCTTGGATTTTACTACTAACCAACGAACGCGCAAGAGGTGATTCACCCACCTCTAACCCCCAACTGCATCCACGGCATTGCACCCTACGCCGTGGGACAATTAACATGGTGGCACCTCCGCCGCCATCAACTGGAACAAATGCATTGCCTATCAAGGCAGAACCCCGAGACCTATGGCCTCACAACCATCTTCATCACACAAACAACCACGAGAAGGGCCACGCCGTCTTCTCCAACATTACCGACCTTCACCCCTACCACTTCGAGGGCGGGGAGCCGGTAACACTGTACTACATCTCTGCTTCACACACAAACAGTTTCTCGTTCGTACGTTTCTCCTAATAGAGGGCATTGCGTTATCACCAGATTGCTTTAGAGCATAACATACAAAATTTAGCTAATTTATCCAGTCAGAGTTTGTTGCTTTCAGAATTGACGAATTGCAATTTATAGTAGAAAGGATCAAATGTTTTGTAGAATTCGATCAATAAATGGCCAAATTAGATATTAACGAAAACTAAGAAATTATATCCATTTATTTAATTTTAGTTTTAGATTTGACTTGAGATATTTTAAAAATGGTCTTTCCTATATTTAAATTAAAAAAGATTTTAGCATATCTGCTTTGATTTATACAAAACTCAAAAGCTCACAAAATTTGTGTGGGTAAAATCGCTTTACTGGGTCTTTTTTCTAAAAAAATACCAAAATAATTTAGATGTGGCCATTAAATTAACACAAGTTTATTATTTTGAATTGAATATGAATTTTATGAGTTTTGAAAATTTGTGTATCTTTTCTATTAATGGAGGTTGGTTACAATATTGGCATATTCTTCCCAGTTTGCAGCCGCCGGAAAAAAGTGCAAGCTATGACATTTTCTTTCTCCCTATGGCACGCTTTTTTTTTATTTTGCGATCCATAACAAGCTTCATGAGTTGGTATTTCTAATTTCTATGTTTTAGGTAGGCTGTTTTATTTCTTAATATTGATAAGGAGCTTTTTTTCTTTATTATTTTTTTTTTGAGATTTTGTTGTTTGTCACATGGTCCTGGGTACCTTCAGCGTCTTACGGATTGTCCAGATCTCAAAAGACTCCGGCCGATTTATTGTTGCAGCATTTAGTGTTAAGTTTTCAACTTTTAAATAATAGTAAGGAGTATACGTAGCATTTGACAAATCTGTAGCGTGTTTTTAGGTTTAAGCTTGCGATATAGTAAGTTTATCATATTTATTAAACTTGCTCTGGCTTGTTTGATCCGGTTGCGGAATTTTTTTGTCTGGATTCAAGTCCGATTGTAAAAGACACTTTAGGTATTTAAATTGTCCAATCTGTTCTATTTGTTTCCCATACGTGGTGATATTTGTTCTGGGGTTTTAATGTTATGCTCATTACCATTACTTTGTTTTTTTTCTGGTGGTGATCTTCAATCTCAGTCGGTCTTCTTCTGCGGCAACTTTATTGACCAGTTGTTATAGTGTTTTAGGGCTCACTGCGATTAGTACGGTGTCATCCGCATAACGTAAGTTATTGATCATTTGGTCATTGATTTTGATTTCTTTTGTCTTGTCGGTCAGTGCGTGATTGAAGATTAATTCCGAGTATATGTTAAAGAGTAATGGTGACATTCCACAACCCTGCTTTACATCTTCTTCAATTGGATTGTTGTATCTGGATGGAGGCGGTTAGTTTCATGTATAGATTCTGCATAATAAGTAAGTCGTTTTGGTCAATGCCTTTTTGTTGGACGACTTTTACTAATTTACTAGTCAGTAAAGCATATCTAGACGACTTTACGTTGCTCCGTACACTTCTGATGAAGTACATTCAGACAGAATTGAACCTCTCTTGTTTCTAGCTCTCCCCTAAAACTGAACTTTGATCGACCAATATTCTTAGACCATATACACTTATAGACGCGCCATGTTATATTTTTTGCTTGTTGGATGGTGAAGCCAACATAACAACGTTCTATACCCACAACTGACTTCACGCTCTTATAATAAGCATATATTGCTAACTATCAAGTAACACAAAATGATTTATGGCCATACACAAAGTGCGGTATAACAAGATTCATTGACATGTTGTTAGATTAAGTACATAAAAATGTGATGTTATTTATACGTTTAATACCAAGTCTTTTCTTGTTTATCTCAACTGACGTCACACGCACCGATCATGTTGGCTTGACTGCGTCGGCAAAAGGCGTGTCTATAACATATGGTCTAAGCCAATATCTCTCTCACATGTATTGTGTATTCTGTTTAGTATGATTTTTAGGAATAGAAGAGAATCAGGATTATCATTCTGAAATTCTTACATTTGGATGCATTTTGTTTTTTGGAGATTGTTATTATTGTTGATTCTAACCAGTTAGCGCAGTTTATTATGTCCTCTCTGCTGCACTGCTGTCCTGGTATAGTAATCACTTACTATTGACACTGGGTTCTTTCTGCAACAAGTTTGATAAAAAACGTCATTTTTTGTATGAAATTTATTATTTTAAGGCTAAACTAATTCAACTGTTTATGATAGTTTTACTTTCATATAGAGTACAATTTCTACAGTGTTTACTCATAAAACTTTGGATTATGCATGACCATTTAATATATGTATTCATTTTTGTTGAGAACTAGCTGATCTGTTAAGAGTTATTTAGCTTTGTTTGTTTTTATGGATACCAAAGCTATTTATTTGGAAATAGTTATTATTCTTATACTTCAGGAGCTGGTGACAAAAAAGTGTAAAAATCTTGGAAAATCTGATATTTTTAAATCCGATTGTATTTAGGTCATAGAACGCCTCTGTAGAGTCAGCACGCTAAGAAAGGTGTAATTTTAATTAGTACCCAAAAATTGTTTTGGAGAAACTGAAAATTCATCAGCAGATAGTCGATGCATTACAAAACCTTAATTAAGCAGCAAGACATCTTAATAATCGAACGGCTTGATTCAATATTTTTGGAAAAAACGGTGTAAAATAGTATTTTATACTCATTTAACTTATCTAGAGTAGGTCTAACGGTGTCTGAATAAGATTTAGTATTGTTATATTCTAGAAGTATCACTTACTCATAAGTATTGGCTATAAGAAAATATAAAACCGGAAAGGCGTTAAGTTTAGACTAAATACCGGTGGTATGGCTTAAACTTCTAGACGATGATAACATTACAGCCATTACACAAATATTTAATGAAATTTATAATACAAGACTGATCTTAAAAACTGGTTAAAGTCTACTTTCATACCTATTCTTAAGAAATCTAATGCTAATCTTGTAGTGCATGTTGACTAATAAGTCATATGAACCACACTCTAAAACTATTATTAATCAATAGGAGAAGTGAAGAAATAATGGGCAAAGAACAATTCTTTTCAGAGAGCGTTGCTGAGAAAACCGATGTACATATACTTAATTGATTATGAAATTGCTTTCGATCAAGTACTGCATAGAAATATTGTCAAAACTATTAAAAATATTGGTCTGGTCAGATGTAAGATTATTAGCCAATCTATATTGGAAGAGAAGTTATTCAAAGAGGATTTAGACAAAGATGTGTTTTTTTTTAGAGTGGTCCTGGAAAAAAAATTAAGATTAAGAATTGGTATAAAAAGTGTAAGCAACATCAGATACGCAAATGACATTGCAGAATTAATTGCACAACTGCATTATATCTTCAACAATATAATCGAAAAAAAGCAATAGATGGGGCTTCACGGTAAATAGCAGGATAACCAAGTTAGTAAGATGGACGTCGAACCGGTAGTATTGACCCTTGATGGCAAAAAATAGAAATAAAACAACATTTCAAATATTTAGGTAGTTGGATAAATTAATCAATGGATCCGAAGAATAATTTAAGTGCAAGACAGAAGTAGGCATAACAGAATTTATAAAAATAAAACCACTACTTTTAAATAACCATTGCAAAACCTGGACACTCAAACAGACAGCAAAGCATTCCAAAAGGAAATTAAAATATTGTGCGAGGTGCAAAGTACAATTTGCTCCGCCTTATTTTTAATGAAAAAAAGGCAAAATCTTTCATGGTTCAGAAACTTTTGATAATGGATGGGTCTATTGGCAATAGAACTGCTACATTCCGCACATAGTCGAGACAAAATTAAAGAAATTGTGAACACAGGTGTTCTCAACAAAATAAGCACGGCACTTAAAGAAGAAGTAATCGTGCCACAAAATTAAAATTTGTTTATGAAATGTCATCTGATATAACTCCCAACACCCAGAAAATACTTTATTACGCTTGTACTTATTGTGGATAAATTTTTTAAAAGTTTTTATATTGTACAAATGATCATAAATTTTATTGTAGATTGAAATTTTAAGTACATTTTTAGTTTTTTTTAATAATTAACACATAAAATGTGAGAAATAGCATTTATAATAACCCTATTTTTTTACAAAATACAAAAAATACCAATCTCAATAAAAACATTAGGGTAACTAATTCAAATACTACTTCCAAACATTTTAAAAAGTACAAATCTTTATCAAATGCTTTGTTTTTGCCTGATTGTATATTTGTAATCAGAGTTAAAAGGGATTTCTAAAAACTTACAAACATCTATATTAATATTCAGCAAGGAATCTAAAAACAAATTTATGTACTATAAATATTACCTTACATAGTAAGTAATTGCTACATTTAATGATGCCACCATACTTTCAAAATAATAAAATTGTATTTGTATTTTATCGAAATGATTAAAATAAATTTTATTGGGCATGTATGCGTATTTATCATTACAGACGATAGTATAAATAAAGTATTAAATCGATGTGTTATCTTAATTAAGCATTAAATAGCGTTACTGATAGTCATTTTATTACATAGAGTTCGCAAAGTTTAAAGTCTTACTAATTATAAATGCGAGACCTAACCGCAATTTTTATGTCTGTGAGTAAATTAGTTTGTTTTTTTCATATTTTCTTATTGTTTAATATTAATGCTATGATAACTTACTTTTCACATATCAGATGTACAATAATCACTTAGAACATCTTTACCAAAAAAGGAAATTCATCTTGCTTGCGACCTATGAGAGGTCACTTCAGTACGATACCAAGAGAAACATAAAAATATTTTATAGTCAAGTGAAGATCATTTCATGCAATAAGACCTTTCTTGGACCATCATTAACATTTATTGTTTTAATTTATTACATTGATTACGACACGATGAATTGATTTCTATTATTATTGCAATCGTTTATTGGTAATTACTAATATAAAGTAAAATAATTTGAATAAAATCGATTATGTTTATATTAACATAAATAAAATTAATTTGTTCAATGTTGAATTTGCAGTAAAAGCCACCGCAACGCATATAACCAAACTGTTATCTTAATTATCGGTCGACACTAAATGGCATTTAGCAATAGTAATATTATTATAAGCAATATACATTACACAATCGCTTTCCCTATCAATTTAAAAGTATTAAAATCCCATAAAAGTAATAAAACTCCGCTATTAATTAGATAATTAATTAAATTTTTTAATTGGTATTTAAGATGGAAATTGCAATGGAAAAAATGGTTCACCTTCAAACGGAACGAGACACACAATGTAAGAGTGAACTTTTCTAAGGAATAAATAAAAAATCTACATCGAGTTGTCTCTGACGGCCAGACTGATTACCACACCTTATTAAAAGTTATTACAATTTATTATTGGCCGAAGCGGAGCGAAAAATTGCCGAGCGAAAGTTTATTTGCACAAATCTTCTTGTCAGTTGCATCTACATGAGTTGCACATTTTTTTGAACGGTGTAATCGTATGAAAATAACGATTGCTGTCAAGAGAAGCGTGTTTAAAAAAAAGACACGAATCCTTTTTAGTGTCTTGTACCGTTTAGTTCTGCGATTATTTAATCTTATTATTTGTAGTTATTTTTAAAGCCTGTTAAAACCAAATTTTTATTTAAATTGAGATATTGTTTAATTTAACTCAATTTATAAAATAAACAATTTAATTGATTAAGCAGATCAGATTAATATTTAGAATATAATTGATATAATTACTATGGCATTATATGAAATTGTGTCAAAATTTGTTGTGTTTTGGTTCACAATACAATGGCCCTGTAGCAGCATCTATCATAATTACAGAGATATATTCTAAAAAAAATTAATTTACATACCTATACTATATCAGAAATGACACATCTATTTTTCGGAGTATAATAAAAAAAAAACTTAAAATAATTAGTTATCTAAACTATGATAAATTAATTAATTGTCAACATTACATTGATGCAAAATTATCTACACCAATTAGAAGATTAAATATTTCTTAATTAAATAGTAATCAAAATTAGTCTTTTAAATGAGCAATATTTAAAAATGATCACAGCTGATATATCAACCCTTTTTTTTTAAACTAGTATTATCACACTATCCAAGTGAATTGACTAATACACTAAAGTTCTTTAGTTTAAGTTTTCTACTTGGAGGGTCAGTTTTTATGAATAAGAAATGTATTGGGACAATTACGCCATGTTTCGTGTACTGTTGTATTTGTTGCGTGAACTTTAAAGAATTCAATCACCCTCAATTCTCAAATTTGCAGCAATCTGTTGTAGTTGTCTTAATTTCTGGCGTCAGTGATTGGCCTTTTAGCGAAAATAGACAAACGTTTAATAAATTAATTTAAAAATAATCTAATTTGTATCTAACAAGTTTAATCAAGACTAATTCACCACGATCAATCGGCTGCGTAGTCCAGTCAGATGGACGACAGGGTCCTTGGAAATGAAGGGGTTTGCAGCGGGCAGCACAGTTATTGGTTTTGTTCATATACAACCCACTTTTGGGGCTATATTTCTCTAGTAACCTTGTCGATCTATTGTAAACGTCTCCAAATTTGCGGACTTTATAGCGGGTGGGTGAATTTTTAGTCTTATAACTATGGAGATCCAAAATCCTAAAACCAACTTATCAGATGAATCTTTGGATACCCTGAAAATTGCAGACTTGGTGTGTGCGTCTACGTACCTCATCGACGTCTAAAACTAATCCGCCTTTGAACCACCCCAACAGACCGGTTGTAACGCGCCCTTTAGCCTTATGCTAGTTAACCAAATCTAGGGCTAGCCGAACTAGCTCAGTGAAGAATGGGGCGGGTTCCGAAACACACAGATTCACAGACAGTAAAGAAAATAGAATTAAAGTCTCTCACTAATATGATCCTTACAATGCCAAGGGCGCCAATTGATTTTTTTTAAACTGTTGCTGCTGTCACTCAATTTCCTATGGGTACTTCCACTGGAAAGCTGGGTTTCCGTCTCCACCACAATCAGGACGAATCAATAAACCTGTTGGGGTAGGAAAAACAAGAAGGGTGGAGTAAAAAAACAATTTCCTTGTTTAACAAATAAAAAATAATAAGTTCTATTTAAAAAAAGTATATATAAAAGAAAACAAAATTACCACACCAACTTAAGGTATTATGAAAATATATAAAGGCAGCAACAAATCTCACTCACACACTCCATCCATACTATTTAATACAAAAAAAAGAAAGTCTCTTGTTAACAATTTACAGTAATTATAACAAAAAAAAAAAAAAAAAAATTGAATTGGTCGGATGCCCATAAGGCTACTTATTAGGGGATTCTTGTCTTCTTCTATCCTTCTTAGAGGGGACTTAGTGTTTCCACCTTAATGGGAAAGTTACCCCACGTGGCCGGTTATGACTATTACGATCACTATCTGAATACTTAATCTTCATAGACTAATTCTCACGTGACCGGTCATTAATTAATGAGAATACCGGATTAATTATTCTTTTTCATAAACTAGCTCCCACACATGACGATGAAATTCTAGTTACACTAACTTTCCATTTGATAGAACGGGGGGAAGGGTAGATGAATTAATTATTTTTTTTTACAATATACACAAGCCTACAAGAGAATTGTAAGTGAAAAACACGGAAAAGTAAAAAGGAGAAAAATACAACAAAATTGAAATAATTGGGGTACTTACTTGAGTTTTAATGTTGACCCAGGAAATAATTAAAAAGTCTACCACTGACTGAAAATTTTATCAGTAGATCTGCTAAGCAAACGAATTAACTTTTTTCTTAATTTTTACCAAACACTTAATAATCCGCTAAAAGCGATGTGTTACGGCAAAAGTCAGCGGTAGGAAAGGCCCTCTCGATCGAAATCTGTATGGGACCATGCAGAGAATATCCCCTACGCATGACCAACTCAAATAAGCAACCCAAGGAAAATTAGGAATAACGACCAACAAAAAAAAAAGGAATAATAATTAGTAATTTAATTACAACACCAAACTGCAACGCGAGAATATCTAAAGAAATTAATTTCAAATTCAAATTAAAAGCGAAACGCGTGGCAGCACCCAAATACATCATTTCGAACATCGACCCCGCTTTGCATCGAAAGCGCTTCGTATCAAAAGTCACGGAGTTATCAAGCGGCTATGTTCAGTCAGTTTGTCTTGTTTGTGTATTATCACCGGTGTTAGTTTATGTCAGTGAGTGAGTGCAAAATAATTTTATATAAAGAAACAAAACAACAGCTCGAGAGCAATGATTACTTTTAACCGTAAGTAAAACAATCTATAATTATATGTAAAATATATGAATGAAACCGCCTGATAAAAACAACTAAATTTCAGGTTAACTGCAAGTAAACAAAACATCAGCTCAGCAGAATAATTAAATCAATAGGAAAATAAAGAATTACACAAGAAAAATGGGATAAAATGGATAATAAAGGAGCTTGACCATTAAGTTTATTTCATCGACCCCGAACTACACTTGTCGGTAAGTATTTAATAATGTTTTCTTTAACTCGTTATAATAACAACAACAGTTACCAATCAACTGTTAGCATTACTACACATAATAGTTAAATAACAATAACACACATCCTTCACACCATCTATAACATTTTTATATGTTACAGGAACCCGTCATTCTACTACTTTCGACATAGGCAACTCCACAATCGTTACGACCAAACGGAAAACCCAATTGACAAGATAAGTAGTACACACAATTCATCAATAATTATTCATTACTAAAAATATTCTTTTACTCTGTTTTTAGCTTTGTGGAAAATTGAACCGTAACACGGTGTCAAAAAACACAGGATCTGCGGAGCTGAGGCAAAAAGACGAAGAAATGCAAATTTGGCTGCTGAAAAGCAAACAAACCTTCTTGTCGGTGAGGCAGACACCTCATGTGTTAGGCCAGAACTAACCCAAACAGAGTACGTGAAAGCCGAACCAAAGGCCTCTTTAAAAAGGCAAAGTCCAAAACCTTTGAGCAAAGGGACACATCCTCCGAAAATGGAAGCACCAAAAAAGAAGATTTGCTCCTCCACGTCTGAACCTTTATCTGGACAACCTAGGAAAAGGGTGAAAGACACGAGAGGGAAACCCAAGATTTCTTTTTTGAAAAAAAAAAGGAAAACAAAGCTATAAAGAGTGTGCTTTATTAGACCTTTGTGTGGCGTTTACCAGTCTGACTCATTTTTTGGGTAAAACCACTAGTGAGCAGGATAATTTAATTAAGGATGTTTTTTTCTGTGCTGGAAAATACTTTTTCTATTCCAGGTGAAACACCTCCCACCTTTAGTGGGTTGTCACACGCAGGAAAGATTTTTAGGATCACCTGTGATAATAACGCTTTACTGGGGTGGTTTCAAAAAGTGATTTCCGGTCTATAACTTCTGTAGCAGAAATCACAACTAGGCGTTGTGCCACTAAGCCGGCTTTATAGGCTGATAAAGGCTGGTAATGAGTCGCGTGGGAATGCAGAACCAATGGCCCAAAATCAACGAATGGTGCATCTTTCACACCGCTAAGTCTAAGGAACCGACTTCTTGTTTTAAGAATAAGTATGAAGTAAGTCTTCTAGAAACTTACTTCACAGGCTGTACCGCCCCGGCACAAGTCTGTTCCGGCGCTACGATTCCAACTATATCAGAGGAGAACTGGGTAGCTGCCCGCCAGCTTGTTGAAGATATGCGTATAGCATGGGCAATTAATTATTTTGAGCTCTTTTACAATGGGGCGAAGATATTATATTAACTCACCTGGCGAGAATCTATAGGGCATGCAGTATCGCCCAATCAGCTTCACGTTTTTTCTCTTGAAAACATTAGAACGATTGTGCAAAATATCAGTTTGGGAAACGTCTCTTATCACTAAGCCAATACACCAGAACCAACATGCGTACACCTAAGGAAGATTTACCGAATCAGCTCTACATTTTGTAACGGACCGAATTAAAGATTGTTAATATACAAAATGTCTATCTTGGGCGTATTTATAGATATTGAAAGCGCTTTCGATAAAACGACCTTCAAAAAAATAGAAACTATTCTTGCATTACATGGTGTAAACATTACTATTAGTGGATGGATTAAACACATGTTGGATTTGGGGGATTTGACGGTCAGGAAAGTCGTTACTTAATGTTATCTTTAGGGAGGTGTATTATCTTCACTACTATGGATTATAGTACTCGAAAGTCTTATACGGCTACTCAATGATTATGGTATCTACACAATTGGTTATGGAGATGACATAACAATCCTACTAAGCAGTAAATTTGAAAGCATACTCTGCAACTTGGTGAAAAAGGCTTTAAAAATAATCGAAAATTGGTGCAAAGACCAAGCACTTACTTGACCCGTTGAAAACCGACCTGGTCCTCTTCACAAAAAAAAAGGAAAATTGGAAATTTAAACTTGTGAAAACTTTTCTAAATATGAGATGCAAAAAAGTTCATTTGTTTTTTGGCAATGCAGACGAGTTGTGAGGAAAACATGGAAATTGTCTCCAAAGATAGTGCCGTGGCTGTACACAGCAGTGATAAGACCTATGCTCACATACGGGGCACTTTAATGGTGGCCAAAAGCTAGACAGAAACGGCTGCAAGCAAACTGAATTAGTTGCAACAAATTGCATGCTTAAGGATAATAGGTGGCATGCGGACAACATCAACTGTCTGAATGATGAAGCCGATCTATAGGTCTACATTGATATCTATGCATCGTTGTTTTATGACATTTATCCCAAACAATGTTTACCTGTACCCAGATTACTTTAAAATCTAAACTTAGTTTTAAGATATCTGCTTCCAGTTTTTTGTATATACGATTGTAAATTACTTTTAAAAATACTTTTATGGTTTGACTTATCAGACTAATGGTTTGAGTACTATTTTTTGATATAATTTAGCTATTGCAGATGATGTACAGGTTTACCAAAATGTTAATTTTTGTCTGGTTCTACAACTTTTTAGGGTTTTTGAGTTGGTATTGTGTTTTTTCTTCAATTCCTATCTTTTGACTTTTTCGTTTATATTCATTATAATCTTTTCATTGTTATTTTTTATTAAACTATTTTGCATTTTTATACCGGTAATTTTTTAGATTTTTTATGTAGATTAAATGAGGTATACTTCTGTTCTAATGCTTCTATTTCTTCACTTATTTTTGTTATTTTTAGTATGTTTTTTTTAAATATATTGTCTTTGTTTTTTTTTATTTCGTCTTTTATTGTAGTTTAGGAGAGCTATATTTGCTTTTTAGATTGTCTTTGCATCTACTTAGCAGTGCTTGTTTTATGTGTTTCCATATTTATTTACGCCTCTATTATTTTTTGTGTGGTTTGTTTCTAACCGGCGACTTTAACGCAAAAATTGTTAAGAAGCTAGATAAATCCGAGATGTCAATGGAAAACTATACTAGGAACAGGAATGATAGGGAAAAATGCTTCTAAACTTTTATACACACAACAGTTTTTACTTGATGAATAGATTCTATTACAAAAAAAGAATATTGAAAGTGGACGTGGGTAAGCCCAAATGGAAAAATTTCATAATAACGGACAAAAACAAATAATCTGAGACGTAACCGTATTGAATAATTTCTCAACCGCAAGCAATCACAGACTAGTTAGAGCGAAAATACAGATCAAGTTGACACTTGTCAGTCATCTTCTGATCACGTTGTTCAGCGCATATTTGTTTGGCGCAAAACTTGAATTTTACCTAATTAGAATCATCTGCGCATCGGTTTGATTGGCAAGACGCCATGCTTTACGAAAAATGATTTTGATTCTTTTTCCGGTCGTTGAGGTGTCGTGGTGTGATGTTGTGGTGTGTGGATTTGTTAATCTTTAGGCATCTTGGCCTGATTTATATACTTGTTTAAACTGCATTAAGTAGTGATATATTGTGCTTTGTGCTACCCGCTAAGGGAGATTTAGGGGTTGTTGTCTATACCACAACCGCTTGGGCGGATTTGTCACCCACTTACACCTCATAGCTGGAAGTTTTCTAAAAGGATTGTAGGACCGTATAAAATCTCAGGTTGGTTTATGTTTATTTTCTCTTGTTTTTATTGTTTTTCGGGGTTTGCAGAATTATTTCTAATTCTGGTTTTCTATACCATGTTTTAGGTTCTTTCCTACGGGCGGTCTAATTTATTTATAACGACCCAGAACGGTCACCTCCCTGCTGTATCTATTGCAGGTACGGGAGACTCTTTTTTGATGTTCCGCATGGGACGTGCTGAAGAAGTAGATGGTGTCTGCAGAAGACACGCGTGAGGCCGCTAATCTTTCCAAGTATCGTTTCCTGCTCCCAATTGGTTTGTTTTTAAGAACCCAGAAGTGTGTTCAACAGAAAGAAGACAACAATGTGTTATCGGCAACCTATGTGATTGGCTTTCATAAATTCTAGCAATGCTATATCTATTTTCTGCCTTCTACTACTTGGTGTAAGGTAGCGTAAAATTTTATTGATTTTTGGTGTGTGCTAATAATTTGTCTTGCAGGATCTTTGGACAGGGATAGCGCAATGCCTGGACAGGGACCCAAACCGTGACTACTCCTTTTTTTGTATCGATATTTTGATTTAAAATTTCACGGCTTATTTATGTATCACTTTCTTATTTTGTCATTGCTCATAGTTATTAAAGGCATTGGTTGATTTGTCGGATACACTGCTATTCGTTTTCATTAGATCGATGGCCATAGTTTATTATTAAGATGTTAAAATGTTGAACTTTACATTTATTTTAATTGCTAATTGTAGATTGGCATAAACTGTTGCCAATAATTAATTATATTTTTTTTTGTGGGAACTATTCATTAATATTTGGGTGTATTTTGTTTGTTTACATTTAATTATGTTACATTTATAGAATGCTCCTACCTTGAACATTGTAGCCCAGTAATATTTTTTTTGTTTACATCGAGCTTTGTTTATGATTTAATTTGCCGAATATAATTAAATTGTATTTAAATTTGCAAATTCTTGTATTTGTTCCAACTTAATTTTTGCTTCCTTTGCATTTGTTATCCGCATATGCCTTTTTGTCTAACTTTTGGTATCGGATTCTACTTTTAGGAGGTGTGGCCAATTACAGGGTGGACTTCATAGAAAGATCCCGTGGCGCTCACAGCTTACCACCCCCGTCTTCACTGAGCTACGACGGTAAGTGAAACCCTGTCCACCTCTTACCCTCACAAAGGGGCATAGGTTACTAAGTTGAAGGTAGCTGTTAGATAAAAATTGTATGACATACAAAATCTGCAATTGGCTTTTTAATTCTGTTTTTTACAATACCCTGATTAATTTACAGATTTATGGATAATAATGATGTCATTTTAACGCTCATGATTGACGATTATTAAAAAAAATGTATCATTACCCTTGAAAAAGTTATTCATTGTTGGATAATTATTAGTAAATTAGTATGAAAAGTGTTTTGGAATGTTTTAATTAAATTTTGCAAGTTTGTTTAATTGCTATTATTGATTATCGAAAAACATTTTGGTCGTAATTACTCAACTCGTGCGGATAGTTTTAATTGGTAGTCTACACCGTATATTATATCCGAAATAAAAGTTTTAAAATAAGAAATAATAATATGTAATATTTACTTTGCACTTTTAAAATGCTTAAAAATGGGAAATGTAAAAAAAACTAACATCAATTATGATTGCAAGTACACTAATACATACATGTAAATACTTGCCATTACAACATCTGCAAAACAATTTAAAATGAACAAATCATTGCATCGATTAAAAAATAACGAAGTACAATTACAAGTTTTTATCTGATATTTTGTATAAAAAAACGTACACAAACTATGACTAACAAAACATTAATTATAATGTTTTTTATATTAATTATATTTTTTTGTTAATTTAAATAAGTAAATTTAGATGTCACAAATGTTCTGCTTGCCTTACTCATATTTAATATTGTAAACTTTAAAAGCCTTGTTAATTGTAAACACGCGAAAATGTGTTCATCTCAATCGAGGGCAAGTTAATAGTCTTAAATCCTGCAATGACTTGTTTTAATGTTTTTACTGATGCCGCCCCGCAATATAAGTTTGTTGCAGATCATTATCAAGTAGAAGTGAAGATAGCAGCTATGCTAATGCTGCTGCTAACTAAACCATAAACAGCCGCCAAACTCAACATAATAGCTTATACATTAAACATGGAATGATACAAGATCCATTTGCATAAGATGTAGGGAAGATACCGCAGAAGTTTGTATATTTAGAGTGCGTAATATATAGGACCGAGGCTGGCTTGAAAAACAAAATGCATTTGCATACTATGGATGGAATACGAAATAAATTGATTCCTCCGCACAGATAACTAATTTCCTATTTATTTTTATTTCAGTGGCAGCCAGAACACGTTGTTCTTGAAAATAAAGAGGATTAATTTCTATTTGTAACTGTAATTCAATGTCCACAAGCCAGTTGTGCAACAACAGAAAAAATAGAAAGGCGCTATGAAATTTCTATAGGATTCATTTTATATTGACATTATGACGAATATCTATTTTACTGTGTCCTTTTTATCAGCACGAAAATCTAAATCCCATTTCCAATACAAAACACTGAAATTCCTGAAAATAGATCGTCAATCAAACTGTCAACTAGTTTGTGCGTGTCAACGTGTAGTTCAGGCTGGTTTCAAAATAAGTGCGATCATATTTTAATAATCCTTTGCTTGGTAATGTGAAAAGGAAATCTAAAACACACGAATATAATATAAGGAAGGTGAATAACAAATCATTTTTTACGTATATGGTATTACTTTATCTTGCATTTACATAGTGAAATGAGATTGGGTTAATGATGAATGAATTATGTAGGCAAAAATAAACAAGTGTGAAATCGAATGATTAATCGATTACTCATGGATTTTTGGGCCCTAGGGGTCCTAAATATGCGGCTAATAGTTGTAATTCAATCTAGTTTTATATGGGAAGATATTTGTTCCCCTTACTCCAAGTGGGGTTGTCACCCCTATTTTTTTAAATCTTATTTAATAACATCCTTTTCCGCAAGACCATGTGCAAATAGCATCAGGATTAAATTATTTCATGCATGGAGGATACACAAAATAAATTTAATAATTTATTTGTAAATAGCTAATAATTATTATTTGTGTTTTAAGAGCATTATTAAAAAATATGTTTTGATATTATGTAATAAGATCCATATAAAAATAATTTATTCTAGAGAAGATAAAAATTAAACAAAAATATAAATAAGAAAGTCAACATTAGAAGAATGATAATAAAGACTGTGATAAACAATAAATTACAGAATTAATATTTGTACATAAATTGCGTAAAATGTTTAAATCTTTTATGAGTGAAAATAATTAAAATAGATGAGGCGTTATACAGTTACAGTTTTAATATATAAATAATACTTTTTGTATTTTTGCTTAATTTATAATTTAAGATCTAATTGAAATTGTTCCACTGTCAAATTTTTAATTTTGTCTAATTTTCTTTGTTTATTCTGTGTATTATAGTAATTTATGCATAATACATTTTATTGTACAAGAAAGTTACAAAAAATAATGAACATACTAAATTAAAAATATAATCGATGTATTCTGTACAATTGGTTTTCGACCTTAGTCATTCTGACAAAGAAATAAAATATAATAGTTAATACTTTATAAAAAAAAAATATGTATGAGGTGTGATGTGAGAAGTTTGATATTTAAATACATAATATTGTCGATCAGTCCTTGCCTTTGGCAAGCCAGAATTTTTTGGTAAAGTTATTGAACCAATTTTTTATATTTTTCGATAATCATAATTTTTTTATGAATTATGAGCTTATTTAAGATATTTGTGTTGTTAGTTTTATTTGCATATTTAGTTTGAAGTGTTTTGAGTCTCTCATAAAGCGGGACGAGGTTTTCTCATAACGAAGTTTGTGAATTGTGAAGAGGGTTATTGGATTGTCAGATTTTGGTAATGGTTTGTTGGGATGGTCTTTCAATATCTCACGGACGTTGTATTTTACGGACATCCGATCTATTATTAATATAGGAGCATTCTAGTAACTTTTGTTGTATGAATCCAGACATGCTGAGTTACTGCGCATATAAATTTGAAAACACGTACATTTTAAGTTAGTTATCACTTTTTATTTAAACTCGTTAGAATCAACTTATATGAGTTTGTCTAATATTAAATAAACCTTTTTCAAAAACTAATAATCTATAAAGCAGTATTACCTAGAGGAGGTATTTATCATTTTGCATGACGTGATCGAAATAATTCAGCTTTCTTCTTTTATTTGTAGCCAAGATTTTTTTTCTCTTTGTTCATACGCTGAATAATTTTTTTTTTGTTACTTGGTATAGCGATGATATTCTAGACATGCGACGGTAAAGCTACATCTCAAAGATTTTTATTTGTTTACCAGCATCTTCAGTAAAAGTCTAGGCTTCTACTTCATATAAGAGTATTGAAAAGATATAACCTCTAATATCAAATGTCAATGCTTATTTATAAATTGCACACTACACTTCACATTTTGTTAAATACACTTTTTGCTATTTCCACTCGACAACGTCTAATTTCTTATGAGTGATCCTAATCCTAGGTCAACATGCAGCCTAAGTAGGTGACTTTGTTTGTTTTTAGTAAAGTGGTGTTATTGATTAAAAACTGATAGTTGTCGTTATTGTTGTAGTTAGTCTCTTTGAGCAACATTTTGGAGTACGCGTTAAATAGGAGAAGTGATAGTATACAGCTTTGATATCTGTTAATTTTACACGAGCAGTAGCTTTTCGCTTAAGGTTTAAGTTGGTTATTATGCAGATGTCTCTTTTTTCATATTTGCTTCTTGTAGTATTTCCAAAAGTTTTAATTGTTGGACTATATCAAAATATGCTTACTGGATTAAAACTTGAATGTTAAATAAAGTTTCTCTTGTGCTAAAACCTTTTTGGAATCTAATGATGTTTTTGTTTAGTTGTTTGTATATAAGTATATACATTATGTTAAGGAGTATTTTTAGAACATGGCTTATCAGACTGATATCTCGGTGGTCGGAGCATTTAGTGGCGTTTGTTTTCTTCGGGATTGTTATGAATGTCGATGTCAGTCATTTCATTGGTAAGTGGCCACTTGTATAGATCTTGTTGAAGAGGATTGATTGATTAGGAACTAATAGTTGCATTTGTTCTCCGTAGATTTAATCTGTGTTAAAGCTTACTTCTAGGTATTTACATATTTAGGATAGGCCTAAGAATTGCTGGTTCAGTTGGATATAAAAAAAAAAAATTTGGATTATGTTATAAGTAATCAATTTTTGTGTTTTTGAAGGGTTTGCAAAAGGACACCATTTATTATTTGTGTGTTATCTAACAAAGTTTGCAATTACGTAATTGTATGCTTTAAAGATTTAGCGTGAGAAACTAGTGTTGTGTTGTTGGCGTATTGCTGGATGTAGGAATTTAGGTTAAAGTACAAAAACAATTGTAAAGACGAGGAGACCGCAGAGGTCCTTTTGATTATTAAGAATACAAACTAATATTTTTATGAAATGTTTAGAAAATTTTAGATAAGAAAGAGGTTTCATTTTACATTATATTTGTTTTACTGCTTTCTTTAATTGCACAATTTAAAACATTCATTACTTTTAATAAAGTTTAAATTTATCCCGATTAATTATTTTAAATTTGATTTAAGTTTTTTAATTAAAGGAGAAGAACTGCTATATTCTACGGGCGTACGAAATACACCGATTTAAAAAAAAATCAAGAATGTTATCGGAAGCAACGATATTATAGGTGGAGATAAATCACAATTGTAAAGTTTTCAACAAAATAACTAAAAAAAAAGTGCGCACTGCTTCAACCACGTTTTGAAGTTCCAGCTATTTCTTTTATCTTCTTGTGTATATTACAGTTTTTTTATGATTTTTGCAAACTTTCTAGTTTTTCACATTTTTTATTTAACTATTTTTTTAAATTTTTGCTTTGCGGGTTTTTTGATAATTTCTCTATGTATTTTTTTATATTTGTCAGCATTTGTTGATTTGAGTTGTTTTTTTCTATTAGGTGTAATATGTCGTACGTCATCCACTCATTCTTTTGGTTATTTTGTTATTTGTCAAGTACTAGTTTTGTTTAATAGTTATCATTTGACATTCGGATCGTTAGCGTGTCTAATTTCTTTTTTAGTCTCTTAAAGCTTTTTGTTTAAGGTTCTTTTAACAATTTTTTTGGTTAACACGTTCCGTCAGTAGTACAAAGGATATTACTGACTTTGGGTGTTTTTGTTTATCATTATTGCTTCTCTATGTCTATGTTTAGTGTATTTTTTATTGGCTTTAGAGAAGTACATTGTGCCGTTGTATGTTGATGTTTTCCTTTACCACATGTTACTAAGTCCTAGTATATTAACTTTAAGTCATTCTATTTTGCTGCTACATTGTATTTACATGTTTTTTAAGAATAACTTGCGCATGGCAATACTTTCCGGATTTATTCTCTGCGTAAATCCTGTTATTAGAATGTTTTTGTCAAACTAGTCTAGATTTGGCAGTAGTTTTAGGTAGGTTGGTTATTACCTTGCGGATTTTCACACAGACTCTGCGGCACAAATGTTGTCCCCAGCCCTTCTTTCCTTATAGTCCTTACCGTTGTCTGACTCTTTTGACTTTTTAAATTTTTTTATTTGCCCTGACATCTAACTCTGGATATTTTTTCTCCAATCTCTGTGTTATTTATTCTAATTATTTGTTTTTTTTTTCAGATGCGTTTTTAGTTTTCTTAGGTCTTCTCATTTCTCAGGTCTGTTCAATTCTTTTTTATCGTATCTTTTTTTATTCATGAATAGTTTTTGCCGTTTCATTAGTTGTATTCCTTTTGGCAGTCCAAACAAAATTTGGTAGTTTTAGTTCTAGCAATATCCTTGTATTTTAAATTGGGATTACTTATTGTGTCCTTTTGTGGCCTGGCCTTTCTGACAATTTTAAAAGTTGCGTTATTCGTTAACCTCGAAATAGCGTATCTACTATTTGGTAATTGACTCGTTATTTCTGTTGTTCTGTTTTTCTTCAACATTTATTTTCTTCTTCTCTTTACCTCTGCAATTTTGTTTAGTATTGTAGTTTCTTTAAGTTTTTTCTGTATAAATGTCTTGTTCTTTCTGATTTCTTTCTTTTTGATCTTTTTTAGGTTTTTTTGTTTTGCTTTGCTTTTCTAGTTTTTCTCCTTCTCTTCTGTGGCTTTTATTTTGTGTGTTTGTTTTTATTATCGAATTCTTTATTATTTGTTTTTAGTACTTTTGTTGCAAAGTTTCTTAGCGCCCTTAATTTATTTTTATTTCAAAAGCATTTCTTAATTATTGTTGTTTTATTTACTTTGCTTTCCAGTATATTTTCTAGTTTCTTTCTATTTTCTTCCCACGCTTTGCATTCTACTAGAGTATCTTCTTCTTCTTCTTCAGCCCGTATTCATCCACTCCTGGACGTAGGCCTTTCCTATACTCTTCCATTTGTCTCTGTCTTGTGCTTTTTGGTGCCAATCTTTGCCGGCGGTTTGCTTGATATCATCAAGCCATCTTCTTTGGGGTCTTCCTCTGCCCCTTTTTGTTTCCCTGGGTCGCCATTGTGGAATTTTAGTTGTCCAGCGTTCGTCTGTTTGTCTTGCGAAGTGTCCAGCCCATTGCCACTTTAGTTCTGCAATTCTTTGTATTATGTCTGTCACTCTTGTTCTTCTCCTGATTTCGTCGTTTTTGACTCTATCTCTTAGCGTTATGCCGAGCATGGATCTTTCCATAGACCTCTGCATCACTCTCAATTTGTTTGCAGTTATTTTTGTTAAGGCGGTTGTCTCTAACCCGTAGGTGGTTACAGGAAGCACACACGTATCGAAGACCTTTCTCTTAAGATTTATGGGTATGGTGTTGTTTCTTAATATGTACCCTAGTTTCCCGAATACTGCCCGTGAGAGTTGTATTTGTCTTGATATTTCTTTTGAGCGGTTCTCCTTCCCCAGCACTATTATGTGGCCCAGATAGTTGTATTCTGTGACGTTTTCAATAACAATATTGTTTATGAGTATAAGTGGGTTTTCGGGGCTCATAATTTTTGTTTTGGTGTGGTTCATTTTTAACCCTATTGTCTCTGATGCCTGGTTGAGTTCTTTAAGCATTTCAGTGAGTTGGTCTAGGTTTTTTGATACCATTTATGATGTCGTCTGCAAATCGTAGATGACTAAGGTATGCTCCATCAATTTTTATTCCTTTGTTCTCCCACTTGAGTCTTTTGAAAACATCTTCTAGGGCACTTGTGAACAGTTTTGGAGAAATTGTGTCTCCCTGTCTTACTCCGCGTTCCACTTTGATAGTGTTGGTTAAGTCTCCTTCATTAATTCTTACATGTAGTAGGGCGTTTGTGTATATATGCTCGATGATTGCTGTGTACCTGGAGTCAATTCGTGCATTTTCCACGGATTTAAGTATGTGCCAAGTTTTGACTGTGTCAAAGGCTTTGTGGAAATCGATAAAGGCCATATGGATGGGTACGTTGTATTCCGTGGTTTTTTCAATAAGATTTCTAACCGTTTGTAAGTGGTCGGTTGTGCTAAAGCCCTTTCGGAATCCGGCTTGCTCTACCGGTTGATACTCGTCAAATTTAGTTGTTAGTCGGTTGGTTATTATCCTTGTAAAAAGTTTATAGACGTGAGACAATAGACTGATCGGTCTGTAGTTCTCTATGTTGGTCGTGTCTCCTTTCTTGAATATTAATATAACTTCAGCCTCTAGCCACTTTTCGGGTATTCTGCCTTTGTGTAGACATTTATTGAACAGGACTGTGATTGAGTTCAGTAGTATTTGATCTCCTAGTTTGATCATCTCTGCAGTGATATTATCAGTCCCGGGGCACTTACTATTTTTTAGTTGTCTTAGAGCCTTCTCCATTTCTTCTGTGGTAATGTCGGGTATTTCTTCCGAACCCAAGTTTGTTACATGGGTTCTTGCGCCGTGATCTCTCTTAGTTGTTGAATAGAGTTTTGCATAGAAATTCTCCACTTCTTCAAGTCATTTGCAGTTTGTAACTTGATTATGTTGGATTAGCCGTTAGATAGTCTTGATCTCAGTACCTTCATGTTGCAGTTCTGTTCGATGGTTTCCTGGATAGTCTTTGTGTTATGATATCGCCTTTTGATGTTTTTGTTGGTTTCTTTGTATAGAACTGTTTCTCTAACCATATTCCTGCGTGTCTTTATTAAATCTAGTGTAGACGAGGAAAGTTTATTGTTAGTAGGTGTTGTCTTTGCGGTGGTAGTGCATATTATTTTTACGCTTATTTGGATACTTGTTTCTATTTTTTGGGATAGTTGCTTGATATTTAGTCCGTCTGCAGGTTGTACTAGAGTATGTTCTGCATTATACATATTTTGTCTTTCTTGATTTTTTTTATATTTTGCAAGAACTTTTAAAAGGCTTCATGTCCGGTCAGTATTTATGTTGTATAATAGCACATCTCTTGTTCTCTACCTATTCTTTTATCTACGGGATTAGTTTTTTTGTCTATTTTCTACATTTCTTATCGTTTTGTTTTTACTGTTTTTTTTTTTATTAATTTTTTTATTTCTACTTTTTCTTCCATCACTATATCTGCGGGAGGTGTTGCTGTAATCACCTCTACTGCTTCCTGTGACACTGTTCTGTAAGCCTTGCTGATCCTTATGGTGTCTTCTACTATCAGATGTGCATATTTACTGACGGCACGACTCGTCATGTTGCACATCCTCTTTGGACTAAGTAGTATTTCCAGAGTTAACCTTTTCTAAGACGTCTTTTTCATTCAGTGAAATGTAAACCTGACTTCTTGCTCTCCTTTTATTAACTTTAGTAACTAGAGTATCATCAACTTTTATTAAGTGACTGAATTCATTAACCAGTCACATCTTTATTATCAATTAATAGGATATTGTTTATTTTTTTAAGTTTGCGATGGAGGTCATCTGGTTTAACAATTTGATTTGGATAACGTGGTATATTATATATGTTTGTTTCTGTGGTTACAGGTCCATACTCTATTATGACTTTCTTTGCTTGATAATTTGGATCTAAACAAATTCACAATTATTTTTCTTTAATAATTAATATGCTTTTAGTAAAAACTTCAACTTTGGCTTAGTTATGAAAGTAGTTTTGGTTTAAAATCAAATTTCATATTCATTTTGTTAATTTTTGTGTTTTTCAATGTTTTCTTTGGTAGTAGTCTCAATATGCCCATTTTGCTTAGGTTTTGGTATAGGTTTATCTAGAGGGTTTGTAATCTTGGTTGTTTAATTGTATACAGTAGCGGTAGCAATAGTTCTTAAGTGTTTTAGGTAATTGTGATTTAGGTGAAACTAATAGTGGTGGAAACTAGTTATCTGGTAGCTTGATTAGTGGCAGTCTCTCTAATCTTAGTGGTTAACATCTTTTATTATTGAATTACAAAGAAGAAAATTTGGTCAGGTGTTGATTTGTCTTTTTTGAGATGAAAATTTATTTAGTGGCTTCTTTGTCTACTAAGTACCGGGTCTGATAAACACAAAAGATTAAAGAAATTTGAAGTTGCTATACTCTTAATGGCGATCCAAATAAATTACCTGGGGCTCATGTATGTTACCAAATTATTTTTCTATACTTATCTATAAAATGTGATCACAAATGTGACAAATTGATGGTGGGTCAAACATGAGGACCAGATGGTTATATAGTATAGTGTTCAGACCCATTATGACGTACGGAGCGTTGGAAGGAGTGAAAAAATCTACTTTAAAAGTGCAAATTTTGGCATGTTTGATAGATTGCATAATAATGGAAGTGAGATAAGCAGCATACCGAGCCTGAGTTTTATAAGCAGAGATAACTGCCAATGAATGGTACACGTAGGACATCAAGATATAGAAGAGAATCTTAAGCTGGAGAAGTTTGTTAAAAAGGATACCAGAGGGATTGCGTTAAAGATTGGGAGTCCAGATAGATTTTTAATGCCGCGGATGTTTGCTACGAGCACAAAGTAAACAATATGCAACGCAGAACCTTTCTTGGCAAAAACAGAAACTAACTACTAAAAAAACCGGATTTATTTTACGGAGTGCAGCTCATAATCAAGCTGCACAACACCTAACTGTCAAGAAAAAGGACTAAGCATCCTAAAATTTGAAATAGAAAAGGCGATCAAATTAACCTGATAATATAGAACAAAAGTCATTAAGTTTATGGGAGAGGCACAGTACAGTCAGGAACTCTAAGAATTGGTTTGCGGAGTGGTGCAAGCTTATATTCATTCCACTATTTAAAAAAGGTTTATTTTCAGAATGCAATAACTACAGGACGGTTGCATTAATTTCACA
This sequence comes from Tachinus rufipes, assembly GCA_963932245.1. Lineage (NCBI taxonomy): Eukaryota > Metazoa > Arthropoda > Insecta > Coleoptera > Staphylinidae > Tachinus > Tachinus rufipes. The sequence continues at coordinate 93,106,000 of OZ010743.1, forward strand.
TGACAATAAAATTATGCTTACTATAATAAATGAAAGATTACAACCTACCTTTTGTTACAAACATCAACAAAGAAAGTGGATTTGTTCCAAGCAAAGGCAGAACAGAGCAAATACTGAATATACGTCCGATCATCGAGAGAGCTTGTGAATATAATGTCACAATGTTTACGTGCTTTGCTGACTACTCAAAAGCATTTGATACCATTAAGTCGGACGCGCTATGGTAGATTTTGTAACAAATGAGCATATGGTACAGCTTATTAAAATCCTTTACAATTCTAGCGGAACCAAGGTTCAAGTAGACAAAATATATTTACGTAGTTTTGATGTCAGATTAGAAGTCAGGCGCATAAGTAATCTCAGATATGTCGATGATACGCTTATTGTGGTATCAGACTAGCTTGAATTGGAAATCAACATGAGAAGGCTGCGCAGTATAAACAAAGATTATAGGCTAAAACTTAATGTTAAGACCAAAGTGAAGATAATTGACAATAAAAACTAACAATTTTCCACACAGTCAGGTGGTTTGAAATCAATTTATCTATCTCGGATCTTTTATCACAAATATGAATGGAAGTGAGGCTGAGATAAGATAGCGGTTAGCAATACTAAGAACAGCAACAACCAAATTAACGCGAGTAGGAAAGGATACGTCAATCAGCAAAAGCACAAAACTAAAGCTGGTTTGTACGTTAATTTTTCCAACAGCAACATATGCAGCTGCAACCTGAACGATTAAACAAACAAAACGGAAAAAATCAATATTAGGGTACCCATGAGTGCTACAAGTATCGTAAATGATTCAAGGTTGATGGACAAAGGGCACGCAAAAGATCACCAACCCGGTGGGTAGACAAGATAACAAAAATGGTTGGTCATTCTCCACATGAAGCCATAGAAATATTCCTAGACAGACAGCCATGGAAAGCAATAGTCCAAATGGCTTAGACATATTGCTACCAAACCAGACCGTTACGAACGAATTGTTAAAAACCTTCTATCAATAATTTCAACACGATTTTTATATTTAAATAAATATGCTGACGATTTATATTTTAAAAAAATCTAAAATTTGATATGATGAGTAGCATATTAATTAGAAAAAAAACTAGTTCTTATTATTTAAGTATGAACCCGTTATAAAATATTCTAAACATGAAGGGTCGGTAGTTCCTTAAAAATAAGCAGCATAACTAATTGCGTATTACAAACTTACCAATAATATAAATAACACGGTACATAGAATAATTATAATGCGGAAACAATACGCGAGATGCATTTAAACTACATCTAATAAATATTTTATTATGTAACTGAATTTGCATGTATTCAAGGTGAATAAATCGGCTGGCAGCATGCTTTATTATTTATTATGATCTGTTATAAACCCGTTACAATATACATTTCCAATATCAATTTCATTTTGTTTTCCATTCCATCATCCACGTACAGTATTAGTCGAATAATTTACGTGACAACGATTTTTGTTTAATCGCACCAAAAATTCTATTTAGTTACTGCATATTGAAATGAAACAACAAAAAAATTTCATTAATAACTGATATTTATTTAAATATATATATATATATATATATATATATATATTGGAATTACAGGGATAATTTTGTAAATATATAATTTTGTCAAATATAACTAATAATGGCATAGTATATAGTAATAATAAAGCTTATCGATGTTTTTGTATTCTATTGAAATAAATAATTTAATCATAATTGAATTAACCAATTATATCAAATTATGTAATCGAAATTCTTGCATGTTGAGCCGATTGATTTTTCTGATCTAAATTAGACATTTATTACTTATTACATAAAATTGCGTGCAATTATAATAATATTAGTAGTGTTGAAAATTAGTGGTAGTAATTCGGGTTTATAATTTAATAAATGCATTAAATGGATGCCATAATTTTAATAAAGCTGTTATTACAGATAATTTTAAATGGATTTAGTACATGCACATAATAAAGCAAATTACAAATTTATATCACGTAGCACGAAATTTTACAGATAAATGACGTTTTCTTAAATTCCTTCTTAAATAATAAAGCGCGATCTTAAATGATATATTCAGGCGCACAACAAATTCCTGGCCTGTTTTACAATTTCAAGAGACAGAAAAAATGTTCAGCTTTAAACAGAATGAGAGGCCATCAATGTAACAAATTCGAGCCATCAACGGACTGGAAGTTTTCTTTTCGATTCTTATCTGTTTTCCATAGCCCCATCTAGAGAAGAAAAAAACAGGGTGATAGGATATAAGCATTACTCGTGGTTCTGTCTCTTTTTCGCCGGTGCATTATGTAGCTGGAGATAAAAGAGGACGTACAGGAAATTGCATTTTTTTTTTCGTGAAAAGCAAATTCGGGCGGGTGAGCAGTGAGGGTAGCTTGACCCACCCTGAGGTTATGTTTGAAAATCCAGCAGGGTTGTTACCCCTAGGCCGACACTGTTAGTGATTCACGCCAACAAAATTACTCGACCATGTAAGATATGAAGCAAAATTTCAAACTTTTGTAATATGGGACACTGGCCTGTCACTCAGAACAATTTAGCAAGGAAAAAATGGAATCTAATATAAAATGGGGGATCGCCCTTGTCTCTACATACCGAGAACACTTTTTTATACCCCTGCCATTTTTTTATATATTTCATATTTTATATACAATAGAACTTACCTAACAAAACAATTAAATTATACCAAACATTTTTGCCAACCGCATTGTAGTAGTTTACTTCTTTTATCTGTATTGACAAGCAATGGGGGAATAATATGATTATGGGATAGATAGATTATGTATTGAATTGATTTGTATAATCATGTTTTCATAATATATCAAATTTCAGCAATGTACACATGAAATAATGCAATTAATTATATTACATTATTCAAAATTCCATTCTTGTATAGACAACTATAGGATATCATTCAATATTGTACTGGCCGAGAATACAATAATATACTTAAACTTCTTTCACCTTGTCAATAATTAATAGTTAAAGTTATTTCCCATAAATTAATTAAATTAAATAATTTAATGAAGAACCTATACAATTTTTTTTTTAATTTTACTCGAATCTACATGAAAGCATATTATTTTAAATATAATTTTTTTGCATGTACATATGTACATTACACATTGCTAGTAGTATATGCATATATTCTATATGATTTATTTAATTAACTATTATACGTTTTAGATTGTGCGATTACTGAACATGAATATGAAATAACCTTTCTTTAAATTAAACTTTTGAGTATAATTATTGAAATGATGATAATTTAAAAATGTATTTTATTTCAAAATAGTATTATTTAATGTGTCTCAAGAACATACAAAATAAAGTATTAAAATTTATTAAAATAACTTAACCTCAAATATTAACAAAGTGTGCAAACATCAGATAAATAAATGCTACAAATATAAAATTTTGGCAAATAATCAATTTGGAATCTTATTTCATGTGTCGATAGTCATACAGTATAACAAAAAAATACCGACACAAACATATAAAAAACCTTCTAACTAAAACTTAATCATTATTACCCAGAGTACCGTCGTAATCTTAAAACTAAATAAAAATTAGAAGTTGCCAGTTATACTATGCTATGCGGTACATCAAAGAACGATAAAGTTAAATAACTCTATAAGGACATCAAGACTGAAAGAAGATAAAAAAAACACGAATATTGTACAGTTATTTTTGATTTTATTACAAAAATTGGAAAGAAAATGGATAAAGATAAAGACCATATAGGTAAGTTTAAATTTGAATAGAAATGACAGAAGAGAAATGCTAATAAACTACATAGGAAATGAAGACCTCTATTATATGAGCACTAACTATCTATTCTATCAAATATCACTAAATTAATCCAAATCAGCACAGAAGATAATATGAACATGAGGGTACTGCAATCCAAGCAGGGTAAAAGCAAGATATGTAAGATGAGGAATACACAAGGAGTAATTGTTACCAATAAAAACGACATAAAACGTGTGGTTTAATACTTTTATTTAGACCTATATCAGTAGCAAAACTAAAAAACCAACCACAACAACAGCAAGGTGTGCATAAGGTGTTTTTCAAGGAGATCCCTGATATTGATAGCGAAGAAAAGAAGAACTATTGTTAGCTATCAGACAAATAAAAAACAGAAAATTGCTTGATGAAGATAGAATAACGAGCAAAATAATAATTGCCTTTATCAAGACACATGGCAGAACGCAGATGCTGTTTTTTAAAAGAAGTAATAAAGCTAATAAAAACCACTAGTCAATTAGTCTACTATCACATCTCTATAAACTTCTAACAAAGATCATTGCAAATCATCTAAGAAACTGGTTTTTTACCATCTGGTCGGAAAGTTTAGTACAAACAACCACTTACAAACAATCCGTAACTTAATAGAAATACCTAAAAATATACAATGCCCTTCTATTTGGCATTCATCAACTATTACAAAGCGTTCGACTCAGTAGATGCGTGTTTGTTCTTTACAGCAATGGGCGCAGACAAAATAAACTTGAGATACTCTAATCTTATAAAATACATATACAAAAGCGCGAATTGGCAAGTTTTCACTGAAAAGACACGATCTCTCCAAAATTATTTATCTTGGCAATGAAGCATAGATTTATAAACCTATCCTAGGACACAAAAGGTCTAAACCATCTACGGTTTGCGGATGATTTTGTCTTATTAAATAGCAGAACATCACAAAGAGCAATGGAAAGGTCACTGGAATTAGCCTAAGAGACAAGAAACGTAACACTCAAGTTAGAAAAGTAACAAAAGAAAAAAATATTAGAGAGCATATAGCTAAACTCAAATGGAAATGAGTGGGACATGTAGCAAAACAAGATTATATTAAGTGGACAATAAGAACAGTTAGCGTAGGAAAACCTTAACAAATGATGGCTAGATGATATAAAACAAACTGCTGGAAGAAACTGGCATCAAACTGCCCTGAATATATGGAAGACGATGAAAGAGGCTTATATTCATGAGTGGATGAACGAGGGCTCAGAAAGAAGAAGAAGAGACTTGTAAAACTAAACATTAAGTGTATTAACGGAATTGTCTAAAAATAATAGAAAATAAAAAAAATATATATTATACATTTTTTTTTTTTTTGGTTATATCAAGTTGAGGCAGAATGAAGTCTCTAGTTTTAAAGCATCTATTGAACTATTGAACCATCTACGACGCGTTTTGCGCGGAAACATTCTGCTACTTTTTAGCTTTTAGCACAGAACAATATGGTGAATTTCACACACAGACCTTAAGTTACACCCTTATAAGATGATGATGATTGTCCAGGAGTTAAGCTCACAAGACTGCGTGAGACGTACAGGTACAGATGCTTTCAATGCAATGCAATCTTAACAGCTGTACCCTATGGCGTTATAGTGTGGACTAGCGACGAAGTGCATTTTCACCTCTCTGGCACAGTAAACGACTAAAAATCTTTGAGAATTTCACCAAAGGCCACTTCACAACTCTAAAGACAATGTGGTGCGCTGTGTTTTCTATAGGCATTATTGGGTCTTGTTTTTTTGAAGAAAGAGGCTCAATTGTAACAGTAAATTCTGCTTGCTATTGCAAGATGTTGGAGATCTTTTGCAGCAGTTGTTTTCCGGTTGCCTGATCTCGTTGCAAAGGGATGTCCCACAGAACTTTAAATCTCCGGATTTGGCTCCCACCAATTTTTTTCTGTAGAGATACTTCAAAGGTGAGATGAAGTGAGCTTGACTTTAAACCATGGAAATTTTAAAGGATGCAATTGAGAACACAATTGTCGGAATTTCTCAAGAAATGCTAGCGAGAGTGGCCGAAAACTTTGTGAATGTGTATCGCCGTAGTATGTACTTTTAGAAAATTAAAAAAATATATAATTTTTACCGTTTACTCACAATTCATTCGACAAATTTGGGAAGTTAAGGTTACATTGAGCCAATTGGAAGCTAAGAATATTATTTTTTACAGGTTTAAGTACTAGAATTTTGCAGTTTATATTTGGCTTGCCAATTGTTAGCAGTGTTTATACTGCAAAATTGTATGCTATCTACCAGCTTCTTCTCTACATCCAACTAAATGAAGGTACATTTTATGTTATGTGTACAGACTGGTTGAGTGCATTAAATGTCATTGATTATCAATATCCTGATTATTATTTGCTGAGGCAAATTCATTAAATTTTGCTTCAGGTGTCTGAATTAAATGTCACTGTTTACTTTGTTAGGATTCCCAGTTAGGTATCAGTGGTAATGAAAAAGTTGATGCACTTGCCAAATTGGCTATAACTAGCGCTGATAATGTTACAGACAAAGCTCGTGTTAGGGATGTTTGTAATTTTTTACAACAATTGATGGGGGTGGTTTGCTATTCAAGACAACAAGCTACGATGTACTAAAAGTGTCATTACACCGTGAAGTTTGTCATGCAAGCCGAAGCGTAGGGAAGAGGTTATCCTCACGCGTTTTTGCATGCATCGGTCACTGTCGATGGACTCACAGGCATTTGTTGGCATCTGATGTGGCGCCAGTTTGTGATATCTGCAATTTTTCTTTAATTGTTTACCATATCTTATTGGATTGTTGGCAGTTTTTGGAACAAAAAATTGCGTCTGAGTTATCACCCAGTTTGTCGACAGTCTTTGGCGATCAGATAGTTAAATTCAATTGTCTGCTCTAATTTATTCGAAGGAACAAATTGGGTATATGTATATAATTGTTAATTTGTTTGTGAATCCAGCAGTGTTTAGGACCTTTTACACTCTAGACACTGTTGGCATCATCTAGTCATTTTTGCTATAGTTTTTAATAGTTTGTTAATGTTTATTTTATCTTTGTTGTTTATTTATTTATTTAATTTAATTTTTTAATATGATATTTTACAGCGTATTATTTTACTCTTTTTATAGTTAGAGAAAAAAATTGGCATTAATAGTCTTTTTAGACTGATATGCGAAAAATCTAAACTAATTAAGCTCTAGAATTAAGATAGAAAACTTTGTTTAGACTTACGGCAATACCTTGTGGCATCTTTTTTTAGGAGGTTTGCAATCATCATTACTATTTTGACTTTGGAGAAGGCAATTTAGAATAGATTTTTGGATGCTGTGTTGTACCATTTTTTTAGACTGCATAATCATAAAATTCTGCTTCTACCAATGTTACTTCTGCTTACTATATTCTTAAGCGTGATCACCTAGAGCAATTTGAATTTTTCTCCTGTTATTATATGACCTAAATATTGTAGTTTTCTTTCTTGAATTGTGGGTGCGATCTTGAGTTGTTTGTTCATACGATTCAGAACTTTTGTTTTGTGGTGTCTTAGATTGCAACACGCACGATTTCTCTGATTGTATGAAATTGTCGAAGGACCAGTAAGAATGATATCTTACACAAATTATGCTTTAATGATAAGGTAGAAATTATACTCTGGTATCGCAAAGACTCTCTTTAATACTAATTTAAAACAAATAATTTACAAATGTATATACTCATTCAAATTGTGTAAAATGTGTTGTGATTGGTTAGTTGCTAATTAGGTAATTTGGGGATTCCTAGAAAGAATTGTTGGGAAAGTACCATATTAAATTATATTGTAGGGATTATTATTGTAGGAGATTAAACATACCTGGAAAGGATTATAAGAAATTTCATTACATAAAATATATTTCCTATCATAAATATAAATTGAATTTTTAGTAGGACGAGGGTGTCATTAGCACTAATCTGTTTATTACTCGGAGCATATAAGATCCGAACATTCCGCCGGCCTTGAAAGAAATCTTTTCAATTTTCGATGGGAAGTAGTCCTAGTTTGCTTATTGCAATTTTAGTGATGCCTGCTGCCGTTTTAACTGAGGCTACTCTGGCGATGCCATCCTTTCCTGGGTGTAGTTCCGTGATTCGTCCCAGCTGCCACTTTAGTGGTGGAATGTTTTCACCTTTTATCGCTACTAGATTCCCAATTTGTGCATTCTCTGCCACTGGTTGATTCCATTTTGATCGTTGCTGTAATTGGCAAAGATATTCTGAGGACCACCGTGTCCAAAACTGTTGTGTCATTTTCTGTATTCGTTGCCAATGAGATAAAGTATTTTCCTTTAGGTGAATAATGTTTGGTTCTTCTATCGTGCTGAAAGCTTCTCCAATTAGGAAATGGCCAGGGGTGAGGGCTGCAAGGTCTTCCGGGTCTTCGGTTAATGGCACTAAAGGTCGAGAGTTTAAACCTGCTTCTATTTGAGCCAATAAGGTATTCATTTCTTCATAGGTCAAGGCAGTTAATCCAGCTATTCGTTTTAATTGGGTCTTGGTTGATTTTACCGCACTTTCCCATAGACCTCCAAAATGCGGAGATCTAGGTGGGATAAAGTGCCAGGTGATGTTATCTTCTAATAGTGCATGGTTTATCCTGTCCTTGTGTTCTCTTGAATTCAGTAACTCTCGAAGCCTTGCAAGCTCGTGATGAGTTCCAGTGAAATTTGTTCCGTTGTCTGAATAAAGGTTTGATGGTTTTCCACGACGTGACATAAAACGCTTTAGTGCATTTATGAATGCTTCCGTGGTCAGGCTGCTCACTAATTCCAGGTGTATTGCCTTTGTTGCAAAACATACAAAGACACTGACATACCCTTTGGTTGTACGACTTCCCCGAGAATGTTGTAACTTTATTTGAAATGGACCACAAAAATCCACACCTGTGTTGGTAAATGCGCGACTTGGTTGCACTCTTGGTTGTGGGAGTTGTCCCATTACTGGTTGTAGTCGTTTTGGATTGACTTTGCAGCAACGTAAACATCTATGTAGGATCTTCTTCACTGTATTTCTGCCCGCCATCGGCCAATATGTTGATCGTACTGCTGACAACACGGCTTGAGCACCTCCATGAATCAGTTTTAAGTGTTCATAGTTGATAATGAGTTCCGTTAAAGGGTGGTTCCGTGGTAATATTATTGGATTACGTTGATTGAATGGTAGTTTTGCATGCATTAATCTTCCACCTACTCGGAGTAGCCCGTCTTCGTCGATAAAGGGGCTTAACTTCCGCAATCTACTTGACTTGTCAATCAACAGATTCTGTTTCAATCTGTATATTTCACCTTTGAATTCTTCTTTCTGTGCAATTCGAAGAAGTGCTGTTGTAGCCTTGCTTATTTCTTGTACAGTCAATGGGCCAGTAAGTTTAGGTTGCCCTTGAGAGTTGTGAATGTACCTGAGGCAGAAAGCTACTATCCTCTTTAATTTTGAGAGTGAAGACCACTTGGTAATAATACTGCTAATTTCTTCAATTACTGGAAGTGCTACTGCTGGTTTTTCGTCAGGAAGACTTTGTTCTATATCTTCTAACGATGGCCATTCTTCTTGGTTTAATTGTAGAAATTTTGGACAATGCCACCACAAGCTTGACTCCTTGAGTTGAGTTGGATTTACACCTCTAGATATGATGTCCGCTGGGTTGTTATGTGATCGCACATGTCTCCAATTTGTATTTGTCAGCTCTTGCACTTCAGTTACACGATTTGCCACATATGTTTTCCATTTGTTGGAAGGTGAGCGGATCCATCCAAGTGCGATGGTTGAATCTGACCAGTAGAATTCGTTGTCAAAGTTCAGCTTGAGTGCACTCTTCACTTTTTTTTGCCAAACGAGCAAGGATAACTGCTCCACTCAATTCCAGTCTAGGTAGTGATATTTTTTTCAATGGTGCAACCTTAGACTTTGCACATAATAGATTGGTGTTGATTGCGCCAAGTGTAGTCTTACATCTAATATATATGCAACAACCATATGCTGCCTCAGATGCATCGCAAAATCCGTGTAGTTCTAGGTTGCTATATTTTTGGTGCTCGTGTATGTGACGTGGTATTTGTATAGTATCAATAGATGTGAGATCGTCCTTGTATTGATGCCAAAACGTATGTATCTCCATTGGAACGGCTGCGTCCCAATCAATTTTTAGCTGCCAAACACGTTGCATTAGTATTTTTGCTCTTATTATGACTGGTCCAACCAAACCCATTGGATCAAATAGTTGTGCTATTTCTGATAAGATATTTCGCTTAGTGATACGTGTAGGTTGGATATTGTGCTTCACTGAAAAGTGCAGTGAATCACTACTTGAATTCCACAGTAATCCTAATGTCTTTATCACTGTTGTTTTTGCCATGGGTATTGTTGTTTCCTGGTTAATTGAGGTAATAGTGTTTAAGATTTGGTCGTTATTTGATCTCCATTTATGCAAATGAAATCCCCCTTTTAATAACATCTGGCTTAATTGACGTTGAAGCTCCTTAGCTTCCTCAAGTGAATCAGTTCCTGTTATACAGTCATCCACATAAAAGTCATTTTGTACAACAGCGGAGGCATGTGGATAATGAGTTTGTTCTTCTATTGCCAATTGTTTGAGACTTCATATTCATATGTCACCGTTTTTAAATTATATATTTGCAATGGTAGTGACGGATCTTCTCTCCATATAATTCGCAAATATTGTCGATCATCCTTATGTATCCAGATTTGTCGGTACATTTTGGATATGTCGGCGGTAATCACATAACGATGAATGCGAAATCTAAGCAAGATTGATAATAAATCTTCTTGTACTGTAGGGCCAACTTGAAGAATGTCATTTAATGATAACCCTGTTGTAGTTTTTGCGGAGCCATCGAATACGACTCTTAACCTTGTTGTCGTACTATCTTCCTTAATAACGCAATGGTGTGGTAGAAAGTAGCCGTTATTGGTATCATTAATTGGTTCCATATGTCCCAGTTTCTCGTATTTTTGCATAAATTCCACGTACTGCTTCTTGAGTACAGGCATTTTGAATAATCTCTTTTCCAAATTGTAAAATCTGCGGATTGCCATATTTTTTGAGTCGCCTAAGTTGTTAGGGTCAATGTTGAATGGTAACCGTACCACAAATGCTCCTTCGTCTGTTCTACATACTGTTTTGTTAAAGTGTTCTTCCGTTTTACAATGTGTGGTTTTAAGTAATGGGGTGTTCACTTCTTCTGACTGCCAGAACCTTTCTATTTGCGTCTCCAATGTATTCAAATTGCATGTAACCACTTCTGAGTTGTTAGTTGTTGGAATTGTTCCTGATGCTATCCAACCAATTTGTACGTACGTATTTTGCACTGTAACACCGAATTGGGCTGTGGTTAGTTTTATCTGTCCGATGCTTAGTAAACTGAGATATATTTCTGCTCCTAGCAATAAATCTATCCTTCCACGTTTGTTAAATTCTGGATCGGCTAACGTAATGTTTTGAGGTATGTTCAGTTGATTTTTCGAAAATGAATTAGCTGGTAGTTCTTGTGTGATCTCGGGTAATACGTAGAACTCAAGTTTAGCCTTAAATCCATTGATTCGTGATCGGATTGTTGTCACTAGTCTTTTAGTGATTGTTGTGGCCGTTGCGTTTCCGATACCATTGATTGGGAGACGGACTGATTGTGTGTTTATGTTTAAACTTGCGGCCAAGTCCTCCCTGATGAAGTTTGTTTGTGATGCACTATCCAATAGTGCCCTACACTGACGATGTTCTCCATGTTTATCGACTATGATTACCAATGTGGTTGATAATAGGGTCATTTGGCTTTTGTAGCTGTCATTGGTGGCAGAATAGCAATCGCTTGATGTTGATAAATGTGTATTTATCAATTCTTGTTGGTCATGTAATAATGTATTATGTTTTTTATCACATTTTGTGCATTGCCTGGATCTGCACTCATTTGCTCCATGATTTTGTTTTAAGCAATTGAAGCAAAGTTTTTGTTTTTTGACCTCTGCCCTTCGGTCCGCTATATTTAAATTGTGGAATGCATTGCATCGGTATAGCTCATGTTGATGCTGGTGACACAACTTGCATTTTGCTTGAGTGTTAGTGTATGAAACGACTGAGTGTCCTTGATGACGATCCGTTTTTGGAGTTTGCACTCGTTGTAGTTGTGTCCTTTGACTTTTACTGGCGTTTCGGGACTCAAGGACTTGGCAGCGTTCTTGTAAGAAGTTGGTTAGTTCTTGAACTGATGGATTCGTGCATTTTAGACGATATTCTTCCCATTTGTCTTTTGAAAGTGCATCTAATTTGATTGTTGATAGATGTAACAATAAAGTATCTCTTGTTGGTTCGCCTAATACGTCTAAAGCATTGACGTGCTTTAAGAATGTGTCGATGTGAGATCTAATTGAGCTGGCGGAGTCTTCTTTAACCATAGGCAGTTGAAATATTTTATTTATATGATTTTCTATGATTAGTTTTTTATTTTCATATCGGCTGCGTAGTGTTGTCCAAGCTATGCCATAGTTTGCATCGGTGATTGATAATGCTTGAATTGTATTTGATGCTTCACCCATTAAGCAAGATCTCAAGTAGTGGAATCGTTGCACGTTGTTCAGAGAACCGTTTTCATTTATCAATGAATCGAATGTACTGTAGAATGTTAACCAATCTTCTAGAACCCCTGCGAATGTGGGCAATGTTATTTTTGGCAGTTGCACTTGTTGTGAAGTTGAATTGACTGATAATGCTGGTGTATCAGTTCTAATTATTGGTTCACCACTCAAGACATCTTCTATTCGAGATGTTAATTCGAAATACTGGTCTTCAAACGTTTGTCGATTTTTTGCTTGATCTTCTGTGTCATCCAGCTCCTCTATTTTTGATTGAATTTCATTGTAGTCTGAATACACCAATGTTAATAAACGACTTCTGAGCTGCCTATAATCCCGTTCTGGATTGTCGAGAAACTTGTTGAAATATGTTTCTAATTGTGTTGTGCGAGTTTTAAATGTCTTGCGTTTCAGGGATAATGCTGCTATTTCGGTTTTTGACATCTTGAGTTCAACTATGGATGAGTTGATTGCTTGATGCACTTTGACTATTCGATGACTCAGGTCTTGATTTAAAATCCGGTTCGATTGGACCAAATGTTATGTGGTGTCTTAGATTGCAACACGCACTATTTCTCTGATTGTATGAAATTGTCGAAGGACCAGTAAGAATGATATCTTACACAAATTATGCTTTAATGATAAGGTAGAAATTATACTCTGGTATCGCAAAGACTCTCTTTAATACTAATTTAAAACAAATAATTTACAAATATATATACTCATTCAAATTGTGTAAAATGTGTTGTGATTGGTTAGTTGCTAATTAGGTAATTTGGGGATTCCTAGAAAGAATTGTTGGGAAAGTACCATATTAAATTATATTGTAGGGATTATTATTGTAGGAGATTAAACATACCTGGAAAGGATTATAAGAAATTTCATTACATAAAATATATTTCCTATCATAAATATAAATTGAATTTTTAGTAGGACGAGGGTGTCATTAGCACTAATCTGTTTATTACTCGGAGCATATAAGATCCGAACAACTTTGATATTTGACACTTTGTCCGTCCAAAATATCAAAACATGCGTTTACAACACCACATTTCAAAAGCCGTTGATTTTTTATGTTTAGTTGTATTAGAGTCCATGCATCCATTCCATAAAATAGACCAGCAAATACGTAACATTTTACCATTCTGGTACGTAGTTCTAACAAAAAAACACGCGTTTTGAGGAATGTACTAAACTACTGTTAACCGCCAACTGCCATCAACTAAAATTTATTTGAGTATAATTATGTATAATATAATGTTCCAACCATTAATGTATTAACTCAAATTTACCTTATAAATGTTTATGATGGTTGACATGCCACAAGCGCACTAAAATAGAAGTACTAATTTTGAAACATTTAGTATTAGTAGTTACTAACTTTGTAAAAAGAAATAAAAAACGTAGAAAGCACGTGAGAAATGAAATTGGAGCACAGTATTGATTATTAAAAAAACATATATTGATGAGGGGTGCATTAAAATGTAATTGTGAAAGAAAAAGGAGGCCAAGAATAATGATAAATGAAGTAAACTATAGTAAATCAGTGACAACCATCACTGTTTATATTTTTTTTCTTTACAACTATGGACCTACAAGCTTAGTTATACTTGTTGGTTTAACTTCTTGCTACTAAAATACATTACTTGTAACAACCAAAAAACCTACCTAATGGATGTTTTTTATGAAGTGTAGGTTTATACAAACAAGCAAGCGGATCCGAAATAGCATTGCGCAAGCTATACACAGAAATATATTGCGACGTCTGGAGAACAAGATACACAAATATAATTGAGAAAATAGGACTAAGGTTGCTTAAAACACTAACGACCAAAGACTAACAGAAGGAAATTCAAAAACTACTCCTTAACCCAGTACTAGGTATTGCCTAAACTAAAGATAGATCCAGTACATATAGCCTTATTCAGACTAGTGGAAGCAACGGCAGTTAGTAGCAAGATAAAATCCCCGTAACGTAGCGGGATCCGATTAAATTTTACCTGATATTGGCAAAGCAATTGCGGAACACACCTCTGAAGTGATATGAAAATATGCAAATAAAACACTAAAATTAGAAGTATTCCTATTATAGTGGAAGGGTATCGACCTAACTTTGTTTTTATTAGTGCAATACCTACCCACCTGTTAGTAGAAAAAAGATCTCAAAGAAATAACCAAACAACACTATGGAGTGCAACTAGGGACAAGCCTCTCAGCAAATAAAAACAACAGTGGGATGAGAAAGCGGACACTAGGAAATGGACAAAGATGCTAATACCAAAGGTAGAATTATAGTTTAAAAAGAAACACGGCGAAGCAAATTACTTTCAAACTCATTTTATCACAAGACATCGGTGTTTTGACTTCAACTTGAAAAAAATGACAGTTAAAGAGAACAATATCTGCATGTGCTGTGGGGCAATAAACACTCTTGAGCACACCGTACTTGAATGCAAAAAGTGGGAACAAACAAGACAGTTATTAAAAACAAATAGGCAGAAACCTTAAGAAACAATAGTAAGCTGCATCCTGGAAAATGAAAATACTGGCAGGAGATTGATAAAATCATTACTGAGATCATTGAAATGAAAGAGTGCAACAAGTAGAAGCATACAATGTTTAACGAAAGAAAAGAAAAGAAGGTTTAGCCACGTCGAAATAATTTCGACAAGCAGGACAAGCAATTTCACCGTGTGTCTATGTAAACAAGGAGGGGAAAGAAGAGTTAACCCTCCGTTTTGCCTCAAATCTGAATTTAAGGTTTTGTCTCTTTAAAATATGATGTGCAAAGTAATAATAGTGGTTCTATTTTTTATCAATAAGGAATACTAAAAGCGCTTAAATACTCATATTTGAAACACGTCTAAAAGAAGAAAAACGTAAAGAATGCGGCATACGCATAAGAGTTAAACAAAACTCTTTAAGGGTCTTTCAACGGTTTTATTACTTTGACAAGAAAAGTGATACTAATAGTGCAGAATTTCACTGCAGTCACAAACTGGCAGTTACTGGATTTTGGTAGAGCAATCTTCCAACAATTGCAAAGCAAAAGCTTCTGCGAAAAAAAACAATGATCAAATGACAAGAAATCATCTTTCCTAACTGCATGCACAACGTAGGCACAAATGCGGAACGACATGGTCAATTCAAGCTAATTAGAATGAAGAGTTGGCACGTTTGAACCATTTAAGTTTCTAGGAGTTAACGGACTTTTATCTTAACAGAAAAAAATGTATCTCAGCAAGGACATTTTTGTTAGATTAACTTTAATTAATGTACATGAAAGTCTTAGTACTTTAACACATACCGGGCAGCTGAAGAGTAGTTAAGGTTAATATTTGCTTATAGTAGTAACAAAGTAACACTGAATATTCTGCCATCTTTTTTTAATATTTAATGCCATTTAATTGGAAGCAAATCTTTATATTATTCAAATTTAAATATGCATAAATTAAGCTTTTTTATTTCACTATGTAACTGGATATTTCACAACAGCCACACATGTAGTTGTGCAAATAATAATATAATAACATATTTTTAATTTTAAATTAATAAAATTAATTTAGTTTTCAATCACTTCATTATAACTAGTATTATAAAAATAAACAAGTTGATAATATTGAATATAGCTACATAAATTAATTGATTCTAATTTACATTTCAAATATTGCATATTAATGAATAATAACT
This sequence comes from Tachinus rufipes, assembly GCA_963932245.1. Lineage (NCBI taxonomy): Eukaryota > Metazoa > Arthropoda > Insecta > Coleoptera > Staphylinidae > Tachinus > Tachinus rufipes. Next base: position 93,122,126 of record OZ010743.1, read on the forward strand.
AAAACTTAATTTACCTCATTTATTGTATACAGCTTCTGTATTTTTATATTTATTTCATGTAATTTATATAGCATATAAATAATCCAATAGTAAAAGTAAATCAATTTCCCCTATAAATAAATTCAATGCTAGTCCAGTGGATACACTACTACCAATTATCTACATGGATAAAGAAAAATACATACAGACTGGTTTTCCTCGCAAAAAAATATATAAGCGAACCACCACTGGAGGTATAACCGATAGCCGACAGACTGTATTTAACCCAGCACGGTCGAACGATCACAGATTTTTACTATATATATTTTTTTTTATTTGTGTGAAGATAATGCGTGTTTTTTTTATTAAAGTTACACGCATCATTTCTATATGAATTATTAACTCGCCTCGTCTAGATAGAAAAAAGTTTTCCTTAGCACTACCGCATCGAGGACACTTTTTTCCCTTTACTTTTATGGCTTATTTAATGTTTATAGCAGCATTTAGATTAATTACTGTATCATTATTAAATAAATTATCCCAAAACGCACCCAAATGAAAAAGTGTTAATAATTTATAACGATAATATGCCACTTTTTGCTTGTATTATTTATGCCTCGCATGATCAATATTGATGTATTATAGCGTATATTTTTTCAACTTAAATAATGAATATAATTAGATTAGTATGTACTACTAATATTTTTTTATATCTGCGACGTATTATTAATTTCTATTATAGTGAAATATATCTGTCGAAAAAATGTATAATAAGAATGACTCATGCATGCAGTGATTGTTGTGGATTTATAACACAAGAATGGGCCCTAACAACGTATAACTTATCATAATTTGTAAGATGTGGCAGATGAATCACTCGTCAGTTTCACAATAAACATGAAATATCTATCTGTATACCTGTTCGACATAATAATAGATGTTTAAAGGATGACTGGTGTCAATGTGGCTTACCTGTCGTTGGGAATTCTAAGTTGGGTTTTTTAATTCACCGGGTGTCAAAAATTGAACAATCTAATATGCGATAACCAAACAGAAGATTATAGACAAATTTGATGTGATGTGATTTCTTCAATGGATTGATTTAGAAAAAAATATATAACTTAAACAATTTAAATTGTCAAATAGCAACATCATCTTTTAAAAGTTTCTTTGAATGTTAATTATAGATATATTTATAAGTATAAAAAGCTGCCGGGTGGTCGATTCTACACTTCAAGCACGGCCGTTAATTATTATGTGGATCGGTTATAACCACATACACGACATTTGTGGTTTTGGTTGAAAACAAATTTAAATAGACGAATCATTTCATGTTATTTCTTCTTCACACTCTGACGGAAATTTAACTTAGAACACAGCGAAGATAGAGATGAAATATCATTTTTTATCAAACCCTATTTGGTAATTGAAGGGTATATAAAATTGCAGTTTAGTACATTTTGATAATTGATAAAGATAGATGCAAATAATTAGTAAAGTGTATTTACACTGGCTACTAAAACATTTAATTATTTTAAATTATTCAATTTTAATGTCACAAGTAGTCTATTATCAAATCTATTATCAAAAATTACAACGAGTTTTTATTGTCAGCGGCTAAAAAAATTTTTAGTTTAAACACCAAAATCTTTGTTTATCGAACATTAATTATCTAAATATAACTCGCAGTTTGATTAATAACCTATTATATTTTTTTGGTTTATTTAATAAGAGGTAGACATAATTTGACGTAGTTAGAAGTGGCAGTACAACGCTACTATAAGAAACACGCTGGAAGAGGAGCATGCAAGTTACATATAGACTTCACAGCGTGGGCACAAATATGGTGCAATGCATTAACGATTGGCAAGTGCTAGAGAACGAAAATCTATGTGATCATCAAGGCATCATGCATACTATAGAAAGATAACAAAACCCAAACTTCAGGTATTGTAGACTACCAATTGTCTCACGACAGGAATAGATTTGTCTAACGACAAAGAATTATTGTTCAAAAGAAATTTTTTGTGAGTTATTACTCCTTTCTCCATATGAGTTAATGTAGTGTAGCAGCTATCAAAATTAAAACTTTAAATCTTCTTAGTGTACTTGGGTTGGTTGACAATTTTTTTTCCTGACTTAATGTTGATTTGCATTCAAATATAATTTGAGCAGTTTTTAAATTACTGTTGATTTTATCTAAAATTATATGTCCGTCATCGACAAAAAGAGCGGTGATCATACTTCTGTCTTTATCATAAAAAAATGCATAGATTATCATCAGTGTTAACAAAATTCAGTATCTTTAAGAAATTTGAAACCTTGTTATTCTAATTTTTTGAAACTTGTTTCTCAGTTTGTACACTCGTTTTGATCTATCATGAAGATTTTTATGTTGATAAAGATATTTTTTATCACATCAAAAGTTGTTACTTTCTAACATTTGGGTACTGCATTGATCATTTAATTGTCTCTAACTTTTAGTCCTGTGGCACCTCATTGTCCACGGTTGAAGTCTTCATTTTTTTCAAACCGGTTTTTTAGTATTATCCCGATTCAAGTTGTTTTGCTTTGGACTGTCTTTGGTAAAATGACTTTTTTGTTTAGTTATTTTTATGTCACATATTTAGTACATGGCATAAATGCAAAAAAATTGACTTGAATTTGGCTTTATACTTGTAGCTTTTCTGTTTGTCTTGAAATAAAGGCATTCTGGATTGAATCGGACTTGTCGAGATTGTCTTTTTTTAATCGTATACGTTTGACAAGTTTGGAGAAAGTTGTCTCGGGAGTAGTCAGTTTCACATTAAAATCGACAGATACACTGGAGGTAAAAACTAAGATTACTAAGCGATACCGATTACCAAATGGTTTAAGGAAAGAATAGCAACTGTAACTGGTTCTGCAAAAAAGCTCACAGAAAACTTGCAAGCCTTACAATGAAGATGGATGATGCAGAAATAATAACATTATGGCATATTGGCTAAGAAGGCAGAAAATTTAGAACGATTATTTCAAATACAGGCGGACTCAGGGCTAACCAAAGACGTATACAGGTGCTGGAGCTATACTTGATTATACTGTACATAGACTTAATATGGCAGGACACCTTGAAAAAGCAATGTACAAATAAATCATCATAAAAGCAGAGAGAACAACCGATCTTTGCTTTCATGGACGACTTACTAATTATAGGTGTCTCACTCCCGATTAACGTTTTAATAAAAGAAATAGTTCTCCTACCTACAGTCCAGAACGAGACCGCGTTGAAGGGGGACGGCGTAAAAAACAAAAAGCTAATCTGAAATATCGCAAAATGGATCAGTGGGAAATTTGGTTTAATAAATTACTACGTTATCCAAACCTTGACAAGACGAGGGTGCTTCAATAGTACATAAAAAGATTTAAAGAAGTAGATATGAACGCCGTCTATTACTGCGGACATCTAAACACCGTCGACTGCACTTAGGTTTTTTTTACAATAACTTTCCTGGTTAGGTTTTTTTCCAAAACCAAAAGAAACAAGTTCTTTAAAAGTTTGATGTTTAATGTTTAATGTTGAGTATTTTGCAGATCAATCACTGTAGAACAGCATATGCAGCAGTTAGTGCGTATGCTGTCATACACGACATTGATATCGCCCTTGCCAAGGAACCTCAGATTTAAAAGGAAACGGTAAAATTATTAATTATTTTGTGCAGATAGTTGTTTGTAGCCAAATCATGTAACTCTTGCACATGTATTGTAGCAAAACACGTGCTTAATCTAATGCTATTATGGAGATGATTTAGTTCTCGAATCCAGGTACCTTATCTACGACGAACAGAGATTTATACCTTATGTCAAGTTCTTGCCAGCATATTACGATAAGTGGATCTTACGATGCTAATCATAGGGTACAAACGCATGCATATCCAAATAAATCGTAAGAAATTTTTAGAATTTATAATAGAATCTAATTTTATCATAATAAACAAATGTAAAACGCGCGTTTTGTTTTGAAATACGTTGCATAGCAAAATTATTGACTGACTAGCAAATGAGAAAATCAGCAAAAAGATAAATAAATGGTACATGTGAAACAAAACAATGATGTTTAATTACGTTTTTCCTGGAAAACAAAAACTGGAAAAAAAATAACTGTTTGTTTGTCTATAGGTGGCAAGAACGTCACATGAGTTGGAAATAATGACAAACTTAGTAAAAAGTGGGCTAGAACTAGGGTATAGAACCAGTCTTAGGACATACAACAATGCCGTAATGAAAACTAAAAATAACTTTTGGAACCCACAGATTAAACTTACATGCTTCTTCCTTCAATCGGCTTTAAGCAAAGATTGCACTGAAAGCATTAGATTCCTGTTGACACAACGCTAAAAATATAGAAAACCAGTCAAAGGTACTTTGCAAAAACTACTGCAGACAAACTTTTCGGGCTCTAGGTTAATGGAAATTCTTGATCTAGAGGACCTTGAATTAACAAAAGAAAACACAAATGGAACTGGAATAAGAAAAACATCATAATTAACAAAGTTTGCTAAGAATGAGGAATTAACACGTTTGGAACCAATGAAGTCGACAGGGATATATTCTATGTAACAAAATGGGTTACTAGTTCTGAGTTTTTACAAGACAGGATACTGAAGAGTTAAGCATCAGCACTAGTAGGTCTACCTATCAAAAAAAATTTGGGTATGCATAAGCTAGTGAGCAGGTGCAAGAAAATTGCTCTGGATAAATTGTAGAACATTGAAAAGGCATTTGATAATACTACGTTTAAATTTATTTCAATGGCAATGAAGAATTAAAAAATAAAATCTTTTGTTTAATAATAAGTAAATTCTGTGCTTAAGACTCGGATATTACACTTAGTAGAAAGACTGTAGGAATTGAAGATGGGTGCCTACAGGACGGTGTGTTTTTACTTTCACTATGGTGCCTTGGTATGAATGATCTACTACTACATATATAACGACAAAAGTGATTTTGCCTTAGAATACGTTGATGATCTTACTGTCCGAAAAATTTGGTGCAATCTTATCCAACATAATGCAAAGTGCACTCACAATTGGTATGCCAGAAATTTGAACGATTGGCTATACTCTAGTCGACCGATTATCATTTTGTCCGGTAGTCAAGTAGCATTACTGGCGGTACGTTTGTGATTAATAAAATTTAAGTTGGTTATTGCTTGTATAAACAGATTGGAATTATTGGCAACAATTAAGAGTATACTTCTGGTCTGGCGATCAAAAGACTGGTATAGAAGGAAACCTCATGGCATCAGCTTATTAAAAACGAAGAACAGGGAGAATTATGCTTGCAGTGAAAAGTCGCTTTGGAAAAAAGCAGTACAATTTTAAAAATAGATTTTGTTTTGTTATTAAACAAAAGCTTTTTGGCTCTTGGATTTTTGCTTAAAATTTACTGGTATTGCCATCCGAAACGTAAATACATAGTATTTTTATAATTTTTTTTTTTTAATAAAGAACAATGTAAAAAATTGAAGTTTTTTTTTAAATTGAAGTCAAAGTACAAAGCGATTGTCAAAGTAGAAGTTTTTGATTGCTTAAGAAATTCTCATGTTTTTATTGTTGGTGGTTGTGGATTTTGTTTTTAAAGTAGTTTTTGTGCCATTAAAAACCTAAAAACTTATTCTCTGAAATTGAAGCCAAATTTGTGTTAAACCACTAAAAATTTAAATCAGAGAATAATTACACTCAAAAATTTCCCAAAAAAAAATATTTGTTTTTGCGTTTTTTTATGTTTATTGAATTGAGATTGTAAACACGAACTTACTTGACCATCAAAGAAAAATCTTTGTGCACGCACTTTTGCTTTTATCAACAATGTTGAACAAAATTGCATCCCTTTGTTTCACTCGAAAGTGGTCAAATAAAAACGCACATTTTATCAGTACGTTTTTTTCCATGCAATAAAGCTCGTAAATTTGCCTCTCCTTAAATTCAGTTATTGTAAATTCTATTACATACGTATACGTATGAAATAGTATAGTAAAAAGAACAATTTTATAAAATACTTGGTAACAATTTATTGATTATAATGTAATATTCCAACGACCTCGTTTGAAATTTATTGCAAGACATAATAAACATATCTATATTTATTATGTTAATAATTAGATTACTCTTGATATAGATAAATGTCACTGTGTATAGCATTAACATTGGAGTAAATTTGGTTTACTAATGATACAACTAATAAATAATTTAAAAGCGTTTATTGCATCAGATTTAAATTTTAATATGGTTACAAGCTAAATTATAATAATTATTTGGACCTTGTATAAACAGTCAATAATATCTTATATCATAATCATTGCATTTGTAATTATTCTACGTTAATGCTCAAAGTAATACTGTGCAAATAATAATATTTAAAATATTTTTATATTGTTTTTTCTTTTTATGTAATAGATTTTTGTTTAATACAATTTGTTTTCATTATTAGTCACAATGGACTGCAGGATTTAACTCAATATTGTTGTTTTTAAAAGTAATTGTATGCATGTTAAAATCCAGTCTGTTAGCTCTGTTCAAAATTTCATAAGCTAATAGAGGAAACAATTTCGTTTTAAAATGGGAAACGAAATAGCAATGCAAATGATTAGCTTTGTTTGGATACATAATAATAAATATCGTTTTGTTGAGTTAGCATTTATTAATAAAACAGAACGCTACGCAAAGCCGGCACATATGAAAATGTAACTTTTGTGCAAATATAATTTGCAAAGAGTGAGCCAGGACCGGGTTTGAGGGAGAGGGAGAAACCCGGCCAGTCAACGTAGTCATAGTCCATCGGCAGCATTCAAATACTGCACATGGTCTGGTAGGTAGCTAAAAGCTTTAATCAAAGCGTTTAATGAAATAAGTGATTTGTTTAACAATAAAGTTTGCATGAACGGTTACGAATTTGAACTCTCGACCTCGGATACAGTCAAGGGCGGACATACAGATCCGACTGCATTTTGCATTTTTACAAATTGCAGTGCTTCAACGGAGATATACAACATCGATGCTTTTAATTCCCTCCTCTCTTCTGTTTGCATTTAAATTGATTTTTCTGCATTTAAGCAAACTGCAAAATGATATTGTTTCCTACAGGAAAACGAACTTTGTTTGCATTTGAATTTCAATTAAATCCTTGTCTTGTTTCATAATTATAGAATCAGTACAGAAAACTTTAAATTGAATTCAAAGCTTCTATTATAAATCAGAAATAATATAAATCACATTCAGATTTAAATTATATTTTGATAGTTATGTTTGTAACATATTTACAATTCTTAATTGCAATAATGTCAAGGCTTGAGGTCAATATAATGCCAGTATTACATCCTCAGCGTATGTAATATTAAAATCACATAAATTAACCACAAAACAAAGAAAACAAAAAACATCATTCCCGGCAGACATAAACGTATGGTATTAATTTTTCCAAATGTTAATTGGCTTGGCAATAAAACGTTCATGTTGAATATAATCAATTTAAATATATGCAGTAAATGAACGTGTAGTAGTATTTTATTCGCTTAATGATAAGTTACAACTTGTCATTGCTACCTAGGCGACTGTTTTGTCGACATTAATTACGCTCAAGTAGTAATATTTATCAGATTAGTCTAAACGAAGCTTTACAAGTATTTTTACCTGCAGGGTTTCAGTGCAACAAAAAGCTTTAATTGTCAAGTATTTGTAATTAAATTAGAAATTCAAATGCTTATTGACTCGATTTATTCGGTGAGCATCCATCAAGTTAATGGTATTAACTGGAATCAAATGCGGATCAATATGTTGCTTGTATAACATGCAGTTTTTTTCTTGTCTTGCGATATAAATGTAGTAAAATACAATTAGTTGTTTTAATATTATAATAAGAAACATTTTGATGGTATTTTTTTAATAGAGTATTATAACTATAACTATTATAGTTTTTCAATATATTTGAAAATAATTAATAAACTTCACTTTTACACAAGACATTTCTAGTTTATTCTTCACTTGGCGTTAAACTATTTGTAGATTTATTTATGGTTATGATCTTTGTATTTATTTGTATTTACCGATTTCAACAGTTTTACACTTTGGGTTGTTTGGGCTTGTTAGCGGGGCTGGTAAAGATGATTTTTGTATTTTTATATACAGGGTGTCCGGAAAATACGTGTACAACGTTTGACGACAGACTCCTGACGTCAAAATAGGTCGATCTAAGCCGACTTAGTTATATCCTAAATTGTCTCGTTTAGCCGGTAGAGGGCGTCAAAAAAAACAAAAGTATAACAAAGTTGAAAGTATCTATTGTAAGAAACTAAGTAAAACAAAAACATTACTTAAGCAAATGTGTAAAATGACCGCCATCTTGCTGAATACACTTATTAACACTCTTTAAAAAATGATATTGGACCTTATCTAATGTCTCGGGATTATTAAAATGGTTGCCTGCATTTAAAATCCGCTGCAATAAATCATCGCGTGTGTTTACCGGAGTCTTGTAAACTTCTGTTTTAATAGCGCCCCACAAAAAGAAGTCACACATATTTAACTCAGGAGAACGTGGTGGCCATTTTACTGGTGCATCATTGCCTCTTCCAATCCATCGGTTGGGATATTGATGATGTAAGTATTGCCGAACGGCAACGGAAAAATGGGGCGGGGCACCATCATGCATATACCACATTTCCCTCCGAAGTAAAAGGGGCAAATTCTCTAGAAGAATTGGTAATGTGTCTTGCAAAAAATTTAAATAAATATTTCCATCTAACCTGTCTGGAATAACAATGGGACCAATAAGGTAGTGATCAATAATACCTGCCCAAATATTAATTTTAAATTGATGCTGATGATGTGCAACTTTAATGACATGTGGATTTTCATCGGAATAAATATGTTCGTTGTGCAGATTGGTTACCCCAGATCTTGTAAAGCATGCCTCGTCAGTAAACATAATTTTTCTACAAAAATTTGGAACAAGGATTCTTTTGTTTCTAATAAATTGACAAAATGTAAGCCGCATGGGGGGATCAGTCGGTAAAAGTTCCTGGACTTTTTGTATGTGGTAAGGATGTAACAACTGTTCTCTTAAAACCTCATTGACAATCGTTTTAGGAACATTTAACTCACGTTTTAAGAGACGGGTACTGGTACTTGGTTCTTCTTCAACTCTTTCCAGAATCATCTCTTCTGTTTCCACAGTTCGAGTTGTTCGCATACGACCCCTGCCTTCAAACTTTTTCTCAAAACTGCCCGTTTCCCGAAGATGACGCTCAATATTGGCAAATGTTTGGTGATTTGGTATTCGACGGTTAGGAAACCTCTCCATGTAAACCCTAACACTCTGACGCCCATTTCCTTGACAAAACCCGTATACCAGGAGCATGTCAACTTTCTGAGAGTTTGTATAATTTTCCATTTTTAATGGTAAAATAAACTTGTAATTCAAGAATGTTGATCGTATACTTGAGTAAATTTCATAAACTGGTGACAATTTGTCAATAATTGTCAAATTATTAAACGCCATAGCAACAAGGTCACTTAAAAAATTATTGTTACAGGTAATTTCTTTTTAATATTTACAAATTTTTGACGCCCTCTACCGGCTAAACGAGACAATTTTGGATATAACTAAGTCGGCTTAGATCAACCTATTTTGACGTCAGGAGTCTGTCGTCAAACGTTGTACACGTATTTTCCGGACACCCTGTATATATATATATAATATTTTTTACCAAAATTGAGTAGAAAACTTGAGAAGATGCAAGTTAACTGATGTTCTAAGTAATGAAGAATGGTACAGTAAAATAAGGAAAAGGACAGAGGACCGAGAACATTGAAAGAAAGGTACGTAGACCTTCAAAAATTAAAACAGCAATTATTGCACTTAAAATAATAGCGTTGTTTTTGTGTACTTTAAAGACTTAGAGGACCATTATTATATTTTATAGTTTATAACTTATTAGTAACAAAAGATATGTTAAGTAGTATATATAACAAAAACTTTTATTTACTGAATAAATTAGCATTAAAAACTGAAATGGGCAAAAACACAAGTATTAGTTAGCAAAAACATCATCAAGCATCAAAACTAGGACTGCTTTTGAGAACTTTAAACATGTTTTTTTTTAAGAATTCTAACAAATTTGAAAAAGAAAATTTACAAAAAGTGCATTCTGTCCGTAAAAACATACGGATTAGAAACTGCGACGCTAACTCAGACAAACGTAAACCAATTAAGAACCCACTAAAAGTTTATGGAATAGGCCATGCTGGGAGTGTCTCTTAGAGATAAAATACGGACTGAGAAGATAAAGTAACAAATAAAAATAGAGATTGGCAGACCACGTAGTTAGGCAGGACCACAGCAGATGAAGCACCAAAATACAACAATGGAGACCTAGAACTGCAAAGAAAAATAAAGGTAGACTGCAGAAAGGAAATGGTAGGAAGAAGATGTTCACAAGTTGCGCAGAACATAAACATATAGAGAAAAATAGAAAAAACGCATTTCTAGCAAGGCTCTTTCCGCTTAGTTAGTTTCTATTTGCTTTGTCAATGCTATAATATTCTTTCCAGATAATAAAGAAGATATATAGTTGTTAGTTAAACAAGTCAAGAAAATAGAAGAATTTTATAGTCAGAAATAGAAAGGTACGACAATAGAAATAGAAATATGCATATCATTAATAAAAAAATTTAACATAATAATTAAAAAGCAATATGGGTACCAAAAATGCAAAGGAACCATTCAGATTTTGGAAAAATTTATAAACCTTATTAACATCAGTCTTGATAAAAACATGCATGCTCTATGCCTGTTTGTAGACTTTTCCAAGGCATTTGATACACTGGATCATGAAAAAATGTTGAAAATTTTAGAGAACTACGGGATAAAAAGCGATTTAAAAAATTGGATTGAAGACTATCTTAAAAACCAAACTTTTTATGTCAAATTTGAAAAAAAAACTGGCACAAGAAACATAGATCAAGCTCGATGTACTTCAAGGCAGTATTCTAGGCTAAACATGTAAGCATTTTTTGTATGCGGATGACACACTTATAATGTCAATTTACAAAAATCCTACACAAGCTTTAAAAAATTTACAACAAAACGAAGCAGAATTTGTTTTAATAGATCACTGTTCTCAATGCATTCATATGACTTCAACACTAGCAAAATACAACTGTACGAAAAAAATTGACAACGTTAAACAGCAGCAATACCTGGGAATTTTATTAGACTAATGCCGGTATGACACTGATCTATAATTCTTTATTGAATTATATATATAAAAATATTTAAATATTAAAAAGTCTGTAAAATGCACAAATAATCATCAATCTTATTGTAGATTGAAATTTTAAGAATATTTTTAGTTTTTTTTAGAATTAACACAAAAAATGTACGAATTAACAGTTTTTAAAAAATAGTTAGGTTATATTATAAATGCTATTACTCACATGTTATGTGTTAATTATACAGAAAACCTAAAAATATTCTTATAATTTCAATCTACAATAAGATTGATGATATTTTGTGCATTTTACAAACTTTTTAAGATTTAAATATTTTTATATATATAATTCAAGATATAATTATTGACAGTGTAATACGGGCATAAGATTTAAACTGGAAACTTCAAATCAGCCAACTCAGAAATAAATTAAAACATCTCACTTGTAATTTTTATTATTTGAAAAATTTTATACTTGACCAAACAATGGTGACTATCTAAAAACGCAAAACCAAGTGATGAAACACTTTTTTTGCCAACAGAAGAGTTTAGGGATATCTGTTGATTTGTACAAAGATGGTAAAATTTACAATATTAGAAAGTTATTTGAAGTCAGAATTGTTATGAACAATTTACAGGAGAAGAAAAATTGAACCACAATGAAACAAGATTTTTTTTAATAAAATACCCAAAAAGTTTTAAACGCGCCGCGCATCAATAGGAAATTTTAAAATTAAATTTAAGATGTGAATTTATAAGGAAGCGTGACAAGTTTGATATTGTAAATCATAAAACAACATACCACCATTGCTACTGACAAGCCTCAGGCTTAGTGACATCATTAAAAATGTCTATATTTATGGGAGGTGGTTTAGTGGGTAGGGCCCTTTTTGTATAAGAAGGGAAGTTTCACACTACGTCCATAAAGAATTTCACCTTCAGCAGAAAACAAACAAAAATAAGTATAGGAATAGAGAATAGACAAGACATGCTATGGGAAAAGATTGTTTTTTAAAAAACGTTATTGAAGGTATAGTAGAAGTTAAACCAAAAAGAAGGAGAAAAAAAGGATAAAATGACAGATGTACTGAGAAAATTTTAGCTTTATTTGTTTGTTTTTGGTTTTTGATTTTTTTCTTACGCTGTTCTTGAATTTTTCTAGTCTAAGTCTCTGTACAATTTGGGTTAAAATGATTTACAAATTTGTTATATGAAACACGCTTTCTACGTAAGCCAAAATTTTTATTACATTTGCTCATTTATTTAAAAAAACTATTTCTACCGGCACAGTAGAAGTATTTTCATTTTTTGCTTAACGCTAGAGAATTGCCGAATTTAGTCGCCCCATCCTGTTGAGTTGTGTGTAGTATTGTTATGAAAAAATATTAAATCCTATGACATCTACGAGAATATTGGTAAACCTTTCTCTCTAGAAAAATATTGACACGTACAGCGCTGTTTTTAAATTAAATTTGGTTTTTATAAGACAAAACGCCAATCAACTCAATATCCAAACAATAAGATTTTAGTCATCACTCTTTTTATATGTTGAACTACATACAATATTCTATGTCTTCATGTTTTTGGTTAAAGATTTGAAGTTACATTTAACGAGTAAAAAATTAATAAAAAACTGATTAAAAACGTCACTTTTTAAAAATTAATTGCAAAGAAACGACTAATTGCATCAAATTTCTACAAATTTGAGGACACAAATTGGACTTTCTTCTACATTGTGTGAAAATTTTATTGAATTATATTCAAGCGTTTTCTTGCTGAGTTAGATGCTGTGAACCCTTATAATAGCGCAACTTTTCTCCCCCCTTAATCTACATCTTTTTCTATGTTTTTATATCTTTTGTTTTTCTCAAGTTGAAACTTTTTTGTTGCATTAATTTTCAATTTTGTTATTCCTTGTGTGTCTCGTTGTTTTTTTTTATTTAACATACCATTGTTGCTAAATATATTTTTTTTGTCATGTGTCATTTAAGTGCGTCTTTGCTTAATTTTAATTAATTTTACTCTTAGTTTATCCATTATTTTTGTATTTTTATTTCTGTTATTCTTAGTCTAGTTCTGCTATTTTTCACAGGGGTTTTTATTTTATTTGCCTATACTTTTTCTTTTTGTTTTTTATTTAAGTGTTCATAATTTTGATCTATATAACTAACATATGAATCAAAATTATTCTTTGATAGTTCTTTCTTGTCAGATACTTGTTTTCTTAGGGCATAGTATAGTCTTATGTTGGTTTTTGTTTTTGTTTTCTTTGATTTCTATTTTGATTTCAATTTTTTTTTGCTTTGCTGGCTCAGCGTGCTACCTTGTTGTACCTCTCTGGTACTTAAAAATATTTTTAATATTTTATTTTTTGTTTGTACTATGTTTGATGTGTGTATGTGTTCTGATTGTTTCTAGCGTTTTCTTCTATTTTTTATTCAACGTTTTTGTGCTACGTCTGTTGCCTTTCATCTTCTTTATTTTTTTTTTCTGTATATTTTGCATCTGTTTCTTCTGTTTATTCTTCTAAGTATTTTTCTATGATGTTTTTTTTTTCTTTTTTTACCGAATTCATATTGAACGAGTTTGAATTGGAATATCAAAAAGTAAAGAGATTGAAAAATTTATGAAAGAACGTGTAATGGAATATTAAAAAAAAAAACAATTATTGTTAAAATTTGCTATTTTATATTTGCCACACATTCCATTTAACATTTGATGATTAAAATATTTTCAAAAAAATTGTTTTAAATTATTTTAATAATTTACAACATTATTAATTTCAAGTGAATCATTGTAGCTATCAATAAACCTATTGACATTTGCATTTCAATTATTCAAATATAAAAAAAAAATCAATGACTTTTGCAATTTTCTATTCATTAACCCACGGTTTTATAATTATTATTATGTCATCGGTTAATATTACAATTAAATTCATTACAATAATCTTTAAGCAAGGTCACTCAATACTATAATAAATAGATTATTTAATCAAGATCATAAAAATTATGTAAAATATGAATCCATTATAGATTATCTTAAAATATAGTTTCAATTAAATTAAACTATTACCAGATAATGTTATTGAAACATCAACGTGTATTAAAATATATGTGAATTAAGGATTATATTAAATATATCGACCATTAAGTATATTATTATATTATAGTGATCCGTACATAGATAGTACAAGTCATGGCCAGCGTTATGCTATTACCTTGAAGTAAAATTATGATTATGACTTGTGTGCATTATTATTAGAATTAAAAATAGTGTTGGAGTTAAGATAAAAAAGAGAACTGCAAAACTAAACGCAATTTTCCTCTTAGTGGAGCACGACAGCAGCATTTTATAATGACTAATATATAATTAAAAATTATAACATGTTACGGATTAATAAAACCATGCATGTTTTTTGTTAAATAATACATTAACAACAAATTAATAATGCATGCTTGTAATGTTATTATTATTAAATAATGAACTTGGCACGAGAATGTATTAATATATAAAATTAGCTTTTAACGAAACGTTTAGAAAAGTTATTTTATAAATAAAAATCTGAGAAAATTTACGATAGGAAGAAATGGTGCGTTTTATGGCTACCATCCTTGATGCGTTTTGCGTACATTCCGAGAATCGCAAGCGAGTTCCATGAAAGATTTTAAATTCTATTAGTAGTTCGCACACCTGCTTTCTGGAATGAACGAATTAAATTAAATCAGCATTAATCTATATTAGTTAGTATTGCGGATTACATTTAAATAAATACAGGTAGTTTATTTAATTGCATCTGGGCATAATGTATAGTTGCAATTACATCGAAAATTAATTTTGAAATGGTTAAATTAGTATAAATCTAGTTAATGAGACTACCTCCTAAGAAGAACTATTTATATTTTTTATCTCACCGAACTAGGTTTGTGCAAGCAGGTTACAGAAAACATAAACTAATATTATTCAATAGATTTCATTTTTCTAAACCTAATAACTTAAGTGTTTATTTTTTATATGCTGAAAGATCTTTATTACACAAATGTGTAAGTAGTTAAAATGGAAGCATTGCTTTGCAGTGTGCTTTTTCATTCTGGTAATTTATAATCATTTTATGACTGCACATAGAAAAAAGTTTGCGTTGTCTCAAGTATACTTGCAAAAAAATAGCCGGCACATAATAAGCCAGTCTCTTATCGCAAGACATCTGGTATTTTATTGCCCAATGACTTCGCCCAACAGTACGTCTAGCACGTGTCGTGTGATGCATTGCACCCAACAGTTGTAATATTATGTCAATATTAAAATGTAATAAATATATTCTATTATTGATTTAAGTCATGGCCTATACTCAATCAAACAATATTCAGTGAATACAGTCATAAATCATACATTTTAATACAACAAACTTGGAATATTTGAAAATTGCCTGAAGCCACTTATAATAATAATAATGATTCAAGTGTCGAACAGACAGAAATGTGGTGATACATCGAAATGTAAAAGTATAAATTGAGAATAAAAATACAATTTACAATTATGCACGGTCTTAAATGCGCTCATGCAAAACAAATTGTTTTCCGATTCTTTTTGTCATTATATATCTGTTTCAATTGTATGCATTATGTATGGAGTTTAAATTAATGCCTACAACATTATATTAGCTGTGTCAAATTACTTTATTTTAATCGATTTTGTTTCTGTTTGTCACTATTAAATTATCTTCGTTTGCAATGTTGTAATGATTTATTCTGCTATTTGACATTTTATGGCCATCATTTACTTTATTTCTAATTCACAAATAAATACATTTGAGTAAGGTAATGTTATTATAATGAAATTTAATATAACTCGAATAAAAGTATTATAATGAACAGTAGACACACACAACTAATAAAATAAGTTTACTGGACTATAATATTTATTTACAATTTTATACCGGTAGCTAAGCGTTTATAGCCGAGATAGTAGATCACGGGACAAGTCCAGTACAAGACCCATGAACTAGCGAATCCATAAATGCTGCTAACGTTTGTGTCGTATAATTTTTTTGTATGCTAATATTTAACTATTTAGAAAACATTTTTTTAATTTAAAATAATAAATTTAATTATAAAACGTCAAATGTCACATTTCAGGGATTGTTATAGTTAGTAAAAGTGATTAAAAAAACAGCTAGTGAGTGAATTTTTGTTTTCTTATTATTTACCGGACGTTACCAAGGGCGTTGTTAATTGTTATCGATCTAAGCCAACTGCTAAACTGGTAGCCGGTACTAGTTCAAAGTACAAAAAAGTTAATATTGTTAATTTATATAATTTTTTGTTCTCTGTTGCATGGGGTTTGTATTATGAATAGTTGTAAAAGGTAGACCTTAGTTGTCGTGGTCAAACTTTTTTCGATGTTGAGTGCTTGGACTATCAGCACTTGGACTGATTGCTAAAGTTAGGTTTGTTGCGTTTTTTTTTAATTGAAGCTTAACTATGTTTTTGGTGGTTTTGGTTAAATTTTTGGTCAACGTGGTGTTAGTGATGTTGTTTTGAGATGACATGGTCATCCTCAAAGATATTGAATAAACTAAGCAATTAGAGCTTGCATTTTATTTGTACACTGAACAAAATTGACTTTGGTGCTACTTGAAATAGTTCAAGTGTAGGACTTTAAATGACGCCAAGTCTTCATTGAACGGTTAGGGTTGTCCTTATTTGCTGTTGACTGTATGAAGCTTTTTATTCAAATTTGTTATGGCGAGTGGTATACTAGCTATCTAGATAGGTTCACGTACTGACTTGTTGTACTGTCTCAGATGTTATGGTTCTTATTATAAAGTTGTTTTATTTCAAACATTTTTTTGTAAAAGTTCAAATTTATTAATTTATTCTGTGATTATAAGCACGTTTTATGCCTGGTTGCACCAACGCAACTTAAAGTCAGCTAAGGCGGTTTTGCAATAAGGGTGCCTTAAGTTTGACATTTTGTTGTACCAATTAAATGTGACAGCGTCTTACCTTAGCATTAATATACGTTTGGCTACTGCGCCAAATAGATACAGACAGTTGTATCTTAAAAGTCCTAAAACGCAATAAAAATAATTTGTAACAATATTATTTTATAATTATTTAATTACTTACTTTAATATTGTTCTAACAATCAAAGTTGATTTCACTTATATTATTATTTTAAAATAATTTATTTTTATATACATTATTATTCATATGTCATCAATGTTTATACTTTTAATAAACATAACCAATAAAATAGAGCTTAAGTCATAAAAATCAACTACTTGAGATGTAAGGCTGACATGTGTCAATGTGAGATAAATTGTGTTGGTGCAGCGTTTTAAAGAGATTTTAAGATGTAAGCAAGCTTTAAGCTTTAGCTACAGCTTAAGGTGCGTTGGTGTAAACCGGCGTTAGTCTTTTTTAGTAATATGGAAGTTTATCTTTTTAGTAATATGGAAGTTTATCTTTGCTACATGAAGAATTTTAATTAGCACTTATTGTCGTTGGTTCTGTGATATTTTCTATGTACATAGTTAGTCTATTATAAGGTTATTAGATGAAAATTTGCAGAAAAATAAGCTCTATTTGATGGAAAAATTTCTTATGTACAGTAACTGTATGTAATTATATTCTAATCCTCTCCTATATGTACAAAAAAATGGAAAACATTTACTTATTGCTTTTGAAACAACCAAACTGTATTGAACCAAACTATGTTGCAATAAAATCAAGTATAAATTAGGAAATGCCTTTATTACTATTTACTTTTATCTATTATTTAAATAAGCAGTATTTTGTCTTTTCTGGAATTTTTTATATTTTTTTTTTGGTTTGGGCGGTCTGGCGCCAGTGGTTTCTGGCAACGTTTTTTACATAATTCGTCATGAGAAGATGTCTTATTGATTGTCCTACGTTTTTTAGTTTTTTTTTTACGCCATACTACTATTTTGTTAAGTTTTGCAGGCTGACATGCTTTACCAGCTTCATTTGAGTTTGCAGTCTAATCACGTCACGCCGACTCTTCTATGGAAATTTGTGTTTCTTATATGATCCCTCAAACATATGTTGAGTATTGTACGTTCTATTGATCGCTGCGTAATTTCTATTTGCTATGTGCCGGAGAGTTACTGTTTTGAGGCCATAAGTTGTAATTGGCAGAACGCAAGCGTTATATGGTTTTTTCTTTAGGCTCTAAGGTACCTGTACCGGATTTATTATAATAAACCCAAATTTGCTAAATGCAGCTCAGCTCATTTGGATAACCAGATTTTGACAATTGTATTTTCTTCTCATCAACATTTTTGAGCGTCTAGCCTCCGATGATTTCTGCCACATCCCTTATGTTCCTAATTTTAGTTTTTGATTGGTTTATTTTTAAGTCTACATTTTTGTTTGACATTTGCTTAGCTATTACTGAATACGCAATGTAGTCTACAAACCTCAAGTTACATAAAAATTGGTTCTCGATGTTGATACTATATGTTTTCTAATGGAGTTTCTTAAAGGTGTCTTCTAATGTCTTCATCTATCTTTACTTGTAGTGTGGCATTTTTCGACTCTTCCGTTCTGTAGCTTTTTCTAAAGCCAGTTGTTTACTAGGTTGATAGAAGTTTATCTTATTTGTAATCTTGTTGGTAATGATTTTGGTGGAGAGCTTATACATGTGTTGTAGCAGTTTTCTAAGACGGTAGTTTTGTATATTGTTTGTGTCTCCTTTTTTCTGTATAATAATTACTTGAAGAATTTTTAATTTATATACCGTTATTTTTGTTTTAATATTAAAAAAACAGAGGTATTTTATCTTTATAGGACTCGACCAACAGGTCTATAACATAGACCTGACAGTGGCATTCCCGGTGTCACTGCACTTGATGCCGGAAAACCTTACAATGTTGCCTCAAGGCTACTCTACATCTGGAGAAGCTCTCCACTAAGCATTAGAGGAAAACACAAACAATCCGAGAAAATGTTCCGCTTTTGGGTGAGCACTTATTGGCCGGAGCTGGTGTAACCATTGCATCATTTTTGAGGTGTTTTTTTTGCGAGTTCTCTTTAAACCGGATAGACGATATCAAATGGCGCCTAACGTGAAACAAACAGAAACATGATGCTTCTATGACTCTAAACACTACCACTAAGACGGACAAAGAAAAGAAAAAAAATGTAAAGTAAAAGTGCAACAATAATTTATGAACGCGCACACAGATGTACTGTTGAAGGATGCAATTTTTTTGCAAACTTTATCTACAATCCAGAAAAGGCAGAAGCTTTCCCAAATTACAAAGCTTTGGCGTAGAGGTTTATGAAGATTCAAAATTATTTTTTAAGTCTACCAAACAATATTTTTAAGATCAAGAAAGCCTACAAAATGTTGACTTAACAACTCAGAGGAATAGCCAAAAAGGTCGATACTCAAACTATAAAAACTCAAAGCGAAGAGTTCGTTGAAAGTAAGCGGACCCAGTTGAGTTGAACAATTGGTAGAAATAGAAATTTTTATCAAAGTAACAATCAATTTGGCTTGTTGCAATTTTTGTTGGCCTAAACCGAGTCAAAAACGAGTAGAGGATTTAACTGAAAAACGCAAATTAAAACGAACAACAAAGGAAAATCAGCTTTCTACTTCAAAACTACTAGTTACCAAACACCCAGCACATAATAAAAGAGTAGGAATTGTAATAAAAGAATTCTACTCCGCATCACCGTGAACATCAATGAAACTCAAATCTAGGCTTTGATAGATAGGATTTTTAACTCACCTAGTCTGTGAGAAGAAGTGATACTGGACCACTATTGACTGATATTGACTATTCTTACTAATGTTTGCACTACGGAAAGGAACGCCGATCTACCATATACTGGTCACTACAACAATCAAACCAAGTTCTGATCAAGAAGGAAATTAAAATGCTCTTTTTTAAATCAGGTTTAATTATCAGACATACTCTAGAAATTTTTCACAGTATTTAACGATAGCATTTTTGAAAATGATTTACTAACGGAATAATCGAAAGGAACTGCAGCAGTTACTCTGCGGTCCGGTGGTACACTACCCGATCTGGAAATAAGGTGGCCTTTACAATTATGGATTTTTGCACTCAATGGGCCAAAGCCGTGCTATTGCTTTTAGCGACTCGACAATGGCCCGCTATTTCAGGATCAAATTTGCGCGGGTTGACTTTTGACTTTAAAGACGTTCACAGCATCTAGTAGTTTGCGGTTACACATTAGGTCACTAATAGTTTTTTGCCAGGCGCTGGTGGAAATGTAGAAACAGTTTATATAATATTATAATAATTACTTCTTTAAGTGTCAACCTTTTTCTACTAAAATAAACAGAGTAGAGTTGCCATTTTGAATTTGTTTTTTTAACAATAATAAGCCAAATAGAAGTTTTATGCCAACAGTTCTGTTCAGTTTTAAAATTAATTTTGTTCACAGTTTGTTTTGCAAGATTGTTGTTGTTTTATAGTATGAGGTAAAAACACCCACCACAAGTAAAAGCAAAATTTGTTGGAGACTTTCTCACTTTTGTAAAATCTTTTTGGATTAATTGTAATTTTTTATTTTAATAACTCAAAGCACTGAGAAAAGTATCTAAAAACATATGTGTTTAGAATAAAAATTAAGACAAAATGCTGTAAATAACTCTACATTGAATTTTTAACCCTGAATTTGAAGCAACCCACGACCCGCCAACTGAATTAGAGCTGCCGTCTAGCTAATGGTAAGAGTTTAAACCGTTACAGATGTCTTACGCTTTTTTGTTTTTTTGCATGCTATTCTACTAATTGTCTTGTCAATTTTGTTGAGTTTTGCCGGCAGACATGCCCTACCAGCTCTATTTGAGTTAGGTCTAATCACGTTCATCACGCCGGTTCTTTTATGAAAATTTGTGTTTCTTATATGATTCCTCAAACTTATAATGAGTGTTGTACGTTCTATTGATCGCTGAGTAATTCTTAACTTTTTTTTGCTATTTGCCGGAGAGTTATTGTTTTGAGGCCATACATTGTAACTGGCAAAACGCAAGCGTTATATGGTTTTAAGGTCACACATAAACATTTTTGAGCGTCTAGCCACCGATGATTACTGTCACATTTCCTATGCCTCTGATTTTAGTTTTTTATTGGTTTATTTTTTAGCCTATTTTTTTTGATATTGGCTTAGCTATTACTTAATAGCGAAATGTAGTCTACAAACCTTGGGCTACTTAGAAATTGGTTCTTGATGTTGATGCCATATATTTTTCATTGAAGTTTCTTAAAGGTGTCTTTCAATGTCTTTATCTATCTTTACATATAGTTTGGCATTTTTGTATTAATCAACTCTTGCATTGTTTATGCCATTGAAAATTGCATCTACTTCTATGGAATTGAATCTTTTGGTAGTCGCTGATAGCCATGTGATGTGTGTGAGACTTGGGATTATTTGTAAATGATCTTCCGTTTTGTAGTTTTTTCTAAAGCCAGTTGTTTGCTAGGTTGATAGAAGTTTATCTTATTTGTAATCTTGTTGGTAATGATTTTGGTGGACAGCTTGTACATCTGTGGTGGCAGTTTTGTATATTGTTTGTTTCTCTTGTTTTTTGTGTAATAATTACTTGCGTGTTCTGCTATGTTTTAGAAATGTTGCTTTTTTTTAGACATTTGTTCAAGAGGATTTTTTTAACTTTTAGTACTTTTTTGTTCTTTATGTGATTTAAGGTTCTTTTGATCTTTGGGATTGTTATGTTTGTCATGTCATCTGAATTGACATTGGTTATTGTTTTTAGGTATCAATTTCTGTCTTTTTGATGTGTTGTTTAGTTATTTTTGAGTTGATGTAGATGTGTAATTAGGCGCGTTGCTTTGGAAATTATTCTGGTAGAGTATGAGTCCTGAATCTAGTATAATGACATAAACGTGTAGGATTTGTTTCACTCGCATAAGGAATTTATGTTTTATATTTCGTTATTTTTGTATAAATATTTAAAAAATGAGGTAGTGGATCTTTGGGGGACTCGACCAACAGGTTTATATACCATGGACCAGACCGGCTCATTCTTGGTGTAACAGCACTCGATGATGGATAACCAAACAATCTTGCCCCAAGGCCACTCCACATCTGGAGAAGCTTTCTAGGGAGTCGTCTAAGACTCGTAGCACATCTGGACTGAGCAACAAAAGAAATCACAAACTATCCGAGAAAATGTTTTGCTTTCTGGCAAAGCTGGTGTAACCACTGCATCATCTCCAAGGTGTTTTCCTTTTTGCGAGTTGTTTCCAGACCGGGAAAACGGTGTTAATTGGCGCCTAACGTGAGGCAAACAGAAAGATTATGCTTCTACGACCTTAAACACTACCCTTAAAACGTATGAGAAGAGGAGGAGAAGAGAGACAGTAATATTGAACGCAAATCATGCGCACGCAAAAACAATTTATAAACGCGCAAGCAAACTGCTGAAGATTGCGAGTTTGTTGCAAGCCATATCTACACACCAGAAGAGACAAAGAATTCAAAATTGTTTTTCACGTTTATCGAACAATATTTTAAGATTAAGAAATCCCAGAAACGGACTACAAAGTGTAGACTTAACAACTCAGAAGAATAGCCAAAAAATTTAAAAGCCGATACTCAAAAGAGCTCTGCACAAATGATGCAAACTCTAAACGAAGAATTTTTTGTCAGTATGTGGACCCAGTCGAGTTGAACAATTGATAGAAACTTCTATCAAAGTGACAGTCGATTTGGCTTGTTGCATTTTTTTTTTGGCTTAGTTTTAAACCGAGTCAAAAACTAATAACAGCGGCAAACACTTTTGCTAACTCTGCCTAGCCGGGAAACGAGTAAAGGATTTAAACAAGAAACGCAAATTTCCCGATTTGACGCAACAACAACAACAAACATTGCTAAAGAAAAATGAAAAAAAAAAACAAAACAAAACCTCAAAAAGAAACGAGCTTCCTACTACAAATCTATTAGCTACCAAACACTGAACAGCTAATGAGAGAGTGAGAATTGCCAGAAAATGAATTCTACCCCTCATCACTGTGAACATTAATAGAATAGATTTGGGGAGCAAGCCAGAACACACACTCTGCTTACCTATTAAGCGGACGAGTGAAGCCGGCTGGCTAAAAGATTTTAGTGTAAATTACGGACAAGATGAAAACGACCAATAAGATTGGCGACCAATGCCAGTTTTTTTTTTCTTATTACACCTTGTTTGGGAGAATAAGTGATGCTGGACTATTAATGACAGACATTAACTATTAACTACTAATGTTTGCACTACTGAATGGAAAGCCGGTTCACCATATACTGGTCACAACAACAATCAAACCAGTTCTGGCCAAGAAGGAAATTAAAACGCTTTTTTTTAAATCAGACTCGATTATCAAACTTATTCTAGAATTCTACACAGTATTTAACGATACCATTGTTTTAACAACCAAAGGAAGGCCTAGATTTTTAAACAAATTTACAAATGACTTACCAACGGAATAATTGAATGGAACAGCTGCAGTTTTGTTTGATTTTTTTTTTAATTCTTTAGGAGAAAAATTATTTAGGTGCTCTGGTAATTTTGGCTGATTCTGTATAGTAAAAATCAGTTTGACTTCTTCTTCTTGGCAATAAAGTAATCTAAATGGTCTACAATTAACAAATTTTAAAAAATAAACAATGAAAATATAAATAATACGTTGTTGGTGCTCTACTTTAACCAACATATGCTAAGACCAGTTTAAAAAAAAAGTTTGATTTAAGCGACAATTGTTCGGATACTGCAATATTAGTTTTAGTTGAGACAATGCTTTACATTAGAGACTACCGTTTTTGCGCTAAATGTTTAGTTTAAATCATTTGTTCGATTGTTTAGTTATTGGATTAAAAATGGATAGCTTTTAATGTTTAATTTGAATAATTCAAATCAAATAATATTTAAATACTTCAACTAGAGTGCATGGCAATATAATTTACAAATTTAAGTGAAAAGTTTTAATTTTTTATTACTGTGAACATGTCATAATAAGAATGTTAACTTCTGCTATTTACAAATATATCAATACAGATTAAAAGATAAACACATGTAGAACATCTTCAATAACTTAATTATAGCTGGAATATTAGAGGTCAATATTATAAATTCATTAATATTTTTTACTAATGTATTACTGACATCAGTAAAAAATACATACTAATTATAAAATCCAATAAATAATTAATAGCTCTTTCCATTTAATTCAAAATCATTTCACACTCTCATTAATAATCGATTATGAAATTTAATTACTTTAATTGCACCGTAATTAACGATCAGTTCAGAGCGATTCCGTTCCAATTAAACAATTAACAAAAGATTTTGTTAGAGTTGTAGTGTAATTGTAATTAACATAGCATTAATAATAAATTAATCTTAATGAATATAACGAGACCGGCAAAGTGTTTTGCAGCAGCGGCGGCGGTATCTTCGCAACCGTCTTTTGATTCTGCAAAACGTCAAACTAATTGCATTTGATTAAAGGTAGACGTAATTAACCTATCGGTAATTATGCCATTCATATTATATTAGTGACAGTACTGTTCACATATATGTATTCTAGTAGTAGCTTGCTCCCTATGCAAACCTGACCATGTGCTTGGGCAAACATGAATGATAGGGGGCTCCTGTAATTAGGGGATATTGTCAATGCAAACGTGAGATGCAGGAATGGAATATTAGAGATAACAGGCTATATGCACTGCGTGATGTGTTGTATACTATATTTGATTAACATTTATTATATTTGATAATATAATTTTAGTTCAATATGCATCGGTAAATTTATCTATATCTAGGATGTCCATCAATACATTGTTGTGAAAAGATTAACTTAAATCTGTAAAGTGATTATTAGCTCGTTATTGTTTTGAGCAAAAACTATTTAATTTTAGAAAAGCTAATCCTATGTATTCATTTCACAGGGATGATTGTTTAATAAAAGTAAAAATAATGTGAGAAATAGTATTGTTAAAGTTATTTAATAGAAAATATTAAAAAAACAAATGCAGTATTTATAGAAAAAAAAAAAGATTAAATTGTAGTTGAATCGACAACATAAAAGATTTATTTGAACTTGGGCAGTTCTTTATACAAGTTGGTTTTTGTAAAATTAAAATTGCTAGGAATGATTAAAAAAGTAGCAATTAAAACGAAATAGGTAATTTATGCAATATACAAAGCAATAAAGAGACTTAGAAATTAATATTAAAGAAATTGAATTAGTATTAAAATGTATGCTAAAGCTATTAAACACTAATTTGCAACATGTGGAACATGTGGAACAGAAGAATTTAAGTTCGTTGGTGTAAAAATGAAACTTTAATGTAAGGAGCAATTTGTAATTATTGCACAATATATTATAGTTGACTTGTGTAACAGAGTTTATATATGCTGTTGATCTGTAAAGCTTTTTATTTCTGTTTTTTATCAGCCGTTTACTATTTATTCCTGGACATAAACTTCTTTTAATTCATTTTTTTTATTTACGTTATGGGTTTTCTGAAACTTCCTGTTTTTTGCTACCTATTTGATGTCGTCAATCCATCTTTTTTGTGGTCTTTCTTCTTTTATATTTTTCTTAGGCGCTAACTTGTTATTGTCTTATAGTGCGTACACATTTGCAACAATCTGCCGTATCGCAACACCGTCGCGTATCATCGTCGCGTACCATCACTCCGCAACACAACAGCGAACCGCAACATCGACGCGTAACATACTCCCGCAACACAATGCCGTTCCATTGCTGTATTGTTGCGCCCTGCCGTACTAACTTGTAAAGAGAGCTGCAACATCGTCGCGCAACGTTCCTTTGATCCGACGGCATAAAACCGACAAGCGATGGGACGCTAGAAAAGTCCCATGTTGCGAGGAAATGTTGCGCGAGGATGTTACGCGACGGTGTTGCGGTACGGCAGATTGTTGCAAGTGTGTACCGACTATTATATGTTTCTTTGTGTTGTTTTGGGACACGGTCTACCCATTGCTATTTGATTCAAGTTAATTTGAATTGTGATTGCTTTATTGCGTATTTTGTCCTTTATTGTAATTTTCAACATTACTCGCGCTATTGCCTTTTGTGTTGTTTTGAGTTTATGTGTGCTTTTTTTTGTAAGTGATAATGTCTTGACGCCGTATGTGGTTACTGGAAAGATGCATGTTTTGTATACTATCTTTTTGTTGTTTGTGTTTGTCTGGTTTTTTAATATGTGTTTTAAGTTTTCAAATGTAGCCCAAGCTAACCTTGTTTGTATTGGGGTTTTAGCAGTTTGATTAGCTTTTCTTAGTATGACGTTATGTTTGAGGTAGACATATTTGTTACTTTGTTCGATTATTTGGTGACTCACTAGAACTTTTATTTTGCTACCACTCAAATTTTACATGGTGTTTAGACCTGCAATATCAATGCTGATGAAAACTATATTGTTGCCAAATCTTAAATGGTTTAAGTAACTAATTATTTGTTTGAATACGTCTTATAGCGCTAGTGTGAACAATTTTGGATGTTGGATCTTTTTGTTTTACTTTTCTGTGTACAGGAATTCTATTTGTTTTTAGTTCTTTATTTATTTTGACATGATAGTATGCTTTTTTGTAAATGTTTTTTTTAGGATTTGTATTATCTGGAATAGTTTGTGCTTTGTCCATTGATTTTAGAAATGACCAAATTTCTATAGAATCAAACGCTTTGTGGAAGTCTATGAAAACCAGATGTATAGGAACGTTATACTTGGTGTTTTTTTATTAATAATCGTAGTGTAGGTAGGATAGGCTGTGCTACATCTTTTTGAATTCCTGCGGGTTCTACCGGCTAGTAGTTATGTAGTTTGTTTGTCAAACGGTTCAATTATTTTGGTATTCTCCAACGTTGTAGCAAGCTTTTTAAAATTCTGATAATAATGATGATGGATTGGTAGTTTTCTACATTTGTGATATAGCCTTTCTTACTTAAAAAAATAATTTCTGCCTTATTGCATTCTTCCGGTATTTCTTTTTTATAGATACTAAGAAATTGACCGGCATGTTTCCTTTATCATTTTTGATTTCCAGTCTAAATTTCCAATGCACTCTGTGTTTCTTGGTATTTTATGACTTATCTTTGCGCTAAAATTACTGATGATTATTGAGTACTGTGATTTTTCTAGTTGTTTGACTTTTGCTATGTTTTTGTTTTTCGATATTTTTGTTTTCAGATGTGCTTTTTGGTACAAATGCATGGATGATTGAAGTAAGTATCTTTTTGATATTTTGATTACTATATATATAATTCTATTTAATATTGTTTGATATTTAGTTACTAGTTGTTTTTATTGGCATGTTTTTATTGACAAGAATTACTACGCTTTTAACATATTGTTTGATTTTTGGGTATAGGACATATTCACATTTGAGTAGTGTAATTCTCTCTCTTTTTTGACGCGTTTCTCATATACAAATGACATTTTATTTTATGTGTGAGAGTTCCTATTTTAAGAAGGGCAATCATAATATACAACAAACTGCTAGTAGATTGCAAATAGCTCACAGTTAACATTTAGTGAAAAATTGCTGCAAAACACAAGTTAAGCAGACAAAACTGAACGACTAAGCAAGCAACCTAATAGAGAAAAAGATAGACAAGTAAAACTCTCAAAAAACTACTAAACGAACAAGATGCAAGCCTAGCGAGTAATAAAAACAATGACAACCAAAATTAAAATGGAAAAGAGATTACAGAGAGATTACAGGATAATACAAAAGAATCACGAGAAATAAATACGAGACATACAAAATATTTAGGATGCTGGAACGTAAGAACAATGTTTGCAACAGGTAAAATGCAAGAAAAAATGAAACAAACGGAAAAATAGACTATCGAAATACTAGCAATTAGCAAATGTAGATGGCTGGGCAGGAAAAATAAAAATGGATAAAGGCAAAGCAGTTATATACTCAGGTAAAAATAATGTAATACATAAACACAAATTAGTTGTAGCAATTATGATGAGCGCAGAGGCCCGCATTCTTTGACATAATAATTATAAACGTATACGCTCTAACAAATAATAAATCTGAAGAAATAAAAGAAAAATATTACGAGTAACTGCAAAAGACATATGACACGATTATGAAAAAGAATAAAAGAAATATAATAATTTTAATGGGAGATCTAATCGCAAAAACATGGAAGCGATAATAAAGAAAAAGAAGCAATAATGGGGAGACATGACATAAGGAAAATGAATAAAAATGGAGAACTGTTTACAGATTTTTGCTTGGCCAATAATCTGCTAATAGGAGGATGTTTTCACATAAAGAGATACACAAAATTACATGGAACGGCCCAGATAAAAAAAACAAAATTCCAAATAGATCACGTAACTATTGACAAAAAACACAAAAACTGCTTGAAGCACGTAAGAGCTATGAGAGGAGCGGATATAGGGTCAGATCACGTAATGGTGAAAGCCAAATTCCAAGTTAAACTAAAAACATCCCAAAAAATCAACACAGGCGATAACAAGATACAACACATGGCAGCTAAAAGAGGCAGAAACAAGAAGAGAATATGAAAAAGAATTACAAAAGTGAGTTGAAGAAAAATAATTCAAAGAAAATATGATAAAAACAGCAGAAAATACATTTGTTGAGAAAAAAAGAACTGCAAAAAATGGATGACAATGAAAACATGAAATTTAATAGAAGATCGGTCAAAAATCAAAACTAAAATTTTACGCAAAAGTGAGGAATCAAAAATAAGGGAATAAAAAAAATGGACTGGGGAAAAGACAAAGAAATAAAGAGAAGTGCAAGAGACGATAGAAGACAACAACAAAATAATTAATGAAAGCAGCATAAAAAGCGGCATGACTATATGATTTGAGTACCTTATACAAGATAACAAGAACGCTAGGAGGAGCAAAGAACTATGAGACACACAACGTAAAAGATAAAAATGGAAACATGCTCAAAACAGAAGTAGAGATAGTAAACAGGTGGTTGGAGTTTTTCAAAAAAATATACACTCAAGAAGAGATCACAAGAACAGAACCTAACATATTAAGAGGCGAAGTGAACCAAAAGCAGGATGACCAAATGGGTGAAATTACTTAGGAAGAGATTGAAATGGCAATTCACGAGCTAAAAAACGATAATGCACCAGGCATGGACAACATACCAACAGAACTAATCAAAGCTGGAGGAAAAACGTGTAAAAGCGCTATATCAGCTACTGAAAAAAATCTGAGAAGAAGAAAAAATACCAAATGAATGGAAGGAAGGTACAATAATAAAACTACTTAAAAAAAAGACAAAAAGGACAACTGGAGAGCTATTACGATTCTAAATACCACCAGCAAAATTTTTACTAATATTATACTTAATAGAAAAAAAGAGATTGTCGAAAACAAATTACGAACCAATCAAGCGGGATTTAGAAAAAGGAGGTCGTGTATCGATCAAGTAAGCACTTTTAGGATACTATTTGAGGAAGGGAACAAGTGGCAGAAAGAAATACACATGGGATTTGTAGGTTTTAAAAAAGCATTTGATAAAGTAAATCGTACAAAAATGTGGGAGATACTAAAGGAATACGGAATAAAAAATAAATACATAAGAATAATAAAATTATTATCCAAAAATTATCAAGCAAGCATAATACACAACGGAAAAAGATCTAAAAAATTCGACGTAAAAAGTGGAGTAAGACAAGGATGCATCCTGTCACCATTGCTCTTCATAATTATAATACACTGGGTCATAAACAAAATACCCAACAACAAAATAGGAATAACATGAAGATTTGGTAAACAATTAGAAGACCTGGAATATGTAGACAATGTTTGCGTAATGGCACAAAGTTTGAAGTAACTAGATGGAAAAATAAAATTACTGAGTACAACTGTCAAGGAAGTGGGTTTTACAATAAATGAAAAGAAAACAGTTACCTTAAGTTTACACTCGACAGACACAACGGACATAATACTGAACTGAGTTAGAATACAAAGAGTAAAAGAAGTGACATATCTATGCTGCATACTGGACGAACAAGGAGGTACACAAATAGACATCCGAAAGAGAATAATAAAAGCTTAAAATACATACAACATATTAAGGAAGCTACGGCCCTAAAAAAAAAACTCGAATAAGATTAAGATACGCATTTTTAATACGGATGTAATGAGCGTACTTTTATATGGTGCAGAAACATGGGCACTGAACAAATACAACCCAACTACAGACATTTGTGAACAGAGCATTGTAAATAATACTACAAATATATTGGCAGGACAAAACTTTAAACAACAAACTGCGAGAGTATGCACAACTAAAATCAGTACATAGCATAATATAGAGAAAAAGGTGAAGATGGTTGGGACATACACTTTGAAAACCAAGCATAGACATAACTAAATAGGCTCTGGAATACACAATTAGAGGGAAAAGAAGAAAATGAAGACCATTGCTCACATTGATGAGAATGATCATTAATTAATATAAATAGATGAACATAACATGAAATGAAGTGAAAATGCGCGCACAAAACAAAACCAAATGGAAAAAGTTTGTGCAAAATACGTGACATTAGACATTAGAGAAATATGGGACCGAAGTTGGCAACTTTGAATCAACACCCCGTCATAGAAACGTCTCATGGTTTTTTATGATATTCAGGATAAAAGAAAAAAAAGAAGTTATTTTACTTTAAGCAAGGAACTATTAAAAAAATGAAATACATCATACGCTCACTATCTAATCTAAAAAATTGCTTATGTACTTTCAATACATAAAAAGGAAATTATACCAATTTAAATATTTATAGGTCTATATCATTGCTAAGCATATTTTCTAAAATACTTGAGAACATTGTTGTAATCGAAATTGAAAAATTTTAGATGACACGGCATATAATCAAACATATTTATGATAATATGAACAATAAAGAACTTGTAGCAACAATACTTTTTGATTTAACTGAGGCCTTTGATTTTCTTAAATATGAATGTATTTAATCAAAGCTGTATACTATAGTATAATAGTATAGAATAATAGTATAGTATAATAGTATAGTATAGTAGTATAGTGTATGAATAACTGGGTAAAAAGTTGATTTCAAGGAAGAAAACTAGCGGTATCAGTCATGCAAAATAATTGGAATGAATTCAATGTTGTCATTTGTGTTCCTCAAGGAAGTGTATCTGGACTCTAGTCCAGTTTTTAGATTTATTAACAATTTACCTAATTACATAAAAACAGGAAAAGTCTTTATGTTTGCTGACGACTCAAGTATTATTATAAGAGGTAAAAATATTATTGATTTACATAACAATATAAGCATTGTGCTCTAACAATTTAACACTTGGTGTGAAAAAAATAATCTGCTTATTAATGCTTTAAAAACAGTGATCATTAACTTTTACGGTGTATACATTAAAAGAATTGCCTTAACCGTGTATGAACTAAATAGTTAAATTATTTATTTTAGTAATAGATGGAAATCTTTACTGGAAAAATCAAATTGATTGATTTCTATAAAATTGAATAAATGTTGTTACATACTGCGTAAATTAAAAAGTAGTTTGTCTTAGATATCACTTATAAATGTATATTATTCCTTTGCCTATTCGGCAGTGTGTTACAATATCTTGGCGTGAGGACAAAAACGACTTATAAGATTTATTTTTAATCTAAATTACATAGAAACATGCCGTAACTACATTTAAATCCAAAAACATAGAAGATTTGGGAAGCCAAATGTAACTGGATGATACAAAGATGTTAATTAGTAAAATTATTTTGAATGTTAAGAGAAAACTGAAAAGTTATTCCAAGACAACAGAGCAACTGTTTCTACAAATAATACTTGTTTGTAAACAAAAGAAACAAACGCAAAGACTTATAAGATTGTTTTGTAGGATATAACAAAGTGTTTTACAAAGTAAAACAGGGAAATTGTCGGAAAAACTACATAACCTACAAGTTGATTACCAAAGACATTAGAATAATACTCAATATTGGAAATAACGCGCATGAATAAAAATTGAGAACCACTTTACAGGGTTGTATACTGTTGCCAGTTTTGATTAATATATATTCAGAAGCGATCTTTTTTAAGACGCTGCCAGACGAACCTGCGAGTATTTCAATTAACGAAATCTTCGTAAACAACATTCGATACGCAGGCGATACTGTTATTCTCACAGATAATGAAACCGGTTTGAGATGAATAATTCAAAAAATAAGAAAACATAGAGATTGACCTTAGCATCAACGTAAAAAAAACAAAAATTATGGTTATTACCAAACATAATAAAAACCGTTAGAGTGGGCAACATGTTACAGGTAGCATGTGTGTAGTGTAGTGTAGGCAACAAAAAAGAAAAGTTAATGCTGATATTTTGTCTGTTCAGACTGGTGGTGGAAAGGTTTTTCCTTTTACTGATAGAATATTTTTTTGTGGCATGAGTTGAGAATTTTTAAAAAAGCAGTTGTTACGTAAGTTATAGACGGATTTACAAAGTGTAGATACAAATTTAATTGAGTGCTATTCTACTGTTTAGTCTGAGATTTGACTAAACATTTTTTTGCATTTTTAGTTTTAGTCAGATCTGCTTGTACATGCAATCTGAATGTCAACACTCGATTAAAAGAATTAGATATTTTGTGGATTTAGTTTAGTGAATTGTAGTTTATTTATATAGATAATATTTTATGGTCTGGTTTGTTGCAATGAAAAACAATTTTTTTTGAGTTTTACTTTGTTGTTTGAGTTTTGCGTTTAATTGATTTTTGTCAAAATATAATTTTTTAACGCGGTTGATTAATGAAAATTTGCATCAAAAACCATTTACACATATGCGACATTATGCTGTACTACGAAAAGCTGTTGAGACGTTTTGCGATCTCAAAAATTTTTTGACGAAGGAATAATTAGCAAAAGTGGTTTGTTTGCTTTAATGAATGTGATGTGGAAAAGGACAAAAGTTGCATCATCAGTACACTGGCTACGAATTTTAAATTCATCAGTCTACTATTGTTTGTCAGTTCAGAATACTTGCTCAACGTCTAAATGTATTACTCATAAGTTTTAAGAAAACAACAAGGCTACATTCTACCAAATGTGTTAGAGAAATGTTCAAAACCTAAAAAACGGTTTCTTGCGCACACAGATTATATAGACATTTTATTTACAGAACCTTATCTAAACCTTTTTGTTGCTTTTTGCTAATGCAATTTTTGTTTAATTATTGCATCTTTTTTTTTAACAACGCTTTGTAACTTGATTTATTGCATGAATATTTATTTGGAATGTTACTGCATGGAATTTGAATTAAAAGTTAGTTTTAATGACACTAGATTGTTTACGATGATTACAAATTTTGGTTTTTTGGTGGTAAATAAACATGACTGCTGTTTTATTGGACTAATTACGCACTTAATAAACTATTAGCTGAATAACTTTATGACCAGCGGTTCTAAGTTAGATGGGTGACCTTGACGCTGACGTTGAGTTGGATTTGTTACCTCATATAGACATCTAAACATACATATGTTTTTGTTGCCCGACATCTCGATAGCCTACTCTGAAACGGATCCACGTGCCCATGTACACTGTATACTATGGACAATTAAAACGGGTTTTGGCTATTGAATAACGAGACTGCGATTGTAGAAGGCGCATTAGAGGAGGGGGGGGGGGAGACAAATACAGAATTGGATAGTTGGAAGTGTCTACGAAAACACGTTTTTGTTGCTGTAGTAGTATTTGTTTCTATAAAGGTTAGAAACGAACGTGTTTTTTTCTTGTGCCTATAACAATGTGTGACAAAAACTACGAGCAACGAATTAATGTAAAGTTTCAAACAATGACCAAAATCAATCGCGATGACTGAATACCAGACAGGTCAAACTGTAAATAAAATTTACTATTTAAAAGTTTTGGCAACACTAGTGAAGCGTTATTTAGCTGCTAGAGGCACCCCAGTGCTCGAACACGCGACGTACTTTCCTGTGGTTTTTTTCTGTTTCCGAAGATCAAGTTTGCCTTAAAAGGAACCCGGTTTAAATTGATGGAAGAGGTGAAGCAAAAATTGGCGGAGCTCCTAAATGTTCTTACAAAAGAAGACTTCTAGCATTGCTTTGACCACTGGAAAAAACGAATGGAACGGTGTGTGGCGAGGGAAGGAGAGTACGCAGTATTTGATTATAAAATAATTTTTAAAATAATTTGTTTTTTTTATAAGCTAATTCGTTATTTAAAAGTTAGGTTATTCAGTTCGTTAATTGTTTATTAGCTACTTTATTAGGAGTTGGATATTACAGCCATAAATATAATTTTTTAACTCTGGTACTCTACGTAAAGTAGTTTGAGACTGCTGAATACTGAAGCTACTGTTTCTACTTTTGTTAGCATGTTTTGATATTTTAATAGAGAATAGAACTAATTATTACAATGAGGATAGATTTTGGGAAAACTTTATAAAATTTTATCTGTACATTTAAAATCAAAGCGATGATGCTAGAAGTCTGTACACTTTCATTGAATAATGATTTTGTTTATTATTTTATGCAAAAGTTAAATTGTAATTTAAATAAATGCTTAACTTAAAAAGAAAAATGATTAGTTATTAGTCATTCTTCTGATGCAACAACCTGTATATAAATGTATGTTAAAACATTTAATTTTATTATAACCAGGTATTGTCTATCTATATTCTTAGAAAATATAAAAAATACATTAACGTTAATCATATTCCCAGAACTTACAAATTTGATTTCAGAACATCCGACAGCAAAGTGAATTACTTGCAAATGATGTTACAAGAAAATAATATTATTTTAAATCTGGAAAAACAATGTAATTATAATTAAATTATTTTTAAAATTATTAAGTTAAATTTAAATAATATGTAATTAATATATAACTCCTTCTGTTAATAAATGTAAATCAACAATCTAATGCAATTAGCACTCATAAAAATTCATATTACGCATAAGTGATTCTTATATATGGTTAGTTTAATCGAATTTATAATAATTACAGTAATTAAACTCTTCGTAATGACTATTGTAATTAAAGATTTTAAAATCAAAATTTTGGGTTGTTTGTTCAGCGGCGATAGAAGAGGGTTAATTAACTTTGGAAGGCTGTATTAACCAACCAAGAAGATATACATTAATCATAATTAACCGGCTGGTGTTAGTTAATCTAATTATCCAATAAAAATTTCACTGCTAACAATTTTCATGTGCGTGCATTAAATAAGTTTTATCAGATTTTATTAAAGCAAATAATTACCTTTTATTTTGATGAAAGATTGTAAAATTAAACTCTTGAATTTTAGTTTATATATTTAAAAAAATAAATAGTTTTGTAGCTTTTACAATAATACTATTTTTATCCCGGCTATAAAAACTATTTTATACGAAGTTTAATTTAAACGCTTTGGTGGCAGTCGATAAAACGGGAAGACTTAAAAATCGTTAAAATAGCTGAAAATACCTGTATAATCATAAAACTGGAAATTCAAGAGAAAATAAAATAACCTTCAATTTTATTTGAATATAACATTAGATTTTCAATCATTATTATTATAGTAAATTTTACATAAATGATTTTCACTTTAATGATTATAAAACTAATTATATTTTTATATTTTGCGTTCATTGTGACACGCTATTTGGCATCGCCATAGAACTTATTAAAAAACGATTTTATTATTGATCAGGTATTGTTTTTAAAAGTTAGTGATGATAAAAAACAATTAAATTAATTGATATAAGCTTCAAATATCATCATTTTATAGGGAATTGCTATTGCGTCATTAAAATTTTAATTAAAAGTTATTATTTATATAGTATATTTAAGTAGTAATATAATAATTGTTTGCCTTCAAAATAGAAACAATATCTTTTGCTCAAATACTGGGATTCAATTATAAAAATTATAAATGGTTGTTTCAATAAAATCAGAATGAATTAGTAGTGAATTAAGAAGATATATAGACCGTGTAAAGAGCTTGTGGTTTGAGATTCATATGCAATGGTTTATTTATACTTAAAAGAGGAGTGTATGTGCTATAGTTTCTCTTTGATTGATAAGGAAAAGATGTTTAAAATCAAAGCCGAAAAACTGAACCTAAACCGTACTCTAGAACCGCAGGAACCTAATTGAAATTACAAAACCCTAGTTCTAAAGGTAAAAAAATTAAAATTCAGAACCGGCACCTGAACACTCCTAAACCAGGTTTTAAAGGTTTTGTTTTCGGATGTTGTTTGTTTTACATGCACAATGTAAAAATTATCTTGTATTTTGTTACAATTTTGTGTTTAGTAATTATAAAAGGTAAAATATGTTATTAAATACATATGACATAGATACCTAATAGATTTAGAAAAAACATATCAAAATCAAATATTAAAGTATGATCAATGTAAATAATCAATAAAAATTATACAGCCTTATTAATAAACGCTTAGTACATTGAATTAACACCGTGCTAAGCAATAACTATTTTGTTCGTATTAATAAACTGATTTTGCACTGTTCTAAGCTTAGAACTGTGCTAAATAATTAGCATCAATTTTCCCTTGTTTATGGTTTCATTTTTATTTTAAACATAACCTCTTCAGTTGTGGCTGGCAGTTTGGTATTATTGTAATAGTGATTTGGTTTGAAAATGAGTGGAAATGAGAGTAACGAAGCACATGGATCTAATGCTGTAAGTAAAATGTTTAAATTTGAATATAAGTTTAATTTCCATTATTATTATGTTCATAAATTATATTTGTAATGATGAACTGACGGTTTACATTTTTAAGGCAAAACGATCTCTGAACTGGGATGATATAGAGAAAGACATTTTTATAGAGTTTATGCGAGAAGAAATAAACATTTTGGAGAACAAAAAAAAATTAACAACATGTAATCGAGACAAGAATAATGCATGGAAACGAATTTCAGAAAAGATGGAAGTTGAAGGTAAACAATAACATACCGATTATAAGTAATATTATGTATGCTTAAATTAAACTTGATTTTTATTTATTGAATCAGCATTTTTTCTAAAATATAACATCAAATATGTAATATTGTTTTTTTAATAATATTAGGTTATATAAGAGATGTAACTCGTCTCAAACAACAATGGCAGAGGATGAAAGTGCAATAAAAAAATCAAACCATCGACGAATGGCACTTTTGACAGGAGGTGGGCCTCCAGTTGCTGAACCGAATGAAATTGATTATAAAATAAAGGATTTGATTCCTCAGGAGTTTGTGGAAGACGATAATCCATTTGATTGCGATGCTGCACCCTTGCGTACCCCAACTGTTGTTAATTTAGTAGAAATTCCTATACAACTGTCTTCTAGCATTGATAATTATCAATTGGAAGGTGATATTACCAAAATTGAGATTAATAAAATTGACCAACTCAGCAATGTACTAATGGAAACTGCAGACGAACAACCGGTTGTGGAAACACCTTCAACTAGAGTATGTTTTTTAATTAATAATTAAATTTGATATTATAATTAATTTATTTTGTTTTAGAATGAGCTAAGAAAATCAAAATGTAGAGGAAAACAGCTTACTCTGTACGAACAAAAGTTAATGGCTCTCAATGAAAAGCGAATGGAACAAATTATGAGACAAAGCGATGAACTTCACACGTTAAAAATGCAAAATGAATCGCAGCTCTACGAAATAAGGTTGAAACACGAAAAAGAGTTACATGCTAAAAATTTAAAGAAATAAATTAATGTGTTTTTGTTATTTGTATATGAAGTTAGATGCTAGGTTGTTAATAAAATTTGTTAGTACATTTTTTCCTTTTTTTACAATTTATTTTGACTAATATCACATTTTTTTTTTTTTTTTAATTGAGGGGGAAAATGCCTTACGCACTTTGTGTGGGGCTCCCGGTTACCCGTATACCCACTAAAAACCCTAACCTAAACTAATCACATTAAAATATATTAGAAATGACTATTGGCATATAAGTTCCTAAATGCATTTGCTTGAAGATTGTCTGCTAATATCTCATTATTACCATGGTCTTCATTATTGCCTTCAAAATTTTCATCATCGAATATATCTGGAAAAAAATGCATTCAATTTGGCATTTTATTAACATAATTGTGTTTACCTCCATTTTCTAATTTATCATTAATGATGCAATTGTGTATTATTGCAATTGCAATAATTGCAGCCTTTGTTGTTGTGATATGTAAGTTTAGGCCATTAAAAAGACATCTAAATTTATTTTTCATTATCCCGAAACATCTTTCCACAACATTTCAAGTGATGATATGTGCCCTATTATAGGCTGTTTGTTGCCTGGTCGCAGGGTTCAGAAATGGTGTTAAAAGAAATTTAGATAAAGGATAACCATTGTCCTCTAATAAAATGCCATTTATTTGAGTCTCCTAAAAATTATCAAACAGTAGACATTAAAAAATACTAATATGTAAGTACATACATCAAATTTTCTTTTTAATAGAAACTGATTCCATATTCTGGAATCGTGGGTGCTGCCTCTCCATCTTGCCACAATATCTCTTATTCTGAGTTTAGCATCACAAACAACCTATAAAAAAATAAAATACCATTAAGATAAGTACAACTAAATTTAAGTGTTTTCACTTACCTGTACATTCAAGGAATAATAATCTTA
The DNA here is from genome assembly GCA_963932245.1 of Tachinus rufipes. Taxonomy (NCBI): domain Eukaryota; kingdom Metazoa; phylum Arthropoda; class Insecta; order Coleoptera; family Staphylinidae; genus Tachinus; species Tachinus rufipes. Next base: position 93,161,033 of record OZ010743.1, read on the forward strand.
CCTATTTATATAAGTGAATGGGTGCTCACCCCCTGGATTTTTTATTTTGACGTGAGTGCAATCAATTGCACCCACAATATTTGGACACTGCACTATGGCATAAAAATCCTGTTTGATTGTTCTTAGTTCTTCTTCTTAAGGGAACTTAATCAATTCGACCCTATGAGCACATATGGCTTCAACAACTCGCTTAATAATCAGGCTTAAGTTCGGCTGGGAAATAACATGTTGTTCGGCTTAAATGTGTGAATAAATAAATTTAATGGGTAAATCTACTTTTGAAAAATTACCTATATCAGTTCCATAAGCACCTTTGGCCAAATATCGTACAGTAGCAAGAAACTGGATATCTGCACTAACTTCCAAGCCCCTTTTGTTTACAGCATAATGAATTATGCTGTCTTTAATAAGCGCAATAATTTGTATTGCCACGGCTTTTCTCATCCTGTAATGAGTTTTGAATTGCTCCTCTGTATATGTATCCAGAGGGTTTATACAATCTAAATATATTTTTGGGTTTCTTATAATACCCATATTTGCTTCCTCAACTTCTTGCAACTCATTATTTACATCAATTAAATTATTCATTTCTAAAATTAATGCAAATAAATGCCCATATCCATATGTACTATATAATATTCAATATTAATTTTTAATATTTGTTTTTTTCATCAGTTATTCATAAAATAATATGTATCAATACTTACTTATTGCTATTCCAATATAAAATCCTGAAGTAAAATAAATCAAATCACGAAACTACTTTTCAAATTAACCTCAATCACAATTCGAAGTCGTTGGTTTTTTGACGTAAAATGCGACGTTGCGTGATAAATTAACCGTTAGCACCGATCTAGCTAGCACCATTCTAAAGTTCATCTATTAATACGATCCGATAACATGATAAAAAATTCATTTAAGCGCTTGTCTATTAATAAGGCTGCTAGTGTTTATGTTTTTGTTAGAATATGTTTTTGATTTTATACATCTTATTTTTATCTATTGTCAAACATGATAAATTTGATAAATAATTTATAAATTAAAAGAAAATGTTTTTGAACTTTATTCAAATTTTTTTACTAGAATTCAGAACTGAACCCGTCTAAAGAAATCAGGGTTATTTGATAGCTTCTCAACAACTTGTCCAGGTTGATGTTAACGGATTGCATATTTTTGTAGACAAGATTTCAATTGAGAATTATTTTTTTTTTAAATTATACTACTTAACCTAGATTTTTATAGTGTGAAACAAAAGGCATTTATTGGAACGCAGTATGTATATTATATGTTGGAGACGATTTTACTAGTAAAGGGTTTTTTAATAAGAACATTCAATTATTAAATATAAATAAAACAAGTTGTGAGTGAGATATCCACATAACTCTTTTTTTTTAATTAAAAAAAATATTTTATAGCATTAAGATCATACCGACCGCTACCTTGATTTGTAGTATTTGATCGAAAACGGCAACTTTGGCTTTGTTGCTGTTTTTACATATAATTTGATAATCAATTTATTTTTTATCATTAAATTAAGAAAAGATTAAACAATGATATGTAGGAGTATTTTTTGGCTAATTATACTTGCAAATATCAACAAAATGCATTCAAAAATACATGAAAACACATATATTTCTATATTTGATTAAATTTTTTTTTGCTATTTTTTAACTATTATTTGACTAAAATACTTTGACATATAACAGTTTGGTTCTTTCTGAATGTACAGGTGAAAAATAAATCAATTATCAAATTAGATATAGAAACAGCAATGAAGCCAATGTTGCCGTTTTTGTTAAAATACTACATATCAAGGTAGCGGTTGGAATGGTCTTAAGTATGTAACATAACGTTTTTTAAATGTTTGCTTGGTAGCACGTTCAAGAGATCTAATTTTTTATGACTTTGTCGCACAAATCTGGCTTTGCTGGATTGCGATTGCAATGTTGAATTTTAAGGTAACAATTGTTTGCGGTTTATTGGCATTGACCTTCAATTTAAAATAGCCCCAAAGGCGATAAATTAAACGATCTTGATGGCCAGTTTAAGTTACCGTTGCGCGAAATAACCATGCTCAAATTTCTCGTCTAGAATATCTATTGTGGTATGCGTTGTGTGTCAATCTATGTTGTCCAGACCAAAATCTGCACCAAGCAATGACTTTTGGAATGCATTTTGTGCTGCTATATCTCATGTGAATCAATAAATTTTGCTTGATTACAAATCTATTTAACTAATAATGAGCTTTTGTTGCTAAAGATGATTTTTTGTTGAAAATGTGGGTCAACTTCCCACGGCTTTAAAGCTCAATCAGCTAGTCAGTTGGCGAAGTTCTTTAAATTTGATTCATAGTTTTTGGCATTTTATTTGTATTGTATATAGTAAAATCATTATAATTTTTTTTAAGAAAAAACCTTTAATTGAAAGCCGTTTTTGTCGAGCCAACTATTTTCGGTTTTGCACTTCCTAAAAGCCGCCCCAATAAGCAAGCCGAGCGGTTCACGAGCGGCTGGGTTTGCATATTAGGACGCAATTACGCTTCAACAACTTACGAGAGGCTTGCGATCCGCTCGGCTCGCATATTTATACGCACTTAAGACGGCTTCTGGGGCGTGACACTTATCTTTTCTTGTACCTTGGCTAGATTTTATTTTGGACTTTTCACTGCGGTAAGAAAACAACAAACTAATAATTTTTTGCACATATTGGCTGGTTTATCTATATGTTTACTTATTTCTTTTTACACACTTATTTATATTTTTTTTTAAATGATGCTTATGTTTTGGATTCTATAAAAATGATTTGGTTTTATAAATATCAATAAGTAATAAGTTTAATATGTGTTTCATTGGATCACTCTAGAATTGGAATATTATAAACTGAGGAAGCTCGCGAGCACACAAAACCTTGTTCAAAAACTGAAAACGCAAAAAACCAGCAATATTTGGCTTGACAAAAGCGGCTTGCAAGCAGCTCGTGACACGCCCCAAAAACCGCCTCAATGTGCTAGCTGAAATTTTCTAATTTTGAATTAAATCTTTTTTTGTAATTTTGATGAGCGCCTGGCAAAATTATTTTTGAATACCAAAAAAATATACCATTCTCAAATATTAGTGCCGATAGATTGAGTTTGAATAGTGCGATAAGCGCAGAACCTAAGAAACAAGAAGTAAAATTGCCTAAAAGCATCAATATTGTGCATAATACCGCACAAAGGTTTAATGTTTAAAAAGCAATTTTCCCGTTTAATTTTTTTAGAATCTTAGATGGTCTGGTGCTTTTAGAAACTTGATATAGTGTTTTTTTCTGTTTCTATAACTTATTAGTAGTCTATTTATTGGTTCATGGGGGGTATAAAACTCTTAAATCAAATTCTACAATTTTTTTAATTTTATTTGCCGTATTTTAACTTTGATTTATGAAAAATTGAATTTTTGTTAAAAAATTTACTAATGGAATTGATATTATTCATATTATTGAAGTAATGATTTTATTTATTTATTTATTTAATTTTATTTCTACATACATGTTAATAATATAAAAGGATTTTATAAAATAAATATAGAAAATATAAAATGGAATTGATCAAAAATTTTCTGTAGAATCTAATTCTGGCGACGTTTTAAGTCTACACTCTGTCTGGGCAAAAAGGAGCATTTTTGTAATTTTTTTTAAACGTCGAAGTTGACAGTCCAACAAAACAGACAATTATTGAACGTTTCTTGTATAAATGTTTAATAAACATCTTTTTTTGTAAAAACATGTACAGTTTTCTATAGAATTTTTTTATCTTTTGACTAATATTTGTTTACCTTATTTAAATGTTAAACACTTTTTTTATGGAATGGGTGCTAATTTTGCGCAAATTTATCTCACACACATTTAAGTTTACTTGGTCAATCTTTAATTCATTTACGCTATCATTAAATGCATAATGAATAGCATGTAAAAAAATATTATTATACCAGCCACTTTCTCTGATACGTATTTAACAAGTAGAAATGAGTATTTTTTATTTCTATATTTATTTTTTTTTTCTATGCATTTATTAAATAGTGTTTTTTATAATAATTTTTCAGTATTTTTTAGAATTTTGTTTGTGATATTTTACGTAGTTCTAGTTTTGTAATGTCAGGTACAACCAAATACGTGGATATTGTTGGGTCTGGTTTTATTGACGTATAAAAACGAGCGTAGAAATCTTTGATGTATGCAGCAGTTTATTTCTGTATTCAATATTTTCTGTTTTTACGCTCTGAAATGTTTGTATATTTATTATTTTTAATTAATATTGTTTTATATTTATTTCTGGTCTGATATGATAATTAATGAGATTTCTTGTGCTAGGCTTTAGCTTCCACTCTGCCTGCTTTTGGTTTTGTTGCATTTTTTTTTGTGATAGTGTGGATATCTCATATTGTCTTTTTTTGTGAGTGGGTTGATGTTCTTTTTTTTAAATTTTTTATTGATTTTAATCTTTCTATTAGTTCTATCTTTAATTCATTTTTTTGTGTTTTTCTAACGTTGGAAACTTGGGCTTGTGGATCAATTTGTTTTTTTTTCAATCTTAATGTTTTGTATAATTGCTGATCTTATTAGCTAATGGTTTTTGTAGTAACATCTAGTCAATTTTGTTTAATTAGCTTGTTCAAAAGCATATTCTTACGTTGATTTTTTTAGATCAAACTGTCCGATGTTGCTTGGGTCCGTTTTTTTTTGTTTGGCCGATCTTTACTTATGATTATGTAATGTTTTTTTTCTAATTTTATTCTCCTCGTTATGTTTTTGAGAAAAAGTTATTAGGGCGTATCCTTGTATAAACTGTAGTCTGTATCTTTTGTTTAATTTTAGTATTATGTAAATGACTCTTTTGGATATGGCCGTTGTTGTTTTCAGAGTTTTTTTGATATAGGATTTGATCTGGTTTTAGAGTTTTAGTGTTGTTTCCTGGTGGTCGTGTCTTGCGTAACCCTAAAAAGTCTCATTTGATATTTTGGAGTTTTTTCTAATCTGATAAGGTGCTTTGGTGTACGTGATGTTATAGGCGAATAGTTGTATTTCGGTATTGGTAGTACTGAATGTTTGTGATTTTAGTTTTAGTTACTCGAATTTTTGACTCCTCCAGTATCTGAATTGAGATTTTGTGTGCTGGGCATTGTTCACCTGTGGTTTGTTATTTAAATTTGTATATACGCCACGCTTACCAAGCTTGTTAGCGCGGGGGCTGCAGAGAATTGCAGTTTCTCAATTCTTAGTTGGAACGGTTATATCGTCAAGTCTACTTGTTTTTTTTTTTATTTTAAAGCGTAATATTTATGAATTACTTAATTTTGTGAAAACATAAAAATACCTTTGAATTTCAACGAGTGAAGCCAGACCAGCGCCGTAGTTAAGCCCCTCAGGCCTTGCGGTGCGGGGAGGTTTATCAATATCTGGGGGGAGGGGTTAGAAAGGCAAAGTATAAAATACACGCTATTTTTAACTCAAAAGGGCCCTTTTCAATATTTTTAGCTACGCCACTGAACCAGACTTGCTAAAACTATTACATGGAAATAGTAGAAGCAGTCTGTGAACATTGACCTTGAATATTTGCGGCTTTTAAGTCTTGGAAAATACTGAATTTTAAAGATTATTTTAGGTGTCAATAGTACAATTGAAAAAAAAATCTCTTATAAGTTTTGGTCTTACATCTCTTATTTATGTATACTTGAGAAGTACGCAGAAAACTGGGGTACATTTGAATATGCATTTTATTAGTGTTAATTTTTTATTTTTTTTATTATTATTTCTGGATATCAAGGACTAATATAAAATAGATAAAAAAAAATGACAAAGAATTTAATTTTTGTATTCTTATATTATGATTCGTTTATGGGATATGTTCAATCTGCTTCAAAAAATATGTAAAAGTAAACTTTACCAGATAACATGTTATTTTTTATGTCGGATCTTGCAATTTGTTGAAATATCTATGTACATACTACAAAAATTTATATAATTGTATTACTACAAAATAAAATAAATCACGGATGATTAGATGCTAATATTATAATTGAATTGAATATAGTATCGAGAATAAAAATCTTTTATGAATTTATTAGCGTCTAATTGTAATACCGTTTAGGGGCATGTTAGTTCATATTATATACAGAGAAAGTACTATTTTTAATTTACCTACTGTGTATGTTAACTTTTCCTTTAATTAAATTTTATTTAGAAATTACATTTTACAATGTTTCCTTTATGAATATTAATTACTAACTTGATCAAACCATACAATGTTAACTGAAATATAAAATAAATATATAACAGAAAACCGTGGAAAAGTTGTAGTAACTGACGAAGCAATTCTTTTCAACACTTCCTCAATAACAATGCAATAATTTTCGAGCGGATACAACTGCATATAACGTTCATGTCCCAAGGTCTATCTAAATGATGATAAAAAATGCATTTAGAACCTTTTATTTTGCCATTGTACTTTAATAGTATTACTCAGAAGTTCAGTATATAAATGTGTTTGCCTTGTTATTTAACATGTGGTTTCATTACTTCCATTACACATGTTGTGTATTATAAATTTTTCGGAAATGCACATGGCGATATGTAATCATGTCAACGCACTTCATACTGAATTTTTAAAATAATATATAATTATTATTATATTAATAAAAGTTGAAATATATTCATAACAAGTTATAAAATAGTGTTTAATTAAGTTTGAATTTAATATATCATAATCTTTAATTATAATGATTTCAATTTTAAGTCAGCAATTAATAAATATAATTGCATCTATCATTATTCATACTCATACATTAATTACACATTGCAATTAATCTTTATGCAATATTAATTATTAAAACAATATGAATTATATTTTTCATTTATCAACACGAGCATAAATACCAAGGTTGCTAGCTAATTTCAAATTAAATTTACTATTTTATCGTCTATATGCATTCATCATTAAATCTAATAAAGTAATCAGCGTTGTATTGTAATTTGTTAAGCATATGTCTAATAATCTTTATATCTAAGTTTGCACAATGAACGTTTTATTAATTTATAAATATAGATTAATTGTTTTACAAGTAATCATAATTGGTTTCAAATGTATTCTATGTATGAAAATTATATCTGGTGCAATTACTTTTCAAGTCTTTTTAGAATTAATTCTGAATGTTGGAATATCTTCTAAATTGTTTTAAATAAAAATTGAAAAAAATAAATAAGTATTAATCAAATATATTTATGAGGAAATCTTTACGTTTAAAGAATTATATTTCAGAAAAGTCTACAGCTACTTTATAGATAGTGTTCAATTTATGGATCTGTGATTTGGCTTGATTTTAGAATTGGTTTAATATCTTTCATTACTCCGGTTTGTTGTTTTAGCTATGATTAAAACTTGTACGTAAAATAATCTGTTTATGACTATGACTACAATATTTAGGTCTGTTTTAGTATACAGTCGTGGTTGTCGAACTGTACAATTTATGTACACTTTAAAATATAGCTAAATAAAAACATGTTTGTTCTTAAATTAAACGCTTTGAAAATTGTTTTGACCATAAATTGACACAGACCAATTGGTTACGCTAGTTTTAATACGAATTTATTATGCTTTTTTAAATCAATGCTCAATTATTAGTCTCAACATAAGTGTAAGCACATTTGAGAAGAAATATAGACTGTTTACGACAATATTAACCTAACCTAACCTAACCTGTTGATTGTATCTAGAACTCTAATAGTTTTTACTTCATTTTCAAAACCAATACGTTTGTCATCAATAAATAGAGCGATGATCACGATTCTGTCTTTGCCATACAAATGCATCGATTATCCTCTTTGTTAGCAAAAGTCAGAGAAAAATTTGTAGTCATGTCTTTAAAATTTTCTGAAGTTTGGTATAGGCTATATAAACCTTTTCTTAATTTGCACACTTGTATTTAGTCATTGCGGAAACCTATAGGCTGATACAATTCTTTTCTCTAAAATCTCCATCAAAGAAAGCAGTTTTGACATAAAAAGTAGTCATTATCCAACATTTAGATACTGCAATGCTAATTATCACTCAAATATAGTTGAAACTCTCTTTTTGAGATTCTTGCAACAGAACTTGCTTTCAAACGGCTATTTTGTTTCTCACTCAACAATCAATGACAGGTTAGTGGTTTTGACATTTTGATCAGGTTTCACGTTTTTATTTAAGTTAAAGAGTTGAATTTGTCCGCTAGCACTGCATGCCAGCTTTTGTTCTTGAGTGTTTTGCAAACAATGATAACTTCCACTTTTCTTATGCTAAATTAGCTTGATTTTCTCTTTAAAGATAATCTATTACAAAGTTTGAATAACCTGCACGACAATTTAATACTTGACGATCACGCAGATTTTGCCTCCGTATAGTTTCTTTCGACTACTAATTAAACTGTTAATTTTTGTTTGTTTTTTGGTTCTTCACGTGCAGGAGAGCATCGTTCAGAAACAACACTCAAATTTTCTTTTTTATTCAGAGTATTACAGGCTTCAATTTTTTTTATGTTATTTTCTTGATTGACGTTTAGATTCTAGTAGATCAGCATCATACTTTTGTCAAGTTGATTACTTTAACAAAAATTACATTATTTGAAAGTATGACTCTAACCTGTTCTTTTTGCTTTATTGGTGGTTAGTGATAAGTTCATATTAATTACACTCAACGTTTCTAAATTTGTTCAATTCTATTTTTTGTGTAAACCTAAGTTTTGCTGAACCTTGATTAAGCTGATTTTTGTTTGAATTAGTGTAAACAGTGATTAATACACAGCTTCAGCTCATAATTTTGCGTATGTAAAATAAATAACATTAATGATAACATTTTGTTGAAGTTTTGGACTTGATGTGAAAAATTCCTCTTAATTCTTTTATCAAATTGGTTTTCTACCTTCTTCAAGAAGATCTTTAATTTTGTTATGATTTTGTTTTGGTCTATTTTTTATTTATATTTTATCTTTGAATTTTAACCACACACGTTAAAACCATCACATTGAAGACTAGATAAGAATTAAACAGTACGAAAGTCTTAATTTTTTTTAAGTAAGTAATACTTTGCTTTTCCTAGATACGTGACATTTATCTTGCAATGATTGACATAAATCAAACTAAAAATTGTTTCAGCAGCTTTTTTATTGTTGGGATGAGAGTCTTGATGTAGCATCTTTCACATTTATAACCGTCCAAATTATCTGTGTACTATATGTCATTTTTGTCAATAATATTTTGACATACTTGAAATTTTGATATGCGGGTTTTTTATAGCAAATTTTAATTTTTTTATTAAGTGTTTTGAAAATCACTATAAGCAGACTTTATCCATTATTTGTGTTACAAAAAACAAATAAGTCAGTTTTGGTACATATAAAACATTTTTCAATATTTCTCAACTTCAATCTCGTGTATTGAAAGCTTTTAGGTTTGCATTGCCCACAGTTAGCTCATTAAATTTACTTGCATCATCTGTCATGACAATTGAGCACTTCTTAAGTTCAACAAAGTTGGATAGTCATTCTTTCCAAACTTTATATTTGATGTGGCTCCACAGAAGTTGTTATTATTGTGTCACACATCTTGACGGTCTATGTCTAATATTGATAGTCCAATAGTGATGAAATGTCTATTTGTGGGTTTTTTGATATTTTTTTTATCCGGTTTGTTAATGTTATTGCTTTTTAAGTTACCTTGCAAACAGACTATGGAAAAATGACTTCTTGTTTGCAAATATCACAATTGTAGTTATGTTTGCAATAGTCGCATATTTAGCACATGAGTTACTTTTGCAAAATTTCTTGCAATGTTCATCTATTCCATATTTAAAACACTTAACTGACAAAGTTTTTAAAAAAATGTTAGAAATTATTTAGGTTTTTGTGGCTTTTTTGTTTGTCTTGAAATAAAAGCGTTCTGGGTTAAATTAGTTTTGTCAAATCTGTCTTTCTCTATTTGTAGGCGTTTGAGTTTGAAAAAAATGTATTTGGTACCAGCAATATTATTGCGAGCAGTACAAAAATGATACAACTTTGGAGGTAGTAGTTCTAGGATTTTGGATAGTATCTAGTTTTTTTGATGTTTTTGTCTTCAGTTTGAAGATATTTGGCAAGTTGCAAAAGCTGTAATTATCTGCAGCCGAATTTGTAGCGTTGTATTTGAAGTTGAAAAATTGTCTTTGCAAGCCTTAGACTGTAAGTTTTGTTTTTTTCTTTCAATTAACAGACAAAGTTTTTCTAACATTAGACTTGCAGAATTATAGTATGCAATTTTGTGCGCTATTTTGCCGTCAACATTCAGCTGTACTAGGGCTTGAGCATCTAATTTTTTTTTAACTTATGCCTTGACAGCAGCATCATCTTGAGCACTTGAAGGTTTTGGATGTAGTTCTATCGTGACTTTAAAAAACTTTCTCGACTTCAACTTTTATTATTTTATTAACCAACTAACTGTCATGGCACCGAAGTTGTAAAAATATGGCTTTAAAACAAATCAACATTTAATAATATGGAACATTATTTTGGCTGCTGTATTGCTTAACATTTTTCAGCCAGGTTTTTGGTTTTTGTTTGTTTTTTTTTTGTAACTGTAAATGTTGACAAGTAATATTTTGGATACTGAACTGGCTTGCCAATTTCGTTGCTGTAGAAGAGATCACTCTGCAACTGTTTAGTTTTGTCAGTTTTAAGTTGACTTGAATGAATGACAATAAAATATTTTACATTTTGTTGTTAAAAAAATTTAAAACTTTTTTTTAGATTTTTAGGATTTGTTAGAAATCTAGTTCAATTGGTTTTGGTTATGCTTTATTACTGTGGCAACAAAAGGCGGTAAAAATTTGTTGATATTTATTCAGGTTTTTAATATTTATAAAATTACAATATCTGAAATATTGTAGGTGATAAAATTATTACCAGTTTACGTGCTTTAAAGTAAACTAGTTTATGGTTGGTCATTAACTTTTTAAATTTTACGCAATTACGTGATAGTTTGACTATAAGTGCACCGAAAGCAGATTGCTGTGAATGATTAAATAAGACAATTAAATTTTAAAACATTTAAATTTCCGTTTTTAGTTTTACACACTAATGTAACGCTTTAGTTATTTCTTGCCTTGGTCTTAAACATTTTAGTAGTGTGATTATTACAAGTTTTGGTCGTTGACTACTGACAGCATTTTTACAAACAGACAATTTCTGACCGTATGCTTTATTAGGCTCTTTGTACTTCTTCTTATAGTAAACTTTCTACGTTGTCCCGGCATTCAATCACTCTATGCAGATGATGTATGCAAGTACAACACTTAGAGGGGTTTTTCTTATACTGGCCATGTCAAGCCAGAAACTTTCTATCGTATGAGAGGGCCTGCATAAACATAGCATTTTTTTAATTGTTTTGTTACCCATTTTACATTTTTACACGTTAAACTGTCTCTAATATCAATTTTCTGCGTGTGTTTTTTTAGTTGACAGTACTCTATTAAAATTCTTGTCATAGTTTGCAGGTTCTTTCTAGTAGTAAGTGGCTGTCTTGGCGTTTGTGTCAATTATTGCTTTATTAATCTATCTGCAGCTTGATATGTTTTTCCAACGTCTTTTTTCTTTTTAGTGCGTTGCCTGTAATAATTTTTAGTAGGTTATTAAAACTTTTGAGTAGTAAAGCGGTTTAGAGTTTAAGTCTACACGCACTTAACTAGGGTGCTACTTTATAGTTTTCTTAGTTTTTCAATTAAATTATACTAACCTTTACTAAAATCAGAGTTGCATTTTTTTTAGGTGACTAAACCGAAGGACGGGTTTTGATTTTTTATTTCTAGTATTATTATCTGCAAAGTATAAAACAGTACTGGAGCTATCCTTTTTTGTTATAGAAAAAGTTATAGTTTATCATAGTTCCACTTGCTCATCTTTGGTACTATTTATTTGCATTAAAAAAAAAACAGTTGGTTTATTTAATGGTTTTTCAACCACCTCTACTTTATTAAATAATTTACTTCTGCTACCGGAGCGTTGTTATTTAATAAATGAACTGACTCCACGGATTTAAGGTAAGATTTATTTTTAAAACACCGGTAATGAAAAAAAAAATAGATTAGCGGTGAAACATAGGGATGACAACAAAAACAGAAATAGATAGCTTGAATTGTACTTATTTGGTATTCTTCTTCTTTAAGTGCTTTTTTCGATCCGAAGGCTGGCAATTAATCGTCTTCTTCCAACGCTTCTTCTTTTCTGTATTTTTTACTGTTTTATTATTTGTAGCAAATGGTACTTCTCCCTTCTAATCACGTGTCCCAGGTATTGTAATTTCCGCGTCTTAATGATGTTTACAATTTCCTTTTCTTTCTTTGTTTTTCATATTACTTCTGTGTTTGTTACTCGGTCCGTTCATGGTATTCTCAATATTTTTCTGTACATCCACAGTTTAAAGGCCTCTAACTGTTTGATGTCCGCATTTTTAAGTGTCCATGCTTCTGCTCTATAGAATAAAATTGGTGGTATATAACACGCCGTTAATCTTGTTTTTAATTCGAGGCTTAGATCTTTTCCTAATAGAGCTTTTTTATTTTTATGAAAGCTGTTCTAGCTTTTGCTATTCTAATTTTTATTTTCCCTAAACAATTGTTATCGTGGTTAATGGTTGTGCTCAAATAGTTGTACATTGTTACTCTTTTTATGAGTTTATTGTGTACGTAGATGTTTTGTTATTTTGTGGTGTTTTTGTCATTACCATGAATTAGGTCTTCTTTGCATTTAGAGATAGTCTACATTTTTTGCTTGCTTTTGTTATTTTGTTGAGAATTCTCTGATGGTTTTCTAAGTTAGTTGCAATTAGAGCTGCGTTGTCAGCATATCTTATGTTATTTATCGGTATTCCTTTCACTTTTACCCCTATTGTTTTGCCATCTAGTGCTTTCTTTATGATTTTTTCTTCTTACAAGTTGAATAGTGTTGCTGATAGTACACATCTCTGTCTGATACCCTTTTTTATTCCGATTTCTTTCGATGTGTTGCCGTCTAATTGTACTATTGCTTTTTGGTTATAACGTAGGTTAGTAATGATTCGAATATCTCTAGTGTCAAGCGTCTTTTCTTTGAGCAGATGGATAAGACGGTCATGTCGTATTCTATCAAATGCCTTGTTGTAATCGATGAAACATATATATATATATATATATATATATATAAGTCTTAATTGACATCTAAGCATTGCTGCATCAGGACGTTTAAAGCAAAAAGTGCTTCTTGCGTACCGAGGCCGTTTCGGAACCCAAATTGTGATTCGCTTATTTCTAGTTGCAGTTTACCGTGTATTCTGTATTGTATCACCTTCAGAAATGTCTTGTGTGGTTCATAAGGCTTATGGTGCGGTGGTGCGCATATAACTGTGCGTTTGTTTTTTTGGGAAGCGTTATAAAGGTTGATGTTAACCATTTGCTTGGTATTATTCCTGTAGAGTATATAGCGTTAAAGAAGATAGGGAAATCTGGCAACAGAGAGTAACATGCAGTGAAAATAAACAAAGACGTAAAGTGACAGTTATATTAAGAAAAGAAATTATTAAAGTGAAGGAAACAGTTTTTAATTGAGTGTAAATAAGCAAGAGACAAAAAATAGGAATACCACATAAAGAATTAAACGAAAACGGCAAGTACATCAATCAGCTGCTAAGTAATCATTAAGCGGTGCGCAAGCGCCAGGCAAGGATAGGTTGCGCTAAGAATAAAGCGGCGTTGCCGGACTGCGCAGTAATACTTTATAAACAAGTTAAATAGAAAATTAAAGATGGGATCAGATGTAGAAGAGGATGACAGGCAAGAAGAAACAACGTTACAGAACAAAGGAAATAAACGTTTAAAAAATAGCCCGGCACAGCGAGATTTGCAAGATAATTCAACAGCAATACTGGAAGCAATGAATGGATTAATAAAAAGAATAGATAAAAAAGAAAAAGAAGATAAGTGCAGGCAAGATAAGTTTGATAAAGAGTGGAAAGAAAATTGTGATAAGATATTCAAAGAACTGGAAAGTATAAGGCTAGAAAATGCAGTGCTTAAAAATAAAGCGGCTGAATTGGAGGAGAATATTAATAAAATATCAGAAAACAATACACGCATAGAACGTAAATGGATTGAAGAAAAACAAGAAATAATAGAAACAGTGACTAAACTAAATGCAGTAATTGAGAAAAAAGAAAGAGAACAAAGAAGAAATAATGTTATAATCCAAGGATTAAATGAAACGGAAAAAGAAAACACTCACCAGATAGTAGTTAACTGGATAAAAGAACAATTTGAAGACAAGCAGATATTAGAAGCAGTCAGACTAGGCAAGCATATCGAACATCGATCACGGCCAATATTAGTAAGATTGACCAATACAGAAGACAAACAATACATCATGAAAAATAAAGCTAAACTAAAAGACACAGAGATATATATTGAACACGACCACACTGTTAAAGAAAGAGAAACCCAAAAAAAACTGAGAAATATAAGAAGAGAAGAAATAAATAAAGGAAATAGAGTAAAGATTGGTTATAGAAAAATTCAAATAAATGGCGAGTGGAAACTATTTAATGAAAACACTCAAAAACTTGAAGCAAAAAACTAGACAGAGGTAGAAAAAGGGAGGGTGGGGTTTCGAAAATAAACATTATAGGAAAGGATAAAAACAAAATGACATCTAATGTAAAAATGTGTATATGGAACATAGCAGGATTAAAAAATAAAAAACAAGATTTTTGGAACTACTTAAAAAAACACCATATAATCTGCTTGATCGAAACTTGGATTGAAGAAAAAAACTGGCAAAAAATTGAACAATCATTACCAGATGGATATATATGGAAAAATACACCTGCAAAAAAAGAAAACAGAAAGGGCAGAGCTATGGGGGGAATTTTAACAGGAATAAAAAAAGAATTTAAAACAAAAGAAACAGAAAAAGAAGGAAACGATACAATCCAAAAAAGGAAGGCTACAATAAATGGGAAATTATGGAATATATACATAGTATATAATAAAGGATGTATGGAGGATATTAAAAAAGAAATAAAAAAAGATATTGAAGACAGCAAACAAGACACAGCCATTTTAATAGGAGGCGATTTTAATGCCAGAATTGGAGAATATAACGCAATTAAACTAGAAATTGATAACGAACAAAGTTTATAAAATGGATAGAGGAAGATGCTTGGAATCTGCTAAATGGTAATTGGGAAGGAGATAAAAATGGCGAATGGACATATATTAACACCACAGGAGCATCCGTTATAGACTATGCAATGACTGACGCGGAAGGGGGTACACTCATAAATAAATTTAAAATAGGTGAAAGAATTGAGTCCGACCATCAACCTTTAGAAATTACAATACAGGAAGAAGAAAACAAGAAAGAGTATGAAAAACCTAAACAACAAGAAAAGAAAACAATAATGATATGGGATGATGTAAGCATCAAAAAATACAAGAACAAATTAAGTGAAAAAATGTTTAGCAAGAGTGGTACGTGGAAAGACCTAAAAGACTTAATGACCAATTCTATAGTAAAAAGAGAAATATCAATTACGGAAAGGGAAGAAGATTGGCACGATCAAACTTGCAAGGTACAAAAACAAAAAATGAGACAAGAACAAAAAAAAGTAAGAAGAGATAAAGCAACAATTGAAAAATTTATTTTAGAAAAAAATGAATATAAAAAATTATGTGAAAAAAAGAAGAAAGAATGGAAAAAAATAGAAGAAGAACAAATAAAAAGTATAACAACAGAAGAAGACCTATGGAAGTACATTAAAAAAAGTAAAAACAAAATGAGAGATGGGACAAATAACATAGCAGTAGAAACATTCAAAGATTATTTTATGATAACAATGGAAGGAATTGAAATAGAAAATAAACAAATAGGTATAGCAGCAGAGGACACAAACGAAAGATTAGAGCAGGACAGCGAAATACTAAAAAGTGAAATAGATGTCCAAATTAAATTACTAAAAAAGAGAAAGACGTCAGGAGAAGACAGCATACCAAATGAAGCGTGGATATATGCGACACAAGAAATAATACATACTATGCACGCAATCATAAACATGATATGGATTAAAGGCATACCGGAGGAGTGGAGAATGGGACTAATAAGACCAATTTTTAAAAATGGGGATAAAAAAGAACCGTACAATTACAGACCAATAACCTTAATGAACACAGGATATAAGATATACGCAGGAATAATTAAAAATAGATTAGAAAAAGAACTGACGGAAAAACAAATACTAGCAGATACACAAATGGGTTTTAGAGAAAAGCGAGGTGTAAGTGATGCGACATATACGCTTAATTGGTGCGTGGAACATAATATGGAAAGGAAACAAGGCAAAGTGTATGCGCTATTTGTTGATTTAAAGGCAGCTTTTGATTCAATCAACAGAAATAACTTAATAAAAGTAATGAGAGACAAAAACATAGACAAAAGACTAGTAGAAGCCATAGCAGACATATATAAAACAACAAATAATAAAGTAGAAATAGATGGAAAAACCTCGTCAACTTTTAAAACAGAAAGAGGATTAAGGCAAGGGTGTCCGTTAAGCCCAACCTTATTTAATATATATGTTGCAGATCTAGAAGAGACACTTAGGAAAGGACAAGGAGGAGGAATTGTGTTTGGGAGAGGAAAAATATGGAGTCTGAGCTACGCCGATGATATTGTGGTAATGTCACAAGATTACAAAGGAATGGTGGAAGTAATGAAAAGACTTAAAACTTATTTGGAAAAAAGAGAACTAAAGCTAAACACAGAAAAAACAAAAATTATGGTATTCCAAAAAGGACACGGAAGAAAACAAGAAGAATTTTATTGGGGAGAGGAAAAAATTGAAGTAGTTAAAAAATTCAAATATTTAGGATATAATTTTGACTATAATAACACACACAAAATTCATATAGAAGCAATGACAAGAAAAGCTGAATTAGCAATGCGGGAACTTTGGAGCATTGGCAAAAGAAAACTAGGAGGACATTACCAAGCCAAAATGCTACTTTTTGATGCCGTAGTAAGAAGTATTTTAACTTATGGAGCTGAAATATGGGGTTGGAAAAAAAGAGATCCAATAGAAAAGCTGCACCACAAATTTATTAGATGGACATTAGGTGTAGATAGAAACACGCCCGAATACATTGTTATGCAAGAAGGACAAAGGGACGAAATGGCTACAACTGCAATTAAAAAAGCTGTGCGATACGAAGAAAAAATACGACAAAAAGAAATAAACATACTAATACAAATAGAACAAGAACGAAAAAGAACACAAACAGGAAGCAACAAAAATAGGTGGACAAATGAACGAAAAAGGTGCCTAGAAAGTCTGGGAATATCAGAAGAGTGGTGTGAAAGCATAAGAAGTAGAGGTCAAAATATTTTAAGAGAAATTACAGATGCAATAAATGGACAGAATGGACAAATAAGAGAATCGGAAATACAAAAATCAACATACAATACGAGGTACAAAGACGTTTTAGTGTACAGACTTCCGCAGTATCTTCTTAATCCAAATATTTCTGCAGAAGATAAAATAAACATCGCAAGATTTAGATGTGGAAACGAAGAATGGGGAAAAAAGCTATGGATTGATGTGGAGCACCGAATATGCAGGTTATGCGGAGAAGCGGAGGACACAATAGAACATTGGATTCGGGAATGTGGTGGAATAGCAGGAAAAGTGATACAAGGTTGGAGTGCGTCTGAAATACTTAATGAAAACGGAAAAGGACAATATATAATTAAAAAGATATTAAGTGAAATAAATAGGTGATGGTATAAATGGAAAGAATAAATAATTGTTTAATTTTTAAAGGGTATATACGGAATATTTGTTATATAGTTAGAAATACATAGAAAATTAATTTGTTTATTATTAACTGATATGTACAAACAAACATAATTATGCCAATAAAGGATTTATATATATATATAGCGTTAAATAAGTTTACCATGATGTGGATGTGATCTTCCTCAATTAACTTGAGTATTTCGGCTAGTAGCTTGTCAGGGCCTGATGTCTTTCTGTTTTTTAGATTTATTATGGCACGCATTACTTCCTCTTTAGTTATATCAGGTGTTCTTTTGTGATGTTGCCAAGCCTTTTGTCTTCGAACAGTTCTTCAATATCGGTTTTCCACAGTATCAATTTTTCCGTGGTTTCTATGACAATTTTACCATCTTTATTTGTCAGAATGCTTGGTTGTTTTCGTTTTTGTGTCCTTGTGAGTTTACTGATTTTCTTATGTATATTATGTATATTAATAGGTCATGCTTTACTTGCAGTTCTTCTATCTTTTTGCGTTTGTATTTGTACCATTCTTCTTGTGCTTTTCTTATGTGTGTGCGTATTCGTTTTTGTAATTTCTTGTATTTGTGTACGTTGTTTTTTAAACTTCGGCGTTTGTCCATTATTTGATATTACTTTTGTTTATTAAACAAACCGGCTTAGCTTAGAAGGAATACTTTCTTATATATCTGTATGTGCTTTGTAGTTTATAAACGCACATGCTTATCAATTATATATTTTTTATTAATATTAAATTTTTTGACTGTCAATTACGTAGTAACCCCATAAACTCTTGGTCGACTACATTTCTAAAGTCAATTATTGTCAGTAAAGTGTGATGCTTTATTACCGTACATGTGCAATTTTAACTCTCTACTTTAATTAGTTTTGTAGTAATATCCAGACAGACATTGTTAAGTTTTAACTATGCCAAATTTGCAAAAAAAATGAGTATCAAGCAGACATCAAATTTTTCACATTGGAAGGTCTTATCTCTCATCAAATTAAACAAAAGTAAATGGCATATATGGTAAAAATTTAACTTCTTATTTTACCGTCAAAGAATAGGCCAAAATGTTTAAGATATGCTATGTGTCTTTAGAAAATGGTTCACGTTTTGGTCGACCAGTTAAAAGGATTACAGTCGATCAAATTTATTGAAAAATTGGTCCAAACTGATTGTCGACTAAAATTGAGAAATTTTTCAGCAATGTCAGAGCTGTCAGTACATCTATTTGCCAATACTCTATTACTATTTGGGTATGAATAAAGTGAGAGCCAAATGAGTTAAAATTTTTGTCTGCTTTTTAAAAACAGTTTCAGTTGTTGTGCTTGATCTTTTTTGAAGTTTTACAAGGGAAGACAAGAAGAAGTTCTGCAATCTATTGTTACGAGGGATGAAACTATAGTCTTGTATCATGATCTTCTATTTAAATGGAAACCATGGAATAATGGCGTGCAAGCTTTGAGGAAAATTAACAAATGGAGTTAGGTTGTTGCACGACAATTTACTTGATCATTCCTCTTACAGTCCAGACTTGGCACCCAACGACTACTTTTTGTTTTTAAAATTAGAAAGAATCTTTTGGGGTAGACGACTTCTTGACAATAAAGAGGTGAAAACTGCATTTTGACGACAAATCTTTAGAGTGTTGAGGTTAAGGGGATTATATTGAAAAATAATAATATATTTTTTTCACAATTGCATGATTTTTTAGTTAAGCCGGCGGTTGCCTTATATATAACCAGTTAAAAAAAAGTTTAAAAGATAATCAAATTTTACAACCGTAAAATATATTTTTTACATTTATGTCCAAAGGGTTTAGAAAAACCGAATTATGATAATTAACAAAATTAATTTTGTATTAAAAATATTTTTGCTATTAGTATTGTAAAATCAATTATTAATACAAAGAAATTGTGCATTTATAAGGATAATCATAGTGCTACTCAAAGCTTACATTTTGCTATTCAGCACTAATAATATTAAAAACATTTTTTGTGTATGTGCTTTTTGGCAACAGATTATAAGTGGATTAAATTATTAATGTAATATTTTTATAAATTCCAGGAAAAACAGATATTATTCTATTCAAATCATTTTAAGAAAAATTACAAATTATATTTTTGTGCGGTCTGTTGATTAATTAAATAATTAAAAGCTTTTGCATAAATTATAATATACAAATAGTCGACGAGTTTATAATCTGCACAAAAAATATAAACACAGTGTGATTTCGTGCTGTACTCGGCTGCAAACTATATTATGTTATTATCAAAGTTTAATTGATTTAATCCAACTAATAATAATAAAATACTTTAATTCCTAGCAAATTACTAAGAGAAATGTTAACAGAAATGTAGTTATAGTTGTGTCCACTTTTGAATATTTTAATACATGCAATAAAATAAAGTACTACTTTAAAATACATTATATTAAAAAATAATGAGTTATTATACAATTTTACAATTTGATGTTTTATATTAATATTTGTGTACCGTTGAGACTAGGGAAGAAGCAAGCACTATATGAAACTAATAATGTAAATCTGTATCGCGTCTTACACTAAGTAACCGTGGCAGTAAAATCAAGAATCCTAACAAACATTAAAGGAAACAAGCTCCTCTAAATGCTTACTGCTGTATCTCGCATAGGAATTAGTGAGTGCAGGAAATTCTGAATGATATGTCTCTGCTACTTTGTAGAGTTATAAATGTATTGAACCAATTCCTGGCTATTATCATAAGAGTTGTGTACACACATTTATGGCTGGTATTCGGACATAAACATTTTATGCTTTGGAACTAAGATAGTGAGGTAGCTTCTATCTTGGTGGTTGTAGGAGCTCTCGGATTTATGAATTTTTGCTGATAAAAGGAATTTACTGCATCTACTTAAGATGGAAAACAGTCCCTGCAGGGGTAAAAAATAAGAAAAGCTTTTGATGTCAATTAAGATTTTTAATTTAAATATAGTATTAAGTATAATTGCATTTTAATTGTTTTTGCGCTTTACTAAAAAAGCTTTATGTACTTAAACGTAATAAAAACAAAATGTTGTGTAATTGAAGTTTTATTTTAAAAATATTTAATGAGAATTACATACTAAAAAAAATCCGTAAATACTTATTTGAGAAAGAATTTAGTTGGATAGATTATAATATTATACTAAAAACATTAATGTCAAGAATGTGGAGGCAGACTATTTAGCTTACAAGATGGAAAGCCAACATTAATATAGTAATTTTAAAAAAATCATTGCAATTAAACAGGAAATATATCCAAGAAACCATAAAAAATGCTAATGTCATAAATTACTATATAAAAAAATGCCATTATAATGATGTCTATAAAATCTATTAAAATTTGGATAGTGCCCATTTGTGATTACATTAACTGCTAGAGGAACTATAAAACTGACTATACGTTCCGATATGAATGCAGATATTTGTTAAATCTGATATCCACGGAAAGCATACTAACAATGTAAGGACTCATTTAATGTGATAAATTGGTTATTAGCTGCCGATGAATTACTTGGATCTTGAATGTCGAAATGGAGCCAAGAACCAAATTTATGTACCATGTAGGCGTCAGCTGCTCAACGCGTAAACACCCCGATGTTATTGTATATTCTTACATACACTTCTTTTCAAAGGGTTTATGCACTTACTATAAATATTATGATAATTTTATTACAAGCATTCAATGAAAAGGTCCCCCCTTTTATAAAAACTCTCATAATTACAATTTCCCATAGAATTTACCTTGTTTATTTATTAAAGCACATATAAATATATAAAGGAAGTGGTATAATTACTATTAGTTTAAAAATAAATTTAATGTTTGTACAATTATAAAACAATATTAATTTGTTATTCAATCCGAAGTTGAATACATAATTTTTATAACAATACTAAATGCTATTTCATTTCAATTATAATAACTGCTACTGAAATATAAACGTATTTAATGACAATCTCATCAGAGCTTGTATAAAAAACATTGCGTTATTATTAAGCAAATAATAAAAATTCAAAACAATTTCCGACGATTAAAAGTGTAATGAGGTTTGGGTTTAATTATGATTGTCATTTAATTTGACGAATGATTGTGCAATTTTAACCAAGTATAATTTTAATAGATGATTTAGTCATGGCAATATAGCAATTACGCTATTAATTTGTAAATCTTAAGCGAAATCTCATTTGGTAGTAATTTCTTTTTATTATTACGTTTGTACATCTATTTACAATCTGTTATGAAACATTCATAGATTTTGTTGCCGTTGTCGATTAATTCAAGACATTTTAATTTTAATACGCTTAATGGTTGAATTTAATGATTAACGCATTTATATATGATTGAAATTTGTATTTGATTACTATTTATATAAGTAAAAGTATACGTTTCGTTTTACACTGGGAACAAATTTATCAATTAAGAGTTAATGACCTTTATGCTATAAATTAAAGTTGGTAAAATTTGATCAATCTGCTGAAAATGATGTCAACTGTAGTAAGCACCGAGTTGGTAATTAAGGTAAAAATAGGTATCCTAAATATTTTTTTTTTTTTTAGAATATACTATATAATATATTTGGATTGCGCATAATGTAGTTTAGTTTCTTTGTTCTGATTGTGTTCTTGTTTATTTTTGTAAGTATTACGAAGTTGTTTATGCTATTTTTTAATGACATTCTAAGTATCTTTCTGTAAATTGTAGTTCCATGGACGGCGCTATGCGGTAAGCGTGGTAAGCGCCGCTTCGAGGCGCAATATGTCAGAGGCTGTAACTTACTGCAATTACTGCAGAGTTAAAAAAAATTTAAATTTGCTTTTAAAAATATAAAGATTTATAATATTACTATGACTAATAAGATATCGGATAACGATTTACTTTGTTACACTAAAATCTACCAGGTCTTGGGCAACTTTCTAGGGATCACCATTAGTTGCAGAGAAGCCTTGGGGCTGTTGTGGTAGCTTTTTGTTTTAAGGACTTCCAGATGCAACTTAGGATTGGTGAGTCAGCGTTAAGACTGCGCTAAGTCCGATTAAGTGGCTGCAAAGCGCGTGTGGTCTACGTGGTAGTGGTAAAATGCTCAATTGGCGTGCGAGTGGGGCGTTTGTTGTATTTCTCTTGTTAGCCACTCCAGGGGTCGTTATTGTGATTCTGTTTGGTTGCTGTGTTGCAAATTTGATCCATTGCTTTCCAATTTAGTCTTAATTTTTAATTGAAACTTTACTTAATTTTTTTTTACGGAGCTGCTTTTGTGATTGTGCGCCTGGATTTATCTGTGTGCGTTGAACGATAGTTGCAGCGTTTCCGTGTGATAACTCCGCAGCTACACCTTAATTTTACTGGGCTGCAAGGCAGATGTTGCTGGTCTTGTTTTTATGCAGAATTAGCTGTCATTGAATGGTGCGCTAGAATCATTAATTGAATGAAACAACAGACAGGCAATCACCATGTTGGACATTAACTTGATACAAGGTGGAACGTGGCAGACACATAGATTTAAAAAAAAATATTGCTCTTTTATTAACGGTCTTAGAATGTTGAAAGTATGGCAATTTGAAAGAGGAAGATGGAAAGTTTATGTTCCACGCGGTTTCAGTTGCTATAATGGAGTGGTGGAAATGTGTCTATGATAAGGGGGCCTCAAAATACAGAAAATACCGAGAAGGTTTGAACTGCAATTCAACAATCTTAATTTAAAAGCAGGCAGGTGTCCTTGAGATTTTAAGGCGTTCCATGCAACGAATCATTATTGAACATTTTTGTTTGAACCTCTATAAGATAATTGTTGTTAAAAAATTGAAGCAACATGATTCTGAAGCCAGACAACTCGGTAGTAAAAACATGCTTGCTGCGTTGCTTTGAGAGCACATTTTTACAATACAAGATGTATCAATAAACAGAAAATGCAGTATTGGAGTGATAGAATTTTTAAAGAATTTCAACAGGGTGACAGTATAGCGTGCAATTTTAAGAATTGGGATCATCGGCGCTTACTTTTTTGAAGAAATAAATCAAACAGGTACAGTCACTTTTGCACGTTACCTGATTATGATCTAGGACTTTTTTGCCTTAATTCGATGAGATGGAACTAGAAAACAACTGGTTTTAACAAAACAAGGCTACAGCCCACACACCAAGGGCTTACATGGACTTTTTGCAAGACAGATTCTCCAGGCGCTTTATATCTCTAAGAGCGTGCTTCACGCTTTTCTGATTTGGCTAATTGAGATATTTTCCTTAGGGGATACCTAAAATTTCTGGTATACAGCAATTGTTCTAGGACCTACAAGGTCAAACAGCCTACAAAAACAACATTTAAACCTAAATCGACAAAATTCCTGTGAAATGCTTCAAAAAGTGCACGAAAACTTAAAAAAGACTTTCTCAGTGTTTGTAGTGTGTGGGGCGTGGTATGAAACACGGCAACTTGCAAAAACACTGTAAGGTGTTGATGCACACAAGGCTATTCTAAGCAAGACTATTACAAATTACTCAAACTATGGTAATGCTGATGAGCAGTATAAAACTGCAAAAGTTTACTTACTTATACTTGGCCGCTGTGGCCTAATCAAACATATGCATTGAATGAAAATGCAGACGGATGGCACGGATGTCTGAAGGAAGACGAAACTCCGATACATTTACTAACAATACCTAAGATTTGGCAAGTATAAATAAAAGGTTAAAACTGTTCTTTGGCAAAAACATTTTGAATTTTAATTAAAAAAAAAAAACAGAATTATTCGAGAAATAGCAACCTGAGTCGCACAATAGAACCATAATATGTGCAGGGATCGGTGAAGAAGATCTGTTTTACGAAAAAACCAAAAAACAAAAACAGGAATGAACGCATTAAACCGAAAACAAAAAAACTCATGGCACAAAGAAGAAACATGACAAAAGGAACAGCGGAATACAACCAAATAAACAAAATCATAAAAAAAGAAAATAAGAGAGGACGGAAGGGCTTCCAACACTGAATTAATAACAAAAACTATTGAAAGGAACAAGAACATAAAAATTATAAGGAAAGTTGACACCGGAAAACAAATAAGAATTTACCAACTAAAAGGTACAAATGAGAACATCCAGGAAAACAAAGCAGAGATAACAAGAATTTCTGTAGAAACCTAAATCGTTGAATAGGGGAAAGTTCTGAGTACTTGGCAAAGCGCGCAGGTGGTTCTACTACATAAAAAAGACGACAAACGCTTTTCTCTGCACCTTGGTGAGAATCTCCTTGTACTTTTGTATCTTTAGCCACTTAGCCCATATTGGTGCTGCAAACAGCATCGTAGAGTTGACAATATTTTTTATAGTTTGCCTTGTACTATACCTAGGCCCATTGACGTTTGGCAAGATTCTGGCTATTGACGTTGCCGATTTCTCGGCTTTTTCAGCTGCCTTTGTAATGTGATGTCCTATATTTTTATTTTTGCCAAGGTGTACTCCGATGTATTTTACTGTTTGTTTGCTGGTGATTTCCTGTCCGCAGATGATTGCTCTTATTATCTTGTGAGTTTTTTTCCTTCTAGTATGACAAACTCTGTTTTTTGAGGAGCAATTTTTAGTTTTTTGTCGTTTATCCATCTTTCAATCCGGCAAGAGGTTTCTTTGATGTCTTCAATCAATTCCATTTCATTATTTCCCCGGACTACCGTAGCCAGGTCATCCGCATATCCAATTAGGTCAACTGTGTCATTAACATCCAGTTTTAGCACACTGTTTTAGAAGATATTCTACAAAACTGGACCGGCAACTAAACCCAGCATATCATTTCTAACATGCTCATTTCCCCGATACTGATGTACCTTTTGTTTTTTGACGTTCACAAGATAATTTGGTACATTTTGATAACTATCGTCTTATAGCCTCTTGGCACACCTATATAAACTACTCACTAAAATTATAACAAACAGGCTTACAAACAAATTTGACGATTACCAACCACCAGAACAAGCCGGATTCCGCAAGGAGTATAATACAAATAAGCATATACAGTCCATACGATTAATAATAGAAAAGTGTAACAAATATAATGCCCACATACTTAATTCTTTTATCGATTATAATAAAGCTTTCGATTTAGTAGAGTTATGGGCAATCTTCCAAGAATAGGTTCGAGATACAAAAGTTTAAACAAAGCATATTTAAAGCAACTCTGGAAGTAAACATCACTGAAAATCTGAAAACGGGGAGAATACCAGTTAGAAGAGGTGTAAAACAAGGAGACGCTATCTCACCAAAACTTTTTATCCTTGCAATGAAAGACATCAAAAGGATGGACTGGGCCGAGAAAGGAATTAAAATTAACGGCAAATACTTAAACCACCTCTGTTTTTCCGATGACATTGTGTTGTTTAGTCACAGCGTCAAAGAGCTGCAAGAAATGAAAGCAGAGCTCAACAAAAGATCGGTCAAAATAGGCCTACATATGAATCTGGAGAAAACCAAGGTAATAAGCGCAGAACACATCAATGTGCAAATGAACAACAAAACAATACTCACAAAAGACGACTATATTCACCTAGGCCACAAAATTAAACTCGGTAAAGAAAACCAAACAGTGGAAATAAAAAGGCGAATAGGTCTAACTTGGGCGGGGCCGCCATGGTAAGATAGAGAACGTAATAAAGAACTCAAGTATCCTAATGAACTTGAAAAAGAAAATTTTCAACACGTGCATCCTCCCAGTTATGACATATGCAATGGAAGCCATGTCAGTCACAATAAAATCAGCGAATAGATTCAGAACAACTCAAAGAACCATATAACGACAAATGCTCGGCATATATTTAAGAGACCATATTACAAACAAGGAGATAAGACAAAGAACTAAGGTAAACAACGTCATAAAGACCTTAGCAACGCAGAAATAGAGATGAGCAAAAACAAAACGAATACTCTACTGGAGACTAAAAACACATAAACCGAGCATAGGAAAACCACCAAGACGATGCAAGGACGACATAAAAGAGAGTTTGGGAAAGAAAAGGTCCCAGTTAGCCCAAGACAGGGAAATCTGGTAAAAAACTTGGGGAGGCCTGTGTCCAGGAGCGGATTGTTAGAGGCTGTTGAAAAAGAAGAAGAAAAAGTAAATGTGCAGGAACACCAGATATACCACTAAAAAATTAAAAAAAGAAACAATTGGACATAAGAGGTTAATTGTTTTGGTGTTTCTTAAACTGCGTTGGAGATCTACGACGCGGTAATGAGCGATTGTAAAAAAATTTTCCTGTCCAAAATCAGAGAAAGTTATTTGGATCGTAAACTATCTGAGCAACTGCTTAAGATTTATTAATAAATTGGTACAGCTAGTGTAGCACTGCTATTTGTTTTTGTGTGTACAGTGAAATGTTTTTTTTATATTTGTTTTATACACAGTCATATCATCAAAAATTAACATAACACTTTAACATCAATTTTGATCCAGGTTCAATTGCCGTAGAAGATATAGTTGCAAGTTACAACTTTAACCTATAACATTCTCAAAGATTTCTTCTGTAAATATACTACTGTTGATTTGAAAGCAAAGTAAGTTGACTTGAAATGTAACCAAAAAAAGCTTATCTCTAAATAATGTTTACAAACAATTTACTTTGTTTGAATTGTTGATCTTTTGCTAGTTTGTAATAAGTATGGAAGAGAAACGGGTTTTCTAGTTAGTGGAGAGTGTGTCCAATTCACAAAAAAAAGAAACAAAAAGAAAATTACATAGGTATAGCGTTACTAAGTGCAGCATACAAGATCTATGGCAGTAGATGAAAAACTGAGATGGGGATATTACCAGACAGACAAGCCGGATTTAAAAAAGGACGAGAGACTTTGGATAACGTATGCATACTACACCTTATAGTAGATTAGATTTTGATTGTATTTAAAGAAAAAAAAAGTGAAGACCGAGTAAAAAAATAGAAGAAATATTAGTGAATGGTAAAATAAACGACAAGTTTTGGGCCACAAAAGGTGTAAGACAGAGATGCCCACTCAACCTTAATTTGTTTAGGGCAAACATTGCAGATGAAGAAGAGACGCTATGTAAGTTGCAGAATGGTGGAGGACAGAGAGAAAGTATGGTCGTTGGCTTATTTAGACGACGTGGTATTTGTAGCAAAACAAGCAATTGAAATTAACAAATTGCCTGGAAAGATATTTTAGAAAACAAGGGTTGGAAGTTAATGTAACTACTAGAAGTATGTTATGATACAAATGGAAATTTGGGGACAGAAATAGCAAACAAATTAGAAGCATATATTGTAATGAACAAAGTTAAAACTGATAAATTAAGAATAGAAGCAGGAAAGCGTGCAATGAGGTATAGAGAAAGAGTGAAAGAAAGAATAGAAGGTAAAATATTACAAGAAAGATTGAAGGAAAAACTGAATAGAAAATGTGGAAAAATGGAAACAAGCAGAAAAGGAGGGAAAATAGTTGCGTTATTATAAGAATTCACAGAATCAAACTTAGCAAGAAAACGCTTGAATACAATGGAACAAAATTTTTACACATTCTAGAAGAAAGTACGCAGATTGGACTTTCTTCTAGAATGTGTAAAAATTTTCAAATTTGAAAAATTTAATTTTTAAAAAGTGGCGCTTTTAATTAGTTTTTTATTAATTTTTTACTCCTTAAATATTATTTCAAATCTTTAACCATAAACATGAAGAAATAGAATATTGTATGTAGTTCAACATATAAAAAGAGTGATGACTAAAATCTTTTCGTTTGGATATTGAGTTGGTTGGCGTTTTGTTTTATAAGAACCAATTTTAATTTAAAAACGGCGCTGTACGTGTCAGAATTTTTTTAGAAAAAAAGGTTTACCAATATTCTTGTAGATGTGATAGGATTTAATATTTTTTTCATAACAATACTACCAGGTGGCATCCCAACAGAACGGAGCGACTAAACCCGGCAATTCTCTAGCGGATAAATGAATCTGGGTACAATGCAAATTATGTCCATATCATAATTTGTGCACTACCAAAGTAGTATAGAAAAAAGAAGAAAATAATGATTGTTCTTGCAAAAAATTATGTTGAATGTGGTTAAACTTATGCCTTTGCTTGTTTTAGCATCGTTCAATCCCAGAACAACGTCGCCCATGGAATGTTTAAAATGTAAGCGCAAATAAATAATGCTAAAATGGGCAAAGGCATTAGTTTAACCACATTTAACATAATTTTTGTGTATACTAAGTTGCCTATTATAGAGGCCACACTATTTGTGTCTGGCTGTAATATATTCAGCTCAGATAGTCATAATATATTTGCATTATTATATATCAGTTTATATATTCAATCTAATTCTGTAATATAAAGTAATCAAAGAAATATAACATACAGTAGTGACAATGTTAATTATATACTGGAAGTAGAGGCTTCCCAATAAGAAGATCATTCAATTGTAATAATATCATTTCATGGCAAATCTGCTAGAAAGAAGAAATAAAATATATAAATAAATATTAAATGCAAATAAAAATGAAAAACAAGAAGATGCAGAAAATGAAGATATATATTAAGATTTGGAAAGCGAGACTGAAAAATGTTCAGACTTTGCCAAGAGAAAAATAAATGAAAAAGCTAGAGAAAACATAGAACACATGCTCAGTGAATGCAATGGGACTAGAGAAGAGCAAAAGAGAAGAATTAAGAAGAAATGAGCTACTGAAAGAAGATAAAAGTGGAATAAAAAGGATGATTGTAACAAAAAGAAAAAAAGATACTTAAAACAAAACTGATAACTAATTAACTAAATTGAAGGTTTAGGGTTATTATGGAGGTTATATATTATATTAGTATTGAATTAAGTTATATGGTAAACTTTATGTTAAGTTATATGATTTTTAATGTTAATAGGTAAAAAATAAAGGTTTATTCATATCAATATGAAAACATATTTGGAATGTATTAAATTATATTGAGTCTAATTACTTTGTAATAATTACTTAATTTATTATAACATATGTAAATATGTTGAAAATAGAAGCTGAGTTATTATTTTTTATTTGTAAATTTATATATAAACCATATTAAGATAGATAATATGTTTAAATATGTAAAAAGCTGTAAAACGCACAATAAAGACAAAATATTTCATACATTGAATAGTAGTCAACTTTAATAAATTAATTAGTATTAATAATAATAATACATTTCTATGCTTTTTTAACTGTTTCTTAACTTTTAGGTAGTCTTTTGATGATTTTTATGTTGATTTATATATTTATTTAATTTAGTGTAGTCTTTTGGTACTATCTCTGGTATTAAGTTAGTAATTTATATTTGCTTAATGTATTTTTAGGTTATTAAAATAAAGTTTTTTACAACTTTAATTTTTTTACAAATTTGGTGTTACTTGTGATATTCACTTTGAGTTTTTTTTTATTTTGACCTCTGCAATATTTTGATTTAATATTTATTTATTTTTTATTTATTTATTTATTTTTAAAATTTTAACGTATTGCGTTGTTTTCTCAAGTTTTTGGCCAGAGATTATTATTATTTTATGGTTTAACATATGCAGCCAATTTATAATCTCATCTAAATTGTCTAAGAAACTCATCAAATGTATTAGTTCAAGATCTAATTTGAAGATTAATTTGCACATAGCGAGTTGAAATGCGTTTGCTATATTACTCAAGTAGCATAATCATTACCAAACGTAACTAATATTAAACTACATAACGATATGTATACTTTATTCTTAAAAGGAATAATTATCAGTATTTTATAAACGGGCATGAAGGCAAAAAAATAATTGCAAAATATTTAGTTTGTTATTATTATATTGGAGAAAGAAAACTTTAAAGGTTCATTATTTATAAAATATTTAACGTCAGAAGCTATATTATTGCAGTTTTATATAATTGCAGAAACATCCTTAATGCGATAATTATTTACATCGTTAATAACATCGTGTGTTTTGAAAGAGTTCATTAAATTCGGAATAATTAAAAGGCGGCGGATACACTCGCGAATGTAAGTGTTCAAAAGTGAAGAGAATAAATACAATGTTGTAACTAATCAATCCTTTTGCCTGACATTTGATGATAAATGTATCTTCATCATAAGTCTTGCAATAAAATAACCACTAAAACTGAAATAAACGTTTCTATAAAAATAACAAATGAAACATAGTGCAGTAAACAGCAAATGTACAAATGAGCGGTAATTTATCTTACATTCAATTCTAAATGTAATCTGTTTCTCGAAACTGACAGGTCGTAACGAAAGTCGGGCCGAAATGTGGTGAGTCAATGAAATCAATTGGTTATCAGGACACGTCGATACATCAGCCTGGCGGCTCCTAAATCTAGTCTAAAGTTCGCTTTCAGCAAAACTCGTCCGCCCAAATATAATCAATTACTTTATTTATACGAGAATAACAAAAACTGAAAAAGTTTCATGCTCATCATCTTATTTATAAATCCGCGGCCCCGCATATAAATACATATATAACAATCTTTCATGTAATCACTTTATCTGCCAAAAACTGGTTTATAATGGATTGCAATTTGTACATTCATTAATTACCATTTTAAAAATCATTTTACGAATGTTATAATTAATTGATAATAATTCATCCCGATTAATTAAATGAAATATAAATTACTAATCAATAAATCTTTTTAATTTGGTGTTAAAATCTTTCTTTTTATTTTATATAGCAATTTATTTTATTATTTTTGTTATATTTATAACAGTAGTAAAATTCTCCTTGTGTTTTCCATCTACTTGAAATTGTAGTATTTGAAAATATATACTGCATTTGATAGTGAATTGGATAACATAAACATCCACGCGAAACGGATCGCGATTGTGTCGTTGCGAATGGTGTAAAAAAGTAAAGTTATCGGGTTGTTTTAGGATTGGGGGGTATCTCGAAAAGTGGATTGTAAAGAGGAAACCGTGATAAACACGATGACAGAAATAGTCCCAATCACTAGATTGTCCGCAAATTGTTTCCCTGATATCGTTAGATCAGGCAATTTGGGGCAAGTGTTGCTACAATATTGCATCTAGGTAGATGTAGCGGAGGAGCTTTTTCTCGGAGAAATTAAAAGCGGAAAACAGCATAGCCGGCGCCCGAGGATATTTAATTAAAAAAGACGATTTCAAGTTTCAGCAAATAAAGAAAATATTTAATTGTCTAATCTAAGTAATTGCTTCTCTTTTTCGGGTCCGTGGAGTTTTCTTAAAAAATAAATAAGTAATGATGGAGCTTTTATTTTAGTTTTATCTTTCATAGTGGTGCAAAGTTTTATACTGTATTTTAAAACATATTTTATCTATGAAGATTATTAAACAAAGTAATTTAAAAATAATATAAGGAATTTGATGTGATAATATTTTGTGATTTGATTGTAATATATGAAATTATTTGGCTTAAATTTTGTCATTTTGTTTCAAATATCAAGTTGGTTATCATTTATTATGATGCAACTATACTAATACACAACAAATGTGTTTCAATTTCAAATGATGGCACACACAAGCTGGAAAGGCAAGGTAAAATAAATTAAAATGACCTGTGTGCGCTTTGTAACTATCAAAATTATAAATGCATGTAGAGGTGTTTTAATTTACTTAACCATAAATTAACAGCTCTGTGTGTTACCTTTTTAAATGTAGACACATTTGTGGTGTTTACTAGAGTAATGGGACCCACGGCTATCTTGGTTTTTTTAACAAAATAGTAAGCAACGAAACTAAAATACTAAAATACTAAAAAAGTTTTTTTTTTTTAATAAAAATAGATTATAATACGATAAAATAATAAAATGTATTGTTTGAAATTCAACAAAAACAATCATTTTTTTAATGATTACATTATTTTAATAAAATTGCAGAAAGTTTTCCGCCTACAAAGACTAAAAAGATATATCTGAGTCTAAAAAAAATCAGTACAATTACTGTATTAACTAATTCTTGAATTAGAGAAATAAATCAGAAACTCAAAATTCGGTCTGCTTCTGGTCCGAACAATATTACCAATAGAACTTTAAATTTAATCATTCTTGCTCAAAGCAATAATAGTATTCACCAACATTGTTAATGTACCGGGTTTTTTTCTAAAGAATAGAAAGGTTTGTAATAAATATACCAAAATCTGGTAAAGGCCGTTTTTCTAAAACTACCGGCCAATCAATCTTTTATGCACTTTAAGTATGAATGTAGAAAGAGCATAATCTAAAACCACACGGAAACTAACAATCTTCTTCCCGTTCAACAACAGATTTTGATGGGGTCATTCAGTTGTCTACTAACTATATTGCGTGAAGGACCACATAGTCAAAGATTTTAGACTAAAATATACGACGGGAGGGGGATGGGGACGTCCTGTCAGATCTTGACAAGGTCAAGAACCAGGGTTGCGCAGACAAAACTTTTCTTTGCGTCATTGCGTCTAATAGCCGATAGCTTTGAATTTAATTTGCAGAACTTTGGAAGTCAAACTATTGAAACACATTTCTACCTCTATGCAGATCACAGCAAAAGTTTTTTAAGGCTCCATCTTTTAGCTTCTGCTATTTAACTTATTCATCGCTGACATGCTTACGGGATGGACGCATGGGGTTAAAATGGCTTAATATGCTGACGACAAAACACTACTCCATACCTAAAAGTCACCTAAAGTGGTTACTTAGCCTTATGGCTACAAAAAGGCACCAGCAAAGTGAATTCAGAGAAAATTACAACTGTCTTTTTTACACGACAACAAACCACTCTTTATGATAATGTCTACCTAAACAATGTTTTCATACCGTGGTCAAATGCTGCCAAGTATTTAGTGATAATCTTTGACAAGGACTTATTGGCAAAAAAATCAGCTAATTTCGATACTGCGGCGGAACAGTGGCCTACCATCTCGAAATAAACCCGGATATACACTTTTAAGCACAGCCGCAAACTAGTACCTTAATTATCTCAAGGCTTTCAAAGTTTTACTTGCGGATGCTTGTCGGAACTTTATGGTTTGTTCAAAACACAAAAAAATGTAACGATGTTGGTATCTCTACATTACGCCAACTTTGGCCGAAAAGTACTTCTGATCTGGTCAGACTTGCTGAGCCAGACAAAGAAGTTTACGCCTATAAGCTACCGTTAAACAAACTCAAAACCTTCTTTCTTGGAAGTGAATACAACACGAAGAAGTCTTAAGAAGATTCTCATAAACAAAAAAAAATAAATGAGTGAAAAATTTATTAGTCTATTACCAATAGAAAGCAGTAGAATGTGGTGAACCACAAGGTTCTGTGATAATATTCATATTGTTTTTGTTGTATAACTACAACTTGAATAATACGATGTTTTTGACGCGGCATTAAATGTGTTATTGATGCCAAAAGTCACTTAAAGCACTTAATAAGTCTTAAGTACTTTTTAAGAAACCAAGACATTTTTAAATTCTTTTTTACGTAAGTAAGATATAACCTAACCTTTGAAATCAAAACAGAAATACACAACAAAACATGGTACTCAATCTTCAGCGCCCTTAATGGCACCAATCACGACAGCGGTTGGCCACAGAGTGTGCTAACAATCACTGGTCAAAATCAGGCTGCCAAACCATGATTACATCTGCAAAAAAACATTATGGATTGGAACCTACATTATTTGAACATTGAGAACAGACGATAAACTATACAAACTAGCAAACGAATTAGAGAAGATAAAATATGATATCGTGGGATTGAGCAAAATTAAACGAATAGGCAGGGAATGGATAAAACTTAACTCAGGAAATCACTTTATGTACTCCAGAGCAAAGAACAAAAAACCGCAATTGAACTAGAATCAACCACTTACAAGATAATAAGCGACTTCAATGCTAAAGTGGGATCCAGAGCTGGACAAACTGAAACTCAAATTGGAAAATTTGGTACTGGTAGTAGAAACGAAAGAGGTTTTACGCTTGTTAACTTTACAACGGAACATAACTTATACTTAATGAACTCATTCTGTAAAATGAAATGCAACCGCAGGCGGGCATGGTTCAGCCCTAACGGACAAATCAAAAACAAAATCTACTTCATTTTAACGGAACAAAGAAACATTGTACAAGACGTGACCGTACTCAACTCATTTGACGCAGAATGTGACCATCGCTTGGTGACAGCAAGTGTAATCATTGTCAAAAAACTTGAAAGGCGACTACTATTCCGCATAAATATCAAACTGATCCAACGAATCAAACTACAATCAGTCAAAAATGAAAATCAGGATATGCTGAACCAACAACTCAAAATAATAGATCAGAACCCAGCACAATTACTAGAACCCGCCTAAAACTCAACCTAGGCCATAAAGAGATATACTCCTTAGTAAGTTCAACGAAAAAACAATTACTAATAGAAACTGTTTACTAAAAACTGTGGAAGAGTACTATGTCCACCTCTATACATCAAAATCACCTGAGATAGCACCAAATCGGCACCACGAATGAAGAGTAATAAATAGTGGCTTAGAAAAACTGCATGAAATAGACAAAAATGAGGTAATGAACGCTAAGCGACAGATGAAACCCAATAAAGCACCAGGGGAAGATAAAATAACAGTTGACATGATAATACTAGGTAGTGAAAGACAAACAAATTATTAAATGAGTGCCTACGACAAGGTAAAATTTTAACAACCTGGAATAACGCTCTAGTTATACTACTTTACAAAAAAAGAGATAGATAATTACAGACCAATAAGTCTTCTATCACAGAGAAACAAGCTGTTTTTAGAAAAAGTTACGGTACAGTTGACCACCTGATTACAATCACAATACTTCTGGAAAAGTCAACCGAGCACAAAATTTCCATATATTTAGCATTCATTGGTTTTGAAAAGCATTTGACTTGATTGAGACGTGCCCACGTCATACAGGCATTAACAAACTGTAGAATTGTTTACATATACATCACTCTTTTGCATAACATATCAAAACAAGCTACAACGACATATAAACTGCACACCAACTCAAAATCTATAAGGATACAAAGAGGAGTAAGGCAAGGGGACAGTCTATCACTGAAATTTTTTAATCTGTCTTTTAAAGACGTTTTAAAAAAATTCAACTGGTCACACAAGGGTATTAATATCAACGGCAAAAACTTGAACAATTTACGATAAGCAGACGACGTAGCCATAATAGCAGAAAGCCTTGGAGATTTGGAGGAGATGCTAACCAAATTTTACAAAGAATTGCAGAAAGTGGAACTGAAGATAAACTGGAGAAAATTAAAAGTAATGTACCCAGATTATTTACTATCGAGAATAACAACATAGAGAAGGTAGAAGAATTTATATACCTTAGAAGAAGTATACACCTTGGAAGAAGTATACACCTTGGAAAGGAGAACGAATTATATAAGATCAAGCAAAGGATTTAACAATTATGGGCGGCGTTCAAAAAAGTTAGATACATATTTAAAACCAAAAAAATACACATTTATCTTAAAACTTGGGTGTTTAACTTATGCATTCTACCAGTAATGTGCTATGGAGCAGAAAATTAAGTAATGTTACATAACAACAAGCACAACCATAAACTAAGAGTAACCCAACGTGCAATAAAAAGAGTCATGATGGGAATATCTCTCAGGAATAGAAAAACAAATGCGTACATCAGGCAGACAACTAAAGTAAAAGACTGGCTGGGCACGTAGCTTGAACTGAAGGGGATAGATGGATCAAGATTATCTTTTAATGGCGTTCCTATCAATACACAGGATTCAACTAGATGCAGAAAGCATCAAACCAAAAATAATGGAAAACAATTTTTGAAGAGGCGTACATATATAAAATGGACATAAAGACGCTAAGGAAGAAGACTAATTAATAAAATATCTTATAAATAATGTTTTTCTTATAAATGCTTTAAATAAATTATTGTTAAATACAAATTGTCTGTTTACTATAAACTGTTTATATATTTTTTAATAATTTATTATAATAAATTGTGAATTCTAGAATGTTGTGTAAATTTTAATAAGTGTAAACTATATTGTATGAACAGTGTGTTAGCAAAATATAAACTGAACAGGATTTTGAATTAGATGTTTTCACAAGAATTGAATGCTTATTATGTTATTAGGTTTATTATCGTAGTAGAACAGTCAATGAGGCAATAGCACCATGATTGTACTTTTTTTAGTCGTGCTTAAATCGGTTTAATGATGCTTTTACCAATTGTTAACAGTGCTATTTGTGAGCATTGTATAAAATAGTTAATGTACTATAAACATTGTTATTTGCGTGCAGGTAGAAAGTTTGAGGTTGTGTTAAGGGTAGATAAGTAATGGTTCTATAGAGTTATAGGTTGTTATAGTATATCATTTACCTTACAAGTAATAAGAGAAAAAAAAAATAGCATTAAGGCCGTATACGTATAGCCAAATTATTGTGCAATGGCAGTTAAAACTTTGATGTTGCACAGTAATTTTAAAAGATTATCAAGTTTACACAGGCTTTTTTTCCTTGTAGCTGTGTGCCAGATTAGGTTGCCATAGAAAATTGTTGAGTGGACTACTACACGTAGAAATTATTCCGATTACTATTTTGGCCTTTTATAGTTAAAAGTATTTTCTTTAGTGCTGTTGCTTTTTTCTTGCTTCTGCTGAGACTGTTGGCCTATATTGGCGTTCTTGCTTGTATTTATGCCCAGATATCTTACTTTTTCTTTTCTTATTCCATATAGGATTAATAGCTTTTTTTGAGCAGCTAGTTGGATTTCAATTTTATCATTTTTTTCCGGTCACTACGTCGATTACTTGAAACGCTCTTGTCACGATTTTTTCTTTTTTGCTGTTATTAATAAACAGTATCATTTGTATATTAATATATTTGTGTTTCTTGGAGCATCTTTATTTGCGGTATATGGTTGTACAAAACGTTCCAAAGCACTGCGCCAAATGCGGGACACCACAGGACATGCAAACCTTTTGTTTAGGTAAATGATGTTTATATTAACAAGATATTTGTTTACTCCTTATTATTGTTATTAGAAGCATAGAGATTTAAAATATTGCTTCCAATGCATTTAAAGTTGAAAGTGTTAACATTATTTTATTTTTTTATTAACAAGTAGGCAGTTTTTATTTTTTCTAAGCTTTGCTGGTTTTTGGGTTTTTAGGCTCTTATTTGCTTATTTGTACACAGAACTCTGTGCTTAAAGTCCTAAAAGAGTTGGATTATCAGCGATTTTGTTATGAAGGATAAATTTATGTTCCAATTACAGCACATCACAATAAAAAAAGTTGTCTATTTCCGATTATGCAAAGCTCTTGTGCTTTTTTTTTCTTTAAGCATTTGTACGTTTTTGTTGAAATTTTGATTGCGACGTCGCGGCGTCGTAACATGCATTACCCAGTCTTTTTAGGATATGTTGGGATTTGGTTTAGCAATGACGTTTTTATCCGTGAATATCCGAAGCCCTTCTGTTGCAGTCAATGTTGATTTGTATTACCGCTTCTTCTTTGTGTTCCGCTATTAGATTATTGTTTTTAAAATGTTTATTTTTTTATCTGCAGCTTTGACCAGAGTTTTCTATACT
Source organism: Tachinus rufipes (assembly GCA_963932245.1). Classification (NCBI taxonomy): domain Eukaryota; kingdom Metazoa; phylum Arthropoda; class Insecta; order Coleoptera; family Staphylinidae; genus Tachinus; species Tachinus rufipes. Next base: position 93,199,457 of record OZ010743.1, read on the forward strand.
AAACATTTGAATTTACTTTTTTTTCTATTGAGGTGGGAAAATGCCTTACGCACTTTATGTGGGGCTTTTGGTTACCCGTATACCCACTAAAAACCCTAAAACCTCTAAGCCCTGCACGCTTTGCGGGATTACTGTTGTGGTATTACTTCACAAAGTCTGGACATCTTCTATTTATTTTATTATTCTCGGCTTCCTGCTCTTGCTTTTCCTCTTTCTCTTTTGTTGTCATTATTCTCCGTATGCCATCATCAATGGCGTTTCAGTTGTATGCACTTTCAAGCATAAGTGGGGTCAGGTTTTTTACGGTTATTTCGTTACCGATTTTTAGCTGCATTTTTTCTTTGGTGCTTTTCCAGCGAGAGCACTTTATCAGTGTGTGTTACGGAGTATCTTTCTCTCCACAATAGGGGCATTAGTTCTGTTCTGCTAGTTGCATTCTTTTTAGATATGACCCAAAACTTCCATGGCTTGTTAAGATCTGTGTGAAGTGGTAGTTTAGGTTACTATGTTCTTTGTTTACCCACGGTGTCACCAAGGGTATGAGAGTTTGTGTCCATCTGGCGACGTCATCCTTGCACTGCCATTCTGCTTCTTATTTTTTTATTGTCTCTATTCGTTTGTCTTTCTTGTGGCTTTTAGGTTGTTTCCTTTTACTTTTGGCTCACTCCTGGGCGAGGAGGTGTATGGGGATTGTGCTCATTATTGCTTGTATGGCCTTGGACAAAACTGTTCTGTAGGCACTAATTGCCATTTTTCTCCTGTCCCGCTCTAGTATTATTTTGTTTTTTTTTTCTTGCAACTTTCTATCCAGATGGGTACGGCGTACAACAGTATAGAGTCCACCGTTGCACTCATTACTTTACGTTTCTCCGCCCTTGGACCACTTACGTTAGACATGATACGTGTCAGGGCCATTACAAGTTTTTCTGCTTTTTGTTTGACCTCTGTTATATGATGGCCCATATTCCAGTTTTTACTTATAAAGTGTTCAGCTACATGCCTCACTGCGTCCCTAACATGTCTAAATGCATTCAGTGTAGAGTGGCCTCCTATGAACCCGTGTTGGCTTCCATTCCTGTCTAGTTCTTCTGTAAGTCTCGTGTTGAGGACATGGGTCGGTATGCCTTGTCTTCGTTCTTTTTGGTAGGTTTCTTGATTAGCACTAATTTTTCCCTTTTCCAGTCGTTGGGGAAGGTGCCTTTCTTGATGAGTTTGTCAAGGACCCTCGCGCAGAGTTGAGGTCTTTTTGTTGCTATCGCTCTGATCACCTCCGGCGGTATCATTTGAATTTACTACTGTAGTGTTTGTCTGTTTTACAATCGATGCTGTATTGCTGCATTGTGCACAAGTGAATGGTATGTTTCTTTTCACTGCTTTTCTAGCATATTCTGGTTTTGGTTAGTTTGTTGCACCCCTTTCTTGCGTGCTTGTGGCATAAGGATTTGCTACATTTTGTAATATAGGTTATTCTTATAATCAATTCACTATACCCACTCTGGTGTTTTATTTTTTGAAGAGTCTTGCCATGCTTTGCTCTATCTCAATAATTGCTTGTTGATTTTTGAACGGGTAATTTGTTATGTTTTTGATTGTTATTTTTTTTAATTTTTCTCTAATTGCATCTAAAATTGCTTAGCTAAATTCTTTTTTTTTGTAGTAATTATATACATTTTTTACACATTTTGTTAGTCAGTGAAGGTTGTTCCGGTTCTATAAACCGCGTCGGTGTCGGTACGCTGAGTTACTTGGACGTCTTCTTCTTTGACTTTTATTTTACTTTTTTTACTTGAATTTGTCGAGTGTTGTTTTGCTTTGTTTAAGACTTTATTGTTCCGTGCTTCAATACTACAGCAACTATCATCTCTGCTGTTTTAAGAACATCATCCGCCAGGCGTCTTTCCGAGTTTGTTTTTTATGAAGTATTTTTCCTTTTTGCTCTTGCGTTGAGCTCTATTTTTATTGTCTAATTTATTTCTGGTGTCGTTATTAGATTTATAATTTAGGTTGCTCTACCCAGATGCTATGGAGCTATTAGTTTTTCTGGATTTTTTTTAATTTTCTATTTTGGGCTAATTGTAGAAGTAATTTCATTTTCTGACTATTTAATCAGTACAGTACTCTTATAGATGTTTATAGTATTTTGTTCCACTGTGAGATACATAATAGCGCTGGTAACTAGAATGTGGGTCAAGGGAAACCAGAAAGTTTTCCAAGAGCGGACTTTAAAAGAAAAATAAGAGCAAAATAATAGTCTCATTACTCTCAATGGTGTTGGTCCGTGAGTGCAATTTCTTTAATTGCCACTCAGGGACGCGCCTGGAAAAGGTTACACTTTTTTCTGCAGGAACCTAACTTGATCTATCTAAATATAACAATAGCGCGCTGATGCAAAAAGGCAAAATGGAATGGCACGAACGAATGGCACAAACACAAACACAAACAACCCAAAACTTTAAGTTAATAATTGACTATATCATTGTCAAACAAAACACAAAGTTAAAAAAATTTGACATTAAAGTATATAGAGGACCATCATGCTAAAGTGACCAATACTTAGAAACAGTTTATGTTATCAAATAAATAGTTATCTAGGAGCTAGATAAAGTACGGAAATCTAAAAATATATTGACAATTTATGTAACAAAATAGGAAAGATCTAAGATTACTGGTTACGTCTGGACAATGGAAAAAAAAATTTGGAACACTACCGACGTAAAATAAAACAGTTGATATGGTTTGGCCATGTACAAAGGATGAACTATAGCAGATTACAAAATCAAAGGTTTATATTAAAATTTGAATTGTTATACTTAAGATTAATGTTTATATGTATTTAGGTTAATACCAAACTTTTTTGGGGCTATAAGAACTTTGCAAAATTGTGTCAAAAATAATCAGAGATAAGATACATGTAATAAAAATAAAAAACAGTACTGATATGCATATATAATTAAGGTTTAGCGGGCTTTATGGCGGTCGGGGAGTTAGAAAAACAAAAAGCACTTTTACAATCATGATAAAGAAAAACCCACAAACTATTGACCAGGGTGTTTCTTTGGATACCCTAGTTAAAACAAAAACAATACCGGCAGATAAGTTTTTTGTGGGCAGAAGTTAACAAACAGAAGAATGCGCTGCTGCTGCATAGACAAAACTTTTACCCACCAACTCAGCCTAGCAATCTTTTCTTACCTTACTCTGTGCGTAAAAACCTAGGCAAATAATTTGTTGCGCACTTAGGTTGGCTCTTGGCTTTGCCAGAACATGATAGTATAAAGAGATTAAACGACTCAAGACGGACGCAAGCAAAATCTTCCATATAGCAAAAAACACAAAAATGCAATCAGACTAAAAACTTTTAACAATCAGTAGATGCAAATGCTGTGGATAAAAGTTGTAACAGTTACTGTAGGAAACACGGTAGTCAAATAGGTTGTTCCCAAAAGCTACCCTCAGGGAGGTGTGTACTATCTATTACCGCTACTATGAAACATAGTAGTAAACAGCTACAGCAACATTAGATGACTTAATGCCATCTGCAAACTAAATCAGTTGACACAACTAGGATGCGTAAGTACAACAGGTGGTTTGAAAACAACACCAACTACAGCAATGTAGCTAATGTTATGCTTGCCAACCGTTGATATATAGTCTACATTGAAAAGATGGCAACACAGACTCTTCAATATTTGAATGCAAAAACAACAAAAGCTAAACTTAGATAAAGATAAATTTTTACAAACAAGCAGATGTAGTCGAGATCATCTCTGAGGCAATAGAAATAGTAACCCGGAAACTAATCAATAAACAAACATCTAAAACAAAATAACACTATATATATAATAAAATCTTTATTATAAATAACCTATTCAGATTTTTGTTATCAATTCAAACCATAAAACAGTATAGAATTGTTTCATTCTTATCTTAACACATAAATTTTAATCAATTGACAACAATCGGTTATAAAAAATCAAATCAATTGAAATAAAATCAATAAAATTAACAATAGAAATTTGATGTATATATAGCTGTAATTTGCAACAACAAGAATTTAATTTTTGTAACAAATATGCTGTCCAAAGTTCTTCTTTTGCTTTGTCTTGTCAGCGCAGCTTTATGCTAGATTGCGAATAATCAAATAGCGACAGAAAACAATTTGGTAATGCATATGGCCAAGGGCAAATAGAGGGATATAGTTCTTTAAGTGGAGGAATAGGTGGCAATATAGAAATTGGTGGTCATGTCAGTGGAACAGCATATGGACAAGCAACTGCATATGGCAGGTAGATAATCACTGCAGTTCCTGTATTTGTAAAGTATTTACAAAATAAATCGTAACTTCTTTTGTAAAACTTCTGTATGTATTGTGCATGTTTATTATCAATATACTTTAAACAAATATTAATTTTAGTTGACTATAATATTTGATATTTGGTCTTTGGTATGTCATTACCTAACAATTTAATTGGCATTTATTGTTTCCCAAATAAAACAATATGCATAGATGAATCAGAATATCTTTTGTTTTAATTCTAAAACATGATTCCCAACAAACAACCAAAATTTCCTCTAGTGACATCTGGAATGACGCTACCTACTATGGCGCCTCTTGCAAATTTCAAATATGTTGCATTTTCTTTTAAAGAGTCAAAAAACATAGTGCCATGGCGCTTATCTTGCTTACAACTTACCGTCAACTCTGAGTAACATGGAAGTAACTTTTTTTTTAATTGGTTGATTAATAATTTTTTTGTTTAATTTTGTTGGCCAGTCACAAAATAAATAAAGAAGCAAATTGCTGCGCATAATTAATACTTTGTACAATGTATGAATATAATCAGTTGACACAAATAGGATGTATAAGTACAACAGGTGGTTTGCGAACAACAGTAACTGCAGCTATGTTGCCAATGGTATGCTTGCCAACCCTTGACATATAGAATACATTGAGGAGGCAACCACAAACACGCTACAATCTACGAATGCAGAAACAAAAAGTAGATAAGGATAACCTCTTATAAACAAGCAGAGATAGTTAGAATCATCTCTGCGGCAATGGATATAGTAACCCGGAAAATAGTTAATAAATAAAGATTCAACACAAAATACTAGTAGTAAAGCATGCAGAATCCAGTTCCTGCACCAAGAAAAAGATAAAACGACTTAATAATGGTCTACTCAAGATAGCAGCTCAGTGATTATATAAAACTAAATTAATTTAACACCAAGTGGAAGACCAGCGTTAGGATAAACTTTTTATGTAATAAATACAGAAAAATAAAGAAGCTATTATTATTGTTTTTATTTTTATTACAAATAGCCTATTAAAATTTTTGTTATCAATTCAAATCATAAAAAATTATAATATTGTTTAATTCTTATCTTAATACATACATTTTAATCAATCGACAACAATCGGTTATAAAAAATCAAATCAATTGAAATAAAATTAATAAAATTAACAATAGAATATTGATGTATATATGACTGTAATTTGTAACAATAAGAAGTTCATTTTTGCAACAAATATGCTGTCTGAACGTTCTTCTTTTGCTCTGTTTTGTTGGCGCAGAACTATACCAGTTTGCGAATGATCAAATAGCAACAGAAGCACAAAGAAGACTATTTGGTAATGTTTAAGTTTATAGGAATTGGTGGTCATGTCAATGGATCAGTACTGCAGTTCTCGTATATGGATAAAGTATTTACAAAATAAATTGTAACATCTTTTGTGAAACTTTTGTATGTACTGTGCATGATTAATATCAATATACTTTAAAAAATGTTGATTAAATTATTTTATATTTATCAGTTTTTAGTATGCCATTAAACTGCCTACTTGACATTGTATTTTTTAACCTAACAAATTAATTGGCATTTATTGTTTCCTAAATAAAACAATGCACATAGATGAATAAGAATATCTGCGGATCTAACTAGAAAACATGGCTTTACTACAAACAACCAAAACCTAACCTAACCTAACCTAACCTAACCTAACCTAACCTAACCACAAAATACATATAGAAGCAAATTACTGCGCACAATCTGTACGTTTGTACAATATATAAATATAATCAGCTAACACAAATAGGATGTATAAATACATCAGATGGTTTGCAAACACCAACTGCAGCTATGTGGCCAATGTAATGCTTGCTACCCCTTAACATATACAATACATGAAGGAGATAGCGACAAAGACTATCCAATGTACAAATGCAGAAACAAAACTTAGTTAAAGATGAACTCTAACAAACAAGCAGAGGTAGTCGTGATCATCTTTGGGCAATGGAAATATTAACCCGAAAACTAAATAAACATCTAAAATAGTATACTAGTACATATAATAAAAAAATTATTATTAAATAATCTATTAATTTTGTTATTATTTCAAACCATAAAAAAGTATAAAATTGTTCTATTCTTATCTTAATACATAAATTTAATCAATCGACAACAATCGGTTATAAAAAATCAAATCAATTAAAATAAAATCAATAAAATTAACAATAGAAAATTGATGTATATATAGCTGCAATTTGTAACAATAAGGAGTTCATTTTTGCAACAAACATGCTGTCTAAAGTTTTTCTTTTGCTTTGTTTGGTCGGCGCAGCCTTGTGCCTTGCAAATAATCAAATAGCTGCAGAAGCACAAAGAAAACAGTTTGGTAATGCGTATGGCCAAGGGCAAATAGCGGGACATGGTACTTTAAGTGGCGGAATAGGTGGAGGAATAGGAGGCGGAATAGGAGTTAGTGGCCAAGTCAGTGGACAAGCATATGGGCAGGCAACAGCATATGGACAGGCAACAGCATATGGCAGGTAGATAATCACTGCAGTTTTCGTATATGGATAAAATTGAAAAAATAAATTGTAACTTTTTTTGTGAAAGTTCTGTATGTACTTTGCATCTTTATAATCAATATATTTTTTAAAATTATTATTAGTTGACTATATTATTTGATATTTATTAGTCCTTGGTATGCTATTATACTGCCTACTTAACATTGTATTTTTTAAACCTAACAAATTAATTGGCATTTATTGTTTTTTCAAATATGCATAGATGAATCAGAGTATCTGCGGTTCTAACTAGGAAACATGATTTCACATCAAACAACCAAAACTTCTTCAAATAACATCCTGGAATGGCGCTACTTAATATTGTGGTTTTTTTTTTGTTTAATGATTTGTTTTAAATTGGCTAATAATTTTTTTTTTGTTTAATTTTGTTGGCAAGTCACAAAATGAATTTAAAACTAAAGCAGGGACCAATTGAGCTGATAAAGTCAGAACAATAAAATAAATATATCTTCAATGCACTTTGAAAATTATTTAAAATTAATACATTTTTTTTTGAAATTTGTTAGTTTAATGATTTCCAAAAACTGATGATAAACAATTTTTTTTGTAGCAATATTTTAACCAGAGGTTATCTTTAGTTATAATATTGCATTAATAAATTTTAAATCAAAATTTTTAAAACCAATTTACTAAAAAAAATTGTTGCAAGGCCCTTGACTATAACTTAATGTTTTTAAAATACTAAACTTTGTTGTTTGTTGATAACGTATTATCAAGAACATTTTTTTTTTTTTTAAATATTTTTTTTGGCAAAAACATGATTTATGATTTGATAGTTTATTTTAAGTAAAGCCGGTAGTATAGTTATATAGTTAGTAGTGATCTCTTGTGGGTACAAAACGACTGTATGTATAGTGTGTACGTTTATACGGTATTAAAAATAATAAATACTTGAGTAAAACTTGAGTTGGGTCTTGAATACCAATTGAACTAAGCAAGGCAGGACAATTAAAAGCGAAACGAAGCATTTTAAAAACTACTGTCACGTTAAAATGAAAACGTTTTTTTTTTAACTAATCATATTAAATGTAGATAGCACTTCCGTGTAGTTGCAAACAATATTGCATTTATACGCTAAAAAAAAAATGTATGGATCTGTTTAATTTCTTTTTACTGACGGCGGTTTATAGAGACTACCACACGTTAGAGTAATGCTCGAGATGGGGGCGTACTACAGCGTTGTAAAAATAATTAGAGTACAAAGGTCACAAAACTTTTTAGAGTTACGATTGACTATAAGCTGATATGCTTTAGCCACGACAATATCAATGTGTAGTGCAAATGATAGGCACAAATCAAACGTAATGCTTAAAACACAAATAATATTAACTCTCTAGTATGCGATTTGTGGTTATATGCATGTTTTTTAAAGTTATCAATTTTTTCCGTGCAAAAATTTTATTTTTCTAAAATTCAAAATAAAAAATAAAAACTTTAACTACATTATAGAATTTTCATGCTTGTATAATAAAAATTTAAACAATTATAAGCAAATCATTTGTTTTTTGTAAAAGTGTTAAGAAAATGTTGATATTTGCCTAAAGTTTGCAACTAATTTAAGGAGTTATCATAAATTATGCTACTAAATAAACTAAAAACAATTTTCCGGGAAACACAAAGAATTGTGATACAAAATAAAGTTTGCAATTTGGTTTAAACAGCGATTTATTGCTATCAAAAATACTAAACTCCGGCCCTGGTAAGAGTACAGGGTTGTTTTTATGTTAAAAGTGTGTTTCCTTTTAAAAGTTTAAATTTTATTAAAAAAAGAAAATTTAAAATTATATTAAAGTTCAATAAGTGACAATACCTATACTTTAACTTTTGGTGGTAAAGGGGGGGGAGGAGGGGGGGGGGTAAGTATTTTTTTAAATAAATGCATGAAATAATTTACCCGCTAAGGGTCAAGTTTTCTTAAGAAAATGTTAAAAACCAAATGTTGCTGCAACTACTGTATCTGGAATGATGAATTAATTAAAATTGACCAACGCCTTTGAGCAGAAAGATACTTTTTTCCATGTGCACAAAAAATAGGATTTTTTCCTTCACGTTTAGACCTTTACTTAGACAACCCAGGAAGAAAAATCCAAGATTCTTCCAACAAGAAAAACGGGGGTCTTAGTCACAAGGAGAATATCAGGCTGCCTCATTCTCTGGGTAAAATTAGCAACAAACTAATTTAATAAAAGATGTTTTTACTTTGGAGCTAAATAATACATTATCTAGGCAAAACACCTTCACTTTCATTGAGCTGTTACACACAGGAAAAATCCTTAAGACCTGTGATTATAACTCTTTACTGGAATCTCTTCAGAAAGTGATTTACGGTCTACAACTTTTGTGATTGAAATTACAACTAGCCGTTGTGCCACTGATTCGGCTTTCTAGACTGACAATGGCCGGCGCTTGAGATAGCAGAACCAGAGACTCAAAGTCGATAATTGGTGCATCTTTGACACCGCCAAGTCAAAGAAGCCCAAGCGCCGACTCCTAGTTTTAAGAATGGGTGAGGAAAATGTATGCACACTAAAAGGTAAGCAGAATCTATTGAGTTATTTGTTCAGCAATTGATCCACCAGAACAAAACTGGGATGAAGATACATCATTGTTTCTAAACCACTTTAATGCTGTTCAGCATCGGCCGTAGCAACATTATTGCGCAAACTAAAGGTGATGCAGCGCGCTATAGCCCTAATCTAAAAAATAAAAAAATATGGATATGAACAAATCAAATGAAAATGTGTTTTCAAACCCAACTAACGGTAAGCTAGTATTTACATACCCAAGCACATATCTGCGTTTCTTATACCACAGTATTTTGACAGTAACCTTCCAACTGTCCGGGTCCGCTTGCCATACATGCCAACCACCAACAACACAGCTGAAGGATTTGGTGCACAAATGTACGCAAAAAAATGTTGACCTTATAATTAGATATAGTTTATGGAAGGAAAAACATACACGACAGTGGTAAGCAGTTTTACAATTTTAAACCAACGTTTGTTTGGTTAGGTTAGGTTAGGTTAGGTTATCACACAGCTAACAACATGGACGTATCTACGTTGGTCTAAATGTCAGTTCACAAATAGATACAATTTAATTTAAAACATGAACACCAAACAAAAATCAGGTTTTGCAGAAACTCGAGGCTAACCGATAAGGTTGTCTTCCGAGACAACTTAAGCACAGGTGCAAATTTAACTAAACCCATTAGTGGAAAAGAAATTGAAAACTATGTAAAAAGAAAAAATTGTTAACACGAGCGTACAAGGTCTTGTACCCACTCAGACTGGCTACCGATTACGACATCATACCTTGGTTGTATAAAGAATTTGACTGATAATACAATTATAAATAGTCTTTATGATTTAAAATAATGAAATGAATGACTTGGCCACAGCATTCATTAGATTGAGTTTGAATAAATTATTAATTCATTTCATAATTCAAGTTTTATTTTCTTGTTAACGCATTTGTCATTATTAAAAATTGTTCAGGTTGTGTAACTATTAAGGCTTATTTTAATCAATTGTTTCGAAATTTTTGTTAATCAGTTTGTTAAATGATCTGTGCTAATTTAATAAACTTTTTTATAAGTTAATTTTTGCACTTAATTTGATCTAAACACGGTTTATTTGGTTTCTTTTTAGGTTTTATTGTATTGTCTACAAATAATGGATTGTTATCTAGATTAAAAATATGTAATGACAATACGGTTTGACGAAATAATTATTAAATCTATTCCGTTGTGTTATATTTTCTTTTGAAATACTATAGTAGGTTGCCAATGACAATGACTAATTATCCTATTATATAAAAATAATATAATTATAACAAATATCACCTTGAAAGTAATTAAAACATGTTATTATTTATTCCGTAGTTATAAATAAGTTTTATGATTATGCCATAGATAACATTAATATTGAGTTTACATTTTTTTATAAAAATACAATTATTTTCGATCTGAATTGATTTAGTTTAAGAAACGAATCTCAAGTGAGGCTTGTATAATGTAATTTAATTTAAAAAAATCGTAACCAAGAGCCGGGCATTAGGCGCCAAGTGAAATACAAGATAAAATAAACGTGACATGCTTGCTAAATAAACAAGCAAAGCTGCAATTTAGCAGCAACTACAGCAACCTCGCTTTAGTAATGCTGCAAACCAAGTTATTTTATAACTGGTGATTTAAATAAAAACCTTTTTTTTTCATCTTTATGCATATAATGCATATTTTTTACAAATTTATTGGTATTGCTAGTATTATCAAAACATATTATAGACAAGCTTACATCAAACAAGTTTATAATCAATATCAGAACATGCTAATACATTGAATAACAGTTATTAGCTCCTGTCATGTTAATCAATAACTTGAATACTAATTAAACTACTAAATAATCAATAGATAATTTTTTAAAAGGATTTATTAAGAAATATATAATAGTTTTACATAGAATATAGTATTTTATAAGCGGATTTAAGTCAAAGTAATATAAGTCAGGTTTTATTCATTTTGAATAACAAAAGCATTTACAAAAAGTTTTAACAAACTATGATAAGGTCAGTCCAGTATTTAACAAAAAGAGTACGGAAACGCTAGGAACATTTAAGCTACAAATAAATTATTAATTTTGCTAAAAATAAATTGTATGGACCTTGTTCTCATAGTTTTTAGTGAAATTGTTTCAAATATATTATTTTAAGAAAGCAATAAGTTATTAATCAAACAAGCTAAGTGAGCATTTGGATTCTAATTTTTCTTCTTTCAAATAGAATCTGTTTTTGCTTTTTTTTACAAAACAGACTAATTTGACGATGACTTTTAACAAAATGTTCATCATAGTTTTTTATTAATTGTTTGAATTGATTTTGAAATGTGTAAAATTTGCTTTGTTTTTTAAAATATTTTTATTATAATGGCTGACTATTAAATTAACAATAACTTATTTAACAACAGTATCATATTTTAATCAAGGTCAATTGTTGACTTCCATAACTTTTTTAATAATTTACATACCAAAATAACATTTATCATTAAAATAGAAAACAAAAAAAAATCTTTGATCATACCATATGTAAAATCTCTAGCAAACTAGATTAAACAAAATATTGAACAGTTCCCGGAATAATCAAACTATGCAATCTCAATATATCAACAACTATTTATAAATTTTAATCATTCTAGTTACTATTACATAGATAATGATTAGTGGTGCAAAGTGATTTTAGCTCTATCTCGTTGTCAACCAGAAATACTATTGATAAACTGTAGCTATTAAATATAAATTGATAAAAAATAAAAAGAGGACAATTTAGTCACTAAGCAGTTTTTGTTAGTGTATATTTGCTATATTTGTATTTATGACTTAATATTTTTTTGTGCTTGAAACAAAATGAAACCAGCTATTTGTCAAAAGCCATATGTGACGAAAATAATGAATAAAATTACATTATTTTTATTAGATTGTTAAGAAGTAAAAAAAAATATGCAAAGAAATTTTGTTTAGAAATTGGCTTTAGTGATATAATGGCCTTTAAAAATGACTTACGGTTTTTTTTTATTTTTTGATATGCACAATTGTTCTGTTCTTTATTATTTCTTTTTTTTAGTATTTTCTTTTGTTTTCATTTTGCCTTTCTCTTGCTTTTTTTTTTCGGTGCTTTATTTTTTGGGTTTGTTTTTATTATTTAATTTTCTATATTCTTCCGTTGTCAAGTTCTTTTTTTTTAAGTTTTTTAGCGTTTTAAATTTATTTTTATCTCTCAGGCATTTTCTTAATGTTTATTATTTATCCATTTTGCTTTCTAGTACATTTTTTAGTTTTTGGCGAGGGAAAGATAAAATCTCCTTTTACGCCTTGCATTTTACTAGAGTGTGTTCTGCATTATTCTGTTTCTTCCAGACAAAATAAACATGTTATTCTTCTTTGATTTTTTTTAATTTTTTGCAAAAACTTTTTAAAAACTCTGTGCTTTGTCAGTATTTGTCTTTGTTTATTTTTTACTCATTTTTTTATTTCTGCAATTAGTTCATTCGTTTATTTTCTTTTTCCCCTAGTTTACAATTTTTGCCATCTTACTATTGTCTTCACTCTTGCTCTTTATTTTGCTTTAACTTTACTAGTTTCTTCTTTTACTAGTTTTATTTTTTTTTATTTTTAGCTGTACTTCTACTATCATATCCGCGGGAGGTGTTGCCGCAATCACCTTTACTGCATCTTGTGACACCGTTCTGTAAGCCTCTGGTTCTTAACAAGCTTGCTCTTGCAGCTCTTCTTATTTTTTTTTTGTTTTGTTTGTTTTTTGGCTTCTCTACATGATTCTGCAGCGTATAACAATTTTCTTTTTGCTGCCGTTGCAATGCATGTTTTCTGGCGCTTTCTCCTGGATCTCCGTTGTTTGGCATAAGTCTACCAAGTTTTTTTTATTCTTTGTTTGTTTTCATGACTATCTTAACCTGTTTATTGCATCTTTTTAATTCGAGTGTCACTTTAAGGCATTTTTGTAATTATTACTTTATCTTTTTTCTTTGGCAATGTTGTACTGTCTGGAAGCTTTGTTTTTCATTAGCAAACAGTAACCAAGAATAATGCATATGCCTAGTTGTGGCATGACCAACAGTTTGATGGCTTGGGTGTTTTTATTTGCAACTCGAATTATTTATCTTCAATTTTAACGTCTGACACATCGACTACGATGCAGGTGTTTGCGACTAATCTCTTTCTTCTGTTTTTATATGTTTGTTTGATTTATAAAACTTAGACGAAAAAAATTTTAAGATGACAAGTGTTTGTTAATATTTGGTTTTACTAGACTGGTTAGAATGTTATTCAAATTCTTTTGTCATGATCGGGGTATACCCGTTAGTATAGGTTGGCAAATCTTTGCACAAAACTTGCGTTATTATTATGACATTGTCAAGTTGCTAGGCTACCTTTGTAAATTGTTCTTTGTACTTTTTTGAGTTGTTGCGTAAGCTTTGAAGTAGAGTTGCATGACCAACCGGTAAAACCTACAGCTAAGACTGGTCTAGCTCTTAGCATACCACACTTTGCGCTAAATTTTCTAAAGTAAATCACTACTGGTTAAAGTTTGCTTTAACTTGGACTTTAGGGCATTTTAGCAGTGAAACACCATACAATTACATTTTTTTTGTCATTTCTGCTTTAATAAATACTATATTTTTTTGCAAGCAACATAACTAATAGCAAAGTCAAACTTAAGCAAAACCAGCTCCAACTACAATCGACACTATAGTCAACGTCAGCATTTTGAAGAAAAATGTTGCTACATTTTACATACAAATTGTAAAGTCAACACAACTGTTTGCTATATTTATACCTAAAGCTGTTATTATCAATCAAAGTATCAATGGCAATAAAAAAAAACTATTTTACAACTTTGTGGGGGTCAAGCAATAATATTTTTGTTTTGAAAATTGTTGTGTTTTGGAAACAAACAACATTTATGCTTACTGCTGCTGTGTAGCTGGTAACTCCATCTTGTAAGTTGTGGAGTAAAGAAGTTTTTCAATATGTATGATCTACGATGGTGGTTTCTTTGGTTAACACAATTTCCTTTTTTAAAAGCTTGATTGATTTTAATTTTGCACGGGTGATGGTAGAGATTTTTGTGTAAAATCCAATTTATCGTCGGTGCAATGTTATTGCGTCTTGCCGAGCGACGCAAGCTTCTTGCGATTGCAACTCTTACACGTTTGAGTTATCGGAAGTTATTTATGTACTTTTGAAAATTTGAATACATTTACAACAGAGATTTTAAAATTAAAAACTGATTTAGCTCATAAATAGGTTGCTATTAATGTTAAATATTATATTAAAATAAGATTGAATATTTGTTACATTATTAAGTTGTATTCTAGTAAAAAGCAAGAAATTAACTTTTATTACAGTTGGGTGATAAATAATAACTATCACGAACAAAATGAACCAAGAACATATGTAAATAGTCCGTAAGTTAAAAACCAATAAAACACTAGAACAAATTTGATAAAACCTTTTGAACATTTTTTTTATTTAAATTACTTTACTGACGCCATTTAATGCTTTTCTATTCACTCACCTATTATGTTATAAAACAAATCTAAACGCGGTAGAGTAATTAGGCACAGAGAAAGTGGTTTGTCAATTCATAGCTCGATGTTAGCGTAGATTGATTGAAGGACAAGAACAACGGCTTACGATCTGGTCGTCCTAAAAACAATACAGAATGTAATGATCGGGTTCTTTAGCTCGTTGTTTTCCGGGACCGACTTTCAACAACAAGGGCAATTAGAAACGTCTGGAGAGACTTATATAACCAAGGTCTTTGGTTGTCTTTAACTTTTTATTATAAAAAAGACCATGTTATCTGGAATGATGCAAAGTGAGACTACAATTGGTCTATTAATAGAATCAAGTTATCTTTAGCAACAAATCAATACTTTGATTCCCACTATGGTCGTAAGATGATTAGACGTCACCGAAAAAATTTATAATTTGCTGTGGAACGATATACATTTCTTACACGCGGGGTGAAGTAAGTTTCGTTCAGTGTTCATTTCAAAAACATTAACGCAAATTGCTACAATAACACAGTTCTAAAACCAACTTAAATGACCTATCTGAGAAGATTGGAAACTTTTCTTTTTCCAACAGAATAATGGGAAGCCGCATAAAGTTAGAAATATGAAATTCCTGGAACTAACTAGTGTTGGTTTACTTTTATGGTTTTTTTGATTTTTAGACCTACCATTTAAAGCTCTAACAACTTGTGTATGGAGCTCTAACTTACTAAAACCCTAGTTTCACTTGGCGTTAGAGCACACTTCGGGAATTAGTTTTTGCCTTTAATCAGAAGTTATAAGTTTGGACACGCTTTATGTGCACTATAGATGTTTGCGTTCATTTTAATTTCTAATTTAATCCTTTTATTTGTTTATCTTTTACACTAGAAAAAAATGTGTTTAATAGTGAACGCATTAAAACATTGTGTCTACATAAGAGTTGTGCAAGGTTATAGTCCACCAGTCCGTGTTTTCTTCTTATCCAATTGATTACTTTTTTTAATTTTTTTGTATTTCTTAGTAAATCTTTATTTTGGTTTAGATTTCTTTGTTTAACTATTAATTCGATTGGCATTATCAATGCCATTTCTAATACTTTTTTTGTTAAGACAGTTCTATAGCTACTCGTAATCAGTTATTTTTGAACTTTTTTTCATACTTGGAAATTATGCATAATTATTGAGTGCACCACTTAGTTTTTTTCTTTTATTTTTCAGTAACTTTTTGCTATTTGCAATCTCTTTTATTTTATCTTATTGTTTATTTTTCCTAACGCAGCGTTAGCTACGGTTACTAAGTCTGAAGTGATAACTAAGTCTGAAATTATAACTATTGTGGTGTGGTTTTAAAACATAGCAGGTTTGCATCTTCATTAATTTCTAATACCATCTTGTTGTAAAAGATATTCAATTGTAGAAGACCTAGTATGAATCTATTTAGTACTTTAAATGACATTCTTAGATTTTTTTTTATCGGTAATATTCTATCCGTAGATAGTTTGATATTATTTTTTTTAATCTCGGGCTTGCATTTAAGAATTTAAATTTTTTTTTTTTTATAGTACTTTGTAAAAAAAAATTTTTGATCCTAACTGCCCTATTTGTGACATCTGCAACTAGTTCCAGCACCTTACCTTTTGCTTTAATCGTGGATCTACCTTCTTTAATTCGTATTGATTATTTTACTAAGGCCTCTCTTATGTATGTATGTATGTATGTATATGTTTATGTTCTCTTCATAAAACTTCTTTTTTACCCCATTACTTTTGCTGTGGTTATTACGCATCTTTTTGTTTATTTTGTTTGTTTTGAAATAAATATTTTGGTGTAAGCTTAGGTTTTCTTCTTTAGCCACCTTCTATTCCGTTATTTTTTTGTACACTTTTTAGGAACACATAGTTTAAGATTGTGATTTTTTTGGAATTGTTGGGTTGTTTCTTTTACCATAGTACTTTTTGTGTCATCATCTGTCTTCCCCCAATATTTTGTTTTTGCATTGAAATCACCCGCAATTATTATGCTTTTGTTATGTAATTTTATGCTATCTTTTAAGCATATTTACAATACTTTCAAATTGATGACTGCATTCTGTTGTCTGTCTGCAATCCATAATTTTCTATTTGTCATTTTTTATTTCATGCGCGCTTATGGAATTTTTAATGCTGCTTCACTTAATCACCTTTTTTTTTCATTTTGTCCCAATCTTTTTTTGTATTCAGTGCAGCTTCTGTCATTTGCTTTATGCCCCAATATTATATAGTTATAGCAATAGTACTCATTTGTACTTTTTTAACTGTCTTCAACGCATTTGTAGGAAGGCCAGAGAAGTTTAATTCTCTCACAAACTTGCCTTTTTTAAACGATACCGTCTAAGAAAAAATACTATGGGTGTTAGCGCTTCAACCACAAATTAAACGTAATTTGGAGTTTACACATAATAAATAAGTATTACATACTTATTTATTATGTGTAAACTCCATGTTCAAGATACTTTCTTAGCTAATTTTTATTAAAGCATTTAATTGTTGTCACCGATAAACCAGTTATTACTCTGTTTGCGATATTATGCTACGGAATATTACCATCTTAGCTGAATTTACCGGAGTGCACTTGTTGACTGCACGCAGAGTAATAAAACATGTGACTCATACTATTGCATTGTCATATCCCCCAACTATGTCAAAATACCACAAACTGCAGATGAAATCGCTAGAGTTTAAGAATAGTGTTTTTCAAATTGCTTTATTTCTCAGAGTAATAGGAGGACTAGATTGAACACATGTTTGCATTCAGTCTCCGGGTAAATATTTTAACTTTCAAATAATTAAAATATTTATTTTATTGCTAACAACTGTAGATCTTTTTAAATTATTTTCGAGGAAAAGATGCAAAATTGTACAGAAATTGAAAAGAATATTTTTTTTGTGAATGCGCAGGCAGTAACCAACGCAAATTTAAAATTATTCAACGTAGTAGCACAATTGTCTGGGTCACATGATGCCACATACTCAATAATAGTTGAGGGCTAACTTTGATCAGAATATGTACCCAAATTTGGTAATTTTAGGTAAGTCGTATTTTGAATTTCTTTTCTAATTAAGGAAAAAAATAACAAACAATTGTTTTTAGGTGATAGTAGTTATTATTTAAAAATCTACCTGTTAAAACCGTTGTTAGAGCCAACCACAAAAAAGAAATAATTGTACAACCAATCTTACACAAAACAAGAGATGTAATTGAACGAGCTTTTGCAGTATGAAAAATGCAGTTTCTTACGGATTCAAGATGAAAATTGATACATTATTGAGAATTATTATACTATTGATAGCAACAAAGTAGAACAACCTGTGGAAGGAGAGATACATGTATTAAAAAGACAGACGAGACTATAGCTGCAGCTGGTGCACAAATGAGAAATGAAATTATTAAAACATATACATATATATAACAATTATTTTGAAAACCTGTAATGTATAAACAAATATTAAAGTTAATAATCTACATTCAAATTACAATTTATTCAAAACATTTTATTAATTTTTTATATTACATTATATTTTTTTTATAGCTTTTAGCGTCTCTCAATAAAAACGGAAACTATAAATAAGTGTGAAGTTAAGCACATATACAGGGTGGGCCATGTAACGTTTGGAATTTGAACTATTGTTTATTTTGTATTTCAAAGGTATAATGACAGAAACTTAGTTTTATGACTGACATTTACGAAATAGTACGCTTTACACTTGAACAAAGTTAGAAATTAATGTAAACTTATTTTCAAAGTGGTGAGTTTTCTACTCAATCGGTAAGAAATTTACGAAACAACTTGGATTAAAAAAATGCCTTTAACGCAGTTTGTGGACCAATTTGTAAAGCGAGTTTGCAAAAATAGATTGTAAGTGGATAAAACAACACGTTCATGTTCTTGTCTAATGCGCTCTGCCAAAAAAGTTTTTGCTGTTGCTCAGAGTGTGCGTGAACATGCATCAACAACAACTTGTCATCGTTCTCAGAAACTGAACATTTCTCGCACTTTTCTGAGGAGAATTTTGCTTAAAGATCTTGGTTCAAAGGCCTAAAAAGTTTAGAAAGTATAAGAAATAAAGCATTATGACCATTCGATGCGTTTTCAATTTGCCCAATGGGTTAAAGGTTGTTTGGTCGAAAATGAGCATTTTTATAAAAAAATTGTGTTTGTTGATAAAGTTCATTTTCATCTTGGAGGCTATGCAATAAGCAAAATTGTCATGTCATGTCATTGCATTTGAGGATCAGAGAATCCACACATGACTATTGAACAACCTATGCATCCACAACGAGTAACCGTTTGGTGTGGTTTTTGGTCCGGCGTCATTATTGAATTATTTTTCTTTAAAAATGAGCAAGCATCCGCATTACCGTCAATAGCAAACGTTACTGTGTCATGCTAAACAAATTTTTATAAAATGGATGTTATTTGGTTTCAACAGGACTTTAATTTTTGTAGGGAGACTTTAAGGATAAGTAATATACACTAAATCATAAATTTTGAAAAATTATTTATTAGTTTTTTACTTATAGCCGATTTAAATACCTAATGTTAGATGGTTCTTTTTCTTCTTTTTATAGTTTTTAGGTGTTTTAGGTGTTGAGGACCTCTTTCTTCTTCTGCATTCTGTGAAGGATCTCAGTGTTGGTTATGCGATCTTTCCACAAAACTTTTAACATCTTTTGATATAACCACATTTCAAGTGCTTCTAGTTTCCTGTTTATAGCATCGGTTAATGTCCACGATTTAACTCCGTAAAAAAGAACTGAAAATACGTAGCTGCTCAGAATTCTTAGTTTTGTATGCAATGTGAGGTCGTGGCTCTTTAGTAGGAATCCCATAGTGTTGAAAACAGCTCTCGCTTTTTCTATTTGGATCTTGACCTCTTGGTAGTAATCCCACTGATCGTTTACGGCAGTGCCAAGATACGTGTATTTATTTACTCTCTCAATGGGTTTCTGATTGACGGTGATGTAGAACTTCTAATGCGGGATTTACTGATAATCATGAGTTTGGTATTTTTTATTTTTATAACAAGGCCATACCTTTTGCTACTAGCTGTTACTCTATTCATGAGGTGTTGTAGTTTCTTGATTCTATCAGCAATTATCATCGTATCATCTGCGTAGCGTATATTATTTATGGTTTCACCGTTTAGCGATATTCCAGCTTCTAAGTCTTTCTCTGAATATATATTCCAATTATATATTGAATAACAACGGCAATAATATGCAGCACCTCTTCTGTCTTCTGTCTTTTCAATTTTTTCAATAGTACAAGTTGGCCCACCCTTTACTAATTGTAAAAGTAATCTACGAAAGGGTAAGATAAGCAACTGAACGGTGCAAACGGGCATTAATGCATCTCCTACTTACAGTTTCTTTAATGCATCTCCTACTTACAGTTTCTTTAATGTTCTTTACGTTTTTTTATGTTTTCTATTTTATTAACTTTTGTGATTTTATCCACCCTTGTTATGTAGATTTTTTTCTGTTTGGTGAAGCTATGCTTATTTTGTTCACCTCTGCCATTTTAGACTCATTTTAGAATTTTTAAATAACTTTTTGGTTTGTAAGTTTTTTTTAGCAATTTTTGCCAGTTTTTTATCATATTTTATTTTTGTTTTAGTGTCCAATATTAGTATAAGGTCCTTATTCTCACCATTTTTATTTGCTTTTTCTAGAAGTTCTAGCTCGTATTTTGTGAGATTTGTTTTATTATGAGTATCTGTTCTTACTTCTTCCTTACCAGTTTAACTTTTGATTTTTTTAATTTTCAGTAATTTACACCATATGTCATTTTGTTGCTATCTCTGAAATCCGTAAAGCAGTCCGGTTTTGTGACGGATGGGGATGGTGCACTAGTAGTGGTACCTCCTGTGGTTTTTTTTTTACTTTCTGACATTTTAAATATTTGTATTCAGCTCTTTTCTTTTCATTTTATACTTTTTCGCAGGTTTGGTTTTGACTTTGGACCCTATTGAACACGAGTGAGAAAAAAAAAGTCAAATATTCTTGATGAAATTTTAATTATTTTTTGTGTAAATAATTTAGATATTATTTAAATTTTTTATAAAAATTGAGGCAGAGGTTCTTCGTGTTTTACTTTTGGCGGCCAGTAAATAATATATATAGAAAGACCTAGATTTAGATAAGAAGGAGAAAGGAAACAGTGTTATAATCTAATGAAACAATAACACAATAAATTCTTAATATTTACATTTAAAAAACATTAAACTGTAATAATAATTTCAATGATCAAGGCAAATGGTAAAGAAAAAGCGGTTGTATCGTTCTGCAAAATACAATTACAATCCAATAAAGTAAAAATCGAGCAAACGCTTAATTTAAGTCTGCTATAATAATTGTTCATATATTAATAAAATCCTACGTGCTTATTATTTATGGTTTAACATAAATAACAACACATAAAGTAGTAAGCAAAGTCTTGTAGAAATTAATACAAAATAAAAGTAAAATGAATACAAAAAAGCGCGGCACTTAATAATATTGCAATGATATCCAGAGGCGAATTAACGTGTATTATTTCAATACAATATATTTATTGCAATTATAATAACTATTACGCCGGCAAAGTGAAATTCAGTATGAAAAAGGACTAACAAGGATAACAAGACGTATTCTCGTATAATCAGCTGTACATCTCGAGGCCCACGCAAGCATTAGCATTTAGATTTATTGCTGGGAGCGCATTCGAATCGGCGTATGTAAATACATGTCATTGATACACTGTAACGCGATGATTTTGTGTCAAACACTAAGTAATAGCCATCGATAATTGCCACTAGTTAAAATATATGCCGTGCCAAAATCACATGTTACGGATTTAATTAAGCCCCCATTTATTATTCAGCTGCATGTCATCACATCCTCAAGATAATAGTTTTAATAAAATGTAATCCAATTTTTAAATTATGTATAAGATTATAATGAAATTTTCTGAGCTTTACTCACCAAGTCCTGTATGTTAATTATCTTGCTCATCTTTTAAAATCCTTTCAGCGAGCACGCTCGATATGTCGGACACGCTTCATAATTAGATATCGGATATGAATTATTAATGTCACTTTGTAAGCGTTCCGTAAAGATTTATCTTGCGAAAAAATCGGAGATTTTTCAAGATTAGGTTAATTGTTTTGTTTTGTTCCTCTTGCAAAATTGATTTGGATGATAATTCTATGTTATAATGTTCGTTGCGGTGTGTGTGTGTGTCTAATCTATTTTCATTAATGCATGAAAAATGGATTCGTGTCTGTTGTAACTACACATTAATCTATCGGTATTAATAATTTCAGATAAACATCATAAATTTTGTAAATTTGTTATGAACTTCATAAATATTATGTTACGACACTTTGCATTACACAAAAATGCTACGTGCTTAATTTTTATGAACATTTGCAATAGAAATAACTCTTAGAAATTAATGTAAGTAATAAGATTTATTAGAATAACAGTAAAATATTTCTATAGAAAAGTAATTCAATGGAATCATTTTTTTATTCAAATAGAATTACATTCTTAATCTGAACTAAATTGATCTTTTTAAGTAAAATAAAAAAAAAAACAAGATAATTGCTTGCTAATGATTATTGAAAATAACTTTCTGAAATTATATTTAATTATAAATTATAAAATCATTAAGCAGATGCAGTCTGTCGAAACACATCCCACACTAATTGAGAAATGTTATTAAGTTCTTAATGATTATTTTTTAAACGGCAATAACTATCGGACACTTTGTAAATGCACACCTTGAACTATCCAGATTTAGACTTGTTCAAGATTAGAATATTAAACAAATAAAACGCAACCTATAATTAAAGAAATATTTAATAAAAATGATCTGCGAGTGAATATACCATTTACAACATTAATTGCTTAATACCGCATTAATATGTAAATATAATGAAATGTTTATCTTGATGTAAAATTAAATAGACTAAGGAACTGCATGAATTATAAAAAATGCAACGTTTGAAGAGATTTTCCAGTGTTGTGCACAATACAGCCAGTTCCTATGCAAATGCGCTAAGAGGGCTTACCATTGAAGATGAGCGACTCGAGTGCTTTCTACATCTAAATACCTGCACTAATAAAAAGACGATTAAGGAACATGGCTACTTCTTTCGTCATAAAATTGAGCATAATCAAAACTTGAGCACGGATTGAAATACTCGAGAGGGATGTAACCACTTTAGTATTTCTATCTTGCAAAGCCGTTTTGATTTCATGTTAATGCATATTTTAATATCATTTATAATATTTATAATAATAATAATACAAAAACATACAAAATGTGCCACTAAGTACCTTCTGGGATTATGCTCCTTCAAGTATGACTAAAAGTACATGTAATGACTTCATTACATTATTATTATACGTTTTCGTGGACGGCATTTATGTATAAATCTGTGGTATAATGAACACATTTGCAACAATGTGTAAGTGCATTGTTCATAATAATCATATGCTATGTAGGATTATTTATATATCCGAAAGCGAGAAGCGCTATGGGTATAAAGCTTTATTGGGCTTTCTGTACTGGACAGTCGACACGTATGTTAATTTTAATTAGTTTAATTAAAATACAACGCTTATATACAACAAGTAGTTATAATGTTGCATTTAAACATGATTATAACATTTTGTTTAGTTAATCAGATTATTAACTATACATTTAAGAGAAAACATATTTGATATCAATATTAACTTAATCATATTAATAAAAGCTTGCTCAAATATGGTTTCATTTTTTTTTTTTTTTTGTTATATTAAACCGTTTTTATTTGCAAGATCAACTAAGCATAAAATCACTTACATCCGGACAAAAGAAATGGTGGCAAGGGTATATCATTACAACACGGTCCAGTTCTGGGAAGTAGATAATTATTGCAAATAATTCAAAACGCATCATTTTCCATAATTATCATTACTATTTAGTTTCTACTGCTGCTCACTACTGGACTGTAATATTGATCCAATTATTGTATACTTATCTAATATTGTAGGTCCACTTTGTTATTAGTTTTTATTGTTTCAGTATGTCTCTATCTTGAGCTTCCAATCTAGCATCTTCTTGTCCGTCTACAGTACATTATTTTTACAATATTGCTTGCTCAATTGCTGAGGCATTCAGATTTTTTGTTGCAAAGTTGCTGCTTTTTTGTGTTTTGTTAGCAAGCAATTTTCTTTTGAGATAAGTGGAGATGTTAGTCTAAAATACATATGTCAGCTTGTATGTAATTTATCTTACACAATCTTACTAGATTTGTATCTAAAGCACTTGTACAAAAACTTGTTTTTAGTTAAACATTATAAAACTTAATAATTTTTTTTATAACTTGTTATAATCTGGTTAATGAAGAATAATTAAGTTTGACACTTTCAATTTTTTTATCAACATTAGATGCTATTATTATAATGTTTTTGTCTAACTAATTTATAATCTTATATTTTAGTAGGCTGTAAACAACGGCAAAATAGCAATCTTTATCTATTGGAAATTTCCTTATGTTTTAATATATTTGAAGATATTTTTCAATTGTTAGAATTATTGGTATTTTTGGTTTTAGATTGTTTATATTTAGGTAAGCATTAGGTTAGTGACAAATGGCATTTGCCTAGTAGCACATTGATGACATAAGTTTTGTTTGTAACAATATAGATGGCACCAGTATTTTATAAGATTTTTTTTTGCTGAATTTCAAAACTTGCTATTTGCATTTCTTTTAATTATTTTTCAGTTTAAGAAGAGAAAAATAAACAAAACTTATTTATTAATGTTGGTTTTAACTTTTGAAAGTTGATGTGAATTCCAAAACTCTTCTTTGCATTGACAAATAATTAACAAAACTCATTTCTTATGTGGAACACAACAAAACATGCTTCTTGCAACCATAATTTGTCTTTTGTTTAAAGTTTGTGTTTTTTCTGTTTTTGCTCTACTTTTGAGTAATTATTAAAAATTTGTAAGTGTTTGTAATGGCAGAAGTAAATTATACGAAGCAACCTGAAAAGTAGAAGAAAATTATTACCAAACTTGAAAAGTAAGAGTAAGCATTAGTATTAATTAATCAACTTACTGTACAAGACATTTGCAGCTCTCCAAATAGGCTCAAGATGGTTTTATTATCAAGCATACACAGCAAACATTGCCCAAAAAGTATCAAACTGGCAAAAAAACATCAAAAGTAGTTATCAAATACTAAATGAGCACAAAAAACTACGAAGGTATGCAGATAGGTAACCAAACAATTTTTTTAATGTTTTTATCTTTTTAGTAATATACGGAAACATTAGCTTAGAGGAAATTTTTTAAAACGGCATATGCCATTTTTATTTTCAGGTTTGTCAAAAGGCAATTTTGAAAATTTGAAAAGATGCAAAACATCAGCAAAAAAAACTTTAGAGGTAAAAAAATTATAAAAAAAATTAGGAATTTTTTTAGCTAACTGCAGCAGGAAAAAGTTTGAGACGTTTCTTACAGAGTAAATGAGAATTATAGAAGCAGTACAATCAAGAAGTAGACCTTGAGAAAAAACTGAAGTATTCTTTCTTTTTGCAGGTCTTTAATCAAATTATGACTACAATATCCGTGTTAGGTCTCCTGCAAATTATGTTCTACTTTTTGATAGCAAATTGTTAGTTAGTCATGTGATATAACTTTGTATGTATAAAAAGCCCATAAAAGTTTTATGACAAAAAAATAAAAATTAAATCAATATTTATTTAAATGTTTTTTAAAATAGTATCTAAATATACAGTATATAGTGATCAACTACTCAAAAACATAATTAGCAGATGTACAAAATTCTAACAAAAATATTTTGTTTGTCTAAATATATCTTTAGATTTAGCACCATCCCAAGACACGCCAAAAAAAAGCAAACAAAGAAATCAAAATTTGAAGTTGATATGTAAAACTCCATCTATAGACCAATAGTTTCTAATTTTTTTTGTCAATGTATTATGTTAAAATAATGTAAATTAAATCAAAAATAACGCTAAACACTCCGCGACAATCTATATCTCATAACTTAAGCTTGTTAGCTGGACATCTCTTTTAATAATAAAATATTTAATTAAATTGAAATAATAATTGAAGACGCAAGTTGATAAAGGGTTTATGTCGCATAGACTTTATTCGGAGATATTGCCGTTTACATTTTTTTTATCCGCAGTGTTTTGGAGTTAGATTTACTAAAACAAGTTTGATAAAGTTAAATAAACATTTTTTTGTAGAATTATATCTAGATACATAAAATAGGAAACAAACTTTATCTATTGAACAATCTCATTTTTTAAGAAATTGTTACATGAACCCTTCATCCACTTGCGTCTTCAATTTTAAACGCAAACATTGATTATTTAAAGCATTTTATACAAGTTTAATGGCACAGCTAACTGATTATAAAATAAATTTTAAGTTTGCACTAAGCAAACATCATCTAAACACAAAAGGGTAATTATATTAGTATAAAGGGAGGAGCACTACCGGTCAAATTTAGTTTGCAAAGCCATTTTATAAAAAGACAATACATTTGCCATGATTAAGCTACGTCAATTACCCTACACAGTAAGCACGTAGACTTAGAAAAGAAGAAAATGAAGACCACATTGAAAAACATAATTACTATTTATATTATGAAGATAAAAATAATAAAAATCTAAAAATTGTTCAAGGCACATCCTAGTATTAAGTAGTAAGTTTTACCACAACTCAATAGTTGTCCTATGTTTTACATATTATATAAAATTGACATTTTTTCTTAAAAGTATTTAGTTCAGATGTGTACCAATATTATCATATCAATAATTTTTTGTAAGTAAGCTGTAGGTTTTCTTTCTTTAGCAAATTTGAAGCATTGTCCAAGTATCTGGGTTGATATTAGTTTTCAGCTTTGTAATCTGATAAATTTTACTAAACTATCAAAGTTTACTTGATAAATCTTAATATACTTTAATGATTTTTTCAGTCAGGACAAGGTTTTGCAGCAACGTTCTGTTTAGCAATTAGGGTTTTAAGTTTTGTTCTTTTTGTAATGACGGTATATTTACGAAATATGCTACGGTATGCTACTTATTAGTAATCATTTGTGGCATACTAATAAAGTATTTAGTAATAAAAAAATTGTAATTAAAGTAATAGTAATATTACCTACATATCCTTGCCCAAGGTTTTAACTTTATAAAGTTGATGTGAGTTCCAAAACTCTTCTTTGCATTGACAAGTTAAAACAACTTGTCTTTTGTTTAAAGTTTGTATCCTCTCTGTTTTAGCTCTACTTTTTGAGTAATTATTAGAAATTTGTAAGTGCTAGTAATTGAAGAAGTAAATTGTACAAAAAAAAGATAGAAACCAAACCTACTTATATATTCTTGCCCGTAACACAAACTTTTTTTATTGTGGTTTTTGTTTAGGTTTTGTTTACTAAAGAAAACTGTGAGTTGCAGTTTATAGGCTTTCTTCATACACCCGCGGCATGTCCTAACGTATGGAGCTAAAACTTATCAGTGTAATCACACCTACAAAAAAAATCTATTTACAAGATCAAGGTCACACAGCGAGCTATGGAGCAGTCCATGTTAGGAATAAAACTACGAGACAAAATTCCAAACACTATACTATACTATACGGCAGAAAACTAGAGTTGCAGATGCAGTAGAGAGGATTGCCAGCCTGAAGTGGAATTGGGCAGGCCACGTAGCACAAATGACGGACGACAGGTGGACAAAACAAATTATCAAATGGAGACCTATAGAAGTAGAGGTCAACCTCCTACGAGATGGATCAACGATTTAAAACGCATCACATCCAATTGGATGCAAAGCAGCGCAACAACGGGAAGACTGGAAAAAACTAAGGGAGGTTTATGTCTAGCAGTGGACGTTACAAGCTGATTGATGATAATGATGATAATGATAACTGGTCAATATTAATTGATTTTTTTAACTACACTACTATCTCAAAAAAAAAATGTTGGCATTCATATGGTAAAAGTTTGTGATTTTGGTGTTTGAATTGCTTGAACACTACTCTTATTTGCTAAATTTGGTTTTTTAATTTAATTATTGCAAGATTCAGATGTGGTAATGAAGAGCAAGTGACCAGATTTTGGATAGAAGAGGATTTGAAAATGTGCAGAATGTGCCGAGAAAATAAGAAAACTATGGAACAAATGTTAAAAGAGTGTATCAAAATGAAAAAAGGAAACAGATAAAACAAAATGAAATATTGAAAGGAGACAGAAGAGGGGTAGAATGGATAAAGACAGTTAAAAACAAAGAAAAAATGTAGAAAAACATAGAAAAAAAATTTGATTTGTGTAATTTTTTTTAAGGATTATGTTTTATTATTTTTTGAATTTATTAATAATAATATAACTTTTGATGATGCAATAATTGTATTATATTTTTGTTGCTTTTATAGTAAGCTAACTATAATGTTTTACTGGATTGCTAAAACAGCACATGACTACGAGTACAGTATTTTGAAATCGTTTTTGTTATACTCAACTAACAAAAATCACTTTTATTAAAACTAGATCAACATAGAAATCACTGGTGGCAAAAAAACAGTAAAAAATGTAAAAAAATATTTGTTTGCAAAATCAAAGCTAAATGTTATATTGACAACAATAGATTTTTTTAATTTTAAACTGAAGAATAAGCCCTTCACATTTTGCGGTTTAACGATGTATTACCCTGTTTATTGTATTTTGTGTCTAATAAAATAAATTATGTTATTATTAGCAAGTACTACAACTTTATGAGTATGATAATTTAATATAGTTTGTTTTTAAAACTACATTATACTGAAGTATGGCTTAATAGATTTTAAAAGTTTTATACAAGCCTCTATAGTTTGCAGTAAATTTGCTACTTATAAAGCAAGAATTTCAAACAAATGTTAATAAAAGACGTAATACATTTCAAAAACAACCAAATTGTAAAACATAAAATAAACTTAAGAACAACGTTACAAACTCAAACATAATAGTTTTTAAGAAGAAACTCTATTGGTTGCAAAATCAATCAAAACAACTATGAAATGTCTCAAAAAGCATTATTGACATTTATAGTAACTTACATAAAAAAGAAAGTGCACTACATATTGTCAATTTGACTTAAAATTATGAAAAACAAAATTTTTACGGAATTTCAAAATGTTTTCAAAAAATTTTGTTATCAAAAATTTTTTTTTTTTTTATTCTTAAAAGAATATGTTAAATTTATTTTGGCCTCTCAAAAACCGTGGCTCGGAAACCTTAAAAAATTATTTTATTTTATTTTATAACCATAAAATTAAGATTTGAAACATATAGAGTTTGTAAAACAATTTATCTTTCTAGTATAATTTGTGAAGTGCTTAAATCTCATATAAATAAAATTAAATGTTGCATTTATTTTTAAATTACATTTCCAATCATTTTTTTTACTAAAACTGTAGGTTATTTGAGAAACTTATAATAAAAATAATTTAATTTATTTTGTTTTAATGAGATGTAAAGATAAACGCGTAATATTATATAATTAATGAGCTGACTACACTCTCTTTAAACATTATGCAAATGAACGTATTTGCTTAAAGATTGTGAAAATATTTTCGCTCTGATTACTCTTATAATATAAATATATGTGTAATATATGAGTTAGTTGGTCAGTCGCTACTAGAAACAAACACCGGTATAGTTATAGTATATCTTATACGGGCCCGAGCAAGCAATAAACTATGATTTTTTAGAACGACAATCAACTTTCAATTGAACAATAGCGGTAGCACGCGAGACCGCATGGGTATATAACTATTAAGTAACGTTTCAATTTTCAATTAGAATTTTCAATTGCATTAGAATTATGTGCACAATTAGATTTTGAAATTGCAATTATGCATACGTATATAGTAGTGGTGTTTTTCTCTTTAGGAAAGGCGGGCAAGGATTGTGCATGGTTCAATAATTACATTCATAAAGTCCAAATTTTTACATTAAACGTTGTTTTCTATTTATATGTCAATTAAAATTAAAGTATACATACAAATGGCATGTTTGATTTAAACAAACAAAATTATTAGCATTTCTTACATTATATTTCACAATTAATAATTTGATCAGAAATAAATTAAATCAGTTCAAATAAAATTGAAATAATTTATATAAATTTAAATATTTATTGCATTGAAAAAATGGGAGAGAAGGTTTTTGTTTATAAATCAGGAGTTATAACATTTGAAAAAGTTTAAGGATGGAATATGTTAATCAACGAACATTATTATGAAATAGTGCAGAGGCACTCCCCTAGAACTTGCCTCACTATGTTAATCTGTATTCAAAACAACAAACAATCCAATTTTGCATAATGGCAAATGAAACGACATCTAATATTTCTGCAAAGAAATTGCTTTATGTATCAACGTTTATTGCATTTTAATGCGGAATTTCAATAAAATCGAGGAGATAAAATATCAGTTTGCCACTATCGTGGAGCTCATTAATTTCGTGGCGGCCTTTTATTTCACATTTTTATTTCCCCTCCTCTACAACTCCTTGTCTCGACTAAAGTGCTCGTTGCAGATAAATCAAAAGTTTTGTAAGATTTATAAAGAAATGAATTCACTCCACGTGATCCCCGATACTGCTCGTTATTATAAATTCGAAACGTGGTGGTAAAAAATCATTCACGTCAGTGCTGTGTGTATTAACAGAGAGGATCGAACGATGCAATGCGCCTGTATCCGAAGATAAATGCAAAATCCGATGTACTAATGGACTGCAATATATATTTTTAAAAGAAATGTTTATTTATTAAGTCGTATTGAATTGAGTAGCACGTACACAAGTTATCTTTCATAAAGTTCCAGTTCCCGCAGTGTAATATGTACCATATTATTACCAAAAGAAAAAAATAAAGCTCATTTATTACGTGCAAACTTTCTGTGCTATAGGCCCTATAGGTGGTTCAACATAAATTAATAAGCGAAAAGAAAAGAGAGAAACAAAACTGGAATTTTATTACGTATGAAGTTTTTATAAGGTATAATGTTACCCATAAATATATATTAATGTCTGCACTATATGATATTTATTAACTTTTTTAAATATATAGAAATGTTACTGCATATCTAACTTTATAGAGTAAACTATTCCTCTGTTTTTGTTTGATTTTATGAGGTTCGAATCATGTAAAATTAATCCTATTTAGGTTTTGTGGTATGCCTCCTGTGGTCACTAACTTCAGCTATTAGATCAATGATTAATTGCAGCCGAGTATATGTGGTTCACTAAACCCCAACAATTCATATAATGGAATATGAATAAGAAATAATTTTCTATTGAAAGGAAATTGAATCATTAATAATTTCTATATTTTCGGATCAAAACAATCAGATCATCGTCTTCTTTTTTCATTAGTTTTTAATGTAATTTATTGGTTTCTATAAATTCTATACACTATTATTGATAGAACTTGTAATTATTTTATGTATTGATTTATGTTGAAATTATTATTAACAATCTTAATAGTTACCAGAAAATGTTAGGTAATTTTAATTTTGTTAGATCAGGAATATAATATAATTGTTATGAATTATAATCAACAGCAATGTTGTTTTAATAAAATCAACACCGTTAAACAATTTATTGAATAACTATCTTGTTTGAAAACCCACGTTTGCTGGCCTTTGCAAATCATACATATATTAATATCTTTTTTGTAATTAAAAATATTATTTATCAAATAAAAATTGATAAATATGAACTAATAATAATAACAATTTTAAGTTCTAAAATAAATTTTAAAAGTATTAATAATTATTTCATATTTTAAGTTATTTAATTATATGTAGAATGTATTTACATAATACATATACATATTAAAATAAAGAATTATTTATTTACTGCCGCGTTTAATATGATTATGTATAATGAATTTTGTTATCTGTTGTATGTAAAACTTTCATACTTTTGTTATATTAAATACTACGCCAAATGCAAATCTATGGAAAATATACATTATTATAAAAACAATACATAAATACCTACGCATTTCATTTTTGGCATTTGAGTCAATTTTGATAAATCGACAACTGAAAGAACAGAATATATTATTACGTATTTTAAACTAATTAATTGAAAAAAAAAAACATTGGTTTTATTTTGTTATATATGTTAACAATTATAACAATATATAATACATTATGTATGTCTTTTGTACATGTTACTGTGAAAATATGCGTAAGTTCGATAAACTGCAGATTAACAAGCGAATTTGCAGTCAAAATCTTGGTTGTTTTGCTCACATTACATACCAACCTTATTTGAAGTGCAAGTTATTAAAATAAATTTACATGTTCCTGCGCGCTTTTCTATAAATTGAGCCTGCACACAATTACCAATATATTCTATAAAATTTGCAAACATAGAATCTCTTTCTTAGCGTAAGACCAAATAAGTCGTGATGCCAGATCTCCATCATAACATCAATACATAATACTAGTCAATTGTTAATTAACAACCCTAAGGAATACTCTAATACCAGTGTGTTTATAACTTCTCCTTACTAATGTAATGTGCCTTGCATACAACCTCAAGGCTCAACTGGCCTGCGTAAGCTTGACAATCTTATGCAGTTGTTGTGCTACCCTAAGGCTTCAACTGACTGTGCAGTACATGCGTTTGGCTATTATATATTGTACAGTATTAACACGTTTTTGTTTAATTCGTTTAGACCAAGTGTCCGAGAACATCCATTCCGTTTAATTCTTGAACACGATCAAGAATTAAACATTTTACATTTCTTACTGACGTTTGGCGTTTTTATGTTTACAAAACCAAAATTTATTATCAACTCAAGTCTATAAACCACACACAGCACACAAGAGAGTTTGTTAAATAGTTTATTAATTAATTTATCTTATTTATTAAAATAGTATCCAACATAGTAATAATAATCTACAGACATAGATAGATAGAAACAAGATAAAAAAGTAAATAATTATTACATAGAGTAGTTATAAGTTGAGAACAAACAAAAAATATGAATAAACAAAAGTTATACAAAAGTTATATAAGATGGTTAATAAAATGGTTGATTTGCCGCTACAGATGCTACACCCTTTTTGCCTTAAGCCTAAAATGGTTTAAGATCAGCCAGGCTTGCTGAGTAGAGACGGGAGTGAGTAAACACGTAACGTACCCACACTTACAAAATAGTATTAAAGGGATTCACACAATAAGAAATTTAAAAAAATGTAAAAGGCAAGCACTTTTGGATTCTGGATTGAAAGTTGGAAAGTCTACTGCACGTAGGCCTCATTAGGCCCTTTATACCTCCTCCAGTGGTGACCTCACTCCGTTGTCTTTGCATTTAACCACTCTATGTGGCTATGTAAGTACAACGCTTGGAGAGGTTTTCCTTATGCTGGCCATGACAAGCCAGCAGCTCCCCAACATAGACTCTCTATTGTATGAGAGTGCCGGGTATGTGTACGTGCTCAATTGTTTTGTCGTCCATTTCACATCCTCTACACGTTGGATCGTCTCCAATACCAATAGTGTGCATGTGTTTCTTTAGTTGGCAGTGTCCTGTCAAGATTCCTGTCATAATTTGCAAGTTCTTTTTGTACAGTTGCAAGTAGTAATCGGCTGTCTTGGCGTTTGGAGCAGTCATTGCTTTCTTTGCCTGTCTGCAGCCCGGAGTATTATCCCAACGCCGTCTCAGTACATTGTGTGTGTCAATTTTTAGTAGATTATTTAAGCTTTTGAGTGTTAAAGCGGTGCTGGGTTCAGGACCACACGCCATAAGGGTTGACCCTTTACGCGCCAGCTCGTCCGTCTCAATGTTACCTACTTTGTTAGTGTCCTTTTACCCAGAGCAGCTTAATGCTATTTCCACAGGCTCTAAAGTAAGAGCACATTCATAAATTACCTTCGATGTGATTCTAGGTTTGTTTATAGCAATTAGGGCCGTTCTACTATCCGTTAGAATTTGGAGATTTTTGCCAGATATTTTGCGGTTCACAATTTTTATAACCCCATAGGTTATCCCAATTACATCTGCTTGGAAGATAGCTCCTAGTAGTCATGATATTTTGAGTTCCAAGTTTTGCGAGAAGATTCCCGCTCCAGAACCTTTATTAGTTTTTGAGCCATCCTTATAAAATCTAATCAAATTATTGACTACGTTCTGCTCCTCTTGTTTATGTGTGCGCACGTTGTAAGGTCTTTGAAACACAAAGAAGGGTAACATGTTATTTGTTTGCGCTCCTAACAGAGGTGTTTTCTTAACAGCTTTTTCCAGGAGAGTACAGTGTTTTGCTAGCCTTCTTTGCAGTGTGCCAAAGTTCAGCTGCATTCAGACGCAAAGCTGCCATTGTTGCCATCTTCTTGACGTAATTGTCTAGTTTTTGGCCACCATATTAGTGCCCCATATGTGATTATAGGTCTTCTGACGGCTGTGTACATCCATAACACTACCTTTGGAGACAATCCCCTTGTTTTCCCTACAGCTCGTCTGCATTGCCAAAAAGACATATGAATTTTTTTGCATCTCATATTTAGATGTGGTCCCCATGTGAGCTTATTGTCAAAAACCACCTCAAGATATTTAACCTTGGTTGATAGCGGTAGTAGGGTATTTGGGAGTTTTGGTAAGTTTAGATTTCCAATTTAACTTTTTTTTGTGAAAAGAACCAGTTTGGTTTTCAGAGGGTTGACCGTAAGAGCCTGGTCTTTGCACCAATTTTCGATTATTCTTAAAGCTTCTTTCATCAAGTTACAGTGCTTTCAAATTTATCGTTTAGTAAGATTGTTATGTCATCTGCATAACCAATTGTGTAGAAACCATGATCATTGAGTAGTCGTATAAGGCTGTCGACTACCATATTCCATAGTAGTGGAGATAATACACCTCCCTGGGGACATCCTTTAGCAACAACTTTCCTGACAGTCAAATTCCCTACATTAACAGTAACGGCTTTTTTCTCCAACATGTGTTTTATCTATCCACTAATTGTGGGGTTTACACCATGTGTTTCAAGAGCAGTTTTTATTTTATTGAAGGTGGTTTTATCAAAAGCGCTTTCAGTATCTATAAATACGCCCAAAGTAGACATTTTGTCCCTTAATGATCTTTTGATTCGTTCCGTTACGAGATGTAGGGCCAATTTGGTAGACCTTCCTTGAGTGTAGGCATGTTGGTTTGGGTGTATTGGCTTAGTAATAAGAGCCGTTTTCTGAATTGATCTTTTGCACAATCGTTCTAATGTCTTCAGGAGAAAAGACGTGAGGCTGATTGGGCGATAGGGTTTTGCAAGGGTGTAATCGTATAAATACAACTTTTACTTCCCTCCATGCTATAGGTATGTATCAAAAAGCAATGTATGCACTATAGATTCTTGCCAGGTGAGTTAGTATATCTTTGCTCCATTGTAGAAGAGCAGAAAAGACTCCATCTAACCCTGGCGCTTTATACGAAGAGAAGTTTTTAATTGCCCATGCTATACTCACCTTTTCAACAAACTGGCAAGCAGCTAACCAAACCTCTTCTGATGGAGCTGAAATTGTAGCGTCGGCCCAGACTTGTTCCGGGGCGCTACAGCCTAGGAAGTAAGTTTCTAGAAGTATCTCTGTTGCTTCCGATAGATTAGCTGTGTATGAGCCGTCAATTAATTTCAGGCAACCCAGTTGCTGTTGGGAGTCTTTGGTTAAGATTTGTTTCAATTAAAGATCTCCAAGTTTCCTGTTGACGTTGACGTATGCGTCTTTTATAATCTTTTTGGGCATTTTTGTATAACATCCAGTCTGATTGGTTTTTTTAGATTTTTCCTCTGTTGAAGGATCTCTGTGCAGCTTCCTTAAGCCGGTTGAGTTCTTCACACCACCAAAGTATGGTGTTGTCAAATTCGGTAGCTATACTAAGTGGGCAAGAGTCCTTGTACGCTTGAATTTTTTAACTTACTTACATAGTTTTCTATTTCTTCTACACTAATAGGTTCAATTAAATCTGCACAAGTACTTAAATTCCGCGATAGGTTGTCTCAAAAAACATCGGTCAGCCTCGGGTTTTGGTAGAGCCTGATTATTGTTTTTTGTTTATGTTTATGACATTGAGACCAAATTAGATACGTACCAGTCGTGGATTTTGTTTGAAACGCTAAGAGTTACCAGTGTAATATCTATTACAGTCTGGTTGCGTGACGTAACGAACGTTGGTTCAACGCCTCAATTTTGTATTTCTAGATTAGTACTGATAATAAAATTGTGATGTTGCTTACCCCTGCCATTTGTGTCTTCACTTCTCCAGACAATATGATAGGAGTTGGCGTCACATTGAACTATGAGGTCAACATTTCCTTTTGTACAGTAATGCATCAAATCCTCCAGCTGTGTTGTTGGAGGTGGTATGCCGACGCCACAATGATGTCTGGCTTCCGTTTGTCTGCCAAGTTGATTTTGACGGTTGTGAGGTCACAGCATAAGGAACGCTGTTAAGTGCTTAGGTATGTATATACACGTCTGTAGCTTACCGTTAGTTGGGTTTGAAAATACCTTCCCACTTAGTTTGCTCAATCCGCAAACCCTGGTTTGTATGATCCAAGGTTCTTGTATTAAAACTATTGTGTCCTGCATCAGCTCTAGTTTGCGGTATAGTGTCGCTACGGCCGCTTGACAGTGATGCAGGTTGCATTGTATAACATTAATGTGCCGTGTCATCGGTCGGGTTTGGGGACAGTGGTGTATCTCCATTCCGGTTTCGACCGGGTAGATCAATCGCTTCCTCCTGCGGCGGCACATTTTTTGTTATTTTGATGGTGGGTTTGCTAAACATATAGTTTAGCAGATTTTCTTTTTCATTTAGTGTGCGTACATCTTCCTCACCTATTTTTCGAACATGGAGTTGGTCCTCCGGTTCCTTGGACTCGGCGGTGTGAAAGATGCACTAATCGTTTTCTTTGAGCCACTGATTCTGCTTTCCCAGGCGATTCATGACCAGCTCTACAACATCCGGTTTATCCGGAAGCCACAGAGTAGCCTTTGTCGGCCTAGATGCCGGCTCAGTGGCACAACGCCTAGTTGTGATTCCGGCCACAAAGGTTGTAGACCGGAAATCATTTTTAGAAGCCACCTTAGTGAGGCGTCATTATCACAGGTGATCCTAAGGATTTATCTTGTTTGTGTCAGCCTACTGAAGGTAGGAGGTGTTTTGCCTGGGGTGAATAAGGTATTATCCAGCTCCCGGAAAAGCTTCCTGTTTGGGAGGAAGTGTCTTTTTGCTTAAAGGCTTTGGACCTTGCTACTTTTGAGGGGGCTTTTGGTTTGGCGTTGACGCACTATGTTTTGGGTTAGTAATTGCTTCCCCAGCACTTGAAGTGTCTGCCTCGCCGGGTTTGTTTGCTTTTCAGCAGCCAAATGCTCTTTTTGTCGTCTTTTTACCTCAGCCCCGCAGATCCTGTGTGGGGTGTGGTTCAAAGGCGGAACAGTTTTGGACGTTGATGGAGTATCCGTAGATGCACCCACCAAGTCTGTAAATTTACCTGATAGATTGGTTATGAAATTTTTGTTCTCCATAGCTGAGAGACTAAAATTCATTTCTCTGGCTCTCCACCCGCCATGGAGCTTGCAAATTTGGGGACGTCTACAATAGATTGCCAGGGTTATCAGAGAAATATAGCCTCGAAGGTGGGTTGTATACGAACAAGTGACGCACACCAAACCAATAAGTGTGCATACCCCATCACTTCCAAGGACTCACCCTGTCGGCCATCTGACTGGACAACGCAACCGATTAATCGAGGTGGGTTAATTTTGACCTCCCGTTTAAGAAGAAATCTAGGCAAAGTGGAGTGTTTACAAGCCCTAAAGACGCATCTGTAAGGTGATTCAGCCACCAGGACCCCTTACGGGTTTCCACGCACGGCACAAACACGTGGTTAGTCATACCACAGACCCTCAGCGCGACTACTACGTTGCGGTGTGATCGTAATTAGTCTGGAACTTCGCCCTTGGTCGCTTGTTGTCCAATACAAGGAAGTTTCCTTCCCGACCGGACCCACTGACTACGTCCAAGGGGAAACACGCAAGCCCCATAACCACGGCAAAGTTACGATCTTCAAAGGAGGAAGAGCGTTGCGTTTGATTAGCTATTGCCCTTCCCCTATGGGGATGGCAAGCACTTACCAAATGTACTACTAGGGACCTCCAGGGCTTCAATTGTTTTTTTTTATGTTATTTGTGGTTTTATAATGTTTCCAATGGTCTCGCACTAACAATAAAACAATAAACCAGATGCTATTAGGAATAAAATGGGACCAGGTTCCAAATGCAAAGTTAATACATTCCCCAATAAGACATTTAATAAGCAACTGATAAGCAACTGATAAACAACTGATAATCAACTGATAAGTAAAATAATGACTGTAATTTATAACTAAAAATTTATATAATATACATGATCAAGATGATCCCGCGTTGTAAGGCCTCTTCAGATGGCCCTGCCGTTAAAAAAGCACCAAAAAAATACAAGTTTCCGCCATCACGTGGCAAGTAAAAAGAAATCAATTAACACTACTGCACGTAGCTAATAGAATCTCCAGAAAAAGAATATTAAAACACTTACCTGATTACAAATTATAAAATTTTAGATTAAGGAGAACAAACAATAGAATAATTAAAGGATGTTAGATTATAAGAAGATATTAGAGGAGGAAAATAAAATAGGCCAAATGAAGAATATTAAGAATGACGGAAAAATCAAAATGATAAGGAAGAATCAACCGACTACTGGAAAAACCATAAGTTAAATTAATTAAAATGATGAATAACATATTATTAATAAAATCTTAGCCGTATGTAACACTGAGTTTACAGCATTCATAACTCTGTTCATCGGTGCATTTAGTATATAGTCCTTTTTTGTGCAACCTAAGACAAGTAAAAGTTGGTTGGTTGAATATATCAACGTTTAACGTCGATCTTGAAAAAAATCAATTTCAAAACGGTTTAATAGGACATCATAACCTGTAAGACCACGAGGCGGGTAGTGGCCATCTTCTCGGTAACACATATACTTTAAATAACGTCTTTGAACTTTTTCTAGAGCGTAAGAATAAGTTGCCTAGTATAGAGACCACACCGTATTACAGTATTCTAATTTACTTCTGACAAAAGCAAAATAGAGTTTGAGCAAAGATTCTTTATTAAAAAATGATTTTGCTGATCTAATAATAAATACTAGCGATTTTAATGCTAAGTTGACAATATTGTCTACTAAATGTTAATTGACTATCAAATATATATATAAATATATAAATATATAAATATATATATAATAAAAAACTATAGTTGATTATGTAGTTATTATTGGATCTCGAAAACATGTGTTTCTTTTTTATTGCGCATTTTGACAGGTATTTCACCAAAGAAGTCTTACGACTTGTTTGAAGAGGGCTGATGATACCTACGGCTTATTAAGCTACTTTTGATTTACTTCGGTGGATAAAGAATATGTTATTGACATTTATTTTAAAATTACAAAACTGGTCAAATGCTGTTGTTGATTTTTTCTAAAAATAGCTGATTTCTTCTCCATATGGGGCTTATACCTCCAGGGCGGTATTGCTCTGTACGGTAGTTTGTTGTTGATAGAAATTGCATTGATTTTCTTTTTAGAACACTAATTAACTCATACCGTTGTATGTTCCGTTAATGGCAAAGTGTCGTGATGATATTGCAAGTCCAAGTTTATTTCTAAGACCTCCAGAACGGGTTGATTTGTTGGTGATACTTGTAACGTTATCTTTAGGTTGCCAAATTGAAATAAAAACTTGTTAATATATTATACCTTGGTGTTGACTGATAAGACTTTTGCGTAAGCAGAGCGGCTGTCTGTAAAGACAGTTGGTCGTTGAAGGGAAGTGCAACAAAAATTGTCTTTTTTTTTGATAATTTTGATTTTTAGACTGAGAACAAGTTTCTTTTTTTCTCGTGTTTTATGCTTTTCTATAGGCATCTTCTATTGACTCTACCAAACATTAAGGTAACTGCTGCCGCTTAGGCCAATTGGAAAGTTGGTAGTATTGACCTCATGGTAATGGATTTTTGTTTGTTTTTTTTTAGTTTTACAGTTTGGTTGTTAGTTTGCGGTGGAGACCGGTTTGCCGGTTTAATTGAAAGATAAGCTTTTATCGGAAATTGACGCAACTTCGAGAAATCTGCAACTGAGATCAAAACGGCAGTAAGCGTTTATTTTAGGGTAGAACAGAGGTTTTTCAAAGTTTTCTTGGTCAAGTTGTTGATCAGTGGCATCTTGGTTGTGTTTTATTTTTGTTGAGCTCAAAGTTTGCGGTTTTTTTGTCAGAGTATTGTCAACTATGGTCACGTCAGGTGTTTGAAGATGTAATTTTTTTTTTTAAGTTTTAATCATTGTTTTATTTTTAGTAATTTTACTTTTGGACTCACCAGGCTGTTAGTGGCCCTGGCCAAGCTTTTCTACTCTAGATTTTGTCGTTTAGTTAAAATTTCCTTTTTTTTTATTGGAAATTATTTAAGTATTTGCTAATTTGAATTTGTAAGCCTGTCAATAAAAGCTGGTTGAGCTTCTAGAGTTATTTGAAGATTCTTAAAAATACATTCTGCTAGCTTGAGTGTGACTTTGTAGCTATGGTTGCCGGAATTTGTATGCTTAGTTACTGCACCGTTTCTTGCTGACTTGAAGAAGTTGGCACGTTTTTGTACAAAAATCTTTTTAAGCATTTTTGTAGAAGGTACAGTACGACAACTTTTGTGTAGTTTATGGTAGGCGCATTTTGAGAGAAAAAAACTTGAAGCCAGAATAAAAATTGCATAATGCAAAAAAAGGAAACAATACCTTCGGAAACACTCACTGTTATGCAATATAAATATATTTACTGCCGGGTTGCGCCGGCTTTGCATGTACATAAATAGATGTTATTGTCACCCAGTTTATACTAGACTGACGCGTTTTAAAATGTACTCGTATCTACGTTAATATTAGTTTTGCTTAACGCTCTTACATTTTTGTCTCAGGAGTGACCGGCCACAGTATTTGTGGTTTACTGTATATATTGCTTATCAAATAATACAACATCAACCTTCTTCAATAATTTTTTTGAAAGTTGCTTTCTATATCTATAATCTATAAAAGATTTCTTTAAGATAACCACATAAAAACAAAATTATTTTGTTAAGAGATCTTGTTGTACGTAATATTAAAAGCAACTCACCAATACTATACGGTGACAAGCTTTGATTTTTGCTTATAATGTTATTACTACTAAACAACCGATATTTTTTTTCTTAATGGATGTTTTGTTGACTTAAAACTATCTATATATATTAACTAGTTTACAGACTGCAACAACTACTAAGAAAAAAAAAATCTTTCTTTTATTACTTCTGTTGTTAAAACTTTTATTACTAACAAACCAAAACAGCAATATAATTTAAAAAATCTTGATACAAAAATTTTCAGTGAATGACGTGATTGAAGGAATGAAATTAAATCTAAAAAGAGGAAAGATAAGCTGCAAGATAAGCGTTATAACGTTCCAAGAAAAGGAGAAAGTCAAAAGAAACTCGCAAAAAATAGAACATCATAAAAAATATTACTACAAGACAACACCAAATTCAATTAAATTTCTTAGCTTTCAAAAACTAAAAATTAACTTCATTAAAACAATAAAGTTGTTGCAATTTTATATATATTTTAATAACTAATTCGATTCATTTTAGCAATGGGCATAATAGGTTTAAATATAGTCAAAATACCTGCCATATCATACAAAAGAAATATGTTCTAGTTATTGGAAAGTTGCATTGGTAAACATATATCTAAAAGAAAAATGTTGTTTTGCTTTAATTTTGCAGTTCAGCGCTTTCTTAAGATGGCTTAATTGTTTGATTATTTAAAACGTTTGATCTTATTGCTTTTGATACTATTTAAGATTTGTAAAACTTTTTTACCTAAATCTTGCAATCAGTGTTTGCACATCTTTTTGTTTTCTTTACAAATAAGCTATTAATTAATCTACCGCATTCTTGGATATTTTTGTATTTAGCATTCTATCTGCTGCCATAATTTTTTCTTGTTTTTTTTTTAACTGTTTACCGGTTTTCTATTTTTTTCCATTTTTTTTTCTCTAGGTAGTTTTTATTGCCAAAAAATCTTAGGACTTGTTTGAAGAGAGCTGATGAGACCAACGACTTATTAGGTGACTTCCGAATCAAAAAGAGTTATTATTTAAGCCATATTTTGGGATTAAACTCCGGACTATTAGCGTGTTAAGCTTCACTAAAAATAGTCAATAACATAAAACACAAATACAATACAACCAATTAATAAAAGGAGTACATTAGCTTGCGTAAAATTCTTCCTTACTATAAAAAACATGATTTGTTAAACATTCTTTTAACTTAGCTTTAAAATCTTTAGTATTCTCAATTACTTTAATATTCAATGGTAACTTGTTGCATATCTTAATTGAATTAGTAAGGTACAATTTAAAATGATTATTGTTATAAAACTTAACAAGCTTTATAATTCTTATAAACATACTATTATTTCTAGTGTTATGATCGTGAATGTTT
The DNA here is from genome assembly GCA_963932245.1 of Tachinus rufipes. Taxonomy (NCBI): domain Eukaryota; kingdom Metazoa; phylum Arthropoda; class Insecta; order Coleoptera; family Staphylinidae; genus Tachinus; species Tachinus rufipes. Next base: position 93,242,052 of record OZ010743.1, read on the forward strand.
GAACCAACATTAAACCTATTTTTGTTTTGACAAACAATAAGAACACTTACATATATAAATAAATTAATCACAGTCTTTGATTTAAAATTTGATCCGACGTTTTATAACTGAGCTATTTTACCAATATCATCACCAATTTAAGGATATAGATTTTTAGATGCATTCAGTTAGCACGTTGCTTGAAAATTTGTAATTAAAAACTTTTTCATACTTTGCCACCATTCTACCGTAGTATCCAATACATGTTTTATTAATTCTATAAATTGTCTGTCAATTTTATTGATTCATTATGATTTGTCACTCTTAATTTGTCTATTTTTAGATATTGATAAAAAAAATAATTAATTAGTTATCATGAAACGAATTAATAATTTATTTAAACTTAATCCAACAATTACAGCGGCCAAGAGTCGAGTATAAACATAACACAAACCTCGTCAGTATGCGCACGTTATCACATAATAACAAAAGACAAATTTAAATAAATGCTTTTGAGCTAATAAACACAATTGATGATGTAAGTAATAAAATTGATTGATTTTTATAGTTATCTAAATCTTATATGGTTTTTTATAAATATTGTTTAATCTTCATTCTTATAAACAAATATATTGTTAAGATAATATATAATTTAAATTTCACAAACAAATCGTAACAATTAAAAATTAAAATTTAATATCAAGGTGAAGTTCTAACCATTGTATGTTGTAGATGAGCTTTTTGATGAAGATGTTAAAATTAATTTCCGTCACGCACTAGTTTTATACTAAACGCTTTAATTGTGGAAAACTCCATAAATACAAGTTACAAGAAATACAATTGTTGCAATTAAAAATAATGTAGCTTGAATTAATTTCTTGACAAGCTAACTACCACTAAATTATAAAATGTAAACAGTGATTGCTTGGTTATTTTAATATTATGCTCATTTTACATCCCCCAGAGACTATTTGCTTAACTTGAATAACGGGGTTAATGATTGAATTTTACCTTCGATGTCAAGATACATGAAAAAGTTTTATTGACGATTATAAATTTAATATTGTGCAATTTTCAATTGAATTATACGATTCAATTTATAAACATTGACTGACTTAGCCAAACAAATTTGTTTTATAGTAAAATTACATATTATGCCATCAGATGATAATATAATATAAATTCTATATTTTAACATTATTTTAGTTATGAAATGAATTAATAATTTATTCAAAATCAGTCAATCGAATCACAGCGGCCAAGGGTCAAGCATAGACAATTGTTTCGGTTCTACAAACCTCGTCAGTATGCCTTGTACGACCACGGCATCGCATGATAGCGAACATAGATAACAAATAGATCAGCGACTCCCATGTATTTCGTTGTAACCACGTTGTCACGTGATTTTTTAGTAGTTCCACCATCCACCAAAACGCTACCATCGCTTGAGGAGTGGGGGTGCGCGGGAAGTTCAAATGTGTGTATAATATAAATATTCAAATTAAAGTTAAATAATATACTAAAACGTATTATATAAATACTGCTCTAAATTGTTTAAAAATACTAAGAGTACTTTTTAAATATTTAAGCAGAATCTTTATAGTATTTTTATATAGTAATATACACAATATTAAATAAATTTAAAAATTACTTACTTATCATTTTTCTTTTTGTATAAATAAATCATAATTTCTAAACACATACACTATATTACTATTACACACAATACTAATTAGTTAAAAAAAAAAAATATATTGAAATAAACCATAACATTTATTATACATACATATACAATAAAATTGCTGAAAAATTATAATTAATCTTTTCAAATTATATTATTACAAAATCATTTTTAAATTTATTAAAAAATATGCACTCAGAAAGTGTATGAAATATTATTTTCTATTATAAATATATAATATATAATTTTCACACATAAATCATCATCGTGCAATGCTAAATTAACAACAATTGAAAAGTAAAAATGTAAATTAATAATTAAAAAATATATGTATATAAAAATTACCCACTGCGACCTTCAGCTGATGATCATGACCTGCAAAATACAACAAATACATATTAATCATATTTTTAACTTAATAAGTAAATGACCAAAATATGTGTTGTGTGCTGAAACAAATAAAAAACAAAAAATTAGTATCAAGCAAAAATCAGAAATATGTTGTAACAATAAAATTATTAAAAGCGAAGACACTTGAAAACATCAAACAGCCAGATTATGTCTGCAACTGTTTAAGTCTAGCGATTGCGTTCTTTTTTGACCGCAGCTTCAAATATTTTTCATGTGCCTTTTCTTTTACTATATCATTAATTTTCCTACCATCAATTCCCTTTAAAATTTTATTAACATTCTTAACCCACATGATTATGTAAAATACTACAGTTTTATCAACTATAATATTAAACAAATCATGTGTATTACAGTTAAAAATGTTAATGTCACTATAGCTCTTTACCTTAAGCTTTAGCTTATTAGAAATACCATTTTCCTGGGCCATTTTCGGCAAATGATAATGAAGAATTTCATTACATTTACTGAAGACCTGCAAAAAATTAGTATTTGGCCTAAGTAATGCTTTTGATGAATAAGCTTTAGCTTCAATCAGCCTGTGACTTGGAATGTCGCAACCTGGTTCTGCTACTAATTGCTTTTTACAATGTTCACATGAACCTACTGCCTTCAATACCATTTTGGCTAAGAATCCTGAAATATACCCATGTGTTTCTACCACATTCTGTGATAGACATCTTTCTATTGGTACTGGGTCATCCTCCTGTCCATTTCTTAAGTGATTTCCATCGTCTAATTCTTCTGTTTCAATCCTCTTCTCTCTGGCAAACTTTTTTGAGTTTTCGATAAATTGTTCAAGACTTATCAACGATTCTAGTTTGTCGTCTTCACAATTCGACCCGGATGAATGTATGACTCGCGATTTATTAATGACTAGGCATTTGTATGAAGCTATAAAAGAAGTACACGTAGGATTCACGTTTCGCGCTCCGTGGCTTCTAATACTACCAAAAAAATTTTCTAAAGGATCTTGATTTAATTTTCTCAAACGAAGAAATTTAAATCCAAATCTACTCAATTTCTTCCATAGACATCGGATGCCACGCAGTGTTACAACAAAGTTAGTAACCGAAGGCGGGATTGACCAACCACCTTTTTTGTTTGCAAATCTGACCGATTCAAGTACTTTGATAGCTTCAGCCCAAAAGTCTAGGTGCGGGGAATTTATACTTACTGCGCATCGTAACGGTTTAGATTCACTAGCGATCTCCCGAGAACCGTTGACACTGTCAAACAATTTATCCATAAACAATAAAAAGTCTGCAGTATCTGCAACCTCTGGCTTGGAACTTCTTAACCGCATAACCGCTGATGTCCTCGTCGATAGTACTTGAGCTGCAAGGTTGACTTTCATTTTCTTCATTTTATTTTCATAAATATGGGTATCGTTTATATGGCTGATGACGCTGGTATTGTAGTCTTCCTTATCTATTTCATATACTTCTTGTATATGCTTCCATGATGCCATCTGCTCTTTTGATTTTTTCCAGATAAATCGAGCATCATGGTTCAACAAGTTATTCCTGATCCCTTTCAACAAATGTGGAGGGTCGTATAGTGGTATTACTTCTTTTCCATCTACTTCAAATCCTAACGACTTATATTCTACTCCACGTTTCATATACTGCCTACTCGTATTCTCACTCAGTAATTTAATTGCAGACACATTTGTCAAAGCTTGATCACAGACAGTGGCCACAACACGCAGTCCAATTTCACGAAGTGCCAAGATTATGTTTTTGACATTACGAGCAATGTCTGCAGCAGCCATTACATGTTCCGTAAAGAAATAAGCAATAGGTTGCTTCCAATCACTAGCAATGCCAGATACCATAAAAACTGCAGCATGATCCGCAATATTAATACTACTGTTTTTAGTACCGGTGTCTCGAAAGCCCACAATTTTATCTGCAAATAAATTAAAATCTAGTCCTAATGTAAGGGACATTTCATCAAATTGCAGTAGGCAGTATTTTGTTGATGGTTTTACATGTTGAATAGTATTTTTCAGAGTTTCCAAATATTCTCTGTTTATCCCACAACTTGTAGGTATGAATTTTAGGCAATCGTTCAAAGTTCTCTTGGATGGAAGAGCAAACGTTTTTTGCAATAACCTACAATATAATTAGGTTTTAGAAATTGATTTAGCTAAATAAATCATTAGTGCAATACTGCAGATAACATCTCTTTTGTATTTAATGCAAAACAGCAATAAATCTTCAAGTTAAAACTACTTTATTATAATTAATATTAAACTGAGAAAAAAAAAACAAAAACTTTGTAATTCTTCAGGAATTGAACAAAAAACGTAGATATTTAAAGCAGATAGTACAAAATTCTTAATTGCCACGGGAAAATCATTTCAAACAAATTGCCCAAAAAAAAAAAATATAATATAAAATTTTGTCACATTTACATTTTATTTGTATATAAATCTATAAAAGCGCAATATAGATTTATAACAAACAAACAAAAAAATCAATCCTACATGTTTGTCAAATAAGAAGCTATAAAAACTTTCAATTCCCAGTACACAGCACATCAGTAAACAAAAAATCACTATATCTATTTTGTGCTAGCAAAACTAAATTAAATATTAAATCTAAACTTGAAATCTTTTGATCGTACCATTGTTTTTATAGATTTACTCTTATTTGTAATTTGTTTTTTTATAGTAAATTAATTAGTTTAGGTTTTATATTGTAAACTTAACTTGCAAAACAAGCAATATCACTTGTATGATCTTACTATCCAAATAAATTATTACTAGTTAAGTTAATTTTTTGTTTAATATTTGAAATAATCATAAATAATCAAATATATGTTACATAAAATCATTTTAATGATTTTATTTTATATAAAGAATTTTTAAATTGTAACAAAATAATTAAAAAAATAGCAACTAATTTATAAAATAAATTTTTATCTATATTTTCATTCTCACCAACCATTCTAGTTTTATAAAGCTGCACAATCATTATTAATATAATTTTCAGAAGGTAACGACATTGTATTTATCGTGTAAAGCTAACTACGCACAATTGTTATATGAAAAGACTTGTTCTAAAAACTTTTTGTAATTTTTTTTACATTACACTTTTTAGAAGCAATGCATATTTAATAATATTTAAACAAATCATGAATCAACTAACTATAAATAAAAATGTAAGTAAAAAACTGTTTAAAATTCATAAAAGAAGTAAATAAAAATATTGGTCCATAACATATTTTGGCAACTTATCCAAAAAACTTTCTCAATATTTAAATAAAAACTTCAAAATTACTGTTGTATTTTAAAACACACTTGAATAAACTTAAATTTAAAATTAATAAATACTAAAGAATAAAACCAGATATTTAGAATAAAAGTAGAATTTATAAATTAAAATGTAGTAATTGCAATGCAACATACATATATTAGACAAACCATGACAAACTTTGATACTAGATATAAAGATTGTATAAAAGCTTAAAAAAAAAGAAGACAAGAACAATCTAATTTTGCTAAACATTTAACATTAAATAGACATAAAATTAATTTCAAACCATAAAGCCTCATTAAATATTTTATATTCTATTTCAGATAAAAATTAACTTTTCTGGAAAATTTAGAAATTTAAAAAATCTAAATTATTTAGTATTTAATGAACAGTTATATATTTGAATCGCTTATTATTAAAAGGGACTAAGTCACTTTAGAGTATTTTGAGATAATTAATATAAACTTTTGTATAGTTTTAGTTTTTGAAGATTATATCTTTACTTTTTTACATTTTAATAAATCAAGTAAGAATTTGGTTAACATAGTTCTTTTTTCAACCAAATGATATGTTTTGGTTTGTATAATATAAAATTTTATATATTTCTCTTTTAACATTAAGCAATTCATTTATAATTTACCTTTATTAGACATGTTAATAAACAAGCTCTCTGTTGTTAAGTTTACAATATATACCAATAAATTTTATTTTATTCAAACAGGTTAAATACTATTATTATTACCGACCTGTATCCCTTCGGGCTATTTTTCATCAAGGATATGGCAAACAGTTTGTCCTCCAAAGTGTAACGGCGTCCTCTTGGCTGTTTCTTCTGCATATTGATCTGTGAACAAATAAAACGGTTTGTAGTATCATTCACAGAATTTATGAAATTACCCGATTTCAGCATCTCCTCAGCTTCTTTGAGACGTTCTTTGTTTGTCACTTTATGCCTCTCAAGTCGATGGACCGTTCTCTGAAGATGCTTTGCCATTTCATACATTTTATGGCACTTTGGATCCAGCTCACTGCTTCGAGTAATGTTGATAGCATGCAGTAATCCCTTTCTTCTTTTTGGATTTCTTTTAGTGTTTATAATCTCTTCTATTGGACTGCAGCTCCGTCTTCTCTTTGTAGAATGTGAATGGTCCATATTCACTAGAGATTCGACTGCAGCAACAGGAAAATCTACCTTTGTATCTTCGTCAGGAACATCCATCAAATTAGAATCCAAAGTTTTAATCGGTGGTAAACGCAGTGTTGGAACTGCTCTTCGTTTTAAATTTGTATTGTTGTTGTTGTTAAAAAAAAATGCATCTTCGGAGAAATGGAGATCGCAAACTCTTCGATTTCGAAGTTGCGATTTGCTTAAATGTCGAAAATCCAATTGGATTGCGTTCATTCATTGCAAAGCCACCTAAAAAAATAATGTTTTATTTACTCAATTGCCTGTATTTAGGCTGCGTTAAAACTATTTTTAAATAACAAATTCTTATGCCCGTATGACACTGATCTATAATTCTTTATTGAATTATATATATAAAAATATTTAAATCTTACAAAGTCTGTAAAATGCACAAATGATCATCAATTTTATTATAGATTGAAATTTTAAGTACATTCTTAGTTTCTTTATAATTAACACATAAAATATAAGAAATAGCATTTATAATATAACCCAAATATTTTCTTAAAACTGTTAATGCGTACATTTTTTGTGTTAATTCTAAAGAAAAACTAAAAATATTCTTAAAATTTCAATCTACAATAAGATTGATGATTATTTGTGCATTTTAGAGACTTTTTAAGATTTAAATATTTTTATATATATAATTCAATAAAGAATTATAGATCAGTGTCATACGGGCATAAGACCAAAACAAATAATTTTTTTAAATTAATTTTATATAACTCCAAATACTATACAAAATTAAATTACAAAAAGTAAAAATACATAAATTTCTGATGTTTTTCAGATAAATAATATATACATCAATGTTTTTATATGATACGTCATGTACACTTTCGATATATTAAATGATCAAATTATTATTATAAGCGGTTAATGAGTTATATGCTCTGAATATAAATGTAATTAGATATAAAAGTACTTACCTCAATATCAGAGGGAAAATGCCTTAGCTTAATGTTGTTGGGCTCTCCATATTTAACACTGCATCCTGGCACTTGGCAATATATAACCATAATTATAAATAGTACTAACAAGTACTGTTAAATTTATTATAAATTTATAATATTATTTATATATTTTTTGATTGTTCAGCCTTGTTGGTTAAGCAAATCAAAACAATATGATAGATAACAATATACAAATATGTTTTGTCAAACCATATGTCAAACAAAACAATCATAGCCAACTGCCAGTAGGACCAACGGTAAAAATACTAGAAATCCGATGGGTGCGCTGCAGGTGGATGGTGGCTGTACTATTAGTACTCCATTTTGCCACGGTTACGCCTTTTTGGCGTTACTTGACCCCCATGATAGCGAAGACAATTTTGAATAAATATTTCTGTGCTTATGAACACAATTGATATTATAAATAATCAAACGAAAGACTGGTTTGCCATCTAGTTGCAATTTTTAATACTAAAATGTCCGCATTAATCGGTATCATTTTAGCATTTATGCAATTGGCAGTCATTTCGCGGCTATAACGATTTTGAATCGCCAATAAATTATGAAATGAATTAATAATTTATTCAAAATCAGTCAATCGAATCACAGCGGCCAAGGGTCAAGCATAGACAATTGTTTCGGTTCTACAAACCTCGTCAGTATGCCTTGTACGACCACGGCATCGCATGATAGCGAAGACAATTTTGAATAAATATTTTTGTGCTTATGAACACAATTGATATTATAAATAATCAAACGAAAGACTGGTTTGCCATCTAGTTGCAATTTTTAATACTAAAATGTCCGCATTAATCGGTATCATTTTAGCATTTATGCAATTGGCTATCATGCGATGCCGTGGTCGTACAAGGCATACTGACGAGGTTTGTAGAACCGAAACAATTGTCTATGCTTGACCCTTGGCCGCTGTGATTCGATTGACTGATTTTGAATAAATTATTAATTCATTTCATAATTTATTGGCGATTCAAAATCGTTATAGCCGCGAAATGACTGCCAATTGCATAAATGCTAAAATGATACCGATTAATGCGGACATTTTAGTATTAAAAATTGCAACTAGATGGCAAACCAGTCTTTCGTTTGATTATTTATAATATCAATTGTGTTCATAAGCACAGAAATATTTATTCAAAATTGTCTTCGCTATCATGCGATGCCGTGGTCGTACAAGGCATACTGACGAGGTTTGTAGAACCGAAACAATTGTCTATGCTTGACCCTTGGCCGCTGTGATTCGATTGACTGATTTTGAATAAATTATTAATTCATTTCATAATTTATTGGCGATTCAAAATCGTTATAGCCGCGAAATGACTGCCAATTGCATAAATGCTAAAATGATACCGATTAATGCGGACATTTTAGTATTAAAAATTGCAACTAGATGGCAAACCAGTCTTTCGTTTGATTATTTATTATTTTAGTTATTACCTACGAATTTATGTTCTTGAACGCTTCCTCCAGTGCGGCGGTGAACATTTTGGGGAAGGTCGTGTCTTCCTGAGGCCCACCCCAGTATCGGTATTTTCTCCGTCTTGTTGTGTCATTTTTAATTTGCATATATGCATTTTTGTACAGACTCTCTATAAATGTCTGGGATTATGTAATCACTTTAAATATGCCGCTTTTTTAAAATGTGCAGCAAACTTACTTTATTTTGACAGTTCAATTTCAGCTGTATATGCACACTTAATGTAAATTCACTATTTTACTAGAGTGGCACAATCGTACATTAGATGAGTACATAATCCCAAACTTTTATAATAATTATGTTTTTTTTAAGTTTTCATTACCTAGTGCTTACTTTTGCTTTGTTGAGTGCATATTGAGTTGCCCAATGTAGGACCAAAACAATTGCTTTACGGCAATGTGCAGTAGTATATTAAATTTTATTGTTTTCATTATGGGAGTCTTCAGTGTTCTGTAAACGGTCGATAGTACTAAATTCTTTCCTGATGCGAGGCTTTTATGTAGTATATAATTTTTAATGTTGGTTTGGTCTCCTTTTTTTGTGCAGAGTGGTCTCAGCGTTATGCCATCTACGTGATACTGCTCTCGCTATAATGCATTTGTTTATTAGCATTTGTACAATTTCTTGTAGATCTTCTCAACATTTCAACATTTTACATATTATTTTATCTTTGCTAAGTCTTTTGTTTTTTGCTAATGTTGGTTTGTTTTGGGATATCCTAAAGCCTGGGTTTGGTATTTTTGATATATAATGTCTTGTAGAAGTCTTGATTGTTGTTTTATAATTCATTTTCTTTATCATGTCATACAAAATATATATGGTAAATTTTAAAGCCAACTGTAAGTTTTGTTTTAATTTCTAGATTTGTTAATCGGAAGCAGGTTTTGCATATGTTTGCAGAGTTGTCACAATCTCTAATAGATTATATACAGGTTTTGTATTGGGTGATGTTACATTTGTGTTAAATGTTGTGGATTCTGCCTAAAGCAGAACGTACGTGTTTTGTTCATATTTAACATTGGCAAGTACACTTATAAAAAAATTATTCTGAGGCATTATAGACTAATATTGTTACTTGTTGCAAATGTTTTAAGCGTAGTGATAAATAGTTAAATGTGATATCCCAAACGTAATATTTTTAGAGTTTTATTTGTAATGACTTTCAAGTGCCTAACCTATGGTGTTAAAGAAATAGTGAAGTGTAAAATATCTGGTAAAAATTCTAACGGGTAGTAGAGCTGCCCTATTTGCTATCCAACTGCTCTGGGGGGAAAAATCCAACAAAGCAGGTAACATTAAGCCAAAAAAGCTGGCGTGTAAAGAGTCAATTCTCATAGCGTGTAAACTTAAACCTTGGATCGCTTTACCACTTAAAATTTTTAATATCCTACTAAAAATTAACACACCACACAACGCACTGAAAACGCGTTGGGATGACTTACCGGGCTGCAGACAGGCAGAAGAAGCAATGACTGCCCTAAATGCCGATTAGTACTTTCAACTGTCTAAACAGAATGCACACATTTTGGATTGGAGATAGTCCAACGTGTAGAGAATGTGAAATGGAGAACAAATGAATCGAGCATGTGTTATGTACATGCCCGGTTCTCTCATACAATAGAGAGTTTATGTTGGAGCGATGCTGGCTTGACATAGTTAGTATAAGAGAGTTTTCTCCAAGCGTTTTACTTGCATAAATCAGCCACATAGAGTGGTTGAATGCTAGGACAACAAAGTATGGTCACCATTAGAAGAGGTACAAAGAGCCGAATAAAGCTTACGTGCAGTAAACTTTGGGATATTTTTCAACTCTAAATTCAGTGCTTAACATTGGTTTTGTATTCATGTTTATAAGTGCAAGCGGGAGCAAGTTTTAGTACTTTGTCAAGTTGCTTTAGATTTGTTTATCCAAGCTTTACGTTTATTAGCTATTGTTTAATGGTGTTACATCAACATATTCCAATATAATGTATTTATCTAATAATATTATATTTTTTGAGGAAAGTCAATTTCGGGGATGGGGAGACGTGTTTATTATATTTTATTTGAGTTTCTTTTTGAAGCTTAGTGTTAGCAAGCAAGAACCAGGATTTATTTTGAAAGCTTATGGCCCTTTCACTCTTTACCTTTCCTTTTTTACTAAATGTCCGCAGAGCTCACGTTGTTTAAAACTGTATGAAGTACACTAGTTGTTTCTCTTACGCTTAATTATTGGCATACGATCAACGCAGATGGTTTTGATTATATAGCGGAAATATTTTACTTTATTTTTTAAACAGTAAAATTTAAAACATTAATATATTTTTTTTTGCAAGCTTGCAATACTCCCCTTGACTAGCCATTTTTGAAAACTGATTAAATTTTTTGATAATGTCTGATTGTCAATACGATACTATTATAAAAGATTTAAAAAAAAACTTTACGTATAATTGACCAAAGACACATTTGAATGGGTTTATGATCATTTCTTTGTCTTGTAAAAATATATCTAAAATACTGAGACGTCTTAGATGTTATTTCTATTAAAATTTTGCTACTAATTTTTTTTTTGTAGCAAAACTTTAAATGAGCACTTTAACAATAAATATTATTAACCTTCCAGTGGTAACGCCCGGTGTGTGACACCGCTCCAATTGTTATTTGAGTTTTCTTCTTTACCTAGAAAGAGTTCATTTTTGATAATTTAGAAGTTTGCACTTCTAATGTGTTTGCAAATGTAGTTTAAATTTGATTGCAAAATTTTAATCTTTGCGTCTAGTAGAAATTATTGCGGTGTCAGACACCGCCGTTACTACTCCTGTTCAAGTTTGGTGTACTTGAAATTTTTTTTAAATTTATATTTAATTAATAATCATATTAAGCTTTTTCAGATTTTTTTTTTGTTAAAATTTAATAACATTATTCTCAGAATACGGTCCAGCGGATGTTATTTGAAAGTAATTAGTGTTAAGCTTTATTGTAATTTTTTAATTTTATATTTTATATTATTGGTTTATTTCTAATCTCTCTATTTCTGGTAAACCCTTTCTAAAAATTTCTGACCACCAATATGCATTGATATAAATATCAGAAAAATTTATATTAAATTCTGCTACTTATGCTTGTTATACAGTTCTATCTTTTTTAATTTTACCTTTGCTTTGTCAAGTTTTGTATTTTGTTTTAAAATACAGTATCGTAATTGTAAGAAGGAACACTTTTATTACAATTAAAGTTTTTTGTACGTTATCCTATGAGGCGGAACAGGCCCGCTTGCAGAAAATGACGGACGAAATTTTAACATATGATGAGGTTGATAGAACAAAAAATAATGTGTCTGATGATTCAGAAATCGATGAAAGCGATTCTGAACAAGAAATTTCTGATGTTGATGAAAATGACATAAATATCAGTTCTAGTTTGTCTTTTATTGGAAAAGACAATAAAACCTATTTGAAAAAATGCCAAGACTAAGCAGAACATTTAAAACTACACAAAAAAGTATCTTAAAACGTCTTCCGGGTCTTTCTCAAGCAACTAAGTCGATAAACAATATTATAAAAATATGGAATTATTTTATTAATGATTTAATAGTAATCAATTGTACAAATAAATATATTGCAAAAGTTGCCAAAAATTATGCCAACTACAGAAATATATATCCAACTAAGTATATTAAATTTTGTGTTTTCTTTGGACTATTGTATATGGCTGCAGTTTGTAAAAGCAATCGTCAAAACCTTAAATATTTGTGAAAAATTGACGACTATGGCATTGAAATATTTTATCTTACCATGTTGCTTCAAAGGTTTTCATTCTTATTAAGATGTATTCGTTTTGATGACATTGAAACTCGAAATGAAAGAAGAAAAATAGACAAATTTGTTCCGAGTCACAAAATATTTGATATTTTTAATCTAAATTGCCAGAATGGCAACCGCATTAAGGAGTTTGCTACAATACATAAAATGTACGCACCATTTAGAAGAAGATGAAGCTTTAGAGTATATATATATATATATATATATATATATCATCCAAACTCAACAAATATGGTTTGAAAATACAAGCATAATGCACTGCTAAAATGTTTTATACTAGCAAATTGGAGATATGTGCTGGAGAGCAACCGGTCGGACCTTATAAGGTTTCCAATAGTGCATTTCATAAGGTTCATAGGCTTTGTGAGCATATTTTTGGTTCAAACAGAAATGTCACCATAGACAATTGGTTTACATCAGTGCCTCTGGTTTGAAGTCAACTGCAGGAACATAAACTCACCGTCATTGGCATCGTCAGAAAAAATAAATGGAAACTGCCTTTAGAATTTTCTGTTTGGGTATGACTGTATTTTTTATATATACCAAAAAAGAAAAAAATGTACTTTTTGGTGTCTTCTTTACATCATAATGATGAAATTGATATTGATAGTAGAATTCTGCAAAAACCGGCAATTATTATTGACTGTAATAAAACTAAGGGAGGCGTTGACACCGGTGACAAGCTATGCGCCAGTTACGATTGTACCAGAAATACTAGAAGACGGCCGATGGTAATTTTTTGTTTTATGTTGAACATAGCTGGAATTAATTTGTCAATTATATATTCTTTAAATATCCCAGAAATTAGGATTTTAAGAAGAACTGTTTTGATGGATTTAGCAAACGGCTTACTGCAATCACACTTGCAAGTTAGAGCAAGTATGTTCAATCTTCCACGAGGCCTTTTATTTAGGTTACAAGAGGTGTGGAAAACTCAAACTCAATTTATTCAACAGAATATTATTATTGGAAGATTTTTATTGTGATAAAACAAAACCAAGAAAAACAAGGTTTTCTTGTTTCAACTTTAGAAAGCATATGTGTTTACAGCATATAACAGCAATCTGCAAAAACTGTAGGGAAACTTCATTCTGTACTGAATAATTTAATGTTTGTTATTTATTTCAATTATTAATAGTTTTAATTATTAATTTTTTTTAAATTTATTATTGTAAATTTTTTGTTTTAAAATATTTGATTTGAAGCGTATTATAACAAAATATATATTTTAAGTTTAATTTTATTTTTTTGTTAATAAATTTTTTTTTATTGAAATTTAGTTTTTGTGTGTGTTATACTTACAGCTATCATATACCAAAGTCATGCCTAAACAAAAGGCGACTCCACTGAAAGGTTAAATGTTATACAAAAAAACTTGGACAATTCAAACAACGTCGTTATAACTGAAAGTCTTAAGAAGATTGTTAAACCTTCAAGATTTTTTGTAAAATCTGTCTGACTAAGTAATGAGTGACATTTGCATTTAAACTTTTGTAGTATATTAATCAACTTATTATCTTATTTTAACACTGTGTAAACAGGAAAGACTAACAATTCTGAGATGTTTTTGCAACACCAAGTTTTAACATTGATTCAAACTATTTGTTACTTTTGTAATAGTTTTGATTCTTTGGTGAAGTCCATAAACTTCAACCAGAAGATTGTTTTAACCTCTTTGTTAATTAGTTTGTGTTTTAAAAAAAATTGCGTTTCTAATTTGAAATCTCGCACTTGCTCAGCAGATGTAGAGGAGTTATTTTATTCTCCAGATATTCGCGGAATTGGAGGTTTTTTTGGATTCATTTTGTTTGCATGTATTTGTTCAAGCTAAAATATCCAGCTATCGTGAATTTTTACATTTTTTACGGTTTATTTGCATTATCATAGTGTAGATATTGTATTATGGTCCTGTTAGGAATAGCATTGCGTTTTTTATTTTTTGACAGTTTTACCACAGGTTGCCAGTGTTTTGTTTTAAGTTTTATATAGACTATTTGTTTTTTATTTTTGTATGGAACTTTGAAAGGTATTTTTGGTTCAATAAACGTTTTTATGGTTTTCTTTTTGGTGAGCTGGTTTGCTTTAAGGTTTCCTGCTATGCTCTAATTCTATAGTGTCTAGATCAAGCGTACCTTGCTGTTTTTAGCTTATGCTTCTAGGTTGGTTATGCAGTCTATTCCCAATTTAATTGACGTTCCTTGACTCCGTTTTCATATATTTGGGCTTTGGTGTTGTTGTGATCTTAGGCCTTATTTTTGTGCAAGATGGTTTTATAAATATTTTTGATTATCCACTCTTCTTGAGAATTCTGATTTCATTCTTAGTGTCTTCTTTTCATGTAATTCATTTGTTATTTCTAAGAAAACTCAATTAAACAAGGAATGAGTCAAGGATGTGTTTTATTGCTAACATTATTTAATCTACTCTGAGAAGATCTTTCAAGAGGCTGTAAACGATAGAGTAGAAGGCGTGAAGATTAGAGGGTAAAATATTAACAACAATATATTTGCAAATAATACTGTCATAATAGTCAAGAGTTTAAAAGATCAGCAAAGTTTACTTAAAACAGTCAGCAAAACAAGCCCCAACAAAGGATTAAAAATTAACATCAAGGAAACTAAATAGATGGCAGTCGGAAAAACAAACGTCAAAAATAGCATGCTAGTAATTGCTGGGCAACTTATTGAATGCTTGGAAAACTATAAAAATATTGGCAGCTGGTTGAATGTGGCAAATAATTTTGATGAAAAAATCTTCAAGATGACTTAAGCTGCATTCAGATGCTATAAGTGGTCGATTCTGTTGTATGGATGCAAGATTTGAACTCTAAAAACAACATTCATAAATTGTCTGAAAGCATTTGAGATATAGTGTTATTGTCTCATGCTAAAAATATTCAGGACAACGCACACATCCAACGAAAAAGTGTTAAATCTAATAAAAACCGAAAGAGTACTTTTAAATACAATAAAAACAAGGAAAACCGAATACTTTGAGCATATAGCCAGAGAACCAAAATATTATCTATATATTACGCCTAATTATAAAAGAGAAGGTTGAGGGGAAGAGATGTATAGGACGTAAGCATGGCAGCGCTAAAACAGATAATAGCCTAACAGTTAAAAAACTGTTTTGAGCTGCAAGTGCTTGAGAAAGGTACTACCAAATTACCCATACGATGATAGCCAACGTGTGAACACATACAAGGCTCCACAAAAAGAAGGAGAATGAGAGATATTGTAAGAATAAGTTTAATAGCAATTTATATCAAAATTATTGTGAAAATTAAAAAAAGAAATAGCCGACAGACCTTTTTACTACTATGTAATTAAAAGAAAGTATATTATTACGTTTACAAAAAAGTTGACGCTGAGATAACTCAGTTATAGAGGTTTGATTCTAGAAAAATGACTATTTTAAAAAACTTTATTCATCGGGGTTATTTGAGAATAAGTGACTTCCAAATAATAAACCGTTAGTTTTATCAACCCTCTTCAAACAAGTTGTAAGAAATCACATAAAGGTCTAAAATGTTTATGTGAAATCTTAACTAAATATAAAATTATGCCTACTTCACGGTGCTAAATGTTGCAATCAAAGTTGGTAGTTGCTGCAAGTTATACGATGACTTGTCTTAGTTTTCAAATATAAAAACGAAAAAATAAGCACATTATATGAGAACTGGTATCTATCAAAACTTGTATCTTTATGGCGTAATTAGTAGCATAATTTACTTAATGTTGTTTTTTGAACAAGTTTTGTATTTATCACTTTCATTGGCCGACAGTAAGCAAGATTTAAATCTTTTACAAAAATCAGCTGTTATTTTGTAGCTCATATTTTATTTTCTTTGACTTTCGTAGCAGTGTGACCATAAGTTGCTGAAGCAGTGTTGTTAAGAGGTTACTTGTTAGAACTGGCACCGAGAAGAATAAGGCATCATTTTCTATTTGAAAAAAACTGCATAAATTTTTACGATAGTAGATTTCTAAAATATAAAAGCATGACTCAACATTTTAGTTTATTAATTAAAACAAATAATATAACCTTAGTGCATTATGTTGATTATATCTTCATTTATGTCTGTATCTTGAAATATAGAAGTATAATTCCGCTTTCAGATGACAGTTATAGAATAGCTCTTCAAATCAAATTGCTCTTCATCACCCGTATACAATATTTCAAAACGGATCGATTAATTAATAGCAATATGTATTGTAAAACAACCAACAAACAGTTACTCATTAATATTAATGCCGGGTGCTGTTGTAGTTGGATAATTGATGTATATATATATATATATATCGCATTATATTCCAAAGTATTGATTGGCGAGGTATTTACTTCCTGATAATATTATCATGTTTCAGTGGTTTCATCAGAGTGCATAATAATGAGTGCGTAAATAGTCGTTTAATAAATTGTACAATGTCCGCTTTAATAATTCTCCCATACATATTTGTAGTATGTGTAATTATAATATTTTTTTAATGCAACGTCTAAATTTTATGATTATCCTGAAATAATTTATATGGCATCCTGTTTCTCGTTAGCGGTTATTTATTCTCGTTTAGTAGAGTAAAGATAGTTCTTTTTTACAACCCAGTGTAAAAATACATTTATATAAATGATAGTAACTCGTACAATAAACAAAATTGCTTCTAATTAATACTCTGTACAAACAATTATAAATACGTGTTTGTGTACGAGATAAAAAATGTATAGAAAATAAATATACACAGAGATACATAATTATATAGGTATAAACAGCATGACAGAGCAACCTTGTCTGCAAAGCTGCTACAAAATACACAATTCACCTGCATATCACAGTACATCTCTTGCGTTGTGGCCGAGGGGGGCACGGAGTGAATGCCCCTGCAGCCGGTGTTTGGCCTTGAGACAGCCCCAATGCAAATGACGGGACCGCTCGGTCGAGTGCATCTCCCGGTGTTATCCCCTTGCCTCTCTGTGGCCCCCCTCGCCAACAAATACCCATAACACCCACTGCAGGATACACCAGTCGGTAAAAAAAAGAAACGATCGTGTTGATTTTTACATTTTCATGTTCCACTCGTTGTTTTTTCTTAACATCTCGTTTCCTTTAATTCGCCGTAATGTCTGTAATTAAAAATTATGTTAAAATACTTCTTTAGTAGATGATATCGTCGATTTATCGCTTAGCACCGAATTAATTTGGCTTATATGTGCTTATTAATTACAATAATAGATGTAATTTTTTTAATAATCGCGGCTCTGCGATGGGCTTAACTCGCCGGTTGTGGTATTTAATTAGATCAATTTGTAGCTTTATATTCTCTGTTGATTATCTTGTTTTCTATAATTAATTGGGTAATATTGCATGTTCAAACGATCATAATTTGGCTCGTTAATTTTAGCATAGAATATTAAGATTTTATCGTTTATATATTTAGTTTGCCATTTATTCTTCTCTTATCTATAAGATTTCAATTGCTTCATTTAACCTGTTATGTTTTTATAATCCTAATTTTATTATCGGATGTGTGTTAGCAATATACTAAAGATTAGACATTAGACCGATATATTTTAATTAATGAGTTATTATACTTTGAAACTTTGTATACAGTACCCAAGGTACCTAGAAGAGGAATAGTCAAAGTTTATTCCTGGAGGCAGATGTGCGTTAATGTAAAAAGTTACAAGTTTTTTTAGATAATGTAGTTAATTAGCAATATTTGTTACAAAGTTAGTTGATTGCTTAGTCAAATGAACTGGATACAAAAGAACTTATTAAGAAAATTTTAATTACATTTTTTAATTTTTTTTTGTCGGTAAATTTTTTAAAAGAAACTGACTAACAATGCTCATTTGTTTTGCACCCTGTGCTGTGAGCCTGCTGTGCATCTTTGACGTTAGCAGATCTGTTTCTTCAAAAAAGTCCAAAATCTTTTGTCATAGGATTACATTTCGCTTATTTTTAGCGTAGCAGATTATAATCTTTGAATTTACTTAGCAGTTGTAGCAGGCTTTCTTCTTCCTCAAAACACCCTTAGCATAAGAGGTCCATCATTATTTTCATTTTATGTATGAACTAGTTAAAATTACATTGTCCGGTTATTGGTCCGGTTACAACCTGATTTGTTTGTGTTGCCAAAGTTTTGGTATTATGTGATGGTCTTGTCAAAAATAGTCTTGAGTGTGACATTTTCTTATAGTTTTTCTATTTTTGTATTTTGCATCAAATTTGCTGCGTATTATTTTTTTACGATCTTGTATGGGACCTTTAAAGCAAGTTTAGGTTCAATAAGAGTCCTGTTTGTTTTTTCTGTGAGTTGATTTGACTGGTTTTTTTATCCACTGGTTTTTTAGTATCCATCCCAAGCAAACTTTGCAGATTGCGGCCAATGTTTCTTTTATGTTTATGCAGGTTTTTACCAGTATTAATTTTATTACTAGCAAGTGCAACTTGCAATGCCGCTTGACTATTTGACATGATTGTTATGGATCTGTTGGTGTATAGTCCCGCCCCAATAGTGTCTTTGACGACTACTCAATGGCAGCTACTTTCGCCTGTAAAAGTCATGTTTGCCTAGGGTTAACAAAGCTTTTTCTGGTCTTTGTTTTTGTAGATTTTAGCTGCAACAGGTACCATTCTGGTCATTAGGTGTACCAGCTTCTTTCTTTGACTAAGCCTAGGTATATTTTGCTTGATTATTTGTCTTGCCTCTACCCTGCTTGTCTGCCATTACAATTACGTAACTAGAATAGCTGCTGTAGGCGTTGTTCTCATTGCCATTGTTATCAGCAATGATTGGTAGTACTCTTGATAATGTTTATTTCTTTATACAAGCGCTTTATATGTTATGATGGAATTTACTGCCACCATATATAGCAATCTGGCCAGGTTAGGTGTTAAGCGTTTTATTTCCTTTGTATTTGGGAGCGTAATTTCTTAGATTTTGCCGTTTTGTAAACGGTACAATTGCTGTTTTGATTGAACTCACTAATAGCCTTTCATTTTTACACCACTTTTCTACAGTATTTAGTGCACTTTGTATCATGTTTGATACAGTTCCTCCAAACTTCCAGTGTACGAAAAAGGCAAGATCATCGGCGTAGCTTAAGGTAAAATGATTATTCTTCGGCTTTCAATTGCTTTTGCAAAAAATTCAAAAACAGTATTGTTAAAAACAAGATACCTAAAGCTATGTTTTGCAATAGAAGGTGTTTTTGCACATACTGGCTAGACAAAATTTAATTTGCGGGCGAGGTACTTTGGCTACTGTGACCCACCCACCCGCTCAAGTGTTAATCATCAAAGGATCTATAGTGTGTCCTACCTCTTGTGTGTTTGCATTTAGATATAACTTATTTGTTTAATAATAAATCTCTTGATAAGTAACGCTAGAGAGTAGGTGGCCAAAAACTAAGTTATATTTGTGGACTAGTTACGTCTTCTACTGTGATCTATCCACCCGTCTTAGTAATCAAAAGATCTATTGTTTGTCCCATCTTTTGTGTGTTTGCTTTTAAATATGAGAGAATTGTTTAACAATTAATCTCTTGATAACTAACGCTTGGGTGGGTGGGTGAAAACAAAATTTAATTTGTGGGCGAGTTACTTACCCACCAACCCGCCCAAGTGTTAGTTATCAAAGGATCTATTGTTTCTCCCACTTATTGTGTGCTTGGATTTAGATATGAGAAAATTATTTAACAATGAATCTCTTGATATTTAACTAAGTTTAATTTGTGAAGAGTTTAAGTTTCATTAGTAAGGAGAGAGTATAAATATTATTTTTAAAAATATTATTGTAAAACTTTCCAATAGTTTTAAAATAATTTCAATTCAATATAATACTACGCATAAATATATTAATTCCTTCAATTTTTTACATTCACTATCAACGATACCTTTAGTGTACTTCGTTTGACCTTATCAGTTTTATTTACAATCGGAATAAATGTGCAAGTCATCAATGTCATACAAATATACGCTCTAATCGCAGTAATATTAAAGCCGACTTTCGTTTATCATCTAAATATAAATGTATTTTATATATTTCCAAAATAAATCAGTTTCTATAAGTGAGCCGTAATTGAAAGCGTTGT
This sequence comes from Tachinus rufipes, assembly GCA_963932245.1. Lineage (NCBI taxonomy): Eukaryota > Metazoa > Arthropoda > Insecta > Coleoptera > Staphylinidae > Tachinus > Tachinus rufipes. The sequence goes on from OZ010743.1 coordinate 93,262,911, forward strand.
CCTACAATTGCTTGAAGTAATTAATTGATTAGTGCCGGTTATAAATGTAAAAAATTATTGAAATTTTGACAAATTTTGTGTTACATAGTGGGCTCAATTGTGGTAAAATTTGATGTGGAAATATTTAGATTTGCAATGAAAAATGGGGAAAATTACATCAATTCTTTCGGTAAAGTATAAAATAACAATTTTTCATATCTTATTTATAAAAGTCGCAATACTAGAAAACATTTAATTAATTTATAAAACATTGCATACAAAACGCAATTCATTAAAATTAATAATAACATAACTTAAATTATTGCACAATCGCAAGTAATGCATAATCGGATAACTCAGTTTGGAAAAATTTAGAATCAAATATTTGGAAATTGTTGGTGCAACATCAAAATAAAAAAAACTGTGCATTTAAAAACAATTATAAGGTTTCTCAAAAATTTCCATACCTCAGGTTTAGTTATCGAATAAATTAAGTAGTAAGTTTCCTAAACAATAACGCGGATTAAAGCATTTTAATAACTATTTGTATTTTTTCAAAACATGCAGAACCAATGACCGTAACTTTTGACTACCGAGTCAATTTTCTACTGAAAAAAAAATAGATTAACAAGATTTTTTCAATGTACAGCTTTTCGTTCAGTGGCGTAGAAGTAAAATTATTTATCAGTTTTTGACAGTATCAAAGCTTTCAAAAGCTTTTTGTAAATTGTTTTGGAGATTCATATAAATTTTTAGAAGTTTCATAAAAGCTCATGATGGTTGTAAAGTACTTTTCAAAGATAAATAACACTTGAAGAGCTTCTGATTTTTTAAACATTTATTTTAAAGATTTTTAAAGTTTTTACTTTTATATCAAAAGTCAAACATTTTATCATTCATACCTCAACTTTAGCAGTCATTTATTTCTTCTTCTTCAATTTTTTTGAGAGTCCAAATTTTGCATAAGAATCTCAAACCTGTGTCACATCAAGTACAGCCTTAACAAAGCAATTGTGCAACTGATTGTGTTCAGCTTGCATCTAATAATAATACAGAAATTAATAGCAAGTTTGCAGCATTACCATATGGTAGTCATACTTGTTGGTCCAGTGCCCGAGCTATTAGTGCCCCGTCTTGTTTAAACTTGTCAACTATTTTATTTCAATAATTTTTATTTAAAATTTGTGAAGCTGATTGGTCTGTAAGATATAGGCGCTCTGGGCATACGTAGGTTGCAGTTTTGTACACATATCACTTGAACAGCTTTCTAGTTGCTCGGTAAGTAAAAAGGTGCTAAGCTTCTTCTTCAGAATTGCAAACCTTTTCTTTAGCATGCTATCAAGTTTTTTATTTTACCCAGTAATCTTGCTAGAGGTGTGATGAGTGCCTTGGGCAGTTTTTTTTTTCAACGGATTTAATGAAGTTGACATATATATCTGTTATTATCTCTAGTTTGTGTGACGTTTCTGCTGAATTTGGACAGACCCCGATTTGTTTGATTTGTTCAGGATTAAAGTTCAAAAATTTGTTACAAACAACTATCGGTTATATACTTGTTAATGTATAACGAATACAAAGAAAAAAAATGTATTTAAAACATTTAAATTATTACTAGGTTTTTTTTAATTAAATTATATTGTTTCTAAATAATTTAAAATATTAAACATTAACGCTTTAATGCTTAATTACGTAATTGCATTTTTCTTGTAGTTGTTTAACAATCAATGACAAATATCTTTATTTAATTAAATAATACAAATTTGAGTTTTATAAATATTGGCATAATAACCAATATTTATAAAATGAATCATGATTGAAATTGATTTCCGCTTCATTACTTGCACAAAAGCCAACCAACAATATTTATTTGCATCATTTATTATTTATTTCAAAATTGCAATTAACGATATATAAAACAATTTAAATATTGATTTTACCTTGTTGATTCAAAATCTAAATTGCGTTATTCATTATTAAATAAACTCGTGAACATTAATTTTAACGTGGTTTACAAAAAAATATGAAATATGTATGAAATAAAAAATATGTTATTGTAATTTAATATTAATAGGTTTGAAAAATTTTAATCTATTTGATTAAAATGTACCACTTTTGTTTACAATGTTTATAGTTTGTTATTGTGTAAAATTAATTTCATTAATTTTTTTATGCTATACCTGTGTATATGCTACTATACTTAGCTAGTTTATAAACTATCTAGTTAGTTAATTAATTAATGATTATTTACCCAGTTTTTTTAATTATTATCTTTAGAAAATATTTTTGTTGTTAAAAGTTGTTGTTGACAGTAGAATAAAATAATTAATAATCATTCAGCGGCCCCAAAGTAACAAAACTACTTTGGACGGCTATATATAGCGATATAAGATGAGTCATAGCGTATAAAACAAACTTAATCTTGAAATTATTTTTTACTTGCGCTTCTATCGTTAAAAATTTAAAAAAATCAGTTTTTTAGTTAGCACAGAAACTCTCTGCAAACACAATGATATTATTGACCAATCAAATACATTTTTTTTTTGCTTTATTTTTGTCTTACTCCTTTTCCACTTTGAAACCACTTGGTTTGTTTGTCTTTTGACCTAACATTTTTGTCTTTTACTAACTTTATAAAACACACAACTTAAATTTTTGTTTTTTTCTAACTTTTCTCTTACTATCCTTTATTTTGGAGATTCCCATCAAAGTGCACTCCATTGGTTTTTGTGTTGTTTGCATTTTATTTATTTTTAGGTTAGACTTATGGTTTCTAGGCTGTATGTAGCCACCAGTAGAACACATGTGTTGTAAACTTTTCTTGTTAGACTTATGGGTATGTTGAATATGTACCAGTTTACCGAATGCTGCCCAAGTAAGGCTTATGCATCTGTTGATTTCTGCTAATATATAATCATAATAATCTTTTTCTATTTGTCAAACTTTAGATTTTTGTCTTCTTGGTGTTCATTTTCAGTCCGATTTTTTTAGACGTTTGGTTTATCTGCTGCAGCATCTTTTTTAACTCTTCTGGGTTGCTTGATATTAAGACGATATTGTCGGCAAACCTTAGTTAGTTAAGATACGTTTCATCTTTATTCTTTTCAAGTTGAAGACGGTGGTGAGTTTTGCAGAAATAGGGTCTACATGTTGCACTTCTCTGGCAATTTTTACTTTATTTGTTGTGTGGCCGTCGTCACTCTTAATATAAAGTATAGTATATTCTTGTGTTTCCCAGGGCTTTTACTGACCCGTATTAAAATTTCTATATAAAACTTTGAGATAGAAATCCGCAGTCATTTTGCAATCTCAACAATTTATTTGCCAAACGAACAATTAGCAAAAGGCATAACAACAGTAGTTTTTTTACTTCTTACTAGCTTAGGCCATTGACTTAATTTTTGGATTTTAATGACCAGGTTCTTCTGACGGTTGTGCAAGAGAACAAAAGTTGCACTACCATAACCATGAACTTCAACACTGATTAGACTACAAATGTTTGTTATTCAAAAAACTTGGTATAGTGTGAAAATTGTCCCTCATTGTCTAAATCCAAATTTTTACTAATTTGTTGCAGAGAAATGATCAAAACCCAAAAGCGACAGAATTATGCATCAATCGAATACTTTTAATGATTGCTACAATCATCTTAAGAAACTTATATTTTAGACCGTTTTTTATGTAAGAAAACATGTTAAAGAAACAAACTTTTTAAAATTTTATTTTGATTCAGTAATAACCCTCCATCAAAATTTTGTTTAGAAAAATAATCGACAATTTTCAATTTTATTTTTGATTTAACAAAAACGTTTGTATGTTTTGTTGGCAAATTGTATATTTTTTTATCCAAACACTCTTACAAGTTTAGTATTTTTTTTTTAATCGTAAAAACCTTGATGTGAAATCAATTTTTAGATTTGTTTCAGGTTTAGTTTCTAGCTCATAAAGAAAGCAATTATGACCTCCCAAGTTTTTATTCTTAAAAATAAAAAAATAAATGTATAACATTTTATTAATAATTGTGATAAAGTATTAATCTGTAGTAAAGTAGAGATCATGTAGACACATTGATAAAATAAGATAAAAAATGTTTTTAACGAGGAGATGGTTTTACAGTTTTTACATATCTTTGAAGCATTGGTAGTAAGCAAAACTGTTGCAAATTGACTATGACTTATTACAAGAAAATGCTGTTCTATTCTGTGAAGGATTGTGTTAACATTGGATTTTGTTAGCATTTGTTTATAATTCCATTTCAAACGGACCAGAGCTAGGGGGGGGGGGGGGTGCGTTGAGAAACTTGCTTATGTATTTTTTTTTAGTTTCTATAACTTATTAGTAGTTTTTTGAATGATATATGACAGTATGAAACCTATAAAAAAAAATTCTACGATTTTTTAAAGTTTTTTTGACGTTTTTTAACTAAATCACATTTTTTGTTTAAAAACCGCAATTTTTACTCAAAAAAATAAATTTACTAATGAAATCAATCAGAAATTTTCCGTAGTATCCAAATCTGGCGCCATTTCAAGTTTATACCCTGTCTATAAGCCGCAAAAGCCATAAAACCATGTTATTGTTCATAGTGGGCTGTGCAAAAAGGAGCATTTTTTAAAATTTTTTTAACCACCATAGTTGACGTATTTTGATGTAAATTAATTGAAAAATATAATTTTGTTCTGTGTATTTGGGTTTTAAGCGTCTAAAACTCAAAAAATCTGCAAAGTAGGCCTATTCTTTAACATAAACTCTTACAAATGCACGTTTAGCAGCGCTCAGAGGAACAATACACCAAATATTATTAAAAATTTGAATTCTGGGGACAATTTTACATAGAAAATTGTCAGTGTTGTACTCATCGTCTATAGAAAAGTCCATCTAGAAAAAAATGTTTACAAAATTTTTATGCAAAAAATGCGTTAAAAATTAATTATTTTTTTTTATATGCAAAAAATATTATAAACACACTAGGGTGTGGTTTAAAACTTTTTTTTAACAAATTTTAACAAGCGACAGGCAGATTTATGTTTGAATGCCAAAAATAATAATATTTTTAAATTTTTGCGCCGATAGATCGAGTCTAAATTTGTGCCGCTGGCGCAAAAACTATCAAACAAAGAGTAAAATGCCCAAAAATTGGGTCAAGCGACAAAAATGTCTTTGTTAAACTTCTGAAATCAACTTAAAAAATATAATCCAAATAATCTTTTTAAAAAAAAAAAAAAAAATTTAAGTAAATTTTCAACAAATTTTTTTTTCTAGATGGATTTTTTTTTTGCCAGATAAGCACGACACTGACTATTTTCATGTAAAATTGTTTGCAAAACTAAATTTTTTAATAATATTTGGTATATAGTTTCTCTGAAAACTGTTAAATGTGCATTTGTAAAAGTTTATGTTGAAAAATAGGCTTATTTTTGCAGTTTTAATGAGTTTTAGACGCTTAAAACCCAAATGCACAGAACAAATTTATATTTTCTAATTAATTTACATCAAAACACGTCAACTTTAGCGGTTAAAAAAAATTTAAAAAATGTTCTTTTTTGCCCAGCCCACTGAGAACAAAATCATGGTTTTATGGCTATTGCGGCTTATAGACAGGGTATAAACTTAAAATGGCGCCAGATTTGGATTCTACGGAAAATTTTTAATTGATTTCATTAGTAAATTTATTTTTTTGAAATAAAATTGCGAATTTTAAACAAAAAATGCGATTAAGTCAAAAATCGTAGAATTTTTTATTATGGGTTTTATACCCTTATATACCGATCAAAGGACTACTAATAAGTTATAGAAACTAAAAAAAAATACATAAGCAAGTTTCTCAACGCACCCCCCCCCCCCCCCCCCCTAGCTCTGGTCCGTTTGAAATGGAATTGCCCTTATATGGCATTCTAGTTGTTTAAAACCTTCAAATCAAATCAAAAATGCAAATCTACTAATATTAGCAACGTGAATACTATTAAAAGTAAATTTGCCAAATGTAATTGACCATACATATTTTAATTTCTTAGTTTATCAAAACAATTAAAAAGTTATAAAATTACTGATGTAAATTTGAAAATATTCAATTTGAAAATGCAACTTATTGTTGGTGGTAATGTAAACAATCTATCAAAGAATGTTAATAATAATAACAAATCCGCTTTAAATGAAATTAAAATACTATTTTTGGAAACTTTTGCTAGAAATGAAAACTCCTCACATACTGTAGATAATAGTATTATAAGCACACAACAAATTCCAATTCAAACTTTGTCAAATATAAACATTTTAAGTTGCGAGCAGGTCAACAACTCATTGTAAATCTGTCATTTGTAGCAACTACACTTCCAATAATTCTTTCTTTTTGTGTTTAACAAAACACCGACACTAGTTTTATGTTGGTAGAATTAAGCTTGGTATCAAAGCTACAGATATATTTTTTTTCATTTTCTCAATTAGAGTGAAATAGTATAAATTTATGTTTTTAGGTACATATTCAAAAACAGCTTGTAATATTGTATCACAATAGTAGACTCTAAAATACTTGCTGTCAATAAAAATATTAGTTCATTCAAGGTTGGTCTAAGCAAATCTCTAATTCAAAGTTTGTTAAATTTAAAATAATAGCCAGTTGGCAATGCATTAAAAGAGTTATTTATTCAAGGCTCTTACATAAAACAACATATTTTAAAAAATTAATCAGACTAAATATAACAAAACAAACGGGTAGCTTTTTTCAATATTATTAAATGTGAGAAATTTAAGAACAAAACTCGTAGAGTTTTACAGACTACCTGACTAAAGATTACTTGTATTTACTGAAATTTCTATTGCTCAATAATGGATAGTGAATTGATTGCTGATTTACTGTTTACTTTGAAAAAAAAGCAAAAAATGTGTATTAAAGCTGTTATTAATTCTATAAAAAATATTGTATGCTGCTGCTGTTACATTTTTCTCAAATCGTCTATAAAAGTTTATAGGAACCGTTGCAAAATGTTTGAAAAAATGGTAACGCAACATCCTCATTACAAAATTGTTATTGTTAAAAACTTTAACCAAATATTAACTAGGTTGATGATAATGAGAACTATGGCCAAGAAACGTGCATTTTTCTGTGGAGGTATCTTTTTGTGATAGCATAGAATCTATTAATTTCAAACAATTTAATTTTCAAATAATTTTGGGGTAACTTTAGAATCAAGTTTCTCAAATAGCTCTGCTAGTAACAAGTTGTTTTTCTATAAATCAATGTAAACTACACATCACATAATGCGTATAATAGTTTACAAACTTGCGATAAATATTATATTTGTATTTTATATACCTGAAAATATGCGGAGTCTGAAGAGAACTTAAAATATACAAAGTAAGCATTAAGCCAGTACTAACCTATGCTTGCAAAACATGATCTTAAAGCACAAGTACATAAAAAAGAATAATGATTGCAGAACGAAAGATTAGTATCTTTATATTTGAGGATAAGATGGCTTGGAACGTTATAAAGATAGAAGAATATGCAAACAAAGTGCCTGCTGCACATGTGAGGAGCAGGTGAAGGCCATAAAATTCAAAGAACGACGTAATAAAGAATTTACGCAAAATTAAGATCAAAAACTGAGCAGTGATCACAAAAAATAAAACAGTCTGAAAAAGGATAGAAGACCCACAACTAGCTATTGTTCACAAAAAAAATATAAACTTACTTTAAAAGTGCTAATTTCGATCAAATTTATAACTTCTTAAAACCTGGTCTGCATTCAATAATAGTCCCGATACTAACAATGCTACTCAGATAAACAATGCACATAAGAATTTAATAATATTTGAGTGCTTGTAATTTTATACAATGCATTAATTTAGTCTCACCTTGAATAATGCTGTTTAGCATAGTTACTATTATATTCAACCCAAGTAAACATATTATTATAAATTAATTGTTGAAATTCAAAAAAATTGCTTAAGTTTTATATATATTATTTACACATATATCAAATAAGTCTTGGGAGGTGTGACAAAATACATTGACATTGTTTGAAGTTATCCACACATAGGCCACAAAGTATATTGGCACGCTGCTCAAATCGGTGAAAATGATTGTTATTTAAACATTGGCATTTGAATCATTGAGAATGTGTTTACAGTGTATTGGCATTAAGGCCTTGTACTTTGCAGCCGTTAAGAGCATGCTATGCATTGGTATTTAAATCTTAAGAGCTGTTCACAGTGGTTGGTGAAGCTTTAAGGTTGTATGCAGAAAACAGTACAATATTGAACACTTAGATATAGATATGTATATAGATTATGAGCAATTTTTTTACAAATACTTTGTACCGGACCGACTTAAACGGAGAGGAGTTGAAGCAGCGTAAGTAATAGTTCTTCTTCCGCAATACAATTAAAAAAAACTGGTGGCAATTGATATTGGCCGCTACAGTAAAAATATATTTTAATTAAGCATTTGTTACGACAGGTATATAAAAAAATACATTTAAATAAATTGGCATAACTCTTGTCAGAAAACACATTTTGAGTGAGTAATAAGACTTCATACTGTTGTTTAAAGATCATTCAATTTAAAAAATATATGTAAAGAATAACCAATCCTTAACAGAGCAGAAAGTTTAGCTATAAATGTGCTTGGTTTATGAAATTTATAATTATCATTATAGACAGAAACATAGCTAATCGATTTTTTTAGATTTTCATATACAACAGTTTTTTTTTATAAAACAATAAATCCATTGCGAAATAGTACAAATTCTTTAAAATCATCAAAACAATCTAGTTCCTGATCTAAAAAAAAAAAGAAATAATTTTTGCAAACTAATTTGCATCCAATTCTACTATTATAAATCCTCTCATTGCTGTACCTACAATGCAGTCTAGTGTCTACACATTGTCAAGTTTTTAGAACTAAATATCTTTATCTTAGATACTTAATATGGATTTTGATCAAAGCAACAAATCTTCTAACTTATGTTAGTTACAAATAGAATTCTATTTTAGACAAACAAAGAGAAAATCTTTTAGTAGCTTTATCAAAGCGTTTGATAAGGTATGGCATTCTAGTCTTCTTAACAAATTTCACTATATAAACAAATTATAGTTAAAATTAATGCTTTTAACTCTGACTCCAAAATCAGAAAAGCTTGTGTTTCTTAAGGTTCTGCTTTTTGCCAACTTTGTTTTTAGTTTACATTAATGAACTTTTTTAAATAACAAAAAATCTTATTCATAGTTTTGCAGATGACGGCACCCTTCATACTTCATACTTTCCAAAAATCATATTGACAAATATGGCAGAAAGTTTTGAAATTTCTAGGTTAGAATCTGTAGCATCTATAAACAAAAATCTCAAAACAATATGGGGCACTACCAACATCGTTAATTTTAACTTTAAAAAAACTTTTTTCTGTTTGAAAATCCAAATCTGAAGTATCATTAGTACCAAATATTAAATTAAACAACAAATCCATAGCTAAATCTTCTACAATTTGTCTTCTTGGTGTTACAGTCTTACAAATTTTTTGGGACGACCATGTTGTCGACATAACTTCAAAAGTATCTAGAAAACTAGGATTTCTTAATAGATGTAAATAGTTTTTTTTACTTCTGTTCAACTTTTGCATATATATAAAACTTTCATTTGTTCTTGTATTAAATATACTTTCCAAGTATGAGGAGGAGCATCGGAACCTACACTATCTCTTCTAAACTTTATTCTGAAAAAAACTATAGGAATTTTATATATTTATGAGAGATGTAGGACCAAAACTTTTAAAAGAGATTTCTTTAACCGTACTATTGACCAATAGAATATACTTCTAAATTCAGTATTTTCCGAGACTTATAAGACACAAATATTCATTCAAAGGAATGTTTGCAGGTTGCTTAAATCTAGTCTTCAATTTAATAGTTTCAGCGAGTGTGGTTTCACTCGTTGAAATTCAAAGAATTTTTTATGTTTTTGTGACAAATTATGTAATTCTAAAATATAAGTAAATACAAGAAAGTTATTGTGTTCTCACACTGACAACAAGAAATATGATCTAGCTGTGTTAAGTAAAAGATACTCCAGCAAACACTACTACTACTTCTAATTGTTTCAAATTTTATTGCTGTCAAATTTATGCTTTGTCTATGTAAAGAAATTTATTACTTATACATAAACAATGCACTAGTATAGAACATAAATTACTAAAAGAGGTAGCTAATAAAATCAAAGTGCTTTTTATAATGATTTAGTTATACTGAAAATTTCGGGTAAAAACGACATAGGAAGTATACAAATCCTTAAAATATCCGTATAATTAATTAAAATTCAATTAAAGTTTTTTTATTTCTCAAAAGTCTCGCTTGTAATTTATATTAAGTTTAAATTAGTTTAGTTTCTGATGTTTTCTGTTATTCTATTTTTCAATGTTCTAGTTTATTATACCATATTCAATATCAATCAAGGAAATTGCATCAGCAATCTTCCCTATACTTATAATCATTCATTTTGATTATGCATGTAACAGTTTAACTTGTATAACCACTCACTTGCACGTTTAAAAATCAATTCTAGGAATGATACTTCTCCTTAAACCAATTATACGACCTCTTAAAAAATCGATTAATTGTGCAAAATTATCACATGCACGCACATTTTAAATTGAATCGGTAACGTTATTATTAAGTCATATTTATTAAGACAGCTAATAATACATTCGTTGCGTAACGAAATATGTAATTACATTACTAAATTTATCCATCAGCTAAACTAATTTAATTACAATTTTAATAACGTACTTGAATTAAAAAAGTGGAATAACATTTAAATAACTTCTGCCTACAGATTCGTTAAAATAACGTGGACTAATTAATTTAATTATTATTGTACTGACAAAATATTATATAAAACTATTGATTGTTGATAGTAATCAATTAATTAAATTTAATTTGATCTGGTTTATGTTATTATAACATATTAATAGTTTGTTAAACTAATAACTAAATCAAAACAATTTATATAATTATTCAATATTAATAAAAATGTAAATAGCTGAAATATCAATAGGAGTCAATTTAATTTTCATTTGGAATAAATTACAATTATATCGATAACGCTGCGGTGATATCGAAATGCCTTTACTACATTCAGTAGAGGAAATACAAATAGTTACATTTCAATTAAAATTCCTTACAAATATATGCATAATTTAATTTAATTTAATTTAATTCATACACATCATTTGCTTTATTCTATATTGTAATAAACATACTAGATTATTCTATTAATATTAATGTTGAATGAAAAGATTCCATAATTTATATGTCCACTATATAATTCCGCATAGAATTGTCATTGTAATTGAGGAAATTCACAAGATTATAATATTAAAATTTAAATTCTTCGTGCTTGAAGCAGATTCCATTGGATAATTTCATGGCCAATCAAATAATTTAAAATAACTTCAATATGCAGCAATTATTCCTATAAATTTAGTTGGAGATGGATATTATGAGGATGTAATTAATTAAAAAATCACATAGTAAAGTGTGTAGGAAGCAATTTATAATCACGTTGTTGTTTGAACACTGTTAATTATATTAATTAATTGTGCTTGCTTTAATATTCAACATATTTGATATCCCGCTGATTTTTATTTATCATCACCATATAAGAAAGATTCTGTAGCGTTGAAATACTCATGACAATGATAAATTTAACAAATGTTAATCAAATATACAAATTAAATAAAGACGGAATGTATATAGCGACTTATAGAATTAGATGTTAGAGTATTCAGTTACAAACTCATTTAAAGTGAGATCAACTTTGTAGGGCTTTGGGTTTGTTTCTAACTTCTTGTATATCTTGCGTAATTAAGTTGTCAAAGTTGTGTTCGCTGTAAATGATTGATTTTTATTTAGATAGGATAGAGGATATTAACTTACATACACAATATTTTCATTAAGCCGAGAAGCTTCTCTTGAGTGCTTTTAAAATTTCTTTTCTTTATATTTTTAGTTTATTTTCCCCGACTCAATATTAAATATAATAATGTAATTTATTGCGCAAGGGATTATTAATCATTTCGCTAGCGCGACGTTGCCGTACGATTAATAAGCAATTTGTATTTTTCACTTCTTACATTTATCTCTGTAATGATTTAATGGTAATTATAAATTATTATTTAATTTGCAACAAAAGAATTCACGAATCGAAACAATCTTACTAATTATATTCTTGCGTTTTATTCTTTAACATTTTAATTGTATTATGGCAATTCCATGTAAAGACTACAACTTCATTTATCATGTTGTTAAATTACCATAATTTAATCATTGCACAATTTTATTTGTGTTCAAATATCCTTCCATGCCTTTTCTAATCTACAATCGGTTTGCCCCTGGATATTTGTTTATTTTATTCAGATCGTGTATCTGCATTGTTATTATAAATTAATTATAATACTAAGCATTCTTTTCTTGAATCGATTAAATGTTTCATTTCTTGTATATGTTGCTATTTATTATAAGATAATGTTTAATGAAAGCGATAACATTATTATAAATTACTAGCGTTAACATTTTAGCACATGTTTATTAATTTTTATTTATTCATCTATACTCTTCAATTAGAAATAATAACAAATCTTTGTGGAATCTTCCCCACGGCGACCACGCGTAGTCTCATCATAAATCGGTCGTGGTGAGACGTGGAGAAGGTTTTACTTTACAATTTTATAAAATCTTTAACCATTTCAAAACATGCATGTGCTTTCTAAGAACACATAATACTATGTTAATACAAATAATAATCTATATTTGATCTGAGAATGCCCAATAACTGAAATGTTTTACATGATTAAATATTAGCAGAGGCCGCCCCCTAAGTATAAAATAGTTTAGAGTTTTCTAGGAATTACGAGGTAAATTGTCATAAATGGCTGTTACAACAGCTTTTTTAAGACTCTCACCAAACAAAATTCAAATTGCAATTAAGTAAAAAAAAAAAAAAATTTGTGAGCCAAAAATAAACAGACTTAATGCAGGTATTAGGTTAGGTTAGGTATGAAATAAGTATTATAACACAACGGTTTAGGTTAAAAACACTCAAGACGTCTTTGAGTTTTGAGTCGTTTTTTCTTCGGGAATGTTTTGTCTGATTAAATTAATTAAGGTTAAGTATTAAGTTTAAAACTGTATTTATTAACAGTTTTAATGATTAGTTTGATCTTTAATGGGCTTACAAATAACTAGGGACGAAGCTATTTGTAAACAAAGGTCTGCGTAACGTTTATTATAAAACCTACGGTAAGAGAGTTGTTACAATACTAATCTCTAAGTAGGCCCTTTTGAATATTTTAAGGTAACATAACCACGACTATATTTACCATTAAACTACTCAAAACTGGCGTTCGGTTTGACTTTATCTAAGACTAATACACACTATAATCGGATGTTATTCTATCAACCGTAACTTGAATTCCCGGTTTAGTTTTAAATTAAAATCATTTTTTTAGTAACTTACTAGTTTTAGACTAGAATCTGCTAGTTTTAATACAATTCTGCTAACTATTGTAATTAAATTAGTAATAGAATCTAATTTTGTAAACTTATACATTACTTTAGAGACATTTTTAAAGATTTTGATATATTTTTACAAGTTTTCAACACAATTAGAATTTGGTAGATTAAATATTTTGCTTTAAAATTTTTAGAACATATTTTGACAATTTAAGCACATGATAATGTAGGTACAGTTTTAGATTTTTTTAGAGTTTTTTTCTTTTTATTGTTCCATCTTCTATCGGAGGTTGGATATCACTATAGCTATTTTTTATATTATTTACAACTGTTCTAAATAGTTGGTTTGACATTAAGCCAAACTATTGTCTTAAATTTCTAAGCCACAAAATTTGTCTTTTTCCTATGTTTCTCTTTCCTTTTATCTTTTCATCTATAATCAATCTTAGCAGTCTGTATCGTTCTCCATTTATCCATTTATATGATTGAGGTACTGCAGTTTACGTTTTTTCAAAGTATTTACAATTTTTTCCTTTTTATTAAACTTTTGTAGCACCTCAACATTTGTGACCCGGTTCACCAATGATATCCTTAAAATTCTTTTGTAACAACATCTTTCGATTGCTACTAGTTTATTTGTATTGACCTGTTTCAATCTCCAGGCCTCCGCTCCGTACAACAAGGTAGAAAATATGTAACAACGAAGCATTCTCAATTTCAATTCCTACTCGATGTCACGGTTGCAGAATATGTTATTTATTTTAAGACCTTACCGCTACCTTAATTTGTAGTATTTTAACAAAAACGATAACTTTGGCTTTATTGCTGCTTCTACAAATAATTTAATAATCTATTTTTTTACCAGTACATTTAGAAAGGATTAAACTATGATATGTCGAAGTTTTTTGTGAAATTATATTTGCAAATAGCAATAAAATGCTTTGATTGATGGTTTTTTTTGGCTATTTCCTAACTATTATTTGACTAAAAGACTTTGACGTATCATATCTAGATAAAATGCCTAATTTGTACAATAATGAACGGAAAAAATTGTTTTGAATACGTTCTATACTGCATATATAAATGCTGTAGAATGGACATTCAACTGACGGAGCGTACTTTAATTGAGATTGTACCAAGGCGCAATAAAGTAGTTTAAGTATGCTTGGAGAGTTGAGCCGACATTCTGTACACAAACCCTAACATTTTTATAGCATGGTTGCACGTATAGTTTATATGCTCAACCAAAGTTAGTTTTGAGTCAAAAATTAAGCCCAAATCTTTTATTTGAGTAACCTGTTCCAAAACATTATTATCGATAGTATAGTCATATGATACTTTACTTAAAGATCTGTTGAAGCTTATTGAAAAACATTTATTTGCGTTAAACAACAAGTTATTAATAAGACACTATGAATGAACAGAATTTAAATCATTTTGCAAACTAATGCAATTATCGATAGATGATATTCTTCTATACATTTTAAGATTGTCAGCAAATAAAAGATAAGACGAAGAGTTAATAGAATAAACAAGATTATTAATAAAGAGTTAAAACAAAATTGGTCCACAATGAGATCTTTGAGGAACTCCAATAGGTTGTGATAAAAAGTTATTAATTTTCACACACTTAGTACGATTTTTCAAAAAGCTCGACAACCACGCAACGACAGAATTATAAAAACCCAAATCCCGAAGCTTAGAAATCAAAATTCTATGATTAACGCGATCAAAAGTCTTTGAAAAATCTGTGTAAATAGAATCTATTTGAACTCTTGATTAAAAGGCATTTAAAAAATCATTTTTGTAACAAAGAAGATTTGTAAGAGTAGAACGACCTTCACAAAACCCATGTTGCTGTTTCATTAAAATGCTTTTGCACATCCATTGTATTTGACTAGTTACAATTTGATCAAACAACTTAGAAATAGCAGACTGGATGCATATACCTCTATAATTAGTAATATCCTCCCTAGTTTCAGATTTATGTAAAGGCATAATGTAGATTTGTTTCCAAACTAGAGGAAACTTGGCTTTATTAGGAGATGTTTCAAAAAGTAAATGCAATAGCGTAGAAATTAAATAAATTCATTGTTTTAACATCATAGATGAAACACCGTCCGGTCCAGTGCTAAAGTTACATTCAAGGTTCTCAATCCCTTTAAATATATCCTACAGACTAATTGAAAATGCTTGATGTAATACGTTTTTCTTAAAGTTAAACAATGGAGCTGGATGAGTTTGTGTATCGTAAACAGAGGAAAAAAATTTAGTAAAACTATTAACATAGTCAACTCTATTATTGCAATTTTTTTGTTTATAGTACATTGTAGCTGGAAAATGATTAGTTTTTCTAGTGTCACTAACAAATTGCTAAAAATGTTTAGAGTTACTTTGAATGTTAATTTCTGTTTGAGTAATATATTGCTTGTATAGACATGTACTAAGACTTTTACACGATGTACGAATTGATTGAAACTTGTTATAATCGGATAAAAGTCTTGAAGATTTATAACGTTTATAAACAGTTTTTTTTAGTCTAGTAAGTGAAAGTAAAAATAATTCTTTATTAAACTAAACTGGAAAATTGTTTTCTCGTCATAGTTTTTTGGGGACAAAACAGTCAATAGCAAAATGCAACACAGTAAAATGAATTAACGCAATTATTAACATCACAATTATAAAAAAGAACGAACCAATCAACATTCAGCAAAAAAATATTGATTGCGTTAAAGTCGGCAAATTTAAAATCATTAAAAACATAATTAGGCATTAAAATATCACGGTTAGTATCACATTTTACATCAATCACATAAGCAATATGATGTTGGCTAAGTTTTAACAAAACATCCACAGTATTAATCACAGGTATATCACAGATATTAGAAAAACATAAATCACAGAGTCGGGCTTTTCGTATGGCTTTCTAGTTGTTATTTGCATCATTGATGTTTATGGTGTATATAATATAATATTTTAAATGTTGTTTTGATTTTTTTTTGTTTTTTTGATGTCGATTTCATTTAGTTTTCTTTTGGGTATACGTTTTTTACATTTTGTTCTCACTATTGCTACAACGGGGTTGTTGTCTGAGAAGATGTCAACCGCCGTATATGTCTCAACAAATTTGATTGATCTTTAATAAAAAGATAGTCAATTTGATTTCTTATAATACGATTCATCCCATCCGCAGAAGACTTCTCTGCGCTTAGCAGCCTAAAAAAGGTGTTTGAGATGGTAAATTTTTCAGTTTTTTTGTTACATTTTTCTACTTCATATTTTCCCACACATGATGCAAATGCAACTTGTCCAACTTTGACGCTGAAGTCTCCTAAAATCATTGTTACTTTATGATTTTTAGTTGATCTGAGAACTGAGATAAGTTTTTCCAATTTGATTTGTTATCGCTTTTGTCTACTATACGTTTGTCTAATTGTAGTCTTAGCAACATAACTGATCTGTTACTTTGTCAACCTACACTGTAACGGTGTCTTGGGTCAACGTTCCTAGAGAAGTACATGCATCCATTTGTTATAGTATGTTATCCTGACCTCGACCACTGAACATCACTTATTCCTAGTATGTTTATCTTTATTCTTTTTATCTGCAACACTGTATTATCTAGTTTTTTTGGTAAAAACAAGCTTCTGACATTTTATATTGCATTTTTTTTTATTTACTTTTTTTAAGACTGTCTCCTCGGAAATCCGAATGGGGACTATCTGGTGTGGTTTTCCGTTGCTTTTTGCATCCCCATGTTATTGAACATTGCTGTTTCATTTGCTTTTAGGGTTGGTTTTTCAGCCCTAGGGCAAGAGGGTGCCTTTTATTAGTGTTTGTTATATCTGGCTACCCTCTCTCAGTTTTGCCTGTAGGTCAATACAATTGCCTGGGGTGTGGCGTAATGAGCCATTACTGAGAGCTGGAAACCATGTGAGGACCAGTCACCTGACAACACCTCCTGCCAAAGACTTTTAGTGTGACCGAGTAGAATGAAAAGTGCGTACGTACAACAATTTTAAAATTACATTTTCTTAAATTATATTTTAATGATTATACTGCCATGTTTTGGGCGCTAGAGACTTATTAGTTATCTAGCAGCGGGAACAGCGTGCAAGAAAAGCTGACATTAGGGTCAAACTTATTTGGTTTATCTTGCCGTCATCGCTTACCCATTTTAAATATTTGTAATGATTTTATTGACATATGTTTTAAAATACAATAAAATACTGTTTGAGAGTTTTAGTAACTTTTGTTTAAATGTAGCAACTTTTTTAACAATTTATAAAGCAATTCAAAGTGTCTGGTACTGGTTAACTTATAATATTTTCACACATTGTTTTAGTAACTTTTTAACATTCTTTAGTAGTTAAAAATACTCAAAAAATTTCTACAGTTGTCAAAAATGTTCTACAATGATCAAAAACGTTCTACAATTATCAAAAATGGTTTACAACTGCTACAAAATGCTCAACAGTTGTAACATAAACGGTAAATTTTTGCAAAAGTCAAAAATGGTCTAATTTTCAAATTACAATTTTATAAAAAATGTTTTTTTCTATCAAAAATGTTTTTTATTTGTCAAAAAATGTTTTACAATTATATAATTATTCAACTTTTTTGGTCTTTTTTTAATGGTCAAAAATGTTCTACAATTGTATATAACTTTATAGAATTAGATCAACAACGATCACCATGTTTGAAATATGTTTTTCAAACGTTAAATCAATTGTAAAAACGTTTCTTAATTGTTCACAGACTAGTAAATATAACAAGAAATAGCTAAAAAAGTCCTACAGTAATATAAATGTTTTGCAGGTCGTTGTCAAAAGTGTAAAATATGTTCTAAAACGAATGATTTGTTGTTGTTAAAAAGTTATTAAATCTTAAAAAAAAGTAATACCAGTATCAAAAAAATCCGAAACTGTCAAAAATATCAAATATGTTTTCTTAAGTCTGTTAATAAGTAAAAAAATGTTTTAAAATTGTCAGAAATATTACAAAATCTTCAAAAAAATTAAATGTCAAAATTATTTAAAATAATTTAAAAAAAATTTCAAGTGAGGATATGCCAAATTAAACGCAGCAATACTCTTTTATTATTCCAAACTGATGTTAATTTTTTTTTACAAATTAAGTTGTTTTTGTTCAACTTACAACGTTTATACAGGGTGTTAGACAAAAAACGTACGGTTGAATAACTAATTTTTTAACCGATTTATATAATTCAAAAACCATTTAAATGGTTTTTTGAGTATCATAAAGACAGGTACACACATGTATGCTTTTGTTTTTAGTATAGTTGCTATGGCAACCAACTTTATTTTTTTAATGGCAAAATTGGTTTTTTATTTTTATTTTTAAAATTATGTTTTTAAAATTTAAAAAAAAATACTAAATTTTAAAATATTAATTTTTATATTTACTATTTTATGCATAATACCATAAAAGCACAAAAAAAAAACTATTTATTTTCAGAGCCAACTATTTAATTAATATCATTTTAAATTTAAAAAACAAATTATGTTTTTTTAAATTTATCAGAAATTTTTGTTATAAAAGTATATTATTATTTTACATGGTTGTATTAATAATATCATAAAGAATCTAAAAAACCATTTAAAATGTTTTTTGAATCATATAAATCGGTTAAAAAATAACGAAGAAGATCCTGTATACATTACTATGGCTTATTTGAGAGTTTTTGTATTTTGTTGACAATTTCTAAATTAGTAAGACTTATTGACAGATGTAGTCAATTTTTGTATGACAGTTTAGAATAAAATTAACAGATTTAGTACATTTTCAGCTATAAATTTAAACTTAGTAACTTTTTACATTTTAAATAGCTTTTTGACAGATTTGTTTGGCAGTTTTAGTAACTTTTTGAAATTTTTAGTAACTTGTTGACAAATGTAGTAAAATTTCTGTAAGTTTATAATATTGGATTATAATTTGACATGTTTGACATTTTATTGAATTGTTTGCCAGTTTTTGACAGATGGTACTCATTTTATTACATTGCTGTAAATTGTTTTAACAAAATTGTTTGACCGTCAAGATTAGAACAATATTTGAGCATTAAAAATACAACTCAATTTAACTGAATGCTCTTAGTTCTAAAAATACTATTAGTGATATAGTATAGATAAAAAACCACATTTCCTTACAATGGTATAAAACTTTTGATTGAATTTATTGCATTACTACAAAAATTAAAAAGATAAAACATTTATAACGATAAACTTTACCTGGCAAAAATTTACATCATTTTTATCAAATATTTGAAGATTGGCCAGTCAATTAAAAAACAGTAAAATTGTGGTTTATTAAAATTGAATTAGACAGGAAAGTTGAACACCTCGACCACACTTTTTACTTCTTTTCTATGTAAGCTCTCGACTGCCCTTGAATAAATTTTTTGATTTATATCTAAATTTTTGGAGGCCAATGATCTTATTACGTAACTAAGGCTAGGGATCCAAAAATTTTTCTTCTTTAAACTTACAATTTGTTTCTCTTTAAAACAGATATTGACAAACCAGAATAGGCGCGCCCCTGGCGTTAAAGAAGCGAACGATGTAGAGGTTTTGCCAAGCCACTACACAAAAACTGATGATAAGTAAATGTTGAAGGTTGTCCAAATCAATGTTCATTATTTCAAGACAGCCTTTGTGGATTTTAGCAAACATTCCAGGCAAATGGTTTTTGTTAGTCAAATTTTTATGTAATTTTTGCACAAGTAAAACATGCACTAAACCTAATACTTTATACTCTTTTAAGGTCATTGTTTAAGAAACTAAGTGACAGCCAAGGTAGCCATAACAAGTAAAAAAATTTGGAAAAAGATTTTTAGATTTGGATACTTTTCCTACAATTAGCAGGGTCCTCTTTCACCAGAAGGAATCTAGACGCTGATTAGTAGTATTACACTATATTGCATGGAAGAGCCATAACAGGAGCTATTTCTTCTGTGGTTCATTGTGATGAGAGGCCTACTGCAGCTACTGAATGACAACCAATTGCAACCAAATTGATGGTCAGACAAACACGGAAACTATTACTTGTTAAGACCAAATGGTTATCTACTGTGGTCATCAGACTCATTATTACGTTTGGCAAGGTTGTATAGGATAAAATATCTACCCTCAAGAATAAAGCAAACAAACTAGGTAAAATACAAAAATTATCAGTTTTTTTTATAGGAGAGCATTGAGAATTGGGATGAGGTAAAACAAAGCAGCATACCGACTACAGATAAATTTCTTAGCTGACAGACCGGGAATAACAAAAGTGCTATATAAGGAAAAGACACTGTTTATAATTTTGATTTTATAAAAGGTTATTGCATGCAGAAGTCATTTGATTTGAGATTAGCATCGCAAAATAATTAGACAATAAAAATATATCCTGGCATAATCAAAGGAAGTATCTGGTGTACAGATGAGGTCAAAAATTAGAATGACACCAAAGCCGGAATATACGTTGTTTACATTGTCTCTCATAAAAAATGCCTCCCCTTAAGCTAAGATAGCTTCTTCAGTTCACAATCATCATTTTAAACAGCTAAGCAGCACTTCAGGCTATACGTTTGCAGAAAATAAATTCTAAATTTGCAATCAAGTGTATAACTAATCTAAGAACATTAGTAACACACCACATGTACGCCTGATCTAGATGCTTAAATGTGAACCATTAAAACCTGAACCTATTCGGGATCTCATACAAGACCAAGAAAACAAATAGTTCAAAGAAAACTTGAATCGAAACACAGCTAGACACTGTGGAATAAACAAACATCATTATCATATTTATTGATATTTTATAGGTAGAGTATAGCTGTACATAGTAAATCAAGCCGATTTACTTAACAAGTGTATTTATTTCTAGTATTGTTAATTAATACTAAAACAATGTTTCAATATTTTCTGTACAATGTAGTGATTATACATTAAATGAACATTTTATTTAAAGGCAATTCCTACACAATTCTATAAACAAATGCCCTCTTCTGATCAATATGATTATCGAAGTTATAAGTATACAAAATTTAGAAGTAGCTATCTAAACAATTATTTTAAACATTATCTCTGCACGTTTTAGCTTAGTACTTTCAACAATTAATAATAATGCTGTTGGAAGGAAAATTATTACTTAATTTATAATATAATATATATGGTTGCGAAGTAACATTTATAACCTTGTAAATTATATTATTATAATAATAAGAAACTAATATGGACATCTGGTAACATTACAATAATAATAGCATCTCATTGCAAAGTAATAACATTTATAACCCGAACATGACTTCCATATGTACCATAAATAGGTTAAAAGGCTTCCAACAAAACAATTGTAATTCAAATAACCTTTATCATCGATTCCAAACACTTTGAGATGCATGTTGCAATTAAGCCATCACACATTTCACGCAATTATCTAATCACAAATGCACATTCAAAAATCAATATCATCCATTAAACTTTGCCAACTTGAAATGTCTAGAGAGTCGATAAATCAAACGGATTCTAATGGGAAAGATGCTCCACTGAACTAATTGCACGTCTCTATGGATGCGACAGGTGAGGAGGGATTGCAAATTTCGGCCAATCAAAGCAACATAAATCAATCGTATAAAGTGGATAGCTTTTCGTGTGGTATTAAAGAAAATTAAATTAAATTAAAGTAAGTGTATTAATAATTTTAAAAAATAAAAAATGTATTTATAGAATCTCTTCCGCATTTTAATCTTCTACTGGAATAAATTTAATGAGTTGAATTAATTAGGTATAAAATTCTGACAATACTCTTTAATATTTGAGAAGAGAAGTCAAAAATTTTAAATAAAACTGTGATTGACTGATTGTCAATTACCATTTACAGCATTCATGTGCCATATTAATATTAAAATATTGAATTACTGGAAGATTACGACTGTTTATCAATTTCAATTTAACTTTTCAATAAGATAATGTAAAATATTTTCTCAATAAACGACGAAATAAAAAAGTCACTTTACACAAATAGAGGTGCTTTTATCTAAATGTCGAAATGAGACTTTCACATGCATCCGTTCCCGTCTGTCCCGACCTAAAAGCCCCCAAATGTATTGTCATTGATCATTTATAACGAAGGAACTCGGGAGTTTTTAGTCCCGCCATGCCAAGAATCCCTCATCTAAAGTAATATGTAGAAAAAATTATAGAACTTAATAAATTGTGAGTTTAATCAAGATATATGGCTCACTTTCTTTTATGAGTTTTTGTTGTTTTTTTGTCAGTCGGTGGTACTTTAACATAATTCTCGCAGTTCAGCGGAGGGAAAATTAATATTTGTTTCGAGGGCGACGACGAGTGCAGCGGATGAGCTGGTTTTAATTTATATTATTTTAATTGCAGAAATAAATAGACATTATTAAAATGGAAATTAATTATAAAAATAAAGAGTTGTAATAATTTATGTTTAAGCAAGCATGTATGTAATTTTTATAAAAATAGCAAACTCTGTGGAAAAATTTAACTGAATTGTTCATTTTTTACAACACAACATTTTATCGAATTTTAAATCAATAACAGCAGCAACACATTCACAGCACAAACTATATTAAGAACTTCACATTTCACAATCAATTAAAAAAATTAATGCATTCAACCAATTAAAAGCTAACACAAATTAAATATTGTCAAATAGCAATCGTATAATAACAATCAATTTATTGTGTTATAGTTTTGAGCTTTAATAATTTGTAAATAATTAATATAGAAATTAAAAATTAACTATATTTGACCTAAAAATACTATTTTGTCAGTGCCTGTTGTCAGGTTATTAGTTTTATGCATTAACCTTCCAAGCTCTATCAAACTTACTATTTATTTATAGTAGATTATATTTTGGGCTTTAAATCGACAGTGTCATTGTTTGCACTATGATAGTTAATTGAATTGAACTCAAATCTCAGAAATATTGACAGCATTATGTTTTCATTATGTGTAAATGTAAAATATTTGAGTTTTATGATAAAGAGGAGGGTTCGACTTAATAAATTTAAATTTTTTTAATAAAAAAAATTTAAAACCATTATCATCATAACAACAATCGGTGAAAACTTGTAAGGAAATTAAGGGATTACAAAAAGAACCTTGAAGGACACTTATTTGGGAATTGCATAGCAATTATACAAAAGGGTACCTCGGTTCCTCACTCACCATGAAAAAAGGATTGAAAAAAATTATGTGCAGATAAGTCAACCAAAAATTAACTGCAAATCAGTCTACCAAAAAAAGCTTTCTGGAAACAAGGTATTTGTGATTTGAAGAAACTGTCAGACTCTAAAAGAATAATTTGAACGGGCTACTCTATTAACCCTTAAGTAGTCGCTACATCTTTCATAACTTAAGTTGTTGCTAGGTGCACTTTATGCTCTTCTGGGTATTTTGTTATAAATAAAAAGATAATAAATAAAAATCGTTATAAAAAAGTTTATTTATTTATCTGATACAAATAAAACTTATTTATTTTTACATTTTAAAAGTTAAAACTATTTGCTTATAAAAAAAATAGCATGCACATCTTTCACATCTAATGGTGGTTTTATTTCTTTTTGCGGGTGGACACACATTACATTTACCACATCCCTTTTGAGCAATATTTTTTTGCACACTTAAGTGTTAAATATGTTTGAGGTGCAAAACAATATATTCACCAAAACTACTGGTCAAATCAAAATCAAATCTCAAATGAACTGAGTGAAAATAGAAACTCTAAAGAGTAAACTGCACCTGAAATCCTATAAAATATCTGGGCACTGCCCAATCCTAAAACAGATAAAGACAAACCGGACGTTTGTCACGCCGAACTAGACAGTCTTTATTATTTAGAAAATCAATACATTCTATCTAATTATGGTTTCAATAATCTACTTGGCAGAATGTGTAGAACTGCAAATAGCTTTTCTAATAACATTGATTTGTTTTGCCATTTTAAATGTATATTTGGGAATCGATTAAAATGTGTTAATAAATAATTTTATATTTTGTTTTTATATGTAAATTTTGTATAATTTTAAGTATTACATAGTGCTTGCATTGCATCATTATTTATGTGCATGATGATGTAGATGTAAAAGTTTTTTTTATATGGTGTTAATAAAAAATTATTATTATGTCAAAGAGGCAAAAAAATGAAGAATTGCCAAATTACGTCGAAAAAAATGACGGTAAGTAAAATGTTGAAGATACAAGGGTTATGCATTTATCAGCCTAAAGTTGCGTTAGAATAGTCAAGGAAAACTGTCTGGGACATTTATACTAGGCCTGGCCATTAAATAACAAGACTGCTTATAAAAAAGAGTTTCCTTTTAAGGCAGACTTGATCTTTGGAAACAGAAAAAAATCACATGGTACTAAATCAGGCAAGTACGGTGCGTGTTTGACCAATGGAGTGTTTCTAGTGGCTAAATAACGCTTAACAGACAGAAAGTTTTTCTACAACTCCGGCCGTTTTTTACGAGCTTGCTATCGCAGTGTTGTCAAAACTTTCAAATAGTAAGTTTGGTTTACAGTTTGACACTCTGGAACTCATTCAGTTGTCACAATTGATTTTGGTCATTGTTAGCTAAGTTGAAACAAAGACAAGTTGATCTGAACGTTGGTCATCTTCGGTGCTCTCTTGGTCTTTAGAAAACTGTTTATACCATTGGAAAATGCGCACGATATAGAGAATTCTCATCATAGGCCTCTTTCAAGAATTTGTAGCACTCAGTGGTTGTGTTTTTTTTATAGAAACGATACTACTACAGCAACAAAAACGTCTAGCACGCCCTTTGCGATTGCAGTCTTGTTATTTAATAAGCAGACCTTGTAATGAAATATTAATTGGTTAAATTGGGGATTGTCATAAGGCAGCTAGAGGTAATGACAAACTTGTTTGTTAACTCAACTCCCAGTCATTGATAAACACACCTCCAACAAAATTACTTAATGAAATACGGAGCTTAACAGACGGGCTAGCACTAGAAAACTATTCAACAATGCAAAGAAAAGTGGTGACAGAACCAGCCTCACAACGTTTAACAATGCTATAAAATAAGCAAAATAAAAGCTTTTAGAAAAAAAATTGTAAGGCGTCCAATGTAAACCAACATGTTTTTGTCTCCAGATTGCACTAAACAAAAATTGTACTGCAAACATTGAATTCTTTCAAACAAAAGAAGAAGGTTATACAGAAACGGTTAAAGAAACTCTGTTAAAGTTACTGCAGACACATTTGCTAGGCTCTACAATGGCAAAAACCTAGGAAGACAACCGCATAAATAAAAGCATTGTAGAATGAGAAATTGGTACGTTTAAACTATTCAAGTCATCAAAGGAGATAACAAAATTTATCCTGTTGTGTTACAGAAGGGATTGATTGCTCTAATAAGACTTCTATTTGAAGTCCTAAGAACCAACTAGTATTTTTATATATTTAAAGTTACTAGAGAGTAGTTAAGATAGTATTTATACTAAAGCCAATGCAACTTACATTTTCCTTTGCTAAATCCTACAAATCAATTAATATGACATTTTTTATACTAAAAAAATAGAAAAAAAATAGTTGACAAGTATACATCAACATTAAAGGTTTTACCTATTCACCAATACCTATAAGCATACTAAAAACTAAAAGACTATATACAGTAAAGAAATTACTTTAGGCAATTTTTTAGATATTGAAGTGGCTATTAGATAACACCTTTGCATCCATAAAAAAAACTGTAAAAATTAAAGTTGTTAGCGGGTGCCAACAGGGTAGTGTGTTATCATTTTTACTATATAGCTTTATCATATACAGCTTATTGCAAATATTGAATAATATGAGCGTCTTTATTCTAAACTATACCGATGACTTTACTATTTTGGTTGCCAAAAAGTTTGAAGAAACTGTACCTAATATAATGAATACTGTCAAAAGATGATTTAAGAAAGAAGCCCAACCAAAACGGCAATTGTTTTTTTTACATGACAACAAAAGACTAAAGAGTTAAACAATTTGAAAATGTATAGAGCTATACTCCCCATGACAAAAAATTAAAATCCCTGGGATTCAATCTAGACACTAAACCAACCTTTTATATTCATTTGAAAAAAGTGACTACAAATTTTAACAAGGTGTTTTCTGCAACCAAAGCGATAACCGGACATAACATAGGGACTAGTATCTAATATGACCAGATGGTTATACACTGTAGTGATTAAATCCATCATCACGTACGGAGTACTTGTATGGAATAAATAATTTACAAAGTACAAAAGCTAGCATTGCCTGCTGATAACAGAAGCAATAAGGATAACTCCCACAGCTGCTTTGAAAACACTGCTGTCATTACCATCATTGACCTTAGTTGGAATGATACAATAATAACAGCGTACCGTTTACAGATTAACTAGCATTCTGTAAATCTCAGGATTCACAGACCGGAAATAACAAATTTGTTACATAAAAAAAGTCGCTAGAAAGTAGACAAATTTCATAAAAGATTATTGCATGCAAAAGCCGTTTAATGTGATAATTCCATCTAAAAAAAATGGATAAAAAAATACACGGCCACTATCTAAAGAACCATATGGTACACAAGTTAATAAGCCTACTTAATGCTTTTTAAAACAAATTTTGGCATTTCTTTGTTTAAATTTTTTAATACTACATCCGATAAATTGACTTTATCCATAGAATATAAAACTTGGTTTTTTCTTAAAATAAATAGTACCAATTCTACGTTGTTTTATTCTGTCGTTTTTTTAGCAACTTTTTTATCTCTATTGCAAATACCTTCACTGAGACGAGTGTAATAGTTGTTACTGAAAAAACAGATTATGTTCACGGTTATGAACATCCAACAAGAAAAGAATTGTCACTGGCAAACATGCTTCAGTTTTTCAAGCAAAAATGGCTGTTATTAATCAGTGCGCTCGGAACATTATTAAATTGGGTCAACACGCTAGAAAACTATTATGTCCAACAACCAAGCGGTTCAGTAGACAATACACTTGCCAGTCATAAAATCTAAAATGGTGATAAATTGCATAATTAATCTAGAAGCATTAGCTAAGTAAGATCTGCAGGGTACGCCTGATGTGGATATCAAAAAATAAAAACGTAGAAGAGAACTTTGAAACAGACCAACTAGCTAAAAAGGGAACTACTAAGACGTTTATTGAACTAAAAGTTGTTTGAGATTCCCTACAAGACCGACAAACAAATAATTTGTAGAAAATTTGAAACCAAACACAGCTATCTGTTTCAAAACTACTAAGAAATAAAGCACACGAGGTTGTTCCTAACAGGACCATCATACACTGCCTAAACTAAGATAGCAAACCAAACAAGACTACTACTGTAACTTGAACAAATACTTGCATCAAATGGTAATTAAAAAAGATCTTCTATGCCGCGAATATCTGGAGGATGAAGAAACTGTATTATATAAGCGAAGTGTATTTTTTTAGTTTTTAAAATCTTATTAGTTGTCTTTTAATTTTGACTTTATTGGTTATATCTTTTATATATGTTTGTAATAATGTAATTTGGAAGTAGGATAATTAAAAAAAAAAAAAAAAAAAACAAGCGTATGCTAATTTATTGCCGACGTTTCGATAACTTTGTTATCTTCCTTAAAGCCCTGAAGAAAATAACAAAGTTATCGAAACGTCGGCAATAAATTATTAGCATACGCTAGTTTTTTTTTTTTTTTAATTGTCTTTTAATCGGTTTATGAGGGTATAAAACCCTTAAAAAAATTCTACGACTTTTTACATTTTTTTAACTTAATCGCATTTTATGTTTAAAAGTCGCAAATTTAACTAAAAAAAAAAAAAAATTACTAATGATATCAATCAGAATTTTTTTGTAGAATCCAAATCTGGCGCCATCTCATGTCTATACCCTATCTATAAGCTGCAAAACTCATAAAACCATGTTTTTGTTCTCAGTGGGCTGGGCTATTAGAATCATTTTTTAAATTTTTTTTAACTGCCAAAGTTGACGTATTTTGATGTAAATTAATTGAAAAATATAAATTTGTTTTGTGTATTTGGGTTTTAGGGGTCAAAAACTCAAAAAATCTGCAAAAATAAACTCTTACAAGTACACATTTAGCAGTTTTCAGAGAAACTATACACCAAATATTATCAAAAATTTGAGTTTTGCAAACAATTTTACAAGGAAAATAGTCAGTGTCGTGCTTATCTTTACATAAAAAATATTTTTTTAATTTTTTTTTAAAAGGTTATTTGACTTATATTTTTTAAGCTCATTTTAAAAGTTTAACAAAAACATCTTTTCTTGCTTGAACCAATTTTCGGACATTTTACTCTTTATTTGATAGATTTTGCGTTTGCGGCACAAAAGACTCAATCTATTGACGCCAAAATTTGAGAATATTATTATTTTTGGTATTCAAACATAAATACGCCCGGAGCTTATCAAAATTTAATAAAAAAAAAATTAAACTACACCCTAGGGCAATGGCGCTCAGACTTAGAGCGTCGGCAATCTACCATAAAAGTATTTGGCGGGAAGAGATTGACTATGTCGCTAAGACATAGTAGATCTAATAAAACTTAGTCACTAGGTAAAAATAATTGTTAAAAAATAAATATTTAGTGTACTTTTATACATTAAATATCAGAAATTTTAAAAATTATTGATAAAAGGCGATCGACTTAAAAACCTCTTGCGATCGACTGTTTAAGCGTCCCTGCCCTAGGGTGTTTATTATATTTTTTGTGAATATCAAAAAATAATTAATTTTTAACGCATTTTTTGCCAGAAAACTTTGTAAACATTTTTTTCTAGATAGACTTTTCTACAGCCGATAAGTACAAACTGACTTAATTTTATGTAAAATAGTCCCCAAAAATCAAATTTTTAATCATATTTGATGTATTGTTCCCCTGAGCGCGACTAAACATGTATTTGTAAGAGTTTATGTTGAAGAATAAAATCCAAATATACAAAACAAATTTATAATTTCCAGTTAATTTACATCAAAATACGTCAACTTTGGCGGTTAATTTTTTTTTTTAAATGCTCCTTTTTGCCTAGCTTACTGAAAACAAAAACATGATTTTATAGCTTTAGACAAGGTATAGACTTGAAACGGCGCCAGATTTAAATTCTACAAAAAAATTCTGATTGATTTTACTAGTATTTTTTTTAGTTAAATTTGCGATTTTTAAACCTAAATGCGATTTAGTTAAAAAACGACAATAAAACTAAAAATACATGTAGAATTTTTTAAGGGTGGCATATTCTCATGAACCGATCAAAAGACTACTAATAAGTTATAAATACTGAAACAAAAAATACAATACAAATTTCTCAATGCACCCCCTGCTCTGGTTTGTTTGAAATGGAATTGTTAATTATTACATTTCACTGGAATAAAAATATTAGCGCTTTATCAAACAATATGTTAGTTTTGATTAAAGCAATTTGGTGCGCCAAATTAAATCTACAAATCAGAAAACAAAGTGAAAAAAAATGTTGGCAAGCAAACGGCCTAATTTTTTGGAATGCTTCAATTCAAAAACTTTAGAAAACGGAAGTTTGCAATAAGTACTATTTTGTTGCATAAGATGGCTTATTACGGTACAAATATAAACATATTTTTGAAAGAATAACAAACTTACAACAATTGCATAACTTGTGACGGTAAATAAAGAATTTACGGTACGCTAAACTACTACGTGTTTTGATTAAAAACTGGCAAAGTAGACATTTTTATAGCAAGTCAAGTCTGCAATATTTTGGAAAGTCACTTGTCCTAGCACAATTGCCGCCGTCAGCATTTTTTTTACTTTTACAGTTATTATAGAGAAGTTTTTTATAGCTTAACCTATAACACAACAACCAAAGTGGCAAAAATTGTACTACATTTGATCCGTCAAATAAAGCTAACAAATCAAGAGACACCTTTTGAAAGATTCAATATACGGCAAACAAACAGCTTAGTAAAAGCTTAAAATTATTTAAAGATTGTTGGCAGTTATTACTTTTTTGTTACAAAAGATGGCTTACGGTATACATTATGAAAAATTTAAATAACCGTTGTTTAAAAATAACTTGAGATAAACTATACAGTTGAACCACGCTGTGGTAATACATCTATTTGTTGAGTAATTTTTAAATTTGAAATTTTTGTAAACACGTTTTACATCAAAAAAATAAAGCGGATACAAATTAATATTACTATTTTTGCGTCATTATTAGTCAATGCTCGGTAGCTTTAAAAAGTAATCCGCCCTGCATATTGCTTAGAAATAAAGAGAACATTAACGCAATCATTTTCAAACACGATCAAATCCACCGACATCTACATAGACCTGTTTCTAAACAAATACCTGGCAAAGAAATTGTACAACAAGAACTTAAGGAGTGTTTATGTTAGTTTTTCATATAAGTTATTATTTTTTAAGTTGATGTTGGTGCTTTATTATTTAATCTGGTATGTATTTATCTTGCATTTAAAAGTTAACAGTGTATAGTTTTTGCTTTGGATCAGTTTCTGGATTGTTTTTGGTGATAAAGTTATCCGGATCCAAAAGTAATTCCATTCTTGATTTTTTTTTACTGTGGCTAGTAATCTGCCAAACGTTTCTATACTATTTGGGTCCATGCAAAAAATGTTGTATTTTGATTAGATTTGCATTTAATTAATGCTTTAAGAGCAACTTCTTGTCGTACTAATCAATGTTTCCCATACGTTGTCATGTTTTTTTAATCTTTAATTATCAAAAAAATATAACAGAAAACGTGTTAAAATATCTATAAAAACACTCAAACTGAATTGACAACTTAAGTAAAACAAACAAATTTAGAATTAAAAAAAGTTAGTAGAGAAATAGTTTTATACAGGGTGTCTCAACACTCAATTTCCTCAAGTTGGCTTTGCTTTTTTGTTATGTCAAAATAATCACGTTCGTGAATATTTAAAGTAAAATAAATTAGTATTGAATGTGTCAACATGGTTTTTACAAACCTTGAAGGTTTTGATATGCTGATGATATTAGGTGAATGCGGCCAAAACAGCGAATTTATGCTGAGCGATACCCTCAACGAGCCAATCAGTCAAAAAATGTTTTTCGGCGCCTTGCAGAACGAGTTAAGACAACTGGTAAGCTACAGCTCAGCCACAACAAAGGTATCAGCAAACGTGTACAAGATGAAAGAGCACTAGATATTCTTGCAGCAACTGCTCTGGACCCAAACATCTCAACTTGAAGAATTGAAATCAATGCTGGAATAAGTCGCTTTACTGCTTGGAAAGTTTTAAAAACAAACAAATTTCATCTATACCATATCTCTCTACACCTGAAATTTGAAGAGCGGGATTTTTAAGATAAGTTGAATTTTTGTGAATGGTTGTCTTATAAAAATTATAGTTTCTATCACAAAATTTTATGGACAGATAAGTCAACATTCAAAAGCAACGGAGTTGTTAATTTACATAATGCTCACTAATAAAGTAATGAAAACCCTCATTGGTTAAGAGAAGTTGATAAGTGTGGACCCTTAATGTTTTGTGTGGTGTTTTAGGAAACCAAATAATTGGTCCGTATTTTTTTTAAAGGTTCATTAAACGGAGCTAAATACGCTGGCTTGTTAGAAAATAATCTTATTGACCTTCTAGATGACGTTCTATATGCGACACGTTTAACAATGTATTTGCAACAAGATGGTTGTCCATGTCATTACGCAAGTGTTTCTCGTCACACCGTTGATAGCCTTTTCCCTGGTCGATGTATTGGAAGGCTAGGACCATTTTCATGGCCACCTCGTTCTCCTGACATAACGCTTCTTGACGTCTTCTTGTCGGGACGTATCAAAGACCTAGTCTATAAAGAGCTTCCAACCACAAGGGATAATATGAAGGAGAGGATACGGAATGTCTGCCGTTCACTTAGTGAAGATGAGATACTACGGGCCGTCAACGTCGTTCGAAATCGCCTACAAAGATACATTGATCAAGAAGAAAGGGATTTTGAACATACCATAAATAATTGAATAGTTGTTTTAATTATCATTTTTTTTACTTTTACACTCTTATTTGAATTGTTGAATAAAATATTTTCAAACAATTGGTATTTTTTAATTATCGTAAATATGCAAAATATTATAAAAACATTTTTATAAAAGTTGTTTCTTTTAAAAAGACCTATCAATTAATACCATACTCGACCTATGTTGCCGTTTGAATTTTTAAAGTTACGTTCGGTTTGGGGTACTTCCGGTTATTCCGGTAAAAAATAAATTTATCAGTGGGTTCTTTGGTATCACTTTATAAATATTTTTTTTTGTCCTAGTTACATTCGACCAAGCGTTGTCAAAATAAAAGGCTGGTACGGGTGGTCTGAGACACCCTGTATATTAAAAAGTTTTTGCGTTGTAGGGGACACTGAAATAGATGAAGAACATTGAGGTCTTTTAAGATGTGCACTACATCCTGAAAATGTACAAAAAAAACTTTAAAGATACTTGGAATGATGGTGGTTTTATGAGTTTTAGTTAAAAAAAAATTAAAATTAAGTACTTTAGGCAAGTTATAAAGGAGAAAATGTATATGTAACAAATTTATTCTCAGTTTTTTATAATTTTTTTATTATATTGTGTAATTTTTTCATAGTTATAAATTAATAATATTTTAGTTTCACAATAAAACCAACTTATTGTAAAACTAAATACATAATATTAATTTACAATATAATTTATTACTATAAAAAATGTTTCACCACATCAACAATATAAAAATTAATCATAGATGTATATAATTTAGTAGATATTATAAATGTTTGCATATTGTATAGAAGATGTTATATTTTACATAATGATCAAAATTGAGTACTATACTAACTTGTAATTTAATACCTTGAAAAAGAAAGAAAATTAAAAACTGAATATTCTATCTAGATATTGATGTATCTTGCAAACATTAACATATTATTTATATTATACCTTGTATTCGGAAATATAACTGAAGTTTAACTATTTTCTAAATAATGTACTTTTTAAAGTTTAATTTAGTTTGAGTTAAAACATTATTTTTCATTTGAATTATCTATACCCGTTAGTAGTAGACATATAATATATTTCAAGTATTGTATTATAAAATAAGGAATTAATTTTTCATTTTCTATGGTGTAGAAAATACAATAGTCAGAACGCAATACTTCCTTATTGGATTAAATTTCTTAAGACCAATATTGCCACTGTAATTTATCGATTGATGATTTTATAATCGCAATATTTATTAATCGAAATAATAATATATCGCAACGCAGATTACATTTTCCATGCAGTCTATTACATGGCTTTCCATAATGAAACGGCCACGAACCGCAACTGATTTACAGCGATAATGGCATTATTATTTGTTTACATTTCTCGTATTGTATCGCGAACGGTGTTACATAAATGGTGCAAATGACAAATGTGCGCAAAACGTCACTCTCGCTGGCACATAGTCTGTAACTGTAACGAGCTTAAGTAGTTCAAGTAAGTGCAGCAAGCCCAATAAGTGTGGCAACATAACCTCAATATCGCTGCACGCGCCAATAATAACATAACAATATCGAATGAGGTGCGCCCACGCTTGCCTATTGACACACATTTTGTGACATTTGAATATTGCGCTTGCTTCCTATCTTACAACTCTCGTTGCCTGCAACAGGCCCGGAGCCAATTCAATTTATTACACGACAAACTAATTGATTTACTCCAAAAGGTGTAACTACTAAATCTTAATAACTTCAGATTCTATTTGTACGGTAATAAATCCGTAGCTTAATTATTTATTTATTCATAGGACATGATCGAACACACATCTTTCATAATCTATTACCAATGATACACATTTCTAACGCAATCGTTATTAACATTTACAAATAAAATTAATCAATCGATTATTACTTTACCATACTCAAACTAATCTAATAGTTATTGGCTATAAACACTATAAACTAAAACCCACCATTCATTTAATTTTGGCATATGAACATAAAACTGTGTACACTTAAAATTAATTAATTTAGAAAGTCATACAAATTAATACCTTACTACACAGAAAATTTTAACTGTTTTTAAGACAAAATAAAAGGCTAATTGATTATTTACAATTGGTTCTCACTTAAATCTTAATAAAGGTTTGAACATTTAGACAAGAATTTTATATGTTGGAAATGCTTTGTTGCAATTAATTTACATAACAAATATGGTATAAATGTGATTCATCTTCAATCATAAATTCAATCAGCAAGAAACTCAATACCTATAAGGGCGGAGACGTTTACTCTTCAATGGCAATAACAATAACTCGTCGATAAATTCTCTCTTGTGTATCATTCGAATTCATAATTTCTGATTCAATGACCCATTAATTACGGAATTATGTACCATTTTAATTGGCCGCATTATGTTATTTATTAAGCATATAAACCAACCCATAAAAGTACATCTTTAATTTCACTTTCATTAATTTAATATTCTCTGACGGTATTATGTTTATAAATTCACACTCTATTTAACAAATATAATCTGCACAATATGGCGATCGCCGATCTATATATGCGGCAATAGTAATTACGTTTCTGACCAGGCTCAATATGCATTTAAGTTACAGCACTGATTGTGTAGATCTTGTTAAATTTGATAATGGAAAGTGTTGCTGTATCTATTAAATGCAAAGAATTTATAATTTATGCTAATTTAAAACACAACGGAAATCATCGTAGCGCTCCAATGCTTCCTTATGGATTGCATTGAAAACAAATCTGTTTTTCAGTTGTAATATTCATAATAGAATTTTAATTAATTATACTACAGCTAATTTAATATAGTAAATACATAATTATAACAATAATAAATTCCTAAAACATACTTTGTAATTAGAATATTTGCATAGAAATTTTATAATTTGGGTTTACACTTGTTGATATTAATTTTATTAGAATAATTTATGTGTTGAATTATAAACTAGACTTAGCATATAACTTTAATTTTATTGCTTACGTATCAACAGCATACATCTTTATAAGATGATTAAAATAATAGTCTACATATTTAGCACATAATAAAAAAAATATAAAAATATATTGAGAAATAAGTGCGTTAGAGTTTTTTAGTTTTTTTAAATATTGAATGGTTGAGGCTGATACATGTTTGAACTCCATTAACATTAATAATAAAACACAAATAGTGTATGAACAATTAGTATAATGAACAATTGTTTATTATACCTGATGAAGCCACTGTGTGGCAAAACAATTGTTGTAAACAATAAACTTTTTTTGAACTTTTACACTATTTGTTTTTATTATTAATTTTTGTTTTTTATGGTTAATTCTTTTTAAATACATTTTTTTCACAAAGCAATGCAGATTTAACGCATGCGAGTCATGGTAAAATTATGTAAAAGCTTCTGCAGGACGTTTGGATATTCGGGCAAGTCGATGTGTTTCGCACATATTAATATCACCCGTTTTTTAAATATCATATCTTGTATAGCTGAAAATGTCTAACAACGCCTGTTCTAGAGCATCATAATTTAAGTATTCAGCTCTCGGACCTGAAGAGAATGTGATAGAACAGATTACACGTTTACGACCATTCAATACATTGTCTTTTACAAAAAGTATATTTTGAAACGTTTTGTAATTTTAATTTTTTGTCTATTTTTGTTTGTTTCTAAATAATTTATTGTTATATTTAATTGTATCTTACCCTATCTATTATTTGATGTAGTCTTGTGCTATTTGTTTGATTTCTTTCTAAGCTATTTTCTTTCTCTTTGTTTTTTCTCCAATATTGCCGCTTCATGTTTTTCTTGAATTTTCTTTTGGTTTTTCCTTGTTGCATATGTTAATTTTTTGTGTTTCTATTGTTTTTCATACGGCATACATGTTCAAACCATCTCATCTGTTTTTTGTTTATCTTTTGTATAATAGATCCGATCTATCTCTTTTTGTCTTGTTTTCTAATCTTTTCAGAAATCTCATGTCTGTTGCATTTATCCTTGATTTGTGTTTTTTCACTATTTCTACTTTTTGTCTCAACATTTTTGTATTTTTCTGTTTCATACATCTATGTGTGTTGGCAAATTGTTTTCTACTAGATAATTGCCAACATTCTGTTATTGATGCTTTTTATTCTTGTCCAGTTTTTTATGTTCCAAAACTATGAGAACTGTTTACTGCCAATTCTTCTTCTGTTTTTATCTACCCATTAAGGTTCGGCGACCCTATTTGGTATATTGGCTTCCTTAATATATAGCTTAGGTGGCTGATCGAACGCTGTTTTATGTAATTGAATAGGGATCTGTCCATCTTCGACCTTCTTAAACCTCTTTATTATTAATGTGGTCAATTTACAAGATTCGAAACATTCTTCTCAAGATATACATTTTGAAGGCCTTGATCTTCTTGATGGATGCTTTTATTGTTCAGATTTTGGCTTCATACAATAGGACTGGCTAGACGTAGTAGTTAAGCATTCTAAGGCGGATTTTTATGTTTAGTTTCTTGTCACCTAGTAGGAAGTATTATGTTTTGAAAGCTTGTCTGGCTTATTTTACTTGGTTTTCTGTTGAGGATCCTATTTGTCATTTACTATACCTGCACTTTTCAAGTATTCAATGAGACGTATTTGGTTAATGCTGTTGAACGTATTTTTGTAGTCAATAAAGCATATAAAAATGTTCTTTTTTGGTCATAGCAGTATTGTACTAAATTGTTTAAACAAAATGTTGCTTCCACTTTTAAACCCAAACTGGGAGTTTCCATGTGGTCCTTTAAGTTTATTGAATAGTCTGGTATGTAGAACGTACACGAATATTTTTAGGCCTTAGCTCATCAGCAAAATTAACTTATGGTTTTTGCATTTGGTTGCTATTTGCTTTTTAGGAAGCATTATGAAAGTTGTACGGTGTAGTAAATGCGGTTGAATAACTTTAAAATTACGTCTATGTTTTTCTCTTAAATTTGTTTATGGTATTCCGTGTAGATGTCGGTGTTTTGATGTTTGGATTTTCCAGTATGTTGATGAAAAAAATTTATTATTCTTGACATGTTTTTTCCATATCTTACATAGATATTTGTTGTTTGTTACAGTTTTTGGTCATTTGTCTGTCGTAGTTTTCTTTCTGCAAGCGCTCTTTACTTTTATTAATTTTTTTTTGTGCAGTGCAAATAAGTCTACATTCTGTTGTAGGTTTTCTACTTCCTTGCTGCATTTA
Organism: Tachinus rufipes; assembly: GCA_963932245.1. Lineage (NCBI taxonomy): Eukaryota > Metazoa > Arthropoda > Insecta > Coleoptera > Staphylinidae > Tachinus > Tachinus rufipes. The sequence goes on from OZ010743.1 coordinate 93,300,658, forward strand.
TGACTTTTTGGTTTTTAGGATCATACTGCGTATTACTTTTATAGTTTCTTATATTTAACATGTTTTTGTTGAATTTTTAGCTCTCTGCTTTGTTTTATCATTTGCAAAAACTCTTGCTTTATACACTTTTGTTTTTTTGTTTTTTTAATCATAATCCATAATGTTGTGCGCTTCCAATGTTTAGTACTCTTTTGAGGTGGCATGTGCTTTCAATGTTGTCTGTTCTATGCTCTTCTGTAGGTTTTAAGTTTATATGGTTGAAGTACAAAAACTTTGCTATTGAATCTTCTGTTAATTTGTGAATGTCAATCATCTTTTTAAATTTGGGATTTTTTTGTTTTATTAAGCAAAACGGGTTGTTGCTATGATTGGGTTGTGATCTGATGAGACGTTAGCTGGCGGTTATGAGGCCAACAACATGTTTACTGACTTAGCTTCATTTAGACTTAACTGGTTACTAACAAACCATTCTGCTGCTTTTAATTGTGTGTCATGATTCTTTTGAATTACTTCTTCTAAGTGTTGTTTGGTATTTGCCAAAGTCGTATCGTCAGCAAATAGTACAACGCTGAAATCCATCACCTGACTACAAAGGTCATTAATGTAAATAAAAACAACAATCGCCCCAAAACTGACCCTTGGGGCACCCTGTGGTTTATAAAAAACCCTTGAGACAAATTTCCAGAGCTGTATACCGCCTGTACACGACTCGACAAATACGAACTAATCATCTGTACACTATTGCGGTGAAATTTATAGTGACAGAGTTTTTGAATTAAAATATCATGTGACACACAATCAAAAGCTTTGCTGAGATCAAGAAACGTTACCAACAAAAACATACCGTCTTTAAAGCAATTGATGGCCTCTTCTACAAAAGCAAGTATAGCCAAAGTTGTAGATTGAAATGAGTGGTAATTTGCTTTTTAAGTAATTTTTCTATAATTTTGGAAAAAAATGGAATAAGTGAAATAAAGCGATAGTTATTTAAATCTTGTTTATCACCCTTTTTAAAAATAGGAATGACTTTTGCAACTTTGAGAGCATCCGGATACGTACTTGCGCTTTTGCACGTATTTATTAATTTTGTAAAAGGTTTGATAATATCCTTTATACTTTGATAACTTCAACGTTGATTCTATATATATATATATATCTTTGCTTGCTTTGTTTGCTAAACCATCAATCGCTTCTCTTACATCGATCTGTATTACCGGTAAAAACTTGAATACCGGGCAATCAACTATAATTTGCATGCCGAGGAGTTTAATTTATTTTATATTACTCAACTACTTTCTGTTGCCGAGAAAAGCTCACCTATTTGCCACTTAGAGATGCGCCCGGTAGTAGTTATAGGTATACACCGCTAGATGAAATGGTGGTACAGTGGAATTTGAACTGTTGCAAACGCAACTATTGTAAACTTTTAAAAAAGCTTGTGAGGCATATGGCCATGGAATAAGAATTAAAAAAAGCATTCCACTTTATTTTCACAACATTTACAATTTTAATTACAATAAGTTTTCATCATTTTCAATTATAGCTTAAATCAATTCAACCGTAATGAAGCAATCATGCCAAATACTCTGGAAATTATATAAAAATTCATTTATAGTAAAATTTATATGTAGAGCACTAATGTGTACAATTATTCATTACTAACCAAGAAAAAAACTATTAAAACTTATAAAAGATAAGGAAATCAAAATAATTGTTAACCTATGCAATACCATATATAGAACAGGCGTAATATCAAAAGATTGGCTCGAATCTACATTTATTACGATTTTGAGAATGCAGTGACTACAGAACAATAAGTCTTATGAGTTATACCTTGAAATCATTCCTGAAAATAATACATAACAGACTTTACACCAAACTTGAGCAAGATATTAGCGACACTCAATTCGGATTCAGGAATGGCTTATGAACACGAGAAGCATTATTCGGCATTAACGTACTACTACAATGTATGTATGAATATGAATTTTGAGGTACACGCCTGTTTTATAGACTACGAAAAGCGTTTGATAAAGTACGCCATAAACTACTTGTAACACTCCTCAAAAGCAAACGTATTGACTCCGAGGACATACGAATAATTGAAAACCTGTACTGGAACCAAACAGCGACGGTGAGAGTCGACAATGATTTTACAGAAAGCATAAACATCAAACGAGGAGTGAGGCAAGGGTGTATACTGTCACCAATGTTATTCAATCTATACTCAGAAGCTATATTCAAAGAAGCCTTATCTGAAAAACTATGTGCGCTTGTTGTTAATGGGCGACCAATTAACAACTTAGATACGCTGATGACACGGTGATGGTAGCAGACAACATTGTAGACCTGCAAAGAATGGTAGAACGCACAAAAACTGTCAGCTCAAAATATGGATTAAATATGAACCTCAAGAAAACAAAATACATGATCATCTCAAAAGCACGTATACCACCTAACGCAAATCTTCTTCTTGATAACACCTATATTTAAAAGGTAACGAAGTTCAAATATCTAGGTACATGGATAACAAATACTACTACAAACGAACAGACAGTAGAAATTAAGTTCAGAATAGAGATGGCTAGAACTGCTTTCCTTAAAATAAGAGATCTCTTATGTGATTGCAATCTAACTCTAGAGCTTCGTGTTAGAATGGTAAGTTGCTACATATTTTCAATTATACTGTATGGTATGGAAGCATGGACACTGAACCAACACCTCAGCAACAAACTCCAAGCTTTTGAGATGCGGATGTATCGGAGAATCCTAAAGATTTCATGGACGGACTAAACTCCAAATGTCGAGGTCCTTATCAGGATGGGAAAAGACCTAGAAATCCTTGATAAAAATCAGAAGGCTGAAACATTTGGGACATACTATGCGAAGGGATAAATATAATGTACTGCAGCTGATTATGCAGGGGAAAATAGCAGGCAAGAGAAGTGTGGGTGGACGCAGAATGTTCTGGATGCGGAACCTAAGAGACTAGTTTGGCTGCACCTGTAAATTTTTTTTCCGAGCTGCTGTTTCAAAGGTCAGAATAGCCACGATGATGGCTAACTTCCGAGTAGGAGATGGCACGTGAAGAAGAAGAAGAAGAAGAAGAAAAGGCAGAAATTCATCCTGATAACTAATTATTGATTGCAATTAAAAATTTCTGTTTTGAGTTTTAGCAAACGCAATCTCCACGCTTAGTACATTTTTTTGGTTATTGCGAAACATTGAAGCTTCATCCTTTCAAAATTTGCTTTGTGCAAAGCTACAATGGCTTTGTTGTTGAAATGTATGCTATTACTAATAATAGTGATTTTAATAAAAAAATATTGCAATTTTTTGAAAGAAATTAAGAATGACGATTTTTCTGCTATTTTTAAGGATGACAAAAAAGATGAAAATGTAGAAAAAAAATAAAAAACTGTTAATGATGTAGAAAATTCATTAAATGATAGGCAATAATTTAATTGTATTTTGTTTAATTTATAAATAGAGTGACCCTGCTACTCAGTCAAGTGTTAGTCATCAATAGATTAAATTTATTATCTTTTTTTCTGACTTAGAAACTTGTAACGCTTGCAAAAAGAAAAAAAAAATTTATCTCTTAAACTACTCGATGTTAATTATGATTTGGAATCTACTTACTGGTAGTTATAAATTTGGGTTACCTCTTCTGACTAAGGTTCTTTTAATACTTGCTAAAAGAAGAAACTTCGAATTTTTTAAACAATTCGATGATAATCATGATCTGGAGAGACTTACCCACTCTCCATTGTTGATCATCAAAGATTTGGTTATCGCATCAGTTTTTACGTTTGTAAACTTTTATTTGCCAATGTTTTAATAATTAACACTTGGGCGGAAAGTGATCAAACTACTCGATGGTAATCATACTCTGGAACTACACTTGCACTCGCCCAGTTGTTAGCCGTCAAAAGATTGTATATTACCTCCTCTTTCTTGGACAATGATACTTCTAACGTTTGCAAAGAAGGTAAACTTTTAATTTTTTGATAACAATCACATGGACGGGTGAACGAAAACTTCAAAGTATAATTACAAGAGAGTAGTCTAGACTGAATTTTCCGCTCATCCAGCCAAGTGTCAGGTATCAAGAGATTGCATATTACATTTTCCTCTTATGACATAGTGACTACTAACGCTTGCAAAGGAATATATATTTTTATAGTTGAAAGTTGAATTGATTATTTAGTGAATACCAATAAGTAGGTTCTTAAGTATAATCAACTTCAGTCTAAATTTTTGTTAAAATCAAGAATTGACCAATTAAACAATATTAATAAGCAGATTCATATGTAGAATTGTTTTTTAAATAATGAATAAAAAACTGGTTTATAAGAAGAAATTTTGACATCTTTACAACAAATTTTAGTTTAATTTAAAAAAAAATTTGTTTTAGAGTTTAAATTAGTTATTTAGATAATACTATTATACGATCCCTAGACGTTTAATATTATAGTTAATATATTGCACAATAATTAATATTATACAATAATATTGACCGTCTGTAGATCATATTGAAAGATTGCACAATATACTGAGTTAATCAAAAAGAGTTTTATTTTTATTGCACAATAAAACCTAAAAGTATTTTTTTTTTTTTTTAAATCAATTCCTTTATTTATCTGCTTTTTCTTTTTTTATTTTTTTTAAAGCTATAACTAAAATGGTTACACAACTTGTTTTATTTTATTCTACATGTTGACTGCAGAAGTGTCAGTAATTAACAAAACGTTTGCTCAATTATATTGCAACGTGTAAATGATCCTAGCAATATATTGTGCAATAAATTATTTAATATTATTGATTATAATATTGATCGTCTGGGCACTTTTAGGTAGATTTATATTAGAATTGTCAAAACAAAATCATCGTGTTGTACCGTATGCGGTTGCCCAGATTGACGTTTGGTTTTAAACTTCCAAAACTCTCTATAGGTATAACCTTGCTCTGAACTGTGAGTGAACAATTTTTAGAATTCCTAACAAGCCTTGTACTACAAATAAATATTTTCCAAATAAACGTAAAAGCGGCGTTCTGAGTTCTTCATATTTTATAAGACAATTCTTGTAATTAATGTTAACTAAGTTCTGTTGAATATTGTTTCAACGAGAAGTTTTTAAAATTTGTTAAATTTAAGTATTATGGTATAGATAGATAGCAATGTCGTTTACGTTAATAATAAACTTTTCTTACAAACACTACAATTATATATTGTAAAAATAAAAAATTGTTGACGAGATGTAAAATTCTCAAACACAATAAATCACATTAAATTGTACAACTAAATATTGCGCAATGTTTTATAAGTATGCACTTTTAGTATAGATCAAATACGCTTATGTATAGAATTTAGGAGTATTGCACATATTTACAAAAAGCTATGAGTTGAAAGGCTAATCGTGAATGATCAAAATCAAACAAATCACATAAACTGGTGACAATTTATTAGCAGTTAGGTAACTATTATTGGCAATTGAAATGCTTTATAAGTTTAGTTTATGAATTATTACCATATTTTATGGGCATTGTTGCGTTTAATTTGACATGTGAATGACGTTTAAAAATGTTACATCCGTCGACTGACTGGAGGAAGGATGAGTATGGATTAAAGTGAGTGCGTATAATCATAAATTTATATAAAATTGTTCTCTCCGAAATAGAATCGATAAATACATAAAATGACTTTGAGGCGGTCGCGAGCCTCATAAAATAGGCTCCTAACAGAATTAATGGATTGTTAGTTTCCATGTAACAATTATCGAACACGGATGTACATTTACACACAATGCGTAGTTAGAGCAGTCTTGGGTGGTGGGTGTAAATACAGGAGGGACGGAAGCCACGTTTTACGGCATCCTGAATATTTATTTCCACCCTCATCTAAGCGGACTTTTCGGCTCGGTCAACCTGCAAATAGTATTTATCGTTACTAATTGTAATTCCTATTCTTATATGCTCTGAACCGAAACTAAGTATCCCGCCATTATTTCCATTTTTAAACTGTTTCCCGGACTTCTTATAGTATATAAATATATTTTTTATTGTCTGTACGTTATTTTACACTCCACCGATTTCGACCCTATTAACTCTAATTTCCTCGTAACTTGTTAGCGGGCGAATTAAATCAGGTGTGGCCGATGTTTTCTTTTGTGTAATACGTTTTTAATTGACGCTCTTAATAATAACATCAAAAAAGCTAATTTGTATTGATAACTTTTTATAATCACCGGCTTTCTTAACAATGTTTATGCGAATCGTTTAGACACACTTAGTTATACAGGATGTCTTTAATTGTTACATATTTACCCACTCATTTTTCCACGCACACTTTATATGGATAAAGTCATTTACGGTAGGAAGTGTAGAACAAACAATTTAAAAACAAATTTGTTGCTGTTGGTGTAATCACAATCAACCATATCTAATATGTACGCTCGAACGTACTAATCAATTTAATTCATTGCGTACACCATGAAATTTAATTGTACACTCAAGGAAGTACTTTAGTATACACACAAAATTGTTAATTACTCCGTGGAGGTACCAGTGAAATTAATAAAAACTATACCTAACCAGAAATAATAGAATACATAATCAAAAACACTTTTTATGTGATTTTAAAATATTCAATTTGCATGCTTAAGCAGTGCTTCTATTCCAACTTTATTTATTGATATATGTATAACTCATTTTAAATATTACGGTTATAGTAATTAAAATTGCCTTTAAGTCCACATGCAGCAAATTAATGTGGTATTGTTAATTCAATTTTAATTAATTATTGCAATCATATGCAAATTATCTCTGTGCTTAAGAGAAATGCACCAGTTTTTTTAGAGATCCTCTCATCAGTGTGCTTAGCATTGGCTTTTTTACAATAAACAGGTTCGAAGGAAGGAAGTATATAATATTGTTTAATTAATTTTCTAGATGCATATTTAAACGCTAATATTTTTAAATCTCAAAATTTGAAAAAAAACGCAAGTTTTATCTATAATTTAGAATATGAGCAATAAACTGCTTTTAGAAGTGTATGCTTGTCTTAAAAAAGTTCTAAAATTACTTGCATTCTTTGAAGCAAAGCAATTTTCAAAAAACTTTACAGACAATATAAAAATATAAAACGACGGCACGTGGAATCAATTTTGACAAAGTTACGACAATTTTACATTTAACATAAAAAATCTTAAGCTAATTTTCATTTGCAAAACGGAGAAATTTTAAAAAAATTGATCAAAAAAACACTTTTAAGTTTTACGCAAAAACAGACAAATTACAGCAGGAGACACAGGTTTTGGACCGGACAGCTCCGAATTGGGATCCGAGCTTTCAATTTATGCGGCACAGAAACACTACTACGGGTTTTAAAAAAATGCATAACGTGAATCTTCTCTCAATCGAACGGTGAATAACAAAATGGTTTTTGAAATTATTGCTGATTACCAAAACGCTAGAAGATGCAGAAATTTTAATACTTTAATAGTTTTATCTTAAGATTTTTCAAAAAAATAAGCATTCTAAACCGACAACACCTACATCGTAACAGCTTAAGATAGTGCTGATTTTGTATTGATATGACATTGGACTACAAAATAGGTTGCTTCAGTATCTGACCAAAAAGTTTTGCTGAACGCATAGCAAATTTGAACAAAAATGAAAAGTTTAGTTGAAATATTCTTAAGCCTAAAAGATACATTGGTAGGTAAGCATTTTTTTGAAACTTTATTAAAATCTATAATAATTAATATATTACATGTTTTTAACTTTAGCGTGCAAGAGTACTATGCTAAGATTAGAGCAAATTGTACATACATGCATACATACATACCTAGTCACAATATTCCCTTTTGGGGTATGCAGTAACACTGTACAATACCCTACTTTGGTTTTTAAACCTTACTATTGATTTTACGTTTTTTTTTATCCTTACACACTTCATTTGCTTTTGCAATATTCATACATCTGGTCATATATGCTTTTTTTTGCACGCATTCATCTACAACATTTAACTAACTTTTACATGTACTACCTCTGCATTTCTAATCTATATCCAAATACATTTCTATAATAGATTTGTTTATTACTATGTCCTCACTTATTTTTTCAACATAGCCAAACTAACGTAAAGTACTACGCTTGTTTACTACTTATTTCTAACTTTGTCATCCCAAAAGTCTTTTACTCATATTTTTTACTATTTAGTTTTCTTTTGTTTTTTTCTAATAAATTCACAACTAATGTCTACTTTTGATATAACAAGACAATGATTAGTTTCACAATTACCTCTACGTACGCTTGAGTATCTTCAATTAAACTACTTAATTTTTATTAATCAATGTCCTATTTATTTTAAAAAAATTATTCATAGTTTTGATGATAGCACTTTATACTTTATACTTTTCAAAGACCATATCAACAAATATGGCAGACCGTCTTGAAATTGAAAGAATCAAGAATCTGTAGCATCTACAAACATAGACCTCAAAACAATATCTGAATGAGGCACTACCAACATGGTCAATTATAACTCAAAAAGAACTCAACTTCTTACTGTTCCAAAATCTAAATCTGTGGTATTATCAGTACCACATATTAAACTAAACAACAAATCTGTATCTAAATCTTTTTTTAATTTGTCTTCTAGGTGATACAATATTATTTAATCTTTTTTGGAACAACCATGTTGTCAACATACCTTTGAAAGTATCTAGAAAACTAGGATTTCTTAATAGATGTCAAAAGTTTTTTATTTTTGTTTAACTTTTGCATATAAAAATTATATTTGTCTTTGTATTGATTTTTTTTTTCAAGTATGGGGAAGAGCATCGGAAACTACACTATTTCTTCTAAACTATATTCAGAAAGGAAAAATTCAAAATTGACTAATGACTTAGATACTTTACAACTCAGGCGTAATGTTGCAGATTTTTGCATTTTCTTTAGATATTTTAATAAACATTGTTGAAATAAAATACAATACATTTAATTTGTTTATTGTTATATATAGGCTTCTTTCATTTGCTTCCATGATTTTTTGTCGTTTGCTAGTCTCATCCATTATTTTCCTGTTACGGTCTTAATATTGTCGATCTATCTTATTTGGGGTCTTCCCGTGTTTCTTTTAGTTTTTCTTGATCTCCAAAAGGTTACTTTGTGTGACCACTGTTCTGGGCTTTGCTTTGCGACGTGGCTTACTTATTTCAATTTGAGGCTTGCAGTGCGTTCCATAATATCAGTTATTTTAATTTTTTTTGAAATTTGCTATTACGCACTTTGTATTTGAGAGGGATTTTATGGTTTTTTGAGTGGTTCTGAGTTGTTTTGTTAATTTTTTAGGTTTTTGGTTCCTAATCTAGAGGTCGCAACGGGGAGGATGCAGTTGTCGTATATTTTACGTTTTAAGTACAGTGAGATGTTTTTGTTTTTCAATATAAAACTGAGTTTTTTGAAGGCAGTCCAAGCTTGTTGGACTCTACGTTTTATTTTCTCAGTTTGGTTTTCTTTGCCTTTCATAATTGAATGGCCGAGATTTTTGTATTTTTTTTGTCATTTTCTATTTGATGTTATCTATGACAACTTCCTGTTGGCTTTTACTTATGATTTTGGTTTTGCTTAGGTTTATTTTTATCCCCACATTCCTAGATGCATAGTTTAGTTTTTCTATAATGTTTTTAAGTTCTTTGATGTTAGTACTTATCATGATTATATCATCGGCGAATCTTAAGTGGGTAAGGTATGAGACGTTGATGTTCAGGCCGATCTTGTTCTTTGTCAGTCATTATCTAAGGCTAAAATAATTAATTTGGGAGAGATTGTGTCCCTTTGCCATACACCAATACCAAATGATATTTTATTGGTATTTAGATCATCGTCTATTTTAATGTGGAAGGTAGCATTTTTGTATATATTTTTTATTGGCGTGAAGTACCTCAAGTCAATTTTTGCATTTTCCATGGTTATCAGTAACGACCAAGTCTCAATACTATCGAACGCCTTCTGATAGTCTATGATGGCCATGTGTATGGGAATATTATACTCTGTTGTCTTTTCTATGATTGTTCTGATTGTTTGCAGACTGTCCGTTGTTCCGAACCCTTTTCGGAACCCTGCTTGTTCTACCAGTTGGTAAGAGTCCATTTTTGTTGTTAGTCGGTTGTTGATGATTCTACTTCTATTAGCATGTACAGGTGTGATAGAAGACTTATTAGGCGGTAGTTGCCTATATTTGTGTAGTCTCTTCTTTTTGTGTATAATAATGAGTTCTGCGTTTTTCCATGCTTTTAGTATTTTACCGTCTTGTAGAAATTTATTTAATACTACTTTGAAGTAGAGGGTCGCTCTCCATTTTAAGCATCTCCGTTGTTATTTGGTTCGCTCCTGAGGCCTTCCAATTTTTTATTTGTTGTAGTGTATGTTTAACTTTGGGTATAGTAATTTTTGGTAGGTCTTCTGAGCCAGAATTTAGTATGTACGTTCTTGAGTCCCCTGTCGGGCTAAGTATGGATGCTGTATACAATTTTCCGTAGTTTTTTTGTATTGTTGAGGCGATTTCTGCGTTATTATAAACTATGGTTCCTTTGTGGTTTATTTTTTTTGTAATGCCCTTTTTTTCTTTAGACAGTTTTGATTTAAGCACTTTCATGTTTTTGTTTAGCTTTATTGTTTTGAGAATGTGTTTGGTTTCATACGTTTTTATGTTTGTGCGTATTTTCCTCTTTACTATGTTGTTTAGTGTTTTATAGTTTATTGCATTGCGATTGGTTTTTCTTATCTTTTATATTGGTTTTAGTGTATCCGTTGTCAGTTTTGTTTCTTTTTGGTTTATTATTCTGATGCAGATCTTTTTTGTACCTGTTTTAATGCTTACCGATATGTTTGTTATGATATCATCTATATTCATTTCCTGCAGTGCTATTTCTGTTTTCAACTTCCTTTGGATTTCCGCTTTGTATTCTGTTTGGTTTTGGGCAGAGGTCCTGCCTGTTGAAGAAAATATCTTTTTGTTTATTAGCTTCCTTCTTTCTGCTTTTGTGTTAATCCGTATATGTGCGCGGATCATTCTTTGGTCGCTTCCGGTGCTTATTCTGTTTAGAACAGATATATCCTTACATATATTCTTGTTATTACATAGTATGTAGTCTATTTCGTTTCTTGTACGACCGTCTGGGCTGCGCCAAGTTCATCTTTATTAGATTTGTTTTTTGAAGAATGTATTTTGGCAGAATAATATCTCGTTATTTAGGTAGTTCAGTAGCATGCTTCTTTTGTCGTTTCTGTTCCCCAGTCCGTAGTTTCCTACATATACAGTGTCTTCTTGTTGGTGTTTTACACTTATTTTGGCTTTTAAGTCTCTCGTAATAATTGTATAGTAGTGGCGTAACTGATTTTTTTTGTAGAGTTGTTCTATAGATTTGTCGCTTGCACTGCTAGTTGGTGCATAGCAGTGTATTACTTTGATGTTATATCCACTGTTTAGCTTAACTACAAATTAACTCTTTCTGAAATTTTATGTTTTCTAGTTCTTGTTCAAGTTTTGTTAAGTGGTTTTCTGTGCTCATTGCTCTTACAATGTATTTTGTGGGTATGTTTTTGATTAAGTTGTGTAGTCGTTGTCGATTTTTTGCTTCTCACAGAATCCGTGAGGTTGTTCGAAAAATCTTTAGAGTGGAATTCTGAATTTAATGTTTTACCCATCTGAGGTATTATAGTTTTTAAATTTGACATTTACCATTTCATATTTGGAAAGTTTTGACAGTTAAAACATCGCACTTGCTCTGCATGTTGACGAGTTTTGTAGTTTGGCCAATCTTTTGGATGCAAACCCTGTCTGCAGCCGCCCATTCTAAGTACAGACGCTGCGTTTTGCCATATCTGGCTACCCTTACTTAGTTTGGCCTACGAGTCAACGCAGTTTCCAGGGTGTGGCACAAGGAGCCATGAGTAAGTGTTGGCACTCCGCAAAGACTAATCTTAAAAATACATCTCCCGTCTATGACGCTCGATGTGACCTATTTCTATTAGAGGTACTACCTCTGCGGCGTGACCCTTTACACCCCTTAAAAAATGTATAATCTATTAACTATTATCTTAGTTTTTGACGGTTTTGCAATATGATATGTCAATTGCTTGTTTAGTCTGAGATATGATCTGTCTTATCAAATTAACTGTCAATTTTATTCTTGGAAAATCTGTCGTTTAATCTGGCAACTGACAATGTAACAAAACAATAATTAATTGTTATGAAAATCTGTTTAATGAGCTATTTATCACAAGAATAATCAATTTGACTGTCTCAGTTATGTGAACCTTCTTAGATATATTTTAATTTATATGATATATTTGTTGATGTATGTATTGTGAAAGGTTAATTTAACATAGCCGCCGTAAATTGTTTTACAAATAAGTCACATGAACTTTCAATTTAATATGTCAACGGTTTTAAAACTTTAAATCTGTCATATAAACTGTTAATATAAGAATGCACAATATTAACCTATAAATTTTCAACTAAAATTAAGACAAATTTAAAGTATAATGTGTCAACTGTCAATTTGATACATACTTGTTGTCTCAACTTTTACATATAATATAAATTGTCAATTATTAATTTGATAACACCACTGTTAACTGTAATTTAATATTTTTTTTAGATAAAATGTCAACAGTTAATTTGACAAATCAACTTTTTACTGTCAAACAAATCTCAACTGTCAACTGTATTACACAACTCTGTAATATAAACTGTAAACTTTTGCAGGCAATTTTTTTATATAACCTTTAACAAATCAACTATCTGACTTATACATAATTAACTGCCTAACAAATAGTTTCAATTTCCTTTTCAACAAAGCTGTTTTTTTGGTTGTGACATTTGAGTTTGCCCTGAATTTTGGCGTAAGAGCAATATCAACTTTGAAGGTGCATATTCATTTATCTTGCAATGTGGCGGTTCTAAAAAAGTGAGTTACACAGTCCAAAAAGGCCATTAAGTTAACAAACTGCCAGTTTGACAAATTAATTGTCAACTTTCTAAAAAAGTGTATAACTCTTTGACATATAATCTGTCTAGTTTTTTTCTTCCGAAAGGCCTTTAGAATCGGCCCTACTTACATTATTAATACAACTTACTACAGATTGTATTAAAATTATATTCTGTACCTCATAGGTTGAAAAATATTCTATACGGTTTCAAGAAACAATTGCAAATGGCTGAACTTTCTGATTTGCTGTAGCATTTAAAAAAACTTTCAACTTAAAAAGTTAAATTTATGTTAGGTTTTGGTTTATTTTAAAAAATAAATATAATAAGATGCAAACTTCTATGATTGCTACTTATGATAGTTACATAAGAATAGATTTTAATTACTATTTAATTATTGTTTTACAGGGGCATTGCCGAAGCTTTGACGACCTAAATTATAACAGTAATTGATTAATATTACTTATTTGTATCTATTTATTCCACAATAATACATCGTCAATTATTGTTTAATTAATAGCTAAACGTAAATGTATTCCAAATCATCAATACCGTACATATTTCAGTCATTATTTTATACCAGTCCATGAGTCGGTCACAAAAACTAGCTCTATACGCATTTATTGCCGTACACAAATTAGTAATTATTACTGTTTATCATTAAACAATAATAGTCAGATATTAATAATAAATATAGACCATGAACTGCGTATTTATTAAAAGCGAAAAACTCATAACAACAATTTAGCCGGAGGCATGAGAAGTTCTATGTCATAAATCATATTAAATGCAAAACTAATTCCTGTTGATTGCGTTCAGCATTACTGACATTGACCTCTCGGTAACTTTCGCCCGTATTGCGCTCGGCGTAACTAGTTATGCAACTGCAACAGCTGCCTAATACGATCGTGAACATTACGTATTTTTATACTGCTCTTGAAAATGTCAAACACATAATATAATAAACATGCGAGAGATTCGTTTCGATATTTCGCATTCGATTGATGGACATCAAAAGCCATACAATTATGCCATTATCATTTGCAATGAAATTGTTTATGTATGTTTTATGTTTGAGCGTGGCTGGTTTCAACCATTACAAATCTACATTTAAACGATATACATTTATAGAAGTAATAGTTACAATAATATATATATAGATTTGTACCTTACTAGATTTGATTTCTAATAATTAAAACCAGTTATAGAGGTTAATATGTATTGTTTTAATTTTTGTAAACAAACATGCGATTTTTAATATCATTTTATTACATTATTAATATTATTAACTAGAGAATTAAATAGTATTAAAAATTAATTTTGTAGTAGTAAACCAAGTTTAAAGACGAGCTTCTAAAGAATAAAATATTTGTTATTTTAGGAAAATACTTAGTGACTACTTATATTAAAAACATAAAGTTACTTTCAATTAACTACTTATATCAGAACATAAAGGTTGTATATTTTTATTAAAATCAATAATATTATAGCTGGTGTCCAATGACTTGCGGCTTATAGCGTAATGGAATGTCATTGAAGTCAAAATTGAAATAATAAACATATGTCCAAAAAATTTCTGCAATAATTGTTAAAATACTAATTTTTATTTTTATTTCAAATATGTTGTTAGCCTATTTAGGAATTACTTGATATGTTCTAACAATATAAAAATGCCTTTGAAATTCATGGTGTAAAACCACACACCAAAAAATTATTCTGATTGTCGTTAGTCCTGCTAAAATAATCACATTCAAATATTATTAATTATTAAAATGATCGTATATTTTTAGTAATTGCATGCAAATACATCTAATTTTGACGTGTTCAATTATATTATTGTATAAAGTTTTGGTATTACCAAAAGAAAAAATGTACAGTTTTTAAAATAATTATAACATATTAAAACATTTTTCATTCTACTCTTGTTATTTTACTAAAATCTAAATTTATTTTAAAACTGCCACATTTGTTAGTTTATCTCAAAATGTCCAAATAATGTATCATAACATTCAGTCACTGTCTTCATTTTCAGTTTTCATTATTGAGGTAATTGGTGGAAGCCTATTTTTGTGTAATTGGCATTGGCATTTTTCTATTTATCACTTTTACAAACGTTAATTATAAGAAGGGGAGAAAATCATTACAGTAAAGTAACAATGCAAGAGATTTTAAAAATTCAGCTTTAGATTATAAGCTTAGATTGTAAGGGCTTTAAAAGCTTATAAATAAAACATGGTAAATGTGTTAAAATTATATTGATTTTGTGCAAAGTTACTAATTTATATAAATTAATATTAATTGCAGACTGGTTATACATTGAAAGTATTAAGTTGAGTTTATAATTATTTAATAGTTATTTTGATAAAAAAAAATATTTTGAAATCAAACACATATCACCACAAACAATAAAAAACTTAAAGAAATCTAAAAGGTTGACATCAATATACGATTGGCTAATATCGTATGAACATTTTACAACACATCACTATTTTACAAAACTAAAACTGTTAGTGGGTATTACTTTTTAAATTGATATTAAATTGAGCTTTATTGTATTGCGTCTTAGTTTATATATAAAGTAATAAAATTGTTATTTTATTTTAATAATACACATTTCCATAATTTATTTGTTGTTAAATATAACTAACACGCTATTATTAATATGATTATGTTTTGCATTTATTTATTTATCATTTTTTGTAGAAACCATAACTCTTAATAAATAAAATCTTTTTAGTATGTTCATTTTCTAATAATTTAATAATATGTTTATATAGATATTTAAAATAAGTATTTATTTTTATACTATGTTTTTCTGTTAGTCTTAATTTATATATTATCTGTGATACTTATAATTTTGCCTGTGAATCTTTTAACTCACAATAAATGGGTACTCTACTCTAATAAACAGGCAGTGTACTGAAGCATTACTTTAAAAAAAGATTATATGTTTCAAAACACAATTTTATAGTTTTTTAATAAATTTATATACAGAGGTTTTGTTAAGCTTATGTAATATTTTACTTAAGTTGTTTGTAAATTTACAAAGTATTAACCATCAGTTTTATTCATTGATACTTATAATTAAATGAACAATTTAATAATAATAAATATCACCTTTTACATGAATTATTAATATTATTGAATAGTATGTAGGTAAAATACTAAATAGTTTTCCAACTAAGATGACCAGATAACAAGTTTGAAACTATAAACTATTAAGAGCAACATTTATTATTTATTTTAAACCAAAAACTAGCTTTGGCATTATGTTCATTTTGTTAAAGTGGTGCACAATGTTATCTTTGGAAGTAATGAGTTTCACGTGTGCAGATAAACATTGTCATATTTTTAGAAACAATCAAGGATTTGTTAATCTAAGAACGTAATAATAAGAATTAATAGTAAACGAATTAACAAACTAATGTGTTATTTTATGAAAATAAGCTAATTGAGTATTTTTTTTAACTTATTGTTGATGCTTTATGCTTACATTTTCTAAACATTTGTAGGCTTGGCCAATACTATTGATAACTGAAAATGCAAATGAATTAAAAGTAGCATTTTTGTAACTGAAAATATATTTTTAAAAAGCATTTTTTAAATATTTTGTAAGAAGAGGTTAGAAAAGCGTTCTATAAGTCTTTTTTATAATTTGTGACTACATATTTAAAAAAAAAACTGAAGGTAGAATATGAGGATTAAGTTTTTTTTATGAGACGTCTGACAAAATGAAAAAACAAAGAGCTTCTGCATTTGTAAGATAAAAAAAAAGTTGTTTACACAATTTTCTGCCCATAAACAATAAAAATAGATGGAATTCTCCAAGCTTTACAATAACATTAATTATAACTTCAAAGCAGTTCTATTTCTCGAAAAGACCTCTAACTTTGAAGACGTTTAGTGCTGCAATTCAGCGAATTTATAATTACTGTAAGAAAATATTAGAATTATATTAAACTAGACCAATTTAGTTTTAATAGACACTTCAACACAAAAAAATGAAAACGACCCATTAAAGTAGTATATCTAAAAGCTACTTGTGCTGCAAGCAATAGTGAATCTAAACATTATTTGGGCTATACAATATTTGGCATGTACTGAGCCTTTTCCGTAATTATTTTTAAGTATTAAATTTAAATTTTATAATGACTTTTGGTAATATATAATTTTATTTTATATAAAATCTCAACAAAAATTGTTGCAAAAAACAATTCAGTATATAATACATTCAATAAATTAGCAATTTCATTCAACAGACAAGAGCAGAGGACATCTTTTGCGCTGAAGAACGTGCTTTAAGGTTTTTTTTTTTCTATGACTGATTAGTAGTTTTTTTATCGGTAATTTAAAAAAAAAAAAAGTTTCTTTTAGTTTTTTTTGTCGTTTTTTAATTTTTACTTGGAAAAATTTATTGTTTAAAACACGCAATTTCAACGCAAAAATTTTTACTAGTGAAATCGATTAGAAATTTTTCTTAAAATCCAATTCTAGCGCTACTTTAATTACTTTGTATATACGCCGCAAAATCTAAAAATCAGTTATTTGGTCCCAATGGTCTGACCAAAAAGGAGCATTTTTGACGTATTTTTCTGTAAATTAGTTGAAAAATATAAATTTAATTTGTGTATTTTTAAATACGTTACTAAAAAATAACTACAATTATTAATATTCAAACAAACATGTCTAATAATTTAGAAGAAATCTATAAACGTATTGATTATCACAAAAAAAATTAATATTACATGTTAAACTTGTTTATTTATTTATTGCCCTTATCAAAAAAGGTGGAACAGTCGCATACCCCTTTTTCAATAATTCAATTTCATTTCGTAAAATGTTCCATGACCGTTGTTCTAATTTTTGTTTTTTCAAATAATTAGTGTTTAACTATAATATGCAATGTTGTGTTGAATAACAATTTAGTTTTAATAATGACTAATTGTTTACTATCAAATTGTCAACTGTTAAAGCAAAACAGCAAAAATGACTCTTGTTGTACTACCATTTATAAATAAAGCTGACAACAAACAACTACAAAAACCAACATCTACAATAATTAAAATAAATACTAAATTAGAAAAAAGACTTACCATAGTTGTCTGTGATAACAGGTTACACAAACACAGCTTTTCAATGTGGAGTACAACTTCTTCTTTATTGCCCGTTTTACAGCTATTTTACATCGATGGGAACAACGGCTTATTAGGTGATTTCCAAATCGAATGAGGAACTAAAAAACGACAGAAAAAAGGCAATCAGGGATAGCAGAAGAAGATGCTGGAAAGAAATGATGGATTCTATAGACGGTGATCCTTGGGGAAACCGTACAAAATAGTGATGAACAAACTGGGAGGAAGAGCAAAGAGTAGACTCCACCTAAAAAAAAAAAAAGAAGTCATAATTAAAAAATTGTTTCCCAAGGGAGAACCGGTAGAAGAACCAGAAAATGAAGAAAAAGAAAAAACAATCATAGCAACAGTGAAAAAGATAAAGGAAATCATAAAAGAATTGTCCAACAACAAAGCACCAGGTCCGGACGAAATAACAACAGAGATTGTTAAAGCAGCTTTAGACGGGAATAAGGTAAAAATAACTCAAATAATCAACAAATACCTGAAAGACGGAATTTTTCCAGAATGTTGGAAAGAAGCCACCCTATTACTGATTGAGAAAAAGAAAGAAGTACTAAAAACGACTTCATACAGGCCAATATGCTTAATAAACACACTTGCTAAAAAAATGGAGAAAGTTCTTGTACGAAGAATAGAACAAGAAATAGAAGAAAAAGGAGGATGGGAAAAGGAACAATATGAATTTACCAAGAGAAGAACAACTTTAGGAGCTATAGACAAAGTAAAAGCAATAGCAAAAGAAGCAAACAGCGGAACGCAGAGGAAAAGACAACACTGTGTAATGATAGCGTTGGACATACAGAACGCGTTTAACAACGTGTTATGGAAAGCAGTTATAGAGGCGGCAAAGAAAAGAAAACTGAAGAAGAAAACAATCAAGATTATATGGAGCTACTTACAAAGTAGAAACCTAGTGACCAAGAACGGAAGATTCAAACTTACGAAAGGGGTACCACAGGGCTCAGCACAAGGACCAAAACTATGGAACCTTGTTTATAATGAGTTACTTTGAATGAGGTTGCCGGAAGGCGTGACAATAACGGCATTTGCAGACGACGTAGCACTAGTAGGTAAAGACGTAGAAATGGATATACTAAAAGGAAGACTAGAGCTGGCAGTAGATATGATACAGTTATAGATGAAAAATAAGGGTTTAAAATTAGCAACACAAAAAACAGAAGCGGCTATCGGCTATCGACTAAAAGGACTAATGGAGGAACAGGTATGATACAGGTAGGAGACCAAGTGATAACCATAAGAAAAAAAATCAAATACTTTGGGGTGACACTTGAAGCAAAGGGATGGAATGAACAGGTTAAGGAAGCAGTCATGAGAACAATGGAAATTAAGAAAAAGCTCGCTAGACTTATGCCAAACAACGGAGGTCCAGGAGAAGAAGCCAGAAGGTTAATAGCAACAGCAGCAAGAAACAAATTGTTATACACCGCAAAAACATAGAAAGAAGCTATGAGAGCCAGTTCGTTAAGGATCTGCAAGGCTTAAAGAACGGTGTCACAAGAGACAGTAGAGGTGATTGCGGCAACATCTCCCGCAAATATGATGGTGAAAAAAAAATAGAAATAAAGAAACTAATAAAAGAAAAAACTAGTAAAAAGAATGCTAAGTTAAGAGCAAAAGAGAAGACAATGGAAAGATGACAAAGACAGTGGAATAGAAGAGAAAAGGGAGAATGAACAAGAGAACTAATCCCGGAGATAAAAGAGTGGATAAAGAACAAACCCGAGACGTGCTATTATACAGCACAAATACTGACCGGACATGAGGCCTTTGGAAAGTTCTTGCAAAAAATTAAAAAAATCAAGAAAGTGAAAAGATGTACATTCAAGAAGAAACACACGATAATGCAGAACACACTCTAGTAGATTGCAAAGCATGGGAGGAAAATAGAAAAGAACTAGAAAAAATACTAAAAAGCAAAGTGGATAAAACAACAATAATTAAGAAATGCCTATGAGATGAAAATAAATGGAGGACGCTAAGAAACTTTGCAACAAGAAAACTAAGAAAAAAAAAATGAGGAGTTTGACAATGAAAGAATATAGAAAGAACAATGGAAACAAACACACAAAATAAAAGCCATAGAAGAGAAATGAGAGAAACGAGATATGCAAAATAGAAACAACAAAACCGAGAAATAGATCAAACAGAAAGAAATAAGGAAGGTCAAGACAATTATGCATACCAAAAAATAGAAGAAAATAGAAAAACATTTACAGAAACTACGATACCAAACGAAATTGCAGAGATAAGAAAAAGGAGAAAAGAAATGCTGAAGGAATGCAGAATAACAGAAATAACGAGGCAAATACCAAATGGTAGGTACGCTCTCGAGGTTGACGAATAACGCAACTTTTGATATGGTCAGAATTTACCTGGCAACGAGAAAACACAAAGAAGTAATCTAATCCTAGATGAATATACAAGGATATCACTGGAGGTAAAACTAATAAATTTAAGACTGCCAAAAAGAATACAGCTAATGGAACTTCATAAACTATTCATGAAGGAAAGAGGATCCAATAAAGAAGAAGTGAACGAAGACCTAAGAAAACTAAGAACGCCAACATCTCACTACGCCAAAAAAAAAAGTGATTTCCGAATCACTACGGTGGATAAAGAGCAAGTTATTATTTTTGTCATATTTGGAGATTAAACCCCGGACTGTTAGCGTGCTATGCTAACGCTCTATAACTGAGCTATATCACTTGACTGAACTAAATATTAACTACACCAAGAATGTATTTATTATTAAAACTAACACACAAAAAGGACCATATTGAAAATGTTGCAAAAGTTGATTCAAATAAGTTTAAAAGTTTTAAGAAATAAACTTTTAACAAACCTAAGTTGTGGTTAAATAATCTGCGGTAATTGTACCTTAAAATTAAAAAAGTTTAAAAAACTTTTAATATTGAACAGTGTTCCTAAAAACAAATGATATTAAAAGGAAAATTGTACTGCTCCTCTAAAATGCAGCAAATGTAGCTTTATACAATGCGCGACAAATTTATATACTAAATATAGCTCTAACAATTAAAAAAAACATAAACTATGATTGCTAAAATGCAATGTTTATGATTATGCTAAATGTTATAAAAAAGTTACCAATTTTTATTGTGTGTTATAGTAATTATGTATTTACAAAATCTATATTTTAACACTAGTAGTTTTTCTAGTAAATTTTTTAATTAAATATTATTAATAACAAAATATTTTCTGTACCAGCTTTTTTGAGACTAAAATTCAACACTTTATATTATGCCGTACTTGGTCTACAACTCAAAATCTTTCCTATATTTAACAACAATAACAACTTACTAACTGTTATCTACCACAGCATTATTGATCCACTAAAATATGTAGTTTTTGTTTTGCAGTCCTACTCCTACAAACTGAAAATAGTTTTTTTTTGTTTACATTTACTTAATCTTTAATATAAAGGGTGATTTATGTTGAGTTTTCACATTACAGAGATACATATTTTTAATGCATCAATTTGTTTGATTTAAATGTTTGAGCAAGCCGGATCCGTAAGTTAAACCAAAGCTTTGTTAAACTGTTACAATGCAAAGCCAATAACATCATTTTGCCATCAATTTCAAAATCTTGTTCTTACGTAAATCACTACTCAGCAAATTTTGACTAAGGATTGACATTTACATCCTTACAAAATTTAAATGACACAAGAACTGAAACCTAGAAATGATTTAAGGCGTCGTTTGTTTGCCGAATAGACTCAGCGACAAGGGAACAAATTTTTTCAAAAAATTCTTTTTAGTAATAAAGCTTATTTTTATTTAAACAGTTAAGAAACAACAGAACGGAGTGTTTAAAAATAAAAAAAAATAAAAAAACATTTTTGAGAAAAAACGGCAATGGAAGGCAGCCATTCCAATATCCTGTTTATGGATATAAACAAATCATTTTATTTTGTCTAGAACAAAGCGTATCTCTTTAAAATATTTAGTTACCTCACTTACTTTACTTATTTTGAATAACCAAACTCATTAACTTCACACCAAGGCGTTCCGCAGAGATGCTTTTTTTTGTTTTTTTCCAAATTTGTCTGCTAATACTTGTTCAACTTTGACTTAAACTGACTTAACCTTTTGCATATATTGTTTAAAAATAATTAAGATTATGTACTAAATAAACTTTTACTTGAAGTAACTGCAATTTTATATAGTTTATCAAATGGTGTCTTTTTGCAAATTTACTAAAAACACAACTACTTGTTTCTTACTATCAACAAGTTTTTTTTTATATACATCTAAAATAACAATTAATTTGCTCATCACATGTATATTAGTATTTATAAAAATTCTATAATTCAAAGCTGTTTAGTTAATTTGTTTTATTGTTAAAATAAAATGTTTTAAACAAATAAATTGCTTTATTATTATATCAATATTAAAATAATTGTTATTAAAACATTTGTTATCATTTATATGTATTATCTTAAAATAATAACATAATTAAACACAGTATTACAGTTTGTGTTTATTCTACTATAGATGTGTTACAGTTTTCAATTATAATTTATATCAACAAGCTTTGGTGGTGGGTGTAAAGTAACTTTATGTTCAAATTGCGGCAAATGAATCTGCAGCTACCAGTTGATGAAAAATAAATATTTATTTACAATGTTCTACTTTATTAAAATATACAGAAACAAAATGCAAGTATACGTTGTGTGTATTACCTTGTGAATTTGCAAGGCAATGTTGCAATTTTAAGAAGCCGGGAATTTTACACTTCACTTAGAAACATTCCACCGGCACCTTCACCATATATTCCATGCGAAGAGGTTAAACTACCTATATATAATGCACGCTTGCAAGTGAAGTTTTCTACGGAAATTGCGAATAAAACGAATTTACTTTCACCGTATTTTAAAAACTAAAACATTTATATATTTACATTTGCATTTTCATATGTTTACCAATGAATTTTATAAAGTCTATTTACGAATTCAGCATGAGATTATAGCGCAATAAACCATAAAAAAAGGTGGAGCTGTATTTTAAATGTAGGACTTTAATACTTAAAGACCATGCAATGTTTTAATTAATGCTGTTAAGAATAATCAATTAAATGCCCACGAGTAGAATTCATTTATGCATCTATGACCTCAAATAGATTTGATTGTGTAGTATTAATTATTACTCAAAGCACTGTTATAGCATATCATTGGAAAATGATTTTCTATTGTCTGGTTACTATTAATGGGCTTATAATTAATTAAAAATATAATAAAGAAAATAATGTGGTATTACAATATGAATGCAATAAGGATATGCTATTGTCGCAATAATTAACTCTCTTTGATATAATAATTTTTTTATTAGACATGTTTTGTATTATAGGTATATTTTCTTTTATCTATCAGTATTCTAAATAAGTAATGTTTCAGAAATATATAAAATATTTAACTCATAATAAAATAGTATATTTTACTAAAGACATAAAAATTACAGTACACTATAATTTATTTTATAGACTTTAAAATCGTATGGGTCAACATTTTAGAGTAGGTATTATAAAATGTGTTTCTATTAGTTTCAGTAGTTTTTGTTAGTGTTGGTTTATAGTTTATATACACATTTATATTGATAAAGTTGAATATTATACGCAATTTTATGCTATATTGTGGAATATATATTTTTAACATTGCTATGAAATTTGTTTCATAAATATTTTACTAGACTCTGAAATAAAATTTTAATATTTGCCAAACCAAATGGATTGGTGGAAATATTGCATATAAAAAATGCGTTAAATATTTTTGCAGGTATAAATATCTATGTATAAAATTATATTATTTTATATATTCACGCCAGAAGGTATAAAACTGTTATATTGCTTTACAATTTCTCATTTTTTCTATCGAGGGGATAAAAAACGGGTGACGGAATATGAGTGTAATTTGCTAAATTTAAATACCCAACAATATAACAATTTGCATACATCGCGTCCCATTAAGCTATCACATTATATCAAATTGTAGGGATGTTTTTGTTAGATGCTGTTTTAATAATAATACGATGTCATGTTAGAATAGATAGAAGTTGCCCTCTGGCAAATGAAGGAATAGAGAAGGTCTAATCACTCTAATTTAGAGGCAGTGCAGGTACGGGCTGGTTTGGTGCACGACATACCTCATAATTTATGTTTATGTATTCGTAAAGTGAAGCGTGGGAACTGCGAGTGTCCAGTGGCTTTACGTGCTATTACCCTTAGACCGCCCCCATCGTGTACCACTGTAATTTAACTGTTAATGTCAACAGACCTTTTAGACAACTGGACATCAAATTTTCTTAATACATTTCTGATGCCATGCTACAAAGGAGCTCTCATTTGCCATTCATAGCACAATACAGCGGAAGTTATTACTTAAATTATACCTATGTAATGACAGTCACATATTTTTTATGTCATTATCGCAAATATATAGGACGAATATAGTTAGCATTTGGTACGCATAACGATAATAACAAGTTTTTTTTAATATTTACACACCCAGTACATTTTATGTATACATAAGGTTAATATTTTTCTATTTTTAAATAAAATTTATTAATACAAATTTATCTTGTGACTGAATATTGTTTATACATTTATTAGATAAAGAAACAAAAATTTGATTTCTATTTTTTTAACCTTTTTACTGAATTATTTTAAAATTTGTATTAAAAAAATTAATAATAATCTTTAATTCAAAAATATAATTTTAGTTTAATTTTATTAGCAAAAAATAAAAACATGACAGATTGCAGATTTCTTGTTATCCTGAATAATAAGAATGTATAAAAACAGTATTGTATGGTATTTTTTAATTTATTTGGAATCAGTTCAAGTTTGTTTAATCAATCTGCGTGTGAGGCAAATATTAGAATCGTATGAGGACAATTTTTATTCATTGTTATAACGTTTTAAATATATGGTAGCTTGTAAATTTCAGTTTACAGTCCTAGACTTGGTTTATCATATTAAGTTTAGTTAGCACTTTATAAATTGTAGTGTTTTTGCAATAATTGATTACTAATTTTTAGAAAAACATTTTACTTAAAACTCTACTTAATCTTGCTGTTAAAAACAACAAAACAACTTATTTAGTTATTGCGACTTTGTTTAATAAGCTTTTGATATTTGCTGCTAATAAACATGAGCATAGCAAACGTAAATGTATTAAGAATACTAAATGGATATATAACCGTTTCATAGCTACTGATGTTGTTTTATTATCTAATTTAGCAATACAAATGTAACTTTTTTTTTGGTACCCATTCCCCGTGAATGTTGGCGATCATGGTCTTTGCATATCTTAGTTAATCTTTGGTGGATTATTTTTAGGAAATGTTTTAGGAAATAGTTCATTAAATGTATAGTATTTAGTGTTTTGTTTCTTTTTGGGATAGTAATGAATGATGATACCAGCTATAGTTTTGATATTTTTTTTAGCATGCGTTTTGTTAAACACAATTTTTATCCATTGGATGCTTTCTGCATCAAGCAGTTTGATAAATTTGCTATAAGTGTTTTCTTGTCTATGAAGTTTACTTTTTTTATTTGTTTTTATGACTTAATTTATCCGATTTTTTTCAAAGAGTTTTGTTAATGTATTTTTTCTAAGTTTTCATTCTTATTCATAATTACCGTGCAATCTGTTTTGTCTATTTTATCTACTGTATTTGACTTTGGAACATTGCATTTTGATAGTTATTTTAATTTTTTTGCTTTATTTGACTTTGCAGATTGTTGTAATTTGTCTTGTCTTTATGTTCATGAGCCCTAATACTTTGTCGGACATCTAACTCTTTTTTTTTTATTAAGTGTTTGTCACCGATTTTTTTAAATGTTCTACATATTTTGTTTAGGCTTTCATCTATGTTGTTGTTTTGTTCTATTATTTTGCATTTTTTAGCTATTAATTTGATCACTGTTTTTTTAGTTTTCTTATGTTTTACCTTTTCTTAGTTGTTTTTCTCATGATTTTTTTAATTTTAATTTTAAACTTTTCTTCTACAATTGTTTGATGATTTTTCTTCTGTGTATGTTTTGACTGATATGATATGATATTATTATTATTATTTATTATGTGTTAATTGTCAAAATTTCTAGAGTGGCTGACTGTGTGACTAGTCTTTGATTGTGCAACATTTTGTGCTAGGCAATTGCATCTTGCTAATCTTTGTAATAAATATGTCTATTATATTTTTTTTTAAATAGCATTTTGTTTCAAAATACCTATTTTGATCTTTTTCCACTTTTATTTGTATTGTTTTTTTTATTTTCTGTGTTTTTGCTAGGTCACAAACTAAGTAACCCTGCTCTCTTCCTTTGCTCTTATCACCCACCGGATTTGATCTCCAAGATCAGTACATTTAATACTATTTCTTATTATTTAGATTTATGACAGCAACAAAGAAAAAAAACATGATTACATCAACCAAAAAAACCAATTAAATAGTAATTTAAAAAAATTTCATCTGTTGCAAATTAATAATGGACAATGAATTCATAGAACAAGTAATAAAATTTAATTATTTGGGGTCGCAGATATCAAGCGATAGAAACTTGAAAGAAGAAGCAAGATCAAATGCCAACAAAGCCTTAAAAAATTCCTATTGCTTAAAAGATGTGGTATTAAAAACAAATATATATTCACACAAGGCTTGTGTACGGCCAATCTTAACCTACGCTGCCAAAACTTTTAAAACTAAAGGAGAAAACTTTTACATTGATAAAAAAGCTATCAGTGACGAACTAGATACTAAAGACGTAGCTACATTGGTCAGATTACAAAGACTACAATGGAGTGCCTATATGGATAGTATGAAAATTGAAAAATGAGCTAAAGACCAAAAATTTAAAAGTAGAAAACCTTCCAGGCTGGCCGGCAGATAACAGAAGTTAGTCCGATCATAAAATATTAAAATATTTAAAAAAAAATCAAAACCTGTCTAAAAACGCTTCAAAAGAGCAAAATTTTATTTATAAAATGACAAAAACTGCAAAATCCGATCTATAATTATCAGTTTTTTTTTAGTTGCAAGAATTAATATATTAGGGTTTATGCTTCTGTTACTATTCCACAAGCTGCTTTTGAATATGTACCTGGAATAAACACAATATATACTATCGCACTCGTTAATTTAGAGAATGGAGTCACTGTAGATACTGACGAGGCCTAGTATTTGGTCTACCCACATTCTCATAATAAATGTAATTATGATTAAATAGACACTAATCATATATCTCAAATGCAGCGGCATAATAAAATACGACATACGACATGGTGAATATTGCCGCTATAAAATAAGCAAACCCTCGGGCGATGGGTAGCAGCAGGCGTCTGTACTGGGTTAAGGCGCAGAGGAAAATCCTTGGTACGGTTTAAAACTAGACAATCACAAGCGGCAACAAAATAATTGTTTAACCGGTAGTGATACTGCTATTGAAGAAGGCAACGGGAAACTACCTCAATTATTTTCCTCGGGAAATTCATCAAACATGACTTCACAACCAAATGCAATGGCCCTCAGTCCCCGGCAGATCTTAAATGATCAGAGAGTGCTAAGAATCTCCGGATGAGTCATGATGCAAATAGCAACATTGAACGCCAGAAGTATGTATGCGGCGAGAAAGATAGAAAATACCATCAGAGAAATGAAAAGAATGAATATTGAAATGCTTGTAATAAGCAAAATGAGGTGGATTGGCTCCGGAGAGTGTACCATAGATGGCTATCAAGTGTACTAAGAACTCCGAGTTAACAATGGTACTAGGCGACTTTAACGCCAAGGTTGGTAAAGGTGTTTGTGGAGATATTGTTGGTAACTACTGGCTAGGAACACGAAAAAATAGATAGATTTATTAAATTCTGTGAAGAGCATGACCTTGTCATAACAAATACGTTTTTCAAATTACTACCAAAAAGACTCTATACGTGGAAATCTAATGCTGATAACTTAAACAGATTGGTACGTAATCAAATTGATTATGTATTAATTAAGAAACAGCTTAGAGACTGCATAACATCTGCAAAAACTTACCCCAGAAACGACATAGGTTCTGATCATAACCTAGTAGTAGTTTCTGCACGGCTCAGACTTAAGAAATGTAACGTCCGACGTCCGCAGAAGAAAATAGATATCTCACGATTATCAGACATAAATATCAAAGCAAATACAAGATCAAAACTAAATACAAGACTTTAAACCATCAACATTACAGAAGATGCAGTGGAATTGGCGTGGAACAACATCAAACATGTAATTCTGAGTACGGGCGAGAAATATCTTAAACCAGACCCACAAATCAAAAAGAAAACATGGATGACTTTTGAAATACTGCAACTTATGGATAATAGACGAGCGGCAAAGCATGACTGTAAAGCTTATAAAGTATTGCAACGGAATATCCGTAAAAAGATCAGAGAAGCAAAGGTGCAATAGCTATGTAAGGAGTGCAAAAAGATAGAAAGCTTGCATAGTAAATACGACACACTCGGCATGCACAAGAAAGTAAAAGAAGCTGCCGGCCTCAGCAAACCCAGGAAATATGTAATGCTGCTCGACAATCAAAGAAAAGTTATTCTAGATCTAGAAAAGAAGCTAGCGAAATGGAAAAACTATATCCAAGAACGTTTTCAAGATCAAAAAGTGGATCATCCGGCAGAATACGATGTGACAGAAAGACTCGCAATAACAAGAACCGAAGTAATACATGCAATATCATCAAAAATGTTAAAACTCATTGAAGAAGATCGAGCTTTAAACGTACTTGCGGACTTTTTTAATACCATTTATGCAACTGGAAACATTCCTAGGACTGGTTAACTTTCGTTTTTGTAAAAGAAAGACGTCCTGGTTGAAAAACCTACGACAGTGGTTTGGAGTCAGCACTACAACTCTTTTTCGTAGAGCTGTCAACAAGACCCAAATAATGTTGATGATTGCCAACGTTTGTGGAGGACAAGGCACGTAAAGAAGAAGAAGAATCATATATTAGATTTATTTTTTTTTTAGTATTTTAATTCGTCTATTGTTGCATATAGGACTTTTTTGTCATTATCCAGTCTCATGTATTGTTTTCCTGCTACGGTCTTAATGTCATCGATCCATCACCGTTATGGGTTTTGCCTTGCGACGTGGCTGACACATTTCCATTTGAGGCTTGCAGTGCGTTCTATGATATCAGTTATTTTGGTTTTTCTTCGAATTTTGCTATAACGCACTTTGTCTTTGAGGGTGATACCTATCATTGCGCGTTTTATGGCTCTTTGGGTGGTTCTGAGTTGTTTGGCCAATTTTTTAGTTATTGCTATGGTTTCTAATTTGTAGGTTGCAACGGGGAGAATGCAGCTGTAGTATACTTTTTGTTTTAAGTACATATTAGACTAACATCCTAAATTAACAAATGCCATTATTTTTTTTATTTTTTTGTTGAAGCTGGGGATTTAACCTGCAACAAATTATGCGCCGAGATTCAAGTTAGGCGTAGCACCCAACTAAGCTACTCTACGGCTCCAAAGTTTGAACACAAACTGTTGAAAAATTAAAAAAAATCTATGAAAACTAAAATAAACCGGTTATAAAATATGAAAAAAAAAATAGCAAAACCAACTTTTATAAGTAGTCAAAAATAGCAATATTCGGTTATAAAATATTGTAAATTTGTCAGAAAAAAAAAAACAAAATTCAGTTAACTGTTAAAAAATGCAAAATTCTGTTAATAAAAAGTAAAAAATATTAAAATTAAGTTAAATAAAATTAAAATTTGTTTATAAACAGTTGAAAAGTGCAACATTTTATTTATAAAATGTGAAAAAATAGCAAAATCTGGTCTTGAAACATTAAAATAATGTCATAAAGCATCAAACTCTACCTCTAAACTGTTGTAAAATTTGAAACTTTTAAGAAATCTCAAAGTATTTATAAATTGTCAAACATGACAAAATTCAGTTATAAAATAGCAAAATCCGGCCATTAACTGTTATAAAATGAAAACATTTGATAAAATCCTAAAAATCCTACTCAAATATCAAAATATTGAAATAGTAAAATCGGACCATAACCTGTAAAAAAGTGCAACATTTTATTTATAGAATATCAAAAATAGCAAAATTTTTTCATAAAATATAAAAATATTGCAAGAATAAGTATTTTAAAATATTAAAATGTTTTTAGAAAGTACAAACATTTTACCAAAAACTATTAAAAACTTCAAAATTTTGTTCATAAACTGTCAAAACAGCAAACTCCGGTCTGAAAATGTAAAACAATTATCAGAAGCACCAAAATCCGACAATATATTTTTAAAAAGTTTTTTTTTATAAATTTTAGATATATCAAAAACCAATTTTAAAATATTAAAAAATTTATTGACACAAAGCAACATTGACAAGAAATGAATTAATGAATAGAAAGAACAGCTATTCTTGCAATTTGGATTTTATAAATTGTTTGGAAAGATTGTTAAATCTTCTGGCAATCAGACATGGTATTGTGGTACGAGCACAATGGTATCTTGCGCATCAACAGTTTGAATGACATGTAATTGGTAGAGAAAAACAACACCGCAAGTCTTAAAAATCTCCGAACTCAACTGTAGATTATGTTTGTATGACTATTTGAAAGATCTGATATAGTAAACACCATCAGAGACTGTTGAAAATCTTAAGAGACGCATTTTTTGAGATAGCCCAACTAATTATATTACCTAAAACAACAACAAAAAAACGGTGGTAATTTTGAACAAACTTTATAGTAAATTTAAATAAAAATAAAAATAAATATTGGCTTTTTTTAAATTGTTATTGTTTAATGATCAATAATCATTAAAAACTATGATTTATATTTTGCGCCTTATTGTTAATACATTAATAATGTAAATAAAAAAATAAAAAAACTCAATTTGAATAAGATTGCACTAAGTGCAGCTAGTGCTGTCATTAAAAAACGTTGTTAGTTAATAACAACCTATGTATTTTAAAAACGGTTTACTTTTGACTATTTAACTATATTTGGTCTAAAGATTGAGCACACAAAGTTATGACCTCTCTCAGGTTGTAGAACTAGCTATATTTTAAAAATTTAATGATCAAGTTATTTGAATCAGTATGATCGATAAAGTAATAATAAACAATGTACATACATGAACATTTGTTATATTTGCATAGTTATTGTTTGCAAGAAAAGCAATTTTAATACATTAAAATAAGGTATTAAAAGTTATAAACGCGTAGATTATAAATGTAAACAATCTTTTTTACAATATTATTCATTCAAATTACATTCCCTCTAGAAATTTATCCACAGTAGAAAAATAACAACATATCACAAATTAAAATCGTGATGAAAATAAATTCATGAAACTGTGTACAACCAATAAATTGCCTAAAGCGATTTAATTTAGAATTATGTTATGTTTATTTTGTCACCAAAGAAATTGAATTACAAATAAACTTTTTTTCCATTACAGGTTTAATAATGTTACAGACAAAAATTACCTTAAGGCACAAACGGATATTTTGAATAAGGGTGCAGGCAAATGAAAAACAAGCATTATGTAAAGAATAATATTGAAATTAATAATATTCTTTTTAATAATATGGTGTTGATGTAATTTATTTCTTTATTTGATTAAACTAGCTTTCAATTTGCAAATAATCTAAATAAGATAATTGTTTGTCGATCAAAATGTTGTATGTTAAGTCTTAGAAATGATTGTAGTTGTTTATTATATCAAAACAAACTAGATATGAGTTACGTACCATTATGAAGAGAAATAATCTAGGTCTAAAATATATTGCTGACATTAATTATTATTAATTTTATTGTCGCCATATGTAATAACGCTGAAGAAATAGAATGACTGAAATTTATAATTAATTTTATTTAATTCAAATATTCTAACACTATGCAATTTTCGCGTTTTAATTGCTACCAATAAATTGTCCCCCGAGTGTACAACGTGCATTAAACTTGCGCATAATCAGTATACATCATAAAATCCATTTGTTATACAAATATGTATGCATGTAATAATTCTAAAATAACAAATTAAGATATGATTCTTGTGCATGTTTGTATGAAATATACACTAATTTCTAAAATGACTCTCGTCACGGTACGTACAGTGAATAACACATCCGTATACTTAGTAAAATGTGTACCAATAATTTATAAAAGTAAATTGCTACATATCCCAGGCGACTGCAGGTACATTTTACCCTAATAAAGTATTTCCTCTGCGCTGTGACATGATGTACAGCGAACATAAATGGCAAGTAGCAATAATAAATTCATATTGAAAGTTATACACGAGATGAATATGTGTAACTTGTATAACTAATGTAATGTAATCATTGCAATATTTCATACTATAAGACGTAAACAGAAAAGAACTAATTTGCAAAATACTTATTGTTCGTTTTTAACAAAACAAAACGCTATGAACATTTAAGTAACTACTAATTCTAAAAATTTTGCTAAAAAATACTTATTTTAATTTACTATAATTAATAAACAAATTCAGTTTTTATCAACTTGGTTTATTTTTGCTTTAATCCCTTTATATCATTATTTCCTTGAACGATTATTCATTGGTGTATTCAATATTCAAAACTTTTTATTAAATAAACAAAAATATAACAATAACAACAAACAAGCAAGTAAGATGATGACAAAAACAGTTTAGTTAACACATATGTGGCCTGGTTGAATTTGACATTTGAAAGAAAAAGTATAGATAAGATATACATTATATTAACATTATATTATGTTATAAACATAATTTATTTAGGCATATAAGTAAAAATGTATACTTTAAACCAGTTTCTAAAAACAAGACTAAATGATCAAAAAATACAATGCAAATTTTGTAAAACTTACCTGAAATATTTTGTTGTATTACGTCTAGTTATATAAAGTAGTTTGAGCGCATCACTTTACATCGCAAAAATTACTGAGATTTCTTTTTTCATCCTGCTCTAAGTTGTTTTTGCTCCACTGCAAATTGCTTGTGTTGGTCTGATTAATTTTGTCCTCTCACATTAGCGACGCAATACAAGTGTTTCGGGGCGTTTGTCCAAAAAATTAACTTGCACACAATTACCAATATATTGTCTGCAATAAGCAAATATAAAATCTTTCTATAGATAGGACCAACAGCATGCAGCAACTCAATTGTTTCAACCATGTTCAAACAATTCAAGTGCAAAAATTTACTAAAATATATAAAAGTCTTTATAAATTTTTTTTGCGCACTTCGATCAAATAAACATAAAACTACCGCATGTCTGCGACTGTAACACTGAGCCCGTAACTACCTTAATGGTTTTGGGTGTCCAAGCTGTTTGTGGACGTTCACATTTTTGTTTAAACAGATTTACATTTTTTAAAGCTTTTCTACTTACAAAAATATTAATTTTTAGTTTGAAACTTTTTGTTTTAAAAGAATTTCAAATTGGACCCTTTGTTGTGTTTCAGGCTGAAACTTGTTTCAAACAAAACTATATGCTCTGTCCCTTCTACTGACACTACCCTCACCTCATCTCATTAAGTTCAAAAGTGCATTTATTGCGTTTTACAAAAACTGGATATTATGTGTACCATTTTAGAACAACAAACAATAGAAAAAATTTAAAAAATACTTGAGAAAGTGTACGATGATCAATTTTTTTGTTTTATAGTTACTACATAATTATTTTTCTAGACTTATAAGTATAAGTACAATGCAGCTCTGTCTCTTTGTTGAAGTCTAGAATCTTCTGTCAAAGGATTACTTTTAGTTTTTTTTAGTTAGGTTATATTTGCCAAAGTGCGTTGCAGATTATAAGTTTTGCATTCAATCGGTGAGTTTATCAAAGTTTAAAACCACAGTGCTCGGTAATCAATCCTGTAAGTTTTGTAGCCTGATTCAACTTATTAGCAAAGGTTTGTGATTTATGTAATGGTCTTGTTAGATATAGTCTTAAGTGTGTCATTTCCTTAAAGTTTACTGATGTTTATTTTGGTATCTAAAACAGACTAACTCTTCAGATTGTGGTCAATGCTTTTAGATTGTTTCTCTAAAAACTTAAACTAGTTTGGATTTTATTATTGGCAACTGTAATGCTTGTAATGCTACTTGATTATGATAACTATTAGTCTGTTAAAGTATAGTCTTGTCCCGTTCATGTCGCTAATGCACCACTAAATACCAACCTGTTCCACCTACATTTCGCTGGCATGCTTGCTTAAGAATAGCAAAGTTTGCTTTAGCTCAATTTGTGTCCTGATGTCTTCTTTAACTGTGCCTAGGTATTTTTTGTTTGTTTATTTGTTTCACTGTGGTATTATCACATTAAATGTTTTTTTTAATGCTTTGACTTTTTCTTCTTGCAACACAATTGTTATACAAAGTTGTTTACAATATGTTTATTTAACTGCTGTTTGTACGCTGTTGTTTTGCCTCCGCACTTACAATTAAATAAAGTAGCGGTAACAATAGTAGTATTTCCATAGCTGCTATAATCGTTTTTTTTTTTGTTGTCTTTGTTATCAACAGACATGCTAGCTTTTGAACTGTATCTAATCTTGTTAGTTGTTAAAAGCGCTTTACATGTAATGATTATCGCCATTGTCTATCAAAAAACACTAAAATAGTCATTGTGGTTTCTTTACCCAAACGGGTTTAGAAATTTTATGCTATTGTATTCCTACGGTCTTTTTATATAGAGTTTATTTCATTGAAAAGAGGAAAGAATGCCATTAACATTTGAAAACCATATCAGTCAAATGGCCGCCACGGTTACGGTTGCAGTACCACATTTTTTTAATGAAATTTTCCATGACTAATTCGCACATTTGCGGCTGTATGTCCTCGATAACTTTACGAATTCTATCTTTAAGGTCTTGAATCAATTGTGAAGCATTGGCATACACTTATTTTTTACGTGGCCCCAAAGAAAAAAATCTAAAGGTGTTAAATCACAAGATTTCGGTGGCCAATTGTGATCATCTCTCTAAGAAATAACACGGTCGAAAAACTTTTTTTGCAAAAGCGATTGTTTCGTTGCTTGTGTGGCCGTCTTGCTGACAATAAACGTCGTCGTTATTTTGCAATTTTTAAACTTTATTATTGTACATTATTTTTTTATGCAACATTTTTATTTGGATGACTCGTATAACACAATTTTTTGTGAAAAACAATAATGCTTTTCTATTCTTACAGTTTTTTTTTATATAATGTTATGGTTACAGTCCGGTTCTTGAACATAGAGTTGATTTAGTGTCGGACGCTTTTTTGGCTTTCTATTGTCTTTGAGATGTATTTGAAAGTACTTTTGTCAAATGTACAAAAATTACCTAAAGCTATTTTTTTGCAATGGATGGTGTTTTTGTAACTGCCAACTAGTTTTTGTTTGATAGGTATACTGGTGCTGGTGCAATAGCTGAGCCTTTAGTGCGCTTTTTTGTATGTATGTTCATCTCTAAAATTTAGCTCTTTTTAGACATATCTCCGGTTTGGCCAACAAGTTCTTATATTGTATAGATGTTACTTAGTTTTTTTAATTTTTTTTATAGAACAGAAAAAACATTTTTTTCCGATTTGTAATTAAACCAAATGTATGCGTGAACAAACATGAGACAACAAGAGCTTATCTAATACGTACTGTTGTTTATTACTTCACTCGTTTTATGATTTGCTAATAGGAGTTACGCTACGAATTGCAAAAGGTTAGCGCATTTCTTTTAGGTTATTGGCTCTTTGGAAGATAGAATAACATTAACGTAAAAGCGGCATAACCATTTCAAACGTTTATACGTTTTCCCACTTCCCATCTCCCTTGTCAGCGTGCGGTTTTATGACTAATATTCTTCTGTGATCCGGAGTAGATTAATAATTTCTTCAGTGATTTGGAATTTATTCAATAGGTCTACCCGTATGTAAGTTGTCAGAATTAGGAGCAGTAAAGAGTAAGAGTTAAATAAATTTAAATGAAAAGATACAAACTCAAAATATCTTAAAAAACAGTTCATTTACGAACTTTTATATTTATTGAGATTTTTTAGCTTATTTTGAGCATATTAATATTGTGTGTGTGTGTATATAACTCCGCCAATGCCGGTCCCAAGCTCAGATGAAAAAGGAGGAGGGGGAGGAGTAATAACCTTGTAAAAAACCTGGGTTCAGCTGGCTTCAGTTAGGATCTCTGCTTAGGGTACAGGTGAATACTGGCCA
This sequence comes from Tachinus rufipes, assembly GCA_963932245.1. NCBI lineage: Eukaryota > Metazoa > Arthropoda > Insecta > Coleoptera > Staphylinidae > Tachinus > Tachinus rufipes. Next base: position 93,337,045 of record OZ010743.1, read on the forward strand.
ACGGTCCTAAGATCAGAAAAGGATTAACTTACCAATGGTCAAAAGAGCGGAAGAGCTATAGGGCAAACTAAGCACTTAAAAGCCTGGTTACGAAATAAAGGGAAAACTGTAGACATAATAAATGAACTCAAGGGAATGAAGATAGATATAACGGCTTTCACAAAAAAAAAGAGATAAGAAATTGAAGATAAGGGTGAATATATTAACATTTACAGTAAAGTGCCAAGCCAAACACGCAAAGAGAGAAGTATCCATTTTCTTAAAGAAAAGTCTTAAGAAGTATATAACTAACTAACAGTCGATCAATGAACGCATAACTACTGTTAACATCAGCTACTTATCCCACTGGCTGACTATAATTGGAACATATGCCCCAAACGAGGATGCAAGCAAAGATGAAAAAGACAAATATACTGAGATTCTAAACGACACCATCAGCCAAAATAGAACTAACAGAGAAATCCTCATCATTGGAGATCTGAATGCTAGAAAAAGGAAAGCAACGAATTATCAAATAGTTGGCCAATTTAGAGAGAATACGCAAAATGAAAATGGGCAACGACTAATTGATATATGCACTCAACACGACCTTAAAATAATGAATGGTTTCTTCAAACATAAAGATATTTATACGTACACGTGGCACCAAAAATCTAGACAGCTCAAATCCGTAATAGACTATCTGATTATGAAGCAAAACTTGAACCTAAAAGTGCATGATGTTAGAGTAGAATGCGGAAGTGATTAGAACCATAATCATTCTACCATACCAAACAGTTTGCCAGAAAAATACCGATAGAAATACTGAAAATACAGAGATACAAAAAATTGAAACACCTGTATAAGAGATTGATAGTTTCTATCATACAAGTATTATTAACTTATACCATCGGCGTCTAGATGCTCTATTATTACAGGTCATTGAAAGTAAAACTTTACTACAAATATATAAACATTTAACATCATTCATTCATTCTGCAGCCAAAGAGGTAGTTGCCCTGAAGCCCAAAGAAAAAAAATAGAAACTCTAGACAGAACAACTTCAAACAACAAAGGATAAAAAACAGAAACTATACCACAAATGGCTACAGACACAATCAGATGATGACAAAATTGCCTACAGAAGCGCGCTTGCAAAATTTAAAAAAACTATCACTACTGAAAAGAATAACAGCTGGCTTACAAAGCGTAAAGAACTAGACATATACCTGGGAGGCAGCAAGTCACAGGAAGCCTGGCAATTTATAAAAAATATAAAATCAGACAAAAACGAGAGAGTGCCTTCTCAAAGAAGAAAGTGTGGAAATTAGCACAAAGTCTGTTGAAAAAGCCGTTAAACAACTAAAAAATAGAAGATCACCTGGCCCAGATAATATTCCCTATGAACTGCTTAAGTATGGAACAAAACAACTATTTCACCGAATATCCCAAATGTTTACTAAATGCATCAATGGGGATGAAATAACACAAAAAGGGGAGCAGAGATAACTGCCAGAATTATTGTGAAATATCGGTAACCAGCACATTCAGTCGACTATACGGAAAAATTATAAAGAAACTAATATACAAGGAATACGTTCTACACGAAATAGAAGAACAAAGTGGCTTCCGAGCGAGCCGATCAACTGTTGACAACATATTTTGTCTAACTAAAGGTACACTTAATGTTTGTAGACCTAAGCAAAGCATATGATAACGTGGTAGTAGAAAAGTTATGGGAAGTACTTGATAACACAAACATTAATGTTAACGTAATTAGCGCACTTAAAAAGAGCTCTCAGAAAACTTCAAAAAGAATATGGAAAGTGGGGACTTGAAATGAACCTAAAAAGACTTAATATATGTGTATTGGCGTATAAGCTACAGACTTTGTTATAGACATAAGGATAAAATAAAAACCTGTCGGAAATATACCTACCTTGGTGTTGAAATGGATGATAGCGGAAAAATGAAAAAAAACCATTAAAAACCGAATTACCAAGAGTAAGATAGTAATAGGTGCGCTAAATTTTACCTTATGGAAACCAAGTATCAGGCGACATATAAAGATGTTGATATATAACACCATCCTTAAAAGTACAGTTACATAGGATGCGAAGTACAGCCTATTACAAAAACAAATTACTTGCCGTTAAAATGGATTTCCTAAGAAGATTAGCGGAAATATCCAGGTTGGACAAAATACTCAATGATGTTGTGAAGGAAAAAATTAAGGCCGATGCTACTATTATAAACGACATTCAATCAAAACAACTTGTCTAGTTTGGCCATGTGGGAAAGAATGCCAAAGGAACGACTCTTAAAGCAAATTTATGAGTTGGTTCCCCCAGAAAGAAGGAAAAGGAAACGCCCGGCAATGACATGGAACGTTTGCATGAAAAAGGTCATGTTAGAGAAGAACCTTAATGATGGAGATTGTCAAAACCGCAAAGCTTAGAAGCAGAGTACCAGAAGACGACACTATTTGCTATAAAACCGGAAGTCCATTATGAAAATAATGCGTATGATTTTATTGTGACGCGACTATCTATCTCAACCCGGTAAAACTGGTTGGGAAATGTGGTTGAGGATTTGCCATTCTAACGCCGCCGGCCGCCAACTTGCTCCGACTGTCCTGAGCGGAAAGACTTGTCTCTGCGTAAAGTGTGTTTTTCGACATTGTAACCTGGCGCAATTTTGCGCTGTTAAGAACTTTTGGAGTTGAATTAAAATGAGCCGGACTTTTTTAACTCTGTTGTAACCAGATACGAATCCTGGATGTTTGAGTACAACTCAGCACCAAAAAATCAGAACAGCGCAAAAAAATCATCCCCCCGCCCCAAGAAAGCGCGAATGAGCAAGTTCTGCATCAAAACGTTGCTCGTTGTCTTCTTTGACGAGAGTTTGTACCGCTAAGAGAAACTGTCAACTCAACATTTTATCTCAAGGTGCTCAAAAGATAGAAACGCGCTTGAGGACTCACATCAAAGACATATTGATGATGTAAGTATTGCCGAACGGCAACGGAAAAATGGGGCGGGGCACCATTATGCATATACCACATTTCCCTCCGAAGTAAAAGGGGCAAATTCTCCAGAAGAATTGGTAATGTGTCTTGCAAAAAATTTAAATAAATATTTCCATCTAACCTGTCTGGAATAACAATGGGACCAATAAGGTAGTGATCAATAATACCTGCCCAAATATTAATTTTAAATTGATGCTGATGATGTGCAACTTTAATGGCATGTGGATTTTCATCGGAATAAATATGTTCGTTGTGCAGATTGGTTACCCCAGATCTTGTAAAGCATGCCTCGTCAGTAAACATAATTTTTCTACAAAAATTTGGAACAAGGATTCTTTTGTTTCTAATAAATTGACAAAATGTAAGCCGCATGGGGGGATCAGTCGGTAAAAGTTCCTGGACTTTTTGTATGTGGTAAGGATGTAACCTGTTCTCTTAAAACCTCATTGACAATCGTTTTAGGAACATTTAACTCACGTTCTAAGAGACGGGTACTGGTACTTGGTTCTTCTTCAACTCTTTCCAGAATCATCTCTTCTGTTTCCACAGTTCGAGTTGTTTGCATACGACCCCTGCCTTCAAACTTTTTCTCAAAACTGCCCGTTTCCCGAAGATGACGCTCAATATTGGCAAATGTTTGGTGGTTTGGTATTCGACGCTTAGGAAACCTCTCCATGTAAACCCTTACACTCTGACACCCATTTCCTTGACAAAACCCGTATACCAGGAGCATGTCAACTTTCTGAGAGTTTGTATAATTTTCCATTTTTAATGGTAAAATGAACTTGTAATTCAAGAATGTTGATCGTATACTTGAGTAAATTTCATAGACTGGTGACAATTTGTCAATAATTGTCAAATTATTAAACGCCATAGCAACAAGGTCACTTAAAAAATTATTGTTACAGGTAATTTCTTTTTAATATTTACAAATTTTTGACGCCCTCTACCGGCTAAACGAGACAATTTTGGATATAACTAAGTCGGCTTAGATCGACCTATTTTGACGTCAGGAGTCTGTCGTCAAACGTTGTACACGTATTTTCCGGACACCCTGTATATTCTAAAAGTAATATTTAAATAAATTCTGGTAATGTATTATTTACTAGTAAATTCAAATTTAAAAATATATTTTAATGTTGATTTTAGAAGTTTTAAAAAATGCAATATTTTTAAAAAAATGTGTACATTGTTGACACCTATAAAAACTAAAAATGTTCACAAGCAATAGAATAAAAAATAAAATGTTGAACTGGAACGTAACATTTACAAAATAAATATTAAAAACGTTAATGTGTAACAAAATTAGTCGTAAATATACTGCTTGTAGAATATCAAACTGTGATTTTCTTAAAATAAACTTCTAAATATTTGATTAACATTGATTAACATTGCAACTGCGCGTCTACGACATCTTAGTCCGCAACGGTCTAAAGCAGTTCGTGTGCCTACGTTCATAATTTGGGTTTGGCAAATGAACTTACCATTAGTGGCTATAAACATCATCGTTGCCGGAGAGCTCAAAAACCAAATTTAATGTTTATGCATTGTTAGATAGCATAGAGTTTGCATCGTTTACAAAAATAATCTTCTATGTAGTTTTTAAAATTTAAACCTTTGAAAAATTATTGAAACATACAGGAAATGTTATATCAGTACATATATCAAAAGAAACTCAGTTGTTTATCATTATATCATAAAAAAGCATATGTGCAAGAAATGTCTACTTGAAAGTGCTACTAAACCTCTTAAATTTGCTAAAAACTAAAAAAAAAATATTTTTATCTATAAGTAAATTACATTTTGAAATTAACAGTTATTTTTTATTTCTAATTAGAGTTTTTAATATTTAAAATAAGAAAACTCTTGGCATAAATTTAATTTTTACATTACAAAATTAGCCTAGTATATACTGGATGTATAAATAACCAGCTTGATAAAATAAAATTATTGATGCATTATATATTTGATTTTATTCTTATTACTCGCATTATAAAATTGTTGTTCTATAGTTAATTATAATAAAATTATTTTTTATTGTGTGTAATAATTAAGAATACAAAACATATAATTGATTATCTCAGATTAAAATAATAATAAATAGTGAGCTAGCTAACAAGCTTATACAATTAGTAAAACCGGATGATCCATCATGAAAAAAAATCACGAACATTGTTTACCGCACGGTATTTTCTTTTTTTATTTTTCGAGCAATTCATTAAAAACTGTGTTTTTAAATTTGCACGATTCTTTCGTACTTTCTTGTTAGACTGAATGATAAATGAGCCTTTTCAGTTTTTATTATTTAAATAACTGTGTATCATTTTGTGTAAACATTGGATGTCGTGAGTGCTCTTGTTATAATTGTGAACCGATTCTCAGCGCGTGTAAAAATTAGATTTATTATACCTGGTCTAAGTAATAAATAATATTCACTGTGAATGGGATTCAATGCTAAATCATTATCTAAGTAAATTTGTTCGTTATCGATAAATCAAAATGGGAAACGTTTTATTGCATGAATCTAACATTTATCATAATAACAAATCCGTGGCATTAACACCGCAACCGATGGGATTCAGAATAAAAATCGTCGTTGCGGCAATTAATAAGATCTATGGGCGCAACAGCGTACACTTACATCCCTTATTTATGTTATTTTATTGTATACAAACGATATACAATGTTTTTTTAAAGTCGTGTTGTGATCTAAGCAGTTTAACCTAAAAAGTACATGATGCTCTATAAGAAGGTTCCGAGGAGATTGTTTTTATCACGTATTTAATAAACGATTATACCTGTAATACATGCATTGCCGCTTTAATAAAAAAAAACTTGAGACGAGCATTTTCTTACTGCATGTTTGATGTATCTCTTCTTCAGATAAATGTAATTGTTTCAATTACTAATTCTATAATACTAATTTTAAATTAAATAATATTGATATTTTACTTATTTTTAATAGTAATAAAATTATGCTGGTAGTTTTAAGTAATTAATATTACAGGTCTTTGGATGTATTTATAATAATAATAATTCCGCATCTTGGCCATTGGCTAATATATTTTTATAAATACGTTGTTAAATTGTCCGTAGCAAGTTTAAGTATATATCCAAAGGGCACTAGTTTATTGCGTAAATTTACAACTATGTATGCTATAATAAATATTAGTAGATGCATCATTTATTATAGATTTGTATTCTGTTAATTAGTGCATGTTGTGTTTAATATTTTAAACTTTATTATCTAAGCTTTTGCGTGTTTGTAAAGTTTAATAGCAATTAGTTCTTTTAATTGACACAATTATAATTTCAATCAAATCTGAAACACCATTTATATTTCATGCTACGCTTGCTATGACCTTTAGGCAACCCTTATTGGGGATTCTAATAGAGAAATTCAATTATACTAAATAACAACAGCTGTTGGAAATATTATAGCTAACCGCAATCATAACTATCGGGTTAATTGTATATATGGGCTAACCATAGTCTATTAAAAATACAAATCTGATATATAAAGACAAACTAAAAAGATTATTTTAGGATTTTTGTTTTTAAACAGCAATTTGTAGCAAGTTTTAAGTAATAAAAACTGATAATAATTTTTAATATGTTTATTAAAATAAAATTATTATAAAAAGTATTGATACATAGTTTTATTAATTAATATTAAATACACATTTTATATATTTTTTGTTTTTAATTTAAAAATAATATTTAAAAATTACTTAATACTCCAGAATAGATTTAAGAAGTCTTATAAGTCTCAGGAAATACTGAATTTGGAAGTTTATTTCATTTGTCGATAGTACGGTTAAAAAATCTTTCTTAAAAGTTTTAGTCCTACATCTCTGAACTTCAGTAAATATTTGTTAGAATTCCTAGCAAGCCTTGTACATACTACGAGTAAATATTTGTTTAGATAGCAAAATGTCTTGTATTTTGTTTGAACAATCTCCCTTAAAATATCAATAGAAAATGCAAAGATCTGCAACATTACGCCTGTGTTGTAAAGTATCTTATTAATTAAGAAGTTGAGTTTTTTAGAGCATTAAAATATTGTTTTGAGGTCTTTGTTTATAGATGCTATAGATTCTAACCTAGGAATTTTAAGACGCTTTGCCACATTTGTCGATATAGTCTTTTGAAAGTATGAAGTATGAAGGGCGCTATCATCAGCAAAACTATGAATAGGATTTTTAGGTTATTTGAAAAAGTTCATTAATGTAAATCAAAAGTAAAATTAGCAAAAGAGCAGAACCTTGAGAAACACACGTTTATGATTTTGGGGTCAGAGTTAAAACCATCAATTCTAACTATAATTTTTCTATTGTCAAGAAAACTATTGATGAGATTTACAGTTTTTTTATCAACGGAGCTTGTTGACAAGATTAGGATGCTGTATCCTATCAAACGCTTTGGAAATGTCTAGAGCAACTGCAAGATTTTTGCCTTGTTTGTCTAAAGTAGAATTGCATTTGTGACTAACATAATTTAGAAGATCTGTAATCAAACGTTTTAATCAAAATTTATATTGGGTATCTGAGATGATGTTATTTTGTTTTAAGAACTTCACAATGTAAAAATTAATATATTATTTGAAATTTCATCTATACCTGATGCCTTTCCATTTACGATGATTATTTTGGACAATTTGTTTTTTTGTTTTTCAGAGTATATTTCTTGTTTCTTATAGATACAAACAAGGTGCGGCAAGATAACTTCTTATTTCATAATGCAATAAGATAAAAAGTAATACAAAAATACTTTTAATTTTAAACATTTCAAGTTAAGATGTACATTGTTTTAAAAATTATATCAGTTAAGTGACGCCCCCATTATTGATACACTTGTTGAACCTTATTTTGCCGTTTCGTATTAATTTTTCCAGCATATTAATGGGAATGTTATCCGCTTCTTCCGGAATGTTTCTTTTCAGGTTGTCTAGAGTCTGTGAATTGTTGGTATAGACATGAGGTTTCAAATACCGTTACAAAAAGAAGTCACAAGAGCCAGTCTCTTCTTTTTGTAACGTGCCGGCCACTCCAAATCACCCCTCAGTAAAATAAAACGCCCTATAAAATGCTCTTGCAACACAACCATCAATGACCTTGTAGTATGAGTCGTTGCTCTGTTCTGTTTAAATTAAAATTATATTTATATATAACGGTTTGACAATTTTTCTCAAAATTTTTTGATAAATTTCTTTGGCAGCAGCCCAGTAGCGCATATTTTTCTTATTGGTATATTCAGTGAAGATGAGGCATCACTGAAAAACACAAGAGCGTCTTGAGAGACGTATTTAAGAAGTGTTTAACACGCATTTTTTAAAGCATTAAAGTTGCGTTTAGAAAGTTCTTTAAAAATGCCCAACTTGTATAGATGGAAATGAGAAATAAACTTTCATTGTGCATTTGCATCACAAAACAATCAAAAATTCTAAAAACAAAGCGTGTCAAACGCCACAAATATTGCAAAACTAAAACATTTACTGCTTTGGTGTTTCCACGTTTGGTGGGACGTGCATTTTTAGTTTTTTTTCAAATGTTGTGATCTACAAAAGAATTTATTTTTGGTCCGGAACAAAACTCAATAGCTCAATATCGAAAAATATTTAAAACAGTTGAAACCACTGATTCTTTTTTTTACGTGCCATGTTCTCCGAGGACGTCCGCAATCATTTTTGTGATTTTTATTTTATTGGCAGCGGCACGGAACAGGCTTGTTAAACTGACCCAATACCACTCTCTCAAGTTTTTCAGCCAGGATGTGCGTCTTCTTCCTGGACTTCGCTTGCCTTGGATTTTGCCTTGCATAATGTTTTGCAAGGTACAATACTTTTCACCTCTCATAACATGTCAAAAGTATTTCAACTTGCGTTTCTTGATAGTAAACAAGACCTCTGGTTGCATTTGGAGACGGGCAAGCACCTCGGTGTTTTGGACTCTATCTACCTATGATATTTTAAGCAGGCGACGGTAGCACCACATTTTAAATGCTTCAAGTTGGCTACACATTACTTTTGTTTGCCCTTCCATTCCGTAGTACACAATTGGAAAGATGTAGTACCGTAGTAAACAAATACGCAGGGGTTATGTCAAGTCACGAGATGTAAGCACCGTCTTCATGTTTCTAAATGCTGCTCTAGCCTGCTTGACGCGGGACCTTATTTCCTGCATGGTATCCCATTTACTGTTCAATAAGCATACCAGATATCTGAACTGGAAACTTGCTAAATCTGTTGGTTGCCTGTACCCAGGTTTGCTGGAAACTTATAATTTTTGCTAATAATCATAACTTTGGTCTTGTTGATATTTAACTTGAGCTTTCTTTTTTTGCTTTTATACTACAACTCTATCCAGTCCGCATAACGCAAGTTGTTTATTATATGTTAAAGAACAGTGGAGAGAGGATACAGCCTTGCCTTACACCTTGCTAAATGGGAACATACTCGGTAGTCATGTCTTTAACTTTGACAGCAGCGATTTGGTTGTAATACAGATTTTTTATAATGCGGACGTTTCTGCCATCTTGGTTTATATTCTGAAGGAGGTTAATAAATTTCCCGTGGTCAACACAGTCAAACGCTTTTTGAAAATAGATAAAACACGCGTATACATCAATGGACATGTTGCGGCATCTCTGTATTAAGACCTGTATGTCAAATAGAGCCTCTCTGGTTCTAAGCCCGTTCCAAAATCCAAATTGAGTATCAGAAAAGTGTTTCTCGCATTTACGATATTATTGACCATGTATTATTTTGAAGAAAATCTTTAGCGTATTGTTCATTATGCTAATCATGCTGTAATCTCCGCATGTTTTTGGGCACGTTTTCTTAGGTAGTGTGACAAAGACAGCTATTCACTTAGTATTTTTCCAGAAACATAGTTGGCGTTGAAAAGTCAGACAAATTTCTCTGTAGATTGGTCGTTGAAAAGCTTGAGTACTTTTGAGTAGACGTCGTTTGAACCGGCGGACTTTCCAGTTTTAGCTGCCCTGATTGCATGAACTACCGCCGCGTGTGTTGTTTTGGGCCCCTCACAGAGGTTGTCGTAAATGCTTACCTGCTGACGGTTGCTAGCAAAAAGTTCCTTGACATACTTCTTCTCCATTTTTTCAGTTTTTTGTTTAGGTCTAAGATAATGTTGCTATCTCTGTTTAGCAAAAGTGCCTGGTTCCAATTACGTTTTTTAATTCCAGTACCATCTTTGATTTTTTTGTGTAGAATAAAATGTTGTGTTTCCAGCTATACCTTGCTTCTTTTATTTCTTTTCTAATTTCTTTGTTAAGATCTAAATATTTGGGTTTATCATTCTTTAGACTTTGACGTAATTTTATCAGATCTAAGATCTTGTTTGTCATCCAAGCTTTTGTCATGCTCTTTCTTGACTGCTTGAGTTCTGTTCTGCTGATACTTACGATTGGTGTTTTTACTCCAATTTATGTTTCCTCATTGTCTGGCATGTTCTCGAGGTTCAGTTACTGTATAGCTGCGTTAATCTTTAAACCAACTTTGTCTCGAATTTCAGAAGTATTGAGTAGCTTCATGTCTAACCGCGACACTGTTGATTTAGATGTTTGTCTCTTGAGCTTAAGGTGTAATGTTGCTACTAGATGGTTGTGGTCGGAATTAACGTTAGCTTCTGAGTACGTTTTGACTGCGCGTATGCTATTTTTAAACCGATCTTTGATCATGATGTAGTCGGTTTGATTTTTTACTATCCTGTCCACACTATCAGCATTAGATTTTCATACAATCATCTTGTTGGCAGTTGTATGCAGGTGTTGGTGATGACAAAGCTATTTTCTACGCAAAATTCTCTCAAGCGGTCGCCGCGTTCATTTTGCGTTCCTAGTCCATACCTATTGACCGTCCGCCCGCATTCATCCCTTCCAACTTTGGCGTTAATGTCTCCTAATAATATAGTTAAATTTGAGATTTTACAAGCTTTGAATGTAATGGATAGTTGGTTGTAGAATGATTCAACGTCTTCTTTCTTACCGTCAAAAGTTGGCGCGTATGCCTGAATAATCGTCAAGTTGGCGGGCTAGGCTGCTAGTTGAAGAACAATTACCCGATCTGACACTGACATATAACTGAGGACCAATTTTTGGATTGTGTTGTTGACCATTAGCGCAACACTATTTTTGTGATGCGCATTATTATTTCCTGCGTAGTATATGTGATACCCGTCAATTTCATATTTGCCTGAGTCTGGCCAGCGCATTGATTTCTAGAATACTAATGTTGACCTCTGCATACCTTCAATAACGTTGTGTGCCTTGCCTGCTTCTAACATTCTTCTGACATTCCATGTTGCTATTTTTAACTTCTTGGCCTTTCTCACATTCCGTCCTGCTAATCTAATTTTTGGTTTATTCAAGTTTCTTCTACCCGGATTTCCGAGTTGGGGAATTAAAACTCAGGATAATTTAGAATTGAGTATTAGCATAATAATAATTTTCTTGAGGATATCCAAACGGATTTTTAATGCAGTGGTTTCTCATTGCATTCTGCATCCGCATGTTGTTGACCAATGTTGATTGATCCACTTTTGAGGATTAATTGTAATTCCAGGGACAAGAAAGGTCCTTTACTCTTGCCATCACCGCTTACACCCCAAAAAAACTACTGATTGGTTGCTGGAAAATAGATCTCTAAAATACAAGGTAACAAAACTTAAGGATCTGTTTATTAAATTATTTGTATTGTATATTTACAGTTGAGATATCACTAGTAAAAGGCTGAGATATAGGAAATAATGTAATGCGCTTAGGAATTGCAAAAAATTGTTTTCTTAAGTTTTCTAAATCCATAAAACCCTAGATTTTATTGTTCATGGTTCTTGCCACAGCAGATTAACATTGATGCAAATTACTTTGAGTTACTTGTACATCAACTGCGGATTAGTTTGGATGATTGCATCTTCCACCTCCATATTGTATTCTTGATACATAGTAGCTCTTCCTTATCTTTATAAGCTGTTTTAAGAATTTTTACACATTCTATATTTTTATTGAATTGTTTAATGTCTTTATTTGTTATATCTAGAAAAAGAAGTTTGTCTTGTAGCTTCTTTTTTAGTCTTGTTTTGCATCATTTGCTGCAAAGTGTTTCTACGGCTGATTGACAATGACACGAGTTGCATTAAATTGCATCAATACGATCCGTCTTTTAGATAGACTTTTTACACCTCTATAGATTATAAGCTGTTTGAGAAGCAGCATTGAGTTTTTATAAAACAAAATATTTTTTGCTTTTTTTTAGGGGTATAAAAGACATTCATCTCTACGTTGAATTTCTGTTTTTTGCTTGCTTAGGCAATAATACTTAAACATTATTTAAAACTACAAAAGGGCATAGTCTGCTTAGCAAGGTTTTTTATCTGTAAAATTACTTTGATTCCGAATACAGTAGTAATTTTTCTAGAACAAAATATTTTTTGCTTTTTTTTAAGGGTATAAAAGACGTTCATATTTACGTTGAGTTTCTGTTTTTTGCTTTTAGGCAATAATTTTCAAACATTATTTTAAAACAACAAAGTGGCAAAGTCTGCTTAGGGAAGATTTTTATCTGTAAAATTACTTTGATTCCAAAAGTAGTAAACTAAAACTGTGATCATCTGTGCAAGCCCAGGAGTCTCAAAATTTTTTCTTACAAGAGCCACACTGATCCTTCCCCAAAATTTCACGGGCCGGACTTAGAATGTGAATATAAAATTATGTACATACATAGGTTCACACATTAGAAAATCTCCGATAACACATTTACCAATATTGGTATTGGGATTCTCAAAGATTTAGGTGTAATAGTTTGTGCCAATTTTTTTTGACATAAAAAAACGTAAAATAGACAGCGAGTGCAGGATTTTTAAAGAGCAAAATGGGCTGTTCAACACTTTGTTTTTGAATCAAATAATAAAACTTTATACATTATTTGCAATGAAGTTATATTGGTTTTAAAAAATACAACATGAAACGCCACTATGACACTAAATATAGAAGCAATTATAATAAATATACGGGTACACTACGTTCTAAAAAATATGCATTAAAGTAAGCAAGTTTCCGCGTGGCTCATTCTTTGGCAAAATATGGGAAGCTATTTACCAATGGTGCATTAATTTAAAACTGCATAATTGCAACGGCAGAAAAAATTGTTTATAAAAAGTGGAAATATTCAAATAAATTAGTTTGTCGGCAAACACTTTACAAAACCATCTTCGGTGGAAAAACTTAAAATGCATCACAACTGACGGCGGCAAAAATATGGTTGGAAAAAATAAAGGTGTTGTTGCCCCATCATGATGGGGAGTCAGCACTAATAATTTTACATTGCATAATTCACCAACAATCCTTATGCGGAAAATGTGTAGATATGTCTCAAATTTTGAAGCCCGTCGTATCAACAGTAAATTTTATTAGATCCCATGCGCTAAATCATTGCCAGTTTTGCGAGTTACTAGAAGAAATTAAAAAAAAATTATATTACACTGCTGTACGTTGGCTTAGCTGTATAAAAATTCTTATGATATTTTTTGAGCTTTAAAGGTTATAGATATTTTTCGTTGGCAATTGCAATAATTGGTTATAAAAATTAGCTTTTTATTCCAATGTAACAAAGCCAAGACTTCAATTTGAAACTGCAAGGATAGAATTAGTTTCTACCATATTTATATACTTATGTTAAGTCTTTTCGACAACAAATTCTACTTTTAATTAAAAAAGGAATGTTCATTTGATACTTTGAATTAAAGTTCAATAGGATCATGGACCAAATAATAAGAGAGGTTAAGGAAAGAGAAAATTATAGAATAGGTCCTTACAAAATTATCATAATATGCTTTGCAGACGACGCGGTACTGATTGCGGACAACGAAAATGACCTGCAAAATCAACTGCATGCTTTTAACATTGCAGCAAAGAACTACAATATGCAAAATTGAGGGCAACATTATAGATGACTTTCAACTACCTTGGAACGAAAACCACTAGCGCAAGAAGTCTAACAGCAGAAGAAAGGAAGCAAACCACAAAAGCGCTGCGAGTAAGCAGATGTCTTAGAGAATCTATGTGAAGAAACAAATTTATGTTCACAGAAAGCAAGCTGAGAATATATAAGACAGCGGTGAGGCCAATCCTAACATACGCGGCTGAAACGGGAGCAGACACAAAAACAACAAAACAGAAAATCAATAATGTGGAGATGAAAATCCTAAAACCGATCATAGGACTGACACTAAGAGACAGACAAACAATCAAACAAACGAATACGAAAGCAATGCAACATACAAGACGTCAACAAATGGATAAAGGTGAGGAAGAGAAAATGGAATGAACACTTAGATAGGATAAGTCCAGATTACATAGTGAACATATGCAAAAATAACAAGCCGTATACAACAAGACCAGTTGGAAGACCGCCAAAAAGGTAAAAAGACAACCTACAGTCAACAACAACAGTCTGAATAAAAAAAAATAGACAAACAAGAAAAATCCTAGTTGCGCGTAGAGGAAGAAGAAGAAGAATTGAAGTTTTGGAAGCTTTGAAACATAACTTTAATTTTTGTTTTTCTGATTTTGATAGAATTGCAAACAATAAGGATACTGAAACAATTGACCCCATATTTTAAATAAAGATATATAAACTGCAAAGTAACAATTTTTAAAGAAAAATATGCTTAACTTAATTTTTGTTGGACTTTTATAAGAGTAAATTTGCTCATGGTCTGTTTTCAGTTTCAGTTTGGCACTACATATCTGTCCAAAAAAACGTTTTCAAAAATGAAATACACAAAGGACGCTTACAGGCCCAAATTGAGCGATAAGCATATGAAGTCGCTGCTTTTCGTATCCACAAGCAAATTTTATCCCCAACTCGGCAAACACAATTACATAAATCACATTAATTGTTGTAACTTATAATACATTTATGTAAAATATATAAAATAATATAAAAAATTACTTGTTGGATTTGAATTCAAGCAAATGATTTGTAAAATGTTTTACAGCAATATGCCGACACTTTCCGGTCCGCCGCGGGCCGGATTGACAAACTTGCGGGCCGGATCCGGAAGCCAGTTAAAGTATTTTTATTAACACTATTTACGTTTTTGTTTTACTTATTTATATATTTAATTTATTACATTTTAAAGAAAGAATGAATTATTTAGTAGATATCATCAGAATGAGCTTCATCACAAAAGCCACAAACTTGAATATCTTCATGCATTTTATTATAAAATGTACGCATTTCTATAAAACACAAACACAAATTATATATGTAAACAAATAAATATGTTAAAATGTGGTTTGTTCAATTCAAAATAGTAGATACAGTAATATTTTAACAGCATTGATGAATATAGTAAAATGGAATAAATTATTAAATTATTACATTCATATTACAATTGTTAAGTGTTTATTTGCATAACAACATTGATTTTGCGATTGGTGTTAGAAACATCTATAATTTGGCAAAGAATTATAATTTATATTTTTTTCTTGTGGCAATTGTATATATTCGTGCGATTTTAACGCTCGTGAATTAACACTCCGCTTGTCGATAAAATATTATTGTAACGTCTTTAAAAAATAATTATTATTATTAAGCAAAAACTTATATATTACTTTCATATAAGCATTGGTTACTTCCAATTTATATATTTATTTTACTATCATGAATAAAAATATTGTTATTCGTGCTAAGACAGTACATGTAATCTAATTTATTATCATATAATTTCTTTATTGTAATTGTGTTTACTTTGAGTTATTTTATTAAGAAGTTAGGCGATAAGTGGTGATAATAATTAATGCGTATGGCAGAAAATAAAAATAAATTACAATTAAAGCAATACAATAATCTACATTATTAATTTATTACTCGTCAGAGGTTAAATCTGCGGACAAGGTTAAATATAATTACTTACATTTATTCCTGTAAAACATGTAATCTATTTATATGAATGTTAATATTGCATATGAATTTTAATGAAAGGAGTTTCAATGCATTTCTTTAAAATTTCCGCTCAAAATATCAAGGTTCTCTTGCAGTTACCGATTGTTTAGCTGTATTATATATAAATTTTGCGTTATAATCGTGTGTCATAGGTTGTAGATGTAATTATAATTTTTAATATTGTGTTGAAACGTTTTTAATTCGAAATGCTGGCTAAATTGAAAGTTTATTAACGCCGCCGTGACAAACATATATTTAGAAACAGGATGTTATGGTGCGGAGGGATTCGTAATTTACATAGAAAATTGTTTAAGAGTTTAAAAACGCTTTTATACGTTGTCACCTCAACAGATTGGAAAATACGAGCGTAATAAATATTATTATGAAATGTTATGGTACGGGATCCGAATGGTTGCACAATGCGAGCATTAAATTGATTCGTATTTTATTATAATAATTTTTATTTCGTTTTTTGGTCGCTCGCCTCTCTCACTGTTTAATCTGTGGATAGTAAATCACGTTATGTTAACTAGACCAAATCAGGAATTAAGGTAATTTAGTTAGACAGGGCTCTCGCGGTGCAGAACATCACACATCCTGATGTGCGAGTTTAACGGCTGGGTCAGTGGCAGGTCGGGTCGTTGATGCAGATAATGATCTAATGAACGATTGATGATCAGCGTGACGTCACGCCACTGGCCTTCAGAGCACAATGCAGCTGATTAGATCGTGGCTCTCACCTCACGAGTACGGTGCGTCCTACGCACGAGCTCCTTAAGACACATCGCACCTCTCTTATTAACAGAAATTTATTTTACAATATAAGTCTGGGCCCAGATTGTTTCACACATTTTACATCATACTCTCTCTTGAGAAAATTTATAGGTCGAATTACCAAATATAGTGAGTTTAAACTTACTAACTACTTCTTGGTTTGAATTCATATACTAAAATAATTATAAGAAGAGTACTTATAGCTATAAAAGGACGAATGCCTATAATTAGTAATTGATTTAATAACGTATTTATGACAAATTACACAATAATAATTACCCTTCATAAAACAAACGACAAATAGAAAATTACAGAACGCCAAAAAACTAAGCATTTAAATAACTACATAATAATTAATTTGGAAATTTTTGTAGTAGGTTGTTTTATTATACAATAGCAATTTTAATCAACAAAAAAACGAGCTTCGAACAATTTAAATTTGAAGGTGCAAAATTTGTAATATTTATGTAATAAATTTTAAATTTGTACACAAGCCCGGTTGGAAAATTAATGCGACATAGAAAAAACTTAGCGGTACTTTGAGACAAAAAAAAATTGGTTCAAAAATTCATTTGAATAACTTTGGGCTGCATAACCCCAAAAAAGAAATTTGAGTAGTTACATATATCTCGTTAATTTATATGTCGAGTATAGTTAACCGGTAGGTTTTAATCAAGAAATAACATATCATATGCAGATAAGATACGACCTTTGACTTACTTAATTACTGCCAACCGTGAAAAATTCACTAAACCCAAGCAAGCTTAATTTGACCGCTAAATAAAATGGTCAACTGTTGGCGGCGCTGTCTACTATGGCGCATTTCTGTAAATTTTATAAATATTGCCCCATCTTTAAAAGTTATAAATATTACTAAAAAAATTAATACATTTTTAAATTCATTTTACAATAGTAAAAAAATAGCTTATATTAAAATTATAAATGCATATAGTGCAAGCTTCAGCAAAGGAAACTGAAAAAACAAGATTACATATTAGCCAACTTTATTTTATGCGGTTGTGCCACCCGTTACGCAGTTACGTTATCATATATTAGAGCTGCATGCTGGAGATTGGAAGTAGTTAATCAACAACGTGGATGCTTATCCGGGCTGCGATACAAAGACAATTTTGACCAGTCTGTGCAGTACAAAGCAAGCGCAACTGTCATATTTTTTATTGTTGAAAAAGTCTTAGTTTAAAACCAAAGTCTGATGGTTTAAGTTTAATCAGAGACTTGTCTACAGTGCTCACAATTAAGACAGAAGTTTATCAGAGTTTAGTATCATCGCCGATGCTTTTTAACTTGTATATAGTATCAGACATACTATGGCGTGATATACTTGGTGTTAAAATTACTCAGTACGCTGACAACACGGCATCATTTCAACTTCAAGGCTCTGAAAGTCATAATGCTAAAACTGCAAACTGCTTGTGATTCAGTTATATAAGGTACTGAAGAGTAAAAAAATGTATACTTTTATTAGAAATTATTTGATAACTCCGCCATCATAGATTTTTAGCCTTAGCTAAAAAAATCTTTGATAAAAACGCAAATTATTCAAAACCTGAGATATCTCGTCTTGCGGAACAAACCGAACGGTTTTTATAAAACAAATACTAATACCAATCAACATGTTTGCTGTATAAGGAGAGCTTGTTGTTCTTCAATCGCCACTACTCAAAATCAACACACAAGACTGACGCAAAAATATTATTTTTAATGACCTTTCAAAAACGTTACGTATAAGACACAGTTAGATAAGAAGGTTGTACAAAATGAGTGAAACTTTTTGGTGTTTACACCAGGGGGTTAAGTTAGTAAGCGTGAAACGCTTACCTTTTTGGGCGTCCCTTGGCGTACGGCTACTCATATATAATTAGTGAGCTAGGTCGTGGTGTTGTTAAACTAAGTTTAACGTATCACAGTCAGTTCAACACGCTGACTCCAACAGGCACAAAATAACTAAAAAGGGCTCTAGCCACTTTCCCTAAAGTGGCAAAGTCTGAATTATAATGAAAAGGAAATGCAGAGGAAATAGCAGCTGAACTCGAACAAAACATGTATTGTTACACATTTGTAATTAATGGCAAATGAACATTTGTATCGTATAATAAAGTTGTAGAACATGAAACTAAATTTGTAATAAGGTATTCATAAACACCTATGACCGAGAATGATTTCTCATAACAATTTGATATTACATTAATAACCAAAAAAAAAAAAAAAAATGCAGCGATAGCAATAAATACGTAGCACTGTTACCCAAAACAAAAGTTATGTTTAGTTACTAACCCGCTGTGTTGTTCAAACTGAACGATACATGCCAAACAAAAGCTTGTATATGTCCTTAGCTTGCAACAGACTAATCGAGGTGGTTACTATCCGCGCTATATAAATTTTGCGTTATTATTTATTGTTGCCAACAACAGAAATGTCAAACCTTAAAGATTCCGCCGAGAGTAAGCTTACTTACGCGTTACATAAAATAAGGTTTTAATTAATCTTCATTAAAACAAAAGTAAAGCAAACTACCAAAACACATTGGTACTAAGTGCACACCGAAACCGTTAGTTCTTCCAACCATCTATCGTTCAGCAAATGTTCACTAAACGTATCAACCGTTTAAATAAAACAAATGAATTTTTATATCAATAATGTACACCTAAACTGCTAAATGCACAACAATATATATGGTACCCACATAAACTACATACTTTAACATATTTTTGTTGTTAGTGCTGAATGAACAAAAACACATGTGGTACCTACGTAAACAAAACTAATTTAATATATTTAAATCTAACTAGTGCTGAATGCACAGAAACACAATACGCAGACTGGGCACGAGCCCACAACAGTTTTAATTTGGACGACTCGTCAGATCCAAATTAGTGCTGAAAGCACAAACACGTAGGGCATAAAAACGACTCCAACTGAGTGCTGACACACTCTAATGCCACTGATACATTAGCGTGAAGGTTCATTCATACTATATGGTTAATAATATTTGTATGCATCAAAGTGACATACTCAAAGGTTATATTTAATCTCTATAAAACATATCCTACGTATATAAATATTTAACTAATTAATTAATCTTAGTGTCAGTACACTGGGCATTTTAAAATAACAAAGCGCAAAACTGGACTTACCTAGTTACCAAAGTGTGGAGGTGGTAGCTGTGGACATGGATACTTCAGCGTGGAAACTCAACCAAGGTTCTTTGTTCACTTCGGCATGGAAATGGGAGATCACCGATGCTTGGCAGTGCAATGTAATTGCTCTTTCCGGATCCTTAATCCCATACAACATGAATGAGTGCGATCAACGCACGAGGATCTCAAGAGTATACATTTGTCGGCAGGTTATATCCGCAAAATAATAACGTGGTAATATAGCCACAGTTATAAGCCTAAAAGAAATCACAAATTGTAAAGCGGAAAATGCAGGATGACTTCTTTTGATGATGTTGAGGCTTGCAAAGACGTGGTAGACGTTTGCCATGCGGTCTAACTTCCGCTACCACTCGACTTAACCCTGATACGGTCAGAAAGGGAAAAGAATTTCATTTGCAATCCTAGTTTTGTTATCAACTTTGAAAGTCACAAAAAGGACTTTTGAAATCGGCGCAACGCATTTCTGAGTTGCCAGCTGCTGCCATCTACCGACAGGATACCTGCCGCTACTAGATAACGCCAATAGGTGGAGGTAGCACTACCAAATGCAACAAAAGTTTGCTGCTTTGAACTAACTTTAGTGATTTTGACAGTCAAAACAACAACTCTAATCTAACAAAATCCGCTTAAAAAAGCTCTAGTTACTGATTGTGATTATCGTGGTTAAACAATATTTTTGGTATTGGGGGTGAGTATAGTGTAAGATTTATTATTATATTATTATTAAATAATAATGAAGTGATACAGATATTTACAGTCCATGGTTGTGGAAATAGAAGTTAATCGTAAATTTTAATAATCCTATCTGGTCAAGTTAGCGCACACAGGACCAATAGGAATGAACTAATAATACTGGCTAACTTCTCCGTCTGGCCAAACTTCCTAATAAGCTAAGTATTATAATAACTTCTTATTTTCTAATTTAGCAAGTCGATCTTTATCACCAACAACCGGAAAATGTCTGGAATATGATGTCATATAACGTGATGAAAAATAAAACATTACAAGTGCTTATATACTTTTGAAAGTAAATCTGACACATTAAATTTTTTGATGATTTTCTTTCCTAGAAGCTAGTCATTTGCTGACATCTTTTAACTTTAATGCTCCCAACAAAAACACTAATCTGAAAAACGTTAAAAGAGTCTACCAAAAAATTAATAACTTCTTAGAAAACACTAATGACAACACACCGTTAAATAACATTTCTTCTATGCACCTTAAAGTGAGGTCATATAGAAATAATTTAAAAACATTCAAAGGTAACAATTTTTTACCAGCCCACTAACATAGGTTTTGACGGAAATACTGTAGTCCACCAATTAAACCGCGTGACTGACCACATTGTCAAACATTTTAGACTGATTAAAATGTCTTATCTAAATCTCAGAACTCTGGTAGTTAAATTTCTGAACAACGTTTTTATTTCGTGGTCTGATGCTGCCAAGTTTTTGGGCATCATCTTCGATAAAGGACAAATTGTTTGTACAGTCTATCTTAGACAAACTTAGATTGGCAAAAAACTTGCTAGTTTCAATACTTTGATAGAACAGCAGAATGTTACTAATGTTGCTTTGGAAAAAGATCCGGATATACACATAATATGAAAATTGGATGCAATTGCATCTTAAGGACAGAATTGTCAGAAATGGTTTCTTTATAAACCACCGCCAATCACTCAATAAAATCAAACTACCAATTGTGTAATAAAAACAGTACCGAACGTAATGAGCGGAGCCATCGGTGGGCTTATTGTTTACATCCAAAAGTATCCTCATCTTTGGTGCTGCTTTTAAAGCAAACAAATAATCATTTTGTGATAATTTTGGCGGCATAATTTTTTTTATATAAATTTCATTAATATGAACTAAGTTTGAAATAAATTGAGCAATTTTTACCATTTAACTTTTTTAATTATTAATATATTTTTACCAAAATAGCTTATTCAAATGTTGTTATTATACTCAAAATAATGCCGAAAACAGAAATGAATTATCTTAATTAACTTTTGAGAAAAGCTGCACGATAGTTTTATGGGACAATTTTCCTACCTTAATTGTTTTGATGCCTTCCAATGTTATATTTTACGGTAGTTTGTCGGAGAATAGAAAGTTTAAAACAAACAAAACTTGCAACAATTTTGTCAGACAGACAAAGATGAATATTCCTATAAAAAGTCTATAGAGTGTACTAACCAGTTTTTTCCTAAAATACAATCTCCAAACAGAAAGTATATGAACCTTACCGTTTTGAAAAACTTTCAGGTATAATCTTGGAGGAGTTTAATTTATAGATACTCATTTACATTTTAAATCAAAATAAAGTTGGCGTAGTTAAGGCAGATTACCAGTCAAGGTAATAACAACACTAAAGAGACATCAATCATACCAGAGGGGTCACCAACGCACATCATGGTCACATCGGCAGACAACCAGGAGCATATCAGTTACAATCACCGAAGCAGTTTTGCAAAACTTCCGATTAAACATCAAAAATAAATTGTGAAGCAACAGACCAAATCCGCAATACAGCAACAAAATTACAATAACAATCCCAGCAATAGATTGGTTAACTAGAGATGTGAAAACTACCTGCACATCAACAAAACACCCAATTCTCACGCCAAAGGAGCGGTACACCACCACTACGTGGACCACAAGCAATGGACACACTGCCCTTAAATTTGTAATTTAAGACGGACCTAGCCCCTCCTCAACGCTAATTTATTAAACAACGGTGGGTTGTACCTAAAAGTCTCTGAATGAAAAAACTACCACAACAGCCTTAAAACTTTTCCATATCTGGAAAACATCTCTAGGTAGTTTTCAAGACGGTAGACAGCAAGTCACAATAAATCCAAGATGTCTATGTACATCAAAGCTAGGATTTGGTGTATTAACAGCATCATCTCTGAGGTATTTTCTGCTTAGTGGGTTGATTTTAGGTCACGAAGACGACAACAAAGTAAATTGTGTCTCATATCTTTAGTTATTTTTGAATAAACGTAAAAATTATATTAAACTATTCTGGTTAAAAGGACACTCCAACTCAGTAAGAAATATCAAGTTCAACGGGTTAGCGCAAAGGTTCAATCACTAAAATGTGCAAACTTGAATCTTGGATTGCACCATCTCTTACAAACCTTACTATTTTACTAAAAGTGAACATGTTTCTAGCATGATTAAGGGAGGAGAATAGTTGCGCTATTATTAGGGTTCACAGCATCCAACTCAACAAGAAAACGGCTAAATATAATTGAATAAAGTTTTCACACATTGTAGAAAAAAGTTCAATCTGTGTCCTCAAATTTGTAGAAATTTGATGCATTAAGTCGTTTCTTTGCAATTAATTTTTAAAAAGTGACGTTTTTAATTAGTTCTTTATTAATTTTTTACTCGTTAACTATAACTTCAAATCTTTAACCAAAAACATGAAGACATAGAATATTGTATGTAGTTCAACATATAAAAAGAGTGATGACTAAAAATCTTATCGTTTGGATATTGAGTTGGTTGGCGTTTTGTCCTATAACAACCAATTTTAATTTAAAAACGGCGCTGTACGTGTCAATATTTTCCTAGAGAAAAAGGTTCACCAATATTCTCGTAGTTGTGATAAGATTTAATATTTTTCCATAACAATACTACTAGTGGCACCACAACAGGGCGAATTGACTAAACACGGCAATTCTCTAGCCTTAATCACTACGGCAGACAAGCAATAAGTGCATTAAACTCTAAAATAGTCAATTATTACTTGCGACCTTTTAGAAACTTGCATATTATAACAGTTTTTTTGACAGTGCTATGCCAACCTAAAATTAATAACTTACATGTTTTTCTAAAAAAAAAATAATTACTTTGTTTATTTGGGTGTTTTCTAGACTATGCACTGTATAAAATAAGTAAGTAGTTATAATTAAAAAATCGTAAATAATTGTATTGGAAATTATTTAAGTTTTTTAATTTATAAATGATTTTCATCTACAAGTGTATCGTAATGTTATAACATACTAAACTATAAATATTTTATACTTACGACACAATTGCAAAATAGAAGCATATTATGTAAAAAATCACTCCCATAAATTTAGTAGGATTGCATTACTTTATTAAATTTCTGTGCTTAAACATACATAACCCTATGGAATACAAATATTATGTATATGTAGATACGCGATTCGTCACACAATATGTTCATAAGGGACAATCCCAAAGTAAATATAATACGCGGCTTGTCATAAAATAATAGATAGAAAACCCTTCATTATCAATATCAATATTTGGTTAACATTCTATAATTGAACCTACCCAAGGGATTACAACGGTAAGCTAGAAAGATAATTCTGTTTAATTATATGTACAGTTTTTATATATGCATTGAAATTACCTAAATTATATTTATTTCATTACAAATGTGTAATACTTGAAAAGTTTTATCTTTGAAAATAAACTATACTTTATGTTTGTCACTAGATTCAAAAAACACGTTGACTACTATATCTAAAAAAATATATTTTTTTTAAATTAAAAATCAATTTAATTTTTTCAATGATTCTGGAATGTATGTTTTGCTTTTAATTATTTTGTCTTTCACTTTAAGATAGTCATTCATTAAACATTGAAAAAAATGATGGAAAGGTTTGAGTGCGCGTGTCTTCTTTGTCTACTTTATATAAAGTTGTAAAATAAAAGTGCTTTAGGCACGTGACTGAACTTTTTAGAATGCTACAAGAGGCCATCCTAGTACCAAGAAAAATAGAAAGCAATAGCTAAAGAAGCAAACAGTGGAACGCAGAGGAAAAGACAACATTGCGTCATAATAGCTTTTGACAAGCAAAACGCAATTAACAACGTGTTATGGGAAGCAATTATAGAGGCAACAAAAAAAAAAATGAACAAAAAAATTATCAAGATAATATGGAGCTACGTACAGGGTAGAAACATAGTGACCAAGAATGAAAGATTTAAACTGATCAAAAAGAAATCATAGGGCTCCGCACTAAGACCAAAAATCTAAAACCTAGTTTATAATGCGTTTGCAACAACATACCATTAGTAAGTAGAGCCGTAGACATAATAGTATTAAAAGTAAGACTAGCTGGCAACAGATATGACACAGATACAGATAATAAGTACAGGTCTAAATTAGAGGAACAGATAAGATACGGGAAAGAGATCAAAGTAATAACCGTAGGGAACAAAAGTACTAAGAAAAAAACTGAAGAGTTTGACAATGGAAGAATATAAAAAACAAACAATGAAAGTAAATTTACAAAATGAGAACCACAAAAAAAGAAAAAAAATGCAAAATAAAACCAAAAAAAAAAACGTTTACAAAGACTACGATATCAAGCAGAATTGCATAATAAAGAGGAAGAAAAATAAATGATAAAAGAAAAGCAGATTAACTAAAATAACAAAGCAAATGCCAAATAGTAGATAACCCATCTCCAGGTTGATAGATAACTTTTGAAATATTTAGATGGAGATACGAGGATACCACAAGAGGTAAAACTTACAAATTTAGGATTGCCAAAAGGACTACAATTAATGAAACAGCATAAATTGTTTATGAAAAAGAGAAAATGTGACAAAGAAAAAGTGAACAAAAACCTAAGAAAACTAAGAACGGATCTGAGAACTAACTAAATAATTAGAATAAACAGCACATGGTTTGGAAAAACAAAATAAAATGCACAAGTTCATGTCAGAACAAATAATAGGATAGAAAACACAAATAAGAAAATCCCGTCTTAAACTAATGCTAAATCTAGACTATATTGACAAGGACAATATAAAAAACAAGATTTACGCAGAGAAGAAAACCGAAAGATAATGCTATGCGTCAGTCATTTTCAAGGGCCACTTGCTGAGGCCTACATCTTATTACGTAAAAAAAAAATCTTTTCAAGTGGCTAATGATTCAATTTATTAACAAGTATCGAAATAACGTACATTAAATACCAAAAAAATGGGTTTCTAATCAAGACTACAAAACTTGAAGTCATAAAATAAATTGTTTTAAAGTAAGGGAATGCTTTCTAAATGGTAAAACTTTTAGCATACAAAAAAATTCTATACGACACTGCAACTAACAATCTAGAACAAGTTGTAAAAAAACATCAGCATGGTCGCTTTGCTATCGGTCTAAAACCGTAAAAAACATAGTGTATAAATGTATAAAAAGATGTGATTAACAAAATTTTTTTAAATAATATTTTATGTGGTAAGCGCTTCTTTGGGCACAAATGTATAAATTAAACAAAAAAGATTTTGTTTATATTATTAGTGTATATTAAAACCATACCGACCGCTACCTTGATTTGTAGTATTTTAACAAAAACGGCAACTTCCCCTTCATCGCTACTTCTACAAATAATTTGGTAATTTATTTTTTTACCAGTACATTTAGAAAGGATTAAACTATTTATTACGCGTTTTAATAAACAACGTTAAAATATATAGATTCAAAACGTAACAAATTACTTAGCATGTAAACATACGAAAATTCCCATCAAATCATTCTTTAACATTTTAGCTGCAGGCGCCTATTTACGTTTTTTGTCTATGTGCCATTGCTGCTGTTCACGTTTATGTACGTTTACGATTTGCCAAATTTGTTCTGTGAGTGTTTACCTACGTACAAAGATTTAAAATGTCCGCAAAAAAGTTAAAAAGCTTGGTGATGGATTGTGGATTTTTATTTAGCGTCTTACTCTACGAGCATTCAAAACCACGCTGTGAATACGTATTTCCTATAAAATATAAGTAAAAAATAAAATAAGTAAAGCAGATGATAAATCAATATATTTTTAAATATTTAGTGAAGTTTTTAACTTTATAGTTCTTTAGATTCCACCATAAAAAAGTATTGCAATGAACTGGTGCTATGTTGTTGCTGTTCACGTTCTAGGCCATGCTAACGCCACACTACAAACGCGCGTTTGTATTCCCAACGCCACAACAAAAGGGTTAAAATAATTGCATTGCAGATACTTTGTAAAATGAATTCACATCTCTCAAATGTCCAAATCAATAATATTATAATACTATGAGAGAATAACTAAGTCGCAAACATTATTAAAATAGCAAATGATAAAATAAACAGTTAGTGTGGCAGAAGTCTAAAATGAATTCTTTTTACTTAGATTTTGTTCTGCCTATAGAACTAAACTGTAAGAATGCACACAAATCTATTTTAAATAATTAATTAATTAATCCTTTTTTTAATTTTTTTTTCAGCTCTTATTTATCTACGCTTGGATGTTATCAAATTTTGTCATGTCTTCTGGTTTTGGGCAGTTTGTATCTATTTTTTTTGGAGTCTTTCCACGCTTCTTTTTGTGTCTCTCGGGGCCATTGCTTCAATCTATTTGTCCATCTGGTATGGTCCTGCCTTGCTACAGCCCAAATCCACTTCAGTTGTGCTATTCTCTTAAGGACGTTGGTTACCTGGCTCCTTTTTTGGATTTTCTTGTTTTTGAATTTGTTTTCCAATACTGATTCCCAGCATGGCTTTCTCTTGTTGGGTAGTTAGTAATTTATTTGTTGTTTTGTTTGTAATTGCCAAGGTCTCAAGACCGTAAGTTAGCACTGGTAAGATACACGCTTCGTAAACTTTCCTTTTTAGGTTGATTGGAAATTTGTGTGATTTGAGTATGAATTGCAGTTTCCCAAACGCCGCCCAGCATTGATTTATCTTCTTCGCTATTTTGGTAGTTTAGTTTTTTTTGCCTGGCTGGATTTTATGGCATAGGTAGATGTATTTGTCTACGGTCTCAAGTATTTTATTTTTGATGGTTGCCTTAAATTCGTTAAATTTTAAATTTGTAAGCCGGTTTTTTCCCTTACGCCTTAAAGTGGTACTGATGATAACTGCTGCTCTCTATCAGGGGTATGCTATTAACTGGCGGCATTACTCGCCATGTCATGGTTCTTTTATTAGATTTGTGTAGTACTTATTAGAGGTTTTCCAGGGTTTACTAACTACGGCCTCTAGAAGCCGCCGTTGTTTGGTTGGGGACTGCTTATTTCTGTATTTGCAGCTAACCTCTATATTCGTCACCTGTAACCTTACTAGTAGTCTACAACTTAGCTTTAGCTTATTAATCATTATCTTTGGGCAAATTTACAATCTTGCAGCATCAGTAGACACATATACACAGAAGATGAGTAGGTATAGCGACACAGCAGATTGAAATATAAATTTGCAGTAGAGGGCACCGCGTATACATCAATTTTAATTGATTTGATATTCTGTCAATTTTAATTTGTTTAACCTTAAATTATGAAAACGCCAAAAACTAGAACCAACAAACGTTTTTTTTTTTAATTTGGTTTTATGTTGTTGTAGATTTAATTGCTAATTACCAGGACTTTGCTATAGAGAGGCATAGTTACTAATTTATATAATGTTTTTGTTGTGATATCTTCATTACTGTGGAATATAGTAGTAGACATCCAAATTCAATACTTAAATGACTAAGATCTCTACACAATTGACGTTGCATATAACATAGCACTTCTTCTAAGTAGCAAATTTGAGCAAATACTTTGCAGTCTAATGTTTTTGCATTTTGGCTTTAAAATTAATAGAAAGTTGATGCAATGATCTCTTACGGTTAACTCTAAAAAAAACAAAACTGGTACTTTTTACAAAATAAAAGAAAAATTGTCAAAATCAATCAATAAGTTAAAATTCTTAAACACTTCACTAACGATGTTAATTGAGGCATGTTTAGCAACAAGCTTACTGAGGACCTCATCTAAATATAATATGTAAAAACGTATATATGTTCTATTGGCAATGTTGGTAGGTTCTTAGCAAAGCATGGGAAGATAGTACTGTAACTATACATGGCAGCTGTACGACTTATGTTTACTTATGACCCACTAAAGTGGTGACCAAAAACTACGTTAAAAACGTCCGTAAACCATCTAAATTAGTTGCAACAAATAGCATAACATGCGGCATGCTAACGACATCAACTAAAAAAAAACTTTTGTGTCTGTGAGTGCAATCAGACATTTTGCTATTGCTAACATGGGGATAAGAACAAACTTTTTTAGATTTTTAATAATAGTTCAAAATTTTTTTTATTATTTTAAGATCTGGAGCGGTAGTGTACTCTCAAAACCTAGACATCATAATATCTTTAGACACAAAAACGTGCAAATTCTAATTGACAAAAAAGTAGCAGTTTTAGCTGTAAAAAAGCTCAAAATCACATTAACAACTCATTTAAATAGTTTTGAACTGAGATGATGATGACATTCTAACAAAGTAAGCAACGTTAAGGTTGATGAATTGGCGCGCAAAACGTCAACGCTCAAGATGTTTGAGCCTAAATCCTAAACCGTATCAATACTAAAAAGCTTCAACAACCCATTAAAAGCAAATAAATTTATAGTTTTTTTAAGTACAATGATACAACAACCCGGGCTGTAGATAGGCAACAAAAGCAGTGATTGATCCAAATTTTTAAACGGGGACTACTACTTGCAACTGTTTAGAAAGAACTTGCAAACTATTACAGACATTTTACAGGGCAAAACAATCAACTAAGAAAACACATGCATACTATGGGCATTGTAGACAGCGCAATATGTAAAGGTTGTATGTTAGGAAATTGCTGGTTTGGCATAGCCAACATATAGAAAACTCCTCTAAGCAACGTTCTAGCATGCATCCACCACATTGATCTTTAAGTGCAGTGGAATTAGTTTCACCTTTCAACTCAATCAAGAATCTAAAAATGTTTTTGTTTTTATTGTTCCAATAAATGCTATATTTTTTGAGTAATTGTCCGAAGCTTTCTATTACATTTTATTAAAATTAAGGTAAATATTGTGCTTAAAGTAGGTTGATAAATCTATCTTTAGTCTGCAAATAAATATTATTGTTCAGTTTTTATCAATATATTTTTGTTATTTTGCTTTAAACTTAAACTTAAATTGCAAAAAAAAAATTTAAGTATGTACTGTGTATTTAATTTAACAACAAATATAAACGCTATAATCTAGTAGGTAAAATAAAGTTCAAACTGTGTGGTTTGCGAAAGAAATATAGAAATATGATATTGCTTGTTGGGTTGAATGCTACTATTTTTAAAACGTTTGAAGAGGACAATATATTCTGTATTGAGGTTAATGCATTTTGATGGGTATTCTAAAACTCTTAATAGCGACATGATCTTGATGCACCACTACAAACAGCATTTTCATCAAATTGCTAAGTAAATATCACACAGAACATATAAATTAATAATATAATTTAAAAAGTAATAATTTATTTTTCAAACAATTCCTGCACTTCTAATAACTACATGTTTGTTTTTAAAGTAACTTATGAACCATAATTAATAGTAATTGATTTGAATAAAAAATTTATTAATGTAAGACATATTAACTAAAATTGATTTAATTTAAAAAAATATATAAAATTAAAATTATATTTCTATAATATTTCATTAGCCACTAATAACGCTCCCTATTTGCATATAATAAAATCTACGTGCATCTACAAGCATCATCTTTGTACAATTAATTATATAACATAATGAACGACGTGTACAAGACATACTATTTATTTCCAGTAGAATGTTACAGTAAACATGCAGAAAACGATGACGTTAACAAATGTAATTGAAAAGTAAACCACTAACTAGATAGATACAAATAATAAATTAAATTCTGTAATGCATTCACCAAGTCTTTCAAGAATTAATTTCACTTCACTAATCTGTATACCTAAATGCAGACACTAATTAAGTTGTGAAACGGTAAAGTTCAACATAATTTATATAAGGATGATATGAATAGAAATATCCAATATAAACAAAATTGTAAACATACATTTATAGCCATATAATGTAAGTGGGTGGATTTAATTAGAATATATTATATTCATACAATTTTCTTGTTGATAATGATGATATATGAGTGTAGTTAACATTTAACAAACTAAAGAATAAATTTATAGCATTATGCTACTTTAATTATGTATTAAATTCTAATATTTGCATTTTTATGTTTGAACAAAATTTAATAAAAAATGTATGATTTTTTTATTACATAATATGTATATGTTCCAACATTTAATTTCAATGTTAGTACAGCATTTGGAGCAAACATGAATGCGGACTTGTGTTTAGTCTGGAAGTGTATAAAAATAAATATGCTTCTCGAAAAAATAACTGCCTTTTATTACTAAACAAGCAGCTTTTTAGAACTCTAGTTAAATATGGCTAACCATAACGAGCTTTAATTAAAAGAATTATTACTAGGAACAATACATTTGAACTTTTTAATTGAGCTTTAAGGGCATAAAATAAAGAACATATTTGAATTTTAATTAATTAATTTAGTTAATCAAATATTAATTGATTGGTCTATTATAACTTTTTTTTTAATTAAAACTAGTTGCTTCATATTATTTATAAA
The DNA here is from genome assembly GCA_963932245.1 of Tachinus rufipes. Classification (NCBI taxonomy): domain Eukaryota; kingdom Metazoa; phylum Arthropoda; class Insecta; order Coleoptera; family Staphylinidae; genus Tachinus; species Tachinus rufipes. The sequence continues at coordinate 93,368,413 of OZ010743.1, forward strand.
TGTTATCAACTTAATTTAATTGTACAAAAATGAATTAATCGATATTTAAACATCTGTCGGTTATCCAATGAAGTTTATGTACATAGTTTATCAGAATAATTATTAATGATTGACATTTAATAGATAAAACAAAGTGTCACTGATTGTGTTATGCATTTATAATTTTTAATGTGGGAAAAATTGTCTATTTGTGATAACCCCGAGTATAGTTGTTGACTTTTTATACAAATTATCTCAGTAATAATTAATTTATTCTAATTATATGTTATCGTTCAATTATAATGAAAAAGGCTCCGTTTGATCTTAGGTAAATAAAAAGTAACATACACATGTTAGAAAGTAAATTCCAATTAATGATATTTTTACAATAATTGTCGGGTTTTGCCACAATTAGTTTAATTATCTATTTTACAACAACACATAATGTAATAAAATGGTAGCTTATCTAAATTGAAATTTAAAATAATACTATGTTAAAATTTTAATCTTTAGCAAATCTAAAAAAAATGTTTTTAGATAAATTTTTACATAAAATAAATAATAATTTTTAAATCGATAACTTCATTTGTACCTGGTAAACATTGTTACAATTTCAATCATTCTTTTAACAGTTGATCAAACTAATATAGACTAAAATGGCTTAAAAATAAGATGACTAGAACTATTGAATAAAGAAATATTAAGAAATTTTTTGAACAATTCTCAGTTACGTGAATAGTATCGGAATATTACTCTAACTTTGTTTTCTGCAAAACTGTGTAGCATATAGAAAACATAAACAAACTTCTTATTGTTTTATACAAATTTTTAGAAAACCTAGTTACCACAAAGGTTGTTAAAGCTTTTAGAGGCGACAATGTGACCAAAAGTTTATAGCAAAAAACAAATACATTATTGGTTACATAAAAACAAATAGTACATTAAGTACCAAGGGCAGGAAAGCACTGTTTGCAGCACGCCGCTGTTTGTCCGCCCGAGTAAGCAAGGGCGGCAAGCAGCAAAGTACTGCAAACGCTTTCTTGCCCGTAGTGCTTATGACTGTTTTTTGCCTGCCTCTGTAAGAAAACAATAACAAGTTACAACTTCATTAATATTATTTAAAAAAAAAATTGTTTAATACTTCAAGTGTCAATGTTTTTTTCTTTAAAGGTTAATGTTTAAATTGTCAAATATTGTTATAACGTAACCAAGAAGTTTTGTAATACAATCACTCTACACTAGATGTCAATAGTTCTGTCTTTTGTATATAATATTATCAAATTTGGCAAATATTAAAAAAATATTATTATTAAATAATGTAATAAATTAATTTAATTTAAATTTGTAATTAATAATACTTACTTTTAATTAGTATAATTAAAATTAAGAATTATATTCAATAAAAAATTTATTTTTTTAACTAGCGCCAACTGTGTTTTAAAAGGTAAAATTCTTTGTCTCCCGCTAAGGGTTAGCGGGAGACAAAGAATTTTACCTCCCTAGGGAAGGAAAACTTACTTACTCGTTAACAGTCAACTTGTTACAAACTCACTCTTTTTGTGTCACTATCAATAAGGAAATTCCGCCTGAGATACCACTGGGTGGATTGAGTAACTCAAATGGTGTCACTGCCGGTCCCAAGCCCAGATAAAGAAGGAGAGTTTGAAGGCAAGGTTACCAACCTACCCTCTGTAAAACAGCACATACGCTCACAGAACCAAAAAAAAGCTTCCAAACAGGGCGGACACAATGTTGACGAACCAAGCGAGTATAAGGAAAATGAGAGGAAAGAAAATAAAATAAAAGATAAGACTAGAATGTTGGAATGTAAGATCATTTAACGGAAAAGATCAAGAAATAATTTTAGAATTATAACATCATAAAATAGACATCTGTGCCATATCAAAAATAAAAAAAAGAGGAAAAGATACCGAACAGTACAACGACTATATTTTAATCTACTCAGGAAAACCCAAAGACACACGAGCAGCGTCAGGTGTGGGAATACTCATTACCTATGTGTTTAAAGACTCTATAACCGATATCAAGTACAAAAACGATAGAATGCAAATAGTTTTGCTTAAATTAGAAAAACATCTTCTGCATATAGTATCCGTCTATCCACCAAACACAAGAATGTCAGCTAAGGAAGCCAACGATGTTTACAAACAGCTGCAACGGTTAATAGAAGCAATACCGTAACAAGAAAGCATAATAATAAAAGGTGACACAAATGGAAAAATAGAGATGGAAATAATACCTAGAACCAAGAACGCACACAATGAGGAAACGGTAAACGGGCGAAGAGAAAGGCTTGTAAAACTTTGTGCTCACCATGAATTAAAGATCAACAATACATATTTCAAACACAACCCCCAACACAAAATCACATTTCAGGGAAGCAAAGGTTTAACGTCTACAATAGATTACATAATAACAAACAGAGCTATTAAAGCAGAGCAAATACAGGACGTTAGATCACTAACATCGGCAAACACTAGATCAGACTATAATCTTGTAATGGAAAAAAATACCATGAAAAAAACACCAGTCAACAGAAAGAAACAGAACAGCCCAACAATAAAGTTTATTATTGAGTCACTCAAAACAGAAAGCACAATGGGTTTATACATACGACGACTCACCCAAAAATTAGAAAAAGCACTTATCTTCTAACAAAATACAGTAAACTGCGCATGGGAGATCCTACTGAATAACACAAACCAAGCAGCGGAGAAGGCACTTTTTAAAAGAACAGTCAACACAACGACAAACTACAAAAATAAAAAGCCTTGGTTTACACCAGAGGTAAAGCTACTCGCCCAAAAAAAGAAGCAGTCCCATCTAACATATCAAGCAAATAAAACCCCAAGTAACTATATCAATTATACAGAAACGAGAGACAGAGTAAATAACAAAATAAGAAAATAAAAAAAGAGCACTGGAAAAACTTTAGTAGAGAAATGGAAAGCGATTTCCACGAAACCCAAAAACGCATCTGAAAAATGCTTAGAGCAACAAAAAGAGATGTCAATAAAACAGTTTAATTAAATAGCATCTCGGCAGACAAGTAGACCACCTACTTTAAAGACCTGTATACAAACAAGGAGGAAGAACAAAGACCTGCGGAGCGGCGGCGAGGCAGAAGACATCGAGGATATAGAACAAATCACGGTGGAAGAAGTCATATCAAAAATGAAACATCCCAGGCCCGGATAACGTTTTCTACAAACTACTTAAATGTGGAGGAGCAGTGCTGGCTGAACAATTTGCCAAACTGTTTAACAAAATACTGAAGAATGGAACTACACCAATGACCTAGAAAAACAGCAAAACAATCCCAGTATTCAAAAAGAAAAAAACCTTAGATCCTGTGAACTACTGAGGAATATGTCTTTTGGATACATTCATGAAATTATTTACCCGTATTCTGCAGCAACGCATTAACAAACACACCATTATATGTAAAGAACAGCAAGGGTTTCGGAAAAACTGGTTGACGGCCAATGCAGTGTTTGTTATCAGATAGGTCGTGGAAAAAGCAATAGAATACAATAAATCAGCCATTCTGTACTTTATAGATTAAAGTTGGAGGACGTTCTAAACCGCAGAGGAACACATCCAAGCATCATCAAGACAATTAGACAGCTCAACACAAGCAATACCACAGAAATAAGAACAAATTCAATAACAACAAAGAAAATAGAACAAAACACGGAAGTACGACAAGGCGACAGCCTCAGTTCATTGCTCTTCAATATCATAATAGACCAAATAATAAAACAAGTGCATAAGGTAAGCCATGAGTACAAGATGGAAAAACAACAACTTAAGATTATCTGCTATGCTGACGCAACGCTATTCGCAAACACCAAAGACAGACTACAATAGCTCTTACAGGCATTCAACAAAGAAGCTGCAAATGTTAATATAAAATATCAACTACTAAAACCAAAAGATGGTAATTGCCAGAGAACCATGCAGTTGCCAGCTAGAACTAAACAACAAAATAATAGAACAGGTCTTTGAGTTTAACTACCTGGGAACAACAGTATCACCTTACGGTGACCTCAAGAATGTTGTACAAAACCAGATCAACAATTCAGCCAGAATAGCAAGAGCATTGAGAACAACGATCTTAAAACATTTATGCATATCAACTACAACCAAAGTCAGAATATACAAAGCATGTGAAATACCCGTAATGACATACACTGCAGAAACACGTGCCAACACAGCCAAGACCAAAAGGATGGCGTGTACCAATGAACAGAGAAAGCAATAACGGAAAACACACTCAAAGATCAAAGAAAAAGTAAAGAAATTTGAGAAGAATGCGAGACAGAAGATGTAGTAAAGTGGAGATCACAGACTAGCAAAAATTGCGCAAAACGGAAAACCAGCATCAAATCGACCACCAGGACAACCACCAAAGAAATGGAAAGACAGTTGGTTGTCAGAATCTCAAAAACACGTGCAATGAGGATAGAAAAAAAAAACAAGGCTTCTGGATAGAAAAAAAAGAAGAAGAAGATCAATGAGGAAAACAGAGTTAATATGCAACAAAATTTGTATTTATTTTACCTACCTCTCTTAACATGTTTTATGTTTATATATATATTTTTTAGTATACGTAAATTACCGTAAAATGTACGTACTTTACAATTACAAGCAGCAATGTGCACTCTAAGCAAACTTCAAATGTAAATTTTGCACTAATACTACTAATGGTAGAGCACTTGCATATCATGCGAGCAGTCCGGGGTTCGATCCTCGAAATATGACTGAAATGATAACTTGCTCTTTTTCCACCAGCGTGGTTCGGAAGTCACGTATTAAGCTGTTGGTCCCATCAAACCACTTTAAACAAGTCGTAGACTTACTGTGGCGATGTAAAATAGCCGTAAAATGCATAAAATGCAAATAAAATCCTTAAATTTAACTTTTAAATGCGGTACTTAATTTACATTGATAGTGACTTCCTTGAAATTGACTTTTGGGTAGCTAGATTGAGCAAATACTCCATTGCGCCTTGATATGGTACTGGTAATTTATCCGTCAGTTTTTTTTTTTAAACGAATCGGTTATTATTAAATTAATACAAATAAAGCTCCCGCCAAAGCGAGATTTAATCTAAGATCCGTTATCTTCAAGCTGAATTCAAAATTGCGGCTAAAATTTATTAAAGATTGTGTGTTGTATATGAGAAAAAACATTTGAGCACTGCAAAAGCTGTGCAGAATTTTTCAGAAAAAACTTAGCACCAAGCGTTTTTGTTTTGTTTACCAAAATAAATAGAATGGTTAGGAAAGCAGCGGTTCAATAGTAACAAAGAGCTAACAACAATATTGGCTGACAATCCAGGCGGCAACGTGGAATGAGGATGGTATAGAAAGGTGATGCCCCGTTACAATAAATGCTTAAGCAACTGGCAATTACGTTGAAAAATAGCTTACATGTATGAGTAACTTTTGTGTATAATAAAACTTTTCTTATTTTCTTAATTTGTTTTTGTCAACTTAACAAAACTTAAAACAATTGACCTTGTTATACAAATTTATGCACCAACAATGCTAGCAATAAACCTGACAGAAAAATCTTTTACAAAGGCTTTGATAATGCTTTACAATTTGTAAAATAGACAATAACACTATAATTTTGGGAAACTTTAAAGACAGAAAATAACATTTTAAGAAATCAAATCGATTACATTACATTAAACAGAAATAGCTAAAACCTGTTAAAACTTTCTCAGTAGCAGACATTGGGTTTAATCACAATACAATAGTACCAATAATCAACCAGGCTTAAAAAAAATAATTAAAAACAGTGCCAAAACAACATTGACAAAACATTATTAAGTCAAGAATTCATCAAAGACGTAGTCCACAAACAACTAAATAATTTTGAAATGAATTAATAATTTAATCAATCTAACAATTACAGTGGCCAAGTGTCAAGCACAGACAATTGTTCAGGTTCTACAAACCTTGTCAGTGTGCCGTGTAAGACTACGGCATTGCATGATAGCAAAAAACAAATTTGACAAAATCATGTGTTTATAAATAATAATAATTGATGATGTAAATAATCAAACAAACGACTGTAGCTCCAGCTAGTGCAATTTAATACTAAATGTCCGCATAAATTAATTTTAACAAAATAATTGTTTTACAACTAAGCATAGCAATAAAGCAGACAACAAAGTCCAATTGCAATTGCAAAAAAGGAAAAAAAACAAACATGCATACAAACACTTCCAGAAAATAATTAGATAGTGAATCAAAAACGCAAAAGCACTGTACTTTACCAATTAGTGCAAAAAAATTAAAAAATTAAAAACTGCATATGATTTTTTTAATATGCACAAAAAAGTCAAGGAAGCTACAGGAAAATAACAGATCAATAAATCTACCAGAGTATAAAAGACCCATGACCACATGTAATTAAATAGAATATGTTATTTTTTAAAAGTATATAAACTAGTTGATTATAATCAGTCAAATAAAAGTAAAATTACAATTCAAACAAGTACAAACGGTCTTTAATAAGATAAGCATAGTTTTGTACTATACAGATCTGAATTTAACTCTAAGAACTTGCTTTCTAAGATGCTATGTCTTTTTTTACTGTTGTAAGGTATAGAAACCAAGACATTAAACAAATACAAAAAAAACAACTCAAAGCTTTTTTGATGTGGGTCTACAGAAAAATATTAAAAGTTTTATGTACAGAATGGTAAAATAGTGAAATATTCAAACAACTAAATAAGTCTACGAATATTCTTACTACCATCAAAAGACAAAAACTGGAATATTTTAGGCAAAATACCGTCTATTGCGGAACATCATACTAGAAAAAATAACTGGTAAACGAAGGCCAGGCCGCAGAAAAACATCATTTAAAATTGATGATTCAAGTACTCCGTTTGGGCTTGCCGTCATAGAATGAGAATAGCTATCTTGGTAACAAATGTTTTAAAAGAACATGATACGTGAAAAGCTATAATTTGCATAAAACAGTTGCACAAAGAAAAAGTTTTTGAAAGCTGTTACACAATTTTAAAGAGTGTGAGAAATGCAAACAGACAAAAATTATTTGAATTTTAAGATATTGTGTAGCTCTGATTTTCTGATTTTGGTTACATTAATTTTTGCTTGGGATATAGGATTAAAGATTTTACAATCAATTTTAGGTTGAAAACTTAAAGTTTTGCTTACCATGCAAACAGCATTATTTAAGATTTATTACAAGAATGATTTAATAAAACCTCTACTAAGAAGATATAATTAAATATAAGTTTGTTGCCCGTTAGCCTATACTAAAAAAAAATTCTAACTATAGTAGATATTAACTTAATAAAGTTGACAAACGATATATTTATCATCCGATTTTACTAGCAAAATCACAATATAAAATCTGCTAATTATAAATATTAATAATAAATCTGCAAAGAACGTTAACTTTGTGTGATGCAACCATTTCAATTTGACAGTGAACGTGAGAGTATCTTCTAAGAATTTTAAAGACATCTTAGAGATTAGCAAATATAGCTCTTCCTTGCATTTATTTTGTTTTTGAAGCAATTATTAAAGAAAACTATTAAAAAAATGTAAATAACTAACTTAACACAATTTATTACGTTTAAAATTGTATCTTATTTTGATTTAATCAATACATTTTTAGATTTGTCTAAACATTATATGAACCTGCTGCAATAAGTTTATTATCTTAAACAACGTTAGTTTTTTATCATTAAATATGCTTGGGTAATTTAAATATTGTTATCACAATTATTATAAAACTTTTTTTAATGTTTCTAGAAACTACACTGAAACATTCTATATATTTTTTGTTATTCTTTATATCTTTGTAAACATTGTTAAACTTTGATATAAGAATATTATTCTCTTTCTCATCCTGATTTACGTCTTCGAGTTTCTTTTTTTATTTATTTTGTACAATAAACTTTTAATATATTTTATAAAAATTGTTAAATACATTTTATTTGTTCACTATTATTATATAATTTTAGTATGAATAGTAATTCAATAATTCAGCATAATTTTATCTCTTTCACAATTTTATTAATATATGTGTAATTAAATATACGCACAGATAATTGTGTTGATAATGATACCCACCTATAAATAATAAACAGACAAATATTTTTGCCGTGTATATTTAACGAGCTATCAGATATTGCCCAAGTGAATCGAGCTGAAAGGTGACTTCCCACGTCAACTATTTATTTCTACAATCGGCTAATTAGAGGTTATTAATATGATATTGCCTTTTTCGGGCCGCTCTAGGTTAATAATTATTTGATTTCACTTAAATCATTATTTGGATATTTATAGATTATAGACATGTTGTGTCAATAAATATCCATTATTATTGCAGTTAGAAAGAAAAAAGTATAATTAATATTTTATACGTTAAGTGAATTAAAAGGATATTATAAATAAATAATTATGTATGGGTTAAGTGAGTTCACATTCAATAAAAATCCAAGGGAATGGGCAGTATAAAAAAACATATAAGTCGGGAAATCAGAGCTTGTTCAATGAAATCAGAAAACCATAAAGTGTATCCTCTATTATTTACGGATCCAATTAACTTGTTTACTCTTGGAATTCGAAGAGTAAACACTTAATCTTTAATATTTCATACACGAAACGTAGAAATGAGAATATGATTTTATTGAGGGTAATATATCAGAGTTTTCTTCATGAAATATGATCATGCAAACAGCTGGCCGTGTGATAAATAATGCGTAAAGAGAAATGAATCATTACTATGAAAATGAACGGATATGAGGACTTTCATGCCATCTATACGCCGCATATACACATAAACGTTTATAAGCTCGGTGAGAATGTTGGATGTAACACGCTGAAAAAATAATTTTAATATGGTCAAAAATCATTTATTTTTAATTTTAGATTAATTGAAATATGAAATAATTGATGTGAATTTAATGTAATAATAATTATTTATAATTGTAATTTTTGTGTTGATTAAAATGTAATAATGCATTTATGATGCTGGTTTTAATTAATTTAATGGTCAGTTTTACAATGAAATAAAATTATATTGATTTAATAAAATATAAATTTATTTTGATTTCCAGTATTGTAGTGAAAACAGCAACCTTGGCGTCATTCCTAATTTCACATATAATTTGATAATCTATTTATTTTTTTACTAGTACATTCAGAAAGGATTAATATTTTTTTACTTAAATTATGTTTGTAAATATTAAAATGCGTTTAAAAGTACCTTAAAACGCATTTATTTCTATATTTGGATACATTTTTTCACTCAGTTGGGTGAAGCGCTTAACTCAAATCTTGGTGCATAATTTATCACAGATTTGAGCCTCAGCTCCGGCAGAAAATTTTAAGTAATTGTATCATTTATTAAATCAGGACGTTAGTCTAATATGTGATTAATGTCCATTTAACCATAATTACATATAAAATGTAATACTAAGCCTTGTCAATATCTACAGCGCTTTTGTTCTCTTAATTAAAGAGTGCGATAGTTTACATTTGTGTTTTCAGGTACATATTCAAAGGCAGCTTGTGCGACATCAACACAAGCGTAAGCCCTTAAATATCGGTGTTAATGTGAAATTTTTGTTTTGCATATAATTCTGCGGTGTATACGAAGGCTTCTTTTAAAAGAGACCATGAATGGACCCGTACCGTTTAAAACAAAAGCGGTTCCCATTTTTCAATCCGTTTTTGTACTATTTATATACAACCGCGGAGAGTCTGGGTGTTTATCAACAATATCAAGAAACGCGCTGTGGATTGCGTCTAAGGATTTCAACCGGGATTTTTTGGAACATGAGTATACCGCGTAGCTGTTCTTGGCTTTGAACAAAACCAGAGCCTTGTGCAATTGCAAGAGTACCTCTTTTTGCAAACCCATGTTAAAGTTAGTCAAGCACTTAATGACCAATTCATCAACATGTGCGCAAATGAGAAGGGTGCTACTGAGCATAAGCGCTAAGAAACGGACTGTTTTGATGCACGTGGTTTTGGTTTTCCGTTAAACATGTGCGAGGTCCAGGCACGTGGGTTTTATTATAGAGCAGCAAAAACCACTCGTTTTTGCTTTTCTGTCTACTTTGTCTGTAGTAATCTGTAGTTAACCTGTTATGGTTGGTCTAGTATTTCTCGTAATGAAGATCACTAAGTTGTCAACTTACAGACATTTATCTACAAGTGTTTATATTATAAGTATATATAAGTATTATAATTTTAAAAGGGTGACGCTAATCTTTTGGAAACACAATTTTCTTGACATAACGATTTTTGTTTTAAAAATAATATGTCTGATTGTCAACACGTAGCTCTCCCATAATCTTGCTTCTTTTTCAGAGCCACACAAATATTGTCGGTCTACTAGGGAACCGACAAAACAGCTGACCGCTGGACTTTGGTATAAACATTTTTGCTGCTCGGACGACACAATTAGTGAAAACTTTTACGGCGGTATGAACATCCTTACCAGTTGACTCTGGTAGGACCAGACTGGCATAAAAACTTTGCCAATGTGCGCCGTTGAGACACTATTTACGGAAAACGGACTGTCTGACCCGTTTGCAATAGCAAAATAAATGCTACCGTGAAGATCTTCTAATACATGCCACGATAAACGTGTGGTTAGATGTGGGGACTACAAAAACTGAACAAATTTTATCCTTAACTCTGAAGTGTGTGGGAGAATCCGTGTTGAAGAGAACAGCGTTACTTTAATTGTGAATATCCTCTATTATGTGTGTTTTTCCTTAAGAGACCGCAAAACGGATTATGGACATTAAATTTGCCCACCTGGAAATTAAGCGCTAAAAACCGTACAACAAGTTTTTGTATATTTTCTAAAGTATTATCAAACTTTGAAGAAGATACAGATTGCAAACTAAAGCTTTTTTGGAATAGTAAGCCAATATGCAATTGGCTCCAATCTAGTTCTGAGGGTTATTTACGTAAACGGTTTTTTTTTTCAGCAAACTAGCGACTTCATTTTTGACTTGAAGACCTAGCAAAACAGGCATGTAAAACCCCAAAGATTGATTTTTTTTGGAGCTTGAAGTGTCTTTCTTAAAAGCAAACACAAAGTATGTGCTTGATCAGAATCATTTTCAGCTCACAACAACTGGGTTCGCAACCATTGCAGTTCTATTGTACTATCCATTGTCTTCATAATTTTAAAGAATTAAGATACAAATAAAATAAATTAAAAAATAAATAACACGTAATAGACGTATAGCTATAGAAATAAATTTACACGTAACAATAACAACATTAAAGTTGTAAAAAGGTTTTGGTGTTTAGACGTAGATAAAGTAGAGTATATTCTTAAAATTAATATTACAGATGACATCAAAGATTGAACATTCTTTAATGCTTTAAACTTGTGACGTTCCAGTTTCAATCCATTCCTAAAAACAATTAATATATTAAAATATGTGTATATATAGTGAAGCGTTTACTTATCTTTGAAGGCAGGTACAGTGTTGATCGTTCTGATTGAGTGGATGTTATCCTCAGGTGGTTGCTGTGGCGGTTTCTGGGCAGATAAGTGCAAAAGATTAGATTCAATAATTAAAACTTACTCCCTTATATAACTCTCGGGTCGGTTGTTAATTGGTTTGTTTTGGGTTATGTTCCTTCAGGTTATTATGAATATTTTTGTTTAATTTATACTCACTTATTCAGCGGTCCGGGAATCAAATTTCAATAATTCCAACATTCTCATACACAGTTCATTATTTCCATTCATATTTTCCATCACACTATTTGTTTTGTCGATTTTCCATTTCATTCCTTCTTTGTTGTTATTTATGTGGGTCCTAACCTTAAAGCAACAATTTTATAAACATGTGATTGATATAGATTATGAATTGACAGTCTTGTGCATAATATTTTGATTTGTTTCTTACCTAATTTTATTTTATCCTGTACCGTTCATTTGCACTTTAATTTAATTAATTTCACTGTTATCACTTCACAAACTGTCATTTTCGTTTTACTACATAAGATTTAAGTATATTTCCTACAACAGAGTAGTGTATTTAGTGTTGGCACAACTGGTTGCTACGTCATCAAACGGGATGCGGCGTTGCCGGATGGGCAGTTTTAAACCCAGGTTCCGCGCATCATAATTAAAGCAGTTTGATGAGTAATTAGCCACTGATTGTAAGGTTGATCGTTGTATTTGTGTTTATGTTATTGTTGCTAATCCTTTTCCTAAGTTCCCTTTCTATCATTCTTCCTTATAGTATTTTTAATTGAGACACTCATGCGCAGGGGAGATTTTGACTTTTCTTCCCAGTGGGAAGTAGGATCACGGTCCTTTTTGATTCGACTTTTGCCCCGATCACATCGTTCTACCTACGGATTACGGGTGTAATACTTGCAATTATTGAAATCGCTGATGCGGATAAAATTGTATTACAAGTCAAATTATTTCGTTTCCTTTATGTGTGAGGTCTCAAGTAAGTACTTTTTTTCAAATTATTTCCTTTGTTTATGTCCATTTTTCTTATGTGCCGTAGGCTTTTACGAACCCCCCATATTTTTTTTTTCTGCATTAAATTCATTAAAAATATCGTGACGCCATATTCTACAAATCAGCCGTGGCCATTAACCGGCTCGTTATTATATTTGACCGAAATTCCTGGGCACGTGTTTTTTAAGTGGATTCTGTGGCGGAAAGAATCGGGTGGAAGGGCACCACGTGATTCCGTGCTACCACCTGCTACCAGTTGATGACTGGAGGATTATTACTGAAAAAATATTTTACCGCTGATATTATTTGAAATTAAGTTTGTTTTAATAATTGTATATTTTGTAATTAGGCTTAGGGAAGTGAATGTGTGTGTGTGTGTTGCAAGTGCAAAACGTAAATTTATATATATTCCCCCATTAATCTTTTGTTTATTTTATTTTATCAATTTTATAACTATTATTATAGAGGGTATACAATATTTTTGTGTTAATTTTGTCCCTATTCCATCCTTCCCATTATCACCATACCACCATTTGGAATTATTGGTTTGCCAGTGGACGAGGATTCTCTTAAATCACCCATGCGAGGAAGGAACTGGAAGTATTAAATATAAAACCAATTGGCGCCTGACTTCGTGATTATTTTCTTTGGGTGAGTTTTTTTTTCTTTTTTCTGTTATTTTGTACTTATCTGTTCGACCCGACCCGACTCCACGAGCTGAGCCAGGCTAGCTCTTTAATCAACCTAAGGGCTAAAGGGCGCGTCGCAATTTGGAGCCCAACGTGGGGCCTGCGTTTGAAGATAAGTGTGAGCTCACCTGTTTAATTAATTTAACTATATATATAAAAATTTGTTTGTACTTGAAAAATTTTGAAGGGGGTTTTATTGTTTTGTGCGTGTCAATTGTGTTGAATTTTATAAAGATGTCGAAATTGGAACCAGAACGGCTGTTAAAAGAGGAGCTCGCTTACGAGTTGGCGGTAAGGGGAGTAAAGGTAAAGACTGAAACAGTTAAAGAAATGGCGGGGGCTCTTAGAGGCTTTCAGCAATTAGAAAAATCCGGAAAGGTTTTTAAAAATGTCTGGGAGGGTACGGTTGAAGATGACGTAACTGCGTGTCAGACAAAGTTAGCAGAATTATTAAAACTAATGGAAGGAAGGCTTGAGACTTCAAGTATTAGGAAGTCTGAGACTAAATTTGCCCATATTTTATCAAGGTTAGAGAGGTGTCAGCAAGCGGATAATGAGGTAGTAGAGTCGTTGAGATCAAGCTTGTATACTCAATCAGTGATTGCATACGGTGAATTTCGAGATCTGGTTCAGGAAAGGAAAAAGGCAGAGTTGGACGTGCCGGTAGAGATAGCTCTGGCGGAGTCAATCCTGAACCGTAGTAGTCTAGGGCCTACTTCAACCCCGAGCCGCGTTTCAGTTCTGGCGGCAGATCTCGAAGGAGAAGATGAAATGTTAACAGTTGACACTTCTCTAAGGCGACAGATAGAAAAAGCGGCAGTCAATAAATGGGATTTGAAGTTTTGTGGTGAAGCAAGCGAAAGCGTAAACGGTTTTTTAGAAAGGGTGGAGGAGTTTCGTACATCTCGGGGCGTAGAACGAGTCGTCCTATATCATAGCATCACCGAACTGCTGGACGGCAAGGCTTTGCTATGGTATCGGGCGAATAAAGCTAAATTACGCGACTGGAAGGGAATTTGCGCGGGGTTGCGGGGTCAATTCTTACCTCGCAACTACAATGAAAGATTGTGGGCGCAAATTAGGTCCCGGACTCAGGGTAAGGAAGAACCCATTGGCATTTATATGGCATATATGCATAATCTATTTAACCGATTAACGTGTTCGGTATCTGAAGAGATTAAATTAAAAACCATCACCACGAATTTACTCCCGTTGTACCAGAACTTCCTAGTACATACCGAGGTAAAGTCAGAGGATGACCTCTTAGAGTTAGGGAAACGAATTGAGGAGAAGCAAGGATATATTGAGGATTATTGTCCTCCCGTGGAGAAATCGAGTGTAGAGGCAGATCTAGTTTATGTAGGAAGTAGAACCAAGAAGGTCGTGATTAATGAGGTGGGTGATGCTCGGAGGCGATGGGAAGAGCCTGGGCCGAGTCCATCATCTAGTAGGGTTCATGATAGTGCGCACTATCAGAACAATTTTAGATCTGCCAGGCCGCAAGGGAGTGTATCTCAATCTCGAAACGGGCCGGACAATAGAAGGGTAAATAATGTGACTTGTTTTAGGTGTGGAAAACCAGGTCACATTGCTCGTATTTGTGAAGAGCGTGTTAGTAAATGTTTTGAATGTGGAAAACTCGGGCACATGAAATCGCAGTGTCCGGGAAACGGTCGTCGGGTTCGCTAATCGGTCCACAAGCGAACCCCGAGTCAGAGTTGGCCGTTAGTAAAGGGGGTAATAAAATGGATAAGTTATATCTTAATTTTATTTTGAATCAATCAGGGGAGGGAGAATGCCCGTACCTAACGGTAAGTCTATATGGCATACCCATGCTGGGATTATTAGACTCTGGGGCGACTGGGATATTTTTAGGCAAAATGGGATGGGAGAAATTAAAGAAGTTGGGTCTTAAGTTAAATGTGTGTGACGTCAAATGTTCCGTAGCAAACGGAGAAATTGTAAAATGTCTTGGAAAGCTGAAAGTTCCGATAGAGGTTCAGAGTAAAATAAAGATTTTTGATGTGTACGTAGTCCCCGAGTTGTGTCATAGTTTGGTGCTAGGTGTTGATTTCTGGGTAGGGGTAGGGCTGATTCCCAATTTAAGGTCGGGAGAATGGTTTTTTGGGAGTGATGATGACGTCATAAAACATGAGGAATACTTGAGGGTAAATTCCCTGTATGGCTCGAGCGAGTTGGACAGCTCAGAGAGGTCAGAACTGCTAAGGGTTGTAGATACGTTTTTTGAAAGTTCCAAGGGTATACGGTTGGGGTGTGCGACACAGGTTGAACACCGAATTCTGACAGACAGTCAGCCAATTAAAACAAGGTACTATCCGGTTAGTCCATACATGCAGCGTCTCATCGATAAGGAAGTCGAGGAGATGTTAGAATTGGGGGTGATAGAACGAAGCACCAGCGGGTGGAGTTCTCCAATTCTAATGGTTCCGAAAAGCGATGGAACTTATCGCTTCTGTGTGGACTACCGAAAGTTGAATGCTGTCTCGCAACCTTGTGCGTACCCCTTGCCATATATTAACTCTATCTTGACGAAACTCGGAAAGTCTCGGTTTCTTAGTAGTCTCGACATAAAGTCGGCATATTGGCAGATCCCCATGGCCGAGGATAGTCGGGCCTATACCGCCTTTACTATTCCTGGTCGGGGACTGTTCCAATTTCGCCGAATGCCGTTCGGTTTAAGTGGTGCTCCGGGTACCTTCCAAGCACTAGTTGATAAGTTATTCGGACCGGAGTTAGAGCCCTATCTTTTCAAATACCTGGATGATGTTATCATCACCACCCCAGATTTCCCAACCCACCTCCGGATTCTCAAGGAGGTCTTTCGCAGGTTGACAGAGGCGGGGTTAACGCTAAATCAAAAAAAATGTGTGTTTTGTAGGGAGGAACTTATTTATCTTGGTTATGTGGTAAACCGGGAAGGATTGAATGTTGATTCTAGCAAGGTAAAGGCGATAGTGGAAATGCCGGCGCCGAAGACGGTCAGGGAAGTTCGTAGATTAATGGGGATGATGTCTTGGTATCGGAGATTTATCCCGAGATACTCAGAGATATCTGAACCATTAATCAACTTGACTAGGAAAGGTTGTCGGTTCGATTGGTCAGAAGAGTGCGAGGGGGCGGTAAATAGACTGAAAGAGGCCTTGGTTAGTCCGCCGATTTTAGCCTGCCCCGATTTCACCCAGTCTTTCACCATTCAGTGTGATGCTAGTGATGTGGGTTTGGGGGCGGTTTTGTCACAAGAAATCGGTGGTATCGAGCGTGTAATCTGTTATCTGTCACGTTCCCTAACTAATGCAGAGAGAAAGTATTCTCCTACAGAGAAGGAGTGTCTATGTGTAATTTGGAGTATAGAAAAGCTGCGGTGTTATCTTGAGGGAGGCAGATTTACAGTCATAACAGACCACTATAGTCTGTTGTGGCTGGACAATTTGAAAGACCCTCAAGGTAGACTGGGCCGATGGGCTTTAAGGCTCCAGCAATTCCAATTCCAAATTATACATAGAAAAGGGAAGGATCACGTAGTACCTGACTGCCTCTCTCGCGCTCCTGTTGACTTTCCGGAGAAGGGAATCAACAATATCTCGGTTGGGAAGCAAGATCTACCTATATCCGATAAATGGTACCTGTGTATGTTAGGAAAAGTTAGGGAAAAGCCACTCCATTATTTAAATCGGAGGGTAACCAACAATATATTATTTAGGCATATGGGGCTCAGTTTGGACAATACTGAGGAAGGTGGTTGGAAAAGGGTTATTCCGAAGGATCAAAGAAAACAAATTTTATTTCAATACCATGATGATGCTACCGCTGGTCATTTGGGGATTTACAAAACTTATAATCGGCTGGCTAATAAGTTCTACTGGCCTAAAATGAAAGCAGATGTGGCACGTTACATTAACAGTTGTACGGTATGTGCTAAATATAAGCCGGAACAGCAGAAGCCAGCTGGTTTGATGGGTAGTAGACCTCAGGTGTCCAGATGTTGGCAAATGCTGAGCATGGATTTGATCGGACCCTTGCCTCGTAGTTCCAAAGGTAACACCTTCCTATTTGTTGTAACTGATTTCCTCAGCAAATTCTGCTTGACATTTCCCATTCGGAAGGCCACCACACAAAACGTATGCAGGTTGCTGGAGGACAATGTGTTCCTCGTTTTTGGAGTGCCTGAAATAATCATAACAGATAATGGTGTTCAGTTTCGCAGTAAGGAGTTTTCCAGGTTGATGTCCGGTTACCAGGTAAATGTAATTTACAACGCTGTCTACCATCCGCAGAGCAACCCATGTGAGCGAGTCAATCGAGTGGTTAAAACAATGATTGCTTGTTACGTTAAAGATGATCAACGTAAATGGGATGCGTGTTTACCACAGCTTGGGTGTGCTCTGCGTACAGCAAGACATGAAGTAACCGGGGAAACTCCTTACTTTATTAATTTTGGAACAGAAATGGTTATCGATGGTAGTGAATATGAGGAACGAAGGATTAAGCAGGACTTTGTTGAGGAGGGTCGTAGATACAAACCCCCAGAAGAATTTAAAAGTGTTAAACTTAAAACAGTTAGGGATATTGTTCAGGGAAGAATAAAGGAAGCACACAAACAGACACAAACTCGATATAACTTGCGCAGACGGGATATACAATTCCAGATTGGGGATCTGGTATGGAAGCGGGAGTTCAAAAACTCTGATGCATCTAAACATTTTAATGCAAAGTTAGGAGAAAAGTTTTCAGGGCCATATAAAGTTAAGGGAAGGTTGGGTAAAAATGTCTATGTGTTAGTAACACCAGAAGGAGTTAGTAAAGGGAATTATCACATACAGGATCTTAAACCTGTATATCAGATTGGAGATTAGCCCATGGGTAGTTAATAAATTATAGTAACTTACGATCTTATAATTAAACTTACTATTTTTGAATATATTTTCTTTAATTTCATTATCTTCTATAATTATTTATTAAGTTTATGGAAGTTATTATAATTATTATCATTAGATTAAGTGTTCCAATGTCCATTTTTATATCGTTCAGCCAATTGATAGCAAAATTTTAAAATAATCTTCAATTCTTTTAAAATTTTCCCGAAGTGAGGGTGGAGTTGTGACGTTCCAGTTTCAATCCATTCCTAAAAACAATTAATATATTAAAATATGTGTATATATAGTGAAGCGTTTACTTATCTTTGAAGGCAGGTACAGTGTTGATCGTTCTGATTGAGTGGATGTTATCCTCAGGTGGTTGCTGTGGCGGTTTCTGGGCAGATAAGTGCAAAAGATTAGATTCAATAATTAAAACTTACTCCCTTATATAACTCTCGGGTCGGTTGTTAATTGGTTTGTTTTGGGTTATGTTCCTTCAGGTTATTATGAATATTTTTGTTTAATTTATACTCACTTATTCAGCGGTCCGGGAATCAAATTTCAATAATTCCAACATTCTCATACACAGTTCATTATTTCCATTCATATTTTCCATCACACTATTTGTTTTGTCGATTTTCCATTTCATTCCTTCTTTGTTGTTATTTATGTGGGTCCTAACCTTAAAGCAACAATTTTATAAACATGTGATTGATATAGATTATGAATTGACAGTCTTGTGCATAATATTTTGATTTGTTTCTTACCTAATTTTATTTTATCCTGTACCGTTCATTTGCACTTTAATTTAATTAATTTCACTGTTATCACTTCACAAACTGTCATTTTCGTTTTACTACATAAGATTTAAGTATATTTCCTACAACAGAGTAGTGTATTTAGTGTTGGCACAACTGGTTGCTACGTCATCAAACGGGATGCGGCGTTGCCGGATGGGCAGTTTTAAACCCAGGTTCCGCGCATCATAATTAAAGCAGTTTGATGAGTAATTAGCCACTGATTGTAAGGTTGATCGTTGTATTTGTGTTTATGTTATTGTTGCTAATCCTTTTCCTAAGTTCCCTTTCTATCATTCTTCCTTATAGTATTTGTAATTGAGACACTCATGCGCAGGGGAGATTTTGACTTTTCTTCCCAGTGGGAAGTAGGATCACGGTCCTTTTTGATTCGACTTTTGCCCCGATCACATCGTTCTACCTACGGATTACGGGTGTAATACTTGCAATTATTGAAATCGCTGATGCGGATAAAATTGTATTACAAGTCAAATTATTTCGTTTCCTTTATGTGTGAGGTCTCAAGTAAGTACTTTTTTTCAAATTATTTCCTTTGTTTATGTCCATTTTTCTTATGTGCCGTAGGCTTTTACGAACCCCCCATATTTTTTTTTTCTGCATTAAATTCATTAAAAATATCGTGACGCCATATTCTACAAATCAGCCGTGGCCATTAACCGGCTCGTTATTATATTTGACCGAAATTCCTGGGCACGTGTTTTTTAAGTGGATTCTGTGGCGGAAAGAATCGGGTGGAAGGGCACCACGTGATTCCGTGCTACCACCTGCTACCAGTTGATGACTGGAGGATTATTACTGAAAAAATATTTTACCGCTGATATTATTTGAAATTAAGTTTGTTTTAATAATTGTATATTTTGTAATTAGGCTTAGGGAAGTGAATGTGTGTGTGTGTGTTGCAAGTGCAAAACGTAAATTTATATATATTCCCCCATTAATCTTTTGTTTATTTTATTTTATCAATTTTATAACTATTATTATAGAGGGTATACAATATTTTTGTGTTAATTTTGTCCCTATTCCATCCTTCCCATTATCACCATACCACCATTTGGAATTATTGGTTTGCCAGTGGACGAGGATTCTCTTAAATCACCCATGCGAGGAAGGAACTGGAAGTATTAAATATAAAACCAATTGGCGCCTGACTTCGTGATTATTTTCTTTGGGTGAGTTTTTTTTTCTTTTTTCTGTTATTTTGTACTTATCTGTTCGACCCGACCCGACTCCACGAGCTGAGCCAGGCTAGCTCTTTAATCAACCTAAGGGCTAAAGGGCGCGTCGCAAACTTTAAACAAATTCGACTGATTGGTTTTGTCAGTTTAGTTTTAAGACCAACTTGAGTGTGTGTGTGTGTTTTTCTCACGTTTTTTGACTAAAAATGCCAAAATTCTCTTTAACCGATGTTGTCCCAAAGAATTTTGCAGAAGCATTTTCTGCTAAGTGCAGCAACAAGAGATGGTAAAGTTTTGTTATTAACTTAATCATATTCCCTGAGGTTTTTTATGCAGTCTCAATTTTTGCGAATAATGTTTCGAAAATGTATAAATGAATTTAATTTGTTGTTTGTCATGATTTCTTTTAAAAATCCTTTTTGTATTTTGAATAGTTACAAGATTTTGCGAAATGTTCTTATCTGTAGTTGATGAGACTAAAGAGGTTAATTATGCCCGCTAAGTGCAGCAACAAAAGGTGGTATTTTGTTTTTTATCAACTCATTCACGTCCACTAAGCTTTTGTGTATAATATTTTGGGTATTGGTGTTGAAGTTGTTGCCTACTTTTGTTTTTTTGTTATGATTTCTTTAATAACAAACTCTTTCGTATTTCAAAAAGTTGCAAAATTTTGCAAAGTGTTTTCCGAAATTAATAAGGCTAATAAGGCTATGCCCGTTAAATGCAGCAACAAGAGGTGGTAAAAGCTTGTTATCAACTCATTTACGTCCAATAAGCTTTTTGATACAGTTGCGACTTTTGCGTATAACATTTTGGATATTGGTGTTGAATTGTTGTCAATTTTTGTGCTTCAAAACAATTAAATTTGTTTTTTTTAATGATTTTTTTAATAGCAAACTTTTCTTTGTGTTTCAAAAAGTTACAAGACTCTGCGGAGTGCGGTTGTACACATTTGCTATTTTCAAGCACACACACTAGTCTGCTCCTTAGCGAAACGAGCGATTGTATGTGTTCAAAGCTCTGACAATTGAAACATTGCATTGATGTTGAAATATATAGCCTGACTGCAAGGTAAAAAAAAGTTCTTTTTACCTTTGTCGAAAGCTGTTGACGATTGAATCTCAAAATATGGTTAAGGTTTTTTTTTTGCGTTTACCGTCTTGCATACTAAATAAAAATGAGACGCACGTCGATTATTCTTTGATCATTCATTTTATTAATTTCTTTTCTAACGTGAAATTTAAAAAGTAGATAAACAATGCCTTTGTATGTATTTAAAGTTTTATGAGCAAAAACTTTTTTCAGCAAGACGTATACATTTTAAAAACTTTATAGATTGAGGAGCTAACATCATTTCAAGAAGAAGACCATCGCTGACCTTCTGAACAGATTTGGTGTTACCAATCAATCTATACAAACTCTTACTTAATAAGAAAAAAATAATTTTGTCAAAGTTGATTTTTTATCAAGATGAAACAAGGGACATGTTTCGTCTTCTAATCACTGGTACTAGTATTTGACAAATCAAATTTGCCAGACTTTTGCAGCTTTGTCATTTCTTGTCGGACGGCGACCAAGTAGTCATATTCATTGGCACAAAATCAATAGCACTAACTTCCAAACAGTCCTTGCGCTACTGGAGCATTGTTCCGTGTTGATTTTGAAGCTTCTGTCAGATTCAACTAACAACACAAACCGAGGGCATGATTGATATTTTTTTATATTAAAAAAATAAAGTGCGTTTTAACTACCGCCAGGTTGGAAAAAATGAGAAAAGAAGGTTATGGGTCAAAATGTAAAAAATAGGGAAAAGAAGCCAGGAATAACTTTTTGTACATTTGATTTGGTTTCTGCTCATTAACCCATCCAGCATGGCCCAGCCAGGAGTTAAAACTCTCGCCGGTATGGTTCAAACAAAATGGCTTAACTCCCTTATCAAGACAAGGTAGTACCCACGAAGGAGTATTATTATTGTTATTATTATATAATCTATTTGTATGTTTTCCTTTAAAACAAAAATGATATGTTTTTCATGTAGGTAAGATTTAAGTGAAGGTAACAGATAATAAAACTGTCTTAAAAATTAAGCTATAAACAAAATTTTTTATTATATATTTATCAGACATTTTGTGAATTTTAAATCGTTTTACAAAGCTGCATATATTTATTTTAGCTTAGTTTGCAACTTAATTAACATAACAACAAACAATTGGGTTGCTTGCTCTTGTTAATTACTTGATGATTAATGTAACTTTTTAGTTGATATAAAGTATAATTATTTATTTTAATAGTATAAGTATTTTTTTTAATTTAAGATAATAAGTATAATGAGTTTGTAATTTTTATTTAAAAAAAAGAAACCTGTACATATTACAAAAGATATAAATTAATATCAAAATATAATAAAATTAAAATGATTCTATATGTACCATTTTTATTAACTAATAAATAGTGTTTAAATTATAATTGCAGGTAATTACGTCTTGCATTTTAAAATTCTTTTTTCACATAAAATTTTCTTAAAAGTTATTTGTTAGTAAGCAAATTTGATAAAAAAAATATTTATTTTTTAATACTTGTATAAATTATGTTTTAAAGTTATTAGATAAGTATGTATGTATTGATTTACATTTTTTAATAGTAAAATTTGTTCTGTAAATTGTTTTTTTTTTTGTTTATTGTATATTGTTTATTAAAAAATGTTGCAATGTTCTTGCTTTAAATAAAATAAGATTCTGCCGATTTTGTGGGGTTTACAAAACATACAAACAAATAGGTTTGAATTTATTAGTTTATCTAATCAGAGATAAGCAAACATAAAACTGCTAAGTTTAACTAAAAATGTCATATACCATAGTCAATTAAACTTATCTTTAGTAAATACTAATAAATTGAACTAATAATAATTGGACCACCAAGTCTTAATGCAAATATGCTTTTCTATTATCCTAAACTAATATGGGCGCACCAAGAAAATATTATATTATTCCAAAGTAAGCAATAACAATATTCATTGAATATATTTGCTTGATAAAACTCACAAATTCGGCAAAATAGTTTAGATAATATTTATCTTTACATTAAACATAATTCCTATTTTTAATTAACACTTACTAAAATCATCTGTTTTTTATCATTTTAACAAGAAGCTTTCATAGAAAAAACACGAGAATAAAACGCTAATTATAAATAAACAAAACTCTTCGAGATAACAGAATGTTAATGTATACTCCTCACATGTCCACATTTTAAAATCCGTTTAATACCAATAAAGCATTTTTGGTTCGAGGCACATAATAAACGTTTTATGTTGTTTCTTAAAAGGCTCAGATAAATTTCGAACGCTTACTTTAAGGTAAACATAATTATTTTTTCTTCAGATAATATTTCCACAGATCCGTGTTTACAGTTGCTAACAGTAGATCTAAATGGATGAATCACGTATTGGAATAGGTGGCGCAATGGCACACAGCAACAATCGTTCACGACACTGAAGTGATAGCAGCTAATGATGAGCTCTACCTTAGTATATAGTAATATCCTGGTCACTGACCAGCTAATCACATGCTGGATATATTATCCAACGATATAATAATATTCGATCGCACAAATGGATTTGCAGCTAATTGTCTGCTGCGTGAAAATGGTGAAATGAAGCGAGCCAGGGACCGAATTAAATGCAAGATTGTAGTAAATTAATTTCAATTAGATATATTAGATGTAATGGCCTCTGGACGCTTCATCTCCTCACGAATTAACCACCAACTATATAATTAAATAATACACTTACATTATTTATTTGTATTTTACTAATTTATGGAGCGCTTTCATTATCATTAACTTTACTTGATAATTGTTTCCTACTATAAATATAGGCTAAATGATAGTTACTAAATAGGTCACAGATGTTAATTGTTAATTATGTTTAGAACATTATATCGTTAACATAACATGCATGTTTAGTTAAATTTCAATATTACTACTTAGTATCTATCAAATTTAATCAAATCAAATTAATTTATTTTAAGAATAAAAATACATTAAACTATTAGTAATGTAATAAAATAGCACATATAAATGTCGCAGCATATTTAGCAATGAAATTAATTTGTCAATGTCTCTTTTAAATAGACTATTATTGACATTGACAAATATAATTACTTTTAATTTTAAAATTATAATGGCACATCTCAATCAATATTTGTATTTAAATACTTTTTGCGTTTACTTAAAGAAAAAGTACTTTTGTTTTGCCAAGTTACACCGGCTCCCTTACTACTAAGAGCATAGGTAATATAACTATTATACTGATTACAATTTTTTTATAATAGATTACAGAATTTATTAATTATAGTAGAATAATTACATTTTATGTAAATATAATCAAGATTACAAAATAATTATATGTAAAATACAAATTTGACGTATTGCAAAAACTAACTAAAAAAACCATCCAATAAGTTGAAAATAAAAATAGCTGTTGTAGCCAAAACTTCTAATTAATAGACGTGTATTTAACTATCTTTCTGTAAGTCTCTGTGTAAGACGACAAAGCGGAAATATGTCGTAATACATTTTTTGCTATATATATTGCTTCAATCAAAGAAACCGAATATCATCGATAATCACAACTGGCGACCAAATTGCAAAATCTAAAGAGGTAGACAATCAAATATTGTTTAATAATAAACTAAAGTTTAAAATCAATTTCTCAAACCCAATTCAACTCCAAATCGACCAAGCAAATACAGACAATTGTTTTGGTTTTCACAAATCCTCATCAGCGCATATTGGTGATACGGCATTGTTTGATGGTGAAGGATGAATTGAAATAACTGATTTACATGCTCTTAACACAAGTTAGATAATAATTAGTGGTGAAAGTAGTTGTAGCTTTATCATGTGGCTTTAACCAAAGAAACGTTCTCTAACATATGAGAAACAAAAAAAACATTTGGTTAAGATCAAATAATAATCAAAATTTTAAAAATTAGAGAAATACCTTATAATATAATTACTAAAAATAGAACGAAAAATAGCTTATTTCTAGAAAAACAAAGACGTGATAACAATACAAAAAAAAGAAATATTGTCAATATAAAAATTACTGACTCATCAGTTCAATATTCAACCTATACAAACTTTTTACAAAAGTCAAAACAAACTGACTAACAGACAAACTTGACTTGTACTAACCAGTGAAACAAGCAGGGTTCCGAAAAAAAAAATTGGTATGCTAAGTTTTATACTAAAAGATAAAAACATCCCTAAAAACATAAAACAAAAGGTATATTCAATTCAATTTAATTCAATTCATTTATTCATGTAATATACTAGAAGTTTACATATTAAGATTTAAAAAAATATTTAAAAACATAAATCACAAGTGATAGTTTTCAAATTAGTAAATAAGTTCCAACAATCATTCCTACAGTCAATCGAGTCCAATATCCTAATTACCCGACGTTGAAGACTAAAAATCTCTTTAATATAAATAAGAATGAACCATACAACAGCTATTTGGGTAAAAATTGAAGCAGTATAGCTTTCGCAAAAGGATGCCATGAGATACGCAATCAAAAGCCTTTGACAGGTCCATGAAAGTTGCAACAGAGTATTCCCCTCTTTTAAAACTGTCATATATTGTCTGAGTAAAAGAATTGATTGCATCCTCCGTAGACCTTCCTCTGCGAAAGCCATACCTTTGGTTAGATAAAAGTTTGTTGTTTTTCAAAAAATTGAGCATTTGTTCTGATAGAATTCTTTCTATAATTTTAGAAAATATAGGCAGAATAGAGATTGGCCTATAATTATTTTTATCATTTATGTCACCTTTTTTGTGAACTGGAATGACACACGCTCTTTGTAAACAAGTTGGAAAGATGCTAGATGTTATGCATGCGATTTTAATATAGGATTGATAACACATTTTAACAAATGTGTATTCATACCGTAAATGTCAACACTATGAGTTGGTTTCAATTTGTGTATTGCATCAACAATATTTTATAAAATTTCTTGAAATTTAAAATAAGTAACAAAAATTATAATAATAATAATAATTCTTTATTTACGGTAAAAGTTAAACCATTTACATCAACAATATAATATATAAATAAACATATTACATAAACTAAAATATAAACATAAAATACAAAAAATACTTAAAAACAAGTTTAATCTAAAATACAATTTAGGTACACAATTCAATCAATACGATTAAACTGCAATTTAGTACAAAACCAATTAAAATTAGTTGACAAACATTTTGCCAGTTTACACATCCTAACAAGTGGATTGTTGCACCCGCAATTTGTAGAATGTGTAAATTCTCTAGACAATAGCAGCTGCCTGTTACGTAGATTGCTAATAAGAATACTGAATGGTAGAGATGCAAGAAGACCAGGACAGTCTACTTCAGACATAACTAGTCCACGCAAAAACGAAAGATCAGCTTTTTTGCGACAAAGTTTTAGTGGTGACAAATTGTACAAAAATGTAATGTAATTCCGATTAAAATCAACCACTAAAATCCCCGATTTATAAGATAATAATTGAATATAAATTTTGTAAGACGGGCACCAGACTGCCGGAGCAGATTCTAAATGAGAGCGCACTAAAGAACAATAAAGTAATTTGAGCGTATTTGGAGATAAATCTGCTCTGTAAACAAAACCCAGCATTTTCATAGCCCAATATGCTCGACAAAAGTGAGTTTGTGATCAAAGATTACGCCCAAGTCTTTTATTTAATAAATTTCAACGGTTTATGATTAATATCTTAACCGTAAGGTATTTTATTCAGTGTTTTAATAAAACTAATTGAAAAACATTTGTTAACGTTAAGAAAAAGATATTTATTATGACACCAAGCATTTACGGAAAATCTTGTTGTAACAGATGACAATCATTAACAGATGATATTTTACTGTAAAGCTTTAGATCACCAGTAAATAAAAGAAAAGACGATGAATGAATACACTAAAAAATATCATTGATAAAAAGCAGGAACAGAATTGGACCGCAGTGTGGTCTCTGGGGAACACCTAAAGATACAAAAATTGGCTGTAAAAAAAAATTATTAATTTTTAGACATTGAGTAGGATTTTCCAAAAAACTAAATATTTATAAAACCACAGCATGATGAAAACCTAAAGCATAAATCTTAGCTAACAAACTACTGTGGTTCACACGATCAATAGAGTTTGAAAAATTGATGTAAATAAAATCAATTTGTACTTTTGATTCAAAAGCTTTCAAAATATAATTTTTGTAGCACAATAAGTTAGTAAGTGTAGAACGACTCTCATGAAAACCATGCTGTTTATCAAGTACTAGGAATAGTTGTGTGTACCTGATTAAGAAGAGATATTGGATCAATATTTGTATTTGGTAAAAATTTTACATTTACAAAAAGTTTTCAGCAACTTGGCTAAAATATGTGTTAAACTTATCTGGATTTACGGCACTTAAGGTGCTGTTAGAAGGTGTATGTTGTTTAATTTGAGACCAGATAACTCTTGGGTTATTTCCAAACTCCCTAATAAGTTTTGAGTTGTGTGCTATTCTTGTGGTTTTCAAAGCATGATAGTATTTATTTTTATAACTAATGTAGTTATTTTTTAGATCTTAATATCTTATGCTAGCATTTCTTAACAACATAAGTGTCTTACGCATTTCTTTTAAATTATTGTCAAACCAATTGGAATACTTTTTAGAACCCGGGGAGATAATTCTTTCTAGGAACGACCAAAGAATGAGTTGCTCGACTGACTGTGTTGCAAAATATATCAAATTTTGCTTAACATTTTAGATTTGCATCATTAACAAAGCTCCAATCCGTGCCTACTAACATAGAAAAAAATATACATTTTCCATTTTCAGTGTACGGCCTGATATTACGTTGCGTTAGTGTATTAATAAAAATAAAATTTTGGTACCTTAATTAAAGCGTGAATGCCAATATGATCCGAAAAACCATAATCTATAGGTTTACAAAAAACGTTTTGAACATCAATGTTTGTAAAAACATTATGAATACAGTTGCTTAATCTTGTATTAAAAGTTACTCTACGTGTTAGACTAAAACTATTTAACAAGTCACAAAAGGTAGAAGCGCTGGCTTCATTTGAATTAAAATATAATATGACAGCTGCATAGTCCCGGTGCTTACATATGGATTGGAAACCGAGGCAATTACAAAAAACGTTGCAAAAAATTAAAAGTCTTTTAAAGATTAATGAAACAAACTATGTTATAATATCTCTAAGAGACTGACTAAGAAACATTAATATTTAAAACATAATAAAAAGCGTAACGCAAATTGCAAATGAAGATGGGCAAAGCAGATCCATGATAAATGGACACAAAAAATAACAAAATGGAGACCATGCAAAACTTAACTAAAATAAAACATATAAATAACGTTACAAAAGTAGCCGGACAAATATGGATGAAAACAGCCCAAGATAGGAGAAAAATAAAAGATGCTCATATTCAACACTAGATGTGACAAGGCAATAAAAAAAAAAAGAAAAGATGCCACAAATGTGTATTGTTTAGATATCTTAAAGTAAACTTTGATAATAAATAACCTAATCAAGCACCAATAATTGTAACAATTAAGGCTATAATTTTTATAATAAAAGGTAAACAAATAAAATAAGGAGTAGGAAATATTAATCACATCAATATTCTACCTCCAGTATTACAAAAAAAATTATTGCTATTACAAAAGGTAAAATAAATAAAAATAACATACTATGGCAAGCAAAAAATAGAAGTCATTTTAAAATTATGACTTATTTTTAATTTTTTTTGTTTTAACTTTATGTTTGCAAACTATCAACCATAGTAGGCGTTTATTAATTCATATCCTGACAAATGTTATTTATCTGTTATTATTACCGTGTCACAAACTTTTATGAAACAGCATCCATTTTGCTCTAATTGAAAACTTATATTTTGTTGAGGTTTTTTTACTTAGTGTTAATTTTTTTTTGCAAAATTTGTCATTCACACGGTGTACTGTATTTAACAGGTCGTAATGCCTTTAAGCTTTATTGTTGTGGCAAGAATTATAGCGTTAAAAATAGGCAAAGAAAACGTGAAACTGAAAAAGTTGTTAGTAAAAGCCTTTGTGCTGCACAAAAAGTGTAACAGCGATACTTGGATACTGGCCTAATAACCAGAAGATCTGGATCCAAGCAAAAAAAAGTTATCACAAACAGATATGACCGTTATTTGATAGCAAGTTTATTTACAAAATCAACTCCATAAAGTTGGAGATCTAAATGTTAGTGAAAGGACCGTTAGGAAAAGACTGGGGGCTGCTGGAATGTTTTGTAAAAAAATGACCCCAAGTCTACCTTTACAATGCCGACATCATGTTGCAAGATTGGTTTTTGCCCGAAATTACCAGGCATGGAATAATAAAGACAGAAGCAGAGTACAGTTTTCAGATGAGTCGCGCTTTTGCTTTAATGTATCAAACAGACGTTGGAAAGTGTGGAAAAGACGTGGAAAAAGATACGCTTCAGTTTGTATTAATGAGCGATTTCCATTTGGCAATGGGTCGGTTATGGTTGGGTCAGGAATTTCTCTGACAGCATACAGATACATTATGGAGGTTCTTGAAAATTATGTAATGCTTTTCATAACAATTATGGACAAGCGCGGCATTTTTATGCAAGATAATGCTAGACCTCAGTAACAAGAGTTGTCAGAAATTATCTGGATGAAGTGGAAATTTTGCGGTTTAATTGGCCAGCTATCAGTCCAAACATAAATCCTATAGAACATGTCTGGGATGAGTTGCGACAACGTATCTGAAAGCATACACCTGCTCCAAAAACTGCTCAGGAGCTAAGACAGTTGCTATTGAAGAAATGGAATTATATTGACCAAAATCAAAATCAAAGTGTTTTTTGTCAACTTTAAGCTGGCATTATTGCAAGAGCGGGTAATACTTGTTATTAGTAATAAGTTTTTGTTAATTTGTTTTGGTCCACATTAGTCTTAGGAACAAAAATTCGAATTTTGTCTGAACTTTGAATTTGTGATATTTCTAAAATACATTAAAAACAATAAATATGCTTTACGATTTAACATTGAATTTTTAATTTAGTGTGCAAAATACATTACAATTGATTACAACAAAAAAAACTAAGTCATAAATGTAAAGTGATTGCTATTTATTGTTCTCCAGTGTATTTGCGCTTTCATAATGCTACAAATCACTAATCATCAAAAGTGTGGAAAAGCGTTTTTATTTATTTTTGTCAGACTCTACTTTACCGATTTTTATAACTGACGCAACGGATTGCTTTGCCTCCTAATCACCTACCAATCTTTTTCGTCATATATTAATTAATTTAACACTAACTTATTTTAAAGTAGCTATTATTCCTTGTTGCAAACCGCCCTATTTTTGAAATCGCATTATTTTACTGCAAAAGAGGAAATACAATTTTCATTTTTTTAGCTTTCCCACCTTTTCCTATTGGAAAGCAATTTAAATGCATACCAACCTTGATTTTCAGTATTGTAGTGAAATCAACTACTTTTTTAGTCAAATTATATTAGCAAGTAGCATTATGCAAATGTATTTAAAAGTTTTTATAAACGCATTTATTTTTCTATTTGGATACATTTTTGGCTATTTCTAATTACTATTTGACTAAAATATAGTTCTGAATGTATTGCTAAATGACGCCAAAATAGCTGTTTTTACTACAATACTAGAAACAGCTACGGTCGGTATGTTCTTCAAACCGGTTTATGTTGTCTTCTCACATCAGTGCGTTACTTTTACGGCTCAATACTATGTTTGCTTGTTTTTTTTTAAATAAATTAAATTTAATGTATAATCAACAAACATCCACCCTGAATGTCCATATGCAAGTGATAAGTTTGTAATAATTTTATAACTACATCCAAACTATCTTAATATTCTTGTCCAGAGTAAGGTTTTTATAAGATAATATCACCCAAATGAACGTGTTTTGTATAAATCAAAACAAAACAAATTTAAAACTAAAATTTAATTTTTTTATAAAAAATACTTTGTAACAAACCCCGCTATTATTTATTAAAATAATGCCCAAACGTTTGTCTGTTTATGTTGGATAGTATCACGAACGCGCGCTTGTTATGCACACATTCTTGTCGAACGCACGCATAACAAACCGCGTGAAGTATAACACGTATGCTAGGCAACCCTGGTTGCAATTAGCTGTATTCAGGGTGGCCTACCTTGCTGCCATTAATTAATCATTGTAATTAGCCGGCTACCGACACTTTTCATGTCCGCGACATGATGTTTAATTAATGGCGCAATAAACCTGCGTGTTGTATTTTATACGAGAATAAATGTTTTTTTTGTTATCACGTGTGTTAATTACTTTCTGTCCACACTCCGGTGTGGTGGCGCCCAAGCACCTTTAGTCTCCGGCCAATTAAGTGAGGAAACCCTGTTGATCCCGACTGCAGATACGTCACAACTTCATGTTTAGTTAATACACTCTTTGTAAACTTTTATTTTTAATTGAGGCCATATTATTATTACCAATTTACTGAGTGATTTCAAAAACTAAAAACTAACAAAAAAAAGTTAACGTTGAAAGTGTTAAAAAAGATCTAGAAGACCTGGAGAACTTGACTCGTATGACGTACGATAGTTATTTTATAAAAACACCACTAATTAAGAATTCGTCTATAACTATCGATACTGATCTGTTTAAGATAGTTATTAATGCAAATATTTTTGCAGATAAAGCAGAAGAATTCTTAATCCCAAAAAGCCAACAAAAGTGCCAGTTCTTTGTCAATCAACTTGGATACCGCATCAAATAAAATAACTTTTTTAGAAACGGAACATCTGCCCGCCGACAAGGTTTTTGCAAAAGCTATTAGATATTGCAGATAAATTTTTAGATTTTTTTTCCGATCTAAGAAGCAGTAATTAAAATTAGCATTCCGTCTACCTGCAAGTCAAGTTTACAAAGCGTGCATACTAATCGAAAAGCATGTTGTTATTATTAGAAAAATATATAACCTTCTATGGGGAGAAACCATCACTTGTGCTTTCTTCTTATTTTTTTTTACCAACTAGGAATAATCTTGTTTGTCATCTTTTTATTTTGTTTTTGTTGTTGTTGTTGTAGTTATTAGCTTATCTAGCCACCTATTCTTTAGTCTTCTTGGTTGCTTTCTGCTGGAGAGTTTGTTATTCTTGCAGATTTAAAAAAAAATTATTTAATCTCATTCTATTTACGTGGTTATCCTAATTCCTTTTTTTTTGTTATAATCCATTTGTTAACATTTTGTATGTTGGATTTTTCTTAAATATTTTTATTTGTTTGTTGTGTGTTTCATTATTTACTTTAATGTTTTTATTTCTACGTTCTACAATCTGATTTGTTTTTTTTGTGTCTGCTTGGTTTTCCGCTGCGTAAGTTAGTATTAGTTTTACAACTGTCTTGCATACTTTTATATTGCTTTTAGTAGTCATATAATTCTTCCATATAGATTTCTATTTCCATTATTTTATCCATGACTATGTTAAAAGTTTAGGGCTGAATGAATCCTCTTAACGTATTTCTCCTTTTGTAGGTCTTTTGCTTTTTGTCATTCTGTAATGTTCTTATTGATTGTCTCGATTAGTTTTATTAGTTTGGGGTTTAGGCCTTCTGTATCTAGCAGCTTTAGTATGTTATTGCAATTTATTTGATCAAACGTTGTTTTTTGGTCTACAAAGCACATGTTTGGCAAACTTATTGAAATCTTCTGTTATAACTATTTGTTCTTTTAGTTTGTTTTTTATTATTGCTGTTAACTTTAAAGTGCTGTTTATTAAAACAAATTTTGGGCTGGTATTTCTACCATAGCTTTATCTAAGGTATAATTAAGTTTATTTTACATTGTGATTTTAGTCTAAAATAATAAACGTTGGTAGTAAAAATCTTTGAAATTTCTTTTATTTCAATTTATTTATGACTTTTTATTCTGTAAAATGTTAGCAGCAAAATTACAAAACAACTCTACAATGACTACGTTTTTGAGAATATTGTTAATTAATAACATGTAAAACACAACATTTGTAAGCAACAAATCTTATTATCACAATGTGACGTTTTTTCCTACGGGATACGAAGAGTCACCTGTGCTAGGGTATCA
Organism: Tachinus rufipes; assembly: GCA_963932245.1. Taxonomy (NCBI): domain Eukaryota; kingdom Metazoa; phylum Arthropoda; class Insecta; order Coleoptera; family Staphylinidae; genus Tachinus; species Tachinus rufipes. The sequence goes on from OZ010743.1 coordinate 93,401,651, forward strand.
GCAGTCGTGGAGTGTGGACACAAAAAAACATGATACGTGGTAAAGAATACGCTTATAAAATAATATAAAAAATATAATAAAGTAACTTCAACTTGCTTGGAGGAGAATGAGCCAAAATTGGAAAACGTCGGTGGGGAACCTGGGACTGGATCGGGAGTCTGGAGGTGGCTTGCCTTTCGACCGCCGCACACTCATAGTTGAATAAAAAAAAATGTTAAAAAACTTGGGAAATTGTTGGTTTGGCTTACGGTTTTAACTGGGATCTTACTCAAAGAAAATTGGTGAATGCAGACTTTAAAGGACCGGACGGCGGTATTTAAAAGGAAAGAAAAGAGAGAGGATAAACTAGAAAAAAATTGGTAGAAGGGGAAGAGCGAGAACAGGGTAGCCAACACAAATAGGGAGTGCGTAGGGGGTAATTATAAATAAATTAATACAAAATGAGCCTTGAATATATACAATCAACTCTACAAAAACCCAAAACCCACTTCCCCTTAATAACTATGCTATGTACAAATTAAACAAACGTCCGCCGGGTTGCATACAGTAACTAGTATTTTACCTATTTATAGTAAATCACTAATTACTACACAGATAAGATAACAGCCACCACTGGCTTCCGGAGGAAGTTTAATTTACCCAATGCAAACCCCATATAGGACGCCTATGGGACCCAGCACATGGTCAACATGTTAAAATCATAATAAATGTCATATTATAAATTTATAGGTTATGGCATGGTAATATAATATAATTGTTATTACAATAATATCAAGATACCTTCCGCCTTAATCTGTTAATTTATAATATGACTATATTTATTTGTTATGATTTTAATTTATGTGGCAACAGTACCAAACTGTTAAAATAAATTAATACACGCGGGAATTTCAAATTTCACATTTTATCATACATTCACAACTACGAGCAGAACTGCAACTAGCTGTATACGGGGTGACTTAACACGCTGCCACTAATTAAATATTGTAATTAGCGTGCTACCGGCATTTTTCATTACCGCGACATGATGTTTAATTAATTATACCTTTTAGTGGGCATGTATACTTTTTAGGGTTATAATAGTCAATTTACCAGTAGCAGTTGCATTGCAAGAAAGCAATTTTTAAGGGTTTTTTTGCACTGCACAATCTTTAAAGAGCTGTTTTTGAGCTTAGGAGTTTTGCTTAGTAGTGCAAACTGGCAAAAATTTAAGATCCATTATTGTTTTATTATCATTTTTAAGAAGACTGAGAGTTTCATACTTGAACAGAATAATAAATTTAAAAAAGTCGTTATGTATGATTTGAAAAATTGAACACTTATTTTAGGATCACCCTGTATAATACTACCTAATATTGAAAATGAATACTTCTTTTTAATTTCTATTATAACGCGTATTTAAATTAAATTCAACACCTCTGAATAATTAGTGACATTTTAACGTTACATCCATTAACATTATTTTTTATTATAATATCAAAATGTGTCACTTCTATATATTAAATGGTAATTAACATCTCGTAATTACCGAGTCGTCGGAGATTACATTTAAAATATTCAAATCTCTCCGAGTCCACAGAAAAGAAAATTATTAAACTTTCATGCGTTAAGTGAATTAAAAGGGGTATAAATAAATAATAATGACTGGAGAGACTATTAAAAATATCTTTATGAATGGAAAACGGATGGGATTTACACATTTATGTTAAGCAGCTATAACACACCTCATGATAAAAATTAAATATGCTATGTGGAAAGTGAAAATATCATATAAAACCTCAACACAAAAAGAATCATTTTATGTCTTTTATCTCTATAGCAAAACATTAAAAAGAATTTGATCGCAAATGTCACATAATAGGGGTTAAAAAATGGGCCGATATATACCAAAATCTACTGGGTTATCTCTTTAAGGCCTTAATGTGCACATCAGCTTTCATAACGACACCGCAAAAAATAGGTTTTCGACTCCATTTACGCATTTGCAAATGCTTTATAGTCTTTTCGAATTTCAACGATCATGCGAAATACTATGTTAAACCGCTAAGAAACTCTCAACTAGATGCGTTTAAAGTTTTTTATATAATATTACATAATACAAAAGTTAGATTATGTACCAAGTATAAGCATATTAGAAATGGTCTAAAATAATTTTGTTTTTTAATTTTGCATTATTTTCTAAAGCAAATACGCAATATAAAAAAAAATGTGATTTTTTTCTAATTATTGTATGATTGTATAGTTAAATATAGTTGTTTTTTCATAGATGTGATACGTTTTATGTTAATTTATTGTAATATAATATACAGGGTTAGTCAAAATTACCGTAATACTTAAATCATTTTCCAAAAAAAATTTTTTTTGTTTTAAAGAAGACATTTTTTTTTTAATTGAATTTTTCTTTTTTTTTTAATTCTAAGATTATTTCTCAATTTTTTTTATAATTAATTAATTTCACGGTTGGTAAATCATTTAGGTATTTCAGTAATTTTCACTAACCGTGTATGTAGAAAGTCAGTGCAACCGTTACAATAGAAAACAACAAAAACTCTGGATATTAAACAAAAAGTTAATAAAAAATTTGACAAAATACTTACTATACTATATATGCAGTAAAAAATACTTGATAAATGCATTGAAGAAAACACATTGTCAACAACTTTGTAAATTGCTGTAGTTGTTTTATTACATAAGAAAGGGTATAATGGTAACATCTACAGACCCATTTGTCTGTTAATTATATTTGGCTGCTGTTATTGTTGAATTTAGTTTAAAAAAATATTTAATTGTTTTATAATAATTTCATCAATAACAAACTGCTTAATAAACAAAACAGATTTTAACAAATATCTAAATTAGGAAAGGTTAACTTAAACAGCAATTCAAATATAAACTATCTGTACAATTGAAAAATGAACAGACGACAATCTGTTCCTATACGTAGCATTTGTTGGTTACAAAAATATATTAAAAAACATGCTGAGGAAAAAAGCATAATACTAAGAATAGAATCAAAACTAATAAATTTAAAAATAGGAAAAACAAAGTTATTGGGTCTATTAACAAACGGTAAATATTACTAATGTGTTAGCGTTGCTTAAACAAATTTTATCAATAAACAATAGTACACGTTATGCTTAGTATAAACTTAGTTGATTATTGGAAAACTTTATTCTTATATTTATTTTGCGGTACATAATTTGGATTCTAGATTTGAGTGTGAGGGTGAAACTAATGTTACTGTACTTAGGCCTCATTAGACAATTTGTACCTTTTCCAGTGGCAAACTTTACTCCTTTGTTCCAACACACAGCCAACTTATTTGGTTGATATATTATGCTAAAAAACGGTTAGAGAGGTTTTCTTTATGCTGGCCTTGTCAAGCCAGTCTGCAATAACAATAATATGCAACATTTCTTAATTAAAAGTATTTTGTCAAGATTTCTGTTATGGTTTGCAGATTTTATTTAAACAATCTCAACTAGTAGTCGGCGTTTTAGAATTTGAAGTAATCATTGTTTCCTTTGCCTTTCTACAACCTGAGTTGTTATACGATTGTGCTTTAAATGCATTATGTATATTTGCTTTTAGTATTATGTTACAGACATCTTGAGGATTGATTCTTTGCGTGCCAATCTGTTAGCCATAATGTTACTTATTGTGTTGGAGTGCTCTTTTACCCAGCACAGCGCAATGCTTTGCGCTACATATTTTAATATTAGTTCTGTAAATGATCACATATTTTTATGTTTTAACTACTATATTTTTTAATTTCAACAACTAATTTTTATGTTTGATAAAAACCTCAAGTATTGGTGGTGATCATAACATGTTACAGTCATAATTATAATATACACATTAGCATATTATTTTAAAAAATGCAAAGTACTTTAAAATTTTAATAACGCCTATACGTTTATTAACTGTTGGACATGTAACACAACAACAGATCGGTAAATTTGTTAAAGTCTTCTGGCTAAATAAAAAATAATTTGCAAACACAAATTTGACCAAGATGGAGACATAAATTTTTATTAACAAAAATAAAACTACTACGGTTTTTTTAACTAGTCTTGTCAGCCTGCAAAAAAATCTTTTTCAAAATCCATTATATAACTCTTATAGAGTGTTAATGTTGGTTTTGAAGATACGTTTATTTTTTTCTTTTAAAAATTGCAACTGGCTAGTGTAGAAAGCTACTGGCGTCTTTAGTAATGAAAAATTCACAATCCGAAACGTGGTGTGTTGTTGGTAGGAATAAAATTAAACCTTGTCGTAGCTGTTTGCTGCTTTAACACGTTGTTAAAGACAATATTGTAGAAAGGAAAGAAGTGCAACGTTCACAGTAAATTTGTTTTTTTTTTTTTATCCGGTCATTATTTAATTTATTAGTATAGAAAGAAAATGCAGGCTGAATGGTGCAAGAAAGAAAACAGAAAAACTTGGAACCAGATCAATAAGATGGAAATGTAGCACTGCAAAGAATGAAGAATAATTTTGACACCAAAGTTTTGTAATATTAAAAAAGGTTAAGTGGAAAAACAGCCACAGGCTGAAATTTGCCATTTTCTTTGTATATTAACAAAAAATAAAAACATACTATTACTAATACTATTACTATTACTAATACTATTACTATTACTAATACTATTACTATTACTAATACTATTACTATTACTAATACTATTACTATTACTAATACTATTACTATTACTAATTCTATTACTATTACTAATACTATTACTATTACTAATACTATTATTATAGAATAGCATTAGAATAGTGCAAAACTTTATTTATAAAAAAAGTAAAAAAATAGTCAATTATTTTTAGAGAGAACCAAAATCCGGCCATAAAACTGTATAACTCTATTTATTAAATGTTAAAAATAGTAAAATTTAGACATAAAATTTAAATACTGTTAAAAAACCATAGCGGGCCATAAACTATGCATTTTTATTCATAAAACGCCAAAAATAGTAAAACTTTGTAACATAACAAAATATTATTAAAAAATACCAAAATGCAACTAAGAAACTGTTGATAAATTTAAAAAAAATCTCATAAAATGTAAAAAAAGCAAAAACATCAAAATATTGTTACAAATAGCATACATTCGGTCAAAAACTCTTAAATAATAAAACATTGAATTATTGGCAGATCCAAATTCAATCAACAAAGGTTTAAAAGTGCGTTTTATTCATAAAATGCCAAATTGCAGGTTTTGATCTTAAAACATCGTAATATTGTTAGCACTATCATTCAGACACATATTTATAAAAATGTTAAAGAAAAGTAAAAAACTTTTTAAAATTTGTTACAAAATATTAAAGAAAGCAGCAAAATCCGGCAAAAATTAGTTAAAAAGTGCAAAATTATATTTATAAAAAATCAAAAATAGCCAAATATTGCTATGAAATAACAAAACATTGTCAAAAAGAATTAAAGTTTGACATAAACTGTTAAAGAGTGTAATTGTTTTTAGTAAAATTTCAAAAGCAAAATCTGACCATGAAATATAAGTATATTGGACAAATGAACTAAAACACAGAATATAAATTGCTTAAATAGCAAAATGCGGCTATAACATATCAAAATATTGTTAGAAGTATCAAAATCCAAGCATAATCCGCCGAAATTAAACCTTTCGGCTTTACAAAAATAGAAAATCCAACTTTGAAATTTTAAATAATTGTCAGAATTTGCTGTTTCTCGCATGCTTTTTTTACTACCGATCTCCTACAGTACAAAAAAGTGAGTTTTTTGTGTCTATGTTCTTACAGTACTAACATGTTTGACCGTTTAAAACGCTTCAGATAGACCTGAGACTACATCCGTATCTAGACGTTATTCAAAGCCGTGTGTAGCACATTTGCCACTTTAGTTTCTAGTGTGCAGTAATTGCAGCATATTATTTATGTGGTCAATTGCCTTTGGTGTGATGTTATTCAATTCTTTGTTTGTATTTAGTTTTAAGACGTTGTGCCAGATTTTTGTTTTATATAGCTTTATGAATTAAACCGTTGTCTCCAAAATCTTAAGTTTACTAGACTACGTGGCATAAATTTTACTAGTGCATTAACAATATTCTCAGTTTTTACTTGCAAGTTTGAGACATATGTCCTAAATCTTTTGTTTAAACATAAATAAAAATAAAATTGCCGTCCTAAAGTATTCCAGATACTTTAGTATTTGACTTTTACGGTTGTGCTAACCGTCTCCGTTTTTTTTTTTTTATTACATTATATTTTTTTTTTAATAAGTCACTTAATAACCTCTTGTATTGAGTGATTTACAAGTTAATATCAATTACTTCCGGTATAACCGCGTTTACTGCAATATCCAATTTTTTTGTTTATGCAAACAAAACCATTTCATTGGGCATTCGCAAATTTAGGATTTTTTTATAGTATTGTATTACAGAAAAAAAAACTAGAATTGACTTATGCGGCATAACACTTGCTATAATTGTTTTGTTTTTGTCTATGTTTAGTGTCTGTTTGAACAGGTATCCACCCACAATTTTTACAAACTAACTTTTTATTTTATTTTTTCTTTAACAATGCCATAATACTGTGCCAATGTGCGATGTTAAAGGCAATTTTTATATCAAAGACTAACACGCTGCATTTTTGGTTTTGCTGTATTTATGATTTGGCGCACCTTCAGCATAGCATTGATGTTTGATTGTCTTGCTCAAAAACGACATTCAATAATTACTTTATTTTTCAAACGTTTTCAGACGAGAGGTTTTTGAGATTACTGGCACAGTTAAGTTTCTTTGGGTTTTCAAACAAGACCAGTTTTGCTTGTTTTCAAGTTATAAGAGGTTACTTCATTGTTTTGGTGTTGGATGCCACAAACATCTTTGTGGTCTCCGCTAAAATGCCATCTATGCTGCGTTTTTTTGTCTTAACTTTTGCTATAACAAGTCATCATTATCATCATCAACCAGCCCGTTCAGTCTTGACACAAACCTACTCCATAGGCACTCTATCGTATTCTGTCTTAAGTTTTGTAAAAACAACTAATTGTTTGCAATCCTTTTTAAGTCATCGGTGCAACGCGTAAATGGTCTTCCTCTGCTATGTTTATTGGCTCTTGGTCTCCACTCAAGTATTTTCTTTGTTCATCTTTAGTCCTTCATTCAACCCACGTGGCCAGCCCATGTCCATTTGAGTTTAGTTATACGCTCGTTCACGTCTGCCACTTTAGTTTTTCTCCGTAGGTCCTCATTGATAGTATGGTGGTGTAGGGTTACTCCAATCATTTATCTTTTTATTTTTTGTTGGGTAATTTTAAGTTTTCTTCCTGTGTTCGCGGTTAGAGTTAAGATTTCCGCTCTATATGCAAGAACAGGCAGAATACATTGGTCATGTACTCTTTTTTTCAGACATATCGGAATTTTGCTTTTAAAGATATGGCTGAGTTTCTCATATGCTACCCAAACAAGGTTGGTTTTTCTCTGCAATTTGCAGGTCTGGTTATCTCTAGACATTTGTGTTTCCGATGTTAAAGTGTTTGCTTGGTACCAAATTAGTCATTACTTTATTTTTGAAAAGTTAATCTATAATCCAACTTTCAAGCATACGATATGAAGTTCTTCCAGCATCTGCTTTAACTCTCTTGTTTTCCAATTAAGCTTGTTGAAGGCATACTGTAGGACCGTTATAAATAGTTTTGGGAACATGGTATCCCACTGTCTTATTCCTCTTCCACATATGGGGTTGGTGTTTTCATGTAACTTTACAGATATTGTAGCGTGCTGGTAGATGCTATAGATTAATTTTGAGTATCTGTTTTCAATGCGACACTTTCTCAAAGCAATTAACTCTACAGTATTGAAAGCTTTATGAAAGTCTACAAATGCAAGGGCTAGTAGTCCATTGTATTCTACTGTCTTTTCGATTAGGACTTTAATGCTTTGCAAATGGTCGTTTGTTCCAAACTCAGAGCAAAATCCTGCGTGTTTGTTTGATGTTATTATTTTTGTAAATAGTTTGTAGAGTTGGCTCAAAAGTGTTATGGGTTGGTAGATTTGCAAGTCTGCTTTATCCCTTTTTTTGTGGAGTAAGATGGTAATTGCGTTGCGCCACTTGTCTGGAATTGCGCTATCGTGTAGACAGAGGTTAAACAATGTTTGTATTTTTTTTACCAGAAATGCGCTTCCTGCTTTTATTGCTTTTTTAACTATTTTGTCTTTGCCGGGCAATTTGTTGTTTATTGCTTTAGACAGAGCGAGCTAGATTTCTCCGATAGTGATTTCTAGAAGCTCCTTTGATCTTTGGTTGACGATATTTTTTTGTGGTGTTATTTCCAGATCTTCTACTTGACGACTTTTATATAGTTTGTGGTAGAACTCTTTTACCGTGCGTACTATTTCTTCTCTGTTTGTTGTGTTATTCTCTTGCATGTTTTTTAGTTTTATTATTTTTTTCCTTCCTTCACCAAGGTTACTGCTTAACACTTTCATGTCTTTTTTTCTGTTCTATTGTTTGTTAGATTTTTTGGCTACAATATCTTTTGATGTTTTGCTTGGTGGTTTTGGAGATTTTCTTATTTACTTTTTTTAGTTCTTTTCTTGTTGTATATGAGTCGCTTTTTATTAGCCATTAAGTTTTTAGCATCTTGGCTGATCCTTTTTCTTTCCTGGATTTAGGGCAGTTGGTATCTTGGCTTTTTGTATAGCTTTTGTTATTGCGTTATTTATACTTTCTATGTTTGTTTCTGAGTGATTGTTATTTCTTAGTATATTGGCAATGGCCGTTTTAAACTTATATATGTCCAGTAGGGTTGCCCATACTTGATTAGTCGTTGTCTTTGTAAGTTTGTACCTTTCTTTTCTAAGGTCTATTCGGATTTTACTTTTTACCATTCTGTGGTCATTTCCCGTTTTGCAGTTGTTGAGTACTGTTACGTTTTTGACTACTTGTTTATTATTGGAGATAATGAAATTCATTGTGTTGCGAGTTCTACCGTCTGGGCTTTCCCAAGTCTGTCTTCTATTAAGTTTTTTATTGAAGAAACTATTCATTTGATAGAGATTGTTTTGTAAGAGATAGTCCACAATTATTTTACATCGAGCATTTCTTTACTCTGATTTGAAGTTTCCTAGACTTTGTCTCCAAATGGTTTGTTTTACCGATTTTAACGTTAAAATTGCCGCCTACTATGGTAAACTGGGCTTTCATGTCCTCCAGAACCAGACATATATATATATATATATATATATATATATATATATATGTATATTAATCCGTCAAGTCGGGCTCCTTCTGGGTATGAATCCGGCAAGTCGGGCTCTTTTTGGCAAGTCGGGCTCGTGTGTCACGTTGCCGTTCACTTTCGGGAACTAATCCGGCAAGTCGGGCTCCACGGCACCTTCACCAAAAATATTTTGATATGTAATAAAAATAATTTGACTTTACAAGATAGTGTACGTACATCCAATACATTTTTTATTTAATTGCTAACAACCCTAAATTAGTATTTTGATAAATAAATTAATTAACAAAGTTTTTAGAGTAATTGATTCTTGGAATAGCAATTAATAAGCACAATTAAATTTATTTTATTATTTTTAATTAAATTTGGTTGACAAACGGCTTTTGAAGTAAGCGGATTACAATGGTAGTGTTAGACATGCTTTTTTTTAAGTTTTTGAAAATTTTAATGATGATTGAATTAGATTATGAGTTATCACAGTAGTAATACCAGTATTTTGACATTAATTATTAAAATTATACATTCTATACCAAATTCACTATTTTGTGTAGAAATGACATTTATGTATGTTCAATATTTTTAGATTTTACCAAAATTTTGCATACAAAGGTTTTACAGTTGGAGGATTACAATGATAGTGTTAAGTTATAAGTATTTTAAATAGTTGTGTCAAACTTTTAGCATTTAAGTTAAATCTTCAATTTAGCTATAAATCAGCTTTCCATCAGGTGCAAAAAAAATATCCACTGCAAAGAAATTTTTATGGGACCTTTCTTAAACATTTAAGGATCATTTGACAATACTTCATTTTCAATAAACTGCTACTGGAATGGAAAACAGAAGCGCTTTACTTCTTGTAAGATATTGGGTGAACTTCATGCTCAAAAATCAAACTAAAATAATTATATTATAGGAAAAGAGCTAAAATTGCTGGCGGATGTCTCCGCCCCCCCCCCCCCCCCTTCCCCGCTACAAGTCAACGCATTTAAACTAAAAAAGCAACAAGAACAACTCTCACAGCAGCTATGAAAACACTGCTTTTGCTACCACTACTTCACTTATTTGTGATGATGAAGGGGAAACAAGCAACGTACCAAATATAGATAAACAAACACACCGTAAATCTTGAAGTTCCTAGACCAACAAACGTGTTACATGAGAAAGAAACACTGAAAATAATATCACACTTTATAAAAAGTTATTGCATGAAAATATCTTTTCATTGAATACTACCGTCGCAAAGCAAAAGAATTTATATGATATACAGATGGATCTAAACATTACATTAGCATCAGAACCGGAATTATCCCTGGGCAAACATGCTCTTTCAAGCAAAATTAGCTATTATTAAATGTAGCTCTAAAAACATCAAATCAAGACAATACTTTAACTGACCAGTAAATATCATTTCGCAGAGCTAATCGGTTCTATAGGCTATACGGTTGTCAGTAATTAAATGCAAAAACATCATAAACAATCTGCCACAAACAACAGAGTCCGCCTCATCTGCATACCAAAAGATTATAATCTAAAAACGCTTACAATACGCAACGTAGAGCCTTCTTTGGCAAGCAGAAGCTAGCCAAAGAAAAGCTTAAAACAGTCTATCTCTTAGCAAAAGTTTGTGAAGAAAACTGGATTTACTAAAAAAGTAACAAGGTACACAAGAAATTGTAGTCGCTAGACCACCTCAAAAACCAAAAGTTTTCAAAATTTTATCAATTATAATTAGAATTTTTGGATTCTATTGAAATTTCGCAACCATGCAGTATTAATAATAAACAAATCATTTGTAAACTGCACTTGATCCATAAATAACTATTTTGTATAGTTAAATAAATATATATATAAAAAACATGCCAATTTTAATTGAATCAAAAAACGTAATTAATTTAAATTTATATTGTTTTTCTTAATCATTGTTTACTTCTGTATCAAATCAAATAATTTAAGGTAAAATTTAATTATATATTATATATTATGATTATTACATATTTGAATGAAAACATTGCCGCTTTACGAGCAAATATTTCCAAGTATTTGACCCTAAATTCTTTACATTTATTTATGATCTTTTTTGTAATCAGCCTTCACCACAAACCAACGACTTCGAGATTTAAAATCTACCAGCAAATGTGTATATTGAGTCGTGTTCCGACGGCAAGAAATTTTGAATATTCTTATTTTAAATGTTTATTCTAATTGTTTTATATGCATTGTACTGGAACATTTTATAGCCCAGATGTGCAGTTTTATTTGTAAAAATCTTTCATATTCTATATTTTTCATGTCATTACTAAGCCACAAGTTTTACCATTGGCTAAATATCTATTGCAAACATTTATCCTTATCTTTTAAAAACAATTTGTTTTAATTTATATATTTAAGTATAACGTTTTAAATGTTATTTATGTAATAATAAAATATAATAATAATAGTATAACAAAATTAATTAAAATCTTAATATACCTAAACATAAATATAACAAAACTAACTATTTTCACCAACGTTTGTTTTCATTCTTCCAACGCGGCTTCATTATATTACACGTCATTAATTGTCTCTTTGCAATTAAATAGCAATAAGTAAAACAAAAACAAAAAACTGTTTTAAATATTTATTATTATTCAATTAGATATATATTATAAATGTAAGAATATTAACATTACATTATAATACGATTCTGTGTCGGACATGAGAAGTTATCACTTTAATTTATGACACTACCTGCTGCTATAGACCCAATTGCGGCCTATAGAAATATTTTAAACATAAATATAATAGAATTATATTACATAATATAATGTCGTGTTGTTTTTGCAATAGCTACGCAATTAAAAATATGTTCAACTTTTAGATAATGTGTATCTTACATTGATTGCATTTTCTTCTGATGGGATAGATTAATTTTAATTTCTATCAAAACAGGTTATTGTGCTTTATTACAAATGCTCAAAAGTCAGCACCATTCTGTTTTAGTTTTTGATTTTGTTGAAATAATGATATTGCATACTTATATAAATATATCTACAGAGAGTTCATTATTTTATTGCATGATGTTAACATCTAATGTATGCTTAATTGAATCTTATGCGGATAATAAAACATACGACTAAATATCTTTATTTTTCTACCGATTGCATCTATGTTTTTAATTTTAGTATTCTTCAAACTTTCATAACAAAATGTTGTTGACCCACAATATATATTTCAAAAGCGAGAAAGATGTTAACGCGTTAGTTTAATTAACATCTCTTAAAGAAAAACTGATTATTAATCTAGAACAACAGTAGCAATTTTTGATTCTTAGAAAATTATGAAATTAAAAACCAAATAGTTGTCTTGATAGTCCAGTTAAAAAAAATCTTTGTAAAAGTTTTAGTCTTACATATCTAAATATAGTATGTAAGTGTTAAAATGCTTTGCTATGAACTAAGAGTTTGTTTAAACATCATTGTTTTGAATGTTTTTGAACATAAATCATATTTATAACAATTGCAAATAATTGTGTGTACTTAATGCGCTAATCCACCATCACTGCTAAATTTAAGCTAATTTTATTAATTTTTAAAATAAATTTTGATAACATTACTTTGAATAATATTAGTTTTTATTATTATTATTATAATCCGCATACAGTAAAAGCACGGCCATGTGTATCAAAACATCAAACTGATTCTTTGAATGCTTATTATTACTTTTATATACTGCATAATTTAAAACCAGTATTTTCTAAGTATTTTGAAATTGGAATTTTTATTTTTCATTTATTTGATATTACGCTGTTTGCTAAACTTTAGTTAAATCCATACTTTTGAACATACATTTTGACATTTTGACTTCATCATTATTAGTGTTCTGCTTTTTGCAGGTCCCAAGTGTATCTACTTCAGTTTTCTTGGTTCTTTGTCTTTTGCTTTGTTCACTGTACCTTTCCCTATTCCTTAAAACATCAGTTATCTTGCATCTTTTTCTTTTCTTTACGGATTTGCACTTACCATTTTGATCATGTTCTTTAATAAACCATCTCTTCTCATTGCATGTACTATCCGTCTTTTCTCTCTTACTAGCGCTCTTTTCTCCCCTGACATTTTTAATACTCCTTTATTCAGGATCTTGTCTGACCACGTAATGTCCAAGCTTCACACTTTATGCTTAACATTTCACAATTGTTATTTGCAAATTTATACCTAACTTGCTACTCAAAATCTTTCTTTTCTTTCTAATAGCTTTTTCATTATTCCTATGCTAACTATTATATATCTTTGTTTTTCTAATTTTTTGTTATTTTAGTAGCAGTATTTTCTCACTTGCTCAAATTTATCTCTTTTAACGTACGTTTTTTCTTTCTCATAACCTTTGCTTTGTTTTTGTTTATACTCAGTCCATACATTGATTTTATTTCTTTCTTCTTTAACTATGATCTTTAGTGCTTTTGTGCTCTCTGCAAACATGATCATATCATCGGCAAATTAAATAGATTATATTCTTCTTTCTCCTATGCAACAAAGGAGTGATCTTTCCCTTTTCAGCACTTTGCTACCATCTTTTTGGCATGCATATAGACCAACGTTGATGAGAAACATCAACCCTGTCTCACTCTTTTTTTAACTATAATCCACTTAGTACTTTGGTCATTTAACCTCAATGTTACTTAGTGTCTCATAAACACTTTCAAAATTTCAAACAAATTTTTTCACAAAACACAGTCAATTGCTTTTACTGATTTAATTTAGTCAGACTACTTTCAATTTGTCATTTTTATTTTTAACCATAAAACTTATGATTTCTAAATTTCAGTTAATTTTAAGATATTGCATATGACTACACATATTGGACCTGCTACTTTGAAAGCTTATAATTCAACTTTACTTTTGACCGCTTGCTTTGAAACTTCTGTATCAAACATTTTTGTTGAAAATGTCAGCTAAGTCTATAGTAATAAAATCGTTGTTAACCAAATATTAAGTAAATCCAAGATACTGCACAGGCATATCAAAATGTTGACCCTCTTACTTTAAATGCTTATAACTTCACCACATTATTGTAATTTGCATACATTAAACCGCAACTTTTAGCTAAACCAATAAATGTTGTTATTTTGTCCTACTTTTAATACTCCTTGTTTTACAAATTAACTAAATTTTTGTAAAATTTATTAATCCTTAAATTAATATCAAAGTTTTGTCTGCTCATAATTTAACAACTATTTGTCAAGTTAGTAGAATTTATTGTATTTGAACAAAAATATGATTCAAATTATTTACTTAAATATTGATAATTTGATTAAAACTTTGACATTACTTTAAATGCTCTTAATTTCACAACAAACAAACATAAAATCATAAGATGATAGCCATGTAATGAATTACATGACTTAAGATTAAAAACTTAAGTCTCAGTTTTCAAAATTACACAGATGGTGATTCTACAATTAACAATATGTTCACAAATTATTTTCAAAATTTTCAACCTATTTGTTTGTCGCAAATGCAAGTGGAAAATAAATATTTTCCTTTTGCACTATTACTAATTTATATAACTTTTAATAAATATTAAAATTTATTTAACTTTTAATAAATATTAAAATTTATGTAAATAACTTGTTACTATTATTGCCGCTTGTTATTTTTTGCAACTATCCAGATGTAAGGAAATTCTGAATAAATATCAGGACAATAAAGAAGTCGTAAATTAAAAAAAAAAACATGCATGAATAGACTGACCTTAAAATAGTTTTACTGCTTTTAAAATAATTCATCATAAATTCATTGATAATAATAAAAATTAAAGATGTAATACTTTGAATATTGTTTATACTTGTTAATCAATAATATAGTAGTTTCAAATACATGCAACTATTTTGTTGTAGTCTACATCATTAAATTATTTGACAAATAAATATGCAAAGAAGTCTTTCTATAAAAGAATATAATAAGTAATATTAAAAAAAAACAAAATATAAATTGTCGATGGTATGCATAAACATTCAACAAAACTTACTTAATTTATATTTTTTTCATCGTAACTGTGTAAGTAAACTTTTAGAAATAATTTAAATTATTCTAGATTATAAATATTTCTGTAAAACAATTTCTTATAACTTTTACGGTAAGAGCCCAAGTTGTCGAGTTTATAAACAAACATTCAAATAAACATTTATAACTTTTTTTTCACAAATGTATAAGAAACATTTAGAAACAACTTAAATGATAATAGATTCTAAATATTTCTATAAAACCATTTCTTAACTTGGACTTATACGATAAATTCTAATAAGAGCCCACGTTGCCGAGTTTATACACGAATATTCAAATAAACATAGGTTATTTATAAAAAAAATTTCATAAAAGTATTAGCAACGTTTACAAGCTATGAAAATAACAATAAATTATAAATATATTTTAAAAATATTATATCCACTTTGAGTTACAATAAGTAGCAAAGAGCCCGACTTGCCGGATTTATACCATTGTGGCTATAACTTTTTTATTTGAAGTAATAGACAAGGGTTTGTTTGTCCCTAGGAGATTAGTTTGACAAAATACATTAGAATATGACATAATATAAATATATATTTTACGAGCCCGACTTGCCGGGTTAACATATATATATATATATATATATATATATATATATATATATATATATATATATATATATATATATATTCGTAGAATATGTCTACTGTGTAGAATGTCGTTGGTGCGTATACTTGTACTATCTTAATAGTGTATTTCTTGTTGAGGTTTAGTATTAGGAAAGCTACACTTGTTGAGAAGTTTTTGACTGATAGATTGTTGTTACTCAAGCGTCTGTGGATTAAAAAGCCAACTCCTCCTTCTAATTTATTGGGTTTTCCTGCATAGTAAAAGAGATGCCCGGATTTTTGTTTTAATAGATTCTCATCTCGTTTTTTGACTTTACAGAGGCCGATAACGTTCTACCTTATTTTCTCCATTTCCGTCTCAAGTTTGATCAGGCTGTGTTTGGACATAAGTGTTCTTGTGTTCTATGTTCCAATTTCCAAATTTTGTTGTTTACTTCTTTTTATAACTTTGCGTCGTTTAGTTATAATCTTAGACAATAAAAGCAAATCTTTGCTTCTTCTATATTCTTTGAGGCAGACTTTTCTCAAGGTGTGGGATTTTAGGCTAGATGCCGCACCCACCTGGGAAGTACCATTTATTTTAAAATTTGCCATGATAAGGTGTTAAAGTCATAATCTTCCACGCTGACTAGACTGGTTGGAAGATGGGTAGGAATTGCATTTTTTCAATTCACAAACTTTTTATGGTTATCCCGCCAATATTCGGTCGCCAGAGCTTCGTTTGTTATCTAGCAGGGTGTACCGGGTGACCTAAGTAGACACCGCTTGTATAGGTGAAGTTGACATTTGCGACACTTTGTTGTAAAAGATGTTGGCGTCTCCCCTTATACCTTACTATAGCAAGTAGCAGCTTTTTTTTAGAATTTTTTTAAGCATTCTGTCTATTTTCAAAACCTTTTTTTGTACTTCTATTCAATGTGTTGGCGGTCAATTTCAGCTTTCCGCTGCAATTGAAACTTTCTTATCAAGTTTTCTTTTTTTTTAATTATATTCTTAAGACATATTTGGCTGTTTTTATAGTTTATAGTTACCAATGTAAAAGTCAAGGAAAAGAACGTTTTTCTTCTTTTCTTTGGCTTTTACATTGGTAAAATTAAACTAAAATTATTTGTATTTCAAATTTAAATTGCATTTTAGATAACTTTTATTTAATTTTTTTTTTTTTTTTGGTTAATACTTGTACTTTATATACTGATGTTACCTTAAATATTTTATTTCAAAAAGTCAAATTGGTCCAAGGCTTGATTGCACACACAAGAATTTAATTTAAGACTTTTACTATTTAATTATTTTGGTAATGATATATTAAACATATTCTTGTCAAGTAGATTAATGTATACCAATGACTTATAAACACTTTCAATAACAAATTAAACTTTAACTTGCACGTTTAATTAATTTTGAATAAAATTGTGTTTTACACTTTGGAAACCAAAAGCCATTTAAACTTTTAAATGCCAAATTTTCAGTGTTTTCTGTTTATGTCATGAGCAAATTAGAGTATTGTGCAGTAGATGTAACCCAAATACAGTAAAAAATATTTAAAATTAAACGCGATTGGTGAATATTTTATCTAGGGTTATCCATATGAAATGTAACCTAATGCTTTTGGACTATTAGAGAATAAGAAAAAAAATATCTGAATTGCTATTTTTTTGTAAAATGTATTTGTAATCTAAAATCAATTTTTACATTTTAAAACTAAATAAAAAAGAAATCAGTAATCTTTAAATTTTGGAAAAAAAGTACATATGTGTATTTTGGTATAATTTTATTTTTATATATCCTAATAACTTAGCAAAATCTATTTAAAACTGTTTAACGCTAGAGAATTGCCAAGTTTAGTCGCCCCGTTCTGTTGTGGTGCCACTAGCAGTATTGTTATGGAAAAATATTAAATCACATCTACGAAAATATCGGTGAACCTTTTACTGTAGAATAATATTGACACGTACAATGCCGTTTTTAAATTAAAATTGGTTCTTATGGGACAAAACGCCAACCAACTCAATACCCAAACGATAATTTGAGGTTATATTTAACGACTAAAAAATTAATAAAGAGCTTATTAAAAACGTCATTTTTTGAAAATTAATTGCAGAAAAAGGACTTATTGCATCAAATTTTTACAAATTTAAGGATACAGATTGGACTTTCTTCTACAATGTGTGAAAATTTTATTCAATTATATTCAGGCGTTTTCTTGCTGAGTTTGATGCTGTGAACCCTTATAATACCGCTACTATTCTTCCTTCTTAAACTAATTATTAGTTATTAAACTAATTAATATTGTTTTACTTTAAGATCTTTTGATCAATATGTATTACTGATGGATTAAATAATTATGTAAATAAAAAAATAGTTATTAAAGTTTATTATCACAAAATGTTTTTAAATGTCATAAAATGTTCCAAGATAAAAAACTACTTGCAAGTTTTTGAGCTGTAATATTAGTTAATCCATAATGTATGTATATTGGTTGCGTGTTTTATATAATCTGTTAACATATGCTCTTCACCTGTGATAATTTCAGAGTGTATAATTAACATATTAAAAAAATAATTTATTATTATGTTTAATAGGTCTGTTCTTACACATGATTTGGGAACAAACCCAATCTTAACAAATTGAAACTAAGTATAACTTATCTCGTTGAGTAAATTGCATACGTGAAAACAATGTAAAAACAAGTTTATCATTGTTTTAATAATATATGTAACTTGCACATTCGTGGTACTATACAATTTCCATATTAATGACATCCTATCTGGAATTCTTAGACCGCCCATCAAAACCGGGATTAATAATTGTTTTTTAATTAAAAACACATTTAATAATTTTTAGAATGTACATAATTTATAGAATTATAAAAAAATAATAATATATTTGTAATGATCGACCAATACATAAAATATTTATGTATTGCGGATTACCTCTCACGCATTTCATAGCGAGCGTAGAGTTCTTTCAACCTAATTTAAACTGCAAAAGTATATTGAAAACATTTTATCATTTATTGCTTATTTTTGTACCGGCTAATAATACGCCAGGTAAACATTTGATTGACGTTTCCTCAGATTTTTTTAATAAACCTGAATTTTATCGTCAAATATTGTTTTATTACCGAGTAATTATCAGATTTTATCTGAGAGCAAGAGATGTAATTAGGAACTGTATTTGAGGAATGATAGACGTCTGAGTTGTATAAACGTAGACTGGCCTGTACGAAACATAATTGTTCGTATTTTCTTTCATCTGCTCAATTATCTGATTTAATAGGCCCATTTTCATTCATTCTAATGCCGATGTTATCAAACGAGATGATGAACAAATTAGATGGGGAATTATTATAGATTGTATCGTGATAAAAAGAATATTTTTTAAATTTTTATTAAGTAACGTGATTTATTATTACTTTCTTAATTAGAATCTAATCTAAAATTTCTAATAAATTTATTGAATACTGTGCAAATTTATAAGAGTTGTTTATATTGTTGTCATTGTTATAATTATTTATTATAACATGAAAATGCCTCTTTCGTATATTTAGTAATCTTTTAATGTCGCGTGACTAACAACATAAAATAGAATTTCACATATATTCATATCAAATTAAATTGTTAAAAGCAAATTGTCCAATTATAATAAACCTCCGCGCATTAATTTTTATGACAAAACATACGAAAATTAGATTTTACAAGCATTGCATTATTGAATCTATTAAATATTTTAATGGAAGCGCGGGTACCGTAACTGTGATTGAGACATCTTGAAAGTGTATGTATGTAAATTCAACAGAATAATAATAAAAATAATATTATTATACATACACACAAAAAAGATAAGCCTATCTGAAACATATCCTTTACACGCATTTACATAAAACTTTATGGCCATCATGCATATTTGTATAAATACTTTTTCAATGGTGTAATCTAAATAAAATGTAAAATACAAACAAACTGGTATTGACCAACAAAAGTGGTAAGATCGAACAAGTATGATAATATTGAAAATAAACAATTTAAATAAATTTTAATGAAGGTAATTTGAAAAGTCATCTAGATACATATATAATTATATTACTTACAGGCACGCGCCTTCTTATCTTACCCATGTGTCTACGTAGTTACCGCGTTACTGACTACCTATTTATACATACGAATTGAAGAAATGCTATTTTCTTAATGTATGAGCAATTATATTAATTTCCCAAATTATCAAATTGCTTACCATAAATAATTAAACATTAATATTTAATCTTTTAGTCTAAATAATAATGTTTAATAATATTTTTGTAATTAACAATTGAACGTGGGATAAAAAATTGAATTGATATACATATTTAATCACCATTAACGTTTCATCTAATCTAAGTAGCAAATCTAATATCACCAAAGGTATGGGTATGAAGTAACTAGATAATTTGTTTGTGGTATTATTTTTTGACAAAACTGCTCCTCAAGCGTAAAAATCGAGAGCCTTACCAACAAGCCGCTCAGCTGCTTTAAATAAAATATGTATAAAAAATATCAAGATTATAGACTGTATACTGCACCTAACATTTTTTATAAATCTATTAAAAAAATAGATTAAAATAAAATGTTTTTATTAAATATTCAAATTCTTGAGTTTGGCTTAAAGTCTTAATTATCTTTTTATATTTTTCTAAAAAAATTTAGTTTTTTAAAACTACCATATTTTTTTGCAAAACTGTTTAAGTGCTGTTAACGCTTTCTAAGACCTTTCTAAGTATTTTATCATCATTATAATATGTATGAGAACTTCTTTCAAGTTCCGTTAAGCTGGCTAAAATAAATAATTAAGATAAAAAAAAACTTTATTTTACACTAAAGTTACTTATACCTGTGAGCTATAATTCAATGTACTCGCCAAGGCATTTGTAATAACAGGCCACCAGCTTTTCTATACTCTATACAGGGTTATTATGAAAGTTTGGCATTATGCAACCATCTAATGTACGTTTGTGCCACTTTAGTAAAATAGTGAATTCAAATTTATTGTGCGTAAATACAGTTGAATTTGAACTGTCAAAATAAAGTAAATAGTAGTAGTACACAATTTAAAAAGGCGGCTTCTTTAAAGTTATTACATAATCCTAGACATTTATAAAAACCCTGTACCCCGTACCTGTAGGGAGGGTGATCAAACAACTTCCATCCAAAATTCTTGACCAGTTTTTTTTAATTGTTTTTTCTGTATGATGTCGTCCTGCGTTATTATAACATTGCACAAAAGAGTTTTACAGTACGTCACTGCAGTAATTGTTGTCCCATAGATTAGAAAGTACTGACAGATAGATGACTAAACGCTATTGCACAAGCGCTACTTTAATATAACAACTGAGTATCTATAGCCAACCTAACAAAACTTAAAAAATAGCTTTTGTAATAGCCTTAAAAATAGTTTGGGTTTCCATTTTTATCTTTTTATTTTTAACATGCCTATCCATTACCAAACGTTGGTTATTTACATACGTACAATACAACTCCGTTGTTGAACCACGATCTTAGGGTTTTTAGCCATGAGATTTTTTTTTAGCTTTTTTCTACTTTCCCTTAAGGTATTTGTTGCAACAGATCATAATTTTGTGGATGTCTAATTATGTTCAATGTCCAAAATACTGCAATTTTCTAGTTTGTACGGTATGTATAACTTTTGTTTTGATCGTTTGTCTCCTTATGATTTCATGTTCTGTCCAAGGAAATCTGATTTTTTTGTACAACCACAATTCAAAAGCGTTTAGTTTTTCATTGCTGTAATCTTTGTAAAAGTTTAAAATTTGATTCTGTACTAAAGTACAGTATTTTACTATTCTAAAATGATTTCAACTGTTACCAATCGAAGCGTCCACATGGAGAGCAATTAGTTCAATCCCACCCAACTAAAGCAAAACTACAAAATTGTCTTGCAACATGGAAAACACTCCTGATCTGACCGACAATCAGTACCTGGGGTTTCTATATGTCTAACATCAGAAACTGGAGTATTAGCTAAAGAAAATAGATAAAAAGATTAACGGCCTAGAGAAATATGTTGTAAGGCTGTTTGAGGACAATGTGGAAAGGAACAACAGCACCAAGCAGAAAAAGCTAGATTTTTAAGAGACCTTTCTCGCAATGCATAAAGACAATAAGCAGCATATAAAAAAAAGTAAAGCCGCCATGATTTCCAAGCACACCAATCTAACAACCACGTTACTAAAAACTCAGGCACTCTTTCAAAAAAGTTTCAAAAACCCTAGCGTTTTTTTAGCTGCTGCAATAATACTTCAATTTATTAAGACTCCAGATGCTCCTGCCAAGTTCTCACTTAAGAGACTTGCCAAGAACCCGAGCGAGAGTAGGACAGCAAAGTTGCAGCCGACAGGGAACTCCAGCCACTAAGATTTATTGGCATGGTCCACAACAGAAAGTTAAAAAAACAAAAAGATCAATCGGGTAAATCTTCTTTAGTTTCTGCTTCTAATAAGCTATCAGCCAGCCCCGCAAGTCATTGGTCATTGGTTAACAAGACTAAAAAGTCCACGACTCTGCTGGCTTTTAACGCCAAAAGACTACTTTTAATGCAGCCAATAGGTCTCTAGGACCTCCAACAAGCCCTCCAACTTGGTTAGCATTTACAGAGGATACTGATTCACAACGCTCATTCTCCATTGTAACACGAGATAAATTTGTGTTTTAAGGGTTGCCGGCTACGTTCAAAGATATGAATGTAATTATTGATTGCGCCGTAAATGTAAATGATGGTAATTGCATGCATTCGAAAATGAGGATTTTATATTGTAAATCAAAGTCTAAAAAGAACTCTATCTTATGCTGTACGTTTAATTGTCTCAGATCGCGCAAAGTTGATTATGATTCTTACTAAATTGTGTGAACTCAGTGCAGTGACGTAACTAGCTTCTGATGCGCCCGGTGCGAGAACGTCATTTTGCGCCCTCCAAACTCAAAAATTATGAAGCTTAGGTAGTTTTCTGCGCCCCAACCAAGCTGCGCCAGGTGCGGGAGCATCAACGGCACCGCCCTAGTTTTGGCACTAACTCAGTGTAAGCGTTGAGTATAAACCATTATAACCACACGGCATCAAGATGCAATTTTTGCATTAACTGCGCCGGAGCCATCCCGGCTATACTTGCAAATTTACAAAAGAGTCATGTAGCTACATGCGCAGCGTGTAATGTCTAGCTTATCTCAAACCAATCTTCTTCTAAAACCTTACTCAAGACACCTGCTTCTTAGAAAAATATACAAGCAACAAAAAATCAATCTTTCAGTCAAAAAGTCAATTGGCTAAAGCAGACAAATCTAACTTCAAAAGGATTTTATTATTTTTTGTGCATCTCTTAGCCTAATAAGCTATAAACAGACTATACTATTTGTTTGTTAGTCTAAATTTTAGACATAGGGTACAAGTTCTCCCTATACACTATATAACCTCTTTATAGCTGGCACTACGTATTACATTAAATGTTGAAATTAAGGTTAAGTAAGAGAACATCAATGCAATAAATTTTGCTTTTTTAGTTAGTATCCAAAATAAAGATGATTATTATTATTATTGTGAGAGAAAAGTTTTTGGATTGTAAGATGCAAACTTTGGATAATCAAAGAAAAAAAGTAGAAGTAAATTCAACTTTTTTCAAGTCTTTAAAAAAAATTGTTCTTCTAGTTTTGCTTTATGAGAGAGAGTACAATATTTTAAAACTTTGCCAATTTTTATGAGAACAACTCTTACTTTCTAAAACTTAAAATGTTGTTATTTATCCATTCCTTTTTTTGCTAAGGGCATTGTTTTAATGTGTTTTTTTTTACCTGTCTCATTTTTAGAGCCGTTATTGTTTATTGTTCCTTGGATACTTCCAAGTACATAATCTGTAATGTATGTGTTTGTCACCACTTGTTGTTGATCTATCTTACATTCCAACGTTTGATTTTTTTGTTTGTTTTTTTTTACCCAAGCCATAATTCCTAACCAGATCTGTGTATTACAATCGAAAATTTTTCCTTTTTATTTTGTTTATTTGTTCATAGCATTTTTTAATTTATTGGTTATCTGCCGTTAAAGTAACTGCATAAATCTGAATTATATTGATGTTTGTACGAGTTTTCAACTTCGTAGAAAAGAAGTTGAAATGTGAGGTTTTTAGTCAGTAAAATTCTAACACTACTAGACAGTATTTGTTATATTTTGAAGGGTTTTCTATACTGTTAGCATAATTATTTTCTTAGTTGTAATAACTTATTTCATTATCTTTCTGCTAGTTTTTGTTCCTACTCACGTGTATTCCCATATATTACATTGTCTATTGCCAGGTTATATAATCTCATTTTTGTCTATTATCTCTAAATGTATGCACTTCATTGCTTGTATTGCATTGTGTACTTTCCTGGATTGACTAAATATCCTTATATTTCAGGTTTTTTTTTCTATCTTTTCTCTTCTACTTTGCTCTATCTGTTGTTTTAATATCTTCCTTGTCATTAATTTGAATAAAAGAATTACTCTAGAAATTGACTAACATTGAACGTTAAACATTAAAGCTTTGCGGGTTTTGCTAGCAACGATCTTTAGATGCAGTTAATTTATTGTTGTTTCTGCATCCTATGCCGTTGACTGTAATGTAGTTATTTATCTTTGAGAACAGTTTTCTAAACCTGAAACAAAAAAATGTTTTATATTTTATGACTCATGTACTCGTAACTGTTGGTCTTCGAAAATTGTTTATAATAATAATAATAATAATTTATTAGTGCCAACTACAAAAGTATTACACAAGTCAGGTTACTTAGTTTGAATTAACAAATGAAATATACAATAAAAATATTAAAGTAAGAAAAATATGTTACAAAAATAAAAGTACAATAAAAATATAAAAAATACAGTAAAGATACAATACAAAGACAAAACAAATAAATTTAATTAAAAGTACTGCCAACAAAATCATCAATTGAATAAAAAGTCCCCTTTATTAGATAGTCTTTCATATAGTTTAAGAAAGCTTTCTTAGGAAAATTTCTAACATGGTTTGGAATTAAGTTGTAAAATTTAATGCAGTGGTAATTAGATCCCATTTGTGATTTTGACAATCTTAGCTGGTTTGGATAAATATCAACTTTATTCCTAGTGTTATGAGAATGATTGTTTTCATAAAGTTGGAATTTATTGAGGTTGCTTCGCATATATTTTATACACTCATATATATACAAACACGAAAATGTCATTAACTTTAATACACAAAATTGATTCAAACAATCATCCCTATAACAAAGGCCTGATATTACCCTGATGGCTCTTCTTTGTAGAGAGAACATCCTGTTACAAATAGAAGAATGTCCCCATATTAATAAACCGTACGTTAGATGTGATTGACAGAGAGCAATGTAGGCTGTTTTTAAAACAGTACCGATTAAATTTCTTAATAAGAAATTATTGCTGCATAACTTCTTTGCTAGTGCATCTCCATGCATTGACCATTTCAGATATGGATTAATATACAGACCTAAAAACTTTGTATTGTTACTAGTTTTCTGATGATTTCGTAACGAAAATGTAAGAGTGATGGATTTTTGAGGGTTTACAGTTAAAAGATTACTGCAAAACTATCTCTCTGCTGTAGCAATAGCTGCATTATGTCCATTCTTAGCTATATTGATATCTTTATGCTTAAATGAGATGGTAGTATCATCCGCAAAAAGAACAACATGTTCATCTTTAAAAAGTTGAGGAAGATCGTTGATATAGATAAGGAACAGCATTGGACCCAGTACTGAACCTTGTAGTACACCTGTAGTTAAAAAACCAAATTTTGAATGTGTTTCATTGTGGTGAACACGTTGTTTCCTATTAAGCAAATAGGACGACAACAAACGACAGCTTTCTGGCTTAATATTATACATATACAGCTTACGTAGTAAAATCTCGTGATCAACACAATCAAATGCCTTGGTCAAATCGATAAAAGAGGTTACTGAATATTTACCATTTTCAAAACAATCAATTGTGTTGCTCACAAAGTTTAGTACAGCTTGTGTTGTAGACATTCCTTTTCAAAATCCAAACTGGCTATCAGAAAATAAATGTTCTGATTCAAAAAATCAACTAATTGATTCTTTAATAAAGTTTTTAAAATTTTAGAAACAATTGGTAGCAGACTGATAGGTCTATAATTTAAAGGGTAATTAATGTCGTCCTTTTTGTAAATAGGTTTTACATCAGCTAGTTATAAAGCGTCGGGAAACGTTTGACTATTAATACATTCATTAAACAGTTTAGTAAGTGGAACTATTAAAAAATGTGACACTTGCTGTATCATATCTGCAGTGATACCATAACAATCAAAACATTGATTGTGTCTCTCATTTCAATAAAAGTTGATTCACGAAAGTTAAAGTAGTTTGGTACATTTACATTGTTAACTTTGCTACACATTAAAATAATATGATCCACATCAGATTTAGATAGAGATCCTATTAAAGTAGACGGTATATTTAAAAAGAAATTATTAAAATCATTAGCGCTAATAACACAGGTCGTATCACAGTTTTTATTAATTGGATTAATAATTCTCCACATAGCTTTTTGAGAGTTGCAATGACTACTTACATACTTATTGTTAGTATTAAGCCAAGCATTTTTGATGGCTAAATTATATTTTGTTCTGTATGTTTTTTTAATTTGTTTTAACTGAGGATCATTTGATCTGAGACAAACTTCGTTCATAAATTTTAAGTTTTCACGCATTTCCTTTAACTCTTCGTTAAACCAAATTATTTTATTTTGTTTACAGCTATTGCTTGGTTGCAGTTCTTTATGTGGAAAAGCATTTAAAGCGTTGCTTGATAATATTTTCAAATCCACTTTTACACTACAATTTAGGTTTTCATTATTAAGAAATTGCCAGTTAATATTTTCAATCAAAGAAAAAAATTTGATTTTTCCACATTGAGTTAAAGGTCGCCATAGTCGTGGCTTAACTTGATTATTAGTACTATGTTCAAACGATAATTCAACTCCAATATGGTCGGAAAAACCAGTATCAATAGTATGCTTAGACACTAGACTCTGGTAAACGTTTGTAAAAATATTATCAATACTATTATCTAACTTGGTAGAACGGTTAAAGTTACTTATTAAGCCATACCCACTAAGAAAGTCAATAAGCCTGGGCCTGTTAGGATCACTGCCATTAAATAAAACATTAAAATCACCTGTCAGAAACACTCTATTGTGAACAAAGTTGATTTTGTTAAAAGCACAGTACAAGACATTTAAAAACATATTAAAATCTCCTGATGGAGAACCATAGACAGATACAACAACGCATTTCATATTAATTAATTCTATAGCAGAAATTTTGTAATCTTTTTCTTTAGATAAATTATTTATGTCCATAGACATACAATTAATATGTGGCTTAGTAAGTATCATAACACCACCACGCTTATAAATAACTCGTGAAAATTGCGAAACTACTGCCAGATCATTTAATTTTACTTGCAGAGCTTCATTGCTAGAGAGAGAATGTTTGCATATACATAAAAATAAATATTTATTCATGCGCTCTGATAAAAATTATTCCATTTGATGAATTTTATTACGCAAGCATTGTATGTTTAAATGCAAGATACATACTATTTGTTTGGTATGGTCCTGCGAGTCCGGAAGAAAAAACTATCTGAGGCGCTCCTTTAGGCCACAATCCAGGATCTTCTATGTCTTTAAGTTGTTCAAATGGAACGGAAACCTTGAATGACGAATAATCGGATGGATGTTTTGATGCCAGCTTCTGACACAACACCGATTTAAAATTGTTCTTTTTTAAATGCGTTATGACTATTTCATCAGTTGTAGTAGGAACCAGTCTATAAACATGAATGTGTGCTTTTTTGTTCACTGCTTGCAGAATAGTATCGGTATTTTCTAGAGTGCCTTGTATTTTAGGTTTACTTTTCTTACGGTTTGAGATCGTTTTCCAGACGTTATTGCCGGTGTTATAATTAGTTTGCAAATTACAAATATTTAAATGTTTTGTAGTATTCAATTGATTTATGTCCGTAAGGCTAGTAGGGTTGCCTATAGATTGACTAGAAGTCGGAACTACTTGTTTAATAATTTTATTATTATTTGCATTGTTTTCAATCTTGTCTTTTTGGTTGCCTACGTTAGATCTATTGTTTACATTATTTCTAACAACTACGTTAGCCATACTAACTACCGCTGGAGATTTAGGCAGGAACTTGTTTTTGTTTACCTCTTTTAGTAGCGATTTGTTGTCTTCTTCAAATCTTGCGACTTTTTCAACAAGTAGATTTTTATTCAACTTTAATTGTTTTACCAATTCCTTAAGATAGACGTAAGATTCTTTTTCAAAGTCTAGTTCAGCATCTTCATTGAGGTTAAGTTCTATTCCGCAACAAGTTTTAACCCTTTTATAGCAAGAATGATGATAAAAAGACTTGCATGCAATACACTGTATTCCCGACTTGGCAATACAACCACATGAACACATTTTTTTATTTAAATCACTAGATTTAGCTGCATTTTTGACAGCATTTGCAGCTTCATCGACTGTTTCATTCCCCATTACAGAAATGTTTACTTATACCGGTAGTTTTTTGGTATTTATCGCCATATCTAGCTATCTTTACTTGTTGTAGCATGTAGGTAACTGCAGTTTACCGGGGTGTGGCGTTTGGAGTCAATTAATAATATTTAAGTGTTTTGTAAGGACTAGATAAGTCAACCTCCGCCTGACTATGTCGCTTCAACTGATTGTTTGCAATAAAAAGTGCTACTTTTTTGACACAACTATATTGCTATACAAGCCATTAAAGAATTAGAAAATTTCTAGAAGCTGTCTATTTTTTATGATTTTCAAAAAAAACTAAGTTTTTATAAATTACTTAAAATATTCAAATAGGCTACTCTATTACATAGAATTTTTTTTTATGTATAAATCATTTTATGCATAAGTTTTGCAAATTTACTCTCAATGAAAAAACAACTATATGCAAATTGTTGCTCTCAAAGTTTGTTATGATATATAAGTTTTTTTTAGTAGTATGTAGTAGCTTTCAATGTCTTTTATGATTTTAGCATTATTTTTTAAGACGTTTTTTGATTAATGCTTTCTCTTTGATCATTTTTCTTTAATTTATAATATATAAAATATTATAAATTAAAAAAAAAAAAAAATTTTATAAACAATGTAATTACCGTTTATTTTTAAAAGTTTTTAAATATTTTAAGTTTTTATAGTTTTGTAGTCTTTGTACTTTTGTGTGTGTTATGGTAGCATAACAGTTTTGCACTATTGCAGAAGGTTGAATTTTTTTTAATGTAATTTTCCAATTTTTGTGATATTCATGCAAAATTTCACCGACACAATTTCATTTTATTGGTTTTACTTGAGTTTGTTTTTTTTTTTTGGGCGTTATCCTAGTGGTTTATTTGATTCCAACCATTCCATACCACATATTATTATAATTCTGATCATTTTTCAAAAGTGGTAGGTGCTTTCTTTTGTGTTTCAGACCTTATTTTATTAATGTTGTCTGGTAGATTTATTAATACTCGTAACTTGGAACAACAACTTTATGTTCAGCTATATTTTTCACTATAATGAGTTTAAAGTTGGGATAAAAAAATTAATTGCTTTTTAGGTGATCTAGATTAAGAAACATTTTGTTTGGCTTGTTTAGCACCCCATACTCACTTGTTGTGCATTTGACTGGAAAATGCAGTTGATTGATTGATTGATTGACTGAGATAGATTTGTGTCTTTTGTTAAATACGAAATTTAGATAATTTTAGTGTTACTAGTTTCAACTTAGAAATTCTTCTTGATACTACTTAATATTATTACTTTAATAATTATTATTTGTGTTTTTTTGGATTTTCCTTATTGGTATGCAAATTAGTTAACATTTGTACTCGGTTGGCTTTGTAGCTGTCCTAGCCGGTTAGTTATTATAACTTGTTGAATTTACTAAGACAATAAACAATTGTGGGTTGATAAATGTTGAAGTTCTAAGACAGTAATCTAATGATACAGTTTTTGATATTTGCTTAGACACCAAAAAGGCTTGGTCATCACAATTTAAACATCAATTTCTACCTAACCTAACCTGACCTGACTTGTTGTTTGAGCTGGAACTGCTAGCTTCAAAGCAAAAGGGCATACTAAGAGTATGTCTTTTTAAACTAAGATTTTTTTTATAATAATATTATTTAACATCTTGTATAATAAAAATATATTTAAACGATAGCAAGTTCAAAACCAAAAAACTTTTGTTTGACTAACTTTTATTTTATATAATATATACAATACCACCCGGACTATAGAGTTTATTAGAAGAAATTAGTATTTTGGCTGCAGATTCAGATCTCAGTTTTTGAAAACAGCTTTTTAATTGCTATCGTTTATGAGAGTTATGTAATTATAATTGCATTTAATACAGTAAAAATAGACTAGATACAAAGCCTAGTCAGTATCTACAAGAGATTGATTTTGATTCTAAAAAGTTTGGTGTATATATTTTTGTAATTAATTTAAAACTATAAGGTAACAACATAAATGCATTTTTTTTATATTATTATTAGTCTTTAACCTAAAAATTGTTTTCTTTCTGTATGTTGTGTAGTTATTCTAGTTTTACCAGTTTTACCATTTTTTGTTTATTTTTGCATTTATATATTTTATTATTTTATAAGAATATTGATTACTGCTACAATGATATGTATTAAAATAAACTCAACATAAATCTTATAAAACATTTTTTTAATGACCATGAAATAAAATTTTACCAGAGACCAATACAAACATAATTATTGAATATGTAATGGATATTTATTTATTATTTGTACAAACTATTATTAAACTTCAATGTAAAAGTCTATTTTTTAGAATAATTATAGGTTAAATATATTAGAAAAAATCGAATAGTGTTGACATGCAATCGAATTGTAATTAATGTTGCTTTGTTGATAATAATACGTAATGATAACAATTATAAATATATTTATACATTCAAAAAACACGGTTATTAGTTGGTTCAGATATTTTCATTTTTGTTTATGTAATTAGTGTAGTTAATATTATTAATTTATTATTCATGTTTTATAATGTGATGATTATAATTAATATTTATGAGCTAATATTTTGTTTGTTTTGTGAATATACGTCCACATTGACAATGAATTATGTAACATGCTAATGCGGAAACGTATTATTGCTACCCCGTTTCAAAATTAAAGCTTGGATTGCCTTGAGGGATATATTCTCTGGTTCCAAATGTTGGTGTAGTAGATATTTTCAAACAAATCAGACTAGATTTAAACTGTTTACTTATAAATAAAACATTGCAAGACAGACAATTGAAATAAATTTTATCGATCGATTAGATGTAATCTAAAAAGCGTTAATTGCTTCTTTCTACTTTAAATCATCGGCGATGTGTATTTTAATACAATTAATGGTGTATTGGATAATTGCACATTTTGTAGAAGTTGTTAAACACATTTACGAGCTAGTCACATATTTTCTTTAAATATTATTTATATTATAATAAAAAAAAAATTTGTTTAATAAAACATTATCTGTCACAGTCATTGATTTTTTATCACTTTCCAAATAAGACAATTTATTATACAGGGTTAAGTAAATATATGGGAACCTCCAATTTTTGACTGCATTTCTAATTGATTTCAAACATGACCTTTATAAAAGTTTTAAATATATTTTAATCTATATAAAGGGTGGTCCATTTAGTGGTCCCTTTTAAAAAAATTAACCAAATTAACAAAAATCAATTTTTTGCGGAATAATATTGGTTTATTTAAAAGAGGAAACATTCCCATTATTTATGGAACACGATTTCATTCATGTATCTACCTCGGCTGGTTTTGCAGTAGCGCATCCTGTTCACACAGTTTTCCAAAACCTTGGTGACGGTTTTTGGCTCTATCTCACGAATGGTTTTCTTGATATTTGCCTTAAAGGCCTGAATTATTAATAGATTATTTGCATAACATCGGTCTTTCACGGCATCCCACAAAAAAAAGTCTAACGGCGTCAAATCCGAGGTGGTCAATTGATATCGCCAAGACGGTTGATAACATGATTACCATACTTGGCGCGCAAAAGATTGATTGTGGCATGGGCTGTGTGGCATCCCGCGTTCTGCTAAAACCAAAAATTGACCAAGCCCATGTCTTTAATTTTCGGCTAAGAAAAATTGTTTATCATGCCTCTGTGGCGCTTACCGTTGACCAAAATGGCGTTTTTAGCAACATAAAAAAAGGTCAATGAAGCCACCGCTCCAAAATCCGCACTAAACTCTCTGAAGATGCATTGGCTTCTCGACAATTACGTGCGAGTTTTCCAATCTCCAGATGCAACAGTTTTGCTTGTTAACATAGCCGCTGAGATGAAAATGCGTTGTGTCAAAAAAGATAATTTTTGGAACAAAGTCGTTGTCCATTTCGAGCTGCTCGAAAGTCCAAACTGAGAAGCGATAACGAACCGGATGGTCGTGTGCCTTCAACTGAGTCAATTGGACCTTATAAGCAAATAATGTAAGGTTTTGTGCAAAATTTGCATAAAGTTGTTGCGTAAATGTTGAGTTGTTGAGATCAATGGCGATTAGATGTTCTTGGACTTGCAAGAGTCGCATACTCTTGACGACGGCAGTCACATTCTTGTCAGTGAGTACCTTACGACGGCGGGGTCCGGGAACCGTGTGTGTAGGCCACTAGCATGCCAATCTCACAAACTGTTTGTAAACATTAACTTTGTAAATAAGTTTGCAATATTTCCTAACGTTGTTCAAGCGTAAAGCGATTCATTTTGTTCAGCGGAGATATGATACTGACTTTTTGTCAAGATTTCTTACGGGAAAGACCTGTCACTGTTAAAATAACAAATGATTAAAAAGATACCACTAGATGGACCGCTCTTTAGTGACGTATTTTGATTTTCAAGGCATGTCTTGTTTTGGGTAATATAACGTCATCATCAGTTGTTTTAAATAGAGCATCCAGTATATTTTTTTAATTTTTTGTAAGAGAATTTTTCAACAATTATAATAATTAAAAAAAATTATGGGTTTACGACAGCATAGAAACATTGGAAAAATATCTACAAAAACTTTTTTTTGTAAATTCTTGTACTAAACTTGAATTTTCTTTATTTAATCACCCTAAGTTTTTGTGAGTAAAGACCGTTAAGAATATAGCTTAAAATCTCAAAAACAGTGTCACATTGAAAACGCCGTGACAATGTTAAATTTTATCAAAATTTGGTCTATTTAAACTTAATTTTTTTGTTTTGAATTGCTCTTTGAAATTGTGAAGTAATATTTCTCAAACATTGGAATTTTTGTTAAAAATGGTAATTTTTGTATACATTGCAGCCGCTATAACTTTTTTCTATATACATATTTTTTGGTTAAATTTTTAGTTAACATTCTTTATAAATACCCAAAACATCTTTGATAGTTTGGTTATTGAAAATAATATTAAGTCTAAGCTGCAGCACTTCCAGAATTTCATAAAAATCGTAAAAGCAACGTTTTTTACGTTAATATATTACTTAATGAGTACAATTTTTACTATCAAAAAAATTCATAACCTTGCCGCCTAAACAATTTTTGAGAAATGGTGTTTCACAATTTAGATTGGATTAAAACAAAAACTTTGTAAAATTTTCAAGATGAATTCAAATCAAAAAAATTAGACCAAATTTTGTTGATTTGACATAATTACGGCATTTTTAATGTAAGTCTGATTTAAGGATTTTAGCTTATTTTCAGAACGGCCGACGCTCACAAAAATTAAGAATGACTAATTTAAAAAAGTTAAAATACAAAAAATTACAAAAAAAATAGTTGACATTGAAAAAAAAAGTCTCTACTTTAAGAGGCTTCCAAAAAATAAGATTATGACTTAAAAAAGTGAAAATTTAAGATACTTGTTTTTTTGGTACCTACTATCACATATTTAATTTTAACTAAATTTGAAAATTCTCAGTTTTTAAGTATATATGTTACCGATAAAGCGCGGAAGCCGTTATTGCGCACAGCATCTAGATAATGTGCACAATAACTGGAATACTCAGTTAATGTAAAAATTATTATGTTTTTCTAACATTATCTACATAATCCGCGCATTAGCGTATAGCTGTTCGTTAAAGTGCAAAAAACCTATACAGAATTAAATCGTGCCACGCGCCTTGCTGTTGAGGTACCTCTTACTATATTGCGTACGCTTACAGGTTATAACGTGTCAGTGCTGCTCAATACACGTGGTTCCAGATGTGTTATTTTTACTACTCGCAGATTATTATTACTTGTGATAACAATGCAAGAAACCAGTAGCACAATAATAATAATAATAATAATAAACGGCTTTATTCTAATAAACAATTCAACTACAGATTTACAAAAAATAAAATAAAAATGTAAAGATTATAATATTAGAATGGATGTCAAGTAGTGTATTTTATAGCTTAGAAAGGTATAAAATTATCAGTATTGTAGTTCATAAACTCCATAACAGTATAAGGTTCAATTTTTTTTAGAATTTCAAATATGCATTTTTTGTAAATTGCAAAAACAGATTTTTGTTTGACAAAAAGTGGCAATTTATTGTAAAATCTTATACATGAATAATGAACTCCATTTTCGGTAATTGTAAACTTATGAATTGGGTAATTAAATTGTTGGTTATTGCGGGTTGTATAATTATGCTTGGGCTTATTTCCAACAAAATATTGATTTTGTTTCCACATAAAGAGAAGACATTCCATAATATAAATTGCAGTTGCCGTTAACAGTCCATGTTTTGAAAACATTGATCTGCAAGACTCACTATATTTTAAGTTTAATAAAATTCTTAAGGCTCGTTTCTGTATAATAAAAATTTTATTGAAATATGTCGAACTACCCCAATATATAATTCCAAATCTTATAATAGCAATAAAATTAGCATTATACGTACATTTAAGAACTGCAAAGGAAACATTTGCTTTTAAAATTCTGAGCATATAACATACTCTACCCAGTTTGGTAGAAATGTGGTCAATGTGATCTTTCCATTTTAACTTATTGTCAACAAAAACACCTAAAAACTTTACTTGGCTAACAAGATGAAGTCTTGTATTGCCTAAAGCAATGGTTGAAGGAATTACAGTTGCCTCACTTTTTTTAAATATCATAGCATTTGTTTTTGATTCATTTAAAATTAACCCATTCTCACTAAACCATTGCTTTAGAGCGTCTAGTAGCACGTACGCGTTATTCGCCATTTCCGACAAATCTTTGCCTTTGATACACAGATTGGTATCATCTGCGTAGTTTATAATTTTGGAAGATAAATTGCAGTTTATATTAAAGATGTCGTTAATAAAAATATTAAAAATTAAAGGACCTAAAACACTACCCTGAGGAACCCCCATAACTATGTCCAAAGCATTTGATCGAACAATTTTGCCTTCGGCTACAATTTCTACTAATTGTTTTCGATTTGCAAGGTATGATTTGAACCAATTCAACGCCGTTCCCCTAATTCCATAGTTGTAAAGTTTGGACAATAATATTTGGTGATCAATACAATCAAATGCTTTGGACAAGTCTAGAAAAATTCCACAGGCTACCTCCCCTGCTTCCATTCCTTGTAATATTGTTTGCGAAAACTCATACAGTGCTGTATTAATGTTTTTTCCTGTCATAAAACCATGCTGATGTTTTGAAAATAAAGCATGTTTGTTAAAAAAACTTAAACATTGTTTTGCCACTACGTGTTCAAATATTTTTGAAAAAGAAGAAAGCAAGCTAATAGGTCTAAAATTTTCAAAACTGGTGTTATTGCCAGCTTTATGTATTGGTTTTACAATTGCAATCTTGAGTTGGTTTGGAAATACACCACTGCATAAAGAGTTGTTAATAAGATAAACCAAAGGTTCAATTATATTATGTGCACATTTTTTTATAATATGCATTGAGATATTATCTATACCACAACTTTTCTTATTAGGCAACCTTTTTATTAAGCTATTCAATTCGTTATTTGTAATTGGCCCTAGAAAAAACGAGTTTGTATTCATATTTACACACACATTTGTACTGGTACTTATTTGAGATGCTTGTAATAAATTTGCTGCAGTGTTTGTAAAATAATGATTAAACAAATTTACATCAGTTACAGGATCAGTACTATTAAAATCAATACATTCTTTATTTCCTGTTAATTCTTTTACCGCTGACCAAGCTGTTTTTGGTTTATTATCTGAGCATAAAATTTTGTTATTGTAGTATGTCTGTCTATCATTTTTAAGTAACGCGTTATATCTTTGTTTGCAATTTTTTAACATATGTTTACAGTCATCAAAATAGACAGAAAGAGTTTCGTATAAAAGCAACTCTTGCTTACATTTAAGTGTTTCTGGAGAAACATGTATGATTTTTTTGCTATACCTACTTTTGTTTGTATGTAATGGAAATGCATAATTGAAATTTTGACTAAAAATATTCATAAATATGTTAAACTGATCATTAATGTCTTCTTTGTTATACATATTTAACCAAGTTTCTTCAGATAACAAATTGTTAAAAGTTTCAATAGCAGTGTTAGTAAACTTTCTCGTCCTTGTAAATGTGCTTTTAGGATCTGAGTAAATTTTAAAGGTTGCGGTTTGAGCAAGATGGTCAGAAAACCCCGTGTTACAAACATTAATTGATTCAACATATCGAAAATTTGTGATTATATTATCTATGCAAGTTTTTGAATGATTGGTGATTCTAGTAGGTTCCGTTATTA
This sequence comes from Tachinus rufipes, assembly GCA_963932245.1. NCBI lineage: Eukaryota > Metazoa > Arthropoda > Insecta > Coleoptera > Staphylinidae > Tachinus > Tachinus rufipes. The sequence continues at coordinate 93,438,324 of OZ010743.1, forward strand.
GAAATCTACAATTATATGAGTTTATTAAGTTGTTGAATTCATTTGAGTATTTATCATACGTTAATAAATCAATATTAAAATCGCCGCATATAAAAAATGTGTCGTTATTGCATAATAATATTTGTAAAACTTGTTCAAGTTTGTCAAAGAAAACATTAATATCACTACTTGGTGGCCTATAAATACATGTTACATTTATAAATTCAAATTGGTTAATTTTAAAATTAATACTTGCACATTCAAACTCTCTAATAGTAGCTAAACAGGTTATATCAGTACGTATGGTTGAAGCTACTCTATTTTCGCTATATATTGCAGCTCCACCGCGTTGAAGATGCGGCCTACAGAAACTTGAAACGCATTTAAAATTCAAAATTTTTAACAATGATAATTGTTCGTTAGATTGCCAATGTTCAGTTAAACAAATAAAATTACAATTATAATCTTGAACAAATATCGAGAGTTCATTTAAACAATTACCTAAGGATTCAATATTTAAATGTAATATTTTATAAAATGTATTACTTTTTAAGGTGTTTCCAATTTCTTTGGTATCCATTGAAAAAAAGGAGATATGGAAATGCCCTCTGGCCATATTGTAGGATTTTTCAATCGTTGCAAATCTTCTATCGGCGTACTTATTTTAAAGGATGAATATTGATCCGGATATTTTGATTTAATTTTTTCGCATGTCACATTTTTGAAGTTTTTGTTTGTGATATATGATTTTATTTCTTCTGGTGTTACAGTAGTTCCAAATCGAGATACATGAATATGTCCCAGTTTAGCAGCTACTGTCAAATTTCCTGATTCCGCGGTTCCATATGTAGAAGTAATTTTTCTTTTCTTTTTGTGACTAACAATTTGATATCCGTCGTTGTCGATAGGCTTTGAAATTGTATTTGTATTTCCAGTTTTTGTGATATCCGTTTGTTTACGCATGGTTTTTATTTGTTGAGCATTATTATTCTTTAAAGTATTTGTTGGGGTACTACTTACTCCATCTTTTAACACATTTGAATATGAAATTACATCTTCAGTGGTTCCATCTGTCTTGTCATTGCTTTGAGAAGAGCTAGGCTTAGTTAATATATTATCCGCTGGACGTTTGTTTGCACCATTATTTACTATTTCGGTAGATTTTGAAGTTTTCTGCACATATACAGAATCCTTTAAATTTTTGTTGTTATGGTTTAATCTTAATTGTTCAACTTCTTTACATAATTTATTAATTATGCTGTTCTTACTTGATACAGCATTCTTAAGATCATGCACTTCTCGCTTCAAAGAAACTAGAAGTTTGAGGGTGTTACGTTGAACTCCATCCTTATCACATTTAGTGCATGCACCAATGCCTAACTTATCTTCACTTTTATTGCACTGATTATGATAAGTCAAATCACACAAACAACACTTTACAATATCATCAATTATTGCTTCATTACAACTAGCACAAATTGAAGTTACGCCAGTTATTTTTAATTCACTTTCAGAGAGCGAACGAGACAACTTACCCGCCGCCATCTTTGCAGTCATGAAAAATAAGTTCAACAACAAACTTTTGAGTCACGATGCTAAATATAATAGTGTTGTAACTACAAAGGAAAAATAAATGTCATTAATTGAAGACGTTAAACAAATTAAAACTTTAAAAAAAGGAATCATCTCGGGACTATTGCATTAATAAACGGTATGATGTACTTACATTAAATGGTTGTAAAAAACTTATCAAGCCTCTTTTGAATTCTTAAAAAGATTTAAAGCTGTTTATCCACATACATAAATTATTTGACATACCATTTTCAACGCATGCGTCAATTGGTTATGGTGGAAGGAATAGAATGGTAAAACAATTGGTTAAACGTTTCAAAAATATTACTTAGGCTCAGATATAAAAGTTTTTGGAATTATGCGAGTCGTGCTAACAAACACAAAAAAGCGATAAGAACGGTATTGTAGTAAAACCAATGATATCACCTCATTTTAATAGGAGATGCCAATTCAATTTAATGACTATCAATCTCAACCTGACAGAACGTTTAAATTTTTTTTTGTTTACTAAGACTATTCAACAAACTTTGTTGTTTTAAAAGCACTAACGTCTAAACAAGCCACCAAAGTAGCCTATCACATTCTTGACATTTTTCTTTTGCGGGGACCATGTATATTTCAATCTGACAATTGTCAGGAATTTTGCAATTAAGTTTTAAAAAGCATAATGGAAATGTGGCCAGAATTAAAAATGGTTCATGGTAAGCCAAGACAAAACTAGAGTCAGGGCAGTATAGAACAAAAAATCAATATACTGAGAATATGCTAACCACTTGGATGACTAATAAATAAATACAATTTATGAAAAATCGTGCCTATCATTCGGGTATTAAACGGAGTCTTTACAAAGCAATGTTTGGCTGTTCTGCAAAAGTAAGACTTGCTTTATCATTCATACCTCAAAATATCTTTCACACACGTGCAAATAAAAAGGATTTTGAGAAACTGGCCAATTCAGAAGAAGATGATAAAATTTCATTCAATTCTTAGCAATTGCCACTAAACCACAAAACATTAAATTTCTAGGCTCTCCCGAGTACTAAAAACAAATAATTTTTTTTTTAGAATTTGTTCTGAAGAAACATTGGGTGTTTACAGGTGCTTTAAATGTAACCAGTTTTTAAACGTTATTTGTGGAGTAGCTCAGTCTGAAGAAGGGGGTTTTGGTAAAACTTTGCTGTGTATATATTGCAAAAAAAAAGTTTGATTAAGATAAACAACGAGAAGAAGCAAAGAAAAGTTTATAAATACAAGCCAAAAAAATGTTAATAATATTCGATGCTAATCACCTAATGACCGATGAGGGTACTACCGTGGGAATTAAAATGCCAGATGTAGATAGAGCAAAACCAGATGCTCGTATAATATTGGCAGTGATTCTATAACTAAAACTGGAGTTTTAAATTTTATTACAAAAGATAAAGTTCTTAAAATAGAAGTTTTTTACGCCAAACCGCATCAAACCAATCTCCTCTCTCTCTCCTCAGCCCGTATTTGTCTACTGCTGAACGTAGGCCACCTTTAAGTTGTTCCATTGCTGTTTTTCTTGCGCTCTCTGATGCCACTTTTTTCCAGTGATCTCTTTAATATTGTCAACCCATTTCTTTTTCTTTTTTTATTTTGTTGGTCCATTTTTCGGTATCTTCCCTGGTTACATGCCCTGCCCAGCTCCATTTCAACTCCGACATTTGCTCTGTCACGTCTTTTACTTTAGTTCTTTGCCTGATTTCCTTGTTTGTGATCCTGTCCCTCAGGCTTATGCCGAGCATTGCTCGTTCCATTGCTTTTTGGCAGGTTCTCAGTTTGTTCGCACGTTTTAACGTCCATGCAATAGTCTCCAGCCCGTATGTTGTAACAGGCAGTATGCAGGAATCGTATACTTTTCGTTTAAGGCAGATTGGGGTGTCTCTGTCTTTTAGTATATTTTTCAGCTTGCTAAATGCTGCCCAGCTTTGTGTTGTTCTTCTGGTAATTTCTGCTCCTTGATTTTCTTTTTCAAGTCTTATTTGGTGCCTTTGGTACGTATATTTGTTGACTTTTTCGATGTTATGGCCGTCTATTTGGTGCGGCTGTTGTTTGGGGGTCATGATCTTGGTCTTTTTCATGTTCATCTTGAGGCCTATCGATTTGGATGCTTTGTTTAGTTTTTCGAGCATGTTTGCAAGTTAATGTTGTCGGCAAATCGCAGGTGGGTGAGAAATTTGCCGTCTATGTTTACTCCTTTCCCTTGCCATTTCATCTTTTTGAAGATGTCTTCTAGGGCAAGCGTGAACAACTTGGGTGAGATTGTGTCTCTCTGTCTGACTCCTCTGCCAATTTTGATTTTGTCTGTATTTAGGTTTTTGTCTACGGTCACTTGGAAAGTGGCGTTTGCATAGATCTGTTTAAGTAGGTTGATGTATCTTAACTTGATTCTGGCGTTTTCCATCGCGGCGAATACCGCCCATAGTTCGACGGAGTCAAACGCTTTCTCGTAGTTGATAAATGCTAAGTGCACCGAGACGTTGTATTCTGTACATTGTTCTTATGGTTTGTATGTGGTCTATTGTGCTGTATTTTTTCCGGAACCCAGCTTGCTCTGGCGGTTGGTAGAAATCCAGTTTGTTGCTTAGTCGATTTGTTAGAATTTTTGTCATTAGCATGTAAATATGTGAGAGCAAGCTTATGGGTTTGTAGTTTTTGATATCGGTGATGTCTCCTTTTTTGTGCAGCAGAATGACTTCCGCATTTTTCTAGTTGGTGGGTATTTCTCATTCGATGATGCATTTATTTAGTAGTAATTTGACCGAGTTTAGTAGTGTTGTTTCTCCCATTTTTAGCATCTCGGTTGTTATTTTGTTCTCTCCCGGTGCTTTGCCATTTTTAAGCTGTTTCAGCGCTTCCTTAATTTCCGTGGTGTCGATTTCTGGTATATCTTCTGAGTTTACGTTTTGTATTAATTTCTCGATTTTTGATGGGTTTTCTAGTTGGGATTGATATAGGTCGGCGTAGAATGTTCGTATGGTCTCAAGGATTTCTGTTCTGATGTTTGTTTTAATGCCATTCTTGTTTGTAATCTGGTAGATTTTTGTTCTTCCGTTTACCTGCGTTCTCCTGAGAATTCTCCTGAGAATTTTCATGTTTTTGTTGTTTTCTATTATGTCTTGTATGAGCTCTGGTTTTTGCCTTCTATTTTCTCTTCTGATTTCTTTACAAATAGTTCTGCATAGTAACCTGTATTCTTCTGCATCTCGCTTTGTGTTTTCCCTTATTTTCATCAGCTAAATTGTGATTTTATTGATCTATTTGTTTTTCCGTGGTCTTGTTCGCATACATATTTTCTTGTTGACAGTTTGTATGCCATTTGTGATCTTTTCGTTTAGTTCGTTGATACCCAGAGTCTTGAGATCCAGCTGTTTCATTTCCATTTTCATTTCCATTTCCTTTTTGTATTCCGCTTTATTTTGTTTCAGGTAGTCGACGATGGGGAAAGGCTGCTTTATAAACATTTTCCTTCTTGTTAGTTTTGTATTTATTTTTAGGCTTGTTACCAGTAGTTTGTGATGGCTGCCAGTGTGGAAACTATTCAATACGGATACATTTGTAATGATGTTTTTATTGTTGGAAATCACATAGTCGATTTTGTTTTTCAATGTGCTATTTGGGCTTAACCATGTCCATCTTCTTTGTATTGGTTTTTCAAAGATGGTGTTCATACAGAATAACTGTTGGTCTTGTAAGTAGTTGAGCAGCATGTCATCTCTATCGTTTCTTTCTCCTGATCCATTTTCCGATGTTATGTATATCTTTGTTTTCTTTGTTTATGCCCAGCTTTGAGTTAAAGTCTTCCATGATTATTTGTTATTGTGTAGTTTAGAGTTTTGATTATATTTTTGGTTTAATATTTAACTGTATAGAAATATAGTGTTTAATTAAAGTATAGTTGCATGATAATCCGAATTAGTTCTAGACACAATGTTTAATTTTTGATCTTTTAATTTTATATTTGGTTGAAATATTGTAATAAATTTTAGCATATAGTTACATGATAAGACTAAATTGCATTTTTTAGAATGTGTTCATTATAAGCCAAAATGTATTTTTTATTATTAAAAAACTTTGAGTCTTTAATTATATAACCATCTTTTTCATACAGTTTATGTCAATAATTTTTGCTCTTTAACCAAAGTTTAGTCAAAAATCTGAAAATTTCCTGCGTAATCTGCAGATTAACTAGGTAATGTACGCAACGCGGTTAAGATTTTGCACTTTAACGTGTCTAGCTAGATAATCTGCGGAATTAGCGGATGCACATTAGCAGTAACATAATATATACTAATACCAATGCTCATAAAACTGTAACCGCTAGCTAATTAAAAAAAAAAACATTGCAAACAGATTAGCGTCTAAGTTGCAAATATTTGAAAAGTTTTAGTGGTTTTAGGTGTTAGAAATAGAAACAGCCAAGTAAGATTCTAAAACTTTTGATTTAAAAAGAATTCAACTTCTAAATTAAAAGCAAAAAGGAAAAAAAAATAGTTAATAAATTTCAGTATATTTGCTCTCGATAGTGATTGACACTAAAAGAGTTTCTATAGAAATACTTTCATCAAGAATTAAAATACTGCGTCGTAAAAAGAATGATTTATTTATTGAACATAAAAACTACAAAAGTATTCAAAATCTTGAAAAGCATAAATAGCACACAAACAAACTTTTATTTAATTTGAAAAAAGCATTTTTAATCAAATATTTATCTATATATAAATAATCACTAATAAATCTAAAACCTGTTTTAGCAACTAGAGTTTATATTACAAATAAAATAATTATAGGATCTGAACTTCTTAAAATATCTTCACTAGGTTTTTGCGACTGCATTTTTTAGAATAATGCTCACAAAACTTAAAAATCTTTGTTGTTCTTTTTGAGCTTTTTTACTTAACTAAAAAAATATGTAAAGTAGCAGGCATACAATACCAATTCTGATTTACATTTAGGGAAATTGTCAACGTTAATTGACTACGTAAATAATATAGAATACTGTATTTGATTTCTGCAACTACCTTTTTATTGTTGTCACCTCAAGCGTGCTACTTTTTCATAGCAACTTTGTAAGCATTTCAAAAATTGTATTTAGTCATGCAATACTGATATTCCAAATTTCAAGTTTACAGTTTTAATTTTTCTATTAATTATTTTATTTAGTTTTGAAGTTTTGTTATAAACACAGCATTTCCAAGTGGATAATGTATTCATGACTATCAAGCATTGCAAAAGTAAGTTTATGGCAGACAAAAATTAATCTGTTCTTGTAGATAAAATCACTACACGTATATGTTTTATTTCTTTATTTATCCGTTTTTTCTGCTACAAAAAATAAATAAACTTAATGATTAAAAGCTTACACTACCTTGTAGAAAAAGGACGTAAGTTTTGTCAAATTATTTTAGAGTTCTTGCTCTTTAGGTTACATATTAGATAAACAAGTACTACAGATGTTATAAACATTACCAAATTACTAGTTGTGTATCCATAAAAAGTCTGTTAATATGTTCTGAGCTGCCATTCAAACCTCACTTCAATATCAAACAGTTTTTTTTTTTCAATTTTGCGTTGCTTAATGATGTTATAATGTAATTTTTAAAAACTTATAATAAAATTACACTTTTGTCAATGTCAGACTTATTTTGATATATTTTTTATTTAGAAAGTATTTATTCTTTTTAGATTGCATAGTTTTGTAAAACGGAATTCTGTCAGGATTGCTCAATCAAATTAAACTATATTAATGTTTAGACAACCTAAGATCTACTAATAAGGTTTGGCCTTTTTTACCTAATATTATGTGTAATTGCATAGGGAATGAATCTTTATAACAATACACGGCTATTATAAAAGTTTGAGATTATGTAACCATCTAATGTACGTTTGTGCCACTCTAGTGCAATACTGAATTTATATTTATAACCTTGCATGACAGCTAAAGTTGAACTGCCAAAACAAAGTTAATAGTTTTGTGCACAGTTTTAAAAAAGCGGCATATTTAAATTGATTACAAAATCCTAGACATTTATAAAGACCTATTATTTAAAACATCTGTAAATCTAAATGCTAATTTTTGTAACCAAATTTAATTCCGCAATAAGCGTAGGTTTCTGCATTTTTTTTTGGTTTTTTGCACTGGCACCAAGTGCAAAAAACAGAAGCGACGTTTTCTACGAAGATGGTATTTGGTTGTAACATCGCACTGAGTAAATACAAAAACGTTTACTGAGTATTGAGACGGATTCACCAGTTTGTTAAAAAAACGTATAATCTAAATTCTGTAAAAACGTCAGTATTAACATTTGCGTAACACTTTGCAAGAGATTGTGTTGATACACCGTAGCATCTTAGTGTTTTGGATGCTGTTACCGGTGATGTTTTCCCGCAGGCAATTATTTAGATAAAATAGTTACACTACCAATTTCCACAAATATAACCTGGACTCAACCTAGAAGTTACTAATAAGATTGACTTGTATGTAAGACAACAGTCCTTTGATCCTTTTGACGTTGTAGAGGATCTTTATTTGTTTCAGGTTTTCTACTCCATAATCCACTGCATATATGTTTGATTTTTTTTTTTTTAAATATTGCTTGTAAAACAATTGTTTTTAGTAATAATTAGATATGACCATTTTTGTTGACGTTGAAAATACTGTTTTGAAGATAACAATTTTTTTTATTATTTTTGTCGATGTTGCTTGACTCTGCCCAGCAGATAACATGGGTTGTTATAGCTACGCAATTTTCTATGCTGGTGACTGTGATAGCTACGGCTTTGTAAATTGTGTTTGAAATGAATCAACTTTGTCAGTAATACAACTCATGTTCATGCTTCACTTGTATCCATATTACACGTTTCGTAGATTTTGCTTTTGGGCAACCAAAAAGCATTGACAGTGATCATTGCATCTGGAGAATTACTCCAGAGTCCAGAGTTCACATACCCGTTTCAGGTTTTGCACAAGACTGTTGAGGCACAATCTCAAACCAAAACTGATTTTCAATTAATAAAAAAAATTTAACTTACTGTTAGGTTGGGAAAGAGTAAGTAATATGTAAAGATAACAAAATTAAAAAGGTTAAATAGTTTTGCTTGTGTTTTGACCCAAACGGCTTGGTTAGCCGTTTTACAAGTTTCAATTTTTGCCGGCATAGTTTGAGCAGAAGCTACAAAGGTCACTCGCCACAAGAAAGTATACACATTTATGATTATAACTTATTTACTATAATGAATTAACAAATATTATTGCATATCTATTGTGCAAAATGTTTAATACAATTTACTGTTATTAGTCTAAAGGCCGTATAATCCAACTCTTAATAATGAACTTAATAAACTAAAGCGGCTAATAAATTATATGTTTAATGTTTTTAATTGTTATAAATATATATGATAAGCATATATTTAATTGACTGTAAATAGGTTTTAATAAAATAAACTAAATTATTATTAGAAGTAAATCCCGTTTGCAAATTGCAACAATTCAAACAAAATTATTTAAATATGTATACATTTTAGTTAGAGCAACTACTTTGTTTTTGTTACACGCCAACAGTAATACAAATATAATAAAAATTTAAAACAAAGCCATATTGCCTTTTATCCACAATATATAACAATTTATTTTCATCATAAAATATTGGCAATAATAATATTTTCCATTTTCGAAAAAGTATTAATATTTTTATATAAAATATAACATGTTAAATATAATGTTGTAACGTTGATAACAAACGGATGGTATATTTTCATATACATATGGAAATGAAAAATATATAATGGTTTGAAAATAGCCGTCGGTAAACAGTCGAAATCGGATTATAATTAAAACAACGTTGCAAAATATACAATATAAAAATGGCCGGCAGTCGAAAACGATGAATTAATCAATAAATGCAATTAAAATGAATATTTAATGTCCCGACAAAAACTCAATAGTTTATTTAAAGCAATTTTGTATACCTAAATTAATGGTTTTAAATATTTATGAAAACTATAAATATTTATTGCCGCATAAAAGTGCAGTTAAAATAATTCAATACTATAAAACTAGATAATTAAGATAAAACGACTGCAATTAATCATGTTCAAATTTATTTTTAATTATAACCATATATATCGGTTTTTTATGTTGTAAAATATCTATTACAAATGGGCATGTGGAAACGATGACAATCATGAAGGATAAAATTTCTATAAATATACTTATTATCATATGACATAATTATGTTACATATAATAATAACTTATTTATTATTTTACTAACATGTTTCATAGTTTTTAAATCAAGATTTAGTATTGTATTTACAGTAATTCTTAAAATATTTAATCTTTTTCCGAACAGTAAAAATTGTTTTTGTTTGTAAATACCTAAAGATTGAAAAAGATAGACAAAAAATATAACAAAAATGTTACAAGCATGGCCTGTTGAAACTAGTAACTTAAAAACTTAAAGTTTTAAGTTATTAGTAATTATTTGAAAACATTTTTCGAAAGTATCTGTGACCAGGTAATAACATTGCGGTCAAACACAAGATGGTGGTTGATGATGTTATATCGTCCGATCCTAGTGGCGAAGAAAAGATTGCTAAGTTGATGCTTAAAGAAAATAAAGTTAATTACTTCTTTAATTTGCTGTGAAGGCAAACCTAACCTCAGTGGAGACGATTCAACACAAACGCAAGACAAACCAAAAAACGATATAATTGGAAAAATAGGAAATAAATGCTTAAGGGAATTAATATCAAACATAAACATTATTGTTAATGAACTGAGAGAAAAAAATGAACTTTTAAAAACACAATAAAAGTCATGGAAACGGCAAGTTTGTATTCTCATTATAATTACCAGCAAGCGCAATCCAAATATCCAAACGCAACTTCCAACGCAAATTCTATCACAAAAGCAACGTCAACTGCAAAACCACTTGAACTTCCTAAAATTACACGAAGTAGTTTGGCTGATTCCTATTACGTAACTGTCAAATCAGTAAAATCTAACATTACAAATACCGATATATACTAATAGAATCTTTTTATACAGTTCAAATAAAAAAGAATGCGATGGAAAAAATTAACAGTGATAATGAAAGTGAATATAAAATAGTTACAGATAAAAAAAAATATATATATCTGAAAATTAAAAAAAGAAATAACAACATAATCGTAGGCAAAGCAACCAATTTGAGTATTAAAGGCGCAAGAGATTAGGCGCACTTATACCTTGGCAATTTAAGTACAGAAGTAAAAAGCGCTGATATTCAAAAACATCTGGAAATAAATGGTTTAATGGGTGTGCAGTGTGAGCAGCTGAATGCTATGTTTCCTACTCAATATTCATCACTCAAACTAACTTGCGACTTTGAAAAAATGGAGGACATTAAAAACCCAATGTGGTCAGAGAGAGCAAGAATTGGACGTTCTTTTCTCAACAAAAATTGGAAAAGAACACCGACTTGACAAACACCGACTTGACAAACACTGTTTTTGAAAACAAGATAAGTACTAACGAATTTAACATTCTTTTTTTTAATGTTCAAGGGTTAAAAAGTGTAAAGTGTAAAAAGTGTACTAGAGAGTGAGGAGCTGGTTATGGATAATTTTCATGTAGCCTCTCATTTTTCTCGCAGCAACCACATACATAGGGGTGTAATAATTATGTTGAAAAAAAAGCGATACAACATACAAACCGCTAGATAGAATTAATGATCTTTCAATTGAAATTCACTGTGAGTTTGCAGCAGTATATAACAATCACATTGATGCTATAATTATTACATGCTATAAATAACCAGTGAGAAATTTTACTATTTTTTCAGATACACTGTTAGTTTTGCTTGAAAAAATTGATTTGCGTAAAAATATTATTATTGGGGCGAATTTAACGTAAAATTTAACCTAGAAGATGAAAATTCAAAATATCTTTGTGATATTATGAATAGTTTTGGATTAAAAAACCTTGTTAATTTTCCAACTAGAAATGCAAATTGTTTAGACAATGTATTTACAAACTTGGTTGGAAATGTTATTGTCTATTCAGCTGATACAGGTTGTTTGTTTGATCATATAGGAATAACGATGCAATTAAAATATCAGCCAAATATAAAAATGTCAAAAAATTAAAAAAACCATAGACCTATAACCAAAGAAAAAATAAACTTGTTCTATCAAACGCTCAGTGATGTGAACTGGCATAACGACTGTTTAAACAAAAACTTTAACATGTTTTTAAATTTGTTTTTAGATCGGTTAAAACAAACTTTTCCGGAAAAAAAAATATTAAGAATAGGAGCACTAGGATAAATAATATCCAATGGTTTACTGCCGAATTAAAACATTGCAGAAATTTTTTAAATCTTTTGAGGGAGGCGCATGCGAGACTGGGCTCTATCAAATCCGACTTACTATACAAAAACTATAGAAAAGAATATAAAGATAATCTGAGAAAATCTAGAATAAATGCAAACAATCATTTTAAAACTAATTCCGGAAATAATCCAAAAGTAGCAAATAATAAATGCAAACTGAAAAGAAGAAAATTGTGATACCTCTTGTGACATAAACTGTAATGAAGTCAATATATTTTTTGTGAATATTGCCTAAAATATCTTAAATACAATCCCGTTAGCAAAATATACACCGATTGAACTCCTCGGCAAACAAATTATAGTTGATTGCCCGGTATTCAAGTTTTTACCGGTAACACAAATCGATGTAAGAGAAGCGATTGATGGTCTAGCAAACAAAGCAAGCAAAGATATATACGGAATCAACGTTGAAGTTATCAAAAGTATAAAAGACATTATTATCAAACCTTTTACAAAATTAATAAATACGTGCATTAGCACAAGTCATTCCTATTTTTAAAAAGGGTGATAAACAAGATTTAAATAACTATCGCCCTATTTCACTTATTCCAATTTTTTTCAAAATTATAGAAAAATTACTTAAAAAACAAATTACCACTCTTTTTATAAATAACAAGCTTTTTACCAATAAACAGTGTGGATTTTGCGAAGGCCAATCTACAATTTTGGCTATACTTGCTTTTATAGAAGAAACCATCAATTGCTTTGAAAACGGTATGATTTCGTCGGCAACGTTTTTTGATCTCAGCAAAGCCTTTGATTGTGTGTCACATAATATCTTAATTCAAAAACTCTGTCACTATAAATTTTACCGTAATAGTGTACAGATGATTAGTTCGTGTTTGTCAAATCGTGTCCAAGCGGTGTACAGCTCTGGAAATTTGTCACAAAAACATTTTATAAACTACGGGGTGCTCCAAGGGTCAGTTTTGGGGCCATTGTTGTTTAATGACCTTCCTAGTCAGGTGATGGAATTCAGCGTTCTATTATTTGCTGACAATACGACTTTGGCAAATACCGAACAACACTTAGAAAAAGTAATTCAAAAGAATCATAACACACAATTAAAGGTAGCAGAATGGTTTGTTAGTAACAAGTTGTGTCTAAATGAAGCTAAGTCAGTAAACATGTTCTTTACTTTAAAACAATATGACAAAACCAAAGTAAATTTTGCAAAAACAACTAAGTTTTTGGGAATTTATTTAGATTCAACAATGCAATGGGACAAGCAAGGGGATGTTGCGGCAGTCAAGCTCTGTAAAAATATTTATTTGCTCAGAAGATTGCTTGCATCTGTTTCCACTGATGTCTTACTTTCTGCATATTATGCTCTAGTGCAGTCTCACCTTACTTTTGGTTTACTGGTTTAGGGTCACGCTTCATGTAGAAACAGACTGTTTGCATTGCAGCGCAGAGCTGTAAGAGTAGAAGCGGGTAGAGAGGATTGCAAACCCTTGTTTAAACATTTTAAGCTACTGACATTATTCTGCCTAGGCTAGACTTGCAAAGGCTAAAAACGGCATGAGATATCTTGCTATTAAGTTTTCTAATGTTTTGCCACTTTATTTTAGACAGTTAAACAAAATAGAATTTAAAAGAAAATTAAAAGATTTCCTTGTCACGCATGCATTTTTTTTATTTGACGAGTTTTTAAGCAGCAGTCTGACCGACTTATCCTTATATCCTAATTTTTTTTTCTTTAAAATTATTTACAATTATTGTGACATTTTTAATAATTGTAATTGTGTACTTTATTGTTTTACTTAATTTATATTATTTATATGTGCAATTTTTTTATATGTTCTTATTTTTATGTATTTTATTATATTATTTACTATATGCTATATGACATGTGTAAGTTGCAAGACAAAACATGAATAAATTTACTTTACTTTACTTTACTAGAAATCAAACTAGAAATCAGTGGTGAACCAATATTCAATATTGGTTCACGCCTAAAACTGAGAACAATGGTTTTATGCGGTGCAATACAAACAGCGTAGGCAATTTAAGGTTAGGTAAATTATTTCCGATATATAAAACTAACAAATCATAAAAATTATAAAACCATTAATGAAATGGGTAAGATTGAACTATTACCAATAGTTACCCTTTTAGTGAGTTTTGTCTGGGGTCGTAACAAATTTTACATTGCGCACTCACACCAAAAGTACAGAAAGTACAAGCAGCTAGTAAACTTTTTTACTTTTGTCGGTAAAAATTATCAACTGTGGAGCATCATATCCAAACAAGTTTTTATAATTTTTGATTATATAAGCTTTATTGAAGTAATTATCATTACACTGATTGATGTTTTGGCAACGTGGTGCTATTTTTTGTATTTTGTTATTACAGAAATCTAAAGACTATGAATTAAAAAATTGACTGAATGCATTTTATTCATCCATGCAAGTTTTAAACTGCTTAGCATAGCCTCACACAGTCAAGAACCAAAATTCAAAAGAATAAGTAGAGTGTAGTATAGTATATTTCTTAGCCAAATTAAAAAAATTGTTCATGCGTTACTAGTGCGGTATAAAACGCTGTTTTTGGATTAGTGTTGTTTGTACTTGCTAAAACTGTTTACAATAGAATACAGTAGTAAAAATCTGGCAAGTTTTTAAAAACTCATAATGGTTTAATCAGGTTGTTGTCCACCAAACATACAATAAAATCCCTAAATAGAATGTTGTAGTATTAGATCAGTTATTGACACACAATAATGAAAACGCTAAGATTTGAAGAAAAAATAAACTTTTATTGCCTAATAAAATTGGCAACCTATAATGAGATGGTTTGATTTGATATTATTTGACAATTTATTTAGGACTTATTTGATTATTAGTTAAAGTTTTTCTTATCTAATAAAAGCAAATAAATAGCTTTATCACTTACATTAAACAAGTCTCCAACCTCTAATGATGTTATATACAAGTACATGTATTAAGCAATGCGCTCAGAAAAGTGACGGTATATTTCACCATATTGATTTTTTAAAGTTATTATTAATTAGCAATACGCTACCACAATATTATCACACCTTGAGACACTTCAAGAAATACACAAACTAGAAATTTTTTTTCTGAGTTCTTGTTTAAAGAAACTGTGCAATATGTTAAGATATACAAGTACAAGTAATAGCTATTGTCAAGAAAACGAAACCCTCTAAATAGGGTTACAATTTTTCAATTACTTAGATCGCAGCGTTTTTAGGTGGCAATTACACACGCATACTAACACCATTGTACGATGACCAGTAGCAGAGTTACCTGTAAGCAAGGGTCTGCTTTGCAAAAGGAACCACAAGCATAAAGTGGTTCTCCGGCGCTTATTTCAAAACCTCTGGCCCCTCAAAAATTTATAAAATAAAAGTTAAATAAATGACAAAATTGAACTTTTGAAACGTCTCTGATAAGGCTCTTTTTAATGTTTTGCAATAGAGCCCAAAAATCCTAGCTCCGCCACTTAGGTGACTACCACTTTTTGCACTTTTTTCTTCTGTAAACTTTGACCTTTCTTTGTCAAACTCTTTGCTCTGACTTAAACTCAATGTTTTGCCTAAAATGCTATTTGGCAATAGAACCAAAAAATCTACACATCATGTCTATACTATAAAACAGTAACCAAAAAATATATAAAAAACAGAATTAACAATTTACAACAAAATAAACAAAAGTTGATAAAATACAAAGCATGGGTAGCACAAACAAACAAAATTTTGACGGCAAAACCAAAAAACATTCCAGGAACACGTACAAAGATAGACAAGGCAAAGACGCAGCAGCAACTTGTGTGACATCACTTGTGTAAGTTGCAGGCTATGACAGGGGCGCAAAACCAAAACCAGTACTGCAATTGTATGCAAAGATTACAAAAACAATCTGCAAAATAAAGCAAAAAATACAAAAAGACAAAAGACAAAATAACCTTTAATGACACCCTTACATAAATTGCATTAGCAATAATACTAAAAATATACTCAAATGCTTTTTTAATGCCAAAAAGAAAAAGCTATTAAATCTTTTATCCTAAATAAGATTGATAAACTGCACTAGCATGTTTTCTAAAATAAAACCATAAAAGCGGATTATTGAAAATATTATATTCAGACAGCTAATTAAAAAGTAATTCTACAGCACATCCGTTAAAACAAGTCTTTTAAGAGCAACAAACTTCAGATAACTGATCTTAAGAAACCGCTAAGCCAAGTTTAAAAAAAGCTTTGGTATGGATACTAAAGTTACACTAAAACTAGTTGTTAAATAAACTAGAAGTACAAAACAGCACAAGCACTAAGACAAGTGGTAAACTTAATCCGCAATACCAAAAAGGATGGCGACAAACCGGAAGAGACGCATCTTGTTGTAGAAGCAATAAAAGTATAGGGTTTGTTGAACGACGATAAGATTGCCAATAGCAAGTAAGAACGTTGAAGGTTGCGCAAATTAATGTACATCATTGCAAGGCATTAACCGCGGCCCTCAACACGTAATGAAACATGACGTTGCCTTTGCCCAAAAATTTTAGATTTTTAACATGGTCGATTTTGCCTAAGACTACGCCGTTAAATAGTGCAAACCAGAAGAAGTATTAAAACAAATGCAAAACAAAAATGGTCTTTTTTACAAAGCAAAAAAATCACCAAAGATTTAAAAAATTTAGACATAAATGAAACCACACTCCCGATTACAAAGTACCTGGCACTCACGTTAGATGCCAAGCTAACCTTTAATACTAATCTCAATAATGTGACTACAAAGACTATCTGAATGTTTTTTGTAAACAAATTAATAGCCAAAATAAAAACTAACACATGATATGGCCAGATAGCTATACACTATGGTGAATAGACCCATCATTTACGGAACGATTGTATAGAATAAAAATACTACAATCAAAAGTATGGCAATTAAACTAAGTAAAGTTAAAAGTTTGGCATGTTTGCTGATTGCGGAAGCAATGAAATCAACTTTTACAGCAAACATAGAAAACTGCTTTTGCTACCACCGCTGTTAATCTCAGAGTTCATTCAAATTGGGAATAACAAATGTGTTACATGAAAAACAATTACTAAAGATAAGACTTTATAAAAGGTCATTGCATGCATTTTATGTAATAATACCTTTGCAAGTTAAATTCACATAATAAATACCAGGACACAATTAATTAAACCATTTGCTGTACAGATGATACTACAGATTACAATAACATATGTGCCATAATATATAAAGACAAACCGGGGGACGTTGATTGCATTTTTAGACAAACGGAGATAACTCATTAAGACATCATTTTAACAAACCTATATCCATCCTGTCAAACAGCTAAATGGAACTACAGGCAAAAAGTTTATGAGTGATAAAATACAAACTAGTAATAAACTGCTTAACCAGTCCAAAATACTTGGCCATAAACAACATGAGACGTTTGATCTAGATGCTAAAAGATTAAAGATCAGCTTGTTAAAAATAACTCAGATTTGAAACAAAATTAAAAAAAAAATTAAAAAATTGTCATTAAATGAGCAGCATTAAGTTATTCTTAACAAGACTGTCACAAATTACTTAAAATCATGGCATTGCAGATAAGTCAAATAAAACTGCAAAACTTACAACACTTATAACTATCACTGTAGTTTTAACAATAGATTCAGACTGATTCCTTATGCCACAAATGTGTGAACCACAAAGAAACTCCAATACATCTGATAAAAAAGTGCAAGGTTTTTAATATGCAACATGGCTAACAAAAAAACGTTCAAGACAGTCCTTGAGTAAAAGTTTCTGAACTGCATAAAAAAACGGAATTACTTGAAGAGTAACAACTAAGTGTGAACAATAGTACTAGCCCGCAGTGCAAAAACGTTTGACGTACTACCTTAAAAGGAATGAAATCTCAAACTCCATACCACACATTAGGAGGTCACACCCACCGCATCTTATAAAAATAACTCAACTCAATTTTTGCATTAGGTTTTGATCTAAAATTTAAGAATTTAAAGTAAAGTAGAAACAATTCAAGGAAACTTTATTTCATAAAAAATATTTATTAAAAGTATACATATGTAAACTTATCAAATATTATTTTTAAGTAAACTGCAAGATGATATTTTTTCAAATTAGACAAATATGCAACAAAACAAAACATAAACAAAGGTAAGCAGAAGTTTTATGTACACTTTTTTAAACAAAATATTATATAAAGCGCAAAAAGTACAAGAAATAATTTGTTGCTTAATTTGTCTTAGTCTGCCGTAAAATTGAAATAAGAACTAAAGCAACAACACATTTTACAGTTGTTATCAACTATTTCACAGTTAAACCTATATAAAAGTATTTTGTAGAACATTGATCTGGTGATCAAGCTGACATAAACAAAAAAAAAGCTTCACATTGAGAACTGTTAAGAAAGTGTCTTAGTAAATGTTCTTGGACTAGTCACAGCAGGTAATATTTCTAAAAGAATAAAAAAATGAAACTTTTTGTTTATGTAGATACTAGAGATTTGCAAGTTGCTAAAAAAAGTTTTGAAATTTAAAAATGCTTTACAGTTTCAATCACAAAATCTTTTTCCTCGTATTTAAAAATTTATGTCTATTGCAACAAGAGTGGCTGACTGTTTAAAGTTGGCAACATACTAGTACTGCTGCATTAAATAAAATGCTAATAAATAAAAAATACTTTTGTTTTTGACGGTTAATAGTAAAATAAAAGTTTTCTCTTATAATGCTGTCTTTGATGAGTTAAATACTAGCAAAAGTGTTGAAACTATGGAACCTATAGAGTTGTTCTATCCTCAAAATTGTCATTGGTTGAGATTATGTTTCATGAGCAATAACAATGTCAAGTTCAATTCGAATTGCAATCAAGCAATCTAAATGTGATGTTAATACAGTAATTATTAAAACAAAGCTTAAAACATTGTTTTGAAATAAATACGTTGCTGCCAAAGCTATTGATTTTATAAGAAAATTATTTTAGAAACTAGTATGAGAAAAAATGATCAATTCTAAAGTTTTAACTATTATAATTGTAAACATAACAATTTGTTTACATCCTGTTTCCGGGTGTATCAGACTAACAGCTCCTTTTAGTAAAAGTGTGACATCAGTTTTAAGCTGTTATAAAAACGACAAGATTTACATTTACATACAGTTCAAATTTTTACTAACAACAATTTGTTTCATAAAATAAATGCATCTTTAAAATTAAATTTTTGTTGCAATTATATTGTGTTCTAATTAAAAAAGCATTTGTCCTTACTTGTGTTTTACAAAATCTACAACTAAAAATAAACCAGTATATTGAATGTATTGCCTCTAACAAGTAGAACAACTAGAGATCACTTAAAAAAAGGTTATTTTTAAATACAAAAATAGTTATATACAAAAATAAACTTTGGTGAGTAAGACTGGGTACTAAGAAATAATGTATAATAACCAAAAAGTAATTCAAAATTTTCCGTCTCAAATTGTTTTTCAAATATAATTTGCTGTAAGTTTGTGAACTACCAAAAATTAAAAATTTAATGTTAGCCAGTTGTCGGTCATTGTCATCAACAATCGTGTTTTGTGTACTTATACCATCAAAAAAACAAAACTATTTAATTAAGAAAAAATATAAATCAATTAATTACTTTTTAAATGGATTACCAAAAATAATGCAACATAAAAAAAGGAAAGACTTTTTTATTAAACATTAAGAATATTTGGACAGGCTGAAGTATAATAGGCCTAAAAAAAATACCAGGTAAAGAAATGCTTTATACTTAACCTCAAAGATGAGATCAAATAAAATACTTTGTTAATCTAGTGTTTTTAAAGTTCTATTTTTGATTGGCAGTTGCACGTTACACAAAGGAAGACAACACTGCATATAACCATTTATTTATTGGTTTGCTCTGCATACGTTTCTACAGAATAGCTACTAAAAAGACAACGTTGTAAATAAATAGTACACTTTCAATTGTTTGATCAAAAAACCACACACAAAATGACACTCTAGCAGCTATAATAAATTATTCCAATTGAATGATGCTTGAAAAAAAAACTTAAGTAGGATTACTATGTTAAAGACATCAGTATGGTGAACCTCTCACATCGGTCAATTGTAGTGAAACAAATCATATTACTTAGAGCGTACTCACAACATGGTATACTGGTAAGCCACACATTGCACTCTTTATGAAATACTCCATTTTGTTATTATTATTTCAAAATGCAACTTCTTCTAAAAACGCTTTATATCATCACAACATTCTGAAAGTTAATCTAAGAAAAATAAAGTGCGTAGTAGATCAGCATTTGGGGTATTCCCAAAAAAACTCCAAGACAAGTACGATCCAAGCAGATTAACTTATAACAATTTTCAGAAAAAGCATCTACCACTTAAGAAGACAACAGGTTTATTATTGAATTTGTGGGCAATATTTGAATCATTTATTTTTGTTTACTTAATATAACAACCAAACATTACTTTTTAATCACTATTTGAACTGCATTCATAAAATAATTCTGTAATAAATAATTTCTATTTTTCAGTATTTATAAATTATATTAAAGTGGAGAAAAAAATGCACTAATTTAATAATTATTTTTTTAAAGTATTAATAATTAGTTTCACCGTTCTTATTAAACAATCAGATTAATACTAAAAAACACATAAATAGAATACAAATTATAAAAGAAGGCCAACGCAGTTTAACAAACAATTCAAAGGAAATCCCTCCCATTGTTTAACACAAGCGTGTATCTCCATAAATAATTTCCGAACTGAGCAATAAATCGGTCCAAAATTAAACGATCCAATCAGAAAATCAGAGTTCCATTAATTCCACGCCATTGAAACAGGCCACCCTAACAGATTTATAATAGGTAAAATTAACCTTTCTATTAATTAACATCCGCCTTTAATATCGTATTTCTAGAACTAACCTTAGCCAAAAATATTTGTATAACCATAATTAGTTTAAAATAGGCTGAATTGTAATTTATAGAATTACATTACCAAAACGAATATTTAAATAATTAAATGCGCTGGAGAAAAGTATATGGATGGGCGTTAAGTTCTAATCACCTATATCCATTATCTAGATATATAATAAACCTTAGAGAGGATTATTTCGAGGGGAATCGTTAAACATGGATTAACTTGGCCCCGTTCCTTGGTTAGTATAAAAAAGCATGTCTTAATTTAATCTTCTTAATATTTAAAATGTATAAACATGTAAGTAGTCAATGTTATGCGTAAAACGGGAGCTAGATGAGGAACTATAAACATATATAGACATATTGCTTTATAATGCCATGGGCGTATTATACACACATTACGACATCGCGGTTCCGGAAGATTATATTTATGTAGCACTTATTATTTTAGTTGATTTATTTCGGTGTTTATTAGAAAGTTTTCTGACCTGGAGCTTCCAGTAGACTTGAGTATCATTAGTGCTACGATATTTTGTTACACACAGCGAATTATGCAACGCTGATCAATCCGACAGATTTTATCAGCATTTAAATGTGTACTGGCGCCATAAGATGGCACATTTACCAAAAACTAAAACGAGATAAATTAAAGCCATTAAGTTATTCATAATTGCTTTTATGTTAAGAATCATAATTCTACTTATTGCGTATATTCCGAATCACATATTTCATGTATTTGATTTAATCGTCCGGTACCAATCTGAATTTACAATCACCGATTGTGGTTTATTGATGTTAATTATAATTTGAATTGTCATTGAATGGATCTATTTGGAAATGATTTATTCTGTTGTATATCAAGCAACTGGTTGTTTGTTTGTTTATAAATTTAAATCTGTAATGATGTTATTGACATTTTTTTTATATTATTATTCGACATTATTTACATAATGCGGTTTTAATGTTTAAGTCTATGTTAATTTCAACGGATGTGGTTATCTTTACTTTCACATGCAATTATTATCACAAGAACTGTTGGTTAGCACATCATAATTATAGTATTATGACAATGAAATTAATCGCATTTAATATGAAATTTAAATATTACCATAGAAAGACCTTCACCTCATTATAACCTTTAAAAATTAACAAATATATTGAATAGAGTTTGGAAAATTATGACAAGTGGTAATTGCTACATTAAAGTGCATTTTATATATTTTATCTAAATTATGTTTAAAACTTAATTATCATAAATTATAAATATTATCATAATAAAAATTTAAAATGTTTGTAGATACATTTGTTTAAACAAAATTTGCTATTTATGAATTACTTCATATGTCCCAACAATATAAAAGTGCGTTTGAATTTCACTAAGTGAAACCACATTTGTTAAAAGTAGAATTGAAGACTAGATTACATCTAAGCAGTTTGTAAACATTGACCTTAAATATTTGCGGATTATAAAGAAAATATTGAATTTAGAAGCCAATCTATTTGTCAATATTCAGGTTAAAAAAATTCATTTAAAAGTTTTGGTCCTACATCTCTGAAGTGTCAGTGAATATTTGTTAGATTTTCTAGTAAGCTTTACATTAAGAGCAAATATTTGTTTATATGGCAATATGTCTTGTATTTTGTTTGAACAATGCCCTTCGAAATATCTATAGAAAATGCAAAGGTCTGCAATATTACGCCGGTTTGAGAAAAATTGACTAATGTCTTTGATAGTCATTAGTTAATTTTGAATCGGCAATGAATCAAATAGATGGGCTTAAAAAAACTAGGAAGAATAGTGTAGTTTTAGATGCTCTTCTTTGAATTTAAAAACAATAGTTTTATGTATAAGCAAACATTGTATAAAAGTAAAAAACTGTAGATCTATTAAGAAATCTTTGTTTTTTAGATATTTTTAAAGATATGTCAACAATATGGTAGTTTTAAAAAAGATTATGTGAGATTGTAACGCTTAGAAAACAAGTACTGGATTAACCAACAAGTATTGACGATTTTTAAAGTTGGATTGTAAGTTTGTTAACTGAAACAGAGAAATTAGCATATTAATTACATACATAATGCAGTTTTTATTAGTAGTTAAATTTTTAACAGTAGGTTTAGCAAATGCGTTCAAATCAATCTTGTGCATTTTTGGAGCTGATAGCAAAATGATTGCATAACACGTTAATTAATTACTGATTAATTAAGTTAATTTGGTTTTATAAATGATTTAGTACTTATGGTTGTTCCTGTTTTTCTATTTTGTCCATATTCCGCTGTAGATGTTGGATTCGTTCCGAACATCTCGATATCAATCTAAAATAAGTTGAAGTTACTTTGATTTTATGTAAACGCTTTACCTGTTGTTTGGGGAAAATCATATGATGTGGTAAATTGTATGGGGGAATGCTAATTTAGGTTAAGCATAATTATTTTGTTTGTTATGTCTGCGGTTACGCTGATGGGTTTTATGCATCTTGGGTAGTATTGAAACTAGGATTTTTGTTATCGTTACAGTTAAATGTTGTAAATACTACCCAAGAGAGAATTTACACGCTCTATTAGGGAGGAAACTATTTCGGTTTGAGGTTTGGTAGATCAATTTTTAAAAGAAGATTGCTAAAGGCCAAAGGAATTACCGCAAGTATTTGGAATAATTTTCAGGGTTATGTTAATTAATTTGAATAGCTGTACTGACCTGTTGCTTGTAATCCACTTATCTTGCAAGACGCCATTCTTTACAGAGGGTGCAGTGCATTCCTATTTTGGCTTCTGAATTGTTCTGGTGTTGTGTTTAACAGTGGCAAGTATACCAGAAAGTATTAATCTTTAGGCATTGTAGCCTTTTATATCTACTCGTCGATATACTGTAATAATGTGGTGTTAATGAGTGACATGCTACACCCGCTAAGTATAATTTAGAGGTGATTTTTACTACAACTGCATGGGTGGATTTTTAGCTTTTCCACACTTCATGAATGAAACAAAATCAAATAGATTGTGGAACCTTACAAACATTTCAGGTTGGTTTTGTGTTTTCTTATTTTAATATATTTTTTGTACGCGATTTTCCAAATTCTTCAAATGACATGTTTTAGGTTTTATTAGTCGTTAATTTTAAAATGAATCAACTCATCTAGAACGGGTCAACCCTGCCGCTGTATTTAAGGCAGATTCGGGAAATCTAGGCCCTTTTTCTTATTGATCAATTTTTTGATGTACCACGCACGTGGCGTGCATGAATTTTGTAAAATACCTATTTGTCTAATTACGTTTTCAGACAAGGGGCCAAAAATAAGAAAAGAATAACGGTTAAGAACGGTTTGCAAACGGCAGTGTTTTTTTTTGTGTACCAATTGTATTATATTATATGTATTGCAGGAAAATATTTTGGGGATTTGGGTGATATTTATCCAGTCTATTCCAGAAATTTTGGACGGGATTGCGCTTTTGCCGGACAGGAAAACAGTAAGTATAAACTTTTTTTTTTATTCAATTTTTGATGATATGTTATGTTGGAACCAAATATTTTATAAAATATTATCAATATTAAGAACGGCGTATTGCACTCCTATGTTCTCAAATTTTTAAATTTGTATATGTTATTGCACTTATTGCGTTTTTGCATTATTTACACCTATTGCACTTTGTTTAGCACTTATTGCGGTTTTGCACTTTTTACACTTAAACCCGTTTGACACTGTCTATAATTATGTCTTGATTATATATATAATTTTTATTAGAATTTGTGCCATAATTCCATATATAAAATTTATATCCTGTATGACACTGTAAATAATTTTTTATATAATTATAAAACTACGCCTGCGCCTTATCTATGATCTGTCAAGACAAGTTTCAATGTTTACTACACTTTGCAGGTTATGTCATTTGTTTAGAATTGATTATTGCTACAGTTAGTTATATTATCAATGAAAATAATAAAAAATTGAAGCAGAACAAATTAAAAAAGTGGTAGCAATTGCTATATGTAGAGCTGGAATGGTAAAATTGAAAAAAAATTACAAAATACAAAATATTATGCGCACATCACGTTCGCGTCGATTATAGATGGGAAAATAGAACATGTTCTAAATTTTTCAAAATATAATTGTGACCTTGATAATTTGTGTGTTTTTCACACGGAAATGGTCGATCTATAATTATATATATATATATATAATTCAAGACATAATTATAGACAGTGTCATACAAGTTTTATTGAGCTTTATATTGCACTTATTGCGATTTTACTTTTTTTGCACTTACTGCACTTTATATTGCGTTTTGTTTTGCCTTTATTGCACATTGTACTGCATTTATTGCACTTTGTATGGCATTTATTGTACTTATTGCAAATTTTTTTTTTAACTTAATGTACCTTTTTGCACTTATTGTAATTCCTGCAATTATTGCATTTATTGCTATCATTTATGTCATATGGCTATTTTTGTTGGATGAAGCATTTGTTAATGTATTTTTACTAAATAAAGTCGACTTAAGTTTACCAAGGTCTTTTTGTAACATATTGGTTTCTGGTTCAACCTTTAGGATGTGAGACCCTTTACAGAAGAAACTTCAATAATACATCGAACTCGTGGCGCTCACAAATTACTACTCCAGTTTTTACTGGGCTACGACAAGTAAACCTTGTTCACCTCTTTCACTCTCACAAAAGTAGTAAATAGTTGACGGTTCCCAAATTAGTAGCGTTACAACATATCCGGATAATGGCTTTTATTTGTTGTCTAATGTTTTCTTTTAACACTTCTAATAAATTGGGCTTGTCGACGTACACTTTCGACTTCAAATATCTCCATAAAAAGAAATCAAGAGGAGTTAAATTCGGAGATCTTGCAGGCAAATTGACATTGACGTTTTGTGAAATTAATTTTCCTGGAAACATCTGCCTCATTGCTCCGATACACACTTGTGCAGTGTGACTTGTTGCTTTATCTTGGGGAAACCACAATTTATGTATGTTCTTTCCTAACCTCTGAAGTTTCGCAAGTAGAAAAATGTCTAGCATTGTTAAATACCGTTGAGAATTTACAGTAACCGTCCGACCATCTTGTTAAAAAAAAATAAGGCCCAAGTATTCCAAAGACAGAAACGCCACACTACAAAAAGTTGCGCTTAAACTGCACGGGGTTGTTTTGACGACCAGTACCGCATGGTTTGTGTGTTTACAAAATCCGAGAAATAAAAATGTACTTCATCGGAAAGAATTAAATTATCCAAAACATTTGCATTATTGCAAAGAAACGCAATAAAATCTGCGCAAAGCTGGCTACGTGTTGCAAAATCTAGTGGTTTAATCTCGTTCGCCATTTAAATTTTATAGAGATGGAATTTTAAATAGTTGTGAAAAATTTGCCTGAGGCTAGTGTTTAAAATGTTCAATGCTCTTGCTTGAAAAACTACCAAACGTTGTGGACTTTGCTGTACCGTTTGTCGCAGTTTTTCGATGTTATTTGAGATACGTACCGGTTTTTGAAGTTAGCGATTAAAGTTGTTGACATTTTCAGTTTCTATAAAACGTTGGTGCTATTGCAATATTGTGTTTCTTGAAGAGATCCTACTCCGCCGAGAAACGTTATATTTTGCACAAATAGCTTCTGAACTTTTATGGATTTGGTTCTGACAAATGCTGATATACAAAAAATACGCTACGCTACGCTTACTAAAACTTCATTACATTCTAAACAAGTTTTCCATTAATTTTTTGTCATCAGCATTTATTAATTTAGACTCAGAGTTAAAACCATTAACTTTAACAATATTTTTTTTGTTGTTTGAAAAACTATGGATAAGCTGGTATTAAGATTAGAATACCACATCTTATGTTTATTTAAAGTATATGAGTTAACGCGGTCACAATACTAAACTACATAAAAAACTATATAACACACTTAGAGAACTACAGACCAATACGCAATAACGCGTCTGGAAAACAATGTAGACACTTACTGACCTCGTAAGAAAACTGGTTTTTAAAAAGAATACGGCACAAACAATCAATCAATAAAAACCCTACTAATAAAATTAACATAAAATAAATTGCTTGTCCTAGCGTTTGATACCGTAAAATTTAGCGTACTTGACTAATGCCGATTAGACTGCAGATATATAAAACTCAACTTTTATAGGCTATGTACAAAAATGCTACAGGAAAGGTGAAACTCCACGCACTAACTAATAAATACAAAATAGAAAAATGTATAGTAATAAGACTTTTTTTTACCGCGGGGTTGGATTTTATACTTAAACGGCTAAATTAGCAAGATGAAGGTGTAAACATAAACGGTAAATACTAAACCACCTTTCTTTTCCGGAAAAATGTTGAACGGTACATTAACTTCTTTAAAACAGTATATGACAAATCTGGTGGCAAGCATTCCGCACAATAGACACCCGCTGGACTAAACAAATACTAGAGTGGAAACTAAGAGAAACAGAAAAAGGCAACTCACTAGATAGAACGACAACGTAAAAAGTAGACAAAAATATCTTGCGGATGATAATCTATAAAAAAAAATTATTTGTGACTAATAAACATGCGGCAAAAAGGTTATTTCTTGGCTTAATCCAAAAATGTTTTGTCTTATAATGATTTTTGAAAAACTCCTTTGTTTTGAAGATACCGTGAACAAAATATGCGACAACCATATTTGATATTTGTTGAAATCATTAATGTAATTCAAGGTATGGCACACGCCAATGAGTATTTCAAGTTCAAAAAAATTAATGAGTTTATCAAGTACAAAAAATTGTTAACGATAACTTGGAACGGTTGTTTTATCTACTAATGTACAAGTGAACTTTATTTGAATAAGTATTGTCATTGATCATCACATGTATCGGTCGCAGTTGTTTAGATTAAGTAACGTTTGGCTGTTTGACGTGTTTTTAATAGTTAGTGAGTTCCTTTACCATAAATTACTATACAAACGCCAAGATGACTGACATACATGTCATGTATGGACTTGCTGATGGCAATTCATTACAAGCTAGACAATTGTACATTGAACGGTTTGCTAGCCGTAATATCCTCGACCAAAAAATCTTTGAAAACATTTATTGACGTCTTTGTAAAACAAGCACATTGAAACAAAACAGAGGGCCAGAAAGATCAATGACAGTAAGAACGGTTCAAGAATGTACTAAATAAGATAGAAGAAGATTCAAGATGTTCTACGCAAAAAAATGCCAATACTTTGAATGAAAGTCATTGGACAGTTTGAAAATTTATTAAGGGCAATTTGATGTATCCATACCACATTCAGCGTGTTTGGGCACTACTACCTGCTGGTTTTCCTTCACGTATTGCGTCAATTCCTGACACATAATTTTTTCACCGATGAAGCCAGTTTCTCAAAAAATGCAATAAGAAATTTTTATAACAACCATGTGTGGGCACATAAAAATCCGCATCAGGTATGTGAAGATTGTTTTCAACATCAGTTCTTCTTTTATGTTTGGGTTGGAATTGTGGGCGACAGTCTGACCAGGAAGACTTACCGGCAAAGTGTATAGCAACCTTTTGAACACATGCTACCTCTGTTTTTGGATTATGTACAATTGGCAACAAGAATTGCAACGTGGTTCATGCATAATGGTGCAACACCACATTTTAGTAGTGATTATTTAACAACAACATACGGAGATTGCTAGATTAATCAAAATAAGCCACACGCATAGCCTGCTCGATTCCCAGACTTACCACCTGGATTATTTATTATGATGCTATCTGACTTGCAAAATCGGATAATTGCTGGGTGTAACTCAACTAGAAACAACCCCTGGTGTGTTTGAAAAAGTTTGGCATTCAATGACGTAAATTGAATGCTTGTATCCAAGCTGGAGGAAGTCATTTCAAACATTTATTGTAGATTCAGCAACTTTACATGTACTTTTTGATAATAAAATGTTGAAACTGTCGTAAATTTTGTTAATTCAGTATCTTTGAAACAAAGAAGTTTTTCAGAAATCATCATAAGACAAAATATTCTTAAAATAAGCCAAAAAACTAATCCCTTCCGCATGTTTACCTAATACCCCGTATGCAGTTTTTTCAACAAATTGAGAATGTTTATTTTTTGTATGATAAGCACGTCAACCGATATATGTATTTTAAATTTTTATGTTGTTTTGTAAGTTTTAAGCAAGGTCTGTAAACAACCTTATTAATAATTTTAGGATGCTATATCAGGCGAGCGCACAGTTTACGTTTTCTGTCAAGAAAATCAACTATCTAGAAAAAAACATTTATCAAAGGACCTTTTAAAACCCTGTGACTTCATCTTGCCAAAATTACATTATTGTCTAATAACGGATTTATTTTCTACCTTGAAATTACACACTATACCGTAACACAATCCAAATAAAGCTTATCGAAAAGTTTTTATTTAATTTATTTTATTGCTGAGTATTCTGTTTGTTAGCAAAAGTACCAATGTAACTTGTCAGAACTACTGAAATAATGTTGAGTTAAAAAGTGCAATGTATTATTGTTCCGTTTGTACTAAATTTAAAACTTTATATAAAGATTTGGAAATAAGCAAAGTTTTGCCAATAAATTTCCAAGCTGATCAGACTCAAACAAAAACTGCATAAACTTACAAAGAGGGTTTGACTGCTTTTCTCCAAAATGAAAACTTGTTTAATAGAATTGTAAATAGAAATGAAACCTGGGTGCGCCATTGAGTACTTTAACAAATTTACGTCAATTATAAATATTTATAGCTAAAAAAAAGAAAAAGTATTAAAAATTGAACACAAATGTATATAATTTTTTTAATCAAAATGGTCCATGCTACTACCTCCTAAAATATTTACTAGATTTTTTTAAATACTCTGTATACACAGCATAAACAAAACCATTCGATCACTTTATTACAAACAATTTTGAATTCCTAGATTGCAGTCTAATGTTTGATCCAATAAGATCACTAAGCCGATTTAGGTGGCACAGCAGTCGAGACACTAGTTTCATGATTCTTTGTTGTTTTAAATTTTTTAAATTTATACGTAATTGTAGTTAGTATTGGTGAAAATCTGCATTCAACAAATGTAGAAAAAAAAATTATATTCTCTCAGTTTATTTTTAAGTTGCGTATAGTACTAATGTAATTTTATTAATTAATTATCTACTATATACACTTATATAAATAACACATACGTACAAAGTTAATTTTTAAAATATTTAACATAATTTTTTTGATTTATTTCAATATAATCAGATTCATCGATGTTTTTAACTAATAATAATAAATTAAATTGCAACATCCATTACTAATTAATAACTACATTCATCTAACTGTACACCATACCATACAAAAATTATTTCAATTTGTTCAACGACGTTAATGATTAAATTAATAAACCAAAATTATCTACGGGTCAAGCAAATGCACAAAATGACAGTGACCTCTCTTCCTGCTCTGCAGGTTTTAAACGTCGTGGCCCCAACCTTGACAACTTTGTGTGTTAATTTAGAAGAACACACTTCCGTGGCGCCTTTTCGTGCGCCGACCTCCTTTCCAAACATCAATTATATGGTGTTACTACTATCATATATCACTTTCCAAATAAATATTACATCATACATAATATATACCCATATAGAAAAATATATGTATATTATCCGAATAGATAATACAGTTTGACTTTATTGCGTTACTGTTTTTTTATACTTGGCGACTTCTTGAATTTGTGACCTGATTTTATAAAAGAATATATTATAAAAACAATTATATTGATTTCATATTAATTTACAATTTATATATAAAAAATTACTTACTAACGCAAAATATAGTTAATGGCCCTTATACAGAAACTAATAAAACTGTTGTTTCAAAGATTGATCCTTATTGCTTTTTATAATCCTCTAATTATTAATGAAATAAAAATGCAATGGAAGAACGAGCAACGAACCGATCAAATTGCAATATAATGGCATTCACTTGTAAACGTGATCAAATGAAAAAATAAAATCAAGAGAGAAAATAATGTTATTTTTTGTTGTATATATAGGTATATATTTTAGTCCATGTTTACGTCTGAGCAGGCAGAAATAATGAAAGTAGAAATTACTTGACGCTGATATTGTGCAGGACTAAACTGCAGTAGACGTTGCCTCATGTTTATTTTTCATTTCATCTTACATGAATGTAAGCTACCTTACTCAGAGAGAACATATTCTGCGTACTGTCGTTTTCGAATAGCGTATAAATTTCGCGGAAACAATTTTATATTATTGCATCTATTCATATATGTATACTTGTAACGTCCAATGCAATAAAATGTTTAGCTATAAAATTAAGAAGTATATCGCTTAAATAACGTGAAATGTCTATTTTAGCTGACACATTATTCGCATTTACAAGATGCAATAAAAGCAGTCAGTGATATATGATTTTATAATTTGACGGTTTATATTAAATTAAATACCTGGATCTTTTTTCAAATGCTAAAATATACAAAAATAAGGATTTTAGAGTGATTCAAATTGTTGGGACTACTGCCAGCTGTGATAAAAAATAATTATAATTAATATTAAATGTTTTTTGTTAAGGTCTAATGTTAGTCATTTGTGGGATGATAGTAGAGTTGCAATAAATATTGGATATATACATTTAGCAAAACTGTGACTAGATTTCAGTAATACTTGTTGACGTAAAGTTTTGAGTTTAAAAATCCTTAAAGGCTTTAAATCACAAGAGGGCAGAGTAAGATCAATTACTTAGGCTATATATTAAAAGAGGCAAGATACCAAATACCCTAACTGATCTACTAAACTACGTCAAGCAGCTATAAACAAAACCTTAGCTATTATCCAGTAGAAAACAGTTTGCCAACGCACATGATTAAATGGCAACTGAAAAAGAAGTGACATATTAAGTACTTTAAAAAAAAAAAAATTAAATAATTAAAAAAAGCATTAGGCTCAATTTGAAAATTGTGGCAGTAAACTTTTCTAACTACAATATAATTTTTATAATGACGGACTTTCTACCATCAAATGGTTTGACTATCAAACAGATGTTTTGCTCTTGATGAAACACCTTTTATAATCTTTTGGAATATGAATATGTTTGGTGCCATTATTTAGTTTATTATAGTTTGCAAACTATTAGTTTTTTCATTAGTCATAATAGTTATTTAGCAAATGTTACTCACAAATTATAGCAAATTAAGGGACATAAATCAATAATTAAATTTCAAAGTGTTAGAATCAAAATAAGTAATAGGCAATATAGTTAAAACAAGTTTGTTATTATAGATATGTCAATATTTTTTTATAATATAATTCAATTACAGTAACAACTTGAAAATATATATGATTGACTGAAAAGAAATGGGTTTATGTTTAGTTTTTTTGTAAATATTTCACAAACGTTTAAACGAGATATTTATATGAAAATATCTTGTACGTAAGATTATTTTGACTGTAAAGTCATAACAGACATTTATGTTATTTAAACAGAAAAGTTGAGAGCTCATTATGCATTTTATACAACAACATATACATAGATGGAAAGTTTTGAACTAAATATTGCTAAATCTACTATATTATTAAGATAATAACTTTTAATAAACAAATCTCATTTTTGTCAAAACAACTTTCACTATTTATTTATTTATAAGTGACCATAAATAAAAATATTCCGTATATAAATAGCGAGTGAAGTGTACGGAACAAAAATTTGATTTTGCTCAAACTATTGAAAATGTCTTTCTCTACATGAGTCCTGATCTTGTGAATTTATTTAGGTTTTTTCATTAAACCATTTTGGAGTAATAAGCAATTAAAATTTAAAAAAAAAAATTGCATATTTTTATTTTTTTTTATCGTTTGTAACTTCTCAGGGTTGCATTTTAAGGAAAAAACTGTAATAATCTTTCTTGACAACCAAACATTTTTTTCCTTAAATTTTGAAAATTTTGCAGAACTTTAAAAGACAGTTTTTTTTAAGTAGATGACTGTTATATTTTTTTTTTCAATAAAGATAAAAACGTGCTTTTATATGTGCAAAAGATAAAAATTTTAAGAAATGCCGTGCACTACGCTCCAGATATCTTAGAATGTATCCACAGAAATACTTAAAAACTTGAAATTAAAGCTTTTTCATTTTTTTATCGTTTGTAACTTCTCAGGATTGCATTTAAAAAAAATATTTATCTTCAAAATTGTCCAAAAAATAAGTTTTTAAAACCAAAAATTATTTTTGTAAAGTTTGAAAATTGTACAAAAATTTAAGAGTTTTTTTTTAAAAAGGTGACAAAATTTGTTTTTTTTCATTTATGGATACTCTGAAAATTTCAAGAAGTACCGTGCACTACGATCCGAGATATCTTAGAATGTATCCAAAGAAATAGTTAAAAACTTGAAATTTAAGCCTTTTTTCATTTTTTGATTGTTTGTAACTTCTCAGGATTGCATTTAAAAAAAATATATAAAAGCTTTTTATCAAAATTATTCAACAAATAAGTTTTTATAGTCAAAAATTTTATATTTTAAATTTTTAAAATTTTGCTGAAATTTAAAAGACAGTTTTTCTTAAAAATAAGACGACGGATATTTTATTTTTCTCAAATATAGATAAAACGTCTTTTATATGTGCAAAAGATATTTTAAAAATTTTAGGAAGTTCCGTGCACTACGCTTTGAGGTATCTTAGAATGTATCTACAGAAAATTGTGAAATTTAAGCCTTTTTTGCTATTTTTAAGTATTTCAGTATACAGCATAGGTAACATTTATTACGTTAGGGTGTCCGTTATTTCCCATTTTTTTTTTAGAAGACTATTTAAATGTCTTCTTTTCATAGTAAATAATTGTTTTGAAATAAAAAAACTTACTATTGGTAACCGTATTTTTGCGTGCCTGCAGGCAAATCAATATTTCCATTTAATTAACATAGGAAAATTGTTTGTAACGCTCAAATTTTTGTTTACAAATTGTAGGGTCTTTATATATGTCAACATACCATAGCAAAACTTCAAAAACCGTGTATTAAATACTAGGAATTTTTTTTTGCAACAAGAAAACTAGTGCTTGCAAGAGTTAAGACCAAAACCGAGGCCCAATAAATGCACGCCTCAGGTTAGTAGTTTATTTTATGTTGACTTACAGGTTGTTGTGGAGGCAACGCAGTAGACTTTTAGTGCATTTTTTAGAAATAGTTTCTAGGCCGTATGACACACGGCGGCAATTGCAATGCTGAGCGTAATTTGTGTACTTTTGAGAAAAAAGTGCAATTTCCGTAGTTTAAGAGAAACAACAGAACAAAAAGTTTCAAAAAGCTTACGGCGGTGATTGCAGACCGGTAGGTTCTGTGCAGCTAAGGAGTTACAAGTGACACTTTTAGAACAGACGTCGGTGTAGGGTTTGTGTGACTATGATCAAAGTTTGAGGGGCATTGCGGTGGTCAAGTTGTATTGAAAGTAGATGTTGCTAGGTCGCATGGTGGCTTTAGTGTATAAAAGTAGCGCCTACTGACCATGTTTTATAGGTGATGTTTTTGAGAGGTTATTAGAAGTGTGCATCTTGCGCTAGCATTTTAGGCGTTAATTTAGTGTGATTAAACAACAAAATGAGATAATTCAAAATCTGAGTGATTACCGATTTTATCAAAGAAGTTTTTTGCTAAAACTAATAAGTGATTTTTGATCAGATCAGCTTTCAGTTAGGTGTTACAAACGTAGTAAAGTGCAAATTCTTCTCAGAATCTTACTTTAAAACAATACTAGCTTTGAAAAAATTTAACATTTATATTTCTCAGCTGATGCTTTGCCCGCAAAGCAACATCAATATTTTTTCACTGTCTAGGCTACAACCTATGGTGTAGGGGTTGGTGTTTTGTAAGGTTAAGTAGGTTGCAGGTTGTCAATATAAAATTTTAATGATGGTCTGTAGGGTATATATTTTACCCAATAACAGTGGGTTCCCGTCATAATTATAATGCGTTTTGGGCCTAACCACTTGTTACTTAGCTTTTTGGTCCTTTCTCGTACTATCACTAGCTCTTCTGTTTTATATTCTCTGGCGTTTGCTTGCATTAGGACCATTGCTTATGGCATGCTTCTTGCCTGTGTTTGGCCCGGTAAACCTTAGTACTTTAGTTCTTTTTAAAATACATCCCAACTGCCTGGTTTGGCTAGGTTATGTTCCAATAATAACTTGCTTGGAATTTTTCGGTTTTGTGGTTGCAATGGAACTGCCAGAGTCAGAATAATCTTAGTATATTAATTACTTAGTATATTAATAACTTGTAATTTTCTCAGTTAGAGGTTGCAGTGCAACACTGCCAATATCTTCTCTGAGAAATCTGTCGTTTTTTTTTTAATTTCCGTATTTTATTGTTCTACAAAGTTGGCTTGCAAATGATAAGTTGCGGTGATACGGTGTTTGACCTTCTACCGTTGTACCGCGCCCTTAAAATGCTGACTCAAACAGGCAATGTTTCAGAATTCTGGTCGTCTTGCTGGTGGCAGCAGGTTTATTATAGTCAACGCTTATTGATTCCCCGTTTGCCTTGAGTCAATGGAGCCTACTTAGTCTATATCTTTTTCCGATGGCTTTCCCGGCGCTTAGAACAAATCAATTTTAACTTTTAGGCATGTGATGCACTTTCTTAACGTAGATTAAGATCTTAACGTTTTTCATTACGTTTGGCCAGTGGTTTAAAAGGTTTAAAAAATTGCAGCGGTGATTTTGTCTCTTCCCGGATGTCCGACCATGGCCGTCAAATGGTTTGATTAATTCTTGTTGCATTCCAAGTACACTAACTAGTTGTGGGCAGCAATTGTTCTAATCAGTTTTCCTTACTTTGTATTACAAATTTATTCCTTTAAGGTACTCAAGGTCATCCACACTTGTTTGCCATCCCTGAATTACGTTTTGGTTTTGCTTTTGCTAAAGTTTTTCTTTAATAAAATGTAGGCTTGTTGCGGGTTCTGCGTTTTCAAAAAGTTAGTTCAGATAGGCTAGGCTATTCGCTTTAGCGGTGGTCTTACCTTTCTGCGGGATATAGTCGTTTTAATTATTCTACTAATTCGGCAATGATCTGGTTGCTCAGGTGTTGACTGAGAGACTACCGGGTCTACTTCTGTAACATTTTCTAGTCAGATTAGTGGTTGCTTTTGTAAATGGTTTTCCATGTAAGCTCGTTATTTCTGTATGGCTTACTTAATAGCAATAGATTCTTTAGTAATCGAATATACAGACAGCGCCGTAACTAAGACCCCGCAAAGACAGTACTTTGCGGGAGGCCTACAAATCCTAGCTACGCCACTGTATATCTAAAAATTAAAAATACTTTTATTTTATAATTTAGAATTGTAAAAAATGTTAATGTAAAATTTTATATAAAAAAAACATTTTTTTAGATAGATTAGTATTGAACTTAAATTAATAATTGTTTGATTGCAGATTGATTAAACAATTATAAGTTTAATAATTTTGTGTACATAATTTCAATTATATTCAAAATTCGTTAAAATTTGTCAAGAATAAAAAAATATGATTTAAAAATTTATATTCAAACTAGTTTTAAGTTACTAACATTTTTTATTATGACGCATAAATGGAAGTACTATGTTATCTACAGGAAGGACTTTTATAGTCACTTTAAAAAGAGTTTCGTTCACCGTGCAAACAATCACTAGACATACGTATATGAATTACGAAACTATTTAAGATTATAATTTTATTATTATTGTTCATATTATATAAAAGCGATAAACAAACAATAAAGAATTTAAAACTACGCGTACAAAGAAACAGTTAACGTTACAAAATAGTCTAGCTATCGGTATGTTTGTAATATTCTTGTAAATCTATCAGCTGCCAAGAAAATTAATATAAATAACGCTCACCATAACAAGAAATAAAACTTTAACTACCGGGTTTAAAAAAATATTATCTGAACACGTGTAGAAAAGACATTAAGAGCATATCTGTTCATAAAAGTCGGTCGATATGGCAGTCATTATACCATACTAAGGACAAGTATAAAGAGTGTTTTCGTGTTTTTATAAATAAATATACTATTTATCACTGTTTTCAAATCAATACTCCTGTCAAGATTGATTGATTTGCATAGATTGCATAACTGTGAACAGTGATGATTATTGGTTTCCATTAGCTTGCATTTTTTTCTCAACAGGTTTATATTTTCAGATTGTATTATTTTTTTAATTAAAATAGATTAACGCGCGACCATATACAGTAAAAGCAAATAATTTAATTATTCTCATAACTTCAATCTAATCTTTTATAATTATTTCTATCGATTATATGTATTATTTCAATCAATCAAAATAAAAAGTATTTATTCTAAATTTAATTGCAATTTAAATTAATTATTTCATTAAAAAAATAATATATTAAAACTTTCGTTTAGTAATAAATTCAGTAGTTTGCTCATTAATATTCAATGAATATTAAAACAATTTTCATAATTATAAACACCAATGACTACTGCAGTATTATGTGTGTTGTTTTTCAACACATTTAAATGAGTCGAGTAATATATATTCCAGGTATTAAAATTCTTCGGTGCTTTTAAATGTGCCATAACCTCTTAGAATGCAGACTGGTAGAAAAACCAGTATGTGAGGTGTATTTTTACAATTTGTTCCCATAAAAAATAATAATTGTAATTGGCCGAATCGCTTGAATAACTTGTTAATTGCAGAAGTTTTATGTTTGTTCACAGAGAAAAATATTGATAAAGCAATGCGACTGTAAATTTAACTGTATTATTTACTAGTTTGTGGTATTTGTATTTTAATGAATATGGAGCTGGATGAAAGGATTCATTATAGGTATAATTATTTTAATTTGTAATCAATAATTACTCGTCATTTGTTATGTAATATAGGATCGTAAAAAATATTGAATTGCAAATTTTATAATGAAAAGTTTGTTACGACAGAAAACTAATTTATTGATGTTTTCACATATATAAATGATATACGAAATAATAATTTTAAGAAATTGCGGTAGAATATACATTAATCTTTTTTTAAATTATTTTTATTTTATATGGATTAAATTTAATTTACTGCTGCATAATATAGTTTACTCAATCTGTTTTTTTTTTCAACTCACCAATGTGGGTTTAACCGAGCAAGTACAGATTAACGATACTATACGTTTATTAAAATTTCAAATTAATATACGTGAAACTTGTTGCTTTATATCCGTTTAAATGAAATATACATTACGCATTTTAATCTTTTAAGATTTATAGTCAATAGATATACAAATATATAAACTGATACAATTAATACTTTTAATAAGACTTTACAAAGATTCAATTTTGATTTAAGGTAATGATAATATTTCAATTTTAAAGATTTCTGTTTGATCTACCCTAAACTAACATTATATACTAGTATTATGCAAGGATAAATCTTGTAATCGCATTATAAGAATGTTCAATATAGGTTTAATGTTTTTTGTTACAGAAAATAAATTGATATTTAAAATTCATATTCAGTATCAGCAACATAACTCATTTGCTTGATAATGGTACCGTTATTTTGATTGCATTTATTGGTATTTAACGTGTTTCTTAGTCGAATGTAATTGTTTAACTTATTATTTCATACGTTCTAGTTTCTAAAAATATAAAACAAAATTTAAAATAAGTATAAATGAAAGTGTTAATTAAATAGTAGTAGTATGTTAGTAATATATAAGGTTATCCAATAAGAAAACTTTGACTTTGTCATTTAAAACTATACGATTTAAGAAAATGGTACAATACACGCTCCAACAACGTACAGAAATAATGAAAATTTGTTATAAATATAGTAAAAATTTTGCCGAGACAGTTCGCAGGTGTAAAATTGCTAGTTCAAACTTGTACTGTCGCTAACAATGTCGTAGAAAATCCAGATTAGTCTATCCCAAGACGTTCATAGAATCTTACAGTCCAGTCTTTATTGCGTACTGCGTTATTTTGTTTGTTTAGGAATAGAATCTTCAAAAAAAATGTCAAAATTACTTTCAAAGAAAAAGTACCTACCTATTAAACCTGGATTTTAAATACCTAAAAATTTAAGACTATAAGGCTTATTTATGTACCTTCCAATTAGAGATGTAGGGGATTAATAAAAATGGAAAGCTCTATAGACTGTGGAATAAAGTTATGAGGTAAACGACGTTAAAATGATAGTTAGTTTATTAGTCTCCTATAAGAGTAGTCTTTCTTGTCTGCCTCAACAAGTCCAAATTAGAGTTTGATTAGAATTTGAGATTTGCAAAGTATTTCTTAGCTAAGGCCTCAAAATGTTGGAACAAAGAGATGCTTAAGTTGTTACAAATTTCTTTGATTTTGACGTACCATGAAGCTTCAAAAATTAAACGCAAAATTAAACTTTGAAAAGCTTCAAAACGATCAAAGTGAGTGTTTGTAGCTGTTTCTTAGACTGGGAATGCAAAAGTAATTTGAGATCTGATGGTGCTCGTGTACATCCAGAGTTTGTTCCCGACATCCCGCTGTTCCGCCGGATCATGGAAATTAGCAAGTTTTTTGCCAATTTGGCTTTATCTAAGATGGATTGAACGCGCAATTTGTACTTTAGTCTTTTGTTGAAGGAGATTACCAGATACTTTAATGTGCATGTTGTAACAAAAAAGGTTTTTTTTTTTAGAATTAATTTGACTTGCCCGTCGTTTAACCAGTCTTAAAAATCCCTGGTAACTTTTTGAAATGTCATGGTAACCACTTTTGCTGACATTGAGTTGTAAAGAAGCGCTGTGTCATTGACGTATTGTGCCATTTGTCAAAGAAAGTAGACTTCTGCGTGTTCTTGGATTATATCTAGGATTACTTTTTCTATAATTTTGTAAGTTGCATAGGAGTATTTAAAAAACTTGCGGTAATTACAAGATTTTGGGATGTTTACTACGCGCAAACCTTCCCAAGCCCTGTACTTAAGATTGCTTATGCAATGTTAGTTAATACTATTAATGTTTTGTGCGTGTAAGATTTTAGTGTTCTGTTGAGAATTCTGTAAGGCAAAGATTGAGCTATGAGCGTTGATGATTTTTCTGTTTCAAAAAAGTCAAACGCTGTTTAGCATTGTGTCGTTGTCATTGTCTATCAAAAAGTTGTAGACTTGTAGATAGATCCTTTTGCTTTGTTTTAAATCGGTGTTTTCTGTCATAGAAAAAAAACTTTGGAGTTTGAAACTATCAGCAAATT
This sequence comes from Tachinus rufipes, assembly GCA_963932245.1. NCBI lineage: Eukaryota > Metazoa > Arthropoda > Insecta > Coleoptera > Staphylinidae > Tachinus > Tachinus rufipes. Next base: position 93,478,419 of record OZ010743.1, read on the forward strand.
CAAGTGTACGCTCCTATGGCGAAGAAATCGGACGCAGAGTGCAACAAATTGTACAGATGCTTGGAAGCAACATTCAAGCATACCGAAAAGGAAGACATAAACATAATAATGGGCAATTTTAATGCAAAAATTGGTGAAGGTAGATAAAAAAACATAGTTAGGGAATTTGGCTTATGAATTAAAAATAACCAAGAGGACTGACTTGTAGAGTTCTGTCAAAACAATAAGTACGTACTAACTAATACATGGTTCCGAATACCAAAAGGTCGTCTATGCAACAAAGACGTGCTAACATTGGAAGCACATAACATCACAGAATATGTCCGGAGCAACAAAAACCAGAACTGGATGACACAAGAAATCATGGTGCTGATGGAACAATGCAGAAGGCTAAAAACTCAGCAAAAATACGCCAAGTATAAAGTGATGCATAAGGAAATACGCAGGGCAATTAGATTAGACAAGAAATCCTGAATGCAGCAAAGATGTAAAGAAGTAAAGGAGTTACAAAATTTAACCTACACAAAAAAATCAAAGAAATAACAGGATCACGCAAAGGGAAAAATCCAATCCACATCACAAATGACCAAAACAAGGCAATAACTAATAACATAAATAAATGTAATCTATGATGGAAATACGTCAAAAAGCTTTTCGACAATGACAGGCCGGATGCACCAAACAGCCCAACGCAACATGACCTCACAGGGCCCAGCATTCTAAAAACCGAATTAGTACACGCCATTAAAGTTGCAAAAAACAACAAAACACCAGGTCTATACGATATCTACGCAAAATATTTTAAACAGATACAGAAGGAAAACATAAACCTAATCTTAAAACAATACAACAAGATCTATGACTTTAGACAACTTTCAAAGGTATGAAAGTCCACGTTCATAATGCTTCCCAAAAAGCAAACAGCAACCAAATGCAAAGATTACAGGCTCATCTTATTGATGAGTCACGCATTAAAAATATTCTTACGCTTTATACATACTAGGTTATTTAATAAACCAGAAGGGCTAAGCGGAGACACTCAGTTTGGATTCAAGAGTGGCACCGGTACACAAAAAGCAACATTCTGCCTAAACACATTAGTACAAAACTGCTATGACCAAAAAAAGGACATCTTCCTGTGCTTCATCGACTATGAAAAGACGTTTGATAGTATCAAACACAAATGTGTCATCAAATACCTGAAAAGAGCTGGTATAGATAAAAAAGACGTAAGAATAATCCAAAACCTGTACTGGCAACAATTGGCCAATGTTAGAATCAACAACCAATTAACGATAGAAAAATATGAGATAAAATAGGAGTACGTCAATGTTGCATAATGTACACACATACGACACAGTGATCATAACAAGCAACCAACAAGACCTGCAGCTACTAATAAACAACATAAACAGAAAGGGGACAGAAGCTAAACTAAAAATCAACAGATACAAAACAAAATTCATGGTTATAAGCCGTAATAATCAGACAGAGGCGTCCATCACAGTAGAAGGGGAAACAATAGAAAGAACTGCAAGCACAAAATACCTAAGCACACTAGTAAACGACAGATGAGACAAGAGATCTACAAGAGATCTACAAGAGATTAAGAGTAGGGTAGAACAAGCCAGACGGGCATTCAACAAACTACGTTTTTTGCTATACAATAAAAACCCTAACTTAGAAATCCGCCACAAAAAGGTCAAATGCTTCGTTTGGCCAGTTCTACTTTATGGAGCACAAACCTGGACAATAAAGCAGCATCCATTAACAAGATCAAAGCGTTTAAGATGTGGACATTAAGAAGAATGCTTCGTATTTTATGGGTAGATCACATTACCAACAAGGAAGTGCTGAGAAAGGCTGGAGTAAACAGATTACTATTCAACACTATAAAGCAGCGCAAGATAGGATTAGTATGTGACCCAGGTAGGGTCACATACTAAGGGGGCCAAAATATCAAATTCCCCAGCTCATACGCAAAAGAAAGATAGAAAGCAGAAGGGACATCGGGCGTAAACAGCTATCATGGTTTAGAAACATTAGGAACTGGACCGGAATAAGAAAGTTTGGCGACATATGCCAAGCTGCAATAAACAAAGCTTTAACAATTATACAATAAATAATAATTTGCCAACGCACATGAGTGTTAGGCAACAGAAGAAGAAGCAAATGATTCGGTCTTGTTCTTGATAGAGTATTAAAGCTTATTCTTGCTATGAATGACTAGAATGGAGAATTTTTTGTTGCGCAAGATTTGGAAACTCAATGTTTTTTGTTTGCAAAATAATCCTTAAAGGTTATTAGCTCAGACCTGATAGGTTTTAAAAGCCTGTTTAGAGGGTTTTTGGATCTGATTAGTAAACAGTTTGACAGCTTATTTAATGTCCGCAATCGTTTTTACTTATACTAGTTTGCTTATGCTTTCTTCCAGGTATCTTAAAAAAGTGTATAATCCGTGTGGGTAACAAATCTTCCCCCCCCCCCCCTTTCCTTATTTGATTTTCATTTGCAGTATTTCAGTAATACTGGGTTTTAGTCAAAGTTTAAGTTTTAAGTTCTTGAGTATTGTTTTGTCAAGAACGTCCTCTGTGACCCGCAACTAGGTGATGGTTGGGTTTGTTTTCTACGCTGGATGTTTGTAATTAAAATTCGCAATGTACCCAGATGCAAATTTAAAAGTGCCCTTGGACATTTTTATTGTTTTTTTTTACTTCTGGAGCTTGCTTCCAAAACATATTTTATTTGTCTATCTCTATTCATTCTGATTATATGTCCAACCATTTGTTCTTCTTTTATTTTTTTGTGTATTGTTGATGATAGTTACTTATTTTTTTTGTTTTGCATTTTGTTTTTTATTGTCCTTAATTTTATTGATCTCTTATTCATTATTTAAGTTTTACATCCGTTTATTAATATTAGGGTATATATTGTTTTGAACACTTATTGATCAAATTTTTCTTTACTGTGTATATTGAACTGTCACTTGTCTCAGTTATTCTCTGTCTATTTTAATATTTATTACTTTTTTGATTTGTAAACACCATCACCTTTCTGTTGTCTATATTGACTTTCAAAATACTTTTGCTTTTCCTTTGTATCTTTGGTTATGCCATCAATCAGTGTAATAAATAATAATGAACTTATCTTACTCAATTCATTGTTCTAAATTTTCTGGACTCCGTATACTTTGTTCTCATATAGTTCCTTGTGTTTTTGTACAGCGCTATAATTGCTTCTAATAGTCATTCATTTACTCCATTATTTTTAAGGCCCTTTTACATTTTATCTTTTTCAATGCTATCAAATGTTTAAGAGAGACCTATATCTACAGGGTAGAACTCATCTAAACGAAAACAAAACAAAACAAAAATTCACAAAAAAAGGTTCTTAACAGAAACAACAATAAAAGTTCAAATTAAAATCAACTTTTAGTCATTATTCACTATAAACACTAAACACTTGTGTTCCTTAGGTCATATTGACCCTAACTTTTATTATTCCTAAAATAGTTTCAAGTTATTAAAATTAACAAAAAAATGTAATTAAATATGACTATAAAATATAAAAAAATAAAAACAAAAAACTAACTTAACGAGGAGCACAGTAGGGTTAAGATTTTATCCACATTTTAAATCTCTATATGTTTTTTTTTTTACTGAAAAAATGAATTTTTGGGTACATTATTGTCTGCAAATTATCAATATTGAATTAAATTTTGAAAAATTAATATATTTTAATAAAATTGCTACGCAAACTAAACAATTGTTAAAACTGTTTTTACTTCAGTTATGCATATGGTATATTTTACTAAAGAATAGTGCAAATATTTTGCCGAGCTCAATTTAAAGTAATATAATGACTACATTGTTTGTTGTAAATAAATATTATAACAAAATGTTGTGGTTATCTCAACTGAATCTAATTAATTTAATAAATTCATGGGTCATTATATACTTAATTTATTGTTTTACATTAACATGTAAAATGCAAACCTGCTTTGTTGTTGAAATTAGAAGTTATTAAACATTCCCAAGAGTTTTGACATGTGAAAAATGACAATGACTAATATTGCATCCATGTGTGATGTACTTTTTATTGTGATATGCACAAGATGATCCTCGTCCACATTTCTTGTTCACCTATCTCCATCTCGTTCAGATGCGATCAATTCAACAAGCCGTCTTTATTTAATGTCCTTCGCGGACAGAAATAATATAATTTAATAAAAACCCGTTCAACGCACTATGGAAATGTATATTTGAAGAAAAGAATGCGTAAGTGTGCCCATAAATTAAGTCCACGTTAGATGTTTTCCTATTTTTTATTTCCCATCTTGCTTAAAACACTTGTCCACAGAAGGTTGCCACTAATTATAAATATAGTAGATAATTAGCGACAAAAACCTTTGTAGGAAGTACTGCGCAGTATGGATAATTTACATGAATCATCTTGCGCTATATTATCATCATCTGCTGTCATAAAATACGTCCCAATTTAGAAACAGACTAATCGCCTGTTGAATTACGCATAAATAGTATATTACATTATCTTCATGTTTTTAATACAGTAGTAAAACCTAATTAATTATGTTGTACGATTTAATTGAATCTTTATATCATAATCGTTAATTCAATTACAATAATAATCGGTTAATTAATTAAGCTATCGTTTGTTGGAATCAAACAAAGAAAAGCAAATACATCTTATTAGTAATTAATATATAATTACAGACATAGATATATGAAATAATTACTAATTTATTTTGTAATCAAAGTGTTATTATTAAATTTAGTGAAACACATTATTTACCTTTGTTAATTAAATGAATTATCAATATTTGAACCGATAATATATTTAGTTGTAAACTTACTGACTTGCAATACAGTAGTAAAAATTTCTTCATAAGGTTTAAAATTAGTAAATTTAGTAAAGTAATTTTATACTCTATTAAGATTTTTACTTCAAGTGTATTATATCTATAGCAAACAAAGTAGAATAATGTGATTACATTTAATGAAAAGTTTTTTTTAGTATTATACACAATAATATATGCTCTATAAGAGACTGTACTTTTAAAATAGAAGTTATGTTTGAACATAATAAAGACTGAATGGTATTAGTTCTCACAGAACATTGGCAATCAATAAACAAATTTAATATATACCCTATCAAAAATTATACTCTAAAAAGTGAATTTTGTAGAGGTAAGCATGGGTTTGGATAAACTAATTATAGGGCTACTGCTACTTATGTAAAAAATGTCTAAATAACTGCAAATTTAGGTTAGATATTAAAGAAATGTCACAATCGTCACATTTTAAAACTGCAGCAATTGAGTGGAGATCAGATAAAGATTGTTACATATGCGCAAAGGTATATCAAACGCCTAAGTCAGATGTGATCATTTTTTTTTTTAATATTAGAATATAAGCTTATCCTACTTACTAATTAAAATTATTTCAGCGGATTATTTTATTACCAATTGCCTTGGGAAGGCAAACTTGATACACTGATTTATATGTACCTAAACAGCACTTTTTTTGTTTTGTTTGTTAATATCTTAAGAACTGTAGCTAGGAAGTAAAAGTAGACCATATACATAATAAAAGCTAATAAAATTTGCAATAAAAATAATCATATACATATTTTTGTATTCCCAGCGGTTACAGAGTTATAGAGCGCAAAAGAACAAATAAAAAGTTTTTTGTATTGTTACGAGCCAATGAGCCGGTCTCTTTTGTTTGGTTTTTTGTTCATTTTGACGGTCTTCCTCTTTCCCCAAGTACCAGCCATTTCTTCCACATAACGTTCATAATACGCGTGGAATACGCGTCAAATTATAGTGTTAGTGCGGTTTTTTTTTTACCTTTTTTTGTTCACAAAGAAAGGTGGTAATCAATTCTTTAACGATGTTTCCTAAGATAGCTATCAACAAACCGAGTGATGAGGACTTAAACAACTACTTATAGCATAAGCTTGCTCCATACCCATTATTTTTATTTGAGGAAACTGGAATGCGGAAAACAAACAAATCCGCCTTATACAATACTTTTCCTGTACTACAAGAAAAGGCCAATTTTCTCGATTTTGACATCGTTTTAGATAAAAGATTTGTTACACAATGTAGTGTGGCCCAAAAAATGTCTATTTCAACAATTTCCCAATGTTATGTCGTCTATGTTCTCAAGAATTATGACGGCAAGAGCTGTATTGTTGTGTTTGATGGCTATTCAGCGGCACTATCCAATACGTAAACATCTGAATAGAACCGAAGTTCAAGCTAATGAAGTTAGTTGACATAAACTTTAAACACAAAACACAAATCACAGTCAAACAAAATGATTTTCTTTCTAATGAACACAATAAATTTAGACTTATTTTATTCTGTTTAATTGCTCTTCACGATCATAGAATTAAAATAGAACAAAAATTTAGTAACGCTGATAAATTGATTATCCGCACAGAAGTCATAAAATCTTTAACAATGTAGCAATAGTTGGCAAAGATGTTGATCTTATTGTCCTCCTTATAGCTTTAACCCCATCTGAAAAACAGATATTGTTTGTTAAACCAAGCCACAGCAGAGTAGAAAGGAAGGAATATTCGAGTCAACAATTGCAAAGTATGGGAAAAAAACTGCATACTTTTTGTGCATGCATTTAACGGATGTGATACGACTTCCGCTGCATATCGAAAAAGAAAACTTGTCTGTTTCAAATTGTTTAAGAAGTAAGCTGCACTGCAAAGTATTACTGATGTAATAAAGCTGAACCTGGAAACAAAGTTATTCTGGCGTTGTACAATGCACCCCACAAGCAAACTTTTTTTAACATGCATTGTTACAATGCTTTTACTAAATCGGTTTTGATTGCTAAATTAGACTTCTCTGCGCTGTCGCCCACAGAAGGAGTAGCAATGCAGCATGCTTTTTGTGTATACCACCAAATCCAAGTTTGGCTGGAAAATGAACTTTCTCCAGAACAATAAGGTTGGAAATTTGAGTTAGTCGGTTGATTCTAGTAACTACAAAAGACGCATTAGAACCTGAAGCAGTCCTCAATCTCATTTCTTGCAAATGTATAACTAAATGTGAAAACAGATGTGGTTGCCAAAAAACAGAAATAATGTGCACAAACATTTGCCACAACTGCTATGAAGAATGCTTGACATTACTTCCACCCCCGAAAAAGACTTTGATGACCCTGATGATCTGGATTTCTTCATACATCTGGAAGATACACAACAGTCGGTAAAAAGACTCGTAAATTACAGATTGCTGGGCTCTCTAGAAACAAACAATCGAGAGTGAATTGATTATGTTGATGATTCTTATATTCTTCAGAATTTCTATATTTTGTATTCTTCAAAATTTTTATTTATTATTAAATTAAGTTGATTTCATTTTCTTTTACCAAGTTGTAAAGTTTGTTTCCACAATGATCCAACGTATTTAAAAGTGTAGCCTAAACATTGTCAAATATTGATTTACAAGTATCTAACAAATGATGGTAAAAAAAACTTTTTTTTCAGGCTTTTGCACGATCAATAAATTACATATTATGTCATGCTAACTTAAAAAAAAAACGCAATTCTTAGCGCTATATAACTCTGTAACCGCTAAGAATACTAGAAAAATGTATATGACCATTTTCATTGAAAATTTTATCAGCTTTTATTATGTATATAATTAATTATTACCTCCGATTTACAGTTTTTAAGAAATTAACAAAAAACCGAACATATTATACTAATGTTAAGTGGCTATACTACAAAAGTATTTTCTTTATACTAATGTTAAGTGGCTATACTACAAAAGTATTTTCTTTATGTATATCAAACCATTTTGCACAAAAAAATTGTATTAATAGCAAAGTTTATTAAAAGCCTTCTTTTTGTTATAGTGCCGTGTGCTTGCTACGAGCGTAGGCTCCCCTTTCGTATGTTTGTGGTGTGCGATAATAGTTCTACACAAACATGCCAGAGCTACAGTTTATCGACACCACTAGAGAGGTTTACTAGGCAAATACTTTGCTGGTTTGCTCTTGCTTTGCCTACTTTTGTCAAAAGTGAAAGTATATACCTTCAAAATGTTAATTAGGACTTGATATATAAAAATCATTTTTATCCTAATGTCAACTGAGGAATAATTAGGTTGTCTGCTAAAATAACTATTATCTGCATAACGCAGGTTGTTAATTATTTGCCCGTTTATTATTATGCCTCCAATTCCTTTGGTGGCGCTTCTTCGAATATGCTCTTGCTGTATACAATGAACAGTAAGGGGCATAACGCACATCCTTGTCTAACTCCTCTACGTATTTTAACCTGCTCAGTAAGATTGTCCCCTATTTTGCCTCTAGCTGTTTGGTGCCAATAGAAGGTGAATATAGTTCTTTACTATAGTATTTTTTGCGTTTTAATATCTGTATTAGTTTTGTGTGTTAGACTTTGTCAAATGCTTTTTAGAAATCTATATAGCACATGTATAAATCTAGGTTTATGTTGAAACATCTTTGTCTCAGAACGTTTAATCCAAAAAGCTCTTTTCTAGTTCTTATGGATTTTTCAAAGCACACTGATGTCTGCCTCTAGTTGTAGATGCGGTTGTAAATTATCTTTAGAAATATCTTTAACGTGTAGCTCATCAGAGCAATGATTCTGTGCTCTGAGCATTCTCTAGCATTGGTTTTCTTAGGTAATGTCACAAAAGTTAAGGTGAGCCACTTGCTGGGAACACTAGCGAATTTATAGAATCCTCCTATATGAGTTTTATTAAGTTTACTGGTACCACGTTAGGTCCTGTTGTTTTTCCTGACTTAACTTGCTTAATTGCGTGTTCAGTTTTTTGTTTTAATATTACTGGTACGGTGTATTCCAAGTTTGAGTCCGGCAGGTCTGCACGGTTGTCGTTAAATAGTTCTTTTGTATATTGACTCCATCTTGATAGTTGTTTTATAAAATTTACAATCAAGTTACCGTTCTTGTCTACTAATTTATCCTTAGGTTGACGTGTTTTTAATTTCTCAGTCATTTCTTTTATATTTTTTTGCATGTTGAAACAGTCATATTTCTTCTCAAGATTTTCATTTCATTTTAAAGTTTAATTAGTGGCCAAGTTACTTTTTTACTGTAACCCGCCCACCCAAGTGTTAGTCATCAAAGGATCTATTATTCATCCCACTTCTTGTGTACTTGTATTTAGATATGAGAAAATTGTTTAACAATAATTGTCTTGATAAGTAACTGAAAACAAAGTTTAATTTGTAAGCGAGTTACTTCTTCTTCTGTAACACAAGTGTTAGTAAAAAAAGGATCTATTGTTTGTCTCACTTTTTGTGTGCATATACTATGATATGAAAGAATTGTTTAACAATAAATCTCTTAAAACAAAGTTTAATTTGTAAGCAAGTTACTTCTTCAACTGTGACTCACCCACCTTTCCAAGAGTTAGTCATCAAAAGATCTATTGTTTGTTCCACTTCTTGTGTGTTTGGGTTTAGATGTTAGAGAATTGTTTAACAATAAACCTTTTGATAACTATTGCGTGGGTGGGTGGGTAGGTGGAAACAAAGTTTAATTTGTGGGCTAGTTACTTCTTCTACTATGACCCACCCACCTGCCCAAGTGTTAGTCATCAAAGGATTTATTATTGTTTGGCTCACCTCTTGTGTGCTTGGATTTAGATATCAGAAGTGTTTAATAGAAAATCTCTTGATAACTAATGCTTGGGTAGGCAGGTGGGAACAAAGTTTAATTTGTGGGCGAGGTACTGCTTCTACTGTGACTCACCCACCCGCCCAAGTGTTAGTCATCAAAAGATCTATTGTTTATCACACCTCTTATGTGCTTGGATTTTAATACAAAAAAATTGTTAAACAATAAATATTTTGATAACAAACGCTTGGGGGAGTAGGTGGGAACAAAGTTTAATTTGTGGGAAAATTACTTCTTTTACTGTGACCCACCCATCCGTCAAAGTGGTCATCAATAGATCTATTGTTCGTTCTACCTCTTGTGTGCTTAAATTTAGATATGAGAAAATTGTTTAACAATAAATCTCTTGATCTCTTGAACAAAGTTTAGTTTGTTATTGAGCTACTTCTTTTACTACTTCACTAATATTTATTTTGTTGATTTTGAAATAAACTTGATAGAAAACAACCAAGCAGTAGTGCCAACTGAAAACTATCGATATTTAAACAAACTCAAGCAGTATTGTCAACTGAATTCAATCAAATCACAAAATGCCTTTAAATTAAATTAACAAAAAACAATGATGCAGTAATGCCAACTGAAAACTATTAATATTTAAACATACTCAAACAGAATTGCCAACAATTTTAGCATTTTTCCTGGCATTTTTCCTGGCATTTCTTTGACAGTTTTTGTTCTTATATTGACTCTTGTTTTTTATTACATTCAGTTTTTTTTTTTATCATCTACTGCTTGATTGCTTTTTTCGTTCATTTTAATTTTGCATTATCTGCTTCATTTAATGTTGTATTAATTTTTACTCATTCTGGTCTACAGTGTGTTTGTTATTGTTGTGATTATGTCTGATCGTTTCCTTTTCGTTTTGTCTTAGCTTTTGCAATTTTCGATTAATATTTTTTTAACGTTTGCATATGTTTAATTGTCTTTTAGGCATTTTAGATCCATTTTTTTGCTTAGCTGGTTTGCGGTTTTGTTTTTCAGTTTTATGTGTATCCGATGGTATCTCAGCACTTGGAAATGTTTTTACTGATTTTATAGTACTCTTCAATCTTCTATTGATGATGATGTAGTTTATTTGGTTCCTTATTATACCTGATTTTTTTATCTGCCGGTGCTTTCCAAGTGTAGAGACGCCTTAGGGGAAGTTAATATATTCTTTTTAGCAAATCTCAATTAATCTGTCTTCTCAATTGTTGCGGTTGCCTAACCCAAACTTGCCAACAGTTCCGTTTACTTTTCCTTGCCTGATCTTAGCATTTAAATCACCCGTTAAGATTAAGACTTTCTGTTTCTTAATGGGTTTAATTACTTTACTAGATCTTTGTAGAATGATTTGATTTTTTCCACGTCTTTGTCTGCTGTGGCTGACTTGGACTACATTTACCTAAACTTTCTTTATTGTTAGTTGTAATAGGATTATGCGGTTTGTGTAAAATATAAATATAAATACTTTGAATTGTAATTTGTTGTCGACAATTATTGCCACTCCATACCGATGGATTGAGTCATCGTACCATTGTACCATTCTTGGTAGTATGCGTTCCTGATCCTTTCCATTGTACGTCGCTTAGTCCAAATATGTTGATCTTGAGCCTTTCTATTTCTTGAACGACGATGTCTATTTTCCCGGGTGTGCAAAGGCTTCTAACACTCCAGTTGCGGTTCTTTCCTTACTCTGTGCTGGTGTTTGATAATTAACTTTATTCAATGCTCCCTCCTTTTCCTAGAAATTTGATTGAGTAGCAACTCAGGAATATTTCAAATTAACTAAAATTATTTTTGTGTGTGATGATTTATACCAAGGGCGTCTTAAAAAAAATTAATTTAGTGGTTTCCATTTTGTCTTCCGGTTCATTCGCTCTTAAGGCCTGCTCTAGACCCCGTGGTAAAAGAATACCCAATGTTGAACCGCTCATTTTGAGGCAGACGCTGCAGTTGTTTTTGTTTCACGCCGGGTTTTTTATTTCCTCAGTTTCTTCCGACAAGCCGGCAAAAATTCCCCAATTCCCACGAGACGCATCAATGAAGGAATAACAAACTCCAACGGTTCAAAAAAAATTGGCTAGCTGGGTTAGTATTAAACTCACACTGATGGTCTTATTTAGTACAAGACATATCAACACGATTGAACGTAAAGAAATTTTTCTTGGCCAGATACAAATTCCTATTGCCGACTTGGTCAGTTTTTTTGGCATTAGGTTAGATTGTAAATTAAACTGGCAACAACACTGTGAAAACACTGTAAATACCTTTCAAGTTTGTTGAGGAAAAAATGTTACTCGGAGTAGAACGTCCGTATAGTGTTTTGCCAAATTATACAAAGATAGAAAAGCAACAGAATATAATATACCAATACACTTGGCATGTGTAAACTATCATAAAACCTTTAATATAATTAAACCAGGGGCTTTTCTATCAGCAGTGAATGACCCAAAAATCAATTCTAGGTGTTCCATAATTATTAGAAATATATACTAAGATGCAACTTTCCAAAGAAGCCAAGGAAAGATAGCTGGTAGAAGAAATATTGGCAGACGCAGAATCTCATGGCTGCGAAATCTAAGGGAATGGTACAATATAACATCCAAAAAACTATTCCGAGCTGCCTACTCAAAAGTAAAAATAATGATGATGATTGCAAACCTCCTGGAAGGAGTTGCCACTTGAAGAAGAAGTGGAAGTTTTATTGTGTCTAGTCCAAGGATGAATATTAGCAATTTTGTAAAGCAAGTGTACTTCGCATACTTTAAAGTGCAACTTGCAGACCAAGACAAGTTTTGGGCTTCACATAAGGTATGTAAACCTTGTCTTGAAAATGTTCAATAATGAAGCAAAGGAAAGCGAGAAAAACTGGCATTTAGCATTTTAATGATATGGCAAAAATAAAAATTACGCAGATGATTGTTATTTCTGTTTAACAAAAACAAGTGGCTACAACAAAAAAACTAGACAAAAAATCACATACCCAAACCTAGAATCAGCAGAAGAAGAAGTGCCTGTGCCAGTGTTTAAAAAATCTTCATTGCGCGGGTGGTTTTGCAGATGTAATTGACAAACAGAATATAGATTTTGAATGCGGTTCTTCTTTACAATCTACACCTCATAGATTTAACCAGGGAAAATTAAATGATTTAGTAAGTAATTTAAATTTTTTAAAAGCACAAGAATTGCTAGCTTTCAGGTTTAATGAAAAAAATAAATACGGTTCAATTCCAATTGGGCATTTAGTACTTCTCAAAGAAGACTACAATACAATAAAAAGGTAATGGACCTAATTAAGTATAAAGATCATAAGTTACTAACTTGGTCAACAAAAAAGATTTACAAAGCATCTATGTTTCTTGTGTTTATGGAACAGCAGAGCCAAGAACAAGCATTGGATTCAGAAAGATTGGCCGGCAAGAAGTGGTATAAATGTTGGAGACCTAAATAACACAAAAAACACTATCAAATCACTTTGGACTACACTCATCTTCTGAATGCAGTGTAAATGGTAGTAATAATGCAAGTAGTTGCTTCTTCAATTTTGTTGAAATCTAAGACGTACTAACTGTAATCAATAATATGAAAAACACAAACAGCACTGGTTTAATTGACATATCTTCCAAAATAGTTTAGCACATATTTCCTATAATTGCAGAACCGTTAGTTCTTCTTATTAATGACATATTAAAAACTGGTAAATTTCCTTCAATGCTTAAAAATGCTTCAGTAGTGCCTATTTTCAAGAAAAATGATTCTCAAAATATCGAAAACTATAGACCAATTGCAGTACTTAATGTTTTTTCTAAAATTATTGAAAAAATTATTTTTAACAAATGAGTTATTTAAACAAATTTAATCTAATTCACGATGCGCAACATGGTTTTCGTGAAGATCGATCTACTGAAACAGCAACTACTAGTTTTATCAATTATGTTTACAAAGAATTAGATAAAGATAAACATGTAGCATGTGTTTTTTTCGATCTCTCTCAGGCTTTTGATTGCCTTAACCTAGATTTTATTATTAAAAAACTCGAATGTTACGGTTTCCGCGGTGTAACGCTTAAATTAATAAAATCGTTCTTAAGTGATAGAAAATTCTGTGTAAAGGCAAATGGAAAATATTCTACATATTTTGAAAGCAAAGAAGGGGTGCCGCAAGGCTCAGTGCTAGGTCCTCTCATATTTTTATTGTTTATTAATGACCTAGTAAGTTACATCTTACCAATCACTAATATTATAATGTATGCTGATGATACATCATTTTTAATATCTGCTGATAGTTTGGATCAACTTTGTATTAATGTTGAAAAAACAGCTGCTCAGTTTCATCAATGGTGTGAAAAAAATATGTTAATGGTAAATATCAGCAAAACAGTTTGTATATATTTTCGTAACTCAAATAGCAACATTGGATTAACATTTGCAATAAACAATCTAAATATCTCATCGGAAAATAAAACTAAGTTTTTAGGTTTAGTAATGGACAATCTCTTAAACTGGAACTACCACTTGGAACATGTATGTAAAAAATTAACACAGGTTACTGTGCAATATCTCAGTTGAAATTATCAGTAGACTTAACGGGTCTTCTTAATGCATATTATTCATTTATATATAGTCATCTAGCATATAACGTCGTTCTTTGGGGAGCAGCATCTAACTGGCAAAAAGTCTTTATTGGACAAAAAAGAATTATTCCCCTCATTTTTAATGTAAACCATCGAGATTCATGTCGACCATTTTTTATTAAATATAACATTTTAAGTCTGCCATCGATTTACATTTATAGAACACTGTTAATGGTCAAGCAAAATATCTCAACATTCTCCGAAAATTCCGATTTTCACAAGTATCATACACGCCATGCTACGTCACTGCTAATAGTACCTCATAACTCTTCTAAATTTGAAAAATCGCCATATTACATGGGAGTTCTACTGTTTAACAAACTACCTCTTCAGGCACAACATATGAATCTCAAGGATTTTAAGACTTTTATAAAATCTTTTTTACTAAAAAAATGTTTTTACTCTGTTCAGGACTATTTTAATGATTAATAATATATATTCTTGTGTTTTCTTTTAGCTGTTTTTATCTTGTGACATTTTTTGTAACTTTTGTATTATGTATTTTGTAAATTTTAAACATTATGTATCTATGACATGTATATCCATTTATAATTTGCTGTATGTGCTAGCTTTGTTATGAGTAAATAAACAGTGTTCCATATATTAGTTCTAGTCAAAATTATGTAAATATACAAAACAAAAAAAAACTTCGAATACTAATCAATATTCTATTATAGAATATTTACATATAAACTGACCTCTAATTATAAATTAAGTTGTAATTTATGACAATATCAAAGCAGTAAAATGTAATCGATTTAAATTCAGGATACTTTACACACATTTTTTTATTTGATAAAAGAGAAGCGAGAGTATAAACAGTGCGCAATGGTGTGTTATTTTAGATTGTATCAAAAAATTTATACTTATTTTAAATTGGAAGCCATAAAGTAGCAGTTGAATCAAATTGTCTTTATTTCGCATGCTTGATATTAAACAAGCTAGTGCATACTATTCGGATTATGCTATCTTTGTAATTCCATTTAAATTTGTAAAGTTGTTTTGTGTGTAAAGTCTGATATTATCTATAAGAGTCAGGTTGTGGAAAGGTCTTTCGAGCATAGTTTATAAAATTATACAATGCGGAAAAGACGCCAGACAAAATTAGAATTGTTTGGATTGTTTTAATTAAATTAATAATATAATTAAGCCAATTATTGTATATGATTTAATGGAAATAGATTTGAATTAATTGACAAGATGATATAGTTTAACACTATATAAGTAATAATACATTTAAAATAATTTATGATACCTTTCTATATGAGATTTACATAAAGCAACCTTGGTTATTACAAATTGAAACATCTCATAAATTTCCCTCCATCCGACTACGACCTTTTCCTAATGCAGTACAACTATTAAAATGAAAATTGAATTGGCTTCCAGCATAAATCTCTTAAATGCTCTTATTATCGATATTAATGTAAGGAAACATATATCATAACTTGTCATGTTTATTGTATTTGCTATATAACACACTTAAAACTCTTTTGTCAATTAACTTTGATAATAAGATTTTATTTACGTTTCATTTATATTGATTAGATTTATGCAAGCGTGTTTAACAATGATAAAATAATGAGTCATGCGGACGCGCGTAAAAAGCAATGAAATGTCTTATCTCCGACAACGTTCTGATTCTCGTACTATGTCGAAATAAAGAGCTAATTGCAATAGATTAAGGTCAATGACAGTGTGCACTGCGTAGTTTTATTTGATTGACATGTTACAGCTTGTGTAGGAAATTTTGTTATCACCGGTTTCTGCAGAAAGGTTGTCGCCGCTTCTTATCGAAACTGGATAAGGTTAACAGTTCACACGTTAGTGATAATGTTTATTTAATTTCAATCATGTCAGTAATAATGATTATTATTTAATCAAAGCACAACAACGCGAAATATCACGTATTTGATATATTCATCAATATCTAATGTTATTGCAATAATGTAATTAATACTAAACAAATATATTGATTTCAAAGAAATTATCATTAAACTGTAATATGAATTATTATTATTTCATTACGATAAGTTGAAGATTGGTATTATTATTACCTGAGTGATATAGAATAATTTGCATTTCCTGAGACATTAATTGAATAATATTATTAATTATGCAACAACATAATACGTGCGCATTGACATGTATTTGTTTTTGATAATTTGTATTTGCAGAATAAAATTAGGATACTACTGCTATTTACATAACATCAAGTCAAATATTATATAGTATTTATTTATTTGTTTATTTATTTATTTAAACATTTAACTGTGTTACATTGTCTCTTCAGGTCTGTAAACTGATATTATTATAGTTAGTTAATGACCTTTGAAGTTGACGGTATAAACAAATTAAAAAAAGTATATATTTTAGTTTTTAAAACATAATACATAACTAAAATTTACATATAAGCTACAAACAAATATAATCATGTAATATGAAATATGGCAAAGTTCAGCTCAATATATAATATGTTAGCTGTTTTTAACTTAACTAAATGTATAATTAACTTTATTGTGATACAAAGTTAATCATCAGATTGTGACAAAACAATATTATGATTGATATTGAAAGCGTTTGAAAAGTCAAGCGTCAATAACGTTATTTATAAATACCAATTGTATAATTAACAATGTTTCTTAGAAATGGTAATGTACATAGACAACATAATCTCACAAATTTTATATCAATTTCCTTGCATTTGATTTAATGATACAAATATATTTTAAAATGTTTAATTTAGTTATTTTTTTTTTTAATCTTTAAACCAAATTTATTTTTTATTGTAAAACCAGGCAGCTTATTTGAATTGTTAAATTTTTGGTACTTTAGTTCTGGATTTTTAAGCTATATATTAAATTTATTGATACATTTCCACTTGTTTCTGCTCTGTTTGATATTCAAAATATGCATTAATTAAAATTAAAAAAAAAAATAAATTATATTTAACACAGTAGAAGAAAGGAAACAAAAATATTATTTTATGTAATATATTGGTTTCTTTAACTTAATAAAAATCTAGGAAACAACAAGAAAAAAATTACTTGTTATATTTAAAAAAAAAAATAATGTTTACCATTCCTTTAAAAGATGTTAAAATATTTAAAATCACGCTTTGATTAATAAACCAACAATTTTTGATATTGTACAACATTGTTTTAAGGCATGCGACTGATATCTGGACTTTCTAAGATAAGTTAGAAATTTGGACTAGTTTAAAGATTTCACATTATTTTCATATAGGTATGTTTCATATGTACCCTACAAACTCAAGCAGCATGTTCCTGTTGCCATTTTAAGTATAAAATGTCTTATAAATTTTTCTAAACTGTAAATAAGTCCTATTTACATCGGTTCTCCAGTATAGAGCTAAGAGTTTTTGGAAAATTAACATTGATACACTGCACGGTGCAATCAAAAATAGACTAAGTGCTACACGTAAAACCATAAGGTTATTCAAAACCTGTTCACATGTGTCAATTATACTTTAACTAGTTTAGAAAAATTTGATTTTGCTCAAATCACTGAAAATGCCTTTCTCTACATGAGTTCTGATCTTGCAAATTTTTTAGATGTTTACAATAAGCCATTATTGAGTAATAAGCAATAAAAATTTAATAAAATTGATTTTTTTGTATTTGATCGTTGATAATTTTTAGGAAAAAACTGTAATAAATTTTTTTTTCTAAATTAAAAAAAAAACCTTTTTTTACAGCCAAATTTTTTTTTTTTTAATTTTGAAAATTTTGCAGAACTGTATAAAACATTTTTTTCCTTAAAAAAGATGACGGGTACTTTTTATTCTGTTTAATTATTGATAAAAATGTGTTTTTATATGTAAAGCACCATTTTATTCATATTTGAGAAATCTTTTTTTTAACTGTTACTTAAAGTTTTGCAAAATTTTCAAAATTTAAAGAAACAAAATTTTGTCTGTAAAAAATTGGTAATATTTTTTTCTTAAAAATGCATTTCTAAAAAGTTACAAACGATCAAAAAATGTAAATTTAATATTTAAGCCTTTTTTGCTATTTTTAAGAATTGTGCACGCCACTTTTTGAAATTTTCAGGGTATCTTTTGCACTTATGAAAGCACGTTTTACCAATAATTAAACAAAATATAAAATACTTGTCATCTTTTTTTAAAAAATTTTGTTTTTTAAGTTTTGCAAAATTTTTTAGCGGTAAAAAACGGTTTTTTAAACAATTAAAAAAAAAAATTGATTACAATTTTTTCTTAAAAATGCAACCCTGAGAAGTTAAAAACGATAAAAAAATGTAAAAAAATGCAGAAAAATCATTTTTTTCAAATTTTGATTGTTTATACTCAAAAATGGCTTATTGAAAAAACCTAAAAAAAAAAAACACGAGATTAGGGCTAATGTAGAGAAAAGCATTTTCAGTGGTTTGAACAAAATCAAATTTTTGTTATGTAGACTTGACTCAGACATGGACATATATATTTTGTAGAAGTTGTGTGATTTAACCATTCAGTATTATATGCATTAAAATTTTTTAGAAAATTAAATCCAGTTTTTTTTAAATTACTTTGAAAGAAGCTTTTCAAAGGTCATCAAAGAAGTTTGATGTTGCTTTATTTGAAGAAAATTATATCAGTTGTATGTCAGTTTAAAATATTCTTATTGTTTGTGAATGTAGACACAAACAGCCGATTGGTTAGCAAATGAATGTTCAAGATTGTTTTACCAATTTACTTGTATGTATCATAAACCATGTTGTTGATTTTGTGAATAGTTTTACTTGTGGATTAATTTTGCCTGTTCTACAATATACGGTAGACTGGGCATTGTACTCATTACACTCAGTCTAAGAATCTAATGTAGATTTATTAAAACTTAGTCTCATCTGCCAAATAATTTTTTCTTAACCATTTTCAAAAAATAATGTTAAGTCGACGTATATTTAAGCCGAGTATCTTTTCCAAAGGTAATACCCTCTACCGTACTCCCACCGCGCTTGAATAAGACAGGATTTTGTAGTCATTTTTATGAAAGGTTGGTGACACAACTTTTGGTTTACCAGGTCTCAAATTCCGGCGTAGGATCTATTAAAAACTTAATACTCACATTTAAATTGAATGCTATACAAACTGTGTATAGGTTTTTGGAGTGCTCTTCAACGCGTGTATTTCATTGATGAGCAATGTTTAAAACGTGTTAAATCAAAAAGTTTACTAAATTTTGATTGAATTATAATAATATTAACACAAATATAAAACCTAATTATTTATTTACACCATAATTTATAAATTAATTTAAAAAAATAATTTTATTAAAAAAATATGCATTTTGTTTTTGTCACTATATTTATTAATTTTTATGTGGCTGTTGCTTACCTATAACAAATTGTAATAAATATCTTTCTTCTCAATAAAACAGTTACAAAATGCAGTGAGTAATATGGGAACCTCGTCCGAACCCGGACCAAATCATATCCCATATCAGATGGTCAAGCATCTGCTCTATGCTATGAAAGCAAGATTGTTTGATACATATAATTTGATATGGGACCAAAGCGCTTACACAACAACTTAGAAAAAATTGATTGATACCTTTTTTAATAACAGGCAAAGATCCCAATAATCCATCTAGCTAAAGAGGATGGTCAATAACCGCTTGGTGTGGATTTTAGAATCTTTTGGATTACTGGTAAAAGCTCAAGCTCAAGCTTGGTTTTGTAAATTCTACTCTACAATTGAACAACTGATCCACCTTCAAAATGATGCTATCCTAGGAAAAAAACACTTAGATGCGGAGTTTATTGACTTGGAAAAAACATACGACATGACCTAGAGCTACGGAATTCTAGAGAAACTGCACTTGTGCGGACTAAGGGTCCGTTTGCTTCTCTTTATAGAATCCTTTATTCTATTTGAGAGTCCAAATTGGACTATTCCACATTATTGATAGATAACGTTGTTCCCCAAGAATGTTATAAGTGTAACTCTATTTGTTATTGCGGTCAACAACATAGCGACATCTGTCAGTACTCAAAAAATTCTTATGCGTAAAAGATCTGGCAAATCACATGGCAGAAGATACCATCTCAGCTACAACGCGTTATTTGCAATCCACCATAGATAATAAATACAGATGCAAAAGCAAGAGGTTTTTGTCTGTCTATAGCAAAACTTTATTTCTGCCGTCTCCGTAAACCTTATAGTGATCCTGTTCTTATTCTGCAAAACACAAGAATTAACTGCGTTGAAATATTTTGTTTTCTGGAACTAACCTTTGATCGGTTATTAACATTCCAAAAACATTTAAATGAGCTAGTTACACAATGCAGAAAATTTTTCAATTTAATAAAGTGTCTAGCTGCACAGTCTACTCTTTCAGATGCAAATCAATACTAAAAGTTTTAGATGCTTTGCTCCACGCAGGCATTATGTATGTTACAAGAGCCTACCATATAAGCCCAGCCCTCAGCCTCTGCTGCGAGTCGGGCGTGCTTTCGTTAAAAGCCCGCAAAGACCATTCTACTCAAATACGCAGCGGCATTGCGAGCCAAAAAAATCACTTTAATCAACAAATATTTATTGCAAACAACGCGCAGCAGCGAAAAAACAACGTCAGGCCAACAATCAGTAAGCCAATTTGTGTACGTGTCAGAGAATCCAGAGATCATCTGTAAGGTCTCAATTTAAACTTCCCAAGAGTATTTGAAGTTGGCTTTGGGAAGGTCCTACCATGGCGTAACAGCGGTTTAAGCCCGTTTATAACTAAACTTATTGAAAAAAAAATAATGACGTCCCTGATGTCTACAGGGTCAAGTTTTACAATACTATTGCATCTAGAGTATCTAGATTCTGTGCTGATCTACACCGACGGCTCTAGGACAGAAAATTGGGTAGGTAGCGCAATCACTTCCAATGATGGCGCTTATTTCTGGTCTCTTCACGAGTCAGCTAGCGTGTACATTGCCAAAGTATACTCAATCTACTAAGCTTTACGATACTGTGACATCTCAAACCTCAAAACGTTTCTTATATGTTGTGACTAGTTATGTGCCATTTAAAATATGAGAGACTTCTTTTTTAGGAGATTTTTAGGTTAAATAAGGTGCTTTGGACCCAAACACGGAAGTTTAGGTACGCTAAAGAACATTTTATTCCTAATAAGGCTTCTGAATAGTAACAAAAGTATTAATACAATTTTCAGTTGCTATATATCTCACAGGGAAAATTGAATTAAAAAAAATCCAGCAAAAATATATTTGATCATGTTTTAACTGCAGTTGAAATGTTTTTTTTGACCGACACCAAAGGTTAAAACTACCACCTCTGGAAAGTACTCTAACTACTAACACTACGTGGTTTGTATTTCAAATGTTGTTGTGATTGTAAATATTGCAGTTTTTATTTTATATTTAGTTTGTAATTATGTTTAATTTAAATTGATCAATATTTTATTATTTTTATTTGCTAGAAGTTGTAATGTATTATATAAAGTGAAATTTAAATTTTTTTGTATTAGGTTTTTAGTTAGTTAAAAAAAATCTTTGAGTTTGCTTTTTCATTTTGAGTCGTTATTTTTGATTTCTGATTTGTTAAGGTAGGTTTTGAAAATAATAAACTCATTCGGCTCTTGTAGCATAACGCAGGAAATTTTCAGCTGGATGGATAAGTTGAAACAACACTATCTTGCATGCATAAATAAACAATAATCTACAAACTAATAATATTATTGTTTAGAAATAATTTAAAAAAACATTTGCAACAAATATCTTAAATTAGTTAATCAAAACAAAACAGGTATTTAATTACCCGCTATTAGCTTATACATATATTACTTAATATAAGCGGTAAATTAGGGTTAAAGTTTCAACGGCGGTATATAAGCATCCAGCATGTGATGCAAAAGAATCTTCTTTAGGGACCGATAACGGTAAAACCATAAAATTACTAAAAAAAGTTAATTACTTCTGCTTGTTTTCTCTTCGCAGCAACTGAATCCTCTAGCACAATCATATTTTATCAACAATTTAACACAAAATGTGCTCTACTTCAATGGTAGAAGTACAACAATGTTTCCTAACTGGAGGTGAAAAATAAAACGTAAGGTACATATTTTAATTTCAAACAAATCTTTCTTTCTTGTCTATATTGCATCGTTTCCGAGATAATTCAAAAAATACACATTATTTAGAAAACTTTTTGTTTAGCAAAAAATAAACAAAACAACATTAGTTTAACAAGTGTGCGTTGATACAAACTTTTGATACTTGTCAAAATCGTTTTTCGCTCTATTTTTACCATACTCAAAAATCTCTACAAAAGTAGAAGATTAGTAGAGCGTATTGTTACTAAAGTAATATTTACTTTTAGTGAAGTTTGTGTTTATCATATTTAATAATTAAACAATTAAACAAAACAAAGCTTTCTTATCTTTCTTATCCACCACTATTTTTTCAGATAATAAAGTTCTTAGCTATTTTTAATTCAGTGTAGAATTAAGCTGAATCAAAGCATTATCTTTATCTTTATGATTTAAAGCAAATTAACAGATTGTTCCAAATATAATTTTAAACTTAAAACATTTTACGAGCAATATCATATTATAATTTGTTATATAAAGTATTAGATAGTTCTAGAAAACTATTATCTATACACTGAATATAACACAAACTGTTTAATTCAAATTTAAAATAAATGCCTAATAATATAAATACAAATATAACTAAAGATAAATAAAAAATAAAATGTTAATATAAGTTTAAAAGTTTTTGAACAAATAACAATTTATAATTTTCCTTCTACAATTCAAATTAAACGTAAACAAAAGTTAAATTTCATAACATATACAATTAGAACTAATACCTTTGAATACTTATATCAGCCAGCCTTTTTAATATAAATATAATTTCCAAAGCTATATCCATTTAAAATATTAACCAATATTTTACTAATATTAACTTCCATTAAGAATACAAGGAGTGGCTTTTAACTTTTCAGATTCAAACGTATGAGATTTAAAAACTAGTCCTCAATTAGATAAGATACAGGAACCGATTTGTAATTAAATAATACAAACAGTATATATTTTTTTAATATAAATAAATTAAACAAATAGCACTCCCAGTCACGATTTTTAATAATTATTTGGACTGCGTATCCAGTAAGTGGCTTAGGTAATATCATTAGCATCATATCAATTTAGAATATTTCGTATGGTTAGTAGCATAACTAAACCATTAACTCGAAAAATAATAATGATGGGATAAAAATGCAGACTAATTATCTGGCAATTACATGAAATTAAGGAAAACTCAATTTAACATATGGTTGAATTTTAATATACATTTTTTTAAATGTCACAGTATTGATTAATTGGTGCGATTATAACGAAGTGACAATGTTTTTAAATTGAGGACGTGATGTATTGGAGATTAATTAAAATATATATCTTGCATTCCCAAAAAAGTAGTTTCATGCATAACTGGTTTTTAATAGTAATCTTTAATGATCTCATACACGTGTAAGTAGCATATTGTAGGTGTATTTTTTTTTTTTCGCTTGAAAGCACGATTTTTCATAATTAGTTTTTTTGTGCCGCGGTTAGATATTAACCATGTCTCAGAACTAATACATGTGCCCGATTAGATGATAGATACTGTTCGATGTAATGGCTGTAGGGAGAGATAAATTTCTAGATAATCTTCGCGGATGTGTTAAAATAGTTTTTACAAAATATAACATTCGATCGAGTTATCTTTATTGACCATTACGTGTTTGTAAAATTTACATTTTATTTAATTTTTTTGCTTGCTTATTGTGAGGATTCGATATACATAATTATATAAAATTAGATAAAGCAAGAAAACAATCCGTACATAATATGATTGATAGATGTCACTGGATCTACATTGTAATAAGTAGTACTAGAACTATTTTTTTTTATTTTTGTATTAAATTTTATATCAAAAATTATTATAATGAATTTAATATGTTTGTTTGGCTTATATTTTACTAGCTATTACTAGTTATCTAGCTAAAATCAAAAGTTATAGCTGGAATAGTGCTCATTAACTTAATTTTCTGCTTTGGTTCTATTATACCTTGCAACTATAATAAAATCAACAGTATAAAAATTAATATAAAACAATTACAATAAAAATATATGTCTATGAAGTAAGCTGCTTTAAAAAATATTTTGAAACAAAATTGCGTTTTTGTACTTAATCTTACCTAGAGTTAATTAATGTTTGTAAATTTCTTTGTTGCTGAAACCATAATGCTACAAAGCGGTCACTGCAATAAAGAAATTTACAAATAGTTTACGATGGAGTAGGAAAATCAATCTCTTACGGTAAAAAAAAAACAAAGCACGATAACCAGCTTAGTTTACTGAAAAAAAAATGTAATTAATGATTCAAATAAAGTTCTAAATGAAATAAAAAGATGGGTAAAATAAGTTTACATATTTAAACTAAATGATTTTTGTAAAGCGTTTGCAAAAAAAAAAGTTTTTTTTTAACTTTAAAACAAAAAATAACGTAACGAGAAATATAGAAATGTACATTTTCAAGCAATTTACAGTTATAAACAAAGTATGTC
Source organism: Tachinus rufipes (assembly GCA_963932245.1). Classification (NCBI taxonomy): domain Eukaryota; kingdom Metazoa; phylum Arthropoda; class Insecta; order Coleoptera; family Staphylinidae; genus Tachinus; species Tachinus rufipes. The sequence continues at coordinate 93,503,330 of OZ010743.1, forward strand.
GTTGAGTTGAAGTTGTATTGCGCTGTAAAAAGTTGTTGTACAATAAACATAACAAAAACGCAACGTTGGGCCGGAGCTTTTGAAAACATGTTTTCCAAATATGTCTTAAAAAGCTCCGATACACCCAAATTAATAAAATCCAAAGTATACGAATTGTATGTATTACCAGTTACAATTTATGGAATAGAAACAATAGCAAACGCCAAAAAGCTTTACACAACAAACCATAAAACGGAGTATGATTGGCATAAGTTAAAAAAAATATAATTGAACAAACAAATACGCAGATATTGAAGTTACCAATTTTATTCACCGCATTGCTAGTCTCAAGTTAAGCTGGGCAGGACATGTCGCAAAACAAAAAACATCAAATTGAACTAACAGGCTTATTGGTGTCAAAGAACCTCCAAAAAACGAGGAACAATCTCAGAAGAAATGGTTGGACAATATCAAGAACATCGCTGGAAAAAAATTGGCTCTAAAAGCCACAAAATAAAAAAATATGGCAGCAAACAAAGGAAGCTTACGTCCAGCAATGGACAACAACAATCTAAACAAATAAAATAAAAAAGAATAAGAAGTAAAGACCAATCTGCAAGTATAGCTTAATATAAATAAATATTATTAGTTTTTAGCAAGAGCATTCCAAAACTAATTACTACTTGTATTTACCTCGCTAAATATGCAAAATGGGTCGCCTAAAATATTTATTTTGTAAAAATGCCAGTTATTTTAAACCAAAAGTTTGGTTTACAATTTTATTGATCTAAGTAAAGTAAAACATTTTCTTAATTTAACTAATATAATGCTTTTATAATCAAAATTAGCACAGAAGTTGTTGTAAGTGATTCTTATATTATCACGTTGTCTCTTAAGTTCCAGAATTGTAATTATTTTTTTCCTGTTTATTATCACATGATGGCACACGAAAACATTGTGTTTTAAAATAATCATAAAAAAAAATAGAAAAATAACATTTGCCAAATTATAACAGTTATAAAACATAAAAAGTAAAAAAATTATGTCTGATAAGTGACGTCTATATCCTTTTTCACGTGTAATTTGAAGTACCCCTTAAAAAAATAACTTTCAAGAGACCAAATAGACTTTAAAACACTATTAACCAAAAGACAACAGAACTACACATTTTGAAGAGCTACTTATTTGTTTTGCAGCTCTGGTATAAAGCATGTATTAATCAAATCAATGTATTGATTTTGTTAAAAAAAATAATCTACAATAATGACAAAGTTTTCCAAAACACAACAAGCTGTCACTTTTCGGGTATGCAGTTGTTTATTGTAAAAGTGTTGTAAAAAAGTTTGTTTTAGCTTAATACTAACCAGTTTGTTTATTAACAACGTCATTAAGATGGAAGTGGGCTTTGTCACTTATTCATACTTTTACATTTATATTTTCTTCACAAATTGCAACCATTTACTGTAAAACTTTATTTGATAAAGAAAATTAGATTTATTTAATTGTTGTACAATACAGAATTTGTACAAATGCTAATGTATTTCTTTATGCAAATTTGTTTTAGCTAAGTTCTATTAATTCAGCATTCTATTTTACAACCTCACAGCTACGCCTTTGCTTATGTACCTAGAAATTACAATTATAAACTATCAAATCCGTTAATATACAAATCTACAGTACTTTAGTACTGAGAAAGCCTAGTATCTGGCCTACCTACACTCTCATACTAAATGTTTTTATGGTTAGATAATACGTTTATTTCTTGCCTTTCGGCCTTGAAAATTACATTTACAATTACATTTACAACTTCCCAAAATAATAAAACTTAATCCTTATAAAATTAACACAATTAAGAATATTTTCTTCTCTGTTCGTTTATTTCTTTTCTTCGTTTTTTAATTGCCCTCATCCATTCTACCCCTCTTCCGTCCCCTTTCAATATCTCATTTTTTTCCATCTGTTCTTCTCTCATTTTGTTACACTCTTTTAACATATGTTCTATAGTTTCCTTAGTCTCTCCGCACATTCTGCACATTTTCAAATCCTCTTCCATCCAAAACCTTGTCACTTGCTCTTCATTACCACATCTAAATCTTGCAATCATCTTTTTGTCATCTTTACTATATCTTTCGCTCTCTAAGTACCATGGCAATTCATTTTCTATAGTATGTTCATAGTTTGCGTTGTACCTAGACTCTTTCACTCGCATTCTCCTTTCTTGCCTTTGTATATCTCTATCTCTTTCCATAATTTCGTACCATGTCTCTCTCCCAGATTCTCTCATTCTTTCAATTTCTTGGCTCGCATATCCATTTCTATTATAATAATTTTCCCTAGTTTCCCCTAGCTTTTCATTTCTTGCTCTCATTTTCTCTTTCATGCATTCTTGTAATATTTTGGATTTGTGTCTCTGTCTCATTCTTTCTTCATACTTCATTGCTCTTTTTCCTGCTTCTACTCTTAACTTATCTTTTTTGACTTCTTCAAGCACAATATATGCTGGAGTTTCTCTATTTAAACCTAGCACCCATCTCCAATATTTTACATGTATTGCTTCTAAGTTTTCTTGTTCCTTCCATCCCCATATTTCTGACCCATACAATATCATACTCCTAACTAAACTATCAAACATAAGCCCTTTTATTCTCATACATTCAAATTTTCTTTCACTTATTCCCCAAACTTGTCCCACTACTTTATTTGCTTTTCGAGCAATCTCTTTAATGTGCTCGCTCTCGGTGTTACTCGTACAAAAAACATATCCCAAATATTTAAAAGATTTTACTTCCGTAATACCTTGCCCATTCATTTCCAGTCCTCCACTTTTTTTCTTCCACCCCCCTTTTTAAACACCATAATTTTTGTTTTTTCTACGTTAACTTCTAAGCTTTTTTTTCTAAAATATTTTTCTAAACTTTTCATCATCTCTTTCATTTCCTTCGCTTCTTTTGCTAGTATTACCATGTTGTCTGCGTATGCTAGCGACCACACTTTTTCTCTACCAACTATTACCCCTCCTGCTTGAGCCCTGTCAGCCTGGACAGCCCTGTCTTACTCCTTTTGTTGTCCAAAATCTTTCACTCATTTTTCCGTTAACACATACCCTACTTGCTGTCTCCTCATACACGTCTTCCATTCTTCTTACCAGGTGCTAATTCCTTTCTCTCTCATACACTTCCACAATTGTTGTTATGGTTACATGTACACTAATTATGTATTAGACTTGGAACAAACAAAATATAGAGGTCCCTAGTGTTTTGGTAGAGGACGTGGCACTTTTTTAAGAAGATCTAAAAGGCACAAGTGTGCAAAAAGTCAAAAAGGCACGTGTGTGCAAAAATGTAGAAAGTATAAGTGTTAGTTAATAGTTAATAATAAAAAAAATTATATAAAGTGTGGAGTTTCTCTTATCTCTCTTAAAAATAAGAGTGGCGCCAGGGTAATGGAGCACCAAAAGCTTGGTTAACCAAACACTGCAAATTGAGCTAGCAGGCCCGGCAGCTGAAAAAGCCGTCGTAAGTACCGCAAGCATAGCCTAAGCTCGTGAGTTACAGACTAATGCAAAACTTTTTGAGCTTACCTTGATTGATTGTTAAAACAATAAGTTTTTAAAATCGCAAAAATTCATGCATTACTCGCTCCGCTAAGTTTCCTTGAGTGCGCCTAACAACTAAAAATATAGGTTTGATTGAGTTACTGCGCAAATAGTCAACTCACCAGTGAAATTGAAATTGCGTTTTACGGTCACTAATTATACGGCTGAGAATACCAATTGCAAGAAAATAGAGTTTGGTAAACCTATTTATTATAGCAGCAGAAGTTGCCTTTTAAAAAAAATATAAAATGACTAGATTACTAAAAACATCAACCGCAACACAAAAATATGCGATTTTGCCTACCAATTTAGACAGAAGCCCTTAGTAACAAAATCATTTGGTCTATTAGAAATTATTGGTTTAAGTTAAGGCTTGGTGAGACAAATGTGCTTCTACCGTTGACATATATCGCTGATTTTGTTATATGCTTTAATTTACTTAAACATTTTTGTCAGACTGTGGAAGAACGGGTGTCTTTAGTGTGGGTTTCATGGTGATAAAAACTGATTTATCCAAGATCACAGATCCAAACTTGGTTAGTATTTGCTTTACTTTATACTTATCCTGATCTATTAAAATCAAAATAGTTGTAATCAAGCCATGAGTGAGTTAATAAAGTAATAGAAAAACAAACACAATTTACAAAGCATTTTTATAGAGCGGAAATATGGAAGACGCTTTAAGGATTGCTGCTGTAATAGCTACAAAAAAGCACAAATATCTATAACCTTATCCGCAGAAAAAATAAGAACTTTGTAATGCATTAGCAAATCTTCTCCTAAGATAATAAAACATGAAAGATCAGGTACAACTAATAACACAAAGTCCGTGCATTATTTACCAAGTTAAATCGAAAATAAAATTTGGTGTTTTAATTTTTACCAAAATTTTTTACAAACTTCAGTCACCCGAACGCCTTGTCCTAAATAAATTGGCAAATTATCTAAAGTTTTAAAAATTTGAAGAAATACTTGTTTAGATAAGCAACTTATTTGGCTTTCGGTATCAATAAAATCTTTAAATTTAACTAGTTTTATCTTTAAAATAATTATTAGTAGATATAAAAAATTTGCCTCATGAGAAAAATTTCTCTTAGCTAAGTAAATTGTGAACATTGACTACATTGGGTTAAAATGTTATACAAAACTTTTAGACCTAAAAAGAAGTGTCTTTATAGTTTTCCAACTCCGCTTCATGTCCGCAATTGTTAAGTCGTGGAGACAAGTGAGTAAAAACAGTTGTTAACGTTCTTCTTCTTTCTTAAGCTCTACAATCCTAAGTGGGTTTTGGCTTTCTCTCCAACTTTGTTCTAGCTCTTCCGGTTTAGGGCGACTCTTCTCCATTTTTTAATGCCCATCTTTTTGAGGTCTTCTTCTACCGCAAAAATCCATTTTATGCAAGGCCTTCCTTTGGGTTTTGTCTTCATTGGTCACTATTCTGATATTACTTTTGCACATCTTCCCTCATCCATTCTATTCAACAAATTCTTTAGGATTTCTTCAATCTAACTGTATCTACTTTGTTGATTAGATGTGCCAACTTGTAATTTACTTTTATGCGTCAGCTTCTATATTCGTTCTGCGTTGGCCCAAAGATTTTTTGCAAAATTTTTCTTTTAAAGATCCTGAAGGAATTTTCCTTTTTTTAATTTAGCGTCCAAGTTTTGCTAGCGTAAGTGACCACAGGTCTAATGAGGGTCTTCTAGATTTTAAGTTTGCACGTGCTGCTTAGAATTTTTGAGTTTAGTAAGGATCTGTTTGCAAAATAACACCGCGTGTCTTTCATGATCCTTATCTCGACTTCTTTTTCTTGTTTGTTTTTTTTTATTCAGTTTTGTCCCCAGGTTTGTGAAATTGGGGACACCTGCAAACACAAAGTTTTCAACTGACATCTGCTGCTGGTTCTGACCATTTCTAGTGAAATTCGTAACTTTGGTCTTGTTTTCATTTATTCATTTTATGGTCTCGTGATTCAGTTCTTAAAACGTCTCGGCAAGTGTAATTTCAGACCTACTTATAATTACTATGTCGTCGGCTTAAGCGCATACTTGCTGTAGTTTTGTGTTTATAGCTCCTTTACAGTTGACTTTTACTATTGCAGAGTGTAGTACAAGATTAAATAGTAAGGCCAATAGTGCATCCTCTTGACGCACTCCGGCCTTTATCTCAAAATATTCTGATTGACTTTCTTGTACTATCACCGCCGACTTAGTTTTGTCTAGCGTCATCTTGACTAGATTGGCTAATGGGTTGACGTTTAACATTTCAATTTTCTAACGTGACAGTTTGCAAGCTACAAAAAAAAATTAATGTTTGCAAGCTTTGTTAATACTAGCCTTTATGCTATTATTTATCGCAATATATACTGGATAATAGCTTACACTAAATAAGTCTCCTTTTAAGGTGGTAATAAATAATGCAAAAAAAATATGAAGTTAAATCCACCGTCCAATACAGTTTAAAATAATTGCAAAAAACATGCTTTAGCGTCATTGGTAAATAAACTATCATCCCAAATAAAACTTTATATCATTAAATGACATTGCTTTATCTAATTTATGAATATATAATAGAGTAATTAAAAATTGGCAAGACAAATATCTAAAAAAATAGTTATAATTATTGACAGAGAATTTCTTATTATTATAGACATTTATTGTATTAGCCAATATTGTAACCCACGGTTGGCAACTATGTACTTGTACTGCCAGTGATAGTTTGGATTTTAGCATAAATGTTCTTGAGTATTAGGTTGATAACTTATTTATGCAGCTGAATAAGGTACTCCTATATGTGCTGACTTTTTATTAATAAACACTCGATTTTTCTAAGTTAGATAATAGCCTATTCAAATACATTTTATAAGTACTAGTGTTTAAATCCTGCAAAAATTCTTTAACTGTATGCAGATTTAAAACATAAAACACGTGAGAGTTTTTACAGATTTTTGACCAATATTTCTCTTGTTTTTATTTTTTAAATAGCCAATAGGTAGGGATAAGGTTTGTTCTGCAAACATGTTAAATGCTATCTCTGCCGTTTTGACTATTTGCTTGCTCTCAACTAGGCTGACGTATGACTGGGAGTCTGGATTCTGATATTTTTGTACGTCTAGATTTCGGTTTCACCGTCCAGATCGCCACGTTGTTTTATGTTTCGCCAGTTGCACAGTAGTGTTCGTGCAAACGGTATTATAATTTACTTTCATACACTTTTATTAAAATATAAATTTATGATTTAAGGTAAAAAAATCTCCGTACAAAAACCTAGGTCTGCCAAAATGTGCCGAAATGAAGGTTGTGGGTAACAGAGCGCAAAAGAATAGTTTTTTTATAAATAATGCAATATAAATTATATAAACAAAAACATAAGCGTATTATTTAAATATAATATAATTAGAAAGATATGTAATTATAAAAGTTATTACTGTATTATTATTATTGAAAAAAAATAGAAACATTTTTGCGTATTTCTTAATCAAATTATAAAATGTGCGTTTTTAAGTATTAATATTAGGTAAGATTTTAAATGCAGAAAAATTTCGATTAGCTTTAAAAACGTTATCATAGTTGAAAAAAGTTACCGTGTTTAGAAAACTTTAATGATCTTTAGATTATAATGATTACTATTAATAAACGAATAAATAAATTAACCATTTTCTCTTAAACAACGAGTATTTGATAATAGCATAATAACAAATCACAAGACAAACTGTTTAATGGTTTTTTCTAACAATGTTTTCTTAAGATGTAGGTACTTACAAGAGAGGCTTAATTGTGAGATTCTTTTCACATTTATCAATCCGTTCTTGGAGATTAATTTTAACTTTGCTGACAAGTCGTTTAGTCTGTGGCAACTTTAACTCCATTAAACAACTTCGATTTTAGCTTTAAAACATTAGTAGCAATGTTAAGATTTTTACCAATATATTAAGCATTTGCAAGGACAACAAGCATTTCTAAACATTAGAAATCCGTGATTGTTTACAATTTTATATAAAATCTAACAATATTGAAATTGTTTCTACATTTAAAACACTTGTATATCAAAATTTAACTTTTACATTGCATTGAAAGTAAAACATACTAATAGAAAAAACGTCTTGTTAAAAAATCTTATCTGCAAATACCCTGTATATATTATATGTATTTTTATTAATAAACATTTTTTTATTTGTATCATTTTCTTTATAATTTTGCATTTGCAATTATTGTTTTAATTTTATTTAGACAATCTTTTTAATACTTTTTCTAAATGTAAAACATTTTTGTTTTCTATTTCTTTAAAACTTCACTCAATATCTGCCAAAACTAATAAATACTGATTCAGACGTATAAATTTAATTTAAATGACACCAAGAATAAAATTACCATAAGTCACACGCTATTAATAATAGCTTAATCAAGTGACATTTAATGTTTTCAATTAAGTGTATTTTTACCCATTATGCAAAATGATGTTTATACTCACAAAGCGTGTTTATTAAAAAATAAACACTTTTCATAGTATTAAGCGCAACGTTTGTAACCTAATAGCAGCATTACTCATACATTTTACAACGGTTACAAAATTTATAATCCCGCTGTATAAGTTGAAAGGAACAGTTATGTATGTTTTTCATTAAATATATCATTATGGATGTACACGCGTGCGTAATTCAGTGCCAAATAAAGTTAGACAAGGCCCATATATCCGATGTCAAAGTGAGACAAACAGCTTTTAAAAATAAACACACATGGCTTTGTAAGTGCCCATTGATTTTCATTCAAGTAGACTGATATTGATATAATATTATTAATTTTATTAATGGTTTCTTTTAGCGCTTGCAGTGACATAGTAAATGGAAGCACGTGTACCGTATCTGTTTTTCGTTGAAGTGATTATTATTACAAAAAGAGTGACTGCCAACTACTATGCATGCATGATGTAAGGCAATTATAATAATTTTAAAGTTTAATATTATAAAATAGAATTGAAATAGTAAACAAAGTATTAAATATAATGTGGATGCGGCTGACATAACATTATTGAAAAATATTCAAACCGTATTCAAGTTAAACTAAAACTATAAAATGATATCGTAACTATAAAGTAAGATTAACGTAAAATAAACATAAAACGGAATAGATACTCTATATCAGTTAGTACAGTAGAAAATTCATTTCTATCAAATACCATCCTCGTCGGGCGCATTCATCTAGCGTTGGTTAGAAAATGAAGGGTAACGTTAAGTACTTGTATAAATTTAGCCCCAAATGTTCCATTTGAATATCTTCCGGCTGATGGAGCCCCCCATCGATGCCTAAATAATCACATATTTACGTGATTTTCACCAAAACCGCACCGAGGATTACTTGCCAACTGAAACAATAACCAATACCTGCTGTTTATCAAACATGACCTGCTTAAATCTGTAATTCCTATATGGAATTATTTGAGCCATCCATTCAGCCATAAATGATTACATTCACATATCAAAAACAATAGTACTAAACAAAGTATTACGGAGATTTATTAACAGATTTTATTTATTGTTGAAAACTCATAAACCTTAAACCCATTACAATTGGTATTTTAAAATGTGTTTGAAGTAAATGATAATGCTTAAATAAATACACTAAATTGGTAAACTTAAATAATTTTGTGAAAGTTTGTATAACATATTATTTACATCATGTTCTAAACTGATTCAAATAATAAATATTGAATACTCTTAATTAACATAATACATTCATTTTAATATTAACGGTAGAATGTTTGTAATGATCACAATCTCAAACATTGACATTAACAATGTACTAACAAGCAATAAATATTGCCTTTCATTGAACAAAATGTAAATGTGTAATGCTGTGCTGTTTTAATTAAAATAATTGATTTCCGGATTACAATTGGATCATACAACGGCTTCCCATCAACATAATATAACTTTTAGTTCTTCTAACTAACTAATTAATAGGAATTAACAATAATTAAACATGTATATGTGCAAGATTTTTAGTAAATATTTTAAGATATAAGGTATTTATATTTTATCTACTAAATAATAATAAACATTTTTTGTATATTGTGCATATAAAATAGTTACTTGTGCAACACTCTTCAAAATAAAGTTGTTTTTCAAGCTAGTAAATAATGCTAGGGTCTCAAAATCGAATAGATATTTACTATATTAGACCGGTAGCAAAGCGTTTATGGCTGTGATGGTAAGTCACGTTGAGCGAGACATGTAAACTAGCAAAGCCATAAATGCAGCTAAAGGTTGTGTCGACAAACCCCAACAATTTAAAGTTTAGCTAATATATTTTTTAATTATTACTTACAGATGCTACGTACTCTGTAAATTTTTGATTTTAAGAATTAATTTAAAAATAAAAACAATAATTCCTGGCATTGCTCTTGTACGTTTGCTTTTTATTTTGTTTTTGAAGTTAAAACTCTTAAAATGACAGTTATAATTGTTTAATTTATTGGTATAGATTATTTGTGTTTGTAAAAATGAGTCTTGGTAAAGTCCTCTTATATATTTGAACCATCTATTTATTTGTATATGATTACCATGTGTATACACTTTTTTTATAATGTTTACTATAAGGTATCTCATTAAAACCGCCTATTTTGAAAATTACAAAAAACGCAATGCTTATTTAAAAAAATTAGGTGTTTTTTTTTTGTAATAAAGAGTGTAGACATGGATATTATGTATGGAATACAATATCAGATAAATGGCCGCCTCGTGACTGCTGGCACTTGTTGGTCTTTTTGACAAAACTTTTGTTACATTTTGGCATACTGCCGGTTCAGTTTCATCAACAGCGCGGCAAATATTGTTTTTCAATTCTGGTATTGTTTTTGGGTTGTTTTGTTTCAAAAAACCCCAAAGAAAAAAATCTAACCACCTGTTGAAACCACAAATTTTTGAGATCCACTTCAGTAATTTAAGGCAAAAAGAAATTGTTTATTATTTTACGGTAACGAACGCCGCTGACGGTGACCGTATTGCCAGCCGCATTTTCAAAGAATTACTCCACCAGCCCAAAATGCGCTTTAAACAGTAGCTTGTAGATTCTCAGCTCCCCAAAAGCGTTCAAAATGCGTCTCATCCGAAAAGATGATTTTCTTACAAAAATTACTATTCTTTGTTGTTGCTCTAAGATTCATTCCGTGAACGTTTGACGCTGTTTAAGGTCTGCTAGTTTCAAAAGTTGTGTTGACTAAATCTTGTAAGCATGATCTTCTTAAAAGAATTCTAGTTAACATTCTTACTAACTGCTAAAATGTTTTCATTACACCAAGCTTCACAAACACGGACTTTCTGGATTTGAACTGACCTAATTGCCTAAAATTTCTCAATTAGTCGAAGAATTGTACGGCAGGAAAGTGCGATTTTATTTATTATATTGTACATTTTTCCGTCATTTGAAAAATCTTACCATTTTGATAGTAAATTTTCACAATTTCTATGCGTTGTGCAACCGTGTAATTCTCCATAACAGAAACTCAATGTTTACAAATAACAGCTGCAAAAAAACGCTATATTAGCGACACAAAATGGCGGTCTTAATGGGACACTCTATATTAACTCTGTATAAAGAATAAGATTATTTACTTAGTCTGTTAGACTCATACTTTACTAGACCACCAGAGTAACGCAATAAATGACAACATCGGTGCAAATACATGTAGGTATATGTAAAGTATGTATATAGTGTCTGCTGGTTGTGCCACTAAAGCAATCAAAACAATCAGCAACATTACGTATAAAAATCTGTTGGCGTTAGTAAACAAAAATGTTTTGACGTAACTCTTCACGCAGAAGTCTAAAACAGGTCGTAGGTATAAAGACAAGAGTATGTGCAATAGTGGTGTGTGCCAAACCTTTGATCTAGAAGTTGTAGGCGGAATCTTAGCCGGAAGACGTCTTTGCCGCGGTACCGTTTTGATGCTCTATTTTGATCGAAGTGGAGTGGATTGTGGAACAGAGTTTTGGTCGTTGAATTGTTTTTTTTTTTTCAAGAGCAAATATGTAGGAGTGACTTGATCTACTTTGGAAATTTGGATCTTGTGCGCGGAATTTTTGATGAAGGTGTTATTCGCGGTTGGACTAAAAATCCGGTTTATTGATAACTATTGTTAGGGACAAAATCAGTTCAAAAATTAAAAAAAGTGTTCACAATGGAGGCCACTATAAGTCTGAGTGTTGCGGTGTGGTAGTTGTCTTGCGGCACGGGTTGGTCCAAGATTGCTGTTTTCTTTTTTTGCAGCGGGAGACTTGTCTAAAACACAAAACCCGATGCATTTATTGGCACGCGATTTTGACGTACTAAACACTGCAGCATGGCGGTTAGGTGTTTGATGGCAGGGTGGCGGCACGTGGTAAGGTAATGTTTGCTCCGACAATGTGCCGGGGTTAAGGAAGGCCAGGCGCAACCTAAACTGGTCTATAATCCGATTTTTTTTCCATGGATAGTTTGTTTCAAGCAATAGCGTCTTTGCCGCGAGTAGCGATGGAGAATGCGTCTGCAACATTGAGAGCAGTGGGCTCAGCTTTTAGTTTTTTTTAATTGAGATGCTTCTTGAATGTGTAATTCCTACTGTATGAGCGGAAAACCGACTGGTTCTTGTTATTATATATTTTAGAAAAAAGCATCAGATCACACATTTTACTAGCAATAGAAAAATTTATCAAGGCTTTAAAAAAAAAACGAATGTATAGTTTATCTATAGAAATTCAACCATATGAATTTTTATAGATAAACTAGAGAGCCCATCCGATTTTAAAATTGAACGAGACATAAATGGCAAAAGTCACATGATCAAACGGACCAGAACAAGCTAAACTGAGTCAATGATAAAGTTAAAAAAGCAATCAAAAATTACAAAACTCAGTACTGGAAATCTACTTTCAAGTCCTCTAACAAAAATGGTAATATGATGTAGAGAATGGCTAAAGCACTTCACAATAAGCTTACATAGCTTCCTTTTATTCGCGGCAAAAAAAGCTTTAAATACATTTTTGAAGGCAAAACCAAAGCATTTGCTCTCTAATGTCTATGTCTATGACAAAGACTTGGCTTGGACCACATCAAAAGGGTCCACAAGGAAGTAACGCTATGCATACAGCACACTGACACTGCTTCAAATATTGCATTAAATTGGTTTGGCCGTCCAGGGTAAAAGATTTCATTGCTTATCACAAACCCAAATTAATTCCAGGTTGGGATTGCATTTTAAATCAAACTTTGAGAGTTTTTACTTGGCAGTAATGGTCCTCACAAACATTACAAATGCAATGCTAAGGACGTCATGGAAAAGGTCTAATGTCACATGGCGGCTGTAAGCTTCTAACTAAATCATCAACACGGTTTCACATATGGGTTCTCCACAACTTATTACCTAACCAGAAAAATTGATTGATGATTGATGAAGTTAAAACTGGTTCGCCGTTGTTGAGGTCTAGCACACCAAGGTCTACTCTTAAATCTCTATCGTCTTAGGTTCCAAGATTAATACAACTTATTGCTTCCTATTTAAAAAGAACGATACTGGCCGTTAAACTGTGTGAGCACGTTTTTACGTTTTCACGCATAGGTTCTTTTAGGTTTAATATTCTTTTTAATGTTCTTTAATTTGTATGTATCAAAGAAACCATGCATCACGGTTGGTGACAAATTTGCACAGTAGACAATACGGCAACCAAAAGTTGTTGCACTAAGACATCAAGTGACTTGTAAAGCACTTAAAACTTGGTTAAGAGAAAGGTTATTTTCTTTTCAAACAGATGTTTGTCAACTTGTTACGAAAACGTCTATCTAAATGGTTTAGATCTAGAATTAACTTTTAGATAGCACATAGCAGCTATATTGGGTAAGACTAAAAAAGCAAATAGTAATGCTGTTGTTGCTTATTTGAATAATCATTCAACATACGCATGTCCAGCATGGGGTAGGCTTGGTTTTGGTTTTTTTTGCATTATTTTAAACTAAGACTCTGAGAAAAATCCTTAAAGCACTTTACTACGTTTTTAACATCCATAGTCCAGTCAAAGTAGCTTTTTACCTTTTTAATACTTAAAACTTTTTCCACTAATTTATAGGTACCTAGTGAAGGATATACTAAAAGTCCTAACAAATATGACACGAACTCTAGCAGCAATCACAAAAACATGGCACTTTTTTCGGTTTTTTGTTAATATTTTGAGAACTGTAGGTCGGAGGTACAGGAGAGCGTGGCGCAGTAGTCTAGGCATCCAATCGATGCACCGAAGATCGTGGGTTTAATTCCCACATATCGTGTCACACTTTTCACATGTTTATACACTCTCCCACTCCCCAACCCGCTTTGCCAGCGTGGGGTTTTACGGCTACTAAACCTCTCTGATGGAGTGATGAAATCTCTCTAGTGGTTCGGAATCCAATTAAAACTGTAGGTTCCTCGTAATGTAAGCTGCCAGAATTACGTGCAGAGATAGAGGCTATTATTTATTAGATAGAATACCATCCTGTTTGACTGTGATTTGTGTTTTGTGTTTAAAGTTTATGTCAACTGGCCTCTTTAGCTTGTACTTTGGTTCTATTTAGCTGTCTACGGACTGGATGGTGTCGCTGAATAGCCATCAAACGCAACGGTATAATTTCTCTTGCCGGCATAATGCTTGAGAACATAGGCGACATAACATTGGCAAATAGTTGAGATTAAGGATTTTTGGACCACACCACCTTTTGTAACAGTAATCTTCTATCCAAAACGATGTCAAAATTGAAAAGATTGGCTTCTTTTAGTACAGGAAAATATTGTATAAGACTGATTTGTTTGTTTTCAGCATTCCAGTTTCCTTGAATAAAGATAAAGGGTAAGAAGCAAGCTTATGTTAGTTGTTTAAGTCCTTAATACTCTGCTTGTTGATAGCTATCTTTAGAAACATTGTTTAATGGTTGATTACAACCTTTCTCCACAAACAATGATGGTAACACTACAATTTGACGCGTATGCCACGCGTATTGTGAACGCTATGTGGAAGGAAGGGCAGGTAGTTGAGGAAGTCAGGGAGAACTGTCAAAATGAACCTAGGACCAAACAAAAAAAACCGGTTTCTTAGCGCCTTATAACTCAGTAACCGCTGTGAATACAAAAAAATGTATGTGATCATTTTTATTGCAAATTTTATCAGCTTTTACCTCCTACCTACAATTCTTGAGAAACGAAAAACCGAAAAAAATGGCTTGTTTTCAGTCATTACCGCTAAAGCTCGTGTCATATTTGTCAGGACTTTTAGTATATTCTTCATTAGGTACCTATAAATCAGTGTACAATGTTTTAAAACTTTTGGAATTTTTTAGAGGTGAGATTACTATTTGAGCATATTTGACTGGACTACCAACTGAAAAGTAAGTCCCGTACTTGACCTCATCAGCAATTACATGTTGGTTTTAGCAAAAACGTTTCCAAATACAAACGACCAATCAACATCACAAGGCTGGCGCAGACCTGTGTAAATCTTCTTAGTGGTGTGAGTTTATACTAGGGGGATGAGGTTTAATTGATAGGCGCTTCCATGTTTTTGGTAAGTAAATCCTATACATTAAGTTTTTTCAAGATCCCCAGCTAACAAAAAAAACTTGATTTAGCCGATATGTTTAATGCTTTGTACAATATTCCATTGAAATTTTAAAGGCGATATTTTGGTATACTTTCACAATTAGTTTTTATTGTAATCAACAATTAAGGTTACTATAAAAACTTGAAATCCTGGTACCCAAAGCATAATAAACTAAACGTTTTTTGCAGAAATCTGGGTATCATACTAATAAAAACAAACAAGAAAATAAAATCCAAGTTTTTCAATCAACCTGAAAAAAATGATTTAATTTCAGTCAACGCAAAACTTATTCCGGTCATACGGTTTTGCGCTGTGACTCAAGCAGTTATGGCAAATCCGTTTTCATCTTTGTTATCTTTTGTTGTTAGTTTTAATACATTTTATTATTAGTCGTGACCAAAGCTATGCTATCCGATTTGAAATTATATGGCATATACGTTTTTTTGGCTTTACTGTATCTATTAAACAATTTTTATTTTTTTTATTTGGTTTTGTTTCTGTTAGTCTAGCTAGATGAAACTGATAAAAGAACCAAGTGGGAATGAGTTTTGGTTGTGCTTTATTGTTTGCCTATATATTTTTTTCTTTTTATTTCTGAAAGTGATTTGTTAAATAAAACTTAAACACAAAACTATGTTCACATCGCAGCATTGTAATAAGTTATTTAAAAAAATCTAACGGACAAACCAAAAAAATATATATTTACAGCTGTTGTTAAATTAAGTTGAGTTGTTAGGGATAAATAATTAAACGTATTCTTTTGATTGATTCAGAAAAAAAAGTAAAATATAAGTTAATGGAAAAAATATGGACAATGGTTCTTAGTTCACATAAGACTAAAAGAGGTAGAATAATACATTTTTACACGTACTTACAGGTATAAAGTAATAAACTTTTAAAATTCAGTTTTATTAATAAAAAACATCGTAAATTAATTAAAACAATGCAAAATGCTACATAACTAGATAAAAAGATAAATAAAAAATAGTCAATGTTTTCCTACTTTAATTTAATAAGAAACATTATTGTTTTATTTTATATTAAGTTTGTATATGTATTAAAATTGGTTAAGTTTAGCAAATTCATGCTTCAATCAGTCACGACATCACGGTATTGTAAATTCAAATAGAATATCAATTCTCTTATGAAAATAAATTATGCTCATCAATTTAAAGTTATGATTTCCATTATTCTATCACATCATCATGATGATAGATGTTCATAATCTTATTAATAATAAATAAATATTTTATAGTCTTATAGAATCTCTTCTCATGTATGATACGGAAATAATTGAGTATAATATGAAAAGAATTTGTGAACTGATCTAAATAAAATGTAAATTCAATATATCTTTTATAAAAAAGTTATTTTAAAATATACTCCCTAATAACATAACAACCCTCAATATAAATGTGTTGGTTAACAAGCGCGAAATATTTTTTCCCTTTATCAGGCATACAGAATTCATAACAATGAATAAAATGATTTATGTTCCAGGTTTTGGGCATTTGAGGCGAGCTTTGATGAATACTGTCTAGCCTTTCAAATTGATATATGAAATTGTAGTCGAATAAGAAGAAGAAAAATCAAATTATAATTGTTAAATGGCGTGAAAACTAAAAATATTAATAATAATTTTACCATTACTTACTTCTGTTGTAAAATATAAAATATTCCGTAAACATGATGTGAAATATTAATATGTACATAATGATTTGTGTTTATAAAACGATTATTTTTAAATTAATAGAGTTATATTTATATGTAATAAATTTCAAAGGTCCATATAGAGACAATTTACTTGTGTAGTAACATTTTAGCTATATACAATTGTTTGTAAACATTTTATCAATATATTATTTTAATGCATTTTATTAATTACACTACGTCAAAGATAACTTGGCCGCTATATTAGGCAATTTGTATACACAAATACAAATACTATTTGCTCTGTTGCACTAATCCTTTTGCGCGCTTTAGCATCATTTTCTTGCAATCACGTTTCACACATGTTATGTGCTAATTTCAAGTAGGTTCATTGTATTTAACTATTAACTCAACTTTAATAAGAATTATTCTATTTCCTAAAATTTAAACCAGGCACAGTCAAATAAAACCATTTGTTGTTTTTATTACGTTTTATACAACTTTACCATTGTTATGCAAGTGCAATACTTGAAAAAAATTGTTAGCTGTGTATTGCTCCAAGCTATTGTTGATACCAAGAGAGTAAATTAATTAATAAAACATTCAATAACATGGTCCTTCAAACCGGATCAAATCCGGAATTATTTATATTAATTAATCTGACAATTCGGCTCAACCATAATTATGGACGATAAATTAAAAAAGATGCGATCGAGCAAGATTAACTAAGTTTCAAACATTCATGATCCCGACTCAATCGTGTTTGAGGAACTCAAGTTAAGAATCGACAACATAGAACCAGTAAGAAATTAATTCGAAAAACTTTAACCTGAAATCGAAGAACTAGAACCCTACAAATAGAACATTGAATTTGATTCATTTGAGTACAAATACTTCCATGTATTGGAAAAGGGTTAGAATCAAACAAAACTGTGCCATTTGATCGAATTTGATATCATCTACTATTGCACCAGAAGCACAATTGCCAATCCGAGTACCAAGAATTAATATCCCAAAATTTTCTGGCAAACATAAAAATTGGGTGTCATATTATGTTTCATTTAGTTCATTAGTCCATGATAACAAAAAGCTTTCAGAAATTTAAAAATTTCATTATCTTCATTTATCATTGGAAGAAGAAGCCAAGACAATCTTAAATGGAATTAAAAAAACCAGCACATAATTAAACAATTGCTTAGGATCTTTTAAAGAACAGATTCAAAAATAAGAAAATTATCATAACAAACCATGTTCAAAGTTTGATTGAATTTCTGTTGGTAATTCAAACAAACCTCGAACATGGTTTATCTCACGATTTTTAACTTTTGACAAAATAACAAAGCACTTGCGTGGTTTTGAATATCTTGGAGAACCAGTTAATCAATGGGATAGAATTCTAATTTACTTCATTTCTACAAAATTGGATTTTGAAACCAACCGTGACTAGGAAAAATTATTAACTGAATCAAGGCTTCCTACGTACGATAAATTGAAGCAGTTTCTTAGCAATAGCATCAGTAAAACCAATTAGCTGTCCATCATGCCTTCGAGGTCACTACTTTGGAGAGTATCAACAATAGCTGATTATTGCTGCTCGGGGCAATATTAAAGCTATTTTAGTTACGATAAAACTATTTACTATAATTAGACAGATAATATCAAAAGCTTTGTCAAAGTTGATCAAAAGTGTTATGCCAGCCGGCTTCCTTCTGCCGAATAATTATACATATTTGTGTAAAAAATACGTTACACTTGCACTTGCCCAATGAAAAAAGCACTAACACGTAGTTTGTCAACAATAAATATATAATACGCGTAATTATCCTATAATTTAAAAGATTCATTTAAATTAAAAGTGAAATGTTTATAGCGCAAGTGCTTCCGAGTTAATAAAATTCAATACACAGTTTTATCATTTTACTTTATTTAAAAAACATACACAGAAGTGACACTAATAAGGATTGTTAAGTAAATTGTCAACGAGTGATATAAACTATTTATTTATATTATCCAAAATAAAATTATTTTAGGATTTTATTTTCTTCTTCTTATAGTGCCATACTCGCTACGAGCGTCGGAACCCCTCATGTATGTTTGTGGTGCGCGATAATAGTTCCACACAAACATACGGGACCTACAGTTTAACGTGGAATCCGAACCACACCACTAGAAGGGTTTACTAGGCAAATACTTTGCTGGTTTGCCATTGCCTTGCAAAGGAGACGACCGCATCGAAATATATTCGACAAATTAGATATTGCCGCTGCCGGGAATCGAACCTGGGCTGCCTGCACAAAAGTCTTCGCACTAGACCATTGTGCTACGGTAATTTTATTTTAAGCAAGCTTAACTATTGTGTTTGTGGTTAGTCCCCTACCAACGTACTTCACATAAATGCTTTGCATGGAGGTAGAAGAGGAAGTCACCCACTTAGACAAAACCGGGAAAGGACACGACACCCCTCTGGACAAAGCAGAGAAGAGGAAGCACCTTTTTAAAATACCCCTGAAAAAGCCAAATGACAAGTCGCATTAATGTAATTTGTTCATTCTGAAAACATTGTGAAAGTCCTACCACATAATAAAGGAAAGCAACAACACAAACTACAAGGTTAAACTTTTACTAAATTTTATTATCAGTAATAACTTAAAAAACTACTGCTAAGCTAATCAAGATTTTATTGACCTCCAACAACAACTCGGCTGTTTAAAACGCTCCAACGGCACATATACAACCAACCTATCGGAATAAACTGAGATAAGTTTTGAAACCCATTTTCCAGACTGTACCACTTTGATACAAGTGTGATCTAATGCTGCAACCCAACTTTCAATAAGAAACAACTGGAAAACTGCACACTTATTTGTAGAAAAGGTGCTCATAACTTGGACAATCAAAAACTTTTTACCATTTAAGTCACAAAGACTGGATGGTTTTTCTATAATTGGGCGATACATTATACCAGCCCTCCTGATAAAAGCTTATGAAGCATGCATTGTTTTTTGGTACATTCCTAGAGCATGAAAAGAAGCAAAAGTTAAATATATATAACAAAACCAAATCGCACTGTCTATACCCTGGCTAAATCCTACCCGTACTAAAAACACTGTGCAAAAAATTAATTTGACCACAATGCCAATACACCCAAATCAACTCCCAGGAAACGTCTACAAAATCAGCGTTATATCGTGTAACAGACCAAATCATTAGATCATTGCATTATAAAATGTCCACTCTTGCTGTATTTATAGATGTCAAAAGTGTATTTGACAAAATCACTTTTCTAAAAATAGAATCACGTTTACGGCACAAATAGATAAATTACATGAAAAACAGTCACTGCAGGTGACACAATAGTCAGGTAAGGCTGTCTTCAGGGTGGGGTGCTATCACCACTACTATGGAATATAGTAGCAAACATCCTAATTCAATAACTCATTGCTCAAAATCTCTTTACGATTGGCTACGTAAATAACATATCAATACTGAGTAGCAAATTTGAGGACGTACTCTGCAATCTGCAAAAGGCCAAAAATTAATTAAAAAATTTAAAAAAAAATCAAGTTCTTAGTTAAAAAAATAGCAAACTCAATCTACCTTACTTTTAAACACCACACTAACGCTGTCAACCAAAGTGAAATACCTAGCTGTGATCTTTGACAACAAGCTCACATGGGAGCTACACCTAATTATAAAATGTAAAAAAATATATGCTCACTTATAGGGCACTAGTTTGGTAGCCAAGCTAAATACGTTTTCAAACCAACCAAATCATATGCAACGAAAAGCATGTTTAAGTGTAACAGAAGGTATGATAACGACGTCAACTGCAGACGTGGAAGCAATGCTTTGTCTGCCATCCCTAGACATCTATGTCAAAAAAGAGCAACATCATCAGTACTGCTCCAGAATATAACCGGACGCTGGTACACTGCAGGAAGAGCCTGCAGCCACTGTCGTCTTCAGGAAAAGGTTGTAAAGAAAACTTTTCTGCAAGCGTTAAAAGTAATTAAGAAATTCCACATTACAGTGCACAGACACATAAACAACAAAAACAACGTGGGAACAGAAACAAACTTCTTTAGATCTTCACTAATGGCTCAAGTATTTTTTTAAGAACTGAAGCTCAAGACTCAAGCAGCAATTCTAACTATAAAATAGGCCAAAATCACATCAAGGCTAATAATAGAATGTAATCATAACTCACATTGGCGGCAGTTTGTAGAAATAAGCATCAAACTGTAGTAGATCAAAGAACACCAACAAAGTAGACAACCATAAGGCTAATGGATTTATCACGCAAAAGGTCAACCATTAAGACGTGTGGACTAAATTTAAAACGTCTCAACACAAAACGTCATGAAGTGCAATATGGTACAGACATATTTAGCAACAACTGTAACAAATAAAAAAAATGTGTTAGCTTTAATTTGTAGTTTGCATTTAATTGTATAATAAAGCAGAATTATTTTTTACTTTGACTATTTTATTATTTACTTGTGTTTTGTTATGTTTGCTATTTTTTTACTGTGGGTTTAAGTTATTTCTTAGCTTATTCTTTTTTGTAATTAGGCTTGTGAGCTGTTTAGAGAATAAATATATTATTACTATTATTATCTTTAATAGTAAATATCTCTTGATGTTTTTAAAATCATATAAACTTTATTTTATTAATAAATAAAGTAATATGCAACTATTTTTATTTGGTAGATTTGTTATATGTAATACACAAATTTTATAAGTGTGAAGTGTGAAGTTTTTCTTACTAACATCAATACCACAATAATTGATGATTTCAAATCTTTTTTTATAGACTTGGAAAATTATAACTTGCGATTTAATATGTGTTTATGACAAATCTAATAAAAAATCCAGTCCATTTCAAATAAATTATTATACAACATAATGCATTTTAATATAAACGTTGAATCCGTAAATATATTATTATTAATTAATTTAATGACATTGAAAATAATGCTTAAGTAATGGAAATTCCACAATTAAATGCGTTAGTGGGAAAATTTGAAAACAGACAGCAAAGTAAATTGAATAAAATGTCACAACTCATTGCAATAAATTAAGTAGTACTACATATAATTACTCCATTAAGTCGTATGAATAAAATATAAATGTATCAATTTTCTAGATGCAGTTACACAACTACCAGTCAGTGATGACGGATTTGAATGTTGAGAACCTTGACTTTGAAATTGAATATTATGTATATAAATAAAAAAAATGAAGGAGGACGCAAAAACTTGCATTCTAATTTATAATGCTAATAAGAGTAATATTATTCATATTTATAATTAAAACTTAATAGCTATAATTTTTTATAGATATTGCGTGTCCAGTTTATACATATATGTAGGCAATGGAAAATTTTATTGACTTTTTTCAA
Source organism: Tachinus rufipes (assembly GCA_963932245.1). Lineage (NCBI taxonomy): Eukaryota > Metazoa > Arthropoda > Insecta > Coleoptera > Staphylinidae > Tachinus > Tachinus rufipes. The sequence goes on from OZ010743.1 coordinate 93,525,554, forward strand.
CATGCCACTTATTATCGTGTATTATGAATAATTAATAATGTTATTAATTAACGTAATTAATATACTAATCGATGATATGATATGAATTAGATCTAAAACAAAATTGAACCCTAAAGAAATTTGTTTAAGTAAAATCTGTATATAAACAATGATTAAAATAAAATTTTGCAATTAATCGCATATGCCATTATAAGATTAATTATTACAACTGATATTGTTATCATTTTATGAGTAATAATAATATTAATGGCTTTGTTTCGACGTGCTAGAAAAAGGTCACTCAATTGGTAATATGATAAATGTCTTTTATAGCTTGCTAATTTAAAAAAATTATAATCACAAGAAATATTGTAAATATAAACATCGCATCTGGTCAGCTAAATTTCGTAACAAAACCATGTGTCGAAAAATTAAATCATTAAACTCTAATAATCTGTTTATATAACAAGTGCGATTTTTTTGTTAATTAAGCAAAATGTTTAATTACGCATTAGCGGAATTGATTTTAATTTATTATAGGCGATTAGATATGTTAATATCGCTGCATGGTCCATTAATGGGCGATTAAATTAACGACGTTAAACCTTGACATATATTTTGCAAATAAAGTGAAAATTAAGATTTATTGAAAATTATTATTCAGTCAGCGCTTTCCTATTGTTCAACAACTATTATTACATGCAATTGAATATGTATGAAAATATGGATAGTATATGTTCTCGGTTCACAAATATTAGATGTAGTTATAATGGCACAGTAAACGCATCTGCTGGTTTAGATTCAATTTCATATTCTGTGATTTATGAATGTTTCCAAGTAGCAAGTATATTGCACCGGATATTTGCTTACAATCGTCGTAATGACATTTAAAAAAAATGGTTTTCTAAACTCAAATACACAAAATGGTATACTAATATTACTATTATCTTACATAAATAAGAAAGATAGTTAAATAAGAAATGGAAATCAACAATAAATATACTTATAAAAGATATTTAAGTATCATTCAGATTTACTGGATTGGATTATTAAATATTATTGTTTTCTTTTCGAATAAATACGTTTATAGATAGCTGGTCCAAAACTTTACTTAAATTTTTAAAGGATATAATATGTTACCTATTTTTTTACTTACACCGATGTATGTGCTATGACTATTATTTTTCTCTCCCCTTGCGAGTTGTTCGGCAGGATATCTATTATCTCAGTCGAATGCCAGTCAGAAAATTATTGCAATTAATCTAAAAGTTTTTTAGTTTAAAATTTATTTCTATAAAATATAAAAAAAGTATTATTATTAAATTTATTTACTTTATTTTATTTGAGTGTTCTTGTAGTTACCAATCGTTGAAAATGCAGCAAACTTATCAATATACATACTTTGGTCAAATGTACGTATTTAAAATATCTAATAAAAATGCATTAAACTTTAACTTTTTTATTCATCATTTTTTAAATTTAATTGTACACATTCCTTTTCAAATAAACTCTTAGACATAAATCTGACTAGAAATGATTGTACATCTATCTATTCAGATTTTAGTAAAATTTCCATATTTATTTCTATATTGTATTTAGGTGCACAACCTGGTTAAAAATTAGAAGATCCAGAGAATGGATCAAAGCAAGTGCATTCTTTAAAATTGGACATGAGGACCTAAACTGAAAAAAATAAATAAAATAGTTCTAAATTTTTAAAACAATTTAAAATATTTAATGCAATACATATCATCGGCAGATAGACAAAATATGAAATGCATTAAGACGTAAAATAATAATAATAATAATAAATTGTTAAAAAATGTAAAGAGAAATGTTTGGTAGATACGTGAAAACAGCATAACGTAACCATTATTAAATGTGTAAAGGAAAAGAACTATATATTCAATAACCTCTTAATACTTACTGTTAGGTGTCGAGGTGTCGGACACACCAAGCCACAGAGAATACATGTATGGATGCTTATATGAGATAACGGACCCATATTGGGAAGAACGCTAGGCTCGGCATCACTTTGGGTTCACCCATGCAAGTTTTGCTTAACTTTCGTTAGCGCTGGTATTTGTACATGCCCTCTCTGCCGTACTGCCGACTAAAATATGCACTTATACAAAATTTAAATCAATTATAGACCAAGTAATACAAAACAACACAGGGTTGGGTTTTAATTAATAATAAAATGATTTAAAAACAGATTTATTTGTGATTTTAGGCAAGGCCGGGCCTTACTTTTGGTTTAGGCTAGGCCAGGCCAAGCTAAGCTTTGAACCATTATGATGACTTGGATTGCTTGTTAAATATATTTGAAATTAAATATTAAATGGGTTTTTAAATTAAGGATACATTATTGTGTATTAGTTTGTTGGTTATATGGACATCTTTAAAACTGTCTGGGTTTTGGGCTCAGGGTAAGCAGTAAAATTAAAAACTTTTAAAACAAAAAAAAAAACTAAAGAATAATAAACGATTAAACATTAAAATTTATACAACATTTATTATGCCATAGATAAATAGATACAATCCGTATATAAAGAAATAACAAAAACTATTAAACATCTAGAAACAAAAGTGTGAAAAAATAAGAACACTAAAAAAGGTTTTGTAATTTCTTGATTTGTTTCTGGACTTCTCCGGATTCTGAATTTGAGTTGGGAATAAAATTATTTCTACTGCACCTGAGCCTCATTAAGATATTTGTACATTTTCTAGTGGTAACCTCCAGCCAACTTACATGGCTAATATACTACAAGCCATAAGTTGCAAGGGTTTTTTTAATTTTTATTCTTTTTAAAATATTCTTTAATTTTTTTTTATAAATTTGTATACTACTTTCTAAAGCCTATTATTTTTATCTTTTATTTGGTCTATTTAATTTACTTATTATTTTACCTGTTACTGTACACGGTTCTTTTTCATTCTTCTTAGCCTTCAGTTACTCTAGTGTTGGATATAGACATTTTCTATTTATTTTTCATATTTGTTTGTTCTTTGCAGAAAGATTTATTTTTATCCCGCTATAGTCTTGATGTTATTGATCTCATTTGGAGTTTTTTTAAACTTTATTTAGTTTTACGGGGTCTTCAAATAGTTATTCTGTATAACCACCGTTTTTTGCTTTATTGTGCTATTTGTCTAGCCCATCTCTACTTAAGGTTCAATGTATGCTGCACGATGTCTTGTACCTTTGTTTTAGTCCGAATGTTGCTATTACGCATTTTGTCTCTTAGGGTAATCAATAGATCATTTTGCGTTCCATGGCTCAGTTGTTCTAATAATTTTTTTGTTATAGCCATAGTTTTTATGTTTTAGGTAGCAACGAGCAGAATGCAGCTGTTATATACTTTCTGTTTTAATCTACCAAAAGCAGCCCATACTACTTTGATTTTGCTTTTCATTTTGGTAGTTTAGTTTTCCTTGAATAGTAGTAGTAGAATTTTAAAATTAAATTATATTCTAAAAATACTTTGGACAGTTTCACGAATTCTACCCAAAAAATGACTCATAAAATGTTCATTGCCGCATATAGTTAACACCTAAAAGAATTTGATCAAGAACTCCAAAGCACAAAATGGACCATGATAAGCTTATGCAAGACAAACTTCTTCTGGAAATACTTTGTATCAGAATAACTTAAAAACTAATTACAGAGATAAAGGAATGGCCTTTATTGTCTGTTAATTGAAAAATAAAACATTTGATAACCAAATTATCTTAATCATATTACATAGTATTAAAGTTAAACAGCAAGTACTACAACCAATTGATACACTGTTATGCATCAACTAGTGATCAAAGTTTGCGCATGTATACAAATAACTACAAAACTAGTAAGAACGGCTTTTTTGTAAACAAAACTTTCTGTTTCTAAACTGAAAGAAATACGAAAATGAAATAGATATGAAAATAAAAGTATGAAAAGTTTTGATTCAGATGAGTATAGATGATATCGCAATAAACATAACAAAAATATACAAACAGCCACAAAAAAACCCTGCAGTAAATTAAAAATTAAAAAAAAAACAAAACTTTTACCATATACAATAAAACTAATAGTTGAAAGAAGAAACACCAATTGAGATACACCAAATTATAACACTTAATGTGCGTAATAAAGTAAAAAAATTAAAAACAGACAAAATATCATTAAAATAAAAGATTGTTTTGTAAATTCAAAAATTTTATGAAAACTTGTACACACCATCCATACTTAAACGTTGACTCAGAAAAGATGCGGCATTAGAATTTAAAGATGACTAAAAACAAATTAAAAAAATCAACAAGGAGACCAAATAACATCAAAAATGATAAAAATAGGTGAAAACATTCTACTGCAAACTATGAACATTGCTAAATGATTGCTTTATTTATGAAAAACTACAACATTTTTAGAAAAAATGTAGTAAAAATTATTCTACACTAGAAAGGATAGAAAACTACCGCCCAATAAGTCTGCTCTTGCACTTGTATAAGCTTTTGACTCAATTTATTACCAACTTGTTTCAAAACAGGATTTCTAAAACAAACAAGGTTTTGAATAAAATGTGGCATAATCGATTGTTTCCAAACTGTTATGACACTTATAAAAAAGGCAACAAAATACAATATTCCGATAGACATAGCTTTCATAGACTAGCGTTTGACAGTATTGAGATTTGGTTCTTCCTTAAAGCCTTAGATGACGCACAAGTTAATTCAAGCTACTCTACTTTAATAAATTATATAAAGACGCTACTTTTCCCGTATAAATATAGAGATAACTTTTGGCAAAGGTGTTTGCCACGGTGATATAATCTCTCTCAAACTTTTTACCTTAGCACTAGAAAAAATAATCAAAAAACTGGTTTGAGTTAAGAAGAGTATAAATATTTTAGCTACTTGAAATTTACAGACAATATAGTCTTAATTAGTACTAACGTCAAAAATATCAGAAATATGCTACAAAAGTTAAACAAAATGTCAAATAAGATAGAACTAATGATTGACCTAAATCAAAAAAGAAGTAGTATGGACAAAAACGTGGCTAATCTGTATCTGGTTAATGATCTGATTCAAATTTTACTAGCATACAATCAATATCTGTTTCTTTATTAGTTTCTACGTAAATGTATTTTTTGTTTGGTTAGTTGTTTTCAGTCATGTTTTAGAATATTAGGATAGATTGGTTATGCAAAATGTTTATAGTATTTGGGTAATATGATTTTTTTGCCTTTTCTACAGTTTCTTAATTTTTTTTTATGCATTTTTTCTTTTTGTTAAAATCTTTGCTCTTGCTTTTCAAATGCTGTGTGTCCTATGTGCGTCCCCTACGATAATCTTTTAATTTACGTGTATATAATTTATGTGACCGGGGAGGATAATATGAACTTGTTAAAGTAAAAAGTGCTCAGTAGTACAAGTGCTTATAAAAGTTAATGATTTCGTAGGTTTTTACTCCTAAATAATAAATATCAATATTATTATGTGCAATTTTAGTTTCTAAAGATTACTCTATTTAAATGGCTTCTCTAAGACCAAATGCACTGTAATTTTTGTCTAAAGTTTTCATCACTTTTTTCAATAATTCTAGTCCAATATTCTAATTTTAAAGTCTTGCACCCATCTCATTATTGTTTGTTGTTCTGGAATCTTTATTTATGTGTTTACATCTCATTGATATTGTATGAAAGTTTTAACCACGTATACGCGTTCATTATTTGAAAATTTATCCATGATCTATTAAAGTGCATAAATTAACGCACATACATCTGACAATAGAATTGTCAAAAACAAAATATTGTTTTTGTAACAGTTTACTAAAAATAGGTAATATAAGTAGCTGGCCCTGTATACAGTGTCTTTTTTGAATGATAAGTTAGGATATTGTTTATTTCATTACATTCATTACATCTTTCCATCGAACGCATTTTGATATTAAAACAAGGTGATTAAATAAGGATATAATGATATTCTACTACTATCCTAGTTAGAATTTTTAGTTTATTTGTAGCTGAGATTGCTGCTTTGCTGTTCGTTATTATTTGATATATTTTGACCAAATATTTTTTGGGTTATTATTTCCAACATTTCATATGTTAACCCAGGCTATTTCGTCTTGAAAGATAGTGGTAATCGTTTCTACGAGTTGACTCCAATTATTTAAAAGAAATTATAAAATACCGAAAACCTAATCAGGTAGAAACTCTTTTTATAGAAAACATATACAAAATAATTAGATTAAAGCAGATAGTACAACAAATTCTTAATTTAATCACTAAATTAGAAATAATATATATATATATATATATATATATATATATATAAATCAGGAATGAAAACAATTAAAACTTAATTTTAAATAAAGGTTTATTTCTAATATATTGCAGAAAGTACGAAGAAACATCTGAAACTGCGCAAATTATTGCCGATTCCAAACTGACTAATAATATAAATACTCAATCGGCAATTAATTGCATTTTTTATAGTCATCCCGCAATTTGGTAAATATAAAATACGCATGCCTTTCTGTAATATTTGAGATATAATCATTTGAAACAAATTTGAGTAAATTTCATGAGCTGAAAACTTGATCAATATATTGAAATAATCATCATTATTATTTGTTTGACTTTATTTATTGTTGAATTTTATCATAAACAGAATTTATAATTATGAAACCAAAAAATAAATTTTAACGTATTTATTCAAACTGAAGTTTTTAATATTGATAAACAGCTTTTCTCAAAACTTCATTTTTTATAAATTATGTTTATTCTCTATAAAATGTTTAGCAAAATTAAATTTTTTTATGTCTATTTTTTTAAACCTTTATGGGATCTTAATATGTATTGCATTGCAATTAATACAATTTAATTTATAAATTCCACTAAGCTAATAATTATTCTTTTTTTCAAAGTTAGGCAATTATTAGATTTATTTCAATAATCAAATTATTTAAAATAAAAAATACAAAGATTTTCTTAGTGAAAATGTATGTAATTAACATTTTTTTTTAACTAATTAATTTTGTTTTTAACTTAAAACACTTTATCTATTTATAAAAATTTTGATACATCCATTATTTAATTAAAAGTGGCTAAATTAATGTCAATTACATATAAATATAATAACATATTATAAAACAGTGTTCATAAAATAAATGTATATTTAACATTTCATAAGCAAACACAATAAAATATTTATAAATTTTGTTATAATGATTATGTACATAATAAATATTTATTAATAATATACAATATACAGTACACTATGCGCCATCTATTAAATAATCAACAAATTAATAAATATAAATTGTGTTATAGAACTTTCCAATATCATAATTTTTCTTATCAATACTTAGAATATAAATGATGAATATTTATTATTTAATATCCTTTATATACAATTTTAATTCTATGTGATAATGTTCCGTTCAATATACGTAAGGTTAATTATAAATTATGATGGTAATATCCCGTCAATATCCCGTATTGATGCATATAATATAAAAAGGCAGACATTTCCCACGAATATATTGAAAGTCGGTTAATTTGATTATTTTTAGTATGACGATTTAATTTTGCAAAACCTAATTTACGTATAAATTATATTTTTATTTCATTATATTAACTTTAATGATAAATAATAGCTCCATACAATAAATCACCTTTAATATAATGGAATAAATAAAAACTAATAATTTATTAGTTGATTTATAAATATGGACATATTAAGAGGGTGTGTTTAATTAAAAGAAATTATTTATTGCACTAGATCTATTTTATATGTAAATATTTTTGTGTTTCTTTATTTGTAATTACTAGAAAACCTTGAAAATGTACATTCATCACTCATCGACATATGAAGGATTTTGTCTGTTGATTTGTGGTGCAATGCAGTTTTTTTGATTTAATTTATATATTTCCTATAGAATTTATAATTTGGATTTTTAGAAATACTTTTTAATAATAACGGATTTTATGGATTAACAAAGCGTATAGATTGTACGCCAATTACATTTACGTGTCATGCAAATTACGGTTTAAATCAATCACTGACTCAACTCTGCGGAGTTGTCAATGTTTAACAAGCTAATATGTTATCTGCACAATTCAAAGGTTGTTTGTACTGATCCGTTGATCACGAATAATGATCTAAAATTTATTGTACTTCTAGGAATACTAGGCACGTATTCAATTCCTAATGAATTTATCCGATGCGACAATAAATCAAGGCCTCGATAATACCATAAACATGAATTATATTTTTCAACGAATTTAATAAAAAATGCAGTTCTATGTAGTCATTATAAATCATGAACTAGTATGTTCATAACAATCTCTAATTAGTATATTATTTATTACTGCGTAATATAATATTAGATATTTGATAAATATTGTAATAGACTGCAATTTTTTTTAATCAATTTTATGTTTGTATATTTGTGCAAGTCTTGATTTAACAATTTTATGAAATGTTCAATAACATACTCTAACTGTAAATTTCAGTTTGACTATTCGGTGTATAATACAATTTTGTTATTATAATTACTAATTTAGATTTTGAAGACTTAATTAACAAGAAAATTGTTTGCATCTACTGCATTCCGTATTATGACTTAAGATAAATTAAAGAGCAAATAATTTCTTAAACAATTCTATTCATATAGTATTTATTTTTAAATATTAAATTCATTGTATAGTTATATAATAATGAATAAAATTTTATAACAATATACCTTGTCATCGTTTCTAGTAGGAATCATTTTTTTAATACTAATATTGTGAAGGTTGCTTACAAACAAACCTTAACAAAAAAATATAATTGTAATTTGTTTGCGATTTTTAGATTATACTAAAATTATTACAAATTATTTTCGATAACTTTTGAAGCTAATAGCTATGGATCAGAATAAGTTATCGTCATTTTCACTAACATAATTTAGATTGTAAATAGATAGAAAACAAAAATACAGATGGCAATTAACTTAAAAAGCAGGGCTTTCAACACAGACATGATCCAGTAAAAAAGGATTAGAGCAATAGTGACAGAAAGACCGCAGCTCTTTGTGAAGGTATTTGACAAACTTATTAAGCAAAGCATCTTTACCACAAACTGGAAAAGGGAGAACTAGTACTATTGTACTAGTAGTATTGAGAAATCTACCAAAACGGACAAAGGCAAAACTATTGACCCATTTACCTACTGACTAAGAAAGCTTTATCAGCACATTCTCAACAAGAAACTTATAGATGAATTAGATAGAAATAGAAACCTCAACAAAAATCAACACGGGTTCAGAAAATATCACTCTATACTTGATTTACCACAATAACCTATGCGGACAATTTTGTCATAGTTGTCAGGAGTAATGACATAAGAGAAATAAAAAAAAATGGGCGTTCTATGTGACTACGAGTTAGATTAAGCCGTAGTCCGGGTGAGCAAATAGAAAGATATTATAGTCAAGATTAATCTAGGGGTACTACAATCAAATCCCAAGAAAGCGTTAAATACTTAAGTTAAGGATGAGGATAGATAATAACTAAAACATGAGACCCCACATAACGGAGATCAAAAAACAGCAGAAAAATTAGTAATGACTTAAGCACAAATTATACTAATGGTGAAAGACTCAAGAGTAAAGAAGCGGACTCAATACTGTTTCCATGTAAACGTTATATAGAAATAATACTGTCTTGCAATACATAGCGGCTGCATTACTGTGCTGAAACAGATAACACAGAGCACACACCGGTAAAGCGCTCTTGCTGGAAAAACATCAAAACAGAGGTGCGTAATAAAGATAGAAAAAAAAAATAACCGTTAGCAATTTTTTTTTACATTCATACATTTAAATCAACAAATTTATTTTTATATTATTATGATTATGATATTCATATATTCACGCAAATTATCAACTTTAATGGCAAAACTAGTTAAAAACTAAAAGACTTTATTTAGTTAAATTTTAATCAATAATCCGTTTGAGGTTTTTTATGTGTCAATTATTTTTACCCATCTTTCTTTCAAATTTTTATAGTATTTGCTCACAAAATGTTTTTGTTATTCATCATAACTATACTACTCCTAAAATAAAAAATACAATAGATTCTACTAACTTGCATACTTCTTTTGTATTAGTTTGTTGTATTGGTTTAATTGGTTCTCTGACCAGAAAAATGGTCTCATAAAATCTATTGCTACGGTTTGGAATAAATGATCAACAATTTATCTAAAAACCTATTAAAACAGCTCTAATGACATTAGAAGATTTGTGTGCGCATACATAGCAGTTTTTGGTAAACAATAAAAAAAAAATCTCATACTAAGAGAAAATATTGGTGTTTGAATCTTTAGAAAACTAAAAAAAAAAACAAAATTTAGAGTTCTTGATGTTTCGCAAAGAGTTTGAATAACTTCTTCTCTGTTATCTGCGGAGACTACAAGTTTCAATTTAAAGTTGTTTATTACTCAATTTTAGTTATACAAATTTGTGTTGTTCGTATATTTTCCTTAATAACAACTTAGCCTACCACTTATTCTTTATTTCAGCAAAAACTAATACTTTTAAAATCAAACTTGCAACGTGCATGTCAACCAGAAAAATCTTTAATGTTATAAAACCACAAGAAAAGGTAATCCTAACCGCGGTTTTTCTTATGCCGCCAACTAATAGTCTAAACTCTTTCAAAATCAAATAAAAGAACTAAACGTTTTTGTTTGGTTGTATTGTATTGAAGTTTATTATACTGCAATAAATTTTTTTTGTTGTCCAAATTATTTCAATTAACCTTGCAGGAAACATCACTCTCAATTTTAAATAGTTTAGAAAAATTCTTTAAATTTGATAAAAATTTGTCTGCTTTTCCGCCTATATAATTTCCTGTCTTTTTTTTGTTTTTCAAACCTTACACAATAAAGTTGTCAATGTAAAAAATATGTATGAATCTCAAGTACCAAAAACAGAATATAATATGTTTTTTACTTTTGTGTTTGTGAATATCATCCACACTTGGCGTAAGTCTCTCCTAGACTTTTACATGCTCTTTTGTCTATCTTGCGTTACCTGAATCTAGCCATTTGCTTTACATCGTCTGGCTATTTCTTCTGTAATCTTTTTAACCCTTTATTAGTTTCTCTTGGATACCAAGATGTTAGTTTTATTGATCATTTGTAGAAAATTCAGTAGCATTTTAACTCTATTATTCTTTACTTCAAGCCAAATGTTCTAATATGGTCGGTATCTGTTGTAACATTCTGTCCAACTTTTGTATTGAATTTTTTTTTGTTATTTTTTCTTTGATGTTGTTTGGCAGTAGTAATGTTTCATGTCATTTCTTCGTTTTTGCATGCACTTGTAGGAGCGTATGCGTATAATACCTGGAAAATATATTTTCTGTTAAACTAAAGCACTATGTATATAATTCTGTCAGATATTGATTGGTATTTAAGTTTCTATTCTTCTGGTGACTACTTCATTCTGGAAGCCCGTCTCTGAGTTATTTTGATATAGGATATGTCCATGTAAGTGTTGTAATCTTTTTACTCTGACAGCGCGCTTTGTAAAGTCCAATTATAGTAATGTGTTTTAGTTTTTGTTTTAACTCTTTCAAAAGTTTTTCGGTTTTTATTGTTCTAATGTTGTAGGTCGAGATGAAAAAGTTTTTCTGTTTTATTTGTTCATCTGGCGTAAATTTGACATTAAAGCATAGTTTTGTTAGAAGGTTGTTAGCCATTTAACCACTGCACTAGCCCTGCGGGTTGATGGTAAGTAGTAATCTGCTTTAAGACCATTTGTTCTTGCGCTTAAGTTGTACTCCTACTTTGACTACTCCAAGTTGAAAAAGCCACTTAACAGTCCCTTCTGAGTCACTTTGAACTTATAGAAGGTGATTTCTTATCTCGTCGATCGGTCGATATTAACTTGTTAATTCTCTAGCAGAGGGCACCAACGTGCAACCATTAACATAACTCTACGTGTTATTGTTTTATTCTCTCCAATTTATCCAGTTTTTTCTGACAAAAAACTTTTTTTTTCTTATATATCAAATTAAACGTGGAAATACGATTGACACCAAAGTAGCTGTTTTTACTACAATACTAAAAATCAAGGTAACGGTCGGTATGCCTTAAGAGCAAAAATAATTACAAGAAAAAAAAACTACTAAAACACATCTTGCACCTGTTTGGTATAAAATTTATATTGGGGTACTTGCTTCTGTATTAATCAACGCTTTCAAATGTTCTCATAAAAATTTACGTCTATGTGAGATTATCTAACTTTTGTGTGAAGGTTGGTAACAAGTTCAAAGACTTCGTTTTATTATTGCTTTTTAATTCATTAACTCATTAAATTATTAAAAAACTATCTACTTATAAGTATTTATAAATTAACAAACTGTTTTTACGCAATTTTCAATTAAAAATTAAATTTGCCAAATTGCGATCTGTGTAACTTTTCCAATATTTTTTGTTGATTGATCTGAGTGAGTGAGTTAACTATATGAAGAAGTGAATCTCACTGCTCTGTATGCTGTTAAAATATAGAAAAGAAAGATGACAAATAATAATCATAAGATAGATAAATAGATAGATAGATAGATAAAAATATTAATTAAAAATTTGTAATATCAAATACATTTTAGAAGAAAAAATGTTTTGCTTTTCCTGCATTCTCTCAATGTAAACTCATGTTATGAATTAAATTTATATAAGTATAAGAATATAACTTATAGTTTTGCTATTTGAATGTTTCCTCTTTTGCTAATTTCAATGACATAACACTTATTTTAGTTTAAAAAGTTCATAATTCTTAATATTACAGACAATTCAACTTGGTATGTTATAGGAGTTCAGACATCAAAACTATCTCAACTGCCCTCAGAAACTCTTGATTTATTAGTTAGTAAGTTATTTATCCTTTTATAAAATAATTATCATTTTATCGGTTTGGGAGCATTATATAAGACTGTTGCCAGGTAGTAATACCCTCATACTTAAAATTCCACAAAATAGGGAAAATCTGAAGGTCAGTAAACAATATATAAACTGATATAATAAGTATTATGTTTATTAAAAATATCTAAATATAATGTTTTATGTTTTAACATATAATTATAAAGCAAGACAATAGTGAAGTACATATATTATAAAAATACCAGAATTAATGCTTAATAATTAATATTTAATTTGCTAAATGGTCTTAGATTATGTACTTCCAAAAGTACATGTAATTAAATAGAGCAGTTTCTTGAGAAACAATGTCTAACATTTATTTAATATTATCGTATACTATATAATATTATTTTCTATTAGAAATTGAGGGTTATCCTTGTACTAATTGTAGTAGAAAATTTTAGATTTAGTTGATCAATCAGTAATTTGTGGAATATAATGTTGAGCATTCATATTTTTTTATAGAGCTCAATTAAATTTTAATTTCACTAATTATTATTTCAAACTAAACGTAATTAAAGTAAATATAAAAATCAATTCTAGAAACAGTTCAGATGAAGCAAAAAAATAACACGAATGGAACTCCCATATATTTTTTATAATAATATTTATGCGGTTATAATTATGAACAATTTCAAACTCACTCGCTATGATTGATAGCGGCATATCATTGCGGTATAATTAAAGTGCATTATAAGCAATTGACCTTGGCTTGTTGCCGGCCGTATTCAAGCGTCGAGCAGTCTACTCCGACTATAATATTTTCACTGACGTCAACGCATTTTTTATACTTACGCTAACAGCTGGGGCACGTAAATACAATTGCTCACCTGATGTGATGTACGCGCTTTGATGTGGCGGCCAATTCAATTATACACCTCACGATAAATAAATAAATAAATATATGCTGTTCCGCATAAGCGGTAATTAATGACCTGTGCTGTCGTTAGTTTGCGATTTGCTAGGTGAATTAGATTTGTAAGATGTGTAATTTATGCAGATGCCAAATTTTAGAATGCATTTCTTGTATTTTTTGCGATTGTGTTTATTCGATTTAATGAATTGACCTTCTGGAAACTTACAGGAACTCCTTTCATAGCAGATTTATTACGTTCCTCTTACTTTGGAAAATTAATTGAATTTTTATATCAATGCCATTAAATGAGTAATTGACATTATTATAATTTCCATAATATTAGAAAATTTCCACGTTTATAATAATAATAATAGTTCTAGTAATAATAGAAGATATTTTCCTGCAGATTAAATCTGACTAATGTTATGCAATATTTGTTATACATCCGAACTATTGAACTTATCCAAAAAAATAATATAAAACCAAAATAAAATTGAATTTTAATGTATTACCTATTTTTTATTTAGGGGGTCAGATAAAAATTATAAAGCTTTTTGGTTAATTCAAAAAGAGTGGGATGAAAATTTTTAGGTCAAAATCATCAACTTTATGAACTCCAAATAAAAATAAAAACCATTTATTTAAAAGATTTAAAATATCTTCTTCTTCAGTAGTAATGATTAATAAATAAAAAATAAAAATAAGAAATTGAAATACGTAATATATTATTATTAATATGATGAAATACTTACGATTAAATAAAATATTGTAAATTTTATGAAATTGACATACATGATAAAAACTAGATTAGTAAAATTTTTATGAACATGAACAATAAAATATAAAATTAAACTAAAATTTATTCATTTGCTAACAAAGTATATATAGAATTTAGATTATTAATATCAGTTCTAAAATTTATATTAAATTTGTTAAAACATTTCTAAAATATATAGGTTTAGAATCACTGTTCAGTTTCCTGTAAATGAAAATTGTACAGTGATGGAAACTTTTGACTGAAAATGGTTCCTTCATTACTGCAAAAGCATGAAGATATATACGTGTATGCTGTTGTTTTAGTATACTTGCAATAACAACCAATTTTAGTTTTTTAAATGGCAACATATAATTGTTTGGAATCTATGATTGTAAAATAGTATTAAAACATAATGTTGTTATAGAAGTATACATCATTAGATTCAAAACACTGAGCTTTTAAAAAATAGCAAAATAGTATTTATTGTCAATAAAATAAAAAGCAATTAAGTACAATAAAAACAAAAACTAATTAAATAGTAACAAAATAACAAAGTTAGTCAGCCGTACTTTTTTTATGATGCCATATATATTTTGAAAAACTTTTGAAAAACATTACATTACAATGCATTAGAACACTTTTCAGCAAAATACAATTATTTTATAATTATAGAACATGCAATAAAAGTTAAAACAACAAGCACATGAAAAAATCCACAATCCAATAGAAGAATCAGTTAACATATTTTCTGTTTTTTAAAACATGACAAAATAATAAAACAAATAATAAGAAAAGTTTTAGTTATAACAAAACTGGTGCCGGCCACTATTCTAAGACGTAACCTCGTAGAGCAGCGGTTCTTAACTTTTTTGGCTGGCGACCTAAAGTACAAATATATTAGAAAAAAAATGTATGAGGCTTATTCTAGCAAATTTCTTTTATTTTTTTACGACCTTGCGTTTTGAGCAAATTTTTTTTGTAATCATTTTCAAAGCTTATTATATCTACTTCAAATCAACTATATTTCTCTGTATAAACATTTTGTGGAATCTTTCCTTATTATTTTCAAGATTTTTTAAATTATTTATTCAATTGCCTTTCTACCTTTTGGTGTAAGGCTGTATGGCGTATTATTAATTTATATATTATTCACGCCATTTCTTCCTATCCTTGGCCATCTCCTTTATTTCTTCCCAAGTGTTCCCTTTTATTGTGTAATGAAACAATTATATCTATAAAATACTTTATTTTAATAAATTGAACATACAATACAGATTAGTGGTGACAGTTATTTCAGGTATTGCCAACTATTATTATAGGTAGCAATACCTGGTTTTCTTCCTGCTCTTCTTCTGGGTGCTTCTCCTGCTGGCTTGTTCTTTTCTGCTTCATCTCCTGCTACTGGCAACATCTAAAAGCAATAGTTAGTCAGTATAAGTTTATATTTCTGAAGCTTGCAGGTACCTTAAAATATCCTTCACTCAAGGGTGGATTTAGACCCGCACAGGTTAGTAATTAATATTTATGTATTTGTTCAACATCTATATTGATGAACATGCATGTGCTTTGCTTTCTAACCTGTACGCCGCATGGCTCGCATGCTTGTTTGACTTATTGCAGTTTTCTTTACAGATTTATATTTTTTAACTTAATTAATGTTATTTTTATACGTACCTATTGGATTGATGTATTTGCTGTTTGAAATAAAATATTATTGGCATTGGTGTATTCATTCTGGAACTGAAGGACTTGGTTTTACCCGATCATCCACCCTGCAGATATTGCTTTGCCACACTTGTAGCCCTTTTCTTTATTGCGCTGTTCCATTTTTTTCTGGGTTTTTCTCTTTTTTGTTTTCCTGTCTCACAAATTTTTTTAGTGTTTCTTTCTTCAATCATTCCTCTGATATGTCCATACCATCTCATTTAACCTTTCGTTATTTTGTCAAGTATTGGTTTTATTTTTAAATTTGTCCTGTATGTCTCGTTCCTTATTTTATCTTTTCTTGTTTTGTTTACGATCTTTCTAAGAAATCTCATTTCCATTGCATTAATTTTTTCTATTTGTTTTTCTGTCATCGTTCATGTTTTGCTACTATATGTTAACACTGGTCTGATTACTTTTTTTACAATTTATAAATTTTTGATTTTTTATATTTCTTTATTGTTAAAGAAAGTGTTTTTTAATGTTAAATATTTTTGCTGTTTTTTCTTATTTTGTCTTCTATCTCTTTGTTAAGTTTTCCGTTACTTTGTATTATTGTTCTTAGGAATCTGTATTGTTCAACCTTTTCTATTATCCTTCCTTTTAATCTGATGTTGTGGTTTTTCTCTCGCAATTATCAATGTTTTTGTTTTTTCATAGTTTATTTTCATGTTTAATTTTTTTTAGTTGTTCCTTTAATATTTCCATGTTGTATTGAAGTTCCTCTTCTGTCTCTGCAATGACTGCCATATCGTCTGCAAATAGTAGTTCAGCTATTCTATTACTTTCATCTTCCAATACCCTATTTTTAACATTTTCATCTTTTTCTTTGTTTGTTTTATAGCCTTGTCTAAAACAATTGAAAACAACAATGCGCTTAGCACGCATCCTTGCTTCACCCCTTTCTTTGTTTGGTTTTCTTTTGATTTCTTGTTGTTCATTCTTACTACGTTTCTATTTTCTGTGTACATGTTTTTAGTTATGTTTATTATTTCCTTTTCAGTTTCTCTCTCTTCAAGTTAATCCATATATCCTCTCTTTTGATCTAGTTAAATGCGTTTTCAAGGTCAACAAAGATTACGTGCATTATTCTACTTTTTTTTATCATCTTCTCATTTAGCTGTCTTATTATTAATATTAGGTCTTGTGTGCTTTTTCCTCTTCTAAACCCACATTGGCTGTCCTCTATTGTTGTTTCTAATTTGTCTCTCCTCCTTTTTTTCCAAAACTTTTGTTAATATCTTGCTTGGTATGCTGGTTAGTGTGATTTGTCTGAAGTTTTCACATTTCTGTTTATTTCTTTTTTTATGTATGGGTAAGATTATTCCTTTATTCCGTTCCCTTGGCGTTTTCCCATTTCTGATCATGTCATTTATTAGTTCCGTTATTTGTGAAATTCCCTCTTCTTCTATGTATTTCATCATTTCCGGCGTTATTTCATCTGTTCCTGGTGCTTTTCTATTCTTTAATTTCATAATTTCTTCTATTATTTCGTTTTTTAATTCTTTTATTTCTTTTGTTCTTCTTCTTCTTTCTTGTATCACCTTTTCATCCTTTCTTATTTTGTTTTCTTCTACTTTATGTTTTGATAGTTCTTGGAAGTATTCCCTCCATCTTTCCATTATCTTGTTTTCTTCCGTAATTATTTTACCATTTATATCTTTTATGTTCATCATATTGTGTTCTTTCTTTTGTTTTAACTGTTTTAACGTTCCGTAGAATAATTTTTGGTTCCGGTTAAAGTTCTCATTCTTTTCTTTTCCAAATTTTGTCCATGATTTTATCTTTGCTTCTTTTATTATTCTCTTCGATTCATTTTTCTTTTTTTTGCATTTTTTATAATCTTCTATTTTTTTTGTTTCTAGATATTTTTTTGATTTTCTTTTTTGTTTTTTATCTTTTTCTTGACTTCCTCTGTCCACCAATTGTTTTTTTATATAATGTTTACTATTTTTGTTGTTCCACAGCTCTCTTTTGCAGCTTCAAGAATTATTTGTTTAAAAGTTTCCCATTTTCCTTCTATGTCCGTTCTTTTTTCTTTTTCTTTAATTTTTTTTTGTAGTATCTCATGGAATGCGCTTCTATTTGTTCTTCTTTTAATTTGTATGTTTTTATCTTTATCTTAACTTTTTTCTTCTTTTGTCTGGTTTAGTTATTGCTTTCCATTTCAAGTCAATTCGTAGTAAATGGTGGTTGCTTCTTATTTCCGCCTGTTTTGATACTCTTACATTCTTTATCTTTTTCCAGTTGTTTCTATTAACTAGATAGTAGTCGATAATTGATTTCTTGTTTCTGGTTGGCTGTGTTCTTGTATATTTGTGGATTTCTCTGTGTTTGAATTTGGTGTTTGTTACTATTAGATTGTTTTCGATGCATAGTTATATAATTCTTTCTCCGTTGTTGTTTTTCATTTCTTCTCCTTCTTTTTTCATTGTCTCTTCTATTTCGTTGTTTTGATTTCCTACTCTCCTATTTAGATCTCCTAGTATCATTATGTTTTGTGTTTTCTTGTCAATTTCTTGTTGTAGTTTTGCATAAAAACCGTCTTTCTTTTTTTTCTTTGCGTCTTCATTTAGTCCAAATTAAAAAAAAAAGTTTAATGTTAAAAACACAGCCAATTGGCTTTTTTCAAATGTTTTTTTGCCACAATTTTTTTGTAACTAATTTATGTAGTAAAATATATCAAATATATGCTATTATTGCCATGCACTTGTTGTCATTGAACCAATCAACACATTCTTGTTTTTTGTCTGACAAAAATCTATATATTTCTGTTTTAAGAAAAACAATTCATGTTAAATTTTTTCTGTAGGATAGCCAACAGATATTTAAATGGTCTAACAAATGTTGGGAATTTGAACTTATTTTTTCACACATATATTTGCAAAATATTGGATTGGATTGTTTTTCTTGATTTTAGCACAAAACCCTACGCGACTCCTTTATTAATATTGCTCTATTTATACAGACTGCAACACAATTTTCCTACAATAATTGGTGTTTCTCAAAAACTTATATTAAAAGAAATATGTCAGCCCCAGTTGTGGTGTCAGATATTTTTTCACAAAACAAATTTGTAAGTTTTGTATCTTACGTACACTAAAAACTGTAAAAAAATTCAATGTTAACTAAACCGTTAATTTAAAGCAAAAATGTAAATGCTCAAAAATATCTAATGATCAACATTAAATCTATTTTTTTCTTTACAGTATTGTTTAAAATTATCAATATTTCCAGCTTCTTTGTTATGGCTATAACACTTAGTTGAATCAACCCCTCTGCAATATTATACATATTTACGTTAAGTCTAACCTTACCTAACCTTGTTTGAAGACACATGATGACTAACCTGTAAAAATTTTACTGTTTTAAATTATAATATGCTGCCATTTTCAGATTTTTTTAAATTTAACAAAAAAATTACGTTTTCAATTACATTTAACTTCACTTAAGCCCTATAATACATAATATATATGTTTTTAAAATTTATTGACAACACTTGGAACAAATCTGCACACTTTGCAAGAATTTGTTATAATTTTTCCTTTTTTTTTGATAGACAGATTTGGCAAGTTGTTCTTTTAGAAAGTTCTTGAATAGGTCTTAATTCTACAGGTTTCTGCTTGGTAATATCTACAATAGCAGATCGTAAAAATAGCTGCAAAGTTTAAAAGTTTACCAGCGATTTTAAACAAAGAAATGTTAATTGTCGATTTAATTCAATCATAAATTGAATTCTACTTTTGTTTTAATTTATGTACATTGCTTGAATAAATTACATACGCATTTATAGATGCTATATTATGCATCCCATAAACACGCACATAGGCTATTTTTTTGTTTTTTTGTGATGTGCACATGTTACGTAAAGATAACCTTTAGCAAAAATTACGAATGCAGTACTGGCACACAAGACACAAGACGTCTATAGCACTCAGTAATAATGTCACCCAAATACCATGTGCACATGATAAAATTACTGCAAACCCTGGCTTTATGGGCCGTGCCCAAATAAAATGCCAGCACAATTTTCAATAGCGTTTGTGAAATTTACAAATGGTTATCTTTCTAGGGTTAAACAAAACAAAAGTAGTTTTTTGAACAAAACAAACTGTGACGCGCATTTTCTCTTTACACCGCGCCTTCTCGGCCGTTGCTCTTGTATATCCATTCAAACGTACTTGCTACTAAAACTATAACTTGCAAATTGTTAATAGATAATAGTGATGTGTGATTCAATACCAATTGATCAAAATAATATTAACATCGGTATTTTGTGTCGTCTTTTTCTTCTGGATGGAAAGAGTCACCTGTACCAAAGTAGCAGCAGTTGTGATCACAGAGTTCACTATTTGGCCGGAGATCAGAAATGCTCGGTCGCCATCACACGAGAATGTGGATATAAAAAAACAATCAAAAGTACACGACAACAGACTGGCAAAAAACTGACAGGAACTAAGAAAGAATGAGATCCACTTAAAACGTGGTCATCGCAGGATCTCTGAAAGTATGTTCGAGGAATAACTATGATTAGGCTGGGATATAATTCTGGAAATAATGCTATAGAAAAAACAGCTCGGGTCAATATATCAAGATTAATAGAAACTTACTAGAAATTACATGCTGGCTGGTTTACCAGACGGATTTGTGCTGGCTGAGTGCAGAACTTGAAACATTATCTTTTTTTTTGAGTTATTTGGGGATTTCCTGCAACCCACCCAAATAACTCTCGCAACCAAAGTTTGGCTTGCAACCCAAGGTTAAGAATTTTGTTTTAAAGTTTTCACAATATTTAAGGTACGCTTGAAAGCTAAGAGTTGGATAAACCAGTACGTTTTTCTGTTTATATCAACAATCTAAAACCAGATATACTTTACGTGTTCATGTCACATAACCTGCAATTTAACATAGTATTTTTGGTTTTGCACATATTGCAGTTTTTGGGATAGCGTTAATAGTTATGGATTTTGTCGGCTTTTTTGTTCTCTACAAGATCTGCCGGTATCATAACGGCCACTGCTGTTGATACAATTTTATATGTTGCTGTAATTTTTATTGTTTTTTTGTAAAAAAATATTTTGAGACATTGGCATTTGTATACACTACGTTCAAAGGCTATTACTGCTTTTGTAGTTAATGCCAATTATATACTTGATAGTTTTCTTGACTTGTGTCAATGTCTATACCAAGTATTTCTAGATGCCCAATTTCTTAAATTACAAGAATCCATATTCACTTGCAATTGAAACACCTCTGTTTTTTAGCAAAAAACTGGGCTACTTATGTTATATTTTTTTTAGATCAGCTTTAAAAACGAGAATATTGTTTTCTAATTAACAATAATATTTTTGCATTCTAGTTTACACAATATTTTTAGATATTGTAAAATACTAAACGCATTGTTTTTTTTGTTAAATGTAATCTTACTTAGCTATAGCTACAATTAATATCATTGGTTGTGTGGCGTCAACTGTTGACATTTTGCGCTTAAACTTTAACTCGTTGCTTAACTTATTTATTATTAACCTCGTGAGTAACTCTTTTGTATTGTTTGTTTGTACGCTTATAAAACAGCAGCTGGTTTTTAGGTATACACTAATTGGGTTACAAGTTTGTATATTAACTAGTCGACTATTAAATCTTTGTGTCTAAATAAAATGATTTTAAAACGTCTTTCGTTTTAGTTTCTGGGTACTGACCATATCTGGTCCTGGCTCAAACTATTCTGATTATCAATTTGCACGTTTCTGCTTGTATGTTAGATTAAGTTTGCTTTTGGTTTTAGTTATAAAAACACGCATTGTATACTTTGAGAAGACATGTTGTGGTTGATGTGTCTATTTTTTAACCTTGCGTACCCTACATTATGATAACAATTAATAGTACTTTAGAGTTACATATCTAATTAGTAGTAGCAAGATTACCAATCTTACTGCACTAGATGACACTTTAGTCTTCAAACACACTGTAATTTTTTATGATAATATTTAACGACGTATAGCTTAAGTACAACAAAAAACTCACCAACTAGACTTATTTTGTTTTCCGTTGGAGAAGCTAATTGCTAACGGGCTGCTTTTATAGTTGTTTCTTGCTAAAATGTGTACGGAATTTTTTTTGCACTTACTTAAACACATATATACAAATTATACTCTGTCTTTGTTCTGGTGGTCATTACTTCTGCAACAGTCTTGTTTTTACTTAACATATGCTATGCTCTGTCATAGTTCATTTGTAAGCATGTTAAGTTAAGTTAATTTATTTATTTAACGTCGGTCTATTTTTGCTGCCAGGCCTAATCACCGATGTCAGAGGTTAGGACTACCACATCTGAGAATTTTGCCGCAAATTTAGAAACTCCAACTTAAATTATTGACATGCACGCAACATCAAAGCAGTACACGGGACTTACTAAGATTTTTCTTTTTATCCAAAAAAAGGCGTATTTATCACAACACAATTTGTCTTAACTAGAAAAATTAACCTAATAGAGAACTCAAACTCAAAACTTCTAGTGTACCAGGTGAGTATGCTAACCACAGCACCACCTAAGCGGTTCATTTGTAAAGAAAAAAACTATATGTTTATTGTACCCTCTACACCACATAGCCATCTCTTCAATAATATATTTTTTAGACTAACAAAAAGTCTTACTTATTTAAATTTCCAACTTTATTTGACATTTGGATTTCTCTTCTGGGTTACTTTTTTTAGATGGTTAGTACTTTATTCTTTTTTTTGGCCTCTTGATCATTTGAATTCAGAATTTACCATTTCTGGCTTTTTGGCAAATTTTATTTGAGTGCAATTATCTACGATTCACTTTATCAGTTTTTATTGCTTTCAGGTATTCTTTTTGTTTTTATATCAACTTGTATTTGGTAAAACCTTTTATTCTTTGTGGTTTTAACACCATTGTTGTCATAATGTATTTCAGTATTTTCTAATCCTGTGGATTTATTAAACAGTGTTTGAAGCAACCCTTACTCTTTGTTTTAGTTTCTATTTAATTTCTAAGTTGTTGTGCATATATCCGTTTGTTAATGCAAAGTTTAATAATACCAGTTTACAAAAAAGACGATTGTTCAAGTCCAGGAAGTTACCGTCCAATAAGCATCTAGCCAATATTTTTAAAATTTTATAAACGAGTTTTAGACACAAGAATTAATAATTTTTTAGTAAAACTCAACATACCATCCGTAAATCAGCAAGATTTTGCAAGCATAAAAATACAAACACAGCATTAAATAAAACTTTAGACTACATATTAACTAATAAATATGAAAAACATTACACTCTAGGCCTCTTTGTCGATCTAAACAAGCCATTTGACTGTGTAAGTCACGATGTGCTACTCAAAAAGTTAGCAGTTATTGGAATTTGCGGAACTGCTTTGCGTTGGATTGAAAGCTATCTAACAGAAAGGTATCTGTCGGTGTCTGTCGGTGGCACTACTTCAAATAGTTGCCAAGTTCATGTAGTAGTTCCTATTTTAGGTCCCACATTATACTTCATTTATGCCAATGATCTAAACAAATGTATCCAAAGTAATGATCATAAACTAATATCTTATGCAGCCGATAACAATATATTAATAAGAGGTAATAGTGTCAGCACAATACAACAACATGCTAAATCTATTTATGGCAATTTTTCTACTAAACAATATGTGTGATGTTTGGATGCAACAAAAACAATATTGGTTTACAGTCTTTGGTATTGTCTGTAGAAAACTTAGAAATTGCCAATGAAATAAATTTACTTGGTGTAGTCATTGATGACGCATTAAAATGGAATTCCTATATTAAATTCTTATCTAAAAAACTGAATAGACAAGTATATGCGCTAAAAATATTGTCCCAGTACTGTAGTCAAAGTGCTCAAAAAATGATTTATCTTAGTACATTTCAGGGTATAATGCAATATGGTATTATACATTGGGGAAATTGTACTAAGACAAATATGCAAAGACTATTTATAATACAAAAACAAGCAATTAGTGTCATATCGGGTAATAAATTTAGAGACTCGTGCAAACCGGAATTTAAAAAACATTATATCCTAACCATATATGGTGTTTATATTTATGAATCTATCATGTTTGTCTATAAAAACAACATTGCTTTAATTTTTTACAAGACAACCATAGTTATAATACTAGAAACAAAAACATAATTAAAATCACTAATGCCGCTGAAACTTATGTTTATGCCATGTAGGTTTTTTAACAAGCTTCCAGACAACATTAGAAGCATAAATAACACACATATGTTTAAAACAAAATTGAAAACTTTGCTTGTTGATAAAGTGCTTTACTTCCTAGATGAGTTTTTTATATAAATTAATTTGAATCTATTTATTTCTTTTTATTTGTGAATGTAACTTATTGTCGGTTTTATTAATACTATTGTACTATTTTATTTTTTTTGTGAGTATATATGTTGCATGCATGTGTATGCACATATATACATCTTTTTGTGTAGACACTATTTTTGTAAATTAAATATTATATGTATTTTTTGTAAATATTATTTACTGAATAAAGTTATATTATTATTATACAGGGTGTTTAAAACATATTGTAAAATATTTAAAGAGGTAATAGTATGAATCAATATTTGCAAAAAGTAACAGTTTCAGAGATATGAAATGTTTTTTTTAATTTTTTTTTTTAAACTTGCAATTTTTTACCATACCTGATAGTTTGTGAAATAACTATTAAGTATTTCATTGCTGCTGAGAATAATAGCTAAGATAGAAATGTGCTTTTCTTGTTTGGAGAATTCTCCACAATCAGGTGCTTTATCCGTACCATGGACAACGAGTGCAGGCCTTAACTCTACTTGATCATCAAGCACGTATTGTTTTTTTGTCGCTGGTTTCTACGCAATGATGCTGAACACTTCCGTTTTCTTGCCAATGTTTTTTTTACGGATAAAACCAGGTTCACCCAAAATGGAGTTGCTAAATGTTTCTAGGTTTTATTTTTTACCAAACCGATTAACAGGCGCTGTTTACCTAAACTTTTTACAGAACACAATGTATAATCTATTGACCAAAAGCAACAAATGTGGTTTTAGCATGATGGTTCTCCAGCTCATTTTTTGATTGCCGTTAGAAAGCGTTTACATCAAACTTTTCCACGTAAATTGGTAGAAAGTAGCGGACCTGTTTTATGGCCTAATTTAAACCTTCAAAATTTTTTTTTGGGAGTATTTGAAAACATTGGTCTTTGGTACTCCTGTAAATAGCCTCAAAGTGCTGCAGCACCAAATTATTTAAAAATTGAAACAAATTCAAGCTTATAAAAGAGGGCACTTTTAACATCTTATGTAACTTTGTTCTTTGTTATTATTAGAAAAAAAAGAAACTTTCGTATCTCCAAAACCGTTACTTTAGACTCATGTTTATTAAGACTTTTTGGTTTATACTGGTTTATACTATTACTTCTTTAAATATTTTATAATCTTTTTTTAACACCCTATATACAAGTTATCTGGCAACACTTGTGTGTGTTTATTAGGTTAGGTTAGGTTAGGATAGGTTTGCTATTAGAAAGTAGACTGATAAGTTTTGTAAGCTTACCTTTTTTTAGTAATCACTTGTTTTCTATACTTTTGTATTCACTTAATCAGATATTAAAATAATCAGTAACAAAACAAGTGCCAACAGCATTTGTCTGTATTAATACATGTAACATTATAGGTTAGTCAGTCTAGACTACTCGTACGCGAGGTCATATTTGTGCTACTTTTAAAATCTTTTCCTATATTTTGTGTGTATTCCGTTTTAAAACTTCTTGCGTTGTGTCTTAATGTAAATTTGTTTTTTTAATAAACATTTTGTTTAGCAAATTTTAGCTATTTATTGATTTTGCATGTAGTCTGTTAAGAAAAATTGTTTAGAATAACTGAATTGTTTACTTTGTCAAGGTTTAATTGTTTTAAAAACTTTCTTCTGTTCCATAAGTGACGTACTTGACTTAGTATCAGCACAGTTTGTGTTTATATTATTTTGTTTTAATCCTTCCTCATGATAATGGTTTATATACTTAATCTTTTGTTCACTTAAATTAAAAATGTTCATTTTCTAGCATCAAAACCTACCTAACTCGGCGCGCATCATTTAATATTAAATGTAATATTAAAATCAGTCTCGTATCAGACGACTCTTACTCTTTTTTAAGTTTTTTTATAGAGTACTTAGAGTAAGTATTCAAATAAAATATACCTTAACACGTACAATATGTTGAATAAAAAATCCAAAAAATCACCGTAAGTGAAATAAATCTTGATATAAAAAATATTTTGTTGCTATTGTTATTTGACATTCCCACGGATATCAGGTAGTGATACTCTAACAATATTATCTTCAATGATTAAAATACATTTAAAATAAAATTATATTTCACTAAAATTAAATGTATCTAATTACTTTTTCTAATTGTAATACAATTAAATTAGATTAATTATTTTAATCTATATCAATTATCAATTAATTAAAAACCAATATTGTAGAACAATTTTATTACAATTAAAAAAATATATATCAGGCCCATTACCAATCAAATTGGTATCTAATTAAATCAATCATCATTAAAATCTAGAGTTGGGCCGTTAGCATTACCTATCTTTCGGCGTCATAACGATGTAAATAGCATATTCAATCAATTAATGTTGATTTTATAGGACCAGATATGATATGTGGAGCATCTAATGGTAATAAATTATATTGCCCATTTTATGCGGCACAGTTAAGATATATAATTAAAAATAAAAATGAGATAGATAAAGTATTATGAAGACATTAATTCCCGGGCATATAAATGATTATCGCATCAGTTTTAAAATCGACCGTTTTATTTGTGTTGTTTTGTGATCCGTTCTCACGCTGTATTATTCTCAAATGTATGCTTATGAAACACAGGTGCAGAACTAACGTGGCATTTATGCACGGGGAAAAACTAGTCGATATTGCTTATTTTATGTACAACATAAAAGGTAAATAATTATATCGCTGTGGCAAATTGAAATTCCATACTGTCTCATATTATTTCTATTTTATAATGTCTTCGATTATTAATAAAAAAATTCTATTAAAGGACGCAATAAAAAAACATTATGTAAAGGGCACTTATTCAACAGTATGTCTAATTTATAATATTGCAGTAATATACTAGGAAAAAAAATGTACCTAGTAGGATAACAATAAACCGCAACATAACTAATTCTGATTTATGAGTAGTTTTGTTGATTTATTTGCAGAAAATAAGTATTAGTAATAGGTAGAAAAAAAAATTACTATTAAAATTTCAATTTATTAAGAATCATATAAAGCTGGATTTTTAATCGATAATAAAATAGATGTTATTAAAAATTATCTGCGAGAACTATATGCAACTCAAATTACTTTAATTAAAATAAAGCTTGATTAGCTTAATACAACATATCTATATCTACAATTTTACTTTATCCTAGATACTATTTAGATTTAATTTCTACAAAAAATATCGGATTAATTTTTACCATCTATCAAAAATTAATAAGATTGTATAATTATATAAAGAAACGCGGATTATTTTCTTTTAATAAATTTAGAAATTTTATAATACTTGTTTATTATAAAAACTTATTTTTTTACGCAAAACATATCGTTAAATTGCGCAAGCAGCATCAAAAGCCACCATGCAGATTCTGTATAAACAATTCAGGGTTTGCAGACTTGCTTGAGTTATAATCACTATTTTGTTATAAGTCTGTTGGCTCTTGCCGCTAGACTCGTATATGGAGGCATTGTTTAAAGGTACTGCTTTGTCTTGTGATTATCATTTGACTTTTTTGTTCTTTTTAGGTATATTTCATAATATATTGCCCTATGTTTTCTAAAATTACTTAAGAACCTATATCTATATTGTTCAAAAATTTGATAATAACGTAGTCGGTTGCTTTATAATTTTTTTCTAAGAATTTATAAACTTAATATTTACAAGAATATACCTTTTAAAGTTTGACTGACATCTTTTTTTTGTCTTAGCTTTTGAGCAGTTCTTGGAGCAGGTGTATGTTTTGGATGCGTCGTTCCAACTCATCTCAGACATGTTTTATGGGTTTCATGTTTAGGCTGAAAGCTGGCTAATCAAACCGCAAAATTCTCACTTCATCCAGATAATTTCTGACAACTATAGCTACATAAGGTCTTGCATTATCTTGCATGAAAATGCCGCGTTCGTTCATAGTTGACATGAAAGGCATAACATGATCTTTAAAAACCTCCATAATGTATCAGTGAGCTGTCAGGGAA
Organism: Tachinus rufipes; assembly: GCA_963932245.1. Lineage (NCBI taxonomy): Eukaryota > Metazoa > Arthropoda > Insecta > Coleoptera > Staphylinidae > Tachinus > Tachinus rufipes. Next base: position 93,554,104 of record OZ010743.1, read on the forward strand.
CCATTCTCTAAAAGACCAAGTTTGTGCGTGGTTTGGTAGAAATTTTTGCCCAAACCATAACCGACCTACCGCCAAATGGAAGTCGCTCATCAATACAAACTGAAACGTATCTTTTTCTGCGTCTTCTTCACACTTTCGAACGTCCGTTTGATCCATTGAAGCAAAAGCGTGACTTATCTGAAAACAGTACCCTGCTTCAGCCCTCACCTTTTCCTAACGGTCCATTTACTAACATTTACTTCTCTAACTTTATGGAGTTGATTTCGTAGATAAACTGTAGAAGCTGTTTTATTCCGCAAACTTGTAAACACCAAAAAACATTCATCTCTAATCGTAGTGATTTTTTGTCGCCCAGTACCTAGTCTTCTGGTTATCAGGCCAGTAACCAAGTAACGCTGATACACCTTTTGTACAGCCAAAGGCTTTTATCAACAACCCTTGCAGTTTCACGTTTTTATCACCCATCTTCAATCGACTATAGACCTTGCCGCAACAATAGGGCTTAAAGGTATTATGACTTGTTAAGTACAAGTATAATACATCGTGTGAGTAACAAGTTTTGCAGAGAAAAATCAACATTAAGTAAAAAAACCACAACAAAATTTAGGTTTTCAATTAAAGCGAAATGGATGCTGTTTTAGTAACCTTTATTGTTTGCTTGCCAGTACATTACCTAGTAATACTTTAATACATTTAAGAATAACTTTGGTGCAGTTTAAATATATTTTGGAACGTCTAAATCATTTTAGACATAGTTGAGTTAGTAACACTTGAGATAAATTTAAATTTTATTAAAAGAACTTAATAGCTCAGTACATCCAGCAACAGCTTGGAACACATTAGTAGTTGAGACTCAGTTCTGGTACACCTTGAAACACATTAGAACAATTCCTAATACATCAAATAAGTTTAAAATTAATTATAAGTAGCTTACTTAGTTTGAAAACATTAAAACAGATTTATTTTAATCAAAAATGCACTTAGTACACCCAGGAAAAGCATGAAATCTTTCAAGTGTAGTTGAAACAATTTCTGTACATCTAATTTAAACTGAAATAGCTCAATACACTCACGAAAGTTTGCAACATTTTATGAGTACTTGGGAAAAGTTTTGATACATCTTGGTACACTTTAGATCAATTTTTAATACATCAAAAAAGTTTTAATATAGCTTCTCAATATTTTCAGTTGGGGCTCAAAAATCTTAGCTACGCCACTGCTTCTATTATTTTTCAATCATTCATTAAAATTTAAATAAATTTAGATAGATTGTAAATAACTTGTATCTCACATTAACAAGCTGAAAAAGCTTAACCTATGTATTTTATAGATTATTCTATTACCCTCGCATTGCTATGTGTGAGTCACACAAAAATTAGGTTACTAATAAAGCTGTATTACTATTGCTAATTAATAATGTTAACTGTCATGTCACAGGTTATAAAAATAAGTTTTTTTGATTAAAACTAATATGTAGTACATAAATAATATTGGTTTTGTACATAGTAAATACACGTATTAATATTGCATATTTAATCAAAGTATTGTAGCAATGGATTTATTTAGCCAAAACATGATTAATAACCGGCTTTATATTGCGAATGCGATTTTGACATGTTATTCTATATAACTTTTCAATATGTTTGTTTATTTGGTGGCTGATTAATTGTCGAATGAGAATTTTCCAGATAATTATGGTGCAGCAGTGCACGTGCATTTAATTATTTCGCGCGAATTTCAACAAAATACTGACTCATGGAAATATAAATTGACGAACATGTTGTTGTACACATACATCACCATACAATAAGAACAGTAAAATGTATAACCGGCACATATTATTATTTTTTTTACATTTGCATAAATACCTGGAATCACATCAAAACGCTTATTATTAAGTCACTGACTAACATTGCATTGTATTACGAATGTGCATGCGGAATTATTAAGCGGATTATCCGTTCTGAACTCTACAATCAATTCATACCATTGTCGGTTAATTGAAATGTATTTACGCATGTAATACTGCAAGCAAGCAGTGTTGCCATGAATTGGATCATACCTACACAAAAATCCGATTAAAAACACATAAAAAAATGTATTGTAGGATTTCTAATTAAAATTTCAAAAATGATTAGCAAACATGAAATTTAAACTTTTATTAACTTAAGTTGCATATTTTACGTTAAGCAGATAGTTGTAATGGCAAGTTATGTGCTTACGTATTCGTACATTTCATTCATTTTAATCATTCAAATATGAAATGCGTAATTTAGTAAGCTATGAATTGTTTTAATAATATGATATATTATTTTCTATATTTCATAGCGGATAATATATAAAAAAAAGCTAATATACCAAAGGTATTTTAATTAAATGCACATTCTTAGTAATATTTAATTAGCTATTTAGCTTTAAGTTTATCTTAAACAAGATCGATAATGATGCTTTTATACCACATAATTAAAAAAAGATTAATTTAAAACATTTTAGAAAAATATTTTTTTTATATCTACATATATTATTTAAAAGATAATTGACATCTGAAAACTACCTTTCGTATCTACAGAATGCAATTTTTGCTTTTTTGTTACTTTTTGTTTATGAAAAAAATAATTTAAAGTAGTCATTCTGGAACAGTTTTCTAAAATTAAAAAAAACTAATAAATGTTATATTGCATTTTTTTTATTTTGTTTTGTCATTACATAGTAACTATTCAAGTTACTATATAATGACAGAAATTAAATACTTTGGATATATTACAAACTTAAATTATGCGTTGACAATAGTTCTTGAATATTTAACTAAGTACATTGTATAAGATAAACTGCTTGTTGCATATAATAATTGCAAATGGTTCTCGAGAACTATTTTTGAATCTCAAATACTATACCTTTTTTGTAAAACTATAATACTTGAATTTAACATTTACAACATTTATTAAAATTCTGACAAGTAGATACAATCAATGTATGCAAGATTGACTGCCGTGATAGACTTTTTGACGATTAATGTCAAAAACTTAATTTGATAAAAATAACATATAGAGAGTGTCCCATAACGTTCATAGCTTAAGAAAGTGTTATTAAGCTAAGGACATTCTCAACATTTTGTCTATTGACGAGACTATCTTTAGTAGAAATGGTATTATGGAGTTGTTGGATTAAATTTACGCAGCGCCAGATTTTGTATTGAAGCCGCAAAAGATAATTTTGTAAATACAAGTTAAATAAATTTCATTTTACATTTTAATAATAGCCGTAGATCTGTTGGGAAACATTTTTGTACATTTTATTAAACAACTCTAAATAATTTCAATAACGCCTTTTTAAACTATGAACTTTCAATTATTGTTGGATGTAGGCCCCTATGTTTTTCTGCTTTGTGCTTTTCTTACTAATTGTTTTCTGGCTACTTTTTTATGTTGTCTTTCCATCGCGTTTGTGGTATTTCTCTACTTTGCAGTGTTTTTGTTGTCTCTATTGAATTGCTTTGTGTGTCCACCTTTCTGAAATTTCTTGGGGCTTGTTTGACCTATTTCTATTACTGACTTGCAATACGCTCCATGATATCTGTTACGTTTTAATTTCTGTATTCTTATTTTGATTTTAGATATATTCCTAGTAACTTACGGGCGGTCTTCTTTGTGATGGTTATTAAGTTATACACTTTATATTTCAGACTCCTGGAAATATCTTTATATTTAAGTATAAAGTTTTCTTGCCAAAGAAGGCCCACATTGGCTGTATCAAATATGTTACTTTTGCTTTTTGGTTTTCTTTGCCAAGTTTAATAGTGTAGCCAAAATGTAGTTTATAACATTTTTTATTATGCATTGTCTAGAGATTTGCCGTCTATTTTAATGTAGTTTTATTGTAGAGTTTTAAACACATTTTCAAGTGCTAGTGTGAATAGTTTTGGCAACGTTGTTTCCCTTGCTTGACTTCTCTATCAAAATGAGTTCTTTGTCGAATTTTATATCAACGGTGGCGTCTTTATATATGTCTCTGATGATCTCAGGAGTTCTGAAACTATTTTGGAAACCTGCCTGCTCATTTGACTGATATAGCCCTAGTTTGTTATAATTTTTGTAAAAATATTATGTAGCTGTGATAAAAGACTTTTGCGACGATAAATTTCCATGTTTGTATTGTCTGTATCATTTACGCATTTTTCTATGTTTTGGGTATTTTGCTTTCCGTTAGATATTAATTTAGTAGTATTATAAGCGCTTTTTCAAAAGTGGTTCCACTTAGTTTTTTCATTTGGTTGTTATTTAGTCATCTATTGGCGCTTTTTTATTTTTTATTTGGTTAAATGCGTGTTTGATTTCTAAAGCTGTAATTTTTTGTCTTCTGAACTTGCAATTAAGATGGTCCTGAATTTTATTATTGAGATTGGATATAGTCAATGTGTACAGTTTTTTTATAAAATGTAGTAATAGCTAGTGCAATGTCTGTTTTATTAAATACAATAGTTTCTTTTTGGTTTCTTATTTTGAAAATGTTTTGTTTTCTTTTAATAGTTTTGATTTTAGGATTTTATATTTTTGTTGTTTTTGATGGATTGGAGGATTTAGTTGGTTCTATATGTTTTTAGATTGTTTCGTATTTGCTTTTCACTATTTTGTTTAGGTCTTTGTATTCTGTGTTTTGATAAGTTTTCCTTTTTGCATTTAGTGCTTTTTGGTATTTCTCTTGTTTTAGTATTAGTGTGTCTAATGTTAGGGATTTAGTTTTAATCTTATTCATCTTTATTATTTCTGTTCTTGTATTAAGCTTAAAGGCTTCTGGTGTTAAATCTGTTTAGTACGAACAAGTTTGTACATACTGTTTTGTCGTTGCATAGTACATAACCTATTTCGTATAACGTGTGACTATTTGGATGTCTACAAGTCCATCTTTCTCATTCTGTTTCTTAAAGAAGGTATCTAATTAAAACTCCATTTCCCTATTTAGAAATCTGGTTATAGTACCTCCTTTTTTGTTTCTAGTTCTTAACCCACAGTTTTCTATCTGAGTCTTGTATCTTTCTTTTCCTTAGGTTAGCATTTAAGTGTCTTGTTATTTTGGTGTAGTTAAGGTTTTTTTGATTTTTGACGGTTGTGATATTTTTGTATAATTCTTCTATATATATTAGTTGAATTTGTTATTTATTTTAAGGACTAGATAGATTAGTCTTACTGCGTTATTTTTGTTTACTAAATGTTTAACTTTGCAATTCACAATGAGAGAAAGCTACACCGTTGTTTTTGTAGTAAGTATAGCATCACGTTTTTGCCGTAGAAGCCGCCGGCTGGTTTCCTAAAACAAATAAAGTATATATTATGATTTAAGGTAGGCAACCAAGGTAACTGTTGGAAGCTATTGAAGATGTGACATAGGCAACCCAACAAACACAATAATTAATCCGGTAGCCTGACATTGAGGATTGTGTTATGAATATTTATAATTGTACTCACACTAATTAAGTCAGTGTGAGGGTGTTAAATGTTAGTTGCATATATCCTAATTAGCTTTAGTTAGTGATTAATTATTTTGTCTATTTTACCTCTGGAAGGCTTTTTTTTGGTGTATTTTGAAATAAGAAATTATTAGCATATATGTGGGACTATAATAGTATGATTATTACACGGAGATAGGTGGAATTATGTGATGTTAGTATTGGCGGTTACGAGTAGGGTTATTTTCTCTCGGAGTAAAATTGAAACTAGTTTTGGAGTTAATTTTAGAGATAAATGTTGTTAGATCTTACTCGGGGAATGGCTTTATTGCTATGTAGGGAATGGGGGGAATGTTTTAAGAGATTTTACGATTGAATGTTTTGTTTGTTATTGGTTAGAGGTTATGTAGATTGGGAGAGTACAGGATTGATTGAATGAGTACTGGGAACTAACAAATGGTAATTTTTAAAATTGTACTTAATTAAATTTTAATTAATCCAAATGTTGATAACTTCACTGTCACCCACCATGTTGTTTACACTTGACACTTTTGGGAACATGTAATATTTCACGGTTGGCAACATTGACTGTTGGTTTAGAGTATCCATGTGAAACTTTAACATGGAGGTTCTTTCACATCCGGTGCATGAAGTGTAGTGGTGTGTTTGCTGTTTATTGAATACCGACAAGACGGGGGTAACCTCACGGCTTGTGGCCATTTTATGGTATGTACCAGTGAATATTTGACGAGTTAAGTGCTGTATAGAACGCACCCGCTAACTATTGGAAATAACCCACAATTATTCGCAGACCAAAGGTCACTTCAAAAGAAAACTTGCACTATTAGCTGCTTATTGTACCTTGGGCGTATGACCTAACCCAAACTTGTTTTTATATGTTTAATGTTTTATGTTTTAAGTTATTAAATATAGATATATGTGTGCCACACTTTTCAAGCAGAGCACCTACTATTATTTTATTTATATTTTTGTTTTTTTGGAGAGCGGATTTATAGGAATAAGTGCGTTCGAGCTTTTCCCACGGAGACCGGTATCACCGAGAGTCTACAATAGTAACAAGTTCGTGGCGATCACAATTATACCCGCCCGTCTTTGCTAAGCCAGTAGGCACTCTCAGTTGACTAAACCACCCTAGTTCCCCCATCCTCCTCTAAGTAGTGAGAAATCTCGCCACATTAGTTTCTGAGTTTTTCTTATATAAAATGTTTTTGGATTTAAGGGTGGTACGTTTTTTTCTCTTCTTGTTTTGCATAATCCAACTATGTTTTATTTTATTTTTATAGTTCTTGTCCGAACTCTTCTAGATTGTTGTTTGTGCTCATTGTTTTGATGTTTTATGTTGCAATGTATAATGCGTGTGTGTTATTAGAGTTAGTTGACTGTTTGCCTTTCCCAGAATCCATGAGGCAAGTTCTTGTTGTTGTCGGGGTAGAAATGTTAATTTTAAGTTTTACGTATCTGGTGTAGTTTTGTTTTGGAGTTTAACATTTCATGCTTGGTGTAGACGGTTTTGGCATTAAAACGCCACTTTTGCCCCGTTGGTTGACAAATTTTAAGAAATACATTTCCTTACTTACTGATGTAACGGTTATTCCACCGTGTCTTTGTCGCCAGAACCTTGTTCGTTATGTAGCAGCGGGCAATACGTGCTGGAGAGGTTAACGTTTAGGCCGTTTTGATGTTGCTACCAACACCCTTACCCACCGAATGTTAATTGATAATAAAATTTTCTATAGTAGTTTTAATTTCAAGCTAGAGCACAAAAAAATAGATGTCATTTTTACATATTAACATCCATGCATTGTCGGTCAACTAATCTATGCTGTAAAACATATTCTTGGTATTGAATATAACATTTATGACATATAGTATTAATAGAGAATCCAAATAGCAAGGTAACGGTTTGTTACTTCATATATACTGTTTTTGATTTAAAAAACTGTTACGCCTGTTAGATGAAATATTTGACAGTGAAATTTGATAGTAATAATTGCTCTCATATAATTAATAAAAAAGATGATATATTATATGTAAAATAGACTCTCAATGCTAATTTGTATGGCATTAATATAGTTAAAATCTATTCAATGTATGTTGCAATCCAGTCTGTTTAGGATCAAGACCAGATCATAAAACTAAGTCAACAAGAATCAAAGTCGGTGCGAGCCGACAGACCTGTTTGCAAACAATATACATTCGGATCAATCAATTCACTAAAATTATTTGTTCAAATCAAACGAATCGATTACGAACAACACATTTTGCATATTTTATGCAAAAACTATTGTACAACATAGTCGACAGGAACATGCAAGACAAGGCGCAAAAGGTCCGATCACTACACCAACACCAATATGCTTACCATATAGAAATATCATGCATAGTAGCCTTACACCAGCTAATTAGCAAATGTTCTTTTGTCAAACAATGGGTCAACTTCAACTTTATGCTCAAGAACCGGTCTGTAACAATAACATTATATGGAAAAACTGTAGGATCTAAAGTTTCCAGCGGGTGCTCACAGGGGGTGTATTTTTACCCATACTGTAGTGCTTAGTCATGGACGACTTACTACAGGTATTCAGTAACACATTTTTGCCCTATACTAAAAAAACCGTGTCAAACATAATACAGAATTCATTAAATATTTTAAAAAATAACGCTAAAAACTTATCAGTGAACCCAAGCAAAACGACAATTGTACCGTTTACATAGACCTAAAAAACCTAAGGATATATGAAACAAACACTTAAATAATATAACTACAAAAGCAATTCGGCTGTTCTTTGCAACCAAAATTCAAGTTGGACGTACATGAAGATTTACACTTTCTACGACCAAATAGTTAAGACTCATTATCATATACGGAGCGATTGTATGAGCGAAAACTACTCCTATGTATGTAAGAAATTTGATTTTATAACACAGCAAAACAAAAGATACTGGGAACAGTTAAAAACATTTCTTGGTGCACAAATAGGGCCAAAAATCAAAAGGACACCTAGAATTTGCAAAAGACAAACAGCAAACTTTGCTACCCTTGGGCAAAGAAGTTTTCCAGACAGAGGTGGCTGCCATTAAGTAAGCGGCCACAGACATGACTAAAACCTGACAAACCGATAACAATCATGTCAAATAGTTAAACGGCATTATAAATCCTGCAATTGCCAATAAAAAAATCCAAACTGGTGATCAAAAAATACAAATAAATTTCTTAGCAAATTAACTTAACAAAAAAGAAAACAAAAGGGCCATTTACTGGATTAGAAGTTGTTTTTAGATGTCCATATAGGACAGGTAAATAAATAATAGTTTGCAGCAAACTTGAGGCAGAACACAGCAACCTGTAGAAGAGTTGTAAGGAATTCAAGAACATAAGTGACTGGACCATTGCATAATACCACAACAGTGGTAAAAGACTCTTACTTAAATAACCAATTGATCCTCATACCATCATCTCGCGTGTAAATGCTATATGTCTTTTTAAAGCAAATTGCAAATTCCTTTGTTTTGCTCAGCGACGTTTAACCATCTTAAACTATCATGGGTATACAAACAAAATTTTGATTTGTTGCTAAAAATATGCCATATTCCAGATAGCACTTTTTATGAGGAGTTAAGAACAAACATAGAAAACGGTAGTACGACTTAAAACCAAATATTGTTAATAACAGATGATAAAATAAGTATTTTCTTCTTTGTGTTGCATTTATTGTAATTACGTAATTACATAGTATTAAATTTAAAAAACTATTAGAGAAAATAGAAAACTGTCAAATACCCGAATTATACATGTATTTGATTTTCTCTCAATATATATTAGGGCTTGTATATACTACCTGCCAAGAGTTAAAAAACACCAAGAACGCAAAGCCCAATTATTATTAAATTATTGTGTTATGGGTGATCCATTTATTGGGTAATTTTTATAATCATACAAATGAACCGTTTTGTTCATTTATTTTTTAAAGATTATCTTTACAAATGTTGGCTGTAATACGGCTAACATGGTTCATTTATTTGATGACGCGTATTTTAAGTGGTATTTGGCAAATGACGAACGTAATGTTAGACTCTAATTCTCCAATTGTAGTCGGCTTATCTATGTAGACTTTGAACTATACGTAATCCCAAAAGAAAAACCTAGATGTGCATTACATGATCTAAGCGGCCAATTTACCGGTCCGAGGCGTGAAATTCACTGTTCACCAAATTGTTCTTGCAATAAAGCCATGGTTTTATAGACTATGTGGCAAGTTGCGCCGTATTTTTAAAACCAAATGTCGTTGAAATTACCGGTTTTGATTCTAGGCAGTAAATAGTCTGTTATCATTGTGCGATAACGGGCGCCATTTACAGTTACGTTCTGGCCGGTTTTATTTTTAAAGAATCTCATAAACTACACCAAACCGTTATTTTGTTTAAATGTAATGGCAGCTCCTGATTTTTTTCTGGTTACTCTTTATCTCAAATACGGCAATTTTGCTTATTGACGTAGCCATTAAGCCAGTAATGAGCCTTATTGCTGAACAAAATTTTGGTCAAAAACAGTAGATCTTTTTAAAGTTTTTCAAGAGCCCAATGCCTTAAATGGTGACAATTTGGAAAGTCGGCCGGCTTCAAATCTTGCAAGAGTTAAATTTTGTATGCTTTTAAACTTTTACGTAAAATACGTTAACTTGTTCTATAAGACAAGCCAAACTGTTGAGAATGGCGCCAAATCAATTTATCACGGTCATCGCGTACACTCTCAGCTATCGTTGCTATATTTTTTTCACTGCGTGCCAAATAGACCACATTTGGTCGCGTATTATCTAATAATAAATATTGAATTTTAAATTTTTCAATGGTATAGCAAATTGTGCGTTTGGTAGGCCAGTTATGTAATTTATAAGTTGCTCTGAGCGTACAAAACACTTTCTTCATGGAGCGTTAATACAGCTGAATAATTTGTTGACGCTGTGCCGGGCTAATTCTTTCTATGATAAAATGTCAAACATTACTGAACAAAGATAACATAACAGTTTGACTCAGCGCACGCTTTATCTACCATAAATCCCCTACTGATAAAAGTACCTCTAAATGAATCACCTATTATGTAAATTTTTCATACTAAGAAATGATAATAGAATAATTGTATTTTGTGTTGTTGATTTTTTAATTTTGTCTCAATATATAATTTTTACGGCTCGTATACCTGGTATATTTATTATTCAGAAACAATAATAACTACACACCTAAATTATGGAACGACACCAACGTTCATAAAAGTCAAACCGCGGTGGTTTAACTTTTATGATTGGACATTGGACTTAATATAAGAAGAGAATATAACATTATGCCATTCTTTTAAATCTATTACTTGTTACTTCCACTTTCTGCACTTTTACACAATTTCATTTGAAATTCAAAAAAAAAAAAAAAAAATTTAAATCTTTTCAAAAATGTAAGTTGTTATAAATACGGACAAAGAAGATTTTATAAGTCCTTACTTATTATATCTAAAATATCCCCTTTTGTGTAAGACATCATAACAACATGTAAATTACCAATTCAAGACTAGTCAAGCTATTGGCACACAAAATGTTATACAATACTATCAAGCTACACCGTGTTAGAAGCCAAAAATATGTTTTTTTCGGTTATTAATCTCTCAATTTCTTCTTAAAAATCCTGTGCACTAAACTGTTAGGATTTGATTTGAATTAAAATTACATGATACAAAAGCTTTTTACTTTTCTTTCCAAAATTTATGATCTAATTTGTTCAAAATTAAAGATCTTAATTACATATTGCGCGCTGCATATGTCAAAACAAATAACTATAAACTATGTACTTACTAGAACTGTCACGGCAAGTAAGAAAGTGTGCAAATAACAGACAAAAACTTTATTACTAAAAATCAATTTTAATTATTATTACCTATTGGTAGTTTTTGTTTATAATTATCTACAATGTTGTAAGTTGCTATAGTACTGTATTAGTTTAAGAATTTATGATCTGCTTAGAAAGAATCTATAATGCAGACAATGAAAGCAGGGTAGCCAGTATTCTGCACAAGTTGCTTGCTAAAAATACAACCAGATATTACCCAAATCGCTCAATTTGTAAATATGTTTATACATTTTTGTGGGTAAATTCATCTCTTCTCTCTTACTCTTACTCCCAAGTAGCGTTTTATACGTACGCGCTCGGCTCGATCATGACAAAACTAGCAAAAAACGACATATACCCTTATTTATGCTGTTCCGATAACGTATTTTTCGTTTTTATTAAATAAAATAATTCTTTTCCTGTTTTTATTGCTACAATAATATATCCAGTTTTTTTTTACATCAAATGAATAAAAATATGATTGAAGTTCTTAAAAAGTTGTTCATAGAGTACAAATATATAAAAGTTCTCTAAAACCCCTTTAAAATTTTTGATTGCTCAAATGAGGGCCTACCCAAAAATCAATTTTTTATTGCAATTTTGCTTTTTACATTGCCTAATTTGCAATATATCGCTCATACAACCTAACCTAACCTAACCTAACCTAACCTAACCTAACCTAACCTAAGATGAAAGTTTCAACAAATATTAAAAAAACGATTTGCTTACATTTTCTGGAAAATTTGATGAATAAATTGATTAAGAGAGATGATAAACAAGCTTATATTGAGCTATGTTGTTAAACTATTGTATACTAAACTCTACGCGCCTGAAATCTAAGTTTTACTGTAGTACAAAATAGTTGCTTAGTGAGTTATTGAGAAAAAAACTATTAAAATAATTTAAAAAACTTATATTAGAGAATGAATAATATTCTTTGAATTCTACGTTTCTGATTAAATAGTTTCACCTCTAAACTTGTAAATTTTAATCTATCAAATCGTCTCAAAACAAAGTTTTTTGTTATGTTTTCTAAATCATATTACTTATTTTAATCACATACACAGCTTTTAAATTAAGTTGATTCAGTAACGTAATTTTTATTACAAGAATTATGTTTGAGATCTGTGATTGGTTAAAAAGTGCAAACACATTATTTTGAAAAAAAAACGTCATAAAATTAATACTTTTAAAACTTTTACAACTGAACAAAAAAAAAACCTGAAATTATTACTTATTAAAAGATATTTATAAGTATATAAAATAAAGTATGTTGCATAACGACATTTATTAATTTAAAATAAAACACAATTTATTTGAACATTTTGGTTCGGATATTTGGCAAATCAGACTAACGTTGGAACACGGAAATAACTCATGTTTGCGTACGTTTTCTATCTCATTCAAATAATAATATGCTATAAAATTATAGTTGGCTCAAGTTAATAAGAAATCAAATTAATAAACATTACACAGAATACCAAACAGATATAAATCATAATACGTTCATAAGATATATAATTAATTGACTAATAATTAATGATTACTTCCTGTAGGTTGTAGGATACCGTAAATTCACCAGCAGTAATAATCTATTAAAATTATTAATTATATTATTTTCTAACACTGTAAATAGATACGCATGAGCCTTGAATAGTGAGATCAGATTCGTGTTAAATACACCTATGAATCCGCTGTTATCTCATACATTCTAGAACTTGGCAATTTACAATCATAAACACCTGGCATTTATTCATATAGCACAATTTTAATTTCCTCATTCTTCAGCCAGCCACTTCCTCCTACTAGACCTATAAATTCAATAGTTATAACCACACATGATATATCAAGGACTAATAATATATTATTTATTGTCATTCTATATTAAGTATCGAATTATGAACTTTTAACAACAATTATTAAATTAATGTTATACTGAGTCAATTTAAGTAATTATAAATTATTCATACATTACTATAATCATTCTTTACTCATCAAGTAATAATAGACAATATTATTACCATAAATTAATTCATAATTTCAATTGAGTGTAATAAAATTTAAAAAAAATAAACAAAATCATTTACTATCAACTTGTGTAATAATTATTTTATTACTTAATCTCATTATGTGACAATTTTCAATCCGTTTTCGGTACCATTTATAGGACTGACGTAGCTAACCGTTTTTGGAAAATGCACAAAGCGTGTGTATTTCATTAGGTGCATTTTATTTTGTGACAACTGTACAGAATATTTTATAAGGTAACCAACGTATAACTGAACTTCTAAATACGGATGAACCATATATGCAAAATCAAGATTTACTGCCAATATACAAGGAAATAGATAATCTATTATTGCTATTAGCTCTCCGCAATAATTATCTATTATTCTATGCAATTATTGTCAATTTATTTATGGTTAATTACGCAATTATAAAGCGAAGCTTGTTCTGTAATTAAAGCAACTTACAAATACGAGAAATATGTACATGACGTTGCTTTTATTGTAGATTGTAATTTGTGTCCATCAAATGCCTACTTCTGTAATTTTTTTTACATGATTACTATTACATTCAATTATATTGCTATTGATTTTATCAATAGTGCTTAATTAAAACTAAGCCAAAATCAATTAAATTTTAACAGATAATCAATGTAGTAAAAGGTAATTTACATGAATCATTAGGTCAAAAAATCCATTTTTTTATAATTGAATTCCATGTAGTCAGGCTTAATTTTAAAAAGTTTTGAGTGATTTATGTCTTCCCAGCAACTTGCAATTAACATTATCTCGCTAAAAAGATAATTATACTTGCAAAAAATAAATATTTTAAAATAAAACTTTTTATTCCAGATCTCTTCTTGTCTTAATGTGGGAAGTGTTTAATTAATTGTCCGTGAGTGTAATTTGAAGAAGTGCTTCGTCGTTATACGTGAAGCGTTTCGCCTCGCTCCCGCTCAGTAAGTTACTTAATTATATGCATAAATTATAATTTTAACGGCTTCATGAATGTTTCTCTTTATATTTCTGCATACATTACGTATGGAAGTCCAGAAGTAAATACTTGCGACTACTGCGGATGATTATTTTATATTTACGTCCGGCATCAATTAAAAAGATGAGGATTTAATTCATGAAGTGAGTGCTTTAATGGGATGAATCTTCCTGGTTTTAATTATGGCTGCAATTTGTTTGTAACAGAGTTGCGAATTAACATTGTAGAAAGTCTCTTCAAGATAATGATATAGTTTTATATTGGTGAATTGTGAAGAACTTGTTGATAAGTGGCAAGCCTTCTTCAAACAAAGAAAAAGAACCAAATATTTTATCAAATTCTTTAGTTATAGAGCTACTATACAAGCGTTCGAAATATTTCAGATCAAACTCATTTTCAAAAAGATACAATTGACAGATGATTAAGAAGAAATGGCTTATATTCGTTCAGACCTCAAAATGTACGACGATATGCCGCTACGAGTCAATTTTTGCCGATGGCTAACAAAGAACAATGGTCCACATTTTATTAAGAGTATTCTATAGAGTAATAATCTACTTTGACAGAGGTAGGCTTATAATTTGCCTAAATGGAAAAAAAAACTCTTATAGAATCCGTAGACGATCATATCAACAAGTATGGCCACTAAACATTTGGTGTGTTGACTTAATTTAGCGTATACCTTCAGTTTTAACAGAAAATTTAGCACTATCACAGTTCAATAAAGTTCTGTTAACAGAAGAATAAATTTTAGTGCTAAGATGATAGCGCGCTCTCACATTATGATATACAAGTTAAAAAAATCGTAAATCAAAACTATCTTAACATGTGGATTGGGACATTAAAACAACAGGATTTGCGCAGAGAAGAAAACCGGAAGGTATAACCATGCGTAAGTTATTCTTAAGGGCCACTTGTTGTGTTGAGAGCCAAACAACTCACTACGTCCTAAAAAAAAAAAAAAAAAAAAAACATGTAGATTGGAAAAGGTGGCTTTTAAAATTATTGAATAAAAATTCTTTGGATTTCTTTTTTTAGAGTTAATTAAAAAAAAATACTACTAACTTGTTGTCGTGCTTAAAAATGTCATAGCTTGCATTTACGCAGCGGTTGCGATAATTGCCAAAGACATACTGCAAAGGGTTTTTAATGTTAAATTGTGCAAATTTGCCTGAAAGTAAAATTCAAAAAAAATGTATAGATTTAATTTAATATTTGTTAACAAATGACAAATGAAAAAGTATTCAGTTTTAATTTTAATTTGTTTTGGTCTGCTGAATCGGATTTCAAGAGCACAAGCGTCATTTTTAAGACACTATGTATATTGGTAATAGACGGCTTAAATGCAGATTATGTGATTTATTGTTTTAATAATTTTTATGTATACTACTACTGGCAAGTATAAGGTTCTCCAATAAGAAATCCAACATAAATTTTTCAATTTTATTCAGTTGAAAAGCATGCCTTGATTCTTTGTCATATGCGATTTAAAATTATACATTAAAAGAAAATGATACAATACACGCTCCAACAATATACATAAAAAAAATTAAAATTTATTATAAACACGGCAAAAACTTTGCCGAGACAGATTGTAGAGTTTGTGGTGTTTATGGTCGGTATGAATACCTTTGCGCAAAGTGATTGTAATGTTAATCGCAAAATTTGAGCAAAATAGTCAAGTTGGTGATGTAAAATTGCTAGTTCAAACTCGTACTGTCAGGTCAACCCAAAAAATCTCAGCATGCAAGCTTATAAAGTGCAGTTGACGCAAGAATTAAAGCCGGTTAATCATAAATGACGCCGTTTTCTTTTTTGTGTGTTGTTTTTGTGTGTGTCGAGAAACCTCTTTACCCCCAACAAGATACTTTTTGGTGCGGTTTTTGAGACAACAAAGTCAAGAAACCTTACTTTTTGAAAACAACTAAGGTACTGCAAGTACAGTCAATGCGGATTGCACTGTAGTATGTTAATTAATTTTCTTTGGCTTAAATTGCACAATTTAATATTAATAAAATAATTGCAGTGTTGTACAAGAATTTTCCTTGGCGAATTATTTTGCAAAACTGGGACATAAATTAGCACCCCAAATTGTGCAATGTAGCTCCGCTTTTTTTGAGGCAACGTAAAAGAAAGAATAAATAATGCCATCAAACAATTCTAGCTTCTAAAAAGAATATGCAAGTTGTTATTCGCCAGATAAGTCTCAGTTGTACAAAAATGTCTTGCAAAATTAAAAAAAAAAAAATATTTATTGCAGGCAGAGTTGAGATGGGCATTTACTGGATATCATTTTCCACAAGTAATCGCAAAGTTTGTATTTTAACGGCTTCTAGAATAAAATATTTTTAAAAAATTGCCATAAAGTAAATAAAAATAAATAATGTGATAATGAGAAGCCAATAATACCAGCCCGGTTTTAATTTTTAAAAGTATTGTTTTATTTGTAGTAGTGAAAATGACAAAATACTGAAAAATAAAAAACCTAGTTTGGCAGAATGACTTTGGTCAATAGCCCTTTCATATTCATTAACCATGGTCGCAATGTAATAAATGTAAAATTATCTGTCTGTATATAATATGAATAAATATATTTACTGCTACTAAAAAACCTAACAAACGTGGTAAACTTACCAAACGCATCCTACAGTCCGGCAAGTTCATCTTAGTTTGATAAGAAGTATGCTAGTGCAGCAAAAACAAAAAAATCCTAAAGTTAGAAGGAAATAAAGTATGATCTTTTACAAAAACATTTGTTTAGATAGCAATATGTTTTTTACAAACTTCATGCTAATGTTGTAATACATTTAAGTCATTAATTAGTTTTGGATTGGCAATAATTTAAATAACTTTTTTTTAATAAAATCTAAAAAAAATAGTAGATTTTCTGATTTTTGTTTTCCATTTTTGGAAACAATATTCAATACAAAAACATATAATGGTTAATTCATTTAGAGGTACTTTTTTCAATAAGGATTTTATAACAGCTTAAGCGTGCGCATAGTAAAACTGCCATGGTCTACATAATTACCTTACCAAACGCACAATTTTCTGTACCATCAAAATATTTGAAACCCAATTTTCATGATTGGAAAATACGTAACGAAAAAGACCAGAATGTGTGTGAAGAAAATATAGCGGCGGTAGCTGAGAGTGTAAGCGATGACCGTGATGAATCATTTCGGCGCCGTTCTTTACATCTGGACTTGTTGTATGGAATAACTTGTTGTATTTTAAGTAAGAATTTTGGTTTAAAAACATACAAAATTCAACTTATGCAAATTTTGTTACGCCAATAGACACAATTTCCGTAGTTAAGCCAAAAAAAAAAATTAAAAAAGGTTTGCTTTTGAACCATTGCTATTACATTCAGGCAAAATAACAATTTGGTGTGGTTTATGGTCTGGTTTATTTGCTGCATGAAATTAAAATCAGTAATTTCGACAACATTTGGTTCTAATAAGACGGCACTTGCCACACAACCTGTAAAATCAAGGCTTTATTGCAAAAACAATTTAGTGAACACTTAATTTCACGCTTTAATCCGATGAATTCGTCGCTTAGATTATGGGATATCACACTTTTAGACTTTTTCCTTTGGGGTACGTAAAATACAAAATTTACATATATATGCCGGCTACGATTGAAAAATTGGAAAGCGTCAATGATACATTTAAATTTAAAATTACCAATATATTGACAAAGAATCCCAATCCAACAAAAGGTTTTCCAAGAAGAAAATGACCTTTATGTTAAAAAGTAAACAATGCTAAATTTTAGTTTTTAAGATTTAAAAGAACACGTGTTGCACTATCTTTGATAGGTAATATACTTAATAAGTATCATAGCTTCTGAGTCCCCAAAAAAGCAATTGAGACCACTTGCAAATTAGATTTTACGTAAAACTTTACATCAATATACTCTGTTCAATTTTAAATTTTTAATTAAACATATTTTATATTTATAACCTAAAATTGAGCATGGTTTACGTTTTTGCATAAAAATTACTTTCTGAGAAAACTTATTTTTTTTTAAACCAGCAAATGGTCCATAGACAACACAAAAAGTATGCAAAGCATGCATTTTACCATGGATGTAAAAAGCAATAAAAAAATAAAAAACAAAGAGATTCAAATAAGTCACAAATGTTAACAAACGCATAGCACAATTAAAATAGCAACGGATTGATTGAAAATGTGAACAGATAAAAATACCAGGCAAAAATTGGTTCTAAATAGCACAGGCCAAAGAAACATGGAAAACATTGAGAGAGACCTCTGACCAGGATTAAATGGAAAAGTAAAGAAAAAAAAACAAAAAATGAAACAACCTTTCTAATAACTTTATGTTTAATTTTTGTGAGATTTTTGCTGTAATATGTAGATTCTAAAAATATTAGCAAAAAGTAATAAAATTAATTAAAAAATGATTTGCTTTTACTATGTTTATCTTAGAATAGCAATAAATAAGGTTTAGGTTTGGTAATAATAGAAAAAAAAGTTTTAACTATAAAAGTAATACGTCAATAATTAGAACTTACTGGAATAGTTAAAATCTAGAGATTTAATAATTTCAAATCACTAAAAAGTCTATAACAAAGAAAATAAGTTAAGTAGGATTATGAAAACACAAACACTAATAAATGTTTGAGATGACAATTAGAACCTATTAGATTAAAGCAATCTAGCTTTTTTATTGCTTACCTTGGTTTTAGTAAAAAAAAAAGAAATCTATGTTCAAGGTGATAATAAACAGAATTTATACTCATTTTAAACCATCTTAGTAAAAAAAACTAAATAAGTGTGCTCCACAATCTACGGCTATATTTATTACAGTAAAACAACCCGAACTCATCAGTTTAAGTTGCCTTAATCCAAATTATTTTTAATAAAAAAACTTGCTTTTTTTAGGTTTTGTTTCTTATTAGAGATTAAAAATTATTGCAGCAATTTTGACTTTATTAGCCACTGTTCCAAATAGTTCATTTAATGTGAGGTTGAACCATTTAAAATTACCATTCAAATTACAAAACTAATAATAATACGTTTATTTCTTGCCTTTCGGCCTTGAAAATTACATTTACAAATACATTTACAACTTTTCAAAATAATAAAACTTAATCCTTATAAAATTAACACAATTAAGAACATTTTCTTCTCTGTTTGTCTATTTCTTTTCTTCGTTTTTTAACTGCCCTCATCCATTCTACCCCTCTTCCGTCCCCTTTCAATATCTCATTTTTTCCCATCTGTTCTTCTCTCGTTTTGTTACACTTTTTCAACATATGTTCTATAGTTTCCTAAGTCTCTCCGCACATTCTGAACATTTTCTAATCCTCTTCCATCCAAAATCTTGTCACTTGCTCTTCATTACCACATCTGAATCTTGCAATCATCTTTTTGTCATCTTTACTATATCTATCGCTCTCTAAGTACATTGGCAATTTACTTTCTATAATATGTTCATAGTTTGCGTTGAACCTAGACTCTCGCATTCTCCTTTCTTGCCTTTGTATATCTCTATCTCTTTCCATAATTTCGTACCATGTCTTTCTCCCAGATTTTCTCATTCTTTCAATTTCTTGGCTCGCATATCCATTTCTATTGTAATAATTTTCCCTAATCTCCCCTAGCTTTTCATTTCTTACTTTTTTTTATTTTTCATGCATTCTTGTAATATTTTGCATTCGTGTCTCTGTCTCATTCTTTCTTCATACTTCATTGCTCTTTTTCCTGCTTCTACTCTTTACTTATCTTTTTTGACTTCCTCCAGCACAATATACGCTGGAGTTTCTTTATTTAAACCTAGCACCCATCTCCAATATTTTACATGTATTGCTTCTAATTTTTCTTGTTCCTTTCATCCCCATATTTCTGACCCATACAATATCATACTCGTAACTAAACTATCAAACATAAACCCTTTTATTCTCATACATTCAAATTTTCTTTCACTTATTCCCCAAACTTGTCCCACTACTTTATTTGCTTTTCGAGTAATCTCTTTAATGTGCTCGCTCTCGGTGTTACTCGTACAAAAAACATATCCCAAATATTTAAAAGATTTTATTTCCGTAATACCTTGCCCATTTCATTTCCAGTCCTCCACTTTTTTTCTTCCACCCCCCTTTTTAAACACCATAATTTTTGTTTTTTCTACGTTAACTTCTAAGTTTTTTTTTTCTAAAATATTTTTCTAAACTTTTCATCATCTCTTTCATTTCCTTCGCTTCTTTTGCTAGTATTTCCATGTCGTCTGCGTATGCTAGCGACCACACTTTTTCTCTACCAACTATTACCCCTCCTGCTTGAGCCAACCTCAATTTTTTTTCTACTTCTACTATCTAGGTTGCAAATAAAATAGGACTCAATGAACAGCCCTGTCTTACTTCTTTTGTTGTTCAAAATCTTTCACTCATTTTTCCGTTAACACATACCCTACTTGCTGTCTCCTCATACTCGTCTTCCATTCTTCTTACCAGGTGCTCGCTAATTTCTTTCTCTCTCATACACTTCCACAGTTTCTCTCTATCCACACTATCAAATGCCGCCTTTAGATCCAGGAATATCGCATATACTTTCCCCTCTTTCTCTGTTATTTCCTTTTCCACAATATGATGTAAAATATATACGTTATCCATGGTACCTCTTCCCTTCCTGAAGCCGGCTTGCCCATCTGAAATTATTTCATTCATACTTAGTTCCTCATTCAACTTTTCTTCTAATATCATGGCGTAGATTTTGTATGCCGTACCCAGTAGTGTTATTCCCCTGTAGTTATTTACTAGCTTTTTGGATCCACTCTTGTGTATAGGGCATACAAGACCTTCTCTCCATTGACTCGGAAACCCTTCTCCCTTCCATACTCTGTTTATTAACTCACTCAATCTCTCAATCAGTTCTTCCGTACCATACAACCACGCTTTATTCTGTATCCCATCCATACCTGGCGCTTTCTTTTTCTTTAGTTTTTTTATCTTTTCCCATATTGCCTCCTTTGAAATTTCTTCCGCTTGGTGGATTGGCTCTTTTCTCTCTAGTTTTTTTTCTTTTTGATTTTCTCCTCCAAACAAACTTGAAAAATGTTCCTTCCACGCTTCCATTGGTATTTCCTCAATATCTCCCTGTTTTCTTCTTATTTCTTTGTTTATGTATTTCCATGCTTCTGCTTACGTCTTCATTTTTTTAATTTCTATTTCATCATTTTTTATAAATTCACTTTTAGCTTTTTTACATTGATTTTTGTAAGCCTTTTGTTTTTTCATATATTCTTCTTTTGTGCTTTTGTTGTTTCTCCAGTGCCTTAACATCTTTCTGGCTTCTTGTTTTTTCTTAGTACATTCGCTGTTCCACCATTTGCTCTTTTTCATTTTTTCTTCTTTTCTTGTATATGGTTTTTTTACTACCGCATCTCCAATTGTTTCCTCTAATTCCCTCATTATCTATTCAACATTTCTTTCGTTTTCTCTAATTTTTCTCATATTTTTTTGTACATTATCACACTTTCTTCCGTCCATGTTATCCTTTCTTTACTTTTTTCTTCATTTTCCTGTCTTCTTACAGTTTTCCCAGTTAAGTTGAGTTCTAATGGCTGGTGGTCTAACTCAACTCTTATTCCTACTTTAAGATTGTCTATCTCTTCCCACGCCTCCTCATTTACAACTACGTAGTCTATTACTGATTGCCCGTTTATCCCTATATAAGTAAATTCTCCCTCTTCATCTCTTGTGATGTTTCCCTTTAAAATGTCCCAACCTCTCTCCTCTATCATTTCTATCATTTCTTTTCTTTCTCTATTTTCTGTGGTATCTTTTGATTCTCTGTTTCTTGTGTCCTCGTGTTTGATTTTGTCTCCCTTCTTTCCAATTCTTGCGTTGAAGTTCCCTCTTATAATCAATTTTCTTTCTTCAGTTTCTGGTATTAGCGTATCTAACTTTTGTCTAGTGTTTTTCATGCCTCTACTATATACTGTTATTGCTTTATATTTTTCTCCGCCCCTCAAAAAGTTTCATTCTTGTATTCCCTCCATTTCAATAACATCATCCTCTTCTTGACTTATTTCTTTTTTTATGCCGGTAATTATGCTTCCTTTGGCTCTTCCTTTTTTTTTTCTCTTTTATAGCTGGTTGGCATTTCCAGATGTATTTGGCTGGCATGTTGAGCTTCAAAAACTACAAAACTTACTAAGTTTTAAAAATGTTCAAAGTTTTCTGCAAATAGTATTGTGTTGTCAGCATATTTCAGGTTATTACCACTTCTCCGTTAATAACTTAGCTTTTCATGGTAGATTTTGTCAAATGCCTTTTCAAAATTGATAAAGCAAATGCATACGTTTTGATTTACATCTAGGACCTCTGTATGAGCACATTTGTTTCAAATAACGCCTCTCTTGTGCCCGTGCCATTTCTGAACCTCATTTGACTTTCACTAATTTTTGAGTCTATATTGCTTTTGTTTCGTTATCATCATTGTTCGCCATTTCCGGTCTATTATCCCAAAATATTTCGGTTATATACTCCGTCCATCTCATCAGTTTTTCTGTTATACTTTTTATAATATTTTCAATTGCATCGTTCATCATGGTTGCTTGCTGTTTTTTTATGTTCCCGTAATTTCTTTAATCTTTTTATGCACATTGAAGCTGTCGTATTTCTTTTTAACCTCTTTGATTTCTTTGCACTTTTCAGCCAACCAACTTTCCTTAACCTGCTTTATTTTTCTTCTGATGTTGCAGTTTATCGTTTTGCACTTTTGCGTATTGCTGTTCTTAAACATTCTTTTTTCTTCATAAGATCTATAATTTGATCTATTTTTGTTTTCATTTTATCATCGCTGAGCTTAAAGTCTTCTTGCCAGCAGATACCAAGACTTCGTAAATAAATTTCTATTTTGTATGTACATCTTGTGTACCTTGCTTGTCTGCCTTTCAAAGATTCTGATTAATTTTATCCATTGCCTATTGTCAAATCTAATCGTCGTTCAGTCTGCTAACATCAATGCCTGGTGGTTTCCTTTTTGGTGTAAGTTTTTTCAGCTTAGTTTTTATAGTTGCAACGACTGGATTATGATCGGAGTTTATGTCAACTTCCGGGTATGTTTTGACAGATTTGATTAAATTTTTGAATCTATCTTTAATTAGAATGTAGTCAATCTGATTTCTGACTATACTATTGATATTATCTGCAGGAGATTTCCATGTATATAGCCTGCGCTTTAAAAGCTTGAATAAAGTATTTGTAATAGTAAATTCCTCGTTCTGACAAAATTCAATCAATCTCTCACCTCTTTTATTACGATCACCCAGTCCATATCTTCCCACGCAAGACATAACTGTTTATTATTTCAACTATTTCAGTAAGTTCTAATTATACACTTAAAACTTGCTATGACACTAAAAATAAATTATTAAAATTTAAAACAATACATTGAAAAACTAAACATTGAATAGTTTTGTAAAATTTAAAAAAAAGTTTATTAAAAAAACTGAAAAATTCAAAATTCAAAAACTCTATTGCCACAATATAAAAT
This sequence comes from Tachinus rufipes, assembly GCA_963932245.1. Taxonomy (NCBI): domain Eukaryota; kingdom Metazoa; phylum Arthropoda; class Insecta; order Coleoptera; family Staphylinidae; genus Tachinus; species Tachinus rufipes. The sequence continues at coordinate 93,577,969 of OZ010743.1, forward strand.
CAAAAACTTTTGTAATGTTGCAAAAAAAATTTTTTGGGCAGAGATTAAAAAAACTTATTTAAATTCCGTTATAAAAATTATTCTATATTCTTACACAACAGACCTTCATGCCAAATCAACGCATACTCTAGTACATTGTACTTAACTACAAATATACGAACAACTTTTTTACAATCAATCGCATATATAAATGTATCTTTAAAACAGAATAAATAGATTCTTGGACTATTTACTGCAAGTTATATTTTTAGAAGTTTTGAAAATATTTGTGATTTTTTTAGCAGTGGGGAACAACATGCAGAAGCAAGAGATTTGCAAGTTGCTAAAAATAATCTTAATATCCAAAAATGATCAAAATCTTAATCACTTTGTTTTTTGCCTATTTAATCAATGTCCTATGCATAGTGATTAACAAATAAAAATTAATTGTTGCGGAGTGCAAGATGTTTGTAGAGCCAAAATAGGAAAAGTTGTTGGTACAAATTTCAACTATAAATAGTTTTTGGGAATAATAAAATACTTTTGCTTTTGAAGGTTAATAGTAAAATCAAAGTTTACAAAACTAATATTGTTGTTCCAAAGAATTAGTAAAAGAAATTTACTCTTTTCAAACTTTTAACCATTATAATTGTAATTATACTTCTACATAATGTTTCCAAGTGGAACATAACGTCAGATTTTTTTAGTAAAATAATACAATAAGTTGTTTGAAAAATAAGATTGTCAAAATACAGTTCAAGTTTTTTGCAAAACGATTTATCTTATAAGTTAATTAAATAGTACTCTGATGTATCAGTAAATGCTGTAACCTGTGTTTTACAATATCTACAACAACAAAAAATCTTTTGTAAGCGCTATAGAAAAATATTGCCGCATTTTTAATCTGTTTTTTTTTTCAACTAATTTTGTTTTTAAGTTTAAAGTTTTGTTTCCAGTCTATTTTCTCAGTGAAGTATGCATCTATATAAGATTTGGTACATCTCTATTTGCACTGTACGCATGTTCTAGTTTGACCAATAATACCATTGCACTTGAAAAGTACTTTTCTGTCTAGTCAGTTTAGTTATTGTCAAAAAATTTACGTTCAATCTATTCTGTGCACTGTAAATTTTGCCAATATATGATTTCAACAGATCTATATTCATTGCTATGTTAATTAAAATTAGTTTGACGTCTAGCACGTCTCCTGTTGCTTAGTAAGTTCTTGGGTTTTGTTTATCTCCAAAATAATTCTTTAATAATTAACCATGTATTGATTGTTCTTAATATTTTAGTTATTGATTATGAGTGTATGCTTACTGATTCAGTAGTAAATGCTTTTAGAATAAATACATTAAAACAATAAGTACGCATGATACGTATATAACTCATTTATTGTTACAAAGTATACGTCCGTTCCAACTGTGAAGTACTACTACTACATTCAAAAATCACCGCAGGAGAATTGACAGCGTATTCAAATCGACTACCTCTTGTTGCAACACCCTATATGTAACTTATAATTACTATTATAGAGAAGTAATTTATTATGCATGTTGGAGAAGAAACAGCCAAAATTAAATATATGAATGACATACAAATTATATGTATTGTAATTGCAATCAATTACATTTAACATTTAACATGCAACATGTTAATTTCCATAATGATAAATAACCATGTACATAATTGATTAATCGCAAACCGATACTAAAAAATAATAAATTATGTCACGAATATAACGAGAATAATTATTTATATAGTGATTCAAGTTTTTTTTCTGCATAGTTGGTTGCTCAACCTTGGCCGTGCACAGTTGACTTGGCAATGATTTATGTGTCCGAATTATATAATAGACCCATTGCAGTTTTGGCTGTTCAGATTTGAAAGTCATTGTAGTAACAACTTGATTCCGCGCCAGGCATTTCCATTCCCCATTCTATAATACAAACACAATATGCATTATATATTGATAATAACGGAAGAAAACATCATTATTGAAGGTGCACGAACATTTATTGAACTTGCAAATTAAACTATAATTTAGCATGAAGCCAGCACGATCTAAATATATCATTAACGATATGAAAATTATTTCTGAAAAAAAAAAATCTGTGTTGCGTTTTTCAATATAATTATATGTATTAGCTTTGGTAAAAAGTGCAAGTTACGTAATTACGGATTATTATGAATAGAGGCAAAAAAGCAATCACGTTTAAATGGTGATGATTCATAAGAGCGTTACCGTAGCAGAACATAAAAATATAGTAGACTGTATGTCGCCACAATAGAAAACCTTATTCTGCGATAAACAACAATGGGCCGATACAAAAATCGTGGAATTATCTATTATGTACCGTGGAGAATTATCCACTGACTGTGTAGTTATTACAATTGTGTAATAATGTAAAGACAACGTAAAAATGGTTAACTTATTTGACGTGTAAACATATAATGCGATATATTATTATCATAAATAAACCAATTCCTTATATAGATACAGTAATAAGTGTGAAATATTACTTTAAATGTCAAACTACACCATTATGTACTGTACTACATGAAAGTATACATTGTTTGATTATTATTTATGTTTCGAATCAAAATTCATCATTCATATAGATATCTAATATCACACCAAGTTTATTGGTAATCAATTTATTTAGGTCATATACGTGACTGATGGATATTGTAGAGACCGATAACTAATTAAATTAACAAAAAATATAAGCTTGATTGATTTTAATTTTATATAAACATAATGATTAATTAAAACTATAATTAAATAAGACGTACAAAGTTATGCGTTGATGGTTTGAATTAATTATGTTATTGAATGCTCATACAAAAGCATACGAAATGTCAAAATTATTTTAGTTGAGCATCAACAATAAATTTTCTTTTCTTTAATGTTAACTAACATACTAACTTTAATGTAAATGTTTAAAATGTAAGTAAAGCTATCAACATAAATGATAACCAACTACGCACCTTAAACAAAGTCAAGATGTAATGTTACATACAGTGTGTTCAAGGATGAAACATTTTTATTGAACATTTTTCAAAAAAAGACATTCTTCGACAAAGTCATTCTCCATAATTGTCTTAATAATTCGAACTATTTTGTAATTGGAAATCACAATTGTTGCTGTCAAGTAATGCTTATGTTACAAATACATATAGTTCAATCTGAATGCAGACAGAAGAAGCACAAATTAAAACAAAAAATATAAAAAACTTTTTTGTCTGTTTTAGAAGTCGATCCAACGTATTATGCATACAAGGATGTATTTTTTGTCCAAACTTAAAGATTTGATAATAAACATGTTTTGTTAATTTCTTATGTAAAAAGTAAATATTTTGATATAAAAGATAAATAAATGACATTAACATTTAAAAATAATATAACCATTTTTGACGTTTAATTTTGAATCAATTTTCCAAGCGCTGTTGGCTTTTATTAGTTTAAAGTAATAACTTTACGTAGCCCCACAAGAAATAATCAAGATATGTCTTTATTTTTTCATTCATATTAACTTATTGGCAATTTTTGATTTCAATAAGTTGATTGTTATTTGCCACATAACATGTAGTGCAATCTTGTTGAAACTACACGCACGTGGCATCATGGGACAATATTTCTTCAATATTTGTTAGGTTTGGCTAGCAATAGAATCTGGAGAGTTGTTTCTAAATTAGCTTTACTAAGGCAACTTTGTTTATTAACCATTTTAACAAAAAAACATGCCTCATTACTAAACACAACTTTACAATAAAAGTGCAGGTCCGTGTCCAACCACTCTATAGCCCAATAAGCTAAAAAACAACGTATAGGATAGTTTTGTGGATATAATTAGCTGGATTGCTACGACCGACAAAAAATTGATAAACGTGGATCTTCTTTCACATTTTCATTTAGTCGGTATTATTGAGTCATTTGTAGAGTATGTAATATAAAAAATGTCTACAGTTTGACAGATAGTTTGCTTACATGAACAGTTATATACTACTCAAATCAACATCTAATTTCTAAAGTCTTTTTTTTTTTAGCCATAGTTTGTGTACTTCTATCAGAAACAGAGTCATGGGTACAAAAACAAGATATTATGAAAACAAAAACAAACACAAAAAAAAGAAAGAAGAGTTCAGAAAAAATTAAGAGATGTAGCGAGAAACGAAAAGTCAAATGGCAGAAGAGTATGGGTACGGTACCGAAAATTGGAGATAGATGGAGAAATATACAAATGGAGTGATGAAGATCAAAGTAATTAGTAGCATAAACACAAAAAAGTAGACAACGCATGCAAGGACTAAGGACATGGCTTAGATACACGAGAAACAAACAATTATAAAAAATAGTAAAAAATAAAGACAGTGAAAAAAAAACAAACAAGCAGAATTTTGTTTTGGAACGTAGCTGGGATCGACAACAAGAATCACAAGTTCTAGGAGTACATAAAAGCTTTTAACAGTATAACAGTATATGGTAAAAGCATGTAAAACACTAGACAAAAGTTAGAAACGCTAATACCAGAAACTGAAAAAAGAAAATTGATTATAGAAGGGGAGTTCAACGCAAGAATTGGAAAAAGGGAGAAAAAAATCAAACACGAGGACACAAAAAGCAGAGAATCAAATGATACCACAAAAAATAAAGAAGGAAAGGAAATGATAGTAATGATAGAAGATAGGGGTTGAGACATTTTAAATGGAAACATCACAGGAGATGAAGAGGAAGAATTTACTTATATAGGGACAAATGGGCAATCTGTAATACACTACGTAGTTGTAAATTAGGAGGCGTGGGAAGAGATAGACAATTTTAAAGTAGGAATAAGAGTTGAATCAGCTTATCAGCTATTAGAAATCAACTTAATTAGGGAAACTGTGAGAAGACAGGAAAATGAAAAAAATAGTGAAAAGAGGATAATACAAACAAAAGAAAGTGTGATAAAGTACAAAAAAATCTGAGAAGATTTAGAGAAAACAAAAGAAATGTCAAAGAGATAATGAGAAAATTAGAAGAAACAATCGGGGAAGCGGTAAAAAAAAACATATAGAAGAAAAAATGAAAAAAAGCAAATGGTGGAACAGCAAATTTACTAAGAAAAAACTAGAAACCAGAAAGATGTAAAAACACTGGAGAAACAACAAGAGCACAAAAGAAGAATATATAAAAGAACAGAAGGCATACAAAAATCAGTGTAAAAAAGATAAAAGTAAATTTATAAACAAAGAAGATATAGAAATTAAAAAAATACAGACAGAAGCAGAAACTTGGAAATACATAAACAAAGAAATAAAAACAAAACAGGGAGATATTGAAGCAATACTAATGGAAGCGTAGAAGAAACACTTTTTGAGTTTGTTTAGAAGAAAAAAAAAAAAAACTAGACATACAAGAGCCAATCCAGCAAGCAAAAGAAATTTCAGAAAAAACAATATGAAAGAAAATTAAAAAAATTAAAAAAAGAAAATTTCCAGGTATAGGTGGGATACAGAATGAAACGTAGTTGTATGGTACGGAAGAGCTGGTTGAGAGATTGAGTAAGTTAATAAACAGAGTATGGACGGGAAAAGAGTTTCTGAGTCAATGGAGAAAAGGTCTTATATGCACAAAAGTAGAATTAAAAAACTATTAAATAACTACAGGGGAATAACACTACTGGATACGGCATACAAGATCTGAGCCATGATATTAGAAGAAAAGTTGAATGAGGAACTGAGTATGAATGAGATAATTCCAAATGGGCAAACTGGTACCATGGATAACGTATATATTTTACACCATATTGTGGAAAACTAAAATAGCAGAAAAAAGGGAAAAAGGGAAGAAAGTATATGCGTGTTATATTATGTTATTATATTAATGTTAATTTATAAAATATTAATATAATTAGAATTAAGAAATGGAAACCATTACTGATAATACTGCACCTGCAACCTAAATCATCATAATAAGCCGTAATAAGCGAGCTCGCGTTCAATTCGCAGAAGTGTTATCACTAATGTGTCCAACCAGCAATTACGCTGGTATAAAATACAATGCATGCCCTAATTAAGTTAGTTCTTATTTGTACTCAGCTCATAACCAACATGTATTAATAAATTAATAAAGTAAATTAAAACCTAAGCCGGCGGAGTGAATTATAGAAATTCTCCAAAATAAATGTGTTTTGCTCCCCCCCCCCCTCACCGACGACAGCAAAACTGGAGCAGTTGGTAGGATTTCTACCCTATGATTAACCCGAAATAAAACTCTGGAAGGAAGATCAGAAAGGTGGAACCTCTACGCAGAGAATTTCAACAACGACAGTGGCAAGAGAAGGTATCCGAGAATCAAACTCTTCAAGGCTCCCTTTCAACAACGGCAGCGGCAAAAACAGCAGCACCGTGACCGAGAAAAGATAGCCCGGAATAAAACTCTTCCAGCCTTCTTTACATACAACAACACCAGCCACTAACAGGAACATCTTCAGGATCCAGGATGAACCATACAGTATAGTTACTGTAAGTACAACTACCTGTCCGGCAAAAAAATTAAATTATTTATTTATGTTTTAAATCCCTTAAACATTAATCTATACGGCGATTAATTTAAAATAATATTCAAAAAAATTTAACAAAACAACAATCATTTAAAAGAAAAATATTTTGTAAATTAGTAATTAACTTAATGTGTTAAACAATATTTAGTCGTATTAATTAATGCCACGCTATCGATTTCACCTATATTTGCCAAATAATTCACCACCTCATCATATTGCTGAGACGCAAAGTTTTAATTTAGATTTACTGTTTAATCAAGTAGAAAATCTACTTAAAAATATTGCAAATATGGCAGGACCGATAACAAGCATTGAAATCTCAATAATTCCAAAATTTAGCGGTGATTATCGCGAGTTGCCCCTATTTTTGGAAATAGCAAATAATTTTATTGAAAGGCATCAAGCAGATGCAAATGTTAACCAACAATTATTATTAGATATTATTAAAAGTAGACTCGATGAAGAACCGTTGAGAATAATCGCCAAACAAAACATTAATACTAAAGATAGAATGTTCCAAGTATTGTGTGAGATGTACAACGACCCTAGGTCGGAAATCACACTAGAATCAGATGTGATTAATTCTATCCCAAAGGGATCAAATATTACACAAATTTGTAATGATTAAAGAAAATTAAAATCATTTTATGACAACAAAATTAATCTTAACGCAAATTATACGGTAGATATGAAATTAGCAAAATCAGATTGTTTCAAAAATATAACGATTCAGGCATTTTTAAAATCAATTATGTTGATAAATCCCAGATTAGGCGATTATTTGTTAAACAAACAAATAAATACACTAAATGATGCTATATCTTTAGCAAGAAATCAGTCAGAGTGGCTGACACAATTCGAGAAATATTCGAGAATTACGAAAAATAAACCAGTGTTGGCAAACTTAAGAACTTATCAAAATTTTAAGCCTCAAATGTCTTTACCATTTACGCCACACAAAATTATGCCCAACCAACAAAGTCATAATATTACACAACAAAAGTATAATAATTATAATTATCCCAATTACCCCCAATTTTGCCAACAAGCTCCAAACAATTTTCACCAGCCCAATCTGTTTAATCGTTTTCAATCTAGACCGCCATTTTCGAATAATTATGGTAAAACATCGTTTACACAAAATCAATACCAACCAACGCCCATGGATGTTGATTCAACTAATCGTTCTAGACTGACACAAAGACCAAATGTTCCTATCAATAAACCTCAAATAAGTTTTTTAAACGGTAAACGCTTGTTCCATCAAGAAAACGAAGATTTTCCAAATGAAAATGACACCTTCGAAGAAGAAGAAATAACCGAACAATCGGAAGACCCTGAAACAGATTTTCATGCAATTATGGATGAAAATTTTTCAAGTCTAGCCTCACAAACAAATCAGACATAACATCTAATAACTATCACGAACTTTATAATTCATATATTCACGGTTTCGACTTAGAATTCATAGATAACAATGAAGATAATTATTTTAATCAATTACAATCAGAAAATTTTACAATTATTAAGGATCATATAGAATATTTTGAATTAAATACCACATCTGTTAATGATAAAGGTATCAAGCTACCATTTGTAGTAATTCCAGAATTAAATAACGCCAAATTACTTATAGACTCTGGGGCATCTGAAAGTATGATTGACCCCAAAATAGCCAATCATTATTTCACAGAATTTATAACTTACCAACCCTTTTCTATAATTACCATGCACGGTACTACGTATCATCAGAATATTGCTCTAAAACCATCTCTTGAGACATTCAAAAGTAATGAGAACAATTTTAGATGGAATGTGGCTAAATTCTCAAAAAAAATTCAAGGATTGATTGGTTTCAACATGTTACTAAAATTAAATGCTTAAATCGATTATCAAAACAATTTTCTTCATTTACCAAGAGCTTCAATTCCCTTTTATTTTGAAATAACTGATAAGAATACAAATAATATTGATCGAAATTTAACTTTAAACCAAATTCTTAATAAAAATATCAAAGAGAAATTACAATGCGACCATCTTAACGGAAAGGAACAATTGGAGTTAAGAAAATTAATCCACGAATATAAGGATATATTATACGATGAAAACATAGCACTAACGTTTACGCCAAACATCCAACATGCTATCAAACTGACCGACGAAACTCCAATTATAAATAAACCTTATCGAAAGTCACCCAGACATCATGAAGAAATAGAAAACCATATATGAAAATTATTGGATCAAAACATTATCAAGCATAGCAAAAGTCCTTATGCGGCGCCTGTTTGTTTAGTTCTCAAGAAACTTGATCACATTGGTGTTCCTAAACTTTGAATGGTAATAGATTATCGTAAACTGAACGAAAAGACTATTACGGATAAATTCCCCATTCCTAATATTTCAGACATACTAGACAAAATTGGCCAAACCAAATACTTTAGTACACTTGATTTAGCTAGTGGCTATCACCAAATCAAAATTAATGTGGAAGATCAATACAAAACAGCATTCTGCACCGAGAACGGGCATTATGAATTCCAACAAATGCCGTTTGGTTTAAAAAACGCCCCAAGCACCTTTCAACGTTGCATGAATCATCTCCTAATAGACCTTTTAAAAAACACTTGTCTTGTCTATTTGGATGACATTATCATCTATTCGTCATCTGTGCAAGAACACTTCCAAAAATTAAAAAGAGTATTCGAAAGATTACGGAAAGCTAATTTAAAAATTTCTTTAGACAAATACAAATTTCTAAAAAATGAAATTAAGTATCTAAGTCATTTGGTAACAAATAAAGAAATTCAACCAGACCCGGATAAAATATTAGCAATTCAGAAAATCAAAATTCCGTAAACGCAAAAACAAATAAAATCATTTTTAGGACTTATCGGTTACTACCGAAAGCTTATTCCAAATTTTGCCAATTTAACCAAGCTATTAACGTCAAAGCTAAAAAAAATCCAAAATTAACATTGAAGATACTAAATATGAATCAGCATTTTTGCTATGTATCGCAACCCCTTAGAAAATAAATTAGAGTTAACCGAAAAGGTATTAAATCCAATGAACAAAATTTACGTAGATGTTTTTAAAATTAAAAAACGAATATTTTTGACCATCATTGACAGCTTTAGTAAATACCTCCAAGCATTTGAAATAAATAGTACTACAGCAGTAGAGGTATGCAATAACTTAATAAAATATTTTGGAATCTTTGGATTACCAAAATTAATTGTGTTTGACAACGGTTGTGAATTTGACAATGAAACAATTCAGGAACTCATATAATTACATAACCTTGACGTCCATTTCATAACGCCAAACCACCCTCAATCTAATGGAGAGATAGAAAGAACCCACTCAACATTAATCGAACACATGAAATTTATTAAGGATAAACCAAATTTCATGGAGTTAGCCATTATGTTTTATAACAACTCAATAAAAAATTTAACCAAAGTTAAACCCGTCAAAGCATATTTTGGACGCTACAATGATAAAAAATTAAAAGAAAATGAAAATAATAACTTTTCAGAACTTATAAAAAATAATAAAACCCAAATTAAAAGTATGAATGAACAACTAGCAGATTTACAACAAGAAAACAAACAAAAGGTAGTCTCGGAAAGAAATAAGGAAAAAATTAACAAACCATTGGAAGTAGATGTTCCATCTTTGTAATTCAAGGGTCATGTGAACTACTGAAGATAGAAAACAAGTTACCCCTATTAGCGATAAGAAAAGGTACTCTTTACAATAGCCGTAAGTCTTTAGCCATTAAACTTGATTATCAAGTTATGATAGATTTATGGAAGAAGTATGAGGATCATAATAAGGATGTTTTACTATCAAAAAATGGAAAGTAACAAAAACGCAATATGTAATTATTTTAATTTGTTCTTTAACAATATTACAAAAAAAAGTACAACAATGCAAAACCAATCATCTGTAATTAAAAGATTTAACAAATCCGTGTATATTGAACCAGCTACACCTAAAGAAGTATATAATATAATTATGAAACTTAAATCTTCAAATGCATCTGGCATTGATGAAATTAACACAAAACAATTAAAAGCATGTTCCGAATTTTTAATTGAACCAATTACATTTTTAGTAAATGAGTCAATTGAGCAGGGCGTTTTTCCCAATAAGCTAAAAACAGCCAAGATTATTCCATTGCACAAAAAAGGATCTACCTGTAACATTAAAAACTACAGACCAATCTCTCTACTCCCAACACTATCTAAAGTATTTGAAAAAGTAGTAGCAAATCGAATTACTAATTTCTTCGAAGGTAATCAACTTTTTGCTAAAAATCAGTTTGGATTTCGTCAAGGAAAATCAACTACGGATGCTGTTATAGAGTTGCTTCAACATTTATATGCAGATATGGATTCTAACAAAACATCTGTTGGAGTTTTTATAGATTTATCAAAGGCATTTGATAGTGTAAACCATGATATATTATTAGAGAAATTAGAAATGTATGGTATCAGAGGCGTACCGTTAAAATGGATTAAATCGTATTTAATGTCAAGGAACCACTATGTTCAAATTGATTCTATACAGTCAACTACACTAAAAGTTGAACAGGGGGTACCGCAGGGCTTCGTACTAGGTCCATTACTATACATTATTTATTGCAATGATTTAAATTGTGTTGTACCATGCAAAGAATTAATTAGCTTTGCTGACGATACAACATTTTTTCAAAGTGCATACACGGACAAGATTGTTGTAGAAAACCTGAACAACATACTAATAAATACTCGTTCCTACTGTCAACAAAATAATCTGCTATTGAATAAAGACAAATCAGTTTTTATTCATTTTGCAAAAAAAAATCACAATAGCAGTTTGCTAATTAAATACGAACATCAAACCCTACAACAAGTAAACAATACAAAATTTTTAGGAATCACTATTGATTATAAATTATCGTTTACTGACCATGTTGATAAGATTTGCAAAAAACTTGCAAGTGCAAATTACGCTATTCAACGTCTAAAGCAAATTGCCAGTAGTGCATATATTTTAAAATCATTTTATTTTGCATATGTTTATTTGTTATTGTCATATATAACAGAAAGCTGGTATAATAGCACTGAAGCAGGAAGAGTTTTTATTTTACAAAAGCGAATTTTACGTAGTATTGTAGGTATTAGATATCATGAATCATGTAGAATACATTTTAAAGAACAAAACATTATGCCTTTACCTACAATATATATTTATCGTCTTTTAATGTATACAAAAAAACATATTCTGAACTACAATCAAAACGGTAGCAAACACGGATACCCTACTAGACATGGACACTTGCTTGAAGTTCCTAAACATAAAACTTCAATGTTTGCAAAATCCCCGCTTTGTATGGGAATAAAAGTATTTAACAAACTACCAGAATCAACAAGAGCTTTAGAGTATTCCATCTTTAAGAAAACTGTGAAAAAATGTCTTTTAAATTTATGTTTATATTCTGTGGAAGAGTACAATGAAGTAGATATGACGTGTTTTTTATAATATTTTAACTAACTGTAAGTGTTCTTTTAAGTCTACTATTTTAACTTGTGCAATAACTTATGTATATTGTTTTTTATTGTATTTTATTTTTTGTAATTTTAAATTTATATATATATATATATATATATGTTGTATTTTCATGTAAATTTGACATGTTCTATACTCAGTGAATGAGTCAACAGAATTAATAAAATATTATTATTATTATTATTATCAACCAATTTCACTAAAGAAATGTGGAATGCTATTTACAACAAAGAACAAAAGATTTCGCAAATATTAACAATAATATTTGGACAGAAACGACAGAAAAGGGGATTATTTAACATCATTGGCAACATAGTGAAATCACCCCCCCCTCACCGACGACAGCAAAACTTGCGTTATTCTTGGATCTAAAAACGGCATTAAATAGTGCAAATAAAGAAAAACTGTGGAAGTGTATGAGATAGAAAAGAATTAGCAAGCATGTGGTAAAAAAATTAGATGACGTGTATGAAAAGACAGCAAGCAGGGTATGGGTTAACGGAAAAATGAGTGAAAGATTTTGGGCAACAAACGGAGTAAAGGCCTGATTATACAGTGCAAGCTGCATCCGAGCTGGCCTAGTCAGTTACTGCAGTGAAGTTACTCGCACCGTGTGACCGCATCATACAAGTTACTGTTCTTTGCCATTATCGTAAGATGGGGTCACACGGTGCAAGTAGCTGCACTGCAAGTAACTGACTAGGCCAGCTCGGACGCTAGCACGCACTGTGTAACCAGGCTCTCAGCAGAGCTGTTCATTGAGTCCTACTTTATTTACAACCTACATAAAAAAATGTAATAAAAATGAGGTTGGCTCAAGCAAGAGGGGTAGTAGTTGATAGAGAAAAAGTGTAGTCGCTAGAATATGCAGTCGACATAGTAATTCTAGCAAAAGAAGCAAAGGAAATCAAAGAAATGATAAAAAGTTTAAAAAAATATTTAAAAAAAAAAGTTTAAAAGTAGTTTAGAATGTAGAAAAAAACAAAAAATATGGTTTTCTATAAGAAGGGTGAAAGAAAAAGATAAAGGACTGGAAACGGAATGGGCAAGGTATTACGTAAGTAAAATCTTTTAAATGTTTGGGATATGTTTTTGCACGAATAACATAGAGAGCGAGCACATTAAAGAGATGGCTCAAAAAGCAAACAAAGTAGTAGAACAAGTTTGAGAAATAAGTAAAAAAAAATTTGAATGTATGAGAATAAAAGGACTATGGAGTATGGTATTGTATGGGTCAAAAATATGGGGATAGAAGGAACAAAAAAAATTAGAAGCAATACATGTAAAATATTATAGATGGGTGCCAAGTTTAAATAGAGAAACTCCAGCATATATTGTAGTGAAGAAAGTAAAAAAAAAGTTAAAAGTAAAAACAGAGAAAAGAGCAATAAAGTATGAAGAAAGAATGAGACAGAGACACAAATGTAAAATCTTACAAGAATGTATAAAAGAGAAAATGAAAGCAAGAAATAGAAAGTCAAGGGAAATTAGAAAAAATTATTACAATAGAAATGGGTATGCTAGATAAGAAATTGAAAGAATGAGAGAATCTGGGACGGAGCATGTTAAGAAATTATGGAAAGAAATAGAGATATACAAAAGCAAAACAGGAGAATACGAGTAAAAAAGTCTAAGTACAACGCAAGTTATGAACATATTGTAGAATATAAAAGATTTTGAAAATGTGCAGAATGTGCAAAGAGACTAAGGAAACTATGAAACATATGTTGAAAGAGTGTAACAAAATAAAAGAAGAACAGATGGGAAAAAATGAGATATTGAAAGGAGACGGAAGAGGGATAGAATGGATAAAGGCAGTTAAGAAACAAAGAAAAGAAATAGACAAACAAAAAAGAAAAAAAATTTAATTGTGTTAATTTGATAAGGATAAGGTTTTATTATTTTGAGAAGTTATAAATGTATTTGTAAATTTAGTTTTCAAGGCCAAAAGATAAGAAATAAACGTATTTTTATTATTGTCTACTTCTGGACGTAGACTTCTTTTAAAAATTTACTTTTGCATTTTGCTAGTTTGGTTTGGTCTAGGTTATTTCTAATTTTGATGAAGAGCTTATACATGTGTGCTAGCAGACTTATAAAATTGTAGTTTTGTATACTGCTTGTGTCTCTTTTCTTGTGTATAATAATTACTTGAGCGTTTGCCATGTTTTAGAAAGTTTGCTTTCTTGCGGACATTTGTTCAGGTTTTGTTGATCTTCTTCTGGTGTTCCTTTGTTTTTTATGTAACTTAAAGTTTTTTCAATCTCTGGAATCTAATTTCTAGATCTTAACTACTAAATTTTAACATTTTGCAGGTATTTGATCTTCTCCTGGTGCCCTTTTGTGTCATGTAATTTAAAGCTTTTCTGATCTCTGGAATCTAATTTCTAGATTACTAGGACTGGTGCCCACCAGGCATTTTGGTTCAAACTGCTGGCTGATAATTATAAAATGAAGTGTTCTATTCACTCACTTCAGTAATGGGATGACACGCCCAACTACCCAAGTGTTGGTCATTAAGAGATTAGTAAAAATATTGAATTTTTGTTTACAAAATAGTTTTAATAAAATACATTTTTTAGTAGAATTCATTAAGAATTGTTAAATATTGCATTTATTTCAACAAATTTGTTGCATAAAAAAAATTGCTAAGAATATTGAATGTTTATATAAAACTAACAATATATTGCCAATAAAAAGCATTTTTTTGTGGAGTTTAAATTGGCGTTTTTATACTTTATTGACCTTACCAACCTGGTTCTAGCATGACAAAGATGCTTCCATGTACGAGTGATAAAATTAGGCAAAATAAGCAATGTTTGTAAATTTGTTTAATGTTTTGATATTTATCTAAGTTGTTAAAACGTTGAACAAGTAATGTACGGCATAGTAGGATTTAGAAAATGAAATACCGTGATCCCGAGATCCCGAAAAGCGGGATCCCGTACAAAATTTAGCCGGTATACAATACCGGTAATAAACTTAAAAATACCGGTTTTTTGGTTTATGTTTTTTATTGATGGGTTGGCATTGACAAGTTAATTTTGGAGAATTCCAACAATGGTTGGCCTGGGGTGAGTATCTTCAACAAGTGTAGAATCAAAACGAGCATTTTCAGCTGCTTTTCAGATCAGTACTAAAATAAAATTTTATCAATCATATTTTACCACAAAAAAAATAAAAATAAAATATTGGATAATTATTCTAGAAAAGATTTTTTTTGTTATCAGTAAACAATCATTATAAAAATCATAATTTCATCTTCCATAATTTAATATTCAATATTTTTTATATTAAAAAGCAACATCTCTAATTTAATTAGTTAAAGCTGTTAATATACCAGCATTATAAAATTTAATATTTTTTGATAATAAATAACTAAACAATAAAAAACTATAATTTAATTTAAAAAAAATTTAGTTGCCAGTTGTTATGCTGAAGTGTATTAATAGTAATTGTTTTTTTTGTCGAAACAACATAATGGAGCTACAATTACTTTGCACCACTAATTATTATCTATAACTTGTGTTAAGAGCACGTAAATCAATTATTATTCTTACCACCAAGACATACTGATGGGGTTTGGTTGGCTGCTTTTAAGTTGGATTGGGTTTGAGTAATTGATTTAAACTATTTTTATTCAATAAAAATAAATTCTAATTTTTTTTTTTAATTTAGTTTTATTTTTACTTTAACATATTCATAATTACTTATATACCATATAATATATTTATACATCCAAGTATTTTAAAAAAAATTAATAATATTACCGGTATTAATACCGGTATTCCCGGTTTTTAATACAAAAATACCAAAAAAACAATATTCATTTTTTTGCTCGGTATTGCATTCTCTAGTAGGATTTGAACTCAACATTTATTATCAAAAAAAATTTAAAAATTAATTAAACAATTTTGCTTTATTTTTATCTATTAAAAGATATACATATTTATTATAAATAGTCTTTAATTTTTTTTTAAATATTTAATAACCATTAATTTTATATTAAGTATGCAATTTTGAATAACTCTGCATAATTAGTTTGATAATTTGACGCTCATAGTATTTTGATAATTACAAATACATAATCCTTATAACAACATTTAAAACCAGCTACTAATATATTTATTTAAATGTTTGCAAATATAAACAAATAAACAATGTTTTCTATCCATAAATTTCTACTGCCCACGCTAAATTATTTGCAAACGTTTCACATAGCAATTGATTTACTTATATTAATTAAATTAGCAGAAATTAATATATCAAATAATACATGCATTACAATAATTAGATATTGAGTTCAATGCATTCATTCTATTCAATGGAATAAACAATATACACAGAATTTCACAATTCAATTGAAATGCTGCAATACAAAGCAGGAATTATATTATTCAGAGGATTATATGTTTATTTCTATATAGATCGGATTTGAATAATTGATCAAATAATTATTCAGGTTATAAAATTAATTTAAAATAATATCACAATTAGTTTATTGGTAACAATAATTAATCTTGCATACATTATTATAGAATATGTAAGCAACTTTTGTGCGTATCTAATAATTACGATGTTTAAACACATAAAGTGATTGCATTAAGAAAAGCTAGAGAATGAGATAGTAACACAAGGTTTGCAGTCAGTAATATGTAACCAAATAAATTCTCAATATAGTGATAGTTTTTGTACGCTAATGTTATACTATCTTTTCGCCATACTTTATCTTTTTTGTTAAATTCCTGTGAATGGTGCTTTGGGAAACTTCAAGAACCAAAACGCAGAGATAATCCAGAGTTATCCGTCAATCTTTAAAGATTCTTCAACTGTTGCAACTGTCTCGTTTAAAATTAAGAGTCTTCTTCCGCTTATTGTTAATTTTAGTACGACCAGATACACCATTTGCAAAAGTTGTTGACATCCATGGACATCTATCTATACACTTTTGTTAATTGGTAATGAATTAATAAAATAAATGCCTTACGCTTTAGAGACCTTATTTTTAGAATCACTTTTGTATGTTAGAGATAAAGTAGCGATTTAAAAATAACGTTAAAGCCATAAAAAAGTCAATGCTAGTCAAACCGTAAATCTATAGATAAAAAAATATAGACTTAGAGATACGGTTTTTTGTCTCCGTACTAACCTGTGTTTTTGAAAATTGAAACTAAACTTTCTATAGTTTTTTAGACACTAAAAACGCTAGTTTTGTTAAGGCGGGGGCCGTGTCGGTAAATAGAATTTAAAGTCTAGTGGCCACTTAGTCAAAATGATTTAAATGCGTTCCTTCTTGGCATTTGACTGGGACAATTTATCAACGTTTGCTTAAATAATACTTACCACCGGAGTATGAAAAAATAAAACGTCTAACATAAGGTTCTGTCAAAGAGATTAATAGTTATATGATAACAATAAAAAACTTGCGGTTGGTATTAGAATTTCATTACCTTGGCTTACTGGCGGCAGTAATTTTGTTTAATGTGTGCTCTGAACAAAATAGTTTTTGCGCATATTCAAAATTAGCATAGCAAAGCAATGCTGACATATGAATTGTTGAGACAAAAATTTGAATAAGATTTCTAATAAATTCAACAAAACAAATATCACAAAGAAAGCTATACATGAATTATATGTAGCAACATACAATGTAAGAACATTGAGAACAGAAAATTGGTTAATGGAACTTGAACATAAACTGGAAAAAAAAGTGAGACTTTATTGGTTTTTCCAAAGTTAGGAGAAAAAGAAAAGTATGTCTAACGCTAAAAAGCGGGCACATCTTATACTACAGAAGCGATAAAAATTAACATCAAAAGGGAGTAGGGTTCATGATCAACAAAAAAACACAAAATGAAACACATTGAATTTGATAGCATCTTAGAGAGAGTCGTCCTTATCCGGCTTACGCTAAACAAAAATTTTTATGAAGACATGAATCAGGCAATAAAACAAAAGCCAAGCATGTACACAATCATAACAGGTGACTTTAACGCTAATGTGGGTAAACATAACGATAATACGAGCATCTACATTGGATCATATGGGCTAGGCACCAGAAATGACAGAAGAAATTTGCTTGCAAACTTCACAGAAAAAACCAGCTGTACCATATGAACTCCTACTTTAAAAAACCGGAAAGTCGCAAATGGACATGGCAGAACCCAAACGGGTATACTCAAAACAAAATCGACTTTGTGCCAAAAAGCCTAAATTCACTTACGGTAAAGAGTGATCACCGTATGATAAGAGCAAGAATTAAAATAAGTACAGAAACGTAACGCAGAAAACTATTAAATAAAATCATAAAAACAGACCCGGACAAACTAGGAAAAGAACAGTCCAAGTACCAGAAACTCCTAATTCAAGGATTCGAAAACAACACTCCACAACACGAGTCATTAGAGTGTTTGAACAAATTCATTATTAAAGCAACTCTAAGAGCAGCTAGAAAAACGGCCAAGAAAATACTTGGCAAAACAAAAGGGAAAATATCAAAAAACACAAAAGCAGACAAAAAAAAGAGAACTGCTAAGAAATAAGGACGCACATACATATCGAACATATAAGAAATCTCAATAATCAGTAAATAAAAGCATGCGGAAAGATATAAGAGGAAAAACAAATATAACAAAACTTATAAACGAAAGAAACAAAGAAATTACCACGTCATTGCAGATAAATCAGCACGTCGGACAATATTATCAAAACTTGTACAGCTCAAAAGTACTCCAGCATGGAAAACGGGCTGAAGAAAGCATTTTGGTGAAAAACGTGGGTTCTAAAGATATCCCTGATATAACATCAGACGAGATCAAATCAGCTGTTAAAAAAATGGCAAGCAAAAAAGCCGCTGGAGAAAACGGGGTTAGACAGAAAATGATAAAAAATAGCGGCGAATCCATAAACAAAATGTTAGTTACTTTATATAACAAATGCCTACAAAAGACTAACATTCCACAGTCTTGGTCGCTAGCTTCAGTTATACTTATCTATAAAAAAAGGAATAAACAAACTTGATAACTACCGCCCAATAAGTCTACTCTCCGCCATATACAAAGTTTTCACGAAAATAATAACAACTAGACTTACAAATATGCTAGATTCTAACCAACCTAGAAAAAAAAGCAAGGTTTAGGAAGAAATTCAGTACCAAAGACCACCTCCAAATGTTTAGGCTTTTTACAGAAAAGTCTATCAAATATAATTTCCCAGTATACCTTGCGTTTGTCGACTATGAGAAAACGTTCAAGACAAATAACAAAATTATCCACGAATAACATGATCGCCGATCTTGACAAGAAAATCAGACTAGGACTAGGCAACTTTAGGCAAAATGTTCTACATTTTTAAAGCAATTATTCCAACCGTACTAAAAGCATCAGCATTTAATCAATGTGTACTTCTTGTTTTCACATATGGCACGGAAACGTGGGCTCTGAACAACAAAATTGTAAATAAAATGCAAGTAGCCTAACAGGCCATGGAAAGACGTATGCTAGAAATCACCCTTCGGGACAAGGTTAAAAACGAAGAAATAAGAAGAAGATCAAAAAAAGTCAATGTGGTGGAAAAAATAACTAAAGTGGAACTGGGCCGGCCACATCGCAAGACTAAAAAACTATAGATAGACATCAAAACTTATATCCTAGAAACCTCGACCCGACCGATTGGACGCTCCCAAATGAGGTAGACAGATGACATAAAAAAACAGACACAAACTGGATAGAAACTGCCATCATGATAGGAGAAAAATAATGAGAGAAGCCTACGTCCGACGTTTGACAAACTATGGGCTTTGAAAGAAGAGAAAAAAAAATTGTTAGTTAAGGTTTTATTTAGATTGTCAATTGCACAGCACTAAATATCTATTTACAACACCTAGTACTCATAGCCAATCCCACCGACACATCTTAAGCCCAAGTTAAATTGCTAAGATTGGAATTTTGAGTTATCGTAACGTTATGCCGAGCTTTGCAATAAATATACTAAGCAGTATGAGCTTGGCATTGTAGTGTCTTAAAAAACACTAATTGTTTTGTTGAGAAAATGGAATACAGACTGCTAAAAATTAAAAAAGTTAAACAATTGGCCTCATTTGTTACTGGTAAAATTATAGTGTTTATCCCATAGCCGGCTAAGTTAACTGCGCCCTGCTGCAAATTAACAAGCAATGACCAAAATCTGCAGCACAAAAATTTTAATCACTGCCATACGGTCATACAATTATGAGAAAGATAAACAGGCTTTAAGAATGGCAAAAAAATATAAAAACAAGTTGTAGTAAGCTATCTATAACTTTGGTTTGTTAGCAGTCTAATAACATGTTTTTAAAAGCTTTTGGTTGAGTTGAAATCTTGTTTAAATGTACGCCTAAGTATATTGAAAAGTTTAGTTCTTTAGATGTGTTGCATATTGTGACAACATTGAACGCAAATCAGAAACCGGTCACATCACGCTTGTAGCGTGTTTTGATTTTTCTTAATTTAAAGATGGAGTCTGGTTTCTGGATCGATTTTTTAATATCATAAGTCGTCTGTCATAAAATGTTGCTTTAGTTTGCAAAATTGTTTTCCCCATTGCTTACTCCTCTAACATAAAAAAAATATCACCGGTTACGGTCTCAGCAGCATCATCAGCAGATATTGTCTTTAATTTAATTTTACGTATCTTTTTAGTTTTGGCAAATTAAAACAAAGCGTGTAAACTTTTTTAAATATATTTGACGTTGCGAGAAAATTTAAAATGAAAGAATGTTGCCAATGTTTTTTTTTTTAATTTGCGTAAAGAGTTTATATTGCAGAAGACCTACTACTTTTGTTAAAAAAGTAAAATTACAGTAGCGTTAGAAAACAAGAGTTTAGTCAATTAATTGCAAACGTCTCAGGTAAAAGATTTTGCCAGTAATTTGTTAAGGCGCCCGGCAAAAACTTTCTTTGGATTATTTGGGGATTAAATTTATTGTTTTGATTTGCATCAGACACTTAAGTAATTATTCAAAATAATTGCTAACTAAACCTTAAAACTTGCTTTCTTATAAATGACATTGCTAAGTTATAAAAACAATAAGATCCGAAGGTGGTAACGCAATGTCCTCTATAAAGAGAAACGTTGAACTGTTTGCGTATAAAGGAGAGCTGTACTACAGTTAGATGACCAAACCAAATTTACCATTTAAAATTAATAAATTTATTATTAAACGTGCCAAAAATGCCGTTTCCTGTCCGTGTAAAATTTAACTGCACTACAGCTCTCCCCAATGATTGACAACACACAACCATCATCTGCTGCTGTTGGTTAAGTTATTATGTTAGCAATTTACCTTCTGATTTTTTATTTTAAGCCTGCAACTTGGCTAAAATTGTTTATAGAAGATTTGGCTCTAAACTTCTTATTATTATTTTGTGATCATTGGTTTGTGTGCATCATACTAGCTTGTTTTGTTATAAGATCCAGCAGTTAACCACCCGCAGCCATAAAACAGCCAAATGCAAATTCTACTATTATTGTTAGCAAGGATGTGGACTTAATAACCATATTGATTGCACAAGCTACTTAAGATAAAATATTGTATTTTCTAATAGTCTAATATAGCAAAAATAAAATAAAAAACGTAATCTCCTTACAGTTTAGTCTTGTATCTTAAATTTCAGAGACACATTTTATTTGTCCACGCAATTTCTGGCTGTGATACAACTTCTGCTCTAGTTTGTAAAGACAAATGAATATCTTCAAACAGTTTGAAAAGAGTAAGAACGTTTTCTTTTGCAAATATACAAAACAAAACAAAAAAAGATTCTATCAATAAATTGCAATATTTTAAATTTATTCTGTCAACAAAACTCAATGCAGCTATGCAATTGTCTACGTTTTCTCTAACTTCTGCTTCTATTGAGCATATTATCAAGTTCAAGTGTGGCTTCGAAATAATAAAATTAATGCTGAAAACTGAGAATGAGCATTACAAAATAATGTATTTAAAGCTAGTCTGCTTTAAACCGCTTCTGATAATACTTCAATACAATACAGTATTCTGTAACAGCAAAAAAGGCTGTGGTTCAAACTGTGGATGTCGAAAAGCAGGATTGAATTGTTCTATAGTTTGTAGTTAATGTCATAGCAAAACTTGTTTGAACACAATTCTACTTGATATGGTTACCAAGAAGATTGATAACAACATAAATCCATTTTATTTTCTCAACTAAATTTTGGAGATTATAAAATCGGACACTGAAAATAAAATAATAAATAAAATCAACACTGTATCTCCATAATCGCATTAATTAATAAATTAAAAAAACGCTATTAATGTATCTATTAAATAATAATTCATTATCCATCATTATACCCTAATATTACCAGTCAGTATTCATTGTTGCGAAGCAAGTACTCTACGTTCTTGGTTCTTTTCAAAGCTATATCTCATGAACGGTAGCCCCTACAACAAATTTCTAATACATTTTTATAGAAAATTGTCTCAGCTGCAAACTCTAGCTCTCTATATATTTAAAGATAAATTTCTTCAGATATTTGCAATAAACTACTTTTTGCTACTTTTAATCAAATTAATAAAGAACATACTTATTATTAACAGTCACCATACTACGGTGCATGCAAAAAAATCAGCAAATTTTTTATCATGTTGAAGTCTATTTTTTTTAACTATCAATGCGTATAGTAAAAATAACCAAAATATGCGCTAAGACTAGTAATTTAAAGAATAGTTTTTTTCTTAAAAAAAGTTGCTGACTTCATTTACCAATTTTTATTATAATTTAAAGCATTTTTATTATTAAATAAAAATGCCTTAAATTATATGACATTAAACGCATACTGCAGAATCATTATTTGTTACACGGCAGTTTTTATAATATATAATTTTTGAAACATTGTTAGATAAAACTAAAAAAACAGAAAACCACTCCAATCATTAAGTTTTCTGAGAATGGATTAATAGTTATTACATACTTTTGTTTAATTTTTGGTACATTGTTATCATTAGTTTATTGTCAGCATAATATAAGCTTTTTCTTAAAATGTTACAAATTATTTAAGGGTAATTGAAATTGAGTTTTTAAAGAAGTAAAGTGTATCTACATATTTTGGTTATATTTGACTGAAATAATTGTATAAAAACAAAAAAATTATTCATCATTCAGCTATTTCTTTGTCGTATAAATGTTATGAGTGACAATGGACTATAGAATTTTAATTGCCATATAATAATTTTAAATAGTCCACAAACTAATAAATTACAAATATAATACAGTTAAGGTTTATGAAGTTAATATGATTTAATAGCGTCGTATATTTAAAAACGAAAAATTAAAATATATGATAGTGCATTTACGATCAACAAAATATAGCATAGAATGTGCATCATAAATTTTTCATAAATAAATATGTATAATGAAACCAGTAATGCTCTTCCATTGTGCAATAAAACTAATAACACAATATTTGTGGACCTTTCAAATAAAATAATCCGTGGCGCGTTGTAATTATAAGCCATAAATACATCACACAGCTCGAATTTTAGCGTCGTGCATATGAAGCAGTAAAAAATGAGAATACTAATTTATCCGTCAAAGCTCCATCAACATAAAATTACTTTGAGATATAAAAATGCTCGTAATGTAAACCCGAACATACATTCTTTGACAGCACATTTATAATTTTAGTGGAAATATTCCGCGTGTAAAGCTACCGTATCTAATGGTTCGGGCTGAAAATTGACATAATGTGCCGGGACACATTAACTTGTAGCTCCTTGTTTTAACTACTACAGGGTATTTTAATAAAATATCATACATCACCATGTATGAAACGCACTTAAATAGCTTAGCTTAATACATTTACAGCTACTTCTACACACATTATCGCAATTTTTCAGCTCGTTGAAATATAAAACATACACTTAAAACGTCCACAGTGTTACTTTTGCAGAAATAAATTACCTAAAAATATGTAATTCGATATTTTAGAAGACCACACATATGGAAACATATTTTTATTCAGTCGTATATCAAGGATACACTTCTAAATAAAGTGTGTGCAAAATCCTTATAAAACCCATAACAAGGTGAAATAGCTGACTGCGAATGCTAAAGATTGATTTATCTACAGCCTTCCTTTACTTCTGCATTCCAAGTCATGGGAACTGATTTCAAAATTGACAAATAAAAATAAACACATCCAGTCGCATGTATAAACTTGAATTCAATAATTTAGTATGCTCTTTATATATACTCACAAGGATACATTATATTTACTTATTTATTTATAACACTATCAACAGGAAATTGTTGCACAATAATATCATTATCTGTCTTTCTAATTGTGCATAGTTAAGTTAGTGAAATTATTTATATTACCAACTACATCATTAATTGGAATATTTAATGATCGTCTAATAATTAATTATACGTTAATACGACACAATATGCTTTATTATATATAAAATTGCATTGAAGTAATAAATTTAAGTGCTCTCGTTGCATATAAAACGATAAGAACATATAATTTATTTTAGCCATTCGATTATTCGATAAAGCTCAAATTATTATAGTTTCACTTTTATTAGCAATAAAATACGATTCCATTGAGAAAATATAATCTCTAAATAATACATTCACAAATAATTTAAGACGGCAAAATTGTTAAATAAAAATAAATTATTATATTTTTAATAGGTCTGATTTGGTTTTGGTAGTATATATTATTTCAACATACGCTTTGTACAGTTTGCAACCCGTTCAAACTATGCACTCAAACAAATTATTGTGTATAAAAGATTGCCTAAGGATGACAAATATTTGTTTGTGTGCATAGTTTGGACGGTTTGCAAACTGTCCAAAGCGTATGTTAGAATAATATATACTTCCAAAACCCATTAATTGAGAGAATGGAGGCGCTGTAGATACTGACTAGGCCTAGTAACTGGTCCACCCACACTCTCATATTAAATGTAATTATGGTTTACATGGACATTAATCATGTATTAAACTAATGTCCTGAATTAATGCCACATTTTTTTAAAATTAATTTATATTTCCAAAATAACCTTTATCTCAGTTGAATGTCTACAATAGACACACATAATAATAATAATAATAATAATAATAATAACAATAATAATAATAATAATAATAATAATAATTCAAGGAGACTCATTAAGTGCACTCTGGTTTTGTATGTGTTTAAATCCACTATCTGAACTACTAAACGACACAAAAAAAATAGAGAAACTTGCAAATATCTAGGCTTTGAACAAACTACCAAAATAGACCATACAAACCTCAAAACTAAATTAACAGAAGCACACAATAAAAGGCTTAAACAACTTCTAACAAAAAATTTAAATGCAAAAAACTTTAGTAAAGCTATAAATACATATGCAATACCAATCCTCACCTACTCGTTTGGTGTAATTAAGTGGTCAACTACAGATCTTGATGCACTAAATAGAAATACAAAAACTTTTCTAACTAAACACAAAATGCACCTCACAAACGCTTGCATAGAAAGAATAAATTTTATCTCTAAAATGATAGTAAATTACATAAAGCAATTGTAAACATTGATACAAATAATACCTTACTTAAACTGGCTGACAAAGAACATATACATAAAGATTCCAATACACTACAACAAGAAAATATTCAAAAATGGGCAGCAAAACAACTACATGGCAGATACTACCACCAAAGTCTCAAAGAGAACATAGACAGAATATCTACATTTACATATATTGAGAAAGGATATCTGTTTCCAGAAACCAATGGATTTCTACAGGTCATTCAAGGGAAGGTAATAAACATAAAAGCTATAGACTGCACATAATTAAAGATCTACAAAACACAAACAATAAATGCAGACGCTGCAAAGACAAACAGGAAACCATTGAGCATAATATGCTCAAGGGTTTTCAATATTATTAGAAACGGCTGTCAAATTTTAGCTACCACACAATATTCAAAACGGCACAACTTGGTAGCTAAAATAATACATCAAGAATTAGCACTTAAATACAATTTAATTAGCAAATGGAAACCATACTATAAATATAATCTATTAATTATCATGAAAAACGACGTGTGCAAATTATACTGGGATAGAGCTATTCTGACAAATAAAACAGTTGCACATAACCGCCCAGTCATGTAAATGTAAATACTACGTTTCTTATAGATATAGCAATACTAAAAAATTGATAAGTACTTACCTCTAGCGCACGAAATAGAAAAAATATGGAAAAACAAAGTGAGAATAATCCCCATAATTATGTCATCAACAGATACATTTTCTACACTCAAGAAATCATTAACCTGGCATAGGATATTGTGTGCCAAGTTTATAAAATATAGTTATGATTAAGTGTTTACGCATGATCAAAAACTTCTTATAATAATTATATTGTCGATCTCATTGTTATTTTATTAAACTCTAGTATTTTAATTAAAATCATAAACAATTCGTAAAAGAAACCAGTTGTTAATATTATCCCGGTGGTGTAAATAACACATCTACAAGGTAAACGTCATAAATTCCTAATCTAACCAAGAAATCATGCATTTACGAGAAAAATATTTTATTATTTTTCAATAAAATCAAAACGACAAATCTTCAAAATTGTCGTCAAAATGCTTTAAAACACCTTTTTATCGTCAAAAAATTTTCTACCTCAAAGTTTAATTTTGAAAATAAGTAGTCGGTAGAAGCCAAGTCTGAACTGTGGGACCCCCCTACCTTGACTTTTTAAAAACAGCATTCTCTTATAGCAAGTTAATTAACCTCAGCAGTGTACACAGATGCGTTGTTGTGCAATAACCTGACTGCTTTTTCGACGTTATGCACAAATAGTTTTCTTTAACCCTGTAATAAATTAGCATAATAAGCATCATTCACCAGAGAATTTCTTCTTTTAAAATCAATCATCAAGATGCGCAAACAACTTCAAAAGATTGTGGGTATAATCTTTTTGGTTGGCGAGAATACTCAATATTCGGCAAATCGATTTATCTGACATTGCTGATAATTCCCTCACTTTTAGTCGGCGATCACTTTTTACCAGTTTTTCAATGAAAGCGATTGACTACTTCTAAAGACTCAAACTTTTGGAACCATTCTTTTACGGAGGAATAAAAAAGTGAATCTTCACCGTACACGCTATCAATTTATTTAATTTAATAAAGGATAAGACCTTCTAATGTAAAGAATTTGATAACCGCCCGGTACAATTTTTTTTGCAAATTTGGTATAGTTGAAACCTTACAATGTCTGTGTAGATGTCACTACAAGACTAATTAAAGTAGAAGGTTGAAATTGCACATGGTTGTTTTAAATCGTCACACGTTAGAGACAATATTTGACATTTGGTCTAAAGTTTTTAGAAAAGTAGTAGGCCAGGAATTTATGGCGGTTATTGCGTAACTCACAAACATAACCAGATATAAAAGTATAAGTACGGATATTTGCTGGAACCATCTATGTTTTTTTTTTTATCTGCACTTAAAAAACTAAACAAAATGTAGAACCCGCAAGTTTAAGAACCATTAAAAAAATAATAACTATTTGTTAACGCAGTAACATTTATACAATATTAACTAAATTCAAATCTTAAAAAAAAATTAAAAAAATATATTAAACATAATTAAAACAGATACACACTATAACAATTTTTTAGTTTTGGCATTACGTTATGTGCCTTAAGTTGTCATACCAAATCAAAAATATTTGATACATTTATTACATGTCGTGTAATGCAAACTTTAGTCTACTTTATGAAATGTGTTAAAAAACCCTAAAGGCACATGACTGTTCACCAAATTGAGAATTTGCTCAGTAATCTATTTAATATTTTAAACACAAACTTCTTTTCTATGTTATTCTTTCATATTTTTTACACAACTAACCCCAAATAAATGTTAGAAAAACAAGTACGTTTAAATGATAAATAAATTTTAGTAAGATTTAGTTTAAATATTACAAATTTGTAAAATGTGTTTTGAATTTACTCTAATCAATCTTTATTAGTTTTGTAAGATATATGATGTTTTATGCTATAGTAAAAAACTTTAAGCAAAAACCGCATTAGAAACATTGGATTCCTGTTAACTAAAATAAAAACTACACTGAGTCAGTCAAGAGCATTCTGCAAGAGCTGCTACAGACACATTTTTTGGGCTCGTTGATGGAAGCTCCTAATTCAGAAGACTTGGAACTGCTAATTAAAAAAACATACAAAAGAAATTCAATTAATATTCATATTCAATCAATTCAACCTAAAATAGAAAATTAATACATTTAAACCATTTCAAGTTGCCAGAAGCCAATGGGATATATCCCATCATGATACAGAAAGGGTTTGTGTTTCTGAGAAAGCCTGTATGCAAGATCTTCAGAGTCTACTACAGCTCAACTCAACAACATGGCTGTCTTTGCCTCAGACTACAATATAATTTTACCATCATCGTACATGGAAAGTTTAGGGCAACTGTATCAAATATAATACAAAGTGCAATAAACATTCTAAAAAAGAAAAACCCAAAAAATCCAATTATCTATGAAGCTACGCTTCCTATGACAAAAAATCTAGAACTCATTCTTGACATTAGACTGTGACGTCTCTTCCGTATAGACGTGAAGATTTACCTGTGCGGGGGTATCAGCAGTCGTGATCACAGAGTTCCCCGCTTAATTGGCCGGAGACTAGAGGTGCTCGGGCGCCACCACACCGGAGTGTGGACACAAAGTACAACAACAGGGTATATTTTAATCAATGTTTATTTATAGTAGGTTTATATTTACAAATTTACAAAAACAACGGGGGTCAGAGATGCGGTGTTGAAAGATGGGATAGAACCGGGAGTTGTTGGTGGAGACCTGGAACTGGATCGGGAATCTGGAGGTGGCTCGCCTTTCGGCCGCCGCACACTTTTGGTTAAATACCCAAAATTGGGAATTTGAAGGGACTGAGGAAATTGTTGGTTCAACTTATGGTTTTTTTTTAACTGGTACTGGGTTCTGAATACAACGACGGGCGGTTGTAGACTGGCAGGAACTAGATGACTTGCTAAGTGCAAAACTGGCTGACTTTTACTAGGACCGGACGGCGGTATTTAAAGGGAAAGAAAAAAAAGGGAATAAATCAAAAAGAATTTGGTGAAAGGGAAAGAGCGGGAACAGGGTGGCTAACACAAATAGAGGGGGCGTAGAGGGTGGCCTATGCATCCCAAAATAATAACTAAAACAAATTAATACAACATAAACCCTGAATATATACAGTTACCCCACAAAAATTCCAAAACCCAATTTCCCTTAATAACTAAGCTATATACAATTTAGACAAACGTCCGCCGGGTTCGGACGGTTACATATAGTAACTAGTAATTTACCTATTTATAGCAAATTACTAATTACTGCACAAAAGAAGATACTAGCCACTTTTTACTTCCGGCGGAGGTTTATTTTACCCATGGCAAACCTCATATGGGACGCCTATGGGGCCCAGCACACGAGCAACAGCTATTGTCCAACATCAGCTGTGCGGTAATTTACATTTGTCAAAAAAATAATAGTGCCGTGAGTATTCAGGGTGTGCAATAGTGTCAAACTAGAGATTACAACACTCGCAGGTGATTAATAAAGCCCTTTTGATTACATAGGATTGCACGTGGTTCGATAGGTTAGATCCGCGTGCATCCTCAAACAACGGAGTGGCAAGCCGACAAACACTCAGGTTTGTTGCGTCATCAATTAAACATCATGTCGCGGTCATGAAAAGTGTCGGTAGCCGGCTAATTACAATGTTTAATTAATGGCAGCAAGGTAGGCCACCCCGTATACAGCTAGATGCAACCACGGTTGCCTAGCATACCTATTATAATCACAAGCTAGTTATGCGTGCGTTCAACAAAAGTGTCTATGAATAATGCTGCATAACAAGCGCGCGTTCATAAAAATAAAAAACATAAAGCTAACCAATGAACGTTTGCATTAATTAATAAATAATGACGGGGTTCGTTAGAAAACTAAATTTTTGCTTTCTGATTTTATCTAAATAATATAACCATAAAAGCTATTCTGGTGCTATTTGCAACCAAAATTATAACTGACACTTTATACTACCAGTAAGCTATATACAGTGGCGGTAAAACCCATTATTAGAGTACAGCCTAAAGGTCAAGTTTAGATGCTACTATGTCTGCTAAGAACGATGTCCACAGCAGTTATAGAAATACTACCATAGTTACTGCTACTTCATTTAATTGTAATGGCGGGACAAACAGCGTATTGATTACAGATAAATAAACACATTGCAAACATCTATACCTATAAACCTAGTTTAATAAATATGTTGCAAAAAAAAACTTAAATGATATAGTCGGACTTAGTGAAAGAAAATGCAATGAATTGAAGAAATATTTGATGTAATAGTACCACAGCAAGACAAATAAACAAACACAAAATACCTGAGCACCGTGAAAAAACCTATTTGTAATAATGACCAAAATGATTGCAAAAGAAAAAAGATCATTGCATTAAAAATCCATTTAATGTAATAGTACCAATAAACAAGTAAAAAATACTTAAACACCGTCAAGGAAAGTATTTGTAACAAAGACCATAATGGCACAAAAGCTGCAACTTCCAAAAACAAAGACCAAGAAAAACAAACTTTGCTACTCCTAAGCAATCATACCTTGAATTTTCATCAAGTGGTGCGCCAGAGACATGATGGAGGCGGTAATATACCCCAACAGACAAATAACTATCATATTAAATAATCAATCGGCATTGCAGGGCATTGCAATTGCCAGTAATAAAATTCAAACTAGTTATGGCTTGCATAAACAGTCTGAAAACATTTACCACAATCTGTAGAATTTGCCTAGTCTGGATAACAAAAACTTTGAGATAAATTTTTTTTATGGCAAACCATCTCGCCAAAAAAAGAAACTTTTGACAATTACTAGACCCGAACATGCTTTTGGAATTCTTTACGAGACCAAAAGAAAAATAACAAATTTGCTGCAATCCACAGCAACCTGTAGATAAGCTGTAAAGTGTGTATAAAGAAAGAAACGAGTTTTCATAATCTGCAACGCTTTCTTTGGCAAAGTCCATGTAAATGGCATATATTTCAGCTCTACTTTCTAAAATTTTGGTCAGATAATTAGTAAAATAAATAGATTTGCTTGTGTTGGTCTTTGTTAAAAAACCCGTGTTGTTGAATAGATAATATTATTTTCAAAAACACAAAAAAAGAAGTCAAACACTAACTTTTTTAAAATTTATAGGATTGTGATACGCTTATAGTTAGTAATGTTTAATTTTTAACCAGCTTAAAAAAAATGTAACAGAGATTGTATTCATTATGTTGAAAACATTTTTGATACAGTAAAAAAAAGTAAACTTTATAAGTGTTAAAGATTAAGTTTGGCTACTGTAGAAACAGGGATAACATATCTGAGGTATTACTTTAGTCTATTTTCAATTTTGTCAATGTATCCAAGGCACAAAACATGTTTACCACATTTTTTGATAATAACAGTAATATATTACTAAAAATAATAAATGTGTATTTTTATACAAGCAGTAATGGTAATCATTAACAAAACAAAGATCTAAAGTAGTATTAAAATCATTAGGATCATAATTGATTTTGTTTAAGCTTAGAATTATCAAAAAAAATTTGTTTTTACCATACATACAATGTTAGTTAAGAAAGTTGAGTTTTTATCAAAAATTTAGATGATATTAAGTAGAAAAAATTATCGGTGACTATCCGAGAACTTTAAGATGGTATCTTTAATTCCTACAACATAACCAGCGTATACATCTAATAAACTCTGAAAAGTATATAGCTATAGCTATTTTAGTCACTCCTAGGCCAATACTCAAATCCAACTTTGATAGTAAAATAATAGATTTTAATTTTTTTCTATTAGCAATTAAAACTCTACTTTCAATTGATTGCCCAAAATGTAGAAAATATGTAACTTTATTTCACACCTACTCTGAATAATCTAGTATTGATGATACCTGCATATTTAAAGTAACTCAGATATTCAATTTTTAATTGTTATTGGTGATTTGCGTTTGGTTATCTAAGAACATATGTCAGAAGTGAAAGTAGCAAAAATACAAAGTCAAACATTATTATTATTAATTAATGTTAACGCAGACATGCTTTGTATAAACAAAATTTTGGCTGCAGAATTTGACCAAGACAAAAATTTTAAATAAAATTTTAGGTTTGGCTTTTTTTTAATTTGTGTTATTACGTGTTGAAACTAATTTGTTAACACAATATTTGCAAAAACCAATTTTTTCCACTATTGTCAAAATCCGATAAATTCCAACATATTAAACATTACTCATGCCAATGTTGTGCTCATCTGA
Source organism: Tachinus rufipes (assembly GCA_963932245.1). Lineage (NCBI taxonomy): Eukaryota > Metazoa > Arthropoda > Insecta > Coleoptera > Staphylinidae > Tachinus > Tachinus rufipes. Next base: position 93,610,461 of record OZ010743.1, read on the forward strand.
CAATTATAAACAACACCTTAAGACAAAAAAAGCAAAAATATTGTGCATTTTTCTAAAAATCAGATGATTGAGATTAGTCAGAGACAAGCATGTCAAATACTGCTTTAAAAAGTCCTATAAAATAGGTCTCTAACCTAGACAACGTAAAACGCATACTTGCCACAGTTGTGATATTGTGCTTTAAACTCGTTAATAAATCATTGGTTTGTAATGTCCGACAAGTACATAAAAAAATGTTGTTGCGTACACAGCAATTTGTTGTTGTTCAAGTTTGAATTTATAAATAAATTATTTTGTTTATATTATTGTCAAAAAAACTTATTAAGTCAATTTCTAGAAAAATCATTAAAATCTATGGACCACAGCGTTATTTTAAGTCAATACTTTCTATTTGGTTTGAATTGTGATGCTAAAAAACGGAGTTTTATTTGCATTAAATCTTATATTAATATTATAGTTTGCAGATACTTGTATATCCTTTTCAATAATAAAAGTTACTGAAAATAATTACAGCTTTGATTGTAAAAACGCTTTACAGAATGGAACTATATGTGTTGAAGCTTTTTTGTTTATATATCTTGAAACGTATGCTATAGTATAAATGATTAATAAATCTAAAACCAAATTGCTAATGCATCGTTATCAATACCGAAAGTAAGAACTATGAATAACGTCTACATAACTAAATTGCTAATAAATTACTGCAAAATGTGTTAAAAACTATTTAATAATCATTATAGTGTAAAAATATATTTTATAAATGTGTGATTAATTTAATGAAAAGACTTCGTTTCTATGAACTAATTATACTATTCATCGCTACAATAATGTCAATTAATAATTGTATATTAATGAATCTATCAAATATCATCACTAATAAACCAATTAAAGCAGAGTGTAAGAAACATATAAGATAAAAATCGGGCCATTAATAATCATAATGAAAATCTAATTAGCTTGCACATGTCAATAATACATTCAATTTATTAACACACAATTAATTTTTGGCATGTAAATTAGTAAACCTCGCAGCTTTTTAATATTAATAAATGAAATGGATTCAGTCATTTGCAACAATAATAATTCAATCATGGCCAATTTAAAATCTGAAATTTATGTACCTCGCATAATAACATGCAATTTACATAAATTTTATCTGATTGCAATTTGTTTATTGCAAAATGTTATTCAACACTTATGTAACATTACGTGATTTACTAGAGCAAAAACAAATATAATATATTAATAAATTAATAGAAATGATTTTGTGTGTGCAATCTCGGGGTCGCTCAAGCAAGAAACTATAATTTTAAAAGGGGAAATTTTAAACATGTGTGAGTAATGTACTATGGGAAAATCCAGATTATTTTCGTAGCAGTGTTGATTTTGTATAAATAACCTTCCTTTATAGTTTTCTTAATTGGCGGTTAATATTTTATATATTTTTCGCCGCAGAAACTGGGGTCAGCGTACGATTATTAAGAGGATTGACATTATAAGATAATGCTGTATAATTTGTGGTTCATTAAATAAATTATTGTTAATTGTGAATAACAAAAAGATAAAGCAGTTTCGAAGTAATGTGATTTTTTTTGTGGTAAAAGTAAGATTGCGTTTTTATATCTTTAATATTGATTAAATTAAAAAAAATAATTTACGAGAAACAGATTTTATTGATTTTTAAGCTATAACATGTAATTATAGCCAATTATATTAATTTTATTGATTATTTACGAATACAATTTGTTATGCTTTATTTGATACATTTTTTTATATTCGATTAAAAAAATAATTATAAAAGTATATTATTTGGGTAAAATTTGTGCGTCATGTTTTTTATGAGAATAATCTACCCACATAGAATTCTCATTTAAGTAGAAAATAATTAATAATTATATACATGCTGTGTTTCTCAGCATTAAATTTGTAGAAACTTCATTCGTAGAATTTTGTCTGGAAATCTAAAGTATATTATATAGCAATTAAATCTTTTAAGTGCATTAACTTTTCATTGCAATTTAAGTATAGATGGATTTAATTTTCATATTTATTAAAACCTATAATAATGGAAAGTGTTGTAATTAAATATCATTTGCATACGTTGAATAATAAAATAATTTATTGATGGAAAAGTCTTGATTATTTATTGAATTGAATATAAAGTATATAAACAAATCATTATTAGCTTGGCAACACTTTATTGACGTAAGTCAAATTATTGTTTTTAATATATGCGGTTATTTAATCTCTTTACTTTTATAAGTTTTTTTTATACCTAAGGCGTAACTAACAATAAATATACCTGTGACCAGCCAATAAAATTTCATGTACTTGTTAATATAATATATAATCAATGCGCCTAAGAATCATTTTACCTAAAAAACCAAAAAACCATCATTACTCATTTCAATTTTCCCAATTTTTATCAAAACTATAAGCGATGCACCGGTAAGTCAAAATTTCTACAATAACTAAAAAAAAACATTTTTTTTTAAACCAATACATGATTTAACGTAAGAACTTAAAAAATATAAAACATTATCATCAAATTTTTTTAATGCTCATAGAATTTACTAGCAATGCAATTCTTTCAACGTTTTTTTATTAGCCTTAATCTACATACTGCTAGAAATAGACTTCTTCTATATTTATTCTATGTTATGTGTTTTTGTTCTGCGCGACTTAAGTCTATCATCTTCCTGCATTTTCTAGATGTCGTCAAGCCATCTTTTTTTTCTTTGAAGTTCTAGGTTTCTATTGTAGTTTTTTGGTATTTGGTGCATCTGTTGTGGTTCTGCCTTACGACGTGGTTAACCCATCTCCGTTTTAACTGGCCACTTTTGTTATTACATCCTTGATTTTAGTTTGTTGCATTATCTCCCTATTCTGTATTTTATCTTTAAGAAACACCCTCAACATGGCCCGTTTTATTCAAATTTAGCAGGTCTTTAATTTATTTAAGCGTTTCTGAGTTAGCGTCGTAGTTTCTAATTCGTATTTTATTCCTAAGTTTGTTGGAATGTCTGTATTCATAAAAACATGTTTTAAGTTATCGACAGCTGTCCATCATAGTCGTAATCGGTGTATGATCTCGGTTGTTTAAATTTTTTAAAAGAAGCAAAATGCTAATATGTATTTATACTTGTGTATACACCATTCCAAATTGTCCTCGATATTCCGAGATTGCGAATACAAGTTTGTGTGAAAAGGACAAATACGTACGCTACTACACTGTTTAGTGATTGTAATTAATCTAAAACATCAATTTATAAGGCCGCAGTCCTATTGTACCACTGTAAATTACCCACCGTAATCTATAATTTGAATATGTTGACCTTACTAACGGGGGTAGAGTGGTGTAATTGTATTTTCTGTGGAGCCCGTTGGAAAAGTTCTCCAGTTGTCCGTGGACCCAATTTTGCCTACGACTTTTGGTTAAAAATTTTTGCTTTTTATACTTGCGCTGTCTAAGTTATTTTTGTTGGAACACTCTCATTGCTAGATTTACTTTTTGGTTGAGTTTTATTTGCTGCTGAGCTCTGATTGAATGTTTTGGATAAGATTTGGCAATACTCAGTCTGTGGCATCAAACCTCCTTTCACGCACCCTTACCAGTTTGCTTGGCGGGTTATAGGGGACAACATCTCCTTGGGAGTAGCGTTATAGGTAGTCCATTTGTCTCTGTTTGGTTTGCTTTATTTATGGCGTACTTATTCTTGGTTTGTTTAATTTAAAAACCCTGAATTAATTAAAACCACTTGCTTCCATGGTTTTCCGGCTCGATAAAAATGCAAGGTAGTTCTAGGTTTTGTTTTGCAACCTGTGTACCTTACGCCAGTAGTATGACCATAAAATGTTGGCGACGGTTTCATCTTGGCCTGGATGTCTGGCAGTTTTTGACGCATAATATTGAGTAGTATGAATTTTCTGGGCTGCTAGTGTTCTTGATCGTCGAAAGTTTGGTATAAGTCTCCAGCTTTGTTAAGTTGATAACCCAAATTGCTTTTTGGTGGTTTTTCGAGATTACCTCTTAAAGTTTTGAATTTTGCTTTTAAAGGTCAAGTTTGTGGAAATTCTTGTATCGGTTACTAGAACAGAGATTTGATAGCGGTTGAGATGGTATTGTGGAGCCAGATATTTGTTTAGGGTCTAAATTGATGTTGTTGCCAACATGTTTATAGAGATGGGTCGTACCATCTTATGAACGTTTTTCTGGTCCTAATTAGTGATTTTTTGTTTGGAATTTTTGGATAGTGCGTCTGGTAGCAGATTTATTGTGTTGGGTACACGTTCTTCTTAGTAATTCAACTCCGTCTATTTAGTAAATTTTGACTTGTTGTCCGTACAATTCTTTAACTATACCAACGCTCTATTGTCCAACCTTAAAGTAAAAGCTCAAACTTTAAGTAAGCTCTGCATTTTTTGATAGTTGGCAGTCTGTAAGTCATAACTGGCACATAAAAGTATGTGGCATCTCAGTCTTTTCTCATAATATAATACTGCACTTGTTCCAGTGTTACATGCAACAGCTTGCAGCTCGTAGTGTAGGCCGAGACGTCGACGTGCAAGTTTTAAGGATCAATCCATCTATTGCATTTTCAAATGCTTTGTTCGGTTCCGGTGACCATTCAAAAGACTTTTTTGTAGTTTTATTAGTAGTTTGTCTTCTTGAAAAAAATTGATTATACTCCCGCAACTCGGTGCATAAACATAGGAATCTTTGCACTTGTTTTTTATTGTTAAGTCGTAGGTGTTCTCTAATTAGCTTTAAATGGTGTTCTATGAGTTGGTTTCTTCTTCACCACTTCTTGTCCAAATCCGCACTTTGTCAGATTGCATTTTAATTGGTAATTTCCACCATCAAGTTTAGCAAACGTAATGAAGGGTTTGCTTGTATCTTCTATTGGTATCCTATATGCAGAGTGCAGGTCCGTTTGGTAAAAATGAGTTTGGCGTTTCTTTAACTTTTTTTATGCAAAATATTGTCATACCATATTTTGTTCATAGTAATACCACTGGTGAACATTAGTTGCTTGATAAAATAGTTCTACACAGCTCCGGGTCATCTCGGTAAGCCTTAGTTAATTCAGGTAAAGCAAATTGTGTGTTTTTCCAGTAAATGATAGTTCAATGGTTTCTGCCAAAATGAATACTAGGCGTGCATAGTTCAGATTGGCATTATCATCATTCAGACAAAAGTGGCTTGGTATTAGACATTTGCATAAATGCAGAATGATCAATACTTGTAGAGTCTGTGTTTCAATTTTACAGCGGAGTCCGCTTGGAAATATATTTTGTGGTTTCTCGACCTTGAGGTAATTTTATTTTATAAAAACTTTTGCTTGTCTCTGAGTTAATAAATGCTTCTACCATATTCCATCAATGTTAACTTCAATCAAGTCATTTCCCCGCTCGTTGTGCTAATTTCTAGTAGATTTGGAATTGACCGGGACGTTGGAGTTTTTGACCAATCTTTTAGGTGTTTTCCAAACGCTTTGCTCATAGTAATAAAATTCCAAAGTATCGAGGAATTATTAAATCTTGGGTTTAACTAGACTAGTGTATTTGCCATTGTTTTTTAGGTTAATGGTGAGTTGTTACCAGAACACCGGCAAGTTGTCCACAAAGACAAGACTGGTGTATTGTTAAAGCAATCTCCGCTTAGTGTTGCGATAGCTTTGCATAAGCACACGTCTAATTTTTTTTTTTATTATTTGGTGTTTTTATGCTGGCTTTGGAGTAAGGTCATATGTCTAGATGTTTCTAGACTTGGTATATAGCATAGTGCATCTCTAGTCTCCTAAAAAAGTTTTTGTGGTTGAGTTGAGTTGAGTATGTGGTATAAAATGGAGTCAAAAATTTAAATATATTTGGTGGTCGCTGGTGGCTGGACCGTAGTACATTTTGATGGTTTGTTGGTTGGTTGTTGCCAACGTTGGTAGTTGTTAACGGTGGTGCAATGAGACTATAGCCAAATGCGCAAACATATAGCCACTACAAACTTCATTCTAAAAGGAACTTATCAAATTAACATTATCAACAGGAATCAAATTTAATTGTAGTATTTTCATAAATAAATTAATTTATATACCACAATAAAGCCAATCTTACATTAAAAAAATCTGAAAAATTAAAATCTAACTACTTACATTAAGTTAATGTGCATAAAGTATAACATGCAATATATAAAAATTGTATGAAAACATAATTTTTGTTTTAAGAATATTACACCTTATTGATTTTCTGTCTCGTTACAAATTAAAAATGCGATCTGATTTACTAAAGATATTATTAAAATGCCAAATTTTATATTGTAAGATGATATATCTCAGTAGAAAGATCAAGGCCAGCAATTATTCAGACATAAACTATTAATTTCTAATTTAATAGCAATTATCACATTATATCTCAATCAAATGAATTGAAAGTTTCTCATTGAAATAATAAATAATGTTTATTTTATATTAATTACATTATTTATTTAAAAAAACATGTGCTGTGTCATTTCAGTTATGCATTAAAACAGTAATTTACACAAATTGTATAAAAAAAAGATTATACAATTTACAGAATGACAGAGTAATTTTTTAAAAACCACATGTATATATTATCATTCAATGATAAAACCTAATTACATGCAAATAATGGTATTATGTTTAACATTTATAAAATTTCCAGGAAACAGAAAAAGTGCACTTCCAAATCGCATTTTTGTATTGTTCAATGATAATGTGAAAGTCATTTTAATCGGTATCACTCCAATTCTCAGAATAAGTAAAAAAAGTGAAATGCTAAACATTAACAACTTTTTACTGCGAAAAACTACGCTTCAACATCGGAATAAGTGAAATATTGCAAACATGTTCAAAGGCACGTACCGCCGTATTTCCCGGTAATTTGATGGCCGTTCAAACGTCTCTAATAATAATAATAGTGTGGGTTTATCAAAATTAGCATAAAGAGTATAAACGAGATTGTGTACATCCACATAGCAATTATACGATTTTAAAATATATCATAATTATACAGTTTTTGCGATTTTGATTGACATTTATTGCCATTTTATGGGTCAGAACCTTTCATAGCAAACAAGTTATTAGTTTTTTTTGCATGTAGATAAAAGTAATAAGCATTATAATGTTTTAAATAATGAGTATGCGATTTGTTCATTTTTTTGTTGGATTATTTAATGCGGACATGCATTTACGCGATAGTAAATTATATTAAATGTTTGACACGTATTCAGAGATGTCCAAGGCGAAATGTTTAATGTGATTTGCATATTAAGTTACATGCAATTTAAACACATATTTTATCATGTAATTTTCATTATAATTTATAAGATTAATTTTAATAGTAAATAATTATTATAATAAAATGGTTTATAATACGATTAGTAATAGATTATGAATAATTTGTACATTTTTAAAACTATACTTCAACATTTTAAGTACCAATTTTAATTGAATTTAAATTTTAATAAAATAAGTTTATTTATAAAATATAAATTTACATTAGAGCAAATGTTAACTCGAATCATGAAGATGTTTAAATAAAAGTAAAAATTATATATTGAATATGTCTATTTATAGAAAGCGCTTAACACACATGATGGATAGGTGCCACATCCAGAATTATGTTGATAAATAGTTGAAAATGACATTGGCCTGAAACTGGCATAAGCACTTGTTCTGGCCTAATTTTAAACATGGGAAAACCACTTTTACTCTTTTCATAATTAATCTTTTTTTTTAGACTACTATTTAGTCCTTTTATTAATTGTGAATATTTCAAGAATTTATTTCAGTATATTTAATTGTTTTAATTCTAGCATGATAGTAAAAATAAAAACGTCATAGAAACTGTGTTAGTGTAAAAGATGAGAAATGAACTATTAAAAATTTAAAAAAAACAACAATAAAATTAGCTCAAAGAAAATTGTTTAAAATTAAAGAATAATTAAAAAAAAGCATTGAAAAATTTCTTGACACAAATCTTGTAAAAAGTTTATTTTTCCGGTTTTGGTGGATAATATTGAAACTAATTTTTTTTTAACAGAAGCAAAAAGAAACCAAAATAAAAACCTAATCTAGCAATAAATTGTAAAGAAACTAATCGGAATTTGTTGTGATAGGAGTTCACAAAACACTTCTGACAAGCATAACTAACTACTACTGGTATGTTTTATATTTTCTGTTTTTATTTTATAAAATCCTTTTATATTATTCATATTATTAAGGTAATGATTTTATTTTATTTATTTATTTTATTTTATTTTTACATACATGTTTCAATGAGTTATCATCATTTTCAATGTATTTAAATTATATAATATTTCAAACTGATTTATTATTATTTAAAAAATTGTTTTTTCCCGCTACCCTGATATACGTTTTAATTTATTTAAATTTCAATATTCCCGCTGACTTGAATTTAGATTATCTAACCTTTAAATTTGTAACGTCTAATAAATGACAAAATCAAAATTCAAGTCAGGGGGAATATAGAAATTTAAATAAATAAAAACGGATATCAGGGTAGCGGGAAAAAACAGATTTTTAAATAATAATAAATCAGTTTGAAATATTATATAATTTAAATACATTGAAAATGATGATAACTCATTGAAACATGTATGTAAAAATAAAATAAAATAAATAAATAAAATAAAATCATTACCTTAATAATATGAATAATACTACTGGTATAAGTTTAAAAAGATGTTGACAAAAATAATGTATTTACCAAAATTAAAAAAAACGAATTGAAGTAAACAGTAATCATTCAAACACTACAGAGAAAAAATTAACTGTATCTCAGCGAAGTATCTGGACCAACGGTAGATTTTTTTAGATCATTTACATATAAGTTTTTAGAATATAACATACAATGACGTTTTAAATCTTAAACTGTCGGAAGGCGTCTTATTGTTAAGACAAATAACAGCAATTTTGGCGTCATATTTTTACATATAATTTGATAATTAAATAATTAAATTAAACGACTGCAGCAATTCAGAAAAATACTTCAATTTTTATTAAAAAATTAATTAAAAACTAAAAATAAATCTAGTATGGACGCAGAAGATAACTTTACCTACACAGACACCAAAAACGAAAACACCCTTAACTCTACCAAATAATGTACTAGCACTGAAAAAAGAATGAGAACCTCATCAATCAGCAAGCCACAAACATTTGCGCATTTAAATTATACATTTTGTCTCCGATGAAGAACCAAATTGAAAAGAGTCACGTCCAGGAGAAAACCCTATCCAAGATATAGCTAGTAAAATCCAGCTTAAAGTCCGTCAACAGCAAGCTTAAGATGCTTTTAAAACTGCGATCAATTTCAACTTTGCCTCTTAAGTCGAAGAGGTAATGAACGTCCAGCAGGATTAAGCAAGTCGTGGAAAATAAAAAAAAAACTACTTACACAGAAAAAGATAAAAACCCATCCCAATGCTCAGTTGCCTTAGAACGCAACCACCCAAAAGATAATATCACTTACAGAATTGTGTAAACTTACAGTAAGCGTTGAATAGAAATGCAAGTCCAGAGGTATTGTACAATGACATCGTTGCCAGCGTTATAGCTACACGGCATCCATATGTATGCGTAAAATGCATTGGTGCTCATCCCAGTTAATCTACCGATTCAAGTCTCGTGTCTAAAATATTTGTATGAGAGAGTCTGCTCTATTTTTACAATATCCATTGAAATAGTTTCACTCAACACCAGGTTGGTCATAATTTGTGTTAATCTTTAAGCCAACTTTATGTGGGGCAGAGCTTAGTTTCTCGAACATTTTTCTAGCTTCGTCAACACAGTCTGCTATAAGCACAATGTCATCGGCAAAACGCAGATGGCTTAGTTTCTTTCAGTCAATGTTGATTCCCAGATGTTTAAGGTCTATCTTATTAGACATGTATTCAAGCAGTGTGGTAAATAATTTGGGCATGATGTTGTCTTCCTGCCGTACCCCTCTTTTTATGCCAAATTTGTTGGTGTCTTTGTGCAGTCTCACGCATGTAGTTGCATTTTTTATATGTTATTGATTAGTGTGGAGTATCTGTGGTCTATACAGCATTGAACTAGTGCTTTAATTAGTTTTTGTTGGTTTATGGAGTCAAACGCCTTTTTGTAGTCGACGAATATGAGAACTAGTGACTTATTGTATTTGACACATTTTTCAACTAGGGACTTGACTTTCTGTAGGTGGTCGTTTGTGTCAAAGCTTGCTCTAAAACCTGCTTGCTCCTTAGGTTGGTAAAAGTCTAGCTTAGATGTTAATCGTTTAGTTATGATCTTCATAAACAGCTTATAAATATGTGAAAGAAGGCTGATAGGCCAGTAGTTTGCAAGGTCTGTTGGATTTCCTTTTTTGTGCATGATGATAATCAATGCATTGTTCCATTTTGAGGGGATGTTCTCCTTGAGGCACTTGTTGAACAGAGTGTGAAGTGCTTGAATAAGTTTTTTTACCGCCCTCTTTTATGGCTTCAATCACGGCTTCGTTTTCATCCGCCTTATTATTTTTTATTTCCCTTAGTAACATTTTAATTTCTTTACTTGTAATGTTGTATAACTTTGGGTATTTTAGGGTATATATGGTGGTTATCTGTTAATTTATATAGTTCTCTGTAGAAGTTTTTAACTATGTCTATGATTTTGTTTTTATTGGTTGTTATGTTTCTATTTGTATCTGCTAATTTGTAGATGTTGTTTCTTCCAATAGCTAGTTTTAGTTCATTACCTTCATACTTCTGTTCCTTTCTATAACTAAGATCGTTTTGGTGTTAAATTTGCAATTATCTTTCCTTGTCTCTTTAGATATTTTATTATTTAAGTTTCTATATTCTTGTGAGTCTTAATCTTTTAGGTCTCTTTGTTGTTTCATAAACTGTTTTGTGTGTATCCTTAATTTTTCACACGTTTTTTCCACTATAGATTTGAATTTACTTACTGCCTCTTTTAGCGCAGTAACGATGGTATCATTTACTTCTTAAAGCCTCATGTTTGCTAATCCTTCCAAGTTTGTTTGTATTATTTGTTTATATGTATACATAAGTCTGGTTGTACAGTAGTTCTATTTCTTAATTTCTTATTTTTTGGTTAGGTTAGATCTTTTTTTTAATGTTTAACACTACCTTTGCCCTGACCATACGGTGATTGCTGCCAACTGAACATTTGTTTAGTACTGTGACATCTTGTATTATATCCATCCTGTCACTTATGATATAGTCTAGTTCATTTTTTGTGACTTCATCTAGGCTCCTCCATGTCCACTTCCGCGTTGTTCCTTTTTTTTTAATATGTGCTTATTGCTTAGAGGCCATACTGTAGTAGGAATTCAAATAGTAGGTTTTCCGTTTTATTTCTTTGACTATGCAAGTAGTTTCCAATGGAAATTTCTTCTTCTTGTTGTTTTTCGCCAACTTTGGCATTAAAATTGACAATTAGAAGTGTGAATTGGGCCTCATAGCTTTGACAACAATTTCATAAAAACTTTCAACTTCTTCGTTTGTGTGGCTGGTAGTGGGAGCGTATGCTTGCACGATTATAAGATTATACCTTTGGTTTATTTTATGCATTAAGTAGGCGATTCGTGAGCTTATGCTTCCAATCTCAGTGATGTTCTTGGCATGTTTCTTGTAAATGATAAAACCAACTCCTCTTAGGGTGGACTCTTCTTCTCTTTTGTAGTAGATGATGTTTTCTGATTTTAGTGTCATTTGACCTTCACTTTTCCTCCTGAATTCACTAATACCTACTACGTCCCATTTAATGTGTTATATGTGGCAATTTGCAATTTTTTCTCTTGATCTAATCCGGAAATTCTCTGCAATCTCTGTTCTCTGTCTGTGCCAATTGCTACAGTGATCGGTAAACTTTGAACTGCCGGACACTGAAGACCTTCTACTGTTGATGTCTCTCAAGTGCGGGTTGGTAGGTAGGTTACGTTTACCCAGTGCGTGGAATTACATTTTCTTAATTCCTGATCGTCCGCCGCGACTCGGTTGACAGAGTTTCGTTTGTTATATAGCAGCAGGTACCAACGTGCAGGTAAGGTTGTCATTTGAGATAGACTAACAGAGATGTTAGCTGCCAACTGCTTACCCACCTCCCATTGCCCACAATATAAAACCAGGTGCATAACTCTCTGTCTCTCTGTTAGTAACAAATCAATTTTCCTTCGCTTGGCTTTACGGGCAAAGCTTACTTCTAATTTATTTATTTTCTATGCACCTTCTAGCTTAAAAAGCTAAATACATACAATTTGTTTAAAAGTCAAAATTTTAGACATAGTTGTAGTACTACAAGTTCTTTACAAACACTATGAAACCGCTAAATGGCTATGGATATTTCCAATAAGACAAAATTCAGTAGGTCAATCCATCACTAGATGCAAACTTACAGAAAAATAAAGCTATAGTTTAGTCGGTAGTCGCTTGTGAAAAATTACATTGCTTTATAGTACTGTCAGACCGTGGTAATCGTTCAAACGTGAAAGGCTAGCATTATTTGGGTACGCTCAGAATAATTACAAATAAACATAGAAAAACTAAACGACAAAATAACAAAGGACTTACAAACCGTAAATAAAATAATATGCACATACAATGGAAGACAGACGCTTTTTTCTTTCTTGAGCTGTATTTCTTAGCTTTTTGCTAAGAAATACAACTCATGAAAGAAAAAAACGCCCTTAACTAGATATCAGCAGAATACCGACAACTGAACAAAAGCATTAGCAAAAAATCAGGAAAGATCACATAAAAACACCAAATTATGTAAATAACTTAAAATAAAATAAATAAAACAAAATTCTATCTTCTATTGCTTGTTACAACTGTTATTGGTATTAAGTAGTAATTTATAAGACAATATCAACGGGTGTTTCTTATAATAAAAATTTATATAGTTGCCAAACATGTATGTTCACTTTTGAATACATAGCTTTTCTTATCAGTTTTTAAATTAATAATTTTTTGTTTTGTGTATCAGTTCATTGAAGTTCATTTTTATCTTTTACATCTAGAATTCTACTGATATCAAAATTAAATATTTGACCTACTATATGGGCTAACATAAGCAGAAGAGTAGGACAAAATATTATATAGTCCAAAAAGTTACTATTGACGTGCTAGCTACCTACTTAAAGATTAAAGGTTAAAAAACAAAACTTGCCAGGCCAAAGAGTCAAAATAAAAGACTTGCTATTGCTAATTTCTTAAAAAGCTGCAATTATTACTAAAAAAAATAATTTAATAATATGTATGTTTTGAGGTGTGTAATATGTAATATTTGTACAACTTATGATAATTAGCTCTAAATAAACATTGTTTGACAAAGCAATGAAACTTAACTTAAAGTTGCTAATTATAAACTCGTAGTAATATTTGCTATATTACTACGAGTTTATAATTATGAATTGTTTGTAAATTAACATAATGTAATAAAAAAATATAATATTTTTGTAAATATGCTTCAAATTGAAAAATTTAATAGAGCAAATAAAAATGATATAAAATATTTCAAATCTAGTTATTAAAATTTAATATCATTTAACATATGCATATGCATCAGAGTAAATTTAACTATTGCAAATTAGTTTCTAACATTAAGTGCACACATCACCTACAATTGCATCACTCCACCATTTAATCGCCACAGTTACATTCTGAATGATAGATAATTGTACAGCTATTACAGTTATTATTAGATTATGGAAAATTAAATGAGTAATAAGTATAACTCATACCCAATTCATAAAATATATTCTACATCAAATCTGTAATTGCTTCTAATAAAATTTTACACCATGCCGGGGCTAGATAATATTTGATTACCTTATTAATATCGTATAAATATGTGGTTACAGTGTATACAGTATGTTGCAATGTTTAAAAATACAGTTATAACTTTATTGCAATAGAATTCTCATTCTAAATAAAATATAGAAATTTATTAAGTATATCAATTTAGCATTAATAGGTTTCTAAATTATTCTAATAATTCATATTAATATCAATACTTTCTCATTTGTTAAACTTCTGATTTATATTTTTTTAATACTTTTTTACCAGCACAAATTCAATTGCATTTATTTGGTAAAAATGTCGCTCATATTATTTGGTTATTTTTCTATCAAGCGTATGATGAAGAAAAATTATTTTCTACTGGCGTATGTCTACGTCACATCCGCTTGGAAAGTAATGATGGAAACTTTTAGTAATTTTCCTAGCAGTGGCAGTTTCAATGAAGGGCAATTGTGCCATGCCATTAAGGTGAGCAAATTCGTTTTCTTTTGAATTACATCGAGGCGTGTTTGTATGATAAATTTGCAAATCGAAGTTATATTGTTGTCTATAGAGATTGTTGTATTTGAAAAGGCGTCTGTCAAGTTTTGAAATGACTTGTTAATTTCATGTTAGTTGATTGTATTTCAAATATATTTCTTAAAAACTTATTATTGAAAAGTCAATTTAATTTATACAATTTATTTAACAACTAATTTATAATAAATATGAGTTTAATTATGAAATAAGTAATAAAGTATATACATCTATACAAAGTACGTTTATTTTAACTTTATGTTATACATCTGACTTTTCTAATAAAACTATAATTTTTAAAACCAGCTTAGTGTATAAAGAACAAAGTTCTTAAGAAAAGTTACAACTACTTATTTATTTGATTTCTTAACCAATTTATTTTACATAACGCCTGCATTAAAAATTAAATTTGTTGAAAATTACTTACAGAATGTTAGATTTAAATATAAGAGTGAACATTTACCTTAATATATTCTACCAAAATATTTTAGCAAATATTGTATTAGGTGTAAGTAACACTTGTCAGTAAACGTTTGAATATACAATAAGTTATACATATATTAATAGTAACAAATATTAAATTAAAGTTGTTGAATTTGATAATACTTTGTATGATTTTTTTCTTTGACACTTTTATATGGACATTTGTGATTGAATCTGATATTTTTCTGGTTTGCAACTAGTTCTTATGGTAGACAGTTTCAGTGAGACAAGATTCGTAGTTATATCTACAAAAGATATGAAAAAGCGAGAGATAAGATGTCAACTTACAAACATTTAAAACAATTATATTCAAGGTAGTGATAGAAGCAAAAGCAAACATAGTAACAATATGTATTTTTTATTATTTTAAAATGAATTTCAACAAGTGGAACCATACTAACTATCACTTTAAACATTTGTGGCTTATAAGTCTCGGGAAATAAATACATTTGGAAGTTTATTCCATATGTCAATGGTACGGTTAAAAAAATTCTTCTTTTGGTCTTACATCTCCGAACTGTTAGTAAATATTTGATAAAATTCCTATCAAGCTTTGTATTACGAGCAAATATTTGTTTAGATGATATGTCCTTAAAAATATCTATAAAAAATGCAAAGATCTGCAACATTACGCTTGTGTTGTAAAGTCATTAGTTAATTTTGGATTAGCAATGATCCAAATTTCTCGTTGTTAAAAAGAGTTTAGAAGAAATAGTGTAGTTTCCGATGCTCCTTCTATACTTGAGAACAATATTTAACACAAGGACATAAACAACTTTTTACATTTATTAAGATATTTTTGATATTATATCAACAACATTGTTGTTTTAGAGAAGATTATGCGAGATTGTAACCACTAGAAGACAAATTAAAAAAGAATTAGATATGGATTTGTTGTTTAGTTTAATATTTAGTATTGATAATATCTTTGATTTTGATTTTGAAACAGTTAAAAGTTGAGTGTTTTTAGAGTGAAAATTGACCATGTTGGGAATGCCTCATACAGATATTGATCTGAGGTTTTTGTTTATAGATGCTACAGATTCTAACCTAGAAACTTCAAAATGCTCTGCCTTATTTGTTACTATAGTTTTTGGAAAGTATGAAGTATAAAAAGTGCTTCCATCTGCAAAATTATAAATAGGACTTTCAGTTATTTGAAGAAGTTCAATAATGTAGATCAAAAATAGAGTTGGCAAAAGAGCAGAACCCTGAGGAACACCAACATTTATAATCTTGGGGTCAAAGTTAAAACCATCAATTCTAACTATAGTTTTTCTAATGTCAAGAAAACTATTAATAAGATTTACACATGCTGCGTTAGCATGGATATGTTTTATTGCAGTACAAGCCGGCCAGGTTTACTATTTGACTGCTCAGATTGAATAACTTTGCAACAATTGCATTGCAGTTTTAGAGAATTAAAGCTAAGAAAAAACTATAGATAAATTTCAGAAAAGCTTTATGTGTAGTTTTCGAACTCAAACAAACATAATTGCAATACATTCTAAAAGCGTTTACTCATAATTAGCAGAAATAATAAGAGAACTAACTGTAAGCACGTAATTTTTGACAGACATTTACGTGTTCTCAGGTAGCATTAGATTCTAAACATTCTTATGTTAGCCTATTAACCCCCTTTACCTCTAAATAAAGACCGCATAAGCACTGTTACAAATTTGATGTTTTCTACAGCTACGGTTTCTTCAATATTGATGTTTATTCTTTTTCTTTGTATATTTTATTTGTTGCATTCAAAAATTGTTTGTTCCGTTGAGTCTTCAATATTGCAATGCCAGCAATTATTTGTTGGTTTTATTCCAAACCTCTTTAAGTAACTGTTGAAACAACTTATTCTCGCTAAAACTGGTCAGTATTCTATTTTGTTATTTTTTTTTTTTTTTTTTATTTTTTTGAGGAAAGATGAGATGGACAAAAATGGTCCATCTCATCTTTCCTAAGTTTACTTTTTATTGTTGTTTTCATTCTATGTGTGCTTCAGCTTTAATTTCCAAGCATTTTTATTTGCTTAACTTGTGTGTTTTGCTACTTACAGCCAGACACGAATATTGTGGCCTCTATATAGGCAACTTAGTATACACAAAAATTATGTTAAATGTAGTTAAACTAATGCCTTTGTCCGTTTTAGCACTTTTCATTTGCTCTTACATTTTGAAAAATGTTAAAACGGGCAAAGGCATAAGTTTAACAACATTCAACATAATTTTAGTGTATACTAAGTTGCCTATACAGAGGCCACAATATTTGTGTCTGGCTGTACACCAACATAAGATGAACAACATACCCCTTACCCAAAAACCCTAGATTCACAAGAAAAAGATAAAAAAAAGCTAAGTATTGCTGGTTCTTATAAGTTTTATCCTTATGCACTGTACATGTATCATAACAAAATATACACTAAACCTTATACCATTATGAAATATTTGTTTCAGAAACTAAGTGAGCCAATGTAGCAATAGTAGAAAAGAGAATCAAGTAAAAGATTATACTTGGATCCTTATACCTTCCCTACAATCAGAAGAATCTAGAAGCTGATTAATGGCGGAAACAATATACCACTTATTCTTAGATGAAACGCTAACACACACCGACATTAACCTAAGAAGTAAGAAACTTGCTCATGTTCAAAAACGCAACGCGCAGTTATAGACCAAACACTAACAAATTATAAAACGTGTCAGGTACGCCTTTGCTGTGTAACCAAATATATATCCAATTCAACATTTAATCTAAAAAAACAATTCTACAAACAAAGTAGTTATTCAATTCGAGGACTATTCAAAAGCAGCAAAAAAATGTCTAAAACTAATAATCACAGACAGGTTTGGTATTTTTATTTAAAAAAAGCTACCCTAGCACTGTCAAACATCTTTTTTTTTTCTTTATTAGCTATTCATATTCATTCTTAAATTTGGGCTTATTTCAGTTGCTGATATCGTTTCTAGCTGTTCTATTAAAACTATCATACCATCGCAAAGGTTTATTTTTTTTTGTGCTCGTACGGTTTCTATTTAATTATTCTTTTGCCCCATCTTATTTTCGCTTCTTGCAACATAAACTGCAAATTTACACTTGAAAGATGCAACTTATTTGGTCATTTTAATATCTATTTTGTTTCGTTAACCTTATCATGGCCCTTTCCATTGCCGGTATTAGCTTTTTTTGACCGTTATACATTTTCTGTGTTTTTGATATATTCATTTTAAACACTACTCTTAATTATTCTTTAGATAAGTCAACTATTATTTTTTTTAAATTAGTGCAAAGATAATTTTATTAGCATAAATTTAATTAAAAAGTTATTATCTGTCTTCTAATCTGTTTTCAAGTGCCAGTTTAAAGAGTTTTAATAACAAAGATTTGCTTTGTCAAACACCTTTTTTGAATTAGACGTTCTGTTTTTTTTATGTAAGCTGTAAATTGCCATATCATTTTTGTTAAACTCTTTTATTAATTATAGAAGGCCTATGTATCTATACAATCAAATGCCTTATTATGGTCTATAAAGGCCAGGTGAAATGAAAATCCGTATTTTTTTGCTTGTTCTATTATAATTTTTATTGTTAATCGGTGATTATTCATGCCATAGTTTTTCCTGAATCCTGCTTGTTTGCATGAAAAGTAATTGTCTAGTTTTCTAGCTATTCTGTTGGTTATGATTTTTGTCAGTAATTTGTATAGATATAACATGAGCCTGATCAAGCAATAATTTTCTATTTTAATGTTTATTTTTTGTATAGCAATACCACATTGGCGTTTTTCTATTCGTTAAGTACTTTTTTAGTCGGGCTATTAGTAATTTAGTCAGCAGTTTTCCTCGTCCTTCTCTAATGATGTCTATCAAAACGTTTTCATCTTTGGTTGCCTTATTGGTTTTTTTGTCGGTAACTGTTTGCTTTACTTTTCTGTTTTCTAATTTTGGTAAATTCTCAAATGTTTTAAATCTTTTTCTTCATTATATTAGAATTTTTTTTTTTAAGTTTTTTAATATAGAGTTCTGCTTTTTATATGTAAAATACTGATTATTTGTTTTTCTCTATGATTTGTTTAAAACACTTTATATTTTTACTATATTGTATTACTAGTTTTTTTTGGGTTCTAGTCCTCTGTGTTTTTATACTTCTCTTAATTTTTTTTATTTTTTGGGTATTTCGAAAACTCTTTGATCTTCTTTCGCTAAATGTTTTCTTCTTACTATAAAGTTTTTGGTTTTATTGCTGACTGTTTGTTTTTTTTTAAATTTTACCTACTGCTTCTTTGGCTAGTTTTTTTACTGCTTTTTGTATTGCAGTTATCAGTTTTGTATTGACGTCATCCACAGGTTTGTTGTTATGGTCTATTAAGTTCCTGTTTAAGATTTTTTTATCATATATTTATATTTGTATATTGCGTCAGTTTTTTCTTGTATTTTTTTAAATTAAAATAATCTTAGTACTTACAAGTTTGTAATTGCTGCAGGTGTTAAAGGAGTTTTGTGTGGTTACTGTACTGTTTATGAGACAGTTGTAAAAGTTTTAATGAATGGTTTAATTTCCTTATTGATTTAAAACCTACTCTTGAATTTGCTTTTGTAATCTCTAAGAGAGTCTTTTGTCTTCTATTAGTGTTCAAGTGTTCAAGCATTGTTGTTATCCATAGTTTGGTTTTGTTATCTTTTGCGGTTACGCATCGAATTTTTGCTCTTCCCAGAATCTTTAAGACAGTCTGATTTATCAGTGTGAAATTTTGAATGTTTATCTTTTCTCAGCTGAGGTGTATACGTTGTTGGTTTTAACATTGCATTATATTGGGCAGTTTAAACATCACGTTTGCCAGGCGTTGTTTGCTCAATCTGGTTTCAGACGTTGCTAGAGATTACCATATCTAGCTACCTTTATTTTGTTTAGCTTGCAGGTCGTTGCAGTTGTCCGAGACCTTAGAACCTTAAATAAAAATTGCCCTGTAAAAACCAGTTTCTATTAGCCATCTCCTGTCTATTATGCTTGATATGACCGCTAGTATTAAGAAGTAATACTTCTGCAGTGCAGCCCTTATGTATGTCAAATACACTATCAACAAAATTATTTGCTAATATAAAAAGCCCAAGCACTAAAAAACAGTTCAACAATGCCAAGAGACACAGTAGATAAGCATCACAGAAAATTATTCTTACAGTATATAACAATGCTATAAAAAATAACAAAAATAAACTCTGAAAAATATATTATAAAAATGTTAAAACAACCAGAAAATTTTTGACTCCAGAATGCGCTGAGCAAAGAATGCATTTCAAATATTGATTCTATACTGACAAAAAAGTTAATCCAAATACTTTTTACAGGGTCTACGCTAGTAAAAGCTTTTAATTAAAAAGTCAAGTCTTTTCAGTTGAAATGCAAATGCCATAGCAAACAAAATCATATTAAAATAAAGAATGGATTCAAGTTGCTAGGAGCTGGCAACATATAACCGTTTAATTAATAATAAAACACAAATAGTGTAAAGGTTCAAAAAGTTTTATTGTTTACTACAATTGTTTCGCCACACAGTGGCTTCATCAGGTATAATGAACAATGACCTGATAAAGCCACTGTGTGGCGAAACAATTGTAGTAAACAATAAAACTTTTTAAACCTTTACACTATTTGTGTTTTATTATTAATGTTAATGGAGTTCAAACACGTATCAGCCTCAACCATTCAATAACCGTTTAAGTTTAAAAAAAAACTTGCTGCTCTGAGAAAACCTCAATGTAAAATTTTGAAAGCTAACCTAGCATTTTTGTATATACCCAACAGGTGAAGAGCAGTTAAGGTGATATTTATACTAAAACTGGGTGACCTATGTATGCTCTAGTTAAATCCTACAGATTAATCAGTTTTACAGCCTTTTTACTGAAATTATTAGAGAAAATAGTCAACAAGGTTGGGGCACTAAAATATCTGCTTTTGCACTAATATCAGCTTTTTAGGTACCGAATGGGTTTTTGACAACATTACTTTTGCATTCACTGTCGTAGCAATAGCAAACAGAAGCTTACTACATCTTGTCCAATATTAGGTAAACTTCATTTTTAAGAATCAATCTGTAACAATAATATTATACGGTAAGATTGTAGAAACTAAAATCTATTTCTATTTCTATAGTAATGTTTTATCATAGACCTACAACAGTTACTAAATGTTATGAGTATTTTTATTAGTTTTTTTTACAATGCTTAATGCATCTATTCTGGCTTTATCATCGACAAACATCAAACCCTTCTTAATAACAACATTAGCGTAATTGCTTTAATCTACGCCAATAATCTTACCATTCTTAGTAAACAAAAAGTTTAGAAAACTGTTTCTAACATAATTAGTAGGCCACAGATTAAAATAGCTCCGGTGGCATATATGAAAGCAGGAGCCAAATAACGTCAATTGCTTTATTTCTGGGGAAATATGATTCAATTTTCCAAACAAAAATAATTGCCATTAAAAGGTGCGTTAAAAAACTAATTAATTTGCGATAATATTTCAAATAATAAACATGATGTCAAACGGTCAAGCGTCACTACAGACAATACAGTAATAAAATCCCAACGAATATGGACGCATAACCAATCTAGAAACATTAACCACAAATTACAGGGTACGCTTGATCTAGATACCAAGAGATTAGGCAGACCAGTTTGCATTAAAAAAAACTAAAGAGCTTTAGACCTAATTTTAAAATTCCACACTAGACCAAAAAATCGTAGTAAACTTAAAACAAAACAAACGACAAAATTGTTAAAAAAAGCACACAAAAATATTCTTAAAATGACCAACATGTATTAACAAAATTATAGTAATGCCCAATAAAATTATAAAAACTTCAAATTATTTAGAACTTGTAAAGATAACAAATATAAGTTAAAAAAAATCTGTACAAAAAAAAATAATAAGACTACAGTATTGCAATAAAAAGTAGAAAAACAAACTTAAAATGATTGAAAATTATATAATAAAAATAAATAATGTATTTTATGTAAATTGCCTCTTCACTCAATGTGAGACATATACACTAGTGTTTCTGGGTATGCACCCATCATCAATGTGTAATAAATCGGCCACTGGTCCAAAACGTAAAGTAGTAGAGGTCTGTACTGCTCTCTGATAAAGATATGCCTATATGGCAGCAACATAAAAAATTACTAGTAGTTACCAGTTGCTATGTTTCAATATCTCAGCCATTTTTTGAGTCACACCTCACTACGAAAAAAGTGTCATGTAGGTCAATTTATATGCACATCAAACGTATTTGATCATAAATATTATTTGTTATACTGTATGCCTTCTGCCCAATAGTTTAAGTAAATACTTTTGGTATAGAAAAGCAATTTGTAATATAAACCAGTTGCATGCTAGGCAAGATTAACAAAACTAAAAAAATAATTTTTAAAAGCCATTTTATTTTATACTGCATATAACTGCAATAACAAAAGCTGTAAGCAAACAACACTAGCTTAAATATCTAACTTCAAACAAACCAAAAATTAATTATTATTTTAACAAAAATATAAATATTGTATTTTTAATATATAGCGTATATTAAATAGATAAAAGTTGAAATTATTTAGTATAGTAACATTTAAAATTACTTAACTTAGAAAATGATAGAAATAGTTAAATTTAAATTTTAACTATGCCCCATCTTTTAAATTTATAAATTATCAACGTCGTTTACAATAGCCATTTGTATGCACAACACAATTTACTTGAAAAAACCACCCTTTTCTACAAATTAACTAAGTTAACCATTCAAGGCGTTTCACAGCTGAACCGCTTTTAATTTAATAGTTTCATATGATCTTTAAAAACATATTTGTTTTTACTATTGTCATACAAAAGACTGTATATTAACAAACTATATATAAGTGTATACAATAACTTAATTTACTGAGATATAGCAGGCTTTAATTCCATTTCCGACCGTAAAGATGAGATTATCTTTGCGTTGAAACCAACAAACAAGGAACCGAGACGGCTAAGTAGGGTGTAGCAGAGGCAGTGAAATAAATCTGAATTTGTACGTTTATAAAAATGAATATGAAGTTAAATGCGATGTCAGTGCATAATATTTTCTGTGCATTTTATTTTACTGCATATATTTCATTCAAAATTTTTATATAATGTTTCAACAGAAAATATGATTATTGCAGAAAATGGCGTTACTTAACAAAGCGATTATTTTTTATTTACTTAAAAAACTACACAAAATACATAAAACGATTGTGTAACATTTACTTTTCCTCTGATATAAATTGCATTTGTTAAAGAAAAAGTGCAATTTCCAATTGAATCTAAACTTTGATGATTCGATATCCAAGATATTTCGCAATTGTATTTCAAATAGATACAAGCATGAGCTTTATACAATTGTAACAGTAATATACTATTGTACTTCTGTTACAGATTTTCAACAATTTAATTTTAAAAAGTATATTTTATATAAGAAATGTAATGGACAACCGTTTTATATAAATGTGTATTATGTTATCAATGGTCAATTTACTGTTTATTGATAAACTTTAAAAATACTGAACTAATTCAACTTATAAAAGAATCTTACTTATTTTATAACATTTATTAAATATTCTTTTAGTTAAATTAAATTAGATGAACAACTTAGTGCGGAAAACAGCGGACTTTAGTAAGATTTTTTTTATAAAACTATCTTTTTTAACTTTAGGTTTGTTAAAACTTATTTGCTTAAGTTGTAAGGCTCTAACTTTATAACTTTACAACGTAATCGGTCATAGATGCGTCTTAAAATATTATCTTAAAAATTTAAGTTTATTAACAAAAATCCATTTATTCCAAACTTTAAATTACTTCACAGGTTATAATTACTACTAATGAAATTGTCTTAAAACATTAAGAAATTTTATTTACATTTTTTTGATTTCAAAAAAAAAAAATTAAAACAATATGAATACTTTCTTTGACAAACCAAAACAAAAAAAGGAAACATGGAAATACTCTACAGGAGTTAAAAACAAAATAGACTACATTATTTCCTAAACCAATTTAGCACAGCCAGAGACCATAGGCTGGTTAAAACAAAAACACAATTAAAAAAAAAACAATACAATTTTCTATAGACTAGGTTCTAAAACTAAAGAAAATGGTATATTAAAACAATTAAGCAATAAGAAGATATTAAATAGTATGAGCATTAATCAACTGTCAAACAAAATCAAGGTTCATATCTATCTGGAAAAAACCAAAGCTACTAAATAACACCATAAAACTACTAAAAAAGAGAAATGAATACCACGACCGCATGACCACAAAATACACAAAACTGAAAAGATTATAAAAAAAAACAAACTTGTAAAAACACACATCAAAAGTAAAACCCCCCCACCCAAGCCACTGGAAAATGACAATATTTGTATTGTAGGAACAGAGGTTATACCAGAAACCAATAAGACAAATGCAAAATAAAAAATATCCTAAAAAAACGCAATCTAAACTCTTTTAAACAAGTGTATGTATGAGAAAAAAATACCAGAGAAATAGCATAACGCAAAAATTATTATTTTATATAAAAAAGCGACAAATGTAAATAACTACCAACCCATCAGTTTATTATCACAACTCTGTACACTATACACCACAATAATAATGAACAATTTGACAAATCATCTAGATAACTACTAGTTGTAGTAATTAATAATAGAAAAACACACCAAGTTTAACGTTTTTATACATCTCACTTTTAGAGATTTCTACAAAGCGTTTGATTCTATAAAAGCTTGGTCATTTCTAAGATCAATGGACAAAACACAAATTGACTCCAGACGTTCAAACATCCTAGAAAACATCTACAAAAACGCATCCGTACATGTCAAAATAAATGAAAAACTAAAAACAAATAAAACTTTTGTACATGGAAGTGTACAAGGACATCCTAAAACTCCAAAGTTGTCCACTTTAGCGCTAGAAGACTTATTGAAACCATTAATATAGAGTAAAATTTGCCGACAATATAATGCTCATCAGCAGTTATATTATTGAACTGAAAACCATACTCATACAACTACATACCGCTTCTAAAGCTTGAAACTTTATAAATATCAAATATAGGTCACAAACCCCATTGATTCAGACAATTAAAACGGTCGCCAAAACTTTGTGTATATGTAATTTGTAAGATTTTAGGAAGCCCTATTATAAGTAATCACAAAGTGAGAAGTTGGGTGACCAAGAAAGCCATTTCATCTTCCCACGTTTTAAGATTTCCTCTTAAAATGTCTTTGTTGCTTTTAATGTATTACAAGTTGCTACATCTTACTAAAACCAAACTGTGTTAAGATTAGTGCAACGTCTTTTGGCATTGTTAATGCGTTCTTAATTCTGGCAGGAAATAATTACATGGCAAGTTACTACTGTATGTTAACAGTCACTTTTTGTACTTTTTCTCACAAACATAAAGCCTAACATTAAAGGTTAAAGATATGCCACACCAAACAGATACTCTTTAGCAGTGCAATAGTTGTTGATGCAGTTTTTGGGAGTGTTTAAATGCACAGTACCAAAAAATTCAGTTAAATAAATTGCATTCATTATCAAACATAATTTTTTTTTTTAACTTAGATTTATGAATAAATAGCAAATCATCATTATAATTGAAAAGAGCACCAAATATAGAAACACCAAGTTTTCTAGAAAAGTTTATTTGAGTTAGGCAGCATTTGCAAACATAGATTTCTTAAAAATAAACAATATTGCTATAAATAGTTTAGATGTCTTTCAGTTTTAAGTAAACTCCAAAACGTTAAAAAAATTGAAAGTTTCATACGTAAGTTGGACAATTTTTTAATACAAGCATACAAGGACTACTGCTTACTTAGGTACTTACTTACAGTACCATATCATGGTGGTGTGACAAACTCAAACACTTCAAAACAACTGCAAATAAATCCTATAACCAAGCATAAAACTCAAAATGGTAATCAGACTAAAAGTCTAACAAAGACGTCCAGAAAGATTACAAAAAAGCCAACGACAAAGGGAAATGAGGTGATTTTTTTACAAAGATGTTAAAAACACCTCCACAGTTGTAAAGCTAAAAAAAATTGATCAAAAAATTCCCAACAATAACTATGTTGCTTAAAACGCTTGTATGGGATTTTTTTAGTTTTTCTACAATGGGACGCGGAAATCATCATAACCCATCCAATGAAAATCTATGCGGCATGCATTGGTTTTTTTTACATCCTTATAACATAAAGAGAAGTAAAAGCTGTATTTATACCAAAATCAAAACGCTGTGACTACATTCTAGTTAAACCTTACATCCCATTAAGTCTTACTTTGTTTTTTTTTTAACACTTGAAAGACTGTGAAATGCCAGTACACCCGAACTAACATAAATACACCCTCAGTAAATTTTCAGAATTGGCTCTTTACCGTATAACAGACTAAATCAAATTTACTGCAGAATAAGATGTCCACCCTTACTGTATTTATTAATATCAAAAATGCATTTGTCAAAACTACTTTTTACAAAATAAAAATAGTTTGAAAAAATTTTCTGCAACAAAATGCAAAATACTCTAAAAATAATAAAAAATTGGTACAATTTTTTTTTGAGAGTTAATAGTAAGAGCCTTCAAAACCTAACTCAGTAATTTTTACACAAAAAAAAGCAAACTTCTAAACACTCTACTAACGCTATAAAGCAAAGTAAAATACTTAATTGTGATTTTTGACAACAAGCTCGCATGAAAGCTATACCTACATAAGATATATAAAGGTATGTTTGTTGTTTAAAAAATGTAGACGGACTGTTGGCAAGACATATAGACTGTCCTCAAGATAGTACTATAGTAATTTTTTTAAATTTTTTTAAATTTATTTCATTTTTTTTTATTTAGCCATTTAACATCTACTGCTGCTTTTTCTAAATCTTTTCATTCTCTCTTGTCCTGTGCTCTTTTTATCAATTGTCTTCTAGTTACTTTCCTAACGTTGTCCTCCCATCGCAATTGTGGTCCACCTCTTCCTCGCTGTGTTCTTTGTAGTCTCCAGTGCATTATTTTGTTTGTCTATCTTTTTGAGTGTTGTCTAGCTACGAGCCATGCCCATCTTTATTTCTGACTAGCAATACGCTCCATGATGTCCGCAGCTTTTGTTTTTTCTCTCGAATTTTTGAATTCCTAATTCGATTTCTAAGTGATATTCCTAGGACCATCCTTTCCATATATCTTTGTGTTATTTGTAATTTGTGACCAGTTTTCTTTGTGATGGCCATTGTTTTCATATAGCTTAACTTGCCAAAGACGGCCCACGCTAGTTGTATCCGATGTGTTACTTTTGCCTTTTGGTTTTCTTTACCAAGTTTAATTGTATGGCCAAGATTGATGTAACTTGTAACATTTTATAGTTTTGTATTATATATGCTGAAGTTAATTGGGACGTTGCTAATTATTTTAGTCTTATTTAGATTCATTTTTAGATCTACTTGTCGTGACTTTTCCTCAAGCTCCTTCAGCATGGTAGTTATTTTTTCGATGTTGTTACTTATTAGTACTATGTCATCAGCAAATCTTAGGTGGTTTAATCTATAAACCGCCGTTCATCTTGAAGCCTATATTGTTCTATTGCAAGAATTTATATATATTTTTGAGCGCTAGTGTAAAGAGTTTTGACAAAAATGTATCCCCTTGCTTGACTCCTTCGCCTAAAGCTATTTTCCTTGTGACGAGTTCTTCATCTAATTTGATATCAAAGGTGGTGTCTTGATATAAATTTCTTATGATATTGGAATATCTATAATAGATTCTGGCATTGTCCATTGCAGAGAGAAAAGCCCAGGTTTCGATGCTGTCGAAGACATTGTGGTAATCTATGAATGCAGGATGTAATGGTGCATTATATTTTGTTGTCTTTTCTATAATTGATTGCAGAGTTTGTAAATGATCCTGAGTTCCAAAACCGTTTGTTCAACTGGCTGGTATAAGCCTAATTTATTGGTAAGCTTGAAGGTAATAATTTTTGCAAAGATTTTATATAAAACTGATAGGAGACTTATAAGTTGATATTTTTCCATGTTAGTAATGTCTCTTTTTTTCTGTATCTGTATCACTTCCGCGTTTTTCTAAGCCTCAGGTATTTTTGTTTTCGATAAGCATTTGTTTAGTAGTACTACAAGTGCCTTTTTGAGAGTGTTTCCCCTAGTTTTATCATTTTGGATATTATTTGGTTTTTGCTTTTCTATTTTTCATTCTGCTAAGTGCGTATATGACTTCAGACATTGTGATATCTGGTAACGCCCACGTTCAGGATGCTTCTGGATGTGAAGTTGTAGTTAGACATTGTCGAAGTGTACAATTCCTTATAAAATTTAGTAATAACTAACGCAATTTCTGTTTTATCAGACATTATATTTCTTTGTTGGTTCCGCATTTTGATGATTTTCTGTTATCCCGCTGCTAGATTTTATTTTAGAATTTTTATGCTTTTGTTGTTCTCGATTGTTTGGAGAACTTGGTTAATTCTATTTGTTCTTAGATCTTTTTGTACCTGCTGTTTCATCAGTTTATTTAAGTCATTGTACTTGGGTGTATCTCGATCAATTGTTCTTCTCTAAGACATCAGTTCTAGTGTATGTTGTGTTAGTTTAGCCTCTCTTTGATGCCGTATTTTACTACAACTTTTTTGTGGTTGTTTTTATACTTGTTGTTATCTGTTCCGTTATTTGGTCTATATCTACATTATGGCTATAGACAGCTGTTATAAAATTTACGTTCAACTATAAAGCACTAGTCTAATAGCCAAAAACTAATCTGAGAACGTCCGCGGACCAACTAAATGTGTTGCAACAAATAACATGTCTAAAAGCCGCATGCACCACCTTGTTTAACTGCTTAAGTAACACTTTATTTTTAAGTAGAGCTTATATTTGTTACACCATCTACTAAGTAGAACATAAAAACCTCTATGTGAACTTATCGTAAGCCAAACTCTGAGTGCGGATTATGCATATAAGGTGCAAGATAATTTAAAATTTGCTTTACAAAATTGCTTTTTTATAAAAGAAATTTATATGCGTTTGATGATGATCTTGAAATCCTTAAAATTATCATTCACGGATTTTTAAGACAAATTTATTTTCGATCACATCATTTTGATAATTGGAATTTAAAAGAATTTTTTCGCATAAAAAAGGAAACTTACTTTACCGAATTGAGAGTGAAGTAGAGTTTCCTTACAATAATTAGGTGCACTAATGACTTGGTTAAATATAAATTAAGTTTGTTGCAATTGTAATTTTTGCATCTTGCATTATAAACAAATGCAATAATTGAATAAAATTATTTTATGTCTTTTTTGTGGAGTATGTAAACGGATAGGTAGCAATAAGGACCCAGTTAATAGTAATAAAAAACTTTAAATTACTCATTTAAAAATGCAGAAGTTTTGGATTTATCAGTGAAAATATATATAAAACTTATTTATATTGAAAAGTAATATTTAATATCAAAACCACCTCATTTAATTAATAATTCTATTAAAAATAAACATGTGTAAATACTTCAAATAAAATGGACTAATCGTGTTTAAGTATGTCGGGCAAATGATTCACCCATTTAAATGAGTAATTAAATTAAAAAGTATATAGTGTACCAACGGCCGAAAATAGGCTTTAGCAGCCCGCCGCTTTTAGCAGCACAATCGAGCGAAGCGAGAAACGGCTGCTAAAGCGAAGGGCTGCTAAAGCCTTTTGGCACAAGTTACACTCGATATTTTTTTGCCTGCCCCAATTAAAAACATTATTTTCAATGTTTATTATAATTTGTCACTACTGTCAGATTTTAAGTAAACGTCATCTACGTATGAAATTTTAATTTACAGCCAATCAAATACCGCGAATAGCCGAAAAAAGCCAATGAGCATATGCGGGCCAAAAATCGACTTTTCGGCATATGCGGGCCGAAAAAATGCTGTCGGTAGAGGCAGGCAAAAAAGTTTTTATTAGGTATGTTCCAACCTACAATTTGAACAGTTTGAAAACTGTTTAAACTATGCACACAAACAAAATATTGTGTATAAAAGATTGCCTAGGGATGACAAATATTTGTTTGTGTGCACAGTTTGGACGGTTTGCAAACTGTTCAAATCTTATGTTAGAACAGACCTTATATCATGAACTAGGTCTTTATTGCTACCTAACCATCCACATACTGCAAATGCAATAATATTAGTTGTTCAGACGCTGTCTGCTTTATCTGCTGTCAAAAAATAATGACAAAATAAATCAAACTTTGCTGTGTTGCCACATTTATCTGTACCTTACGTGAGTGCACCTTAAAACACATTGGTGCGCAAATTATACTTTTAAGCTTCACTTGGACATAAGTAATACTTGACCAAGGTACATTTATGTCGAGAAAGTAACAACATCAACAGTACTGAATGCAACCGCACTCTGCTACACCGCAAGAAGAGCCGATAAGCACTGTTTATTTTTGAAGGAGGCTGTAAAGAAAACACTTCTTCTAAGAGTGCAAACAAACATCATGTCACCCTGTTTTGTATTTAAAAGATTGTATATTGTACACATGCATAAATAACAAAAGCAACGTAGAGACAAAGACAAACTCTTACAGATTTTTGCTGACAGATCAATAACTTGTCGTTATTTATACTGTAACAACCTAGACATTTCAATATCTATACCTCTAGAGATACATACGACTATCTTTTAAGTCAAGATGGGGTGATATAATAGTAACCCGACAAATATCTGATAAAACGTGCAAATCTTAATAAACATTAAAATAGTAATTCTAGCTATAATGAAGCCTAAAATATTAAAGCTGGTAGCTTGGCGCGCAAAGAGTTAACCCTCAAATTGTGTTGGTTTGAACTCTAACCGGACTACCACTAAAAAGCCTCTAAGCCTCAAATACAAACAATGCTTTTAAAATACGGTGGTACAACTACCCGGTCTATAAACTATTCATTAAGAACCTGCAAACTATTACAGGGATCTTGACAAGGCACTTTCAACTTTAAAAACTCTTGCATACTTTAGCATTGTAGATAGCCCAATCAATAAAGGATTTGAACAAAATGACAAGACAACCAAGCATGTGCTATCTAGACTCAAATTTTAAAATTGCACCACAGAACAACAAAAATTGAAATGGCAGAAAACTATAAAAAAGTGGACCAACCACAACAAAGCTGTTACTGGACGTAACTAGACACAAACTGCGTAAAATAAAAGAAAGAAGAAAAAGACACAAGGATGAAGAAAAAGAAAAGCAAAAAAGAGAAAAAAACAAGCCAAAAAAGAACAAAATAAAAAAATAGAAAATAATAATAGTAAATCTAAGACCTTATTTCCAACCATTTTTATATGCGCACTACAAACATCTTACCTTTCTATACGCAAATTTTAACCAACCGCAGTACAAAAATAGTTAATAACTGGTAAAAAATACACCCCATTAGCTAGATGTAATTTTTTACAAGCTCACATTCAAACAACTAAACATAAAATGTAAAAAGATATACTTGTCGTTTTGCCCTATCGAGCATTGTTAGACACAAACAAACTAAACGATAAACATCTGCAAATTAACTAAACCAGTTGTAACAAATGGCATGCGTAAATATAACAAGTGCGATGTAAACAACGCCAACTGCAGCTGTAGAAGCATCTTCTATCCGCCGCTCATTGGCATTCCTTCTTGAAAAAGGTTGTTAAAAAAACAACAAACAAGGAAAGCAAACTGACAAAAAAATTATATTTTACTTTGTATT
Organism: Tachinus rufipes; assembly: GCA_963932245.1. Lineage (NCBI taxonomy): Eukaryota > Metazoa > Arthropoda > Insecta > Coleoptera > Staphylinidae > Tachinus > Tachinus rufipes. The sequence continues at coordinate 93,642,087 of OZ010743.1, forward strand.
TCAAAGACTTTACAGTGTACACATATATAAAAAAAGGTAAACTGTAAACAAAAGATCAAAAACTCTAAAATAGGAATAAATTTGCTAGATATAGAAAAATAGTCATACATTTTAGGCCAAGATAACCTAGATAACAACAAGATAATAAAATTAAAAACCTAAAAAATATCTTTTACAAAAGTACAAATTCTAATAAATATTAAAGACAGTCATCATCTGCGCTGAGCAAAAAAATGTTTTTTGATACTCACTAAAATAATCGTGCAAATTTTAACAAGGATCTTTACAGAGCACTTTTCACAAAACACATCTACTTAGGCATTGTTGATATTTTGGTGTCTAGATGATGCAATTCTTTAGGTTGGCTGTGCGTTAGAACAACATGGTTGAGTTGCTACTAAAGAAAGCACAAAGAGCCTAATGAAGTCGAGGTGCAGCAAAAATAACCTTCGAATCCAAAAACGTCTTGCATCTGAAGCAGCAAAAAATCGTTTTGTTTAGTATAGAGAATTCATATTGTTGTTGTTTCCACTTATCTTATAAAAATAATTAACAAAAAAACAAATTATGGTTGGCAATAAAATAACAGAAAATTCATCAAAACTCTAAATAAACAAAGAAATATAATCAACCCAGCCCTAAGTTGCAAATTGTTAACATTTGCCATGTTCCGCTACCTAAACGTATCATAAAACTATATTTAAAATTTGCAAAATAAATCCAAATAACTTGATAAACCCCTTTTAGCATCATATTTTTCCATAATCAACGACAAAAACTGACAAACTCATGGCATAATACAGAAATGTTAATACCCAAAATCCAATGATTCATTCATTAAAAAGTATAATTGATGTTATTTTAATTTAATTCACTTATACTGTGTACATTTTTTTTAGAAAATGTTATTTTATTATTATTATGTACTAAAAAATATTAGTTTTGATTTTACGTGTCGGAAAATCGTTTTGTTTTACCCCAGAGTAAAGACTCTCTAGTGGCATGTTTATTAGTTGAAGTGAAATGATTAATGAATATGAATTGCAGTCGCATTAGAGTACCGTAAATAGTAAACATGTTTGTATTAAAAAAAAATAAACTACAACACATACAATAAAATGACTTTAAAAGTATCTCTTAGTCAACTAAGTTAAAAATGTATTAACCTTTAGGTTAAAACTATTAAATAATTTAAAAAATTCACAAGAAATAAAAAATTTGAATATGAATCTGAATGCCTACGTCTACAAAATGATTCCATCAAACTGAATTTCTAATTCTAATTATATGTATCCTGCATATATTTAACAATCTATTTAAATAAAATTATTAATTAATCTAATTCTTAAGTGACATCAGTATATTCAAAAATTTCCATGTACGAACATACAATTCATTAGAAAAATCTAGTACGTTAATCGTACAGTAATTAACAATATTCAAAGAACCACAATTAATTATAATTAGGGTTGAATACGTTCGCGCTTAATTACTACACAATGCACAATTGCAATAATCTGTATAGTAATCACCTTGAAATTGACCTATATTAAAATGCATAGAATATATGCTGATGGCTTATTAATTGCTTCAAGTGTATCAAAACAAGGACACCTTTTTTACACAATAGAGTGACATAATTTTTCCTTGGAAGCACAAAAAAAGTGCAGCCGGATAATTATATTAAAATTAACTATAGCGTGATGAAATCTCCAAGTGATTTATGGATATTGTGTCACACAATAACAAACTGCTGGGGATTCGGTTTGCCATAGAATTATATATAATTGTAATTTTCTATTGAGTTTTGTTGCTTTAATTACGGATTTATTATTAAATTCTAATTCTTATTAATTGGTTTTATTGAAAGTATGACTAAGCACTATATAAATTAGAAATTATACAGCGTGCATATGGAATATTGATATTGTAAATTCGTTTTAGATGATTTGAAGATTTGTATTTTATTGATATAAAATTAACTATGTAAAATGTTATGTTATGGTAAGCAGTATTTGTACATTTTACATAATTGTTTGTTATTGTTATTGCATAACAAATATTAATTACATAGAAAATAAAGCAAAAACTATTTCCCAGAAAAGTTATAAATTAACAAATACTTTTAACAAATATAATGAACCTATTTGAAATAATTGTTTTATTAATTTATAGTAAAAAAATATTTATATTTTACAACAATAATTTTCTAAATCTTTACAAAACGGTTAATTGATTTAATTAGATAATTGATCATTATCAAGGCCCGTTTGTGATCTTGTGCAGTGCGAAATTAAGTATGATCTCATAAATCTAAGTATAATGTACAGCTGTCAGTTTGTGTGAATATAATTCAGATACATATATAATTATCCGCGGTTTGCCGTAGAGTCAAACGAGTCGACCAGTCTACGACCCACGATCAGCTGACGCATTTGTATAAATGCGCTCTTCGCGGAACTTTTCAAGGCCTCTCATTATCAATGATATCATTGCCTCACATAAATACCATTACCATTATCTATCTTTCCTATGGCATATTTAATTTATAATGATAGGTTTTCGGTTTGAAGGTGATGAATGTACATTTTGCATAAATATGTTTTAAATGCGGTTTTTTATACATTTGTTGATATAATGAGGATACCGCAAAATACTGCGTCTATTTCGTTTTCATTTCTGGAAATGATTATTAAATGTATAAATACACAAATAATTTGCCGACAAATTGTCTGGGCTGAGTATTTACATTGTTTAACCTTGAGAAATATAACACCGTTTGCGCTGCAGTAGTTTGATATAATTAAATTTAATGTTTTTATTGCAATCATTAAATAAAATTATATGCGAACAAATACGTACATAATGTACAATTAAGTTTGATTAATATAATCTTATAATTACACTAAGAGTGATTAATTTTAGTGTAACCTTGGCTTATCCCTGAAAAGAGCAAACTAAACTCATGTTTTAATAAATAATTGTGCGTATTTCAAATATACGTTATTCTACAAAATTGTCAATAATAACAAAATATGACACAATATTAACAATATTTTGAAGTAATAATAAATTTGGTCGGTATAACTGAAAAGAAATCTTCTTACTTATTTTTACAGGTCTAACAATTCCAATGGTAATAAGATGAATTGATCGTTTATACTCTATTAAATTCATCCAATCTTGTCTTATAATGTTTTAAACTAAGCTTTTAACTATGAGGCCTTTTAGAGGTCACATCATCAAATCAATTTATAAAAATTAAAAAAATGTACATAAATTAATTTGTAAATTTTGTTTATGACAGTCGGAGGGACGTTTAAGTGTTGCAACGACTTAAAAGTCAAAGACAAAACTTACAATTTGTTCAACATTGTCACACAGCATTAACTTCTAGTGTATTAGTTTGAGAGACAATATACGGAAGAAGATCTTATTTACATTAATATAGTCCTAGAAATCTTTCTACTTTCATTCATCAAAGACCATTCTTGGAAAGTTTTTCAGCAAGATATTGCGCGACTTCATACTGCTAACGTAACTATAAACTTCCTAGAACAAAATAACATTAATTGTTTGTTCTGGCCATCAAGAGTACATTTTAACAACAGTTTTTAAAATACTTTGTGGGATTGTTGCTATTTTTAAACAGATAAACTTTGTACTCTTTTATACACGTGGAAAACCAAACGGTTAAAATAAAACGAATAGCCCAACTAGCATACGCGGCCTTTGATAAATTCAGCTTTATCTAAATGACAAAAAGATCCAGCTGTACTTTAAACAAAAGGTATATGACAGCTGCATTTTGCCCGTTGCTACTTATTGAAGTGGAACCCAGTGGTACTTGCGTTATACTTTATAAGCCCCCTTTACAAAAAATTAGGAAGGTAACTCACGTACTTGCTGAGCAAAAATATAGAGTTTTAGGTAACACGCATGTTTACCTCTCTCTTTTCCCGATTGGGTGAACCAAAATGTAGGTCTTAGTTTGAATCTTCTTTTTAACAGCGTACGGCCCTGGCAGAAACTTCTTTGTCTCCCGAGATGGTGCGAAAGAAAGTGGGCTGGACGGCAACCAAACTAATTTACCCTTGTTAAACTCTGGTGATGCGTTGAGGAAACCAAGACTTTTGTTTGCTTTATTATATTTCAACTTTTATTGCACTATATTAAATTATTACATTATGGCTTATTCAACAACCTAAACATTATCAAAGCTATAGAACGCGCAATGCTAAGGATTACTCTATAAAAACAAATTGATGACTTTTGTAATGTTTGCAAAAAGAAGACTGTTCAAAATATCAAAAACAACGGTTTTGACATCTTTTATGAACTTTTTTAATAGGGATTTTTTTTGTAAAAAGTACTTTTATTGTCATTGCGGACAATTGCTGCAATTTTGTAAATGACTCGTAGTTTTTTGTTTATAAAGTTTATTTTTTATTTTTTCCATCCAATTATTTATAAAAAATGGTCTAAATTCTCCGTTAGAAAAAACTAAATTTGCTCCATGAAGATTTTAACACTTAGTGTATGCATAGGCAAATTGCATTTTTCGTGGTACTGAACTCCTGCGGCAACCAGGTAGGTAAGTACATACTAAATACAGTCCAAGATTAAAAAGCAAATCATTGTTACGTTTTTCAATGTGTTGTTTATACTTTCTTTACTTTATTTTCCGGTACTAATTAAATTTATTTTTATTTTTTTCTCAACAATTAAAGTTGAAAGGTAATTATTTCTCTTCACACGATTTAAATACAAAACAGGCTCAAACTGCGGTTGTTCTTCTAGTTCTTTGGGTTTTTTTTTAGATTCACTTTCTTCATATGCAAACAACATTAATTTTTTAATAGCATATTTTTTGTAACATACACTGTAAACACTTACTGAACCAACAGTTTCTAAAATACGCTGATAATTCTTAAGTATTTACTTCTCTATCACCGCCAAAAGAGTCTGAACAGCTCTGCTTGCTCTTGCTTGTTTTGCTTTTTTGGTGAAGATAGATTATAGAAAATCTACATTAACAATATAAGGTTATGTCTTTATAACTCAACCTGGATTCGATACCCAGCAGCGGCTATATCAAATTTGTCAAAAATATTTTGATGCAATCGTTTTTTTCGAAAAACAGAGACAAACCAGGAGTAATGCAACACTAATAAACATGTGCGCACAACTAGAATTAAGAATTAATAACACCTTCTTTCAACACAAACCACAGCACAAATATACGTTCAAAAATACAAGAGCCCAAAGATCCGTAAAAGACTTTATAATAACGAATAGAATGGTTCACCCAAGCAAGATCTTAGATGTGAGAGGACTCACATCAGCTAATGCAGGCACAAAACACAGCCTACTGTTATGCAAACACAGATACAAAACTATGCGGAACCCAAAGCAGACTCGACCAGCCACATATAAATACAACGTGGAATCATTAACAACGGAGAGCACCAAAGTACTATTTAAACGACGACTGCAAGCTAAACTACAAGAAAACAAAATCGAAAATGACGACAACGCTAACCATGCATGGGTAAAAATACAACATAACATCCAAAAAAGCGCAGAAGAAGCATTACCGCTAAGCCACGAGCCATGACGCTATGAGCATAAACGCTCGGCGCTGCAAAAAGGAGCGTCAACCGTCCAATTCAAATGCATTAGTTTATACGTGCCAGGCCACGAAATAGCGCTGCAAGATGCAGCGTCGTTTGCATCTAGCGAAACAAACACGAACGTTTGTTGCGCTTGACGCTCATCTAATATGCCTCTTAAAAACAAATTAATATAAATAATCAAGTACGTACACAAAAATATTTGACTGTTTATACAGTTGGAGCGTATTATTTGAGCATCAGCGTCTGAAACAAATCGATTTGTTCCAAACGCTCCTAAATATGGACGCCAGAACGTATTTTTTTTAATTGATTATTTTGTCAAAACTGTAATCATAAAAAAAATGAAATTTGTAATTTATCAATATTATGATTAACTTATTTAACTATAATGAATTAAATAAATTATTATTATTTTTTTTTTGTAAAATTATTAGTTTAGTAAGAAGAATAATGTATAATTTGATGATATGTTTGTATAAGTTTTGCACTACATAAAACACATTTTATCAGTTTTCAAAATTTTATATTTATAGTACTGGCAGATGAAGAATTTAAACTGGCATAATTTTTAAATAGATGAAACCTACATTGTTTGATAGATTATATTCTATTATCAAGTTTAATTTGCCAAAACCAATTCTGCCAAGATTTTGGGTTTTTAATTATTAAATTTGAAGAAATGAAATTTAAATTAAAATTTTATTATTTTTTATCATTAACGTGAAATGATGGGAGAACAAAGCTAGATAGTAACAAAAATTACAAAATTTTACATGTCATATTTCAATAAGTCAAATGACAAATACGTAAATAAAATTATTTTAAAAATTAATTAATTTAGTTTTTAAAATAAATTTTGTTTTCCCGCGTTTTGTAGTTTTATATATATATATATATATATATATGGGTAATTCCATTACTTTTCGACCAATTTGAAAAAGTCGACCTCTATGATTTTGCTCAAATTTTCAGGGATCAAAATATAGGTGAAAAAAATGAGATTTCCAAAATTTTGGACCTTAGGATAATGCCTGTTCAAAATGACACACATTTGAAGGTCAAAAATTTTACAATACAACGTCTTTTTTAGCTTATTTTGTATCTTAGTTTTTGGGCTTCTGGAAAAAGATAAATAGGTCTACAATGTCTTAAATTATTTCTTATTACATGTACTTTAAAACCCATATTTTTATGTTTGATATCGTGGCAGTCATTTTGATATATTAAGCTTCAAACATAATTCCAAAAAAAACCGTAAATTTAGCAGAATTGCAAAACTTTGCTTTCTTTAAACCGTTCTAACTTTGTCAAATCTTTACAAAATTTAATCCACGAGGTCTAGATTTCTTCGTGTTTAATCTCTTTTTAAAGTGATCAAACAAGACTTATAGAACCAATACGTATACACCACTATTTTGATGCAGGAAGTTGCACATATTTTGCGATCTTCAAAACTTGTAATTTTCAGGTCCCAAAAAGGCGCTGTCACCCTATGTCGATTTTAGTAAAAGTTTCAGTAAATACTCTTTGGAGCACAAGAAAAAAGGGTATCTATATGAGAAATGGTATATCGGGCATTATCAAGAACTTTTTAATATTCAAAAATTGTCAAAATTGGCAAACCGCACATTTTTGTATCTCAGTTTTTGGGTCTTTAGAAAAAGATAAGAAGGTCCACGATGGCTCAAAAAATTCCTTATTGCATGTACTTTAAAACCCATACGTGTCTATTTAATGTTAGGGCAGTCATTTTGATACATCAAGCTTCAAACATTAATCCAAAAAAAAAACGTAAATTAAGCAAATCTGCAAAATTATGCTTTGTTCAAACCGTTCTAACTTGGTTAAATTTTAAAGAAATTTGATCCACGAGGTCTATATTTCTTTGTGTTAAATCTTTCTTTAAAATGATTACATAAGACTTATAAAATCTATACATATTCACCACTAATTTGATGCAGGAAGTTGCACATGTTTTTGCGATCTTCAAAACATGTAATTTTTAGGTCTCAAAAAACTGCTGTCAACCTATGTCGATTACAGTCAAAATTTTAGTAAATACTCTTCAGACCACAAAGAAAAGGTTATTTATATGAAAAATGGTATATTGGGCATTATCAAGAATTTTTTTATATTCAAAAATCGTCAAAATTCAAAAAATCTAAATCACTTTTTGTCTATCTTGCTTTGTTTTTGAGATAATCAACAAATACAAAATATTTAAAAAACTTTTTATTTAGCAAAAAAACACAAACAAAACAACATTACTTTAACAAGTGTGCATTGATGCAAGCTTTTGATACTTGTTAAAACAGTTTTCTTTGGTTCGGTTAGTAAAATTTGATAAAAATGCTGTTCCAACATAGAGAATACGCAAATATCATTTTTGTATACGGACTCTGTAATGGTAATGCCCTAGCAATTGAGATTTCCTGACAGAAAACAACTTTTTTGACGGGTTTTTTAGTGAAAATGTTCACCCATATTATTATCAAAAGTAAAACACCTACAACCAGGCGACGCAGCACAACGACTTGCATTTTCTCAATGGCTTCTTGATAATACCCAATATACCATTTTTATATAAATAACCTTTTTTCTTGTAGTCTGAAGAGTATTTACTGAAATTTTGACTAAAATCGACATAGGGTGACAGCGTTTTTTCGGGCCCTGAAAATTACAAGTTTTGAAAATAGCGAAAACATGTGCAACTTCCTGCATCAAAATAGTGGTAAATATAAATTGATTCTATAAGTCTAGTGTAATTACTTTAAAGATAGATTGAACACGAAGAAATCTAGACCTTGTAGATCAATTTTCTTTAAGATTTGACAAAGTTAGAATGGTTTAAACAAAGCATAATTTAGCAATTTTTCAAAATTTACGTTTTTTTTTTAATTAATGGTTAAAGCCTGATATATCAAAATGACTGCCCCAACATTAAATATACAAATATGGGTTTTAAAGTACATGCAATAAGGAATATTTTAAGCCAACGTAGACCTTCTTATATTTTTCCAGAGGCCCAAAAATTGAGATACAAAAATGTGCGCTTTTCCGATTTTGACAATTTTTGAATATTAAAAAATTCTTGATAATGCCTGATATACTATTTCTCATATGAATAACCTTTTTTCTTGTGTTCTAAAAAGTATTAACTGAAATTTTGACTAAAATCGACATAGGGTGACAGCGCTTTTTCGGGACCTGAAAATTACAAGTTTTGAAGATCGCGAAAACATGTGCAACTTCTTGCATTAAAATAATGATGTATACGTATTGATTCTATAAGTATTGTTTGATCACTTCAAAAAGAGATTATACACGTGGAAATCATGACCTTGCAAATCAAATTTTGTTAAGATTTGACAAAGTTAGAACGGTTTAAAGAAAGCAAAGTTTTGCGATTTTGCTAAATTTACGGTTTTTTTTTAAATAATGTTTAAAGCTTAATATATCAAAATGACTGCCACGATATTATACATTATAATATGGGTTTTAAAGTACATGTAATAAGGAATAATTTGAACTATCGTAGACCTTTTTATTATTTTCCAGAAGCCCAAAAATTGAGATACAAATTAAGCTAAAAAGGACGTTTTATTGTAAAATTTCTGATATTCAAATGTATGTCATTTTGAACAGGCAATATTCTAAAGTCCAAAATTTTAGAAATCTCATTTTTTTCGTCTATATTTTGATCTCTGAAAATTTGAGCAAAATCAAAGAGGTCGACTTTTTCAAATTGGTCGAAAAGTAATGGAATTACCCATATATATAATATACTTTTTAAATATTTAAAATTTTGTATAAATGTACTTATTATATTGAAAAGTAAGATTAATAAAATTTACTTTTAAATGGTTTATTGGTAGAAAAAATAAAATTTGAATTAAAAAAATAATAAAATGTATAAAATAATAAACAAATATAAATGTATCATAACCTTAAATAGAAATGTCAAATATAATACGGAATTGAGCTACTTGTGTTTGGACGCTGTAAGCGGCAAGATTATTTTTGTTTTTTTTTTCCGCATTCTATGATTTTTTGTTTATGTAAATAATTTACATTTTTAAAATTTTGTATATATTGAAAAGTAACATTAATATAATTTATCTTTAATGAATATATTGGCAAGTGTTAAAAAGCTTATAGAAATAAATATTAATGTAACATAACCCTAAATAAAGATGTCAAAATAAACGCTTCAACAAAAATTGACAGGCTCGTGGCCTTGTTTTTGACGCTGCTAAAATACGCTCTCAGCGTCTTGACGCTACAAGCGGTGCGTTTGTTTTGTGGCCCAGCGGTTAGGAATCAGAAAATGCAGCGCACAACATAGCTCAAACTATAAACCATGGTTTAATAATAAACTTTAAAACTTGACAAATAAAAAACAGCAAGCATTCAAGAAATACCGCAACAATAGAACAGCAGAAGAGATGGCGGAGTATAGAAGCGTAAGAAACAGAATCAACACCAAAGTAAGAGCAATCAAATCAGAATACTGGGAAACGTTTTTGTCTGAGATGGAACACGACCTATATGGTGCTCAGCGCAAAGTCTGGAAACTATTTAGAAAGTACAAAAAACCTGTCGATGAAGCCGTACAGACTACAAACATAACACCCAAAAGCTGGACAACGTATTTCAAAGCACTATACAAAACCAACAATACTCAACAAGAAGAAACAGAGGAAATACCACACAACCACACCACAAACGAAGACTGCATAATTACTCAAGAAGACGTCACGTTAAGCATCAACAAACTGAAAAATAGAAAAGCACCTAGCCTTGACAATTTATCAAATGAGATGATAAAGACCGGAGGAAATAAACTGATGTATAACCTAACTGCATTATTTAAAAAAATAGTAAACACTGCGCAAATACCGGAGGACTGGAAGCACACTATTACCATTCTATTACACAAAAAAGGTTCTAGGAAAGACCCAAACAACTATAAGGGCATCTTACTCATAAACTTGGTCGCAAAATTATTCACAAAAATAATATCCAATAAAATTACTACTAACGTCAACATTAACAAAAAACAACAAGACTTTCGCGCCAACAGATCGACAATAGACGGTATCTTTATATTAAGGCAATAAGTAGAAAAATCAATTGAATATGCCAAACGCAAGGCCTTCGATATGATTAGAAACCAAGATGTCATCCTCACGCTGCAAAGAAGAGGATTTTCACACAAAATTAGCCAAGTTATTAAAAATTTGAACACAAACAATCAGACGCAGATTAAGACGGCACTTGGTACAACACGCAACATACCCGTAGCCGATGGAATCCGCCAAGGCAATAGCCTAAGCCCGACATTATTCAACTTAATTATGGACAAAATTATTCAACCCATCAAAGCACTAAACATCGGCTATAGCATGGGCGGCCGAACTACAAACATCATCTGTTACGCTTATGCAGTGCTCTTAGCGGACAACGAAAACAATCTCCAGCGTCTATAATATAAGTTCTCCCTATCAACAGCAAAGTATAACTTGCAGATTTCAGCCAATAAAAAAACAAAATGCATGATTGTCAGCAAAACACCAATAAAATGCAAGCTGCAGTCCACGAAAAACTTTATAGAACAAGTAATCACATTTAAGTATCTTGGGGTAGACATAACGGACAGCAAAAGACTTAAAAAGGAGGTCAGAAGATCAACAACTAAAACAGCACAAATATCCGGAGCACTCTATAACATCATTTGGAAGAACAAATATATGTCCTCACACAGCATAGTCAGAATTTACAAAACATGTGTTCGTCCCATTCTAACATACGCGGCCGAAACGAGAGCCAAAACCAACCCAACTAAACAACAAATGTTCACCACCACAATGAAGACACTACGTGCAATATCAGGCATGACACTTCTTCATCAAAAAAGAAGTAAAGAAATCAAGAAAAATCAAAACGTACAGGACGTGGTGCGATAGACCAGAACCAGACAAAGAGAGTGAAACAGACACGTCGACCGGATGGGCTCAGAACGACTGGCAAAATAAGCCAAAGTAGCAAAACCCAACACAAAACGACCTATGGGAAGACCACCAAAGCGATGAAACAAGTCATGGAGCTCAAGGTCGCAAGAGAAATGCGTAAAGAAACAGAACAATGTCCTAAAAAGAAGTATGAGGAAGAGGAGACAGAGACAAACCAGCAAAGTGTATACCTAGTAAACCTCGTTAGTGGTATAGTTTGAATTCCACGTTAAACTTTAGATTCCGCATGTTTGTATAGAACTATTAATTGCTCATCACAAACATACAAGAGAGGCGCCTACGCTCATAGTAAGCACAACACTATAAAAAAAAAGACTGGACTAAGCACGGTATATTGAATGATAATATGTCAAATATAAATTATATATTAGTACATTAAGAGCGCGATTTTATGAGTGTCATAAAATTTCGGGGTGTAAGGGGTGGTGGCACAAAAAAAAACAGCCCAAGTGACAACCTCGCCTGCACGTGGTGCACTCTGTAATTGAACATAAAAAGCTCTGTCGACCGAGCATCTGCCCCTTCTTGATGGCCAACAGCTTCGAGTGAAAGAGCCGGAAAAAATAAGGGCACCCTCTTGTACTTGGAAAGAAAAATCTTCCTTAAAGGCAAATGAGTCAGAAAATGACTTATGGCATGGGGATGCAGAAAGCAACCGGAGACCACTGCATTAAGGATCCCATATGGATACTTCCTAGTAAAACCATATGTATGACAAAAATCATAAGAAATGTTGAGCCTAGCAATCCGGCTAGCAACCGGCGCCGTCAAAATTCTGGGCATGGCAGTGTGAAATGGACAAGCGGACGCAAGACGTTGGAAAATGGGACTCCTGTGGAAACATTGCGACTGTTCAAAAAAGGAAAGAAATCAAACAATTTGAGACGATTAGCAACAAAGAACGTTAAAACACTGTACAAACCTGGTAGGCTCCAAAATGCAGTAAACGGAATAAAGAGTCTGAACATATACGTCATGGGTATATGCGAAACAAGATGGCCGGGCAACGGTATAAGCCAATCAGACGGGACTGCAATGTACTACTCTGGATGTACAGAAAATGACAAACACCACCGGCATAGAATAGGAATAACCATAAGCAAAATAATTAAAAAATATGTGAAAAACTTCATACCACATTCCGAGAGGAGCATGATAATACAACTAAATACTAAACCTGCTAACATCAACATAATACAGATATATGCGCCCACAGCCGATAAACCGGAAGAGGAAGTTGAACAGTTATATAATCAGACCCAACATATAATGAAGTCCCTTAAGAATCAAGGCATTACCTTCAAAATGGGTGACTTCAACGCAAAGAAAAAGGAAAATTTAAAGACATAGTAGGAGATTTTTCATTAAGCCAGAAAGAATGATCGTGGGGACTGACTCCTGCAATATTGCCAAGAAGAAAACATGATTATTAATAACACCAGGTTCCAACACCCAACAAGACGCTTATACACGAGGAGGTCGCCACAAGACACAAAGAATCACCTGGTCGAAAACCAGATTGATTACGTTATAATAAACAAACAATTTTTCAACACAATAAAAAACGTAAGGACATACCCGGAGCAGACATCGGCTTCAACCATAATCCAGTAATTGCAACCGTTCAACTTTCTCTAAAAACTCCTCATGCAAAAATAACATCAAAAAGTTAGACTACACTAAACTTAAGGATCCAGATATCTCAAAAACCTAAGCTGACAAGCTAAATATCAAGATGAAAGATACAATACCAAACAACATCATATCGGTAGAAGAAACATGGCAACAAGTAGTAGGCACAATGAAGACTAATGAAGAACAAACTTTAGGCTAGTGCCAACAACAAAGAAAACAAAAATGGATAAACGATAACATCTTACTGTTAATGTAAGAACGAAGAAAACATAAGAAACATCCTAGAAAACACAAAATACTGAGTACACAAATCAAAACAGAAATCCGAATAGCAAAAGAAATGTCACGCTAAACACAACTCCTTTAACATGCACAACTTATTAAAAAAATGACACATACATATAAGAAAAACCAGTATGGAAAACTAATAGATGATAACAACAAACTAATAGTAAAACAGAATAATCAAATAAACACGTAAAAGGAATATACAGAAAAACTGTTTACGGATGACAGACCAACCATCTCAGTTGAGGCGGACACTACAATGAAAGGACCTACCATTCTCAAAGAAAAACTACAAAAAGCAATTCAAGACACAAAAAGTAAAAAAAGCCCCTGGACCAGACGAGCTAAATGTCAAACTTTTCAAAGCTATAAATGATAAAACTTTAACACATCTACTTCAACTACACAATAAGATATACAATACAGGCTGCATACCTAAAGACTGGCTAAAATCTACCTTTATTACTCTTCTAAAAAAACCAAACGCTAAGAGATGTAGTGAGTACCATCTCATTAGCCTCTTGAGCCATGTGGTAAAGATATTTTTACATATTATACACACCCGTTTATTGAAAAAGATTGACCAAGAAATCGGAAACACCTAGTTTGGTTTCAAGAACGGATTCGGTACGAGAGAGGCACTGTTCTTCGTGCAAGTCTTAACCCAGAAATGTATAGATCAACGCCGCACATTTTATGCTAGCTTTATAGACAACAAAAAAACATTTGACAATGTTAAACATATGCCGAGAACATATGATTCTGTGATACTAACCAACAATATCAAAGATCTGCAATGTCTTATAGATCAAGTTCACTAGCTTGTTGAACTTGGTCTCCGAGTAAGAACTCAAAACAAACATAGCAAAAACCAAATTAATAATTATTAGCAAGGACAACTCCACTAATAACGATGCACTAACCATTAACGGTGAACCAATTGAACGGGTGCAAAGATTTAAATACTTAGACAGCTGGCTCAACAAACAGTAAGACCCGATCCATGACATCAAAACATAAATTGCTAGATCCACTTAAAATCAGGTGGAGAACCGTCAAATGTTATGTTTTCTTGGCACTATTGTATATAGTCGAGAGGTGAACACTAAAGGTATCATCTATGAATAAAATCAAAACCTTCAAATTAAGGCTGTATCGGAGGATGCTAAAAATTTTATAAACAAACAAAGTAACAAACAACAAAGTAGGCAAACAAATGAACAAAGATACAGAAGTACTTACAATGGTAAAACGTAGAAAGGCAGGATATTTTGGACACATGATCCGAAATGACAAATACCAAATTCCTACAATTAATCATGGACGGAAAAATAGAAAGTAAACGGGGAGTTGGAAAGAAAAGGTAGAGCATGCTGCTAAACCTGCAACAATAATACTCTTAAAGTTTAAGCAAATATTTTGGCGAAATATTTTATTTCAAAACTTAATACACAATTAAAGATTTTGGATTCTCATATATTTCATGACACTGGAAATTGTATTCTCTCTCTACATTTAAATTGCGGGAGTTTTGCTTAAAGTTTATGACAAAAAACTGCCCTCTTAATGATAAATGTTAGAATTATTATTATCACTTGATTTCCTTACGTAACTGTTAATTTTTGCTAACAGATCCTTCATATGACTTTGTTTAAACGTATTTATTATATGTTGGGAAGGTAATAATATAATTTATATACTTGTATGCTTGAGATCTTTATTATTTTCGACTAGTTTCGACTTTTTTTAGTCATCTTCAGGTATAAATTTTTGTTTTAATGTAGATGTGTGGTGGTGACATCTGTGGTGTCACCACCACACATCTAATAATAAAGATCTCAAGCATACAAGTATATAAATTATATTATTACCTTCCCAATTTGCTTATCGGTTCGGTCGTTTTTAGCTAAACTTTAAACATTTATGAAAAGTTTTGTTTTCCACTTTAGTTATATTATTTCCTACAAGTAGACGTTTATTTAACACGAATAAATTAAAATACTTAATTATTTTAATTGAGATATTATGATAGTAATTTTATCATAAGATTTCATTTGCATATCAAAGGTATGCAAATCTTTGTGCAGTTAACATAATCTATTAAAGTATAGCTACAAAAGTGGATGAATTTATCCGGGGTCTAAAAGTTGCAATAAAACGGATTAAATTGAACTGACATGGACACAGGGGTACACCAATCACATGAATGCGCTCGGTGTTCGCATATAAACTACAGAAATTATCCCCAGCGCTCCATCTCCCTCGTCCACATGAATCTGTGGCTACTCGCAAAAAAAGATAAGGTTAATGCAGTTGATAATATTGAAGCTGTTGAATGAATTTATGGATGCTAGGTAGGGGAATGGATATAAATGTAGGCAATAATGTGGACTATGCATCTTGTGGACCTTAATGAAGTCCCCGTGTAAGGCCAAAAGAATCTGCTTTATAGGCGAATAAATCCTAGCTGGCCGATTACAGGGTATGCAGATGCGACACACTCCGAGTATTATGCCGAAAAGCCGATAATTCTTCCGACAAACCCCCGCTTGAATACGGATAGCCTTAAATTTCCAAAAAGAGCATTTGCTTTACATTCGGCGCAATATTAGCGTTGGATTTGTAAATTCTATAAGATTTATATAAATTAAATTATTGTGCAAATTAATTAACAATTTAAATGTTTTATTTAATTTGTAAAATTTAAATAATTGGAAAAACGTTTTTTTCTAAATAAAATCCCATTAAGTCGTATTATAAATTTAATATTTTAAAACTTAATTAAAACTGTTACCCTTGATAAATAAATTAGATTAATTAACCGCGCTGAATAAACTTTCCCGAGTATTCCTATAAATTTCTATTGACATATTTGTGGGTTTAAATTCTAACCTTGGCCTCTACGAGCAGCTGTCAGGTGTCTAGCGAGTTAAATTTAAATCATGACGCTCTCTCAAACCCATCTAACATTTTTTCTTCTTATATAAAATGCATAATTATAGGGACTTCAAATTATTACTCCTATCGAGTGATATCTTAAAATAAAATTACACCCATGAAAGAAAAAAAAAACGATTAACTAATTATAGACGAAATTAATTTCACATAAAAACCGGGTCGCAATGAAACATTAATACATAATTAATCACTCCGCATTTGGCGTGCTTGTTTGTACTTATCGGATTAACATTTAAAAACATCGAAAGATATTAATGCTGTTTTATTTACTCTGTTGTTAATTCTCTTGCGATTAATTATTTATGCAGCTCATTTCTTTCACGAGGTTTGAATTATTCCGTATAATGGCTGTACAATTATAACAGTAAAAGTTTTCGGTCCATTTTCCCCGAGACGATTTAAATTACATATTCATTAAAATGATAGATTATTTCCTTTCACGATTTACATGATTGCCTGGATGATAGATTCATTAAAAGTTGGAAAATGTTTAAATGATAAATTTATTTCTCATTATCGAGCGATGGGGAACTCTATTGATATTTAATACTATGCAGTGGCGGTGCCAAGACATTACGATTTTTATACTCTATCGCTGCACCAGTTTAACGAATTTTTTAATGTAAGTTTGCACATAATATAGTATTTTACAACTTTTTTATTCCTTTATATGATAAAACCGATCTAATTCATATTAATCAATCTATTTATATATATATAGCAGCTAGTATAACGTCATAAAACGTTGAGTTGAGTTAGTAAATTAGATTTACCAATTTCATTTAAAAAATGCGTAAAAGAAAACATTTACAGATATATCCAGCTTAGTTTGTTACAAACTGTCAAATTAAAAAATCAGTTATGTTGGAGGTTGGATATATATTATTAAAACTATTATTAGTTTATAGCATAATTATTTATTCGCTAACGTTTCAACAGCGTTGCTGTCTTTTTAAGAGCTAAAAATGGATATAACGTCAAAACAAACTGTTAAATTATTTTGATAACTACATACTTTACACCGCACCGCTAACAATTGTTTTTTTTTTTTTAAAGACGTAGTGAGTTGTTCCCTCTCAACAAGTGGCCCTTAAGAATAACTTACGCATGGTAATACCTTCCGGTTTTCTTCTCTGCGCAAATCCTGTTGTTATAATGTCCCTGTCTAAACTAACCTATATTTGGCGCTAGTTTGAGGTGGGCTGGTTTTTGCCTTGCGGATTTTCACGCATCATCTGCGGCACGCATGCTGTCCTTGGCCACTCTCTCCCTATAGCCCCTACCTGTGTCTATCTATTTTGTCATTTTGCCTTTTCTTATCTGCACTGGCATCTACCTCTGCATTCTCTACTTTTTCCCATCCTTGTGTTATTTACTCTAATTATATAATTTGTTCTCAGATGTGCTCTTAGCTTACTGAGGTCTTCGTTCACTTCTTCTTCATCGTATCCCCTCTCCTCCATGAATAATTTATGCAGTTCCATTAGTTGTATTCCTTTTGGCAGTCCTAGATTTGTAAGTTTTACCTCCAGTAATATCCTTGTATCTCCATCATTAATTACTTCTTCATGTCCTCTCGTTGCCAGGTATATTCTGACTATCTGAAAGGTTGCGTTCTTAGTCAGCCTCGAGATAGCATATCTACCATTTGGTATTTGCCTTGTTATTTCTGTTATTCTGCTTTCTTTCAATATTTCTTTTTTCCTTCTCCTTATCTCTGCAATTTCGTTTGAAATCGTAGTCTCTGTAAATGTTTTTTTTTTTCTCTTTTGTTTCTTAGTATGCACAATTGTCATGTCCTTTCTTATTTTTTTCTTTTTGATTTTTTTCTCTGTTTTCTTGTTTCCATTTAGCTTCTCTCATCTCTTTCCTTTCTCTTCTATGGCTTTTAGTTTGTGTGTTTGCTTCTATTGTTTGTTTTTCTATATTCTTCTATTGTCAAACTCTTCAATTTTTTTTTTAGTATTTTTGTTGCAAAGTTTCTTAGCGCCCTCCATTTATTTTCATCTTTTAAGCTTTTGTTAATGATTGTTGTTTAATTCACTTTGCTTCCTAGTATATATTCCAGTTTTTTTCTATCTTCCTCCCACACCTCGCATTCTACTAGAGTGTGTTCTGCGTTATTGTGTGTTTTTTCCTGGCAAAATGTACACCTTTCTTTTTCCTTTATTTTTTAAATTTTTTGCAAGAATTTTCCAAATGCTCCTAGCCCGGTCAGTATTTGTGTTGTATAATAGCACGTCTCGGGTTTCTTCTCTACCCATTCTTTTATCTCTGGGATTAGTTCTCTCGTCCATTTTCCCTTTTCTCCTGTATCTCATTTTCTCTGCCATCTTTCCATAGTCTTCTCTCTTGCTCTTATCTTTGCTTCTTTATTACTCGTTCCATCTTTTACAAATTTTTTTATTTCTATTCTTTTCTCCACCATCATATCCGCGGGAGGTGTTGCCGCAATTACTTCTACTGCCTCTTGTGACACTGTTCTGTAAGCTCTACAATTCCTTAGCGAGCTTGCTCTTGTGGCTACTCTTACTTCATTTCTGTTTTTTTTTTTGTTTTCATGGCTTCCCCCCATGTTTTTGCGGCATACAGCAATTTGCTTCTTGCTGCCGTTGCTATTAGCCTTCTGCTTTCTTCTCCTGGACCTCTGTTGTTTGACATAAGTCTAACAAGCTTTCTCTCTATTTCCTTTGTTTCAATTACCGCTTTCTTAACCTATTCATTTCATCCCATTGCTTCGAGTGTCACTCCGAGGTATTTGATTTTTTTTTTCCTATGGTTATCTCTTGATCTCCCACCAGTATCTTACCTGTTCCTCTATTATTCCTTTTAGCCGATAGCCATGCCACCTCAGTTTTTTGTGTTGCTAGTTTTAAACCCTTATTTCTCATCCATGTTTGTATCATATCAATTGCCAGCACTAATCTTCCTTTTAGTACTTCTATTTCTACGTCTCTACCTACTACTGCTATGTCGTCCGCAAATGCTGTTATTGACACGCCTTCCGGCTTCTTCACTCGAAGTAACTCGTTATAGACAAGGTTCCACAGTTTTGGTCCTAGTGCTGAGCCCTGCGGTACTACTCTGGTAAGTTTGAATCTTCCCTTTTTGGTCACTAGGTTTCTGTCCTGTAAGTAGCTCTATGTAATCTTGATTGTTTTTCTGTTCAGTTCTTTTTTCTTTGCCGCCTCTATGATTGCTGCCCATGATACGCTATTAAACGCGTTCTGTATGTTCAACGCTATCATTACACAGTGTTGTCTATTTCTCTGTGTTCCGCTGTTTGCGTTTTGGTATTGCTTTCACTTTTTCTATAGCTCAAAAAGTTGTTTTTCCTTTGGTAAATCCGTATTGTTCTTTTTCCCATCCTCCTTTTTCTTCTATTTCTTGTTCTATTCTCCGTACAATAACTTTCTCCATTATTTTAGCCAGTGTGTTGATTAAGCATATTGGTCTGTATGACGTTGCTTTTCCTACTTCTTTCTTTTTCTCAATCAGTACCAAAGTGGCTTCTTTCCAACATCCTGGAAAAGTTCCTTCTTTTAGGCACTTGTTAATTATTTCAGTTATTTCTATCTCGTTTCCGTCTAAAGCTGCTTTAACAATATCTGTTGTTATTTCGTCCGGACCTGGTGCTATGTTGTTAGGCAATTTTTTTATGATCTTTTTTATCTTTTCCACTGTTGCCATAACTGTTTCTTTTTCTTCTTTTGTTTCTGGTTCTTCTACTGGTTCTCAATTGGGAAATAGTTTTTTAATTATGACTTTTTCTTCCTCGTCATTTTTTAAGCAGATTTCTTTTGTTCTTCCACCCAATTTGTCCATCACTATTTTGTACGGCTTTCCCCAAGGATCCCCATCTATAGATTTTATCATTTCTTTCCAGCATCTTTTTCTGCTATCCCTAATTGCCTTTTTTAAGATTTTTTTGTCGTTTTTTAGTTTCTCTTCTATTTTCTCTGTGTTCTCTCCTCTTTTCTTCTGCTTTTTGACTTTCCTCCCTGTTTGTATTGTGATTTTCCTGCATTCTTTTATTTCCTCACACCACCAGTATGGTCCTTTCCGTCCACCTTCCCTGTACCTAGGAATAGCTTCCTCCGCCGCTTTTCTTAGTTTTCCTGAGTACCTCACGCATCTTTTTTCAATATTTTTGTTTTCTGTCACTTTTTCTGTTTTCATGTCTCTCTTTATCTTATCTTTGTCCATTCTTCTTACGTTTCATTTACCTTCTCTCGTGTGCCCCTGTTTTCCTTTCTCTTTTGTATTGTATTGTATTGTATATGTTTGTGTAGACTCAGTGATTTTTCTTCAGTCACGGTCCATTCATTTATTATTTTTGCCATTTCCCACGTTGCTTCTTTTTGCATAAAATCAAATTTAACTTTAATTTTATGCAAAAAGAAGCAAGGGTAGAGAAGGAGTTCATTACCGCATACATAATATTATTAGATTTAAGTATATTCGTTCGTGCTGGCTACGCGTGATTTTTTTGTTTTGGTTAAGAATAACTGTGATACTTGTTGTGTAATTGTAATTTGGGATCATGGCTGCGGAAAGAAAATTGTCCGCAGATCACTTAAAAAAGGATGAGTTAATCTATGAAATTAAAATTAGAGGGTTTGAGTTATCCGGAAGTGAAGAAGCGAAGGAGCTAAGGTATCTCTTCCGGAATTTATTAAAAGAGGCGAAGCTAGCCTCAACTGAAGGCCAGAAGTAGTCGGACACCCAGAAGAAGGAAGTTAAGGATACCATTGAGGATTTGAAAAAACTTATCGGTTTGTACCCGGGAGATGACGCGAAGAGGTCGGAACGCCGTATAAAAAATCGGATGACGCACGTTATGGCAAGACTAAAGAGATATACAAAACCAGACGCCAAACTAAAAGAAATAGGAGAAATCGGTGATAATTGTGTTAGACCACTAACGGAGCTAGACTTGAAAATTAATAGTCTTATTAAATCGATGGCCAGTACCTTTGTGGACAAAGGAGCACATCTGCCTATCATAGACTTTTGTAGCGATGATGATGAAGATAAACATTCCCATTCTAGCGAGCTGTCAAACGGTGAAGATCCTAGATCACCTTTACCAATATCTAGTGTAGCTAGACCCAATACATCTAGGAGAGTGGTAGTACCTGTGTATAGATGGGAAATAAAGTTTAATGGTCAATTGGGATCCGAGGGCCTACTGTCTTTCCTAGAGAGAGTAGAAGAGCTACGGGCTGCAAGAGGAGTATCAAAGACTGATTTATTTACGTCGGCAGTAGATTTATTTTCAGGTGACGCAGTTGCTTGGTATAGGTCGGCTAAAAATAGATTGTCTGATTGGGACGGGTTGGTTAACGCTTTGAGGGATTATAAGGCCTTCTACCTTGCAGTTTGCGCAAAATTAAAAACCTAGGTATTGTCCATGAGATCTCGTGATAGTATGCTCCTTCACTTTGGTCACGTGTTCAGTCCGTTTTCATTTTATTCGGGGGCACGTTTTTCGAATTTGCATCGTCAAGCATATTTTGCAATTATCCAATCCCCAAGATACCCGTGTTTATAATTTTGCGCAAACTGCAAGGTAGAAAGCCTTATAATCCCGGCCTTATCCAGCAGTACATGTGCTTCATGTATCAAAAAATCTATTCGTCCGTACTGGCTCACTATATTTTTGTATTCGGGTCGCGACTATGTCGCACCGCGAATCGAACTGAAAAGAATCCGAATTGACCGTTAAGGCACTCACACACACCCAAAAACATAATTTTATCTCTGGCATTGTTGCCGAGTATATCCCCGCAGAGAATAATAAACCATACGCAAATAAAATTAATACTAATACAAAATTTAAGAATTTAATTAAACTAAAACATAGACAAATGGCAAAAATGAACTAACCCACAACAAGAATTACAATTAAGCGCCCGGTTTGAATTCATTAATAAATTTAATTTATTAATAATATTAGGCCACCCAATCGCAACCCCTGCACATAAAGTAGACTACAGTGAAACTCCACGGATTTAAAAATAACCGCCCCACGTTGGGCGCCAAATTGTGACGTTCCCCTTTTTCTTTGCCGGCAGCTTCTGGGGATGGGGTGGGTATGCAAACTAAATTTTAGGGCGCCAATTAATTTTTTGAAAAAAAATTAATAAAAAACGCAAAACTCTGGGTGACTTAAAACGGTTAAAACAAACTTCAAATTTGGTACAAAAATTAGTATATTACTGATTAGTAATTAGAAAAATTAACACAATTTCAACAGATATGCGCGGCACTCTTAATTGTTAAATTATAAAAACCTGGGTATTGTCCATGAGATCTCGTGATGGTATGCTCCTTCACTTTGGTCACGTGTTCAGTCCGTTTTCATTTTATTCGGGGGCACGTTTTTCGAATTTGCATCGTCAAGCATATTTTGCAATTATCCAATCCCCAAGATACCCGTGTTTATAATTTTGCGCAAACTGCAAGGTAGAAGGCCTTATAATGGTAATGTCAATATGTGATTTTGAGCTTCTTCTTACAATCGTCGGTTTGTTTTCTTTGTTGCAAATTGTAAGATTTAACCCTGCTATCATCTTTTTTAAGATTTTTCCTCTTAAATCGTTCTTGTAGCCTCCCCATCTCGGTGATTTTGCGTTGAAATCTCCTCCTACAATAATTTTTTTGTTTTTCTGTTTTCATAAACTTTTTTCTAATTTTTCTATCCATTCTCGATAGTATTCCAGATCGCAGTTTGGGCTGATATAACAGCTCTATACTATCATGTTTTGTACATCTGCCCACACTATTCCTTCTTTTGGTGTTCCCCATCTTTCCACCTTGTCCTTACACTTCCCCCTAGCTAAAATTGCTGCATCTGTTCCTTTGTCTCTTATCCACTTACCATTTAGTTTGTTTTTATTAGGTTCACTCACTAGCACTAGATCTATTTCCTCTCTCTCCGCTGTTGCTATTAGTAAATCGTGAGCCTCTCTTCCTCTCCCTATGTTTATTTGTATAAACTTATACATTATGTAATACTATTTCTTCCCCGTGTTCTCTTTAGTTTTCTGGGTTGTTGTCCTTCATGTTCTTCTTTGTTTTCCTCATTTCTTTTTTCTTTGTGTCCAGGTACAAAGAATCTTTTTTCTCCCGTTCTGTGTCCTAATACTTTGCATTCAATGCAGTATTCTTTGTTTCTGCATTCGGCAACCTAACAATTGTTAATTATTTGTGATTTATCACATTTAATTAACAATATCTTATTTTTCAGATCATCAACATCTCAAAATGGATGCTGAGAAAATGAAGCGGTTTGAGACCGCATTTGTCAAATACGACAAAAGGATCACCAAGATTAAGGTGCCATTGAGAGCATCAACAAAGTGATTAAAAGATTTTTCTTCAAAAGCGTGTTGGATGTACTCACGTCCTTGACTATGGAAGTCGTCACGCCAAGACTGCAGGGATTTGAGGATACCTTCCAAACCATGCAGTCTTCGCTTGCCGAAAAAATCCTTAAATTGGAAGAAACCATTTTGCAGATGCAAAGCACGATGGAGCGTTTAGTTAAAATGCTCGTTAAGGATCCGTCGATTAGCATCAATTGAAAACCAATAAATTATTCAAATAAATCTCATTTTTGTGTTGCAAATAAAACAGGAGCTACCGCTGCCGCATGAAATTAATAGGCCAGACGCCTAACTAATTTCAGATTCCTTGTCAGAAGACAAAGAGGATTCGGCCCTAAACCAACTATTCGAGACTGTCTCTCCAATGCACCTGGCGGGTTACTGATGGATGTTCAGCAGCCCGTAGAACCAGAATAACTATACAAACTTGCCCAAAAGAAAAAAAAACGTATGGAGAAGGGTAAGAAAAATGTTGTTCCCTTTTCAAACTCCTTGCAAAAGCCATCCACTTCTGCAGCCGGTCAAACCGCAACTACAGTTGTAAAAACAAGCAAAACATTTGCAAAACCTGCGGTTAAAAATAATTTGTTTTCAACGCCCGTTTTCGAGCGTAATTGAAAAGCTTCTATTCCTGGTTATTTGCAATAAAAGCAAATTTAACAAGTGGAGACAGCGGTGTAAAAGTTGTCCGCTTTACTTTAAATTCCATAGATGATTTCCGTAAGGCTACGGTAATCTGCAAGATGCTACTAGGTTTTACACTTATCAAACGCGAGGCAAAAAAAACCGTCAAAGCGATTATTAAAAACATCCCCAAAGAGACTCACTTTGAGAAATATGTTAAAAAAGAACTTGAATCGCTAGGATACAACGTTCTTTCAGTAACTCGACTGGAAAATAAAATTCTTGATGTCGAATATCCAATTCTGTATGTGCAGCTCAAACATGTCGGTAAAAGTCAAAAGATTTTCAACATTTTTGGTCTGACCATTAAGGTTGTGACAAAACGACCTACAGACAAAATCAGCCAGTGCTACGGGAACACAGCATCCAGGTGCTATGGTAATCCCGTCTGTGTTAAATGAGCCGATCCGCACTATTCTGCAAAATGCACAAAAAACGTGAACGCGTCCCAAATGCGCCTTAGCCGCAGGGAAACACGCATCACTTGCTGGCTGTAATGTTTGTAAGAAATTACGGGAACAGCTAGCAAAGCAGCGGAATAAAATCCGCTCGCAATTCGGTCCAAAAGTTAATCATTCCGATATGGCAGAGTTTTTCAAACAAATGCAAACGTGAGCCATATCTAAAGCAACGCCCATATGGTTGGCGTGGTAGGACGAATTATGATACCTACTTTATGGTGCGTTATTTTCATATTTAGTTGGTAAGGTTATGCAAAAAGTTTGAAATTTGATGTGGTCTGTGATCCTGTCAAACGAAATGAAATGTGCTTAATGTGAACAAACACTTCATCAACCACAAATATATTAAAAATTTACACAAACAAATATGGAACAATCTCACGTATAGAAAAAAAACACACTGGAGCAAGTAGAAATAATGCTGGATTTTGTAAAACATACCCCCAAGATGATTGAACAAATATTCCATCTTTTGGCAATCCAAAAAGTAAATCATTTATGGATCTAGTTAGAAGATAAGCTCAAAAACACAAATTGAGCAACAAAAGACCCTACAGTAGAACACTGTAAGAGTTATGGTTAAATTATTATTTTTATATATTACTACCTACCTAGGCAGGAAGAGGAGAATATAATAAAACAGATTTGACTGAATTAGAAAATTAATTAATACCGTAGGTGGATTAGTGGAGCAGAATGTGGTGCTCCACCTAAAAAAACTATCAAACAATTGTTCCGGAGATCCATTATGTAGCGGTTGAAGAAGCAAATGAAGTAGCCGTTTTTACAGATATACAGATAAAGAAGATTCTCAAATTCTAGAAACACTTACTAAAGATGCAAAATTTGCAGATGTTGAAGAACAGCGGCTGGCTGGTTGCTTTATAAAGTGCACCATAAAGAACATAAAGTTGCTAACAACAATAAACTAGCAGCATCAATGTCAATAATTCAATACCGTATATTCTAACGGATAAATAAGATTTGCCTCCGATTTGTCTTATACAAAATTTAAAAAATAATGTTTGTCAGAATCCTTGTTTTTCTATTGTTGCTGACCAGTTTAATTTCTTGCTACTTTTTTATGCTTATTCCCGGACATTGTGCGTTAACATGCTCAGCTTTGCCACTCATAAAACATTAAATAACTTTTACAATTGTTTGCTTTGTTTTCTACAACAAAAATAACTTAAATCCCTACCCGACCGACCATAACCTCACATCGATCAAACTTAAGAATTTGCTAATACCTTGCTTCACCCCCAAAATGGCGTTTCCTTTTAAATAATGCGCATTATTATTATATTTTAAGCTAAGGCTTGAGCTTTCCCTACAATCCCTACTTAAAAGTACCACATTAATTATAACACTCTTTTTCTTACTAACATACGTCAAATTGGCTTTAATGCTTGTTCCTTCCAAAAGTGTTTTCCGTTAATCCTCAAGACTCTTTTGCTCAAAAAAGTTCAATTCTCACCAAAATATTTTGGTCACTTAAAAGCAAATTTGTGAGAATAATCCGTAACCTTTTGTACTGTTATGGGACAAATTACCCGGTTGCAGAAGTTACGGATAACAGAGACAAAAATACAAATTAGTTTGTGTACTCTCTGAGTTCATGCTTTTATCTGTGCCCACAGACGCTAGTTATAAATTTGGGACAAGAATTGACTTCAAAACCTTGTACATAAATAATCAAATTTGTGCTTATTGGATAAGAGCCACATCAGGGATTTACCGTTCAATAACTCCACGGCGCTGTGGGAACTATAATAAAACCATTTACATTTTCACCCGCTTTTCCACTAAACTTAGCACTTAGCTACCGCAACTTTTTTATCTGCCAAATTCAAAAGATATCAGCTACATTTTTGCTCCTTTTGTCGTCAATTACGCTTTTTAAATATGTGCAGGACTCTTTTGTCAACCCGGACAATCATCAGTTCCAATAAGAGAATCCACAACAACCTTTTGTTGGAACTGATACGCTTGAACCACCAAGCATAGAAAATTGAATTGAAACTTACCAAAATTTGAGTATATGCTGCCACAAGCTGTTTCCGCGTGTTTGTCTTCTGCTTGTTTACACCTTTATAGTCGCAATAATAAATGTAAAAACCTAGACTCTAGTTTACAAACAGTCGTTTGCTCAAATTTTCCTCTATTTCAGCCCCCCAAAAAAAAAATCCTCTCTCTTCTCAAGTTGGAGAAACCCTCTTAATGCTGACGCTATTTCTTTAGCAGTTTAAACCCCCACAGTACTTCGTACCGCAAGTTTAAATTCCAGCTCTTCTTTTACGAGCCGATCAAGTTAGAGTTTTGACATTTCTAAGATTTGCGCAAGGACCAAATCAGCACAATACAAAAAACTGATAAAGTTCCACGCAATTTTACTCTCCTGAACTGTCAAACACTTTAATCGTAAAATAACTCAAAATTATTTTCTTTACTATCTCAATTTCTTTGTTTAAAACATAATATTGAAAGTTAACACAACAATTTTGTTTGTTTTAATTCTAACTTAATTTACTACCTAACCAAATTTATGTGTATGCCTATCTAGCAAGTTATTTAATTACTTTATCACTGTTGCTTGCTGTTATTTCTAAGTTTTCTATTGGTACTCAAATTGGGAGGCTGGGTTTTACGTTTCATCCACAATCAAAACAAATCAATAAAACTGCAGTTTAGGTAGGATAAACAAACAGGTAGAATTAAAAACACAATACCGTTTTTTAACAAAATTAATAAATTTTATTTAAAATTAAAACAAAACCATAATTACCACACCAATTTCTCATTTGAAAATTTAAACGCAGCCGATACTACCGTTTACACTCCATTTATGCTACTTAACAGAAAAATAAAACAAATTTTTATACATCAGTTTGCATTAATTATTTCAAACAAAAAAGAACAATTTTATAATTGAACAATGCCAGAAGAGCTGTTACATCTTTTTTTTAACTCCTAATAAATCTTGGGCTGCTATCTTCTCAGGAAAATGATCCCACGTGGCCGGTCAAATATATGAGCAAGATCCAAAGGTTAATGGGCATAATGTCCTACTACTCGCGTTTTATTCTCAACTAATCCCAAGAGTTGGAACCGTTGGCAATACTTACCCGCAAGAATTTGCGTTTCGACTGAACAAGTGAGTGTGACAAAGTTGACCATTCTCAAATGAGCTCTGGTAAGTTTGCCTATCCTGGCATGACCTGATTTTAATCAACCTTTTACCCTCGACTATGAAAATTGAGTGAAGTCGGATTGGAGTCTGTGTTGAAAATTGAAGGCAAAAAAGGTCATATGCTACTTGCCTAAGTCATTAATTTATGATGAGCGGAAATTTTTGTCTATAGAGAGGAAACG
This sequence comes from Tachinus rufipes, assembly GCA_963932245.1. Taxonomy (NCBI): domain Eukaryota; kingdom Metazoa; phylum Arthropoda; class Insecta; order Coleoptera; family Staphylinidae; genus Tachinus; species Tachinus rufipes. The sequence goes on from OZ010743.1 coordinate 93,670,544, forward strand.
TCTGTGTGTATTGGGGTGAATAAAAAAATGACGGTGTTACTTAGAAAGTGGGCATTTCACGGTCGTGACTGATCATTTTTGTTTACTATGGCTCGATTACCTAAAAGTCCAAAGCTAGAACAATGGGCTCACCGGATGCAAAAGCTTAATTCGTGTATAGTTTGAAAAAGTAAATAGCATGTCGTGCTAGATTGTTTATCTCAGGCTGTTCCTCTTAAACTTAAAATTGATTCAATATTTGTTTCAGACTAGATAATCAATCAATAGTTGAGAGAGTCGTATATAAACCACTTGATTATGAGAATTAGCAAATAGTGAACGCAGTACTATATTGTTGTGTAGAGGGGTATGGGCAGAAAATAAGTAAAAACGGTGATCCCTAAAAAAAATTGTAACAAGCTATTAATTGCACCTCATGATAATGCTGCAGCTGGTCATCGTAGGATCTATAAGACTTATCACCATTTTACCCGGAGATTTCATTGATCCAAGATAAAGGCGGATGTAGGTTGTTATGTTAACAGCTGTGCAATTTGTGCAAAACAAAAGCCAGAGCAACAGAGACCAGGTGGGCTCATGGGCTCAAGGCCTACCATATCAAGGTACTAGCAGATGATTTGCCAAAAAGATAATTCCATCTTAGCGGTGATAAATACGTTTAGTAAATTTACTGTTTTCTGGAGAAGAATATTTTTCTAATGTTTGGTGTATCAATTGTTAACTACTGATACAAGAGTTCAATTTAAGAGTTAATGTCAGGTTACAGTATTCAAGTAATTTATAATGCAGTTTACCACTCGCAAAATAATCCATGCAAAAGATTTGGTTAAGCAAATATTAAAAATAAGAAATTGCCTCAGTTCAGTTGTGCTCTACATGCTAAGAATACCGTCACAGGGGAAACTCCTTATTTCTTAAACTTTGTTTAAATTGGTGACTCCGTAATTCAAGATCCAGGTTGTTTGAACAAAGTAAAACAGTTGAAGACAATCAACAGTAAAGTTCAGGCAAGAATATAGAGGGCTCCGATTAAATCACTGCAATATAACTTTTGTAGGAAGCCTGTCACCTTTCAGATAGAGGACAAAATCTGGATAAAAATTGACTTTCAAATTCATCCAAAATTTTAATTACAAACTAGGAAAGAAATATTCTGATCCGTATCTTGTCCAAAATAAGTTAGGGAAAAATGTATGATAGATAGTGGAAGACATGTGTTATTGTTATTATTAGTAGGTTCAAATATTTTCTGCATATGGATTCTTTTTAACAATATTGAAATCCAGATTTAACAATTGTATTGTTAACAATTTCCAACATCTTCAACTGTTAAAGATTTGATTACAGAATAGACATAAATTTCAAGAGATGGTTTGTATCAGTTGTCATCTAAAGAAAGGAATGCGAAACGTAAGTAAGATCAATACAACATTTAGTTAACACGCCAAAAAGCTTTGATATTGCATAACATGCACGGTTCTAGAAAACTATAACTAATAGAACTAATAATTATCAATTTATAAATTTAATAAAATCAGATGCAGTGTGATAAAAACCGATTTATATTGAGCACATACATTGAGAGCAAGTGTTTTGGTTGCAAAACCAAAAATTACTAATGATTTCATTTCCTCAACACTAACATTTTAAGGTCTCATAGCCATGACAAACAATGATTGTCAATCTTCTACAATGAAATAAGAATATTTAGTTTTTTTTTTAATTTTTGGCATATTACTCAAAATGTCTTAATAAAATAACTTTTTTATTAAATCCACTAAACTGTTTGATTCGTCAACCTTCTTCTAACATGTTGTAGACTTCTGATGTATGGAAAATTCAAGTTTAAATCGTGAGTAGAACGTAGAATTTTGCTAGAAGACTCATTTTAAATAAAATAAAATAAGTTGAATACTTCAAATTGAACTTATTTTAATTAAAACATTTTTTAAGTTAAAACTAAAATTAATAGTGATAATTAGACTCGTCAATTGTAATTTTTGTTAAATCTGAGTTCTATTGTTTGGCGTGGACATACAATAATGCCGAATGTATTGCAAATTATCTCCCATATATTATAGAATAGGGGTGGAGGTGCAGATCCCCGTGGGGCTAATTTGGTCCAAAGAGAGAAGCTTAATAGTGTCCGGCTATCAACAGTTTCTATTGATATAGAAAAATGCTTTTTACACAATAAATCAATTTTGTTAAGTGAGATTTATTTATTATTTTTGATGTAATAGTTATAAATCTGGTATTAAAAAACCAAAATAATAGCGTTTTTATAAATTAGTAAAACATACATTAGTATGAAAACGAAATTGATTAACAATAGAATTTTCTACAATCTCTGACAAACCAACTCAAGCGTAGTCTTAATTAATACTTAATTTAACTTTAGTTAGTTGCTTAGATCAAGTAATTATGCATCAGTCTTGTTTTAATAATTCTTAGGCATGTTTTGTAAAAGTTTAATCAGATGTCTTCACTACCGATAGTGATAGAAGTTTCATAAAAAAAATAATTAAAAAAATTATGAATGTAATGATATTTTGCCAAAGAGCATAAATAAAAAGGGTGGAGTTTTTTGTTATTAAAAATGTGACCTTACTAGACAGTACAAGCTATCCAGCGTCTATTAACCACACAAAAAAGTTATTGGCATTTACAGGTAACATGCTGATAAGATAAAAAAAGTCTCCCCAGCTTTTAAAGTAAACTACAGCACAGTTGTTGGAAAAGTAATAAAAGTAGTATTTAAAATTTCAGAATACTGATATGCATAAATATATCAATTCTCGTTCAATAACATTTAGTTTTTTTAATTTAACCTTATTTATTTATTTGTGTAAAGATTAAAACATATTCTTTAATTCTTAATCTCCCTGTAGATTCCCTATATCAATGATTCCGATCAAATCAATAAAAAATAAATAAAGGTAATCAAAACTATAAAATTAATGTTATACTTGAATGCTGGATAAAACTATAATTTTCAATCATTTTACTTCTGTAACACCATACCATTATATTATCAGTTAATTACATTTACGACTTGAAAACTGATTAAATCAAAAACTTTAATAGGTATTTGTATTTAATATATGGAAAATAGTTAAAAGTTAATTAATATATTCTTCACAATAAACGTTCATTAATTTTAGTGGATAATGATTGGTTTAAAGCAAACAAGTTAATGAAGCAATAAATGCTTAATTGTTTGATAATTAATATCCGCATTACATAAAATGTAGGAGAGATAATGATTTCATATTCGAATATATTACTCTAAGACATAAATCCTATAATTATTAATAATATCGACAGAGGCGAGTGGCCGTGATCTATAAATCTATCGCACGTATTCATATATTTCCTAGTTGCCGCAAATACTGCATGATATAGTTATAAAAACTGATTTATATCTGTTTGTAATACAACTAGCTACATCTATTAATAAATCCAACAACGTATAGTGTTTGTACTATTTATCCTGTATAAACTAATGCACTATATACGACAGCTAAGGTCAGCCAAGTGCTTAATCTGCTTTATGTTATGTCATTTAGTAGTGTGCAGAGGAATGCAGTTGCTTTACTTAAAATATCTTTTCCGTTTCTTATTTTTTTTCACTTTCCTATATTTTGCATTAAAATACTTGGTTTAATGATAGTTTAATTACCAATTAAAAATAAGAATGCACATGACATATTTTTATTAATATGGAAGAAACTTTTTCAACTCATAATAATTATGCATATTCAAATTTATATTGAAATTAATTCAGCTATAAATAAAGTAGCGTTTATTTTCATTGTAATCGTTTATAATGAACGATAATTAACTACTATAAAAATCTATTGATTAATGAATAATAAAATGTATTTTTAGAAGCTTGTTGGGAAAATCAGGAGGTAATTGTATGTACAGGAAAAACCGTGTTGATACGTTAATGTGTTTTTTTTATATTAGAAGATTAAAAACACATGATGTCTAGTGTGATCTGTTTTATTTAGATATTTTTATATAATATTAGCTAGCACATATATTATTGTAAATTATAAATAAAATTAATAATTATTTTACAATTACAATATATGTAAATATATCAAATTCTACCAAAAACTGAAAATGTCAACAACGTTTTCCGCGGAGCCCAGAAATCGGTGCGTACCCCAAATAATATCAAAAGAGTACAGCAAAAGTCCACAACGTTCGACAGTTTTCCAAGCAAAAGCATTGAACATTTTGAACACTAGCCTCAAGCAAATTTTACACGACAATTTGGGATTCTAATCCTATAAAATTCAAACGGTGCACGACCTTAAACCACTAAATTTTGCAACAAGTGGCCAGTTTTGAGCAGACTTTTTTGTTCTTCTTTGCAATTTCCCAAAACAGCAATGTTAATTGGCAAAACGATTGTCTCGTACGTTCTTTAGTGAATGGGTTAATAAATATAGTACGTATGAAATATCACTTTGCAACCAGAATAGAGAAAAGCTCAACAATACGACAACAAAAGACAACTATGTTGTCGCTATAATAGATGCTTAAATTGAAAGTCAATTGCGTTAAACAAAGCTTGCATCGTCTAACTAGAAATATATTTCTAAAGCCTCTATAAGGATACGGTTCTTGCATTGCAGAATGAAACGGTCAATCCAGTTTTAAATTGCCAAGGATTAATTAATTGAGAGATCAAACCAAAAACTTGCAAACCCTGGTTTGAGCAAAAGTTTAATCATATGACGTGGGCTTTGCAGAGCTATATTATCATAGAAGTATAAAATTGTCTGGAATTTGTGACACAAAACCCTGCAAAACAACATCTAGGAGCACAATCATTAAAGTTTCTTTTGAGCCCAGTATAGAAAAAAGTAAAGTATTTTTTTTTTATTTAAATTTATTTTAGGTTTTACGATGGTGTTACCATTTTATGCTGTCTTGGAATATGTACCTTCAAACTCAAATATACGGTGTGTCTTACAATGTAAAATCAAAACTAAAGAGGCATTTTATTTCTAAATGGATAAAAACAAATCATAATATTTCTAATAAAATTACAGCTTGTTTTTGTTAAATACTAAAACAACCAAAACAATTAAGTTGTATTTGATACAAACTGTCTACGTTAATATAAAAATATTTACTTGTATGTCAAATTGGAAAACATTGTAAAGTTTATTTTTCTGCTTGTTTTTATTAATAATCTTTGTGTTTACTTTTTAACGCCAGACTATGCCAAAATTCATTACATTTTTGTAAAACTCAGTAGCAGTGCCTCAAGATTTGAGTTGAGATTTATAAACCTGCAACTACCAGACCAACAAATGCAAAACTACCTACGTGAATACAGAATTTTTCCGAAACCGTTAACTGATCATAAAATACAGCAAGTACTAGACAATCAAAACAATATACTTCAAGAATTTGATAATAACCTTAGTACCTCTGTGATTTAACTAGTACAAACTTGTTTACTTACAAATTTTGCTAGTCGTATAGAATTTTGCCGCTGGATCATCCGAATTAACACTCACCATATGTATTCACAAATAAGGCAACACAACCGATCTTTTGAACTATATGTTGCCAGTAACAATTTTAGACGTCTCCAATTTGCGGGTTTTATGGCAAATATGAAGTCATAAAAATTAACTTTAATTTCTCAACTTTGCAGAAAAAACTCAAAAACCTACCTATCGGGTACACCTTAGATACACCAAAAAACACAAACTCTTTGAGTGTGTTAACGGACACTTTATTGACGTATATTTTAGACCACACCCCACAAACCGCTTAAAAAAAACACAAAATCTGCGGAGCTCAGGTTGAAAAGCAAACATATTAAATTTCCGGCAAGGCAGATATCTCATGTACTAAGCCAGCAACTGCTAACCTAAAACAGAGTGCGTTAAAGCTATACCAAAATCCCCAAAAAAGCAAGGCCCAAAGCCTTTGAGCAGAGAAACACTTCCTCTAAAACTGAGAGCAACAAAGAAAAAAATTTGCTTATCTACATCTAACTTTCTAGAACAACCTACAAAGAAGACATAAAACCCTGACAAAATATCCAAGATTTCTTTACAAAAAAGAGGTTGCCTCATTGCATCTTGAAGTGGCGGTTAATAGCCACACCTTGGGTAAAACCACCAATATACATGCCAAGTTGAGCATCCTTTGCTTTTACCCGGAATTTGGATAATACTCTATCCAGTCCAGTCAAATCCCCTCACACTTTTAGTGGGTTGTTACACATAGAAAAGATTCTTAAGATAATAAAAGCCACTCTGTGGCTCTCAAAAAACCGGATGTCTTATAGTTGATCATAAGTTGCCTGGAAAAGCAGAACCAAAGTAGAAGAACAGAAGTTGTTCAAAATTAAAGACTAGTGCATCTTTCACACCGCTATGTCAAAGAAACCAAAAAGCTGACTCTTTAATCTAGAAACAAGTCAAGAACACTAATTGTTAAGGAAAATTTGCTGACCCAGTATCAAAATAACAAAAAAATGTGCCGCGGCAGAAGGAAGCAACGGAAAGAAAGGTGATTGATCTAACCGGACAAAGCAAGATAGAGATTCAATACTATTTAAAAGTTATTTTGCTACCTCAATACAACAACTAGGTAACTTGAAAACTGGTCATTTTTAGATAACTGGACTAATCTTTACTATTTTTAATGCTTTTTCAAATGCAATAAGTGAATATCACGTACGTATTACCTGCGCATGTATACAACGCTGGACAAAAGTAGATAACTTGAAAACCGCTCTATCGTTTGATGCTATAATCAGATTTCTCAACTTGTTTAGTTATTACATAAAACGTTTGCTTTGTTTACTGTTTCTCTGTTGCTTAAAGTAGATAACTTAAGATACCTAGTTGTTGCACCAACTTATAACCTTCAAACAGTTGTATCATTCTAGATATCTAGTGTTTACCAGTGTTTACTCTCCTGTTTATCCAAGTTAAAACTTAAAGATTTGTGAATTTAAAGCTTGCTTGTTTTTCATGATGGTCACTAGAGGCCGGTTAAAAGTAGAACTATGTAAGCAAGGTAAGTTCTAGCTAAATAAATATTAAAATAAACTTAAATCTTTGGTGTATTAAATATTGAGGTTAAGTGCAGAAATATGTTGCCAAAGTTTTGCAAACAGCATAATTTAATAGGGATCAGGAAAGCATAGTAACTTTTATAAGTTACCTACGCAATTACCTATCCAAATATTAAATTACCGTACTTTACCAATATATTATAAACTATTTGTACTAATCCTCTAATAATTTATGATAATATTGGCGGCAAATTTAAAATAGTGTGTACTATTACCTACTTTATTTTTTACTGTTCAATTAATTAGGAATATTATTGATACATTAGCACACTTTATATATAAATAATTAAAAAACAAAACGCGTCTTTTATGAATAATTTGTTAATTTATAATATTTTAAAGCTTCAACATGAATAAAATTATCATGTTCGGGTTATTGATGTAGATTTTATTTTCGTTTCAGTTCCGCAAAATCCGGTCAGTATGAATGTTTTAGTGGAAAAAGCAAAAACACGAGTTTCAGTTCCGAAGCAACATCCCGTCTGTAGAAATGTTTTAGTGGAAAAAGCAGAAACACCAGTTTGTACAGAACTTCCGCTTCCTTCAGATTCTAAATTGCTAATTATTAAGTCTACTGAAGATATGAATGCTATTCCGTCGACATCTACTGCACCAGAAAAAAACTTTTTTGTGGAAAATGAAGAAATACCAGCTAGTCCAGAAGCTGCGTTTTTTTTTTATCACTCTGAATACGATCTTCAAGAAGACAATGAAAGTTCGTCTGACAAGTCTGTACATCCAAATCAATCAACAACTATTCTTGAGGACATGGAAACATTCCCTGAAAAGACAGAAAAATCGAGAAAACGAGTGTTGAGAGTAGATAAATGAAAAAGGACTATAGCGAAACAGAAAAAAAACTCGTGGTGAAGAGTATGTTTCTTCTAGAAATAGAATTATTCCTGCAGTTACAATAAAACCACCATGCCCTGTCAGCTGTCGATTTAAATGCTCGGAAAAATGTTTGGCAAAAGATAGGCTTCAGGTGTTCAAAAAATATTGGGAACTTGAAAGTTATGTTTGCCAGCGTGATTTTATACATAGCAATACTAGAAAAACCGGAGTTCGCATTAAATCGTGTAAAATTTCCAAACAAAACTCAACAGTTTTTTTCTTCCTACCTATCAAAGGTGAACAACTTAAGGTTTGCAAGACATTGTTCTTAAATACATTAGGGATAAAGAAAGGCGTAGTTGACGTAGCAATAAAAAATCGAACCTTAGATAATACCAGTACCGGCAACAAAAGGGGAAGGCACATTAAAAAAGTGACAGACCTATTCGTTTTGAAAAATACAAGGAGCCATATTAAAAGTTTTCCCTCTGTACCTTCTCACTATACTAGGGAACGGACCAAACGACAGTATCTTTGCAGATCCTTGAATATTACAATTATGTACAAATTATATTGCAACTTACGTGACGAGAATAACAAAGAAAAGGCAAGTGAGGCAATTTATAAGAAAGTTTTCACTGAAAACTATAATTTTGGATTTTATCGGCCAAGAAAAGATCAATGTCGCATATGTATTAGTTTCCAAAATGCTCCAAATGTCAAACAGCAATCTCTTAAAGCTGCTTACACTACACACATTGAAAATAAGGAACTAGCAAGGACAGAAAAAAGTAATGATAAAACGAGAGCTGAAGAATTAAACAAAAAATACATTAGCGCAAATTTTGATCTACAGCAAGTTTTACTGGTCCCTACAGATCCAACCAACAATGCTTTTTTTATAAACGTTGGCTTGCAACTTATAATCTTACCGTTTATAATACGGTATGTAAACAAGGGGACTGCTACATGTGGTTTGAAAGCCAAGGAAAGAAGAGTAGTTGTGAGATAGGTAACTGTGTTCACAAATACTTACAGTCTTTACCAATTACTACAAAAGAAGTAAGCTTTTTCAGCGATCGATCTGAAGGCCAAAATCTAAACAAATTTATGGCCGTTATGTGCATGATAGCTGTCCAAGAAATAACAAATATTGAAACCATAAACTTAAAGTTCCTGGTCGTGGGACATAGTAAAATGACATGTGATTTCATGCATTCCGCAATTGGCAAAAAATTTAAATGAGTTGAAAAGGCTTTATAGCTTGGCAATTGGGAAGTTATAGCCAATAGCGCAAGACAAAAGGGCGATCAACCTTACGTGGTTCACCAATTGCAAGCAAAGGAAATCAAAGACTACAAAAAATTTGTAACTGAGAATATGTGCTTAAAAAAAAAATGACGGAAATAGACAACCAGTTAATTGGCAAAAAATATGTTGGCTGCGATTTCAAAAAAGTCAGCCTTTTGTAATGGAATTCAAAGAAACTTTTGATGGGAAATTTAGAAGTCTTAATGTCAACAAACAAAATCGTCGACATTCCCAACCATCAACTCGTTTGCAGCCTCTTTACAAAGATTCCATTCCTATCTCTGAGGCTAAGTACCAAGATTTGATTTTGTTATTTACCATGAATCCTCCAGCACTGGATGAAACTTATAGGCCTTTTTACAAAAGTCTTCGTTATAGCGATCAGACACAAGATAAAATGTCAGATTCAGAAGATGAGGTTGATGATCTCTAGAGGCTGTTTTATTGTTTTTTTTTTTTTATTTGTTTTGTTTTGTATTGCAGTTTAATGATTTGTTGTTTGTTCCTATAAAAGTTGACAACTTTATACTTTATAATTATTTTTTTTTGCAACAAGTGGATAACTACAAATTTTTTTTTTTTGTAACTTATTTTTGTATCTTAAGTTTTTTTATAAGTTAAAGTTTCCATTACTTTGTATAAATATATATTAAAACAATAACATTAAACCCCGACTTTTTTTAATTCATGAACATTCAAACTTAATTATCTCAAAACTAGAGACTATTTTAGAGTTACCTAGTTGTTGTATTGAAGTAGCGATTTAATCCAACTTGCATTACCCTTAAGCAGCGGGAGCAACACTATGCCGCAAATTAGAAGTGATGCAGGACCCAATAGCCTTTATCCCACAACCATAGATTGTATAAAACAAAGTAAAAAAACTAAGTAAGAATGTGTTTTCAAACCCAATTATTGGTAAACTAATAATGTGTATTTACATACCCAAGCACATAACAGCGTTTTTTATACCACAGCTTTCCAATAGTAACTTCACAACCATCAAAATCAACTTGACAGACAAGCGGAAGCCAGACACCATTGTGGCTTTAGCACCTTGCGCACGGTATACCACCTTCAATAACAAAACAAAAAAATATTGACTTCATAGTAAGATGTGACGCCAACTGTTACCAAATTGTTTGAGAAAAGCAAGACACAAATAATAAAGGTAAGTAAGTACACGGTTTTATTATCAGAACTAACCTAGAACTACTTAACTAAGGCGTCAAACAAACGTTTGTTACGTCCCATAGTCAGAGATAGAAAAATCAATTTTGACTATGAACACACAACAAAAATCAGGCCATACCAAAACCCGAAGTAGACCAATAAAACTGCTTTTCAAAAGCACTCATCGCCCAGTTTAAGGTAGTGTAATAAACTAAACTTAAAGATTGCATAAAGATTCTTCAACAAACCAAAAAACTCATTGACACAATTAGACTAGATGTTAAACAAAAATGCCCAGAATGATATAAGACGCACATGTCAATGTAAACGGAAAACTTGGAAATCCCTTTTTATGAAGATGTTAAAAACACCTCAACAGCTGTAAGGCAAATCAAATCTTAATCAAAAACCCCCAATAGCAACTTGCCTGACATAAATCGACATATCATACACAGCCAATCTATCAGAAATAATGAAAATAATTTTAAAAACCCACCTCCCAGACTGTAATGCCTTGGTAGAAATCTGGTCCAAAGCTGCAACTCCTGTCAGCGAAGCCGCTTAATACTTTGTTAAAAAGGTGCGTGTAGTGTAGGCAGTTAAAAATGATTCTCACTACAAAGCGCCAGAATTGAATAATAGTCATTTCTGCCTGTGTAAACCATAAAGGATTTGTTAGTCAGAAAAGTCGTTGCTAAAGGTTGTTCCCACCAAGGTGTATTATCCTCACTATTATATATACGCAAACAACACTAAAAATAATCAAAAAAATTGAGTAATTTTGACAACAAGCGTACTTAGAACCACACCTAAATATGAGATGAAAAAAAGTTTATATGTGTTTACGGCAATGCAGGTAAGTTATAAAGAAAGCATGGAGATTTTTTAAAAATAATACTATGGTTGAACACAACCGTCATATTACCTAACAAAAAACGTCTGCAAGCAAACTAAATTGCAATTGCAACAAATGGCATGCCTAAGTAAAACAGAAAGCATGCAAACAACACCAACTGCAGTTGCGGAGGCAATGTTGTAACTGCCGCATCTTGATATATACTTTGAAAAAATAACGAAAGTAGTTGCTTTGCATCTAAATGCAGTTGAATTTTAGCACACTGCAAAAAAATCTGGCAAACACAGACCCTCCTGCAGGAGGGTGTTAAGAAACAACCATAATATGTCATCTTTATTTGTCCTTCAAATATACAATGTGTGCACACATGAACAAAAAAAGCAAACTGTGGTCAATAATTCGATTAAAATCTACATATACAGCTCAAAAACGAGTATAGGTTGTAAAACAAGAAACTTCTTGCAAGACCTGGATCCTTACCACTAAAAACGCACACTTCTATCTTCCAAGCAGAAATAGTTGGCACAAAAAAAGTAAATCGCAAACTATCTGGCAAACATATCTAAATTTTAACAAATAGTAGAACAGCCTTAATTGCTACAGAAAAGCCTAAAATCACATCAAAGCTGTGTTGCCGTGTCTTTACTTTAGCAGCCTGTAAGAATATTTTAACAAAGTATGTTACATTAAGATATTCGGGCTGGCGCGTAAATGTTCATTCCTCACTTGGTATGACACTCCGGGCTGCAGACAGGCAAGTAAAACTTTTCCAAACGCCAAGATAGCCAATTCCTACTTAAAACTGTCCAAAAAGAACCTGAAAACTATGACAAGTATCTTGACAGGACACTGTCTACTAAGAAAACACATGCACACATGGTATTGAAAATAGTTCAACGTAAAGAAAATGTGAAATGGATATTGAAACGACCGAGCACGTGCTATCTACATTAGACTGGTTCTTAAAAAAAAGTGCAATTTTTGTGTGTGCACCCACAAAAAGTGATCTTTATGCAAAAAAAGTGCTGGCTTGACATGGCCACTATAAGAAAGACACCTTAGCTGTACTTGCAGACATCAGATTTATCGAAAATGACTTGAACCATTTTAATGCATTTGTTGAATTTATGTTCAACGGAGTTATTTATACTAATAGTTAACCGTTTGAAATAATTCTTTGCAAAAGCTGAGCGTTTCTCACACTACAAATACTATTAGTAATGTCAGTAAAAATGTTTTGAAGTCAACTCTATTTTTTTGTTTAATTTGTATCTAAATTTGTAAAACGTTCCCTGAAAACATAAAACCAACAATTCATTTTGCAAAAACAGCTAATTTTGAAATGTTTTGCAATTTCTATATAGTTGTTCTTTCAGGGTTAGTTGTGAAACCTTAAAAAACAACTATCAAAATGCATTAAATATACTCTGGAAAAAATCTATGTAATGTATTCTTTATTTAATATAAATCAAATTGTTATAAAATATGAGCTTAAAAGTGTGTGCTTGATAAAATAATAACCTGTGATAATAATAATATTACAATATTATAATTAATCAGTAATATACTTGAATTTGAATTTAATTAGTTAATTGATTTATTAATTAAAATACAATTTCAAATTATTGTAGTAAATAATAAATTAAATTAATACTAAACAATAATTACTGATTAATTATAAATCATAAATGTGTGTAATAATGTCTCTTGAATGATATTATTTAAAGTGCATTTACCTCATACAAATATAAATGAAGAAAACTCTTTCGATTAATAGAATGTGTTATTTGTTGGCCGCTAGATGCTACAAGAGTTATGTATAAAATATTTTACTTACAATAATAAAGTCTGTAAATAGCATAAAACAGAAACAAAGTAAATTTGATTTTACGCTTTCATAGGGAAGAACCCGAGCGGTATTTATATTTTATAAAAATTGTAGAATGAAGGCTACCAGATGTGCAGATGACAATGACATTGGTAACTATTTACAACCTGAAACTGGTCCAAGTTTACTTTTCTGCTGAGCTAACCGAGATACATTGTAAACAAGCCAAATGAGAACATCAACAAATCAAAAAGTTGGTTGAGGAAACTAATTTCAACGAATAAATGCACCTTGCATACGCCAGATTAAATATAGAACAACAAATTCCTCCTTGACAAAATAAAATAAAATAAACAAAATTTTATAATTATTAATAAATATTTGTCATCGACTCCTTATAGGGTTGTTACATTTTTTATATAAATCGCAATCATCGAGTTGGAAATTCTTTCAGCGCCCTTTCTTATTTGATCTTGCTTTAATATTATGGAATTATTAAGAATAAAATTGGGAACTTCAGAAACATTTAATTAAGAAAAAATCTTTGAAAAAGAACATTTCAATAAAGGTATTAAAATTTGTTATAATGAAATACCTATATATATAATATAATTTGATAAATTGCTACTTCATAACATTTTTTAATAAAGTAATTCCAATTTTCTTTGATGTAGGATTTATAAAGCAATTAAACAGAATTACTACAATTTTCAGTAAGTAGCATAAAGAAGCGAAATGAAAAACGGAATTATTAATATTTATAAACTGGTATAGTCGAGGTTAAATTGTCCAAGGTTGAATAAACAAGATCAGCTGTTCAGTTTAAATAAAGCCTATCCCTAATCTTGCAAATTATATGCAACACTACTTATTTGCACATGTACATAAATAATGTATATGATAATTATCGCACTATAACTTCCGCAAATTCAACAATTGCGCATTAGGTACAAGTACATCAGTAAAATTATATACACACTCTGCATGATAAGGTGCTTGATTTATCTTACACACTCATATTCAATTATGGCCCTTGAACATTTTACACATACCACTTAATCACAAGCATGCAAATGACTTTGCACAACGCTATTATACTATTTGCAATTATTAAATAACATTGGCCGCCGGCGGAACAAGCAATCATTTATATTCTGTTTCATTTTTATTTTTTCCTTCTGTCTTTCTAATATTTCAATAGGAGCTTACAATTGAGACGTTGGATTCAGAGCAAAATACCGGTTGGCAGGGAGAATTCCAGCCATAAATTTCCTTCTAGAAAATTGCGGCGATTTCGGTTCCACAATGTTATTTTTAATTTGGCAAGGGACAAATCGTTTAAATAGAATTGTCAGCTATTTTTATATAACAATTAAAAGCTGCACACTGTAAAAGCGAAATTAGACGGCATTGAGGATAAATCCAAAGCACAAACATTCCACTAAAATTCTTTACTAATTTACATTTTTAATGTAATTGGTTTTAAATAGCAATTGTTTTAATTAATTAAATTAAAAAAAAAAATTTAATGTTGTTATAATAATCCACGCAAACAAATAATATACAAACATAACAGAAAACGCAATGAAAATATAATAGTTGAATGCTGATTTAAATATATAAATAAAAACACCTAACAATCAAAAACAAAGCAAAATAAAAACTTTCTATTAATAAACACAATGCCAATAAAAGTAAAATAATTATTTTATTACTTGTTTTGCTTAGAAAACATTTAACAAGGATATAATTCAGCAGGTTGGTTTTTCGATTTATATGTTAGTTATTAAAATAGATTGGTTTGTAGACGTCTTTTAATAAAATTGTTTAAAAGATATTTTTGTCTTATGATGCATACAAATTATTAACTTTAAAAAACAACACATAGGACAATTTTACCTTTTTTATTTATTATAAATACAACATAAATACAGCGGACGTTTTGGAAATTTACTCTTTCCTTCCTCAGCGCTATTTTCAATAAATTAAAAAGAAGAACAAGAAAAAACATATCAATAACAGCATATATATCCAACGACGTCACTAAAGCATTATTGTTTTTAATGAACAAATGAATGTTTAATTGGTAGTGCAAAGTAGTCGTCATCGATAAAACTTCAGTATCACAACTGACAACCAAATTGCAATGTCTAAAGAGGTAGACAATCAAATATAGTTTAAAATCAATTACTCAAACCGAATCCAAGCGGCTAACTAAATACAGAATGCATCTTGGTGGTACGGCATCGCTTGATGGTAAAGATTGAATTCAAATAATTGATTTATGTGCTCTCAAACACAAGTAGTTGTAGCTCCATCATGTTGCTTTAACCAAAGAAACCGAATATCATTGATAAAACTTCAGTATCACAGTGTTTATTAAACTGTATTTGATTGTCTACCTTATTAGACATTGCAATTTGGTTGCCTGTTGTGCTACTGAAGTTTTATTAATGATATTCGGTTTCTTAGGTTGAAGCAACATGTTTGAGCTACAACTACTTTCCATCACCAATTATTATTCTAACTTGTGTTTAAAAGCACATAAATCAATTATTCGAATTCATCCTTCACCATAAAGCGATGCTGTACCATCAAGATGCACTGATGAGGTTTTGTGAAAATCGAAACAATTGTCTGTATTTGGTTGGCTGCTTTGAAGTTGGATTGGGTTTTAGTAATTGATTTTAAACCTTTGTTTTTCAGAAAATAAATGTTTTGTATATAAATAAATCAATTAAATTATTTTACCATTCAAAGACCTCCGTTAACCAATACCCGGTCGTAAAATCAATGAGCCCAACAACAATACAACTGAAAGCTAAAAGCTCATAGGTGGTTAGCTTCGTTGTTTTACACAAATATTTTCTGCAAAGTAAACTAATATTAGCACTCAAGATAGTACTAAAACCTAGTAGTCAAACATCTGACCCTACAAAACTAAATTGATAGAGCACAGAAACACACCGCAATCATAAAATGTCTAAAACAATGTGCCGGACAAACCTTAAAACCTGCTCAGAAAAGTATAAACAAAATTACTTGCGACTCAAAACTAACAAAAACTTTTACTCAAATCACCAACCTGCAAACAAGTGTTACAAAAAAAACTACAAGTTTCAAGGATCCTCTATCTCTACATCAATGAAAACAGCAATAATTGATTTAATCGACAAAATAATAGATTGTTTTGAAAAGGGGTGCTACTCTATAGGATCATTTCTTGACCTAAGTAAAGCCCTCGACTGCGGGTCACACAATCTGCTTCTAAGAAAACTATACAAATACAACATCCATCCAAAAAGTTTTAGGCTTATGATGCATTACCTATCAAATAGAATACAATGTGTTAAATGGGAATATGTCACCGCTACTTAATATTGATGTTGGGGTACCTCAGGGATCCATATTAGGACCATTATTTTTCTTAATATATATTAACGACTATCTAAATTATATGAAAGCTGATAAATTTGTGTTATATGCTGATGACACAACAATATTAAATAAAAGTAAATCCTATTCTGAAACCTTAGAAAAAAATAGTGAGACAATATTAAAATTTACGGAATGGTTTACCTGCAATCAACTGTGTTTAAACCAATCTAAAACTACATCAGCTATATTTACTAACAGATCAGCAGATGCTGTAGACAATACGATAGAGATAAAGTTCTTAGGACTGCATCTAGATCGCAGATTACTTGGCAAACTCAAGAAGATAAAGTTGCGCATAATCTAAATAAAAATATATATTTGCTTTGTAACCATGGAAATATTATAGCATACAATATGGCTTAATAATCTGGGGTCACTCTACATCTAGACATCACATATTTGCATTGCAACGACGTGCTGTGCAGATTATCTCAGGCATAAAATATTGAGATGATTGTAGGATAGGCTTTGTAAAACACCAAATTTTAACTGTGCCATGTCTGCATATTTTAGAATGTTTAATGTATGTTCATAAAAATAAAGATAATTTTAATGTAAACAAGGTATATCATAACCACAACACTCGGCGCCGGAGTGATTTAAGACCATGTGCACTTTGCTTAAATTGTTCCAGAAACAACACAAACTATTACGGTAGTAAGTTTTATAACTTACTACCTAGACAAATAAAACAACTGCCCCTGAAGTTATTTAAAACTAAAATGAAAACGTTTTGTCCCAAAAAGCTTTTTATAGCTGAGACGAATTTGTAAATAGCAATTTAGAGAATTTAATATAATGTTTCATTTTATATATAGCCTCTCTGCATAACCTGTGTAACTATTTGTATATGTATGTAAGCACTAAATAAATTATTATTGTTATTATTATTAAAATAAAAAAAAAAAAACGGATTAGAATCACCTGTTAAGTCAGAATACCTAGTAATAACAACAAAGATAGCACCAAAAAAACACCAATTGTTAAGCCTAGACTAGCTCTCAAAACTTGCTTGTGGCCTGTCCCACAATAGAAACAACTACGTCTCAATTATTATCTTTGATAAAAACAAGATAGGACAAGATAGTATTAAAACCTAGCCTACATGACCTGGAAAATAAATAAGGTGTGCCAACGCAACTAACTAACAAAAACAAACAAAGTAAAAAAAAAACAGTTATCACCAGCCGCTTCCACAAGCAAAACACGTGCTTCTCTGCCACGATACAGTGTCGCGTATTTAGAATATGTGCTCAAAACCTTAAAACTATCAAAAGTTTTTCACCTCAAATCAAGGGAACCATAAACTGCTTCAAAAACCAAGACCTTAAAAACAATTTTAAACAACCCTTGTAAAGTGCTCAAATTTTAACTCAGCGACGTCTAAATTTACAATGGCCTCTAAGTAAACACATTTAATATAGATTTCTCCTGCCTTTATACATTAGTGTCCAAAACCCAAACTGGCGTTTACCTAAGCACCATCATCACATTAACTGCCGACTAAAAACAACCGAAAGCTCCGTCTCAGAAAGTTGATGAAGTTGTTGCAGGAAATAAACGACACAATCTGTTAAGTTTTAAACAGCAACAAAGCAACAACACAGCCGTCAAACTCATTGGAACGCCAAGACTAATAGACCGGGACCGTCTTTTTTTAGGGTCACCATCCAAGACAGCAGTTTCTGACCACTAGGACCAACCTTAACAATAACAACTACCTTTATTGTTTTATGCACTGCAAATTTGTGCAACAACTTTTATCTCTGGCTTGCATACTTCGTCCAAAATAATCTTGCTGTATTGTTACGGTTGCTAGGTTTAACGCCAAATCACGTTGTACAACACTAACCAAACAGTGTTTTTTATGATCATGGATGTATGACGTAATAACAATAGACAAACTGAACCGCGTCTATTTAGCTCTTAGTTTGGATTGCACAACAAAACAAATTAACGTGTTTCGTAGTATTTGGGCTCCAATTGATTTTTGGTAATAACTCTTATTTTTTGCTTCCTTCTTGATAGTGGGGTTCTGTTTTAAGAAAATCAATAACCTTATGCTGGACTTTGGACTAATAGGAAAAATACAAAAGCAAGTTGTAGAAAAATAAATTATAATATAATAAATTAAATTTCTTATCAAAATAACATATACAATAAAAACATAATTTAGAATCCAAAACAGTTTTGGCATTAACATACACTCACTCTCCAGTCACACTGTCATTTTCTAGGAATTCTACAATTAAAATTACACTTGCAACATACATTCCTATTCCCATTTTATGCAAATGTTTCTTAAGTCCACAATGTCATGCAATGCAAAAAATGCTCTTTTAGAAGTAGTGGTGACTTTATGATTTACATGTGTTCATTAATCCGCAGTATGTATGCTAATTGTCTTGACTCCTCCATTATTATCAAGTAAAATGGCAGTAACAAAAATAGCTGTTGTGGCTCCTTCTCATTGCCCTCGTTATCAGCAATCATGCTAACTTTTGAGTTTTGTCTAGTTTTAGGGCGTACACTTATGAATTTTCTCCCTTTACAAGCACTTCGTATGTAATAATGGGTCTTTACACTACCGTGAACTTTGTTCTGTTGTTTTATTAATCAAGTGTGTGTTTAGCCTAGTACCATGCGTTAATCTCAGATAATTTACATCCTTTGATATCGGCAGTGTTGCTCTCTACACTCTCAGGTTTTTTAAGTCTGTGGTATTTTGCTGCCGTCTTGTAAATGGTGCAATCGTTGTTTTGCTTGGGTTTACTAATACCACCTTTACCACTATTCTACGGTATTTACTGCACTCTGTAACATGTTGTACATGGTTGCTCCAAAATTGCCTGTATTCAAAGATAGTAAGATCATCTGCTTAGTCTATGGCAAAAATGCTCATGTTCTTGAGTATCTCTCAGTTTTTCTATATAAGGCTATGGTTACAGTACGGTTCTATTGCTTTTGCAATAGATTTGAAAGAAGTATTCTCTAATGTCTAGAAAACCACGCAAAACTAAGTTTTGCATTAGATGATGTTTTTAAACTAGCTTACTAGTTGATGATAGCTAGTTTGCAAGATTTTCCATGCTGGTACAGTTGCAGTAGTCAAACCTTTAGCGCCGTCCAATAGTTTTTGCATAAAAGATGTCAAACTGATTGGTGTGTAAGAATCAACTAAGACATAAGTGTGTCTCCTTGGCGTTTGTATAAATACTACCGCTCAAGTGCTAAGCTTGCTCTGAGGATTTTGCATAAAAGTTCTTTCAGCACTGCAAACACTTTCTGTAGCATAATGGGATAAATTTTATTGGCTCCTGGTGATTTGAATGGTTTAAATGTGTTGATCCTTTATTTCAGGTTGCCCTGATTAATCATGGTCTTTGTCTTTTCCAAGTTCTTTTTGTTTCCTTTTTTGTTTGGCAATTCTAGGTCATCAGAAGCTTTTGTCAGCATAGAGCCCTGAGAAGTGTGTGTACCTTCAACTAGCTTTAAGGCTTGCCCAGTTACCGTTTATTTTAGTTTTTTTACTTTGTTTAACAGCTTTCTAGTGTTTGCCTTGCCCTGTCAAGCCCCTTGTTTCACCAAGTAATTTTGTCGCAGTGCTAGGGCAGCTTCTTAAAAAAGCGGTTTTAATAGAGTTGATAAATATGTCATTATATCCAACTCTTGTGATGTTTTTGCTGCTTTTGGGCAGTCCCCAATTTGCCTAAATAGTTTTTCGTTCTATAGATCTCAGTAAGTTATTTTGGGTTTCTGTATTCCAAAAAAAAAAGCTTTGCAGTTTTGATTTGACGCAGTCAAGAATATGTTTCAGATAATAGAAGAAACAATATATCAATCTCAAATTGGAGTATTTTATTTATTCTAAATGGCTACATGGCTAAAATCGCAGTTTTACACAATTCAGTGCAAAAGTTTTAATAAAGCTTAAGGCTTCATATTCAGCTCTTATCTTATCAACAGAAAAATCAAAAGCTGTTGTTTTTGAATTTGTTTCTAAAATTTCCATTACATAAAATTTTAATTAACTGGTTGCTGTCTTGAACTACAAAAATTGACACATTTACTAAGGTGAATGTAAAGACTCATGCAATGTTTTTTCTATATTTTTAATCTTGATTAGGTGGTAATTCATTTTTGATGTATGCAATAACTTTTTATTATAATTTTAATAACATATTCAAGTTTATTTATTATCTTATAAACATCATACTATATTAATTTAACTAAGTGCAAATTAAGCAAAAAAAATTTCTTACTCATAATGCATAGATAATTGTTTTTTTTTGTATGACAACGTAATATCCATTAGTAGTACATGTACACATATTAAGGGCTACTAAAATCAATAATGATACATTTATTTATTTAAAAACAAATAATTATTATATTATCAAATCAATCTATTATTTTGAATATTGTAGGTGAGCTTAAACTACAAATTATATAATTTTATAGCAAAATAATGTTACAATTATGTAGTTCTAATCTCAAATGACCTAAACTTTCTTACTGTTATTTGTCATGTAAACAATGAATTTACATTAATTTCTAAACTTATAGCAACAATACTGTAAAGAAGTTTCTATTATATAATATAGCTTATGTGTGAATGCAATTTTAAATACAAATAGAATAATAATTCCGCTGAGTAAACGACTAGCGTATTATTATAATCGACTAAAAATTCCATCACCTAAACAAATTTGCTCGAGTCTTACTTTGGCGCAATGTGTTACACTTAGTACCGGCTAAACAAAGTTTCCCCGAAAGCCAAAGAAACATCCCTTACATGCCAACTTGGGAATGGAATAATTGAAATAGTTAACAGCATTAAATTGGACAGAAAGTTGGTGCACCACGTGGAAAATCTCTTGTGCATGTCACCGTCATAGAAAATTTCCCTCAATGAATGCCGGAGGGGAATTAGTCCGCATTGCGTGGCGGAATTAGATTATAAATTAAAAATGTTACTGATCTATTAGTTAAATTAAGTAGAGTTTATTTTATGTGGACGTATCTTTCTCCCTAGGCGGTGCATTTGAAATTTTAATGTGATATTAAATATCCCCGTTTATAGGATACATAAATCTAAGATATTTTTAATGCTGCCAAATACAAGTTTATATATCCTATATAGTTTTCCTCCAATGCGATGGAAAAATAAACTTCATGCTCATATTCAATCAGATAACGTAATAATGTTTTGCAATGGTAATGAATTTATGCAAACGTATACTAACACTTTTTCTACACCTTCACTGTTGCAATTAATTATTTATGATGTAATTAACATCCACATAATATTTCCTATGTTCTGTTCTATTAATTTAATAAACTATCCAGTTTTACTTCTTCCAACAACTAATAAATTGCACGGTAAGGAATATAAATAGCACTAATCTAAGTATAATACAGAAATTTAACGCTACATTAATATTTATAATAAACGTATATTTCAATGCTTATCACAGTTTAACAATTACTAAAGCTATAATTACGACTCAATTATATTCCATTTAATCAAAAGCATTGAATTATTAGAAAACTTCATAATATGTAACATTAAAATCGGAGCATCGCTGAATAAAAATATCATCGTTTGATTGATTGTCATCATAAATTTCCTAAATCGCACATAAAATTCTCCATAAATTACCTTTTGGGTATAATATGGAAGTATAAACTTGACATTTATTTTTAATATCAATAACTAAATGTTCAATGGTATTTTCACATTCTATCGTAGTTACGAAGGCGTGACATCTGATTTATTAGTAATTATAAAATCCCTCTTAATTAGCGGACCCTTAATTAATGTCGATGATTGAAATTAATTGGCGATTTAACTTAATCACTGCTTAATCAGCAAGATTCGCTCAGAATTAAGGATAATAATATTATATAGGTTGTTTATATAATGTAAATTATTATTTGAGGTTCCTTGCAAGTTAAAGCTTATAGTACTAAAATGAATTTAATAGAATCACGTTTGAACAATTGTTCTTTTTTTTAGCTAAATATACAAAAAAGTTTAAAAACACACAAAACCTTTTAATAACAATTCAATTCAACAAAGAGTAAAATTGTATTATCTACTAGATAAAATCAATACATTTTGTATCTTGCTGGTGCAATTTTGTCTACTTGATCATATTGTTCAAATCTGATCTAGGACTAAACCCTTGTGACATGCAACTATTAATTATAGTTGACATTGCTTTTAAGTTTTTAACATTAAATATTTGATATTTATTTTTATTTCTTCTAAAAAAAATTTTTATAAGATATAAATACATATAAAATTATTATTTTAACTATGTTCTAAGTTTATTTTAATTAAAAGCAGTTTCTAGCAAACATTAAATTTAATACATTTTAATTACATTTTTTTTATAATAATAATATAAAATTATCATTACTACATACTACACATATCCTTTTCTTCCAACCTTTTATCACGCCCTAAATTTGAATCATCAGTTAAATCTGTTAGACAATCCACACGTCAAAATAACACTACCTAGGTTACAAAAACAATGCTAGTGGGACTAGTTGATTAGAAGTTAAAGAATGGATATAGTTCACGTCCAAATCAAACTTAATTAAGGAAACAGTAAATAAACCTTCAACTTTTTTTATGACAAAAAATGTTATTTTAACGATAAAAATTTAAAAAAAATTTAAAAAAAATTATGAAAGACTCGTCCATTGGTTTATTCTGGTTTTTAGAAGAAGGTAATTTTCAGTCAGTCCCTTTTGAATTAGCAAAAGTTTGTTTGACGCGAGGGGTTAACAACTTGCGTAATCAGTGTACAAAATAAAAATAATCATTATAGAATCAAATAATAATTACGTAATATTCGTAATCATTACATAATCAAGTAATCAATAAATAATCACGTAATAATTATATAATCACGTAATCATTACATAATCTTGTAATAAATAGTGTAATCAAATATTAAAACACGGGTATTCAAATAATCAAATATTGATTACGCGTATTCAAATAATCAAATGTTGAGTACGCGTATTCAAATAATCAAATATTGATTACGCGTATTCAAATAATCAAATGTTGAGTACGCATATTCTCATAATCAAATATTGGTTATATGGAATCATTTATATTCGCATGGTAAATTTAGTCGTGTCCAATCTGTATCTAATTGTGCCGCTAGAGATTTATTCCCAGACAATTTTACAGGTGTTTTTATACAACTCTTAGCATGTGTGTGTGTGCAGTTATTTATTTATTATATTAAAATAAAAACCTACTTCAGTCGAATATAATTATTCAGTGGTACAAATTTTATTATGTATTGTTATTATTTTTGTTGAAAAGATTTTTATATGTTTATTTTTTAATGTAATAAATCTCATTTTTATTCTTGGTGGTGGATTTTTTCTAATCTACATAAAACATTAATAAACATCGAGATAAGTATATTTTTAGTTTATGTTTCTTATTATCTATAAGAAATTGTAGTCAGTACTTTATTGAAGATTATTATAAAACATAAGTAATAATATATTCATATTAAACATTACCAAAATAATTTTATAATCGGTATAAAATAATTAATGCATGCAGATTTAATACAGAATTATAAAATCTTAAAAAATGTGTACTTATTAAATAATCATGTAATCATTACATAATCACATAATCATTTTCATAATCACGTATTCATTGAATAATCATGCATTCATTACATAATCATATAATCATTACGCTTTCATTAAATAATCACGTAATCATTGCGTATTCATTAAATAATCACGATTCATTGTGTATTTATGAAATAATCACGTAATCAATGCATAATCATAATCATAATCATGTAATCATTACAGAATCACGTAATTATTACATAATCACGTAATCATTACATAATCACGTAATAATTACGCGTATTTATAATCAGGTGTACATTTTTTTACTTAGTTGTTAACCCCTCGGTTTGACGTTATTTAGTGACTTTTAAGAAGATCAAAGATGACCTTCTTATAGAAAGAAGTTTTGCTCTTAACCACATACTTACTACAAATATAGCTTCCAATTAAAGGCCTGATTACACCGTGTGCCCGTATCATACGACTGCAGTAACTGACTAGACCATCTCGGATGCTTGCTCGCACTGTGTAACCAGGCTTTAACCTGATAACACAGCTGCTAGTTCCAATAAGCAGAAATATGTCTTTATGAAACACCCAAGTAAATATTAAAAACCTAGTAAATCATTTTATGTTGCTTCTTGTTGCTAGGTAAAATTAACAGATTGTCAGTTATAAAACCAAAAATTCCTCGTTAAGTCGTCAACAAACAAAAAAAATTGCAAAAACTTTCTCATCTTCTATACTAACCAAGGTTGGCACGTAATTAAAAACCGCTTGACAATAGTGCAAATGCCAAATGCCAATTAGATGCAAACTGATCTGGGCAAACAAACAAAAAGTTAACCTGTTAAAGCAACCGGGAAGACTGGTCCACTTATGCTTCTAAAAATGAAGCTGTCAATAAATGCAACAAAAAGAAGACCTGGCTGTTGTTTTATTTTAGCACAGCAGCCGGAGCAACTCTATTATACAGAACTGCGCAATGTCATTTGTAAACTTGTTTAATTAATTCTCTATAATTTTTAATTTTCAATGACATATGTAATAATAGTTTTGAGTTTTATTTAAAAAATCCTTCAACTTTTATGCCAACTATAATACTAGACTAAATTTGCGAATAGTTTTGACAATTATTGATAAAACAAACCTTGGAAGCTTAAACTAAGGCAGTTGCAAATAATACTAAAAGGTCAAAATATCTTCAGACAAAAAAAATGCACCTAACCCAAAAAGATTTAAGAAAAGTAATTAACGTCAATATATATTGACAATTTCATAAATTCTTGCCTATCTTACCGTCAAAGTTAAAAGTTACGTAACATACAAAAACCCAAACTACAAAGAAACTCTTAAGAACAAGTATGTAGCTCAGAATTCAACTATTTAGTCCAGCAAAAAAAATCTTATAAACGCAATAAGAAACACTTTAATTAAAAATAAAAAGAAAAATAAGAAAGTTATTTAAAAAAAATAAAAATAATAAACTAGCATCTTACCAGAAGCAATTACTTCTACTTCAGACATCTCTTATTCAACTGACGTCGTGGTTTAAAAACCATGCTTTGCAAAAGCATAAAAATTGAAAAAAAGCAAAAACAAAGCTACTTATAATCTTTTGTAGTAGCAAAGAAAATAATTAAGAAAGATCTCTATTTGCTTACTATAGAAATTTTTCCGGATTGGGTTTAGTGTGGTGTCAATCGGCAAGAGCAAAGGTGTCTGACTGGGACAAACATGTTAGTTCAAAAAAGATTTTCTACTAACTTATTACAATAATAACGTAACAATTTACATTGCATCTATTCCAGCGGCTTCAATACTTCCGTTAAAAGATAAGCGCCTACGGGTTATTCAATGAAACCCAAATACCGCATATCTTGGACATTTAAGTCAATTCAAAATTACAAATATTTTTTAATTGGCTACGTGCTGCAGAAGACTAAAAGCAGATATAACTTTGATAATATACCCTCAACCAGAACAACCCTTAGAGGGTTTGTCAATCAACAAGTTTGCAAAAGCACCCAATTCACCTCCTACCAACATAAACTTGACATCGTTGGGGAAGTGTTAAATTTGTGATAAAGATGACCATAGATTTAAATTTTGCAAAACAAAAATGAACATCAAAATTTTGCTTTAAATGCGATAAAAAAACAATTAAAAGCAACTTGCCACAGTTGTTTAAAAACTAATTATAAAACCACCGCTATAAGTAAAAGCAAAGTCAATAAAGTAAATCATCAGTGGCAAGAGTGGGTATCAAGAGTTGGAACATTTCTTTAAGCTTCTAGAATGCAACCACGTTTCAAAGAAATAAGTAAAAACAATCAACCTGATAAAAATGTACAAAATAAAATTTATAATATAATAAAACTTTTGATTATTTCTTCATTTTCACTTGCATTTGTGCTGCGATCAGATTTTGTAAAGAAAAATAACATACAAATTAAATTTTGAGACTGCTTGTATTCTTTATCAAGTGTTGTTAATAAAAAAATATCTAATATTACAAACATAGTCAGAGGAATTAATTAAGAAGCTGGTCTTTAACCAGAAACCTCGTGTTTGGCGTGGGAGTGATCAAACAGCCATTGTCAATTCAGTGTTTCCCAAATCTTCTTATTCAAAAAAGCAACGGCGACTTTTTAGTCGCCGTTGCTTTTTTGATGGTTGCCAGTTTATATTAAACAAATTAAGAGATGTAAAAATACCTCTCAAAAATTTACTTAAAATCAGCTTTTTGTAAGATTCCTCTGGACAAAAGCTCCAAATAAAAAACTGCGTTAGAGGTTTTTCCTAAACAACGCACCGCAGGTTTTACAATGCCTTGTTTTGAGAAACGTTTCTTAAATTTTTTTCTTCTGTTACCCAATCATACCAGCTTGATGCTCCGTAAAGCATAATCCACTACCTTACACATTGCATTTTTGCTGCTTGCTCACTCACAGGTACTTCATGCTCTGATGGCTAATTATCACTTTTTGGTTCACTTTAAGCGTGATTTCATATTTCTTCACGCTATTATTAGTCTTTTTGTGTTCCAGTTGAATGCGTTTTCTTTTCAACCATGCACGTATTTTGTTGATTGCATATTCCACATCCTCCACAATACATCCACATTTGTGCTGTGCTGTGCTCTATTGTCCATTCTGTTATATCAACCAGCTCATATAGATTTCAAAATGCTCCGATATTTGGCAATATGCAAACTTAATCTCAACTTTCACTTCTGTTGCTTTTTGGCGTGGTACGTTAATCTCATCCTTATTAATTACTCTTTCTTATCTTAATATAAACTTATTAGTTTAAGCAATTAATGCAATGTTTTATCTTTTTTGTAAAAAAAGTATGTTTAGCAGGTCCATTGCCCTCTTACTCATGTTCAAGTTGGCTTGTAGGAGTTTTAGCATCATTTTTGTACTTATTCTTCCTTTTTTTTTCCTGTGCTATTACAATTTTTTTATATGCAGGACAAGATATTGTTTTGTTTTGTGTTTTATTTGATTTCACAGATAGCACTTTAAAGAATTTTGGCAGTTTTTGATCTTGTTCCCAACCAACCATCTATGTACGTCTTTTACTTTCCTGATACGCCACCTATCCAATCCTTTTTCAAAGAATTTTATCAAATTTTAAGTTTTTGGGCGCAATTTTATGGACATTGAAGCATGCTTGACACGACTTTTGTTGACTTTTTCTGCCAACCTAAAACTTTTGCCTTCTATGAAAACTTTGGGCCTGCCTAATGCTGTGCTTAGAGCATCTGTTTGTATTCTGTAGTCTTGTTTAAGTCTAGTATCATAAAAGCTTTGGTTTTTACTATGACACTGACTTCTGGCATGTTACCCATATTAGTAGTTTGTGTTTTGAAAACGACCAGTTTATCACTGTTCCACTTTTCTATTATTTTTTACGTTTGTTAACGACCAATGTTTTAGAAGCATACGTAAAGACAAGAAATACTAGAACTCTTGTTAGCGCAGTTTTGGTTGTTTTAGTTATATTCCAATCTTTCCATAGCTTGGTAAGTTGAGTCATTGCGTTGCTCAATTACAGCTTTTCCATGGTGTCCATCTTCTTATTAACCTTGGACTTAGTTTTTTTCCTTTTCTAATTCTTTGTAAACTCTCCATTACTTAATAAGTTTATTAAATAAAAAATATGTAAATATGACATTTGCAGGTGTTCTGTTTCTTGATCGACAATCATAACCTTGGTTTTGTTGTAATTTATGTCCAACCCATATTCCCTGCATATTGCTTACTCAATCGAGTAAGGCGGTAAGTTCTTCAGCGGTATTGGCTATCAATAGAGTGTCGTCAGCAAATTGCAGATTGGAAAACTTCTTTCACACCGCCATTTCAGTTTTCCAGAACTTGCCGCATCACATACTCACTGTGTAGCATTTAATTCCTTTTAAATCACTTGGGGTGGTGGCGGTAGAGTTAATATGTAGGAAATACTGCGCCGTCTAGCTCAGTAAAGATGGGCGGGTGATATGTGATGCACCACAAGCTTAAAATTGTCTAGTAATAATAATAATAATAATAGCGTCTTTATTTCTAATATAATTTACACAGAAAAAGGCGAAGTTCAGTTTTAACCTTAAATTTTGACAATAATTTATTTTCTAAAATTAAACTGCATCAATTTCCACATCTTCTCACATTTCTTATTCCATACCAAAGATGGTCTGCTGTTATAACATTCATTGTAAACAATGTACACTTCTAATAACTTTAATTTAAAATAGCCAAAATGTTGTCAATCTGACGTTTTATTATCATTAACAGTATTTAGCTCTTACCATATCGCCTCCACAGGGAAAAGCTCAAACCCTATATGTTGGTTAAAACACCCCCCAAGGAAATCAAAGGACACAACACAAACAATAAATAAATATATCACTTTAGTCGGAACACTATATTTAACAGTCAAACAGTTAGTTTTACATATTTTAGTAATTACAACAAGGGGGTGGTAACACCGCAAAACGCATGGCAACAAATTAACCGTGTTGGCACAATTTGCCCATGACCAAACAGTTAGAACCCAAAACTCGGCGTCGCGTAGCGCTACTCGATCCGCGAATGAGATTTGCGGTTTTTTTATTAGGATTAATTTTAATTTGATTTGCCGCAGGCGGTTTGTCGCAATTCCCACATATACAAAATTACATAATTAGATGCGTAGCCGTAGCCACACACAAATAATATAATTAGTAGCGTAGCCGTAGCCACAACTTTTAAATTAAAAGAAAGGATGCACAAAACGTTCGTTACAACTAAATTAAATATGTGCAAGGTGACTCAAAGCTGAAGGCTTCGCCGTTCTAAACACAACAGCCACAATCAAATTCACTTAAGATCCGAGTTAAAACTGAAAATGTTCAGCGTACATGCAACTCTCCAACACAAAAAACTGATAGCGACAGCTCCTTATTACAACAAATAATAAATCGAAGCTGAAAACTTCACCGCAACACAAATAAAATACACCCGAAAGATTATTAAATTAAATTCAAGCCAGAATGTAGTGTGACGAGCTGGACTGGCCTCCTTCCACACGGGTAATTGTTGGATCGGTCCTGTATACCTCGACCTGCATTGGAAAATCCTTCTGATGGCCAAAACGATGGCAACTGAATAATCTTCACCCATTAATTTTAAAAGAGTCACAATCCCACTTCGTCAACAGCAACTATCCCATTAGGTGGACAAGCACATCCAAGTCCATTAAATTGTATTAAGAGGCTCCCAATGAAACAATAACTGGCAATGAACGCTTCTCAATTAAAGCAGTAACTGGCATTGAATGCCTCCCAATTGAAGCAGCCTAAAAACATATAATACCTCGATCACAATACTGAGATGTCATGCGGTTGCTCGGTATATTCCATACGCTTACTGCGTTGGATACAACAATTCACTTGGCACAAAGTGCAAGGTTAGGAAACCTCATTTCGTGTAATAACACACCGTTTTTGAACGTATTTTGTGTATACGTTCAAAAACGGACTCACGTCATCAATTAAGACGTGTTATAACATTTGGTGCGACTCAATACTTACATCCGGCTTAGATGCCAAAAGATTAACTTTTATTTTAAGTCATGTGGTAATCAAGCGTCACCGACCGTGCACCTCGATGCCAATGTGAAGACTGAAGATCCTCTCCAAGACCCCTTTGCTAACGCGAAACCAAGCTTGCCAACCGCAAACACCTCACATCAGGTAGGTAATATTGTGAGCTATGTGAACTCCACTAAGTCAAGTTCTCAAGTTCACAACCAATGGCGGTGATTGTGATCAACAACAATAAAGATTTTGAATGGTTGAGGCTGATACGTGTTTGAACTCCATTAACATTAATAATAAAACACAAATAGTGTAAAGGTTCAAAAAACTTTTTTGAACCTTTACACTATTTGTGTTTTATTATTAATATTAACAATAAAGATTAATTAGATAAAGTAAGTACCAGCCCAGCAATTATATCACACAGAAATTACTGATCACAACATTTCCAACCAATAATTAATCCTCTGTTCTCATAAAAAATCACACAACCTCCGAACATTTAACCAAACAAAGTAATTATTAAAACATCTGAAAACTTCCAGTAACATAATCTATAGTTGCAAACTTATTCCCTAACAAAACCAACCCAAATAATATTTAAATCTAACCATTAACCCCCTACACTAACTTAATAAGTGTAGTGCAAAATATAAAAATTATTAATTACTGTACTTATACTTTCCAAAACTGCTTTGTGTATATTTAGTTGCCTACGTTAAATTAACGTATTTTAATTTTCAGGGATCCCGGCAGCAGCGTAAGCAGAAATTGGAATGCTACAACTGTAGATATTATAAAGTAGTGGAGACAGTATTCAGCCTTATCGTACGCTTTTTTAAATCTTGCATTTTCTTGAATCGACTTTATCAGTCTTCACAACGGCTGCACTCTTTTTGTAAAGTGCTCGAATTAGGTTAGTTAGGTGCATTGGTAAACCCATTTCTTTCAGAATGAGCCATAATTTTGCCCATCGTACATCATCAAATGCTTTGGCGTAATTTACAAAGCATAGGTACATGAGAACATTGTATTTGCGTGCTTTTTTAACGAGTTGTCTTGCATTGAAAATCTGTTATCTAGTACCGCGTCCATTAACAAAGCCAGCCTGCTCTGAAGCAATTTGGCGTGATTGAAATGCATTCAGTCGTGCTTGTAGGATGTACAGCAATATCTTGCTTGTGTGTGACGTGAGAGCTATTAGACGGTAGATGTTGCATATGCTCGTCGATCTTTTTTTGTGTAGTTGTACTATTAAAGAAGTATACCAGTCCCGGGCCATATGCACGACTCTCATATATTTTGGCACAGCTCAAGCATCAGTTTGTGTCCCCTTTTGTCCAAAGCTTTAATGATTTCCGTCGTTATAACATCAATATCTGCTGCTTTTCCTTTTGTCAATCTTCTGATTGCCGCCTCCACTTTGTCAAGTAGAATGATCGGTTTTTCTTAGTTGTCGCCAGAAAGCGTGGTTTCAGTTTACTTATCATCGGCATATAGAAATTCACAGTTGTCTCTCTATACCTCAGCTATTTTGTCCAGCTCCGTAACAAGATTGTTTCCTGTGTCATTAATAGCCCAGTTTTGAGGTTTGGGCTTGCGAGTTATACATCAATTCTTTGAAAATATATCTTTTGTTTTATTACTTTTGGCATATCTTTGCAGTTCAATACATATATTCATGTAGTAGGCATTCTTGTCTAGTCTAGAGTTGGTTTCGATGTTGTGGATAAGCGCGTTGTATTGAGATAGGATTTACACTGGCCTTCATATGCTTTTTTGCTTGCTTCTACCAAAACCATCTGTTTCGGTTTTAAATGCGGGCCAAAACGACAATTTAGAGATTAAGTGCCAAAAAGTCATTTTTGGTATTTGATTAGCTGTAAATCACAATTTCACTTTACGTCATACGTTATCTGACAGTAGTAACAAATTATAAATTTTTTTATTTGGAACAGGCAAAAAGATTGTGTAACTTGTGCCAAAATGCTTTTTTGCCTACCGCTACCAAAACCATCCGTTTCAGCTCTAAAGTGCGGAAAAAAAAACAATTTAACAGTCCAAAGACCAAAATAGTATATTGTGTATCAAATGCCAACAATAGGCTCTATCAGCACAAAAGAACGAAGCAAATGAAGGCATCTAACAGCAAAAGGCTGCTAACAGCAAAATGCTGCTAAACGGTGAGATAGCTCAGATATAAAGCGTTAGCGTAACACGCTGACAGTCCGGGGTTTGATCCCCGAAATACGATTGAAATAATAACTGCTCTTTATCCACCGGGGTAATAAGGAAATCACATAATAATCCGTTGGTCCCATCAAACCCCATCAAACAAATCTTAAGACTTCTGAGACAATGTAAAAAGCTGTAAAACGTACAATAAAAACAAAACATTTTGGCAAAAGTTACACTCAATATTTTTTGACTGCCTCAAATAAAAATTATGTTTTAAAAATTTTCAAAGTTTATTATAATCTCTCACTACTGTTAGATTTTAAGGTATAACGTCATCAAGTAAAATTGTAAATTACAGCTAATCAAATACCACAAATGTACCACATTTTAAGGCCAAAACAGATAGTTTTAGTAAAGAGAGGCAAAAAAAGAATTGGCGGTATATGGTTGACAGTAGTGACAGATAAACTTTAAAATTTTATAAAACAATGTTTTTATTTAGGGCAAGCAAAAAAATATTGAGTGTAACTTGTGCCAAAATGCTTTAGCAACCCTTGACACACTATACCATTTCCTTCTCTTATATAGAGTCGTTCTTTATGTGTGCTACATTAAAGTTCCTCTTTGTGATGCAGGCTTTTTTTGCCTTTACTTACTGCCATTTCCTCAACTGTACCTTCCCAAGCTTTTCGGTTTTGTTGGAAATGTCAGGCTTTACAACTTACATAAAATAAAAAGGAAAGAAAATAAACTCCTTTTCTCTTCCCTGTTGGGAGCACTCTTTGCAGTATGTACCGTTAGTAATCTGCAAGATACTACCGTTTTCAGCCTAGGGTTTTTTTTGTCAGTCCATGTGTCATTTGTTTATAACAATTAGGTACTTTATTTAAGTAAGATCTTTAGATAGTTTGCTGTCTATCCTAGCTATAAGAGTAGCATACTAATCTTTTTATTACTAGTTGTTTGCAGACAAGCTTCTGTTGTTGTAATATGGGTTGCATTACTTTCCTTCTCACAAGCTTAAATTCAATATCGGAAATTGTATTTTTAGTATATCCTGCTGTTAGACTCTTTTATCTTCTTAGTGTTTATATACTTGATTACGTATTCTTCCAGTTTCATAATCTCGGTCGTTATCTTCTTAAGCAAATTGTCGGCACACTCGTACTCCTTTGCTATTTTGCCAAGAAAATCCTTCAGCTCTTAAGCTTCTTTTTTGTTTGCTTCCCAATTGTTTCTTTTTAGACCTGGTTGATTCACGTCGTCTATGACCACCGGTGTTAAGAAAATCCATTAAAAATCTTTCATTTTTATTTGGTGACTTTGTCATACTTCCTTTTTGAAAAAGATCGCTGTTTACAAATATTGTCTATTTTTTTCATCTCAATTGCCTGTTCGTTGTCTTGGTCGTCTTCAGTGCTTGTCCAGTTTCACGGTGCTCCTCCCATAATCTTTAGAGCAACCCAAAATTTTCAGTAGAAAAAGATTCTCCAAGTTATCGAAACCTTCTTAAGAAGTAATTATGTCTAAACTTTTGAACAATTATGAGGCTATTTCAAAGCCACTTTTGATTTAACGTAGTAAGGGTGCAATACAGATATAGAAAAAAAAAAGTTTTGGATAACAAGCCTATAACTAATAGTAATAATATCCAAAAACTAAGTCAAAAGTAGGCCAAACAGTTGTTCAAAACGGACAATAGATCAATAAAAAAGAAAAGAAAAATGATAGTTTTGGTCTGCAATTCAGCCACCTGGGGTCTCGCCTGGTAAAGGTTAACATTCCCCACAAGATGAATGTGTTTAAACTGTTTAGAAAACTGGCCTATATTCTTCAAAACAAAAACATAACACAATACCTAAAAAAACCACGAGTATTTTACCAGTGCATTTTACCAGTCCTAACATATAGAGCAAGAACATGGACAAACACAACTCGAACACTATTAAAATTGCACAGAAAGAAATAGAACAAGCGATGACTGGCATAAACATAAGAGACAGATATTGCAATAAAACAATACAAGCTATTACCAAAATAACAGACATTGCAAAAAGACATTATTTCTAAAATGGAACCACACACGTAGCAAGAAGTAATATAAACCGTTGAGCCAAAAGATTATCGAATGGACACCGTATAAACACAAACAAAAAATAGGAAGACCATCATCATCATTAAGTGGACATAACAGGCTAAGAAAAAAGAAAAGAAATTTTAAAATCATGTAAACATTGTGCATATGTAGATAATAAATTTAATTGATATGTATGAACACTTGGACACGTGACTTATGCAAACAAACCGTGCACAGATATTGACTGCAATCGTTAATACTCTAAAGATGTTTGTTTTAAAAGAAAACTGCAATTCAATGTTGTATAGTAATTTATATTGCTGTTAATTCGAACAGCCCTAAAAGAGTAACTTATGCAAAAATAATCAAAAATATCTATGTTATAACTTTGTGTATTAAATATTAAAAACCAAAATATATCTAACGTTTAATTCAATCTAAAAGTTTTCTTTAATTTTATTACCTCATATCTACTATTATAACGACATTCACATGAGCACCACAAAATATTACAATTAAATATTTTTTTTACATTGGTGCAAATCTTGTATTGTATTTGGTATTATCAATTTTTGCGTTTTTTGACAAATTTTTATTTTTTGACTATTTGCGACAGACTTAGGGTGTCTAGCATCTAAACATTAGAACAAATGTCCATTAATACATGACACAAGTAATTAAATATTAATCTTGAAAAACGAAATAATCGTTGGGCTTGTGCATACGCGTCTTACAAAGACGAAAACAAGTTACTTAGAAAATAAAAGTAACTTGCACATTACAGTTAGTACTACTAATACTGCAACATTGAAATAAAATTGAAAAATGTGGTTAAAATTTAAAAAAAATAAAAAAATAATAATGTTGCAGTATTAGTAGTACTAACTGTAATGTGCAAGTTACTTTTATTTTCTAAGTAACTTGTTTTCGTCTTTGTAAGACGCGTATGCACAAGCCCAACGATTATTTCGTTTTTCAAGACTAAAGCATCTGTCTATTTATTCAATTAAATCACTTAAATGGTAATAAATATACCAAGAAAATTAAAGTAAAATTCTTAACAATTTTTAAGAATATATTATTACAGAAGTTTTCTTCTATAACTAATCAATCACGTCGTTTAGTTAAAAAATAATATTATTTATCCACCAACGTCAATAATAATGTTAAGCTTCATACAAAATGCTCCCCTTGACACTTTCCGCCCATTTGAATAAAATATTTAGTAATAGAAATTATTCAGGTGATATGTGTTTATATTATTTATTGCCATACTTTTCGCCTTTTTTTTGTTGATGTCTCGTTGTGGGGAGTAGGAAATACGGAGATACATGCATTGCGAAAAAAATACATAACAAGAATCGCACTCTCGTAGGCTTTGGAAACATCCCGAGCCTGCCGCGCATATATATTTTCATATGTTTTCTTTACTGTCACATTGAAAAACAAGGGGAGGTTTTGTACATAACTTTTTATGATTAGGTTATTTTACTTGAATAACATGTTTGTGTACGGTTTTTTGTGCGTAGTGGCTCGAAATTAACATAAAAGTAGTGTTTATGTGAATGTTCCGGATATATATAAAAGATGACTCTTCAGCCAGGGGGACGAAAAGTTTGCAGTGTGGGCAACTACAAGTTCACCGGGAAGCGCCTGGGGAAAGGAAACTTCGCAAAAGTCGAGGAGGCTGTACATAGTGTACTTAATGTTAAGGTTAGAAACGTTACATAATTCCATATGAAACACTATCAGGTCGGGTGTAATAAATAACAGACACATTTTTAAATAATAAGCACGTTATTGCCTCGCTTCTATAATTCATTTTATTTAATTTATTGTAATCATAATATAGGCATATGGGATATGAACATTTTGTAACTATTATAATTTGACACATGTCATATTTGATATTTATTACATTTCTTATTGATGGTTGTGAAATACATTTCATACTATTAAATTATGCCTCTATATTGCTGTTAAATTATCTGCAATAATGTCATCATACTCTCAAATTGGATTTACAAATCGTCGACACAATCTTACTAATTTAAGTTTCACCAACTAAATTGAATATGCATAAAGTCCATTAAATATCATGAAGAAATTTTATTACTTTACATACTGAAACCGCTTGCTTGACTTGCTAAAAAATCAAAGGGTTCCTTGCGAACGGCAGCTCTGTGGTGGTGAGCGGGTCGTGGGCATTTTGTGCACAAACAGACAAAAAGGACAAACACAATTGGTTGGGCTCCAGCCACGACTAATCTCGTGACAATTAGTATTGATAATTAAATAAATACTATTTATTAGAAATGATAAAAAATGTTTATTAGATAAATATATCAATAAAAAAATTTAAGACTCATGCGGCATTTTTGCCTTAAAATAAATTGATTTTAAATTGGTGAACATCACCACTAATTTAAAGAAAGGAAAGGTGGCTATAATGCAGCCGTAAACCTATCGTTTAGTTATATTACACTTGATTGGAATACCCCCTTGGTAAGCTTACCGAAAGTTCACAAAAAATCGTATAATGTGTATTATATTTCGTTTTTTGGCGATTGGTTATTAATTAAATATTTAAATTTGATTATTTGTCGTAATCGAACAGTTAAGAGATGATAATAAAAAAAAAAGTTAAAGAGAAAACATAAAATTGAATTAAGTACACGTGTGACACAAATTGCACCACTATTTGCAAGAAAATGCACATTTACAAAAATTACACCACTTATCTGGTTTATAACAAATTTCGTCCTCGTGGTCCCTGTGATAATGATCCCTGATCCTTCAATAATTTCTCGCTTCTCGCCGGTCCGGTTCAAACGAAAACGTGCTCCTGGCCCTGTGCCGTTTGATCTCATACCCGCCCGGCTTGATCGTATTTCCTTGGCCGCTTCAATGCACGAATCCCGCGGTACAATTTCGGACAACCCCGCAGTCACTAAGAAGCCTAACACACGGTGTGTTAATTAATTAAAAAAACAAAAAAAATGTTGACTCACCTAGTTGTTATTGGCTTTTTGATTAAGCACGCGAGCGTAATTAAATTGCTTAATTGTTATAAACTATTTAAAAACCCTTTTATTTCTGGCAATTTATTACCCCGCGGTGCTCGGATATACAAGTTTACTTAACAAATTTTTAAAACTAGACGGGGACATCCGCCTCGATGCAATACCGGAGCCAAAGAGAGCGATTTGGTCTTCAAAATTCCTAATCTTTATCTGATTTCCAAGATCGTTATCACAGAGAACACTTCCTCGTTTAAATTCAAATATTTAAATCTGATTGGTCCACAGCGTACAATTCAATGCGCGGCGCCCTCCCGTGGCAAAATCAAGCAAGCTTCGCCTGACGTTTGTTTGTTTACTAACCTCGCTTTTTTCCGGTCGCGAGTGAATTAATAGAGTTTGTGTTGAAGTGCTAATGAGTGATCCACAACATTCGAATGTACCCAATGGCAATCTGCAGCAACGAGGATTGAATACTTACAAGGTTCCAGACAGTCGTGTGAGTAATTCATGTCAATAATTCTAACCCTAACCCGATAACAAAACATTTAACTAAACTTAAAACTAATATGATATTTATCCAATTTCAGTATCAATGGGACATACATAAGGTGGGACACTCCTTTACACACAAATATCCATAGGAATTTGGCAGCATAGAAGCTACGAGTGCATCCTTTGAGTGCAAGCGCTTGCACAGAATACATGAAGATTTATACTAAATGGACCGAGTTAGCTTGGCCAAACTAAAACAGTACAGATAAGTATATTATGCAACTCTTTAATTATGTAATGATTATCCCTTTTTTTTAATATGTTTTAGGTGCGAAGATGTAATTAAATGGATATTTGATCCCGAAGATACATAAGAATGGACAAGACTGAAAATGGCACGTTACACTACCTCCTTCCCCGTTTAAAAAAATAGGAAAACCTGCACTATTTTTTTTTTAGGAAAACCAAAATAAAAAACAACAAAACTTTTATCTATGAGCATTGTCACTAACCCAATAACTAACTCAAATACTTGTAACACTAACCGATTAGCTCTCTTGACCTTATGACATAATAAGAAACTAGACTATATTAAACTATTCTAGACTATACTAAACTTAACAATGCAATGTATGTACGGTAGCTAATCATACATACCAAATAAATCTAATTGAAAGACAGTTACTTTGTCTTTATTCATTTTGAAACTAACACTACCAAAACACTTAAAAATTCTTAATCTATACTTCGCTGGAATCAACGTCAAAATCGTCACCAAGGAATGGCTTCAGATCTTTGACATGCCAATCACCCACATCCACTCCATCACTTTCCGTCACCAAACCATAAACAAGTTTTGACTTCACATTTTTAACACGACAGAGGACAAATCGAGGAGCCAATTTAGAGGCAAAACCGTCAATGGCTTTTGATTGAAGGTAAGTCTTCTTCCAGACGATATCATTTACGTTAAAAGTTAAATCCCTACGGCGTAGATTGTAGTTTTTGGCGTTCTTAATATAGGAACGTTCAATCTTTCCTCTTATTGCTGTAAAGATATCCGGAAGTTCTTTCAATCTCTCCACGACCACATTTCTTTTAATTTCCTCACTCACACTAATTTCACGCGCATTCGTATCACCATAGAAATCCCCAGTCACAGGCACCACTCTACCAAAATTGACAAAATTAGGGGTAAACCCAGTGACCTCGTGAACCGCCGATCTTAACGCAAAACCCATCTTGAACAAATCACGATCCCAATACTTATGTTGACCATCACCCAAGCTTGAACGTATTAACGTTTCCACAGTACGATTAACTCGCTCAGTGAAGTTGACTTGAGGATGGTAACGGGCATTATACCATGGTCTTTTGATTTTGTACTGCTTTAACAACTCCTGGAACATCTTGCTTCGAAATTGTACTCCGTTGTCTGCCATTACCACCTGTGGCACACCGAACATGAGGAAGACATGATCTTCGATATATTTAGTTACCTCTTTCGCAGTCGCTTGTCTTATGGGATGGAGTAAGACAAATTTTGAGAACCAGTCCGTCACAACAAGGATATATTGATGCCCCTGTGAGGATCTTGGTAGCGGGCCTATTATGTCAGTTGATATCACTTGCCATGGGAACTGGACCTCCTTCGCCTTACCCATCAGACCTGGCTTCAAAACGTTAGGTGCTTTCTGACTGCCACACACCAGACAATTCCTCACATAGCGATAGACGTCCGACTTCATTTTTGGCCAGTAATATCTCTCCTTCACTCGCTTAATTGTTTTAAAATACCCGAAATGACCAGATAAAATGTTGTCATGACATTCTTGCAAAGCCTTCAATCGACTTCCTTTGGGTAGGACAACTCTCCAATCTGATTGGTTATACGGGGCATGGTTTTCACAAACTAATTTAAATAACTTACCGGATTCTACCCGCCAAAGCGGAAACTTTCCGGGATTCGACTCTACATTGGTCACCATCCTACAGTACCAAAGGTCAGGTTTTATCTCAGTTGTTCCAATTAGCGCTACTTCCGGTATCCGTGATAAAGCGTCCGGTACCACGTTTAATTTACCTTTTCGGTGTATGAGCTCCATGTCGTACTGTGAAAGCTTCAACGACCACCGAGCAAGTCTACCAGCAGGATCCTTTAGCATCTGCAGCCAAAGCAGGCAATAATGATCTACAATCGCCTTGAAGTGAGTTCCTTCGATGTATGGGCGGAAGCGCTCTAGGCCGAAAAGCAATGCCAAGCATTCGCGTTCTGTCACACTATAATTCCTTTCAGCTCGCGACAAGGAACGACTCGCATAAGCTATGACACGCTCTTCGCCCTCCAACTCTTGTGTGAGTACTGCGCCCACACCAACGTCAGAAGCATCACTTTGGACGGTGAAAGTTTGATTGAAATCGGGACTTACTAGCACAGGGGACGAAACCAGGGCTTCCTTGATCTTGTCGAAAGCTTTTTGGGCTTCAGAGTTCCACTTGATCGACTGACGTTTTTTTCGACCGGTTATCAACGAATTTAAAGGAGCAACTATTGTCGAAAAATGCGGTATGAAACGTCGATACCATCCACAAAGGCCTAAAAAACGCTTAACCTCCGTGACGCTAACTGGAACCGGGTAATTCATCATCGACTCTACCTTTGCCGGATCTGTACGCAAACCAATCTGATCCACAATAAAACCCAAATACCTTAGAGAACTTTTACAAAACTCACATTTCTTGAGGTTCACTGTTAGTTTTGCCTCTTTTAGTTTGTCAAAAACATAACCCAAGACCTGTACATGTTCTTCAAATGTCTTGGTGACCACAATAATGTCGTCGAGATACACGAAAATGCGAGGTTCCCACTCTGGACCGAAAAGGGCGTCCATTAACCGTTGCTGAGTTTGGGCAGCGTTATTCAACCCAAAGGGCATCACAACAAACTCAAAAAGTCCTCGAGATGGTACGGCAAATGCTGTCTTTTCACAAGACTCCGGGGATAATGGGATCTGCCAAAAGGCTGATTTTAAATCAATTGATGTTAGGTATCGGGCGTCGCGTAACTTGTTCAAGATGTTATTGATAAGTGGCAGTGGATAAGCGTCCTTTTTGGTCACTGCATTTAATCTCCTTCCGTCGAAACAAAACCGAAAGTCTCCCGACGATTTCTTTACCATTAGCACAGGACTAGACCAGGGTGACGTAGAGGGCCTTACCACACCAAGCTCAAGCATCTTGTCCAATTCATCATTT
Organism: Tachinus rufipes; assembly: GCA_963932245.1. NCBI lineage: Eukaryota > Metazoa > Arthropoda > Insecta > Coleoptera > Staphylinidae > Tachinus > Tachinus rufipes. The sequence goes on from OZ010743.1 coordinate 93,711,834, forward strand.
AATTTCGCTTGCATGAATGGCGACAGGGCGTGATGCCGTTGCTTAATTGGTTCAGCGTCTCCAACCTCAATATGGTGAGTCATTCTATCGGTTCTACCTAGTCTGTACGGAGCTAGCTCTTCAAATTTGCTCACAATACGGCTCAACTGCACTAATTCGGTCTTAGTCAGATCGGATTTATTTAAAATCCCAGAAATTTTTGAGAGATAAGGGTCATTAAATTTCGACTCTAACCTAAAATTTTCTCCCACGGACCCTACTGACCACGTACGTTTGTTAAAATCAAAATGCAGATCGTACCCTCTGATAACGTCCATGCCGAGCAAAAGCGCTTCGCTAAGGGCTGGAATAACCGGCATCTTGACGATCGTCGTTATTTTGTCAATGGTTACTGGTAAGTAAACATACCCCTGAATCCGCGACTGGCTTCCGTCAGCCACTTTCACAAAACAATCCCCTGAACCGCAGGGACGTATCTTGATACCAATTTTTCTAATCATTGAAATCCCTTCCCTACCCACACATGAAAAATTAGCCCCCGTGTCAACTAAAGGACACAACTCAACCCCCGAAATTAAAATTTTGATATACACCCTATTGTCTCCTAATCTCTCTGAAAATATTGGCAATATGGTGACAGAATTACTAGGTATTTCCTGGTTCACATTTATACATACACTCACACGTTTACTTGAGACCTGTTTTGTAGGATTGCTAGGGCCTCGGTTGTGCAATCCTACCGCGCATTTCCCGAACCTGCAGATTTGTTTTTGCAATTATCGCACTCCCTCCTGATTACGCCCTCTCTTCCACAGCCAAAGCAGTAAATCTTTCGTTTTTCTTGACATTCTCGGTACCCATGACCCATTCTGTTGCAATTCCAACACGTGATAGGGTTCCTTTGTTTAAAAGGTGATGAAGCGGGGGCGCTGGCAACCGGGTTTCTGGCACGAGGTTCCTGTTCGTGTGAAACGACTGAAATATGGTTTTCAACCTGTGTACTCAAACCCCCCGATCTTTCCAATCTACGACACAACATACCCAATTCGGACAAGGACTTAATTTCACACAAAGCTAGGTGGTATTTAAAGGGAGGGAGGAGGTTTTGCCTAACCATACCTAACCTAACTGTTTCAAGAGGGGGAGCCGCTAGTCTATTAAACAAATTATCCATAACTGCTAAGTAAATGCTGACTTTTTCCGCGGGTTTCTGCTTTCTCAGCTTGATCTCATCCCAAATCCTACTTTCGTAGTCATGGGGAAGGAAATCGGCCTTAAGAGCGGAAACCAACGCATCCCAACTCGATATATGGCTTCTGAATGATCGATACCAATCTAACGCGTCACCCTCAAACAGCTCTAATGCCGACGTGAATAGCTCAGGTTTGCTCACGTTTCGAGCGACTCTTAATTCATCGACTCTCTCAAGAAATTGCATTAGCCTTTCGGCACCTCCGACTCCATTGAATTTAAGGTCCCATTTATAGACAGGATCAGAAAAATGTCTTCGTGGTAGAGGTTCACTTGGTTGTTGCTGGAATGGAGTGACCTGAGGCCGATTAAACGCAGCTCTGAAGGCAACGCCTGGACTTGAGTGATTTTGAAGGTTTATCGGGCTTGGAGTCGACACCATAGCCAATCCTTGAACATCTTTCCTTTCTAGAACAGTCGTCTGCGGATCGGACTTGAAAATAGGCTGTGACGTAGACGGAGATCCCACAAGGTCTTCTGTATTTATGTTCATAAGCTGGGTGACTTCATTTCTGGCTTGTTGGCGGATCTTCAAGGCCTTTTCATTTTCTTCTACCTCTTTGCCCTTCTTCTCCAGAGATGCCTCTAAGATAAAACATTCACTGAGCCATTTTTGTTTATCGTTGGCTATTTCTTCATCTTCAGTTCCATCTTGGTCGGTGGGAACTATAATTCGTTCAATTCGAGCCATTACGTGAGATAACCTAGCTAGTATACGTCTGCTCATACGAGCCTTATCCTTACCGGGAAAACTACGTAACACATTACATAATGACTCAAGCGTATCTTTAATTTCGGCCCTATCTTTAACGTTGTCAAACAACTTAGCACACGTCGGATCAATACTTGCTTCGTGTTCCATCATATTCCTTAAAATAATCCTCCTTTCCGGGAGGCCTACCTCTCCTACAAATCGCCTAATACCTAGCTCATAATCAACCTCGTGCTTATGCAGATGGACAGGATCCATAGTTAAAGAAATCGGACCAGACATTTTAACAATTTCACACAAACAATATTACCCAAAAAAATCAAACGCAGTAGTTATCAGGATACAAGTTCAAACAAAATTCAAAGTTTTTTTTTTTTTTAAATTTCAAAGTTAAAAAAATTCAAATTAATAAATTTAATTTACCGTAATTAATTAAGTGACAAATACGTTAATTAGCCCCACGTTGGGCTCCAAGTGAAACCGCTTGCTTGACTTGCTAAAAAATCAAAGGGTTCCTTGCGAACGGCAGCTCTGTGGTGGTGAGCGGGTCGTGGGCATTTTGTGCACAAACAGACAAAAAGGACAAACACAATTGGTTGGGCTCCAGCCACGACTAATCTCGTGACAATTAGTATTGATAATTAAATAAATACTATTTATTAGAAATGATAAAAAATGTTTATTAGATAAATATATCAATAAAAAAATTTAAGACTCATGCGGCATTTTTGCCTTAAAATAAATTGATTTTAAATTGGTGAACATCACCACTAATTTAAAGAAAGGAAAGGTGGCTATAATGCAGCCGTAAACCTATCGTTTAGTTATATTACACTTGATTGGAATACCCCCTTGGTAAGCTTACCGAAAGTTCACAAAAAATCGTATAATGTGTATTATATTTCGTTTTTTGGCGATTGGTTATTAATTAAATATTTAAATTTGATTATTTGTCGTAATCGAACAGTTAAGAGATGATAATAAAAAAAAAAGTTAAAGAGAAAACATAAAATTGAATTAAGTACACGTGTGACACAAATTGCACCACTATTTGCAAGAAAATGCACATTTACAAAAATTACACCACTTATCTGGTTTATAACAAATTTCGTCCTCGTGGTCCCTGTGATAATGATCCCTGATCCTTCAATAATTTCTCGCTTCTCGCCGGTCCGGTTCAAACGAAAACGTGCTCCTGGCCCTGTGCCGTTTGATCTCATACCCGCCCGGCTTGATCGTATTTCCTTGGCCGCTTCAATGCACGAATCCCGCGGTACAATTTCGGACAACCCCGCAGTCACTAAGAAGCCTAACACACGGTGTGTTAATTAATTAAAAAAAACAAAAAAAATGTTGACTCACCTAGTTGTTATTGGCTTTTTGATTAAGCACGCGAGCGTAATTAAATTGCTTAATTGTTATAAACTATTTAAAAACCCTTTTATTTCTGGCAATTTATTACCCCGCGGTGCTCGGATATACAAGTTTACTTAACAAATTTTTAAAACTAGACGGGGACATCCGCCTCGATGCAATACCGGAGCCAAAGAGAGCGATTTGGTCTTCAAAATTCCTAATCTTTATCTGATTTCCAAGATCGTTATCACAGAGAACACTTCCTCGTTTAAATTCAAATATTTAAATCTGATTGGTCCACAGCGTACAATTCAATTCGCGGCGCCCTCCCGTGGCAAAATCAAGCAAGCTTCGCCTGACGTTTGTTTGTTTACTAACCTCGCTTTTTTCCGGTCGCGAGTGAATTAATAGAGTTTGTGTTGAAGTGCTAATGAGTGATCCACAACATTCGAATGTACCCAATGGCAATCTGCAGCAACGAGGATTGAATACTTACAAGGTTCCAGACAGTCGTGTGAGTAATTCATGTCAATAATTCTAACCCTAACCCGATAACAAAACATTTAACTAAACTTAAAACTAATATGATATTTATCCAATTTCAGTATCAATGGGACATACATAAGGTGGGACACTCCTTTACACACAAATATCCATAGGAATTTGGCAGCATAGAAGCTACGAGTGCATCCTTTGAGTGCAAGCGCTTGCACAGAATACATGAAGATTTATACTAAATGGACCGAGTTAGCTTGGCCAAACTAAAACAGTACAGATAAGTATATTATGCAACTCTTTAATTATGTAATGATTATCCCTTTTTTTTAATATGTTTTAGGTGCGAAGATGTAATTAAATGGATATTTGATCCCGAAGATACATAAGAATGGACAAGACTGAAAATGGCACGTTACAATACATTTTATCATATGCAACTCTAATTGCATACGCGATATGATATTCTATATTGATAGTTAATATAAGAAAATATTTCACTTTTAAATTATAATTTATTCATAGGATTTTAAGATATTCCATGCAATTAATCTTCTTATAATTTATGCATTGTTATACTTTTTAAAATTAAATTGATTATTTAAGTTTCCATCTAGGATATATTTTTGTTTTACTAAAATATGCAGATGAATTCTGTTTAAATTTATCTCATTAACATTCAACAATTTATAAGTTGATAAATTTTAATTTTATTAAAAATTAAAGCACAAATGGTTATTTCTGAAACATGTGAAAAGCTATAGTTATCAGTTCATAATAAAAAAATCTTGATTGATTAATTTTATTTTTTATAAACGTTTTAGCGTTGAAATCAGTCGACTATTTTAAAGGCAATTTTTTTATTAATGCACCTCAAAGGTTGCGAACCTTTGAGGTGCGTTCAAAAAATCGGTGTGTCGTTCGGAAAGTTGTTACTATAGAAATGATAGTTCAATGTAAAAAAGCATTGCTCCGACAGTGCACACTTGTTAAACAAGTATAGAGATTGCTGAAATTAACTTTGACATGGTCACAAAGAAGAAATTTTAAAATAATTTTCAATGTCAAAGTATTTTTTTTAACGAGTAATGAACCACAATATTTTTTTTAATTATACAAGGTTAGTCAAAATTACCTAAATAATTAGAAGATTAATTCTGAGTAATATTATTAATTCAAACTTCTGAACTTCAAATAAAAAATATTTTCCCACAACATACACATTTATTTTACCGAACGAATAAAAAAACAATAACATCAAAAACAAATAACAAAACAATTATAAAAAATGTAAAATTATACAGGGTGTTTATTTTATTATAGAAATTTGGATTTTTTAACTTTTGTTTATTAAACCAACTCAAACAATCACGATAGTAACATATCTTAAGAAAGTTTATTATGTTTTACTGGAAGTTATATTAATTTTATAATTATTAAATCTCTGGTATAAATAATTATAAATATAACCTAAGTAGTTATTAAAATTATTAGATATATGTTCTTGTAACTAGATGGCATAATTACATTGTCTGTGATATAACCTATGTATACAGTACACAATACTCAATTATCATTCAGTCGTTTACAAATGAACCGTTGTTACCACTTATAACTGTTTTCCATTTGACAAAATAGTCGCTCTTGGTGACACTAATTCAGTAATTTTTAAATTTGTTTTACAAATGCGTCTTACATTTTCCATGTGTTTTGAAATTAGTGAACGTTGTACAAACGCCAAATAGTCGGTGTGTTTGTCAAGTCTGAGACGTTTTTGCCCGCAAAATTTAAAAAGCGTTCAAAGGAAAACACCTTATGTGTAATATACACAAGGGAGTGTTTTGATCCCGCTGTTACAGTAAATTCATTTGTTTTTTACTTGTATTTATTTACAAAAACTATAGCAACCGTTGGCAACCGTGTAGAAATTATAAAAAAACAAAATTTAAATCAATTTTAAATATAAATAATATCAAAGACAATAATGTAAATGTAAAGCTGAAATACGTTTATTCACAAGCATATCAACTGATATCTTGTTTTTTAGGTATATAACAAAAACAATATTACCGACTTTCCTAGTTCACTAAATAATTTGATAGTTCATTATATATTTATTTACCAGTACAATCAGAAAAGATCAAAATATATTTTGTCACAGTCAATTAGTCAAATTAAATTTGCAAATAACATTAAATTCTTACCTTAACACGGATTTATTTTTAACTTTGGATATTTTTTTGGCTATTCTTAACTATAATTTGACTAAAACATATGGTTTTGGTAGAAGCAGGCAAGAAAAGCATTTTAGCACAAGTTACACTGGATATTTTTTGCTTACCGCAAACAAAAACAAGAAATTTCAAAGTTTATTATAATCTGTCAAATATGGTGTATGGCACACCACATTTTTATATATAATAATATCTTCTTCTTCTTAGACTTTTGTATAGGCACGTGTGCCTGTTTCTTTAAGTTCCTCCTTAGTCTCTTATCTCCTGTGATATGGATGTCCAGGAGTCTGCCCATCTCTTTGGTGGCCTTCCAGATGGTCTTGAATTGTTGGGTCTTTGTGTCATGGCCCAGTTAACAATCCGTCTGATTGTGGAGCTCCTAGTTTGGTCTCTTAGCGTGACTCCCTTTATTGCTCGTAGGATGCGCATCTCTGTCGTTCTTAAGGCTTGTTTGGTAGCTGCTGTGTAGGCTCTTGTTTCGGCTGCGTATGTGAGAATTGGTCTTATTTCGGTTTTGTATATTCAAATTTTACCTTCTTTAGATATATGCTTATTTCTCCATATTATAATGTTTATTGCACCGGATATTTTTCGGGTCTTATTGGTGGCTGCTCGGGTTTTCATCTTAAGGATTCTGTCGATTAATATTTCTATGCCAAGGTATGTGAAGCTCATCACTTGTTCTATTACCTTACCGTCGAATTCTAGTTTGCATCTTGTTGGGTATCGGCTGCACCATGCACTTGATTTTTTGGTAGGAAATGTTGAGATTGTATTTCTTTGCTGTTTCCGAGAATGTCTTTAGTAATCGTTGCAGATCGTCTTCGTTGTCTGCCATTAGCCTTGCATCATCTGCATAGCATAGGATGTTGAAGGATTGGTTCCCCATTCTGTATCCCGCTTTAAGGTATTTTACTGCGGTTATTATGTTGTCCATTATGATGTTGAATAGGGTCATGCTGTCACCTTGTCTTACGCCATTGCTTACCCGCACCCTCTCTGATGTCTTTGTTTTTGTTTTTATGATTGTGTAGTTGTTGGTGTTGATGTTTCTTATTAGGTTGGTTAGCTTTCCCCCCGCTCCTCGTTTTTTGAGTTCTAAAATCACATCAGCGATTCGGATTTTGTCAAATGCTTTCCTCAGGTCGACGAAGCACAGATAGACGGGTTTGGCAAACTCTATTGCTTTCTCGGTGATCTGTCTTACAGTAAATATTGCATTTGTAGTTGATCAATTTTGTTAGAAATTAACAAAATAGTGGACAAGATAAAGAAGGACCTATTAAAACCTGAAACAACCAAGAAAAAGCCATGGATGACGGAAGAAATTCTGAAAATTATGGAAGAGAGAAGACTCGCAAAGCACAATAAAACCAAGTATAGGGCGATCAACAAAACAATAAGAAACAAAATCAGAGAAGCTAAAGACAACGAGATGAGGGAAAAATGCACAAAAGTAGAAATTCTTCAAAAGAAGCACGACAGCTTCAATGTCCATCGGAAGACAAAAGAAATGATGGGAAGAAAAACAAAAAAAACAAACAAATTAGTGGGCGAAGATGGAAATATAATTACCAACAAGGAAGAAATCAGAAACATCTGGAAAAAACACATAGTAACGTTATTTCACGACACTCGTCCAGAGCCTCCAACCGAAACAAACTTCATAACAGGACCAAGCATCCTCGAAGAAGAAGTTCGCGCCGCAATAACAGCAATAAAAGAAGGAAAAGCACCAGGTCCAGACAACACAGAAGCTGAATTCCTAAAGCTCCTTGACGAAGACAACATAAAATGGCTAACTACCATACTAAACCGTATATACAACTCGGGAGAAATACCATCACAATGGCTTACAGCTGAATTTATAACGCTGCCAAAAAAGCCCAGCACAAAAACCTGCAAAGAATACAGAAAAAAATGCCTAATGGACCACCTTCTAAAAGTATTTCTTAAAATCATCCATAAAAGAATATACAGGCTATGCGAAGAACCCTTATCACCAACTCAATTCGGGTTCAGAAATGCAATTGGCACGCGGGAGGCTCTGTTCAGCGTACAGGTGCTCTTTCAAAGATGCAGAGACATGGACGTCAACATCTACGCTTGTTTCATAGACTACCAAAAAGCGTTTGATAGAATTCAACACCACAAAATGATAGACATTTTAAGAAACGCAGGATTAGACGACAAAGACCTAAGAATCATCACCAAGCTTTACTGGAATCAGACCGCCTCAGAGAGATTAGAAGGAGGAAATACAGACGAAATCAGGATTCTTTGAGGCGTAAGGCAAAGGTGCGTACTATCGTCCTTGCTTTTCAACTTATACGCAGAGCAAATATTCAACGAAGCCTTAGAAGACATCGAAGCGGGAATCTCAATAAACGGAGAAAAACTGAACAACATTCGATACGCGGATGACACAGTAGTCTTTGCCGACACTCTAGAAGGTCTACAAGAACTCATAGACAAAATAACAACAAGTAGCCAAAAATACGGACTCGATATCAACGCGAGCAAAACCAAGATCATGATCATAAGCAAAACCTACATACCGAATTGCCACATCCAAAGCAACCATCAGCCTATCGAGCGAGTGAGCAAATACACATACCTTGGCACCAACATCAACGACCAATGGGACCACTCGCAGGAAATAAAAACACGCATTGAAAAGGCCAGAACAGCGTTCAACGGAATGAGTGTCATATTTAAGAACCACCATCTTACACTAGACACAAAAGTAAGACTTCTGCGTTGCTATATATTCCCAGTCCTGCTGTATGGCGTGGAGTCATGGACACTCACCAAAGCAACAACCAAAAAGCTTGAGGCATTCGAGATGTGGCTCTATAGAAGAGTGTTGAGGGTATCGTGGACGGAGCACGTAACAAACGAAAACATCCTACTAAGAATGTGTAAAGAAAGAGAGGTTCGTAAATTTGAATACCTTGGACACATCATGAGGAACGAGAGCAGATACCAACTACTGCAAAACATCCTACAGGGAAAGGTGCTGGGAAAGAGAAGCGCGGGAAGACGGCGAATATCCTGGCTTAAGAACTTAAGAACTTGGTTCTCAATGACCACCACGCAACTTTTCAGAGCAGCAGCCAACAAGGTGATGATAGCGAACATGATTGCCAACGTCCGGAACGGATAGGAATATATATTGTATATTAATCCATTCTGTTTAAAAAAATCCCGTGTTCACTTAGGTATTTGTGCATTTGTTAAAAAACTCGTTGGTCTGGTAGTCACTAATTTGGAAATCTTAACGCATAACCTCAAGCTAATGATACTGTTGTTATCACAAAAAACATAAAATTTATTGATATTAAGTCTGTTCCAACCTACAGTTTGGACTGAACAAATATTTGTCATCCTTAGACAATCTTTTATACATTATGTTGTTTGTGTGCATTGTTGCGATGTAGGACACTCTGTATATTTGTGTTTTTAGGTACATATTCAAAGGCAGCTGTAAAATGGTAACACATGCGTAATATCTAAAATAACGTCATTTAAAATTGAATTTAAAAAAATGGTTTACTTTACTACTACACTGAGCTGGAAAGAAATTCCAAAGCTCTCACTTTTTTATTATTTTATAATCATATAGTTCTACAAGATTTTACAAACTTTATGTCATATAATTAAACCTTACTTAATTTAATTTTGTACTGCAAAGACAAAAATCAAAATAAAATTAAGAAACGTTTTATCAAACTAAGGTTTGCAAATTCTTAGTAGTTTTTTTTTACCAAACTCCGCAAAGTTAAAAATTGGATTACTGCTTTATTGTGCACAGCAAGAACACAAGCTGCTAACTGCTAGAGAGAAATATTTTTCTACATTATCCAAGTTAAACCTTACTTAGCGCGATTAACTTACCTACAGCCTAAACATCTATTATGGCAATTTGTTCGGCGGATTGTCAAGTTTTTTGCATAACTACCTTAGTTGCGTAATGATTCTCTATACGCACATTCTATCCTTTAGAGAGCACACAAGACAATTGTGTCGCAACACACGTTCTTGTAAATAATGGTACACCTTTAGATGACATGCTAAGCTGACTTTCCCATACAGCAGCTAACTTAGTACAGAATGAGCAGAAAGTGTTCTCAAAAATGCGTAGTCTTGTTGGTTAATCATTAATACAAATCTTAAAACAAACGTATTTAAAACTCCGCAAACAGTACTCACTTACCAAAATAATACTTGCAACAACTTTGGGTGCTTTAGCAAGCTCTTTCCTGTCGTATGATTTAAACAGAACTTACTCAATAAAACGGTGTCACACAAACCACCGTAGATTCAGACCGGAAACTTTTCAAACTATGACAGTTCCTTAAAAAACTTAGTGATGCGCATTTCAATATCAACATTACCTCAAAATTTAGAATGGCTTAAAATTGTTAGTGCCACAGATAAAAAATGAAATTATCTAACTTTGGAATGTCCAGTCTTTCTTTAATTATGGGACAGTAAAAAAAGCTTTACTGGCACGTCTTTGGGCGGGTAAACTAATTGAAAACAGTATCTTCATTAAATGAGTACGTACGTGTTAAAGTACCTCCTGTAACACCAAGGTTAATAAAAAAAATTACTTAGAACGTTGCTTAGTTCCGGTCACATATCTGTAAAAAAATATGTTTTGTAGTATCTTATTTTTAAGATTGCGCAACCGTCATTAGATACACTAATACTAAAGTTATTTGATGCAAACGCCAATTGTCCATAAAGATCAAACCCAACTGAAATTACCACTAAAAACCGTATTTTTTATTTTTTATTTATTATTATTTTTAATTAATTTAATTTAAGCTATTATGCAGTTACTTAACTATAATAATAAAAAAAACATTTAGTTTTTTATCTCTCCTGTAAAATTTATTAAATGGCGTTTATGTTGTTTTAGCATGTCAAAATTATATTATACTATTTTGTGTATCAAGTGCCAAAAATAACACAAATAAGAAAAGCTAAAGCATTTTGGCACGAGTTAAGCTAGGTTTGTGTGGCAAACATCTAAAAATGATTCTAACTCTATTCTTTTATATTTTATTAATTTCATTATGTTTCACAACGTAACTAGATTCTAACAATAAATAATTGTTACTACAATTAATTTTAAAAAGTCACCCACAATTTTACCAACCATTTTGTATTATTTTTTTCAAATCTGCATATTACCATGCAGCACACCTCGAATGAGAGCGTGGCGCAATGGTTTAGGCATCCGGCCGCTGTACCAAAGATCGTGGGTTTGATTCCCATATACCGTGATATACTTTTCAATTTCTATACGCTCTCCTACTCCCCAAGCCGCTTTGCTACCGTGGGGTTTTACCAGTGGCTCGGAATCCAATCCACTTAAAACTGTAGGTCCCTTGTAATGAAAGTTGCCAGCATTACAAGCAAAGAATAGGCTAAGACGCCAAGAGTGGCGTATGAATGGCTGTCAAAGTAGAAGACACCTCGCTTATGCAACAAATACTGTTTACAACCATTTCTCTTATTTATCTTCTACTTTTTTGTTTTCTAGTATGCCTTTTGCTGCTCTGTATGTGCAGAATTGAATACTCTTGAGAACAAGTCTAGAACTCCTTTTACAAATAAGATATGTTCAAGATCATCTTGCGCACCACAATTAACAATTAACCTTCCTTGGATTCCGTCATAGTTGTGTAGGCGTTTCCTAAATCAGCCCTGCTCAGAGAGCCACTGAGTCAGAAATAATCAACTTTTTAATATGGCTCTGTCTACTTCTAATTATTTTTTCCGTTTCTCTTGTTTTAAAACTTTTTATGTTAAGATAGTGTTATATGCGCAACACTCTCTGATGTTTACTATGTGTTGAGAAGTTTCTGTGTATCTTTTACCATATACCAGTAAGGTTCGGTGTACCATCTGAGAATGTACCACGCTTTTTGTGTCTATTCTTCTCCATTTAAACTCATCTAGTATTTTTTGCTAAGATGCACTTTTATTTACGTTTTTACGTCAAAAGTTATGCACAATCTTTGGTGTGGACAACGTAGTTTTATGCTGAAGCCGTATTATCGTTCTTTGTATTAATTGGTCATATAATTTTTCCTCGACGTCAAATAAACTTATCGGCCGGTATGTTGAAGGATTATTTAGAGGTTTATCCCTTTTTGTAAAGCACCAGTCTGCTACATTTGTCAGTTTGTTGTATACTGTTAGTGTGTATACTCAGACTTATTGATTTTGATGATATTTAAATAAATGTTTTCAGGTGCCTTGCTTTAGCTGCGCTTAGTTCTTGTACACTAGTTTGTAATCATGACAGACAAAAAATCATTAACTGATGTACTAAAAAAGTAGTCAAATACCTCTTCGATAGTCCAGGACAACTAAAAAAACTTTTCATACCTATCTTGAAGCCATATACTATAAAGTGCATATTAACAGTCATCTTGCTTTTAATAGACTATCTTTATTGATCAGTATTCATTCTTTTTTGGCCAAACATTTCATATTTTTTATCTGTCACCTTTATGACCGCTAGTATTTTGCGTTTTTTACTAGTTTTTTTACTGCCCTTTAGCGTTTTCTATGTTAATTCAAATTAATATTCCAATGTCAACGCAAGTCAAGACTATATACATGATGCTGTATTCTCATCCAAAACAATTTATAGTGATCAGATTTACTCATTATTATAACGCCTTTATATCATTGGTAATAGCTAAGACAATGCCATTGTTTACTTCTGAACGCGTTTCTTTGCAGGCATTTGATTTTTATAAATTTCTTCTACCAGATTGATGTTCTTCTATGCTAATGTGTATGCAGTATTCATTGTTCTTGTAGTCTTCTGCTAGATGCTGCACTTTAAGTATTGATGCTCACCGCAGACTTCTACTTTGCACTTGCATGTGCTCATACCTGAAGCAACCGTAGAATACTCCAAGATTTTGCATTTTGTTTGTTCATTTTAATTCCAATATCTTATATTATCCATTGCCGCCATAAAATTATGTCTTCCTGTGTAGGCAAGTCGCAAAACTTGCACCTTTATCTTTTCTGGATTTACCGAGATAGTACTTCAAATAAGTTTTTTGACTTATTTGTAGCCCCACACTTTGTCCAAGTTTTTTATGTGCAGATGTAATTTGCTGGCCAGGCGTGTTTTTGTTGCTTTTGAAGTTTCTTTCTTAATTATTTTTTTAAAGGTTTTTTTTTAGTTTGGTGTGCATGCTTGACCCGCTGGTTTCTAAATTTTGTGCTTTTGCAAGTAAACTTCATTTGCCCAGATCAGCACGCTTTTTGTATATGGTGACGTCTATATTTGTGTTATTGTCGACCAGTTTAGATTTTTTTGTTTAGAAACATAGTCTAAAATTGTTCACTTAATCAGTTTCTTCTTATACCTACCTCTCTTTTGTCGGGATAGAATAATATATGCATCTAGACTTGCTTCCTTCTTAACTTAAGTAGACCATTATCAATATTTATTTTGTTTTGTCTTTTTGCTGATTAAGTCAAAATTTTTATCAATCATATTTAATCTTGAGAATGATTAAGTTTTCAAAAGATTCCTCTATTTTTAGTATCAGTTTTTAAATTATTCCCGTGTCTTCAACATCGTATTATTTGCATTGAGCGTTGCTAGTTTCGAGGGTAAGTGCTTCTACTTTTTCTGCAGCTTTCGTGTTAAATCCTGTAACTGTCCCCAGAGCTGTTGCTTTTTTTTGAGCGACTATTAGTTTTTTTTTTGCGCAGCAACTTTTTCCGTCCTTATTTCCTTGACCCATATACAGCCTGCTTCAGCCAATCAGATAGTGTGTTCTGCAGTTTTTTGAAATCAGAATTATTGTTCTTAATTTTTTTTAATTTATATATCTCTAACAAACCAATAAAGTATCTTAACAAAGCCAAATTATATTGATTTAAAAACTAACTGCAGTATTTTTGTTGCCACTTCTCTTGTTTTCTTGTGTTTGGTTATTTTTCTTTTGTTTACTTGATTGAAAGACGCAGATCTAATTCTGCTTATAGCTTTGGTGTATTCAATTCGGCATTTTCTCTATTAACTAGAGGTTGTGCTCTGGCTAAACTCTTAGTCTTTGTGTATTACGTAAGTTTGTTGTTGTTGAGATCTGGATATCATTTGTCATTGACAGCATGATTTTTGGCATTTCAATCACTCGCTAGTTTGTTGTTGCTTTGTAGTCGCTAGTTAACGATAGAAGTGTACCCGCTGCTCTGAAAGGTCTCCGTACAGTGAGTGGTGCTGGTCTGTAAATGTATCACCCAAGGACGCTCCTGGAAAAGGTTTCCCCAAAATCTGAAGTCCAGGTAGAAAGTTGAGTATTTATCTTTATTTGAGAAAATTTGACTAGAGTATACTAAACACTGCTATGTCCTCACAATACACAATGATATAATATTATTGTAAATCTATTTAACTAGCTTTAAGAAATATGAATTAAAATAGTCCAAATATTATAATTTGATTGTCAAACATATAAATAGAAGATGTGTATCAGATTAAACTAAAATAATTTTACGTTGTTTTATTTCATTCATCACACTGAAAATGTTGTACGTTTATTTTATAGAGTTGTTTAAATAACTCACATAAACTTGAATTCAACTTCCATGTTGGGCGTATAAATAAAATTTTGATAAAATATCTCGTTTAGGAACGCAAAACGTGTAGGAAATTAATTAGCGCCGTGCAATTTGTGTGAATAAAAATATAATTTGTAGTTTGTGGCTATTAAAGATTTACTATATAAAGTGTCCTTGAGTAAAAGCCCATTGAACTCCACTGGGCATTTTTAATACTCGATACAAGTTCGCTAATGATCAAGATATTTGAAAAGTCATCGCCAAGTGCATGCTGTGCTGCCATCAAAATCAAGGCAACAATCGTGATTTTAATTTTTGCATACATATATAAATTTTATATATTCCACAACTCTGTAATGTAATTAATGTGTAAGTAAAGTGGCACAATAAAAAAATTCAGCAAACGAGCTAAAAAACGCTTTATGTGTAGAAACTATTATAAATTATGTTTTTCACATTAGTTACGACTGAAAATAACGGGCGTTGTTTTAAAAGCAAACATTACAAAAAGGTCAAATGCTTTTAAATGGTTTGCAGCTGTCAAGATAAGCGATAATAATATATGTATTTAAAATCCATGCCTGATATATTGCCACAGTGCAAGAGCTTTTTTAATATAACACATTGTTTTTATTATTGTGCCAAGAAACGCTTACATTTATTATAAGTTATATGCACGCGTTCAAATATTATATGTAGTAGTAGTTCTGATTACGGGGGATTTTGATGTTTAAATTAACTAATACACAAAACGTGTTATAATATCTTTTAACTTTATTATAACAAACTTTTGGTTTATCAATTTGTATTATATCTTCCGGTGATTAAACTTCAAAGGTAAAATATTCTTAATCATAAACTGCACATTATAAAAAGCAACTGTATTATTTATAACCGGTCGTATTATTAAAGGGACGTACTGTTCTTGTCGTGTCGTTACATCTGAATCAAGCATTATATTCTCAGACGTAAAATAATTTGCTTTAAACGCCTATAAAAGTCCCCAGCTTAATAAATACTTAAGAAAATTTACAAGCTATCAGTATCCCCTTAAAAGAGGAAACGCATTTTAATTGCTTTTTTTATGTCTGTTATCTGCCCTATAAGTTAGACATATTGTTTCAATTGAATACACCGATCCCTTTAATAGCATTGTGAAATTTATAGCGTATTTTAAATTTATATTACGAGTTTGTCAGAATAAGATTATTTAATTATATTAACATAACATTTTAATTTTTAGCCAACATAAAACTATACACTTTCACACACATTAAATTATTTTCAGTAAATTCTAATAAAAATAATAATTAAGTAAAAGTGGATTAGTCGCTTAGGTACTTGGATTTCATGCTGAGGGTACTGAGTTTGAATCCTACTTACTCTAACGTTATTTGTGGATTTTTGTTTATCGCTGAAATCATAAACGCCATATGATTTCAGCAACAAACAAAGTTAAAACCTATAAGTTGTAACTTAGGTTCTAAGTATATATGTATTATATTGTTTATATTCATTGTAATTTTATGTAGATGTAAATGGTTTTACTTATACCGTAAATAAAAAATTATTATTATTATTATTAAGTGTCATATTGATAATATAATCAATGTTGTATTTTTTGCATATAGTTTTACTTTAAATTTTTGAATATTTTCAGCTGTTTTTTACTAAAAACTGCATTGCATATTGTAAATATATTCTTAGTTGTGGAATCTAAAAGCAGCAATTCTTGACTCTTCGTCTTAGTTTACACCCTGACCCTACTTTTTCTATAAATCTTTTTGCAATATAAGTTGAACACGTGTTTATCTGCAGCCTACATCCACATTTATCTACCTGCATACATAAAATGTAATGCAAGTTTTTGATGCGTAATAATTTTGTTCATAGTTTTGACCATTTATGAATAAAGCAACTCTTTTGCAAAAATAACTCTTTCAGTGCCCAAAAACAATAAATCTTGTCATTATTATGAGCTATTTGTCAATATTCGAATTTGTAATTATAATTATAAGATACAACTTTTTGGCTCAGAACGTGTACTAATAAAGCCTTAAACCAACTGCAGGTATTGAAACCAACATAATTAATCCTTTTAATTGTATTTGCACGTTTATCTATTACAAAGCTATGGTCCAATTTACATATGTTTGTATTATTTGTAGTCTCTTCTTTTTTTGTAAACAGTTTTCGATTTTCTTCCGTCCTATCCGATATTTCTAAAATACTTTTTAAAACTACGCCTTGCTTGATTTTGCCACTTCTAACTACTTTTGAACTTCCGTACTCCTTTCTTTTTTTAAAAGATTAGTATCCATGTTTTTTTTGGAATTTTTTTCTTATAAATCTTTGTGTGTTTTTGTTCTTCTGCGCTCTTATTTCTTTTCATATTCTTAATTTATCTCGTTTTTAGTCTGACTTTTCTTCGGTTGTTCTCATACTTTTTGTGTGTTTGCTAAGGTACTGGCGTTTGAGTACTTTTTTATTTATGCTCTGATATTATCTCCTGCTTGTATTCTAGCTATTATTTCTTTGTTATAATTTGTGGTACTTATTTGTGTTCTTAAGTAACTTATTTAGTTCTTTTATGTTTTTGTTGTCTAGGTCTATTTGGTTTTTGTTTGTTTCTTTTTAAGTTGTGTTTTTATGGTTTATATAAAATCATGTTTTTTTTTCGATTTGTTTATTTCTCCACTTACCAATTATTGTCAACTCTAAACAATTCTTCAACCTATAGTCCGCTTCATTGTCTAATGTTACGGAACCATGATAAATGTTTGCGTCCAATCCATTTCTTTCCCTTAACTTTCTCCAAAATAATAGTTAAGTGATGATATGCCCATTTCAATTTTTATTAAATTAACAATTTTTTGTTTGTTTGATGTGTGCGCGTATTCCATGATATTTTTAGCATAAGGTAGTATTACTATAATTCTAATATTTTCAGTTTGTTTATCGTAGCAATTTTCTGAGTCTAAGTCTCACCGCCATACAGCAAAAACGACCATACACTTAGGAATTAAAGTGGGTTGGAAACCACTTTTATCTTTCCAACTGCCATCCATTTGGTTTAGTAATGTCGATAATTAAACCTTTGCGGCTACTTACCTTGTTGACTGCGTTAACAAGTTTATTGGTTTTTGAAGAAAATTATATTTTTCATTTCTGCTAGGATTTTCCCTTTATTGACTGCATAAAAAACAGCTTTAGAATCTATAAACATTATGTGTAGTTATATTCCTAACTTGTGGCTTTTTTCCAATTGGTTCATAGTGAATAATGCGTTTGTCTTTCTTGTCTACACCCGTTTTACTAGTCATCTGTTTTATTTTGCGTTGTGCAACGGTACTATTATTCCTGTCTTCCAGCCATTTGGCTGAACAGGTCGGTAGACGTACACTCAAACCACTTTCTCAAGTTGCAAAACCACGATACCTTCCTTCTGCTAACAGTTCTTTTTCCTCTAGTTTTACGATGGATAATTAGTTTGAGAATGTTGTATCTTTCTTCTCTTAGAATGTGTCGCAGGTACTTAAGTTTTTTTTTTTTAGTGGTTTTATGAATCTCTCTGGCTTTATCCATTTGGTGCAGTACTGCTTCGTTGGTAATTTTGTCGGTCCATGAAAATTACGATTCTCCTGTAACACATTTCAAATGCTTCCAATTATTTGATGTTTTTGGCCTTTAATGTCCAGGCCTCCATTCCATACAGAAACGTAGGAAAAATGTAGCACTTTAACATTTGCTGTCAAATCTCTAGTTTAATGCTGCGGTTACAGAGAATTTTTCCTATTTTAGAAAAGACATAACGGGCAAGTTTTATTCTGCAGTTGATTTCCTTGGTGTGCTCTGCATTATCTGTTACCCATGTTTCCAGGTACTTGTGGCAGGATACCCTCTATAGTTTTGTTGTTAATGACTATAGGTGGTCTATTATGATTAATGATTGGGTACATTGTAGTAGCCATAGCGTTTGTCTTCTTTATGTTTATGTCCACTCCGTACCTTTTACAGTAAATGTTTACTACTTTGACGCTGTATGTCTTCTATGTTGTCAGTTATAATGTTAGTGTCATCTGCATATCGTATGTTGTTAATTGTCTTGCCATTTATGACGATACCTCTCATCTCTTCTGACAATGCCTCTTTAAAAATACATTCACTATATACTTTGAGTAAGAGAGGCGACAATATACATCTCTGTCTTACTCCACGGCATATTTTAACCTTGTCGCTTAGGTCTTTTTCGACTTTTACTTTCCTTACCTTTCTTACTGATTTAAATTATAAATTTGTGTAAGCACTGGTGTAGTTCAGTCTCTTTATATTTTAGCATTTCTCCAATTATGTTATCTTTTTCCGCTTTTCTATTTTTTACTTTATGGTTATCTCTTTTTTTGTTTTGTTTGCTGTTCGGTGTGATATTGTCTTTTGAATTTAACAGTTTTTAAAATTGCTTTTTTCATATTTTATATATTAGCAAACTGTTAGAAAAGTTATTACACTAGAAAATTTCAAATTTTACATTTTATCATACATTCGCAACAACAACAAGCAGAATTATAACAATTGTTATTTTAGAAAAATAATTTATAACGCAATAAAAGTCTACTAAATTTAACGTTCAATAAAGTATGACTTAAGCAAATATTTCAACAAAATTACAATTTCATTTCAAAATTTAATAGACAATTGAAAGTTTTAGATTTTTATTTATTTTATTAGACTGAAAATTGCATTCTTTACACGTTGCAAAAACCAATATTAATTCGAGGTAAAAAACTCCTTGTCAATCATAATTAAAGAAAATAATGATATCAACATAATTTGAAACTGTAGTACATTATATGTTCCACCTCTACTGCACAAAGTATAAAGAGGTGGTAAGCTATTAACAACACCGCCATTTAACTAAAAAATGTATGATTACTACACTGTTTTTGCTTTTGCTCTAGACTTCGGACGTGAGATCATACTTTGATAAATTGTCTAATCATACAAATTAATCTGATTTTTTTTTACATCTACATAACACGTTTTATGTCTTTCATTACATAAGATTGATACTTATACAAACGTCAACCATACAATTTTTTGACTGATCAAACTGTTTAAATACTAATAATGACATACACTTCTTTTTCTTCTTAAGCTAATCAAAGTGTAATGCTAGACATAGGCTTCCCCCAATCTTATCTGTTTTATGCCCGTATTCATAAAACGTCATTAAATATATAATGATTTGTTAAAAATATAACAAAACGTTTAATCAAATTATCGTATTCATAAACACTCATTAGTAATAATGTTCATTAAATTATTCATCAAATTTAACGCACTATTTTTTGTCCATTAAAACAAAACGAATCATTAAATTGACACATCTGTTTGATTTGAAAATGTCTAATTATCTTTATTAATTCACAGTATTTGACGTTATATTGTATCGGCTAACATATTAATAACTAATAAAAAACAAAAGTAACAAAAAAGATACTAAATAATTAAAAATTAAAAACTAACTAATGACAATTTATTTATAAATACCATTATATTTTTAAAACTCATTAAATTATAATGATTCGTTTGATACTGAATCGTTACAAAAATGTTTTATGAATACGGGTACTAATCTGTTTTTGGCTTTTTGATGCCATCTTTTGTCGATGTATTTTTTTACATTGTCGAGCCACCTTTTTTGGGACCTCCCCACTATTTTTTTCATAGTACTCTTCACTGTACTATTCTAATTGTTCACAGATTTGGATCTTGCCTTGCCACGTGTCTTATCCTGCTCCACTTAAGGTTTGCCACTCTGCATATTACCTCATTTCTAATTTTGTTCCTCAGATCTTTTGAGTTATGGTAGTCACAAATAGAATTTTATTTTAGACAAACGTGAAAAAAATCTTGCAGTAGCTCTAGACATTTCCAAAAAATTTAATAAAGTATGGTATCCTTATCTTATTAACAAGCTCTATTGAATAGGTCTCGATCATAATTATAGTTAGAATTGATGGTTTAAACTTTGATCCCAAAATCATTCCCTGTTTTGAGAACTTTATTGTTAATTTGATTATATCTCGGATTGATCCTGGATTCATAAATATAAATTTATTTTGCTAATCCTTCATTGGTTTTAAGCCAAGATTGATCTTGGGTGGTCCCAAAACTATTTGAACCTAGGATTATAATGACGGTTGCATAGCTTGATCCGAGAATTAAGCGAGGAATACATTAGCCTAAATTGGACTAAAGTCACCATTACGGTATCCGTGAATTGGCTTAGAGCCAATCAACGATTAGCAAAATGAATCTCGGATTCATGAATCCAGGATCAATCCGAGATTTAATCTCTAACTATTAGTACGGGCATAAAAATCCTATTCATAGTTTTGCAAATGATATGCACTCTTCATACTTCATATTTTCTATTCTAAAAATTATATGAACAAATATGCGTCTTAAAATTTTTAAGTTAGAATCTGTAGGATCTATAAACAAAAACCTAAAACAATATCTGAATAGCGTACTCCCAACTTGGTCAAACTCCACTTCTTAATGATTTAAAATCAAAACCCTAGGTACTATCAGTACCGAATATTAAACTAAACAACCAATCTATATCTAAAACTTCTTCAATTTGTCTTCTAGAGGAATCGAACGCACATTCTACGATTTATTCTATTACGGTTTGTATTGTTTGTAAATGGTCTGCCTGTCTTTCCAGTTATATATGGGGGCAATAAAACGCGTATTGGATGGTAGTTTTTAAATTATGCGATATAATCTTTTTTTATGTATTTTGATTACTGCTGCATCCTGCCAACTTGTTAGTATTTTTTTTTTTTAATTACCAAGCTTCTTTTGTCTCTAGTCGGGTCTTTTTACTAGTCGGTAGTTGCTACTGGTACAAAATTATTTATTTCTGATACATCACTGACTAATTCTCTCCCGTCATCCGTCCGTCAAAGCAACCAATCACATTTAGCAAATATCAGAAATTTGACCAATCACGTACGTATTTAGCGACAATTTTTGTTATTGTGGTATTGTCAGTAATGACGTAAAAATTGTCGCTGTAATTTGTTCAATGCAAAATTGCCGATATAATTGTTACGTTGTCATTGACAACATAATAAAATAATATATTTATATTCTCGATAGAATTCGTACCAAAAGGTTTGCTTGACATTTAAAAAAAAATGTTTAATTTTTTTGCATAATTGTTTATATGTTGCTATGACAATAAATGAACATAACAATGGACATAAGCATACGCGATTTGAATTTTATATTTTTTTAATATTAAAAGGTCATTCTTAAAGATGTATCGTTGCTCAGGAAATAGTCTTATTAAATATCTCTCGTGCATAGAATATTGCTTTATAATTTATTGGAATATCACTCATGCATTTTCGCAATAGGCAATCGATTGCCGTCCGCAAAAATGCATTCGTGAGATTCCAATAAATTATCGGCAATATTCTATGCACTAGGGATAATACATATGATTATCTGTTTCATGTTTGAAATAATGTATCCTTTTCTATTCGTGCTTTTTTACATCGCCAGAGTATGTCTACGACTTGTTTAAAAAGGTTTGATAGGACCAACAGCTTATTAGTTGACTTCCGAACCACCCCAGTAAATAAAAAGCAAGTTCGTAATTAGTCACTTCAGGAATCAAACCCCGGACTGCTCGCACAATATGCAAAGGCTTTACCATTGAACTATCGCACCGATTTTATTTCTAATTCTCTGATTTGGGCTTTCAAGTTCATTTTTGTTGCATTTATTTATCAATAAAAATATTTATACAAAACAAGTTTCATTTTGCATATAATTTAGCAACATTTCACTTTTTTCATTAATAACCCCTATTCCATAGTTTTTAATGTGTTGTATAGTTTCATCATCTTTTTTGACTATCTTAGCAATAAGATCTCCAATGACTAGACAGAACTGTGTCGTTTTTAACTGATGGCTTTGAAAATTTCTTTGTATAACTGTTCTATACTTTTATCGTCAGAGGAGCTAGAAGGAGCATACACTTCAATAAGTTGGATTATTTCCTTATTGATTCAGGGAGAACCGCATTTTTTTTTAACGCGCAGTACTCAACAAGTAGAGGACTGGAAAAAAACCGGTATAGTCTGATTCAACTCCGCAAGCTACGCTAGCTATTTTAGTCATTGTGGCGCAGTGAGATGTGCAAAACTGTATATTTGTGTACGTTTATATACAATAAATATGTTAAAATTGGAGAATCTATTATTCTTTTGTCGATATTTTAATCCAAAAATAAACAAAACTGCTGATATTGGACCATGAATAATTTACATCAGTTGTATCAACGGTCCCAGCTTAGCCTTGAAGTGACGGTCTGTTGTGGTGTTGCTAAATTTGGCGTAATTGGCCGAGATTGCAACAGTGAATTGATCACCAACTTCCCGGTGCCAAAACTACAGAGACATAGATATTAGGAGTGTATAGTTTCAGCAGGATAAAGCCACGGCCCATATACAGCAAAAGCCTCCATGAGAGTTTAAAAAAAAAAATGGAAATAACTTGAAGCTTGGTATTGAGTTTATATTACTAGATGGTCCTGTAGTACAAAAAAAAATCAACGACAGATTTTTTGAATTAATGATGTCATTATTAAAAGCGATCAGATATATTGCCACAATAGACCTAACAGCTAATGATTTTTTTTGTGGAGTTTTTTGAAGTCCCGTCTATGAAAATAAGCTCCAAATATTCAATGAATTGAAAGATGCTATTTGCCATGAATTGCAGAAAATTAATCGGGAACTGTTAAAAAGATGTTATAAGCAACTTTGAACAACAAACAAACAATTTTGCATTTGAAAACAAAGTTGTCATTTAAGTAATGTTATTTTCCGCACTTTAGTTAAATAAAATAGCAAATTTGTAATTAACATTTTTACGTCAATAAATAAACAATTCATGTAAAATTAACCGAATACTTATTATTTCAAAACCATGCTGTTCCTTTGAATTACCTTGTATATGACTCTTCCAAAATTGTACACATGTTGGTAACCAATAGTTTACTCTTTTATTGATAAGAAAAGCAACTACGCTATTGTAAGCAATAATAACAAAACCTCCTTAGCTATCTAGCAGCGGACACCAACGTGCAACATAGGTTGACATTATTTTTTTTCAGGTACAAGGGCCAATATTTTAAGGCTTATACTTGTGATATTACCTCACAAGCTGCTTTGATTATATACCTGTAAGTTAATTACATAATTTATACTATCAAACCTGTTAATTGAGAGAATAGAGGCGCTGTAGATACTAACGAGGCCTAGTATCTGGTCCACCCACACTCTTATATTAAATGTAATTATAGTTGCATAGAGACAACAAATGCCATAATTTATTAAAAATGCTCTGGGGCTAGAACATGCAACAATTTATGCGACGGTATTTTGACTTAGGCATACTTATTGTGACATAAAAATTAAATTTAAATTAATTAAATAATACATATAAAATTATATAAATTAATTTTAAATTGCAAACAATAACAATTTATAAACATTTTTTTTTTATTTTAACCTAAACGTTTGGCGGTTTAAATATGAATCACCCTGTATATTATGTAGTATATTTAGTAAATTTTATTAAAATAAATGTGTTATTGTTATATTTCCCTATGATTCATAAGTAAAACAGATTTTATTGTGATAGATTTCTTAAATAAAATGTTGCCATAAAATAATTACAAACTAAAAACATGTGAATTTATTTATTTATTTTATATTTTAAATCTTTTTTTTTTAATGTTATATGTATATTAAAAAAAATATTTATTTTTAATATCCAGTATTTATCACAGTAATTACAAAATAGCAATTAGTAAGATTCTACATATTAAAATTTAATTAATATATTTCAAACTCAGTTCAATGACTCGTGTTAATTTATTGCTTTGCATGTAGACCTATTAGTATATTAAATGTAAACGTTATATATTGTTTGAAGCAGTTACGTTAAGTGTGGGCCTATTTAATAGCAAAAAAGCTATAGAATGATCGATTAGCCGGCATCAATTGACAGATCCAGCCGTCTTCGGTGGGATTTTTGCGGTTTACGAAGGGATGTTCTGGATGAAATATGAGGCCATTAGCAAATTACGCGCACCTAGTCCATCCTTTGGGACAACTACTCTCCAGAACTGCCTCTATATATACATTTAACCGTTATCCTGGGCTTGTCGTTGTCGGTCTTCTAGGTCAAGATGACCACAGAGCTATAAATTTTTAACACTGAAAGTCAATTCAATGGTATTGGCTCACCGTGTCCCATAAATCTTTTACGCCGAGACACTGCTTTGAACTTGTTGCAATTTATTCGTTTTATACGTAAAATTATAAGTTTAATTTGTCACTATATCGGCCGCTATAAATTCGTAACCGTTGAAAGGGAACCAATTCACCTACATTCCCCACAAATAAGACAACTTAAATAATGAGGAAGAACGAAGTGATCTATCTGCAGCAATAATTTATTTTCTTTACTCTAGTGAAAAAAACATAGCTCTTAATTAAACGGCACGTAACCAATAATTTCCACAAATTTATGACAAATTAATTTGTGTTTTTAATTAAATTAACGTATATATTTTTAAATATGGAACAATAAACATAAATCTATCCTAATAAATTAGATTCTTCCAATAAATTTTACCCTCGCCCTAAATTTTTTGAATAAATGTAATTTGCAATATAATCAGTGACATTTTCATTGTCTCTCGTATTGCCGTTGTAAAACTCGAAAATCACTACGACTCATTATACGAGTCTCCCAGTCCTTGATTTATGGCCCTAAATTAAATGTTTATGCCGTATTCGTTCATCTCATATAAAAAGCGCACAAGAAGCGACTATTCTAGACTATGCTAATCCGTCGTCACACCACATTTGGCCCTGTCAGTGGCTAACGAAATAAAAGCAAGAATAATTTCGGCGCTACATCAACGTTTATGGACATACGAAGGGGGCATTGTGTGCCGAGGGAAATGATGGCACATATTTCCCAATAGATAAATGCAGTCAGTGGTTAGATCCGGTAGCATTTTATTACTTTCGATGGGGTGTCGGTTTCAGAAACTATCAGTTTTCTGACCACAGAATACACTAACGCTTGGACGGCTGAGAATATTATGTAACCGGCGCATTCACCAAAACTTACACATTAACTTAACTAACTTTATACTAAAAATACCATTATAACTGCACTAAAAGCTGTTATATTTTAAATTAAAAAGTTAGTGTTAACTTTAAAGCTAAAAGTAATCATGTTTATTACTTAAACCTGCAAAATCTAAAACATTCCGTGACTTATGTATTTATTTAAGTATGTAGATGTTGTTTATTTATTTATTTATATAGGTCTACAAATTATTGTACCAATATAAAGTAATGCAATATGAACTAGAATTTTAATGATAAAACTCGACATGATAGCGAGGTAATAAATTGTAATTTATTACATATTGCTTTTTAATTTTCTATAAATCGCAAATGAGCTAACGATTCATTCAAATTGGGGAACGCTACATTGTATTACATTGAAATTGCATTATATGCTGGACTTTATCTACTGACAAAATAAATTCTATAGTATTTTATACGGTGGTTATCGGTCATCTCGAATATTTTATATCAGAACCCAGGTCTTTCTTCCTCAAAGGGAGTAATCAAGTGTTAAGGGTGATCCCTCAATGTCTCGCAATCCTTCACACACACCCTCTTACATCTTTCTTAACTATTTCATGAATGTCCTCGTTCTCGCTACGCCTTTTTATTATTATCCCCCTTGCATAGATTGAAAGTCAATAATAGAGGGAGGACATGTACGTTTCCATCGACATTCTTCCTCCAGCCAATTTACGCTTATTATCGTCGACGTTTAAGCGATATTTAAATTGGATTTGTACCCTTCTCCGGTAATGATTACAATGTGCGCTAATATTGCGTTAAAGTTTTACTAATGAAATCATAGATATTTCATTTTGTAATTTTAAACTATTAATTAACACTACCAAAGTGTTCTACAATTGCAACGTGTTAAATTGACTTGCAGATTGTTAACGGCTGCGCTTCAACGATAAACAAAGTTATGGCACTAACTATTTTATCTATGTAACCATTAATTAGAATACAAATACAAATATTTCAATCAAGATTTTAAATTAAAACATAAAAAGATGTATAAATTATCCACTACATAAAAGAAGTTAATAACTGGTTGCTAGGTAAGTTACAGTTCTCTCAGAACGGCAACTCTCGCTTCAACCTTAGTAAACTTATTGTTGCATTTAAAATAAAGTAGCATTGTTATTAATTACATTGAATAATTAATAATAAACTTTGCCAAAAAACAAAGAAAAAATTAAACAAAAATTAGCAAAAACCTTTGTGTGTTGAAAAGTTAAATTTGATTAAAAATTTGAAAAAAAGTAACAATTTTTTTAATTTTAACTTTTTTTCCATTCCCTAACCCTACCCCCGGAAAAAAAACCATTATGTCTGCAGAGGTTTGCCAAGTTTGTTAGTATTATGCCCTTATTAAGTCTTGCATATATTCAATAGGCTAAATATCCGGAAATCTAACTGGATATTGCTACAGGGTAAAGTGAGCATCCTCATTTTTTTTTAGAAAGTCCTCCCAGTATGCGGAAATTTGTTTGTGCGGTTTAATGCATCTCATCAACATAATGCCGGGTAATTAAACTTGCTTAAATAAAGATCATAATATAATGTCTACAGCTCAGTGCACATGCCTTGAAATTGAAAACAATATATACCAGATCATGCATCCCCAAACAGAACTTTAATATGTTGCACCATTCAACGTTCCAATCTAATCAAAACTTCTAGTACTCCAAACGCTGCTGTCAATGCTAATCTGTAAATAGTAGCACAAGATATGGTCTTATCATCATCATCATCCAGCCCATTTGTCTTCTTTTAAACATAGGCCTCCTTTATAGCACTCTTTTTCCATTTGTGTTCTGTTAAACTCTGAGCATCAATTTGTTAGGGTTAAGGTTTTTGCTCCATATGTAAGAACAAGTAAAATACATTGCTGAGTTTTCCATAAGCTGCCCAAGCATGGTTGATTCTTTTGTGTAGTTCACATGTTTGGTTATTCTGATTTTATGACCAAGGTATATGTAGTAGACTACTAAAGATCCACATTTGCGTTTTCTATATTAAAATGTTCACTCGGTACCAAATTGATCATTATTTTTGTTTTTAAAAAATTGATTTCAAAACGAGCATATATGAAGTTTTTTTAGCATCTACTTTAGCTCTCCTAGCTTGTCAGCTATGAGGACTATGTCGTCCGCAAAACAGATATGGTTAAGATCTATGGTAATGCATCTTGTGTCCCAATTGAGTTTCTTGCCGGCATACTCCAAAACAGTTTTAGAGATATAGAGTCTCCCTGTTTCCTCTTCTTTCACAATTAATGGGGTTAGCCTTTTCATGTATTCCACTAATATTGTAACTTGTTGGTAGATAATAAATTAGTTTTGAGTATCTGTAATATATAATCTCATAACCTTCATGATGACATTTAACTCAACTATGTCGCAAGCTTTATAGAAGTCCATAAATGCAAGAGCCAATGATTTATTAATTATTATTAATTTCTCTACTAGAACCTTGATGCTGGTTGTTTGTTCCAAATTCCAAGCAAAATCTGGCTTGTTCGTTTGGATGGTATCCTGTTTCTTTTCTAATTTTAATATTATTATTCTTGTAAACAATTTGAAAAGATGACTCAAAAGTGATATGAGTCAGAAATTCTGCAAGTCTAAAATTATGCTATTGAGCAGGCAAATGTTAATTAATGTTTTCTCTATCAAAAACGTGCCCTCTGCTTCTATTGCTTCTTTGACTATATTGTCTTCTCCAGGTTTTTTTGTTTTTGACAGAGTAAGCAGGATTTTCCAATAGTGATATCTGGTTGCTTCTTAGATTCTTGGTATATAATAAATGTTGACGTTGGTGCATTTGGGTCCAGATCTACTACGTGACAACTTTTATATAGTTCATGATAGAATTTTTCTACGGTGTGTAGTATTTCCTCTCATGTTCCCATGCATGTTTTTTAGTTTTATTATTTTTAACTTTTTTTCATTAAGCTTATTGCGTAATATTTTCTCTTCTTTTGTTTTATTATTTGCTGGATTTTTTTGTTGTGTTAACTTCTGATATCTTGCTCCATAGTTTTAGAGATTTCCTTGCTTACTTATTTTAGTTCTTCTTTGGTTTTATTTAGATTGTTTTTTATTTGGCTTTGTTTAGTTATCAAGTTTTTTTGCATTATGACCAATTCTGTCTTCATTTTTGGATTTTAGTAGGTATCTTAACTTTTTTAAAGAATTTTGTCATTTAGACCTTCTATGTGTGTGTCTCAATGAATTTTATTTCTTAATGTAATAGCAACATTTTTTTCAAATTTATCGATGTCCATTTAGGTTGACCATGCTCGGCTAATCGTTGTCTTTGTAAACTTTTACATTTCTTTCTGCAGGTCTATTTGAATTGTGTTTCTCACCATTTTGTGGTTGCTTCCCGTTCTGCAGCTGTTGAGCACTGTTGCTTTTTTACTATTTTCTTATTATTTGAGATTATAAAGACAATTTTGTTACAAGTTTTACCGTCTGGGATTTTTCAAATCCATTTTTCAAATCCATTTTTTATTTTAATTTTTGTAAAAAAAAAAATTATTCATTTGATAAAGATTGTTTTCAAGGAGAAATTCCAGCATTATTTTACCAAACGAGGAACGAGAAAGAAATCTCTGATCCAAATTTTTCCAGAGATGTTTTCGATTCATTTGTTTTAAGATAGCAACTATGGTAATCTGAGTTTTTATATTACTCAGCACTTGCATTGATGTAAAATATGTCTACTTTTTTGTTCGTGAGAAATGACGTCGGTGCATATGCTTAACTATACTTTAACTTAATGCTAAAGAGCACTAATCTTGTTAAAAATTTTCTGGCTGATAAAATATTAGTACTCAATGGTCTGTAGATCAGAAAAAAAGAAGAAGTTTGCATCTGATTTGTCGGTTTTTCAAGTATAGTAAAAAAGGTGTCCTAATTTTATTTTTAATACATGTTCTCGCCGTGCCTCTTAACTTCGCTAAAGCGAATGACGTGATATAATCATAATAAAGATGATAAAATAACATTTCTTTAATTTTTATTGTTATGATTATACCGCCATGATTAGGTTTCCAGAACCTCGTTATTATCCAGCAGCGGGCACCGCGTGCAAGAAAAGTTGTCATTTGGGTCGGTCTTATTTGTTACTCCTTACCCGCCTGTGATCTGTATGTTCAAAAGATTTGATTTGGCAGAAAATTGCAATTTATTTGGTACTTGTAAAACAATATCTTAAAGCCATAAGCAATAGTGACGATCTTGAGCATTATTTCTTTATCTTTGCCCTCTCCTGCAACGTCTTGTCCTTCTCTAGTTTAGGCCTAATTACTGTAGATTGGTTTTCGTTAAGGCAATTTGCAATTTCTTCATTATGAAAAATGACCTTTACGTAGGCCAACAATTTTGCTTCTATTGTATTTGCTAATTTTCACGTATACCAAATGTTATAGGTAAATTATAAACATTTTTTTTTTTAATAGAGCGGTGAAATAAGTGAGAGAAAAAGTGGGGAAAAAGTCAATATGAAGAGTTAAGTAGAAAGCTTGTGTCCCCATTCGTTCAGTCGCAAACATGCTTTGATCAAGGGAGCAGTGCGTTTTTGCCAAACCGACCTGCTTGGTTCATTTAAAAAAAAATTTACAATGCCATGTTTTTGATCACAAAATAATTTTATTGCGGGTAGATGCCTTTAGAAAAACAATAAATGTGTCAAAAAGAAAGAAAGAGCCGTTACAACAAACAAGTTTGTTTGTCTTTGCAGATCTCTTAAATGCTATGCACGTAAACATGCAGTTGTTCTTAACATGTCAAGGCGTTTTGTTTATCAAAATCTTTACAATAAACTTTTTTTAAAAAGTTGGTTAACACCTCACCCAACGACGCACTTGCATTCTTTGTTGACAAAGCACATTTTCATCTTGAGTTAACAAATAAAATAAATGGTATTGGAATAAAACAGAAAAATTTCATGAGAAACCTTTTTATTCGGATTGTGTTACTGGATAGTATGACAAAACGGTCATGCTGTAACAATTTTTTTTTTGTTTGTTTTTGTTTTCAAAGATACAATATAATCAATGAGTAGATGACCAAGTATTTTATAAATTAGTAAAAACCTTTCCAGGACGTCTGATCTCCTTCAGAAAAAACGCAAACTAATCTACATGCGTGCCTAATTTAGCATCTGTAAATATTTTCTGTTAGAATTATCTTAAATCCCTGGTTTATAAAAATCGTCCACAGACCCTGGATACAACATTTAAATTAAAATTGCCAATACCGGTCAGCATGTTTAAATGATTGACCCAAAACTTTGTAACAACCTATTTGATGTTAACGCTAGATAATTGCGAGTTTAGTCGCCCCGTCCTGTTGTGGTGCCAAGTAGTATTGTTATGAAAAACTATTAAATCCTATCACATCTACGAGAATATCAGTGAATCTTTCTCTCTAGAAAAATATTGACACGTACAGCGCCGTTTTTAAATTAAAATTGGTTCTTGTAGGACAAAACGCCACCACCACACCAACTCAATATCCAAACGATAAGATTTTAGTCATCATTTTTTTTATATGTTGAACTACATACAATATTCTATGTCTTCATGATTTTAGATAAAGATTTGAAGTTATATTTAACGAGTAAAAAATTAACAAAGAACTAATTAAAAACTTTTTTTTTTTAATTAATTGCAAAGGAACAATTTATTGCATCAAATTTCTACAAATTTGAGGACACAGATTGGACTTTCTTCTACAATGTGTAAAAATTTTATTCAATTATATTCAGGCGTTTTCTTGCTGAGTTGGATGCTGTGAACCCTTATAATAGCGCAACTATTCTCTCCCCTTAATTTAAATTTGCCGCAAAACTTGGTTTGGTAAAAACCATCCCCACTCCAACAGTTTTCCTGAGAGGACATTTGAGAGAACGCTTCGAGCGATAGGCATAGCAATATATAGTAAACCACATGTTTAGGATATAAATGAATAAAGTGTTAATTGGTAAAAAAAGAGTTTTTTTTATTTGCCCCTATTAAATAAAGTGGCGTCCATAAGAAAAACTTACCAGATTCCATCATCAAACAAGCCATTGATAACCCCCCGAAGAAGCTGCACGTGGCTAAGTAATCCCAGCGCATCGCAACTTCCAAGTTCAACTGAATCATTGTATTAATAATGTAATGGAACATTTGAAAATAATCTTTTTAAAACAGTGTAAAGTAAAATCTTCCATGAAATAAAAATAAGTTTAAAACTCTTTTCAAACGTGTGAATTTTTGTAAAAAAAAATCCCACGCCCTACCTACCACATATAATTATATAAAATATTATGCTGCACACTTTGTGACGCAGATTCTAATGTTATAAGAAATTGCCTTGTATTAATAAAATTGACCGTTTTCAATTTTTAATAAGTGCTAATAACTGCAACATCCACTAATAACATAAAATCCAAATGGTACTAGACAATCGTCGAATTAAAGTGAGACAGATAGCAGGAGATGTAAGCTTAAAAACATTTTTGTCATATACATATTGACGGAATAATTAGGCATAACAAAAGCTAAAACTTTTTGCATCATTTTATCACTATCAATAAAATTTGAGTCAAAGAATTGGTCAAAACAGTAAAAATAAAAAAGGCAAAGTAGGTTTCTCGACCAAGAAGGTAAAGGCAACTGTTTTTTAGAAAATTCAGGAAATTTTGCTCATTCACTATTTAGAAAAACGTAAAACAATAACGGGATCGTACTACGCATTGCTATATTAAATCATTTTAAGGCAATAATTGCTAAAAAAATTTCATTTGGAATAGAAGAAAATATTATTCAATTAAGTTAGCGCACCAATTTACATTTTGTACGGGTTAAAAGAATTAAAGCATTACTGGAAAAAGTGAATCAACTTGAAACAGATTTAACAGTTTTTATAGTAGGTTCAAAATATTTCAGACTGCCCTTGTATAGTATTATAATCACAAGCTGTTCCAAACTCCCACCACACCGTATGGGGAAGAAAAAACACATATAACAGGGTTAAGCTTTTACGCAATTTTATAAACAATACTATTCTAAAAATATTAAACCAAGGCGTTGAACCAACGTTTGTTACACCTTGCAGCCAGATCCTAATAGATAATACACTGGTGAGTATAGGTACTCTAAGCAAAATGCAAGACTAGCATAGATACGTCGGTTTCAATGTCTGATCACAGAGTGATAAAATTTAACTTAAGAGTATACACACAAAATAAACATAGGTCCTTCCAAACCCGAAGTTGCCTTTTGAGACAACATATCACAGAGTTTAAGTACTCATAGAGTTTTATGTAAACCCAAAACAAATCCGGGCTGTATACTAATCCTAAAACGGCCGACTACTTCTTGTGAAAGAACATGCAAATCATAATCTGTTAAAATATATGCAAAATAAAAAGTATTTGGTAATGTCAGACATGTCAGATTTAAGTATGCAGAATCCTAAAATAATTGATCAAATTTTAAAATTTTGTTAAAGATGTTTTAAGAATCAATAAACTTTATAATAAACATATTCCTAAAACGACTTCCATCGAACTTACAGCTCAAATAATATGTTTTCAAAAATGGTAATGGAAATGAGAGTTTTAATAAGTGTACTTTTATACTAATCCAATTAATGCAGTACAAGATTTACATTTTTTTTTTTCATTCTTACAACATGTTTTCCAACTATTTCAGGACTAGTCTATATATACATATGTATATAGTTCCAAATTCACAGCTTGGTATGCAAAAAACTGTGTTTCAATGTGGTTTACAAAACATTAGATAGACAAAAATGTTTGTGTGCACTAAAAAGAGTATTATAGATCTTTAACTGTTCTTAAAAAAATTGAAAAGACTGTCTTGAACGCTAAGGTGAGGCAAAAGGGGCTTTTTTAATATTAGGCGCGTTTAGGGAACACTTACAGCGCAATTGGATTACTGTCAGAAGTGAAAAATATACTGAATACAAGTAAGCATTCACATGTAGACACAAATTCAAGTTAACCTACATTCAATAGGCGCCAACATTTAAATTTTATTTTAATTTAAATCTGTTTTTGATATTTACCTTCTCCAGTTGACCACTAACATTGGATAGATTTCATCAAGTTGAATTTATTGAATATTATAAAATAGTCATAAATTCTATGTTTTTCTTTACTTGTGTCATGTGGTTAATTGACTAGTGTGTCAATTTAATTTATCGCAATAAAAATAATTTTATTATACTGGACGCATTTATACAATTTAACTTTATACAATTATTTTATAAATTATTAGGGTTATTCAAAACACAACCCGATCGATTCCTAACAATACGACGCATAACGGAAAGGGACATTAATACTAAAAAGAGGGTTAAGCTTTATGCAAACGTAAAAGCCATATCAGACACCCCATCAATATCCCGCGCAGTTATATGCGATTATGTGCGCCATGTAATGTGTAATCATGATGCATGTGTTCGCCAACTGTTCAATATATATGTTGTATTATATTATAGAGGTGCATGCCACTTGGACATGCTGCTAGTCCGGCACGTAAATTACGAAACCACGATCATTTCAATTAACGAGAATACACATCAATGAAATTGCATCCAAACTAACCGATCCATAACCACCTCTAACGCAAATCCATTTCGATATTGAGGTAATGCATATTTAAATTACTGTAGGCATATTAATATGAAACATAATATTATATTAACGCAGACTATTCTATAGGGATAAGACAATGTCTTTTTTAAGAATGCAAAGGCAAACATTGAGTGAGATGTAGGTTGCGATGATACCATTTGAAGCAGCATTAATAAAAGTAAATAACATTGATACATTTTATATGTAGGCTAGTGAATTTTTAAGGTATCCATTCTACGTGGAGAGCCAGTGTATTTTAATCATTGGGGTATCGTCGACGGCCATTCTTCATATATTATACAACACTGGGGGCAATTTGCAGGCATCCAAACGTGGCGTATTATGTATCAAAATAAACTATCCACTTGGGCAACGTTTCAGTACCACACCGCCACAACATTACCACTCTATCGGTCATATAATATTTATTATTGTGATGAAAATATCGCGCGCGCGATGTGGTACAGATCGAGGGTAGTGGTGGTGAGCTTATCTCTAATAACTACCTACTTGCATTGGCGTGTCGTGTATAAACACACAGCGTCCGTTTTATCAATCGCCAACCACGGGGCATGTTTACTCTATAAATCGAAATACCGCGACATGAGCTGATACTGTTTTACCGCATTATGATATAACGTACTTTATGTTGACAGTAGAGATTTTTTTTTGGTTGGTAAATGTTTACCGATGAAACTTTAATACGGGCACTCGTATTATGTCAAGGAAAGGCTTTCAGGCACTCTATATCATTTCCACAATATTGTAATGACTTTCTTCCATTTGTAATGCACCATCACGGTCAAATTATATGTGTATGTAGGATACATACTTTTATCTCTAATGCTATAATAAAATAAATTGTTTGGTATACAAGCAAATATTGCTTTAAATCATTTTATTATTCAATTCTAGATTCCATAAATTAAATTTACTTTTTATATGAAATATTTATTTAGTGCGCCAGGCAATTCTCAGAAAATATAAATTCTAGAAAAAGCAAATTTAATAAGAAAGTATATTAATATAATATGTCGAGATGACAATATTTACCATTGTGTTCGTTCTAGTTTAGTTTATGAATTTGATAAGAAAATATATAAAATGTAAACACTATTTATTAGGTAAATATGTAATTAGAAAATGTGTTCCGGATTTATACAATTCTGTTTAAATAAATAATAAGCAATTTATGTACTTACAAGTCTAACATTAGCAAAAGAACGTAGTTTTAATTTGTAAAAAAAATAAATAAATATTTAAACAAAAACTTTTAATCTCAAAATAATTGATTTTAAGTTGCAAACCTACAAACCTGCAAATACAACGCTTTAATCCAAACTTCCAAAAACGTGATGTAAGATGGCTGATATAGGATAGTCAATAGAATCTTTATATAAGCAAATTGTTTCTCGTTGTGCCTTATCCGTTGCGGACGTTGGCAATCATCATAGTAATTCTGACTTTATTAGCAGCTTGTCGAAAAAATTCAATGGATGTGAGACCGAACCATTGACGTAGGTTTTTGAGCCACGAGTGTCTTCTTCGGCCTGGCCCTCTTTCACCATCCACTTTGCCTTGTAGTATCAGCTGTACGATTCGGTATTTGCTATTTCTATAACGTGACCGAAGTATTGAAGCTTCCGCTGTTTAACTGTTATTGATACTTCCTTTAGCTTTTTCATTCTTCTGAGCACTTTCTCGTTGGTTATGTGCTGTGTGTATGATATTCGTAAGATACGGCGGTAAATCCACATGTCAAAGGCGTCTAACTTCTTCATTGATGCATCTGTTATTCTGCTGTATATCTGCTGCGTATTTCAACTGCATGGTCCCATTTTTCGTTTATGACTGTTCCTAGGTATAAATATTTTTCTACACGTTCTATTGGCTCGTTGTTGATACTAAGTACCCCTGGTGCTGAATTGTTTTTACTTATAGACATATACTTGGTTTTGCTTATGTTTAGATTAAGACCTTACTTCATAAATACGGTTCTTAACTACCTGCAAACCCTTCAAACTGCTGGCAAGTATAGCGCTATCATCTGCGTATCTTACATCTTTTATCATTTCTCCGTTCATTTTAATCCCCTCATTTAGTCTTTCGAGTGCTTTTCCAAATATTTGTTCCGAGTAAATGTTGAACAGAGTAGGAGAGAGCGCACAACTCTGACGTACGCCTCTTTGTATGTTTATTTCTTCTGTTGTACTGCCTTCAATCTTTACAACTGCAAATTGTTTATAGAACGTAATCAGAGATTTGTCATTCACGGTAAGCATACGGTAAAACATTTGTGCAATATTTTAGATTAGATTGTTGTTTCTGCCTAAAACCTTACGCTTTTTATATAGAGGTGGAATTTAGTCTTTCTAAATGTCTAATATTTTATTGATGTGTGTGAAAGCCTACATTTAGTCATGCTGTAGACGTATTTTGTAAAAATTCTACTTCACTCCATTGCGACACTAAAAAATGTAAATGTACGTACAAAACAGTTATGTGAAAAGAGCCTAAAGGCGTTTATTAATGGTCCGATCCAAACGTCCAAATTCAAGATCCAAAATAACAAATGATGTAGCAGTCTTTACAGGTTTTATATAATGTCGTTTGTCCATCATTCAATTTTGTAGTTTTGCTGTCTAAATGTGCCTCTAGACGATCAATATTATCATAGGTAGGTATCATAGTTTTACTAAAATGTATTAAATGTCCTGCATTTCCACTCACAGCATGATACATATAACCATGTACTTTGACTAAAACGACGGAAAATTTGTATTTACATAATCAAACAATAAAAAACTTTGTTACAGTATGCATATGGCAAAATAGTAATATTGTAATTGAGCAAAGTTGCCAAGCAATTTTGCTTCTTTTTACGTTTTTTACTAAATTGCTTAGCAACTTTATTTATAAATAATATTGCTATCAAGCAATACGCAAAGAGAAAAATATGTGTGTTTTTTTTGAGAATGTAATTATTTAATATATTTTTACACATATTTATACATACTTAGTGAACAATAAGGTTTTCCAATAAAAATTCCATTTTTAATTGTTCGGCATTTTTGATCTGTTTAGTGGTTTTGGTCGGTATGAATTATCTTCTCAAAAAAACCATAGAAATAATTGAGCAAAACGGTAAAGTTACTGATGTAAAGTTGCCAATTCAAACTAATACTATCAGGTTATCCCAAAACATTGCCGCTATTGCTAACAGTGTCGCAAAAAACAGATGTGTCTATACCAAAACGTTTACAGCAATTAAGGATCTCATAGTTCAGCCTATATTGTATACTGCATAAAAACCTTAGTCTGCATGCTTATAAAGTGCAGCTGACGCATATAGTGAAGCCGCCTGATCATAAACAACGCCAAACTTTTGTTTCTTTGGTGCTGGAAATGCAGGCACTTTTTTAGAAAAACCATCTTTAAGAACCCATTTCAATCTTAATGGGTTTGTCAATCAACAGAACCGCAGCTGGGGTTTTAAAAACCTTATAACAATAGTCAAAAAATCTCTTTATCCACATCAAGTTACTGTTTTTGTTTTTGAGTCGGCGGAGACATAGTATCTTACTTTTTAGAACAACAAAAGTGCTGAAATTACAGTGAATGACAACCGCTAAAACTGACTTTTTTTGGTCTATAATGGACAATTTGAGCATAGACATGTTTAATTTCTAGCAGGATGGCACTTCAAGCCACACTTAGTCCTGTGTCACACTATGCATTAGAAACGGTCCGGTGAAAACGCATCCGTTTTGAAGGATGCCAACCAAACATGGTTTTAGGTAGCGTCCGGTTAATCCGTTAAGAACGCACATATGTGTCGCCACTTATTTAAAACCTTGATTAGTCGGCATCCCTTCAAACGGATGCGTTTTCACCGGACCGTTTTTAACGCATAGTGTGACACCAGACTTAGTCATGAAACAATTGCAGTGCTGCACCAGAAATTTCTTGTGTGCATTATTTTGCTAAACTCGGACATAAACTGGCCAACCAGATCTTGCAATTTAACTTTCCTAAACTTTTTTCTTTGGGACTACGTGAAGCCCATAAAAATAATATTTGAGCTGTTATTCGCCAGATGGAGCCTAGAAAAAATGTTTTGCAACACTTCCTCAAAAAATGCTTCAAATAGAGTCAAAATGAGCATTTACTGGATATCATTTTCTATTTAAATCTTCTTGGAAAACCTTATAGAAACAAATTAAAAATATGCTTGTTCTATTGAGCTTAGTGATGCAGAGCGTAGCGTTTTTCCGAAATGGATCCGTTACCTCATATACGCATCCAAACATACTATACACATTTCTTCTCTGTGGCGTGTGGCTTACTCCTTAATTGCCCACTACGGGAATGGCGTGACTAGATATACAACATGTTTTTATTTCATATATATACAAATTAAAAAATAAAAGTTCAACTCAATAGCTGTTCTTTCACTTAACCCATAAATTTACAAAAATTTTAGTCATTTAAAATATAAAATATACCGTTTTCCTATGATCCAGGTTTGTCACCAACTAATGTATTGTTATTTTACATTATATTACACATAAAACTTTCCAATACTTCTGATTTTACCTTCTTAAATATTTGTCATTGTGACTAAATACCACATTAACTTTTTGTCAGCTTTTTGGTATATATAAAAATGTTAATACAACAAGCCTTTCCTGTATTATGATGGGATAGATCACGTCTTTTCCTAGTGACTTGACTCCCCATTCAAAAATGCAATGATAAAATATTTTCGGTACAATATTTGCTTAGCGCCTTTTGGAGACAAAAACATGTGGGTTTGTTCTAAATGCCCTTAGATTATCTCCTCTAGAAATCTCGTTTGTTTTTTATTGCATTATTATATGCTGTACAGCTGGTTCTGTATGAGGCCGTCACCTTTTCTTTTGTCATTGTTGAACAGCTTTTTAATGCTTGCCCTTGCTTTGTCGAGCTCTCTATTACATCGAGTAAGTTTATTTAATTTTGTACTTAAGAAAAGCGTTTAGCAATAGCAATAAACACGTTGTATGAGTCGTTTAAAAGCAAAATAGAAATAATTTATTTGCGGTTAATGCATGCTACGACATTGCTTGCAGAGAGTTTAAGCTGGCCATGCAAAGACAGCAATTAAAAAAAAAAAAAATGTGATATTTAGGAATTACTTAATATTTCACAACATAAAAACCTTTGAATTTCAACGAGTGAATCCAAACTTGCTGAAACTATCACATTGAAAACTAAATTTAAGCAGTCTGTAAACATTGATTTTGAATGTTTGTGGCTTATAAGTCTTGGGAAATACTGAATTTAGAATTTTATTCCATGTGTCAATAGTACGGTTAAAGAAATCTCTTTTAAAATGTTTGGTCCTACATCTCTGAACTGTCAGTGAATATTTGTTAGAATTTCTAGCAAGTTTTGTACTAAAGAGTGGGCTATCTAATTTTTAGAGTTTGAATCGGCTATAAATAAAAATTTAATAATTTTTTTTTTCAAAATGATGAATTTATTAAAAAGATTGAACATTTTCATTTAAGAATGAAACACAACGTTATTCAAAAAATTGATGGTACCGTTAAACCAAATTTTTTAAAATGAAAATTTGTTTAACATGGCACAACAGTAACGTTTGAAGAAATATGACCCAATAATGCCACCGGATAAAAAAACACACAGTTGCTCCTTGTGGATGCATAAGCTATATAATAGTCATGTGTGGATTCTCTGATCCCCAAATGCAATAATTTTGATTATTGACATAGCCTCCGAGATAAAAACGAGCAAACTGAAAACGCATCGGATAGTCATGAGACTTTATTTCTTAAATTAATTAAACTTTGTAAGCCATAAAACCGAGGTTTTTATGCAAATTTCTCCTCAGAAAAATGCCAGAAATGTTCAGTTTCTGAGAACGACGACGAGTTGATGTTGATGTTGATGCACGTTCACGTACACTTTGAGCAACAGCATTAATTTTTTTGACTAAGCGCACTGGACGAGAACGTGAACGTATTGTTTTATCCACTAATGATCCAGTTTTGCAAACTTGCTTTATAAATTGGTCCACAAACTGCGTTGAAGGCACTTCTTTTCTATCAAATTTGTTTCGTAAATTTCTTACCGTTTGAGTAGAAGACTCACCCCTTTGGAAGTAAGTTTTCATTATTTCCCAAATTTGTTCAAGTGTAAAGCGTTACATTTCGTAAATGTCAAACACAAAACTAAATTTCTGTCCACTCATAATGTCATACTTTTGAAAAACAAAATAAACGGTAGTTCAAATTCCAAACGTTACATGGCCCATCCTTTACGGTATTTAAATATTTGTTTAGTTGGCAAAATGTCTTGTATTTTGTTGAAACAATGTTCATTAAAATATCTATAGAAAATGCAAAGATCTACAACATTGCGGCTGTGTTGTGAAGTATCTAAGTCAATGGTCAATTTTGAATTGACAATGATCCGAATAGCTCGTTTCTGAAAAGAGTTTATAAGAAATAGTGTAGTTTCTATTGTTGCTCCCCATACTTGGGAACAATATTCAATACGATGACTAATATAAGTTTTATATACATGCAAAAGTTGAACAGAAGTAAAAAACTAAAGATTTTTTGTGTAGTCGGCGCAAAAAATGTACTCAATAAAATAATTGTGTTATGTTATAAATGCTGTTGCCCACATTTTATGAGTAAATTATAAAAAAAAAACTAAAACAAGTTCTTAAATTTTCAATCTACAATAAAAATGATAATTTGTAAATTTTACACTTTCTTAAAATCTCATCTATAATTATTTACATAATTTAATATACAGGGTGAGTCGGGAGAAACAGACTAAACTCCAGGAATGTATTATACACGTAAAAATAATGTAAAAAACTTAAATGTTGTTATCCAATTTTCATTTGTTTTCAAGTTATAGCGTAATTAAAAATGTTTATCTAGTATTCCACAAAAAGTTTTCTGAGCGTTGGATTGGTTGCGGTAGTCCTATTAGTTGGTCTCCAATATCTTCAGATCTCTTAGCACTAAATTATTGTTTATGGGGTTGGTTTTAAGATGAAGTGTACACTGTAAAAGTATGCACTCGGCATGCACTATTTCAACGCATTAGAAATGTTGCAGCCGATCTTAAACAAAGATATAACTCAATCAGGAAAGCAACAAACGCCTTTTGTAGACAAAGCAGAAAATATTTAGAGGTAAATGACAATGATGAAAGGTATTTTTGAACATTTATTATAAAAAGGTTATGATTACCAGAACGTTAATGTAGACATTTTATTCATTTTTAATTACGCTATAACTTAAAAATAAATGAAAATCGGAACAACCTTTCGACTCACTCTGTATAATTATAGATCGTGTCACACGGCTATAATGATAATGTTGACAATATTGTTTGAGTACAGTCTTGTGTTTACAATAAATGAAAACTTGTGTTGCGATGCATTGGTGGCATGTAAACAGTTTCTAGTTTTGGTTTGCAACAAAGAGCTATAGCTAATACATATGCAAGTACGTTGATTTTCAAATAGCCCACGTATGTCAATCAGCTTATGTTATTTACTGTCACTAAACATTATATGTTTGTACCAACACAAACAACCAATCCGTGCACACAATGAACAATTGTCATACTAGACGTTTTATACACAGTAATTTGTTTGTACTCGTATGCGTAGTTTGAACGGTTTTACAAACCATCCAAATAATGGTTAGAACAGTCTTAATGTAAACAGTTAATATGCAAATTGTTATAAAAATCTTCAATATTAATCTATTTTTGTAAATGGATTAATATTATTTTGATAAATACTTTAAATTGCAAATATTCAGTAATGATTTATTAATTCTATTTTCAAAGTGATAAATATATTAATTATTATAATGTAATACTATTGTGAAACTAGTATTTTTATGGATTAAATTTAATAAATCATCCCATTGTGCAATGGTTTTTAAATATTTACCTGACATTTACAAATATCCCCAATTCATCTATTTAATTAATACTATGAATGTAATTCAATTTGGTGGAGCTTTGTAGCCTAGCTTTTTTATGTATGCGTAGCAAATTGGTAGGAATGATGAAATTAATAGACCTTATTACTTAAAAAAACTACACGATTTTTTTCATTGGGCTTTTGCTAAGGTCGGCGAACCATACAAGAGAGAAGTGGCAAAGATGCTTCGGCCAGAAAGTAACCAGCAAGGAAAGACATCAAGCTAATGGTGGCAATCGGCGTAGATCTGCAACCACGTCTCATCTGCGTGTTTTTGTGCGTTCTGCGTATACATCTCTTAGTCCACAAACACATCGCTAATGGCGACCGGCAGGAAATTAGCTGCAAACTCTACCATAAAGCAGTCAGCGAATGCAATTACTCCGTTGTAGTTTACGTCGATATGTGAACGCTCTGGCTCTCTTGGACGCTGTTATAGGATCTCCCTTAATTTATGATGCGTAAAGGTGCACATATGCAAGGCTACACACACCAATAATGAAAAAACTAGATACTATATTACATTTATATAAAATTCTATAAATCAACTATATTTATAATCATAACAAAATAAAC
Source organism: Tachinus rufipes (assembly GCA_963932245.1). NCBI lineage: Eukaryota > Metazoa > Arthropoda > Insecta > Coleoptera > Staphylinidae > Tachinus > Tachinus rufipes. Next base: position 93,754,983 of record OZ010743.1, read on the forward strand.
TTGTTAAATATAAATTTTATAACATGTTATCAAGCTTTCATTTCCAGTTGCATTTGAAGCAATTTCTGTTTTTGACACAAAAAAAGCAACTGATAGAATAGCTTACAACTGGCATAATAACCTTTAAGCGTCTGTTTAAAATATATCTTTCTAAAGAAATGACATTAAAATTTGAGGGCTTTGAAATGATAACAAACTTATTTCTGCTGAAAGTTGTTATAACGATTTTATATAATACAAGCAAACAGCATGCTATGCTGCCGGCACATATTTGCAATAGCGGAGGAAACGAGATGTCCAATTTATATGAACATGAATTCTAGTCAATAAGCAATGATGATTGTGAACAAATATGTTCAAATGACATAATTTACGCAGAAGTAATTATCTGCATAACTGTGAGAGGTTGTGAAGCGAACGTTGACTGTCGATTACCACACTCGGTGGTCAGCAATCATACAAAATTAAGTTTATGAAAATAAAATATTATTTTATATGACTAGCATTTTATGTATTTAAGCATTAATATCTGTTTGTACATATATGTATATATTTTTATGTAACATTCTTGGAAACTGTTATATTCTCAGCAGTAAAAAATATATAATGCCTGATGCTCAGCAGTTTAAGCCAAGAAATCCAAACCATTAAATCACTTGAGTTCGATTTGTGTTGTGTAATATTTTTTTGCTAGTCTCTCAATTTTTTTAGTAGCATCCAGTCTTAACATTATGACTAGAAGTGGTACAGCATAAGTTGTTATTTTTTATTAACTCTCGAGTTGTAAAAATTTTAACAGCATTCGTTTGAAGGAATTACGATTATTTCTCTGTTCTGTTTTTTTTTTACGATTGAGCCTAGCTGTAGGTCTATGGGCAGTTATAGATTTATGATGCGATTGTGATTTTTTTTATAGTGTTTGACCTGGGACATAAACGTAAAGTGCGATCATTTTTATTATTATGTTTTTATGGCTCTATTCATCATCGAATGATATTACGTTAATTTACTATAATTTACTATGGAAATCCTTACATTTTATCGGCATACATATTATGTTCAATGATAAATTGAATTGTCTGATTATGTATGGATGTAATTGAATTGTGAATAACGTGATTCAATTTGTGAAATAATATTTCGTGATTTTACAGCTTATAAACATTGAAGGCACATAAATAATACTATAAGTATATTTATTGCGCCTTTCTTTTTGCTGCAGTCCTTGTTTGGTGTTATCTAATGAAATACGCGACCAAGTTCACCTAAGCTCCATCATATTTTATACCCAGAAAGCAGTTATTTGTAATTGCGAAAGCATATATTGTATTTCCGGTTATAAATTCTGGCTCATTAAATGTCAAAACGTGTACGTTATCATAAGCTCCATAGTCGTAATATTATATACGTACACATTATCATAAAATAATATAGGCCATAATGCAATATAAGTGACATTAGACGGTAATGGCTATGTGTATTTTCTATATTTCTATTATAATATTATGTATTATTATACTGTGAATTGTAAGCACACTATTTATATCCTTCTTATATTTTTGATGAATAGATAATAAATAAAATCAATGTTAATATAATAATAAATACTATTTTCCAAGGTGTATGTGTATGAAAATGTTATCACTTGTAGAATTATGTGGCAACTAATAATAAATGACATTTCTATTTGTTACAGGTGAGTCACTCTGCAGTATTACAAATTGTAAGTACCCTTATATATTAAACCGTAATAAATAATACATAGAAATAATGTAATATTATTTCATAACTACACAGAAAAGAAATAAATCAAGAAATACAAACATTCTAAGAATGAAATTATATTATGTTCTATTTATATAATTATATGAAATTATTTGAATAAAATCAATTTTATTAAAGTTAATATAAATTTGGGGTGTATTACGGGTCATTTCAATAATGTGTTAATATAAATAATTGAATTTTTTTATATATATAAAAAAAATCTATTCTTTAATACCTTTGATTGCAGGTATATTAAAAAAGAAGTCTTATTTAATTCTAAAACTTACATACAATTTACTGACCTTAAACTGTGTAATCAGTCAATTCTTTAAAATAACAAAACAAAGATTTCAATTTATACTTTATATACATTTTTGAAATTATACTTATAATATACTTATATAATTACGATCAATGCACAATATTTTCCACAACAATAAGCTTTGATCACAATTTTAATTTAATTATCCACGCTACGCGGTACTCATTGCATAGGTTATGTATTAAGTATAATGACAAAATTAAAAAAAAACTAATAACTTGTTCGAATAAAGTCTCTAATCTTAGTTTAAACTGCAACTGAACCTTGAAACACTTTTTTTTATAAAACCGAATAGTGTGAAGGGCAGGAAAGCACTGTTTGCAGAATGCTTATGTTTAGTCGCACAAACAAAGCGGCAGAGATAGCGAAGCTACAAATGCTTCTTGGCCTTTTTTTGGCTTTGTTGCCTATCTCCAATAAGGTAACAATAACAAAATACCACGTTATTAAAAACATTAAAAAAATATATTTCTGACATTTCAATTTAGATAAAAATTCAAAACTTCATTCTCAGGTCATCAAACTATTTTTATTTATTTGTAATCGATATTTTAATTATTCCAATACTTTTTTAAATGGTAGCTTGAATTTAGTCATAACTCATTAATTTGGTGTTGGTCAAGTTCATGTAATTTTTAAATTTTATTGACGCTTTATGAAATTCTTCTAGCTTGACTGTTATTTTATTTGCTTTGATGCTGAATAAAACAATCTACAAAAAATAGATGATTTCCATCAGTATTAATTCTTTTCTCTTGCCAAAATAAGGCTAAGGTACTTCTCTCTTGACTAGAATCTCTGATCAATGCACTTAAATTTTATTAGACTTTTTTTTATATAATGACTGGACTATGATAAGGGTCTATAATTCTCGATTATATTGCTATCGCCCTTTTTATAAAGTAAAATTACTTTTGCCTTCTCTTATTTCTCAGGATTTGGTTCTCGTTGAGATATTTATTAAAAAAAATTCATGCTGCTTCCTGTATGTCATTTCATCCTATTTTGAGCAATTTGCTCGTGATTTGGTCTTCCTCTGAGCTTATCCCGTTTTGCATCTCTTGTTTGTGTTTTGCTTTATTGTATAGAGTTTTACAATAAGAGGTTTCATTTTGATTAAAAAAAAAAACGGGTATTTTTTAAGAGAAATCAATAAATGTATATTTTATTGTAAAGAGAAAGGTATGCCACGATTACGGTTGAAAAATCAAATTTTTTTCATAAAATTTTTCATGACCAATTCGCACATTTGCTGCTGTATGATCTCGATAATTTTACGAATTACACCTTTAAGGTTTTGAATCGATTGTGGAGCATTGGCATAGACCTTATATTTTACGTGGCCCCAAAGAAAAAAAGTTTAAAGGTGTTAAATCACAAGATCTCGGTGGCTAATTGTGATCACCTCTTCGAGAAATAACACGGTCATGAAACTTTTTTTGCAAAATTGCAATTGTTTCGTTGCTTGTATGGCACGTAGCGCCGTCTTGCTGAAAATAAACGTTGTCCACATCAATATCTTCCAATTCCGGCCATGAAAAACATTAATCATATCTCGGTAGCGCCATCCATTTACCGTAACAGTTGCACCAGCCATATTTTCAAAAAAATAGGGTTCAATCACACCGCCTGCCCATAAACCGCACCAAACAGTGACACGTTGAGGATACAAAGACTTTTCAACAATTATTCTTGGATTTTTTGAGCCCCATATGCAACAATTTTGCTTATTAACGTAGCCTCCAAGGTAAAAATGGGACTCATCACTAAAGATGATTTTTCGATGTAATTTTAGATCATTTTGTTGTATTTGAAAAACCTAATTAGCAAAGATACAACGTGTATGGTGATCGACCGGCTTGAGTTCTTGTGTTAACTGAACTTTAAAAGTCTTTAGATTTAAGTCTTTATGCAAAATACGGTGTAATGTTGTTTGTGGAATGTCTAGTTCTAAAGATCGACGAGAAATCGACAAACCTGGGTTTTCTTCAACACTACGGGCTACATTAGCAATATTCTTATGTGTTCTTGAGCGATGCACGCAGTTTCGATTTTTCACATCACAAACTTGTTTCAACAGCTCAAATTTTTCCACCAGGTTTACTATTGCCGGCCGAGAAAGTGCTTTACGACAACCAAAAAGTGCTTTAATTTTGCGAACTGTGACTGCAAAATGTTCACCATTTTTATAGTAAATTTTAATAATTTCAATGCGTTGTTGAAGCGTGTTTTGTTCCATTTTTAATAATGGCGTAGTTTTTACTTGTCAAATGTCAAAAGATAATAGCTTCAAAATTGACAGCTACCCATATAGCCTGATATTCAAAATAACTTCATATTGGAAAACCTTTTATTATAGTTTCTTATGTCTTTCCGGATTTTGGTGTCATTGCGTTTTCACTTGTTTTACAAATGTTTGGTTTTAGTTTCGGGTATGCACACACTTTTTATGTCAGGTGCTTATTACTGTTTTTTTTGAAATTTGACTTCATTTTTGTTAAGCTTTGCTTTTAATTTGTTATATTCTTTTGTTTTATTTTGTTTAGAATTGTTGAAACAAACAAGCATAGTTTATGTTTCTGTAAAGGTATCGGTCTGTTGCAAATTGTGTGTGTATTATTGTCATTGTTAGTGATTTGCAATGAGCATAAATCCTGTTGTTGCGGCACAAATTGTGGCGGCTTTAGAAGACGGCCGCGGTCAACGCAAAACTGCGAGAAACGTTGATGTAAGTCTCTTGAGTGTGCAACGACTATGGCGGTGGTACGAAAAGACTGGTCTGTTCACTCAAAAACCTGGTTCAGGGCGAGACAAGACTACAACAGCTAGAAATGACCGTTTTCTCGTTTCTCTAGTGCTTTGAGAAACCGAAGGTGAGAAATGTAAACATATATGAGTGAACAGTTAGGAGGCGACTTCATAGTGCTGGATTATCTTCTCGAACTAGAGTTACTGGACCGCCGCTTTCCCATCAAACACAGAATTGCAAAGTTAAATTTTGCACAAAAACACTTGGACAGTAGCGAATTGGAGTTGCGTATTGTTTTCCGATGAATCACGATTCTGTCTTAACGGCTCAGATAGACGTGTAAGAATGTGGCAACGACAAGGCAAAATATGCTCAAGTAAAGGATCAGTTATGGCATGAGGAGGCATATTATTTGACACACGCACGAAGTTAGTCTTTATCGAAAATGGGACGTTGACCATGTTTTACCGTTCATGGTTATTCTTGGTAAAAGCGCAACGTTTATACATGATATTGCACGACATATTAATCTGCTCGGATAGTTACTGAGTATCTTGACGAGTGTCAAATCACGCGATTTGTTTGGCCTGTTTGCAGTCCAGATTTAAATCCAATTGAGCATGTTTGGGATGAGATGGAAAAGAGACATGTGCCGGCCCACAGAAATTCTAGAGAGCTTCGCGACATACTGGTGCAGGAATGAGACAATCTGCCGCACAATGTAATCCAAAATCTAATCCAGAGCTGCAAGCTGTTATCACTGCCAGAGAAGAGAATATTCGCTATTGTTCATTTTCTTTACTTAGCATATCAAATTGAAATTATTCATTTTCATTACTTTCAATAAACTTAAAACAACATTTTTTTTTTTAATTCAAGCAATCAGTTAGTAAACTCTTACAACCAAAAAAAACACGTAAAAACTAAAAATGTCTAAAAAAATCGAATTACGGAGTGACCATAGTTGTATGCTCGGCAGTGTATTTGCACACAACCGGCAACTATGATTGTAAATATTCCCATTGTCCCTATGTGTCTTTGAGATCATCTTTTTTTCTTTACTAGCTGTTGTTTAGAATGTATTTAAAGTCTTCTAAAATTTCAGCAGTTAGAATCGTATCATCGGAGTATCGAATATTGTTGATAAACTTTTAATTGATTTTTATCCCCATCTTTTTCTCTTCTCTTCTTACGATTTTTTGATAATCTTTTCACAGTAGGTATTAAACAGTAACGGTAACAGCACACATCAATGCCAAACTCTTTTTTTAATTTTATTGGTTGTGTAGCTTTCCATTTGACCTATTGCTCTCTGCCCATAGTAAAGCTTTGAAATCATTCTTATATTTCGCGTGTCTAGATGTTTTGCTTTTAATATCTCAAAAAGTTATGTCTAACCTTATCAAAGGCTTTATTGAAATCAATAAAACAGACAAATACTTCCTGGTTTACATCTTTGGATTAAGATGTTAAAAGCAAACAATGCTTTCCGAGTTACATATCTATTTTGAAATCCAAATTGAGTTTTACCTATATTTTCTTCTACTTTTTTAGGGGATATCATTTTTGGAAGAGTGACAAATGCTCATAATAACAAGACTTATGGTTATCTTGTATTAGCTTGAGTGGCTCTAATAGTACCTCATCTGCTCCTGGCAACTTTTTAATCATCAATGTTTTTATAGCATGAATCACTTCGTCTTCTGTTATTCTTCTTAACCGCCCTGGTAATGTAGTGGTTAGCGTACTGAACTGCTACACTATCCCATACTTCCAATGACGCCGTGGATCATTTTTCTTTAACTAACGCAGCTTTCAGTTTTCTGTGTTTTGTTCAGTAAGAATTCTAAATCTAAGACGTCTTCCTAGCATGTACCAAACATATTCAATCGGATTCAAGCCATGAAAACATGCGGGCCAAATCAATTTTGTTATACACACTTGATTTAAAAATGCTATTATACAGCAAGCGGCACGCAGACGTGCATTATTGTCTTGCATTAAGACAAAATTTTCCCCGATTTGTGGGGTAAAAGAAAGGTACCACATGGTCTTGGAGAACGTCCTTAATGTAACTATCCGCAGTTAATTATAATGAACATATTCCGCCCCCACAATAACTGAGCTTTTACCAAAAGCAAAATTAAATTGTACATTTTGTTCTCCTCGACGTTGATATATTCTTTACGTACCGTCAATCAAATTTACGCAAAAACGGCTATCATCCGTAAACAAAACTTGACTGCATTGATCATAATTTCAATTTTGGTATTATTGAGCAAAGTGTAGTCGCGCAACTCGATGTCTTCTCTGAAGTTGTGGGCGTATACTGGAAAAGACTTCAAACTAACTTTATTAAATTTTCTTCTTACCGAACGCTCACTACTTCCACAAACTTCTTCGAGTTTGTTTCTTGTTTGAATTGCAGTTTGTTGTCTGTTTCTAAGCGTTTGCAATGTAATAAATCAGTTATCTAAGACAGTGGTAGAGCGTTTTCTGCCTTGACCTCGTCTTTTCACATACAATCCAGTCTGGCTCAAACGTGTAATATTACGATAGATCGTCGATATTGATTTACCAAATATTTGGATAACCTCTTTGTACGTTTACGTAAACAGGTTGCAAGCTTTTGGGAAATGTTTTAAAAATGACTATTAGAAGTAGAAAACGCAATGCAGTCTAGATATAACCAATACAAAAAGGAATTAATTTATAAAAATTGTATTCATTTCTTTAAATTTGCCGGTGTGTATATTTATAATTATTTAAATTATATCATGTTTCAATAAAATGTATATCAACATATTAATTACAATTAGAACAAAATTGGAGGGTTTATAACTCAAACAGCTCCCTGCTTCTAATTATTACTTTAAGGATGAGTTCTATCATCCATGATTTATTCTCCCCTAAGCACGTTTATAGTCGGAGCCTTATTAAAATATGTAGAGCATGCGAAATCGTAGATTCTTTAAATATTACAAAATTGAATTTCAAAGCAATTTTTTAAATATAACATTACTAAAGTTAAATGTTTCAAAGTTATAGAACTTAAAATATTTGTCAATATTAAAATAAATTAGAATGAGTCATGTATTTCTTGTATTTGTACATATTAATTACAATTTAATCCTAGTAGGACTAGAACTACTACATGAAAGGTGGTATATTTGTAATAAAATATTAGTCCTTATTTTAATTGTTTTGAGTTATTTTTAAATAAAAATATTCATTTTTAAGCTAGTTATGTTATTGATCATATTTTCAATAAACTCCTTTATAAATATTATTTTACAAATTTTATTTCATCAACATTATTTCTTGCCAATTTAAGAGTGATAATTGTAAATTTTCTGCATCGCAATTTAATCGTTTAAAAGTATTTTGCATTTATAAGCATTAAATTTAGGTGTAATTCGAATCCAACCGCATTAACTTAAATTGCTTTCACCCCTTTTCTGTATAATTTAATTGGTGGCTCAGGACTTCCCCCCTCAGAACACTTAAAAAAATCTCGAAACTGAAAACCCACTAGAAAGAATTTGTAATTAATGCGTTTTGATTTTCCATTCTCAGAATAATCCTACTTTAATTCTGATTATTTTATTCAGTAGGCTTAATACAATTAATAGTTGACATGAAACATTCAAAAAAGAAATTTATTACCAAAAACAGCAATAATCAACCGCCAAGTACATTTTAAAAGCAACAGAACCATATTTATAAAAATGCATAATTTAACCTCTGCAAACAAACAGTAAATTTAAACTCGCACAATACAATCTCGTCGTATTATCGATGTCTTAGCTTTATGACTTTATGCATATAAAATTGTTTAGCAGGCTTTTAGAAGCTTTCCATCGCCTGACAATAATTGTGTAATGCAGTTAAAAAAAATATATAAGAATAATTAGAAAAAATATATTTCTAAACAATTAAGATGCGCTCTAAACGATGTCTAAGATACACCATCGGCACTGGGTAGGAAGTCGGGTTAAACAAATGTGCGGTTTAGCATTTTAACCGTGGCAAAATTGTTTGATACCATTATCAATTACTTAAAAGTAAGATATATACATGTACCTAAGCGTAGACAAGCAAACAGCAGTAGTGTCAGGTTTTTTCTGACTAAAAACTCCACATTTCTCTTTTCTTACTTTAAAGTGGTTTGCTTGGCGCCTTTTGCACTTCGATCCTGTTAGATTTCTTGTACACTTCTGAAGTTTTACTCCTTTTGCAGCTCTGTCTTTTCGATAAAGTCTAGTATCTTTTGCTTAGTTAGGTTGTGTTTGATAAAAATGGCTCTATGAAGCTGTTTATAAGCTTTACATTCACTCAGCAAGTGTATTGGAGTCGTATTTTCTTCCATACACCTGCGGCATAGGTGAACCATTCTTATTCTCATTCTATGCAAGTGTTTGTTAAGACCATCTTTCTAGTCTAATAAAACTCATTTGTGTTGCCACAATTTTGATATCATGTGGTGGTCCTGTAAGAAATATTCATGAATGTGTAAAACTGTTCACCTTTTGCATAAGTTGCTATATTACGCTTCAAGTCTGCTGCAAATTATTTCCTTTTGGGTCTTGTATACCTTGTTTCTTCTTTGACAAACTAATTTGGCATAAAGTTTTTTTATTCTTTGATTTGTTGGTATCTTTACCAGCCAACCTCTGCTGGTTGTGGCCACTGCTTCTAGTCTGTTTATGCAGGTCATGACCAGTTTAGATTTTATTACTGGCAATTAAAAGGCCTGCAATGCCGCTTGACTAATTGACATAAAGGTTATCGGTCCGCCAGGTTTTAGTCCTTTTTGATCATGTCCTTGGCGAACCACTCGCTGGCAGCCACCCCTGCCTGGTAAGCCAAAGCATATTTCCTAACGGTAGCAAAGTTTGCCTTCCTTAGTATTTGTCTTTGTAGATTCCAGCACCAGTGCCATTTTAGTTTTGGCTCTATCTGTGTACCAGATAATTCTTTTGACTGTTTCTATGTATCTTTTATTAATCTTTTCATTAGCATTCATCACATCAAATTTTTTACTGATGCAATAACCCTTCACATTTATTTGCCATGTTTGTGGGACTGAGGAGGACTTTATAATGTGTTCATTTATCTGCAGTCTGTATGTTTTGCCTCCGCCATCACGTAAAGTGTTGATAACAATAATATTATTTTTATAGCTTCTGTAGGCGTCGTTTTCTGCAGACATGTTAACTAACTTTTAAATTTTGTCTAGTTCTTTGACCGTATACTTAAGAGTGGTTTATCCCTAATAATGGGTCTTACCAATATCGTGTATATCCAGCTAGTCATATTAGGTGTTAGTCCCCATGTACGTCCGACCCTCATTTTGATGAGAATCCGAATGGTTTTCGTAGTTACAGTTAAGTTTGTGTCAAAGTTTAGCATAGTGTCAAGCAATAGTCCAAGATATTTTACTTTTTTTGACATTGGAAGCGTAGCTCCAAACATCCTCAAGTTTTTTAGGTCTGAGGTGTTTTGTCGTCTTATGAACGATACAATCGTCGTTTTGCTTGGATTCACTAGTAACTATTCCTTTTTGCATCACCTTTCTGAGGTATTTAGTGCACTCTTTATTATGTTTGACACGGTTGTTCTAAACTTCCTGTGTGCAAGGATGGTTAGGCATCTGAGTAGCCTAAAGCAAAGATGCTAATGTCGTTGAGTATCTGAAGTAAGTCGTCCATGACCACTAAAAAAATACAAAAATACATTATTAGCATGCTCTACAATTTTTATAATTGATTTTTTTATATATCACGAGAGAGAAGAAAACTGAAAAAAACCGGTTTCAATCTCCAAATTTTTATCTTCTCATTTAATATTTCAACTAAGATTGCAAAAACCAAAAAAAATATATATATTGCTACAATTTTTGTATTACTTCAGTGAGCAGAGTTATCAAAAAATAGTTTTTTTTTTAAGATGGCGGAGAAAGCTTGGTCAACATTTTGAAGTTAAGCTTTTTAAACTTTTTTTCTACAAAATACAAACAAAATGGCATCTTTGATTTATTTGCATTTAATTGGCTATTTTTGATATAGTGACTAGACTATATAAAAGGTGAGCCATCTTTAAGTTGAAATTTTAATCATATAGGATAAAGAACAAACGATTTATTTTTAGATTATTTTTATTTTATTTCAGAGAGTGTATATTCCAATTAAATATAAAATATTATTTCATTTAGATGGCCGCCGCGGACAGGCTTGGCAATAGGCCATTCTTGAAGACCAATTGTCGAGTATTTGCGCCACTGTTTCCAGCGGTATTTTGGCCATAGCTTTGCGAATGTTTTGCAGTAAGTGATCAATTGGCTGTGGATTGTCAGCATACACCTTTTTCTTCAATTCTCCCAAAAAAAAAATCAACGGTGTCAAATCGCAGCCAGTGGCCAGTTTACATCACCAAAACGGCTAATAACGCGGTTGTTGAATTTGGTGCGCAGAAGATTGATCGTGGCATCTGCAGTATGGAATGTTGCCCCATCTTGTTGAAACCAGAGCTGCTGTAGATCAAGTTTCTCCAACTCGGGCCACAAAAAATCAGTGATCATACCTCTGTAACAATCTCCGGTAACAGTAACGTTGGTTCTATCATCGTTTTCAAAGAAAAAATGGCCCAATAACGCCACCACTCCAAAATCCGCACCAAACGGTAACTTGCAATGTTCCCCAAATATGCCAGTTTTGTTTGTTTATATAACCTCCAAGATAGAAATGAGCCTCGTCCAAAAAAAAGATTTTTTGATTAAAATTAGAGTCAACATTCAATTTCTTTAAAACCCACTGATTACAGCAAAAACGGGCACCAAGGTCCGCTATTTTAATTTCTTGAATGAGCTGCACTTTGTATGCAAACATACAAAGATCTTTGTGAAGAATCCGTCTCAAAGTGGTTGGCCGAATATCGAGTTCCTGACTTCTGCGCCTAGTTGATGATCTTTTGGACTCGCGTACACTTTGACCTACAGAAGCGACAATTTTGGCGGAACGCTTTCGATGAGCATGCTTAATGCGCGCATTGTCTACCAGCATTTCAATTTTATGCTCATTTTTTACAAACTTTTGCATTCTTTTGATGGATAGCGCTTTATTTCTTCCAAACAACGTACGCAACTTTTGCGCTGTTGCAGACAAATTAGACCCATTTTCAAAACAAATTTTTAGTATTTCAAAACGTTGCTCCAAAGTAAAACGATGCATCTTCTGTCTACGGAAGTATCTATCCACACTTTTCTTATGTAATTGTGAGCCAAAAACTGACGTCAGTAGAAACAAGTTATTTAAAATTCAACTAAAACATGACCCACCCTTTATTAAAATAACTATTGAATATTGTAAGCAAACAACTGATAATTTGTGTGTTGTTAGAAATTATTAATTCAATTCGTGTGTTTGGTTCACACCTATTTCACTGTAGATGTTTATGAAAAAGTGCTCTGATCTATAAGACGAACGCAAAAGTATTATAAAGACATGTAATGCGGACATTGTAAACTGATTGCAATTTGATCTTAGATAACTCTCAAACTGCTCACAATTAATTAATTTTATACTGTTATAAGCAGTTTATAGATTTACTGAGAGAAAAATCTAATAATTTAATCGCAGAATAAAATTACAGTTAATTAAAAAAAAAAGATGATTTTGTTATTAGCTACAACTTACAAGACCGCAACTCATAGACAGAAAATTAGTCTGAACAAAAACCTATGATAATTATTTATTTTATCGATTATAGTGTACATGTTTATGGTTTATTTAGTATGTACATCCTATAGATACATGAGATGGATATGGTAAATTCTAAATAAATAAAGAAACGAATTTCATGTTATGATAATTAGATTTGCAAATGAAGTCTAAAAGAGCGTACGTATGGGTATGTGGGAAAAAGGAACGACACGATTTTGCTTTATAGCAAACACACTCACAAACCAGTCTAACCCTATCATCTTTGCATTAATGCTATTTATGTAGACACTTTGAACGTCTGATTCGGTATGTACTGCCATAATATAAACATGGTTTCTAATTTAAAACATATATGGGGTATTCCGGTGTCGCTCCTGTTGATATTTGCTCGGAGAGGCAGCAGGAATATTTGCGTCTCTTTCAATTATTTATACGGTTTATCTACCTGTCAGGGACCGTTTGGGGACCACAATAATTGCACATTTTGCTCAAATTATGACAGACCCTTCTCTGGACGTTTTATTAAATCAAAGTACATATTTATGTTATTGCTTATAGACTCAACTGCGTGGTTAATATTGCCTCTCCCATGCATAGAATAAACAAACACAAATAGACCACTAATTAGTGAGTAATTATAAATATTTATGTTATATGCTTGGCAAATTGAACGTATACTAATTTTATTGCTTGTAAACATATCATCAATCGCACATTTTACGGTCAATTATATAAACATTTAAAATATACATTGCCATATCTATTTTGTTATTATTAAATTCAACTGAGCTATATAATCTATTTTAACAATAGTTATCCAAACAATTTCATAATTAAATTATTCATAGTTTCAATTATATTTATATAATGTTGGCATTCGATTAATCAAATCTCTTGGAACGTCTGGATTGGTCAAATGAAATACCTAATTCGCATTCTCGACCAAACAAAATTTAAACGTTTGGTAGTCAAATTATATAGTTAATATTTCATTTCAACTATTAGTAAAATAATAAATTGTACCCACTACTAATGTAAAAATGTCTGTATTAGTTAATATATTCATCATTGTTGCAAACGTGAAGTATTGATCCATTAAGAATTTATTTAATATCATATTTTTTTATAAATTTTAATTTTATTTAATCAAAAAAAAGATAAGATAATCATCCAAGTTTCTAGTTAGGATAAATGTTTTTGAATATAAAATCAGACACTATCAAATAAAGAGCTTGTGCCATAAGAGACATGGGCAACATTTTTAAAAATAAGATATTTTTTTACTAATAAACGTAATACTAGTGTAGTGTGAAAATATTTTAAATATCAACTGAAAAATAGCGCCACAACTGCAAATATGTGTATAAAGAAAGTTATAAATCATGTATTAACAAAATAAATTCTTATCTGCAGTTATAAAATCAAAAGTTATTTAAAAAGTATTATTCTAGAAATGATTAATTAACCTGAGTTTATGTCGCGTAAATAACTCATTTCTAGATAAAGATGTAAAGATTTATTTTCAAAATTAATTCGTTCATCTTTATATTTTATTTTTGTCCATTTGTTTAGACAAATTTATAGTTAAAAAAAATCATTTAATGATTCATCATTACAACATTCTAGATTGTGTAATTAGTTAATATAGATCCATCCATCTTAATTCATATCTACAATTAAACAATTTTTAGCTGTTAGTGCTGTGTCACACTATGCGTTAGAAACGGTCCGGTGAAAACGCATCAGTTTTGAAGGATGCCGACCAAACATGGTTTTAGATGGCGTCTGGTTGATGCGGTGAAAACGCACAAATGTGTCGCCACTCATTCAAAACCTTGCTCGGTCGGTACTTCCAAAAGGATGCGTTTTCACCGGACCGTTTCTAACGCATAGTGTGTTTAGATAGATCAGAGGCAACTGTAACGCAGTGGTCTAGTGCAAAGACTGTTAAGTAGGCAATCTCTAATTTGTCAAATATATTTAGACGCAGTCGTCTCCTTTGCAAGGCAATAGCAATTCAGTAAAGTATCTGCCTAGTAAACCTCTCTAGTGTTGTGGTTTGGATTGCACGTTAAACTGTTCCTCATGTTTGTATATATAGAATTAATCAAATATTAATTTTATATTTGTTAAAAAAAAATTATTATTACATTTAATATTATTTAGGAATGAGTGTTTTGTTTTTGTTTTACTTGAAACTGTGAGATGGCGTTTGTCCGGTTTTGCAACTAAACCCCTCAATTATAGTATGATACCCATTTTCCACAAGTATAAACACAAAAACCTAATAAAATGACTTGTTATGTATGTCAAACAACTTTCTGACCAAAATAAACGTGACAAAAATAATAACCTAAAAATTTCTTTTTAAATTATGCAAATCTATTAATCATCATTGGAGTTTTGCTTTTCGCAAGTCCTACGTGTCTCTCCTTCAGTTTTCTCGGTTCTCTGTCCTTTCCAATCAACTCTTTTTACTTTTAAAATTTGTATCAGTTTCTTCCACCAAACACTGTCAAATGTAAATAGTACCTTTTTTCCAATTGAGCTCACTTTAAAAATTGCACCCCTTGCCTCAATTTTTTTTTTTATTTAAATTGTTTTTTGCTATATTGTCCTCCATGATTCTTACAAGTTTTTTTCTTTATTGACTTCAACATAATCTTTGCTGCGTGCACTACCAACCTGATTATTCTATACTTCTAGTCTTTTTTTGTCGTTGATATCATTTTAGTCTTCATAAAATTGCTCAGCCACTCTCCGCTTTGATATACATTATTTTACAAAAATTCTAGTTTGTTTATTTCTTTTTCATGCACACATTTCAACAGCTCAAGCGGAATTCTATCCATCCCTACAGCCTTTTCAAGGTTTATATCTTTCATAGCTAACATCACTTTCTCTATCATGATGCTTTCACCAATAATGCCTTTATTCACGAGCTCCTTTCTACATCTAACTCTTCTAGTTTTTCAGTTGTTTTAAAAACATGCATGATCAACGTAAAGAGAAAACAGAGCAAGTTAAGTCTAGAAACATCAGAACTTATAAAATAAAAGCAAAACACATGTCGACACACTCAAGAATACAAACAACTGAACAAAATCATTAACAAACGTATTCAAAAAAACCTAAAGGCACACAATACAACAATTATCAAAACACAATTGAGAACAATGCAAATATGAGAGTACTCAGTTCAAAAATGTCCAAAGGACGGGGAAATATCTTCAGAATACAAAATACAGAAGGAATTGTTGTAACCGACAAAGCAAAGTACGTCAAAACTATAGAAACGTTCTATAATGAACTTTATAATACGCACGCAAATAAAACATACGACCAACCAAAACATATCATCAATGTTGGATCAGAAGAAATGCCGGAACTTAGTAGATACGAACTGGAAACTGCATTAAAGAACATGAACAATAGGAAAACACCTGAAGAAAACCGAATCATTAGCGAAATGTTAAAAATGGGTAGAAGTATCTTAGTAGGTGCAGTTCTAATAAATGTCTCAAAGAAGGCAGAGTACCAGACAACTGGCAAAACTCAGAAGTGATATTTCTCTTCAAAAAAGACGACAACAAGAACTTGAAAAACTACCGACCAATCAGCTTACTGTCACACGTGTATAAACTGCTAACAAAAATTATGAATAACAGGCTGTCAAAAAATCTGGACAATATCTTCTAAACTGTTTACCCTCGTACTTGAGGATATGTTCAAAACATTACCGTACAAAATGAGCCTGAACATAGAGCTCCTATTTAAACCACCTAAGATTCGCAGACGACGTAGTACTAGTCAGCAAGGATATCGACCAACTGGAAACTATGTTAAGACAACTACAAGAAACATCAAAATTAATCGGAGTAAAAATAAACATAAACAAGACCAAAAGCATAAGTCCGAAAGAAATATAAATCACTATTGACACCCACCTTCTTGAAACAATAAATGACTATATATATCTAGGTCATAAAATTAAACTAGGGAAAGACAATCAAACGGCAGAAATCATGCGCCGTGTAGGTCTAGGATGGGCAGCCTTTGGGAACTTGAAACTTATTTTCAAGAACACAGATATCCCAACAAACCTAAAGAAAAAAGTCTACAAGACGTGAATCTTACCCGTGATAACATACGGATTAAAGACTATGACTCTAACTCAGAAAGTCGTCAATAAATTAGAAACAACCCAAAGAAAGACAGAATACAAAATGAAGAAATAAAACGGCAATCAAAACTTACAGATGTAATGACACGGGTGGCTCAACTTAAATGCAGGTGGGCAGGACACATTACCAGACACGACTGTAACAGTTGAACCACCAAAATACTACAATAGAGACCGAAAAGAACAAAAAGAAGTGTCGGTAGACCACAGAAAAGGTAGTTTAATAATATAAAAATAATCGTAGGAAAAACCTGTTTCCAAGTCACGGAAAATAAAATAACATGGAGAAACCTAGAAGAAGCCAATATCCAACAGTGGTTAGATTAATGCTAACAAGAAAGAAGAAGAAGGTAAAGTTTTTGCATGTATTCTTTCTATTTATTAAAAACCTTTTTTTTTTATCTTTCAATATTCGTCCTTGATTGTAATCTATTTCTATGCTGGTTTGTTTCAATTTTCTATCCCAACACAGCACATTTAATTAATGTTGATATATACCAGATCATGCCTACTTATCCTATCCATTTTTATATTTTGTTTGTACACTCATTGCTGTCTGGTTTTATTCGTTTTTAAGTTCCGTAATAAGGCAGAGTACCAGACAACTGAAAGAACTCAGAGGTGATACTTCTCTCTAAAAAAGGCGACAACTTTAAAAATTACCGACCAATCAGCTTACTGTCACACATTTATAAACTGCTAACAAAAATTATAAATAACATTTATTCGTTTTAAGTTCCGTAATAAGACTTCTATATTTTTTTTCTTCTTTTGTGTTTTTTGTTTTTTTTTTCTTTTTAGTTATCATCTCTTGTGTTGTGTGATTGTGTGCCATTTGCTTTCTATTACTCTTCCATCTTGTGTTACCTTAAGTTTATCTATATTTTTTTTCTATAATTTTTTTCTCACTTTCTATTTTTGTGCTTTCTTTACTCTTTTTATCCATAAAACCAACTGTCATTACAAGGTGGCGTGTAAAAGCAAAACTCGTTTTATCCACTTTTGGTGCTAAATGAGTTGCATACGTCATTGTATAGATCATTTAAATCTGTGTGTGCTAAATACATTATTGTACTGTAAAACTTGATTTATCCCATTCAAAAAAAATGATAAAATATCGATGTAATTGCAAAACTTGTCTTATCCACCTGAGGTTTCAATTCAAAATTGGTCTTATCAACTCAGCCAATGAGTTGCGTGCAACATTGTCAGTCAAAATTTTTAAAAAGTATAACTTCTTAACGTAACAGATTTAGGTAAGGATTGACCTGTGAGAGATTGGAAAATCTAAATTTAAAAAAAATTTAAACACGTCTCGTCATGGCATTTTAGATTTTCTAATGCTAAAAAATTTATGATTTAATAAAACTATAATATTTCTTAAATTGTATTTCTTTTTGTAAAAAAAAAATAATATATTTTTATATTTCAATTTTATTGTTGCAAAAGTTGTCATATTCATATTTAATTAATTTTTTTAAAAAAACCTCATATATATTATTTAAATAAATTTCTGTTAACAATTTTTATTAATATTTTAAACAGGATTATTGTATTATTTATAACAATTACTAAGTAATATACCGTGCACACATTTTTCTTATTTATCTCGGAATTGATTAAAGTGGATAAGACAACTTTTGCTTTAACACGCCTCAAGTATATGCTCACTGTGCATATCGGATCCTGGTAACCAAATGCTTTTTTTTACTCCATTCCTAAATCTCTCTTCAATCATAATAAAATCTATTTGCTTTCTTTATCCGTCTTAAAGTGCATTCCAAGTACACAGATCTTCTTATAGTTTGTAAACTTGTTTTTAACTATTAGTCTCTTTTTTTGCAAATTTCAATCTTTTGCCTCTTTCATTTTTCTGTGCAAGTCTACTTACCCACTATTTTTTCTACATTACCTTTAACTACACTGGCATTCCATTCTTCTATGACAAAATTGCAGCAATCTTAGCCTTCTTGCTCTAAAATGTTTTCTACTCTGCTATATACCTCTTCTACCGCATCATTTTCATCATCAACTGCTAGTTGGCATATAAACTTGTATTGTAATAGTATATTATTTTGTCCAACGTTAATTTTTTTGCCTGTATAATTTTTTATTCACTAGCACTTTACTTCTCAGCATTTCAGGTCTTCTCATACTGCCCCTTTTCCAAACATAGAATAGCCCATGATGGCATTATTAGTGTTTAATATAACTGATAGTTGTGACTTCTACTACGTGATAATTCATGTTTATGAAATAATAAAACAATTTACTATGTTTTTAACACAATTTTATTCTTACTAAACTACAACAACATTACTAGTTTTGGTTTTAGTAAAGCCTTCTATAAATGGAATAAATTAACTAATAACATTTATTTTTTCTGCAAATGCGTTTCTATCTTACGCCATTCTACAACTAATATCAACTTTGCTTTGCTATTCTTTGTAATTTTATTTCTTAAGTAATAGAAACTTTAATAGTTTTTTTACTCAATTTATAGCATTTTATACACTTTTACCTTACTCCCTTTCCCCAATCTAATTTGTAAATCATAATTCTATTTTTTTAACCTATTTTGGTTTCTTTTAAAATCCCAAACATTTAATTTTAATATTGGCCAATGCTGTAGATTACCATTTTTCCAATTTTTTTTTCAGTATTTTAGAAGCATATGACAGCTCTTGCTTTTTGGTAATAAAATTGTAGTATTATTTTACTTTGAAAATCTTTTGATGTTTCTAGGAAAAAATGTCATAGCCTCAATCACATTTGTCTATATTTCAATTCATTCATTACTTCTTTTTTTTTTTATTTTTTAGCTTTGTAATTTCTTTCCAATTTTTTTATCCTTGCTTATTATTTGTTTTGATATTGCGTTTCGCTCCTCTTTTACCAAAATTATGTTTTAATTAGGTTCCATTCGTTTTCTATGTTATAACCAGATATTTATTTATTTATTTATTTACTAGTCAACGGAAGCCATTACAAAATAAGTATATATTTGCAATTTAAAAAACATAAATTAAACATAAAACAACTAATATTAAAAATAAGAATAAAACTTAAATAGTTACAAAATATAAAAAAGGTCACGTATGGGTGACAAGTGCACGTCGCAGGGTATTAAAAGAATCTTTAAAAAAATCCACTTTAATTTCGTTGGCATGCCGCAAAATACGTGTAGATGCAGAGTGCACCGCATAATCAGTGCGTTTGAACGGTATATGAAATAAATAGTCATTGCGTAAAACTCGAGCTGGGACATAAATACCTATAGAGCTGAGCAAGTCAGGACAGTCAATAATCCCACGAAGCACTTTAAAAACTAATGTCACGTCAAAATTAAAACGTCTTTTTTCAAGACTAGTCATGTTAAATGTAGAGAGCAGTTCCGTGTAGCTGCCTGCAATGTTGCAATTATACGCCAAAAAACGAACAAACTTTTTTTGAATCTGTTCAATTTTTCCTTTACTGACGGCGGTGAATGGTGACCACACATTGAAACAATACTCGAGATGGGGATGTACTAGAGGGTTGTAAAGGATAATAAGAGTACGATGGTCACAAAACTCCTTAGAGTTACGCTTGACAAACCCTAAAAGTTGATAAGCTTTTGCCACAACAGTATCAATATGTAGTGTAAATGAAAGGCTTGAATCAAACGTAATGCCTAAATCACCAATAGTGTTAACTCTTAACAACATTACATTCATGAGAGAGTAACCATACATCACCGTAGACTGACGTCTAGAAAAAGTCATCACTTTGCATTTATTTAAATTAAGTAGTAAGTTATTAGTCTGACACCAACTAGAAAAAATCTGTACTTCTTTATTAAGTAGTATAGCATCATCTAAAGACTGAATTTTCATAAAGCTTTTTATATTGTCCGCAAATAATAAACAACGCGCATTAGAAAAACAATGTACCACATCATTGATAAAGATATTGAACAGTAAAGGTCCAAGATGTACCACCTTTAAGAACGTCTTTAGAAAATGACTCATTTATTTTCAGGTTTTTTTTTCTGTCTTGTAGTATTTTCTAGCTCTTCTTTTTCTTCTGCTTCTAGTAGGCGAAGGTTGCCTGTTCCTTCTGGAAGCCTCGTCTTATTGTGGTTGCTCTTGGGATGTCGACTGCCAACTGTCGCGCCATCTTTTTGGTTACGTGTTCGTTCCAACAGCGTCTACGCTGCCTTACCCATTGCATTGCATCTTCTACTTTGCATTTTTGTCTTATGTGTGTCGTCCGTTGTTTGTCCCACATCGTGTATCCGGCAATTGTTCTTAGTGCTTTTATCTCTGTTGTCCGCATTTGTCGTTTGGTTGTCGCTGTGTCCGCTCTTGTTTCCGCCCCATACGTCAAGACTGGCCGTACACATGTTTTGTAGATTCTTAATTTGCAATCGGTAGTGAGGTATTTGTTTTTCCAGATATTTTGCTTTAGGTGTCCCAATACTATAGCAGCTTTGTTAACCTGGTGTTTGACGTCGTTTTTCAGATTCCAGTAGCTGGATATTTTGCAACCCAAGTAGTAAAACGACATTACCTGCTCGATTGGGGTGTTGTCAATTGCTAACTTGCATCGCAAGGGTTCCATTGAGATGGTCATTGATTTGGTTTTGGCTATTGCAATAGACATGTTATATTTTTTGGCCGTTGTTTTGAATTTGTGCAATAGTCGCTGCAGGTCATTTTCTGTTACCGCTATTAAGGCTGCATCATCCGCATAGTATATGATGTTTACCTTGTTGTTACCAAGTTTGTATCCTGGGTCACTTGCCTTAACGGTATCGACGATGATCTTGTCCATAATGACATTGAACAGTAATGGGCTGAGACTGTCCCCTTAACGGATTCCCGAGTTGGTTCTTATTTCTTTGGTTAATTTCTTGTTAACTCTTATTTTGGTGGTATTGTTGGTATTTAGTTTTTTAATTATACGGATATATTCTCTAGGTACTTCTCTTTCTTCAAGTATCGTTAAGACGTCTCTAAGCTGTATGCGGTTGAATGCTTTTGTGAGATCCACAAAGCATATAAAAGCGGGTGTGCTGTATTCAAGTGCCTTTTCTGCAATTTGTCAAATAATAAGTATTGCATCTAGTGTAAAGCGGTTTTTCCTGAAGCCCTGTTGTTCTTCGTTAATTGGGATAATGTTGGATATCTCTTTTGCTATTATGCTCGTGAAAAGTTTCATTGCGGAGCTAACTTTTATTATGCCCCTATAGCTTGATGGTTCCTTTTTGTCTCCCTTTTTGAATATTGGTATGGTAATACTTATTTTCCATTCGCTTGGTGTTTTTCCCTGTGTAACTACTTCATTGAACAGTTTTGTTAATTCGTTGACGTTGATTATTTCATCTTCGTTTGGCGTTTTCTTGTTTTTTAGTTTTGCTATTGCACTTCTGATCTGTTCTTCTGTCATTGTTACTCTTTCTTCAGTCTGTTCTCTTTGCTCCTCTCTATCCTCCTCTTGGTCCTGGCTTACGTAAAGTTGTTGGAAGTAGTCAACCCATCCTTCTTCAATTATAGCTTTGATTTCTCTGCTCTTGTTTGTTGCTTTCTTTTGACCTCTAAGCATTTTCCAGACTCTCTTCTGTGCTCCGTACATGTCGTGTTCTATGTCTGCACTAAATTTTTGCCAGTATTCGTTTTTTATTTTCCGGATTCTTCTGTTTACTTGATTTCTCGCTAGGATACCGTTGTCGTAGGCCTCTCGTGTTTGTTTGCTATGAAAGTCTAGATAAACTTTTTATTTCCTCGGTGATTCTTTTTACTTCTTGGGTGAACCAGGGTTTGGTAGTTGGTTTTGCGTTTAGATTTACTGTCTTCTTCCCTAACGCTTCCTCTGCTGCCTTATGTATGCAGTTTTTGATTTTGTTCCAGCTGGTGTCAATGCTTATCAGTCTTACTGGTTGGATCGGATGTAATATGTTGTTGTAGGCGATTTGCATAGAGCTCTCGTGTACTTTCTGCGTCCAGCGACTGTATGTTAAATTTTGTAGAATATATAAGTGTTCTTTTTGTGGATAGGGCAGCGGTAGCTCATATTTTACACAGTACTAAGTTATGGTCTAAGCCTATGTTTGCAGAGGTTAGGATTCTGACGTCTATTATCTGACTAGGGGGTATGGCTGTGTGGGTAATAATAAAGTCAATTACGGAATTGTTGTTTCCACCGCCTGTAAAAGTGACCTTATGCTAAGGCTTGTGGTCGAAAATGGTGTTGTTGATCCTTAGTTCATTGAAGGTGCATAGTTGAACAAGCATTTCTCCTCTGGAATTTATTGTTTCTTCATTGAACCTTTGCTGGACCCCGTTACTATCTCGTTTACAGTTCTGGCGTTTAGGTCTCCAAGCAGGATGATTCTGTCGTTGTTTGGAATTTTGTTTAGTAGATATTGTATTTGTTCGTAGAATTCGATGGCTTGTTGTTTAGGTTTGTTGAAGTCCGGTGCGTATACTGATATTATATGCGTGGGTTTGCTATTTAGTTGGAGTGTAACCTTCAGTATACGGTCGTAAATGTATTCTATGTCATCGATGTTTTGTTCGTATTTGTTTTTGATAAGCAGCCCTACCTAAGATTGCCCTTTCGGTTTTGGCGCGGCCGCTATGTACATGGATGTAGATTTAGTACCTTGCAGTGCCTCTGCCTCTTTTTTTCGTTTCTGATACCGCGCATATATTGATATTGTGGGCGTTTAGCTCTAGTATTATTTTGTGGTCCTTATTGTTGAAGGACCTTATGTTCCAACATCCTATTCTTAAGTGATGCCGTTTTCTCATTGTCGGTGGTGTTGCAGTGGTCTTCGACGGTGTTATCAGTCCGGTGTCCAAGGCATTTCTTCCAGTTCTGTGAGCTACTGTTTTTTCTTACCTTAGGCAGGTTGCTGGCCTCACCTAAGAGCCCTCCTCATTTAACCGGGCTTGGGACCGGCGGCGACATCTGGTGAGCTACCCCCCAGACTGTCACCGGCTGAGTTTTTCTTCTTCAAATAATTCTCAGATGTATTTTTTCTACAACACTAGTTTTTCTTGGATTTCTATGACCATTTTAGTGTTTTTATCCTTCAAAACATTTGGTTGTCTTCACTTTTGCGTTCCTGCAAGTTCTTTCAATTTTGTGTGCATATTGAATGTTTGTACTTTAGTTCTAAATATTCTATCTCCTCGCAATTATGTTTGTACTAATCTTCTTTTACTTTTCGGGGTTTGTTCATAAGTTGCATTTTCCCAGAAGTCGTTCAATGATGTCTCGCTTTTTGAGGTTGTTTTGTGACTAATGTTTTGCTTGGTTTTATTAGCGCTTGTTTTAGAGTTTTCCAGTTACAACTGTTTTTGCATTGTTTGTATTGTTTGTAAGATGTTCAAACTGTTGCTTATTCTATTTTGTCTTGAACTGTATTTTTTTATTCCAAGGATGTCTATGACGTAGAATTTTTTGTTTGAGTGCTTACTTTTTCAGTTTAATGTTGACCTGAGCTATTATTAGATTGTGATCTGATAATGCATCAGCACTCAGGTAAGGTTTCACATGTTTGATGATGTTTCTGTATATTTCATTTATTAAAATATAGTCAATTTGATTTCTATTGACTTTCTCAGGGATGTCTTGTGGCAATTTCTATGTGTATAATCGTCTTTTTGGTATTTGATAAAAGGTATTCATTATGATGAAGTTTTCCTTTTGGCTAAATTTTTCTCATCGGTCACTTCTTTTGGTTCTATGTGATTTTAGCGTTGAAATCATCTAGAAGTATTGTGATGTCACGTGATTTAACTGATCTTAAGATCCTCAAAATGTAAGATTATATTGAGTTTACAGTGTTTTGCTGCAGTTGCAATACGCAATCTGGCATTAAAATAAAATTTATTACTGGTTTAGGTTTATTTGTGTATTTGGATATCATCACTCTATATCTATAATTAAAGTCGTTTTTTGAGTAAAGAATGGTTTCGTTAGATGTGTTGTATTGGCCGTTGTATGGCAATCTTGTGTCACTTATGCCTAAGATGTTTAAGTATCTTTCTATTTTTTGTGGTATATTTTGTGTTTTGCGTATTTGCATATTTTTTATAATTGTCATGATGATGAATCCTACATGGAAAATCCTTAATGCAGTAATTTTTCCTTGCCTTCTGCATTCTCATGTCGTTGACCATCATCGTAGTTCATCTGACTTCAAAAGCAAATTCCCACTCTCAGGACAAAAAAGTGCATTACCTCTCATGGTATTTTCACCCAAAGCTGTTGACCATTTAAAGGAGGGACTACTTATCCAGGTAGTCGCTCGGTCACTTAGCCTATAGAGCACACCAAACTATTAATATTCTGGTTGTATGGGTTTAAAAAAAATGCTTGTGGATTCTCTTTACCTAAAATGCAAAAATTTTGCTTGTTTGTATAGTTGAAGAACCCAAAAAATGTTTGCGACAAAACAATAAGTCAACTTGCATTGGATTTTTAGCCTATTCCACAAACAGACAATAAATGATCAGGCAACATTTAATTCATGTACAAACTAGATCTTATAAGGCCAAGATTTTTACTTCAAATATTGCTTAAAGTAAACGGACAGAAGTCTAATTGCTGCTCAAGGTGCCGAATCAGTGTATACATCTTTTTCAATACTTTTTTTTATCACTTATGTATTACAAGTTTTATCACGCAAATATAAATATTTACAAAAGACTATACACAAGATTATTTTTTTTATTTACCAGTTTCACAGATAACATATTTTTGAATTCCTGATATGATATTAGTAAATTAATAATAATAAACCAAAAAGGATCCAGCCTAAATTAATTTTACTAATTTGAGATTTAAAAAAAAAATATAAAACTCTAACAGGAACTGCACACCAGGGCGTTATAAGTTATAATGCCCGCTCATAATATCACAGTTGTTATGGTCCTGTTTATGTATTTCATAACATAATAATACATTTAATATATAATATAAATAACAAGCAAAAAAAATAAAAACTTTTTTTATTTATTTTTTATATAACAGGTAAATAAAATTTCTCGAGCGCTCATAAATTACCAAGCAGTCTGAACATGACGTGACGGATTGCTATGTCTCTGATTTTATACTTTTTGACATTGCTCGCATTTCAACGGTTATACCACATTTTTACTCTGTATTAATTAACAAATTTATTTACAATCTAAATAACTGTTTGATAGCTTGGCTAAGGTACAAAATATCATATAATTTTTATTCCATTAGCATTGAGCTACTAATTACATTTATTTATTTTCATTCTTATTTCTTATCTCGTACTTCCTCTTCGCAACAATTAAATTATGTATGTAATGTAATTTACCAATCTTATCTGTTATTTGAAAAATATAATGTGTTCAGATAGCGTTTAGTGCTAAAGTAAAATTATAACCGCGTAATATTATTAAATAAAAAGATTATGAAACACCGATTTAACTAACCAGATTACATATCATTTTCTAGAATAGTTTATTCATTTATGGAATTAGAAGCATGTGGTAAACATTTCTTCGTTGCTACAATATACATGCAGTGTACTTTCAGAGTTGCTAAAAGAATGTAAATTCAGCCATGAATGTTCAATTTATGTAAGTGAAATAGGCAGTATATACAGTGTGGTGCGCATTGCGTAAAAGCCGTGAATAAATTATAAATAAAAAACTCCTAATGCATTATGCAGTTTATTGCTAACGCATCGCGTGCATCGGGGTAGGCCCTCTCGCGGTCATTATCCGAGATAAGCTGACCGCCGGTGGCACTTACAACCCTGCCGATCGATATTTGACACCCTAACGCACGCACTTCTCGAATTGCAGATGCGGTCATACTTGCTCAATAAAATATCGAGTGCATCTAAAAGGGATCTAGACAATGCTATTCCTATTAAATTATTTAATGCAAATTCTCGCTTGACCAATGCAGGGGAACTGCTATTTATTGCAGGATTTTATTACCCTATAACACCACAAAATTGTTGCAGTAAATACGTTGTACCTAATAAATTGCATCGTCTTCAAATAAAAAAGATTTATTTTGGAATTGAACCCTTGTTAAATTAGGTTAGTCTTATTGGTGTAGAAGATTTGACATGACATACTGTAGCGGCCACATTTTTTATACCAGTGCCAATTTTCATGTGAAAAGTGCAACACTGCACGTTTTCCGATGTCAATTTTTTTTTATTCTCTGTTGAATGTACGAGGGAACGAACACCCCACACAATATATAGCGAGAGTGAATTTGCGTCGCTCTACTGAAAATTGAATCGAAAATCAATCTTGGCCAACGACAGTGCCCGTCCGGACCAATCTCTGAAATGCACCGTAGTTATGGAACACTCCAATGATGAAATTAGTCGGAAACTTGGGATAGTCGCGAGATAAGTCTGATCGCTTAATGACCGGGCAACTCACGTGGTCTCGACAGATATTAGAGATGATACAGATGATACTGCCACTACCCGCGTTAAAGCTGACAAACATCGTTTTCCACTTAGCAACGCCAATTAGCAAACTACATAATGCAATATTATATTTTTCCCAGCAACTCTTATTATATAATAAATTGTGATTATATTTTTCCACATAATTGTATTAGTGTTGCATTTAAATATATATGTACTCACAAAATTCACTCATGAATATAACTCATTAGTTGTACATGTGTGACCTTATTGCTTATATACTCGCATGTGCTATAATTTAAATAAATTGTATTATAACTTAGAACTTAGAACTTAAACAAATTTTAGTTTTTTTATCAAGTATTTCATATATTTTAATGTATTATACAAATTAGAAAAGAGCATTTACTCATACGTAGTTAATTTAATCAACACGAATATAATGCTTAGTTACTATTATAGTATTGTCGACAAATATCGATAGCAGATTATGGATGAAGTGATTTAAACAAATTACCTCCAGTTCAAATTCAATCAATGCCCCGAACGGTTTTCCTTCACAGCTTATTACCCGAATGCCGAAGCCGTTGAGTAAAATAGGAAGAATTTCATTAATGCATGCAAACCTAAATTAATTTACACCCTCAGTCGCATAGAGCGGAAACGAAATATATTTCTGGATTCCCTCGCAACTATTTATGCCGGCGTGACACATAAATGACATTTGCAAATAGATCAGCGTCAGAAGCACACCAAGATAAAGTAATACGCGCCGCGCCGCTCCTCTCTTGTATATCAAACTATAGGCAATAAGCGCCGCGAAGAACCTCATCGTTATTACGTGGTATTTAGAGAAAAGGGTCGGCTGAATTTAGGGAGGCAATAACTATTAAAATATTTTACGCGAAAATATCCACCCCTGCGGCGACTACCCTCACCGTCTTGTTTAAGAGCGACAATATTTTATTTCTATGTGGACAGAATAAATTTATTTTTAAAAATTAAATAAACATGTGGTATTATTTAGATGCAGCAGATTTATATAAATGTGATTTTATATATAATTAATAATGAGTTATTAAATAGTTGGTATTATTTTGTTGAATTTGTTAAGCAATTTTTTTAAACATTGGCTGGCTGGCTTTTATTATATAATATTTATAAATTACTCAGGGCCGATTTATTCACCTTTCTATAAAGTGCTCTGTAGCATTACTGATAAGATTGCCATGAATTAATGTTTATTCATCTGTCAATAGTGACAACCTGTCATCATATTAAATTTACAAGACAGATAAATTATATAGATCACTTTGGCCCGTTTGTAAAAAAATTACTAAAAGAACATAACCTTATGCCATTTTGTTTCACATGAATGTAACCACAAACAAATAACAACACGCAGTAGTACCACACTCGTTTTCTTTTTAGTAAGTCTATCTCTGTCTTTCTTACAGATATGTATATAGATATCTTTTTCTATTAAGGGCCGCTTTTACAATCGTCGGTTAAACAAGGAGTAGCGCTATCTAAGGAGTATATAAAAATACGCTTTTACAATCCCTTATAACTTATCTCTAGTGTAGTAACTAAGTAACGCCCACAACAAATTAGCGTATGAACAACGTATACGTCAATTTATAAGTCAGTTCCAGAAACGGCCATCTTTGTAATAAATAATTTTTTAGAAAATGCAAAAACGCGTTACAACTAAAGTAGGATTTGTAGCTAAAATTTTTGCACAGAAGAAAATTGATAATTGTCGCATTATTTCCTTGATTGACCTAATCATTGGGATCTTCAAGGGGTTTGTCTTTATTTTTAGTTTTAGTTTGGGATTCATTGAATAGAGATTCTACTTGAGTATGTGGGTGATTGAGTCCTGGCAATTTTATAAAATTTTAATTGTATGTTTTAAGGAAAATAAACCAGAGATAACTTATCCGGTGCTTGAAGCAGTAGATATCTTTAGTGTAGTAACCAAGTAACGCGCACAACAAATTTGTGTATAAATAATTTATACGTCAGTTTATAAGTCATCATTGACGTTTTAATAGGTTATCTAGATTGCAACAAAGGCATAACTAATGCTACACCAGGTTTAAACTGTAGATAAATTTATTCTTGGTTTAAGTTATCTGACAATTGTAAAAGCGGCCCTAAGTTGTACTAGCCGTATAAAAACTTTATAAGCGTTCAGTAATTATTTGTTATATAAAATGGGATGAATACACCCAAATTTTATATAAGTGACCTATAAGTTTATTGAACACGTAACTAATCAATAACTTACAGAACAGATGAATAAACCGGCCCTTAATATAGCACAATAACCTTTGTATTTTAACGAGTGTAATCACACTCACTGAAACTGTCACATTGAAGACGAGATTGAAGCAATTTTTGAACAATGTCCTGAATTTCGTACGTCGTCAGTCTTTGTTTGTGTTTACTTTGATTTCAGTCAAGAAGAAGATATATTAGAAAAATATACTTCTAAGCCACAAACTAAGTTAGTGTTTGGTTGATTAAATTGGTTTGTGGATCAGACTACAGTAATCCCAATACAGAATGTGCCATGCAATGTATAGAATGTTAACACAAGTTGGCTATTAATCTAATAAAACTTTTGCGTTAGTAGACTTTTTGATAAATTGTTTCAAATATACAACCAAATATATGGCTGTTCTACGTGCAGAATAATTAGATCAGTCCTCAAAAGCTAGATTTAGCTTCCTTGCATTTAGAATATGTAAGTAATATAAAGTATTTTAGACCCTGAATGCGGAAGTTCAGGTACTCAAAGACACTACTCCTCAAAAACTGGATATGACCAATCGAAGCCAGGTACTGGCTTTAAATGACAGATCCAGCTCAAACTAAGACATAACCTCATCATAGGAGCAATTAAATTACTTATATCTTATTTTAAAAATGAAAATATTTTTGTGTGATCGAAAATATACAAAAACATCGAGAAAATTAATAATATAATCCCTTCTCACCGCCGCCAATTAAGCATTTGAAAGAATAAGAAAAAAGACCCGAATTGTGGAGGAAAAAATTATGGGTTTTTCATCAAGACAACGCACCAGCTCACAGTGCATTGTCTGATAAGAAATTTGTTGCCAAGCATAGCATCTTGGTACTGAACCATCCACCTTATTCACCTGACTTTTATCTGTTCTATGACGTCTTTCCAGCACTGTTTTGAACAATAGAAAATTTGTATGAAAAAATGTAGAGATAGTAGAGGGGTGTATATTAAGGAAAACAACTAATAAATATGTATAAAAAAGCCATGTCTGAGTTAAATGTACGGAACAAAAATTATTTTGCTCAAACTATCTTGTTAATTTTTTTAGATTTTTTAGTTATTTTCGAGTAATAAGCAATCAAAATTTGAAAAAAATGATTTTCTTGCGTTTTTACATTTTTTGATCGTTTGTAACTTCTCAGGGTTGCATTTTTAGGAAAATACTGAAATGAACTTTCTTTATCAAAATTGTTTAAAGAATCATTTCATACAGCCAAAATTTTTTTATTAAATTTGGAAAGTTTTGCAAAACTTTAAAAGACAATTTTTGTTAAAAAAAGATGACGTTTTTTTTTCTCAAATATGGATAAAAAAGTTATTTTATATGTGCAAAAGATACCGTAAAAATTTCAGAAAGTGCCGTGTGCTACTCTCCAAGATATCTTACAATGTGTCCACAGAAATACTTAAAAATAGCGAAAAAGGCTTAAATTTCACAATTTTTTGTGGATACATTCTAAAATACCTCGGACCGTAGTGCACGGAACTTTTTGAAATTTTCAGGATATTTTTTGCACATTTTATCCATATTTGAGAGACAAAAATACCCGTCATCTTATTTAAAAAAAAAAACTGTCTTTTAAATTTTAGCAAAATTTTTAAAATTTAAGGAAAAAAATTTTGGCTATGAAAACTTATTTCTTGAATAATTTTTTAAAAGTACTTTATAATTTTTTTCTAAAAATGCAATCCTAAAAAGTTACAAACAATCAAAAATAAAAATAAATTAAATTTTAAATTAAAACTATTTCTGTAGATACATTCTAAAATACTCGTCATCTTTTTTATAAGAAAAACTGTCTTAAAATTCTGAAAAATTTTGAAAATTTTACGAAAAAAATTGTTGGCTGATAAAACTTATTTTTGGACAATTTTGAAAAAAAAGTACTTCATAATTTTTTTTTCTAAAAATTCAATTCTGAAAAGCCTATTTCTTAACTATTTCTGTGGATACATTCTAAAATATCTCGGAGAGTAATGAAACCCTGAAATTTTCAGGGTATTTTTTGCACATATAAAAGCAAGTTTTTATAAATATTTGAGAAAATAAGAAAATACCCGTTATCTTTTTTTAAGAAAACATGTCTTAAAGTTCTAGAAAATTTTGAAAATTTAAAGAAAAAAATTTTGGCTGAAAAAATGATTTTTTTAACAATTTTGAGAAAAAAAATTACTAATTTACAAACAATCAAAAAATATAAAAAAATGCAAAATATCGATTTTTTCAAATTTTGATTGCTTATTACTCAATATAGCTTATTGAAAAAAACAAATAAAATCACAACACCAGAACTCATGTAGAGAAAAGCATTT
The DNA here is from genome assembly GCA_963932245.1 of Tachinus rufipes. Classification (NCBI taxonomy): domain Eukaryota; kingdom Metazoa; phylum Arthropoda; class Insecta; order Coleoptera; family Staphylinidae; genus Tachinus; species Tachinus rufipes. The sequence goes on from OZ010743.1 coordinate 93,786,775, forward strand.
TCTCAGACATGGACATAACGTTATTTAATAGCCACACCTCGTATAGTAGTATACTCCGAGATTTGATCTCTGACACAAATAGTTTAAATCAATTTTTTCATGATCAAGCAATCTATATAAAAATGCTGGTTTGTTACAAAAAATATAGCCCCCCTACTTGTTGCTATTTGCGGATATAAAAACTTTGTCTTCCACCAGGTGCATTAACTGTGGTGGTGTTTGAAAACGTAGAAAGCAGTAAACTAACACCAGTAGTTAAAAAAAAATTCTTTTACACACAGGTACACAACATTGCTATTTCTTCTTCTTATCTTCTTGTAACAAATCTGTCCGTGGACCAATCGCTGAGTCAAGAATTAGGTCCGTTGTTTTTAACTCTGTTGATTTAATTTTTTGCTATTGGGATTTGCCAATATGAAATGTTTTCAGCTTCAGGTGTGTCCATCAAGTTGCTGTAGAGCCAGTTAACTCCTGGTGTCCTTAAGCCAGTTTACTGCTACTTTCTTATTTCTTTCTACTCTCTTAAATTATTACTAACTTATGCCAGAGTTGCTTTCTTATGCCCGGATGTAAATACAAGGTGCTTACCTAAATGCCTTTTCTGCATGTTCGACTATTTCTAGTCGTAGTCTGGACGGGACCTCTACTTGTGCTTCATTCTGAACGGTTATTATTTTTGTAAATTGTCCGTTGCAATCTGGTTCTTTGTAAGCTCTTGGTTGCTAATCAATTATAGCAGTTTAATCACAAGATATTCCTATTTATCTGCCATTTGTTTGCACGTTCAGTTATACATTCACGTATACCGATAGTAAAGTGTACATTTTCTTTACAGTGCAAACTTGTTGTTCTCTTAGATTGAGAAGTAATTGGCCCTTGCACTATACCTATACGTACACAAGTCATCTACACAATGTCAAAATTTTCTCCGTTTTTGATTTTTTGAGAAGGACTCTTGTGACATTGTTTTATCAGCGGTCCGTGCATTTGGTTGGCCTTTGTCTATCTCTCTCACGCCACTTGACCACGATACTAAAGTCAGTCCCATGCACTACCAGTCACCTACAAGGAATTTTGAATCTTACCAAACTAAGGAAACAAAACACCAAATATCTGCCAGACAACAGTTTATACCTAGAAGAAATTCAATATGGCATCCGCGGATCATGTCACAGCTCTCGCAAGCCATCACACAATTGCATCGGTTTTATAATCATTTTTTTTCATAACCATTAACTTGATGTAACGCAACAAATACATATGGGCAATTCCATTTCAAACGAACCAGAGCAGAAGGGGGGGGGGGGGGTTGAAAAACTTGCTTACTAATCTTTCTTTGGCCAAAAAAAATTAATTTTTAGATTGTAAAATGACTCAGCGGCTTTCCACCTCTTCTCGAAGTGTTACAAAAGTCAAATTAAACGCCAAACTCAAAACACCAACAGATAATTATGTATCAACAAAATATTTGAACCCAATTGATAAATAGGTTTTGAACACGTTTACAAACAGTTACCATACTTGTTTCTGAATAACTTGTCCAAAATGTTCCAATCTAAAACATTTATGTTAAGTAGCTTTTTTTTTCCTTTAATATTAAAACTTGGTCTTCATTATTAAAACTTGAATTTTTGGTCGGTTTTGTGTTGACCTGTACAAGCAAAAAGTTTTAGATTACGTTGGCATTTTATTTAACTCTTATCAACTAAAGGAAGCTACAATTGTTGTTTTATAGAATATGACCAAACCATTCGAGTTGTTTGCCTTTTTCCGGAATGCAGTAGTTTTCTTATGTTCCACAATATTTTCTGCATTCTTCAGAAAATCCAGACCAGTTTCTTCATCATTACACACCATTTTATAAACGGTAGCACCATATGAAGTGTTTGGAACCAAAGAAGACCAAGTTTATAAAAATTGAAATTATAATAAAAAACTTTTTTGTGTATTGATTACAGTAAAATCAACAAAATTTTAAATTAATTATTTTTTTATAAGCTAAATTTCAATAACTTGTCCATACTTTAAATGTTTATACTATTTTTGTATCTTCTTAATAAATACTGACTAGACTTATATTTTGTTGCTCCCTGCTGGACTATTCACTAACCATGTGTATGTACACCAAATATTTCAAAAAAAACTGTGTTGGTCTATAAACCAAATATTTCAAACAACACTTAATAAAAAATTATTTTATCTTGGTTGAAAATGTTGTTACGGCTTTTATAATAATAAATAATCATCAATCAATTGGTTTGTTTGGTTTCTTTCTTTAGTATAACTCGTTGATGTTTAATCTGTACAGTTCTTCAGGTATTTTATGCAAACTTTTATTCAATTATTAACTAGATACATTAACTAAATTTTTTATATGATTATTTGAGTTTTAGTGAACATAATGTAATATTCAAAAAGTTTAATAAATACGTTGCGTGTCGCATTCGTAATTAATACACAAACCGTAATAATGAAGACAGATTTAGGAATTCGGGGAATTTATGACATTCCACTAGGAAATTTGTCGTTCGAAGGGGCTAATGAATCCGCACCGACTATTTACTAAAGTGTAGGGGTATACATAAGCGCGCAGATGTAGTCAATTTTTCGTGCGACACCGGCGTCAGGTCTCTGAGTAATTAGCCCAGTAATTGGGATTGGTGTATAAGTTTGGGCCGCATTACAAGTGAAGTCACGTAGTAAATTTAATTCAGACGCTCGCGCGTTCCTTCTCCAGAATCCCGGCTCCCGTGTTGTGGCACCGGGCGCGGTGGCAATAATTAAACGTTAGCCAAATTACTCTTCGGCCGGCTCTGCTGCCTAATCTACGGTGAAATTAAAAGTACGCGCCTGTAACATTGCTACGCTTTTCAAGTGCGGACGACGCGTACTTTGAATTCCTTCCATACCACAACCTTACAGACCTCCGCACTTTTACTGGTCACTGAGGCTTTTTCGATTCATACCACGCATAATTACAACCACCCCATACATTTGCGCAAAATGAACCCTTTATTTATTCAAACAGTAAAATTAACATGACCGGCTAACATTTTATAAAGCCCATTGCTTAACACAAATTTAGATATTCCGCAATATATAACTCTTGCATGTGAGGGTTTATTACATGGGAAAGGGGATGCTGTAGAGAGGGCGGATTTTGCTAGCCTATGTCATCTCTATATATCTTATCTTCATGATTTGCATATCGGTGCATTTCCCGTGTACACGGTTCAGACTAATGATTTTATTACCATATATCACATTTTTATTCTACACCCCATGAAATATATACTTAACTCTAGGGGGTAATAAACCAATTTCAGGTTACTAATGTGTGTTTAAGATGGTTTGCTAGTACTAGAGGTAGTCAGGTATTCAAGCTGGCACTTTGTATAGTGCGCGTTTGCAGAATTCGCAACAGGAAACCTCACACGACTACAGCAAATTTAATCAAACAACCTCCCCATTTCATTTCATTGTGTCGATGGAAGCCTGTTTATTATTTCAACGGCGCGGTCAGCAGCAATAATGCGGGCACATGGCTCTGTTTATATAGGGGATGGCTGATGGGGGGCCCCCGTTGCAGCCCCGTTTCAGGAATGCAAGGCGGACCGGATTCGGTCGCATTCCGTGTGAGCTTTCGACCAGTTATTCCGGCGCTCGTCCGTATTTCCCCATAAAGCTCCAATTTATGCTGCGGCCGCCGACGGTAATGATTTCCAAATATTCGGAAATTAACGGACTGCAGCTTGCGCACGTGTTTGTTCCGGCGCTGTACGAGATGTTCAGCCCCTAATCACGTTTCGATGCTTTCCAATTACTTTAATATGCAAATACAGGCATCAGTTCTACTCGCCACTCCTCTCCATATACTTCCCCATCCATTCCAACATTGTTTCTTTTATCTAATTATATCAATTTAACATAAAATATATATTAAACAATATCAGCTGGAATGTGTATCAATATCTATAAAGCTAGAACATCACACTGACAAATAGAAATAGGGATAAACATATGTCTTCATTTTCACTTAGAAAAAAAGCGGAAGATACGTCAGTCGTTGGGACTTCCATATAGCGGTAGGCATTTGCGAAAAGCCATCGACTACATATTTCTCATGGAAAACACGCAATCTAGGCATTTCCATGTCTGGCTGGGACCGAAGGGTGCCTATATTGCTTGAGATAGGGCGGACAACCCCTCATAGAGAGACACTTTGGAGAGTATCCGCCGTCATCTTAGAAACAGGGTTTCCAGAGAATGTCGACGAAGGGTAAAATAGTAACACTTGCTTCTAGCTAGAAATCGCCTTTTCCTCCCCCTACCAATACAAAGATTATCGCCATGCACGTTCCATAAAGTCACCATTCCCTTTCGCCACAGATAAAGATACAGAAACATCGAGCCGGTGATTCCTCCCAGGATAGGAATCTTTAGCAAAGTGGTCTGAATTACCGGTCATAATCGTAATCGTTCTGTTGCTGTCGCGTCCTTGAGCATTATTTCTTAACTTGTTCTGCACCTAATGGACGTTTTCTGCTGATGTACTTTACTATAAATAAAGAGAAACGGTAACGACTAAATGGTATATATCAAACAAAAGCCCGGCTCGTTAGCGAAGCTATACTGTTAAACAATCTTATCTGAGCGAGGAGTTTCAATGGAGTCCGTCCATAGGTTTTCATCACTGTCTGCACCACCTCATTCAGATAAAGATGAACTATCAAAAAACTGCACGCCGGCAACGAAGATAATACAATTCGTTCACAATAAATCTTTCTTCGATTGATTCAACAATTCAATCGACTCTACGCAACTAAAGTAAATTATTACGGGGTATTTTATAAATCTGCAAACATTAGTATTAAAAAAATTAAATGGATATTCGAGAAGGATTAAATACAAAATCCGTAAAATCGTTTAATGTTTTTTACTTATTGAACTCGTTTAATCACTGCCAATTCGTTTTCAATCAGGCAAACATTCAATTAGTGAAATGATGCAAATGCTACGTGACCCAATAGAGCCGTACACGATATTTAATTATTTTAATTACATCGAGAACAACGGACGATAGCTGTAATTAATTATAGAGGTATATTGATTATTGTAATCCCCATTTTCAAATAATTGTAAGAGTTTTTTTTAACATCCAATTGCCATTTTTAAAAGCAAAATTGAATGATTTAGATTTATTGCTCAGCAAAATGTGCAACATATAAAACAAATATATTTACATGTGCTGTTACATGAAAGCTACATGCACTTATTTAAAAAAAAAAATTGTATATAATTCTGTCTTAGTTTTGAAATATTTCACTTTACTTCCAATTCCAACAAAGCTTTTAATTAAATTTTATTCAAACTGTTTTTAGTTTACATTTAGTTGCACAATGTTGGGCCTGTCAATTTTTCAATTATAAACCAAATACTAATACAATACTAATTCCAATGCTTAATTTTACTTGCCATTTTTTGTTCAAAATTATTACAAAACAATTCACCCTATCGTTTGATCTGATATCGTCACGAGCGCATTCCCAAAAAAAATGCATAAAAATTTTATGATACCCGCACATAAAACATGTAAAAACTTGACAGTAATATGGTGGTAAATAAAGCAACAATTACTTAAATAATATTTTGCTATGCGCCAATGCAAAAACATATTATACAGAGTCCGCAAAAAAATTGTATACACACTTTAAAGAACAAAAACTATTTATTCTGGACTATTCTCAACGCACATAGCTAAAAGTAAGCAAGATATATATTGCTAGCTAACGATGTGACTGTCATTTTAACAAATCTTGCTTGATAACAATATGAACTGTCATTTGTAAATATCTCAAACCGTTCCATGCACTTCAAAGCTGCCATTGAGGCTCGTTTCAGACGTATGCGGTTCCATTCGGTTCGGTTCTTTTTCGATTTCTATTCGGTACCGAATAAGAATAGTATAGCACCAAATACTCCCTCGTATAGTGTTAAGAGACTGCTCCCAATGAATTCTAGTATTCCTCCTTCGTTTTTTTATTCTTTTATAGAGAAACAACATAGCAGCAACTTGACTTCTCTCTATTATGACTACTACTGAGCCTGTGTACGGAAAAAACACAAAACCTTATATGAACCGTATATGTGTGAAAAAGTTTTATTCGTTTTTGGTTTAATTCTTAGGCTGGTTGGAGGTTCAGTTTTAAACTCCCGGCTCTACTACCCCTGCACTTCGCCTGCATTAACAAACCTGAAAAACCATTTTAGAATGCATTTTTAGCCGTTTTATTTTCTTACTATCGTGTTGACAGTACCTACATCTGTTAAGCAAAAAACCATACTACAACACTTTTGTAATTAAAATTAATTGACAATATCTCAATACTGTCTGTCAAAAAGTGTGTACATTTTATCGGCAAACTTTGTTTTACAAATTATTAATAATTTATTAAATTTTAAAACTAATAAACTAATAAAGTTACAATTATTTATAATATTCATAAAAATCATTGCGTTTTAAGGTTGCGTTTCAGAGCTCAAGCTTTCGAAAACAGCAGTCTTAAACTAAACTTCAGATGTACTTAGATCTTAAGAATTGCTATAAAAACTAAAAGTAAATGACGGTTTTTAATTAATTTTGTTTGTTTATGGTACGCCGATCCACTTCTTTATAAAATAATTTTTTGTGTTGTGATCACAGTTGTGATCATTCATAATTACTCTTAGTTTCAGTGCATTGACGACACCAAGATGCTTGGTATTCTGTGTAGTTCCCTTAGAAATGTTTTCCACGCATCATTGTCTTTTCTATTCTGCTGTTCATCAAACTGATCAAAATTACAGTTTTAAACCAACAATTCAATTTATAGTTAGATTAAATTATTAGCAATCAACCAAAAAAGACTATTGATGCAGTCTTTATCTTCTAACTTTATAAAGTGTAAAATATGTAACACAAACTATTAAAAACAATAACAAAACAATGTTAGATTTTTTTCATACAGTATCTATAGAGTGAAAGATATTTCAAAACGTAATATATTTTTTAAGAGTTTTATATCAATACATCTAGTCTATTCCGTCAAACAAATTAAAAAAAAAACAATCAACATTAGCAATCTGATTATTAAAGACAATTGACAAACTGAAAACAATTTGGATGCAGCTTTCAAAAAATTACAAATATCACAAACAAAAAACTTTTCGGATGTCAAAATGGTAGTTACTATAGCAACAGTTATATTTTGGCTTTCATGATAAACTACAGAGTTTATTACACTTTATTACACCAGCTAGTCAACATAGTTTTTTGTGGAGAACTACTAACATCCCAAATGCACACTTTGTTTGCAAAATTTGCAGCTTAATATGCCCACCCATGTGAACTTATCAACTTTTTATTAAAACTGATACCTATGTAACTAGAAATTCAGACAAAATTAACAGTGACTTTATTTCAGATACATAAAACAAAAATGAATGAATTTGCCTTAGCAAGTAATGATCACAATATTGGTCATTTATGACTTTTAGCAATCAACAAGTTTGTACATATAATATAAGATGTACTTGCAGTTGCACTTGGCCAGTAATTGATCTACCCCCACCCTTGATTTTATGCAAATTCAATCTTGCTAATTTTTGTTAATGCAGTACTTTAACGTTGAAACGTTCAATTAGAATTACAACAGTATTTTTAAAAATTCCAAAAAGGTTATGAAGCCGCAAGAATTATTGATACATTTGCCGCTTTCCGGATAAAGTGTCCAGCTACTCGCATAATCTAAAACCACTAACATTTGTCACTTTTCAATTATCAAACTCAAAACGGTGGTTTCCGCATTGCTCTAAAAATTATTTGTCGCTTCACTATAATTGTGTTACAAAATATTAATATCTGTCTTTTCCAAATAACTGATAAACTGTCTCACGGCTGTCTCTAGGAATCCAGAAGACCATGCAAGTGGCCCACCTCGACAAACCCGGCAATCTCTTTATGTTGCTGTTAAATAATCACGAGCAACAAAACTGAAATGTGGTGGTGCACCATCGTACATAAACCACATTGCAATTCTTCTTAAAAATGATACATCATCCAGAAACAGAGGTAGCATGTGTTCCAAAAAGTTGCAATACACCCCGCCGGTAAGTCTTCTTGGTAGCAATACTGATCCAATTAGACATTTGCCCACAACATTCAAGGAGAACTGATGTTGAAATCGATCTTCACATACCTAATACTTGATATACTCATTGGCGTACGCTATACTTTTATTTACATTATAGTCCAGTCAAAGTAACTTTTCACCTCTAAAAAATTCCAAAAGTTTTAAAACTTTGTACAGTGATACCTAGGTACCTACTGAAGGATATACTAAAAGTCCTGACAAATATGACACAAAAAAACAGGGCACTTTTTTCGGTTTTTTGTTAATATCCCAATTTACAATAGAATAACTACCAGATTAAAACAAAGCTACTTGTAATTGAATAAATTTAGTTAACAATTATTACTATTTAATATTTATCAGTTTTTTGCGTTATTGTAACTAGGATAACGCATTTGTAAATAATTATATGTATTTCAACTGTAAATTACATTTTTTGTTGATGACGTACGGTATAACCTCAAAAACTTAAATATGAAAAACGTCATGCAATTCTAGGAATTCTTTTTAATAAATTTTAGTATTAAAAGTGACTAATATACATTTCTACTAAACATATTAATATTTAATTAAGAAGCAATAAACTATATTGTTTCTGCTTTAAAGTTTTTAAATAATTTAAAATCATTTTATTATAATATAATAAACATAGTGAAGTTAGCTGATTTATAATACCAACGAGGACATGTTGCAATTACAGTTGTGTGACACTGACTTTATAAACCACTCCCATCACTGCAGTCTTAACGCGGACAAACTATATATCATAGAACATATATTCATATAGAACGGCAACTCAGCCTCTCTCTTGTTTCCACGTTTGCGCCATCACGTCGGAATGAACCAAAACTAATTTGCATTCCGCGGCAAATTTAAACTCTGGAATATATTATTTTTTTATTAAAAATCCATGGACATTGAATTAATAGGCAAGTCTAATTTAAATTCATTAGACTTGCACACATATTCACTGATGACATATATATTAGATAATAAGCAAATTTACTAACTTATTTTAAATAAATGATTAAATTTTACTTATATAAAAAAAAAACATATACTTACATTTTAATATCAACTTGATAAAATCCTTGTATTATTTATTATTTATAAAACAAACAATTACTCACATTTTATTATTTTAAAATAAAAAAATAAATTAATGTTTAAATTTTATTATTCATTGCAAACATACCTATATACATATTTTCTACACATAATTTACATGATTGAATTAAGCAAAAAAAATATTGTTAACACATTACATCTCTCCTAATTAGTAATGATAATCAAATCAAATTCTATTCATTCAATTTTGAAAGTAATAATTCATCCCAAGAATTGTATAATATAGAAGTTAGGATTTGATTTATTTTTAATAAAACTTTTTAAATATACTAACTTTAAAATTAATAAACGATAGTAAACCTAAATACTCACTAAAATTGTTTTATGTATATAAGTATATTATATAAATTATGTTCACAAGAAACACAACACAACCATATAACACAACACAAAAAACACAGTTTAATGAAAAAAACTTGACAGATCTTTGTCCTCACAATAATTATTATTTGTCAGCCATAGCCAACTATCTGATTTTGAAAATTTTAGCGATCGCAGCGCTGCGCAGTAGAATGAACCAACACTAAAGTTATAGATTCAACTTTTTCTAATAACAGTGCGCACCCCATGCTATATATACACAATGAAAGCTGATCCAAACTGCAATAAAAATGATCATATATATTTTTTTAGTATTTTTAGCGGTTACAGAGTTATAGAGCAGTAATGATTGCGTTTTTTTTTTCAAAAAAAAAAAGTTAGCACGGCACAATATGTAATTTAGTGAAGATGCCAAAGCAAGAAAAATAAGTGTACTTTTTATCATCATTTGTTAGATACTTGTAAATTAATATTTGACAATGTTGGCCTACACTTTTGGATACGTTGGATCATTGTGAAAGGGGAGTTATACATTTGCAAGAAATGAGATTGAGGTTCTGCTTCTGTTGTTACTGAGATCAACCGGCTGGCTCAAACTTCCAACCCCTACTGTTCTGGAGGAAGTTTATTTCCTAGCCCTACTTGGATTTGGTGGTATACACGAAAAGCATGCTGCATTGATGCTTCTTTTGTGGGCGACAACGCAAAGAGGTCTGGTTTAGCATTCAAAACTGATTTGGTAAAAGCTTTGTAACAATGCATGTTAAAAGAAGTTTGCTTGTGAGGTGCATTGTACCATGCCAGGAATATTTTGTTTTCAGCTTTAGCTTTAATACATCAGTAATACTTTTCAGTGTAGCTCGTTTCTTAATCAAATTGAAACAGACAAGTTTTCATTTTTGATATGCAGCGGAAGTTGTATCAACCCGTTGAATGCATGCACAAGAAATATGCAGTTTCTTATTCCCACAGTTTGCAATTGCTGACTCAAATATACCTTCTTTTCTACTCTGCCGTGGCTTGATTTAACAAATAATATATGTCATTCAGATTAGGTTAAAGCCATGAAGAAGACAATAAGATCAACATCTTTGCCAATTATTGCTACTTTGTCACTAGTTTAAGATTTTTGTGCGGATGATCAATTTACCAGCGTTACTAAATTCTTGTTTTGTCTTAATTCCATATTTGTGAAAAGCAATTAAGAGGAATGAAATAAGTCTGGATTTATAGTGTTCATTAGAAAGAAAACCATTTTGTTTGACTGGGATTTGTGTTTTGTGTTCAAAGTTTATGTCAACTGACTTTTTTAGTTTGTACTTTGGTTTTATTAAGCTGTCTACGTACTGGATGGTGCCGCTGAATAGACATCAAACGCAACGGAACAGCTTGCCGGCATAATGCTTGAAAACATGGGCAACATAACATTGGCAAATTGTTGAGATTAAAGATTTTTGAGCTACAGCACCTTGTGTAACAGTAATCTTCCATCCAAAACATTGTCAAAATCGAAAAAATTTGCTTCTTCTTGTAGTACAGAAAAAGTATCGTATAAGGCGGATTTGTTTGTTTTCAGCATTCCAGTTTCCTCAAATAAAGATAAAGGGTAAGGAGCAAGCTTATGTTATATGTAGTTGTTTAAGTCTTTATTACTCTGCTTGTTGATAGCTATCTTTAGAAACATCGTTAATGGGTTGATTACCATCTTTCTCCATAAACAAAAAAGGAGAGACCGCACTAACTCTACAATTTGCCACGCGTATCGTGTACGTTATGTGGAAGGAAGAGCAGGTAGTTGGGGGAGAAGGGGAGGACTGACAAATTGAACAATCAACTTTTACCTCCTACCTACAGTTTTTGAGATATTAACAAAAAACCGCAAAAAGGGCACTGTTTTTGGTCATTACCGCTAAAGCTCGTGTCATATTTGTCAAAACTTTTCGTATATTCTTTATTAGGTACCTACCTATAAATCAGTGTACAAATTTATAAAACTTTTGGAATTTTTTAGAAGTGATATCAATATTTGAGCATATTTGATTGGACTAATAATGATTTTAACAAATATCGAATATGATTGTCGCAAATTTTGTTCACCGTGCATCTTCAAAACAAAAAGGTTTTTCAGAAATCATCATACAACAAAATATTCTTAGAATAGGCCAAGGAATAACCCTTTGAATTTTTGCCGCATGTTTAACTAACACCTTGTATATTTAGAACAAAACATTTTACAGAATTTGTCGTTATTTAATAGCCAGATCTCGTATATTTTGCATAATTGCGAATTAAGTAAAAATAGATTCAATTTTAAATTAAGGCATTAGAAAATGTTTTGCATTTTGGACAAGACAGTTGTGTCTAAATTTGCAACTTTCACAACTACTACAAATTAAGATATAGGCGTGGTAGCAACGAGCAATTCACACGAATCACACGCTTAAATTCATAATAAAAATTCGAGTTTTTATCACCCACTTGACGTCATTGTTTAGAGATTGCCACACCTATATACTCACACTACGGATATAGGTATACTTTGCTTTTAAAAGTGTATGAAACCGGTCGCAGAACTCTTTAAATCGTTCGGTGGTTTCATAATATTTCATAAGTGGTTCACTTCCATTTTTCACGATCTTCAGTTTTACCATCAGTACATTGAAATTCTTTATTTTTCAAAACCTCAATCATCTTATGGCGCAGACACACAAGCGCGCAGCGGCTGCAACGCGACATTGCTGCAATGCCGCGGGGTACTTTTGTTTATCTCGAACACGCGCTGAGCACGCATCAAACCATCTGAAATTACCGAATATACGTAGCAAACTGTTTCGAGGTACATTGCATTGCTGCCGCAGCGCGGGTTCGTAGACCCTGCCAAACGATTATACACATCTCAAATTCCGCCGCCACACTTTCGCAGTACTGCCGCGTTACAGCCGCTGCTCGCTGGCCTGTCTGCGCAATTACATATTTCAAAATTTAGCTTTTTTTTCAACAATATCTAGATTTGAGTGGGAAGGTAAATTCATTTTCACTGCACTTAGAGGCCTCATTAGACCCTTTGTATCTCATTCAGTGGTAAATCTTATTCCTCCGTCCCAACTCACAGATCACCTATGTGATTGATATATGCTAAGACATCATTTAGAGTGGTTTCCCCTTATGATGGCCATATCAAGCCAGCAATTCCCTAACAGAGATTCGACCATAGTACGTGCTCGGTCTAGCATGTGTTTTATCTATCCACTGATTGTTAAATTAAAATCATGTATCAAAAGTGCTGTTATTATTTTATTGAAGGTGGTTTTGTCAAATGCACCTTCGATGTGTATGGATACACCTAAGGTATACGTTTTGCCCTGTAATGATTTTTCAATTCGTTCTGTGCAAAGCTTATTCCGTAAATCTTCCCTGAGTGTTGGTTCGAGTGTATTGGAGTAAGCGCCGTTTTCTACAATATCTTTTACCGCGTTATTTTGCGCAGCGGGTTAAAAGTTAGCTTTGGTAGTGAAGCTCAGAGGGTATGTAGTATGTTTGTTCTGTTTCTAATTCATAGATGTATGGGTTACATCAAAAGCATAGTTGCTAACTAATTGCACAGGCATTAAAAAAAACAAGCAATTCCTTCTAAATATGCTCTATACATGGTTGTCTTCATTTATCATAAGCTTACTATCAAAATGATTCTACTTCCACTTAATTGCCTGCAAGTTGCAGTCTCTAATAATCATTAACATTAAATTGTCTAAACTTATATGTATTTTTGTACACAAGTACTTGAGTACACAAGTTAATTCATTCATCGAAGGTGGTAACTAAACATAAACTGTTTAATAGTTACTGTGATTTTATATAAATTGTCTCTTCGACCAGTGAGATGCTAGGCACACTGATGATGAGTGCATATCCTGAAACACGAGTATATGTGTCTCTTACTGAGTGAAAAAGCAATTTACATAAAATACATCATTTATAAATTTTAATGATTAGATTTGTTTCAAATTTAATTGTCAAAACCACAAGCAGATGAATGTGATGTAATTTTTAGTGAATTGTATACTTATCTATTTGCATAAATAAATTATAATTTAGTTTTACCATGAACTAGCGAAAAGTTAATATTAAATTTAATATTTTTGCAAATATTCCAATCCAATAAGTTATTTTTTTCTAAACAAACTTCAATATTTACTAATAATAATTTGTTTACTTATTATTTACTATTTACAGCACGTAATATAGGTAATAGCTTTTTTTGATTCATGCAACACATACAAACATAAAAAGATATTGTAAGTACTAATACCATACAATTTGCAATTGCTTATTAACCTAGTTCTGATTTTATAAAATAGACAATAAATAATTGAAATTGTAGTTGTTAATATTTGACTTATTAATGTTATTCCCAACAAATTAACGTTCAATTAAAGGAACGATTACATCAACAAGTTCATCATGTATTGATCGACTGTAATATATCTTATACGTGCGTTTCTAGGGACCATTACTCAGCATATAGACCCAGAGCATCGCATTATAATTGTAATTAGTAGACATGATTCGCTTCACAGGCTCTTATAAATAAGATAATATCATAATTAGTCAATGGGATTATTCGAACTGCTTAATTTTATGTGCGTGTGTTTCATGTTTGTTACAAAAGGTCAATTATATTAGTCTATTAAATATGTAATCAAAATACGCTATTGATTTATTATAACTTTGATTTGTTGAAATTTATTTGAAAAGTATGTTATTGCATAATTAATAAACAAGTTCCTTCACAAATTAGATAATTTTATACAGTATTGTTATCATAGGTGCTTTTACCTTCGACACAGCACTTTTTTCTCTAGGTATTTCGTGTGCCTGCGAGCAGACGTGACTAAGATCGAGCTAGATAATGAGATAACAGACGACCAGTGCTTCGATTGACCTGGCTAGTTCAGGTTTCCCATGGTTACTTTTTTCTCTTTTATTCCAGTTCATTATAAAAATTACATAATGGTATTACGTAATAATAGCTTTGCTATAATTAATATTTTAGAAATCCAATTGATTAATGGAGCTAGTAAATAATGAATCAATAATATAAAATTTCTAGTTTATACTTTGAAAAGAATAAATTTATATCGAGAAATCAATCAATAAAGCAGGTAAATAGGATGCCGATAATTTAAAATGTTTTAAATTCAAGTTTTTATAAAATTAATTCTAAATTTAAATGCGTAGAAGGATGACCTTATTGAACGGCATGGTATGAAATCCCGGCGGATATCGCCGAAGTGCACGGTGTTACAGAAGTAGTTACATTTTAGGTCTGAATACCTAATTAATGAAAATTCCAGTAGAATAACTCGGAGCTAAAGACAAGACGAGCTCTCCTAATTATTCCGCGCTCGTAAGTTAATATTTAATTTTATCACGGCGCGCAGTAAATTTAGCACAACAATTTATAATTTTGATGAAAAATTAGCCTGCCGGGAGTTGGCAGGGAAAGGCGAGGATGGAGGCGCCCTTTATTATTATAATACTAGTAGAATAATAATCCAACGGAGCAATATAGAAATGAGCGACCGGGCGTGTGCTTATGGAAATGCGTAAGTCTCACGCACACGTTTCAACGCCTGTCTACGCATACACTGACACGATACTGGCATGTTAATGCACCTCAATTGATTGACTTCCAGCCCTACTCTCCAATATCATCCTTGTTCGCATTGTCCACCAACTTGTAACAGACAATCTACTTGATGTCAATTATGTTAATGCCCGCTGTCTAACTAAGCGTATTGTATTCCGATTGAATTAGCGTAATTAAGCACGTATTACCCGATGAACACAACTGAACTAATTAATATTCTATATACAGTAAACATAATAAATCAAATAATACCACAAACATCATACCAACAAGCATTACCTCTATTATCAACATTGTTGAAAGATACCCCCAACAATATCCCAAACATATCATTAATTCATGTATTCAGAAATCAATATAATGACACACCTAATTTGCATTCATTCACCGATGTTTACAACTAAAATTATACTACGCTACACACTATACCCTGGAGCAACATCTGCAACCCCTATCATGCAATGAAACTTGATTTGTGTCTTGTTGTAACATTCTACATAATTACCACAGCAAACAAACAACTTAAAAATTAAAATGTTAGTTATGTATGCATGTATTATTTAAACTATTTAAACATAATGCACTACATATGGTAAAATGTAAATAAACACATCAAATCCATAATAGTATATTATTATTATAAATATAGCATATGTTACTCATTTCCTACGAGTAGGAACATTATAGTGTGAACCTTAGGCAAGTGATGCAATTCATATGAGTGCGAAATAGCCATTACGTGTAAGTTGTATACTATACTTTTTCTACGACTAGAGTAAATAAAAGAAGATTTAATTATTTATAATAGTCACAGCACAGTATGACACCCATGCTCTAAAATTCCACAAGTAATTTTACTAAAAATACAATATAAAATGAATAAATTCATAGCTATGGTAATAATTATAAACAAAATCACTTAAACTTAATAAAGTTTTTTTAAGTTAGTATATAGTAGTTTATATTTAAAGTAAAAACCTGTAATAAAGTTGTTTTGACTTGCAATAGAATTGACAGTATTTTCATTCATACAATAATGCAAATTTATTCAAAACAATTCACCTATTTGCAAACTGCAGTTACATTTTGATCGGCTCCTGAGAAAACACCTGTACTTGAGCACAGACAGAAACGATCAACTTTAGCAGATGTTACGCAGAATTGTTAGCTTGCTCCGAAACGCACACATCCCATTGTGGAACATATATACATATGGACCAAAAAAATCCTGGAGTTTATATCAAAACAATTCAAAGCCCACCAAGTGGTATCCTTAAAGCCTTTGCCTGAAACTGTACCCTGAGTACACAACCCGTGGCCGCCAGTATTTAAACTGTTCAAAACTTCGCAACGCTAATAGAAACATCAATTGACACTTTTATTTACAATCCACTTTCCTCTTAAACAATAGTGCCTCAAACCCAACCATCGGCAGTACCTGGATACCATTTTCAACAACATGATGTGTTACTGGCGGTAATAAGCCAAAGGTTTTCAACGTAGGAATGCTTCGTGAGTGTTTAAAGTATTATGTTTTCCCAAGACAACGGTTCTGGACCCTGGAAAGATGTGCATGCTCAAGGTTTATAGTGTTGTAGTAGTGTTTCTGAGGATGTTATATCATCTGAGTCGATGGCACCTGGTTTGGTGATCGTTAGAAGGTTAGCGGTATAGATAGTAACTATATGTGGTCTGATGTTTATCTGTTCTGATGTGTATTCATTTAGTTCTTGCAATTTTTGAAAAATAAATTGTCGGAAAGAGAGTTGTCTATAATAAAACATAAAAATTTCCACAAGCTAAGGGTATTTTGGCGGAGATTTCCTCTTGCACACACGTTTGGGTATTACTACGCGATAACTACATGCTGTACGTGATCCACCTGGTGTGTGTGATTGATGTATGTTGATTCTTATTGTGGTGTATGCAGGGTTCCGCAATTTCTCTTACTAATCCTTTAGGTTGGTTCCAAGATCTTGAGTGTCAAAGTTGTCGTGTGATCGGAGTCGGTGATATGTGTATAAACTATACAAGTTGTGTTAAAGGCTTGGCTGTGCTCAACTACAGGATATTCTGGTGAGATTTCTTTGGTTTCTCAGTAGATATATGATATTAGTTGGGACGGTTTAATTCCTATTCAAAATTTCTCTAATACCTCCGGGGTGCAAAAAAATAAGATGGTCCTTGTCTCAATGTCATCCGTGAGGCGGGTTTCATCCAGGTTTGTCTTGTTTGGTTACAGGTGTTGGTCACTATAATTTCAATTTCTGACATTTTTCGGCGAACGTCACCTAAGTGGTTGTGATCGTCTAACGTGCTTGTGTTTGATCTTTTTGATAACTACTTGATATACCTTGAGTAGTAGTATATTCCAGAGCTTCTTCGGTCTCCTTGTTAATTACGTTAAGAGTAGCACACTTTTTTCTATTTTGCACTATCAACTACTTAAATTTGTCCACCAGGTATTTCATTAGGTTGTTTAGGTATGTGTGGGCATGTTGTGCCGCTTATAACTTGCATATGGTAGTTAAAATTGACAAGCATTACCATTAGCTTGTTTCAAAAAATAGTCGAACTATTTGTAACCTGCTGAGCATCTGTGTAATTCCATATCAGTCTTAAACTGGTCCATGAAAAAATTTATGTGTCCCGTCATGTAAAAGGAGTATCTGACCTTAGTGATTAGTCTTGGCAGCAGAAATAGACCGTTGTTGAATAAATAAATATATAAATAAATAAAACGGACGCCTTTGTACATTATCATCCCGCCTCGATTGTGTAAGGTTATAAATAGGTGTGCAGCTAGATATTGAGCTAGTGCTTCCTGGTTTGCAACTTAGTGGCATCACCGTTTCGTTTTTGGTCTTGCGGGACTTGTTCCGGGTTGGTAATGACTTTCTCAAACTTTTCTAAGCAGTTCTGTAGTTTGTCCAGTATGTGCGCTTGGACCTTGTCCTAAGAGTGCGTTGTCAACTTGGTGTAGTGTAGAAAAAAGTTTAATAACATAAGGTCCTTTTGCCACTATACTATAAGTTATTCTTACTTCACCTTACATTATCTTACTTAATAGACCATTCCATTTGTAAAATAACAAGTAAGCTAACGTAAAAATTTTAGTTGTAAAAGGTGGGCCATCTAACTTTTGGAATTTAAATCAGCTATAAATAAATATAAAATATTTTTTTTTTAAATAAAGAGTTTATTAAAAAGATTGGACATTTTCATTTAAGAATGAAATGACTGCTACGGCAGGTTTGACAGTAACCCATCCGATTAACTCAATGTTTGAGTACATTTTTTATTGTTTGTGTTCCAAGACATCAATCGTCTCTGGATGGTTAGCGTATCACTTATCCTTAAGGTCTCACCACAAAAAAAAAAATACAACGGCGTCAAATCACTGCTCCTGAGCGGCCAATTGACATCAGCATTTCGGCTGATTATTCGACTTCCAAAAACAGTGCCCCAAAGATTGATGATTACGTTGGCTGAATGGCACGTGGCTCCATCCTATTGAAACCAAATGTCAGTCATTTCATACTCTTCAGTTTTTTTGAAACAAAAATTTGTTTAGCATGGCTTAATAAAGTTTGCTATTGATGGTAACGGCTCCTTACTATTTTTTTAAGAAAACTGGCCCAATAATGGCGCCAGACCAAAAACCACAGCAAACGGTTACTAGTTGTGGATGCACAAGTTGTTCAATAGGCATGTGTGGATTTTCTGATCCCCAAATGTGACAATTTAGCTTATTGACATAGCCTCCATGATAAAAATAAGATTAATCGAAAAACACTATTTTTTTATAAAAATGCTCATTTTTGGCCAAATTGGGCCCATTGGACAAACTAAAAACGCATTGGATTGTCATGAGGCTTCAGTTCCTGAAAACGATGACGAGTTGATGTTGATGCATGTTCACGAACACTCTGAGCAACAGCATTAATTTTTTCACTGGACGAGAACGTGAACGTGCTGTATTATCCACTAACAATCCAGTTTTGCAAACTCGCTTCACAAATTGGTCGACAAACTGCGTTGAAGGCTTCTTTTCTATCAAATTTGTTTTGTAAATTTCTTACCGTTTGAGTAGAAAACTCACCACTTTGGAAGTAAGTTTTCATTATTTCCCAACTTTGCTTCAAAAATTTCATTAAACCTATGAAAAACAAAATAAACGGTAGTTCAAATTCCAAACGTTACGCCCCACCCTTTATTTATAAATACAGTATGAGGTAAGATGGTTTAATTTTTATTCAAGATTCCTTCAATACCTCCAAAGTGCAAAAAGATAAAATAGTATTTGTCTCAATGTCATCCGTGGAGCCAATTCCATACACGTTTGTATTGTTTGTTTACAGATGTTGTTCAGAATAGGTGGAGCAAGGCTAAAGTATGTAGCATAATTCTTCATGCTATTTTCTGAGAATACATTCTACGATGTACGTCACTTAAGTGGTTGTGATCGTCTGACGTGCATGTGATTGACTTCTTTAACAATTACTTCTTATATCTTGAGTTGCTCCATATTTCAAAGCTTTTCGATCTCCTTGTAATTACGGTTAAAATAGCACACTTTTCAATTTTGCACTATCAACCACTTAAATTTGTCCGCCAGGTATTTTATTAAGTCGTTTAGGTATGTGGGGGCATGTTGTGCCGCTTATGGCTTATTTAACAAAATAGTCGAACTGTTTGTAAACTGCTGAGTATCTGTGTATTTCCACTTATCCATGAGAAAGTCAATGTGTCCCGTCATGTAAAAGAGGTCTCTGGCCTTCGTGATTAGTCTTGGCAGCAGAAATAGACCGTTGTTGAATAAATAAATAAATAAATCAATAAATAAATAAATAAAACGGCCGTCCATGAACATTATCATACCGCCTCAATTGTGTAAGATTATAAACAGGTCGGCAGCTAGATATTGAGCAAGTGCTTCCTGGTTGACAACTTTGTGGCATCACCGCTTCTTTTTTTTAGCAGGTCTATAAATTGTCCAGTATGTGCTCTTGATCATGTTCTAGAAGTGCAGTGTGTTCGTGTGCCCTGTCAACTTAAATTGACATAATTTTAATAACATATAAAGCTATCTTATTGCCATTATTCTCAGTTATTCTTACTTCACCTTACTTTATCTTACTTAATAGACCATTCCATTTGTAAAATAGCAAGTAAGCCAAAGTAAAAATTTTACTTGTATCTTGCCACCTGCGCTTTATCACGGGACAATTTAAAAATGTAACCAATGATAACAAGTAAATTTTAATTAAAAAAAAACTAAGATTTGTTATGTTAAGTGAGTATATTGGTTTACCTTAGCTTGCTTCTAGAACAACTTAGAGACCTGCTCAATGACGCGTAAAGTTATAGCGATCTCATTAGTTAGTCACAATTTTTAAAACCAGCTGACCTAAAAAGCAAAACTATGATTTATTAAGATGTTGCGTACGCCAAGCTATGTCACAATGTATCAAAAGATAAATTATAAGAATTTGGCAGTCCTTGGTAGTAGAGTATTTTTTGGCTTACCTCACTTGGCAAAAGGAAAGCACCTATAGTGTCACTAACCCTTTGCGTGCCTGTATAATCCGTTTTTACAATAAATATTTGAGCAATAACGTCATAGGTTTGGTTGTAGCTTTCAACTTAAGATTGTTGGTTAATAAGGCAGTTTGTTTTTGGGTTCGTGAAAACACCATTCCTTTTTTTTTCAACATTGGCGACATTTGGCACCGGTTGGATTTCCGGAGTTAATAGTTAAAGTTGGGACAAAGGTTTTTGGCGTAGGACTACTTTGTAAGTGTCAAAGGTAATTAACAATTTTTTTTCGCCAAATAATCAGTCAAACCTTAGAACCAAAGCGGACAACACATGGATCAACTAATGCTACATCAAAGACCGTCAGTTTTAGTTTTGTGCCACCTTGTGTAACAATCCCGACTACTCTGCAGTTTCTACTCATAACTATCAGCCTGGTCCCAGCGACTCCTTTTTAATACAGGCAAAGCAATGAACGCACGTCGCCGAGGCATTTCTGTACGGCCAGGGTTGCTACTTTTTTTAGAATCCCGACCGCTATCTTGATTTGGTCAACTTATTTTGTCACCAAATAATCAACATAAAATTAAAAATGGCAAAAAAAACATCTAAATAAAGATATAAATGCGTTTATAGGTACTTTTAAATATTGTTTTAGTTATAATACTGCGGTCTAAATAGTTTTAGCAACATTACATTATGCAACACAAAAGCAAATTCTTTTTATTGAACTTCACTATATATAGGGTTTTCCAATAAGAAGTTTCAATTTGATATTTAAAAAAAACTAGTATTTTTTAAAAGAAATCACATTGTAAAGAGGAAGGTATGCCATTAACATTTAAAAACGACATCAATCAAATGGCCGCCACGGTTACGGTTGCAGTAACACATTCATTTCATGAAATTTTCAAAGACCAATTTGCACATTTGCGACAGTAACTTCACGAATTCCATCTTTATGGTCTTGAATAAATTGTAGAGCATTAGCATAGACCTTATCTTTCACGTGGCCTCATAGAAAAAAATCTTAAGGTGTTGAATCACAAAATTTCGGTAGCCAATTGTGATCACTTTTTTGAGAAATAACACGGTCAGGAAACTTTTCTTGCAAAATTGCGATTGTTTATTTTTATTAAAATAAACGTTGTCCACATCAATATCTTCCAATTCCGGCCATAAAAAATCATTAATCAAAGGTCGGTAGCACCATCCATTCACCGTAACAGTAGCACCAGCCTCATTTTCAAAAAAAAGTAGGGTCCAATCACACCGTCAGCCCAACAACCGCACCAAACAGTAACACGTTGAGAATGCAAAAACTTTTCAACAATCATTCTTGGATTTTCTGAGCCCCAAATGCGGCAATTCTGCTTATAAACGTAGCCTCTAAGGTGAAAATAGGCCTCATCACTGAAGATGATTTTTTGATAAAATTCCGAATCATTTTTGATGCATTTGAAGGACCGAATCAGCAAAGATACGACTTTATGGTGGCCGACCGGCTTGAGTTCTTGTGTTAATTCAACTTTGAAAGCCTTAAGACTTAAATCTGTATGCAAAATACGATGTAGTGTCGTTTGTGGAATGTCTAATTCCAAAGATCGACAAGGAATCGACAAACCTCAGTTTTCTTTAACACTACGGGCCACATCAGCAATATTCTCATGTGTTTTTGAGCGATGCACACGGTTTCGATTCTTCACATTACAAACTTGTCCCAATTGCTAAAATTTTTCCACCAGGTTTACTTTTGCCTGCCAAGAAGGTGCTTTACGAAGACCAAAAGGTGCTTTGGTTTTGCAAACTGTTACTGAAAATTTATCACAATTTTTGTAGTGCATTTTAATAATTTCAATGCGTTGTTAGTTTTTACTTATCAAATGTCAAAAGATAATAGCATCAAAATTGACAGCTGCCCAAATAGCCTGCTATTCAAAATGAAACTTCTTATTGGAAAACCCTTTATAATAGCATATTAACAAATAAAACAATACACACGCTGTACAAAACATACAAGTATACATTTGCACTCAACATGCAAAAAGAACTACAACGCCGAGTAAGTTTCCAACGCTGCTTACCACCACCTTATCATCTCATTTATGAAAATAAAAAAAGTTGTGTGCAAGATATCATTTTGTAGAATAAATCTGGTTTAATTTTCTGGACGGTGTATGTTGACTTTGAGAGCATTAATTGTTTGCAGTTCATTTGCATAGAGCTGTGTTTTAAGATAGCCCAAAAAAAAAGTTAAAATTGCACGATCTTGGTTTACGTCGCTGCCGCACGGGATAACAATGCCCTAAAATCGCTCGTCCAGAATTTTCATTGTGGCATGCGCTGTGTAGCACGTAGCTCCATCCTATTGGAACCACATCTCATCGGTATTTATATCAACTAGCTTATGCCACAAGGAGATGCACCGGTTATGACAAAATCCGCACCAAACAGTGACATTCTCGTGATGCATTGTGCTGGTGTATCTTGTATGAATTCGTCAACTTCTTTAAAGAAAAACACTCGGCGTTATCGATGGTGTTTTACTTTAAGTTCCTGGGTCAGTTGAAATTTTATACGGGTGCAGTCTCGACGCAAATTTTGGCAAATTGAAATCGCAGAAAAGCCGAGTTTTATAAGTGACAAAAAATTAACTGCTTTGGATTTTTCCGTACATTTTAACGCACAGCAACAATATTTTCAGCAGACCTTGCGTGACGTACGGGTGTTGGCTGTTTATTAATCAAACTAGATTACTCAAATTTGGCCACCAAACGTCAAATAGTCCGACTCGGTAAGACGGTTGTGACAAGGATAAAAATGGCGTATGCGTAGATTTTGATAATAAAATTAGATAATTTGCACAAGTTGTTCAATGTTTTTCTTGTCATGGATATTTTCTATACATTACTGAATAATTCACAACAAACTTGACAAATGTTGCTAAAACAACATAGCTGCTATACCTAAAAAATTTTGTGTGCCTATTAAAAATCCCTTTAGATCTGGCATACGTCAACCAAATAAGTCAAACGCATCAAAGAAAACGTACCTTAACAAATATATACGAGGTCTGTCTAAAAAGTATCCAACCTTTGACCGGAAAAAAATATTATTTCCATGACAGGATTGGGACTTGACCTATTGTTCCTTTCACTGCTGAAAACACTACTAAAAGTTTTATTTTGGAATGGAATTCAACTCTGTCGTTGCGTTCTGCATTATCTCTTTTCTACTCTAAAAACAGAATCCCTTCAATGGCTTTTTTAATTTTGGAAACAACCAAAAGGTGCAAGGACTATGCTTGGAGAGTGAGGAAGTTGGCAAAATTTCATGTTTTGAAAAGAAAGTATAGTATATAGTGTATCAGGTGCGATGAATGAGAAGGAGCATTGTCGTGATGCAACTGCCACTTTTTCACTGTCCAGAAATCTGGTCTTTTGCGCAATAAACAAAATTTTATTTTCTATTTTTAAGTTTTTGCCGTACATTACTGTTTTTAAATATACTAGGTAAGACATTTTTATCTTGAACTTTCTTGCTTTTTATTACAGTTTTATATCTTCTTTTGCTTGAAAATTTAATTGTTATTTTTTTATTTTGTGCCAGAACTTGCTGAAACTGATGTACAAACAATTTCTAACACCCTGTGTACATCTTTAAAAGTTGCTTTAAAAAACTTGTTTGTACTTTAAATTTATCAGTTTAGCAACAAGTCCTGTAGTTGCAACTTTAATGATAGTAATAGTAATAGTTTATTGGTGTTATTGCTTATAATAGCTTACACAGATCAATACATAACATTTATATACATAATTAAAAAGTAAAGTAAAAATAAAATAATTACAATAGTAGTATGCATGACAGAATATATGTTATTAAAATACCATTAAAATATACAACTTATAAACAATAAAAATATTTTATAGCCAAAATAGCTTGCAAATCAATTAAAATATAATAAAAATTCATCCCAACTATAGAATGCATTTGTTGTTAGCAATTTTTTAATTGTGATTAAAAATGGTTTCATTGAAAGTTCAGTTATGTTTATAGGGAGAGAATTGTAAAATTATGTACAAAAATTGTTTGTAGAATTTCTACTCTTTTCTAATCGTAGGAATTTAGAGCAAAGCTTGTCTTGATTTCTAGTATTGTAATTGTGGACTGATTTATGAGTTTCTTTATATATCTTAAACACTCAAAAATATATAAAGATGGTAGCGTCATAAGTTGAAATTTAACAAATTGTTGTTTACAATCATCTCTAAATCCTAGTCCACAAATTGCTCTTATTGCTCGTCTTTGTATTGATACAATCTTGTCGACGTCCGGTAGGTGAAAAACAAAAGCCCATACACCAATAACCTACATTTGGAAAATAGTAAGTAATGCTTGACAACCGTAAAACAACAACACGCCTATCTAATAACGTAAACAACTATAACAATAAATATCCTAAACATTATTTAGAAATTATAATAAAAGTTTTTAGTGAACATGTATCTATAGAATTTATTAAGGAAAGAATTGGTAAATAAGAAAAAAAGTGACAGAAGTCAGCTTTCGCATGTATTGCTCCATATTTTTAACTGCATCAGAATTAAACATCAATAAATGTTGGCTCCTTCCTGTGTACACGTATTTAATTAATACTTAAAAATGCCTACAATATTAATTACAAAATAAATACCTGGAAATGCAACGCAACGATAAGTGATATTACAATTTCTCTATATTAATAAAAATGCAGATTAATGTTAAAAATTAAAATAATATTTTATAGTGCAATAAACGGAGGAAAGGAAGTTGATTTTTATGTCGGACATTAAAGTAAGAGGAAATGAAGGTGCCTGAGTACGGGTTTAGAAATTAGCATATGTAGAGAGCTGAATGTATATTAAACGGTGTAATGTGCAGGAGAAACTGGCGATGCAGTTTTATCATAGTAGATGAGGAGAATCACCGACCGTGAAATACCGTGATGGCGCATTAAAATATGTAGTGTAAAATGGTTTAAAAATGACGAGGGCACCTAGGAACTGCAGCACATTAATAAACGTGCGAATAAAATTAATTATCGAGTATGGTGTATCGCGAATTAAACACTATCTTAATAACTACTTACCCGATTATAATCATTATCGTTAAGCGCGTTATAATAAAATGCACTATTAGAATCTATTCGAGCTGAAAATATGTGGAGATACATAATTATCTCTTGTCTAATGATTACATTTATTAAGTAGTAATTAGGGCTCGTCGCTTTGCACAGTTCAGTTAGCGCTACCATCGCCAACGCGTTTGTAATTATAAACACATTTTCAGTATGAAGAGCAATAAGCTCTGTTCAATTCCTTACCCCCTTTACGATTCATTCTCAATTTGCGAGATTAATTATATTACGTTTCATTAATCGAAGAAATTTGATTAAAAATCTCAATGAGTGTTGTATATGTTTGTCAGAGGGAGATTTTTAAGTAAATTTTCTTACTCGGTTTTTATTAATGAATTAAAAACACACAAATTAAGAAATTAAATTCTGTCAATATTTACCAAAGGTGCCTTTCAATTCATTTAGTACGTTAGTTTTTTTTTTTGGTTTTTAATGTGTCATAATAAAAAGAATAACTTTGGCAAACTGCCGGTTTAATTTATACAATTTTTTACAAGAAATATGTTATGAAAATTGCTCTTGCTTATTAACATGTTTTTTAACTCATTCCAGTACGTTAATTTTTGGAAATAAGTGTGCTATATTTTCTTTGTCCCTAGAACCATTTAAAGCGTGACATTTTAAAGTTTGAAAGTAAAAAACCATTTTTAAGTATGCCATAATATGTCACTAGATAACCTATATCTATAAATAATAAGTTAATACATTAAAATAAATAATTTTACTTTTTGCTTTTAATTGCAAATTAATGACTTTTCCAAAATATAGTAAACATGTTTTATTAATTTTATACTCCGTTGAGGTGTGGCAGTTTCAATTTAATTTGGGTCACAAAATAATTTACTGGACTAAAATATAATTGCGCGTGTACCCTGCAAATCTATCGCGACGGCGTGTAACTAGTCGAATGCAATTTATAGTTTAACTATATTTAAATTAATCGGCGAGACTAACCAAATTAATTTTGTTTCTGTTTTATTGCAAAACTTTGTTAAATCGACAACTTGGAAATACAGAGTGTGTACAGACAGAGACGTTCAGTGGTTAGCTTATTCGTAGTTTTTTTTTTTTTAATGTATGTAACGAACGTACAGTTCAGTGTACATTTGTCAGTAAAAATGTGTACAATATAATTGTATCTTATTATTTCCAATTCAACGTTTAATAATTAATAACGTTGACGCAAGTAAGGTTTGCTAAAAGCAAAAGGCTGCTGAAGTATTTTGGCACAAGTCATACTCAATATTTTTTGCCTTCCCAGAAATAGTGTTTTAATCAGCTAAATAAGTCAAAAATATTTACGTATTTCTTGATAACTTCTAGTAGTTAATAATGAGCTCTATAAACCTTTTCCAACTTTCTTTTAAGATTTTTCAAAAGAAGTTGTCTAAGAATGGTTAAAGTTTAAAAAAAATCTTTTAGCTTTCAATTTTTTTTTCTAAAAACCAATAAACTCTTAAATCTATTACATTTTAATAGTAGGAAAAGCTGTTTTTAGATTTGACAATTTATTGTTCAGTTTTAATGACTTCTTTATCTCATTAATTGCCGGCAATTTTGCGGCAATTTATTGCAAATTTGTTTCACTTTACACACACTAACTTATAGTTCAGTTTTTAATACTGCTAACTGTATAATAATTGTTTAATAAGCTGATTGCTAATTTTGAATTACAGCCATTACTATTATTGGTTATCTATACACAATATTTTCTTTTGTATGTATGTATTTGTGTACTTATCAACTGAAAACACAGATTATACTACACCGAATCAACAAAATACACTTAACATTATTGTTAAATAAATTGAGGTTATGTAAAGGTTGGCAACACTTACTTCGTTAATAAATTGAAGCAAAATAGGTAATGTTCTAATCTGATTTTTTAATCAGATTAAAAATTGGTTAATATATTGACAGTTGTAAAGTGACAATTTAATCTGATTGAGACTTCAAGATCAGTAAGTCCTTAAAATTGAACAATAAATTGACAAATGTAAAAACAGCTTATAGTCGGAAAGCTTGCGTCAAAAAAATGCAAGAGTTTTTGAAAGCTTGATTTTTTGAGATTGGGCTCCATTTCAATTATAAAAAGCCTGCTTAGAGTCAGCAGGTCTGCCGTTGGGACACCTGGCGCTGGGACGCTCGCAAAAATATAAAATTAATTAGCACCTCCAAATTGTTTTCGGAAAGCTCAAAAATTGTATTAAAGTAGAAAATTTACAAAACTAACAATCAGACACGTTTTTGTTGGGACCCTGTCTTCTTATTATATATTCTTATTAATATTATTTTTTGATCAGCGGTAAAACAATTCAGCCAAACTTACTTTCTTCTACTGAAGATAAGCCAAACTGCCCTTTCTTTCTAAGTTTTATGATTTACTATAACAAATTTAAAAAAATCATAGCTGTATAAAAAAGTTTAAATTTCTTAATTAGTAACACTATCAAAGCAATCTTAGTAATATAAACTAGCTGGAAAAATAATTACCAAAAAAATTCACTAGCTCCTGGACTATTAGTGAAATATTTGGTTAATAAAAAAAGTATTACAACGTTTCCCAGTCAAGTTTAGAAATTAATTCTTCGTATTAAATGGTCATTTCCACGTCTAGTGAGCAGTCCATTTTGCGCGACCTTCTCCGATTTAGCTCAAGTTTTGTATAGTTGTTTGGGTACCCAAAATATGTCTTTATGCCAAATTTAAAACCTAGTAAAGCCAATTGAATTTTACAGCAATTTTTTAAGTTTAACTTTGATTTTTATTTTTTAATTCATTTGTTTTAATGGCATTTCAGCCTAGAAAAATTTTAGAACAGCAATAATTGATAGGAAATTTCCAAAAGAATCAAATGCAGGAGAATTGCCCGTATTAGTACTGTTTGTAATTGCTGAAGAGCAGTAATGTTTTGAACAGATTTCTAAAACTTATAATGGATAATTTCAGCAGATATCTACAAAATCATCATTTGACAACTTATGTGAAACACTTCTGTTAAATTTTTGCATGTTTTATACACGTTTTACTGGAATTTGCCAACCACAACCTGTATTGATTGTAACATGAAGATGTATACGTTTTTCAGCGCGTATTTAAATTCGTCTTGTTACAAATTAAAAATAGACAGGTTTTAGAAAATATCACAATATTACAGTTTAGACAAAGTTCGAATTTTTGTTCCTAAGACTAATATGGAACAAAAAATATAAAAAAAACTTATCACTAATAACGAATATTAACCCCTCTTGCATTAATGACTGCATGAAATTGACGAGGAACACTAAATATTATTCCATTCTTGCAATAGCTACTGTTTTAGCTCCTGCAGTTCTTGGGGCATGTGTATGCTTATGGATACGTCGTACTTCTATAGAATTTATGTCCGGGCTGAAAGGTGGCCAATCAAACCGCAAAATTCCCACTTCATCCAGAAACTCTCTGACAACTCTGGCTACGTGAGGTAGCATTAACTTGCATGAAAATGCCGCAATCTACAAAAACCTCCATAATGTATCTGTGAGCTGTCAGAGAACCATTCTCTATAAAGACCAACTCTGTGCGTGCTTCGGTAGAAACTCCTGTCCAAACCATAACAGACCCACCGCCAAATAGAAGTCGCTCATCAATACAAACTGAAACGTATCTTTCTCTGCGTCTTCTACACACTTTCCGACGTCCGTCTGATCCATTGAGGCAAAAGCGTGACTAATCTGAAAACAGTACTCTGCTCCAGTACTCATTATTCTATGCCCCGTGATTTCCGGCAAAAGCCAATCTTGCAACACAATGTCGGCGTTGTAAAAGTATCTTTCTACAAAACAATCCAGCAGCCCAAAGCCTTCTCTTAACGGTTCATTTACAACTCTAACTTCATGGAACTGATTTGAAAAACCAACACTAAGTAAAAAAACCACAACAAATGTAGGTTTTCAATTAGGGCAAAATAGATGCTGTTTCATAAAAGTCTGTAATACGGTGATAATAGTGTATTTGCGCACGTCACTTTTTACTTATAAAAGTCCACGTTATACTTAAAATTATACCGTATAAGTATAACGTTATCGTTTCTTACGCTATTTATAAAATTAGCGGAGCCAATCAAAAAACCTTACGCTAAATGTATCGCCCACTTGATGTGTATTAGACAGAATGAATATAGCCATAAACCGC
Organism: Tachinus rufipes; assembly: GCA_963932245.1. NCBI lineage: Eukaryota > Metazoa > Arthropoda > Insecta > Coleoptera > Staphylinidae > Tachinus > Tachinus rufipes. Next base: position 93,816,932 of record OZ010743.1, read on the forward strand.
AATCGTAAAATTTTCTTATCACTGTGTTTGTATAAATTGCAATTAATACTGTTTTGCCAAACATTGAAAAACTTTTTAATCAATTCATTTTCAAATTAAGATATTAATATGCAAGTAATTTGATTGTTCCTATGTCATGTTTATTTAGGTTATGTTTTTAGTGTGATTACTTGTCAGTTTTTATCGTAACGTTACACATGCGCAAATACTTTTAAAATTGTTTCCTTAACACTATTTATAACGTTATATTTATAAGCAAAAAAGTGAAGTGTGCAGACACACTATTGTGTCAGATTTGCAAAATTTATAAATGTTTGCTGATATTTTTTGGAGCTTTTTAAGATAGATATTGATTTTATTTTTATATTTCTGATTAATGCCCGATTAATATTGCACCCAGTTAATGCGTGAGGCTTTGAACTGTATAGAAATTTTTCTAAGGGATTGAACCTTTTTTTAACATCGATATAACTTTATGCATTTTTGACATTAACCTCTATTCAGATTTTAACTGACGTCTATAGAGGTTTTATTATAAGAACAATATCTGTAATGGAGCATCTAATTAAAACGTGATCTACTAGATTAAACATATATGTATACCATATATTTTTTGTTAACAGCTCTTCATATTTGATGCATGTAAAAAATTTAAAAACCAATTGTATCACCTAGCCATTGTCTTTTGTCCTTGTACTTGTTGCACATGTCATAACAAAAAACCAATAACAGGTGTTATTTCATCAATCGGTCAAAAATTTATTAAAAAAGCCACTAATGCTTGCTTGAACTTTGATTTATTCATTTTTTTTTTGTTAAATTAGATGGCAAACTTCTTTAAGTCTAAAAAAACGACGAAAATCTGTAAACTTTTGCAAAAGATCCTCATAGCTTTTGATGGAAGGTTCGGAATAACAATTAAAAACAATTGCTGTTGTCTTACATCGTAATTAAGAATAGTTTGCAACATTTATTTTGCAATATTTTCAAATGAAAGAAATACTTCTTTTATGAGGTATAGAAAAAAAGCCGTTAATAATAACAGCATCTATTTGTTCCAGTTTGTCAATTTCGATTTCTTGCAAGCATTTAAGAAAAACCGATTTGTTTATTTTACAAATACTTCCACCTTTATGGCACATGATAGAGGAAGTTAAAGAATAAGTAAGGACCTTTTCAATGTTGATTTCTTGCTCAAGTTAAACTCCTAGCAAGCGACCAAATAAATCTTTCTGCATGCGCAATTCTTAAACTATTTCATTATTTATTTTCTTTTTTATAGAATCCGTGAGTGTATAATAATCTATAAATCAATCTTATTTTTTGATCAGTGGAAAAACAATTCAGTCAAGCTTACTTTCCTCTATTGAAGATAAGCCAAACTGCCCTGTCTTTCTAAGTTTTATGATTTACTATAATAAATTTAAAAAAGATAGTTAAACTTATTCGAATTTTTCCAAAGAAACCCGACCGAAAATTTCTTGATTACTATCAAAGCAATCTAAGTAATATGAACTGCCTAGAAGAAAAATTATCAACAAAATTCATTAGCTCCTGGACTATTAGTGAAATGTTTTGTTAATAAAAAAAGTATTATAACGTTTCCCAGTCAAGTTTCTCCGATCACTTGTGCGGTATTATACTGTAAAAACTTTTTTTATTAGTCAAAGAAAGCTGTTTTTGGATTAGTGTTGTTTGTAATTGCTGAAGCTGTTCACAATAGAACAGAGCAGTAATGTTTTAAACAAAATTTTAAAGCTTAAAATGGATAATTTCAGCTGATATCGACAAAATCGTCATTTGACAACTTATGTTAAACTTTCTCGTATTTCCTGTTTGGTAAGGTAATAACGAATAGTTTTATTACTCATGTTAAACATTACTGCAAGTTCTATACATGTTTTACATGTTTTACCACGACCTGTATTGATTGTAGGATGAAGATATATACGTTTTACAGTGCGTATTTAAATTTGTCTAGTTACAAATTAAAAGTAGACAGGTTTTAAGATCTTATATTAAATCAATCCATTTCAAACGGACCAGAGCAGGGGGGATGCGTCAAGAAACATGCTTTAGTATTTTTTTCTGTTTCTATATTTTCTTAGTAGTTTTTTTATCGCTTTATAAAAGTATGAAATCTTATTTTTTTTTAAATCGCTTGTTTTGGTTTGACATTTACAAAATGGAACGCTTCACACTTGAACAAAGTTGGGAAATAATAAAAACTTATTTCCAAAGTGGTAAGTCTTTTACTCAAACGGTAAGAAATTCACGAAACAAATTTGATAGAAAAGAAGTGCCTTCAACGCAGTTTGTGAACCAATTTGTGAAGCCAGTTCGTAAAACTGGATCGTTAGTGGATAAAACAACATATTTACGTTCTTGTCCAGTGCGTTTAGCCAAACAAAATAATTCTGTTGTTCAAAGTGTGCATGATCATGCATTAACATCATTTCGTCATCGTTCTCAGAAACTGAACATTTTTCGCACTTCTCTGAGAAGAATTTTGCATAAAGACCTTGGTTTAAAAGCCTACAAAGTTCAATTAGTCCAAGAAATAAGCTTCATGACCATTCAATGCGTTTTCAGTTTGCCCAATGAGCTAAAGATCATTTGGCCGAAGATGATTGTTATCGAAAAATCGTATTTTCCAATAAAACTCATTTTCATCTTGGCGGCTAAGTCAATAAGCAATATTTTCAAATTTGAGGATCTGAGAATCTACACACGACTTTTAAAAAACCTATGCATACACATCGAGTAACCGTTTAGTGGGGTTTTTGGTCCAGCGGCATTATTGAGCCATTTTTCATCAAAAATTGGCAAGGAGCGAACGTTACTGTGCCATGCTTAACAATTTTTTGTTTCCAAAAATTGAAGAGGCTAAAATTGATGACATTTTGTTTCAACAGAACAAGGCTACTTGCCATATAGCCAACGTAACCATCAATCTATATATATATAGATTGATTATTCTATATACATATATATATATATATATATATATAATATATATATATATATATATATATATATGTATATAGAATAATCAGCCAAAATGCTGTCAATTGGCCGCCTAGGAGCTGTGATTTGACCCTGTTGGATTTTTTTTTTGTAGAGAGACTTTAAAGATAAGTGTTCCGCTAACCATCCAGAGACGATTGATGCTTTGAAACATAAAATCGAAATTGCTATTCATGCAATTGGAACCTAAACAATTGAAAATGTACTAAAAAATTGGGTTAATTGCATGAGTTACTGTCAAGTCAACCGTGGCAGTCATTTGAATGATGTTGTATTTCATTCTTAAACAAATATATCCAATCTTTCTAATAAACTCATAAAAAATATGCATTAGTTTTTTTTATTTATAGCCGATTCAAATTCCAAAAGTTAGATGGCCCACCTTTTATAAGCCGAAAAGCCATAAAACTATATTTTTGTTCTCAGTGGGATAAACAAAAAGAAGCATTTTTTTATTTTTTTTTTATCGCCATAGTTGACGTATTTTGATGTAAGTTAGTTGGAAAATATAAATTTGTTTTAGGAATTTGGGTTTTAAATTTTAAATGCCTATTTTTCAATATTAGTTCTTACAAATACACGTTTAACAGCGCTCAGAAGAACTATAAACAAAACATTATTAAAAATTTAAACTCTGCAGGCAATTTTACTTAGAAAATAGTTAGTATCGTGCTTATCGATAAAAAAGTCAATAAAAAATTAGGCAAAAAATGCGTTAAAATAATTATTTTTTCATATTTACAAAATATATTATATACACACCAAGGTAGGCCTTGACATTTTCTTTGTACAATTTTGTTGAGCGCCGGAGATTGTTGCCGTCAAGTAATGCTTATGTAACATTACTACAATTATTTGTTAATATTTGAACTAATAGTTAGTATTAGAATCAGTTAACAATAATCATCATCTTCTTTTGAGAGCAAGAGCGAAGAGCTGGGTGGTATATCTCAAAGTCACGTAGGTAATATTCTGTCCACAAATAAATTTTACGTATTTAAACCAACCTTTATTCATAAACTTTTAGAAGGCAATGATTCATATCAACTAGAATTCTCTTTATCAATAAGTGAACGAATACTCAAACGTTGTAATTTTCACCATTATATCATATTCAGTGACAAATCTACGTTCACAATAAATGGGATAACCTTTAGTAAAAATTGTCGCTTTTGGGCAAAAGAAAATATACACTTTAGTATTTGTACAATCAGTCAGAAATTTAAGAAAATTAACATATGGTGTGCGTTAACCTACAATAAAAGAATTGGTCTATTTTCCTGGAAGGAAAAATAAACGCAAATTATTATTTGAAAATTCTCAGTGAATACTTTTAGCCTCAATTGAATAAAGAAAATTTGAAATTTAAAAGAAATATAATATTTCAGCAGGATGGCTGACCAGCGCATAGTGGCTTGATTGTTACAATGCTTAATGAACATTTTTCAAATTAGATTGGTCGAAATGGACTGATACACTGGCCAGCCAGTTTGGTCTGCAATGGATTATTTTCTGTGGGGTTAACTTAAGCTTATAGTGTAGTTTTGAAAAACAGAATTACTTATTCTATTGCCACCAGAGATTATTCACAATGTTTAAATTGAATTTCAAAATTGGATGAAAAATGTTTTAAAGTAGGGGTGTTTCATGTTCCTGTTTGTTATTTAGCCTACATCATTATTTAATTTAAATAAGTATAAGTTTTTCTCAGGAATTCTCAACGTGAATCGTATTTTTACTACGTTTTAAAAGTTTTTTCTTTGACCTATTCTAAAAATATTTTGTCTTATGATAATTTCTAAAATACTCATTTATTTTGAAGATACTGGGTGAACAAAATTTGCGACAGTTACAATGATTTTATTATCAAAAAGTGCAAGTAAAGTTGCTGAATCTACAATAAATGTTCGAAGTGAGTTCTTCCAGCCTGTATACAAGCAATCAATCTTCTTGTCATTGAGTGCCAAACTCTTTCAAACACACCAAGGTTGTTTCTAATTGAATACACCCAGCAATTATTTGATTTTGCAAGTCGTCCAAATTCTCCACTGAAGTAGCGTAAACTAATAACTTCAGATACCCCCATAAGATATAATCCGGGGGTTAAGTCTAGGGATAGAGCAGGCATTGCAGTCCAGCAATCTCCGTATGTTGCTGTTAATTAATCACAAGCAACCAAACTTAAATGTTGTGGTGCACCATCGTGCAATTCTTGTTGCCAATAGTACATCATCTAGAAATTGAGGTAGCATGTGTTCCAAAAACTTGTGATACACCTCGCCGTTAAGTCTTTCTGGTAAAAATTCTGGTTCAATTAGACAGTTGCCCACAATGCCAACCCAAACATTCAAGGAGAACTGATGTTGAAAACAATCTTTGCATACAATCGTTTTCAACATCAGTTCTCCTGGAATGTTTGGGTCGCCCACAATGCCAACTCAAACATTAAAAGAGAACTGATATTGAAAACGATCTTTGCATACCTGATGCAGATTTTTATCTGCCCATACATGGTTGTTATACAAATTTCTTATTGCATTTCTTGAGAAACTGGCTTGATCGGTAAAAAGAATCTGCCAGGAATTGAGGGAACTAATGTTTGCAAAAGTAGTAGTGCCTGAACACGCTGAATGTGTAATAATAATAATATATTTAATTACGGTATTCACCATTTTTACAGATATAATACATTTAAAAATCACAACAATTAGAAACATATTGACTAATTTATCAAATATAATTAAAATGAAACATTAAACTTAACAAAAATATATCCATGTTGTAAAGAGTACAAAAACAACCAATAAACATGCAAATTAACTAAAATGTAACACATCACAGATGGATAAATCTATTCTCCTCAAATGACTAGAAAATAATGAATAGGATTGCATAAATAGGTTTATATTGTAATGAGCAGATAAATTGTTCTAATACCGCATAAACCTACATAAAGGCGCATAAAAACCATAATTGCACAGATGAAAAGCCAACTTAAATGTTCTGACATGTCGTGTGTTTCGGTAAGGCGGTACATGAAAATTAAGTTTCACTAACAAACTGGGACAATTGATGCTTCCATTAACAAGTTTGTGCAAAGTACAGAGATCAATAATTCTTCTTCTATTTTGCAACGGTTTAATTTTTAAGATACGTAAAGTATTGAAGCGACTATACATTTCATGATTATATCCTAAACAATATGCTGTTAATTTTAAATATTTGTTCTGTACTCTTTCCAATTGGGCAATTGCATTAGAATAATAAGATGTCCAAATTGGACATGCGTATTCTAGTGCAGAACGAACTAACGATAAATATAATGTTTTTGAAGTCCACACGGAAAATGGTTTACTAAACCGGCTAATAAAACCTAAAACAGACATAGATTTAGCGCATATATTATTAATATGTTTAGCAAATGTAAGAGTAGTGTCAAAAAGTACGCCTAAATCTTTTACATCTGATTTAAAAACAAGTTTATGTTCATTAAGACAATAGTTTCTTTGGACAATCTTACATCTGCTAAACGATATTGAAACACATTTGCTCAAATTTAGATCAAGCTGATTAATTTTACACCACTCCATCAGAATTTTTAAGTCGGTTTGAAAATTATTTTGATCAATGCAATTCTGTTTAATATTAAACAATTTCATATTATCAGCAAACAAAAAAAATTTACAAAAATTTAATTTTGTACCAATATCATTTATAAATAATAAAAATAGTATGAGTCCACAATGCAAACCTTGTGGTACCCCAGAAGTAGCATCTATAGCACATGATACAAAGTCAAATATTTTTACATATTGTTTTCTATCAGTTAAAAAACTTGAGAGCAACTTTAATGCTAGGTTTCCAAATCCTAAAAACTTTAATTTGTTAATTAAAGTTAAATGCTGGACCCGATCAAAGGCTTTGGAGAAGTCTGTGTACACCGCATCTACTTGCTTTCCAGATTCCATTGCGTTAAGAATAAATGTTTTGTACATCAACAGGTTGGTAAGAGTCGATTTTCCTTCACTAAACCCATGCTGTTCTTCAATGACGATATTCTTACAACACCACATAAGTTTATCTGCAATTAGTTTGTCAAGCATTTTTGCTAATGTAGATTGTATTGCAATGGCGCGGTAGTTGGAAATGTTTTCTCTATTGGTAGAAAGGAAAATACCTTAATCTGCGGACATTGAAAACAGTGTGTGCACCGGTTTACATAAAGTATATATGGGCAATTCCACGTCAAGTGAGCAGTCCATTTCACGCAACCCTCTCCGATTTAGCTCAAATTTAGTACACTTATTTGAGTACCCAAAATATGACTTTATGCCAAGTTTTAGATCTCTAGGTCACATAGTTCGCCTCGTAGAGCCAATTGAATTTTACGGCAATTTTTAAGTTCAACTTTTAACTTTATTTATCTTAATTGCATTTCAGCCTGGAAAATTTTTAGAATAGTCATAACCGATGGGAAATTTCTCAAGGAATCGAATGCAGTGCAGATTTTTGTTATCTTGTCCCGCACGCGCAGAAAACGCAAAAACAGTTCTTTTTCAAAAATTCATTTCTCAAAAGTTGCCACCGATTAAGACTTCAAATTTTAGAAAAAGGCAGCTAAAAGTATGTACTTTAAGATGCTTAAATAAAATTTTCCCACACTAGTGGCAGTTTTCGCTCTAGAGCCTCTTGAACACACAAAACCATTTTTTAATCAAAATTTTAGTACATATTGATTAATATACAGGGTGTTAATGAATAGGGGTAACGAAGACGTCGATAAATTTTTTCGAAGATTTTTTGGTCGGGAATATTACGGCCAGGAAACCGTTCAATGTATGTACAATCGTCCAGCTTGTAATGCATTGCCATCAGCAAGTCCATACATAAAATGCATGTCTGTCATCTCGGCGTATGTATAGTGATTAAATTCACTAACTATTAAAGACACGTCAAACAGCCAAACGTCACTCAATCTAAACAACTGCGTCCGATACATGTGATGATCAATAACGAAATGTATTCAAATAAAATCCACTTGTACATTAGTAGATAAAACAGCAGTTCCAAGTTATTTTTTGTACTTGATAAACTTATTAATTTTTTGTACTTACATACTCATTAGCGTACGCCATACTTTTATTTACATTAATGATTTCAACAAATATCGAATATGCTTGTCGCAAATTTTGTTCACCCTGTATTTTAGAAACAAAAGGGTTTTCCAGAAATCATCATAGAACAAAATGTTCTTAGAATAGGCCCAGAAATAACCCTGCATGTTTACCTAACACTCTGTATAACAAACAGAATTTTGTTGTTGTTTTTTTTATTGTTGTATGCCCAGGTATATATTATTATATATATATATAGATACCCTAGTTATGACGGCTCAATTCATACAAATGAAACTGAACAAACCTTTACAGTGAGCAGTTTAGATGATCACCGGATCACTAGTATGCATTGTGTTGATAATATTACCTAGTTGCGGCGACACTAATAATAAACTATACAGTATCCATGTAGCATTATATAAACTATATTGTATGTACATACATATTTTATATTGTAATGTAAAAACTTCGCCGTTGTTGTATGTTATACGCCCAATAAAAACTAACACAAAACATGTTATATTATATTTTGACAATATCATAATTAACACACAAGTCATAACGTAGACTTTATTATTAATAATTTAAAAAAAATATATATTTTTATAAATATGTATGTATTAAACCAACGACCAACAATTTTATTTGATAAATTGAATAATTTTCTTATTATATATCTCTTGCATATTTGATAAACACGGCCTATTTTTGTAATTTATTATGTAAACCATTTACTGATAAAATATTTACGAATTGTTATCTAGGGACAGACTAACAATTGAAGTCAGATCCTTATGTCAACGCGCTGACGCAGCAGTAGCATGCTAATGCAGCCCGAGCTTTGTATGCACTGCATTCCCTCTTTTCGCCCCTAGAATGATTTTTCAATAAGCCATTCAGGAACGACTGTCCATTATTGTTGACAGATTCTCTAAAAAAAACCTAACTCACTCAATATAACAAGCAAATCTAATCAAATCAAGACCAATCATTTCTCAGCGCTAGTTGAAATATTTAATTCTGTGAGGGGGGATTATTAATATGATAGATATACTTGCAAATTAAGTAGTTTTGGTAGTAATATTCATTATTATAAATGACATCATCGGAAGTGCCATAATGTGGACATTAATGAGTTGTTGGCCGAGTGGACGTCTCAACAGTTGACCCCTGAACCTCCCCGGATGTCGCCCACGGGTCAGGAGATCAACCGTAATCACTTGTTTTGGTGACGTGTTACGCTACACGGCTTTTTCAAATTGACATTTTAATTGAGATATTGCCACAATTAATTCAAAGCGGGCGCCATACATTCTAAATTGGACCAATTTAAAAACATAACTAGCACAATTTCACATTTAATTGTCACGGCGGGAGTTATATATTGCGATGTTGTTTATTCCAACGCATTAAGAAAAAGAGGTATTTGTTTATATGTGAGGGAAAAATCTGTTACGGCTATAAGTCATATAAGTGGCTCCCTAGAGTGCATTTATCCAAGACATTTTGTAGTAAAATTGTATATGTATATATATACAATGTTACCTTCCGTAAAAGTTTCTCAAGGAAACTTATATGTTTTCAATGAAGTGAATGTGCATGAAATATTGTTTAGTTGAAATATAAGAATTATTTTTATAATTCATAAAACACGCTTAATTTAAAATATTTGAATAATTATTTTAATTAAGTGTTATGCTAAAGCTGCCAGAAAACATAAATAATTAAATTATAAATTCAATTGCTGCACAATTATTTATTTCATTGCTTTACGGTCAATAAGCTTTCGTTCCCGCTTAGTAAAGCTGGGGTGAGCTTTACTGCTTGCCTATAATGGCTATATTTAATTATAGATAAATATGTGCATATTATATTGTTTTAGTTTTTAGTTATTAATTAAATTGTTAAAGATAGATATTTTGTTAAAAGTTGTTTATCAATATTATTAAAGCAATTAGGAAAGGTTTCCTAATTCCATTCAGTATTTTGGTGGGTTAGGATTTTCGAAATGAGTTTGGTAGAGATTCGACCTCACGTCCCCGTCGGATACGGCAAAACGGGGATTTGATTATTGGGGAGCCAGTAACTGCGATGGCGCCTCGTTTGCCGTAATTACGTTAATGCACGTAATGTGTTTAACTTATTCAGAGTTTAGAGAAATTTAAGATTTTAACTGACCTCGTTCGGATAATTTTTACTTAATTTCATTTCCGGTCCGTATGGTTTAACGCGCTGTACTTTATCTGATTAAAACTATTAGTTTAATCGGCGACAATTAGCAATTTCAAACATTATCGTCGCAATCTTAAAGGGGGCAGTGAAAATCGCTGTTGAATACGTCGGAACGTAAGTTGTTGGAAATGTTTCAATTTCCTTGAGTGAAGGCGGCGCGCAGAGAGAAAGAAAAACCAATCGGGAAATAGTACTCATTAACGGACAAGTGGGAAAAGCTGAAAAAGAAATGTTCATCAAGTATCGTATCGGAGGATGGTGCAGGGATTAGAGCGGGTGTTAATGACTTTTTCATTTAGCGGTGCAGATTGTGACGAGATAGCTCCTGTCTTAATAAAAGGCTCCAACAATGGTCCGGCTCGTTATCGGACTCCTGTTGGTAACTGCTAGACTTGTCCTCCCCTTCTTTAGTAATCTACCACATCAGAGACAGAATTAATACTCGTCCTAGAAAATAGTTCCATCCTTCTAGAATTATTATTCCGGACTACCTTTTCAAGCATCCCCTCCTGCAGCGAAATTATTTTCATACTGTTATAAATGACTCTGCAAATTTCATTCTCTCCGATTTTACATTCCATTCAATAAACCCAGAATAAAATTTTATGGAAGTTAACTTTAAAACCCCCAGCCTCATACCTTATATTAACAATGTTGAACATTGTCACTAATATTAATAATAAATTGTAAAATAAAATATTCAATAATATAAATAATAAAACAATAATAAAAATCAAATTCGTTAGAATAATAACATAATAGAAACATTTGCATAAAAATTTGTATTTTATGTTTGTCAAATGAAAAAAATACTGATTTTATTAAACTGTTTTCTTAACTAATGCTTAGACTTAACTACAAAATGTGTAAAAGGTGTTCTATAATAAGCAAGAAAAGATTTAAAAAAAGAGAGAACTTTAAACATTTTTCTATACAAAAATACTTAACCGCAATTATGTTAAACATACGTATCATCAAATTAAAATGAAAAAATACACGATATGAAACATAAAATCTACTAAAACCTAAAAACTTTTTGGAAGGAACCTTATGTTATAATATTTCTGAGGCGTTATCGGGTGACGTGATATTGAAAAATACCGTGCAATAATGTCATAAATAATAGAATGGTGTAACATATGAAAATATTTATAACTTTAGGCCTGTGCTCTGAAGTGCATTGTTGTAAACTAATCGATAAAATTAATAACGGTCAGTTTTTTAAAAAATTAAATTTATTGTCATGTTATGTTTATTTTAACTTAAAATAATAATAATAGCAACTAAAAATAAATTAATGTTATATAATAACTTAAAAAAAATTTAAAACGGGTATTTTTTAAAAGAAATCAATAAATGTTTATTTCATTGTAAAGAGGAAGAGGTATGCCATTAACATTTGAAAACGATATCAGTCAAATGGCCGCCACGGTTACGGTTGCAGTACCATACTCTTTTCATGAAATTTTCCATGACCAATTTGCACATTTGCGGCTGTATGTCCTTGATAACTTCACAAATTCCATCTTTAAGGTCTTGATCGATTATGAAGCATTGGCAAAGACCTTATCTTTCACGTGGCCCCAAAGAAAAAAGTCTAAAGGTGTTAAATCACAAGATCTCGGTGGCCAATTGTGATCACCTCTTCGAGAAATAACACGGTCAAGAAACTTTTCTTGCAAAATTGCGATTATTTCGTTGCTTGTGTGGCACGTAGCGCCGTCTTGCTGAAAATAAACGTCGTCCACATCAATATCTTCCAATTCCTGCCATAAAAAATCATTAATTATAGCTCAGTAGCGCCATCCATCCAGCCTCATTTTTGAAAAAGTAGGGTCCAATCAAGGTTTGTAGAAAATATGTATTTAGAAGGTTGCCTGGTTTTAGCAAAGGGATGGAGTCGTTTGCATGGGTCTCCTATTTACACAATCAAACAATATGTTACTTGGTAACAGTAAACAAGCATTACTATTACATATTATAAGCGTTCTTTAAACATAAAAATGTAATTAAATTAATTAATTAATTTTTACACATATATCATATATTAAGTTAGCGGATATTTACGGGTAATGGTGGAATTCTATAACTACAAATAAATTAAAGATAATGCGCAATTCATTAAGTTTAACTTAATTTAGAACAACCATTTATGTAAAAAGAACATATCTAAAGCGAGACGTTGGTCTCCCCCTACGTCATCAAACAATTTTACTCCGCACCACTACCCGCACCTATATCATTTAGAGGCAAAACCAGGCAACCTTCTGTATACATTTTTCTACCAACCTTGGAGTCCAATCACACCGCCAGCCCAAAAACCGCACCAAACAGTAACAAGTTGAGGATGCAAAGACTTTTCAACAATCATTCATAGATTTTCTGAGCCCCAAATGCGACAATTCTGCTTATTAACGTAGCCTCCAAGGTGGAAATGGGCCTCATCACTGAAGATGAAATTCCATATCATTTTGATGCATTTGAAAAACCCAATCAGCAAAGATACGACGTTTATGGTGATCGACCGGATAAGTTCTTGTGTTAACTGAACTTTAAAAGCCTTAAGACTTAAGTCATTGTGCAAAATACGGTGTAATGTCGTTTGTGGAATGTCTAATTTCAAAGATCGACGAGAAATTGACAAACCTGCGTTTTTTAAACACTACGGGCTACATCAGCAATATTCCTTTGTGTTCTTAAACGACGCACACGGTATTGATTCTTCACATCACAAACGTGTCCCAACAGATCAAATTTTTCCACCAGGTTTACTATTGCCGGCCGAGAAGGTGCTTTACGACCACCAAAAAGTGCTTTAGTTTTGCAAACTGTGACTGAAAAATTTTCACCACTTTTGTAGTGAATTTTAATAATTTCAATGCGTTGTTGAAGCGTGTATCGTTTCATTTTTAATAATGGCGTAGTTTTTACTTGTCAAATGTCAAAATATAATAGCTTCAAAATTGACAGCTGCCTAAATAGCCTACTATTCAAAATGAAACTTTTTATTGGAAAACCCTTTATAATTATAATAACATTGCTGGCAACTACTGCCTTAAAACCGATAAAAAAATAGTAAAGATTCTCTTTCTTTTTTCAACTTGAAAGAATGAGCCAAAAAGTTTAAGATAGGTTTTAAGTGTTTACAAGATTACTCACGTTATGGTCGACCAGTTGAAGCAATCACAAAAGAGTCGATTGCTTTTATTGAAAAACTGGTTCACAGTGATCGCCGACTATAAGTGATTGAATTAAGAGTACTCAATCTTTTTTAAAGTTCTTTAAGAGGGGACTAAATGATGTTCTGCAATCTATTGTTAAGTGGGATAAAACTATAGTCTTGTATCATGACCCTCTGTCCAATGAGAACTCATGGAATAGCGACGCGCAGGTGAACCACCACCAAGAAAAACTAGCATCCCCGTTAACCAAAAAGATCATGGCCACATTTTTTTAGGAATTGTGATCTTGATTAAAAAAATACCGCGGTAAATGGCGCTTACTTTGCTACTTTATTACATAGGTTAAAGGAAAATATTCGGGCAAAGCGTCTGAAAAATTAAGAGAAAGATTCAGGTTGTTGCACATCAACGTACACACCGCTAAGGTTGCTCAGCTTGCCATAAGAAACGCGGCTCTCAAAAAAATCGATCATCCTCCTTATTATAGTCCAGACTTGGCACTTAGCAACTACTTCATGTTTTCAAAATTAAAAAACCCTGAATATTTTTACTTTTTTTAATGATTTAATGATTGTTTTGTTAATAGTTTTAAATGATATTGCTTTTTTAACCGTTTGGTTATAATAAATTTGTATGTTTGTGCAAAAATGTATTAAAAATATTTTTATAAATTAGTTTGTTTAAAACTAAAAAAGTGTTGCTTAAATTTTTTTTGAAATTTTTAACGATTAGAGAATTATTTAGGTGTTCCGGTAATTTTCACTAACCCTGGATAGAAGGTGTCTTAAAAGTAAAGGCGGTGCTCTTAAAATCCGTTTCAGTAGACTAAAACACATTGTAAATAATAAACAAATAAACGTTTATAAAACAAAGAACGGATACCTCAGTTCTGGTCGAAAGCAGTGGCAACATAGTAATCCTCGACAAACCTTCATTAAGCGACTGCAATAAACTACATTAGATAGCTTAGACTGAGTCTAATGTGTATGAAACCCAATCTTTCGTAGGTTGTGGAGCGAGTAGTACTAATCCACAAGTCAAACATGGCTTATGATACGAGTAATAATCCCAGTCTATTCTACAAACCAATTTAATCAATCAACCAATAACTAAGTTTGTGGCTTAAAAGTTAATTTCTCTAAAATTAGTTGTCTGAAAAAGAATTTAAATTCTTTTCATTAACATTTTAAACATAGAACACCACATATCCGCTATTTGGCTAAATTCAAAGTAAACAATAAATATCCAAATTGCTGTAATCTAGTAGACTCTAGTTATCATCGCACACATTCATTTGCTTTGTTAGTCAGGTGTGCTTATTTCCCCAAACGAATAGCATATTCGAAAATGACGACGTACGAAATTAAGAGAAATTTTAATGTACATAAAACAAAATTATTAATCATTATCTGGTCAACAAGCTATGATTTATATTGCCTTTCATAATCTTACTCAACCTATTTAGCAACCAACTTATATTCCTTGTGATCGACTTCTTGGTGAACCACGACTATTAGATCTCTATTTTTCAACTTTTTCAATTGTAGAGTTTATAACAACTTCTGTTAACGTTTACTTAACCTAAATTTCGTCTTATCTATCATTATAAACATAGTAAAAATCAAACATTTTTTTAATAAATTTAATTTTTTTGTTTATATTATTATATAAGTTGACGTTTACAATAAAAGCAAAACCTCCGGTTTTCTGCGTGTTATCTTTCTTTTGTTCCTATTAATTTGTTTAACAAAAATGCAGTTGAACTCTTCGTCTTCTACTATTGGTAGTGATGCAAGTTATATGAGAGGAAGTTCATTATTTTCCTGCTATGGTTGAGCAAGATATGTCGACCTACTACGTAAATATAAACATAGCAGATAATCTTTCATAATATAAAATGCTTTAGTGTTAACAGAATAATTCAAGAAACCCAAAATTTTAAAATTGGTTTACTTGTAATTTCTATACAAAAAAATATTAGCGACTCTAACCGGTTCACATTTACACAGTTTTTAAGAGAAACCTGGGTTACTGTGTTACAAATGTATGGTTAATCTTTAGGTTTGCTTTACTGCAAAATAGTATAATTTTAGTAAGTATTTCCGCACTGGAGTGAACAGACAAAGATATGAAATGTGATTTGTTGCAGTACAATTTTAAGACGTTACCAGACTTATTCTAGTTAAAAAAATTGAAACAAAAAGTTTTTTCTATCTATCGCTTTTAAAAACGTAATTTTTTATGTTATTATATTATGCATAATAATTTTTTTACCTCAAAAAAGTTAGAAACGGCAATTAACGGTATGGGTACCTCCTCCGCACCGGGACCAGACAACGTGCCTTATCAGGTTATCCTGCAGCTTCCTTCTCGCATGACGAAGCTGTTGCTAAAAATCTACAACATGATATGGGAAAGCGGCGTCTACCCGGATTGTTGAAAAGAGGCCATTATCCTACCGTTGTTAAAGCCGGGCAAAGATCCAAACAACGTTAACAGCTACAGACCGATTTCACTTACCTGCTGTCTCAGTAAAATTTTTGAAAAAATGGTCAACAACCGTCTGGTGTGGATGCTGGAAAGTAACGGTCTTTTAACTAAATACCAGGCGGGTTTTAGACAAAATCACAGTACCGTTGATCATTTAATCTGTCTAAAAAATTCCATCCAAAACGCTTTCCTAGCAAGAACACCTCGTAGCAGTGTGTATCGACCTGAAGAAAGCGTATGACATGACTTGGCGTTATGGAATTTTGCAGAAGCTGCACGCATGGGGATTCAGGGGCCGTATGCCTCTTTTTCTTGAATCTTTTATGCGCGATTGCACATTTAAAGTAAGGGTGGAAACCGCTAACTTGAAGACAGTATGTCTAGACAACGGTGTTCCCCAAAGGTCAACAATTAGCGTTACCCTTTTTGCGATCGCAGTAAACGATATTGCAGCTTCTGTGGTTACACCTGTAAAAAAATGCCTGTACGTCGACGATTTGGTGATCTACATGGCGGGAGATACCATCCCTGCCATAACACGTCAACTCCAGATCACCATTGACAAAGTAGACAGAGAGGCAGAGGCGAGAGATTTTCGCTTCTCTACGTCGAAAACCTCGTGCGTGCATTTTTGCAGCCTCAGAAGACCTCACCGGGACCCCGCGCTTGTCTTGCGGGGTTTCTGAATTACGTGCGTCAAAACAGTCCGTTTCTTAGAGCTTGTGGCTTGTGCCACGGGAACATTCCGGACGAGTCTTGTACCAAGTCTTTGTGCGAGTCGGGTGTACCTCCTCTAGTCGCTTTGTACTCACGTACGCCGCGGCAATGCGAGCAAAGAGGGGGGTCACAACAACCGACTCATATTTACCGCCAACGCAAATACAGACTCAGGCCTACTGTCAGTAGGCCGGTATACGTCCGAGCGCAGGAGCTAGAGGAGAGTGAATGTAAATTATCCGATGGTATTCGAGGTCGGCTCTGGCAAGTTTCCACCATGGCTGATGCCGAGGGTTATAGCTCGTCTTGATCTGACCTCCCAGAGCAAACGAGAAACTTGCCCCGACGTTTTGAAGGGCAAGTTTCTTGAAATTGTTGCCCAATACCCAGACTCTCCGCTCGGGGAGTGGAAAGTGCCTTCGTTTTTAGAAGGTACGGCCCATTCATGGTTTCTTCCAAAAGAAGCCTCCGAATACACCGCAGAATTGTATGCATTACATAAAACCCTGCTAAACTGTGAGACGTCATCTCACAGTTCGTTCCTCCTTTGTTCCGACTCACTAAATGCCATCCTGAATATACAGTCTAAGTACTCGGTCGATCCGTTGGTCCAGCTCCTACAAACTTCGATATTCCGCTTAGTCGGGTTTGAACAGAGAGCTATCTTTGTCTGGACACCGGGTCATGTGGGTATTGAGGGCAACGAGCTAGCCGATAAAGCCGCCCGTCAGGCAGCTGATGCGGATCCTACGGACAATAATCTCGTAAGATCCGATGAACTCAAAGAATACGTCATATCGAAAGTCATCGAGGATTGGCAAAGAGTATGGAACGGCTTTGAGAGCAAATTAAAAGAAATCAAGCTCTCCGTGACGGCATGGAAGTCGCCGATTGATCTCAACAGGCAAAAAGAGGTCGCCCTATGTCGCTTGCGCATAGGTGATATGAACTTGACTTCTTCGTATCTCCTGACCGGCGACAAACAACCAGCGACCCTTTAACGGTGAAGCACATTTTGGAGGAATGCCAAGCCTACTTTTCCCACCGTAATCTGCTCGAGCTGCCTAACAACGTGGCTTATATTTTATCAAATAAAGAGGAATCCATGGAAAGGTGTGTCCAGTTTTAGAAAGACGCAGGACTCCTCAAACAGATGTGACCAAGTTTTGTGTTGTCTTTTAATGATTTTAATTTTTAATAATAACATAAAAACACTCACAAAAATTAACATTCATTATTTTCAACGCCAACTATTCAATTACGATCATTTTAAATAAAAAACAAATGATATGTTTTTTAAATTTATCAAAATTTTTTGTTATTAAAGTATATTATTATTTTACATAATTGTATTAAAAATATCATAAAGATTCCAAAAATATAATAAAAAACAAATGTTGGCGTTTAAAAAAATTAAGTTGGGTGCCATAGCAACTATACTAAAAATAAAAATAAATATGTGTGTACCTGCCTTTATAGTATTTAAAAAACCATCGAAAATGGTTTTTGAATCATATAAATCGATTAAGAAACAACGGAGTTATTCAGCCGTACGTTTTTTTGTCTAACACCCTGTATATTAAACATAAATCATTATATTACCAAGTTTTCAAAATTAAAGCACAATGTAATCAAATTGACTATAATGCGTCACCAATGTATTACTTCATTAATAAATACATTACTTCATCGATATGTACCGTATTAATGGAATAATGCAAATAAACTATGATTTTTTATTGAAAATGTTTTAATAACCATACTCATTATTTAACTGACTTTAATAATTGAACCATTATTAAATAGTCATAATGTACACTCGATTCTATTAAATCTTTTATTTTTTAAAATATCTGCATTTTTATAAAGTAAATTGTTACATTACTTCAAATAATATAAACGAAAAAACATAAAAGCTTACAACAAAGTCATACTAATATTTGAATTAAACTACGACCACAATAACAACACATTAAAAATAAATTTGTTGAAATTGTAGGGATAATAACTATCATTAAAATTATTCGTTTTCAGCCGAGTGTACTGTGGAATAATAAAATATTTAATATAAATTATTAGTTTCGTTATATTTGATGAAACTCAATATATAACTATTAAAGTTCAAATGAATTGGGTTTTGTGGCATCGTTATGAGTGAGTGCGCTTTTGTATAAATATGTGCTGATTAAATAACATTTATACATAAAAGTTGCGAATTGAAACGCTCAACCCTATGAATTAGTAATTCGGTGTAGCGATAGCTACCCACTGTAAAAACAGCATTTAAAACAGCGATAAACTTTGAATAGTCCTTAAATTAATGATAACTTGAAACTCCGTTATAAATAGGGACAAATTCAAAAGGAAACTTTCTGAATGAGAATGGAACAGACTAAATATGGATAATAAAAAGCCTTTTATAATTTGACATACTGTATGTATGTGTGTATAATAGAACGTGGTACGAAAAGGACTCTTTACAGGCTGCTATATACTATTATTTGCTGCACTTGCTCGGCATAAGAAACGTCGCCAGAGACCGTAAACTCGAGCGGAGCAGAGCTAAATGCTCGCTCTTAGCTTACAAAACGGGTCTGCTTTGGTATAAATGCTGCAAATCATTCTAAAGAGTTGCATTACAGAGAGTTCTCGCCTTTCCTGCTCCACCACTCGTTTATATTCAAAGCGTTACTGCTTGCTGACGATTTTGCAACTTGAATCATGTGAATGAAGACATTTAGAACACAGGTGAGGAGATACGGCGCTTAAATTCTAAATTGGAATAACCTTACATAGACATATTGCTCCAGTTTATTACTTTTTTTATGTATATCTTAGCGAATCTAATTTATTTATGGTATACACAATAGAAATGTATACATGCAGGCACTTTCCATGTAAATTTAAAATAAGTGCCGTACAATAAATGGTCAATAAAATAAACATGGTGTCGACCCAGCTATTAGATACTCCTAGGGAAATTTATGCATGTCTCTAGACACTATTGCATTACAAAACACAAACACCACTGCACCGCTTCCCAATTTTACTTATTTACTATGTTACATGTATACATATTGCACAATTTGCTTCAGACTAGTAAATATTAAATATACTTTACTATATTAAATTGGATACATTAAAATATTAAACTGCGCTTTCCAACTATAAAATCATTGGAATATTCATAATTCGTAATATTAAATAATCCATCCTTTTAACTTGTGCATGTTTGGCGCATTGTCAGAGCTTTTAAATTATGAAAACTTGAATAATTAAATGAATCCATCCAACTTTCTAGTTTATATATGAGACGATACATAATTTAAACAACTTTTCTAATGCGGGCAAGTCGATTAAGTGGTAGCAAAGCCAATATAAACTAAATCAAAATAAGACTAATGGGACCACTGTGACGTCATCAATTTAACCTGTACATTGCAGTATACAAACAATACAAGAAGGACCCTTCAGTTCACTGAATCCTGACTATTAATAAATCCCGTTTCTAGCAGCGGCGAGACCATCAGTCATGGTCTGCAACTTGGTAAACATACCAGAGGGTGCACATGAATGCTGCATAGTCTGATGGCAGTCAACACTACTCAGCTACTATGAATCGTGGACATTTGTTCCACCTGTCACACCCGTTATATTATACACTATGCAATGCTAGGAAGGGATAATGGCATAATACATTAAATTTTATCGTTTTTATTTAGATAATACGCTACAAACAAATTATATTTCATAAATCACGCTGAATTAAACATAGTTTTCTCAGAGGAGGCTTTATACTAACATAATTTATCCAGCGGACAACAATCATGATTGTGTGCTATTATTATATTTGATAAAATTACTTGCATTAATTTATTTTAATAAAAAGCACTCCATGTAATAGTTATATGATACTGGAATTTAAGTCTGGCTCATTGAGGTTTGATTACAATACATGTTTACTTAACAAATTGTTAATATATCAATTCATCAACCATACCTCAATAAACACTTAATTAATTTAAAAAGTAAAACATATTTAGTCATTAATTAATTTATACAAGGTGGTTCATTTTAAATGTACTAACTGCAAACAGTTGGAGAGAATTATAAGCATAAATAACAATAAATATTAGTAGATGTTAAGCTTGCTATCCACGGTAGACTAGGCTAAGCTAAACCAGGTATTGATAAAGCTAGATGTATGCTTATATAATGTTTGATATATTGGGTAACATATTAGAGAGAATAAAAAAATATAAGATTTGTTATATGCAAATATTGTCAATGCATTTATTGATTTAATTGTTGACTAGGTGGGTTAGCAGTTAATTGAATATGATTCCATTTATTGTAAAAGCATCCCCATTTGCAACGTAATGCTTATGTTTGGTATAAGCCCGCAAACACTAAAACTATCTTATCAACTCTGATAGCAATCTCAAAGGTTATTGCTGTGTTGGTCAAAAAAATTACCCTCTTTGAGTAAAACTCAACTCGTTTTAACCTCAATAATAGTCACAACCATACTCCTGTAGTCTCTTTAACTACTCTATCCTCTATATATTAAGCTGCTACCGTTACCACTAGAAGGTAATGCACAAAGACTTTTTTATATAAAAGGTGATTCAATTTGCGCTTTCACATGAATGTATTAAAGAAAACACAGAAACATTAAAAACTAACATTGTTCAAATTTCTTTCAGTTTTCCAATGGTGTGTGTTCGGTTTGTTTCTGTAAACTCCACTCTTTAAATAACCGCAAAGTAAGAAATCTAAAAAAATCGGACAATATCGGCGCCCATTAGATGTTGCCATTCCTTAAGATGATAACGTTATTGTTTCTGCTCCTGTGTGGCTGTTGGCACTGTCTTGAAAAAAAAAATCTTCAATATCAATCTTTCAAATAGTCTTATTACAATTTAACTGTCTGCAAGAAATTACGGACTAATTACGCCAACAGATTACAAGGCACACCCTACAGTCATATTTTGAGGATGCAGTCATTCAGTAAACACACTACGCTGTAAGCAAACTCTAGGTTATATTTCTTGTCTTATTTGGATTTTGTACGGATGTAAGTGTAAATTCTTAGTCAAAATTCGTTGCTGCGATCGATGACAAATTGATGTTTCTGGTTCTGCAGTTACACTTTGACAAACATTGGCAACATTCTGCACAAAGCAATCGCTACCAGTATGTTGTGTATCAAGTGCCGAAAATAGACTTTAGCAGCCGCCGCTTATATCAGCACAACAGAAAATAAGAGGAGGCACGAGAGCAAGCTCGTTAAGGATTTGCAAAGCCTACAGAACGGTGTCGCAGTAAGCACTAGAAGTGCACAAAAAAAAGGTAAATGAAGGAACTAGTAAACAAAAAGCAAAGAAATGAGCATGAGAGAATAGGATGGAAAGATGGCAGATACAGTGAAAAGAAAGAGAAAGGGAAAATGAACAAGGAAACTAATACCAGAAATAATAAAATAAGTAGAAAATAAACCGGTGACGTAATACTATACAACATAACAACTCGCCGGACATGGAGCCCTTGGTAAGTATTTACAAAAAATTAAAAAAACATAATCGATAACTCCACAATGATTAAAATATGCCTGAGCGAGAAAAACAAATGGAGAGCAGTAACTATGCAACAATAGTACCAAAAAAAAACGATAGAGGAGTTTGAAGCTTCAAGGTTTAGATAAACCAAAATGAAGAAAGAAACACACGGATCAAAAGCCACAAAAAACAAAGAAATGAGGAACAAAAAGCTAAATTAAAGCAAAAGAACAAAAAAAGACAAGACAACTTACTACCAAAGAAATGGAAGATAAAAGAAAAGACAAGGAAACATTTACTAAAACATTAGTACTAACCAAAATTGCAGAGATAAGGAGAAGAAGAAAAGAACTGCTCAAGGAAAGGAAACTGAATGAAGTAACTAACAATTTCTATAAGGTATCTCAAGGTTAGCAGACAATTTTTTTTATCATCCGTTTTTCATTCACTCCTGGACATGAGCTTCTCCGTTTCTCTTTCACGTATGTCAATCTTGTGCTTTCTGATACCATAGGCTACCAGCGGTCTTTTTAATGTCGTTTAATGTGGTTGTTGTTCTTGGATGCCATTGAGTGGTTTTAACCGTTCATTTAACACTGCTCTGCCTTGCAACGCGCCCCACCTAGCTTCATTTTAACTTGGCTATACGCTCTACTATGTCAGTTACTCCTGACCTTTTTTTCATTGTTTCGTGTCTAATTCTGTCCTTCAGTGATATTCCCAGCATTGCGGGTTTTATCGCCCTTTGTGTTGTTCTTAGCCGGTTAGAACATTTTTTTGTGAGGCTCAATGTTTCAAACTCATAAGTAGCTACTGTTAGAACACATATGTTGTAGACTTTGCTTTTGCTGCCCATGTAATATCAATGCGTCGAGTAACTTCTGCAGTCTGATTCCCTTTCCCTAACTTAATAGTGTGACCAAAGTAAGTATATTGTTCAACACCCTCAATGATATTGTTGTCTATGGAAGTGTCAGTGTTGCTAGGGCTCATAATCTTGGTCTTGCCTAGGTTAATTTTCAACTCGTTGTTTCTTGACGCTTGATTGAGTTGTTGGAGCATTTCCCCTAGTGCAGCAAGATCGTTTGAGATGACGACAATATTGTCAGCAAAACGAAGGTAGCTAAGGTATGTTCCATCAATCTTTACGCGTTTCTGTTCCCATTTAAGCTGTTTAAATGCGTTTTCTAGGCATAAAGTGAACAGCTTGAGTAAGATAGTATCCCCTTAGTGCACTCCCCTCTTTATATTTATTTTGTTGGTGGTGAGTCTTTCCTCGATCTAAACTCTCTTATAAATATTTTCAATTATGGCAGTGTATCTTAAGTCTACTCTTGCATTCCTCATAGCTTTTAAGATTAAGCAAGTCTTAACCAAATCGAATAATTTATAGTAGTTGACAATCGCTGGGTGGAAAGAAGTATATTCCGTGGTCTATTAGATTTTGTAGTGTGTGTAATGATCGGTTGAGCTAAACCCGCTGCAAAATCCTACTTGATCAACTGGCTGATAGAAGTTCTCTGTGACTCGGTTGCAGATGATCTTTGTAAACAACTAGTAGAGGTATGATAGCTGACTAATTGTACGGTAATTTTCTATATTAAAAATGTATCCCTTTTTAAACAGAATTATCACCACTGTGTTAGATTATTTGGTTGAAATTTTGCTTACTTGCAGGCATTTGTTCAACAGTATTTGCACTGCCTTTTTCATATCGATTCCACCCAGTTTTAGCATTTCAGTTGTGATCTGGTCTTTTCCCAAACATTTGCCATTTTAGATCTTCCTAAAAGCACCTCTAATTTCTTGGATAGATATTTCTGGTATGTCCTCTGACCTCACATTTTGTACTTTACATGGTGTTGTCGTTTTGTTGTCAGATGTTTTTGACAAGTATAGGTCAGTGTAAAACTCTTAAATTACTTTTGGTAGTTGTTCTAAGTCCGAGTTTTTTGCTCCGTCTTTGTTCTTAAGTTTGGTTATTCTAATTATTACAATTAAAAGCTTAGATCTGAGCCATATTGGCACTGTTTCCAATTATTGTTTGGATCATGTTGGTGTTGTATAATTGTATGTCTCTGCGGATGTCTGTTTTTATTTTTCTGTTCAGAATTTTGTACTCTTCAGTTTTTTTACCAAGGTAAGAGGCATGCCTCTTTGTTGCTATATGCTTTTCTTGATGGTTGCACTTAATTAATTAATGCACCCGAGTCTCCTACACGTTTTATTCTCCCGCATATTTTCTTTGTGTTTGCACATTGCTCTGCTACATGCAAGAATAAAATCAATCTCGTTTATCACCAAACTTTCTGGGCTCCTTCATGTCTATCTGCGTTGAGGTGGTTTCTCAAAAAACGTATTAAAGCAGTAAAAATTGCAATGCAATTTTCGAAATAGTCAGAGTATATTGGTAAGTAAGGAACACGAAGAACTAACTCCAAATATTGATTCTAGAATCTCACTAGAAGTAAAGCTGGCAAATATTAGATTACCAAAAGGGATATACCTAATAGAGTTCCATAAAATATTTATCAAAGAAAGAGGATACGACGAAGAAGAAGTTAATGAAAATATGTATAAAAAAACTTAGAAGATACCTAAGGACAATGCAAATATCTAGGCTGAATAACGCAAAAATGGGAGATGGATATTAAGTATAGAAAGTAAGACAGAAAAATAGAGTATATTGAGAGATGAGCCGGGGACAGCATGTGTTGCCGCAGCCAACTGTGTGAATTACGCAACGCTGAAATTAACCAACCTCAAACTAGTATTACCAAAAGGTGGCAACAGCCACTTGTTGAAGCCAACACATAACTACGTTCTTAAAAAAAGTACGTTGTCATAGTTGTCATACTCCAAATCCTACTTGTTGTATGTGTGAATAACATTTTCAGACAATCTACCTGTACGTAAATACAAATATGCTATTTTTATAATTTTAGATTCATGAATCTGAGATTTATTCCGTAACCGTTAACTGGCTTTAAATAAATTCACGGATATTGTAATGGCAATTTCTAATCCGTCTATTTAATCCTAGATTCTAATAATCTTAAGATCATCTAAGATCAATCTTAGATTGTTTAATAGTGTGTTAGTTATTACTTATGATATTTGGTAACAATTTATTTTTATTTTATAAATAATAACTGAAATTGATAAATGACAATTATGTAGAAGTACAAACAGGGTCTGTATAGTATACTAAATATTTCACAAACTTTGACACAAATCCAAATAAATATATCTTGGAATAATTACAAAGTTTATAGCTATGTTTCAATAAAAACAAACGCTCTTTCAAGTGTTTTTTAAAGAGATAATAGTTACAAAAGGTCGGGACTGTAAAGTAAATATTAAGTTCCGTAAAAGCCTTTTATTGATTACTTCTTGAACAATTTGTACCTTATGTACCCGGCCGTTGTCATGCAGACGCAGAACGTTCAAAACATAATTGTAGAGCTTTTTTGTGAATAACTGCTTTTTACAATTTCCCGACAAACTGTAGAAGTGTTGAATATTTCAATATTTCACTTAAAAATAAGACGGGATATTTTCTTTATGCAGTGGCATCATTATTTATAGATATTTAAGTAGTACAATTTTAGATTGTCTAAATGGTGACCAAAATTAGTTTTAAATGTTTAGAAACTGTATTCCACTTTTGGCATAAGCATTCATCATAGTTTTCTGACTTATTACTGATAACTACTAGTTGCATTATATACTTATTATTGGTACTACTACTGCAAGTACAAAGAAGCTAGAACAAAATTCATAAATAGTTAAATAGATTGACATTGAAAATTATTTAGACCCATAAGTTTTGGTCCTGTTTTAGGAATATTATATGCATTGTTAGTTTTTAACATTTGCCGCAACGTTTAGAGAATTGAGTATTTAGTCCCCTCAAATTAGACAAAACAATCGACGTTTTAGAGAAATTTTACCCAGAGCAAAGAAACCTGTATACTTAGGTGTATTTGGACTGTCTGAAGACTATTTTCAACTAGCGCACGCATTAAACCACTCTTTTTCATTTTTGGAGTAAAAGACATATTTATATGAATTTTTCCGTTTTTGACTATTTTTTGCATCCAAAACGCATAGTTTTTACTAAAACTATGCGTTTTGGGCAAAAATTACTTTTATCTAAAGTTGTAGAGCGTCAAATTTCCAATCGATATAGGTCATTTATTTGTCCTATAATTTTTTGTTTTCCGCTAAAAGACGCGGAAAATAAAATCAAAGCAATGCACGCATTATTAGAAAAATTGAAAAACCTATATCGATCGGAAATTTTTTGGTCGAAAACTTTGGTCTCTTATAATTTTTCTAGAAAATGCATAGTTTTGGTTGAAAATACAAAAAATTAGCAAAAGGTCACAATTTGCGACATTTTTCAACATTATTTATCGGAAAATACTGTCACTATCAAGAAATCCAATTAAATTGGTTATTATTATTATTGGTTATCAATCGAAAATTGTTTGCTCTACAGTTTTGATCTCTTGTAATTTTTCACCAAAATGCATAGTTTCGGTTCTAAGTGCAAAAAAATAAAATATATACTTTATTTTCCGCATCTTCTAGCAAAAAAACGAAAAATTATAAGAAAATTCAAATGACCTGTATCGATTGGAAATTTTCCGCTCTACAACTTTTAATAAAGATATTTTTGGCTAAAATGCATAGTTTTTGCTAAAAATGCAAGAAACCATTAAAAAACGCAAAAATTGATATAAATATGTCTATTACTCCAAAAACACCCTTTTTCATGCGTGCACTAGGTGAAAATAGTCTTTAGACAGTCCAAATACACCTAAGTATACAGGCCGCTAAGCAGTGGGTAAAATTTCTCTGGAAAAAAAAATCTAATTTGAAGAGACTATAATAGATAAAAATTTAATTCTAATTTTTTTGTAAAAAAACTTATGAACCGAACAGTTGGATTTATGGTATAAACTGCTAATGCTTATAGAAGTAAGTCCCTTTTGCTATTTAGCAAAGGTAATGTGACAGTTTATTGACTATGTGAACATAGAACTCAATGTATTTCTCTTAAAGCGTTTTATAGCAAGTTGATT
This sequence comes from Tachinus rufipes, assembly GCA_963932245.1. NCBI lineage: Eukaryota > Metazoa > Arthropoda > Insecta > Coleoptera > Staphylinidae > Tachinus > Tachinus rufipes. Next base: position 93,844,345 of record OZ010743.1, read on the forward strand.
ACTAAAAGTTAAAGATTGCATGTTAACATTATGTATTGGCTAAATAAATCTATTATTATAACCGCAATTGTCTGCTACACCCAAAAATACATATGCTAAATTACATGACAAAACAAGTTAGTATGCATTGTTCAGTTGTTTTTAATATATTAAATGTAACTAGAGTATTTTGTTGGTTGAAAATTAATTATATAGCTAATTATAAATAGATAGTCTACTGTTAACTCTAAAGTATGTCTCCCTAACATTTTTATTATAAAGGCTTTAAGAATTACACGAGTATATCAATCACACGATAGTTGTAACAACAAATATGCATAATAGTTTTATACAGATTATTTCATTTGATTTTACATAATTTTATTCAATAAATAAATAAATATTTATGAATAAAATACCAAATATGTATTCCAATAGTGTATTTAGCGTATCGAATGCGTAACGTAGTGAATTGATTCTTGAATAGTAACATGAAACTTAACCTCGGATGGTAATATATAACAATGATTAAATTTATTCTTCGTGTGAAATCATAAATATGTAAGAGTCCGAAGAGTTAAATTGTAGAATTTGTACATCATGAATAATTCCTTTGAAACGGCATCCTACTATTCAATAAAGGGAAGTGATAAATCATCAGATTTTATGTTTAGATCGGTCATAATAACGGTCGAATAGGACAAGGTGACTGCAGATAGTTTGGTCCAATAATCCATCAAAATCGGTTTAAAGGGAACTTTGTTTGGTCCGTTTCATCCGATCAAACAAAACTATAAAGTAACTGTAAAGTGTCGCGACTTGCAACTGTGTATGTAGGTGACGCGACGCAAAGGTCTTTTTCACACACCACCGTCGCGACATCTTATCGCGGCGAAAGCAGCAGATATTCCCAGATATTGCGCGTCTTCTATATGCTGTCGTCAACTGTAAATGTCACCAAGTCGTGCTGTTGACCCGCTCTCAAATGTTACACTTGCTTATCGAGAAGGTTACTCGCTCAGCAAATTGGATGACACGCTTAAATAATCTCCCCAGATTATATCGGCCGGAATCTAGTAATCTATCGGGGATGATAATAGGAGGTTAACTATTTCATTGTATCATATTTAAATTAGCATGGCTCTCCCATCTTATCTTGAAAATTATGTTTGAAATTGATGGATTTCATTAATAACGGTCCCTATTTAGATGTTCCATCTAGTTTAGAATTAATTATCCCTGCAAATTATTATCAAATAAAAATGATCCCCCTTACTAGATTTTAATATCTAAACTAACATAAAATCCATACTGACAAATGTAATTATAATAAAAGGTTAAACCATGAAAGGTTTGCGTGCGCATACGAATTATAACATGTTTTTTTTTTCAGATGAGATATTTTGGTGTGTAGCATAAGTGGATAAAATCACATTTAGTGTTATATATTTTAATTCTAATAAAGTAGTGGAGTTGCGTGTAATTATAACAAAATACTCTTTAATACAAGTCATTTCCGACACACATCAATAACGAACGCAACGAAACGTACAGTATTATTTTTTTGTTGTAATATATTAATCTTTATTTAGTATCGGTGCGAGTGGGCGGTTTGCATGGTCATCTGTACTCTCTGGTGTACTCTGCGGGGTCGGCTCTGGTAATAAATAAATAAGGCAATGATTCACACAAGAGCGTTAAGGCGTTTTAATAAAACAAAATGCCGCGCCTATAAAACAATTCGAGCCGGTGTTTACACTTCTATCACATACAAGATGTGCCGGCTCCAAGGATGCGTATACGGAACGTGTGTGCGTTTATTGCATTTACTCGGAATCGGGAAAAAGAAAATCATGAGTCTTGTACGCCACGGATTTATTGATCTTGTAACCTTCGACGCGCGTATAAGTTTATCTTCTATCAATCACTCGGTACGTTCCGCCTTTTTTACATTTTCGTAGTTTCAAGAAATGTTCATCAATAGTTATTTTTTAATCGGTTCCATAATTCATTATTTTCATGGCACGATACCGAACAAACACCATTTATAAAACGTGTATTAGTAGTTTACGTTTAAAAATTACCTGAACCAGCGAAGCGAGCTTGTTCTTCGATCGTATCACTATTTTACATGTATTTCAGGCCAATTAAGTTAGTTAAATTTTAATCAAATTGTACTACGTCTATCTCTTAATAATTCAATTAAGTTATATCCTGTAAGAAGCAAGTGCTGAAACCGTCAGTTTTTTTTTGACCTAATTAATTTATAATAATTATATCAATTTTTTTAGCATTGCAAAACGCAACCATAGCATGATGTAAATCGATACCAGTATCAATTATTGATATAATTACAGTTCAGTATTGATACGTTCCAATACTTATCGATGCTTTAGAATATTGATACTGTAAATATAAAACATAACAGTAGTTCATATTTGTATAAAAGTGTAAGCAATTGTGTTTTAATTTCTATTAGTAAATTGTTAATAGCTATAGTCTATTTACGATTTAATAAAGTGCTCAGTAGGGTTACTGATAAGATTGCCATAACTAATAAATATTTACGATACAAGTAGAAGTATTATCAACAAACGTGTGTGTAATTGCATAGTTTGTTAGTAATGCACTATGGAACATGTATTGTACAATATTTTATCTTTGTCAATTCAACATTAAAAATAAAGTTTAAATATAATGGGACATTTTAATTAATGGATTAACTACAATATTATAAAACAACTACAAGAAAAAGAAAACATCTAAGATTTTTTATCACATTTTGTTGTAACTACAAATTAAAAAGTGTTTGGTAATAAAAAAAGTGTGCGTTAAGACACTGATAACGCATAGGCGTAGATAAACGTATGTATATTTGTAGTGATAACAAATCGAATTACTTATGTTAGAAGGGGGTTGATAGAACCAACAGCTTATTATATTCAATTCAATATTGTTGCAAATAATTCTACACAATGAAATATTGATGAAAATAATATAAATATAGCACTAGATAGTAAAACTATATTGTCTTGAGTTTTTCTTTGATTAGGTTGTGCTTGCAAAAGAAGGCATAGCAAATCCATCCGCGTTTCTATTCTATGCATGCATTTGTTCAAACCATCAATATTTTATTCGGCTCATATGTATTACCATGTTTTATATAACTTGTTATGTTAAGAAAAGCCTTAAGTGCGTTATTCCTTAACAGTTTTATTTATTTATTTATTAGTCGACAGAGTGCTGCTCATAATGTGTACGTTTATACGGTATATAAAACAAACAGTTGGGCTGAGCAAGTTAGGTTAATCAATAATCCCACAAAACACTTTAAGAACTAGTGTTACGTCAAAATTAAACCGTCTTTTCTTAAGACTGGTTATATTCAATGTAGATAGTAGCTCAGTAGCTACCAGCAATGTTGCATTTATACGCCAAAATACAAACAACCTTTTTTTGAATCTGTTCAATTCTTCCTTTGCTGACAGTGTATGTACTACACATTTAAGCAATACTTGAGATGGGGCGTACTACAGCGTTGTAAAGAATAATTACAGGTCACAAAACTCTTTAGAGTTACACTTGACAAATCCTCAAGATTATCAATTCAATCAACTCTTGACAACATTTTATTCATGAAAGAAATACATCATTATAGACTGACGTTTACTTTTTTCAACAGATGTGTTTTGTTTCAAGTTTGCTACAAACAAATTGTTTTCTAGTCTCGTATGGAATCTTTAAAAACAAGTTTAGATTCAATAGACGTCTCTGTGGTTAATCTTTTGTCAAGCTAATCTCCCTTAAAGTTTCCTTCTATACCCTGATTCGTTGGTATCCATATCAGACGTACCCTATTGTTTATGTCTCAAACGTATACATTATTTATGCAGTCCACCAGTTTAGATTTTATTACTAACAAGCGTATAACCTTTAGTTAGTGCCGCTTGGCTGTTCAATATGATGGGATGGCTATTAGAAAGTTAAAATTTGTCCCGTTTCGACCATGTTTCTAACCTATGTTTGCGGAGAAGTATTACAATCGCCGTCTCTCGGATTCTGCCTTTATATAAAGGGTTCAAAATTTTTAAAGTTATAGCAGCCATGTTGTTGACCAATATCTGTAAAATTTGTTGTGAATTGTTCTGTAGTATAGGTTGATTTTTTTTTGGGTTTGTTTTTTGACCTGTCAACACTGACTTTAGTGACAGCCAATTTGATAGGCTTGCAAATTGTGCAAATTTACTACGAAAGTCGTAGTTCAGTTTCAAAACTTACCATGCACTACGTCTATTTTACGGTTGACATAAGCGTCCATCCAAGCAAGTTATTCGGAAAACTATGGATCGATGTGTACAAAACAAAATTGTCAAATATGGTGCAATACTAATCTACACAATATACACCAGCACAAAATGCATCTCAAAAAGTTACGGTTTGGTGCGCATTTTGGTCTGGCGGAATAATCAATCCGTACTTCTTCCAAAACAAAACTGGCATTTTTCTTGTGGCCTAAACTCGATGATATAGATACCGACAATATGTGTTTTCAACTAAACGGCACTACGTGCCTCATAGCGTATGCCACAATAGAAATTCTGCGTATAAATCAGCATTTAAACGAAGTAGTAAGATTTGAATTGGCAGTCCATTAAAAACTTCACACCTTGTGATAACTGAAATTTTTTGTTGTTAAGGACAGAATTGTCAGGAATGGTTCCGTGATAAACTACCGGGAATACCGCCCATGACGACGATTACCCAATAAAATCAAACTACCAATTGTGTAATAAAAACAGTACCGAACGTAATAGGCGGAGCCATTGGTGGGCTTATTGTTTACACCCAAAAGTATCCTCATCTTCGGTGCTACTTTTAAAGCAAACAAATAATCATCTTGTGATAATTTTTGCGGCATAATTTTTTTTATATAAATATCATTAATATGAAGTAAGTTTGAAATAAATTGAACAATTTTTACCACTAAACTTTTTAATTTATTATTATTTTTACCAAAATATCTTATTCAAATGTTGTTATTATACTTATAATAATGCCGAAAACGGAAATGAATTATCTTAATTAACTTCCGAGAAAAACTTCACGATAGCTTTATTGGCCAATTTACCTTTACACCTTAAGGTCGTTCCCTAACTGCGTACGGATTTCCTAATAACCAGATATGCTCATTATGTATATTGTTAATGCCATCTCTTGTGAACATAGATTCATCGTTACACAATATTGAACTAAAGTTAGGATCTTGTTGAAGTCGTTCAAGAAGCCTTTAAAAAAATGCAATTCGTTGTGCTGCGTCGCCTAGTTGTAGGTGTTGTACTTTTTGATAATGATATGAGTGAAGAATTTCCCTATTTAAGGTTTTCCTGACAAAGTTTTTAGATAGTTGTAAACGGGTTGAAAGACGCCTAACGCTGACCTCTGGTTCATCAAGAACTGCGTCAACTATTTGTTCCTCTTTTACCACGGTGTGCTGTTGATGTTGACATCCATAAGGGTAATTTCCAACTCATTAAGCCTCCCAAATGCGTTCAAAAATACGCGACAAGTAAATTGCCTTCTGTCAAAACATCTTAATTGATACTCGCGACATGCAGCTAGGGCATTATCTTTACAGAATCCATAAACAAAAATGATATCTGCGTATTCTCCGTTGTTGAACAGCATTTTTATCAAATTGTACTAACTAAACCAACAAAAACAATTTTGAAAAGTAGTGTACAGTAATGTTTTTTTTTTTTTTGCTAAATAAAATATTTTCTAAATAATGTCTATTTTTTATTATCTCAGAAACAAAGATAGACAAAAAAGTTATTTAAATTTTCTGTTTAAAATTAAGAATGTAATTAAAGTTTCATTTTTTGCCTCCAGTTAGCATATATAGGGTTTTCCAATAAGAGGTTTCATTTTGATATTAAAAAAAAAAACGGGTATTTTTTAAGAAAAATCAATAAATGTTTATTTCATTGTAAAGAGGAAAGTATGCCATTAACATTTAGAAACAATATCGGTTGCGGTTGCAGTACCACATTCTTTTCATAAAATTTTCCATGACCAATTCGCACATTTGCGGCTGTATGTCTTCGATAACTTCACAAATTCCATCTTTAAAGTCTTGAATTGTTGTGATCACCTCTTCGAGAAATAACACGGTCAGAAAACTTTTCTTGCAAAATTGCGATTGTTTTGCACGTAGCGCCGTCTTGCTAAAAATATACGTCGTCCACATCAATATCTTCCAACTCCGGCCATAAAAAATCATGAATTATAGCTTGGTAGCGCCATCCATTCACCGTAACAGTTGCACCAGCCTCATTTTTAAAAAATAGGGTCCAATCACACCGCCAGCCCAAAAACTCCACCAAACAGTGACACGTTGAGAATGCAAAAACTTTTCAACAATCATTCTTGGATTTTCTGAGCCCCAAATGTGTCAATTCTGCTTATTAACGTAGCCTCCAATGTGAGAATGGGCCCTATCACTGAAGATTTTTCAATGAAATTCCGGATCATTTTGATGCATTTGAAGGACCCAATCAGCAAAGATACGACGTTTATGGTGATCGACCGGCTTGAGTTCTTGTGTTAACTGAACTTTAAAAGCTTTAAAACTTAAGTCTTTATGCAAAATACGGTGTAATGTTGTTTGTGAAATGTCTAATTCCGAAGATCGACGAGGAATCGATAAACATGGGTTTTCTTCAACACTACGGGCTACATCAGCAATATTCTCATGTGTTCTTGAGCGATGCACACGGTTTCGATTCTTTACATCACAAACTTGTCCCAACAGCATAAATTTTTTCACCAGGTTTACTATTGCCGGCCGAGAAGGTGCTTTACGACGACCAAAAAGAGCTATAATTTTGCAAACTGTGACTGAAAAATTTTCACCATTTTTGTAGTGAATTTTAATCATTTCAATGCGTTGTTGAGGCGTGTCGTTTCATTTTTAATAATGTCGTAGTTTTTACTTGTCAAGTGTCAAAAAATAATAGCTTCAAAATTTACAGCTGCCCAAATAGCTTGCTATAAAAAATAAAACTTCTTATTGGAAAACCTTTTATAATAAAATATGGAACGTTTTCGTGATTTCCAAAAGAAATTAAAAAAGTATTGTACGGAAATGAGCTAACCAAGTATAAAATTTCATCTCTCCGCAACAATACGTAATAAGACAGACAACAGTTTGTTTGGAATTTATTTATGTTATTATGCGTTTTACAGCTATTTTACATTTTCGTAAATCTTACCGCTTGTTTTAATAATAATTCTTTATTAGAGTACGGACAATGTCTTACACAGAGACCAACAGCATATTAGGTGACTTCAAAACTACAGTAGCAATACTGCTATTACGTGTCAACCTAAGCGTTCTTTGTAGTTTAGAACTACTGGTTGTTTTATTTTTAACAAATAGCACAATTTTCAATGCTTTTCAACACTGTGGAAACTACCAAAAATTATTGCTTTTCCAAGAACCAGAAAAGCACTAATATACCGGTTAATACTGATTAAACTTTAATCTAAGAAAATAATGATAAAAAATAAGTTGGGTTTTTGACATATGTTGCATTTTAAGTTGTTAATTGTACCATCTTCTTTAAAAGCAGTACTAATGTTTACATGTTATTATAGTCAGTTGATTCTATGTCGACCTAACCAAAAACTTGTTTGTCCTGGTTGTGAGTGAATGTGGCAGTATAGAAGTTAGATGCTAAGGGGTTTATATTACAGTTGTACTGTATTTTGTTGTTTGTGCACAGCGACTAACAGAGTAAGATAATGCAGTAAATTTTGCTGGTTTTTCCATCTATTTGAACCGAGTGAAAGATTTGTCCTAGTGGCTCATCAAGTATAGCTGGTTGTCTTAGGTGGAATAAGACGACGCTGATTCTGCCAACTGCTGCTGGTTGAAGAACTCGGTAGGTATTGTCTAAAGTGGTACCAGAAAATTGGTGACTCCTTCCATTCCTTTACCACTTCAAGAGCCAATAGTATGAGAATGACGGATTATATTAATTTAAGAGATTAGAATACAAACTAAGGGTAGAGCTGTCAAATATATACTGCACAGATGCCTAATCTCTTCATGTTACGCTACTGGCACAATATATTACATCTTACTGTATATTTCGTATTCGGATATTTTAAATAAAGCAGATTTAACAATAATTTTATAAATACAATGGCTATTTTATCTGCAAATGATTAACACAATTTCTTTCTTTATAAGATAATAAAGTTTCTCTGTGTATGAAGCTTACTACGTAAAAGGGTTGCCATTGCGTGCATTTGAATGGCAATTTAAATGGTATATTGATTAATTAAGTTTAATGTGTAGTGTTGTAAGTTATGAACAATAGATTGACTATAATTATTTTAGAGTTATGATATTTACATTACTTGAGCTCAACAATTTATGAATATTATAAAGTAATTATATTATTGTTACTTAGTAGATTTTTATTTTTATATTTGAGATATTTTACGTAACTCGATTTAGCATATTTATTTACATATTACATAAAGTCAAGTTAAAATATTAAAAATTAGCACCCAATTTGTACTAACAAATTAATTTAAAAGTCATTAAATTAATTGTATAATTGCTGAAATTACTGTGTGTTCTGCATTAAAATTTAATTGATTAATTAATTAATAGTTTTATAGGAAAGCTGATTGACAATTTTAATCTACATGAACATCAAACGATTTATTTGTTTATGGTAATACAATGCATAATAGTAAAATGAATATAAAGAATGCAAAATTAATTCCTGCTATCAACTAAAAACCCTATGGATTTATGCATAGGTGGCCCCACATTGTGTGCACTTACCTTGAGCAGTTAGCCAAGGAAAACATCCACACTGGTTTCTAAGCGATAACTGATTTCATCTGAGATTATCACAGTATAGATAGAAAATATAGTCCAGTTTACCATACATCATAATATATTAATTCACTCACTTACGGGCTTCTACAACAATAAGAATAAACAATAAATTAGCTCTGTGACTCACACGGCTACTACTGTCACTTGCCGGCTGCCGCTGCGACGTTGTCAAACATTCTTTTATTCCAAATATTCCAATACTACCAATTAGAAATAATTCAAAATTTAAATAAATTTCTGTCATATCTGATCATATAAAATAAATAGGCATTAAAATAATGCGGTATATTATTTTAATTTTGTAAACGGGTTTTTTTAAGTTTTGAAGATTATTACTTTTATATTAATACAACACAATAAACAGTTTATTTAATTTATTACTATATTTTTATTTTAAAAATTAAATTCTTTTCAGCAAATACTATTTTAATCTTTAGTTAGTAAGAGTAATTATTATTATAACAATAACTTATTATCGCTGCAGTATTTAATCAAAAAATATTTACATATTAACAGGGTCGGCTGCAGCTGCAGGTTGAAAATATTTATTTATTATTTAGTTCAAAACCACTTTAAACAAGTCATAGACTTATTGTGGCGATGTAAAATATCCGTAAAAAACACAATTAAAAAATTTTTTTTTGAGTTTTAGACCCTTAAAACTCAAATACACAGAACAAATTTATATTTTCCAATTAATTTACATCAAAATACGTCAACTTTGGCGGTTAAAAAAAATTAAAAAAATGCTCTTTTTTGCCCAGCCTACTGAGAACAAAAACATGGTTTTATGGCTTATGCGGCTTAGACAGGGTATAGACTTGAAATGGCTACAGATTTGGATTCTATGAAAAATTTCTGATTGATTTCATTAGTAAATTTATTTTTTTTGAGTTAAAATTGCGGTTTTTAAACAAAATAAGGGATTAAGTTAAAAAAATTTATGGGTTTCATACTCTCTTATATCGATCAAAGGGCTACTAATAAGTTATAGAAACTAAAAAAAAATACATAAGCAAGTTTCTCAATGCACCCCCCCCCCCCCCTAGCTCTGGTTCGTTTGAAATGGAATTGCCCTTATATTACATTTTTATATTTAAAAACATACTATATTTACAAATTTATATTACATTAATTTTTTTCCCACTTTCAGCAATGTTTAGATAGCCGCAGTCTTGTATTTGAGGCACTATTCTTATTTTTTTTGTTTTCTTTTATGTCTTTATTTTGTTCTTGTAATTAATAATTGATTAAAAAAGTGTTGTCATAACTTATAAACTGCGTGCTGCTACTGTCCTGTTATTTTGGCCGAGTGGGCCGACAAAGTCCTGGGCTGGCTGTGTAACCCTAATAATAAATGGCAAGATTTTTGGGTTAGTGTCATCAATGAGACCTGATGTTACGCTAAAGTTAATAACAACCGTTTGTTTGCTATAGACGCTAGTGCTGTGGTATAGTTTATTTTTTACTAAAAATGCTGGCACTTTTTATAGGCAAACCTATAATTTAGAGTACATTTTAAACATTTGATATAAACGTTTGTAAGATTTGAACCCACAATTTTTGGTGCAGCAGATGCCTAGCTCACTGCACCACGATTCCTCATTAACAAAAGTTGCCCTAATAAAACAATGTGCTGCTTTGTTTGTAGTTATCTAAGAAATGAGTTGGCTGGTGGAAGTCTGGGGACAAATGCCAATCGGATTTGGAACAAAACTGTAGAATTTGATAGGGTATGGCGTCTTATTTTATCAACAAACTTTATTGTATAAGTTTTGATCACAAATCTGGTTTTCACTTTGACTCCAAAAACATAAATGCTCAAGTTTCTTAAGGTTCTGTTCTTTTGCCAACTTTATTTTTAATTTACATTAATGAACCTTTTCAAATAACCAAAAGTTCTGTTTATAGTTTTGCAGATGATAAGTGCTATTATGAACGGTGCGTTTATACTTCATACTTTCTAAAGACCATATTGGCAATTATGGCAGAGCATCTTGAAACAATATTTGAATGAAATACGCACAATTTGCACAATTTTAATTCTAAAAAAAATTACTCATTTGTTTAAAAATTTAAATCTAAGGTATTATCAGTACCAAATATTACTAACAACAAATCCATATCTAAACCTTCTTTAATTCTCTTTGGAAAAACAATGTTGTTGATACAGTTTATCTAAAAAACTAAGATACCTATTAAGAAATCTTTAACAGTTTTTTACTTTTGTACAACTTTTGTTCTCAAGTATGAAAAAAGCATCTGAAACTACACTATCTCTGTTATTACAATTTTTGCTGGTTGTGTATTACTTTTGGATTGATCCTGGATTTATTTATTTGAGTTTATATTAAAATTTGTGAAATATACAGAAGTATATTTATAATCTATATACCTTTTTGTTACTGTAAAACATAATTGTTATTGATTATTTATTAATTTCAGTCATAAATGTAAATGGTACCAAATGTCAGAATTAATAACTGACACACTTACAATCAATCCAAGATTGATGATTTAAATCTAAGATTATACTGACAGTTGCATAGTTTTTAACTCGACCCAAGAATAAATCGAGGAATATATTGGCCGATTACGACTAATATCGCTAACACGATATCCGTGAGTTAGCTTAGAGCCAATCAACAATTAGCAAAATAAATGTTGGATTTATAAATTTAGGATTAATCTAAGATTTAATCGTTGACTATGAGTACGAGCATAAAACTTCAATTGCAATGTGCTTTAAGCGCAAACAATTTTCATTAATTTGGCTAATTTTAGAAGACCTATACAGTCAACTGCTATTTACTGTTGGGCGCATATATCTTAGATTTATTACTTGTGACAATATTGCTAACGGACGCATCAAAATTGTATTTCTTGGGCATACAGCTTTTTTAAGCTTAAATGTTTATACAAACTAGAATGTTATACTTAGATTGCACCAACTTTTTAATAAATTACATTACGATAATGTTTTATCAAATTGCTTACGGCATCTGCTTGCGCCTATTTTAGACAACCATCTTTAATTTTTTTCTCAGCAAACTACAAAAATTAAACTTTTTAAACTAACAATATATTGTAGTTCTGTGTGAGGTTTTCTGATCAAAAATTATATTAATTTTATCATCGCATTGTTGTTAAGGTAACTTGCGGTAAAGTTCTAAAAATGTATCACATGAAAATGTTTAAGAGTTCTATTTTTTTGGTTGAAAAGAAATTCAGTAAAGAAATTTAGCAACCTTGCTTGTTAATATTATTTAAAAATTAACATAAAGAATTAGGCAGATTGTATCTGTAACAAAACGTAGAGTTTGAACTCCGTTAAAAATAGCAAAATTTATTATGCAATCATTCAGATTGGACTGCAATATATATATCAAGCAACCATTGTATTTTGTACTTTGTTTCATATGTTAAAAAAAGACTATTAGGGTCGCAGATTAACTTATTATTTAGAAAGCATAAAAAAATATAAATTATAAACTAAACATCATTCAGATATTCATAGTAATCCAGAACATATATGTGTATTTAAAAATTCCAATTAATTAAAGATGCAATTTTTTTATATTGGTAAGAGAGAGTTAGGAAAGCTTTATTTCAAGTTGTTAACATAACAAGCGTTTTTTTGCGATAGACTGGCTTTCCGATGTGATACAAAAAATGCAAACATTAATTTTTTTGTTGTTCTTTTTACTTTTTACAATTTAAGTTATATAATTCTTTTACGTACTCGTTGTTAAGTCTCAGTTTACTGCGTAGATTTACATTAACTTTTCAATGCTACTTCCAGACATGAAACTCTCCGAGCCTTACAATAACGTTTTTCAAATCCGATGTCGGGTCAGCGTCTTTCACGATGTTGTGAGCTTTCAGGTATAGTGTCTGATCTAATGTAAGTAACAAAGTTTTTTTGATGACAATGCTTATATTTCTTAAAAGCTTCAAAAACTGGAGTGAGAATAGTGTTGTAATCTGATAGTACATTATTAATAAAATGAACATAGATGACTACTATTATCTCTATAAAATTATTGCATCTTAGAGTTTTGGCAAAGCAGCTTTATTTTTTTTAAAACCAAATTAAATTTGGGATTATTTAAAAGTCGTGTAAAAACTGACAAAAAAAATTAACATTTAAGCCATTTATGAAAATTAAACTTGCTGATTTATGTTTAGAATGTATTAAATCAAATAGAATTGTGCAACTTTTAAGACCAATTTAGTTTTGACAATACGCTGTATTACAGTTTTACGCTCAGTAGCGGTGTTTAGAGTCACGCAATGTATTTCTTTCATTGTATGAAATCTTTCATAACCGTAGATGGTGTGTTATCTTTAAAATCTGCACTGTCACACACAAATAAAGTAAAAAAAATCAAAAACATTAAATAATTCAGCTCAATATAAACACAATTCTAAAAAAATGTTTGTACTCAATGCACAGAATTCCATGGTTGATAGAATGTAGAGGTTGATGTTTTTCATTAATTTATCTGGTGGGAAGCAAAGGACTTTTTGTAAAAGACACTTCTAATGCCTTTGCAGACAATTGCTGCAGTTTTTCTTAAGAGTCCTTAATTCTTTGTTTTAAATATTTCTCAAAAAAAATTCTTATTTAACTAGCATTACAAAAGCAAATTACGCATTTGTGATTTTGTTTATCAATAATTATAAAGAAGCGCTTTATTACAGAGCGTGACGAACGTGTAGCAAAACCTACGCTTACATTTTTTTGACAAAAACTGAGAATACGTTAAAAAGTCATATAACCTAAATTATAGAGTAAAAAACAACAAAATTCTTTATAACCACAATTTTTGTGTTACGTCGGAAAGCCGAGTTATCAAAAAACTTTTTCAAGATGAAGAATTTTTGCGTTTATTTGCTTATATTATTAGACTATAGACGTCAAATAAAAAGCTTTCTTGTTTTGTTTCTAATTTCAAAAATGTCATTTATATGATATTCATACTTAACAGAAAGAAATATAAACTATTTAACACATTAATTTACTTTGATCAAACATTTTATTGCTATCACTTTTATTTTTTTGCATGGTTTGGCTGGTTTTGTTTTGATTTTACTTTATCTTTACAATATTATTTTTTTTATTGTTTGGCTGGTTTTGTTCTGTTTTTACTTTATTTTTACAATCTTTTGTGCTTTTTTCATTTTATTGCATTGTTCTCCATTGTTTAAAAGATTAGTACATTTTTTATCGGAAGTACTTTAACATTGGTTGGCACTATCTTTTCTTATTCTATATTCTTTATTTACATTCTCTTTTTTTTATAACAGTTTTTATTAACTTTTTGTATTTTTTTATTTTTTTCAACACTTTAAACATCATTTTTATTGCTGTTATTATTTTTTCTTTATAAGTTAGATTAAACAAACTAAAGATGTTATTACCTTTACAAACAGTTGAAGTTTATGTTAATATCTTAATACTTACATGTTGCATTACAATTAAATGATACTTAAACATTAAATTACTTTAGAAATTTTATTAACCGTTGCCTTCTGCCATTTTACTGCAAAAGATGAACGACTTTCTTTTTTTTTGTCGCGCAGCTTTGACTGCTTGTCCTGACACCTCCGTTAAGTACAACTTTAAAACATAGCTTGAATATTATTGTTAACACACAACCCTAAGGCCTTACTTACTAATATGTAAATAATAATCTTTTATAGCCTTGTACAACTTCAACTCTGGTATACACAACACGACTTAATATACAATAAATTTGATAACTCATTATTTTGTCTAACTTATGTGAGAATTTCGTAAGTGTGAAAAAAATAATAAATAAGACAATATAAAATAAAAAACACATCTAGATAAGTGAAAAAAAAGATATATAGTTAGATAGTGAAGACATGAATATTTAAAAACAAGCAGGATAAACGGTGTTCGCAATTGGACCTTTTTAATTTTGTTAATATTATGATCTATATATATAATAATCGGTTTAGAACGTCTTTTGACGTTGTCCGATGCCCGTTTGCCATTCTTTCTTATTATTCCACTGTCATTCTACTAGGTTCTTTGCAGTCATTGCCGTTTTATTTCCCTGAATCCACCTTTTCTTTGGTCTTCCTTTTTTTCTTCTTTGTTGTGGCATCCATTCCATTGCTTGCCTAGGAAGTCTATTTAAGTTCATTCTTTTAACATGTCCGTACCATATTAATTGTCATTTTTCTAAATCATCATAAACACTCCCTTCTATTTCCATAAGCTGTTTAATAATCTTATTCCTAATTTTCTTTATTCTTGATATTCTTGTCGATCTTCTTAAGGCGTCCATCTCTACGGCTTCTATTTTCTTTTTATATCTGTCTCTTTATGTTTCTGATCCATATAGTAGCTGGTTTTTTATCATGGTATCATATATGTTGTATTTGTTTTTATTTGTGATATCTTTACTCCAGAGAATTCCGTTCATCCTATTATTTTTTTGGCTTGTGTTATTTTAGCTTTTATGTCCTTTTTGTCAAATCCGGTATTGTCAAATATTGTGCCCAGGTATTTATATTCATTACATGCCGCTATCTCTTCGTTATTTTCTAAGATTAAATTTCCCGAATTTCCTCCCACGCATAAATATTTTGTTTTCTGTGTATTCATTGTTAATCCCCATTTTTCGTATTCTTCTTTCAGTTTTCTAGTCATATATTCTGCATCATCTTTATCATTTGCTAGTAGAACTAGATCGTCAGCAAATTGAAGTGTGTACAGGCAAGTGTTGTTTAGTTCTATACCCATACCGCTACATTTCTTTTTCCAGTTGGTAAGCGCTTTTCCTACAAACATTTTAAATAATGTATGGGAAATACAACAACCCTGCCGTAATCCTTTATTTGTTTCAAATTCATTTGATAATTTATTTCCAGTTTTAACTTTTGATTTTGTGTCATTGTAAAGATTTTTTAATGCATTAATTATAGTATGGTTAAGGTTGGATTATTGTAGTACATCACACAATTTGTTGATAGGTACATTATCGTAGGCTTTTTGTAAATCTATAAAGACTAGATGAAGTTGTCTATTAGTTGTTGTAATTTTTTCTATTATTTGCTTTAGGCAGAATACGTTATCTGTACATGATCGACCGGCTCTGAAACTACTTTGTTTTTCATCTTCATTGTTCTTGTATTCTTCCTCTATAATATTTAGAATTATTCTTCCATATAGTCGGCTGATGGTACTTGTGACTGATATTCCTCTGTAGTTGTTGCATTCCAGTTTGTTGCCTTTTTTATGTATCGACGATATATATGCTAATTTCCAGTCATTTGGCACTTCATGTCCATTTAGGCAGAGATTAAATATGTGTGCCAGAGTCGCAAATAGTTTTTCTGTACTACACTTTATAAGTTCTGCATTTATTTCTTCTGGGCCTAGGGCTCTTTTATTTTTGAGCTTTACGGCTGGTTGTTTTACTATTTCGGTTGTTAATTCTATTTGTTCTCCTTCTATATCAATGTTTGTTCTTGTTACATTAATATATTCTACTCTGTTTTCTGTTAATAAGTTACTATAATGGGTTCTCCACGTGCTCAATGGTATATATTGAGTACTTATTTTATTTCTTTCCGAGGTTTTGACATTTTTTATAAATTTCCAAATCTCTGAACATTTCCTGTCTCCAATGTAAGTGTTTATTTCTTGGCACTTGTTTTCCCATATTGAATTTTTTTCTTTATGCAAAGTTGATGTTAATTGTCTTTTTATATAATTATAACTATCTTTATCGTTCTGGTTCTTTGTATTTAACCATTTTAAATATAATTCTTTGTTTTTTTGTACAAGTTGTTCTATCTCTTCTGTCCACCATATTTGATTACTTTTTTTTTTGCTTTGTTTACCAAGTGCTTCATGTGCTGCTTGGTGAATACTCGTAATCATATTGCTGTAAATGATGTTTATTGGCTGGGTTAGATAGAGAAAAAGTTCACTGTCTAATCTTTGTTGGTACAAATGTTAAACACTATCATTTATAAGACTTTCTAGGTTATATTTAGGATAATTTATAACTTCTTCTTCAATAAAGGTATTTTTCACATTTTGGCTTTTAATAGGTAGTGATCGGAGCCACATGTCACTCCTCTGTATGTTCTTACATCATTTATTATTAAGTGTGTAGTTTGTTTGACAATGATATAATCAATGATAGATCTAAGATTCCTTGTATGCTGGATCCATGTATATTTATGAATAGTTTTATGTTTGTAGAATCCGTTTGTTATTTTTAAGTCGTTTTGTTTGCACATCTCGATTAGTCGTTCACCATTATCATTTGTATCTTGCTCTCCAAAAGGTCCTACTACTTTACTGTTGTTATGTACTCCGGTCCTACTATTGAAATCTCCTGCCATGATTATTTCTCTTGTGTTTCCAATGTCTGTTGCTATTTGTTCAATTTTTTCAAAGAAAATATCCTTATTTGCTACTGTGTCATCATTGGATGGTGCATATATAGCGAGGCAATTAATGTGCTTCAGTAAGATGTTCAAATTTACTTTGATATTTTTGTCAATTGCTTCCCAGTTTGTTATGCACTTTTTATATTTTTGTGGATCATTATAGATATTCCTCTTCGAGCCCGTTGTTCTTTTGGTACTCCGCTATATATTTGTATAAAATTTCCGACTTGTTCAATCCCAGATCCTTTTCTCTTTGTTTCTGTTAAAGTTATCACATCAATCTTCAGAGTATCTATTTCTTTTATAATTTCGTCGCTTTTCAATCTAATTCCTTGTACGTTCCAAGTGGCCAAATTCAAAGTCCTTTTTCGTTGCTGTTGTCGTTTCCATTTAAATCCATCTTTGTTTCCGAGGCTATTTATAGGCTTTTTAGTAGTGTATGTTTTTATAAGTGTTAGGGAACTAGCCTAACGCCTTAACCTCCAACCTGGAGGACCTCTCCTTTTAACTCTTCCGCTTTCTAATTTTATAATTGAGACCATTGGTCGTTTTCTTTGCCTGTAACCCTAGACAGGGGCCCTTACAAGGTCCTATCATCCAGAGCCAGATGAACCCAGTTTTCTTAACAAATATTATTTAAATAGTAAAATATTTTTAGATGTCAAATTTGACAATTTGGTTAGAATTTTATAAATTTTATAAAAAAGCAGATAATTTTTCATTTTAAAAGGTTTCTATATCCAACCCATTTCCTATTAATTTATCACAATGGTACTCTTCTATTTTAATTAAAAATTTAAAGCAATTTCAAATTTAATTTTCTGTCATGTTGCTAACAAAATGATTCAAAGTAATAATTAATCAATTTGTTTCTAAAGAAATGCAGTTCCGTGTTATATTCGAATAATTCTCTCAGATTTGATGATTTTAACAAATTCATTTCTACTTAAAGATTTTTATTTAATATGAAATTAAAACTTTTATTAATTTTATATAAAAAGTGTTATCCGTAATAATTATAAATAGCAAAAACAGACACTTTTCAATTAAATTATTATTGTTTTTCAATTTCCAATTATCAATCGGTGGTACCACTGCAATTTGATTTGACAACTCCGCCGGCCGGCCGACACAGATGTATTGAGATTTGAGGGCAATGACACAGGTGATTTGTTTTGTTTCTCAGTAAAATGTGCAAAAATTGTTTGTAATTGTTAAGTGCGGGAATTAAAATCGTGTGTATTGTGATTATCGTGAACTATAAACTATATTACATTTGCAAAACTACTCTATAAATATCCCGGCCCATATCGTCTTTCCTGCAAAGTTATCAATGGAAAAACAAAGAAGGTGCAAGAATCAAGGTGAGTGCACATGTCGGACATGTGGGTAAACAAATTATTAATATATAGGGCATTTGACATAATTGGATAATTCAATTTTAGTCATGTACTACACATTGATTATAGTGGATATCATAATTTAGTTTATAATCTACATTATTCACATCTTGATAATAATAAGAGGTTAGAGTATATACTTTTATATGCTATAATAGCATACTTATTAAAAATACATGTATATGCAATATGATCAACACAATAATTGCTAATAATATTGTTTTATTATTATTTTGATCGCCAGGACACTACATCAATGTTAATGTTTGGATATGGGATTGATTATGCATTAAATTATTAAAATTACATATTACTGTGTAGTGTGCGTTAACTAAATTTAACTGATATTACTTTATATGTATATTATATTGAATTATTGAATATTAATAGTAGTCGTTAATTAAAATATTTTATAGTGTTTTATAGTAAATAACTAACGATTCAATATAGATTAATTAGAAGCTAGTAATACAATATTTAATTAATTAGGAAATTTGTATCATCTTGCTTGAGGAGCATGAACTACTATTCTCTTTCTTGACATACAATACAAATACGGTGATGTTAGTAATTAAAATATTCAAGTTGTATTATTATGGGCCGGCTCCAACTAATTTTTTGTGCTTCAAGTTTTTGATGAACTTTATACAAATTATTTTGTACGTGTCCCATACTGAGTAAAAATGCAGTTTTGCTATTGACGCCATATGTGTTGCGATTACGGTGTGCATTTGACGAAGTTTTACTCTAGCGCATGCTAGGATGCCAGTATTAACGTATGGTTCAGAAACATTAACGCTAACTAAAGCCTAGTCCTTAAAATTAAAACTGACACAGTATGCAATGCTAGCAGTCACGTTACGCGACAAGATTTCAAACCTACACATCCTCCAACAAACTAGTGTTTGCGACATAATCGACAGAGTCGCTAGACTAAAGTGGAGATGGGCAGGACATCTTGCTAGATTCTAAGACGGCCGCTGGACAAAAAGACTCCTGGAATGGCGGCCACGACCGGATAAACGAAGTAGAGGTAGACCACTAACTCGATGGACGGACGAATTGAAGCGTTTTGCGGAAAACTGGATGAACGTAGCTCAGACCCGAAACAAATGGAAAAATTTAGAAGAAGTCTATGTCCTGCTGTCGATACAAATGGCTGGGCGATGATAATGATGATGCTGGGATAAAAGTTACATTTTTATTACAGTTTTATTTTTGTTTTAATGTTGGTTTTGTGACTTTGTACTACATCATGTGACCTCAAATATAGATATAAATAGAGCGTAGACCTGGTTTAATTTACTCAATTGCCAAACCGTAATGTTTGTAAGGTGTATCAGAAAGTAATTCTTGTTTTGCAATTGACATAGTTTTAGCATTCAAAAAGTCTATTTTGTTGTTTTTTTTTTCAATACTTTGACATTAGCATTCACATTATGTACAAAGTCTGTTGATTTATGATTTATACCACAGCTTGTGCTCATACATAACTCAAAAAATATTGCAAATAGTTTTACGCTTTGCAATTGATAGTTGTAATATGGTACGAGGGGAGTTTTTATGTTATTTACCTAGTTATAGTCCAGTCAAAGTAACTTTTTATCTCTGAAAAAAATCTAAAAGTTTTTAAAGTTTTTACACTGATTTATTCTTCACTAAGTACCTAGTGTACCAAAAGTCTTGACGAATATGACACGAGTTTTATTAGCGGCAATGACCAATAACAGGGCTTTATATTGGTTTTTTGTTAATATCTCAAGAATTGTGAATCGGAGGTAAAAGTAGACTATGCATAATGAAGGCTGATAAAATAAATTGCAATATAAATAATCATATACATTTTTCTTGTATTCCCAGTGTATACAGAGTTATAGGGCGTTAAAGATTGCGTTTTTTTTTTTAAATAAAAACAAAAACAAAAAAAAGTTAGCAGGGCACAATATGCAATGTATTGAAATGCCAAAGCAATAAAAAGATGTGTAGTTTTTACATAATTTGTTAGATACTTGTAAATCAATATTTGACAATGTTTTACCCATACTTTTGGATACGTTGAAGACAAGCTTTACAACTTGGTGAACGAAAATGAAATCAATTTTATTAAATAATAAATCATTTTTTTTAAGAATAGATATAACATGGAAATTCTGAAGATTATAACAGTTATCAGCATAATCAATCAACTCGATTGCTTGTTTCTAGAAGGCCCTGCAATCTATTTGAGCTGTGACACTTGCTGCCTGAAACACAGTAAAAACAGGTAGTTGAATTAATTGTGTGAGAGAACCGTCACACAAATATGAATTCTATGTACTTCAACAAGAAGTAAGCAAGCAGTAAAACAATGTATGAACATTAATGATTACCACTGCTAAGCTGCACGTAGTCAGTGAAGAATAAGAAAGTTTACTTTTACCTGATTTCCGGTTGTAGGTCTAGTAAACTCAGCATTTTGATCTTTATTTACAAGCTTTTTCACTGACTGTTGTGTTTCTTCCAGAGGTATGAAAAAATCTAGATCATCAGAGTCTTTGAACTCTTCTTCTGGGGTGTAAGTAATGCCATTCACGCATTCTCCACGTTTGTGCACAATATTCTAGCTTTTCGGCAGCCACATCTGTTTTCACATTCAGTTATACATTTGCAAGAAATGAGGTTCAGGACTGCCTCAGGTGCTGCCTGCATTTTCTGTAGTTACTGGAATCAGCAGGCCGTTTTTAAACTTTCAACCCCAATGTTCTAGAGGGAGTTTAGTCCTTAGCCAAAATTTGGATTTGGTGGTGTATACGAAAAGCATTGCTTCTCATTTTGTGAGACTGGTCTGGTTTAGCATTCAAAACCAATTTGGTAAAAGCTTACATTGTTTGTTGAGGGAGGTTTGCTGTTGAATACATCAGTAATAATTTGCAGTGTAGCATGCTTCTTAAACAACCACGTCCACTGAATGCATGCACAAGAAGTATGCAGTCTTTAATTCTCATACTTTGCAATTGCTGAATCAAATATACCTTTCTTTCTACTTTGCCGTGGCTTGGTTTAACAAATAATATATATCTTTCAGATGAGATTAAAGTCATGAGAAGGACAATAAGATTAATAGCTTTGCCAAGTATTCCTTCTTTTATTCCATTCTCACCAACTTTTGTTACACCAGGAGGTGGACTAAGAAGTCCGTCGCATAAAATACAGTTTTCTGCCATTTCAAGCAAACAAAATAGCAATACGTGTGTAAATAGTACCTACTCGTAACTAAAAGATAATGAAAGGAAAGAAGTGAGGGTAGTTGGGGGAGAGTGGAAAAGCCGTCAAGATAAACGGAAGAAAGGGAAAGGTAGTAGGAATGTGTACAGAGACAAAAACATTCTTCAAACAAAAAAGACCGGTTTCTTGGTTGGTAAAAATACAAAGAACTTTTTTTTTCTATTCTTTTGCGCCCTATAACACGCTAAGAATACAAGAAAAATGTATATGATCATTTTTATTGCAACTTTTATTTTATATACAATAAGCTTTTACCTTCGACTTACAGTTCTCAAAATATTAACGAAAAACCAAAAAAAGTGCCCTGTTTTTGGTCATTGCTATTAGAGCTCGTGTCATATTTGTCAGGACTTTTAGTATATTTTTCATTAAGTACTTATAAATCACTGTAAAAAGTTTCAAAACTTTTGGATTTTTCTAGAGGTAAGATCAATTTTTGAGTTAATTTGACTGGACTACTAGGAAAACAATATGCTATTGCAATTTTTTTGTATCAAGGTTCTGTGAC
Organism: Tachinus rufipes; assembly: GCA_963932245.1. Taxonomy (NCBI): domain Eukaryota; kingdom Metazoa; phylum Arthropoda; class Insecta; order Coleoptera; family Staphylinidae; genus Tachinus; species Tachinus rufipes. The sequence goes on from OZ010743.1 coordinate 93,866,852, forward strand.
AGTTTATAGTTTGACTTTATTTGCTTACTATTTTTAATTTTTGTATTAGTGAAAATAAGTGATTAAAACACAGAAGCGTCAGCAAATTTTTATCGGAATATGGCAGTAGTTTGAAGAATATACATGAGAGAATTAATGGTGGTAGTGTATGGTGAAAATAGCCCGTCTTATTTTTAACATAGTTTAAATGCGGCAGAAAATTAATTTTTTATGACCCAAAGTCTAGAAGACTTCTGCAAACTCGTACCATAAAACATCATTAAGGTGGAAAAATTGTCGCATAAAACTATCGTGCAGCTTTTCTCGGAAGTTAATTAAGATAATTTATTTCCGTTTTCGGCATTATTATGAGTATAATAACAACATTTAAATAAGCTATTTTGGTAAAAATATATTAATAAATAAAAAAGTTTAGTGGTAAAAATTGTTCAATTTATTTCAAACTTAATTCATATTAATGATATTTATATAAAAAAAAAATGCCGCAAAAATTATCACAAAATGATTATTTGTTTGCTTTAAAAGTAACACCGAAGATGAGGATATTTTTGGGTGTAAACAATAAGCCCACCGATGGCTCCGCCCATTACGTTCGGTACTGTTTTTATTACACAATTGGTAGTATTTTACTACAGTGCGAGTGAAGCGCTCCCGGTGGTTTATCACGGAACCATTTCTGACAATTCTGTCCTTAATAAAGTTAAAGATTTGATGTTCATTGACCGCCGAGTTTATTGTTAGAAATAGGAATATAAGAAACGAGTGTTTTAAAATTTTACATAAAGATACTGGAATGAGCAAGTGTTGGCACGATCATTCTCAAGCAAGAGAATTTGATTGCGTTATTATTATTATTAAGATAAAGATTTTTTTTAGAATTATAATTAGGGATGAGACTTATTATTTTTTACTCATTTGATGATCTTTTCCAAGTTGTTGTTTGCTGTGTTTATTAGTTCGCCATTTATTTTTTCTTGATTATGACTGCAGCTCGGTTGTTGTTGTTGTTGTTGTTGCTCGGATGTTATTATAAAGGTTTCATAGATATAGACTTAAGACTGACTCTTATGGGACTTTGCTGTGACTTGTATATCTTCGTCTTTGTCCACGATATATCTTTTGCTGACACAATCCTTTACGACGCTTACTACTCTTGGTGATTTTTTTAATTTTTAGTGCTTTGATGATTTTAGCCCTCGATACACTGTTGAAGGCTTGCATTATATCCAGCGTTATTATCACACATAGTTTTCTAGACTTGAAATGTATTTTTATTTTCGGCTTGCTATCGCAAGTACTATTTATAGTGGATATACTGTGTTTTTTTTTTAACTGAACTGGTGTTTTGACAGGTGCTTTTTTTTTTGTTTTAGTTTATCTTTCAATCTGGATGCGATTAGTGTTCTAGTAATTTACCCATTGTTTCTAATAGGCAGATTGGCCTATGTCCGTTTTTATCGTTTTTATCTTTATTGGGTTTCCCAATGAGCACTAATTTTATTTTTTTCAGTAAGCCGGGATTTTTTTTTTCTTTGGATTTCACTTATTACCTTTGCTACTGCTTTTGGGAATGCTTGAGTCGTAATTTTGATGATCTTGCTTGGAGTACTGTCTGGGTTTTTTTTCTGACTATGCTATAGCCTTAGCTTCTTCTTGTCTATTAAAATTTTTTATTTTTGTTTTGTAATCTTTTTCCATCATATTTGGGTTTTCTCTACGTTTTTTTTTTATTCCTGTGTCTTGTTAGTATCTTTTAGTTTTAGGACTATAATAGCCTAAAACATTAAACGGACCTTTGTCCGTTTAATGTTTAATGCTATTACGTCTAGTAAGTTGTGGCATACTACTTTCCTCTCAGTATTTATTTGAAGAAAAAAAAATGCATTGCATTAGTTTTGTATCTTTTTTTTTTATCACTTTCTTGAATTGCTCGTACATCATGGAGTCGTTACTGTGTTCGTATTTATTGCAAATTGACCGTACGGTTTTTTTGTACTGGCTAGCTTTATATACGGCTTTCTTGCAGTTTTGATACTTACTTTGTTTCCTTTCTTGACACTGAAATTTTAGGTGCTCGATATTGTAACAGTTATAACATTTTTTGGACTTATTTTTTCCGTTACCATAAGTTTTAACCAATTTTTATTCTAATGTTTTGGTCAGTATTTGCAAATAATTTTCAATGTCTCAAAGGTTTGCAAATGTTTGTTTTTTTTAAGATATTTTGTATTGATTTCTTTTCTTGTTTTGAATTGTCATTTTCTATAGCTGGTTTTTTTTTTATTATTATTTGTTTTCTGGAAGTTTAAGAGTTTTTTTATATATCTTTTTGCCGGAGTGGTCATGTATGAGGGAAGCAATTTTAAAAGTAGTGAATTGGCGTAACGCAATTTTCCATTATATCTATAAAGATATAAGTAGTGTAAGCAAAACAATTTTCAAAGCGTTAAGTTAAAAATGACAAGTAAACAAACTAAAAGCATAACTTCAACATATGAGCAATAAAATTACTGACATATTAATTATAATTAATTTTATTTTGGAAATTAATTGATTAAAAAGTTTTTCTATGTTTCAAACCGGTATCGCTTGCAATTTATACATAAATAGAAAATCCTATAATTGCGGTTTATGGCTATTTTTATTATGACTAATACACATCAAGTAGGCGCTGCATTTACAGTCAGGTTTTTCGATTGGCTCCGCTAAATTTATAATTAGCAAACAAATCATAACGTTATACTTATACGGTTTAATTATTTTATAAGCAAATAATACATCGATAATAATTAATATTGTTTGTATCGAAAAATGAGGAAACAGTTTATTATAATTTATTATAATGCTTTCTATTGAAGAATTTTAATTCTGCATAAATGTTTCTAACATTTTTGTAATACGTTTCTAAGATATAAACTCTGTTTTTATTTTCAATATGATTAAAAAGAAATAAATTATTATTACTATAATTATATTATCACATCATCTTTGATTATACATACTTATAAGAATACGAATCCAACCGTGCCCACCCCGAACAAGATCCATTCCAAACGGTTGTAGACAAGAAAGAATTTGATGCATCTTAATATAACATTTTAATCAATGTCAAAAAGATGAAATGTAAATAAAATATGTGCCCAAACAAAACGATCATTGATAGTTATAATAGAGAAAATATACGAACCAGCGATTATAATCGTTAGCTTTTATTAATATCAAGCATAGCAGTACTTTTATAATCCTTTTCATATTTATGCGATGCTATCTCACCAATAAGCCTATTAGATACACATCTCGATTCAGAATACATTAAATATTATATTCAAGCTCCCCGTCAATCATGTTAATCTTTTCACCACTTAAGTTTCTATACTATTCAAATGTGTACAGTATTGCTTGTTGTGTTTTGCGATGAGGCTTTTTTGCAGACGATGCGCCCACATATGAACCAAAAATAGTCGCAGGCAAAGTTAAGATAGGATCGCATCCTGGCTGATATATGGGCTCGTTTGTTAGCGTCCAGGAAACAGTGCGCTGAAAAAATACCGTGTCACAGCTAGCAAGGTCAGCGAGTGGTGATCAAGCACCGCACCGCAGGAATTACAGGATGGGATGTAAATACATTACACCCAACGACATTTTACAAGGAACTTACTTGCGGGTAATTGCGCCGCCAGATTATGTTGTATATAAATTAATTAGCTTATTTATTATTGTGCACCATTAACAGTTAGAACTGTGGCGATTTAGTGAGGAATAGAACTAATTCGTATTGTTTCTAATAGAGAAATTTATGAGTTTCCTATCTAATTTACAGTTGTGTGTAGTGTATAAAACGATCGAAGGTTTCAATAACAATTTCTTTTTATTTTGCTTCTTTTTTAAATAGAGAAATGTCACCATACAATATTCGAAACTTATCTGGATATGAATACGATATATAATATTCATAACAGAACTTAAATTGATTTTATTTTTAAACTTTAAAGATTTGAATATTGTTTTTTATGTCATGGTGAGATCTTTTTAGATAATTAAAAAAAAATGTAATCTATTATTCTAGAATCTAAATCAAAGAGCACTGTATAACAGAAAACTGTTGAAACAACACTTATTTGTATATTTTGAATTATTGAACTACTTTCTTCTTTTTTTGTTGTGTTTTTGATTGAAGGCTAGAAACCTTTACAATCAAAGGTAACTTGTTTTGCGCTGTTTTATGAAATATTAATCCAGGACAGGTTCACGTTGCAGGTTAGCTTAGTTACCGTAGAAGACAACGTCTGCTTCTTTTTTCTAGGCTTAAGGGTCAGCCTTGACAATGTATATACAGTATTCGTCAATGAATTTTGAAAGAGTGGTAACTCATTTTCTCTTCACGAGGTTGTGTGGAGGTTTTGGTTTATTTTTTGACATTTAATACCATGGAGTAGCGGTATTCAATTTATTATTCCACGATTTGTCAAAGTACTGTCCGCTCATGCAATTATGTCATGTTTTTGTAAAAGTTTGAAAAAACTGGTTCTACATTAAATTTAAAGCATGGAAGGGCAACAAGGTCTGTAAGAACAGATAAAGCATTGAAAGAGTTTGAGTAGAATTGACTCATAGTGCAAAACGTTCTGCAATACTTGCGGATGCAAATTTAGCATCCGCACTTGGACATTAGTGGCACATTGTTACAACCAATGTTGCACAAAGACTTATTTTTTCACCTTGCATGTTTATGGTCAGATGAAGCACATTTACCATTTGAATGGATATGTAAAAGTTTTGGTTTATTGTTTGATATTTAATTTTATTTATTAAACATAGAGGAGTGGTAATCAATTCATTATTCCACGACTTGAAATAGTATTGTATTTTTATGGGGCTATAAGTCGTGCTGCTTGTGTGTGTTTTGAGAGAACTTTTCTTGGACGGACTCATTTGTCAACATCTTGTGGCCTACAAGATCTTCAGATTTGTCTGCATGTGATTTTTTTTTTTAAGCATTTTTGAAAACGAATATCAGACAAGAAATTGCATAGATTTTATCTGACCTGTTGACGGAAGTGATGGAACAAACACCGAAGCTAATGTTTTGTGTAAAATAACATTTTGCAAAACGTTTTTCAAACTTTCTGTAAACCATATCAATCAGGCTTCTATAATTTTATTGTATTCTTGTTTAATCTTTCTCAGTTTGTGGTTTATGCCAGTTAATATGTTTTTTTGGAAATTATATTTGTCTGATTCTGTGAAGAGGAACTCTGACGGGGTGTTTTGGGATCTTTTTAGTTTTTTTTGTTACTGTTTTGACACATGCAAGAACTTGTTTTGTAATATATTAGTTTATTTTTTAAATGTAAAGCTGTATATATGTATGTGCAATTTTGCAAAATTTTAAGTTTCAAATATTGCTCATTTTTTGGCGTTGTATATCTTGTAAGTCTTTGTGCCGCCGATGTTTTTTTGTGTTAGTTTTTGATTTAAATCAGCAGACAAATTCTACGTAGGCTTTATAATTATTATTGAATTTTTTGCTTATGGGCTGTGGTGATGTAGCTTAATTGTATGCTATTTATCACTGATTTTAAACCTATAATGGAATTATACTTTTTTGTTTTAAGGTGAAAACCTTTTTCAGGCAGATTCAGTTTCATCTAAGGTTTTACGAGTGGGATTGGGATTGCCCAAAGGTAGGGTATGTCCGACAGTACTAAAAAACCTTATAGCATAACTTTATAACGCCTGTCCTGTGGTGCTTCTTTCATTGCTTATTACTGAGTTGCGTTGTTGTGTTTATTATTTTTTTTCTTTTCTATTTTTATTAATGATGTGAGTGATCATGTCGTCTATTTTGCTCTACGTGTATTGGCTTTCCAGCATGTTCACCATTAATATTTTCTTTCATACGTTTTTCTTGGTTTTATCTCTGATGTGAATAAAATGGGTCATTCCGTTATGGCGTGAATGACCGAGCCTGTTTTCCACAGTGACGTCGCTTTCTCTGATTCTTTATCATCAGCATCCATGATCTGAGCGATGTAGTAGTTTGCGTCCTTTTGCTGTCTGTTGATTCACATCTTTACATTATGTTAGTAAGAAATATTGCTTGGTAGTTGGTAAATCAACACTTTTTTTAGTTTTGCAGATTACATTTTACGGACACTAACATTTTATAGGATTTTTTGCATAAAAACGACTTTGTTGATTTTACCATATTGCATTGTCTTAAAAACTAAGTTCTAGGTTTTTGTACAACTTGAAACAGTGTTGGATACTGCCTTGTTAATAAAATAATTTTGAAACGATGTTTTTGGAACAACAACAATGACTTAAATGTGATAAAAGCCTTACGGTGTTTTAACAAAATATTGTAAGTTTTATATTTGCGGATCAAATAAAAGAAAGTGTAATAGTTTAAGTAGCAATTAATGCAGAGAAGCCAACCAAAATGTTTCTTCTGTTGTTAGTTACTTTTTTGCTATTTTTATATTTATATTAGGTCTGTTCCAACCTACAATTTGGACATTTTGCAAACCTTCTAAACTGTGCACATAAACAAATTTTATCTTTAAGCAATCTTTTTATACACACTAATTTGTTTGTGTGCATATTGTTGTTGGAACAGTTTTTTATTTTATTTTTTTTGCCTTTATGGAACAGAGGTATATTGACCATAAGTTATTTATGATTTATATTTTGCTATTATTAAACAAAACAAATTAGGACGAAATTGTTTTTATCTTCTGATGGAGTTGGGGTTGCAGCGTTGGAGCAGATTTATGCCGGGGCGGTGCAGCCGGGGAAATTGGTTTCTAGAAGTATCTACGTTGCTTCTAACAGTTTGGCTGTTAATGAGTTGAGTTGATTTATCTCAGGCAACTTAGTTGATGTTGGGGCTTTATGGATAAAATTGTTTCAGCTTTGCAGCAGTTTAGGTGTTTTTAGCAATTTCTGTTTCCTGTTGATGTATGCGTATTTTATTATTTTTCTGAACATTTTGATACAACACTAGATGTTATTGATTGTTTTTTGAGATTTTTGCTCTGTTTAATAGATCTTTGTGCAGCTTTTTTAAGGCGGTCGAATTCCTTGCACCACTAAGGTATGGTGTTGTCGGATTCAGTAGCTAGCTTAAGTGTTAAAGAATTTTTTACTTAATTACATAGATTTTTATTTTTTCTACACAATTGGGTTTACTTAATTATGCACAAATACTTAAAACTTTGCGATAAGTTGTTTCGAATAGCAGCCTTATCGGTTAGCTTCGGGTTTTGGTAGGGCCTGATTTTTTTTGTGTTTATGTTCTAAATTGAATTTTATTCATCTATGATTTGGCATTACAACTGACGCTACGTGCAGTTGTGGGTTTTGTTTGAAATGCGATGAGTTGCCAGTGTGATATCTATCAGACTCTGGCTATAGGACGTAATGAACTTTGGTTGAACGAATTGGTTTAGTATTTTTAGGGTAGCACTGATAATAAAATTGTAAAGTTGTTTACCCTTGTCATTTGTGTTTTTGTTTCTTAAGAAAATATGATAGAAGTAGGCGTCACATCCAACTATGATTTCAACATTTCTTTGCGTACAATAGTGTACTAAATCTTTCAGCTGTGTTGTTGGAGTTGGTATGTTGTGCTTAAGGTATCCCGACGCTACAATGATGTCTGGATTTTGCTTGTTTGACAAGCTGATGGTTGTGAGGTTGAAAAGCTGTGGAATAAGAAACGCTGTTATGTGGTTGAATATGTAAATACACATCGTTGAGGTTAGGGTATTTTAATAAAAAAATTATACTTTATTGTGCTGATTTTATTTTTAAATATTAAGACCGGTTTCGGCTGTTAGGCCATCATCAGTTCTAAAATATTACATTAATTATAAATATATGTGTTACATAGATGGTTTTAACAAAACTTACTTTTTTTTTCTTTTCACAGGTGTTTTGTGTGTTGCGGGTGGTGTGAATTTGTTGTGGTTACTGTTACATTAATTGGTTATTGTGTATTGTGGTTATTGTTGTCGAGTGATTAACTGTAGTGTGGTTATTGCTTTTTAAAAATGTATAGATATGTTGGTATGGGTTATTGATTTGTTCGTTTAGGCATCTGTAGTTTTTATTGTTTTTTTAATTTGAGAAGCAATTAAAATTCTTAAACAAGAAGAACATAAAGAAGAAGAAAAAAGAAAATCTCCACACAACCTAACCACCGAGGAGAGAATAATAAAAGGACTGAAAAATAAAATAAAAAATAACAACATTACAGTAACAACAGCAGATAAAGGAGCAGGTTTAGTATTTCTACATAAAGAAGAATATAACAACAAAATACAAGATTACATAAAGGCCAATAATTTTACAGAAATTGACATCAACACCAACACAACCCTCAACAAATTAATAAAACGCACTAAAGACACAATAGAAAACAGTATAATAACAATTAACAAATATAATCCTAAATACAACACTTTAATTCCAATGAACCCTCAGTTACCTAAATTATATGGCCTTCCCAAACTACACAAACCGAACATCCCCATAAGACCCATAGCATCTACAACCGATTCACCAACATATATACTGGATAAATTATTTACTAACATATTAACAAAAAACTTACAAATTACACCTAAACACACAACTATCAACTCTATAGAACTAGCAAACAGTCTAAAAAACATTAAAATAGAACCTAACGATATGATGATCTCCTTTGACATCACCAACTTGTACACAAACATACCTATACCTGAAACTATTTCTGCATTACAAAATACATTATCAACACTAAACATAGACACTGAAGATATAAAGAACATAATAGAAATTGCAAAATTTCTCACTTCAGAAACAATTTGCACATATAATGAAAAAACATATAGGTTAACCGATGGACTACCAATGGGAGCATCAAGCTCAACTATCCTAGCTAACATTTTTCTCAATACAATCGAAGAAAAAATACTAACTAACAACAACCCACTACACAATAACATAATACTATGGCGTAGATATGTATATAGATGACTTATTTTGTATATTTAGAGGGCAACCAAATGACATAAATAATTTACATTCATATATTAATAGCTTAACTAAAAACATACAATTTACAATAGAAGGCATAATAATCCCTTTCAACTCAAATCACAGTTTCAACAACAAATTTGCAGCTTTTCACTCCCTAATACATAGAGCACTATCACTTCCACTATCATCTACACATCTACAGCTTGAATATAATACAATAAAACAGCTAGCTATAAATAATCAATTTCCCCTCAGCACAATAGACAAAATAATTAAGAAACATACACAAAAAACACTACTTGACAACATATCACTTTTTACACACAACACCAAAAACACAAACAACCAATACAGAAAGTTAACATATTACAACAACACCAGTAAACAAAATACAAAAACTATTGTACAAATACGATCTTAAAGCTTCACTATCTAACCCTAACACTATCAAAAATAACATCTGCAATCAAAAACATACATCAGACAAACTAACTAAATCAGGAATATACCAAATCAATTGTCAAGATTGCACAGCTTCATATATAGGATAAACTGGTAGAGCACTTAAATACAGACTCAAAGAACACACTCACAAAAATCACAACTCCACTTTTTCCAAACACTTTCAAATACACAAACACACTTTCAATATCAAAAATAAAAATATTATAAAACTCCTACACCAATGTAAAAAAGCCTTAAAAATTACAATACTAGAATCATATGAAATAGACAAATTAAAAAACAATAAAAACTACAGATGCCTAAACGAACAAATCAATAACCCATACCAACATACCTATACATTTTTAAAAACCAATTACCACACTACAGTTAATCACTCGACAACAATAACCACAATACACAATAACCAATTAATGTAACAGTAACCACAACAAATTCACACCACCCGCAACACACAACAACACCTGTGAAAAAAAAGAAAAGTAAGTTTTGTTAAAATCATCTATGTAACACATATATTTATAATTAATGTAATATTTTAGAACTGATGATGGCCTAACCGCCGAAACCGGTCTTAATATATAAAAATAAAATCAGCACAATAAAGTATAAATTTTTTATTAAAATACCCTAACCTCAATTATTTTAAACTGTGCAATAATCAGAAACAAATACTATAAATACACATCCTTTAGTTTACTGTTAATTGGATGTGAAAACACATTCCCATTTGGTTTTTCCCAATTACCAGACTTAGTTTGTACTATTTATGGTTGTCTTGCATCACTTTTAGTTTTTGAAATAGTGTTGCTATAAACGCTCAATAGTGATGCAGGTTGCATTGGATAACTTTAATGTGTTGAGACATTGGTCGGCTTTTGGGATAGTGATGTATTTCTATCCCGGTTTTGTTTGGGTGGATTAATCATCTTGTTATCACTGCTTCTTCTTGACGCGGCACATTTTATGTTATTGTAACAGTAGGTTTGTCAAATATATAGTTCAGCAGATTCCTCTTACCATTTAGTGTGATTACATCTTTCTTACCTATTTCTAGAACAAGGAGTCGACCTCTTCCTTTTTCGACTCGGCGGTTTGGAAGATGTACCAGTCTTTGGCTGTGAACCAGTGGTTTTGTTTTTTTTAGGCGACTCACGAGTAATTCAAACTGCCTAATAGGATTGGACCATCCACATCTTTGCTAACAAACTTAGTGGCCAGCGATATATCAGTTTTTATGACGATCTTGAAGAGAGTCTAATAGGACATCACAATTTGGTATCACATATACTTTGAATAACGTCTTTGAACTTTTTCCAAAACGTAATAATAAGTTGCGTAGTATGGAGACTACACTACTACAATATTCTTATTTACTTCTGACAAATAGCAAAGAAAAATACGTGCAAAGATTTTTTATTATAGAATGGTTTTGCTGGCCTGATAATAAATTTCAGCAACTTTTATGCTGCGTTGACAATGTTGTCTATGTGAGGACTAATTGTTAATTGACACAGCACATTGTCATCTTTGCAAGTATAATCTTTGATAAAAGTTTGTTGTCAATGGTATAATTAAAAATTATATTTAATTTTTTGCCAGTGTATTCATTGTGCAGCATTTTGATATATTTTTGATCGGATGCTAGCTTGCACTGTGTAACCAGGTTTTCAGATTGAAGTGATGTGCAATTAGGCATAGTCGAAATTGTAGAGAGTATTTTTAAATTGACACCATATAGTAGACATTGATTTTTTAAGGTTTTGCAAATATCATTAATAACAGTTGTCAAAGGTTGCGTTTCCTAAACGCACACATTACTTCATACAAGAGAAGTTAATTTAAACTTTATTAACATGATTCTTCAGAAGAAACGATTTTTGATGTTGTGACTAAACCACTATCACTACCAGCTTTTAAGTCTTGTGTTACTAAATTGGGAGTTCTAGTATTGGAAAGTGATCTGTATAGACATTTATTATATATTATGTTACTTTAGGGCATGTATAGTTGGTTACTCATATTGGATAGTTGGGTGTCTACCATACATGGTATTATAGTTTTGTAACGTATTTCTATAGGTTAGTTTTTAAATCTTTTGCACTTGGACATAATTAACAGTATCGATTAAAAGAACAATCTTTGCTTTAACTTTTTTATCTGATCTGAAATCAACAATTACGTCGTCTTTTGTTATGCACTCGCACAAGTCTTAATGCTCTAAATAGGATTGTACTGCAAATTTTTATGTAATAAAATTTTCACGTTTCTTGGGTTTTTTACATTTTTTTATTGACTTTTTTGACTACCGTTAAACAAAATTTACCACTTTTTGACAAAGCAATGATATTTCAGTTATTTCTTCGGCAAGTCACTAATGTAGATGCTTTGCAAAAGAAGAAGTACCAATCTTTATAATATGGAAGTGGAACCGCGTAATTGAAATCTAAAATAATTTTACGTAAGAAACAAAAACAAAATTTTACTTGGTATTGAACATTTAATTGAAAGTTTTCCTAAAGTTGAATTTTCTTTTTTATTGTCGAAAAGAAACGTATTAACTTTTGGATTTTTGCATTTGCGGAGAAGCTTTTACCGGCAATCTGCGTTTTGCCAGAAACTCAAACACTAATATTTGATTAATAATTTAAAAAAAATATTGAAGGAATAATGTTAACGAAATTGCGGTGACAAATCTATAGAAATGAAAATTATGAAATAGTGAAAACAATAAAAAAATGTATTTTTAATTTTTTTAGTTTTGAATTATTGACCTTAAAATTTGATATGAAATATTTTGAATACATTTTATTTTTTACTTGATTGGTATATTTTTAGTTTTTTGTCGTTTTTTAACTTAATCGCATTTTTTGCTTAAAAATCGCAATTTTAACTCAAAATAAAAAATAAATTTACTAATGAAATCAACCAGAAATTTTCCGTAGAATCCAAATCTGGCGCCATTTTAAGTATACCCTGTCTATAAGCCACAAAAGCCACAAAACCATGTCTAAAACTCAAAAATTCTGCAAAGTAGGCCTATTCTTCAACATAAACTCTTACAAATACACGTTTAACTGCGCTCAGAGGAATAATACACCTAATATTATTTAAAATTTGATTTTTAAGGACAATTTTACATGGAAAATAGTCAGTGTTGTACTCATCGTCTATAGGAAAATCCATCTAGAAAGAAATGTTTACAAAATTTTTAGGCAACAAATGCGTTAAAATTTAATTATTTTTTAACACACTAGGGTGTGGTTTAAAACATTTTTTAACAAATTTTGATAAGTTCCAGGCGGATTTATGTTTGAATGCTAAAAACGATAGATCGAGTCTAAATTTGTGCAGCAAGCGCAAAAACTATCAAACAAAAAGTAAAATGATGATGAGTTTTTCTTTGCCAGATAAGCACGACACTGCTATTTTCTATGTAGAATTGTATGCAAAACTTAATTTTTTAATAATATTTGGTGTATAGTTTCTCTGAAAACTGCTAAATGTGCATTTGTAAAAGTTTATGTTGAAAAATAGGCTTAATTTTGCAGTTTTTTCGAGCTTTAGACCTTTAAAACCTAAATACACTAAACAAATTTATATTTTCTAATTAATTTACATCAAAACACGTCAACTTTAGCGGTTAAAAAAAAATTTAAAATGCTCCTTTTTGCCCAGCCCACTGAGAACAAAAACATGGTTTTATGGCTTTTGCGGCTTATAGGCAGGGTATAGACTTGAAATTGAATTGAAAATTTCTGATTGATTTTATTAGTAAATTTATTTTTTTTAGTTTAAATTGCGGCTTTTAAACAAAAAATCGTAGAATTTTTTTTAATGGGTTTTATACTCTTATATACCGATCAAAGGACTACTAATAAGTTATAGAAACTAAAAAAAAAACACATAAGCAAGTTTTTCAATGCACCTCTCCTCCTCCCAGCTCTGGTTCGTTTGAAATGGAATTGCTCATATACAAAATCTGTTTTTACTTTATCTCCCATCTATGGTTAAGTTAAGAGTATTCTATACACGTTTGGACGACGCCATTTTTTTGAAATAATTTTCCATGCCTCTTTGTATACTGATTAAACTAATGATTGCTAATTAAAGTCTCTATATTTTTTAAAACTGTTTACAATTTTTGGATGCAACTTATTTTCCAGTGAGTGTTTGTCAAAGAAAAATGTGTCACACACAACCATTTCATTATTTCATATAATAATAAATAAAACTTCACATATTTTATGTCATTTTTACTTGTTTATATAATTTCACGTAATTTTACATAATTTCATATAATTTCACTTATTTCATGCTTATATAATCTTATAAAAAGAATTTCACTTAATTTTATAAAATTTACAAAATTTTATAAAATAAACATAATGTTTTTACTGTTTCAAACATTTCTTGAGTGGTTACACTCTCGAGTATTTTACTTGTAGTCGACGCGTGTATGTTAGTATTGAACTCGGAACCTAGCGGGTTGTAACGACACTCGACTTTACTTTACTTGCGACTTTTGATGCATTATTTGTTTATGTAACTGTGCCCACAATTGTCAATATTTTACTCAAAAATACATACATACCTATATAAATATAATTGTTTAGATAAATTTTTGTAGTATAATGACAATACAGATTCTGCCTGTAATAAATAATCTGTGGTATAATCGAGGAAAGTAGCAGTATGATGAAACTTTTCCAAGTGATATTATTTCTACGGCTAGAAAATCTGAAGAGGAAAAGTAATGATCCTTTATTTATGGCACGTATGGTATTTTGTACCGATGGCACGTGCATGCGACTAACAAAATGGCAACGATTTTTCAATGCGGCACAAGAGAAATTGGAAACACTTTTGACATTATCTGTATAGTACGCATTATTTTTGTAAATTACACGTCTTGTTAAAATTGAAAGGTAAACTACCGCCTAGCATATACAACCTCGAGATAAATCTGTCATAGAGATAATGTTTTTATGACGCAGAAATATTCACACATTAATTTAATCATGATGAATTCATTTTTCTGTAAAATATAATTGTGTATTAATAAGGCAGGCCATCTGGATATGCCAGCAACATATTCATTTATATAATGCACCTTTACAATTGTTGACTTTTGATCTTTATGTAGCCTATGTACAGTTACCCATTTCTATAAGGAAGCTTCGTTAATAATTCCACCAACCGAGAACTAAGTAACTATCCCACAATTATGGATATTCATTTTATATAATGAATTAATTGCGATAGTCAGGTAATAGAAACTGAAACCAGTCAGTATGGCTTGCATAGTGCCGTATCGTATTCTGTATCGGTCTGAGCTCGAGGAGCTTCTCGAATATATCAGTCTCTGGTAATGGTGAGGCTGCATGAGATGAATCCGGCCGATGAATAGTCCGCTTGCCGTGAATACAAATGGCTGCAAGTAGGAGGCGGATAATCACGCTCGCCTATATGCAAAACACATGATACCGTTGAGAGAAGGACAGACAGGGACTCGCTAGCTTGTAATTCTCCATGTAATTAAGCATAAGTAGATCTGTTTAAATTAAACCGCATCGCATGCAAGAGGATATACTCGCCACACATTTATATTTTTTACATGCTTCATTTGTTTTACTTTTATGGACGAGAATGAATTAAATGAAATTCTAGTATGTTGTGGCATCATAGGGCGAACACACAACTTTACGCAATTACTTTTTATTTTTCAACATTGTTACAATAGTATTATTTAATATATTATAAATACTTGTAGACAATTATTGACAACAATTTTCAAATATATACCGGTAAGACAATTAAAATTTTGTACTTTAAAGGTAACAATAGTTTTAAAGTAAATGAAATGTACAGCATAAAGTTTATTTCCACGTTTATAGATAGATAATGTAATCAATTTGATGAATTGTACTGAAGTGAAGCCCAACGATGTAATAATGTATTTTTAATTATGTTTTCAAACAATGCTCTAATCTAATAATCATATTTAAACTGTGCATTCCTTCCTAGACACGTATGCGCTGCAATAATATAGTAAATAAATTGATATCAACTGCAACCCTTTATTTGTTTATGTTGTTCCATAAACCACTACCACCACTACTACTACTACAATACTTTCAAGTTGCATAAAATGATTTTTTTTTTCTAATTACAATTGGCACATTACCACTTTCTGTCATATACTATACACAATTGGCAAATTTGAAACAATATTTTTTGTCAATAGTTGGGTATTTTTGGTATTTTTATCTACGTTGGGTGTGTGTTTGCAGGATTTATGTTTTTTTGGCACCTCTTCTAACACTTTATAGTTTTTTTTCTAGTCTCAACTTTAGTTATTTCTTATATTTTTATCGGTTTTGAGGTGTTTTTTTAAAACCATCCGGTTTGCTAGCATTGATAAAGCCAAATTATTGGCTTGGCTGATGGTGTTAATACGCTGTGAAGTTTTAGTGTAAAGGATAACTAAAGCCTAATAAATAATGCATTTATTGTATAATGTAGTAGCTGTCGCTGCCTTATACACGTTTTTTATGAATATATAATTTGGTATTGCATTAGGAAAAACCATCGATAAAATTACATGGAATACTCTTCGAGACGTACTTATTACGGGGTATACCCTGTCTAGCTGCATGAGATTAAATTATTAAAACACGTTTCGATAGAATAATGATTACAAAACTTTGGTTTTCAGATGGTTTAGAAATAGTATTTGCTTTTCTGATCGGGTTCTGTTATTGGATGGCTTGAATTTGGTAGTAATCGTTGGTTACTGGAATGGCTTATTCTCTTCTGTGATGACTTATGCAGGTTTTAAACGGTTGATTAACACTTTGTTTTGTTTGCATTTGATAAGAATAATAATACTTTGTTGTAATGTTTGACTACTGGATAGGGTAGGGTTTTTTGTATGGTGTTTGTAAGGCCTTTTTGATAATTTCAATTTTCATAAAAAATTGGTCACAAGAGCTGAGTCCCTTGAACACAAAAGATGCTCTATTTCTGTAATGTGAGCCAAGAACTGATTATAGTGCTTCTTGAAATTTTTGACAAATTTAGATGTTGCTTCGAGGTTGTCGTTTATACTTGGTACCCAAATAGTTGATTTGAGGTCGTTGCGCCAGCTCTAAAACAGAAAAGAATGATTGAAAGGCTTTTTGTCTATTTTTTACTCAATTGATATGTTCTGTTACGAGTAGGCCTTTCAACTCTATCAACAGGTTAGATTCAAATTGTTTGCCTTCGTCAGGTGTGACCCGCAAGGGTTCTCCACATCTAGCAATCTATCTGTTGCATATGGTTCTGGTTACGGTTTTTGCCAGAGTGATGTTTATGTTCTGGCCATTGTGAAATATGGTCGACGATTGTAAGCATATTCTGGAACCCATTTAAGGAAGGTAAAGGTCCCACTAAATCAATATGAATGTATTCTAATCTTACGGATGGTAGTGTAAAACTTTCTACTAAAGATGAAATATTCCGAGAATTCTTTGTTTGCTGACATGGCAAACAAGCGCCTTCCCATTTTTTAATGTGAGTTTTTATAGAAGGTCACACGTATTGCTCAGCTACGATCTTTAGCCTTGATGTGTTAAGTTGTGAGAATTGAAAATAGTTTTTTTAAAAGATTCTGTGACAAAGGGTCATCTGATGCAATATAGTTTTGTATTTGTTTTTTTGTCACTACTTTCAGTTGAAGCTCTGCTTACAGTTGTAGGATTTTGTTGTTGTCTGGAATTCTGCCAAAGTTTATATTTTTGGAGACATTTTCAATCTTAGACACTGTGTCTGCTACGACACTTTTACTCCCAGAAATGTGTCTGATGTCTGAGGTAAATTGCTCGATAAAATGAAGGTGTCAAAATTGACGAGGTGAACACTTATCAGCTTTTTGTTATAAAAACAAAAGTAATAGGTTTGTGCTCCGTATATATATATATATATATATATATACAGGGTGTCCGGAAAATACGTGTACAACGTTTGACGACAGACTCCTGACGTCAAAATAGATCGATCTAAGCCGACTTAGTTATATCCAAAATTGTCTCGTTTAGCCGGTAGAGGGCGTAAAAAAAAAACAAAAGTATAACAAAGTTGAAAGTATCTATTGTAAGAAACTAAGTAAAACAAAAACATTACTTGAGCAAATGTGTAAAATGACCGCCATCTTGCTGAATACACTTATTAACACTCTTTAAAAAATGATATTGGACCCTATCTAATGTCTCGGGATTATTAAAATGGTTGCCTGCATTTAAAATCCGCTGCAATAAATCATCGCGTGTGTTTACCGGAGTTTTGTAAACTTCTGTTTTAATAGCGCCCCACACAAAGAAGTCACACATATTTAACTCAGGAGAACGTGGTGGCCATTTTACTGGTGCATCATTGCCTCTTCCAATCCATCGGTTGGGATATTGATGATGTAAGTATTGCCGAACGGCAACGGAAAAATGGGGCGGGGCACCATCATGCATATACCACATTTCCCTCCGAAGTAAAAGGGGCAAATTCTCCAGAAGAATTGGTAATGTGTCTTGCAAAAAATTTAAATAAATATTTCCATCTAACCTGTCTGGAATAACAATGGGACCAATAAGGTAGTGATCAATAATACCTGTCCAAATATTAATTTTAAATTGATACTGATGATGTGCAACTTTAATGGCATGTGGATTTTCATCGGAATAAATATGTTCGTTGTGCAGATTGGTTACCCCAGATCTTGTAAAGCATGCCTCGTCAGTAAACATAATTTTTCTACAAAAATTTGGAACAAGGATTCTTTTGTTTCTAATAAATTGACAAAATGTAAGCCGCATGGGGGGATCAGTCGGTAAAAGTTCCTGGACTTTTTGTATGTGGTAAGGATGTAACAACTGTTCTCTTAAAACCTCATTGACAATCGTTTTAGGAACATTTAACTCACGTTCTAAGAGACGGGTACTGGTACTTGGTTCTTCTTCAACTCTTTCCAGAATCATCTCTTCTGTTTCCACAGTTTCCCGAAGATAACGCTCAATATTGGCAAATGTTTGGTGGTTTGGTATTCGACGGTTAGGAAACCTCTCCATGTAAACCCTAACACTCTGACGCCCATTTCCTTGACAAAACCCGTATACCAGGAGCATGTCAACTTTCTGAGAGTTTGTATAATTTTCCATTTTTAATGGTAAAATGAACTTGTAATTCAAGAATGTTGATCGTATACTTGAGTAAATTTCATAGACTGGTGACAATTTGTCAATAATTGTCAAATTATTAAACGCCATAGCAACAAGGTCACTTAAAAAATTATTGTTACAGGTAATTTCTTTTTAATATTTACAAATTTTTGACGCCCTCTACCGGCTAAACGAGACAATTTTGGATATAACTAAGTCGGCTTAGATCGACCTATTTTGACGTCAGGAGTCTGTCGTCAAACGTTGTACACGTATTTTCCGGACACCCTGTATATATATATATATATATATATATATATATATATATATATAAATCTCTACCTTTAATCATATGTTGAAAACATTTTACGGCTCTGTAAATGGCCAGCAGTTTTTGGTCATAGGCACCATCCTTCTGTTTGACACCTGTCAACTTCTTAAAAAAAATCAGTAGTTGTCAGTCACTGTCTGCAAATTTGATGCATTAGTACTTATGGCGTGTGCGGTTTTTGCTGCTAGATATGCAAAACTAATGTGCTTTTGGATTTTATGGGATCAATGTGTCTTTTTTAGGTTTCTTTGTGTTTGTTGAGACAGCTGCTGTTTTTGGAATACTAAGTCTGTCAAAATTGATAGTTTTTAAAAAACGTTGCATACTGTTTGCAGATTTAGGTAGAAGATATTTTGTAATAGCTTCAACTTTTATATGAAGTGGTTTGATCTTTTGTTGCGTAGCTGCAGGTTTGAGATATAATCTTGTACACGAACCAATTGATAATTGGCAGAGTTCTTGTGCCAAAAACCTTGTTGATAGTCCGGCAGCAAGCAGTTTGTTTAATAGTGATTTTGGAGTTAAAAAAATTGATTTTGAATTAGATTAGGTTTAGACTTATCGGTCAGTACTTTTGAGTAAATTGTCTGTCTGCACACAACAGACACTTTCAAAAGCGTTGTTGTTAGTGTTCTTTAAGTGACGGCAAATTTTTCTAGTGGACACTGTTGACGTAGTTTAGGTTCAAATTGTCGTCGTAGACCGAAGAGCACTAAAGTTTAAGGTTATTAGCAAATATCTTGGCTTTGTTTGTTTTGAAGTGCTTTAGAAATTTACCACATTACGTTTTTGCGTTTTGGGGTTGTTTCCAGCGCATTTTGCCATACATTTTTTGTACTTTTTTATGGCTTGTCTCATTAAGCGTTGGAGGTTTTTTATTGTTTTGCAATTTTGTGGAATGTGGCAACGTTGCTTAATACGTCAAGCGCGGTTACATTTTTGGATTAAATTTTTATTCTTTTTTGAGAGACAGTGGTAGTTAGTACGCTTGTTGAAAGTTTTTGTGTTTTTTTTATGCGTTATTTACGTCTCCGTTTGTATTATGGGCAGTCTGCTCAGATGCTCATCCAAGATGCGAGAAAAGAACGGCCAGTCTGTTCTGTGAATGTTGCGTGTGGCGTATTGGTTGCAAGAATTATGCCTATTTGTTGACCGTAATTGTATTGTTTTAATTGTAAATGATTTGTCTTTTTGCATTAGTTGATTGACTACGCGTGGTGATTTAAATTTAGCTAAAATAGTCTACAGTAAACGACAATTTTACGCAAAATTAATTGTTTGGATTTTGATTAGTTATAAGATAGGCAAAAGAAAAGAAAATGAAGTTTAAGGTCAACCAACAAAATGTACATAAGGAGCTGTTTTTTGGGAAAACATTGATGGAAGCAGTTTTGCAGAAGT
Source organism: Tachinus rufipes (assembly GCA_963932245.1). Classification (NCBI taxonomy): domain Eukaryota; kingdom Metazoa; phylum Arthropoda; class Insecta; order Coleoptera; family Staphylinidae; genus Tachinus; species Tachinus rufipes. The sequence goes on from OZ010743.1 coordinate 93,887,267, forward strand.
CTTTCAAGACTATTTCTACTGAAGATTTGTGCTACCGGATTACGTCCACATTACAGAAACTTAACGGCGATCCTGGCGATGGAATGGCTACAGAAATTAATTAAAACAACACACAACGTCAACGTGGAGCAACACGCTCTGGAGTTTTTCGGTGTCACTGTACCTTGTAGAACCAGTAGACACATTTACAAACAAAACATTTAAGATGTCTCTACATACCGAAGCAAAGACTATTGGCCGGGTTTAGTGTATAAACTGCATCATGTTTGGAATGTTTTGTGTTTAACCGCCTCTAGGTCTTTAGAACAATAACAAATGGCGCTCATTTGTTACGTGGGTCGTACAAATGCACGGTGCTTTTGCGGACGAAGATATTCATGAGGTATCAAAAACGAAAATGAATGAAAAGGGAAAGCAATAAACAAAGAAAATTGATAAAGAATATTAGGATAGAAACTTGCGAATTCAAAGATTGGTCCATTTAGTGGTCCTTTTTTAAAAAATTATAAAAATGAACAAAAATATTTTTTTTTGGTATATTATTGGTTTATTTGAAAGAACAAACATTCTCATTATATGGATCACGGTTTCATTTATGTGGCTACCTCGGCTGGGTTTGCAGTATTGCATCCTGTTAACTTAGTTTTGCAAAACCTTGGTGACGGTTTCTGGCTTTATCTTACGAATGGCTTGCTTGATATTTGCCTTAAGGGCCTGAATTGTTAATGGATTGTTTGCATAGCATTGGTCCTTCACGGCACCCCACAAAAAAAGTCTAACGGCGTCAAATCTTAGCTCCGAGGTGGCCAATTAACATGGCCGAGACGGCTGATAACATGATTACCAAACTTGGCGCGCAAAACATTGATTGTGGCATGGGCTGTAAGGCATGGCGCTATTTTGCTGAAACCAAAGATTGTCCAAATCCATGTCTTCAATTTCCGGCCACAAAAAATTGTTTATCAAGCTTCTGTAGCGCTCACCGTTGACCTAAATGTCGTTTCCAGCAGCATTTTCAAAGAAAAATGGGCCAATGATACTACCGCTTCAAAATCCGCACCAAAATGTCACTTTCTGAGGATGCATTGGCTTCTCGACAATCACGTGCGCTTTTTCCGATCTTCAGATGCGACAGTTTTGCTTGTTAACATAGCCGCCGAGATAAAAATGCGCTTTGTCAGAAAAGATGATTTTTTTTTAAGTTTGGGCCTGAGAAGCGATAACGAACCGGATGGTCGTGTGCCTTCAATTGCTGAGTTAATTGGACTTTATAAACGAATAATACAAGGTCTTTGTGCAAAATTTGCATCAGGATGGTGCCTGAAATGTTGTGTTGTTGAGATCGATGGCGAGTTGATGTTCCAGGACTGAGTCGCACTCTTGGCTATGGCAGCCACATTTTTGTTAGTGCGCACCGTACGACGGCGGAGACCGTGTGAGTTGCGCACTAACATGCTAGTTTCACAAACTTTTTGCACAAACTTGTGTACAGCACGCGCGGTGGGGGCCTCATTTCGGCCAAAACTTTTCTTTTCAATAAACTTATTGTTTGGGTTACACAACATTGACTTTGGAAATAAGTTTGCAATGTTTCTCAACGTTGTTTAAGCGTAAAGCGATTCATTTTGTTCCGCGGAGATATGATACTGACTTTTTGTCAAGATTTCCTACGGGAAAGACTTATTTCTGTCAAAATAACAAATGATGTATTTATTTTATGTAAGCATTCATATTTTTACGATCAACAAAAACTACAAACGGACTATAACAAAGTGCCGATACAACACTTATGTCAACTTGAAACGAGGCATTATGCGGATTTCTTGGAGTTAGTCAGAATAGCCAGCCAATTAATCACTTTCACTTATGAGCCGAAGGAGCTTTTTGAAAGTTACTTTTGTCACCATATATTATAGAGAGTGGAATTTTGAATCTAGCTGGATTTATTACTTTTGAGAACTTGATTAACTAGTGAAAAGCGCTATTAAAATGGAAACTAACTTTGCCCGACGCAAACTTTTTCGGCCTACTGTACACGTATACAGGGTTGAACAGAAATTCCCTTTATTTGTCTCAACAAAAACATCAAAGAAAAATAAGAAACAGCATTTGAAAAAGAAAACAAGAACAGCCTTCAGCGTAAGAGTTTTGAGAGAAGGATTAGTATCCCCTATTATCTTAAACATCAATGGAAACCTAGCAGATTGGCAATTAATGCCAGGCCAATCTCTTTTTTAATCACCCCCAGTTTAGGATAAGCATTAATTACCAAAGACCAAATTCACTTGTTTCTCTAAGACCTATGAGATTCTCAAAAGGTATGAAAAGCATAGGTACTACTTTTGTCGAGTTTTGATAGGTTGCATGAGTAGGGGTAAAATGCAAAATGTCTAAGTGCAAACTTAGCACCAACACCATAGATTACTTGCGACATCCAGAAGTTTCAAGGATAACCATCCCGCATATGGAAGTACAAGGTACAAAATATCTGTACTAATCCAGGAAGAAAATAAACATTGTCACGTACTGTCCTATGCCAGTGCCAAGCTGACCGAAACACAAATTTAGTTTTATTTCAACGAGTTGGAGGGTATAGAAATCGTGTGGGCGGTTAAGAAATTTTGTGTTTACTTTGAAGACGAACTATTTACCTTGACGACTAACAATATAGCTCTAGATTAGTTAAACAACTCAATGAATATCAAGGTCAAATGAACCAAGTGGACTCTAGTTGGTCAAAAAATGGTAAGTTAAAATGCACGGTTTTGACTGTTTTGAGTGTTATACTAGAGATTAGATAAGCCCAACCTAGTTGAATTGTGCCAAAACCTGCCGCATTAGTTAGTGCCGGGACTGTCAGTTTTGGAATGATCCGACGATCTTCTGACAATAGTTACCGTGCTATTACATAAGTTCACGTTGTTAAAGTATTTGGAATGTTCACTCAATTTTTAGGTGTATACATAGTAGGATTGTGCTCTGCCTATGTTGGTCTTAACATGTAAAGGATGTGAATTAGACAATGAGACAAGTAACTATATACGTCTCTAGCCGTCTTTGAGGATTAATGCCTTTACATGGCTAGTATGCATATACGTAAGTATAAATGGCATAATGAACCCTTGTTGTCACCTTCAATTACAACAGCTGATATTAAAATGTTACTTTTTTAATAGTCATAGATAAAGTATAGTATTCTAATTTACTTACTACGGACACTGCGGTGGTTACCTATGGTTTGCGTTGCAAACTTTACTGTCGTGAATAATAACCACTATTATTAAAATGAAAATGATTTTTATATTGTTCTTCAGTAAATTGGAAATAGATTTTTTTTCTTTCATATAAATATTTTGTATTTTTTGCTTTAGAGCAATAATGAAGTCTGATACATTGTCACGCATATAATTGATATTAATATATTTGATGCGGCTAATTATTAAACATTTTTTTACATTGTATACACTAATGAAAACGAAATATAAAAAAATGTTTTAGTGTGGCATCGTCAGGACATGTGACTAATCACACGCCTAAGCACGGTGTTAATTTCTTTAATGTAATTACACGTAGACAGTGTGTGAGTATCATTAAAAAGCGTAATATACCAAATAAACACATCACAGTTCGCTTGACAGATAATAATACACCTACTAAATTTACAACCGCTCATTAAGTGTTTCGCGTATTTAAATGAATTCCGACAGTTTTTCCTGGCGTGTATATGAAGTGTAAAGATTTCCCAGATTTTAGCCGGCAATCATACGATTAAATAATTAAATTCATTGCTTATGCAAAGACTTTCTACGCACCGTTGTCCAGCAGAGCGGTAAAATTCTAATGTGTGCTGTAAATCTTGGAACATGTATGTAAATAATGTGCGTGCAAGTCGGAATAATTTCACGCGTCGCAGCATCTCACCTTTCATATCTGGATGGGCTGTTAATCCTCGGGTATTAGCTTCCTCTTATTTTCATATTGTTCTTAGATTCTTATTCATTTTCCCAGCAAGGTTGATGCAATGATATACAATCAGAGATAATAACCGGCCATTATTGTTATATACCATAATAAACAAATCAATTACCTGGATTGCAATGATACTGAAATGTTTCTCTTTCCTTTTCTTGGTACGAAACAAATTTTCTCGAGGCAATAAATTGTAGTAATTTCCCGGCGCACTTTGTATCCGTGTTACATTATTGTGGCAACATACAATCTAATTTTGTACGTGCTACTGGCCATTGCAGATAAACAAACCATCATTGTCCAATCTCTCTGAAAATCGGTGGCGTATATTGCGGTGAAACTTTAATTACCACTTTCCGATTCTAAGTGCTTACTACTACCAACGAAACTTTTATTATATATATATATATAATGTATTATTATACTCAAATGCTTTTTTTTATTATCAATTTAAATATTTCAGTTTCCACTTCGGAAATTCTAATTTCAATTTATAATATTATTACGTGTTTGTAGAATAATTAATAAATCAACATATTTTATGAATAAAATATGTAATATGTTAAGATGTGCATGAAAATTAAATATTGCAAAATGAATATTGAATAATTTTATTATAGTATACTTGAGCGATTATAACATATTTGAATATCGTTGCCGCTAATCATTCATCTGCAATATTCATTATCGCTCAATATGTTCTTCTTTATTTCGCGTTTTACAGCTATTTTACATCGCCCCAGAAGTCTTACGACTTGTATGAAGGGGGTTGATGGGATCAACGGCTTATTAGGTGACTTCCGAATTACCCCGGTGGATAAAGAGCAAAATTATTATTTTAGTCATATTCGGGGATCGAACCCCGGACTGTTAGCGTGCTACGCTAACGCTCTATAACTGAGCCATCTCACCGTTTATGTTATGTAGTAGAATTTAAACATAGTTACGCTTTTGATTATTGATGTAATTTCTTTTTTTCAGGTAAGCTTCATTAGAGCACAATCATTATAATGTAAGTAATTTTATCATTATCAGTTAATATTAAAAATAAATGATTTTACAATTACATTAAAACTGAAATGTTATTAATAATTTTTGAATAATATTTTTTTTAATTCTTGTAATTTAATAATTTAGGGCAATAAACTTTTGGTTTGTTTGCCAAAATTGTGCGGTTGAAGACCTATATTAAGATCTTAACTAATTTAATTGGGTAGCTTATTGATTGATAGTTGTAACAACTGGAATGTTACATATATTATTTGTTTGTTTTAATTGTACTGTGGTTATCTGTTTCTAAAGTCTATACTATTGTCGAGGAGGTTGACAACATGCATGTTAGGATGATGTTTAAGCCGAGATAAGTATTTGCTGCTAGCGTTCTTAGCATATTATAGCTTATAAGAGATAATTAGGTCTTTGTGGAGGGATTTATTGTTGATTAACCAAAGAGCGTTAGTCATTATTTGCACCGTTTTGATTAATGTTAGAGGCACTAGCTGTACTTAGTTGACAGTCGTAGGCCCAAACAGGTTCTATAAATGATTTTGTACACTGTTAATTTGTTATTTAACGAGAGTTAAGAATGACAACCGATTAACCAGTGTAATTTAGATTACTTTAGGCTAAGTTGTTTTGTTTTCTTAAAGATGCGTTCTTTGATGCGTCTAAATACATTTCAAGGTACTTTGCATTGGTAGATTGCGGTAGTTTTTTGCCGTTTATGTAGACACTTAGGCAGGTCTCTTTCCGGAGAGTGAAGGTGACACGCTGAGATTTAGTTTGATTGATTTTGATTTTTCAGGTTCTAAGCCGAGATTGGATGTTTTTTAGAGGCAAATCTTTGAGTTTTACTGAGTGTTATGATGTTTTTGGAGAACGTGGTTGTGAAGGTGTTTGGTGACTCTTGGAGGTTTGCTGTCAAAAGTAGATATAGCACCTTCCCAAAAATACTTTCAAGTGGTACGATTGATTTGAATGGGGTGTAAGTCAGTTACTTCTTTTTAATGTTTAATTAAAAAATGATTGTTTAGATATGATTGAAGTACTTGAATATATGAAGTGGGTAATTGCGTTTTTAATTTTCTCAACACTAGAAGTAAACTTATGGGACGATAGGTTGTAGGTTTTTTGTGTTTATCAAAATAATTTGTGTCTACATCTTAGTATAGCATTGAATAAATGGGTAAGTGCATTTAGCACATTATCTGATATTTGTTTAATAACTATACCAGTGGTTAGATTATAGCCAGGCGCTTTTTAATGGGCAGTGTTTTTTTGATAAGGGTATTCTAGGACTGATGTTATTGTTTCTAAGTCTTCTTGTGGTAGATTAGGACAGGAGACAAGAGAATGGTCTGAAGAGAGATCAAAATTTTCTTCTAAAGGGTGTGTTTTTTAGAGGTATAGAACTTTGAACTGAAATAAAATCATGTTAACGGTATTGGATTGATTTGAAAGATAATTATATTATTTGGGACATATGGGCGCCGCGGCTGGTTTGAATGAAGTGCAATCTGGAAATTCAATTTTTGACCACTTTTTCAAGCAGTCGTGGCCGTATATTGGCAATAACGCGGCGAATGTTGTTTTCTAGCTGATCCAACGTTGTAGGTTTATTGGCGTACACTATTGACTTTACATATTTCCACAGAAAGTAGGCTAAAGGTGTCATATCACAATTCACGAATTCACGGTCAGCGATTGTTTTCTGCATCAAATTAATTGTGTAGCGCGCTGTGTGGTATGTTGCGCCGTCTTGATGGAACCAAAGCTCTTCCACATTAACGCCATTTAACTGGGGAACGAAAAAATCAGTAATCATGGATTAATAGCGCTCTCTATTGATTGTCACGTGTTGGCCGGCATCATCTTTAAAGAAATATGGGTCATTGATTCTACCAGCCCATAAAGCACGCTAAACAGTGTGTTTTTGTGGATGTAACGGTGTTTCAATAATGACTTCTGCATTTTTCCTGCTCCAACTCCGTTAATTTTGTTTGTTTACGTAGCCATTGAGCCAAAAATGAACCTCATTGTTGAACAAAATTATTTTGTGACGTACGACTCATGAAATGGTCACACGGCTTCAGCTTTTGCACGAGCTGTATCTTGTAAGCTTGTAAACCGAGATCTTCATGCAAAATCTTTTATAAGGTGGATGGACGCAGCTCCAATTGCTGTGCATGATGGCGAATTGACTTATTCTGGTCTTACTCAACACTACGCTCCACTGCTGCAACAACTTCTTACAACGTCTCTGCGGATGCACATTATCAATCAGACTATGCGTACTGCAAAAACGATCTATAGTTTTTCGAATAACTTGCTTGGATGGACGATTATGTCGACCGTAAAATGGACGTAGTGCACGTGTAAGTAAATTTGCACCATTTGCAAGCGTTATTCTGGCGTAAGTCTATTCATAATGAAATGGCAAAACATACTGAGCAGAAATCAGCTGTTACTTATCAAATTGACTGTCACTAGAGACAGTGTTGCCAGGTCGAAAAACAAACTTCTAAAAAAAACACCTTTAATATTCTAGTCGAAGTCAGTTAGAACATTAAGTTATGATTTGTTTTGCGATTAGTTTATGATTTTGCAGTATTGAAGGTTGCAATTCATATATTAACTTGTGGTTTTAAATCTAGAAAAAACATTGGAAGTGGCTTATTGTTTATTTGACTAATCACTTCGGGTTTGTTAATTAGGTTAATTTATTTATTTAACGTTGGTCTATTTAGCTGTCAGTACTAATCTTTGATGCTATAGGTTAAGACTATTACATCTGCAGAATTTTGCCGCAGTTTCAAGAATTTTAACCTAAATTATTGGGTTTTTTAACGTGCACGCAACATTGTGGCAGTACACGGGTCTTACTAAAGTTTTTCTTATCACTTTTCTACGCAAAAGTTTCTGAGACTTCTTTTTTGTTCCGCTACTCTTGCTCTATGTTGCTCTTGTCCTACTGCGCTTTAATTGTGCTGGTTCGATCTGTGTGTGGCTTTTTTATAAACTGAACTTGCACATAATTATCAATATGTTCTCTTCAGTTAACAAATATACATATAATTTTTCTCTGGCGTAGAACCAACTTTTTTATAATTATATAAGTACATAGAACACTATACTACTAATTACCTAATTAACACATTTTCAAGGTATACTCTACTATCAGTGTTGATAACTGCTTCTTGCTAGTGCAATGTACCCTGAAACATATACAACTTCAAAGCCTCATCGGCTAGTGTAAGCTTGACAATCTTTTGCAGTTATTGTGCAACCTCAATGGCTCAAATTTCAGTGCACAGAGCATGCTTTTAACGGTTGTTTTGTATAAGACATTAATGCAAAATAAGACCTCATGTTAGTGTATGAATAACAAGCTTTCACAGCCTAGTATAACCCCAACTCTGGTAGCGTACCTGGTATGTTACAACTGTTAAGTATTTCAATGACCCCAATGTCTATGTACTTGGTTTTACACACCTCCAAGATTCTCATTGGCATATGTGTGAATAACTTTAGACAAATGTGAAGTACTTCAACGACTTTATTGTTAATGTACTTTTTCACCCCTCGAAGACTCGGTTAGTCTGTGTGTGAATAAGCCTAACAGATTTTCACTTTTTGGTTCCGTTAAGTCTGACGCCTGGATGTATAACTGTCGATTAATGTATCTATTGTTTTCTAAGTTTTGTTCATGTGTAGTTTTTTGTGTGTTTAGTAGCCAATATTTTTATGCTATATAGTTCTATGCTGGTGTGATTGGTTATTGATATTTGAGGTAGTTACTACAGTGGTTTTAATTTACTACTAATTGAGGCTGCATGGTAGTAGCATTTTTAGCATTTACCCTAAGAGTAGACTGGTTTATAGATTTGCTGCAGCTTATTATACTTGTTTTATAACAATAAGAAAATGTGGTTAAGGAGATTTTGGGACTTGTGTTACTACTTCACAGCTGTCTTTAAATATGTAAAGACCTGGAATTAATCACAAATACTACTTAACCTAGCTTTTGCTAACTATCCAGCTTTCACCAAAAGCCAAACGCCGAGCAACTTCTTGTACTTGTCGAGACTCCGTTGTTGTTAACTGGAATGTCCGTCACTAAAAATATTAAGAGGTTCTGCGAGATGCAAAAAGACAACTATCCGGACAAAGAAAATGGCTATTGAAAAGATGAGTTTACACGCTACCCAAAAATAATGCTTAATGCTTATTTTACAACCTACTAAAAATAATGGAACGCAAAACTGTTGATTTCATTTGCCTCTTCAACGCAATCCAAGAAAACTTTAAATTTGTTTTAACTGCCATAGAAGTACTATGTACCAGGTAGACCAAAGCATTTCTAGTGCTAACCAACCGCAACCAGCAAAAAACATTGTAAAACACGAGTTATTCGTATGTACCTAGGGGAGCAAAGCGTTTCCGGTGTCAGCAGCAACCAGCAAAAGAACTTCTTGCCTGTTAAAACGCAAATTTACAGGTTCTAATGCCTTCAAATAATGGGTCTTAATTTTCTAACTAACATTTTGCCGTAACATGCAAAAGATGGAAGTATTTGCACCATATTGCTACTTTCTACCCCCATGACTGAAAATTTAAGAAAAGATTAGGATAAACTTTTATTACTGGCCTTATTCAAACACCAGCAACGGACCAACACAGCCATCGAATTATTCTCAGACAAAGCCCAGTTAGAAGCTAAACCTAACAGTACTCAGTACTTGAAAAGACCCCACTGGTAAGGTCAAAACAGGCTAAAAAAACTGAACCCAAAAGAGCGAGTGCAAGACGCAGTCAGTCAACTTATGAAACCAATGTTACAATAAATATATTTCCGGGATCTTGGTCCTACTACAAGAGAGAAGAAGCAGCTTTGCACCTAAATAAATAGGTTCCAAGAAAGTCATTGTGACTGTCAACGGAAACTATTATTGGGTTGAAGTTGGCGGAAATTAGGTAAAGTTTGTGGTTCTTATGTGAAACTTATTTTTGTTGTTTTAGGATTGGGGCTTTACAATAGAACCATTTATATGGAGAATCTATTTTTATCTTGATTGCATTATCCTAGAAGACACGACTCGGTAGTTTGCAGTGGTGTTATTTTTTGGACTTTTGGGAGGAAGTTGGTTTCTTCGAACATAAGTTTTATCCCGTCCAAGCCTAACTAAATTAGCGCTAGGTTCCGAAACATTTTAGTTGTTAGCAGAGAGAAGATTGTTGAAAAAAAAAATGTAAATACTAAAAACAAATTGTGGATTAGGTCTATTGGGGATAACACGCGCTTTAAACTTCCTTGGTGGTGTAGAAAATAGTTTTTCTTTTTTTTTTATATTTCAACAACAATCACGTAAAAAGTCCTAACCTAACCTAAATTATAGAGCGTAGAAAAAGCAACAAAAATGATATGGTATCACATCGGGGTTATTGCAACAACGTTTTTTGCTTTTATGAAGATGGCGGAAAAAGCTCATAGTAAATGTTAATTGGCAATTTGAACTTAATCTTTTCTAATTTCTCTCCTCCCCCCCCCCCCCCCCCACAAAATTTTAAAAACGTTTGAATCATTTACATTATTTTCAAATGTATAGTGACTGGACTATTGTTGACGTAGCTATTGAGGTGTAAATGTGTAAATTACTGAAGATAATTTTGTTAAAAATGCATCATCACATTGTTGTTGTTGTTTCACGATTTAATTCGATAAAAAGTAAGAAAAATAATTCTAAACTAAACATTTAAATAATAAAATTTAAACCAGAATTAAATGATTAATATCATACTAAAATTTACATAATAAGAGTCACAATACATATATATCTTACAGACATATATTACAATAATTTTTCTGATATCCTAAACCGGTGTAAACGAGGTTGGCAGTTGTTCAGCCATCCTTGTTGAAGCTGCCCATATTCTCCCGTGTAAATTTAATGGATGCATTACATGGTCTAGTAGCGAATTCCTACGCAAACACATAGGTTTTATTATGTGTAAATAATTGAAGAAATTAAATAATTCAGAGTGTGGAAGGCAAGGAAAGGAACTAATCAATACCTGTATAGAATTTCCTAATGCAATGCAATTATATTAATATTTCTATTTGCCAACGCACAAGGGAACACGTGAGTAAGGATAAAACACGCGATTTAACCACAATAAAAACTTATATAAAAGAAATTTAAATAAATTAGCATAGCATTTACACGCAGAATTAGTTTATTAAAGTTAATCTAAATACAAAACCGCCGGCCAACTTTAATTTAATATTTTATAAATTGTGTACAATAAATATTTTATTATAGACCGCAAATTGAATGAATAATAAAAAAATCTGGCTTAAATAATCAATACGCAAACACCGCGGTGTAAAAGAATTAAAATAGCGAAGGGAGGATGTTCACAAGGATTTTTTAATTAAGGCCATGTTTGCTGACGATAGCTTGTCGCACTCCTTTGATGGTGTAATTAGTCTTCCAAATACTAATTAGCAGAGTCTTCTGCATCCCACGAGTACTCAGCTATTGTTCAATATTTGAAAAGTGCATTCGCGTAGACACGAATCACTGTCGTATACAGAAAATTTAGAGCGTGCATCATTTTGGCTGCGTGAAATTTCTAAAGGGATTTTGTTTGTTTGAATATTCTTTATTTCCAAATACATGTAAACATTATGTGTAGGTATTATACATGCTGACTCATTATATATGATCTAGATTTTAAAATATTTGCAAATTTTGTAAATCATGTACTTTTAATAAGATTCTTAAATTATTATAATTCGTTCAACAAGTAATGTGACATTTTAAAATTTCGTTACTTGTCTTTAATTTTAACACGTAAGCTGCTAAAAACTTCAATTTTCAGTACATATTCTGATTAAATACAAAATATAAATACGTAGCTTGAAAATTTACTGGAAATAATCTATAAATACATAAAAAGACAGAAAATTTAATCTTATATAAAATGAGAGACATTACAAAAATCAAAATTACTTGATCTAATTCTTGCATTGTTGCAAGAGTAAATTTCTATGAAAAATCACGTTGTGGTCCTAAGAATTTACCGATGTTATTTGTAAGTTTCATCATAAGTAGTTGCCTCAAATAGAGGTTTTCCAACCAAAAATTCATAACACAAAACACCAGTACTCCATAAGTCAACTTTTTCATTATATGTAAGTCCCTTTACCATTTCTGGCAATAAATAGTCTAATGTTCCAAATAAAGTGGAGCGTCTAGATAAAGGCGCATGTACTGACCATCCAAAATCAGCTATTTTAACTTCACCTTTAGCACCTAGCAGCAGATTTTCTGGTTTTATATCACGATGTATTTCTTTTTTATCATGGCAGTATTTCAGTGCATCCACAATTTGGTTGATATAATTAGAAGCTACTTCTTCAGAAAATCTTTTATTTGGCATCGCCATTAAATGTTTGTACATTGCTCCTTTTGGTGCATATTCTAATATATATACTACCGGACCAGTTGCAAACTATGTTAGTCAATTTTTTAGTTTTATTTATTATCAAAAACTTTATTCTATAGTGCTTATGTTAAATATATTTAAATGCACTATGCTCAAATATCAACTTAAACCTTAATAAAACCACTTTCTTATTTATAAAATTAATAGTATAAAATGTATTCAACAAAAACAAGAAAAAAAAGTAGAAGTTGGGCATCCTTGTGCGTTTAAGTTTTTCTGGTAACGATTTGGCACTATATTATTATTTTTTTTTTTGAAAATGTGAAATTAGAAATTATTTAATATCACAACAACATAAAAATACCTTAGAATTTCAACGGGTGAAACTACACACGTTGAAGCAATTTAAACAGTCTGCGAACATTAACCTTAAAGATTTGTGGCTTAGATATCTCTGGAAATACTGAATTTGAGAGTTTATTCTATGAGTCAATTGTACGGTTAAAAAAAAAATCTCTTAAAAGTTTTAGTCTTACATCTCTGACTGTCAGTGAATATTTGTTAGAAATTTTAGCAAGCCTTGTACTACGAGTAAATATTTGTTTAGATGCTATTGGAATTATCTAAAAAAAATGCAATGATCTGCAATATTATGCCTGTGTTGTAAAGTAAGTCATTAGTCAATTTTGAATCGGCAATGATCCGAATAGCTTGTTTCTGAATAGAGTTTAAAATAGATAGTTTCCGATGCTCCTTTCCATATACGCGAACAATATTTAATACAAGGACGAATATAAGTTTTGTATGTACCTGTATGCAAATGTTGAACATAAATAAAAACTTTACATTTACATCTATTAAAAAATCTTAGTTTTCTAGACAACACCTATTCTACTCAATTTAACACTAAATCGGAAGTTTGACAAGGCTGTATTCACTTGCCTATACTGTTCAACATATACACTGAGTTTATAATAAGAAAGATTTTAGACGGTTGGAATGGCGGTGTGTCTGTGGGCGGGAAAAAATAAGCAATCAAGGTACGGTAGTTGTAGACTGTAACTTTAACTACTTTAGATCTTTGCTAGCCAACATCGGAGGCAGCGAGACCGAAATACGGAGAAGAATAGCCATTGCACGATCCGCCATCACCAAACTCAGAAAACTATGGAAAGACACCAGCATCACAAAGAACACAAAATAAACTAATCTTTCCCATTGCAACATATGCTGCCGAATCATAGACATAAACCGGATTGATGTTTTTGAAATGTGGGTTAGCCGTTTTGTTTAAGAGTTTCCTGAACAGAACACTGCACCAACATATCCGTTCTAGAGGAACTAAAAATAAAAGTTTACTTAACACACAAGATAAATCGTGCATACCTCCAATACCTAGGCCATATATCAGAAGAACTGGGAAGATAGTAAACCTTATAGTGGAAGGTAAAGTCGAACGGAAAAGTCCAAGAGGCAGATCGCCAAATTGATGGACCGACCGTACAAAAGAACTAGTCAAAATATGACTACACAAAGCGGTCCAAAAAACTCTAGATAGAATTAACTGGAGAGCCATTGTCGACTCTATTTAACCTGATCAATTAAAGTCACCAAACCCCACGGAGGGTAAATGGACAGAGGAGAAGGAGTTTTCTTGATACTTTCAAAGCTATGTGAACAACATGGTCGTTCCAAAGAAGATTATGCAAGATTGTATCCCTTAGAAGACAAATTAAAAAAGATTTAGATATGGATTTGTTGTTTAGTATAATATTTGGTACTGATGATAACTCAGATTTTGATTTTGAAACAGTTAAAAGTTGAGTTTTTTTAGAGTTAAAATTGACAGATATTGTTTCGAGGTCTTTGATTATAGATGCTACAGATTTTAACGTAGAAGATTCAAGACGCTCTGCCATATTTGTTTATATGGTTTTTGGAAAGTATAAAGCATGAAGTGTGCTATCATCTGCAAAACTATGAGTAGCTTTTTTAGTTATTTGAAAAAGTTTATTAATGTAAATCAAAAATAATGTTGGCAAAAGATCAGGTCCTTGAGGAACACCAGCATTTATAATTTTGTGGTTAGAGTTAAAACCATCAATTATAACTTTAGTTTTTATATTGTCAAGAAAACTATTGATAAAATTAACAGACTTATGATCAAGACCTATACAATTGAACTTGTTGATAAGATTAGGGTGCCATAATAATAATAATAATAATATTTATTTATTAAACTAGGCATAGCCTAATACACCAATATTAATAAGTAGATACATTATTATAATAATATACATATGACATACAATATATAAGGTATAAAAATAAAAATAATAAAAAATACTAATTAATTAAGTAATTGATCTTATTACGTTTAGATATAAAAAGTTTTGTGAGCGCAAATTTAAAATTTCTTACAGATATAGAATTCACAATATTATTAGGTAATGTGTTAAAATCTATTAATACTTCATGGTACAAAGAAAGGGTACTGTATTTTGTTTTTGTAGTTTTAATATTAAATTTATTGGCTATCCGTGTGTTGTAGTTATGGATTTCATGATTGAATATAAATTTATTTATAAGATACTCAGGTAAATCACCCCTTAAGATTTTAAAAACAAATGTCAGTCTTTCATACACCGATAACTATTGCAGTGAGTCTAACATAGAAGCAATAGGCGTGTACCTATTACAGTTCAAAACGATTCGCATAACTCTATTTTGCAAAATTTGCAGTTTGTTAATATTGTACTGCGGCAGTAAGTATAATATTGAACTGCAATAATCGAAATGAGGCTGAATAATAGACCGATAAACCGTAATTTATGAATACATTGATAAGTTAAAATGATAAAAAAAAATATTTTTTGTAAAAAAATTTTTTGAATGTAATTAAAATGTTTTTGAAAGTTTAAACAGTTGTCAATTATAAACCCTAGATATTTTATATTGTCTACTATTTCTAGTCTTTCATGATTTACGTAAATATTTATGTTTTCAGTATCTAATTTAGAAACTTTGTACCTTGATGACATAATCATAGCTTTACTTTTAGACGTATTTAATTTAAGTTTGTTTACACTGAAATATTTTTCAAGTTGTTCTAACTGCAAATTTATTTTTAGGATTGCTTCATTAATATTGCTTGAACTTACCGAAATAAGGGTATCATCAGCAAAGAGGTTTAAGAAGGTATACTCCTTATTGATATAATATTCACTGTCGTTTATGTAAATTAGAAACAATAAAGTTCCTAGACAACTACCCTGTGGTACCCCTATTTCAATACTGCACTCCTCTGACAAACAATTAGCCACTTTAGTTTTTTGTTTTCTATCAGTTAAATAATTAATAAACCATTCTAAAACAGTTCTACCTATACCATAATATTCCAGTTTTTTAATTAACAACTTTATGTCTATGGTTTCAAAAGCTCTTTTTAAATCTAAAAATATGGCAACAATATATTTTCCTTCTGCTATATCTTCTTTCCAGTTAGATATAGTTAACTGAAGCGATGATTCACATGAATGAGATTTTCTAAATCCAGACTGATTTTCCATAAATAGTTTATTTTTGTTAAAATAATCATACAACTGTGCGTAAACTGCTTTTTCAATCATTTTTTCAAGTGCAGGGAGCGTATTTATTGGTCTATAATTCTCCGCCAAAACTATTTCATTGTTTTTTGGTATAAGGCAGACAACACTTGTTTTTAAACATGAAGAAATCCTTCCTTTATCCAAAGAGGTGTTTAATAGATGCAGTAATGACATTAAATACGCTTTTTGCATTAGGAAATTCTGTACTTTTTAGTATTCTGTTGTTAACAACATCATGATTACATACTTTATTGTCAAAACTAGAAATTATTTTCCGCAAATCAATAAAAGATACCAATTCAAAGTTGTCAAATTTACTGCTAATTTGCCTATATTCGGTGCACGACCATTCATTGTCTGCATCAATAGTTGCACTAATTGCAATTATGCTATTTTTAAAATAATTATTAATTTGACATGCTTTTTCTTTATCTGACCTTGCCATTAGACGTCTATCATTATTAGGAAAAGAAATAAAATGAGTTAGATTACTATTAGTTGGACCTATAAGTTTTTTTAACGTTTTCCACATTTCTGTGGGATTGGTTTTATTTCGGTCTATTTGGTTAAAATAATAATTATTCTTCTTTATCTTTAGCAAATTGACAAATTTATTACGTTCTTTTTTATAATTTTCATACAGTATAGTTATATCTATAGAATTATAATTAATTTTAAATTTTTTATATGCATGGTCTCTTGCATTGGCTTGTTCTTCTAATTCACTGTCAAACCAAGGATATGATTTCTTACAATAAAACTTATTATAGGGTGCAACTTCATCTATAATATTGGAAATATTACTAAATATTGAGTTAGTAACTACATCAACATCTATTGAATTTAACGGCCATTTGCAATTTATAAGTTTGTCATTAATAAGCTTTAAATTATCGTTATTCAAATTTCTAAAACTCTAATCTAATCTAACTCATCCCACTTTCCAATTCCAACTGTAATTATTAAATGATCAGATATTTTGGGGGTTACTAACACTTTCGCATTTAAATTAGTATGATTCATAATTGCATAGTCAATTAGTGTACTACTTTGATCGGTGATTCTCGTAGGGTATTTAATTAATTGATCTGAACCTAAATATAACAATACATTTTTTATTTTAGTAGAATAATTATTATTATCAAGATAGTTTATATTAAAATCTCCTAACAATAAAAACTTTGTTGTTGACAATCTTAAATCGTCATACCAACATTCTAAAGCATCAATAAATTCAGTATGATTTGCACTTGGCGAGTGATAGGTAACCGCTATTAACCATTTTTCACAATTTAATTTAATTTTCATTATTATGCACCAATAATTCCCATCTGCAATGTAATATTTAAGATCTTTATAACTAACTGGTATATTTTCATGAACAAAAATGATTACGCTTCCGGTATGCCGGTTTGCAGAATGTAAACAGTAATGATTAAAACCTTCTAATTTAATTTCAGCATCTAACATATTTTTAGTAATTCTAGCTTCACTTAACATAATAATTTTTGGTTTTAACTTATAAATAGCCATAACAAGTTGGTCTTTCTTAGCTAAATAACTTTGTATATTTACATACATTATGTCATTCGACATAATAACATCACTTAGTTTTTTTTATTTACAATTTTTGGTACATTATTAATATACTTAATTGTTTTGGTGTTATCACCATTTTTGATCAATTCAGCTAATTTTATTTTTAAAGCATTAAAATATTCCCTCTCAGCTGGGGTTTTATCTGAGCTCACTCTCACATCACTATTATTAATTAATGATTTATTTTTAAGCACATTTAATACTTCCGCGAAATTATCCATAATTATTCAATGCTTTTTTTATTAACTCTATGAAATTCATTTATTATAAAATAATATACTAATTAATAAATAATAAAAAATATATGAAATAATATGAATATAATAATAAATATCCATAATTACTTTAATCGGCCTGCATTTGTTATTAAGATATTTTCCAAGACGATATACTTTGATGTTTTCTGCTGTATTTTGAATTGGTGCTAAGATAGCCTTAACGTTGTCGATGTCTTCTTGTGATCTTGATATGATGTTTGTTTTCTTTGACTCATCCATGTTGAATATAATAAGATTCCTTGAACGGTGTTCACGTTCTTTGATTTCAGCAATTATGTTTTCATTTTTTTCGTTTATATCTATTGGGTCCGCTTGAGTTGTTATATTACCGCATTTAGTTTTTACTACTTCAATTTCTTTTTTTAAATCATTTACCAAGGCATATAGTTCCATTATTGATATTATGGTATCTTTGCAAGGTTTACATGTATATCCAAGCTTCCGGTCTTTACTTGTTAAACATAACACTTCTGTACGCAATAAGCCACTGCATGTTGAGTGAATATATTTCTTGCATATATCACACTGTATCTCACTTGTTGTTACATTAAGATTGCATTCTATGCATAAATGAGCCATTTTAGTTATTTTTTACGAAAAGATATTGAAATTCCATTAAAATATAAAGTATATTTAATAAAAAGAAGAATAAATAGTTCAATGTCCTGTGTTTTTATTATCACAACTTTTTGTTTCACAAATATTTTATTGGAAATTTTAACGCCGTTTCACTATAAAACACTTATATTATTCTCTAATCAAGTTAGAACTTTATAAAAACATTTATAATTAAATTCCTCACTTTATTAAACCCGCACACAATTAATTTGGTTAAAAACAAATCAGTTTATACCACTTAAATTGCAATTTAAAGTAGGAGCGAAATAATATATGTCTCTACAATTGAATACAGTTTAATATCCTATCAAAAGCTTTGGAAACGTCTAGAACTACTGCAAGATTTTCTCTATGTTTGTCTAAAGTAGAATTCTATTTGTGACTAAGTCAGAAGATTTGTTGTCGAACGTTTTGATCTAAATTCATATTGAGTATCTGAGATAAAGTTATTTTGTTCTAAAAACTTGAAAATGTGAAAGTTAATATATTTTTCAAAAAAATTTGACAGATTGGACAATAATGCAATTTGTCTATAATTTAAAGAATCAGACTTGTCTTCTTCGTCAGAATGGGAGCTAATATGTTTTACAAATAATATATGGAATTTCATCTATACCTGCTTTTCTGGTATTTAATTTAAGAAGATATTTTTTGACAACTTCTTGCCTAAAATTAATTGGATTAATTATTTAATCACTAGCCGGCATTGTAGGTACAGCAATAGGAGGGTTTATAATATTAGAGTTAGATGCTAATTGGTTTGCAAAAATATCTGCCTTTTTTTTTGAATTAGTAACTAGATTGTTTTGATCATTTTGAAGAAGATATTGAAGATTTTGAACTGAAAAAAGGAGAGAGAGATAGAACCAGCAAACAGTGTGTATTTATTTTGCGTGTTTAAAAAGTGATTATAATAAATAAACTTTAGGTTGAAAGAGGTGCGGTGTGTGGGGAAAAGTGCAGTATAGCCGCGGAATGATTGGTGTGTGAAAAACGAACAGTTATATTGAAATTATATATTGTGCACATTAACCTAACAAGTCTAACACGAGGACAATAATAAACTAAAACAATAGTGAAAAAGAGACGAACGTAAGAGCTACCAAATAGACAGTACTCTGTGGTGTAGCGGGCAGTGCGCGGGAACTCAACAACCGGCAAGTCGCGTCGTAGGTTCGAGCCCCGAGAACAATTAAACTTTTTTTTTTTTTGTGTTTTTAAATTTAAAAACTGTAAATTAATTTAATTAGCTGGTTTAAGTAGTTCATTTAATTCAACTAAATTAAATGGACAGAGAAGGAAAAAGAAATAGAGATAGTGCTGAAAAACCGGAAATATTTCAAAGAAGCAAGAAAGTTCTCAGGTCACCGGAGCAAAGAAAAATAGAAGTGATAAGAAAAGTAAGCACTAACGAGCCAGAAAAACATTGTCCCGGAGAAGATAAGGAAATGGAGGAAATAAAAGAAATGATGCAACAGATGATAGTGGAAATGAGAAAAAACACAGAAGAAATAAAAATGGAAATGAGAAATATGAAGGAAGAAATGATAAAAAAAAGAAGAAAAGTGGGAAGTAGAGAAAAAAGTACTAAAGAGTAAAATAAAAGCAATTGAAGACAAGCTGGAACGAAAAGAAAGAGAAGAGAGAAGAAACAAGTTTGTAGTAAGGGGAGTAGAGGTACAGGCAGGAAAAGAAAAAGAAACAATCGAAAAAATTATACAAAAAAACTTAAAAATAGACACGGAAATAATTTCTGCCTACTCTGTGAGAAATGAAGAAAAACAAACAATAATAGCAGAAACAGAATCATGGGTACAGAAACAGTATATTATGAAGAACAAAAACAAACTGAGAGGCACAAACATATACATTGAAAATGACTTGACTTTGGAAGAAAGACGAGTTCAGAAAGAATTAAGAGATATAGCAAGGGACGAAAAATCAAAGGGCAAAAGAGTATGGGTACGGTACAGAAAATTGGAAATAGATGGAGAAATATACAATTGGAGTGATCAAGATCAAGGAGTTTCAAAAGAGAGCGAACGCAAATCAAAAAAGTAATTTGTAGCATCAACACAAAAAAAGTAGACAACGCATGCAAGGACCAAGGACATGACTTAGATACAGGAAATAAAAAAAAAACAAAAAATAGTAAAAAATAAAGACAGTGCAAAAAAACAAACAAGCCGAATTTTGTTTTGGAACGTAGCTGGGATAGACAACAAAGATCACGAGTTCTGGGAGTACATAAAAACTTTTGACATAATTGGAATGGTAGAGACGTGGATAGATGACAAGAAATGGGAAAAGTTAAAGTTCAACATGCCAGCCGAATACTTCTGGAAATGCCAACCAGCTATAAAAGAGAAAAAAAAGGAAGAGCCAAAGGAGGCATAATTACCGGCATAAAAAAAAATAAGTCAAGAAGAAGATGACGTTATTGAAATGGAGGGAATACAAGAACGAAACTTTTTGAGGGGAGGAGAAAAATATAAAGCAATAACAGTATATAGTAGAGGCATGAAAAACACGAGACAAAAGTTAGATACGCTAATACCAGAAACTGAAGAAAGAAAATTGATTATAGGAGGGGACTTCAACGCAAGAATTGGAAAGAAGGGAGAAAAAATCAAACACGAAGACTCAAGAAACAGAGAATCAAAAGATACCACAGAAAATAGAGAAGGAAAAGAAATGATAGAAATGATAGAAGAAAGAGGTTGGGACATTTTAAATGGAAACATCACAGGAGATAAAGAGGGAGAATTTACTTATATAGGGACAAACGGGCAATCAGTAATAGACTACGTAGTTGTAAATGAGGAGGCGTGGGAAGAGATAGACAATCTTAAAGTAGGAATAAGAGTTGAATCAGACCACCAGCCATTAGAACTTAACTTAACTGGGGAAACTGTAAGAAGGCAGGAAAATGAAGAAAAAAGTGAAGAAAGGATAACATGGACGGAAGAAAGTGTGATAAAGTACAAAAAAAATCTGAGGAAAATTAGAGAAAACGGAAGAAATGTCGAAGATATAATGAGGGAATTAGAGGAAACAATTGGAGATGCGGTAGTAAAAAAACCATATAGAAGAAAAGAAGAAAAAATAAAAAAGAGCAAATGGTGGAACAGCGAATGTACTAAGAAAAAACAAGAAGCCAGAATGATGTTAAGACACTGGAGAAACAACAAAAGCACAAAAGAAGAATATATGAAAAAACAAAAGGCTTACAAAAATCAATTAAAAAAAGCTAAAAGTGAATTTATAAAAAAAGATGAAATGGAAATTTAAAAAATAAAGACAGAAGCAGAAGCATGGAAATACATAAACAAAGAAAGAAGAAGAAAACAGGGAGATATTGAGGAAATACCAATGGAAGCGTGGAAGAAACATTTTTCAAGTTTGTTTGGAGGAGAAAAGAAAAAAGAAAATAAACTAGAGAGACAAGAGCCAATCCACCAAGCGGAAGAAATTTCAAAGGAGACAATATGGGAGAAGATAAAAAAACTAAGGAAAAAGAAAGCGCCAGGTATGGATGGGATACAGAATGAAGCGTGGATGTATGGTACGGAAGAACTGATTGAGAGATTGAGTGAGTTGATAAACAGAGTATGGAAGGGAGAAGGGTTTCCGAGTCAATGGAGAGAAGGTCTTGTATGCCCTATACACAAAAGTGGATCTAAAAAGCTAGTAAATAACTACAGGGGAATAACACTACTGGGTACGGCATACAAGATCTACGCGATGATATTAGAAGAAAAGTTGAATGAGGAACTAAGTATGAATGAGATAATTCCAGATGGGCAAGCCGGCTTTAGGAAGGGAAGAGGTACCATGGATAACGTATATATTTTACATCATATTGTGGAAAAGGAAATAGCAGAGAAAGGGGGGAAAGTACATGCGTTATTCCTGGATCTAAAGGCGGCATTTGATAGTGTGGATAGAGAGAAACTGTGGAAGTGTATGAGAGAGAAAGGAATTAGCGAGCACCTGGTAAGAAGAATGGAAGACGTGTATGAGGAGACAGCAAGTAGGGTATGTGTTAACGGAAAAATGAGTGAAAGATTTTGGACAACAAAAGGAGTAAGACAGGGTTGTCCATTGAGTCCTACTTTATTTGCAATCTACATAGCAGATGTAGAAAAAAAATTGAGGTTGGCTCAAGCAGGAGGGGTAATAGTTGGTAGAGAAAAAGTGTGGTCGCTAGCATATGCAGACGACATGGTAATTCTAGCAAAAGAAGAGAAGGAAATGAAAGAGATGATGAAAAGCTTAGAAAAATATTTTAGAAAAAAATGTTTAGAAGTTAATGTAGAAAAAACAAAAATTATGGTGTTCAGAAAGGGGGGTGGGAGAAAAAAGGTGGAGGACTGGAAATGGAATGGGCAAGGTATTACGGAAGTAAAATCTTTTAAATATTTGGGATATGTATGACTGAGAGCGAGCACATTAAAGAAATGGCTCGAAAAGCAAATAAAGTAGTGGGACAAGTTTGGGGAATAAGTGAAAGAAAATTTGAATGTATGAGAATAAAAGGGCTTATGTTTGATAGTTTAGTTAGGAGTATGATATTATATGGGTCAGAAATAGGGGGATGGAAGGAACAAGAAAAATTAGAAGCAATACATGTAAAATATTGGAGATGGGTGTTAGGTTTAAATAGAGAAACTCCAGCATATATTGTGCTGGAGGAAGTCAAAAAAGATAAGTTAAGAGTAGAAGCAGGAAAAAGAGCAATGAAGTATGAAGAAAGAATGAGACAGAGACACGAATGCAAAATATTACAAGAATGCATGAAAGAGAAAATGAGAGCAAGGAATGAAAAGCTAGGGGAGATCAGGGAAAATTATTACAATAGAAATGGATATGCGAGCCAAGAAATTGAAAGAATGAGAGAATCTGGGAGAGAGACATGGTACGAAATTATGGAAAGAGATAGAGATATACAAAGGCAAGAAAGGAGAATGCGAGTGAAAGAGTCTAGGTACAACGCAAATTATGAACATGTTATAGAAAGTGAATTGCCAATGTACTTAGAGAGCGATAGATATAGTAAAGATGACAAAATGATGATTGCAAGATTCAGATGTGGTAATGAAGAGCAAGTGACAAGATTTTGGATGGAAGAGGATTTGAAAATGTGCAGAATGTGCGGAGAGACTAAGGAAACTATAGAACATATGTTGAAATAGTGTAACGAAATGAGAGAAGAACAGATGGGAAAAAATGAGATATTGAAAGGGGACGGAAGAGGGGTAGAATGGATGAGGGCAGTTAAAAAACGAAGAAAAGAAATATACGAACAGAGAAGCAAATTTTCTTAATTGTGTTAATTTTATAAGGATTAAGTTTTATTATTTTGGAAAGTTGTAATTGTATTTGTAAATGTAATTTTCAAGGTCGAAAGGCAAGAAATAAACGTATTATTATTATTACTACCTTGCAATGAATTTATGATTTTAAAAGACATTTTTGTTGAAGAAAGCTGGAAATTTTATACAAAAATAAAATACTCTGTGAAGAGTACTGAACATACCGGCCGTCTTGAAAGTTGCTTATTTCTTAGTTTTGATGAGTACCGGACAGAGTCTCGTAATTGCACTGATGCAATTCTAGGGACACTATCCACTCCTGGGAATGTTTCTACAATTTGGCCCAACTTTCATTGGAACGAGGGTGTGTTATTGTTGCGTATGAGTACCATCTTTTTTTGGTTACATGGACTTGGTTTTGGAGTGCTTGTTATAACATTCTCGATAAGGAAATGTATTGGTGTGAAAAATTGTGTAAATCATGTGGATCCTCGGACATTGATCTTAATGGGCGACAGTTTAAAATTGCTTTGATTTAGCATACTAGGGTGTTTATTTCTGCATACGTGAGATTTGCATTACAGGCTACTCTTTTTAAAATATTGCTTAAAACTCTTTACTGATGCTTTTTGTTATACAGTTTTAGTCAAAAATGCCCGCTGTAATGCACAAGGGGATTTTTTTATTTAGCTATAGATAGAGATAATAATCACAGGGAGAGACATAGGAACTGTAATGTAGAAGTTGTAATTTCTTAAAGCCGTATTGAATACTTCTTGAACAATTTGTGCTTAATGCATCCTGCAGTTGTCTTACTGAAATAGATTTTTGTAAGCATAATTGTGAAGTTTTTTTGTGTGTTTTTATTTTCTTAATTGTCTTAGTACACATTCTTTGTATTGGTAGTTTCTTTTGACATATATATTCAATTTAAAGAATTTTCTGTAGCGTCCTAGAGAACAGTGGCCATTACTTTTTACGCAGAAAATTGCATCTTTGTTTTCATGAGTGGTAAAGAACCTATTGCATGAACTCTTGTTCTGCGGGAGAATTTCAGTGGTGTACTCTGTCTCATCCTCAGTTACAATTTTGTAGAAGAAACCCTCTTTAAACAAGTTGTAAGACTTTTGGGGCGATGTAAAATAGCTTAAAACGCACATTAAAAAAAAGGTTTTTATTTTGGGATAAAACAGTCAAATTTTTCGTGCTTATTTTCAAATTATTATGAAGATTTTTAAAACTTTTTTTTGATATTTTTATTGTTCTAGCAATAACTGAAATTTTTACTCAGCGGTCAATCAGCACCAAATTTTCAACTTTGTTGATTATTTTGTTATTTTGTGATTTTAGAGGTCTTCCACATTTTGGGTCATTAATGAAATCTCTGCTTTACTTGACTGTTTTGCACCAATATTTGACTGTTTGTACCAATATTTAACTTAAAACTGGATGGGATATTTTTGTCATGCACTGCCAATATTAGTCACTCATGAATATTTTTTGGGCTACAGCGTATAGGATATTGTTTTCATAGATAGGTCTTTTTCTTGTCGTCCTTTTCCTATCGGAGGTTGGACACCATTATAACAATTTTGATCTTGTTTGCTGCAGCCTTGAACAACTCAACACTGCTGCAGTTAAACCAATCACGCAAGTTTTTTAGCCAAGAGACTCGACGCCTACAAATACTGCGCTTTCCCTCGAACTTTTCCTGCATAATGAGCCTCAAAATTTCAGACCTGGAGCATCTCATGACGTGACCTAAATATTTAAGTTTTTTTTTTCAGAGATGGCACAACTTTGCAATCTTTTTTTTATCTTGCAAAGGACTTTGATGTTGGTAATTCTATGTCCACATCTCAAAAGCCTCCAGTTTTTTAGAACTAGTTGTTTTAGAGTCTAGGCTTCAGCTCCGTTCAGCAGGGTTGGAAGGACGTAGCAGCGCAGCCTGCACTCTTGTTCTGAGTTTTATACTGGCATCTCTCTAACACAAAACTTCCTCATCTTTATGAAAGCCGTTTTTGCTATCTCCACTCTTTTCCTAATCTCACTTGCTTGGTCACCCGTTTTACGAAGCACAGTTTCTAGATACTTATACGAATCAACACTTTCTATTACAGTGTCACTAATTTTCAGTTGAACCTGTTGGATGTGTGTTTTTGAAATTATCATATATTTAGTTTTTGTTAGGTTTATCTGTAGTCCGTACTCATTACATTTATTGTTCACTATTCCATTATGAACTGAAGTTCTGTTATACTACTTGCCAATAACACTGTATCATTTGCATTTTTGATGTTGTTTAGTACTTCTCCATTTATGATTATACCCATAAATTTTCCAGACAAGGCTTCAATAAATATGGTTTCACTATATATGTTAAACAGGAGCGGAGACAGTATACCAGCTCATTCTCGACCCGTATACTTACAGATTGAGCCCAGTATAAATTGGTGATTATTCTGACATCCTTCTTGTCCAAGTTCTTTTTAAGTATCAGTTGTTGAAATATATTGTGCTTAACCCTATCATAAGCCTTTTGAAAGTCAATAAATCATACAAATAGATCTTGGTTTATGTCTAAACAGCGTTGAAAAAGAACAGTAACTCCAAAAAAAGCCTCCCTCGTTTCTAAGTCTTCTCTGAACAAAACTGTGTGTTACTTATGTTTTCTTTTCGTTTTCTATATATTCTCTTATGTATAATCTTTACGAAAAGCTTCAGTATATGATTCATAAGTGCGATAGTTCTATAATCTGTTTCTCTAGCATTTGTTTTTTTGGGAAAATGTCGATACGAGCCATTGTCGTGGTATAATGCCTGTGTTATATATTGTGTTAAACAAACACACTGTAGACAGTTCTTGGACGTAAGATTTTTATTTTTCTATTTTTTTTCTTCTATCAGTATGCGGTCGTCTGTACTCTTAATTATCTGGTTATTTGTTAAGGTTTTCTTAACTCATGCCAATTCTTTAATTCTTTTGTGCATATGAAATTGATTGTAATTACTTTCGTGCGTCTCGATCTCTTTACATTGTTCAGAGATTAATTTTGATTTAGCTATTTTTCTTTTTTTCTTATTGTTTAATGTAATTTTTTATATAGATTTTTATTTCTGTTTTTATAAGTTTGACGTTTCTCCATGAGATCTAATATTTTCTCAGTCATCCATCTTCTTGTATTCAAGTTTTTCTTAGTAACCTCTATCAAAGCAGCCTGCACTCTATTCCATCTATTATGCACATTCTGATGCAGTTCATTATGATTAATTGCCGCGGTTACTTTTTTTTATCTGGTCCGTCACAACTTCCCGTATTTTTTGTCGTTTAGGAGTTGAAAATCTGCATTTATTTTGTTTTTTTATGATTCTCTTTAGCTTTATCTGTATATTTGCTATTACAGAATTATGTTCCGAGTGAGTATCAGCTCCTGGGTATGTTTTAACTGATTATACGGCATTTTTGTATCTATTTTTAATGAGCACAAATTGTATTAAAATGACTCTATCTGAATAAGGAACAAAACTTATCATTGATTGTTTAAAACCGTCTCTCCCGGAGATCCGATTGGGAGACGTTTTACTCCGGATGATTGTTTTATTTTAAATCTTGTCATGATGATGGTTCTAGAGATGGATTTTTAATGCAGTAGTTTTTTGCTTGCTTTGCTTTCTGCATTCTTACGCTTTTAGAGCCGGTTTTTTGTTTAGCTTATGGGCAAAAGAGTGTTCTAACAATTATTAGCTCATCCACCCTAAGCTGTTGGCTAGCTAACTTATCTCGGCAGCGTTTTGGCATAGGTAGAAAACATTAAAAAAAACTTGTATTTGACAGCTGAAATGGCACTGGTAGTCTAACTATAGCTGGATGTACTTTAGAATCTAACGTCCATGACCGTTTGTCATTAAAATTAAACCTTTGTATTTTCTATTGCTGAGTTTACTATTGAATAGTATTTGTCACTGTTGTTTTTTGTTTTATGTTATTTGACTAAGCACACTTTACACTCTTGTAGACTTTGTACGATTTGTATATTATTTCGACAACGTTTTTTGGTCAAATTAAATGCTTGTTTTATTCATTCTGCCATATACAAGGTGTAGATTAATTGGGGGACAAACGCCAGGTAACTTTGTAGACCGTGCCAAAAAAAAAACAAAAATCTTAATTCTAAAATGCTGAGAAATTCTTTGTTTGGCCTCACGAGATTCTTACAATTTTGAATATATTATATTAATGCGCTTAATATGTGCTACACATTTTTTTTTCAAAATTCTAATTTAAAGATGAGTGTTTAAGAGCGCACCAATTTAATGAAGCTGGTCCACATAAAACTGTTTAAAAATTATATTTACAAATGAACGCATAGTTTTGTTTACAGCGCTTTAACATAGTATATTAAAAACTAAAAAGAATACTGGGGGAGGGGAATCATTATTAAGTTGACCCCACTTTAGCCCACCTTAAACTGTTCGAAAATAATAACTTTTTTGTACATCGCATCTTGATCGCATTAATATTGTATTTTCAAATTTTTATTTTTGTTGGTCGCCGGCTAATCTATTAGTTGATCCCCCCCCCCCCCCAAAAAAAAAACTGTAAAACTGTTTAAAAATTATATTTAGAGATGGGCGCATTTTTATTGCAGCGCATTATGAGTGCATTAGTTTGGTATTTACAAATTTATAACTTTTTTAGGGGGGGGTTCAATGTTTATGTGTGAACCTTGGACAGCTGTAAAGTACTTCAATGTATTTTGTTATACACACTCCAGGACTTACTCGATCTATGTTTAAATAATCTTGAGATTTGTGAAGTA
This sequence comes from Tachinus rufipes, assembly GCA_963932245.1. Taxonomy (NCBI): domain Eukaryota; kingdom Metazoa; phylum Arthropoda; class Insecta; order Coleoptera; family Staphylinidae; genus Tachinus; species Tachinus rufipes. Next base: position 93,915,922 of record OZ010743.1, read on the forward strand.
CCTCAATGGTCTTAATACTAAATACTTTTAACAATAGATTAAGTTAAATTGTTATACTCTCACCGCTACTGTTCAAAATCACATATAAAACTGTTTGTATATTAACGACATTATTTAACTCAACTGAATGTAATCATAATTTTGCTGACTTGGTAGAAACCATACTCTATATTAATTACCACATATTTTAAAATTTTATATTTGTCATTTTTTTAGTAGTGATGGTGCATGGTGATTATTAACTGAATTCAAATAGATTATTAAAAGATTTTTGTGTGAACAAACCATTTGAATTATTTGGTCGGTTAACCGTCGCAACAGGTCAAACAATAATATCAAAAATTAGAATAATAATGCGATTATTTAAATAATCGAGTTTTCAGCACGCAAAAATTGAATTAATCAATTAAAGTCATTAGTAATTTCAACAAATTTTTACCTAAAATAGCTGTACTAAGTTTACGCAATGCGCTTAATGACCTATTATAATTCATGTGTTTTTGGTAATTAAAAATATTTTCCAATTTTGTAATAGCAGTTTTCTGTGCAATTAATCAAAATTATAGGTACATAACCCTTTTTAGAAACACCTTAAAATAAACGCCTCGACTGGTATGTAGTAAAATTAATGTCTAATTGCCCTGCTACCTATTACTGAAAACGCAATATAAAGTATTATCCATTCTTTTGAGGAATTATGTCAGTAGGGGTGTTTTATATTGCGTTTTATAACTAGCGCCATTAGATATATTATGGAACGGTTATAAGAGCAATCCTTACCCAGAAAACACACTGCTAATTTAATTACGGCCACCATAATTCATACATAGATGTGGGGGATGCGTGACTCGGTGTTGCGTAAACAACTGAAGGGAGCGCCTATGGTGATGGGTGACGCCTTTCTTCACGAAAAATAGTGATCAGATACACCCCCGCAAGGCCCCCGGGCTGATGGAGCCAGCACTAAAATCCTTAATTAACGCGCTTGCATGTATTTTACACATTAAATTCCTCGCCTCATGTTTCTAGGTGAAATTGATTTTGGGTATTTTCGTAGATGTGTGTTGTTCCGACTGTATATTTTTGGGAGTGTTAGATTTGTAAATAATTGATATGTTTACACGTTCTATGCCGTGCTAACACAGTAATAGGTACTCTAACCTTGGCTATAGATCAAATTTGCCGCATTGTATTTTTTGTTAATATCTATAAATGTATTATTAGATGTGTATCGACCAGAGGGGTCGAAACCCTTTTATAATCGAATAGAATATTTATTTCTATTGATGAAACTAAGATAGCGCATTTCTTTACTTTAATCCTATTGATTATTTTATTATTCTTTTACTTTAAATCATTTTATGTGATTTATATATTGTGAGGTCGAAAGCTGTTGACCGGGATTAACGTGTTGCGAGGACCCATGAAATTCTTTTATTGTCGTACAAGGATGGATCGGTAATTTTTTTCCATCATTCACCGAGTGAAAAAAATACTCATGTCAACTAGTGCATGCATGCATTAACAGGTTGCGCAGGTGTTCGGCTTGCATTTAGTAGTTCGGGGACGTGTATAATTAATAATGGCTGACGTTGCTCACGTATACCAGTAATCTGGCCAGATATCGCTTAATCCCGCAATGATGGATGATTAGAGCCAGCATAAATCCGCATTTGCACACGGTTTCGATTCCTAAATGCTATATTAAGCGCAGTTTATGGGTAATACGAGCTCTGCCACCGTGCAGTATACCGTAAACCGAGTTTATGACGGTAAATTTTAGGATTTGATCGCTTGGTTGACTGACGCGACCGCTGCCTGAATACTGATCAAGTGTCTGTGACCGCGACTGCCCACTTTGCTACTCATTTACCGGCCTTTTTTCGTTTTATTTATGATGCCATATAAAATAAATACATCACAAACACACTTCCAGGTTTAACAATCCCAAAAAATCTATTAAACATCACATACAGTTAAGCCACTTGTGAATTACAAGCGTGACATTTTCTCATTTAATAACTTCCAAACTGATATAAACCACCATTAAAAGCAGGAAGCATATACAAATATGTGTGTAGGCACTTACAATGTCCATCTTAGTACATAGATTGCGACTAATAAACTAGCAAATTCTCGCTACCTCCCATGTATGATCATTTATTTTTTAATTAATTTTGCTTTTATTTTAAAGAAAACAAACGAATATGTGAAGATATGTCAAATGAAAGAGGGCAATTTAAATTGAGTCAGTCGTATAAGAATGAATCAGAAAGATACTAAAGTTATATACATTTATTTATTACTAAAATAGGTTTTTTTTAATATTTTTTATACATTGTTATCAAAATCTATCTTATTACAATAAATAACCTTTATTTACAATATTTATTTAGGTATTGGGTGAAGTTTTTCTGCCTAAGATTAAATGTTGTGATGAGTTTTGGATAAAAAATTAGTTTGTCTTGTGCATTGTCTCTTTTGCGTGAACATAAGAACACAATACTTTGGACTTTGGAATCTCCAAATTTTCTAGATGGTGGTGTCGGTAATTAATCTGTACGTAAAAGTTTTCTTTTTTAACGTTGGTATAATAATTGGTCATTATTTTTATGTAAATGAAACCAACTCTTGGTTATGTTCTCCAAGTCGGTGCTTCGATTGTCAATCTTATAAACAGCTGATAGATGGCAGCATTACTAAGTATACCGTAAGCGGTAGATCTTTTCTCATTTAACTGTATCAACTTTGAAGTCTAAACTATTGCATTTTTTCTGAATAAATTATGGGCAATTTTATTTCAAACGGGCCAGAGCAGGGGGGGGGGGTGCATTGAGAAACTTGCTTATGTGTTTTTTTTTAGTTTTTATAATTTATTAGTAGTCTTTTGATCGGTATATGAGGGTATGAAACTTAAAAAAAAATATTCTACGATTTTTTTGTCGTTTTTTAATTTAATCGCATTTTTTATTTAAAAATAAAATATTTAGCTAAAAAAAAAAAATTTACTAGTGAAATCAATCAGAAATCTTCCGTAGAATTCAAATCTGGCTCCATTTTAAGTCTACACGCTGTCTATAAGTTGCGAATGCCATAAAACCATGTTTTTGTTATCAGTGGGCTGAGCAAAAAAGAGCATTTTTTTAATTTTTTTTAACTGTTAAAGTTGACGTATTTTGATGTAAATTAATTGGAAAATATAAATTTGTTTTGTGTGTTTGGGTTTTAAGGGTCTAAAACTTAAAAAATGTGCCTCCTCTCCTTGTTTTGGTCCGTTTGAAATGTTGCCCTTCTATTAATTTGTTTTTTTTTTTGTTTTATTTAATATAATGGCAAAAAGTTTGAGAAACAGTACAATGATGTGGTAGTTAACATTCTTGACAATACCAAAGAAAAATGGAGTCAAAGAGTGAACAGAACAAAAAATTATTGCCCTGATGGGTCACACTCTGGAGATCTTCCTAAAAATAATACACAATCGCATCTTCAAAAAACTGAAAGAAGACACCAGCAATATGCAGATGGGTTTTAGGAGAAGCATGGGAACTAGGCACTATTTGGAATAAACGTATAATAATAATAATAACAACATTTATAAATAAATATTTATAAATCCTTATTTTAAAAAAACATTTTTACTAAATATCTATTTTTAACTGCGTCTTTGCCTAACCACTGAATATACCTGCATTTTTTTTTTGTTGACAAAGTGAGGTGTTGGCCTTAACAAGTGGTCTTTAAGATTGACTCAGGCTCGTTTCACACGTATACGGTTTCCATTCGGTTCGGTTCGTTTTTGGTTTGTTTTCGATTCGTTTTTGGTTCGTTTTCGGGTCATTTTTGGTTTCTATTCGGTACTTATAGAAACAGTATAGCAACAAATACTCCCTTGTAAAGTGATGAGAGGGTGCTCCCAATAAATTTTTCCTTTGTTTTTTTAATTTTTCGATAAAGAAACAACACGGCAAGAACTTGACTTCTCTTCAATATAATTACTACGAGCCTGTGTACAAAAAAAACTTAAAACCTGATACGAACCGTGTATGTGTAAAAAAGTTTTATTCGTTTTAGGTTGCAACCGAAAACAAACCGAACCGAATGGAAACCGTATACGTGTGAAACGAGCCTTACGCATGGGAATAACTTCCAGGTTTTTTTTCTGCGTAAATTCTGTTGTTATAATGTCCTTGTCAAACTAGTCTAGATTTGGCAGTAGTTTAAGGTGGGCTGGTTATTGCCTTGCGGATTTTTACACAGAATCTGCGACACGCATGCTGTCTTCGTCTTTTCTCTCTTTTTACTCTCCCTCTGAATATTTTATTCAGTTCTATTAGTTGTATTCCTTTTGGCAGTCCTTAATTTGTTAATTTTGCTTCCAGTGATATCTTTGTATCTCTATCTATGGTTACTTCTTTGTGTCCTTTTGTTTCCAGGTTTATTCTGACCATCTCAAAAGATGCGTTATCCGTCAACTTCGACTTAGCGTATGTACCATTTGGTATTTGCATTGTTATTTCTGTTATTGTGCTTTCTTTTAACATTTCTTTTTTTCCTTTTATTTATCTCTGCAATTTTGTTTGGTATTGTAGTCTTTGTAAATGTTCTTTTGTTTTCTTTTATTTTTTGGTATGCATAATTGTTCTGTCCTTCTTTCTTTCTTTCTTTATTTTTGATTTTTTTCTTTGTTGTTTTGTTTCCGTTTAGCTTTTTTTGTTTTTTTGTTTTTTTTCTTCTATAGCGTTTAAGTGGAGTGTTTGTTTTCATTGTTTGTTTTTTTCTATATTTTTTCATTGTCGAATTTTCTTAGTACTTTTGTTGCAAAGTTTCTTATTGCCTTTCATTTATTTTCATCTCTTAGGCATTTCTTAATTATTGTAGTTTTATCCACTTTGCTCTTCAGTATATTTTCTAGATATTTTTTATTCTTCTTCCACGTTTTGCATTCTCTTAGAGTGTGTTCTGCATTATTGTGTGTTTTTTTCTAACAGAATATACATCTTTTGTCTTTCTTGATTTTTTTATTTTTTGCAAAAACTTTGCAAAGACTCCTTGTTCGGTTAGTATTTGTGTTGTATAATAGCACGTTTTAGGTTAGTATTTCTACTTATTCTTTTATCTTTGGGATTAGTTTTCTTGTCTATTTCCCCTTTTATCCTCAATTCAATCGCCTTCTCTCTTGCTTTTACCTTTGTTTAATTTTTACTGGTTCTTTCTTTTATTATTTTTTTTCCATTATTATATCCGCGGGAGGTGTTGTAAGCCCTGCTGCTTCTTAACGAGCTGACTCTTGTAGCTCTTCTTATTTTATTCTTGTTTTTTTGTTTTCATGTTTTTGCGGTGTAAACAATTTGGTTCTTGCTGCTGTTGTTATTAGCCTTCTGGTTTCTTCTCCTAGACCTCCTATGGTTATCACTTGATTTTCTGTATCTTACCTGTTTTTCTATTAGTTTTCTTAGTCAATAGCCATTCAGCTTTTGTTTTTTGTTTTGTTAATTTTATGTCTATTGCCAGCTTTTAATCTTTTTTTTTTCCGGCAACCTCATTTGAAGTAACTTATTATAAACAAGGTTCTATAGTTTTGGTCCTAGTGCTTAGCCTTGGGATACCCCTCTGGTAAGTTGGAATTTTTTTTTCTTGCTCACTAGGTTTCTACCTTGTAAGTAGCTCCATATGATCTTGATAGTTTTTTAGTTTTGTTTTTTTGTACCGTTTCTATACTGTTAAACGCGTTCTATGTTCCGTACAATGACTTTTTCTATTATTTTAGCTATTGGCCTGTATAACGTTGCTTTTTCTACTTCTTTCTTCTTCTCAATCAGTACCCAGGGTGACCTCTTTTCAACATTCTGGGAAAGTTTCTTCTTCCAAGCATCTGTTGATTATTTGAGTTATTTTTAGAGCGGCTTTAACAATTTCTGTTGTTATTTTGTCCGGACCTGGTGCTTTGTTGTTAGGCAATTTTTTTTAACTGTTATCATAACTGTTTCTTCTTCTTCTTCTGATTTTTTTACTGGTACTCTTTTGGGGAACAATTTTTTAATTATGACTTATTCTCTTTTGTCTTCTTTTGGTTTTCTTCTAATTTGATTATCACTATTTTGTACGGTTTTCCTTAAGGATTACCGTTTACAGACTCTATCATCTCTTTTCAGCATCTTCTTTTGCTATCTGTAATTGTTTTTATTAAGACTTTTCTGTTGGTTTTTGTTTGTCTTTTGACTTTCCTCCTTGTTTGTATTGTTTTTTTTTCTGCATTTTTTTTCTTTGTACTACCAGTGTGGTCCTTTTAGCCCCATTTTCTGTACCTGGGAATTGCTTTATTTGCCGCTTTTTTCAGCTTTTTTGAGTATCTTTTGCATCTCTTCCCTATCTTTTTATTTTCTATGACTTTTTCTGTTTTCATGGTTTTTTTATATCTTCTCTTTGTCCATTCTTTTACGTTATTTTTCATGTGTACTTCCGTTTACATTTCTTCTTTGTATTTTATTGTATATTTTTGTGTAAACTCAGTTCTTCTTCTAGTATAACGGTTCATTGATCCACTATAATTGTCATTTTCCATGTTGCTATGGTAATGTCAATATGTGATTTTGAGCTTCCTCTTACAAACGTCGGTTTGTCTCCTTTTGTTGCAAATGGTAAGGTTTAACTCCGCTATTATCTTCTCAAGATTTTTTATCTTAAATCCTTCTCATCTCGGTGATTTTATTCTTACGAATACATTACTAGTTTTGGCTCTACTAGATCCTTCTACGGATGTAAAAAGTTATATGAGTTTATGAATTATTGCCTAGTAGAGGTCACACCATCAATTATATTATATCTGTTACAATGACCTCCAAACAACCTTTGATAGAATCCAACACTCAACGTTTTTAAAGATACTAAAGAATAAAATATATTGACAGCAGATATATAAGAACCTCTACTAGCATCAAACAGGAAAGGTCAAAGTCGGAAAAGATCTGAGTAAAGAAGTTGAGATAAGTTTGGGAGATGTCAGCCAAGAGTGCGTACTGTCAGTTTTGCTATTGAATGTGTACATTGAAAGTATCTTTGAAGAAGCATTGTCAAAGAAAACGAGAGGTATCAACATAAACGGCAAAACAATCAACAACGTACGTTACACAGACGATGCTAACATTATATCTCCAGCACCTACTTGAGTCAGTAAACACTAACTGCTAAAGATATGGCTTAGATATAAACATATAGAAAACCAAGGTCCTAGCTACCACAAGAGAACCAAATTAGAACAAACCACCAATACTCATTAACAACTAAACTATAGAATGGTTACCCGCTCACAAACATCTAGAAACATGGATAATGGAAAACACGGAACACACAAAAGAGATTAAAAGTAAAATAGAAATAGTCCGCTGCGCTTTCACAAAAATGAAAAAAAATCTTTGTAACTGTATTATTAAAGTTGAGCTTATTATATGAAATTGAAGCCTGGACAACGAAGGCAGAAAACATAAAGAACCTGGAAGCATTTAAAATGTGGTGCTATGGAAGGATGCTCAGAGTCTTATGAACTGACATGGTTACCAATAAAACAGTAATGCACTGAATGGGCAAAACCAGAGAAGTTACTACCACTATAATAAAATACGATTATACTTTGATCACATTCTGAGAGGACAACAAAAGTTTGTCTGACTCGTACTATTTGTTTATTACTTCACTGGTTTTCCAGTTAAGGTTGAATTTTCCTAGAATATTCCTTTTTGTTTTCTGAATTTTTTACGTTCTCTCAAGAATTTTTGTTTAAAGTAAGTAAATAATGTTGGGTTTTTTGAGATCCGGTTTTGAGTTACTTCCCAGATGTTTTGGTGTAGACATTGTGTTGCACTGAACTGATTGGTGTTGAAGTTTTCAGATAGTGTCCAGAGGGTGTACTTTTGTTCTCTTTTACATCCACTAGAAGTGTTTGGTTAATAAAATCTAAAATTTGATTTCTTCCTGACTTGTCGTCTAAGCTGGACCATCTTTGAAGCGAATAAACCAATTTTTTGATTCCGGTTGAAGTTTTCATTCATTTCTTTTCCAAATATTGACCATGTTTTTATCTTTATTCTTGTATTATTCTCTTAGTTTCGTTTCTTTTTTCTGTTTATTTTTCGTAGTCTTATTTTTTTTAGTTTATAGGTATCTTTTCCAATTTTCTATTTTGTCCCTTAATTCCTTCTTGATTTTCTAACTTTTTAAATAACTAAACTGTGTGTTCAGTTGCTACATTATGCTGTACCACTTCAAAAAAGGGTAGAAAACTATTTAGTCATTTCGCGATCTCATAGATCCTTTGCCGAAAAGATCAAAAAACTTCTACGGAACGTTAAAATATCTAAAACAAAAGAAAGAACACAATAAGATAATAGAAAGATGGTGGCAATGCTTCCAAGAACAGAACACAAAGTAGAAAAAACAAAAGAAAAGATGAAGGAGTGCTACAGGACAAAAACCGCTAAAAATAGAAAAAAATTAAAAAGACGAAGTAAAAGAAGCTATTAAGAAATTAATGAACGGGAAAGCATCAGGAACAGATGAAATAACGCCGGAAATTATGAAATTCGTAAGAGAAAAGGGAATTGCACGAATAACACAGCCAATGTGGATTTAGAAGAGGAAGAAGAACACAAGATTTAATATTTATAATAAGACAGCTAAGTGAGAAGATAATACAAAAGAATAGAGTAATGCACGTATGGTTTGTTGACATTGAAAAAGCAGGATCAAGAGAAAGGATAAAGAACTAGAAGAGAGAGGAATTAAGAAAAAAATAATAAACGTTTCTTTAAATTTTAATATTATATTAGGTAACATTTTAAATATATGTTAATGAACCGAAGCAAATGTATATAGTCGGCTACAGATAGTTTTCTTGGTATAACACTGCATAAGCGCTGGACGGTTTTTTTGTTAATTTTTCTAATACACATTTTTATTATATTTATCAACTGTTCCGTAGAACTTGCTTTCCAGTTATATACTCTTGTTCTTTTTTTTCTTCTTCAACCTGTATCTATCTACTTATGGACATAGGCCTCCTTTAAACTCTGCCACACGGTCTTATCTTTAGCTTTCTGTTGCCACGAACAGCCGGCGACTTCTCAGATGTTGCCTTTCCACCTTTTTTGGGGTCTTCCCACACTTCTGCGTAACCCGTATTGTCTACTTTGCTGGGTTCTGCTTTGCAACATGGTTTGCTCAGCTCTACTTAAGGTTTGCGACTTGTGTGACATCTTTGACACCTGTTTGCTTGCGGATTTTGGTGTTTTGAATATGATTCCTTAGGCTTACACCTAACATAGCCTTTTCCATTGCCCTTTGGCAAGTTTGCAGTTTGTCTGCTGATCTGGCGGTAAGAGTAGTTGTTTTAAGACCATACGTAGTTACGATGAGGATGCACTTATTGTACACCTTTTTTTTAGTTTATATGGGATGCTCTCATTTTTTAGTATGTAACTTAGCTTACCGACTGATGCCCAACTTATCTTAATTATGCGTTTTATTTTGGCGCACTGGTTTTCTTTTCCAAGTGTGATCACATGACCCAGGTACACATACTCTGCTACATTTTCCACCACATTTTGTTCTATGAAGATGGGAATTTTAGAATCACTTATATATTGAGTTTTTTTGAGATTTATTTTGAGTCCGACTTCTTTGGAGTTATATACTAGAGAACTTAAATTTTCAAAGAAAAATTCTCTATTGGACGACATTGCAGCAGATTTGTAAGATTTTTGTTTATGGCACAAAAGGTATATATCTGTATATTGTTAGCTGTTAGAAATGTCAGTGTTTTTTTGGCATTATGAGTAGACGCTTTGTCGGGTCAAAAGATGTAATGACAGTCAGAATAATGTTTTTCAATTAATGGAAGCAACACATTCCTAAATGTTCTTTAAATACTTTTTGGTTAGTGACCAGACTAGTTGCTGTGAACTAAGGCTGAGAAATGTTTTTTTTTTTAATTATCACAATGTACAAATGTTTAAATTTTTGTACATCAGAACTTGTATTTGAATTGTTGTTTGTGTAAAATATGTTATTTTCAGGCATTTGCAAACGACTAAATGGGAAATAACTTTTGTTGTCCAAAATTAAACTTTTTTTTGATAATTTCTCAACATACACCGACACTGAGATCTGGAGATCTTTGCTTCTTCTTGTAAAAAAAAAGTTGGTATTAGCAACTTTTGTAAGTTTGTGAGAAATTCAAATTTCTTGTGGCTGTGCGCTGGCTAATTTTGTCTTTGGTTGTTAAATTGTCTTTTTAACCATTCTTTTTTATCTTATAAATTTTGGAAGCATTTTTGCTGCTACCAACGTACTATGAACTGTTGTTTTGTGTCATAGGCAACATTGGTTTATTGTTTTAATTTTTAAGTTTTTAAGCTAGGACAACTTTGTCAAAAAGTTGACGTATCACTTGTTAATGGGTGCTGGTTAGTAATCTGAAGTTTGCTTTCTTTAAAGAAGTTTTTTATGGTCGATGTGCTGAGGAGATTTTTAAGAATTCTTTCTTATAAGTACATTTTTGAAAACTGGGTACTGCTTGCTCATTCTTTAACTTATCAATCCTACCAAGAATATTGGGAGTAATTATGGTACCTCGTTGGGATTATTGCAATCTCTTTGAGGGTGTTCTTTTTTTGTTATTTTTTTTGTTTTTCTTAATCGGTAGCTTCTGTGACGTTGGCGTGATACCGGCAGTATTTTTTGACAGATACAATGGTTTCGGATAGCTAATAATGTTTGCGGTTACAAAAGTACAATTTAATTTAATTACAAAAGCTTTTTTCAAAACCAATTTTAAGTCGTATGAGGTTTTTATTTGTTCTAAGTATGGGTGTTTTGTAAATTAATATTAATTTTTTTTTTGCAAAGCTTGATTCAATGATACCTAGTAGGCAGCTCTGGAAGTTAGGATTTTGTGTGCATTTGTCGAATTATCCATTGGCATAAAGGGAAATGAATACAATTATTTATTGAGCAATGTTTGCTATACGCTTATACATGAAACATTGAAACGAAGTGACAATTAATTGGTGTTGATAACCAGTTTGTCGAAATCTATGCCGTTTTGATGTATTTGGTTTCAAATGTTTATTTGGTATATTCGGTATTCTTTTAGTGGGAAATATTTGATGGAATCTTCGAACAGCAGCCGCGCTATTTTTATGTACCTTTCTTAAATGAAACAGACAGTTTTTCCATAACAATACAAATTGAGGAGTCTTCAAAGTAAAACTCAACAACGAGCATGAACTAGTAAAGCAACAGGTTACTTACTTACACGACAGTGTTTAATACTAATCGACAGATTCAATGACAGATGTTTAATCAGCTGTTAAACAAACAAACGATATGCAACTGTTATGTACGGCAATTTGATTAACTTTGAATTTTTAAATAGTTATCTTTAACCTTCAATATCTTGGTAATTATTATATTAGGTAATTTGAATGAACTTTTTTGTTTATTTTGTGCTGGAGATCAAATCTCTAAAAAATGCATTTCAATTCTGAAACACCTTGTATAACGGTCATTGTTACCTTGTCCGTAACAGGGATAGAACTGTATAGGAGCTTGAGTTAAATTTTTACGTAATACCTATGACATAATTTTAAAAACAATCATTTCTACAAATTAAACTATAGCACGCATTTTTAGTGTATATCTATTAGCAAATTCCAATTAAATTAATGGAAAATAACTGCAACAAACTTCGGAATGTCCACCATAGTATAGAAACAATCCAGACATGTATAACTTAATTAAAATGTCCTGATAAATTGTTTTAATAACTTACTAGAGCCACAAAAAGCAGAACCGAGAGAAAATATTAATCTAATAAACCAAATAATAATGGAAAGTCAATTAAGTTAACTTTCAGTGAAACATTTTCTCATAAAATGTATATTTGTTAATTAAAAGCAAATGTATAAATGTTTTATAAAACACAAAACATTACAACTCATATTTCAGACAATATTGTCGGTTTGCTTAGTGTAATAAAAAAAACTGGTAATGGTATATTTTTCTAAGCGATTCTATTTCAAATATTTGTTCTCGCTAATAGTGGCATAAAATAGCTTGAAGTCTCTCTAAAAAGATCTAAGATCAATTTTACGGGTTTGTTGTAAGCGTGTACGGGAAGATTTATTATTTTCTGAGCTCGTTCAATCTGCGAGCACCCGTCGAGCTAATCTGGGACGCTGTACGCGAATGACAATGCGGGATATGTTTTCATAAGTTCACCGTGAAAGCGGCCATCGTATGTATTGCGGGATTTATTATAAAATTACCTTTCAAAGAACCGGAGACACGTATATCGGAACAATATGCCCTCGTAAATTTTAGATTTAGCGTTCGTTCCCTCCCGGAAAGCAAACTACCTGTTGTAATCAGTTTTGTTTACTTTTATTTCTGGAAGAATTAAATGGGTATTAACGATTTATACAATCCTTTATTGCTAGTTCTTTTAACGTATAGCATTTTATGGGATATAAAATTGTAGTAGATTTATTTTTTATAATATTTTATTGTTTATTGTTTTAATTTTGATTGTATCTTATGTATAGAATATTAATACATCAGAAGACATTTATATAAATGAACAGAACTTTTGTGTAATAGCTGTTAGATTTTCAATATCATAGTTTGAATGAATAACAATAATCATAATTAATGTTGATTTTTAATCGTCTACAAAAAGTCTATAATATAATAAAAACAAACAACTGCTCAAAATAACTTTTTTTGTCTTAAGATAAATAAAACACATTTACTATGTACTATATACAGGGAGTTTATAAATGAATGGGATTATGTAATCACTTTAAATATGCGGAACATCGTTTGATGATACTTGACATATTGCAAAAGTATGCTGGAATAATAACATCGGGTAATAAAGTTGGCACCGTGAAGAATGCAAGTTTTGAAATTTGTTTAGATAAGGACATTATTGTTAATCGTGCTCCTTATCGATTAGCTGCAATTGAGAAAGCTGCTGTACGTGAGATTATAGTAGATTTACTTAAGAACAACATCATACCAGAAAGCGACTCTTCGTTTGCAAGTCCAGTTATTCTTGTAAAAAAGAAAGAAGGATCTTATCGCATGCGCGTCGATTTTCGTGAATTGAACAGTCATACGGTTAAATTGAGGTACCCTTTACCACTGATTGATGACCAGTTAGATCGGCTAGGAAAAGGCAAATATTTTACGTCTCTCGATATGGCTTCGGGGTTTCATCAGATCCCAGTATGTGAGGAGTCTATCTGCAAGACAAGTTTTGTGACACCTGAAGGACAGTACGAGTACTTGAAAATGCCGTTTGGTTTAGCAAATGCGCCAGCTGTGTTTCAGCGAGCAATTAATGATGCTCTTGGAAGTTTAAAGAACAAGATTGCGGTAGTTTATATCGATGACATTCTAATCCCCTCTGAGACTCCGGAAGAAGGTCTAGATTTTCTTTGCCAAGTGCTTGATGCACTGGAATTAGCCGGGTTTTCTCTCAACATTAATAAGTGCCGATTTCTTCAAACATCGATTGAATATTTGGGACGAGAAATCTCAGCAGAAGGAATTCGACCAGGGAAAAGGAAGATTGATTACGAAACAAAGAAAGATGAAGTGTTTATTTGGGGAGAAGAGCAAACTGCAGCTTGTGATAACGTCATTTCTCACTTGACGTCAAGACCGCTTCTTGCAATTTATAATCCAGAATTGCGAACAGATCTGCATACGGATGCAAGTAGTCTGGGCTATGGCGCCATTCTAATGCAGTACCATGAGGGTGAAAAACGTGTCGTGGCCTACTTTAGTTGGAGAACGACATGTGACGAGTCAAAATATCACTCTTATGAGTTGGAAACTTTAGCGATTGTGAATTCGTTCAAACACTTTCGAATATACCTCCTGGGCATTAAATCTACTCTGGTAACAGATTGTAATGCTGTGAAGTCCACTGCTTTGAAAAAAGACATTGTTCCACGTGTTGCAAGATGGTGGATTTATATGCAAGACTTTCATTTTGATATCGTGTACAGAAAAGGTAGTGCGTTACCTCATGTGGATTATCTAAGTCGCAACCCTGTCGTGCGACGTGTTACCAACAAGAATTAGCTTTACAACGAGCAGAAAGGGAGTGCTGAAGTTTAGGGTATGTTGGAGTCTTTACGCGATGGAACTTTGGACAGTAATCAATATGAGGAAAAGAACGGACTTTTGTATCATAAACGTAAAAACGCAAATGGTACTGTCGGTTACCAATGGTTTGTGCCTCGTCAAAGTCGACTGGGATTTTTCAGAATTTTTTATGATGAGCAATGTCATGTTGGGACAGATAAGACGATTTTTTCGATAACTGAACATTTTTGGTTCCCTCGACTGAGGAACTTTGTGAAGAATTATGTTGGTCAATGTCTGGTGTGTTCTGTGAAGAAAACGAGGACAGGGTCCTTGCAAGGTTTTATTTACCCCATGGAAAAACCTTCTGAGCCATTTGATACTCTCCATGCGGATTGTCTTGGTCCATTGCCTATTACAACAGATGGTTACAAGCACATATTGGTGGTTGTAGATGCGTTTACAAAATATTGTTTACTACTTCCGTTGAAGTCTGTAACGACTCAAGAAACAAAAGAGCAATTCCAGGTGATAATTGGTTTATTTGGGACACCGAAAAGAATGGTAATGGACGCTGGTTCAAATTTTAAGAACACTACGTTTCCCAAATACTTGGAATCGTGGCAGATTGAGCACCATTATATTACACCGGATGTGCATCGTGGTAATGGTCAAGTCGAGAGATATATGAGAACCATAATGAATATTATTTGAATTGAAGCTAAAGTGAAGTCAGAATGGTCGAGCAGTTTGTGGAAAATTCAACTGGTGCTTAATACCACTATGCAGAAGACTATGAAAGCAACACCGCTGCAACTCCTTCTTGGTATAGAAAGTTCTACATCATTAATACAAGGGTTGTTGAATAATATTTCGAGTGATCTGAGACCGATTCGTAATTGACAGATTGATCGAGCTTGAGTGAGACAGCAGTTAAATACTGTGACAGATTTTGGTGATATAAATCGTCAGCGTCGAAATACAATTAAGTATACGAAGGGAGACTTTGTGCTTATGCATCGTGATTCCAAGATGCATATCATTAAGAGCGATTATGAGTTTATGGGTCCTTATGAGATTTTAAGTTGTCTTGATGGTGACCGTTATGAGATCAAGAAAGTTGGCACAAATATTGTCAGTAAAGCTGCTAAGCAGCAGTTGAGACTATGGCCTGCAGATTGGTTGTTGAATTGTGATACAGATTATTTGTTGGAGTGTTTTGAGTTAGGAGAAACTGACGAGTTGCCCGATAGAGATGAGTTGTGTTAACTGCCATGTTAGCAAGTTGAATAGTTTTGTGTTTGTTTGCCGATCTCTGTCCCTGAGAGGAAAAGTTGAGGTGATGGCTGCGGTCTCACATGTGTTATGTTTGTTTGCCGATCTCTGTCTCTGAGAGGAAGAGTCGAGGTGATGGCTGCGGTCTCACATGTGTTATGTTTGTTTGCCGATCTCTGTTCCTGAGAGGAAGAGTCGAGGTGATGGCTGCGGTCTCACATGTGTTATGATTTGTTTGCCGATCTCTGTCCCTGAGAGGAAGAGTCGAGGTGGTGGCTGCGGTCCCACATGTGTCAAAGGTTGTTTGACGATCTCTGTCCCTGTGAGGAAGAGTCGAGGTGGTGGTTGCGGCCTCACCTGCATTTTATGTTCAATTTCTTGTTTTGGGCGAGTGAGTTGTAATTAATGCTTGAGTATTTTGAAGCAGGATCCAGCCAAACGGACGTCTAGTACGGCTTCAAGAGCGAAGCTTCCATCAGGGTTGGCCGTGTTAGCAATCATCATTTGCCGTCCCTTGAAGATGTATGTGAGGCGGGAATTGATGTGGCAAAATTCCTTGAGCTAGGCAAGTACGAAAAAATCGTCGAGTGTTTATTAAGCTGTTATTACTGGATTACAATTTGTAGTATTACAACGGAGTAGGCGGATGTAAAAAAAAAACAGGAAGATTGACATTGACATTGGAAAAATAGAGAAAATAATGAATCGACGCGTTGTACATTTTTACTATATCTAATAATATATATATATATCATAATTAACAAAACAAAGCAATATTCAGATGAAACATTTCAATTTTTAAAGGTACATATTTTGTTTTAATAAACGAATAAATTTACAACCAATAATCATTTATCATTAAGATATGATTAACAATTGAAAAACTTAAAAAAATGAAGATAGACCTTTTCTATGAATAATGTCGCAGTACGGACGGAGTACAATAGAATAAAAGTACTCTTTACGTCGAGCACGTTTTTACAGACGTTTTGGCAAACGGTATTCTGCTTCTGCAACACGAGAAGTTTACAGGTTTGGTGGCGACTGTATAATGATTTGGGTGGAATAGGTCTTAAATGACCTTCTAAAGAAGTCTAAACGCTCAACGACATAGATATTGTACTAGAACAACATGGTGTATCTGTTATGGTGTAGTTCAAACTTTGATACTGATTCAAGATAAATCACATACTACAGCCATCATCAATTTCTTACAAAAACGTTTTTATACTATGGATTGGACTACAATCACTTATTCCCGACTTATACCTTATCGAACATGTTTGTGAATTGTTAGTCAGACGTGTTTGAAAGCATCCCAATGCAGATATACTCTCCAGCAGCTAGAAGAAGCGTTAATTGAAGAATGAGAAAATGTAGCCCAAGAAGATCTTAAGTCATACGAAGCATCCCAAGAAAGTGTCATGAAGCTTTTTTTTTGGGACACACACGCGATAATGAACTTGACTGTAAATTTATTCATTTATAAGAACAAGTTAAGTATTTTAAGAATTTGAATGTTTTATCTGGATATTGTTTTTACTTTAAATGTTATAGAGACATTAAAAAGTGTTTTCTTAATTTTTTGTAGCAGTGTATAATAGAATATAGTGTATTGTACAAAGAGTGCGCAATGAGTTAATATTTTACAAGTATAAACTATGCTTTTGATAGCAATAAACAATGGGTTGCCTACAATGCTTTAGCAAACAGTAGAGTAGACCAAAGGTACATAGACTTGATAAAAGAAATAAACCGGCATGCAACAGCAATGTACGTCGTATATGAAACTCAAACAAGGGGACTCACTATCTTCAAAACTGTTTACACATACTTTTGAGATGTAGAAAATCGACTAGACAAACAAAGGGCTAAACGTTAATGGTCAATGGCTAATGAACTTAAGATATGCGAACAATATCATACTTATTGCAAGAAACATTGAAGAACTAAGTGAAACGATAAGTGACCTTTACAAAAAATCTCTTATGGTTGGATAAAAGATGAAACCTATCCAAAATTCAACTAATGTACCTAGGAGAAATAGTGAAAGTGGAAAAGATAGAAAGGATAGAACGAGTGGACAGAAAATAACATTAGGAAAAAGTAACCAAAAAGAAGAGATAAAAAGGATAATACAACTAAGATTGATTGCCTTTTTGAAACAAAAAATAGCACAATAACTACAATCACTGGTATTTTACTAGTGCATTTTACTAGTCTTAACGTATGGAGCGGAAACATGGACGAACACAAAATACTACTCGGATATTCTAAAACTTGTACAGAGAGGAATAGAACAAGCAATGATTGGCATACATTGAAGAGACAGATATTGCAATAAAAGAATACGAGCTATTATAAAATTAACATACATGGCAAAAAGAGCATCGTTTCTAAAATGGAATTTTGCAGGACACGTAGTAAAAAGCGATATAGACCATATGAACACAAACAAAGAAAATCACTAAATAAATGTTATGACGATCTATGGATAAGAAAAGCACAATATCGAGAGCGATGGAAGGAAATAGGAAAGAGCTACGTTTAAAAATAGACATAACAGGCTAAAAAAGAATAAGATGAACTATGCGCAGGAGCCTTGGAGAGTGTTACAATCAAAGAGTTCTATTACTAGGGATTCCAAGCCAGCGTTTTGCCATACAATATCAGTATCTCTGTTCTTGTCGCACAATAGTATACCCTCTCCCTCTCTCTACTAGTGATCGAGCGGCTATACGTTGTAGGTGTTAGAGAAACGTCATGGTGCGACAAAGACGGAGATACCGAGAGGTGTACGTTGCTTATACAAACTAGGTTATTTTGAAGAAAAGTTGCGTGATTGAGGCATTTGGTTTGTAAATTACATTTTTTTTTTTTTAATTAATTTCAAAGGACGTCTTTTTGAGACAATACAAAACACAGATAAACTAAAATAACCGAAAAAAGCTAAGTATAGAAATAAATTCTTAAGGAAAATCTGGTGTTTATGAAATTGGCTGAAGTTTTGAGACACAATATACAAAACATTTTAAAGAATTTGGATTAAATTACTATACTAGTTCATTTGCAAATCATAGTAATTTTAGAGATTCCGATAGTTGCGCGAAGGGGACACTATTGTAGGTTTTACTAAAATCTACAAAGAGCAGGTTTACGTCTTGAGAGTTAAAACTTTGTTCTTCTTTTATTTTGGTGTTTCTGTACTCTTCTAGTTTTCTTTGATTATTTTGTCATATACTTTACTGCAGGTACTAATTACAGAGATTTTGCAACAATTGTTTTATAGCGTTCCCCATTTGTCGCTCGGAGCAGAGCTGGTGCGAATTAGCTCAAACCGTGCGTGTTCCACTGGGTAGCACCGACTATTTTAAGCTCGAGCTGATCGTTTTCTAATTCTTGCTCTTGCTCCCTGAGAGCTTGAATTTTTAGAACCGTGATCATACTACGGTGCAACTTGACATAACCTATATTGACATTGACATTTGATTATTTTGATACATTTTGTAATAATGGATTCCAGTATTTTATCAGCTGTTGTTGCTGAGATCATTTCTGAATCGTCAGATAGTTGCGACGATGAATTAATTGAATTTCGAAAACATTTAAATGAAAAACACAATACATCTAAAATTAAAAATTATTTACAAGTTATTGAGAAATATACAGATAAGCAGGTAAAATAGTGGATATATATTATTTATATATAAAACAATTAAATTTATACTTTATTTTTAGTTCAAAGCAAACTTTAGAGTGAACAGAGACACTTCCGATCATATAACTAATTTATTTGCCAACTCTCACTTTATTCAATTTATCGTGGGCTTTTTCATAGCAAAACAGCACAAAACGCTATTTTACTTGTTCCACTGCTCCGAGCAGTTGCGGCCCAAAAACGAAGAACCGTGCGAATGCTAGTTCGAGCTTGCTCGGTACCAGCTTGAGCCGATATAATATCAGTGGAAAATGCTATTACTTTTGTCGTCTTTCTTGTGTATGTTTCTTATATATGCCACTTTCTAATTATTTTAGATTACTTCTTGATTTTGGCATTTTTGGAATAGTTTTTTAGCTATTTGAAAAGCTTTTCCGTTTCGTTTTTTAGTAGTTCAAGTGGGATTGCTAGTTTTATTTTTTAGTTTTTGGTAGGCTTCTATAGTATTTGTTTGGAGTTATGTTTGATATTATAGATTTTTTCAATTCTTCTGCAATTCTTAGTCTTTTTAGCACTTTTCAGCTCTCTGTACAGTTTTACCATCTATAAATCTGTCAATTTTTTCTAGGTGTTTCACGTTTCATTTTTTTGTTGGCATATTTTACTGACGGACAATGGTTTAGGTTTTTTTATATACATTTTTATCTTTTATGGTAAGGAATTTAAGGTTTTCTTTTTTCTTTTTGGTTTTTTCTCTACTATTCCAAAAACTTTGTTGGCTGCGTTTTGTAGTGTTTTTGCAATATGTTTGTAGTGTTGGTGTGTAGTTTTCCAATTAACATCTGTGTTTATTGTAGAGAAAGCATGCGCTTTTGTCTTCGAACTCTTTAATGTAAAATATTGTCTCTTCTATTTTTTTAATTTCTTTTTTATTGTTTTTTGTCGCAGATGGTAATGTTTGTATTTATTTATGGAAATGCAATTTTTATGCTCAGTAGGTGATGGTTTGAACCGCACAATACTTTACGATCTACCTTTACACCTTGCACCTTAAGTTTCGTTTTTTGTTTGATGATGTCGTAGACTATTATGGACTTGAATCCACGTGTTTTTTTTTTGACCCATTGATTACTTGAAGTCTGTTTTTCTGGCGTACATTAATCAACCTTGTGTCATTGTATACATCTTTTCCGTATTTTTTTATTATTAGGTAATTTTTTTCTTATTTATTCCTTCCTAGCTACTTCTAGAAGTCGGCTATCCATTGCATTTGTGGTTTTCATTTACTTCTTTGGGTTTTATTTGGTATTCATTGCATTGTTTTTGTGATTTTAAGTTAAAAAAATCAAAACACTAGTAGACCGTTTTGCGCGATTTGACTATAGACCGTCTACGAGACACCGTTCTTTGTCTCGTCTAGCGTCCACATTACGATGTAATTTTTTTAGTCTTACCTTGCAGTTCACCATGGAGGACATTGTTTTGTGTGAACCACACCACTTGGTAGCTGGAGTCAAAATGTTGCGCAACATGTCTAACGTTTCATATTTCAAACGGAAGACTTTAGATCTGCTATTTTTAGTCTTGCAACGGGCCTGTAAACGGGGATTGGTCTATAGACATGTCTACGTTGACAACCTGAGACACGAAAGACTAAAATTGCGCAACATGTCTACTAGAGTGTACTAGCCTTTAGATATCACTAATACTTTGTTATTTCTATGACAAAATTCAACGATGACAAAAGTCACCAATATCAGAATCAACTTTTGTGACTCTTGTCAAAATTCATAATTCTATGTCATGAAAAATTTGGCTTCAGCGGTCGTAGTAAAATTTGGATTATTTGCAGTCATTTGTATAAACCATTGACAATACTTCATGCGAAGCGAGTAGTCAATGGGTAGCAAAACTTGCAGACGTTGAATGTGATAGGTACAATAAATTTTTTTGGGATATTCTAAACGCTTTTGTGACAAACATTTCTTTGTTGCGAAATTTGTTTGGTATAATTTTTTAGATCTTAGACAATAATTTGAAGAACCTGATCAGAAAGTTCTAGGTTTGCTAACAATGTTTTTTTGGTTTAGTAAAAGTTTCTGGTTATTGTAAACAAAGATGCAGTCTAGTAAACGTTTCAGAACTAATATTTATTTGGATAACACTCGACAAATAATATTTATATAAAAAATGAATATTATCCATTCAGCATTATGGTCTGGTTACACAATACGAATTGCTGACCTGACAGTGGACAACTACTGGGAGAGGCAAGTAAAAACAAAAAACTGTTATTATAACTCGGATGGTAGGTACCGATTTACACATGACAGTAACTCGTGATGATGCGAGTAGCTGCACTGCAGTAACTTACTAGGACAGCTCGCATGCTAACTCGCACTGTGTAACCAAGCTTTTACTGTCATGTGCGAGTCAGTACCTAGCATGCGAGTTACAATAACATTTTTTGATTTTAGTCGTATCTCGCAGTAGCTGTCCACTGTTAGGTCAGCAACTCGTATTGTGTAACCAGGCCATTAGTAAACGTAGGAAATGTATAAAAGTTACAAAAGCAGAAAGTTTTTTTTTTATAATTATAAATTTAATAACAAGCAAATAATACGAATATTAATTTTGCTTCTATACCAGTTTGAGTAATTACTTATTTTAATGTTTGATAGGCATTTATGAAGGATGAAATTTAATTAAATGCAAAAAGTATACATTGCTTTTTTAATCAAATATTTCATTTACAAAAATTGTATAATTAACTTTTTATTTGCAGTCACCCCTTGACTTACGCACGAATTAATAAGTTAACCGAATTTCCGACGTAATTTACTTTAATTCAGTGTTTTAATATCATCATGACTGTAAATATATAAAATCGCCAATGCATGAAATTTTTGTTACTGAAAAAAACTTTAATTAGGCCGGTCCCAATGTCCCCACCGTTATTTCGTAGTCCTCATTTCAACATTATCTCATCGCGACCAGATCTGTTTGTACAGAAGGAGGAGAGGTCGATACGCATCTGACCCACACCGCGCGCATACATGAATGGTTATTGCCGTGGCCCCGGCTTTTAGCTAATAAGGAATTATCGTAACCGATTTAAATGGCCGCCTCGTTTACACGAGTATAGGATTTCCCGGAGCAGAGAACCTTTATAATAAATCGGGTTACGCAACATCTAAAGCGGGCGACTAATTTATCAAATGATAGCAAACACAATTTACTAACACCAATTATCTCTCTCGGGCCTGGTTATATGTTTTGCATCACCCGTTTAGGATAGAGACCACACTGGTTTGTGATGAATAATGATTTTTTTATGTGTTTAGATAATTATTTTACAAAACAGGACGTTTTCTTTCATTACGTTTTATAAACTGTTTGTTTTAAACTATCACTTTATATAGGACACTATTGGGAATACAATCAACGAGTTGTTTTTATAATACAAGGTAACTTAGAGTATATTGCAGTATTTAAAACATCAAAACAAAATTATGTGAACGTATTTGATAGTTTGATAGTTTGCGGTTTTTTTTTTAATCTACTGTAACTAAAAAAATAATGTTTTTTTTTTAATTTCTACGGTTTTTATTAAGTTTACCCTACTTTTTATTAATATGTACATCTTTGAGACTATTTAAGTATTTCCAAAAGTGTAGTGCCGCAAGAGTCATTGATCATGAAAAAAAACATATTTTTGCCTGGCCACTCCAACAAACAATTTTTTTGCTTGTATTTGGGATCGTAAGGTGCGGCGCTATGGCTGCCCGTAGAGCGGACAAACCTTATAGAACTAAAAAAATGAGATAAATGTCAACTTAAAAAAAATATTTAAAAACGCTTTTGCAACATTACAGGCAAAGTCGCTCTCGCGTTACTTGTGCCACCAATATCGGTGTGCTGCAAACAGTGCTTTCTTGCTCTTGATACTTAACTCTACGAACAGTTTAAGAAATCGGAAGTGAATTGCAGTCAGTAGTCAACTGTATTGATTAATTATTTACAGTTATAGAAAACTGGTTGCTTTATTACTTTACACTGACTTACCTCAATAAAACTATATCTGAAATAAAACCATTTCACTTTAGTTATCGGAAGTTTGAAAATACTAAATTAATGCTCTTATGTGCTGCAAAAAATGTTTATGTGCTCATCTCTAAATATGGTTTTTGAACAGTTTTATGTGTAGGAGGTTCTTATTTAATGATTAGCCTCCTCTCGCTCCTTTTCTGCTACTCTTAACTTATCTTTTTTGACATCTACCAGCACAATATGTGCTGCTGATGTTTTTTTATTTAAACATGCACCTACCTCTAATATTTTGCATGTATTGCTTCTATTTTTTTTTGTCCCTTTTAGCCCCATATTTCTGACAATATCATACTGTTAACTAAACTATCATTACCACTACAACGTTTATGGATTTTACACAATTTACGCTTAAAAACTGCAATTTTGTACAGGTATGTAACTTTTTATATGAGACGTCTAGTTTTAAATCTCTACCTCAGGGTGGGCCACTTCAATCTAAATTATGGGCAGTTTATCATACTTGGAGTGACTCACCCACCCAAGTGTTTGTCATCAAGAGATTGCAGATTAAAACTTTTTGCAAACGTCAGATGTCAATTTATCACAGAAGAAGGTCGTGATCCAAAATCTTGATAAGTAACACTTGGGCGGGTGGGTGGGCCACTCCAATCTAAACTATTGCTTGGTTATCTTTATATGGAGTAGCCCACTCTTTCACCCAAATGTTTGTCATTAAAAGATTGCATGTTTAAACTCTCTGCAAAAGTTAGAAGTTAATTTGTCATAGGAGAAGGTCGTGATTCTACCTCTTAATAAGTAACATTTGGGCAAGTGGGTGCGCTTTTCCAGTCTAAACTATTGCTTAGTTATCTTATATGTAGTAACTCACCCACTCACCCAAGTGTTTGTCATCAAGAGATTGCTGAGTTAAACTCTCTGCAAACATCAGAAGTCAATTTGTCACAGAAGAAGGTCGTGATTCAACCTTTTGATAAGTAACACTTGAGCTGGGCCACTCTAATCCAAACTATTACTTTGTTATCTTCTGTCACAAATAAATTAATTATTAAAACTGATTTCTGTGCAGTTTGAGTTTTTTCAAAATAATTTTTAACATTGTTATAAATTTAAATTAACTTGATCAATAAATTATCAAATAAAATCAAATTATACATTATGCCGTTTGTTTTTAAACTGAATCTTGCCAAAACCTTTTTTTAGGTAAAAACTTTATTAAAAAAATAAATAAACAAATCTCAATTTTATTGTATTGTATGAAAAAAAAAGTATCACTTTTAACAGTGCGTAATTAGCTAAGATGGCATCACTACCTAAATAATTTTAAAAAGTGGAGATTGTATCTTTTGTATGTTTTTAGTCGGGAATTTTAATTTTATGAGTTTTTGAGCTACATAGTTTTATATTTTTAACCCAATTGACAGTTGAGTAAATTTTTGGACATTTTTAAATTGTTTCTATTGCTACCAGAACAAGTCTGTTTAAATGTATTGATATACCATAATGCAATATCCAAATTATTTATTTTTGCCGTTTTGATACTAAGTTTTGCAAATATCAGAAAGAAAGCTGTATGGTCTTCATATTAATAAACTTTATTAAACTTGTCAGATACTATCCATTATAAATATAGCTTGAATTTAAATTATTATAAAAGTTTTACAATTTGACACTGGTAGTAACGCGTTTATAGTGGAGATAGTACACCAATGGGGTAAATGTCGTAAACTAGCAAGGCTATAAATGCTGCTAGCGTTAGTAGTTTGAAAACAATAATTTAGTTTTTTTTTTACTAATTAAACATTAATTGTCTTATTTTAGTGAAGTTTGTTGTAAGTTATTGTGTTTTGGTCTTCCGGTGGATTGTCTTAGTGGTAGTGACACGGGCAACGGTATACAAGGCAAAAGTTGCTATTATTATTAGTGATACTGGCTTGTTTGGAATAGTGCAAGCTTGTTAGACACGATTTTCATCTTTTTCTTCTTTTTATCAGCCTTAATCTACCCACTGCTGGATATAGGCCTCTTCCAGGTTTCTCAATGTTATTCTATTTTGCGCAACTTGGAACCATCTTTTTTTTGCGATTATCTTTATATTATCAAGCCACCTTTTCTGTGGTCTACCTACACTTCTTTTTGTTCTTCTAGTTCTTTATTGTAGTATTTTGGTGATCCATCTATTACAGTCGTGTCTGGCAACGTGGCTTGCCCATCTCCATTTTAATTGAACCACTCGTGTTGTGTTCTTTATTTTGTATTCTGTCTCTAAAGCTCACTCATAACATACTCCTTTCTATTGACCTTTGGGTTGTTCTTAATTTATTCACGCTTTTCTGGGTTAGAGTCATAGTCTCTAATCCGTAGACTTTTCTCTTTAGGTTTGTTGGGGTATCTTTGTTTTTGAAAATATTGTTTTTAAGTTCCGAAAGGCTGTCCATCCTAGGCCTACACGGCGTCGGATTTCTGTCGTTTAATTGTATTTTCCCAGTTTAATTTTATGACCTAGGTATATATAGTCATTTACTGTTTTAAGAGGGTGGTTCTCAATAGTGATTTCTGTTTCTTCCGGATAATCTTAACATTGTTTCCAGCTGGTTGATATCTTTTCTGACTAGTACTACGTCGTCTGCGAATATTAAGTGGTTTAAATTGGAGCCGTCTGTGTTTAGGCTCATTTTGTCCCACGATAATATTTGAACATATCCTTAAGTACGAAAGTAAACAGTTTAGGAGATATCGTGTCTCTTTGGCGCACGCCTCTTCTGACCTGTACAAAGCTTGATTTCAAATCTTTGTGGATAAAAAACTTCCATTGTTGAGTTGGTGTATATATACTTCAGCAAGTTTGTATATCTAGAATCAGTTCGGGCTTTTTTTAGTGTTCTATCATTGCCCAGGTCTCTACAGAGTTGAAGGCTTTGTGGTAATCTACAAAAGCCAGGTGTATAGGAACATTGTAGTTAGTAGTTTTTTTGATGAGAAAGCGTAATGTTTGTAGATGATCGATTGTACTGTACTCTTTACAAAATCCCGCTTGTTCTACCGGTTGATATGAATCCAGCTTTTTTGACAACCTGTTATTTATAATTTTTATTAGTAATTTATACATGTGTGACAGTAAGTTGATTGGTCGGTAGTTTTCTAAGTTGTTGTTGTCGCTTTTTTTGAAGAGAAGTATCAACTCTGAGTTCTGCCAGTTGTTTGGTACTCTGCCTTCTTTGAGACATTTATTTATTAGTATTAGAACTGCACCTATTAAGATACTTTTACATACTTTCAACATTTTGCTAGTGATTTGGTTTTCTCCAGGTGTTTTTCTATTTTTCATGTTTTTTAGTCCAGTTCGTATCTACTAATCTCTAGCATTTTGTCTGATTCGACATTGAGGATATGTTTAGGTTGGTCGTATATTTTATTTGTGTGTGTATCATAAAGTTTATTATAGAATGTTTCTATAGCTTTGACGATCTCTGCTTTGTCCGTTACAACAATTTCTTCTGTATTTTGTATCCTGAAGTTATTTCCCTGTCCCTTTTTGATCGGAGTACTCTCATATTTGCATTGTCCTCAATTGTGTTTTGGATAATAATTGTTGTATTGTGTGCCCTTAGGTCTTTTCGAATACGTTTGTTAATGATTTTGTTCAGTTGTTTGTATTCTTGAGTGTATCGACATGTGTTTTGCCTCTGTTCTATAATTTCTAATGTTTCTGGACTTGCTCTGTTTCCTCTTTACGTTGCGCATGCATATCTTCTTCGTTGCTGTTTGGATGCTTGATGTGATGATTGTTGTTATATCATTATATTGTTATATGTTCGAGATGTTCTAAGTATTCTGTGTTAGATAATTTACCTTCGATAGTTTGTTCGTATTCTTCTTTATGTTTGTTTATTTGTTCTGTTGTTGTGTAAGGGTTCTTTTTTTCCTACGAGTTTCTTCATCTCCTTTTCGGTGTTCCTTTTGCTAGCCTATGATCATTACCGGTATCGAATTGGTTTAGCGTGGACACGTTTGTACAAATATTCTTATTGTTAATAAGTATAAAGTTTAGTTTGTTTTTTTGTGTTGTCATCTGGGCTTTCTCATGCCCACTTTTTTGGAGTTGTTTTTTGAAAAAGGTGTTCAAACCATATAAGTTTTCTTGTTGTAGGTAGTGTAGTAACATTTCTCTTCTTTTATTTCTGATCTCTGTGCCGTAGTTTCCAATGTGGTTTGGGTCGCTATCTGTCTTTTTACTAATTATGGCATTGAAATTGCCAATTACTACGGAGTATAGTGTTTTTTCTATGCTTTTTGCTTTTGCGATGTCATACAATTGTTCGGCAACTTTGTCTTTCGCGTTGCTTGTCGGTGCATATACTTGTATCACTTGCATGGAGTATTTATTGTTAAATTGTACCATTATATATATGACGCGATCTGATATGGCTTCATCTTTGTTATAAGGTGTTTAACCTTTTTGTTAATGAGGAGAACTACACTTCTAGATGTGAGTTGGTTTCTTTGTTGTTTTGATACAGTAGATGTCCCAATTTAAGTGTGGTCGATTTTTGTCCTTGTAACCGTGTTTCGATAATGCCAATGATGCCCCATTTTATGTGCTTTAGTTCTTGTTTAAGTCTCTCTTGGTGTTAATTCAGCCGCATTGTTTGTATGTTGCAATCAGGATATGACGATTTTTCTTTTGTGTTGTCTTTATCGAATTTGAATTTTTGCCTCTCCCAGAATCCTTGAGGCAGACTGACGGGGGTCAGTGTGAGATTTTGATAAAGTTCTACTTACCTGAAGTATATTTGTGGTAGAATTTGACATTTTTAAACGCCACGCTTGCCGAGCGGGTTGGCGAGTTCTGTTCTCGGGGAGTAGTTCAGCAGCCTATTCTGAGATCAGACGCTGTTCGCAGCCGCTCATTCTGGGTCGGACGTTGCTTTGCACTAGGGTGCTCTAACTTTTAACAGCTCATCCACCCTAAGGTGTTGGCTGATAAGAGGTGATTGCTTATACCTGCAATTATTTGTTCTTTCCTGTTTACGGCCACCCACTCTGAATCAGTGTGTTGTGTCAGTTTTGTTTCACGCCGGGTATTTTATTTTCTTTATTTCTACGGGACGCGCTCATAAAGGAACTGATAAAACTCCAAAAGACTGAACAATGGTTGCATTTGTGGTATATTGGCTAAATTGGCCAACAACGGACAGTATATGAACTCTTGCCGTTATCAGAGAATACTGAATATAGGGGCGGGTACGAACAGCTGAAGTCAAAAAGACAGGCCCCATCTGTAGACGATTTAGTATTATTTTTGAATATGAATGATATGATTACTATTCATATTAATGAAGTAATGATTTTATTTTATTTATTTATTTTAATTTATTTTTACATACATGTTTCGATGAGTTATTATCATTTTCAATAAACTTGAAAATGATGATAACTCATCGAAACATGTATGTAAAAATAAAATAAAATAAATAAATAAAATAAAATCATTACTTCATTAATATGAATAATATAAAAGGATTTTATAAAATAAAAATAGAAAATATAAAAGATATGATTACTGTTTATCAGCATTTCGAACATATTCTTTTTTTGACTGAAACTAAAGTAAACAATAAAGATGCCAATTGCTTTAATCTAGTACTTTTCCGATTATCATCTTGAACATTCGTTTGCTGATCAACAGGGTGTTTATGCTTGCATCTGCAAACAACAAGCATATTCTAGACTGACGACGTACGAAGTTCAGGGCATTAGTTATAATAACATATTTCTTAAACTAATTTTTCCCGATAAGACTATTACAAAAATGGGCATATAGCGTTCTCTAATAAGGCAACTGCAAACTTTTTTGATCACCTTTCTGAAAGTATTGACAGGCTTTTTCAAGGTTATCATAGAAAAGCTGAAATAATTTTGTTATGAGATTTTAATGTACATAATACTGAATGGTTAAGTCACTCATCTTCTACAACACTATCAGGACAACAAACTATGATTTTGCGAATATAAATTAAAATAAAAAAAAACAAAAAAATTATCT
This sequence comes from Tachinus rufipes, assembly GCA_963932245.1. Taxonomy (NCBI): domain Eukaryota; kingdom Metazoa; phylum Arthropoda; class Insecta; order Coleoptera; family Staphylinidae; genus Tachinus; species Tachinus rufipes. The sequence goes on from OZ010743.1 coordinate 93,945,117, forward strand.
GCCAACGTTTTTTTTTTTTTTAATTTATTTGTTTTTGATCTTGTACGTTTATTTATTTGCTTACCAAAGTTTGTGTTTATAACTAGTCTAGAATATTGATTAATTACTACAAAGTATTATAGCATGTTTTTTAATCTAAATTTTTCAATTAATACCACTTTAATTTAAAATAAAGTAATTCTAAACTTTTTTTTTAAATCTTTTTGAAAGATTTCATTTTTAAGATAAGACCAAAAAGAATTATTTTATTAGGAGATTTTAATTTCTATAATATTTTAATATAATCTTTGAACAAGCTATAATTTTTGCTGTTTCTTATAATCATAAGCAATTTATTTAGCAACTTGCTTATTTTTCTTGTGTTGTACTTTTTGGTCATTATTATTTCAACTATCTCAGAAAATACAACAACTTCAGTTAAGTTTCTTAATTTTGATCATTTTATTTAAACTAATATTAACTTTGATGCTGATTGTTTATATTTTGGAACCCACTTAATAAAATAGAAAATGTTATTAAGATTATTCAATAAATTGTAGTTAGTTATATTTTTTGTAATTTTTGTTATAAGAGTTGTTGAAAAACGTGCTTTACATACTTCAATACTGCCGGAAACACACATTTTTTATGATTGACCTTGTTAAGACCGGAGTGCTTGGTTATCAGACTGATACATGTAAGCTTTTGCAATCTGATTTGACTCATTTGTGTTACCAAAGTTTTGTCAATATGCGATGGTCTTGTTAAAAATATTTTTGAGTGAGCCTATCTTTTATAATTCTTCTACAAATTGCTGTGTATTCATTTTTGCAAGGGAATTCAAAAGCAAGTTCTGGTCCAGTAAATATTCTCTGCAGATTGTGGCCACTACTCTCCCAAGAGCTTCCACCAGCGTAGAATCCGGGTATTGTTTCTGCAGCAGCTCTTGCAGAGTGCGTTTCCGTTTCTTGGTTTGCAGGGATCCAATGTTCCTAGTGCGGTTTTTGCTTCAAGCTTTTTGGAGACGGGGGGTAGCTTTGAACGTCTTTACAGTATTTTCTTCACGATTCTCTTTTGGTTTTCTTTATGGCATTATTATATGCCGTGAGACTGGTTCTATAAGTGGCACAGTCACCGTTTTTAATGTCTTTTTTAACAACTTTCTAGTGTTTGACCTTGCGTTGACAAGCCCCCTATTCTACCGAATAATCTTAATGAATGTGTGCTTGATTGTTATAAAAATTTCCTTCAAAGTCAAATGTTTTAATGGAGCTAAGGAATTTTTATCTGTCATTATTTCCAGCTTGTGTGACGATTCCGATTTGGTTAACTGATCCAGCGGTGAGTCATATCCGCTGCAATAACTTTGCAGATGGTCCCTGCTGATTGTAGGGAAAGTACCCAGATCTGACAATTATCTCTTTCTTGGTTTCCATATCTTCACTGTTCCTTGAAGACCGACGATGGATTTTGATCTTATATAGCAAATTTCGGAACTGCAATCATTTGTTTAAAACTAGGATACGTCTGCAACTTTAGAAGTTCTTCTAAATAAAAAAGACCCTTGTTATTATAGTTTGGTATTAATACTTATAGCAACTAATATGCACATAAATGTAAGCATTGGTTAGTTTTTGCTTAATCACATTATCAATATGTACTTCACTAGCTATTTTGTAACAATTGATTTATTATTTGCTGTAATCATTGTTTTGCAATCCTCGTTGCAAACAAAAATTATTGCAAATTAATACTACTTAATGCAGTATAAATAATGTACACTTTATTTTACACGAAGTTCATTAGTTCTAAGTCAATGGCGGAGTATAGTCATTTTCAAAAACTAACGATCCAGTGATGAGATTAATCTTGGTAATATCTGACTTGTTGAAATCTCTATTGCTACTTATCAAATGATTAAGGAAATTGTTAAATTTAACAACGTTATTAATCTCTTGCATGTAGCTGATAATTACACTGTCAGATTTAACTGAATTTTCCTCTTTATAAGTAGTTCGTTATTTTGTTTATATTTAGAATGAAATTTAATTGCGGTTAAATTGGCATAGACATGTAATGATTGTTAATCATAACTTAATAGTATTTAATTAAATAATCGAGCCAGCGTAGGATTAACATGCAATATTTTATGTTCTCTATATAAGCAGATTATTCCATTACGTTAATTAATTTCAATGAAGTCTGTCTATAAAATGAGTAAATGACGGGAGTGATCGACCATAAAATTAACAGGTAAAATCGTGATTTTAGAATGAACCGCTTGATATTTATGAATTGTTTGTATAATATTACAAAATAACATTCCCTTCAATCTATTATTGGCAACATTACCATTTGTAACCAAGAAATCTATTAAGAATTTAATCAAAAGCGTAGATACAAGAGAGAGAAGATACAAGTAAAATGCACATAAACAAGCCGATCGAAGCATTACCAGTTCACCAGGTTATAGTAGAGTATGTTTACATCACGTAGCGGTCGCGGACCGCAGGGGGATGTGCGAGTTCACGTGGGTCACGGTCATCTAGGCCGGTCACGAATTAGGCCTGATTTAGTTCGATAGCGCACGTCTTCAGGTCTCGCAGCACGTACTCTGTGTACTCTAGCACTCAGATTCACTCCCAGCTAAACCGATAACAATCGCGCACAGAGCAGCCACTCAACGCTAGTTACACTTTATACAAATGCTAAGAGACGAAAATTAATGAGGGATATCTATTAGGTCTCACATGTTCTCCTTTAGAACAAATTCTCATTTACTAGATGTGTGTTACTAATGCTATTATACAGACTAGAAAGATATTGTTGAAAAGATTCAAGAACATATATAATCTTTTTATACTTTATTTAGCTATGAATTCATATAAAATGACTCACCCTAATATTATGACTGTTTTAATTAATTACCTCATTATCGTTCGTACCGTAACATATTCTACTAATATATTACTTCGTGCTCCTTGTAATGTACTAGCGTAAAAAAAACTATTAAAGTATCTAATAAACAATGTCATCGCATTAAAAGCAATCTTGTTAAAAATATAATAAATATTTTCTTTCTCATATACAAAACATTAAATCGATGACCGCAAAGAGCTCGCATAGGTAACTTACTTGATTAAGATGCCCCTAGCGTGCGATGTTTCAGCGTTTCTCAGTAAATAAGCTTTTTTCGTACTTTATTTATGAGATTCATACTTTCTTCATCAAATTATTTAACTTTTATTACGGGGTCTTCTGGGTTTTCGATTAAAAATATTAATTATTAAAACTAATTGGTTACATTTAACCAGTCTAGTTAATTATTGATTTTACTTTTAAGATAAGTTACTTACAATTTTTTATCTGAATGTAACATACGCCATGCGGACGGAATATTTTTGGAAGACTAAAGATGCCTATAAAAGTATGTATATATTGCATTCTGTGGGTAGGGGATAAAAGAAGATTAATGTACTGCGATAATAAATTGAGAGAACGGTAAGAAACATAATTGCATTTTCCATAGTTTGAAAGACATTTATGTCTAGTATTTTTGTACTTAAATACATAAATATAATTAATATAAATTTGAACACATTACCTCAATAAAAACAATTAAACACGGTAAAACTTTCAACAATTAGGTAAGGTTAGGTTAGTTTTATCATAAAGCGTTAGTAAGTGTGCAGTTGTTCGCTCCGATGTAAATTGCTTCTTGCTTGTTCCTGGTTGCCATTGAATGAATCCAGTCTTCTTATAACATTTGGACACTCTTCGAACTGTTGATCGGGTCATATTTGCTCTTTGAGCAATAGTTTACTGACATTACTGGAGTAAGATGTCTAACAATTATAACCTATTGCAGAAACAATAGTTGCAATCTATCAAAAGTTTGGTATTGGTTTTTGAACATGATAAACAATAAGCACTTTTAGTAAACTACAGCTTCTATCAAAGCTTATTACATTACTTTTGAACAGCAGAAGTTTTTTATGATTAGACATTTAGTTTAAAAATATAATATTAAAAGTGCCAATGGATTAGTTTCTATGCAGGTGTATACAAGAAGTTATTGCTTGTCGTCATCTTTTGTGGGCGAGTTTTTTGAGGGTACCTAATTATGTGTTGCAAAACATTATCTTTGCTTTGTGGTCAGCTAAGCAAACATTGTACTGATTAATGTTTTTGAGTTGGTGACAAGAGAGAATGATTATGACGTATTTTATGTGTGATCGGGTTGTTGCCAAACAGTTTGATGATGACGAATTAATTCCTATTGATGCTGTATTGTTTAGCATCTATTTTGGTTAATTGAAAATACTAACACTTTCAGTCAGTACATTCAGTGGATTTAATCATGTTTGTTAATGGTGAGTTTGTTTTTACGGCTGAGCTGGTATTTCAACTACCGCTTAAACTACGATTATAGTTTAAACTCAATTCAAATCATCACATTGATATTTAAATGGATCGATCTCAAGTCAGTTGTACAAACTTCGTCAATGTAATATTTGGAATAGACTATAGTGACACCAATAGGTATTTGGTACAGTATCACAATTTATTTATGTTCAAAGAAAGCCGCCTTTTCTTTGAACATAAATAAATTGTGATACTGTACCAAATACCTATTGGTGTCACTATAAACTTATACGTGAAAAAGTTTAAGAAAAGTTGTGTAATAAATTTTAAGTGAAAACATGTCGGGTAAAAAAGGTTAAGAAGTAAGTCATGGAGTAATCATGAGCTTCATAGATTCTATGGGTGGCAAATACAGGGTCATTATAAAAGTTTAGGATTATGTAACTATATAATGTATGTTTGTGCCACTCTAGTGAAATAGTGATTTTATATAACCTTGCTTGACAGCTTAAGTTGGACTGTTAAAACAAAGTAAATAGTATACTGAACATATTTAAAAAGGCGGCATGTTTAAAGTGATTACATAATTCTACACATTTATAGAGATCCTGTACTACAAAAGAAAACTAATAGTTGAATTGTAAAACATCAGCAAAGTGAAGAGGAAAGGAGAGACATTTTAAAATCATGTGATAGCTATTGGAGATCTAAATGCAAAACTTGTAAAGAAACAAGAAGAATGTGGGAAAATACAGTTTTGACAACAGAAATGAAAGAAGCACTATGTTACTTGAATTTCTAGCAGAACATTTCTATTTCTTGAGTTTTTTCTTCTAGAAGAAGGTGCAATGAAAATAGTCGTGGTTAAGCCCAGATGGCTGAAGAAACGAAATGATTATGTCCTATTGAGCTATAAATGTATAATTACAGATACAGCACAATAAATTGATGCAATATATATAGTGACAGAATAATGAGAGTCAAAGTCATTCTGAACACAATACTTGAGAAAGCAAAAGTTTACAACACACAAAAAAACATTAGAATAGATAGGGAGCTCATAAAAAAAAACATCAACAAGTATAATTAAATTTTGCAGGAATAAATAGTTGAGACAGAGAAAACTCTGCATATAAGCGACTTTGGCAAAGTCGTAACAACAGCAATAAATAAAACAGCAAGAACAATAGCGACAAAGAAGGGAGAACATAAACTATGAAACAAAGAAAAATATTGAGAAATATTGATAAGTTTAAGACACCAGGTAAAAAAAACAAAAAAAATGATAAGACAAGACTTAAACAACTATTATGAGTGCGAAATTAAAAACTACTATAATATAACAAAGGACTCAAGAATATTAAAAGAAACGGACACCTAAAACAAGCAATAAAATGAAGTATGAGATTAAGATGCTTTACTAAACTAAGTATAGCAGAAAATCTAACTATAAAGATTTATATAGGGGCAATTCCATTTCAAACGGACCAGAGCTGGGGGGGGGGGGGGTGCATTGAGAAACTTGCTCATGTATTTTTTTTTAGTTTCTATAACTTATTAGTAGTCTTTTGATCGGTATATGAGGGTATGAAACCCATAAAAAAAACTACACGATTTTTTAAAGTTTTTTTTTTGTTTTTTAACTTAATCGCATTTTTTGTTTAAAAACCGCAATTTTAACTCAAAAAAAAAATTACTAATGAAATCAATCAATTTTTTTGTAGAATCCAAATCTGGTGCCATTTTAAGTCTATACCCTGTCAATAAGCCGCAAAAGACATTAAACCATGTTTTTGTTCTCAGTGGGCTGGGCAAAAAAAAGCATTTTTTAATTTTTTTTTAACCGCCAAAGTTGACGTATTTTGATGTAAATTAATTGAAAATATAAATATGTTCTGTGTATTTGGGTTTTAAGAATCTAAAACTCTGCAAATCTGCAAAGTAGGCCTATTCTTCAACATAAACTCTTACAAATGCACGTTTAGCCGCGCTCAGAGGAACAATACACCAAATATTATTAAAAATTTGAATTCTGGAGACAATTTTACATGAAAAATAGTCAGTGTTGTACTCATCGTCTATAGAAAAGTCCATCTAGAAAGAAATGTTTACCAACTTTTCAGACAAAAAATGCGTTAAAAATTAATTATTTTTTATATTCACAAAAAATATTATAAACACACTAGGGTGTGGTTTAAGACTTTTTTTTTAACAAATTTTGATAAGCGCCAAGAGGATTTATGTTTGAATGCCAAAAATAATAATATTTTCTAACTTTCGCGCCGATAGATTGAGTCTAAATTTGTGCCGCAAGCACAAAAACTATCAAACAAAGAGCAAAATGACCAAAAATTGGTTCAAACAACAAAGATGACTTTGTTAAACTTCTGAAATAAGCTTAAAAAAATATAATCTAAATAATCTTTAAGAAAAATAAAAAAAAAAAAATTTTTAAGTAAATGTTGAACAAATCTTTTTATTCTAGATGGGTTTTTTATTGCCAGAGCACGACACTGACTATTTTCTATGTAAAATTGTTTGCAAAACTCAGTTTTTTAATAATATTTGGTGTATAGTTTTTCTGAAAACTGCTAAATGTGCATTTGTAAAAGTTTATGTTGAAAAAGAAGCTTATTTTTGCAGTTTTTTTGTGTTTTAGACCTTTAAAACACAAATACACAGAACAAATTTATATTTTCTAATTAACTTACATCAAAACACGTCAACTTTGGCGGTTAAAAAAAATTTAAAATATGATCCTTTTTGCACAGCCCATTGAGAACAAAAACATGGTTTTATGGCTTTTGCGGCTTATAGACAAGGTATAAACTTGAAATGGCACCAGATTTGGATTCTACGGAAAATTTCTGATCGATTTCATTAGTAAATTTATTTTTTTGAGTTAAAATTGCGGTTTTTAAACAAAAAAAGCGATTAAGTTAAAAAACGACAAAAAAACTTAAAAAAATTGTAGAATTTTTTTTAAGGGTTTCATACCCTCTTATACCGATCAAGACTACTAATAAGTTATAGAAACTAAACAAAAATACATGAGCAAGTTTCTCAATGCACCCCCCCCCCCCAGCTCTGGTCCGTTTGAAATGAAATTGCCCATAGTTCTAACGTACAAAAAGGCGGAAATCATTAAAAACGTAGGTTTGGTAGAAATCCCAGAAGTTAGATAGAATACGCACTGGATTTAATGTAAAAACAACAAAACTTCAGGAATCTGCTCATGAAGTTTTAACGGAAATGTTGAAAATAGCACAAGTTTAATACTAAAACAAACTGTGCTAATTATTTAATGAGTGCCTGAAATAAGGTAAATTTCTGAGCATCTAACTTAACAAACACATTTACACAAATTTCAACTATATATATATATATAACTCAAGATCTATAAAGATCAATAGAGGAATGCGGTAAGGTACATTATTTAGAAAGCAAGTACGGTTTCTGCTTTTTGACTAATGTATTCTTCTGGTTCTAACCAAAGAGTTTTATAATTAGAGATTCCACGCTACCGTTTATAGAATGTATAAGCAGCGTACACTCTTGGTATCTTCGTCTTTGTTGCACCATGGCGTTTCTCTATTACCTACAGCGTATAGCCGCTTGATCACTAGTAGAGAGAGGGAGAAGGTACAGTGTTGTGCGACAAGAACAGAGATACTGATATTGTACGGCAAAACGCTGGCTTGGAATTTCTAGTTATAGAACTTTTTGGTTCTAACGTACAGAGCCCAAACCTGAATAATGATAAACAAATTAATAAATAGGTTTAGTAGTACCGAAAGGGCTATGGAAAAACAAATTACTGGAATAGTTCTACCCCAACGGAAAACAAACGAACACATAAGACGCATAATAGAAGTACAGGACATGGAAGTCATAGCAAAACTTAAATGGAACTATGCTGGTCACTTAGCTAGATATCAGGATAACAGCGCTGCATACACACAAAGATTTATCTGCGGGTTGGAACCGCCGTCGTACCCTAACACAAAATTGGGTTTGACAAATATAACTTTTAGATTGGAAATTTACACTTAAATTGCGTGTTAGTGTGCAAAACTCACAGATGTATCTTTACCCTTGGTCTGGCACGAAAACTTTTAACATGTTGAAAGTTTTGAAGGTTTTTGACCGCATATTTGAAAAGTATGCCGTATGTTAGATAAATAAAGATGTGCAACGTCAATAAAAGCACTACTATATATCAAAAATATAGCATCGAAAAAACTAACTAGGAAACGATCAAAATTGGTTTTGGTTATTTGAATCTAAAAAAATTTAAACTACATGCAACTATTAAAAGTATGAAAAGAAATCGATCCAAATGATTATTTAAATTATCTTTGGATGGATGATAACACTTTCCAACATTTACTTAGTTTAGTAAAAGACAATTTAATAAAACAAAATTAAAAAAGGATGAAAAATGCTATAACAGCGGAAGAACGATTAATAGCAACATTAACATTTCTTGCGCTTGGTTTGAATTTTTTTAGTTATAAAATACTTATTTGCATTTAAATAGATTTATTTGCAGTATTCAATTAAAGTTTTAGAAGCACTATTTTTTAAATTTTTGTTTGTATATTCCTTTGATTCTATTCTCCATAAACATTATTATTATATACAAATTAGGTGCAGTTTTATTTTAATTTTTAACTGTGTGTTGGTAAAAGCAGTGCCCCTCGTAAAACTACTCAGTTATTTTGGCAGGTTCAGACCCGTCATTAACACAAAGTTTTATTGGTGTGTTTGGATGGACGGTCTAAAATCCGCAGATAAATCTTTGTCTAATGCCGCGCTATTAGATAGACAAAAAATATATTACAGTGGAGACACATATCAAGAAAGAAGATCTAAAGAAAGATCTCCTAAGCGATGAACGGATGACATCAAACGCAGTGCAGGCTTATCCTGGCTGAGAGAACCTCAAAACAAATAAAACTGCATAAAGAACTGGAGACCCTACGTTCAGAAATGGACCAAATAAGGCTATAAAAAAGTCATGGTTGATTGTTTTGATAAGGGAAGAACTATAACTGGTCAATTTTATTTGACTTTATTAACTACAACGTTAGCCAAAAGTGTCTTGTTGCAAAACATTTTGCTAGCACACAAATTGCGCATTGCAATGGTCAGATTGTGATTTGAATTGCTTGAACACTTTTCTTGTTTGCCGGATTTAGTTCTTTTAGAATGTTATTTCTTTTCTCAAATTGTAAGCAGTCTGAAAGGTTATAAATTTTTGATGTAATAGACTATGAGACTAATTTAAATAGTAAATTATGTGTTTCAAATTTTAGTTGCTTTTACAGTAAGCTTTCTTCTACGTGTTGCGGAAATGGAAAATTTTAATTTAGAATAAATTTTGTAAACATTGTGACTATAATTTTTTTCAAAAAATTGTTATTAATATAATTTAAATTAGTTTATTTTGTTAATTTGCTGAATTAGTCATAAAGATAAAGTGAAGTTAGAACTGTACTTTCATTAAAATGCAGTTTATTTTAATATTATAAGCTAATATTGCAGCTTACCTTGCCTCACAGCTGCATTAATGCATACTACCAAACACGATAATTGCGAGAATAGATCCGCTTAAGATACTGGCAAAGCGTAGTATCTGATCATAATTATTGAGTTGCTGAAAACAAGTGAAAATACTGAGTTAGTTAGCTGTAGAGGCAACATTGCTGATGTCGCGCCGAAAACTTTTTTGTCAGAGTTGTGGGTCGTACTTATCAAACTCTGTCAACTGCTTCTTCAGTGATAGCACCACGATAGGGTTGTAATTGAAGGTTGTATTTAAATGTACTGACGTTGAAGCCGTTGTTGATTGCATTAAATATTATAATTTTACAAAGCGTGGGAGTTTATGATATGTTAGTGTTTTTGGGTTATAAAAAGCACATGGTTTTAGTCGCCGAATTTTGATAATTTGAACTACATTCTTTAAACAAAAAATCATATTGAATATATGTAGTTACAAGAAACAAATATTTTCACAAAGTGGTCAATACTTACTTATTTAAAGATAAGTAAATATTTATTATTTATTGAAAAATAATATAACTGTAGCAGAACGCCGTTCAAAATGTTTGTGGACGTTTCAAATGTTGCGCAAAAATATAAAATTGTTGAAACTTTTTACATAGTGAAAATTGTTGTTCAAATTGCTTGATTGTGTATGGTGCTGCTCATTAAGTTTGGTATTGTCAGGGCTTTTATTATCTTGTACAAGGTACGAATTTGTTTTTAGAGACTGTGCCAGATGCTGCTTGTTGATGTTAGATTATTTTGTTATTCTTTGCTTTGATGGTTTAAAGGTTTAAGTTAGTTATTTGAATTTTTGTTTATATTATGTTGCCACATTTTCATTTTTTAACGCTCACGTATATTTGCATTAAAGCGCGCACATCTAGGTAACAACTGTATATTTTGTGGTGCAACACGCGACACATCTTATTAAAAATGAAAGAAACATTGATTTTAGTATAATCCTTTATTCGAGAAATTGAACATTTGATTATAAGAATAAAACTTATTTTCAATATGCTTCAATTTAATTTAAGAGATATGATACATGGTTTTTCTCTACTAAACGGATTCACGGATCAGGAATTTTGTCTGGACTTTGAGAGTCTTTCTAAAAATGTATTGTTTTATAGTTTGGAATCACTAACGTTTAAAACGGTTCTGTTTGGCGGACTATGAAGAATATAATTGTTCTTTACGAGCATGTATAAAGCGCTTGTGAAGTTTGCTTTATATAAACTTCATTGTTCTGTAGAGGAACTGTGCTATCGGAAAAACTATTACTGTTTTAAACGTTTGCAAAACCAGATGTTTAAGTCAGGGCGCTATTATTGGATTATTGGACATAGTATTTATTGTTTATATTAGTTATATTCAATAGTGTATGAGCAAAACATGCAAAACAAAAGAAAAAAGTCGCAAAACATTATTTAAAAGCATTAAATTAATCTTTAAACTTGAGATTTTTTGGTATTTTGCTACACTTAGAGGCAACATTTTAATACATTTTGGGCTAATTGCAGAACTATACGCGTTTGAATTCTTATTTGTTTAATTAACTAACTTAAGCAACATTAGGCGGCACTGAAACTTTTAGTAAGCATTAAAAGCATTTTTGGATTATTTGACTGTTATTTTTACTTATATTGTTGCACAATTTTTTAAATTTACCATTTATATTTGCCATTTATACCTAATTGTACTAAGAACGCTCCTAAGGTACTTCTAACGATTTTTAGCATCCAAGTTGTCTTTTTACAGTTTCTTATTTTTTTGTTATTATTTTGTATTTAAATTAATTATTTTTGTGTACTAGTAACTCAAACTTTCTTATTGTTAAGACTTTACTGATTATTAACCAGTCTTCTTAGTAAGTTTGAGTTTGTAAGTCAAATTATCTTTTTCTAAAATTGTACTTCTAAAGAATTGTGTGAGGAAGCTATATTTTTGTTTATGTTGTATCAGCTAAAGCAAGACCTGCTCTACAATCTTTGTCTAAAGTTTTGCATCATTTTCTCAACAGACCTTTTGATTCAAATATCTCTACAAAAAGAAATTAGGAGCAGTCAAATTGGGGGAATTGGCCATGTTATGCCACTATAGTTTGAAATCAAGAGACCAAGAATCATATTTTGAAACACAATTTGAGTTTTTTGTGCTGCATGTGTGACGTCAATGTAACGTTCAGAATTACTGTTAAAAATATGGGCAATTCCATTTCAAACTGACCAGAGCAAGGGGGGGAAGGTGCATTGAGAAACTTGCTTTAGTTTTTTTTTTTCAGTTTCTATAACTTATTAGTAGTCTTTTGAACGGTTCATGAAGGTACGAAACTCTTAAAAAAAATTCTACGTTTTTTTTGTTTTTTTTTGTCGTTTTTAACTTAATTGCATTTTTTGTTTGAAAATTGCAAATTTAACTCAAAAATAAATAAATTTGCTTGTGAAATCAATCAGAAGTTTTACGATAAATCCAAATCTGGCGCTATTTCAAGTCTATACCCTGTCTATAAGTCGCAAAAACCATAAAACCATGTTTTTGTTCTCAGTGGGCTGGGCAAAAAGGAACATTTTTTAATTTTTTTTTATTTGCCAAAGTTGACTTGTTTTGATTTAAATTAATTGGAAAATATAAATTTGTTCTGTGTATTTGGGTTTTAAGGGTATATTTTTCAACATAAACTCTTACAAATACATATTTAGCAGTTATCAGAGGAACTATACACCGAATAATATTAAAAATTTGAGTTTTGCAAACAATTCTACATGAAAAATAGTCAGTTTCGTGATTATTTGGCTTATTCGGTTTTTTTAAGTTTAACAAAGGCATCTTTTGTCGCTTGAGCCAATTTTGGGCTATTTTACTTTTTGTTTGATAGTTTTCTGCGTTTGTGGCACAAATTTAGATTTGATCTACCGGCGTCAAATTTTGAGAATATTATTACTTTTGGCATTCAAACATAAATCCGCCCGACGCTTATCAAAATTTGATAAAAAACCCATTTTTACCTGAAAATTTTGTAAACATTTCTTTCTAGGTGGACTTTGCTACGGCCGATGAGTACAACACTGACCATTTTCTATGTACAATTGTCCCCAGTTTCAAATTTTTAATAATATTTGGTGTATTGTTTCTCTGAGCGCAGCTAAACGTGTATTTGTAAGAGTTTATGTTGAAGAATAGGCCTACTTTGCAGAGATTTTTCGAGTTTTATACCCTTAAAACCCAAATACACAGAACAAATTTATATTTTTTTACTAATTTATATCAAAATACGTCAAACTTGAAATTAAAAAAAAATATTCTTGCCGAGCCCACTGAGAACAAAAACATGGTTTTATGGTTTTTGCGGTTTATAGACGGGGTATAGACTTGAAATGGCACCAGATTCGGATTCTACTAAGTTTATTTTATTTGTGTTAAATTTGCGATTTTTAAACAAAAAATGCGGTTAAATTAAAAAACGACAAGAAAACTAAAAAAAACTAATAAAAACTAAAAAAACTAAAAAAAACTAAAAAAACTAAAAAAAACATTTTTTAAGGGTTTCATTCACTTTTATAATATGATAAAAAGACTACTAATAAGTTATGGAAACTGAAAAAAAAACTAAAGCAAATTTCTCAATGCTCCCCTTCTCCTGCTCTGGTCCGTTTGAAATGGAATTGCCCATATATGGTTTTACAATTTTAAATATTGAAACGGTGATTTTATGAGGAGTTGTTTTTCATAAAGTGGAAATTTTACTTGTTAATATGTTCACCAACATGGAAATTAGCTTCATCTGACATCTAAACAAATTTTAGTTGATTTTCATTATTATCCAAAATTTGCAAATATTGCTTGCAGAAAGCAACACTATTTGGATTACCGGGATTTTTTTCTTATGAACGTTTTGAATTTTATATCGGTTGAAGTGCAAATCAGGATGCATTCTTAGTTTTTTTTTTAATTTGGCAATAGAATTGAATGCCTTGTTGCCGATCATCTCGAACTTAGTCTCTATTAAATTTTGAGCCAATATTTTCTTTAATTCCTAAGTTGTGCTCTTGCCTCATGATTGTTTGTCGTGTTGGTTATTGTCTGTGCGACATAACTACATTTGAGTGTTTACTACTGATTGAACTATTTAAAAATAAAAAATTTATATTGTAATAGAATATTTTCAAACTTTGAATTGTGTTCAACATAAACAACTTAAAGATAAAATTTGAGTTTTAATACTGTAATACAATATTTGCAGAAAATTATTGCCGCCGGTGAGCGATATGTCATCTAAGGTTTGCGATTTTTGTGCTCTCTGTTCTATGTTGCAGTTTTACCAGACTTCTCGCTTTGCTTTCGTATTAAAACATTTGTATCCGAAGTGTATCTTATTAGAAATAATTACATTAAAAAATTAAATTTATGAAAAAATATTCTAAACTAAAAAACATCCATAGACGCGTTTCGAGGTTTACCTCTCATCAGTATGGCTTTATTTATTTAAACTAATTGATTTTTAACTTACTTCGTCAACATTGTTCACCACCACAATTCAAAGTGAATATTTTAAAGGGTGTATTGACTATTTATACTAACTGACTTAATGACTTTATTTAATGGCTATGGTTAATAGCATTCTGAGAATGAACAAATAAACTAAATTATTTCGGGATATTAAGCTGATGGTAATGACATGAAAGAATTAAAACGGAAATTTGAAAATTAAAAATAGAATAAATTTTTTTGCATAAATTATAATTACTATTATACAATTTCGTGTATATCAGAACATATATAAAATATATAAAGAAGAGACGCAATGTCCTCAAATGAGACAGTTGTAAAAGCAATAATTTCGAATAAATTTACCTATTTAACTAGGCTTTATTCGAAATTATTGCTTTTACAACTGTCTCATTTGAGGACATTGCGTCTCTTCTTTATATATTTTATTAGAAATAATTGTTTAGTAATTTTGTTAGAATTTATAATTATGATTATAAAAATCAGTTTTGATAACACAATATTTTTAAATTAACTGTTTGTTATTTTTTAAATGGGCATGATGCGGTTTGGAAAAAATCTCCACATTTGCTCGTTTTTGAAGTCAATTAGTAGGTTTATATTAAAGTACTAGAATTTAATATTTTGATTATATTTTCAAAATTATTTACAATATAATATACTTCTTAAAAATTTATTTATCTGCCCGTTTCTTTAAATTTTTCAGTTCTTGTATATAATCCTGTACACAATGTTGTGTCTCTAAATAAATAAATTTCATACTTTTTGTATATGAATTTAAATATGAATTGTTTATGAAATAATGTCACTGTTTATTTTATACATACGGATATTCATATATTTATTATTCCCAGTGCCTGTATTCCTTTACGTCCGAATTAATTTAAATTTAAAATATATGGCTGTAATACTTTCATCAAATACAATTTGTTATAGGACTTAGTTCTGGCATATGAAAAATGATGCGATCAACCGGAACTGAGAGACAGAATGTCCAGCATTCCTCTCATCATTCAGGTATGCGCTTCACAAACACAAGAATAATTAATATAAAAATGTCAGGCCGGTCAGATATGATCAAACGAGGGCATAAATTAAAAACGGCCACGCTGCATTTTAAAAAGGCAATAATTTTTTATCGTCTTTGCAATTAGGTCTGTAATTAGCACCTGGAGTATTATGAGCATATATTATTTTATATCAGTTTATATATGTTTGTAATGAAGTTTATATTTTTTGCAATGCATTATAGGTATATAGTTTTGCAATAATAAAGTTTTAAGTTGCTTTCATCATTCATCAAGACTGAAAGTTTCTTAAAATTTTCAAATAAATGAATTTAGTTTTTTTTCATAAAAGATGGTAGTATGCGATACAAAGGGTTTTTGGACATTTAGTTTTGTAATTGGGAAATTTCAATCATTCTTTTCAATGATATAGTACAAGTAATAAATTTGTGACGTATGGTCTTAAATTATGCTTTATTACATAATTTGTGTTACTACCTTAAAAATGATTATTTGTAATACTATTTTATAATTTGTTATTTTTTTTTTTTGCAGGTAAGAATCAACATCTATCATTTACATGTGAGTATATCTATATATGAAAGCAATTATATTAAAAACGAAGATTCAAATTATCACATTATTCACGAATTATCAAATGTTTTTATTTGTGTTTTTGACTACTAAATGAAAAACGTTGGATCGAACTCACTTAATTGTTACCAGAGAGAGGTTAATTTTATATAAACAGTGATGATAAATCATCATAAAAACTGCTTTATGAAAATGCAATATTTGGCGTTAAAATAACGTTTACATTTCTTTTTGACTATGAAAGAAAGTAATATACTACTGAACTTTGTTATTGAGCAAAATTGGTAACTTGAATTTAAATATGAAGAAAATATTTGTGCTAGAATATAGTTATTTACGAGTTTGCACGATAATTTACGTTTAATTAAATATTAAAAAAGTCTGTTGATGTAAACTATGTTGCTTTTGGTGATGTGGTGTTGTCAAAATTTAAGAGAATGGGATATTAATATTTTAAGTAGGACAATTATAAAAGGAATTTCTAGAAATATATACATTTATATATGGATTTAAATATAATTTAGTAGTAGTAAATTATTACTACTTTGAAGGACTTGCTTCAAAATTTATTAAAAATAAAAATAATTCAAATATATTGACTTTCATAAAAAACGCAACACAGAAGTTGTTTATCAATTTTAATAAAAAAATTCTAACATGCTTATTGTAATCAAACAAAATGATTAAAATTTGAAAAGAAGCGAAAGATTTTTTGTTTCACTAAAGAGTTGCTCTATCACGATTTGTTATGCATTCATTTAAACAGCGGGGCATACTGTTAATTAAATAACCACTTTTTTTCTTGCGGTATATCATTCCAAGGTTTCTGAATCCGCAGTCGAATATGCTGTTGTGATAATTGAAGAAGTAGAAATGCAACAGGCTGCAGCACATTGGCAATTATGACTAGATGCGTTTAAGTTCAATAAAGACCAAGAGTGATCTGCTACAGTAACATATTGCATCTCAAATCTTTACGGTGAGTTGGTGAGTGATGTGTTGTGTTCCACCGTCGTGGACCCACAAACAAAATTGAGACTTGTCACTAAACACATTTTGATGGCATCATTGAACCCAATTTGCTTTTCTGTTGTTCTATTCTAGTCTGCAGATACGGTGAAGTGGAGAAGAGGAAGACACAAAAATGGACAGTACGTACAAATGAAGTTTATAAAATATTATTTGCCGATAAACAGATGGTATTGACATTCTTTGTTTTGCATCTTCCATCCAATCTTTTGCAATTGAGCGAGTTGTTGAAAAAACTATTGTGTTCAAAAGTCTTAAATGGCATGGCGTTCTCTTGTTTCTCTCATACCAATAATACGGCCACGCTCAAAATCATTTTGTTATTGATCATCGAACTTTTGGCAATCTTAAATTTTCACAAAACAATTGTGGACAAACTAATTGAAAAATTGACAGTTATTACTCACTAATAGCTTGTTTAATACATATAATTGATACTGAGTGACAACAAAGAAATAACTTAATAAACAAATAAAGAGTGTATAGATTTTATTTAAATTTTAATCGTTTGTTTGTATTAGGTATTTTGTGAAAATTTTATTAAATTTGATCAATAACTTCTGTGTGTTGCGTTTTTTTATGAAAGTCAATACAATAATACAATTTTTTGTATCTTATCTTTTTTGGTGGTTCTAATTTCAACCACTCTAATCACTATGTATTGGCCTGGTATTAGTTCGATTATACCACTCATGGGTCAATGGAGTGGATGAGATTTTTTTTTATTAAAATTAGTTGTCTAGTTTGGGGTGTGGTTTGATTTCAGCGATGCGAAGAATGTTGTTTAAATGCATGGAGATACTTTTTTCTTTATTTTTTCGAGAACTGTTTTATTATGTATGATACGTGCTGTTATCTAGATAATCTATTAACTTTAATGTGTTTTAATAATGGCTGTGGATTTGAAGTTATGGGTTTACCAATTAAAAAATGGCTTGGGATCAATGCTGAGACATCATTAGGATTAATGCCGAGACATCATTGGGGCACTCAATGGCATCAATAGTTGTGAGTTTAACATTCTATCAAAATGATTCAAAAGTGTGCACTTCTTCAAATGTTAACTCTAATGTTTCTGAATAAGTGACTTTTGGTTGATTTTAAACTTGCTTCTACCCAAATAGGGAGCTTGAGGTGAAATAAACTTTTACGTAATACCTTTAATAGATTTTATCGGTTTGAAAGGCAGTTTTGACAAGAGATAAGGATTAGCTTATTGTTAGCGCCGATAAAATTTGTTCTATTATTGATGCAATAAAACAATCTGTTATTAAATCGAAGATCAATTTGATTTGATGCGCACTGCTTTAGTAGCAAAACAGTTAAATATTGACGCATATGATTTCCGTAATTGTTGAGTACGTCATGATCTTTCTTCCACCATAAAAGGTTTACAAAAATCTACACCAGTCTTATTATAATAATAATAATAACAATTGTGTTTATTCATTTTGCCAAAAATACAATTTGGATATGAAAAGTCAGTTTAAAATTAAAATTAAGATGTAGTTATAAGATAGACACTTTAAAATTTACACATAATATAAAATATTACAAAATAATTATTTACAACACTATATAATAATAATTTACAAATTAAAATTTTTGAAGTTTTCATCTAAGTATTCCTTTACTGAATAGTACGCCTTAGAAATTAACAAATCTTTAAAATAATTTTAATTAAATCTATTTAATGGCATTTCTTTTATGCTTACCGGTAAAACATTGTAGCATTTTAAAGACATATATCTTGTACCCTTATCATACATTGCAATTTGGGCATGATAAAAAAACACACTAAGGTTTCTTAATTACCCAGTTTTAATATAGCCTTGTTTACTAGTAGCTGTTTTATTTCGTTGGTAAATGCAGCTTTTTGGACAATTTTATTTAAATTATGATCTGATATAAGTTTATCTGCCAATATAGGACATATTATTTTTTGTTTCGAAGAAGATTTAATGTTGATGATAAATTGTTTAATAATTTAATAAATTTAACTAAACAAAGTTTTATAAAAAGATTTTTATCAATAGTCCTAAAAATTTGGATTTTCCGTTGTTTGAATGTTTTCTTTAATGGGGATACTAAAAATTGACTTGTTTTATAATATAATAGTAAATTATCTAATTGGGTTCATGCCACTATAAATGATTTTTTTAGAATATGTGATTTTTTTCGACGCTAAATCAGCATGATTGTCATTTCTGGAAATATAGCGCAATTTCTTGATTGAAGTGGCTCTTTGGATTTTTGCTACTCGATTGGCTACGTATGTTTTCCAACGAGCAAGCGTAACTTTTATCTAATCTAATACAATCGTCAGTCTCACAAATTATGTTTATTTTTCTTTGTTTGTTCAATTAGTTTAGCAACGTAGTACTCTACATAGTTTTAGCTAGGAGTTATTAGTACTTTTAGTAGTGCTACTTTAGTTTGGCTTGAACAATTATGGGAGAAATGGAACGAATACCAGCTAGTTTTTAATAATATTATTCTATTGTTATTTTGTTGCTTTTTCTGATATTTATTTGTGATAGAAATAGTTCAGAGTTCAATTGTAATCATGGAATTTTTGTGTTTCTTTATATCTTTAATAATTGATGGAAAATTGCTCACTTATTTCTTAAAGATAAAAACTTTTTTTGTTAATAAATTCTGTAATTGATCTTTTAATAGTTTTGCTTTTTTAATGGATTTTGCTCAATTATTTAATATCTCTTTTGAGGCTGCAGGAAACTCTTGTTGGTGGAATTTGCTCCTTGTTGATGCATTAAATACAACTCGAATTTTAAAATGTTTTTGTGAATATTGCATGATGTGGTAAATAACATCTTGTTACGTCAGTAGGGGTTGCGTCTTTCATGAGTACTTTTTGAAGTTACCTTCCAGTGGTAATCCCTTTAACTTAACCGGTACTTTTACGACAAATCCTACTTCTACTGTTCAATTAATTGTAAAATAACCTTTTATTTGTTTTACTTGCAGTGTTAAATGTTGGATTGAACTTTTTTTTTTGTTCTCAAAATTAATTATCATTTTTATGAAGCTTAGTTAATTGAGCGTTATTACAACTGATTTTATTTGGACTGGTATTAATGGCCTGCAATCCATCATAATGAAGCCTTGAAAAAAAAATTACATTAAATTTTTTCCACGTGCTGTTTTTTTAGTTTAATATTTATTTGGACCTTAGCAATTGGCTTTGAGAATGACTAGCCCATGGCAATACCTTTTGGTTTTCTTTTCTTTGTTAGTCCTACTGTTAAATTATCCTTATCATTTTCACTAATTTGGTACTAGTTTGAGGTGAGCGGTTTTGGTTTTGCGGAATTTTTACAATGCTGCGACAACACATGCTGTCGTAGGTCCATATTCTCATATTTTTTGCTCTTCCTTCTTTTGTCTTCTGTGACTTTTAATCTGTGTGTTTTTTCTAATTTGGTTTACTTAAATCTTGAAGCATCAAACTTTTTTATTTTTTTCTCAGTACTGTCGTTGGGTAGTGCCCTTTATTTATTATTGTCACTCAGGCATATAAAAATGATTGTAGATTTGTTGATTTTGTTTTTTAATATTTTTTTTTAACTCTTTGCTGTCTTCTTTTCACGCTTTGCACTCTACTTGCGTATGTTCTGCGTTGTCATGCGTGTCTTTGTGACAGAATATACATCGTTTTACTTTTTATATTTTATTTACTTGTTCTTTCTGCTTCTTGTTTACTTGTTTTTTTTTATTTTTTATTTCTTTTATGTATAATCTTTTTTTTTACCATCAAATTTACAGGTAGTGTCACCGCGATTACCTCTATTGCCTCCTGCGACACTGTCCTGATACTGATATAACCTTAGTTTGAATTACCTCGCTTACAGTTTGTGGAGTTTCAGACATTGTAACTTGAAGTAAAATTTAAAGCTACCGTTGAACTCAATATTATTCGGCACTTTGTTGGTCGATTGACTTTATCAATTAAGTGGACTATTGTCTTGGCCAATAATGTCAATTCCAGATAGAAAGTTTTTTGTAGTATTTAATGCTTGAGTTTCTGCATGTTTTGGCATTTATTAATTCAGTACTTTAGTCTAATATACAGAGTTTTCTAAATAGGGTGTATTTTTTTATTATCTTGAAAACGAAGCGAGATAGACAAACAAGTTATTTAGATTTTTTTCAACTAAAAAATGTACCTTAAGTTTTATTTTTTGCCTCTAGTTAGGATAAACCTGTTTGATTAATCTCCATTGAACCATAATTACATTTAATATGAGACTGTGGGTGGACCTGATACTAAGCCTCGTTAGTATCTATAGCGTTTCCATTCTTTCAATTAAGTGAGATAGTATATATATGTTTTCAGGTATATATTCAAAATGCAGTTTGTGCGGGATTAGCATAAGTGCTTAATACTCGGCTCTTGCAATTGAAATATAAACTCTGAAAAAAAAAAATGTAACAATATATGACGAAAACGATCACATTTTCTGCATCTATACTAGAAGTATCATTTGCTACTTGCATGATCCGGAATCAAACATTTAAAACAAAATTTGGTTTTTGTGGGCTTTTCTATTTTAAACAGACCAAAGCAAAAGGGAGGGGGTGTTGAGAGGAACTTGCTTTAGAATTTTTTGTTTGTTTCTATAACTTATTAGTAGTCTTTTTATCTGTTCTTGAGAGTATGAACTATGAAACCATTACAAAAAAAAGTTTAGTTTTTTTTGTTGTTTTTAACTTTGATGTTGAAAAATCACATTGTGCGTTTAAAGTTCGCAGTTTTAACGCAAAAGAATTTTACTGGTGTAATCGATTAAAATAATATATGCTGCAAAATCTAAAACACTGATTTTTTTATCCAGTGGTCTGTGCAAAAGTTAGCATTATTGTTGACGTATTTTTAATAGATGCGTTTTTTGCGTAAAAATTTTGATCTTTAAACAAAAAATTCAGCTTTTCAAAATCAAAGTTACAAAACGACAATAAAACTAAAAAAATATAGATTTTGGGAACGTTGGAAAATACGGAATTATTGGTTTCTTGGAACATTTGTGTTAGGTATAAGTATTAACGGAATTGTAATATTTTATTATATATTTTATAATGGTTACTAAAACACTGGCTACGATGATAGGCTAAAATCGGTAACAATTGTATACATACAGTTCTAGTTTTTTGTGATTGAATTATAATTACTCGTAGTTTATTTGAAAATAGGATTTATAATGTTTAGTTGAAAATACTAAAAACTGTGTGAACAACTGCAGCTTTTATTAATGACTTCTTATCTTAGATCCAAGATTATTATTAACGATCTCTAATCAAATAATGTGTCAAATTAATTGAAATATTTATAATAATAAAGGAAATAATGAGATCAACAAATACATATTTTTTGTTACCTGTGTTTCGGTTACAATTTGTAAAAAAGTATTTTTTGTTGTTGTCTGAATTATACGACTGATTAACTTCGTCAATTTATTAATAGCCTACGGTTATGATTATATCATCACGCAAGTTAAGTAATTGCTAATAATAATGATTGCAATTATTTTTAGAGACATGAAATCAGTGTCCCCGGAATATCACCGGTCCCGTTCCTTCTATATATGTGATTCTGGAGGCCACCACTTAGCTAATGGCACGCCCCTTGGGTCCGGTCGTTGATGAGGCACCATCGGCCTAATAGATACATGTCATCTAAATTCCCTTTGATGCCGGTCCGCAAATAACTTAAATGGGAGTTTGCAGCTCCGCCGGCGTTATCGAAATTATGAACACGTTACCAATTTACGGCCGAGTTAAACAGGGATGTTCGAGTTGAGCCAACTCCAACAGATGGCTATCTCTCGCCTAACATCCCAACATGTATAGCCCAGACCGGGCCAGCTACTGGTATTTAATGTCAGAGATAATACTTCAATAGTTATTGTCCTAAGTTTTGCCGTTTGTGTTTAGTTAGTATAATGCTGACCGAATAAATGCCCCGGATTGCGGCACCAAAATTACGGACACAATTCGCGCAATTTTGTTTTAAACCACGTTTTATTTTATTCCCGCAATCAAACACAATAATCTAGCTAATAAACCGGTATATGGTGCCAGAAAATAATTTAAATCTTCGTAGTAACGAAAGTTATAGCATTTTGCATAACAAGAAGTACAGTTAAGTTATTCACTGTAGGATTATATACAGATCGATTCAGTTTGCACTTCTGCTAAAGCCATTTTATTTTATTATACTATAACATTAAAAAGGGCACCCCTATAGTCACGAATGCCGTATGATCTTCCAAGTGTTTCTCGTTTATGAAGAGTATAAAATAGGGGATGAAAGCAGGGATTATGCGTTTTCTAAAATATTGTATAACAAATACACATAACACATGGGGCAATATTGATGTTAATAAAATATCCCCTTTTTGCTTTTTATATAAGTTATATCTTGGTTCTAATTGAGTTTCATTTGGAAAGTATTATTTTGTCACTTCAAGATTAGGGTGGTGGCGAAGGGAAGCGAGTTAGGAACTTTTCCGGGATCCGTGAGACAGCATGATATCCCGCCGTACTTTCTGGCAATGAACGGAACTTTATCAAAGTCCCAGGAGTGACGACCGATCGCAATCTTCATTTCACTTCCCGAAACTGATCATATCGCGAATCCATCTAATTCGGGTCTCGCTTAACGGATCATTGACTCCTAGCCTGAAAGAAGATATAAAACCATACGCAATTTCTCACACGCTGAATAATGCACCGTCCATAAATTCATCCCGCCAGAAATCTATTTTTAAAATGTTATCTGTAAAGGATATCGGACGGGATCATTTATTATCAATATTTTATCATATTTTAATTCTATAGATTTTAGAAATAATAAATAAACTACATTTCTCAACAATATTTTATTATGTCTGCATGAATCATTATTTGTGATCCACGTTTCAATTACCACCCACTGTTAACAAAACAATTATTTGATGGAATTATAATTCAAAAGTACAATTTAAATGTTTGTGGTCTACGTGTATCTATTGCGCTTAGTAAGATGTTATAGTAGCAGTTTTTAAATTATATTTAGTTAAAGCATTTTTGACAAGAACAGGACGCTTTTCAATAAGGCTTTGTTCACACACAGAATCAGAATACCAAATTTAAAATCTCGAATTTGGATGATACATACGTTTAAATGGAATTTTTCAGCGTATTTGGGCAAAGCGTTTTGAATTGCGATTTTGAATGCTGGGATTTTCCAGCGATCTCAAAATACTAGACAAATGATTTTGGGCGGCTGTATGCGTATACGGATTTTGATAATTGCATTCAGAATCTGGCTGTTTTGAGCGCGCTCTCTCGTTTTATGTTTATGATGTAACAGCAATAAATTCCTGTCTTACCACATTTCTAAAAATTTTAGACCAAATGTTAAATATTGTCAGAAAAGTGTGATGTTTTATTAATGTACATGTGCAATTTTAATTTTCTATTTTAATTAGTCTTGTAGTGATAGCCAGACAGACATGGTTAGGTTTGAACTATGTCAAATTTGCGAAAAATTGAGTACCGAGCGGTCATCAAATTATTCATATTGGAAGGTTTTACCCATAATAAAATTAAACAAAGATTGGATGGGGTATACGGTGAAGGTTTACTTTCTTATTCTATTGTGAAAGAATGGGACAAAAGGTTTAAGATGAGTTTTTAGGAAATGACTCACTCAAAAAGATTATGGCTACAATCTTTTGGGATTGTGAAGGTATCTTCATGATTGATTTTAAGAAAGAAATACCACGGTGAACGGCGGTTATTATGCTACTTTATACATAAGTTGAGGGAAAATATTTTGTTAAAACTTTGAGGAAAATTAACAAGAGGAGCTAGGTCGTTGCACGACAACGCACCTGTGCACACCTGAGGTTGCTCAACTTGCCATAAGAGAATAAGGTTTTCAAAAAAAATTGATTATCCTCTTTCAGTTCAGACTTGGCCTTAGTGACTTTTTTTTATCATTAGAATATTTTTACGAGGAAATAGAATTACTAATTAAACGACGTAATAAGTGTATTGCTAATTACAGAATCATTTCCGAGGTGAAACAAAACGGTACGTTTTTATTAATTTAAAGTACATATAAGAAGGTGATTTTTGGTTAGGTTTTAAAAATTGTTTTGTTCAAATATTGGTCATGATGGGCAGAGCACATATGGAGCTCTGTTTCTCTAAGATTTTTTTAAATTCTGTCTAACATATCTGGATGAAAGCTGGCAATTTCTTTATAGTCTTCTTGAGCTTTTGTAGGGTTTGAGGAAGATGTTTAAAAACTTGATACCGTCTTAATAAAAAGTTACAGGGGTTTGCAATCAGATAAGCAAGTGATTTGTTAAGCCGTTAATTGGTTTCTCGTAAGGATAATCTTCTTGATTGGGAAAGACATCTCTTGTAGTGTCTATAAGTGGCTATGGCTCCAGCCTGTGGAAACCAGAAGCTATTTCAATTATTGATGCGCTTACAGTGGACTGTGATGATGTTGTTAGTGGAGTTTTTGGGGGTTATTAGCAACTCAATAATAAAAGTTCTGATTGCTTTATCTTTGTTAGCTTTTTTTTTACACCACTACAGACGCATGAGTCTTTTTTCTGCCCGTAATGCTGGCAACTTACATTACAGATGGAACTATAGTTTTAAGTGGATTTTGAATTACTGGAGAGATTATTAACTGGGGAGTGGGCAAGCGTATAAACGTTTGAAATAGTTTTCGTTGTAAGATTAGAATTCACGATCTTTGGTGCAGGGATTAGATGCTTAGACTGCTGCGCCACGCTCTTCTGTGCTGCTTATTTACTGTGTTGGAAAGATTGGATTGCGCTTTGTCTTTAGTTCAAACAATACCGTTGCGAGGTATATTTGTAAGAATTGCAATTTTCACGTCTTGTCTAATCTGCTGGATTCAATTCTTGAGCATTCATAAATTTTATAAGGGTGTAATTTAAGGTTAGTGTGCAAAATTTACCTCACCGTTTGAACCGATACCCGAACTGCATAGGCCTGTTTCCGAACAGAACGCGTTGGCGACTGCTCTATTAGAGCAAAAACAGCGATGTTTTTTTAATTTGCAAATTTTGTTGTCAGGAATGCTTTTGTTTGGATTTAATCTGAAGCGCGTGCGAAATGCGTTTCCGTCTTCATGTTTCTCTGTCATGTGTTATTTTCAACCATTTTGTTTGTTTAGGTCTCCAGTACGCCATTTTTGACGTCCATATGTTTTAGGTTTTACTAGCTACATGGCCTACTTATTACCACTTGAATTCTGCGACACGTTTTGTTATGTCAATGATTTTGGTTTTTGTCTGGTCTTGTTACTTTCAATTATATCTTGGAGGCTAAAATCCAGTATATAGCATTCTTGTGCTCTTTGTACGACATTTAGATGGTTTGCGCTTTTTTTAGTCATTGCCATGGTTTCCAGGTCATAGGTTGCCACTGGTAATATGAATGAGTCAAAGACTTTTTGTTTGAGGTTTATTGGTGAATCTCTATTCTTGAGTATCTGCTTAAATTTGCCAAAAGCTATCCATATTAGTTAGTTAGTTTTATTCTACGCTTTATCTCAGTTGTCTGATTTTTTTTGCCTATTTTGCTGCAAATGTTTCAGGTATACGTATTCTTTTACGTTTTCTACAATTTTGTTGTCTATGTTTAGAGTTACGTTGGTTTTGCTAAGATTTAATTTTAGCCCCATTTATTTGGATGCTGTATTTAGTTGTTTTAGCATTTTTGATAGTTTATGGATATTGCTGCTTATTAAGATGATTACGTCTGCGAATTGTAGATGGTTTAAAAAGGTTTGATTGATTTGCCGCCATTTTGTTTGTGTGAGTAGTACGGTGTTTATTTGTTGACAGCTGTCAAGTACAGTGAGAAGTTATGAAGAAGTTTAATTATTGTGAAAACGCCATACAAAAATGAGAACATTTTTGGTCGCAATAAAGCGCTAAATGAATGGAGAGTTTATTTTTAAAAAAATTGGGACAACAAAATTCACGGTGATGGATGAGAAGGCCACTGTTTGTCGCCGTCTTGGTCGGTTCCTTGAAAACATTGTCACTGTAGGAGAAAGTGTGACCGAAAGTCTAGGCACTTCCATTTGGCATCGTGGTCAAGAATTAGACTCACTCTGCAACGAATTTTGAAAAGAGATCTATTTCTCGAAGAAAATTATTTTTTATGAACACATTTTTAACTCAACGGATACTTAAACAAGCAGAACTGTCTAATTTGGGGTGCTGAAAATCTTTGTGTAATACTCGAACAACCAATGCATCTGCCGCGAGTAACTGGAGTGATTGGGCCGTTTTTCTTTGGAAATGCAGCTGGAAATGTGGTAACTGTTATTGGTGAGCTGTATTGCAAAATGCTAACCAAGTTTTTGTGGCTCCAATTGAATTGAATTGATGTGGAGAATTTGTTTTTTTAACAAGACGGTGCAACCTAACCGACAGCACGCGAAACAATAGTGTTACTGCGGATCAAGTTTTTATACCGTGTCATCTTTAGGTTTGGCGATCAAAATTGGCTACAAAGATTGTGCGACTTAACACGGATGGACGAAAGAAGAAAAAAATGTATGCGAACAAGCCATAAACAGTTTAACACCTTACATGGAATCACAGTTATGCGAATACGTTATCCAGAATTTTAAGAAACGATTGACCTTGTGCCAGAGGTTTTGTAGTGGTCGTTTGACGGATGTCTTATTTTATGTTTAATTGCAATTAACTGGCGTTTTTGTTGAGACACCTTTTATAAATGTGATAGAAGATTGATAGGCTGGTAGTTTTCTATGTTGTAGTTTTGTCCTTTTTCGAAGAGCAGAATGACTTTTGCAATTTGCCATGCGTCTGGTATTTTGTCTTCCACGAAGCATCTGTTAAAAAGCAGGTGTAGTAGATTTTTGATAATGGTTTCTCCTTTTTTCAACATTTTGCTAGTAATTTTGACTTTTCCGGGACTTTTCTTGTTTTTTTAGTTGTTTCAGCTTTGATTTCATTTTTTATTTTGTAATATGTTTTGATCCTACATTTTGGATAAGCATTTTTGATGTTCTCGGGTCTGGTATTGTTGAAGAGTAGAGTTGGGTATGCCTTACAATGTCTTCCTTGTTGGTGATTAATGCATTTTGTTGAACTTTCATTTTTGATAAACCAAAATAGAAGAAAACACACATCTTAAAAGCCATAGAAGATAATGGAATACCACATTATTGCAATTTGATTACTTTGCAATTGTCATGCATGGCACAGTGTCAACTCTAAGGCCTCGGTAGCTGCTCGCTAGTGTTGCATTTGATGTTTGAGTCTTTTGCCAAAAATACGTTACAAACGATGGTCACTCAAATTTAATATTTTGTGGATCATGTAAGGTTTTGAATCAAAATTTTAACTTAAAATTTGTTGTAAAGTGAATGGGCAGAGTTTTATTTTTTGATACTTTAATAGCGGCGATATTTAGGATTAAATACAATATTGGTTAGTTTTTACGTTGACATAAATGCAATTTTTATGTTACGTTTGCGCAAGAACATTTGATATGTATCTGGTGCCTAGGCCAAAGTATGTGCGAGAAGTATATGTTGAATTTACAGTTTCTTTACGTACACGTTTATTAATGTTTTTTTGTTTTTTAATTTTCTTATAACATTGACGGAATATCTAGTGCTAAGCGCAATCTGTTTGATTGCTTTTGATTCCAAATCCTGGTATTTTTATGCTATTGTGATTATTCTATGAGTTGTTGTATTGTCCGTCATCGACGGTTTAATCTTTAGTTTATTAAATTTTTGATGTAATTTTTTGTTAATGTAAAATTTAAGAAGTTTATAGTTTTATTTTTTCTGGCTTTACCGTAAATTGGATACTATGGGTGACTTTGCCTTGTAGATGGGCTGCTTGCACTATTTAAATTGCCTACACACATAGATCTTGATTGAACTGTTTGTCGTATAACTTGTAAATTTACAATAAACTCTTTTAAAATGAGATTTAGATGCCGTGTGTATGCCAGGAGCGAGGGTTCCTGTGTGTGTTTGTAGCCTTACTCTAATTTTGTTATGGACTATCTTATACGAGGTCTGTCTAAAAAGTGTCTGGTTATGAATTTTCTTGATCACAGTAGTGAGGCTAGACCGGCGCTACTTTGCACTTTGCATGCTTGATTTTTCTCTTTTGATTGAACATGTTGAACAACGATACTGCATAAAATTTTGTCAAAAGCTTGGTGATTTTTAAACAGAAGCACAATTGTTACATTGGAAGCATCCTTTCTTTCCAAGGCCAAAAAAAGCGACAAGTGATAAGCAAAATCAAAGTAATGCTAACAGTGTTCTTTAATATCCGTGTAATGACAAAACAATATTATCAAGAAGTACTTCATCGACTCCGTGATGCAGTTTGCTGCAAAATACCAGTTAGACTGGACGGCAAAAAAATGGCAGTTGCATCACGACAATGCTCCTTCTTATTCATTGCATCTGATACAGACTTTTTTGACAAAACACGGAATTCCAATTGTTTTCCAACCTCACTACTTTTCAGACAGTTCCTTGAGACTTTTGGTTATTTCCGAAATTGAAGGTGCAGTTAAAAGGATCCCATTTTTAGAGTAGAAAAGAAATCATGCAGAACGTAACGGCGGAGTTGAACATCATTCTAAAAAAAGACTTCCAGAATGGAAAGAACGGTGGGCCAAGTGTATGGAGGTACAATGGACCTACTTTGAAAGGGATTAAAGTCCCAAACCCGTTATGAGAATAATTTAAAAAAATCAGCCAAAAGTCGGATACTTTTTAGACAGACCTTGTATAGCTATAATATTATATAGAACGTGTTTTACAAGACACATTTTTATGCATGCATCTAAGTTTAAAAAAACTAAACTGAAGGCAAGTGTTTTAAAAAATCTAATCTAATATATTATGATCATATAAAACGAGTTGTTTATACATTTTTTTTCTACTTTGCTTTTTTTATTTACTAAAATCAAAATGCAAAAAATTAATAAGCTAATTGTCTTGTCAAAGTCTAACCCCAAAATCAAATATTGCTTATTTGAATTTTACATTATTGTACCGAGCTCATTACGATACGCGTTTCATAATGACATTCTATTTTTTTAAATTATATGATATAAACGCAAAATAAAAAAATAATAATACCTACACAACATTAGAAATAATCTATTTTGATATTTTATGATACGTTCAATTGTTATGAAATCGGTGTGGAAAGAGTAACATTATATCTTTACAATTTTTTTTTTATCTTATGTTAAATTCTAATTTAACTATTTTTTTTTGGAATAATAATTACTTAAACACAAATGTTTATTTCAATTATTATTATTAATAATAAAAGCTTAGGTATATAATTAAGAAAAATATGTCAAATATATTTCCGTTGGTCGTAATCGAATACATTAAACTTTATAAATAACTGGACTCAATCAATATTTTTTTACATATAGTAATATAATTAATATAAGTATATCCTCATCTTTTCTTAATAATGATCGTCAGGAAATCATAAGTATTTTCAAATTAATACTGTATCTATAAATCGATAATTAGTTCACTAATATTGCATTCGTAAACAGTTATATGGTTTTTAATTCTGGAATTATTTATTACTATTTGAATCAATTATAATATATTTATATCATATAACGAAGAAGTTGAAAATCGTGTAATATTATAGTTTGCAATATATTTTTTTACTATGATTTCAGTTTGTTATTCATGCAAGTTAGGAGCTTTATATGAAATTTTCATACGATAATCGGTCTTTTCTCATATCGCACGCGAACGATTCGCAAATCTGCCAATCAGCGGTTTCCAATCCGTAGGTATTTTTAACGCGCCATCCATCCATTGATCCTGGCAATGATGAGGGATGACGGTGACAGCGTCGTGTCGCTCCCCTTGCCACTGCCGCCTCACGGCATTGCTCTCCCTCTATGAGGCGCCTGTTCCGGGACTCCGCGCATAAATCATCGCGGCTTCTCATGAATACCGTTCGCTTAGAACCCGGCTGAAGTGCGTATAATACACATATGATCTAAAATATGGATGAGTTTGCGAGAATCTATGTTTCGGAAGAGCGAAATCTCTGTAACGAGATAAGGGCGGCGGTGGGGTGCATATGGTAACACTGTTTATGTTCAGCACTTGATAAATTTTTGCATAGCTTGTACTTTTTTCGGCGGCACAGAAAAGAGTCTGTTGCATAGATTTATTACTTTGAAGTTATTTTTTAATGTGTTTATGACAGATGCGCTTCTTTACTAACAGTTGACTTAAATTTAGTTTTACATTCACGATTTATTGATATGTTATTTAAATACTTAGAGATATTTAGTAGACTTACTTACTAATAATTAGGGTTAATTGTATGAAGAAGATTTTAATTTGCAATTTGAATAAGAATGCATTTTAATAATTTATTAGTACAGGGTGTTGCTGGCGCGCTTTCTGCAAGTGGCTTGGAAGGCGTCAATAGACGAAACTTGTGTGAAACTTTTTGGAGGAGTTTCCTAAGTGCAAAGAGTTTTCATATTGCTTCTAACTATGGTGCAATGCTGGGAGTCGTTTAGTGACTTTTTGTTGGATGTCTTTTGCGTGAGTTTTCTAGGTGCACTAGACCTCCAAGTGCATCTAGAAGTTGCGAGGTTTAACGACTTTGAGCAGTCCGTAAGTTAGTCAAGTAGGCGTTGTGAAAGTGCTGGTGCCGGTAGATGCCATACCACCAAGCGTTTGTAACACCAGATAGGATGTCTTCTTATCTGTAGTAGTTTACTTTTAGGCTAAGTACTTGATACGGTTAAGACTCGTTGATGGTTATTTGATTTGTCTATGCACTCTGAACAATAACAAGTTTCTTTGGGTTTATTTGTAGGCACAACTTGACCTCTGAAAGTTTTAACGTAAGGTTTGGTCTGGATTATTTATTATGTTTGCCTTGTAGTATGGTGTTGACTGGCGAATTCCCAGTAACGTCGCTTTTTATAGATGCTATTAATGTAGGGTAACAGGTCTTTATCTCTTCGTAACATGTTGGCTATTTGATTATTGCTTGATGTGCCGATGGTTTTTGTTGTCAGATTTTTGTGAAATCTATTTATTGAGTGCGAATGTTTCTTAAGTCTTAAGGTTTTTCTTATGTTGATTGGTTATACAAAATATTTTACTTATTATTTGTGCAGGCTCTGCTCTGGTTTGACTTCATTTATTTCTTCTTGATGTTGTTGTTAGGCGCCAGTTGGTAGTAGTGCTTTTTTTTAATGGTTTGAAATGCATTGATACATTGGGACGAAGCATGGAGTGGCCTGTTGTTAGGTTAGATTAGTTCATTTGTGTGTGAAACCTTCTGGCGAAGTTTAAAGTACAAGCGGTTTTAAGAGTCTTTTGACTGTGGTGCCGTAAGCCGGTTTTTGGGTTTTTGTCTTTTGGTTTTTCAGGTTTAATAGAGTCTCAAATGCAACCAGAGGGGTTCAACTTCACACGATTAAAGTTTTTTTGGGGTTATTTGTAGGCACAACTTGACTTCTCTGGAAGTTTTAGCAGTAGATTGAGACTAAATTCTTTCGTTTACCTGCTATGTATGGTATTGCCTTGATTGGCAAATATTTAAAAACGTTTTTTATATATAGTATGGTTTAAAAGTGGGATAGTAAAGTATAAAAAAATAGGCCCAACCATAGGCTTAATGTAATTTTGAGACTAATATTTAGTAACTACGTTGCAGTGATTAGCCGAGGAACATCCGTTTGCTGTTAAATTAAATTGCATTATTTAACGTGCAGTTACTACTTACTACTACACATTGCAAGTGAACTAGTTTTAGTCAATTAGTGTCAGATTAATCGATTAAAAATTGTTTTTGTAAGAAAGTTTGTTGTATTTGCAATATAATAATGTGATGAGACTTACTTCATTGAAATGTACTTTTCTTAACTCTGTTTGATTTTGGGTTTAGCTTTAATGTGGTATGCGGTTTGTTTTATAACACTTATTGTTATTAGGGTTTATAGGTTGTGTTATTGTTACTTTTGCTGCAAAGATTTGTAGTGTATATCTGAAGTGATGTAATAGACGTACATCTTATGTTTAATGTGTCTTGCCATGAGTGGAAAGACGCGGCTCATTTTTATTTTGAACGGTTTAGCTATTATTTACATCAGATAATTATTTTATGTTGGATCCAAGGGCGGATTACCAGCTTTGGTTTTTGTGCATTCTTAACTTCACCAAGTAGGTTATGTTGTTGCTATTTTAAAAGCACTACTAGAGAATTGATATTAATTTGGTTTATTCAGTTAACGAGATTGATTTGCAGGAAGATTTTAGGGCATCTATCAAAATCCGCGGTTGAGCGATTGGTTTTTATTTCACGAAGATTATTTTTTGTTTATTATTGTTTTTAGTTTTTTAATTGGTTGGGGAGGTAAAAGTGCTTACTTCTACACCTGCTTAGGTACAACGGTTTTTTGCAACTATTTTGCCAAATGTTCTAACTTTTAATATTTGTAGCATTGGCTGACAATGCCCAACTTAACTTTAATCTCTACTTTAATGTTGAGATTACACAGATATTTGATGTTAATGATCTCACAGTTATTGGCCGTATTGAGGACCATGTTTTTTTGTGTAATTTAAAAGGTTTTGATGTCTTTATTCTAAAGTTGGTCTTTGGCAGATATACTGTAAAACATTTGGAATGTCCCTAAGGAGGCTGAAAAGACCCCCAACCGTTTGTTATGTGAAATGGTGAATATCTTTTCTATCCAGGTACTTTTTAGCTGAGAAAATTGAGTTTGACATTATTCTTATGCTATTTATTATGTGTATAATACGTAATATGTATATCTGCTTTGTAATAATAATTGAAAGTGTTTTTTTTTTCTTAAATACCGGGGAAATGCTATGCTTACTACAACTGGCACTGAACTAAGATTTATGTGATTGCTGAGCAAGGCAATAGCGATAGATGTGAGTTTATAGACTGCTTTATTTATTGAAGCGTTTACATTATTATTGACAAGATTATGGTTGTTTATTTTACTTGTTTTTAAACTGGCTTTCATTTTTTTTTGCCGAACTGCACAGTGAATATACCTAAATCTTGTTGAAAAATTTAAAATTTTATTCATAAAATGTTTAAAATAGCAGAATCTGACTATAAAATATTGAACCAAATCTGGCCATAAACTGTCTGAAAAAGCAAAATTTTATTTATAAAATGTCGAAATAACAAACTCCGTACTTGAAACATCAAAATATTGCTAAAAAACAATCAAATCCGGTCAGAAACTGTTTAAAAATTTATATAAAAAAATGAAATCTTAAAAATTGCATAATTTGTATATAAAGTATCAAAATATTATTATAAATATAGAAATATAAAAAAATTAAAAATTTGCAATTTACAATAACTGCCTAAAAAAGCAAAATTCTATTAATAAAATGTCGAAAAAACGTCAATAGTCATGGAGTTATAATATTATAAGAAAGAACCAAAGTTTGGTAAAACACCGTCAAAAAATTTTATTTATAAAAATGGCAAAATCAGTTCATATTATATTAAAACATTTTTAAAAATTTTTAAATTTGGCCAAAAAAGGTTAAAAACAAAATTTTATTTATTTTATAAATGTTAAAAATTGCAAAATTTGGACTTGAAATTTTAAACAATTGTCAGAATACTTCATAATTAAAAGTGTACAAAGTTTTATACATTAAATTAAATCCGGCAATTTTTACAGCTGGGTTTTACTATAAAATAAGCAAAATCTGGCTATTGAGTATAAAACTATTTTCAGAAAACTCCAAAATTTATGACCAAATTTTGGTTAAAAATCAAAATAATTTTGAAAAAGTTATCAAATATCAATTATTTTTAAGAATTAGGCAAATCTGGCCAAAAACGGTTGAAATTCTATAAAATTCTGTTTGTAAATCTTAAAAACAGCAAAATCTGGCTTTGATATTTTGTATTTTTTTTTTTAGAAAACCAAAATCTAATTAAACTGTTAAAAATAGTCAAAATTTTCAAAAAAATTTAATATACAGTTTTGGATTTTATTAAATTAACAATAAAAACCAAAATCCGTCAGAAACTGTTAAAAGTGCAGGACTGACTATAAAAGTATTGTCATAAAGCATCAAAACTTAAAAAAAACCGTAAAAATCTTTATGACTTTTTAAAAATTAAAAGAACCAAAATCTTAGTGTATACTGTCAAAAAGTGCCAAATTCTATCACGGAATGCTAAAAATAGCAATATCGGTACCTAGGTTTTGTAATTGACGTTGAGCGGGGCTTGTATGCTTGTGCTACGCAACTGACTTTAGTTAACTGATATTTAAACCAATTTTAAGATTTTATAACAAAGACAAAGCTTTAAAGTGTAAAAATTATTAAGAATTAATTAAAAAAATGTTTCTGGATCATGTAATTTTTTAAACACAATGTTTCATTTTTTTAAATAGTATTTTATTTTACATATTTTGAGTCTAATTGACTCATTGGCAGAGCTACATGTAAGCAAAGGTCTACAATGTGAAAGGGACCTGTGGGTAGGCACTGCATTCAGATTATTAAGATTTATGAATCCGAGATTTATTTTGCTAATTGTTGATTTGCTCTAAGCCAATTCACGGATATCATTATAGTCCAGGAAAAATAGACATTAACCCCGAAATAATTTGTTACAGGCTAAATTTTTGCACGAACTTTAGTATTGCGGCTTTCAATAATATGTGAGAGTTCCCCATCAATGTGGCTGCCGCGACCTGAGTTTTCGCAAGGTCAAAGGTCGCGAAAAACAGTTTTTTGCAAATATCTGGAGAACGATGAGATTTATCGGAAAAAATATAGAAAGCTAATTTGTAGCTGAGGCAATTACCTATAGAAAGTTACCTAAAAGTTTTTTTGTACGGGCAACCAAAGACGAATTGGGGCGTCTCAAAGAACAAAGAACGTAGAATAATTACTCAACACCGGCGAATATGGACAGATCTTAGGATATGATAATGGATAATTAATTTTTATTTAATAGGTACTTTGATGGGTTTTTTTAATTACAGAACCATATGTTTTTACAGTAAGGCTTTTTCAAATTTCTATTTTCTTCGGTTTCGGATTCTGACTGCTAATGTTTGGATAAGGAAAGACGATGGATCTATGTCTTCATGGATGTTTTCTTTATCGATGTCTATTTGTACTGCGTTCAAACAAGTTTGGCCATGACATTGGCTGCAAGCAACCGAACAGTTCAAACCTGGTTTTTGGCATCCACAAGTTAAACCACAGCCTTTTTTGCAGTTACAGAATACCGCATTGAGTAAAACCTCAGGAGCGGGTTGAAGCAGCGTTGTAATTGGCTCTAAAACATTACTTTTAAGATCCATCCCCAGTTCTCGGGATTGATTCCCTTATTTCCGAGCTATACTTGAACTTGGTAATATATTTGATAGAAATGCTGTTGAGCAGCAGCAGGAGTTGAAGGAAGCGCCGACAATTGCACAGCAGCATTCAGTTTTGTATATTGTGCGAATTTCAAATATCGTAATTCATTGATGGATTTCTGTTTTTTTGTTGCTTTGTAAACTTGCAGTATAAAACGTAGGCCATTTTCAAAAATAATATTGGGGGAACTGTTAGCTCTTGTAAAAGCTTCAGCACAGCTTATCATATCTTTATTCTTTTCAAACTGTTTGAATATATTCAATTTGCCTTTGCGAAATAGAGCAGAAGTCGTATCACAGCCAGTAATTGCGTGGAGAAATAAAATGTGGCTCTGACATTTAGGATACGAGGCTAAGCTTTGGAAAGAATATATTATTGATGGGGTTTTATATTTACCAGGCTTCTGAAGATATAATTTTTTGCCGTGAGAAGCTCGTGCGATCAAAATAGCCATCAAATCTACATCCTCGCCAACAACTACACTAGTACATTTTTCCGACTGTTCTATTGCGGTTTCGATGATCAGAACATTAGCATAGTTTTTTGCCTGCTTCACAATGATGTTAGCAGCTTGAAATCTTTCAGACGACATTAAAATGAATCAGCTTTTGTTGTTTTTATTGGCAAAAAATTGTTGTGGGCTCGATTGATACTGTAATGCCCGTACTAATAGTCAGAGATTAAATCTCGGATTCATAAATCCGAGATTCATTTTGCTAATTGCTCTAATGCCCGTACTAATAGTCAGAGATTAAATCTTGTATTCATGAATCCAAGATTCATTTTGCTAATCGTTGATTGGCTCTAAGCCAATTCACGGATATCGTGATGGTGAATATAGTTGCGATCGGCCAATATATTTTATTACCAAACGTCAGAATTAATATATGACACACTAATAAACAATCTTGGGTGGACCCAAGATTATTTGAATCTAGGATTATATTGACGGTTGCATAGTTTTCAACTCGATCCGAAAATTAGCGAGGAATGCATTGGTCGATCGCGACTAATGATATCTGTGAATTGGCTTAGAGCCAATCAACGATTAACAAAATGAATCTCGGATTCATGAATCCAGGATTAATCCAAGATTTAATCTCTGACTATTAGTACGGGCATAAGTCAATTCACGGATATTATTAGTCGCGATCGACCAATGCATTTTTCGCTTAATTCTCGGATTGAGTTGAAAACTATGCAACCCGTCAATATAATCCTAGATTCATATAATTTTGGGTCCACCCAAGATCGTTTATTAGTGTGTCATATATTAATTTTGACGTTTGGTAATAAATTACATTGGCCGATCGCAATTATATTCACTATTACGTTATCCGTGAATTGGATTAGAGCCAATCAACGATTAATAAAATGAATCTCGGATTCATGAATCCGAGATTTAATCTTTGACTATTAGTACAGGCATCATTGATGATTCGAAGAGAATATCTGCAGATGATAAAACTGAAGCTTTAATATTATTCCCATCATCATTATAACCGTCGAATACAATTAAAACGTCTTGGCCAAAATACTTTTGTATATAAGCTATGTAGCTATCAAAAATAGTGTCGAATGTGCTGCCTCGACTCCATACAACACGATGCAGTAGATATCCTCTATTGACGATATATTTCACATTTGTGTAATCAATTTCATCGTCTGGCTTTAGTAAGTCATACACAGAAGATTTTTTTTATTTTTGCGCATTTCATTCTCATCGAAAAGTGCTAGCGGGTATAGAGCTAACTCGTACTCGAAATATTGTTGGAGATTTTCTTTAAACTGTTTGCTTATACTGATTCGCTGAAACAGCAATAATGGATCAATGGCAACCATGATATTGACATAATGTAGGGAAGCTGAGGGAAAGGATTGTGGCATGAAATGAATCCCTAGCATCGACATGTTGATCGGTCGTATCCAATTTAATGTTACAAAGGTCTTCTAATTCTTCGCACACTGTATTCATGGCATGCATGCCCATTTACTTAGGACACTTTCTTGAGTTCTCCTTCCTCTAGCTACACCCCCATCTGTTTTCATGGACTTCATGAGTGATTGCTTAATGGTCATATCAGTCCAGGTTCCACAAATATGTTTATTAGATCGTTTGACGGTAAAAAATTCCTTCTTAAAGCTCTCCAGAACATTTTTTGTTCTAGAATCCCCAATTAGCATCATATCTTGGAAATGTAAATGCGCTGATTTTGCATAATTATGATGTCCTGCAGCATGAAAGTATGGTAACATCTTCTTAATACAACTCAAATAACCATACCAGTCTTCCATTTGCTGAGCTTTGATGAACTCCTTAGCAATATATATCATTTGGAAATACTGTACCCACAGCTTTGCAGTTGGGTCACGATCTTCATATTCTTGAAGCTTTTCATTCAACTTGCGGAGTACAAACTCGGCTTTTTCATCACCATTATCAATATCATCTTATGATAGGGTACCATTAATTACGTTTTCAATTGTGGTTTGAAGAATATCATCAGTTTCCTCATCGACGTTGATTTCTTTTAGCATAATTTTGGCCAAAACAAGATGTAGCAGAGTATGACCTCTGACTGCTCTGGCGTAGGCATGACGGTTTGGGAGCGTAAATGACTGACAAAACTTCTTTGAGTCCACTGCCTTGCATTATAAAGCCAACAGCTCCACTGTAAGACATTAATAAATGAAATCCTCCAAGTATGACAATAACTTTTGATAATTCTGAGTTTAGAGGTGCTGCAGCAACAATTTCTCTGGCTTTGGCAAACAAGGGTTGATCTAAAGTTATAATGCATATACTGTGTCCCTGACTTTTGGCTTTTTCTATGGCACACAACAAAGTCGTATAAACTGTACTGTTATTACTAGCTGGATGATTAATAAATGGGAAAACTTGATACATTTTGAACTGGATTTTTTTTTATTCAAGTGTTCTATATATTCGTTCCGTCTTGAGAGTTTCGGTATATCGCAGAATTTACCATGCATCCAAAATGCATCTATTGTTTTAAGGTATGACACATTAGTCGCATTTCATAAAGCTTCACTCTTTGGCACTAATTGTACTCATTCTTACTACACCGGTATTTTCATAGATTTGTAATGGTACTGCAGCTTTACATACAAAATCTTGTGCAGAATGCCTGGTCTTGACACATGAAATGGGCTGCTCTGCGACAACGGATTTTTCTGGAGTAGCAATTTCGATAATGCCCATGTTGTGCAAAGTGTTATGGCCATCTATCGTTTGCACATTTAAATCAGCATTATAGGCTACAAATTGAATGAAAGTCCCCGTTTTGGGTGGTAAAATATGGGGCTGCGGGTAGTAGAATGCTGCATCTTCATATAACGTTACTTGCTAGTAAGATGCACACAAACCAAAGGATGATAAAATATTGATGAGACGTCTGGAGCCAAATCTTATGAAAAAATATAGCAAGCCCAACTTGCAGCCGTGAAATAAATGACCTAGGGCAAACAGCCGACATAATAGCATGACTGACGGCTGTACATGCTAGCATCAAACGTTTGAGGTTGCATTGCTTATTTTTTAAAATTTAATTTCTCAAAAAAATAAATTAAAGATCGTGGAATTTGCTCGTTTATATTATGGAACATTCTCCTGCTTTAACTAATACCTGCGATAGCCAATGTAGTAAAACTGGGGGACATAACAAAAGAGTCGACGGCAGATGTTTTACAAGGTCTTCATACGAACTGGGGGCACAGCATTCCTTAACTAAAGTTCTTTCGGGACTGTATTTAGTATCATCGTACATATACTCATATTTTCTTCAATCAGTAAATTCTCTATCTCGTCTATAGTTGCAAGTACAAAGAAACTTCTAGAAAACTTTTTATAGGTATTTGCCTCAGCTACAAATTAGCTTCCTATATTTTTTCCGATAAATTTCATCGTTCTCTAAATATTTGCAAAAAACTGTTTTTTGTGACCTTTGACCTTGCGAAAACTCAGGTTGCGGCAGACACATCGATGGGGAACTTTCACATATTATTGAGAGCCACTATACAAAAGTCCATGCAAAAATTTAGCCTGTAACAAATTATTTCGGGGTTCACCCCTTTTTTTGTCTATTTTTCCTGGACTATAGTTGCAATTGACCATTGCATTGCTTGTTTAATTCTCGGATTGAGTTGAAAACTATGCAAC
The DNA here is from genome assembly GCA_963932245.1 of Tachinus rufipes. Lineage (NCBI taxonomy): Eukaryota > Metazoa > Arthropoda > Insecta > Coleoptera > Staphylinidae > Tachinus > Tachinus rufipes. The sequence goes on from OZ010743.1 coordinate 93,985,840, forward strand.
CGTCAATATAATCCTACGTTCAAATAATCTTGGGTCCACTCAAGATTGTTTATTAGTGTGTCATATATTAATTCTGACGTTTGGTAATAAAATACATTGGCCGATTGCAACTATATTCACCATCACGATATCCGTGAATTGGCTTAGAGCCAATTAACGATTAGCGAAATGAATCTTGGATTCATGAATCCGGGTTGAGAGCTGGCCAATTGAACGACGAAATTCCCACTTTTTTTAGATAATCTCTGACGTCACGTCTAGCATTGTCTTGCAGAAAATGCCGCGTTTGTCTATAGTTGTCCTGAAAGGCATAACATGATCTTTGAGAATCTCTATAATGTATCTGTGAGCTGTCAAGGAGCCGTTTTCTAAAAACTAACTTTGTGCGTGCTTCGGTAGAAATTTTTGCTCAAATCATAACCGACTCACCTCCAAATGGAAGTTGCTCATCAATACAAACTGAAGCGTATTTTTCTCAGCGTCTCCACACTTTCCGACGTTTGTCTGATCCATTAAGGCAAAAGCGCGACTCATCTGAACACACTACCCTGCTCCAGTCTTTATTACTCTATGCCCGGTGATTTTGCGCAAAAGCCTATTTTGCAACACGGTGTCGACGTTGTCAAGGTGGACCTGTAGCCATTTTTCAACAAGACAATCTAGCAGTTCGAAGCATTATCGTAACGGTGCATTTACTAACATTCACATCTCTAATTTTATGGAGTTGATTTTGTAGATAAATTGCAGAAGCTGTTCTATTCCGCAAACTTGTGGACACCAAAACACGATCATTTCTGTTTGTGCTGACTTTTTTTGCCCGGATTCTGATCTTCTAGTTATCAGGCCAGTATCCAAGTGACGCGTGATACACTTTTTGTACAGCACAAAGGCTTTTACCAACAATCTTTGCAGTTTTACGTTTTCTTCGCTCATCTTCAATCGACGCTATAATGCTTGCTACAACAATAGGGTCTAAAGGCATTATTACCTGTTAAGTACAGTACATCGTGTGAAAGACAAGTATTGCAGCAAAAAATCAACACTTAGTAAAAAAAACACACAACACAAAATGTATATTTTCAATTAGACCAAAATGGATGCTGTTTTATAATGACAGTTAGAATTAGTTTACCAAAGATATATTTAATTTTTTTTTATTTAATGAGATTTTGGAAATGATACTGACAATTCCATCAATATTATTGACAGTAAACTGATTTTAAATTTGACAGTTATAGACATTTTTAATTAAAGTAACAATTTATCTGACAGTTTATAATTTATACTAACATTGTACTAAATCATTTGTGAATAATACTGGCTGTTTAGCAATTATATTTGTGAATAGATTGAGAATGATAGTTTATTAATTATTTATTTGACAGTTATGGTAAATACTGGAAAATCACCAATACTTTATTCTGGTCTGAACAGTTACAAATGATATTAACAATTTAAAGCTTTATTTAAAAGTTATTAAGGAGGAATACTATTAAGTTAAAACATTTGCAGTTTTATCTGATAGTTTGACAAAAATTTTGGGAGTGAATAAATTATACTGATAGCTCACTAATATTTGAAGTTAAATGTTTAATGGTCAATTATGTTTTAAAAAATTAATTAACTATTTAATTTAAACATTTAATTTCTCAAGACGTCACGCAGAAATATTTAAATAAAACTATTGATTATAATGCCATACTTTTGATTGCGCGTATATTTTTTTATCAATTAATATTAATTTGTTATTGTGTAATGATTTTTAATAAATATGTCATAAATGTTAGAAGTTGAAAACTATAAAATTATGTAATATAACGTTTTCATTTTAAACATAAAAATCAAAACATAATAAAGTATAAATAGCTGGTTTTATAAGATCATTTTTATTGCATTTGACTTGGACGCATTTATAAAAATGTGTCTTATAAAACTAATATTTTAATATGATTTTATTTTCTCATATTTACATTTTTTTATAGAATTGCTTTTTGAATTCAATAAGCCTCAGTATGACTGGTGGAGGACATGGAAAATATGAAAGATATCTTAAAATGAGCTATCACAACGGCCACCACCATTCAGTTTTTATATGATAGATAGTTTGACGATTGTGAAACAATTTCATTACGTTTATAGTTGCTGAAGATTTAAGTTATATTAAAACGAACTTTTTAAAGGAATTGTATTTTGATTGTGATTAAGTACAGAATCACCTTTTTTTTATTTTAGAGTTGAAATAATACATTAAATGATATTATTTTTTTAATACAATATGCAACAATAACATTCAATTTTGTTAAACAAAACTTAGCAAAGAAAAATGAAAAAGAAAACAATAACTATATAATTTTTTTAATTTGTTTATTGTTTTAAACTATCTAAAAGGTTTATTGTTGGGTATAAAAACATGAATTAAATGAATAATTGAGTTTGAAACATAAATCACAATCATTTTAAAGTAAAAGTTAATAAATCTTTATAGGGTTACACTTTCAAGAAATATAGAGTTTGAGTTGAGAAAAGTATCTCAAGAAGGAAGTAATACAATTTGCCAGAATTTACAACGGATTCCAGGACACAATTATTTAAAACTTTGCAATTACAACGATTTAAATTATATCTTTATTCGCCTCAAAGCAGTAACAATTAAGCGGAAAACGCAATAAATCCCGCGAAGAAAATGTAAAGTGGGAGAAAATTCTATCCCATTTAAGAAAGTAGTAATTCAATTCGCGGCCCATCCTCGCATATAGAGCCGCAACGGCATAACCATACAATTTAAATATTTGCGGGAGGAAATAACATTTGTCCACCCTTCCCACCCACCAAAAAAAGACAAATCGCTTATTTATTTAGAAAGGTCTAATCGAGTTTGCTTTTATCAACTTGATTAAGAAAATTCCTAATTTATTTACGAGGCTTAAAAAGTTTCCGCGTTCCGAGCGGATAAATACTGATGCGCAACTTCCTAAGGGAAGAGGGAATTAAGGCTAAGTCGCTAAGAGCAGAAAGGAGGAGAGTACGGATCACGTTTACTTTCATTTCTTTTCCTGTACACTCCCCGCTATTAGTCTCCCCATGAAAAATATGGGCCTTTTTTGGCTTTATCATTAGCTTAGAACTGGATTATGTACTCGTTACATTAAATTACTTCTGAATGGTCCGGATATTATGTGGTGTACAGGCACAAATTGCAAATAAAAATAAAAGTTATTTTATTTTCAATATTTTGTAATATGTCTTAATCAAAGTTAATTTAAATTTAATGAATGAAATGCACATTTTAATCTGAAAATGGTTTCATCAACATACTTACGATGATTAAGATATTTATTTCTTGAATTAATTAACGTGTAGTAATATCATCTGATAATTTTCTTATTTCTTAAGATATGTGAGCGATATAATAACATAAAATATATTAGATTGCATAAAACCGTGCTGTTGCAATATAATGCTGTTTTGTTCTTGATAAATATGCAAAAACTTCTGTTGTAAATTAACCATAAGTGGATTGCATTAAAGAAAGTTGCGATAAGTGCCCTCGTAGAGAGTGATTAAAGATTACATGCAACGCAAAATCATCGCCGGATGGTCGATAGTCGTCGGTAAGCCTTGACAAATAGATGTTTGATAAGTTAGAGGCGGCTTTGGGAGTCGACGACGGCTAATAATTGATTACAACTTCTCGCGAGTGGATCTGATTCAATTGAGTTTTTTGCGTGACTATCGACGACAATGGGAAATATCTCGCGACCTCTTCACCTCGCGCTTTATACTTCGAGAGGGCACATATTCTTCATAGTTGATATACTATAGGTAACGCATACTTAAATTAGATCTGATTCAAGATATATTTTTTATTAATATAAGTCAATCAATATGAATTCAATTGGATTGTAATTAATTGAATCATTTCAATTATTTTTTTTACATTAGATTTATTAATAGCACAACTATTGAATATATAATATATATTCAATGGTACAACCATCAATATGATCTAAGCTAAAAGTTAATTATGACATACATATATTACTGGATACCTGACTTTTTAATGCAAGGATTTTCAACGTTGTACTATTACGGATACGTATTCGGTGTATGTATTTATAAAGGATTAAAATAATTTAATAAATAGTGATTGAAGTTTTGAATTTTCATCTTTGCAAATAAATTGAAACGTCAGAATTAAAATGTCAAATATAAATATTATTTTTTTAGTTTGTTTTGCAAATGGAGATGAATTACGTTGGTATTTTTTATTGTTTCATTGTATTTTTCTAATCGCATTGAGTGTGTGATTTAATTTACTTTATTTGTATGCAATTACTTATCGCACATATGCTTTTTGCAACATTACAATCTTGCATACGGTTTGTGTTCTTATGAAACATATCTTATTTTGGTAGAATTAACTTACTGTTTACTGTGAAAAACTAACTAGTTAAAACTACGCGGTTAGATTGTTTTGATTAATTTTAGTAGATATCAACATATACAGGGTGGGGCAGTCAAGCGGCACGATTTTATGTACATAAAAAGCACACACCGACATATTATGTAACAAGTTTTAAGAACATAAATAGAAATTTAAATAGATATAGAGAAAATGTTCATTTTTTTAATATGACTACAGTCCGGTGGCGACCATCATCATTATGTACATATTGTGTAAGTCTCATACTGAAATTCTCACTGACTCGTTTTAGCATCGCAGGTGTTATCGCACGAACTTCTTGTGAATTTAATCTTTTAAGTCCTGTACTGTTCTTGGACTAGTCTCAAAAATCTTCGACATAGAAAGTTGATGTTATTGTTACTGCACGGCTATTATCATACTCGAAAAAGTACGGGGCAATCATTCCATTCGAAGAGATTGCATCAGCCCAATAGCGATATTTTTGTTTATTAACCCTCTAATGCCCAGCGCCGTCTCAAGACGGGGTACACTTTATAACATATAACGTAAAAAAGTTCAAATATGTTTTATTCTTAATACACAAATTTTTGGAAAAACTGTAAAGAATATTGGAATGCACACAAAACTCTCCTTTGCAAAAAAAATGCACCCATACCTGGCAGGTGTAAACAAATGATTCAATGTCGATGAAGATTAAAAATTGGGGCATTAGAGGGTTAACATATCTTTTGAAGTGAAAATGAGCTTCATTGCTCGTGCATATGTTATGAGCGACTAGTAGATCGTCTTCAAACAGGTTTAACATGTGCTCACAAAAGCCAATGCGGATAAGAAAATCTCTAGGATTCAAAGTCTGCACTATTTGAATTTTATACGGGTGTAAATGTAAGTCATTATGTTAAATTTGTCTTTCGGTTTGAGTTGAAAGTTCAAGAGTAATGCTGTGGCGCTTGGCAGATCTTTGAGGGCTTTGTGTAATCGATAATTATACTGCCTCGATATTCTCGGGTGTTTGCACTATTTTTACACTACCACCTCTTTTTTTAATTGTTTTATCAGCTGTTTTTAAGTTGGTAGCCGAAACAGCAAAGGCTTTACTGCTTGGAACAGGAGCACGAGGCACAAGATGAAAATATCAGCGGAATTTGGATGGTTGTTGTGTATGTATGGAACTTTTGCCATTTTTCAAATACGCTGTAACAACAAAATCTTGCTGTTCACCACTCTAAAGCTGCATGGTAACTAATTTCCAAATGTGTAGAACGGTTAGGTCACCGCCTACTTCCTTTACTATATAAGCTTTGTTAATAGCGTTGTTTGACTGCCCAACTCAGTATAACCGACTAAAGACACATGAAAAAAAGGCGTTGGCTGTTATTATTTCTACTAACTGTCAGACAGTATGCGGTCTGTGGTCTGCGTACTTGTTTGTTGTTTTTGTGCGATGTTCACGAAATTTTAAGCAGTTTTTGATAACACCACATTTCGAATGCTTATAGTTTATTAAATGGTTCTATTTTTAAAGACCGAGTTTTGCACTTGCAGTGTATGCATACCATTGGAGAGTTTGAAGTCTTATCTTTATACTAAGATTATGGTTGCTCAGTATTGGTTTTTATGTTTTAAAGATGCTTTTTTACATTTTTGCAAATAATTACTTCTTCACCCGAACAACTTTTACTGTGAATCTAGCAACTAAGTTATTTATAGTGGTTCACTTTTTTAACAACATTGTTTGCTAATATTAGGTTAGGTTAAGTTAGGTTAGGTTAGGTTAGTAGTGGGTTAGTAGTGGGTCACTTTTTTAACAACATTGTTTGCTAATATTAGGTTAGCTGGATCTATTCTGACTTTTCCAGCCAATAACTATTTTGTTATACCGATATTTATTTTTACCCAAAGCGTCCACATGAGTTATTAACAGCATTGAGCAGGTTTTGTAGATCTTTATTATTTTCTGCTAACATTGTCGTATTGTCTGCGTACTTGATGCAGCTAATGTTCTCTCTTCTTATCTTTATACCGTCAAATCAACCTTCTAGTTTCTTGGAATATAAGCTCTGAATACAGGTTAAATGGTTAGCCAACAGGAGTTGACGGTTTTTTAGTTAGTATTGTAAGCTTATTAATTAAAACACAGAAATGATATATGGGCAATTCCATTTCAAACGGACCAGAGCTGGGGGGGGGGGGGGTGCATTGAGAAACTTGCTTATGTATTTTTTTTTTAGTTTTTATAACTTATTAGTAGTCTTTTGATCGGTATATGAGAGTATGAAACCCATAAAAAAAAATTCTACAATTTTTTTTAAGTTTTTTGTTGTTTTTTAAGTTAATTGCATTTTTTGTTAAAAACCGCAATTTTAACTCAAAAAAAAAAATTTACTAATGAAATCGATCAGAAATTTTCCGTAGAATCCAAATCTGGTGCCATTTCAAGTCTATACCCTGTCTATAAGCCGCAAAAGCCATAAAACCATGTTTTTGTTCTCAGTGGGCTGTGCAAAAAGGAGCATTTTTTAAAAAAATTTTAACCGCCAAAGTTGACGTGTTTTGACGTAAGTTAATTAGAAAATATAAATTTGTTCTGTGTATTTGGGTTTTAAAGGTCTAAAACACAAAAAAACTGCAAAAATAAGCCTCTTTTTCAACATAAACTTTTACAAATGCACATTTATCAGTTTTCAGAGAAACTATACACCAAATATTATTAAAAAACTGAGTTTTGCAAACAATTTTACATAGAAAACAGTCAGTGTCGTGCTTATCTGGCGATAAAAAACCCATCTAGAAAACAAAAATGTGTTCAACATTTACTTAAAAATATATTTTTTTTAATTTTGTTAAAGATTATTTGGATTATATTTTTTTAAGCTTATTTCAGAAGTTTAACAAAGTCATCTTTTGCTGTTTGAACCAATTTTGAGTCATTTTACTCTTTGTTTGATAGTTTTTGCGCTTGCGGCACAAATTAGACTCGATCTATCGGCGCAAAAATTAGAAGATATTATTATTTTTGGCATTCAAACAAAAATCCTCCTGGCGCTTATCAAAATTTGTTAAAAAAAAAGTTTTAAACCACACTCTAGTGTGTTTATAATATTTTTTGTGAATATAAAAAATAATTAATTTTTAACGCATTTTTTGAAAAATTTGTAAACATTTCTTTCTAGATGGACTTTTCTATAGACAATGATCCATGTAAAATTGTCTCTAGAATCCAAATTTTTAATAATATTTAGTGTATTGTTCTTCTGAGCGCGGCTAAACGTGCATTTGTAAGAGTTTATGTTGAAGAATAGGCCTACTTTGCAGATTTGCAGAGTTTTGGACTCTTAAAACCCAAATACACAGAACATATTCATATTTTTCAATTAATTTACATCAAAATACGTCAACTTTAGCGGTTAAAAAAAATTAAAAAAATTCTCCTTTTTGCCCAGCCCACTGAGAACAAAAACATGGTTTAATGACTTTTGCGGCTTATTGACAGGGTATAGATTTGAAATGGCACCAGATTTGGATTCTACGAAAAATTTATGATTGATTTCATTACTAAATTTTTTTCTTTTGTTTTAAAATTGCGGTTTTTAAACAAAAAATGTGATTAAGTTAAAAAACGACAAAAAAACGTAGATTTTTTTTTATTGGTTTCATACCCTCATACACCGATCAGACTACTAATAAGTTATAGAAACTAAAAAAAAATACATGAGCAAGTTTCTCAATGCAACCCCCCCCCCCCCCCCCCCCCCCAGCACACTACGTTTAGCAAATTTGTTCTATTTAATCTTTTGCATTCTTGAAGCCGATTGCAAAATGATTGCAAGACACGGTCTAACATACTCGGACTAATAGCTCTTATTTCCAGTCTAATGTTTTGTTTTAACGCTAGAGAATTGCCGGGTTTAGTCGCCCCGTCCTGTCGTGGTGTCACTAGTAGTATTAGTATTTGTTTCTGATTTTTTTTTTTGCTGTTCTCTACCTTGCGGATATAAGCCTCTCTTTTGTTTTTTTACTCGTCTCGGTTCTGTGCCGCCTGGTACCAATTCAGACCTGCTTCTCGCTTTAGGTCGTCAGTTCATCTCATTTGCAGCCGTCCCCAGCTTCTTTTGTTGTTCTATGGTCTCCATCGGATTAATTTTCCGCTCTATTTGTCCTGGTTTCTTGCGACATGTCCCGCCCAGTTCCGTAAGTAGTTACTAGCAATATACACTGGTTGTATAACTCAGTTTTAAATTCAAGGGGGATGTCCATAGCCAATATGTTCTTAATTTTGCCATATGCCGCCCAGGTTTGTCGTATTCTCTCATTTAATTCTAGTTTCTGGTTTGCCTTTCCCACAGTCAGAGTTTGTCCTAAGTATTTATATGTGTTTACTTTCTCCACTGTGTTGTCACCTAACGTTATATATTGTTTTTTGTCTACATTTGATGTCATAAACTTGCCGAAATTAATCTCCAGGTCTATACGCTTCGTGGCACTGTATATGTCATTGATGAGCGAGATGAGTTCTTCCCTGTCTTTGGCTATCAGTACTATGTCATCCGCGAATATGAGATGGCTGAGATTCTCTCCATGGATATTAATGCCTCTGTCTTTTAGGTTGATTGTTTTGAGTGCGTACTCTAAAACCAGAGTAAAGAGTTTGGGTGACATAGGGTCGCCTTGCCGTACGCCTGTATTAAATAAATATTGCCAATTAGGTTTGCGTATCTGTGGTTGATTCTAGTTTGTTTTAGGGCTTGCTGTAGTGCCCATATTTCTACCTTATCGAATGCCTTCCGGAAGTCGACGAACGCTAGCCATATTGGTATATTTTATTCCACCGTTTTCTCCATCAGTGTTCTCATTGTTTGGAGGTGTTCCGTAGTACTGAAGCCCTTCCTGAACCCCGCCTGCTTTTTAGGTTGGTAGTAATCTAGTTTAGATGTGAGACGGTTCGTTATTATTCTTGAGAGTAGTTTGTATATATGGGATAGCAGGCTGATCGGTCTATAATTTTCAAGGTCTGCGGTGTCCCTCTTTTTATGGATGATGGTTACGAGTGCATTTGCCCAGTCCCGTGGTATATCTTCTTCTTCCATGCATCTATTAAACAGTGCTACTAATGCATTCTCAAGTGCTTTGCTTCTTTGTTTCAGCATCTCCACCACTATTCCAGCTTCTCCTGCTGCTTTTGCTAGCTTCATGTGCTGTAGTGCTATTCTTATTTTGTTTTTTGTAATCTCCGGGATATCCTCAGAGTTTACGTTTATGACTTTCCTTGTTCTTTTCTGTTTAGGAATATCGGTCTTAACTTTTGTCTGATACAGGTCTGCGTAGAATTCTTGTACCGTTCTTGTGATGTTCTGTCTTCTCTCGATCTCTCTTCTTTTCTTGTCTTTGATTCTAACAATCTTTTTTTTTGTGTTTGATGTTATCCTCCTAAACACTTTTGGTTCTTTGTGTTGCTCGAGTACTCTTTGCGCCACTTCTGTATTATAGTTCCGGATGTCTGCTTTCGCCATTCTTCTGACAGTTTTGTTCGTCTCGGCGTACTCCGCTGTGGATCTTTTGTTGTTTACTATGAGCCGTCTTCTTGTTTCTAGCATGTTTAGTGTTTGCGCGCTAAGTTTGTTTATTTTTGTAGCTTTAGTTTGTGTGTAAGGTTCTGCTGCTTTTATTAGTGTGCATGCGATATTTTTATTTGTGTTGTTTATGTCCCCAATACTCCATTTCTCTTTTTTTAAATTGTTCTCTAGGTATGTTCGGAATTTTGTTGGTGTGTCTTGTAACTGCTCTCTGTTTATTCGTATGGGTCTTGATCTCCTAAACCTTCTGCTTCTCTCTAGTTTTTGGTTGATACAAATGCGGGCTCTAACCAGCTTGTGGTCGCTTCTAGTGTTGAAGCTATTCAATACCTCGACGTTCTGTATCAGATGCATTTTCTTTGTTAAGATGTAATCTATCTGGTTGAATGTTTTGCCATCTGGGCTTGCCCATGTTTATTTGCGGTTCTGCTGTTTTTGGAAGAAGGTGTTGGCGTTGAAAAGTTGATTCTCTTCCAAGAAGTTTGCCATTATTTCTCCTCTTGTGTTTCTTTTGCCCAGTCTATGTTTACCAACATATCTCTTGTCTGGGCTACTTTGCTCGCCAATCTTGCAGTTAAAGTCACCAATCACCAACACTATTGATGTTCTGTTTTCGGCCAATCCTCTGGAAATATCTTTGTAGAATTTGAGTACCTCCTTGTCTTCGGCTGCACTGGTAGGGGCATAAGCTTGGATTATCTTCACCGTTTCCTGTTTGTTTAATTGTATTGTTACGTATATTACCCTCTCAGATATCGTTTTGAGCCGTTTTACGTTCTGTGTTAGCCTCTTGTGTATCAGTATGTCTACCCTTCCCAGGCTGGAGTCTTTGTGTCCTTTATGGTAGAGTTTGCGTCCTGATCGGAGTTTGGTGTACCCTTCTCCCCTTTTTCTTGTCTCACTTATACATATTACTGATTATTGCACAGCTTAAAATATTTGAGGTTAGGATATTTTAATAAAATTTATTAAAACAGCTTGAATATAATACAATAAAACAGCTAACTGTAAATAATCAATTTCTCCTCAGCACAGTAGACAAAATAATTAAGAAACATACACAAAAACACTACTTGACAACATAACACTATTTACACACAACACCAAAAACACAAACATGCAATACAGAAAGTTAACATATTACAACAACACCAGTAACCAAATACAAAAACTATTGTACAAATACGTTCTTAAAGCTTCACTATCTAACTCTAACACCATCGAAAATAACATCTGCAATCAAAAACATACATTAGACAAGCTGACTAAATCAGGAATATACCAAATCAATTGTCAAGATTTCACAGTCTTATATATAGGACAAACTGGTAGAGCACTTAAATACAGACTCACACAACTCTACTTTTTCCAAACACTTACAAATACACAAACACACTTTCAATATCAAAAACAAAAATAATATAAAACTTTTACACCAATGTAAAAAAAGGCTTAAAAATTACAATACTAGAATCATATGTAATAGACAAATTAAAAAACAATAAAAACTACAGATGCCTGAACGAACAAATCAATAACCCATTCCAACATATCTATACATTAAAAAAAAAACGATAATCACACATTCTTAATCACTCAACATCAATAACCACACTACACAATAACCAATCAATGTAACAGTAACCACAACAAATTCACACCACCCGCAACTCACAACAACATCTGTGAAAAGAAAAGTAAGTTTTGTTAATAAAATCATCTATGTAACTCATATATATTTATAAATTATGTAATATTTTTAGCCCAACAGCCAAAACCGGTCTTAATAAAAATTAAAATAACTAAGTCAGCACAATAAAGTATATATAAATTTTATTAAAATATCCTAACCTCAAACTAGTAGTATTGTTATGGAAAAATATTAAATCCTATCACATCTACGAGAATATCGGTGAACTTTTTTTGTCTAGAAAAATATCAACACGTACAGCGCCGTTTTTAAATTAAAATTGGTTCTTATAGGACAAAACGCCAACCAACTCAATATCCAAACGATAAGATTTTAGTAATTACCCTTTTTAAATGTTGAACTACATACAATATTCTATGTCTTCATGTTTTTGGTTAAAGATTTGAAGTTTTATTTAACGAATAAAAAATTAATAAAGAACTAATTGAAAACGTCACTTTTTAAAAATTAATTGCAAAGAAACGACTTATTGCATCAAATTTCCACAAATTTGAAGACAAAGATTGGACTTTCTTTTACAATGTGTGAAAATTTTATTCAATTATATTTAGGCGTTTTCTTGCTGAGTTGCATGCTGTGAACCCTTATAATAGCTCAACTATTCTCCCTCCTTAATTCTTCTAATGTATTGGGTTTGTTGACGTACCCTTTCAACTTTAAATATCCCCATAAGAAGAAATCACAGGGAGTTAAATTTGGAGATCTTGCAGGCCAATTAATATTGCCGTTTTGTGAAATCAATTTTTGTAGAAACATTTGTCTCAACGTTCTCATACACACTTGTGCAGTTTGACTTGTTGCTCCATCTTGCTAAAACCACAATTCATGCATGTTTTTCCTAACCTTTGAAGTTCCGCAAGTATAAAAACTTTAACGTTACAGTAACCGCCGACCATCTTGTTCAAAAACATAAGACCCAAATATTTCGAAGATAGAGATGCCACACCACACTGTGACTTTTGCGGAATGTAAGGGTTGAGCTTGAACTGCACGGGGTTGTTTAGACGACCAGTACCGCATGTTTTGTTTGTTATATTGTCGCACGAATTGTCTCTAAACTTCAATTATGGATTCGGTTCTGACAAATGCTGTTACATAAAAAATACGCTGCTGTACCGGTCACGAATCCATGGTTACTAATACTGCATTATATTCTAAACAAGTTATTCTTTTGATTTTTTACCTTCCTTTTTTAGTTCTTCTATCATAACGCCCCGAAATTCGTCAATACCTGTTGGCGGATCTTGTAGAACAAGCGACAGAACACATTTTTTTTTCTAAAACATTGAGCAAAGATAATGAGTCATTGTAGCGGATTGTTACGAGAGACGCGGGTGATGTCGTTGTATGGTTTTGCGTAGGTAGTGCTGTTTGTACGTTATACGCATTCATTTGAAATTGTTTTTTTTTTGTCTACTTTGTACACTTGACATGACAATACATGGCGGTTTGCTTTTGGCAAATGCTTTTACGTGATACAGGGATGGGCTTTTATTAGGACCGGATTGTTAGATACAACTAGTCCGGGTTTATTGGTCAGTCATACCGTGGTACATATCTAAGTTGGTGCTGTCCGATAGCTGCGTTTCTTTGGATTAAAAGCTAGTTGAATGTGTTAGGTTTAAATGCTTACCTGCTGTTCCTGCATCCGTATTCATGATCTTTTATTTAAATTTTTCTTTTTTTTTCTGTACCGGGTTGTTTTGAGGATGGTAGATTAGGGTATGGTATGTTGAGCACTTCAATTGTCCACATGTTGGGTAGTTGGTTATTATGTTTTTTTGGACAGTGCTCAAGGGTGACTTTGATTGATATGGATATGTAATGTAATAGAGCTCACTATGTTAGTTTATACATGTGGTTTGTGGTTTAGCTATGTCAAAATTTACTAGTCTGTTTTGGCTGTAAAATGAAGACTTTCTAGTATCGGTCGGTAAGCTCCAATGCTCATTCAAGTAATATCGCTTTTAATTTTCAGTCATTTTTCATTTCCAATTTTCATATTTGTATTTTGCCAGCAGAAACCTGCTCTTGGTTCTCAATTTGATCTGACTTTTTGGTTCTGACGTCTGGTTTTTGGGTCTCATGTAGTTTATACGCATCGAAACCTGTGAACCAGTTAGCAATTTACACGTTGCATTGTTACTTATAGTGAATATAAATAAGTTTTTACTTGGCAATTGCTAAATAAGTATAAGAGTTATTTTTTACTTGGAATCAAGTGTAAGAAAATAAGTGTAAGAGCTGGTATATAGCATTTTAATTAAACAATGATAATAAATTTTAAATTTTTTAATTTTTTATACAATTTTGTCATTAATTTTACATTTGTATGTAGTAAAATAACACGATAAACAATAGAATTTGTTACACTTTATACAGCAAAAGATAACAGAGGCGCTGAAACCCAAATAGAAGGTGTCGTAATCAAAGTCTGATTTTTTTTATAGTATTTTTTAATTATTTATAAACATAACTAGAAACATTTGTACCTGATATTTTAAACATTTTAAAAGAAATTATTGTTTGGGCGCCGAGGACAAAAAGAATGGTTTCTATTTGGGCGGTCAAAGGAAATCAGAAGAGAAAACAAGAAATAAAAAACAGAGCTTCTTCAAGATACAATAGAGAACCACTAAGATATGAAAATTCTCAGGAGAGTGCAAGCAAACGAATGAACAAAAATGACATTAGAACAAATAATAGAACAGAAATCTTCAAGACTAAACAAACAAACCTCTATCGATATCACTTAGAAACTCTATCAAAAGACGACAACGTAATACAAAACAAAAACTTGGAAAATACACCTAAAATACACAACTAGGAGGAACAGTATCACTAAACTTGGTTAAACTATTACTGTATAAATGCATTAACAAGTGAAAAATACCAGTTAGCTAGGAAAATGTGGAGGACATATATGCCTGCTCTCACATATGTATAAGCTACTGTTAAACAATTTTAACAAATTGCTAGATTTTTATCAACTGCTAGAGCAAACTGGGTTTTGCAAAAAGTATAACACAACGGATCACATACAAACCATGAACATTAATTGAATAGTGTACCGAATAAAACGTTCCTGTGCGCTTAGCATTCATCGATTACAAAAAGGCGATCGACTTCATTGAACTATGGGCAGTCTTTGTCTTGATGTACTATGCCAGAATTGATTTAAAATACACTAGCTTGCTCAAACAGATTTTCACAAATGCAACCTCTTCTAAGTAACTTTATACAAAAATTCAAGTTCAGAAAAAATCTAATAAGCAGAAACAGGGAGACACAATCTTGTCCAAGCTATTCACGCTTGTTCTAGACGATATCTTTGAAATAGACGGCAATAACATCAAAAAAATCAACTGAATATACGTACCTTGGGCACTAAATAACACTAGGAAAAGAAAATCAAGGCAGAAGTTACTAGAAGAACAACACAATGCTGGGCATCATTTAGCAAACTGAGACGTATACTTAAAGATACAGACACTCCAATCTGCAACATACATACATCTTTGTAGTCATCTTTGGCATGTGCTTAGCAAGGTACTCTCAATGTTAATTTTGTGATTGAGATAATGAATTAAATATTTGGCAAATTTGAGTTTTACTTTTTCTAGACGGAGGCTAAATTCTTGTATATTATAATTTGGTGCAAATGATTATTTTGTTGAAATATACTATTGTAAATTTATGTAGGTATCTTTCAAGTACCTGTCTCTTCAGACGTTTGAATGTCACAGGGGGCGTTTTTGATCTTCTGTCTCCCTGGTAAAAACTGTAGCGTTCTTCAGATCATGTATTGTTTTCTGTGTTTATGGGCATTGTCGTTGGGTTGCAATTTGCGGTAATCTATGCAATATCAGTACGATGGGAGACGAATAGCCCATTAGTAGAAGCTTATTGTGTGTTTTACGTTTTTCTTGGGGATACTGGACGGTGGTCGGAATGCTGAGTAATTCTATGTCTATGGTGTATATGGTGCTTTTTTCTGGGGCTTTGGTTGTCTACAGAATAGTGTATTTGTTTGATCTTTTTTTCATTTGTAAGAAGTTGCGAACAAATTAAACGTTCCTGCGTAGTTGAAAAGAAACTGAATTTTTAGTATTATCTGGTGGTGCAAGAAGGCAACTGAAAAAATTATTTTGAAAATTTGCTAGGAGGAGACAACGGTAAGATAGAACCAATGCAAGAAAATAAAAAAAATAAAAATAAAAGAATGTTTTAATAAAAAACTAAAAAAAAGTCAAAATGTGAAAAGCAGGAGGGCTAAACGGCATACCAAATGAAGCTTGGAAATACGAGCTTGGAGTGAACGACAGATTATACAGCGAATGCAATCAACTATGGCAAGCAACAAAACATATGCCAGAAAGCTGGAAGTTAAGGGATATAACGCCTAATATACAAAATAGAAAATTTGGCAAACTATAGGGGCATTACGTGGTTGGATGTTACTTACAAAATGTTTGCAAAAATAGTAGAGAAAATGTTCCAATTAGAAATAGACAAAAAGGAGATTACCAGAGATGTAAATCGGGTTTTAGAAAAAGAAAAGGGACAGGACAGTCGATTATCTTATGTTGCTAAAATATATATTGGAATCTTTATCCAAGTTAGGACAGAAGAAAGGGAGGATTTTTGTTTTTTTTTTATTGACTTAATGGCAACGTATGACACAACAGTGAATATAGAATGGTTGAAAAAAAAGGGTATTCCAGAGCTGGTAATAGAAAGACTAATAGACTGGGTGTCAAGTGAAATTTGTAAAAATGGAGTAGGGATTTGAAATCATTGGGTAGATGAGTCTAATGGACTAAAGTGGGATAATAATAAGCAAATGCAAGCAAGGAAATGGAAAGAAAGTTTACAGTTTTTTTTTGTTTTTTTGTTTAGTCTAAAGAAGGATGTTATTTATTTATTATTTGATTATTATTACTATTGATGATTATGATTATGCTAATGAAGGTAGTGGAGGTTACTACACTAAACACTCGGCGCCGTAGGATTGATAAGAACGTTATATGTAGAGAGCGGATTTATAGCATTTGCTTATTTGTTAATATTAAATGCAGAACAAAATCCTTTTGGATATATACGTTTCATACAAAATGCAACAGTTAGACATTACTCTTATTTTGTTTATTTTGCTTTATTTTAAAATGTTTACCGCCATAATTTTCTAGGGTTTTTGTTTTTCTGAATTGTTACCAGGTTTGACATTTAAATATTCCATGTGTTCTTCACTCGTAAGCGCGCGCATCCATCAGAACTAGTTATGTCGTCCTGTGTGTTTGTTTTTTAAAGTTTTTTTAAGTGCTTTTTTATATTAGAAAGTGGTGTTTTGGTGTATGCTATCCGATATGATTATAGATTTTTACATTTTTGTTCGTGTTTACTTAATAAGTTGACCTGTAAGTAAAATCCTTAATCTAACTTTTAACACATGTTTATCCACAATTTATTTATTTTTCAATCTATATCAAATCTTATTTTCACTATTAATTTTGTAGTCTTTAGTCTTAAAATTTTAATTTAATGCAATTTTATTATAAATTTTAATTTTCAATTTTATTGTATAACGTTAAACAAATTTTAAATTTTACTTAGTGTAATGGATCTGCTGACGATGTAAATAATACGAAACGCGTACAGATTAATTAATTAAAAATTAATTTTGAGGTAATAAAAAGGCTATTGATTACCTTACCTTATCATAATATAATTTATTAAACAATTTTTTCTTGCTTTTTTTGGCATTTTTGCAGCTTTTTTTAAGAAAAATAAAATTATTTTTTATCTGCACTCTAGTTATATTGGTTCTTTCTATGGCATTTAATATGCCGTCTTGCAAAGCGGTTATCCTTGTTATTTGTTACCGTATCCAACTGTCACTTGTACGTGTTGTTTATAATAGTTGGGATGATGTCTCAAAGAATCAGATTGTACTTGTTTTTTAAGCACTTCGTGAGGTTTACTTTGCACATTTTACACTGTTACATTTTTAATTTTACTTTGTCAAATGACGTATTTGTGTGATTTTCAGAAGTTGTTTAAAAAAGTATTGACTTAAAACACCCTGTATAAAACTGGCAGTTCTGGCGCTGTAAACAATATGCAACATTTTTAATATTTTGTATTTTTTTCTTTGTTTTTATCTTTTAATAGAAATATACTTCAATAGATTCAGGCAAATTGAATATCAAAGCATCAATTGAGAATGCAATTTTACCAGCTTTGATAACTCCTTTTATATATAGATCAAAAGGATGAGTCACATTAAATTAAAAAGAAGCTTTTAAAATATTACAAAATACAATTATATGGAGAAAGAATAAATATATTTGAGAATACAAAAAAATGTTATTCACATATAAAATAAAACAGACGAAGATAGATTATGATGTCTAAATTAGAACGCAAAAAGTATAAATATATATACGACGGAAAATATCCAGAGTGACAGTCTTTTTAGCTTCTCCCCAGTTTCGGGACCCTGTTTGTGAAAGTGTGGCCCACCCTCATCGCTCTTTAAATTGGAATAAGTTGAATGTGTGTACAAATAATGTGAGGAGGGTCGCGAGATTGCTAAATTCACCTCGGGGAGAAAATGTATACGCAATATAACAGTATCGATTCGGTTTAGTGACATCTTTCAATAAGGTGAGGTGAAATTTTATTTATTCACCTTACAATGATAGACACACTCTCCCGACACGAACAAATAAAACATGTGTGAGAGAACTCAAATCAAATACGAAATAAATTTGATATGTGAAATCCCGGGATACGGCTATGCAGCGAACTATTAAATTATTGCATTTCAGATGTTCAAAAATGAAACAGGATATGAAGGCTTTGTCGTGTTAGGTGGTAATTCAGTACTGTACTCATATGCCCCCCAGATATTGTTTTGTTTCAGCCGTATTTAAATGTCTGAGTTTTAATTTCCAGTTCGGAGTTTTTTTGACATCGTCTTTGAAATATTTATTTTGTATATCAAATTAAAACTTTATTAAATTTTACGAGGTTTCATAAAAAACAAACACGGAGGATTTATATTTTTACAGCTCCAAGCGAACATATTTTCACAGAAAATATTCAGTCGGCGCATTAAATAAATTATATAATTGTATTAAATGAATACAGTTTATTGCCTCTTGCACGCGAACGATGCTCATTACTTATATTATTTATAATCTGTGAAAATGATAAAAAATATCATTAATGCACTTTCATTTAGTAGAATTAGTACTTTAAAACAAAATGGTATAAAGTTGTTCTGTTTAAGTAATAGAGTGACATTTATTATCAAAATTTAAACATGGTTGGTTTTCTAGTGATAACAATATTTTTCATTTAATTTAAGGTGAACATACCAAATATGTAAAAAAATTGGTATAACCCAATTTAAAGTATAGAATTAGTTTTTAGAACGCGGTACTCGTAGCCTAGAAGATGTGACCGAAGATGAGTCAAAATAGCAACAATACAATTTCTCAAATAGCTTGTTTTTACGGAAACTCAGATGTTATTGAAATATAAAAATAGCAACTATACAAATTTTTAAATATTTCTTCAGAAACTTAGAGGCTATTGGAATACTCACTTTTTTCTTTATTGGTTGATTGCCAACAAAGTAACTGCTCAAGTGCAGCAACTTGTGAACCGCTGTTTTCTTACTTTTTGACGTGCAAACTGTTTGTTTGGCAACAATGCTTAATCTAAATAGGTCTAGTATACTTTGATTTTAACTTTTTTTTGCGACTAATTGAGAATCTGCAACAAGAACAGAATCTTCAGTTTGAAATAAAATTGCTTTATGACAAACTTTATTAAGTGTAATGTATCAAAGTTTATTTAAGTTGATTACTTCTAAACAAAGTTGTTTGATCAGCAATAATTTGTTGTGGTTTTTCTATGTGGAAAAACAAATATTTTGATTGTGTCTTGAATTATTTTTTATAAGAAATCTACAAAATTTAGTAAATGCATTAATTACTAGAAGAATTTGCGCTATTTTATGAGATTCCTCATATTTCTTTAAATGTTTAGCATGATCAATATGCCATGTATGAAATGGTTTATTGGCTTTAAACCTTAATTGCATATATTTAACATTTTTTCTGTGTGCGATGTGCCTACTGCACATGCACGTCAATTTAAGATAACTTTTTTGAAACTTTTCCCAATTTTAGCTAAAAGAGAGTTTTCTGCATTTTTGTTACTTTTTTGTTTTTCAATATGCAAAACTTTTTTGTGTACAAACGCATGTCGAGCAATCTGGCTGCCATGGGTACTAAACATTAATAAAACAGCTTTTAATTTTTGTTTGTTGAATTTGTTTGTAAACAATATCATTTCAATCAACATATTTTTCCGTAATTTTTTCAATAACATTTTTGCATTAATTTTTGAAATTTGATAGTTTACTTGGTTTCAGACAGTGCCTGCCGGCTATCCTAGTATTGAGGTAATATTTTTTATATAGGGGGAATGCTCTGTCGCCTGGATGGTATTACTTTTGCATTCTAATTCCAGTAAGGTTTTGTTAATGTTCTTTTTTTTTTTTAATTTTTCTTCCTTTTCTGTTTTGACCATGATTTGACTTAGCATTCCATTTATTTTTAAGTTTAACATATTATCTGCTGTTAGCTTTATCTTCAGGGCTTCTTCTCTATCAT
Organism: Tachinus rufipes; assembly: GCA_963932245.1. NCBI lineage: Eukaryota > Metazoa > Arthropoda > Insecta > Coleoptera > Staphylinidae > Tachinus > Tachinus rufipes. The sequence goes on from OZ010743.1 coordinate 94,006,237, forward strand.
TTCTTTCTTTTTACCAACTGAGCATGAGCGTGGTTAGCCTCTTCGCAGTACACGCATTTACCATTTGTTATTTTTCTTATTTTTTTCAGATAGTAATTTATTTCCTTATGACTCTTGTCTGCTCACTTAATTATGTTGGCTATCAGCTTGTGGGTTTACTGCCCCTTTACATTATTTGCCCACATATCCGCCACCTGTTTAATGTTTTGTTTTTAGTTTGCTTCTTTTTTTTTTCTTTCTGGTGCTACTTTTTTCCTCAGTTAGTAGAGTAAAAGGAACCATGCATGCCAGAACTATTGCACTCGTTGTCGGGATTGTTTTATATGCCCTATTGACTCTGATGGCCAAATTTATCTGCATTCTAGCGTTTTTACGTTTTTATCAAATTTAAGAGCATCACTCTATATTAGCGCAGCGTATAGCACGATTGACGCTGCCACTGACACCAAAAGCTTTTTCTTGCATTTGCTGGTTTTCTCTATTCTAAGCATATTTTTAATGGAAGCGGCTGCTTTTTTTGCATTGGCTACCGATTTTACGTATCCCAAAGTTTTTGTCCATTACCACTCTTAGGTACTTAACACTCTTCTTTATCTTTATCGTGTTTTGTCCTAAGAAAAAATGTATGTATTTGCATTTCTTTTTTTCAAACAGCATTACCGCTTTTATTTTCTCAGTTGCTAGTTTTAGTCTGTGGGCTTTCATCTACTTGTGATTTTTTTTGTGGTTTTTTGCTTTCACTTTTTCTGCCGTCTTCTCAACCACCAACATTGCCAAATTTTTAGCATATGCTAATAGCGTCACTTTTTTCGGAGTGTCCACCCTCAACAGTGCGTCATATAAGATATTTATGTGGTACCCCTTCTGTAACTTTCTGCTTTTCTCTTTTCTAATCTACTACAATTTGGTCTGAAAAGTATTTTTTTATCGTTTTTACTAGATTGTTTGGTATATTTTTTTCTTTTATAGTCTTTTCAGTTTTGTCTTATGCCGCCAAATTTAAGGCATTCTTGACATCAGTTGTTAGCGCATAAAGTCTCCTTGTTTTCAGTGTTTTTTCATCTCGTTTTTTGCAATTGCTTTTTTTCTCTAAAGCCGTGTTGCACTTCTACCAGGTTTGGCTTTTTTTTAGTTTTTCTTTTATGTTTGCTATTATGATGTAATGAGATACTTGGAAGTTTTCTACCGTAAGGCTAAAGAAGGTATAACTTTTTGGAAATTTTTATGGGGATGATTAGATTAAATACAAAAAGTTTTATAATCTGTGGGATGGGGTTGTGCCCTCTACAACTTCATCTTACATCAGGTTGGTAGTTGGTTGACAGATCTCTTTCAACGTAAGGTACGCAGCCGTTTCTGACAGTGGATGCAAATATTATTTGGGGTCTCATGATGGTAGTGTACATTCGTATTTTATTCCGGAGCGACATCTTGCTGTTCCGCTGAAGCATTGAAGCTAGTAGTTTTTTGCGAGTTTAACTTTATCTAAGATTGATTGTATGTGCACTTTGTACGTATGTACTATCTTGAAGTTTTTTCCAGATATTTGACAGAATCGGACTATGGAATAGGAACTTTGTTGAGAAAATCTTTTTTGAAACATGGCTTAGGAGTTTTACTGCTAGAGCTCTGCGTTTTAGATATGAAGTTAACAAATTTATGAGTTGCAGAGAAAATTTGATTCTGTGAAGTTTTAGTAGTAGTTTTTGGTGCCAGACCTTATCGAAGGTTTTTTCAACGTCGAAAAAGGCCACCCTTGTGGTTTTTTTTTTAGTCTGAATAATATGATTTGTTACACGCTTTAATTGATGGACAACAGAGTATTTATGACAGTTCTCCTGTGATTACTCTGTTGTTGGGCGGGTATGAAAGTTTAATTTTGCGTATTCTGGTCTTTTTTCTAAGATTACCCTTTCTATGCCCTACTTACTTAAGTTGCATAGAAGTCCTATAGATCGGTAGTATTGGGAAAACTTTTGGTTTTTTTTAGGTTTTGGGATGATGATTAAAGCTTAGTACACACTTATAGACATGTTGCGCGATTTTGGTCTCTGAGACGTGTTTCAAGTTGTCTACGTAGACATGTCTATAGACCAATCCCTGTCTACGGGCAAGACTAAAAATTGCAGGTTTAAAGTGTCCCGATCGAAATGGGAGACCGCATACAACATTAGACATGTTGCGCAACATTTTGGCAGTGTGGACATCACTCGGCGTCTAGAGGCAAGACACGTCCTAGTCTGTCTTCACCTACTGGTTTGGTTTGGCTGTTTACAGTTATTTTTCAAAGTTTTACGGGTTTTTTTTAAGCATGTGGTCTAACGAGATAGTTTTAAAACTAGTTGAAGATTATCATGCGTCTTATTGTTAACGTCTTCCAGTCTAAATTTATTTAATAATACACAATACCGAACCCAGGTTCTTCTGCGAGCATTGCGCGCGTCTACCAACGTTAAATTTTTGCGTTTTTTTACTTTTAATTAGCATTAAGCAGGAACTCTTTTTACACAAACCATTGTTTTCTATGGTGGACTGCAAAGATGAGAGTAAGAAATTTACATTGTAGTGCGGACGCTTAACGAGACAAAAAACGGGGTCTAGACGGTATATAAATCGTGTCTCTAGACAGTCTATAGACAAATCGCGCAACATGGTCTAATAGTGTGTACTAGTCTTAATATGTAAGATTGTATTAGCAATATTAGCGAGGGCCATTATTGTTTTGTGTGCTAGAAAGATTTTAGAATTCTGTTAGGAATTTTGTCTGGGCCTGGCGCAGATCGAGTTTTGATATTTTTTTTTTTTTAATTAAGAAGGTCGAACGTTGTTCAGCGGTGTATAATTGTCAGTGTTCAACAAGAAATTATTGATTTCTGGATTCTTTTTACGTGCTCCAGATCATCTTAGAGGGGAGCTTCGAAGTTTGAAGATGTCAGCAAATGGCCTTTCTCTCAATGGAGTATTGAAGTTCATTCTTGTCATGGATGGCTGGAATGTAGACTTTTTTATTGCACAAGGTTTTGGAGATTTTTCACATTAGATTTTTATCTTTTGTGGTTGGTTCTAAAGTTTTTTTCTAACACTAGTTTTTGTGCAACCTTATGGCCGTTTTGACTTTTTTATGATGAGCATTTATTTTTTCACGATTTCTAAGGTGGCGATGTCTTTGCCATTGATGTTTGGCGGTATGCGCGGGATAATCTTGGAGGGTTATCAACGCGAACCTGATGGGTTTTAGTTTTTCTGTGGCATTGTGAATAAGTTAACTATTTGACGGTTTTTTTAATGTTTGCAACAACTCTTACTGGGGCTAGTTTGTCTTTGATATCTTCCAGGTATCTTTATTTTTTTTTAATTTGATCGTTTGCTATAGAACTTCAATAATACTGGGTTGTGGGTGTGTGAGAAAACCGTTTTAGAATCTGCCGTTTTGACAAGGTTAGCTAGCTGTATTGATGTACTTAGGTGCAAGCCTAGCCTCGGCACTAGTGTTGGGTGGGGGTGTCTACTTTGGAATAGCATAGTAATCTTATATGAAGATCACTGTCTAATGCCGCCGGGTCACTTCTGTTATCAAATACGTAAACGTATTTGGGATTCTCAGCCCATTTCTGGGTCTGTGATTTGACTTACACACTAGCATGACCTCGAGGTTGTGGTCGAAAAAAAACTTTTTCACTTTGCTTTGCTGGAATGATTTTGGCATTCTAGAAGCAGACTAGAAGTATTTAGTGTATTATCTATTGTTTTTAATATTGAGGATGGTGGACATGAGTTTTTATTTAAAAAAAATTAATTCGGCTAGAAGATCAGCTAATGTAGACGTTTTTGGTGCTGGTGGCGACAGAATGTTGGCAAACGATTTGTTTGCTGTAATCGCACCTGCAGGTTTGCAGGAAGCTTTTGGAAGATTGAGCCGGGGCCTCTACAGGTACAGGTACTAGATTCTGTTTCTTGTTTGGCTCAGCATAAACTAGAGCTTGCAATAAGATTTGATTTTTTAGGCTTTACGAATGGAAATGTTAGTAATATCATCTTCTACCCAACTAACTACAATTTCCCAAGACAATTGATCGTTAAAAGTTCTAATATATTTAATTTTATAGAACCATACATACAGATTGAAATTAAAGTTAAATTAAAATCTTTTTATTGCCAATGCAAGCATTAATTCTCTGATAGTACGATCTTTTTGAAATTCTGCTTGCAATTCGTTGACAAAAGCTTCTCAAGTTTAAGCGGCTTTTATTTATTGTAATATTTTTGGCACTGTCTTTTATAGCAGTTTTTACTTATTCAGGAATTGTTGATACCCATTTGTGTCTTTGTTCTTGTTGCGATCTTACACCACTACTTTACCGAATAATAATAAATAATTTCCAAACATATTTTTACAAAATATAGTTTGATCATCATCTGAATGTACTGGTGAAATAAAACGATTATCAAATATTGATTATGTAGAAATATGAATGACGCTAATGTCCGTAATAGTCAGAGATTAAACCTCGGATTGATCCTAGATTCATAATGCCTAGATTTATTTATTTGGATTTACGTCAAAATTTGTGGAGTATATAATAGTATGCTTATACATAGATCTTGTTTGTACAATATGTAACTTATAAATTTATTATAATTGATTTTTTTTAATAGCTGATTAATGATATAATTACAACATAGAAAATGTATGGAAAGTATGAAATATGAAATAAACCATGATAAAATGCTTCTATTCAATCTTACAATAATAAAAATAAAACATATTAGTAACCAACTTCAAACATGATAAAACTTTATATGAAGTTCTTATTTTAAACTCTTAAATATTACTATTCTTAAATGCAATGATAGAACCGACTTGTTATCTGATACCCTAAAAGAAATTAAAATGCAAACAAGGTCGCGCAACGAATACAAAAAAATGGAATAAAAAATGTTAATGGAGTCCCTGGTATTATGTGAGGCGACGCACAAATTAATGGCAACGTTCTTGAAAATTACGCGCGTCATTTAGCAGACCAAGCATGGAAATTAAAAATGTATTAGGTCTGGTTTTAATTCCGCGTGCAGTGGCGCACCTAAATAACCCAACGAAACGTTTTCTCTGTTACTGTAATTATACTCAACTCATGGACAGAGAGAAGAAAAAAACAACTTAGATTGCGTGAACCGTGAATTTATTACGAAATAGATGATACAGAAGATCGATATTAATGTGATGCCTGCGATTTGTATGGGGCGGAAGTTTCGCGGAGTAACGGTGCCCGCCACTGAGGTTGGGCCACCTACTATACAATTGCCTTTTTTTCACGTCATTTGCATTTAACTAGAGCACTTTCCGCTTCTTAAATTGAGTAGCAATTGAACACACGCGCTACCGAACAATGGTAATTTCACCGGGCATATCGGATTGTTGCCCATAATCAGTTAGCCTGTGATTATGGCATTTTTGTGTGGTCCAAAATTATGGCACATATTAAAACACACATTCGGGACAGTTTAATTTAATATTCGTGAGCGATCTTTATGATTATTGCTAGAGGTCGATGCTGCATGTTAATAGCACGTCCATAAATTAAATCGTTCGGAATATATTGGTGAGAGAATATGGATAGTTTGATAAAGCAATAAAATTATCGAATTATAGTATAATGTTGAATAAATTTGTCAAATAGTGTTCATAAAATTGGCCTATTACTATAGATGTGTTAAAATTAGTATAAACTTTCAAATCAATATATTATAATTTATAAGCAATCATAAAATTTATAACACATCTTATTTATTTGTATACTACGTATTTACTTTATGATATTTTAATTAAGTATCCTACTTTTTGATAAAAAAAATTGTTAAAGTTTCAAGTAAAAATAACGATTAAATTACTTATAACAATTATTTGCAATTAAATCAACAAGCTGTATGCTTTAGTTCTTAAAGCCATATTCTATGGCGATCAGTAATTCAAAGGGTTTCAACAAGAACTTGCATTTTGAAATGCTATTTCTATTTGTTTCACCAAATTTGAGAGCAGCCATGTGCAACATTTTTGAAAATTTGACGTCTTACGTTGGAAGAACGATTACTAATTGTGCAAATTTATTATCGAAATTGAGAAAGTTTTACAGTAACAGTTTGCAAGTTACGTAATTATTTTAATGTGCATAATTGTTAGTTGCGACGCGCTATTATAAATTTAAACGGACGTTATCATCACATTATGAGAGTTGCCAAACAAAATTTACAAAAAAACATTGCCGCCGTAAGTATCAGTATCACCGAACAACCATACACCTTTATCTAACATTGCGCTCAGAATGAAATTTGAATCAAATCCATTTGATTCAAGAACTGAAGCAGGTTAACTATGGCGAAGAAATTTTGCCAACAGGATCTTGGAATAGCAAGTTGACGATCAATTCATAACAAAATCGTTTTTAGTGTTTTCTTTATTAATAGCTAAATTAAAAAGAAATTGTGAATTTGGGGATTAGGATTCACATGCTATTTAAGAATTTTGATGGATCACTTAAATGGTGACAGTTTGGTGTGCAGTATGGCAGGATTTTTTTTGCAGGAATAGTATGAAATGAACGTAAATAACATGTGGATTTTAGCAGGATATTGCGACTTGCTGCACTAAACAATGGAGTTATTGCAAACAAATTTTTCAGGTTATGTTATTTCTCGTTTTGGATATCAAAATTAGATGAAAAAAATTGCAATTTAACCTCTTTATACTCCTTTTCGTTTTTTTAAGTAAGATATATATACTATTTGCATAGTTTGAACGGTTGCAAACTGTCCAAATCGTATGTTGGAACAGACCTAGAGACAGGTCGACCTGGACGTTGGTAATCTTTGGTGCTTTCTCGGTCTTCAAAAAACTGTTTATACCATCGGAAAACACGCGCACGATATTCTCACCATAGGCCTTTTTCAATAACTTATAGCACTCAGCCTGAGTTTTTTTTTTATTTAAGGAGAAATTTTACATTGATTCGTTGCTTGTGTTTTTGTCACACATTGTTATAGGCACGAGAAAAAACACATTTTCAGCTTTCTAACGCTGCATTTGTTTCCTTTTTGCCACCCCTCTAGCATCTCTTTTGCGATTGCAGTTTTGTTATTTAATAACCAGACCTCGTATATCTGGTTATAATCTTTTTTTTGTGATTGTAGTGATTAGTGAAATTTTGAGGTAGTTTAAAGTTTGTTGTAACTACTTGCTGTAAGTTGAGTTATTAATTTGGATCTAAAATTTTTGACTATTTTGTTTTTGTAAATTCTTAATGATTTCTGTTTCTATGCTTACTCTTCTTTTTTTTCTTTTTTCTTGTTCCAAAAACATTTTTTTTTTCATCAATTCCTTTTTGCAGTTTTTGTGTAATAGAATAATGCTATTTTTTTTTTGTAAAATTGAAATTTTGGGTCAAACAATTTTTTTCTTTAAATTTTACTGCTTATTTAATAGCACTTATTTGTATAGCTTTACTTTGAGTATTTTGCAAGATTATATATTCTAGCGTGTTTTGATCAAGTTTGTAATCTTAAGTCTTAATCTATCTGATATGTTTGTGTTGCTTCTTTTTAGATGATTTTACGTTTCTATTCTGCTCATACTTTCGCACTAAAAATTAATATGTTTCAAAAAGAAGTGATTTTAGCTTGAAAATGTGCTTCTAGTTTTTGCTTTTCAATATTCCAAAACCGACGCATAAGAACCTCCGCTTTTTCTGTAATTTTTGTAATGTTTTTTTTTTTTGGCTGTTGTTTTTCTTAAAATAGTATCTCAAATATTTGATTTTGATTATTACTTCAATTGTGTCTGCTTCCCAAAAAATTGTTGGTTATGCGTCACCATCGTTTTTGAAAAAAGACAATCTTTGATATTTCTATATTTAAGTTTCTACTTTTTTAAATAAGTTTTTTTATTACTTTTTTAATTTTTTGACAATTGGTGCTAATAAGACAATATCATCTGAGTAACTAAGTTTTTTTAAGTATTGCATTGTAGCGATTAGCGTTAAACGTTACCGCGATGTGATCTCTTCAATCGAACACTATCAAATTACTTTTTGTTTTTTGCGAACTTATCTAGATGAAATTGGGTTTTATTGCTCAAAAATGTATTTGCTATCAAACAAAATGAGCTCTCTACCAATTTTTTGCAAACCTGGAAACTTTTGACGACGGAATCATCCGTTATATTAAGAAGTAAGAACTAGTAAGAGTTGTTGGAAATTATAGATTTAGGGCCGGTTTATTCATCTGTTCTGTATGTTATTGATTAGTTACGTGTTCAATAAACTTATAGGTCACTTAAATAAAATTTTGGTGTATTCATCCCATTTTATATGACAAGTAATTACTGAACGCTTATAATGTTTTTATACGGCTAGTACAACTTTATAGAAAAAGATATCTATATACATATCTGTAAGAAAGACAGAGATAGACTTACTAAAAAGAAAACTATTGTAGTACTACTGCTTGTTGTTATTTGTTTGTGGTTACATTCATGTAAAACAAAACGGCCTAAGGTTATGTTTTTTTTAGTAATTTTTTTACTGACGGGCCAAAGTGATTTATATAATTTATCTGTCTTGTAAATTTAACTTGATGACAGGTTGTCAATATTGACAGATGAATAAACATTTATGCATGGCAATCTTATCAGTAATGCTACAGAGCACTATATAGAAAAGTGAATAAATTGGCCCTTAGTGTGAAAAAAAACATATTTTCTTGGTTTTGCTATCATATTTGCGATTTTATTTTACAAAATTTTTGAATAACAGTTTGACATAACTGTGGCTGGATATCATTGATGCAGCTCTTCACTCAAGGTTTAAATGGTTGTGGGTTTCTTGAAGTAAACTTATGTCTTAAAAAAAACTTAAAGAAATCCGAAGGTGTTAAATTGCATAATCTAGGCGGGCAATTCTGGTTGCCCAAACGGAATCTCAAAGACTATCTATTTGAAGCGCTCACAACTGGGTTATTATTTTTCGATATTGTTTGCCATTGACTAAATGGTCTAATAAAAATGACTTTAGCTTAAAATCTACGTGAGCTTAAATCCAAATGCGGAAATTTTGTTTGTTTACGAAGTTATCAATATGAAAATGCAACACTTTTGTGAGAATACGTTACATAGTGCTTTTTGAAATGATTTTTGAAATTATCGAGTACGATTCCCGAACTCTTGTTTACATTCTGGAAAAGAACCGTCTTGATTTTTGCTTTGCGACCTGGACGAGCAGGTGTTGATGGCGGACTATCTACCATCAAGCTGTCATAATGTCAAAGTCAACAGCAAAAAAAGTTGTCAAATATATTTTTTTTGTTTTTCTAGAGACACGTTTTATTAACTTGGTTGGAACGCATCGAACTGAAGACTGTCGCTCACCATAGCGAAGCGTGGACCGTCGCGGAATATTATAAATATTTTTTGCGTATTGGGAGTTGTTCTTTAAGAAACAATTGATAAAAATTTTTTACTTTGCTCTAGTGGGCGATAATCTTTACAAAAAAATTATAATTATTATAATTGTTTTTGTGGTGTTGTGTTAAATTTTAATGACGATCTGTCCGAATGTTACACTTTCGTTAAATTTTACTATTAAACTTGTTCTCTTATGCAGCAACATTATATGCATCAATTAACCGTTTAATAAAATGTATAACATATTATTATTGTAGAGTTAGTTTATGGCGTATACAATTATAATAATATAGCATAATAATAATAATATAAATTTATCTATATATTTAAATATTAAATAAGCAAATGACAGGTTTTATCAGATTATTACCTAGTATGAATTACATTTGCCGAGTAATAAGATTTTAAATTTAACATTTAATTATCATAGCCGTTATAATGAGTTTGAGTCGTCTGATGTCAACATTTTTTCAAATGCGAAATATGTTGACACAACTGTTAAAATGAATAAAATAAGAGATATTTAAAATTACCTTATTTAAAAGAAATTTTATTCAAGCCTATTATACAAATATGTACTCACTGTAATTACGCAAGCTTTACGGCTATATTTACAACATGATGTTTAACCAAAGAAGCAAGTATTACTTGCTATATTAACTTTTTCCACGGTTGGTAAATTAAATCATATTAAATCAGCCATTCCCTTTTAGTATAAAAGTGCCACCCAAGTATAGGGGAAAAAGCAGGAAGTCACTTGATGACTTGTTTTTTATTATACACAACTTTTTCTTTCTATATCACGCACATATCGATTTAGATTCAATTTGCCGATGCTTATACTTAATACACTCGTATTAAGATGTATATAATTACAGCGGTATCATTTAATTAGGATTGCGGTGCTCATTTTAATAAAGCAGATAAAACTGTATAATTAATTATGTATATCTCGGGTTATTTTTTATAGGATACACCCTTATTACAACACTTGGCTTTTAGCTAGTCATGCATTATGATTTCAGCTTATTTTTTATGAAAGCAAACATAAAATATACAAAGCTTGTATAATGATGAAAGTTATTATTGTATTTGTGGTTTTAGTGATATTGATAATCCACGCCCATAGGACAATGAAAAATGTAAAATTTGCGGATGCATTATAAGTTATGTATTGTTTTCGGTTCAGTTGAGCCATCATTAATTTTTCGATTGACTACCCCTCCTTAGAACGTGGATACGCCCTCAGATATATCACTATTACATTATGTTTGTGATTTATACATTTACGCATTAGTTTATTCCATTTATTTCAATTTGTCTTTTATAATAGTAAGTCTACACGACGTGTGATCTATTTTCATTATTAAATTATAATCCGTTTTATGCAAATGGAATTCATTACATTATTAAATACTTGTTTTACCCTAATAAAAATGATTGTATTATTACTAATAGGCTGCTGAGGGAAACTTGGAAATTGCTAGTGATTATGTTATTAATTTGGTAGCAGTAAATAAATTATATTTGCTCTACGACTAATAATATATACATATATCGGATGACTGCAACACTTATCATGCTCTTAATTTATAATTAAAAGGCATTTTTCCAGATATATCAAAGCTACATTTTAAAATAAAGGTACAGATTTTGATTGATATTGTGATATATGTATAGACAATAGACAAACAAAGCTACGTTTTATCATTATCATTTGACCGTTAACTAGTGATGAAAAATTAAAATTTCTTGGAAGAGAGCGCATTTACTTACATTACTAATGATACATTCCACTGCTATATACGACGGTCAATTTTATTGGCGGATTTGAATAGAGACAATTGTGCTAGTTTAAAACGCCAGACAAATGTTGGTTTGAATCATATACATAGACCAAAACTGCAATATTCTAGTTCGATTTGTCACAGATTATTAGGCTTTTTGTACTTCCTTCAATGGTAAACTTTTTTCTTCCGTCTCACCAAACAGTCAACTTATATGGTATGCTAGGACATTGCTTGAATGGGTTTCTCGTATGCTAGCTATGTCAAGCCAGCAGTTTTCTAACATGGACTCTTTGGGTAAGAGATCGCTGAGCAGGTACATAGTACGTGCTTATAGTATGCATGTTTTTTCTTTATTGAAAGCGCTCTGTCTGGATCCCTATTATGATTTGCAGGTTTTTTCTGAACAGTTGCAAGTAGTAGTTGGCTGTTTTGGAGTTTGGGACAATCATTGTCTCTTTTGCTTATGTACAACTCGTTGGTTGTTATACCATTGTCCTTTGAACGCATTGTGTACATTTACTTTTAGTATGGTGTTAAAGCTTTCTAATGGTAGTTTGGTAACGTCAAAGGTTTAGATCCACACATCTTGAAGGTTGATCTTTTGCCAATTCATCAGCCTTAAAGTTACATATTGTGTTGGAGATCTTTTTTACTCATCACAACTCAATGTTATTGCGCGAACTGGCAGTATAAGCGTTCTATGGCATTCTAGTATTAACCTTGATGTGGTTTTAGGTTTTTTGTTACTAAAATTCTTAAACTGTTTTTTATGGGGATGTACCAGGAAAATCTATAGAGCATGTATTGCCACATGCTCTATACATTTTTATCAGGTGGGCTAAAATGGAATCCTTGCCTCGTTGCAAAAGAGCCGGGAAAATTCCGTTCAGTCTCAGTTTCTTTTATGGTGAGAGTTTTTTATTGCCTAGGGTATACGCGTATGTATGTTCTACAAGATGGTGTGTAGTGTTCCAGTTATTTTTTTTATGAGGGTGGGTTGGCAGCGTCAGATTACTTTTGTGTCAAGGTGGTACAGCCTGGGAAGTGAAATACCAAAAGTACCTTTCGATAAGTTGGTTGGATATGTGCCGTCTGAGCGTTTTAGCCAACCGAATTGTTGTTGGGGTTTTTTTGATAAGATTTTTTTTAGTTTTGCCGTAGTGGTTATGTTTTATTTTTGCAAAAAGTTTTTTTTTTTATTTTCTATGTCGTCGACGAATAAGTTTACTGTAATTTTTTTGGACTTCTTTATAGGATATCAAGTTTGATTGGCGTTTTGAGTTTGTTGCTCTGTTGAAGGATTTTATTGTGGTCGCTTTGTGTGTTTTTGTCACACTAGGAAATGGTGCTATCAGATTCAGACAATGACTTTAGTAGGCAGGAGTTTTTCTGTGCTTGTGTTTAAGAATTTTCCAACTTACCTACTTAGTTTTCAACTTTTAGGTTTACATAAAACTTTATAAGCACTTAAACGCTGCGATAGGTTGTTTCAAAAAACAGCATTGTTGGTCAACCTAGGGATTTGGTAGGAATTATGTTTTATTTTGTGTTTATGCTCAAAGCTAAATTTTATCCATTTGTGATCTGATATTGATGGTTGACGTAGGTACATGCTAGTTCTGTATTTTACTTGAAATACATACGATGTGGTGAGAGTTTACATTACATTCGATGACTAGGTTTTTATTGTCACTTATGCATTCTTTATAGCTATGATTGAAGGTGGTGTATTGTGGGGTAGGTTTGGGCACATCACAATGGTATCCGCTTTAGTCCCGTGGCCGAGCTAGCTGTAACGTCGCTGGTGGAGAGCTTTTTTACCTTTTTGCTTTCTTCTTGATGCATATTTTTTGTGGCTACTTTAATGGGTGGTTTGAAAAACATGTAGATGACTTGGCTGTTTTTTCATTTAACCTTTTGGCGTCTTTCTTCTTTATTCTTAGGACAATGACTGACCTTTTGGGTTATTCTTCTGTGTGGTATAGATATCTCAGCTCTTTGCGTCGTGTTTCTGGAAGTGATTCTTCTACACAACGCTATATTCTGACTACGGCCAATGTGGTTCTATGCTGAAGATTGTTTTCTTTTATTCAGCTCTTGAGTTAGGGCAGCTTTTGATTAACTCTACTTGTGCCATAGTGGCTTTGACTAAGAAATGGGACAGGTTTGTGACAGCTACTTGGAGATGTTTGAGTAAAACTTTTTTTTAGCTCACTAGTTTTTAGAATTGACTTAGACTTTTTGTCTTCTTCTCAGGTTTCCTACGTGGCAGATTTGAAGTGAGCGATTTTTTTTTTGTTTTGATTTGTAACCTTCTTTTTTTAGGAGACTTTTGGTGGTGTACATCTTAGCTCGAGATGTGTTTGTTTTGCCTGGATGGAAGTTTACCTGCTCTGCAGCACTTGTATATATATCCAAACTATTGTGCATTTGTGCCATAAATGTTTTGTTTCCCACTGCAAGTTCACAATTAAATTGCTCTGTTGCTGGAGGAACCAAAAAACCTTTCAAAAAACACGACTTCATTTAAAAAAATAATTGCCGTTTGATACAAACCTAATTCTAAAATTGACAGATCCTTGTTTTAGGGCTGTACTGGGGTAAATTTGATTTTGGTTTTTAAATATTGGGGCGCAATTTTTGGAAAAAAAAAAAACATTTTAGTGCGTTGCTTGACTACAAAATTGACAAAATTAAAGCTGTTTTCTTTAATCAATTTACGCGCGGCACTAAATGAAGCTCAATATAGCAAAAATTAAATAGGCCTTTTTCAGATAATGACAAAATAAAGAAATTTTTAGAGAGGCTGGCTTTATATTTGTTTTTTTTGTCAAAAGCTATTTTTTATTTAATTTGTCAAGTTTAAAATTTAGTTGTGGTTTCTACTTAGTTGTACTAATGTAAACAAAGTTTGTATTGGTATTGTTGAGAAGAATTGACGACTAATGTGTCGGTAGTTTACTTGAACTACTTTAAGTAAACTACCTGCGTTTCAAAGATGGTGCATGAAGGGAGAGGAGAAGGTAACTCAGAACAGGTTGGGGCTTTGCGTTTTATGAGAAAGGTATATAGGGCATTACGTACAGTTGTTTGGAATCGTCTAGAACAGTGAAGAGTAAGAAAGCATCTATTAAGTAATTCCTAAATATCATATTTTAAAATTTAATAAAAACATTAAAAAATACTATAAATATCTGTTGGTACTGACACAAGTTTTTATAACTTTTTTGTTTTTTGTCATTAGACTTAACTTATAGACATTGGATAAAATAGGTTTATTGCGTATTGCGTGCAGTAGTATCAGGTTTTTACTTACTAAAAACTTTTTTCTAAGGTGGTTCATTTTGCGCCCTTTGCACTGGGATCTTGTTGATCCTGTTGTAGACAGCACCTTGTCTTTTTGATGAAGATCTTTTGCCAAGAGATTACTTTTCTGTTTTGGTAAGGTTGTGTTTTCCTAAAGAGGCTGCGTTACAGTTTGTAAGCTTTGAATTTATTTAATAAGTGTATTGGAGTCTCCTCTTCTTCTATACTCTTGCTTTATAAGGGATTCATTTCTATTTCTATTCTATTAATGTGTTTGTTAAGACTACATTGTTTGGTTTATGAGTCATGTGATCTTTTGCGACCTAATTTGATTAATTTGTATTATCAAGGTTTTTGGTAATATGCGATGGTTCTTGTAGGAATATTATTGAGTGTGCCAATCCTTTACACCTTCTCTACAAGTTTGCATTAAGTTTGCTACGATTTTTTTTTTATTTGTTATGGGACCACAAAAGCATGTTCTGGTTTAGTTAATGTCTTTTTTGCTTTCTTTTTGGCGACTTGGTTTGCCATGAGGTTTCAATTTATTTTTTTATTTTTTAGTATTTAGCCTAGGCAAACTCTGTAAATTGTGTCAAATGCTTCCAGATTGATTATGCAAGCCATAATCAATTTGGATTTTATAACTCGAGATTGTAGTATTCGCAATACCGCTTTATTTAACATGAAGATTATTAGTCTGTTGGGGTATAGTCCCGTCTCGATTATGTCTCTGGCGCACTACTTGATGGAACCACCTCTTTTTGGAAAACCGAGAATTTTTTGCCCAAGGGTAGCAAAGATTTGTTTGAGTTATTTTATTGTTCTTGAAGATTCCAGCTTTGGTGCCATTCTTTTCTTTAACTCCATTTGTGTTATCATATAGTTTTTTTGACTGTTTTCAGTTATTTTTTGTTTCTTTATTTGTTACTCTGCGGTATTATCACATTAAATGTTTTTTCTGATGCTATGACCTTTTATGAAATTTGACTTTACCATTAGAGTATTTTCCTCGTATAACATTTATTGTGCTAGGTCTGTGGGTCGCAAGGTTTACATTGTGTTCATTTATCCGCAGTCTGTATGTTGCATGTTTTTCCTTCGCTATTATCATCACGTGAAGTGGCGGTAACGATAGTAGTACTTCTATAGCTGCTGTGAGCATATTTCTCATAGCAAACACGCTAACTCTGATTTTAGCTTTTACAGTCTTTCTATATATTGTTATAGTTATAGTCTGGGTTTTGAGCATAGAGTTGACCAACAGCTGGACGAGAGGATTACATATGCCATTACATCAAGGTAATTTTTGGCATAAATTCTTTTTTTTTTAAAGAAAATTTGTCAAATTAAAACTCTGTTTTACCTACGAAGTATTGCTACAAAATCACGCAAAATTTTATAATGATTATAAGCGATATTGCATATAACTTCATTTTGCAGGTATTTTGATTCAATGCCGATAATACTTTTATTTAAAAAGATTTTAACATTTGGATTTATACCATTTGATTGGTTTAACAAATAAGGTTAAATTTTATAGAGAGTTGGTTGCTTTATCTTGGAAAAGCAATGATAATTCTGCTTATTGTTGATAAATAAAGACAAATGATGACAATCAATATTTTTTAAATTGGATATTTTGCCAACATTTCTATTTAATGTATTGTATGTTTATATTTAAGGCGGTGTTTATAATTGTATCTCAAAGTATTATTATATACACTCAGATGCAAAAAATCTGGGTCATTGGGTAATTTTTTGCAAAAAACCTGGTTATTTTTTTTAAATAAAATTTTTATAATCAATGAAACTCTCAGGATGTAGAAAAAAAAACAACATATACTTATCAGTTTATTTAATGAACATTAATAAGCAAAAACGGTAATGTACTTATACAAAAAAGAAAATGCATTTCTGCAAAATAAACTTATCTGAAATTAATAATGAACATTTTAGTTGAATAAAATTTGCTTCCTCGAGCCTTAACTATTGTCTGCATACGGCGGCCCATGCCACTAATGAGCTCACGAGTATTATTTTGTGGAATATTCAGCCATTCTTCTTGAAGTTCTACACGAAACTTGTTTATTGTGCTTGGTGCAACTGTACGTTTTCTAACACACCTGCTCAGCATGTCCCAAACATGTTCTACCTATATAGGATTTCCATCTAGGGTACATGCAGGTTAGTTGAATTTTCTTATTTCAACTGCAACTAAGTGTTCTGTGATGCATCTCGCAGAATGCGGTCTTGCGTTTTCCTGTATCAGAATAAGGCCATCGCTGATAAATGGAGCAAAAGAGACTACTGTGCTGTGCAGTTAGCGATCCTCCATCAATGACAATCGATTTGGTGCAGGCATCCATTGATATTCCTGCTCATACCATCAGGGAACCTCTGCCATGGCTAAGCTGGAGCTCAAAGGTGCACTCCGCAAATTGCTTTACCGTTTGTCTCCATACTTGTTCTTTTCTATCTGGCGAATGTAAGCAAAATCTAGATTTGTCAGTAAACAGTACAGTTCTTTATTGTGCTAATGTCCAATTCAAATTTTTGCTAAAAAATTGGAGTCTAGTTACTCGGTGACGTGGGAGTAATTTTGGTCAAGCTACTGATCTACAAATTTTAAGCCAGCTTTTTGCAACCTTTGACTAATTGTCTACACACTCCCAGCTGTACCGCAAACCTTGCGGAGTTGGTTTCTGGTCTCCACTGAAGTCACATGACGATTTCGAGTAGTACGAACGATAAACCGCTCAAGTCCTCTTTGGACGGTAGAAAGACTGACATGAAGGAATTTGGACACATATCACTGGCTTCTTCCATCTGCCACAAGAGCAACAGCTTTTGCACAATCTTCGACACTTAGAAACTATAATCAACACACTAATCAGCCCTGAGAATGATAGTTAATCGAAAACAAACAAGTCACCCCACTTTGATTCTCTGTGCATAATGCACAAAATTATATTTTTGCTTATTAATGTTCATTAAATAAATTGATAAGTACCATATGTTGTTTTTTTCTACATCCTGATGAAAATTACCCAATAACCCATTTTATTTGCATCTGAGTGTATTTTGCAAACTTGCAAAAAATTGAGCAAAGTAATTTTGTTCTAACTATTTTACTACTATCTCAAATTCAATTTATGATGTATTACTAAAACAATACAGTTTTACAAAAATACAAATAACTTTTCTACAGTTATACAATGGTAATTTTATATCTAATCCATGCTTTCTTCTCTTTTTTTGGTTTATAATTTATAATTATTTTAATTTACTTTGTTCTTTGACAGAAGATAAACAGGTTTTTTATGATATTAATTTCTTTGATCTGCCAAACTATTGATATTTTTAAATTATTATTTACTATCTCAATACACTTCTTTTGAGAGCAATCACAATTGTTAACTTCAACCTGTGCTATAATTAAAGTTTTTGTGAAATCTTTTGAGACGATATTGTCATATTTTATGGCAAAAGGCCAACCAAATTATTTATAATTGACAGAGCAATTTATATTGACGCATCTAATCATTTTTTATGTTACGATATTTATACATTCATAATTTTAATTTGAGACAGAAAACTATTCTTTTTAGTCAATTCGGTTTTCTCATTTTCTTATAATAAATATAATTATCGTTATCTCTTTACAAACAATTGAGTTAATTTGAACAATTTTACTAGCAATTACATTTATGGTTATTGCTTTTTCTTTCTTATAAATGTTAATCTCCCTTGCCAATTAAAGAATAATACTAAAACATAAATTTATTGAGTTGCGTTGGGGCTTGGGGTAAATTATAAATCTCGTTTCAAATGTTGAAGGAATAAGCTTAGTAGTTAAGCTAATATATAAAAGGGTTGGCATTTTACTATATCAAGCTAACCCAGTTTTGAAATTTATTGTTTTTGAAAATGTATAGCAATAATTTTTACGAGTCGTTCAAAAATGTTATAGGTTTACGACGTTGCAATGGTTTTATTTTAACTATTAACAATTTGGCGAAAATATAACGAGCGACAATACTTGCACGCATAAAATGATAAGGTCTCCCCGTCTAAACGTGCGACGGCGTCCATAAAACCGAGTTCCTAATGTTAAAGACTTGTCAACTACGTAGGCTGTTTAATTCCAACCCTTCCCTCATCACAGAAAGTGATAAAAGGAATCCCCAAGATAAGTGTTAGCCAAGACCTGTGTGTTTGGGCTAGATAGGCTAAATTAATTGTTCGTTTAATTTTAATGTCGCCTGCAGTACCCAAAGCTTGTGTGGTCAGTTTTAGAGGACTGGATATCCCTGCAGTGGACGATGCGACATGATATGGTTCGATACGGCACGTATCTCTTATATTATCTTCGAGTGTGTTGAACAATTAGGCTCGCCCTTGTAATTAAATTGAGTAGTCTATATAACCAGATGCACCCTATTCGAGTTAGTCCCGCGTTCCCGTGACCATTACAGCTGAAATGTGATCCTGGGGAAAGACAGCCAGTGCAGTTTAAATCTAATTTATGTTAATCTTTAGTTTATTCCGAACCATAGAATTATAGAATACCATAATAAAAAAGGAGCCGGCCCAGATTAAATTCTGAAATATGCGAATTACTGGGAAGGGTTGCGAAGACCATTAAAAAAATCGCCCCTCCGCATTCACTATGGTTTTACTTTATTATCTCGTATTGTTACGTACTACATAAATTTTACATTTATTGCAAGCGAATATATGAACGAGAACTCGGTTTTAATATAATAAAATATTCAAATTTAATTATATTCTATTATAATACAACATTCCATTCAGTTTTAATTGGGCACAAATAATTGTTGCAAAACAAAGTCAGTAGTTATTCAGTAAAAAATATCATATTTAATTACACCCCAAAAATTATATGAAAATGTTTTGTTTTTATGCTGGGTCCTAGTAACAATAAATGTTTTATTCATATTTGCATACAGAAAATTGGCTACAAAATAGTGCGAAGGTTGCTAATTTTAATATACGCGCTCATGTTTGCGTACTTGCACGCATACATGTGAGTCCGTCTGTAGGTAGACACCTTATGTAATGTAATAAACATGATCGTGTAAAAGAACGTATATTCTTATTTATAAATTAAAACGGA
Source organism: Tachinus rufipes (assembly GCA_963932245.1). Classification (NCBI taxonomy): domain Eukaryota; kingdom Metazoa; phylum Arthropoda; class Insecta; order Coleoptera; family Staphylinidae; genus Tachinus; species Tachinus rufipes. The sequence goes on from OZ010743.1 coordinate 94,025,924, forward strand.
AACGCACTTGAAAAGCTATTGAACGAAGTTTTCTGTAAATACAATTATAATCATCACTTCTTTTCTTTTTAAGCATCAATTGTTTATTAGTGGAATGAATCTGAAAATTACTGTCTTATAATTTTGTAGTTTAATATAGAGTACGGGTCAAGAAGCGGCTGAATTTGAATTCAAGTTTATATGGCATATTTTATTGATATTGACACGTGTATGTTTGACACGGTATATGTAAGTGACCATTAGTAGTTTCTTATAATTTGAAAATTAAGTGAGTTTAGTAAATGAGGCGATAGATACCGCTAATCATGCATGGAAAAATAAAGGGAGAAAGATTGATAGGAAGACAAAGAAATTTGTGATAAAAAACTTGTGAAACTACCTTTTGATGATTTCCAACTTTAGGAATAGACGGTACTTTAAATTGAGGGTTTAATAGATATTTGTTTACGGAATTAATGCCCGGTTGCACCAACGCAACTTAAGGTGCAGCTCAGCTAAGGTTTTGCAATAAGGGCACCTTAAGTTTTACATTTTGTTGTACCAATTAAATGTGACAGCGTCTTACCTTAGCATTAAAATACGTTTGGCAACTGTTCAAAATGCAATTCAACAAACTAACAATAGATGTAGACATAGGAAGTTGTGTCTTAAAAGTCCTAAAACGCAATGAAAAGAATTTGTAATAATATTAGTTTATAATTATTTAATTACTTACTCTAATATTGTTCTAACTATCAAAGTTGATTTCTTATATTATTATTTTAAAATAATTTATTTTTATATACATTAGGTTTGTTCAAACCGACACCAAACGCGGTTTGGGACCGTCAGGATTGTGCGCAGTTGAACTTTCGCGTTCCAACCGTACACAAACCATGACTCTGACTAGAAGTCGGGCGTTCCAACCTGACCCCAAATCGTCCTCAACCAAGTTGTGGACCGTCAGAAACAGTCACAAATTTGTGATAAAAAACGTAGTAAATTGTTTTATTATTTTATGTTTGAATTTAGTCAAAAACTTGGTTGTGGCGCGTTCCAACCGACAAGCAATTTGTATTCAGTCCGGGACCAGTACAAAGTCGGCGCTTGCGCAAAAATAATCCATGTATTAGTCGCAACTAGTTTGCAAACTGCCGAGCGATGTCGGTTGGAACAAACCTATTATTATTCAAATGTCATCAATGTTTATACTTTTAATAAACATAACCAATAAAATAGAGTTTAAGTTATAGAAATAAAATATTTCAGATGTAAGGCTGACATGTGTCAATGTGAGATAATTTTGTGTTGGTGCAACGTTTTAAGGAGACTTTAAGATGTAAGAAAGCTTTAAGCTTTAGCTACAGCTTAAAGTGCATTGGTGCAACCGGGCATAAAATTTGTTATGCGTTGTCCTTATACATGTTATTAATTTTTATTTTATAATTAAGTTTTTTGTGTGTTTTTTATCTTAAACATAATAGCTTTTTTAGTAAGAAGTCCCATTTTAATAAGTAGTACACATTTTTGAAATTTAAGTACAAATTCTGCGAGAACTTTTGGAAAGTGATATCCAGTAAATGCACATCTCAACTCTGCCTGCAAAGGGTCATTTTTTGAGAAAGTTTTGCTAGGCATTTTTGCACAACTGAGACTCTACCTAGCAAACAACAGCTAGAATATTGTCTTTTGAATAGAATTGTTTGCAGGACATTAGCGTAGCCTTTTTTCTTTACGTAATTTCAAAAAAAAAATCTTGTTTTTTTATTAAGCCTGTCTTGTTTATTGTTGGATATAGGTTTCTCTTAACCTCTTTCATCTACTTCTATTATGGGCTTTTTGTATCCATATTGTTAGTTGCGATGCGTTTCACATTGCATGTCCAGAAAAAAATCTAGCGGTGTTAAATTACACGGTCTGGGGGCTAATTTATGTTCTAATTTTGCGCACTGTGTGCAGCACTGCAAATGTTTCACGGCTTGCAATGTTGCTAGAAATAAAAATTGTTTCTGCCCAAATTGTTCATTATAGAAAGAAAGTTAGTTAGCTTCTACGGTAGTAAAAAGTAAGGTTTTATGACTCCGTCGACCCAAAAAGCGTTGCAAAAATTTATAAAATACTTAGAAAGTTAGAATAAACGATGAGGAGAGTCTTAGAGATAATTGGAAGGTTTGGGCTTGAGAATTCTTTAAATATTTACAATTGATTTTTTGTATATTTTTGGTAAACTAAGTGGATTTAAAAGATTTTGAAAAGAATCTTGAGACTTTGAGAAGTAAAAGAGACATACAAGTTTTATGTTGCTAAACAATTTGAGATGTTTTTAGAGAAAAGTAAAGAAAAGTATTGATTATTAGAATGCTTAAGGATGCTCAAGAAGAGCAAATAAATTTACAAACTTTTTTTAGTGAACATTACGTTAACAGGGTGCGGCAGTAAAACTTGCTGATTGGAAAAGTCAATAAAATAAAAAGTTTTATATTTATAATTTTATTTTGCTTAGCTTTCATTTCTACATAAATGAACATTTAAAATTGAGCGGTTTTAAAAATAATACTTGTCAAGTGATGCTCCTCGTTATTACTACATTTACTCGATTTCTGAAGTTGCGGTTGGCTCTGTTGACCATAGCGATGGGTATGCGGGCTATTGCTTGGCGTATATTTTTCTTTAAGTACAGCCCATTTGAAAAAAAATATACGTGTAAGTTGGAAAGGGTTAAATTGGGCGAATACCCGGCTACCGTAGAACGCTCTTTAGGCAAGTTTTTTCCTGCAAAACTAGTATTAAACTACACAACATTTTTTTCAATTTTGGGCAGAATAAATTAAACAAATAAGATTAAAATATTCTCAGAGTTCAGAGTAACGTTTTTTTTTAAAGTAAGGTATTGCAGATGTTCTTAAATCATTTAACCTTATACACGTTATCAATGAACCGACAAGAAATGAAAACTGTTTAGACAATATATGTTTATCAAATGATATGACTAATGTTATTTCTTCTGTAGTTTGCAATGCGTTGTCCGATCATCATTTACAAAACGCTAAAATTTCATTTGAAAATAAAATTTCTCATAAAGAAAATATTAAGTATAGGCAATTAGATAAAACTGAAAACATAGAAAGTTTTTTGGAAATGTTGCGGCAAGAAAACTGGCACGATGTCTTCAATTCGGAAAATATTAATAATAAGTATAAAGCATACATAAATACAATATCTATTATATTTGAAACTTGTTTTCCCATCAAAAACAAAATAGTTAAAAATAATAAAAGAATACAAAATAAATGGATAACCACAGGTATCAAAGTTTCTGCTCAAAAACTCAAAGAGTTGTATCAAATAAGACATTTTAGCATCAGAAATAAATTATATTATAAGCAATATAAAAATACTTATAATGCAGTGATAAAATTAGCAAAGCGTTTATATAACGATTCTGTAATTATTCAATCTTCTAACAAAATATCTGCAGCATGGAGTCTAATAAAAGGTAGTAAAAGAAAACAAAAGAATAACATCACTATAAATATTAATAATGATATAGTTGAAGATCATTCAAGTATTGCCAACACATTTAATAAGTATTTTAACACTATAGCAGAGAGTTTGATTTCTGAAAATACATCAAATGTAAATACAGCAGATGGGATAACTATAAATCCTCACACGTTTTTTTTTTAACCTGTAAATGAGCATGAGGTTATATTAACGACAAATAGCCTAAAAAATTCAAAGTCATCTGAGCATGATAATTTAAATTCAATTATTATTAAAAAATCAATTCATTTATTATCTTCACCTCTTACTAACATCATTAATGAATCAATCAGTCAAGGAATATTTCCTGATTTGTTAAAAATAACCAAAGTTATTGCACTTCACAAAAACACCAAAAAAAGTAATATTGAATCAATTCTTGAAGATTATAGGCCTATATCTCTACTCAGTACGTTCTCTAAAATTTTAGAAAAAATAGTTTCTACGAGATTGTCTAATTTTTTAAACAAATATAATATCTTAAACGAAAATCAATTTGGTTTTAGAAAAGGTAAATCTACAACCGATGCTGTTGTTGCTTTTATTAACAAAACATGTGATAATATTGATCGGGGAGAAATCTGTGCAGGAATATTTTTAGACCTTAGCAAGGCTTTTGACCTTGTTGATCATAATCTTCTTTTAAACAAACTAAATCGATATGGTATTAGAGGTGTAGCCAATCAATGGTTTGCATCATATCTAAAAGATAGATCCCAATACGTTGAGTTTGAACAAAAATCATCAAAAACCTTAACTTCAAATAGAGGGGTGCCTCAGGGATCTGTATTAGGGCCTTTATTATTTATTCTGTACATTAACGACATAAACATTAGTAAGACAAATTCATTTCTATTTGCTGATGATACCTCTTTTCTTGTTTCTGCAACTAACGCAGAGAGCCTTGTTAGACAAGCAACACATTACCTATCCCAATTGAATGAGTGGTTTACTAAAAACAACTTATTTTTAAATACAAAAAATCGGTTTTTATTCAAATAAATCCCATCATAGCTACTATAACTGATAGGTGCCATTTGATAAAGTGTAATGGCAAAAGTATTGAGCAAAAAACAAACACTAAATTTCTAGGGATTACAGTTGATCAATCATGTAGTTGGAAAAACCATATTGATCAACTATCATCTAAACTTGCATCTGTATGTTATGTAATTAAACAGTTACAACCTGTATTAAGTTTTAATATCTTACGTATGTTATATTTTGCGTATTTTAATTCATTAGCATCATATGGAATTGTAGCATGGGGAGCATCATCTGGCATGGAAAGAATTTTTAAGCTTCAAAAGAGAGCTTTACGGTTTATGTTAAACTTAAATACAAAAACATCTTGTAAAATTCATTTTATTGAGGAACGGATACTCACGATGCCAAGTATATACATATATAATATGCTATCATATGTCAAAGACAATTTTGCAAGTTTCTCTCATCTGAATAAAAATCATATGTATAATACGCGACATGGAGCAACAACACTAGAAATTCCTAAGCACCGATTAGAGTTTTACAAAAAATGTCCCAAATATATGGGTATAACTATTTACAATAAGTTACCGTTAGAATTAAAAGCGTTAAATGGCAAAAAGTTTAAATCTAAATTAAAAACAATTCTTTTAAACAAAGCGTATTATACAATTGGTGAATATCTAGATGAATATAACTTTTCTTAGATGTTACATAATATTTACTGTTATTATTATTATTATTTTTTTTTTAAATTATTATTGTAAGATTTTATTTATTTATTTTTTGTATGTATGTATGTATTGTTTAATTTTTGTATTATTGACACTATCCTATACCGTATGGTCTATTGGAAATAAAGAATTATTATTATTATTATTATTATTATTATAATGATACTTCTTTTTAGCAATGCAAAACAAACTTTTCAAATGAAGATTTATAGAGTTCTCTAAGATTATTAGCACTCCAGTAACGATTTTTTGTTTATTTACGCATCCAAACAGGTGAAAGTGTGCTTTGTTACTAAATTGTAAGCATGTTGTGAGGTAAGTTTTTAAGCATTTTGACAATCAACAAACTTGCATTTAGTAAGTTTTTGCACCACAACCAGCTGATCATTAAGAAGAATTTTTATTATTTTTATACGTTGATGGTGCCTGTATTGTACCATTTTCTTTGTATAGTTTGACAAACGTCAAGAATTTAAGACTTGCTGAATAGCAGATCAAAAATGCGAAATTTAAAATGGAAAATTTTATTAGAAAACTTTATAGGTTGTTGCTTCAAAAATGAGTCATTTAAAATCTGCAACAATCTTTCATGATGATTGGTATACCAGATCTTTTAAACTTTTAACTAAAAATTGTCTTACATGTATTGCAATGTGCGGAAGGGTACTACCATGTTGTTACTACATATTATGTCTGATTGCCAGACGAACATTATCTGACTTTTTCCAAATTATGTTCTAGAAAATTTAAATAGCTGTCGGCAGTTACATGGTTTTTAAAAATGATTGCCCCAATGTGCATGTTATCAATAATTTCCAGATATTTAATGAAAACCTGATAATTAAAACAGTAATTTTGCGTAGTTGCTTTTTCCTGTAAATATTACCTTATCTATGAATAAAGTTTGTACTTGTTGGTTTGGAATTATTTAGCGTCAACATTTAATACGAATAGCGAAATCTGTAAGTAAGAAAGTACATTAAATTGTGTAGATACACAACAAACAGAGGTGCAGAGGTTATCAAAATCTTGCAGTATGTTGTTTTTTTTATTGTCTAGTACTTGCTATATTGGACGCTCGATCGATCTGGTGGTACCGTCTAGATGGTGTAGTGGTTAGCGTACTCGATTGCTACACTAGGGTCGTGAGTTTGAGTTTTTTATCTGGAGGGTCAGTTTTTCTGGTTAAGAAAAAATGTGTTGTGATGGGTACACCTTCTATCGGATAAGAAGAGAAACTTTAGTAGGACCTACCACACGGGACCCGTGTACTGCTTTGATGTTGCTTGCACGTTAACAAACCCAATAGTTTATGTTGAAATTCCTCCTGAATTTGCGGAAAAATTCTTAAATGTGGTATTTTTAATTTCTGGCGACTGTGATTAGCGCTTAAATTAACTAACTAATAGGGTTTGGTGGTTTCTGATTTGTAAATCTTAACTTAAATTATCAAGCTGCGCTTTCTTAGTGTCTATCACAAAAACCATAAATGTAATAGTCTAAGACAGGGTTAGGTTTGTGTAAGATTGGTTTTGCTGTCAGTTTGTAGGTGCAGGAGAGGGGCTCAAAGAAATAAATTGAGTTGAATATTTTATGTGCAATGTGCAACAAATCCAAAAATGTGATGGACAGCAAATATGGCAATCGCATCCAGTATTGAGGTCGGATTTTTGCTAAATTAGGAACAAATTGCTACAAGACACCGCCGCGGTGGTTTACAAAGAGTTTTTGCTACAAGATTCAAGATGTAGCTTAAACAAGGTTTTTATAAAGTCAAAATACTATTAATTGCATTTTTTCTTGTTGCAGAAAATATTAATATGCAATATTTTTACATTACCAGAAAATACATATTGCATATTGATTGATGAAAAAATGAACCCTATCCAACACAACAATTAAAATCAAAAAAAGTCGAACCGTGTATGGCTGTGAATTTTAAGTTTGACTCATTTTTTTTTTAGATTGAAAAAAAATAAATATATTTTTTTTTAATTCAAAGTAATTGGTCAACTTTGAGATCATAAATTGAGTTGAGAGCATAAATTCAAAAATTTGATAAATTTAATTGTGCATTTTTTTTTAATACAATTTTACGCATCCCTCTAAGTTTAATCGCTGGACACAACACAACTTTTGGCCAAAATTTGCTTTTTTATCAACTTTGACGAGCCGCCACAGGTTTATTTGTACCGATATCAAAAAATTTATATTGTTAATTACTTGTAGAAAAAGGATCTTTTATTTAAAACTCAGCAAAATTTATTTTGTGTTAGGATAAACCAGTGGCGCACGTTCATTTTTTTTAAATTGTTATTTTTAGCACGCCACTGCTTAAGATAGTTTAAACATGTTTTTAGGCTTGTCCCTTTCTAGCCTCAATTTGCTTTTTTGAAAAAAACACAATTTTTGAGTTTGAAAGAAACATTTTTGGTGACGCTACTGGAATATGTTGATACCGTTAGAAAAGAAAGTAATGTCTGTTCAATTCTAAACAATTTGGTTTAAACCGTTGCGGTCACCTATTCCTGTCAAAAATAATCAAATTGTCTAAAAAAAACTCCGGGTCTGGCAAAAGTACAGGATTTGGTTTTTTGTCAAAAATTAATTAAACAATTAAAAGTTAAATTAACAAAAAAAAATGACAATCGAAGAATCTATTATTATTTTAAAAACAAATTTATTTTTATTATTATTATATATCTTTTTCAAATGAAAGACAGGTACAAATATTTACATATACATACATACAGATAATGTTATTAAAAGATCGACTTTAATCTTTCTTTTAAAATGGCCATCGACCGTAGTCTTTCAGCCCATGATAATATTTTATTTACAGAAAAAGAAAGAGCATTTTTAAATGTATAATAATTATATTATATGTTATTATGAGGGTTAGTTAGTCTTCTGTTGTACTGTCATCTCGAAGAGTAGTGATTAATTGTTGTAGAGACTGAGATGGGGTTTTATATTTGGAGGGAATAAATGCGTTTCTGGTAATTAGTAATATAGTATTTTTTTATTATTATTATTGTTACAAAGTTTTGTTTGTTGTGTTCGGAGACGTTCATCTAGAGGTTCTATTTTTGTTTTTTTGTATAGCAACTGATTCGAAGGATTATGTAGGGAGTTGTTAGGGTGGCGGAGTTTTGTAATTGCTTAAGAACGTTTAGCAACATAGAGATTTTGGAGAGTGGGATTACTAGAATTTAGGAAAAGTATAGATGAATAGTCAAGCAACGGCCGACATATGGTTTTTTATATATGGCTCTTTATGTCAATGCCTTGGTTTTTGTATGTTAAGGATCGAAAGTGTTTGGCACGGGTTATTATACAGGGAGTTTATAAATGAATGGGATTATGTAATCACTTTAAATATGCCGCCTCTTTAAAACTGTTTACTATACTACATATGTTTTCATATGTTTGCTTGACAGCTGTCAAAGTTGATCTGTCAAAACAAATAGTATAGTAAACAATTTAAAAAAAGCGGCACATTTAAAGTGATTACGTAATCCCATTCATTTATAAACTCCCTGTAGTTGATTTAATAGATTGTGAATAATATTTAAAATTTAACTTTGTTAAAACTAATTCCCAAGTATTTGCATATTTGGGAAGCAAGGATAACTTGTTGATTCATGTTGATCTTTAGAACATTGTCTGGCGGTTTGTGATACTGGATTAATAATTTTGTTTTTTGTGGATTTGCAAGTAAACGCCATTTTTCAAACCAAGTTTAGGTAGTATTCGATAATAATTGTAGCTAAGTAATTGAAGCTTTTAAAAATTTTGCATGGGAAATTAAAGAGGTATCATCTGCATACTGAAGTATGTAAGCTTCTGAGTTAAAATGCTTTGAATTAGAACTATATATATCCAATCAAAATAAATTAAATAAAAGCGGCAAGAGAGGAGAGCCTTGTGGAACACCTTGTTGAGGAGAGAATTACTGAGCGTAAACGTTTTTGACATGATCTGTTTTCGAGAAATTTGTTGATTATGTTAATAAGGTATGGTGGGATTTTTAGTTTAGATAGTTTAAATAGGAGGCTTCAATGCCAGACTGAATCAAACGCTTTGTTTATGTCTATAAACAAATCGCTCGAATATCTGCCCTCAAGGTGGAATGTTTGGATATTTGAAGTTAGGATAGTTAATGGATGGGTTGTTGACATAATTTTTTGAAAACCAAACTGCGCAATAGGTATTTTATTCTCAGTATAAGTTAGAAGTTTAATTTGAATTAAAGATTCAAATAGCTTTTCTAAGACTGGAAGTAGTGTAATGGGACGGTAACTGCCTGGATAAGTTAAGTTGCAATTATTTTTTGGAATGCACTCATTAGGAAAATATTGGTGTTTGATACAATAATTGTAAATACTTATTATGTGAAGATGAATGTTATGGTCCAATTGTCGTAAAATTTGTCTAGTCATTAAGTCTTGTCCAGGTGCAGAGTTTTTGCCGCGGTTTAATGTGTCATAATAAATTTCTTCATCTTTATGTTTGTCATCTGGCGTTAAGTGGAGATCCACTTAACAAAATGTCTCATACCATGTATTTACGTCCTGTAAGTGATTGTCGTCAAAGTTATTTGATTTGGAAAAAGTATATGCGTTTTTTAAAATGATTACAAAAACCGTTAGCTATATCAATATCTGAAGAAAGTGTGATATTAGTCACTGGGTCCGTAATGTTGTGAATTTGAGAAGTCCGTTAATATCTTGTTAGTTTTATTATCTCTTGAAAATATGATTTCCTTTTCTTGTCGATTATTGGATATGTGTCATTTCTGTATTGTTGTATTAAATTATGTATATGTTTGTTTAAGTCATTAAACTGTATTTTTAATATTCTGTCGTTTGTTATTTTAAATTCTCTGTATAATTGTCGTTTATATTTTATGAGTCTAAGAATGAACGGTGATAGCGGGTAGTTGTAGTACGATTTTAGTTTTTTAGGCGTATAATTTTTAATAGAGTTTGATATTGAATATAAAAATGAAGAGATGTTTGTTGGTGAATGGCTTTTACTAGTTTGAATAAATGCCATTACCTCCTTGTTGACTTGGTTTATGTTGCAGCGGTTCAAGATAAAAGAAAACTCAGGGTATGGTATGGTTAGTGGTTCAATATTTATTTCAAAAGATATGGCTAGGTGGTCGGAACAAAGGTCAGGGATAACATTTATTGAATGAATTATTGATTATATAGTTGATGTGCACAGTAATATATCAGGAGTTGTGCTTTGATCGTCATTCATAATAAATGTAGGAGAGGTAGGGATTCTGGAAAAGTCGGAATTTGAAAGAAAATTTTGCAAGTGGCGGGATTTTGTATGGTTTAAGTTAAAATTGCCAATAATTAAGGAATGAGTATATAAGGAAGCTTTTATAAAAATGTTATTTTCTATATTAGAAGTTGGATGTATGTAGACTAAAAATATGTGAAGTTTCTCTTTCTGGAAAGGGAATGAAAAATGTATACAGTCATTTAAACGATTATTAATACTTAGGGGGTTGTCTTTTATAATCTGGATAGTAGGATTTGCTATAGTAACAGAACCTCCTCTATAATTACGGTTGACAATGTTAGCTGGACTTTGGATTATTGACCAATTATGAAATAAAATAGGGTTTGCAGTTTTAGTCTCTACAAACATGGCACATGAAATATTTTCTTTAGTAAGAAAATTTTTAATAATTAGAGATTTACGTGGAAAGCTATTGATGTTAGAGTAAAAGAATTTATTAGTCGACATTTTGGGATTGGGTTACAGTTATATATTATAATAAACATACGGTTTCCGGAAAATGATACTAGGGTGTCTATGTTATGAGTTTCAATGAAGCGATGTTTAAGTTTGTTAATTAAATCTTGTCGGTCTGTGTTATTTGGAGAGTTAATTTGGGAAACGTACTTGTCAATAATATAGTCATGAATTGTAATGGGTGAGTGAATTCTGTATGATTTTGTGATTTTAGAGTCTATATCTGCTGACCTTTTGTTTGCTGATTTAATTCTTACGTTGGGGATTTTTTCAATTGGTTTAGTTGGACGATTTCTGCATTTTAGAGACCATGCTTCATGTTCTTCTTCGTGGCATGATGTACATTTAGTTGGTAGGGTTGTGGTGCATGTACTGGTTTTGTGATTTTTGCCGCATTTGCCGCATGGTTCCAGTCCAGTTGTCTGTGGTATGCTCAAACGATGTACATTTGCTACATGGAATAGGTATTGGGGCAGGTGCGATGCTTTCATATACGGGAAAATGTTTGTTTTTGTAAAATACACCATGTTGCATAAGCTTCTGATAGGAGTCCACTTCGGCTGTTATGATCCTTATTTTGTATGTTGCTTGACCGGTTATTCTTGATATAATTTGTTTGCAATATTGATGAGTTATTGTGTTGGATTTGAGTGCATCACTTAATTCTTCGTCAATAATCTCCTGATCTACTGAAGCGATAACCGCTGAATAAGAAGTTGTTGGTATTTTGTTTGAGTGTTGTTTGTTCAAAGAAGTAATATGAATAATGCTTGTAGCATGTTTGTTGTTATTTGTTTTAATAATAAAACCCGATTTTGTTGATAAAATTGTGTCTTTTTTGATATTATTTTCTCGACACTAAAGATCGGACATTTGAGTACGAGAACATCGAGCCAGTGTTTCTATGTAAAAAGCGTGGATCTAGTTATTTATTATAAGCTTATTTGTTGTTGATTGTATTGGTGTATGTTGAGTTTTTTGTTGTTGGTTCTTATTAGTTGTGGTCGATTTATTTCTAGAAGTTGATGGTGTACTTGTTGTTTTATCTTTTCCACTTAAGTTAAAATAATTTTCGGCTTTACCTTTCTTGCGAGAAAGTTCTTTTAGTTTTTTTGGTCTGCCCTTCTTTTTAGGGAGTTTAAATTCATTGTTTTGCGAATTTGAATGTGGATTATCGGCGAGAAAACCGGTTTGGCTGCCTGCGTTCACGTCGTCCGTCTCGTATTGCGATCTGTTGTATTCCAGGCCTTCCATAATAATTATTAGTTTAGACCCTTGGTGCGGCCAAACTGTTTGTTGTAATAATTATCACTTATGCAAAACACTTAGATACCGTGCACATATTAAATATATAATAAACTGTTATTTACTTAAAGCAAATTAACTTGTTTTATACGGAGAGAATTCTATGCGTGTATACTGTGTTACAATCTCAGCGGGAATGCTTATTTTTAAAATAAATGAATAAAATAATTTACCAGTTTGGGAACAAGGATTTTTAAGAGAATGATGAAACCGGATATTGCTACGACCCATGTGTCAAGAATGATGAATCAATTAAAAAATCTAAAAAAATTTGGTGTGACGGATACACGAGTTTTTTTTTAGATTTTAGATTGTGCCTTGTTAATATCAGTGGAAAAATAGTTATGGCAATATACTTAATAAAAAAGCAAACATTTTATTTTGGGAAGATGGTTATATCTCCAAAACAAAATCGATGACCTGAAATTTTCAACGGCTATAAATTTGACTCTGCGTATGAGGGCTGTAGGTATGTCGTTCCACAACAAACTATAACTTTCTTTGTTTTCCTCAATGACGTTTTACTATCATACGGCCATCGTAGGCATACAAACAAAATATTGATTTGTCGATAAAGAGAACTTGCTTTCATTGATTGGCTTATTGTAGTTTCTCTTTGCATCATTCCAGACGGCATGGTGAGGAGTTAAGGACAAACAAATAATTTGGCGGTAAAATTTAAAATGATTAATTTTTTTGGTAAACTGATCGAACGGAGAAACCCTTAGTTAAGCTTCTTCAGACATCTTCAATTGCTCCTGTTGTTAAAAATTGGTTCTGGAAAGCGACGAGCCGAAGATTTTGATTTTTAGTTTTGTAGTGTTTTCTTCGAGTCTAAAATTTTAATTTTTATATTTTGAGGTAAATTGATTAAAAACTTGATGATTTTTTGTTAAAATTATAATCATTTTTTAATGAAAAATCGGGCAATGATGTTTCTTGGTATTTTTTAACTCTTGGCGAGTAGTATATATTAAATAAAAGCTATTTTAGACCTGCAAAATTTGCATAATTTTGATATCAAAATTATAGTAAATTTGTAAAAAAATTTAAATAATATTTTATTTTTAATCGTGAGACCAATTCAATTTTTATTGTATATCTGATTCAAATAGTTTTTAAAGGTTTGATGATTTTTTTTGTGTCATACATTTGCTACCCAATTTTTAAGTTTTTAAAAATAATTAAAGTAATTTGCCTTTTTTCATTAAAACAAAACTTTTTTTTAGAATCTAAATATAGAATTCTGTTATTGTATTAATGCATTAATACATCGCCGCGGATGTTGGAATTCCATATTAGATTAATAATTAAAACCAATTTGTTTGGGTTTCAAAGATTTATTTTATAAATGTTTTAAGATTTATTAGATAAATTGCAGTTTATCAAATAAATCTATGAAACCTAATCAACGTATGTGTTAATTATTAATTTAAAAGATTTTTTTATTTGAAACGCCGTTTTTAGTTTAAATAATAATCGTTATATTTTATACAATTTTAACTGCAACATTATAAATGTCAATTCTGTTTATTTCAGTCTGATTTAATATTTTTGTTGTCGTTTTATTGCATTCTATTTAACGAGAAATATGCCACAATAGAAAAAAAATCAAAACAATTGTCTGTGCTTGACTCTTGGATCGGTAGAGTAAATTATTTTATTTATTTTATAATTAACAATTTTAAATTAAAATCTCTTTTTAGTTATAATGTTTTCAATTCCGTGCATTTTTATTTTTTTTTATTTATTTATTTTTATATGAAGTAGATGCATTCATTTAATCGACATCATTAAAATTAAGCATGGCAAGTTTTTCATAAAAGAGCTCGAAATAATTAATTTGGTATAAAAGTTTGATATTGATTTCTTAAATTATAAAATATATATTTGTGATTTATGTGGCATGATGTTATTTAGATATGATTTTTATGCATGTTGGGAAAAAATATTTTAACGTTTACCCCAAAATATTATCTAATAAATATAGATTCATGGTGGGCTTAAATTTTGGAAATTATATATTGCCTCTGCGTGCATATGATGAAAATTTAACAATATTCTAGTATCGGGCAGACCCACGCGCTGCTTAAATGCGAAGTGGTTTATGCAAGACTAGTTTGCCGTAGTAAAGCAAGCGAACCGGAATAATTCTCTTCCCGGTGGTGAGGTCATCAACAGATCGACGGTGGATCGAAGCCTCTTCAGACTGGATGCACTTCATATTTTCCATCGAGCCTTGCTATCGTAAATTACAAATAGACAAAAATAAAATGTTAGCGACCGACCCAAAATAACATAAAAAAGATGCTACAGCATAAAACTCACCTCTCGGGTATTAAATTTAATTAGGGATTCATCAATTTTACAGCGCTGCAGAGTAAAATACTAGTTATTACCAGACCGCATTACAGTTAAATTTAATTAAATTTGCGTTTGCCGGCCCAATTTTCCATTTGGTAAATTGTTTATGTTGGTGTAAATTGAATAGCATTATTTTGAATCCAACCTTGGGTTTCTATATATGCAGGATGACTTTCAATGTCCAATCAATGGTATTGGTTTGTCCGGCCGTTACAAGTGGTTGGTTATAGACAAGAGCGGTCTGTAAACGACGGGATGTCAACCTAACGGGTCTGACTTAATGACGGGACAATGCAGTTAGATTGTCCGCGGATAGAAGTTTCGTACCCTTGTTAAATATATCTTGTTGAATTAAAATCCTTCGGCTTAATGCAGAGATAAATTCTTGCTATAGACTTTATTTTCACGTGCAACATTCGATAATATTCTCAGAATAAGTCATTTGCTTTTATCAGTAATTTATCCATGAATAGCTCATATGAAACTTTAATTTAATTATATCGTTGGCATTTTAATACCGTTACCTTCGAAATGGTAAAATTGTTCGTTCTCTAAAGTCATAGTTCAGGCTGCATATCTACTTACTAATAAAATAACTCCTCGGAATTTTATTTAATCTTGAATATGAATCTGAACGACGAATTAGTTTTTAACAGTAATGATTAGAGAGCGGATTTTGAAGCATTATAAATCTCTTTTTGAGGTAGAATAGGTGTTAAATTGCTCATTAGAAGTTATGCTATGGAATCTAGTCAAAACATACTATTATTATATGTATGTATTTATTGATTTTATTTTTGATATTTTTCAATTAGCCTGAGTATACTTTGACAAATAAGTTGTTACAAAAATATTGGTAAAACATTCTTTTCTCAAAATTGTTTCAATAAATATACAATTTACGGCAAAAAATCTGGATCACTTACATTTCTTTATATTTTGAAAAAAATGATTTTCATTTTTGTATGAGCATTTTTTTAATATTTAAGGATTACTTAATATCAATTAAGATTCATAACTCAATTTTTGTAATTTATATTATATACAGCGGAGAAAATAAAAGATACAGAATATGTGAATTTAAAATTTAATTTTAGGAAACTAAATTTGTCCTCGATTAAAGCTATTGCTTTTAGTAATTTCGGTACGTTGGTTGCAGTGACATTTTTGTTTTACTTATAATACACTTATTGGCATAAAATTTGATCCATCAATAATTTGTTGCAAAACTTTTATTTTGATATGCGCACTCTAATATAAATAAACGCTGAAAACAAACTACTCTAAGTCAGATTATGTAATTGTTTTTGTAAAGTATTATGCTTACTTCTTTAACAATTTTCTTTTATTTTGTTCAGTATAGTTCATAATTCAAGTGAGTTTAGTTAATTAGTGCTTTTACAATTAAAATATGGCTTTAACTGTTACCGTCTCTGCCAGAGCTGTTGCTATTATTCAAATTTAGTAGGCTATCAAACGTTTTTGCATAACAGGAGACTACATCAAAAGATTTGGCTTAAGCAAACAAAATTGTACAACTTTTTGACTTTTTGACGTTACAAGTCTTTAGTAATCGGGAAGACTACTGCTGTTAGTGCGCGGAACGAGTTGCAAAAAGTACAAGGTGTAACAATTAGTAAGAGAACTGTAAGAAAAAGTTTAGAGGAATTTACAACTGGCCAGGGAACAATAGGTAGAGCGCTTTTGCTTTATTTGCAAACACCAAAACCAAAAAAATGAGGATGGAGCCAAATCAGATGGTTTTTATAGAATAGAATAAAACTTGGAAATGGTTTGCTAATAAAGAGGAACAATGACTGCAAGCAGGTATATTAGAAAAATCCTGGATCAAAATGTAATGTTTTTTTGCCTCATTCATTGTCAATAGTTGTATGCTAATCTATAATAATCCGAGTTCTCATATTGTTAGAATTGTCAATAAGTATTTAGACTTTAGTTTAAATCTATACCATGACCAAAAAATCTCGATCCAAATCCGATCAAACATGTTTGGAATGTTGTGGAAAGATAAGCATGAGCTTAAATTTTTCTGCGGAACGCCGGAATTTTTGGTACAACCGATAAAATGAATATTGGTCTTAAGCTTTTGACATATTTTGTCATCAGATTTATGTATCGGAGTTATGAAAGTTTGTTTCAAGCAAGAAGAAAAAAGTACCAGTGTTAGAGATAGATTGAATAAAAGCCATAATGAATGGCTAACGTCGGTTCACACTTTTTAAGGAAAGAAGCAGTTAATATGTCAGGCGCTGAACAGTTGTTGGGTTTCAATGCTGATAGGTCGTGAAGTACGATTGATATTTTTAAATTAGACGCAACTTATGTATGTAACTATGAATAGGTGATCGGGAGTTATTTCTGGGCAACATGTAGATGCAGTTAACAATCTATAAACATACTCAAAAAATGTGCAAATCATCCACAGTAGCGTCAATTTGAGAAATACTATCTATAAAAGTCTGATTGCTACTACGTTTAGATTTGATCAATTTTTCTATATTTTTAATATGATCAGAATAATTCTCATTTGCTAGTTGCTCACACTTATTAAAAGTAGCACTAAATATGTAGTCAGTTATTGATCGAGACATCATATATGTTTTATGTAATTTTTTTAACACAAGATTCCATTTCAGTAAAAAGCCATACAGGAAATTTATTTTAGTTTTCTTACAAGTTGCACCGATATTTGACGCAAAGTGTTTAGTATCAAAGATAAAGTAATAAAGTTAAATATATTTATAAACTTACAAAATAAAAAAAATTAACTTGTATTGGTGAAGACACTATTTAAAAATATACTTAATCAGCATCTTTAAAATTATATACAGACGTACTATTTTTTTTTGCACACAGTTGTCCGATGAATCATGCGTATAAAAAAAAAAGTTTTAAAGTTATATCTAATCCAGGGTGTTGATGATTTCATTGTGCAATAGAAAACTGCGATTTAATAAGGTTTATGTTTGAAAAAAGTGATGAAAGGGCAATCAATAAACTAAGCGTAAAAGCTGTAAAAGCTGTAAAGTCTCAGTCGTACCACTGACATATCTTCCGGTTTGAGACAACAACAACGAAGGGACTTTCGAGATAAGAAATCGGTTATTTTTCAAACTTCTCGGCCTCTTTAGAGATCGGATGAACTGTTAATAGTTAACACATTTTTTTATAAAAAAAAATTATATAATTTAAAACCATAAATGTGTACTTTGAAAACAATGTACAAGAAGAAAAAAACAATGTGAAGTACAAAATTTGGCACTTGGATGGATTATGGAAGTTTGATTACAATCTGTTCAAGTCCTAAGATTTGCATTTTGTTAAACCATCTTAAAAAAAATTAACTAATTATAGATTCAATAGAAAAAAGAAAGAGAACGTCTTGAACAATTTGTGTTTTATGCAGTTGTCGTGCTAAGAAGTGCTTTTTGAGCATAATTATAAGATATATTTTTTTGTGTAGTTGTTTTTATGTTTTAAATTAAGTTTTTGTAGACATTTTTTGTTATTATAGTCTCTTTTGTCATATACTCAATTAAGAATTTTTTTAGAAACATGTTTACACGTACATGCGCCGTTTTTAAATTAACATTGGTTCTTAGGAGAGACATTTTCTGACAACTCTACGTTTAAACGATAAGTTTTTTAATCAACTGTTACTTTTAAATATAAAATGCATACAACCGCCTATACATTAATACTTTTGAGTAAAGATTAAAAGTTATATTTAACTCGCAAATAAATATTTAAACCAATCAAAAATTCTAGGTTTTTAAAAATTAATTACATTAAAACTAAAAAAGTATTAATGTATAGCTGAAACGTTCTTCTATAATGTTTTAAAATTTAGTTTAATAGTTTTTAGCCGTTTTCTCGGTGGACTCTTTTTAGCGAAGAACTATAAATTCTTCAGCTTTAAATGGACTCTTGTTTTGTAAGAAGATTTTAGTGGTATACTCAGGTCTCTTTTCCAGTAACATTTTTTAAGTTTATTTTGGGGTAAAGCAGTAAAATTCTTTTTGCAAATTTGTTAACTACACAGTTTTTGTTTGGGATTGAGCAGCTATATTTATCCGTAATTCTTTATCTAGAATTTTAAAATCACTTGTTTTTGATGTTTTCATAGCTCTAGCAAAACTTAAATTTTTTGTTTGTCAGTTTGTGCTTTTAGATATAAAAATGAGATATGATAAGCAATTTGAATCCAATCAGATAAAAGATAACATAAGAAAACAAAATTTTAAGCTTTAAACTTAATTCTGTTTAATGCCGGTATTTGATTTTGAGGTATGTGCTGCATTCCAGTCAGGAGACGAAGAAGCACTTAATTGACAGATTTGTTTACAACTCAAAAAAACACTATATTCTTTTAAATTTTATTAGCTATGATGACTGAAATTAGTAAATAAAGGTTAGATTAGATTAAGTAAAAAATTACTGTGTAGACAATACACAAATAAAATTAGATGAAACAAAGTTTTGAGAAAAATCATTAGTTTTTATATTTTTTCTTAAAAATCTTAGATGGACAAACACCCACTTTGCGAACATGTATGCAATGGCGTAGACCGGTTATTTGAAGATAGTCCTACTATAGTCTATTCAGTTCTAAGATAGAGCGCATAAATACAAACACGTTTGATTTAAGCTTAACTAACTACAGTAAACAGGGTAGTATTTATCATCTATGCATCATGCGTCTAACAAACAATACTTAGGGCCGATCTTTTATTTTGCACTTAAGACCATACCGATCGCTACCTTGATTTGTAGTATTTTAACGAAAACGGCAACTTTGGCTTCATTGCTGTTTCTACATATAATTTGATAATCGGTTTATTTTTTTACTAGTATAAGTATTAATTGGAAAACTTTGGCATTTTTGGTATCTTGGCTTTATTAGATTTTTTAATTATAAGTTATGTAAGACTTCTAGACTCGCTAAAGCTTTCAAAGGTAGTCTGGGTTGTTACGTAGTTTTTTTGTCTTTTATACGCGTAACTATGCTATTTTATGTAAACTTTGCTTTTCTTAGGTAACTTGCAGGCCCAATAATCTTTAATGGTCTTTTCTAGATTATTTTTAAGCAGTTTTATGCGGCTTCTTTAGAGTGTGTATCTATAGTTTTTTTGCTGTCAACTAAAACTATGTTTTCAAGTTTCTAGTAGTATCAAAATTTGAACAGTTGGAACCATTTGATCAAACACGGTTTGCTTGTTCCGAAAATGTACGACTTTCTTCTTGTCACTCTTACTACGATTTTTAAGTATTTTGACTTTATCATAAAAACTATGTTCAAGTTACATCTAGAATTTTGAAGCAACTACTTTTTATTTTTTTTAATTGATTATATTTGATGTTTATAACATTTTTGGATTTGTTAGGACGCTTGAAAACATAGTTCTAGTAAGCAGCAAGAAAACTTTACTTGAAAATTTAATTTTAATTCAAATTTTTTTGACACCGACTCCTTCTTCTGCACTTACTTACAAATTAACAGCATAAAAACGATCCACGTTGCCTTTGCTGTTGTGTTTTAGACTATAAGTTTAATAAAATTGCAGATTGAAAACACTTGTTTAATTTTCAATTCGGGTTTTTCAATTTGAATTTTTACTATTAGTTTAGACCAGGTTAACTATTTACAACAGTGAAGGAACATACTTATTATTGTGAAAAGTGGTTTTTATACTTAAAATGATATTAGTTTTGTGATTTTATATAAATTGTCTTTTTTATCAATACGATGCTAAGCACACTAATGAAGAGTGCATACCCTGATATACTAGTGTATGACGTATGTATCTCACACTGTGTGAAGATACATACACTATTATTTATTTAATTTAAATATTTATCATTTATTATCACATAAATTATTTGAAAAAATTTGCTTTTATCTGCAAAGAAAGCACAGAGAACAAAATGTTTTAACGTGACAACTTTACCAAGGTTTCTTCAAACATTTTTTTGTAACTTTAACGTTTTTTGTTACTTTTTAAAGAGTATCTTTCAGCATGTTTCTAAAATGTTGCTTACTTTCTTCACACATAATCGATTTTTATGTAGCTTTTTACTTTTTTATTGATGATTTTTTAAATTATCGGAATTAATTGGTACATTATCTGGGCAATGGTGGTTTGATCAGCACTTTTGTTGCATAATGTCATCTGTATATCTGTAATTTGTTAATATGAGTTAGTATTTGTTTACATATTATAGAATAGTCATAGATAAAGTATCTTATTTTGCCCTTGTGTAATAGATTATGCACATGGTTAGTTACATTACCAGTATGTTGAATAATATACTATTGAAATTAGTTTATCATTTTTTACTTTATTACATAATAGTAAATATAGGACTTCTACAAATGTATTAATTTTTTTTACATTATTTTATTATTCTTTTAAATCTAGAATATTATGAATTAGATTGTATTCGCATTTATTTACCTTACAAGCTAAACTACATATTTTCAACCAAGAAACAAAGTAAATATTCTTTCAATATTAATTTATTAAAAGTTATCAATTTCTTAAAGAATTGATA
Source organism: Tachinus rufipes (assembly GCA_963932245.1). Classification (NCBI taxonomy): domain Eukaryota; kingdom Metazoa; phylum Arthropoda; class Insecta; order Coleoptera; family Staphylinidae; genus Tachinus; species Tachinus rufipes. The sequence continues at coordinate 94,047,184 of OZ010743.1, forward strand.
TTTTCTATTTAAATAAACTTTTAATTAATTCTGTCCAACTCAGATTAGCTAAAATTCGTTAAGTTTTTAATTTACTTTTGCGCGTATATTATTTTAAAATGGATTATATACATTAGTATTACTTTATATATAATATTAATAAAACTACATTCATTTTAACAAAGTTATATTTATTTAAATAAATAATAATTTATGATATTTGAAATCTTTATACGTTCTATTTCAAATATATTGTACTGATTTTCGAATTCTGCCGAGATTCATTTTAATATATTTATTTATTAGTAGCTTTTTAATTATTATTGTTATAATTAATGAAATTATGTTTTATTGTATAATTATAATTTCAGTTCTAGTTATTATTCTGAAATTATCATAATAAATGAAATGATAAAAACGTATACTCCACCAGAGTGCTGCACACATGTAATGTTGGTTGCCTACGTAAGTATACTAGCTTTGAGGAATCAATACTACGTAACACACTGAATTGAACCTGTTTTTCGTAAGCCTCTTTAGCTCAGTGGCAGAGCACTGGTCTTGTAAACCAGGGGTCGTGAGTTCAATCCTCACAGGAGGCAAATATTTGAAATATAGTGGTGTCTCTTTTTTTTTCATTTTAATTAATTTAAAGTAATTTTTATTTAATATTAATTATAGAATTTAAATTTATTTAGTTCAGTACTAACTAGATTTAAATATATCTCTTCATTAAAAATAATAGGTTTTTAATAGTTAAAATATTCATTATTGAAATTATATTATTATTAATAATTGAATGTATACTATATTTTGAATTATACATAATCTATATACTATATTAATTATTTATTGACATGCAACTATAGATTGCATTGTTTATATTAATGTTTACTAATTAATGTTAAATGTTACTTTATTTGGTATAAACTAAAAGTAAAATTAGAACTTAATTCAATTTTGATTAAATAATTAATTTCTAGTAACCTTACAAAAATATGATTGTTATTTAATATCGCAATCTCTTAATACAATCAAGATAAGGTTAAGGTCGTTATATTTCTAACCATGGAGTCGATATAACCTTCAAGATAATATTTACAAACACTGATTATAATATTATATGTACAATACGTAGGAGTTATTTCAATTATAAATTAGATTTTATTACGTTATGTTTATTGTGTACGTTTTTAGAAAACTAGCCTCTCATGAGGCCTCTTTAGCTCAGTGGCAGAGCACTGGTCTTGTAAACCAGGGGTCGTGAGTTCAATCCTCACAGGAGGCAACATTTTCTTTTCTTTGACTAATTTGAAGGACTCGCATTATCTGTCACAAACAATAAAATATTCTTTAGTTACAATATGATTTATTATTATTATACAATTATATAATCTTTTATGTCAATTATTGTTTTGTATTATTTGTCAACAAATTGTAGCTAATCTTGTAACGTTATTATACGCAATTTTAATCAGCAAAGCAAATTGCACTTAATATATTTAATATTAAGTTCAAACATTATAAAATAGGCTAGTGAACAACATTAATGATTTAAGCACATTAAACACAATTATTAATGATTGTTTGCATTTATTTATTAAATAAAGCCTCTTATGAGGCCTCTTTAGCTCAGTGGCAGAGCACTGGTCTTGTAAACCAGGGGTCGTGAGTTCAATCCTCACAGGAGGCAGCTGTTTTTTTATTGAAATTTTATCAAATTTAAATTTTAAATGAAATTGAAAAGGTTATAAATAAGCTTAGCTAATATTATATGAATGCAATCAAATTGAACTTAGATAAATAGAGTTTTAAACGCCTTCCATACATATTGCGTAAACTGTTGTAATGCAACTAACGCAGCGTTGTTATATTATTGAAATTTAGATTTTTGTTTATGTACTATCTAAATGGTATTTAGACTTAACCAATTAATTAAATATTAATATATAAGAATAAATATATAATCTAGCCTCTTATGAGGGTTTTTTAGCACAGTGGCACTGGTTTTGTTGTATTATTGGCATTTAGATGTATGTTTACATACTATTAAAATGGTATTTAGATTTAATCAATTTTAATTAATTAACTATTAGTTCCTTCAAATTAGACATTTTTCAGAGAAATTATACCCACAGCTTAGCGACCTGTATACATAGAAGTATTTGGATTGTCTGAAGACTATTTTAATCTACCGCACGCATGAAAAAGTGTGGTTTTGGAGTAATAGATAAATATATATCAATTTTTGCATTTTTATTGGTTTTTTGCATTTTTAGCAAAATTTATTCGTTTTGGCCAAACATTATTTCTATTGAAAGTTGTAGAGCGAAAAATTTCCAATTGATATAGGTCATTTCAGTTTTTCTATAATTTGTTGTTATTCCGCCATAAGGCGGGGGAAATAAAGTACATATTTTATTTTTTGCACTTAGAGCCGAAACTATGCATTTTGGTGAAAAATTGCAAGAGATCAGGTTTTATATCAAAAATTTTCCTATTGAAACTGGCTATTTCTATTTCTCGATACTGAGAGCATTTTCCGCTAAAGAATGTTGGAAAATGTCGTAAATTGTGACTTTTTGATGATTTTGTGGGTTTTCAACCAAAACTATGCAGTTTCTGAAAAAATTATGATGTCTTTCGATTTTTCCAATAATGCGTGCATTGCCCGACAGAGCTCGCAAAACCGTGACTTTATTTTCCGCGTCCTCTTGCGGAAAAATGGAAAATTTAAATGAATGACCTATGTCGATTTGAAATTTTTTGCTCTACAATTTTTAATAAAGATCATTATTGCCTAAAATGCATAGTTTCCGCTAAAAATGCAAAAAAACCATTCAAAAACGCAAACATTGATTTATATATGTCTATTTCTCCAAAACCACCCCATTTTATGAGTGCGCTAGGTGAAAATAGTTTTCAGACAGTCCAAATACACCTAAGTATACAGGTTGCTAAGCTGTGGGAAAAATTTCTATAAAACGTCAATTTTTTGTCTAATTTGAGTGACTATATTAATATACGACAATAATTTAGTAATCTAGCCTCCTACGAGGCCTCTTTAGCTCAGTGGCAGAGCACTGGTCTTGTAAACCAGGGGTCGTGAGTTCAATCCTCACAGGAGGCACTTAATTTTTTGCATTGCATTTTTTATTTTAAATGACATATTTTTTTTCTAATTTTTAGGGTATTTGCGAATATGTGTAATAGGAGGAAATAAATTTTTATTAAAAAAAATATTTATATAATTTTTTTGTTGTCTTGAAAATAAGATATTAAAGTCAAATTTTAATATACAGTGTACAAAAAGTCAAAACAATTACTAAATTGTTCCTAAAAGTACATTTCAAACTAGAAAAACATACAGGGTATTCTAAGGCTAAGTCTTAAGTAGAAAACCAAAAACTTGTTAGATAAAAGTTTCTTTATTTTATAGATAAAATAGGGTATATTATTGGGTTTTACTCTATTATGTTAAAAATATGCATGCGTTAAAATGAGATTCATAATCTCTTAAAACTTAAGTTTTAGTAAAAGTCTACTTTAGAATTTTAACGTGATTTGAAGTCACTTTAGAATGATTATGAAATTGTCTGCAAAAGTTTTCCGTTTACTTATTGGAACACCAATGTAGTATATTAAAAAAATTACAATTCATACCAGTTTATCATGTGCCGTCTAGTGCTACTTTTTTTCTAGTTTTTTAATGTTGTTCAGTTATCTTTTTTTATGTTTTCCTATTCCTTTTTTTTATCTTTCTAATTTTTGTTTGACAACGTGTTTTACTCAGTTACACTTGAGTTTGACAATACGTTTTTCAACATCGGTCATCCTGCTTCTTCTGCGGATTTCTTCATTTTTTATGTGGTTTCTCAAGCTTATTTCAAGTGTTTCATATTTTATTGCGTGTTGGGCGCATCATAATGTGTCCGTGGTGCTCAGAGCTGTGAGTGTCATGGTCTCTTATCCATATGTTATACTGGTAGTATGCACATATCAAAGACTTGTTTATTCAATTCTAATGAAATGTCTTTATTTTATTATGAAAATTTAGATTTTTAATTTTTTTTAATGGTACACTATATTTTTACATTTTTAATGATTTAATAATTGTTTTTTTGTTATATGTTTTAAATGTTATTGTTTTTTTTTATTTGTTAAGTTGAAATAATTGTGGGAAAACAAAATATTTTTTATTTTAAGTTCAGAATTTTGCTTATCACTCAAAAATAGTGCGTTTTATAAAAAAATATTTAAAAAAACACTCAGAAATAATCTTAAAATAAAAAATAAAAAAATATACAGGGTGTTCAATTTGAAAAAAAAAAGTTTACTAAATTTCCATGATAAAATGAACACCTTGTATATTGAAATAATTTAAACAACTTATGTTTAAAATTTTTTATAAATTTATTTACGATTGGAAATGTTCCGGAAGTTTTGACTAACCCTGTATAACCTACCACCTTTTTATTAATTGTACTTGAGCAATTATTACTATCAAATGTCACTGTCAAATGTATTTTTAAATCAAAAATAATAATGGTCAAGTCAAATTGAATGAATCATTTTAGTGGGCCGATTTGAATGAACCGGATTACCATGGCGAATGATAGTTTTTATGTCTTTTTGGATTGCTTTACTATTTTTTTAACTCATTTATCACTGTATAGTATTAGAAATGCAAGGTTGTGTTGTACATAGTTTCAATTTGATTGTTTAACAGAATTTAAATTATCTAGTCTCTTGCGAGATTTAAAATTTTAGTTACATTAAGTTTTGCTCACATTGGCAGGTTGAAATCTTTTACTTGTATTTCCTTAATTAATATTACATTGCAAGGTTGCATTATTGGAATTTGTTTTACATACCATCAATATCAGTTTTATGTGATTAATTAATGCGAATATTTTTGTAATTTAGCCTCCTACGAGGCCTCTTTAGCTCAGTGGCAGAGCACTGGTCTTGTAAACCAGGGGTCGTGAGTTCAATCCTCACAGGAGGCAAATTTGATTTTTGTTAATTTAAGAAACTAATTATATTTCTAACTAATACTTATTTTATATTAATAACAAATTTATTAATGCGAGACTCATCCGTAACCACTTTAAATTAAAAAAAAATTGTATTTAACATAACCTTGGATTTTATGTTATCAATATATTGGTATTTTATTACACATATACAAATGTAGCCTCTTATGAAGCCTCTTTAGCTCAGTGGCAGAGCACTGGTCTTGTAAACCAGGGGTCGTGAGTTCAATCCTCACAGGAGGCAGTTACATTTTTTTAAATAAAAATACTTATTAATGAAAGTTATTTTTTTGGAATATACAACTTTCTTTGCCTAAACGGCAACTCTTGAATATTACTTTCTCAGAACTCATTATATTATGTGACGCAAAACTTTTTATTTTTAAGAAATATTTATTTTTTATAAAAAGTTAGCTTATTTTGAAAAGTTATTAGCCATAATTGGAATGTCATATCTTATATCAATACAAAAGTTGTTTCAAAATGAGTGGAAGATTTAATTTTTCAATATCACACTTACTTGAAAATTGAAGTTAACATAGGCGACTATGTGTGTAATAAAACATCGAACACGATTTTTCTGACCACACTCTTGCTTTTTTAAAGAAGTTTCAAATTATATTGTTGCATATTTCTTTTTTAGTTTTGCGAATTATACGTCGAATGTTTTTCGTCTGTTAGAAATAGTGGTTGATTGGCAGACGGAAAACTTTATAAAATTTTATAAAAAGTAGTTACAAGGCGTTAGTTTGCACAATCTCGGTAGCTAATTTTTGTCGTTAGTAAGTGAAATTACACGGTCAAAGAATCTCTCATGCAACAACTGCATTTTTTTGCGCAATATTGCAGGTTTTGCTGAAACTACATCTTTTAATCTATACCGGCCGATGGAGGTCAGAAAAAACTTATGTATGGCCGCACTAGTCGGTGACTCGTATATGTATTGCTTGCTAAGAACAAGATGTGGGTTCTCTTTTCTTCAAATCCGGACGTTTTATGTGTAAACGTTCCCATTTAAGTAGAAGTGCGCTATACTGCTAAAGGCAGTTATTTTATCAAAATTAGCGTCTGTTCTAAGTTTTTTAACACCTAGCTGATAAAGGTACGGTGTAGCGTATCACGTGGCTAAAGTTCTTGAGTTAATTGAACTCTTTACTTAAAATTCTTTCCAAAATTGCTTGTGTTTGGGTTATCATCAACAATTGTAGCTATTAAGACAATATTTTTGATAGACTTCCCTGACGAAGGACAGGTTGTATATCTGGTCGATGATTTTTTTTACAGTTTGATCAGTTTTTTAATTGTAGAACAATTTGGTGCATTTTGACAATTAAGTATTGCTTACGTAGTCTACAACTGTTTTTGCTAAATTTTTACTGTGCAATATTGCATGACTGATAATTTAATAAACAAGAACACCGCGAATTGCAAATTTTGCTATAATTTTGATACATTGTTTGTAAGTTAACATAGTATTTTTTCAATTTTAAGAAGTGAAAAGATTTAGATATGGATTTGTTGTTTAGTTTAATGTTTGGTACTGATTTTGATTTAGATTTTGAAACAATAATTAATTAAGTTGTGTTAAAATTGACCATGTTTTGAGTATTCCATTTAAATTTTGTTTTTAGGTTTTTGTTTAGAGATGCTATAGATTCTTACCTAGAAATTTTAAGACGTTCTGTAATATTTGTCAAAATAATTGTCTTGAGGAAAATCAGCATTTATGATTTTTGGGTCAGAGCTAAAACCATCAATTTACAGATTTATGATCAAGACTCCTATCAAATGTTTTAGAAATTGCTAGAGCTACTGCAATATGTTTGTCTAAATTTGATTTGTGACTAACATAAATCTGAGGATCGGTTGTCAAAAGTTTTGATCAAAATCTGTATTGAGTATCTGAGATAAAGTTATTTTGTTCTAAGTGCTTGATAATGTAGAAATTAATATATTTTTCAAAAATTGTTGGATTAACATTGCACCATTTTTTGTGTGTTGTCAGTTCTAGGATGAGAAACATTTGTAACTTGTTTATGTAGCGTTTGGAATTGACTGTTACAGAATTATTATTTTTATCTTCAAGAAAATAAGGACTAATGATACCAAATGATCACACGCCACACCATACAACGACTTTAGGCTATGAATTTTTTTGTAAACAATTTATGAGGATTTGTAACTCTCCAATAACTAAAATTGTTTGTTAACAACGCCAACCAAATGAAAATTTGCTTTGTTGATCAATAACAAATTGATTGTTAATACCGATTTAAAAACTTTTGACAAAATGTTAACTTTACTTCCTTATCTTTATTGCTAAGATTCTGTGCTATTTGCTATTTGTAAAGATGAAATTTTAAATTGTTATGAAAAATTTTGTGAAGATTTCTTTTGGATATTTGTAGAGCAATGATGGCCGATTAGCGCTGCTGTTAGGACTTCAAAGTCAAATTCAATATTTTATCATTATTTATATTGTAAACAATGTCTTCAATTACAATGAATAGCCTGTCAGTTAGTTTCTTCTTTTTTTCTTTCTTCTTCTTTAAGTGTCACGTTCATCATTGTAATTTTTATTTTATTGGCAGTGGCACGGAACAGGCTTAAAAAACTGACACCATACCACTCTCTCAGGTTTTTCAGCCAGAACGTGCAAGATACGGTACTTTTCACGTCTCATAACATGTTCAAAGTATTTCAGCTTGCGTTTCTTGATGGTAAACATGACTTCTGGTTGCTTCTGTTTACCCATGATATTTTAAGCAGGCGACAGTAGCACCACATTTTGAACGTTTCAAGTCGGCACATTACCTTTGTTAAAGTCCACCTTTCCATTCCGTAGTACAGAATTGGAAAGACGTAGCATCGTAGTAAACGAATACGTAGATACAAGTTACGCGATGTAAGCACAATCTTCATGTTGCTAAATTCTGTTCTAGCCTGCTCGATGCGGGACCTATTTCCTGCATGCTATCCCACTTACTGCTTACTAAGCATTCCAGATACTGAAGCTGGAGACTTTCTGAGTCTCTTGGTTGCCTGTACTCAAGTTTGCTGGAAGCTTACTATCCTTGCTAATAACCATAGCTTTGGTTTTGCTGATATTTAACTTGAGCCCTCTTTTTTGCTTTTAGCCACAACCCTATGCAGTAACGCCTGAAAGTTATCAGCACTTCCTACCAGTAGAACAGAATTTCCCGCAAACCTAAATCGTTTATTACTTCTCCGTTGCCAACAATTCCTTCCTGTGCTTTGTCCAATGCTTCGGCAAAAATTTGTTTAGAGTACATGTTAAAGAGCAGTGGAGAGAGGACATAGCCTTGCCTCACACCTTGCTGAATGGGAACATACTCGGTAGTCATGTCTTCAACTTTGACAGCAGCGATTTGGTTGTAATACAGATTTTTTATAATGCGGACGTCTTTGCCATCTAAGTTCATATTCTGAAGGAGGTTGACAAGTTTCCCGTGGTTAACACAGTCAAACTCTTTCTGGTAATTGATAAAACACCGCGTATGTTGCGGCATCTCTGTATTAGGATCTGTATGCCAAATAGGGCCTTTTTTGAAGGCCTGTTCTAAAATCCAAATTGAGTATCAGAGAGGTGTTTTTTGCATTTACGATATAATCGACTATGTATTATTTTGAAGAAAATCTTAATTCTTTAGCGTATTTGGTCACTCTTCTTAGGTAGTGTGACGAAGATAGACTCTACCATTCACTTGGTATTTTTCCAGAAACTTAGATGGCTTTGAAAAAGCTAACCAATTTTTCTGTAGATTGGTCATTGAACAGCTTGAGTACTTCCGAATAGACGTCGTCTGGTTTGGCGGACTTTCTTGTTTTAGCTGCCTTGATTGCGTGAACTACTTCCGCGTGTGTTATTTCTTCTTACAGGTGCATAATTAGTAATTTACAATTCACAACAGTTTTATAAAAGATTTTGGAGACTTAAGAGAGTACGACTAGGTGCTATTTTCATTGATAGTTTTACTGCGACTATAAAAGCACTTTGTTTTTGTATGAACATTATTGTACAAATAACTTAAACATCTAATTTACAGTTAGCATAATACATAATTCACACTATTTCAAATTTACACTGCACTTTACAATTTATAATTTATTATTAAATTGAAGTTTTTAATAAACATTAACCTTCAATAATGATTATTAAATAATTTAATACTTCTCAATTCACATTTTATTATAGTAAATCTATTTGATCACACATGTATGTACGTAGATATGCATATTTTAACTTGTTGCTTGTATGTGTATAATATGTGTTTAAAATTTAATTAAATTTAATTAAACAGGATGTGTAATTAACTACGATTGTTTATTACTGTTTTTGTTCTTTGTTATTAATCTTTTTTTTTATATAAACTATGTACTTAACAGTAAACAAATACATTTAAAAAATAAATTTACTTATGTTTTATGAAATCAAAGAAGAAAATATTGAATATTATTATAATATTTTTATAATAGTAATTATAATAAATTATTTTTATGTAACGGAAAACTTAATTTCGTATTTAACAATATTATTAAAAATAACATAAGCTTTTATAGATAAATGCAACTGCTTATTTGTGTTCATCTAATCTTTTGCCATATTATTGTTTCAAATGTACAACATTAACCACAATAAAAATTACTAACAAACATGAAATTGCCTACAATTTATAGCGTTTATGGCGTACTGTGTAGAATTTTAAATAATAAAGGTATTGCCAGATTCGTGAGTAATAACGATATCTAGTTTTTACCTAATAAAGGTTAGACCATCATATACATGAACCGGCAACGGCATGAAGCATTTCTTATATATACGCCTCTTTAGCTCAGTGGTAGAGCACTGGTCTCGTAAACCAGGGGTCGTGAGTTCAAACCTCACAGGAGGCAGAAAGTTTTAATTTCTAATATGAAATTTAATTAATAATTAGTATATATAACGGCACTTATAAATTATAATAACTATGATTTAAAATAATGTTCTGTTGTTTTTTAAAACAACGCAATTATCATTTGTAATTATTTTTTGGAAAGTTGTTTAAAACACAATGAAAAAAAATGTGGAAAATTGTTTTTTCGTGGGCATGGTAAACGGAAAGTGCTCGTTGTCAGCGGCATATTCTCATCATTAAGCAGGATGGTCTGTCCCTTGCGTATAAAAAATAATCGTTAAGAGAAACCATCAAAATCTCCTCTATCAAAGCACCACCGGAAGTTTCGTGTTTCACGCAGGGCAAGGAAGAGAAATGTGTCCACCGAAAATCCGTGTCCCGTAAACAGAGCGTATCTGTGTCACATTAGTCCGTATCAGAGTGGGATCAAATCCCCGGATAAAGTGCTCGTGTAAATTCTCTAGTCCAACACATTCGCATCCTAATCCATGTTAAAAGCTGCTCTAGGTGCTGACTTGGCCCAAAATACTATTTGAATACAAATGCGTCCTCAGGATGTATAATTAAACATGCTAAACGGCTACTCGTGCGCGCCCCACTGCAGATATGTGCGTTGCACGTGACATTTATTATAACAAAATTTTATATTTATATAATTGTGCAAGCGTTTTAAATGCAATTAGGGTCATTACATTCGGTTTTTCATGCTAAATATTAAAACTAGGCGTTGGTTGGAATATTACAATACAAGGGATTAAATTGTTAGTGTAATTTTGAAATATATGCATGCAATATGTTTGCAAGCATTATTTACATAATTGAATGCTAAACCGACCAATAAATATGGCTCGCATTATGAACTACCATATTATGAAAACAACACATTCAACAATTATTTTTACATTTTACCATCTCAATATAAAATAACATCATAGATAAATCTTGTACAAATTCTGATAATTAATATAGTTTGGAAAATTACTGTAATATTTATTGTTTTCTCTAATTTTTAAAATGTGATATATAGGAATTACTTATGGTAGAATGCATAAAAGCCGGTTACAAATATTTAACGGCTAATAATACATGAATGTTTTGTCAAATCTGACAAATTTTAATTCATAAACTTTAATTATATATTTTAATAATTGTAATTAAATAAAAAAAAAAATTTGTTTAATATTTAATTATGATAAAATGTTTACATAACTTATACATTTGACGATATTCTTATTTTTGGATTCAGGTAAAAAACTGTTTTATTAAATTTTATCCATCTTATGTTTTTTCAACTGTTGATAGCTATAATTTATTTTTATGCCCAGATATATAAATTTGTTTTTTTTTTTAATAACTAACGCAACGATCGTTAAACTTCTCATCCACCACACCGTGCGTATACGTTGTTTATTAATTAAACCTCACTGCGCCAAATTCACTGAGCCTTTTTTTTTCTTATAATTTCTGCGCTTTATTTTTACTGGCTCCACCAAGCTTCATTTGTGCCTGTCCGGTTTATTTTGTCTTTTTGCATTAGCGTTCTTTTCTATAAATTGAATTTGCACATAATTATTAATATATTCTGTACATCTAACAAATATATAGGGTGGTTCAGATTGTTTTTAAGAACTTTAAACAGTTTATTTAACTTATTAAATGGAACAAAACAAATTTTATAAATTTTTTTAATTGAAATGGTAAGTATTTTGTTTATTTTTGGGATTGTCCTAAAATAAAAAAAGGAATGGAAGATAGCTAAGACCAGAGTGAGAAATAAACTTTCTTAATTTTGATGCTCAAAAGAAATATAGAGCAATACGGCTTGCACATTTACTAGATTAATTGCTGCAGTTCTATTCAAACACCAGTTATGAAATTCACTAATATTGCAGAAACTTTTGTATAAGGTCTCTAATTTTAGGGGTGAAAAATTGGTTATAGGTTTATTTGACTCAAAATCAATCCTAACTACGGTCCAATCTGGACTAAAGTTACAACGAGTGGTATTTAAACTAAAACTACTTAAAAGGAAACTATTTAAGGTGTTGGCCTGTATTGGGTTAATGCCATTCAAAATCAAAGCCTTAACAGGCTAAGATTCAATCTAAGTCAAAGCCTCTACAGGCTAAGATTTAATCTGAATCAAAGTTTTATTAGGCTATGACTCAATCTGAGCAAATATGGTAGCCCAATTTAGGCTGCCGCCATCTGTGCAAGTACAAGCTCCTAGCTACCCTGCGCCTACAGAACCTAAAACTGACATATTGTCAGAGGTGATGGATGTGATGGATACCTTTTGACAATTAAAATGATGTCAAATAATGGGAGTTTTACTTTCCCAGATACTACTTATGTTGTAAAATATAAAACGTTAATAAACAAATTAGTTCAAATTACAGTTTCACCGTAGCTTCAAAAATGTAATTTAAAATTTTATTAGCTAAAAATTTATTTTTTTGCGTTTTTCTACAGGAAACTAATTTTTAAGGATGAATGTTTAGTTAATTTTTGTGGTTACACTATTTATTGTAAAGGTTTTGTGAACGTTAATAGTTTTTATACTGAAGCGGCTTTATTGATTTCTTATGCGGTTTTTAGAACTCCGTATCAACACTGCATTAAAAGCAGTAGCCGTTCAAATTCAACTCAATCTATATTTTGCTCATAGTTAGTTTTAATATTTGTTTGATTGGTTAAATATTTGAACTATTTTTGTTTTCATGCTTGCTTATGGATGATTTTAATGCTCATAACACCGTGTGGGGCTCAAGTCAAACCAATGTGCAAAATTGTAATTTGTTTAATTTATTTTTATAACGGATTTAGTTATTTTAAATAAAGCTAATAATAAATGTTTTTCTGTAGCCAATAGACCATCTTCGGCTATTAACCTTACATTTTGATTTCCAAGAGTTTCAGCAATTTTTGGATTGGGAGGTCCTGGATCATCTTTATGATAGTGACCACTTTCTAATATTTATTAGTTAGAATTAGAGAATAAAACTTGCTGATTGAACTATTGTTTGTTCAAGTGTTTGATTATGATAACGGCGTTCAATCTACTGTTTGCAAATATGCTTAAATTTTTACGGACTTTATCATACAGGCAAAATTTGCTACTATTTTGCTGTCTTCAAGAAAACCTTGCAGAGAACCCGTTCTTTTGTGGAGTTTTGTTTGTCAACGAGCTAAACTCAACAAATCTTCTTCTTTTTGTAGGTTCAATTACTCTACAATTGAAGAAAAACTATTAGCTTATTTGCAGTATATAGCTGTTTCGCGAAGAAAAGTTAAAAGATTCATAGTTAGAACATCTTACATCTATTAATCCGTCGGGAAGACGTGAGAAATTTTTGGCTGAACCGCATCTCCACAGGATTGTTATTTCATAATCAAATTATTACCAAGTTTCTCAATATCTCCAATACTTTGACCGATGTGTATTTTGACACTTCCAGCGATGATAATTACGAATTTCTAAGAGATCAAAAGTAACTCTGTCTATGATAAAGAGGCACTATTTGAAGCTTACAATACTGCTTCAGGTGTTGGTTTATTACACAATGCTATCAATTGTTTTGGGCGATCAAATTGCTTATGTCTATGGTATGCTCGAATCATTGCAATTATTTTTTTTTTTGAAAATTGACTGGTTGATATATTTTAAAATCAAACAAATAGTCTAAAAAAATAATTTTTAACGGTGCGAGTAGCTGCACTGCAAGTAATTGACTAGGCCAGCTCGGATGTTAGCTTGCATTGTATAACCAGGTTTTAATTTTCATAATTTTTGCAGTTACAAAACTGTTACTGTATTGAGTACATTAAGAGCGGCTTGAAGTAGAATTGTAACTGGCTCTAAGACATTATTTTGTAATACCAATCCTTAGTTTTCAGGAATAGTTTTTAATTTCCGAGTCATGCTTCAACTTGATAATATGCTTGATAGAAGTGCTGCAGAGGTTGGAGAAAGCGTAGACAATTGCACAGATGTATTGAGTTTTTTTGATTGAATGAATTTAAATTATTGCAATTCATTGATGGAGTCTTATTTTTTGATTGATTTGAATACTTGCAAAAGGAAACGTATGTCAATCTTACAAATATTATTGGGAACATTTCTGGCTGTTGTAAACACTCCAGCATAATTGATCATGTTGCAGAAGTTGTATTACAGCCAATATTCCGTGGATAAATAAAATGTGCTTTAGAGATTTTGGATACATGCTAAACTGTAAAAAGAATAAGTTTTTTTATTTTATTTTTAGTTTACCATGCTTAAAATATACAATATTTTGGTTCTGAGGAACTCGTGCAATTAATTTGACCACCAAGGCTACATCCATACCAACCATAACAACAGTACTTTGACTTTGAACAACTATTCTATTGCTATTTGATGATCAGAACATCCGCATCATTTTTTGCTTGCTTTACAATGATATTAGCAGGTTTAATTTTTTAGATAACATGAAAATGTACATATTAACTTTTGTTGTTTTTATTTATGAAATTGTAGATCAGCAAATGAAATTATAGAACAATGACGACGTTGCTTTGAAGCTTTGATATTGTTATTGATTATTATAACCTTTGAATATAATGATAACGTTATAGCCAAAATGCTTTTAGAATTTGAAACGGCTATAAATAAAAAAACTAATGATATTTTTTTTAAAAGTATGAGTTTATTAAATAGATTGGACATTTTCATTTAAGAATGAAACAGCATCATTCAAATGACTGCTACGGCTGGCTTGACAGTAACTTATCCGATTAACCAATTTTTTTAGTACATTTTTGATTGTTTGGGCTCCCTCCAATCGCATGAATGGCAACTTTGATTTTGTGTTTCAAGGCATCAATTGTCTTTGGATGGTTAGCGAAACACTTATCCTTAATTATACAATTTAAAAAAACTTATTCTTAAGGTCTCTCTACAAAAAAAAATTCAACTGGGCTAAATTACAACTTCTAGGCGGCATTTCGGCTGATTATTCGATTTTCAAAAACAGTTCTGTTGAAACCAAATAATGTCATCTATTTTATACTCTTCAATTTGAAAACAAAAATTTGTTTGGCATGGCACAATAACGTTTGCTATGACGGTAACGGCGGCTCCTTGCTCATTTTCGAAAAAAAATGGTCTAATAATGCCGACGGACCAAAAACCGTTCAATAGTTCAAGTTCAAGTTTATTGTGTTGTTTAAAAAATACATTTTATTACACTCGTCATAGACAATAATAATATAAAATAACATAAAAATAAAAAATAATTATTTCATTACAAAAAAGTTAAAAAACAGTATAATAATTATAATAATTACTATACAGTTACATATATAAAATTACCAAACATACATTCTTAAATCGTCCAATAAAAATTCATCCCAGCTATAAAAAGATTTTGATATAAGACATTTTTTCACTTTTTGTTTGAAGTTATTTTAAGACAATTTTCTAACATGGATTGGTAATAAATTGAAAAACTTTAAACCGTAAAAGCGTGTACCTGTTTGGGATTTGCAAAGTCGATTTGTTTGGGCTCTCAAATCGTTTTTATGTCTGGTATCATATGCGTGCATTTGATAATTTGTAGTAAAGTAATTTTTGTTTTTGTAAACATACAACAAGCATTCCAATATATATAAACATGGTAGAGTTAAAATTTCCAGTTTTTTAAAGCTATCTTTGCAGTTTTCTCGGTATCCCACACTAGCGACAATTCTTCCAGCTCTTCTTTGCAGAGCAAAAAGTCTATGCCGTATTGCAGAATGTCCCCATATTATAAGACCGTATTGCAAATACGGCTGACACAAACCAAAATAAGCAATTCTCACAGCTGTAGAGTTTATGAAAGCAGCTAGATTGAAAAGTAAGAATACATGCTTACTTAAAATGCCACGTAATTCCCATGTTGATGCCAATTTAACTCTCTATCAAGATAAAAACCTAAAAATTTTGATGAAGTAGTATGCAATAATTCTTCATCGACTTTCTTATTAGTAAACGCCATTGATATAGTCTTACTAACATTTAAACAAAGTTTATTTGCTGTAAACCACTCTTTAGCATTTACTTCTGCATTTTTAGCCTTTTGTGATGCTGTGATTAGATTTTTGTTTTTTACTGATATAGTCGTGTCATCAGCAAAGAGCACGACTTTTCCCTCTTCAATGTGATATGGAAAATCATTGACGTAGATTAAAAATAATAAAAGACCTAATATGGAGCCCTGAGGTACCCCGTGCAAAACATCTTGAAAGTCTGATACTTCGTCATTGATTTTTACACACTGTTTTCTATTAGACAGATAAGACATTAATAATCTGCAGCTTAATGGCATAAAGTTGTAAGAATACAGCTTTTGTAACATAATACAGTGCGACACCGAGTCAAATGCTTTGCTTAAATCTAAAAAAGTGCCCATCGAATAGAGACCTTTTTCAAAACAATCAATAGTTTCTTCTATGAAGTCTAACACGGCTCCCGTTGTAGACATACATTTACGAAATTCGTATTGACACTTCGAGATAATGTTATTTTCTTCAAAATATTGAAAAATTTGATTTTTCAACAATTTTTCAAAAATCTTTGCAAATATTGGTAGTAGTGAAATAGGACGATAATTGTCAGGCAAGTTTTCATCTCCTTTTTTAAATATAGGTTTTACCACGGACAGCTTAAGTACATCCGGAAAACATCCTATGTTAATACAGTTATTGAACAAAGTTGTTAATGGTTCAATCACTATATCTTTTACGCATTTGACTACTGCAACCGGTATACCAAAATAGTCTTTACTTCTGCTGTTTGTTAAACAGTCTATTGCTGATCTAACATCCATACAACTAACAGATTTGAATGAAAAAGTTATATGTTGAGAAGGCATACGATTCATTAAGTGTATTGGATCTCTATTCGACGGTGGTAATGTATTAACAATATTTTCAGCAACATTTTTAAAAACACATTAAAATCATTAGGTTTAACATCACATTTTATATTATCACATTTTTTATCACAGTTAGACGATTCGAGTTGACTAGATTCCACAAAGCTTTCGGCTTATTGCTACAATCCGAAACGTAGTCACTATATGCTTTCATTTTAGCTTCTTTTAAAGCCGATTTGTATTGAGATTTGACTACATTGTAATATACTGTTTTGTATTTGGGTTTTCTGTCATTTTAAGATCGTCGCGTATTAAATTTAATAAATCACGCATTTGACGTAATTTATCATTGTACTAAATGATTTCTTTTTTTGATGGTTTTCCTTGGTTGCATCTGCTTGGAAATGATTCATGAAAAGCAATTAAAAAGTTGTCCATAAATATATTAAATTTTTCAATTATTTCAATATCAGCTGCCTTGGTAAAATCCCAATTGACTCCACGAAGTTTGTTATAAAAATAAAATTTACCTTTTGCTGTTATTGGTCGAGTAATTTTAGTTTGAACAATCTCAGGTGTATTTGTTTGCAATTTTACCTGTATACCGATAGTAAAATGATCCGACAATCCCGTGTCTACTTGTGATGTCAATAGAATGCTAATATTGCTAAAAACATTGTCAATACTATTTAGTTTTCTTGTTGGAAAATTAACAGTAGAGTCTAGCCCAAAACTCTGCATAATATCACATACTTCAGTTGCTTTGCTATCATTTGTAAGAAATCTTACATTGAAATCGCCACTAATTATAAGCATTCAACGCATGTGTTTTAATTAATAAGTTATTTAAAATTTCAATAAAAACGTTAAAATCAGTGAGAGCTATTTGCAGCTAGTCCTTGTACAGCTTTATTGTTGTTATTGTTTTTTTTTTCTTCTGTTTATATGTCACGAGTGAATATCCATTTTCCCTGTCGCTTGCGGATTTTTTTTCCGGGCATATTTCTTTACCTATTTGAGTATTTTTGTTAGCTGGCTTATCTATCTTCACCTTCGTTACTTTTTGATTTTCAATCAATTGACTTTGTGGTACATTTGTCCACATCTGTTCTTTAACGGTTAAACTATGATTTTCTATTGTATAATTCGAGACTTTTACTATAGATGTCGGAATATTGTTATTTGTGTTTACTGTAATTAGTCTATTAATTAAGTCAATTTGCCTTTTTAATGAGATGATTAAGTCTTTTTGCCCTTCAATAATATCATCTTTGCTTAACAAGAGTAATTTTAAATACCTTATTTTGTCATTATTTTCATCCTTATTGAGGTTAGTAATATTAGAAGTAGCTCCACAGCAATTAAAACTTCCATTAGTCAGAATTGTCCAGTTTTTATTTTTCTTACTGCTTAAGTAACCTCTATGGCACACATTGTTACAGGTTATGCACTTTGTAATAGAGGATTCTCTCAATATTTTGTCAGAACAGATCACACATTTTGTCATTGTTATTGTTTTCTAGTAATGAGTCATGTGCACAGATCATACAATAGAAGATGAGTCAAAGTTTTTGAGTTAATTTTGCGTTAGTAAAGCGCTATTTTTAAAACTTGTTATTTTCTCTTATTTTTATTTTTGAGCTTGGGACCGACAACATTTTTGTGCAATGATTTACAGTGTAAACTAAAAATAGCTGATGCATCAAAATGATCGGAACAAAGATAATTTTTTTTACTACTTGAATTTATATTTATGCCACATGTTTTGTTGACAATGTTAAACTTTGAAGATTTTTAGAAAGAAATATAAAAAAAAAATTATAACTGATATCAGTTATAGGGCTATAATATACGTTTATACAAAATAGCACTTTACATTTATTTTTATAAATACTTGGTCGTGACATTTTGAAGCCTGTGAGGTAATCCTAGACTTCTAGACTTATGGCAGGGTGCGTTGTTCGCATGAAATCGTTTGTTTGAAGTTGAACAGCTGTTTGACTTTGACAGACATAAAATAAAACCAGTATTCGAGACACTGCTATTTTTTTGGGTCAGTCAGTGCAGTTCGTGAATTACCTGTGGCCATATTTGCTATACCTATTGATACCCCCAGGTCACATGTGGATTCTCTGATCCTTAAATGCGTCAATTTTGTTTAGTTACATAGCATTTGAGATGAAAATGAGCTTTATCGGAAAACACGATTTTTTGATAAAAAGGTTTATCTTTGGCCAAACGATGTTTAGCCCATTGGGCGAACTGAAAAAGCATCGGAATTTTGTAAGCTCTTAAACCGAGGTCTTTATGCAAAATTTTCCTCATAGAAGTGCAAGAAATGTTTAGTTCTTGAGAACGATGACGAGTTGATTTTGATGCATGTTCACGCACACTCTGAGCAACAGCAATAATGTTTTTGGCTTAGCGCACTGTACGAGAACGTGAACGTGTTGTTATATTCACTATTGATCCAGTTTTGCAAACTTGTTTTACAAATTGGTCTACAAACTGCGTTGAAAGCACTTTTTTTTAATCAAATTTGTTTCGTATTTTTTTTACCGTTTGAGTAGAAGACTCACCACTTTGGAAGTAAGTTTTTACTATTTTCTAACTTTGTTTAAGTCCCATTTTGTAAATGTCAAACATGAAACTAAATTTCTGTAAACTCATAGTCGTTATACCTTTGGAAAACAAATTAAACGGTAGTTTAAATTCGACCCTGTTTTGATTTTATGTTTCATTGACAATGTATACCACATTTGTGTAATCAATGCTATCTTTGGTTGACTGCAGTATTTCATACAAAAATGGTTTTTTATTTTTTGTGTTTTGTTTTATTAAAATGTGATAACTGGTATGAAGCTAACTTGTACTAAAAGTATAATTGGAGATTTTTTTCAAATTGTTTACTAATACTAATTTGCAAAAACAGAAATAGTGGATTAATGACTACCATTTTACTATGCACTTTAGAGGAGCTGGTGACTGTAAATAGTGAAGCTACTTTGTCAGTTTTTTTTTAATTTGATAGTGATAAATGTCAAGTTTGTCATATTTGTTATAAAAAGTAGGCCAACTTTCTGAGCTTGGTAACAATTAATTTTGTTATTACCGATGATTTTACTCTATATTGGCATAATGTGGGGAAGCTGAGGGAAGGGATTCTGGTTAGAAAACTATTCTAAGGCTTTTGTAACATTAGTAGTAGTCTTTTCTACTTATTAATACTTAGCATTCACATGTTGATCAGTTGTATCTAGTTTTATATTACAGAGGTTTTTTAACTCTTTACACACTGTATTGCATGCCGTTCACTCATTTGCTTAGCACAGTTTTGTGACTACTCTTTTTTTAGCAACAGTAGCATCTGTTTTTATGGACTTATTAGTACCACAGGTACCACAAGTTAATTTATTAGATTGCATGCCGGTAAAAAAAAACACTTTTTGAAGCAAAATATTTCTTGTTTCAGAATTCTTAATTAGCATTATATCTTAGAGATGTTAGTGGGCTGGTTTTGCATAATCATGATGTCCAGCAGCATTGAAGTATGGTAAAAATTTGGAAATACTGTAAATATAGCTTTGCAGTGTGACTTCGATCTTCATATTCTTGAAAATTTTCATTAATTTTATAGAGTAAACTCGGCTTTTTTGTCATAATTCTCAATATCATTGTATGATAGGAAACCATTAATAACGATTTCAATTGCGGCCCGAAGAATGTGATAGGTTTTCTCATCGACGTTATTTTTTTTTTAGCATTACTGTCGCTAATGGAAGATGGAGTAAAGTATGACCTCTGACTGCTCTGGCGTAGGGGTGGTCGTTCAACATTTCATCTTCTGAATCTGGTGCGCAAATTACTAACAAAAATGTTTTGAGTTTACTTTGTTGCATTATGAAGCCAATTAATTATTAATTAGCAAATTAAATCTTCTAAAACAATAAATTGTAATAATTCAAAATTTGGTGTTCCAGCAAAAATGTCTCTTGGGTTTTGGTGAACAATGGTACATAAAAAATATAATGCATATATTGTGGTCTTATGGGTTTTCTTTAAATCATATAACAAAGTTGTCTAAATTGTATTGTATGTAATTACCAGCCGGATGATGTACAAACGGCAAAAAGAGGACTCGAAATACTTTAAATTGGACGTTATTTTTATTTATGTGTTCTATATATCCGTTCTATCCTGGCAGTTTATGTATATCACAGAATTTACCATAAATCCATAATGCATTTATTGTTTTCAAAAATGACCTTATATTGAAACTCTATGGCGGCACTCACGATGAATGAAATTTTAAATTGTTTATTTAAACACTTGACTCAAAGTTTTTATCCCACGTTTAATGATACGTCTATCAACGCCCGACAACGTCCCACCACACAATTCTGTTCTATTCCACATATACCTACTTATATTTTTGTAAATGAATGCATTCTATATATGGTGAACGGTTGCCCCTACAACATAATTTTAAAACATTTTTATAGCAAATCGTCTTAGCTACAAATTAGATTTATATTTTCTTGGATAAAGGTTGTCGTTATTGCGAAAAACGATTTTTGCGACTTTTGACTTTGCGTAACTCAGAATCAATGGAAATTATCACATTTTTATTAATAGCTACTACACTAAGTTGTTTTTACAATATTTGTTTTAACTCAGCCCTCTTTATTACGTTTTTTCTGGTTTATAGCATAAGAGCGCTTTTTTATCTATTGTGAACTAGGCACAAAAGTGATATGATGTCACAGGTGAAATACATTTTTTTCTCTATCATTTTTAATTTTTGATACAATAGGTCACATCATATTCAGTATATTTAATAATTTTATAAGTTTTTTTTTATTGTTAATAAATTTATCATTACTTACTTTGTCACTAGATAATATCAATTTGCATTTTTCAATATTTATTAATCACCGAATAATATATCTACAAATCTATACAATTGTAGGTTTCTAATACTCTTCTCTGTACTATAATACTTGATATTCACTTCTAGTATATTTTGTGTCTGTTTTGTATTTTCAATATTATTAGATGCCATGTTTTTTACGCACGTATTATATGTATATGCGATGAGTTTGACTAGAAAATCAAAGCACATCTTGTTTGTTCCATTGATGCCTAAGAATTTGAATTTTTATGAAATAAATTAAATTTAACGTATAATATGAATTATATTCCTAATTTTGTAATATTATTACAATTAATTAATTTGTAATTTATTTTCTAGAAAATAAAAACACCATGTAGTATTTTTATTATATACCTCAAACATCACGCAGTTTTTATTCAAGATCAAATTTGGTATGTAATAATAGTTTGCGTATGTTATTGAGCTATGAGCTAACAGGTATCCTACGTGCAGTGTCCAGCGGCCAGCTTTTATCCATTTTATATACTCGTCTCACGTACCACATTAACGACTCCAATTTGATCTGTAATAATGACCGTTAATTAATATATTCTTCGTAATTTATTGTATGTTTATGAGTTGTTTATTTAGCGGGAAGTGTTCCCAAACGACGACACTTAATGCCGCCATTAAGGACAACATCAGCAAAAATGTTATGGTCTTTTAGGCATCATTACGCCTTCAGAACAGAACACTTAAACTTTTAAAAAGCTACTGGGATATAGACTGCTTGCTATAAGCATCGAGCCAGCTCGTTTAAAACAATTAGCCATTCTCACAATGCACCCTCCTCTCCTTTTTTGAATAAAAAAAAAGATCAATAGTCATAATTTCCCATAGCAGGCACAATTTCCAGGATTCCATTCAATATACAATTTCAAGTATAATGTTCACTTCATCACTAGAAAAAAAAATGCAACTTGCAAGCCCTTTATAATTTAGAATTTTACGTGTGTCGTATATGTATGTCGTGCAACGTAAGCGTTTTCAATCTAGATTATTCCAACGATATTGCTGCCAATATTCAAATGTCAAAGAGGAACGGGATGAAATGAATGTGACACTTTTCTCGTGTCTGGTTATATAGAACGCCAGCGGGGGGCGACTCAGCCAAATTGAGTTTGGAGGGACGATCCACACAGATGATTACATGCGAATAAGGGTGGCAGCGATCACACATGGTCCTAATGGTATAAAATTTCGATAATAATTAACTTTATTATGCGTCGGTTATGTGTAAACAGATAAAAGGGGGGAAAGCGTGCAGCATTTCAGTTCGATCGAAACAAATAAAAATGTATACACAATATGTTCCCTCAGATTTATGATATTGATAAATGCGGACTGAATTTTACCCGAGGAATACAAGAAAATATATACTAGGGGGGCTAAAATGGGATATGATACTAATGAAAGTATTGCGACTTTAAATTGGGTGTGAGAATATAGATAACTTTTTCAAAGGGGTAGATTGGCAGATTGCAACTGCCCACATATTCAAATTATTTCAAACCCTAACTATGCAGCACTGATAACAATAATAAATCATTTGTTTCTGATTACGTGAAAACACATGCACAGTACAATTATGCCATGTAACATATGTTGTTTAATTATCTGCATAGAAATACATAGCTGTTTTTTACTATAGTAACATAGAGTATATTTTGTTATATTGAAAATTTGCATCCACAAAAGTCTAGAAAAACGAAACTGCATTTTGCAATTAGCATGAGTTGTAAACATTTTAGAAATGTCAACTATTTTGAGTAAACGCGCTATCTAAATATCAGATTCAAAACACTTGGCTCAGATGTGATAAGAAAAGTGATGATGCTGCAAATTTGTTTTTACAGATAACGTGATTTTCCATCTGCAAAACAAATGTTGTGCGAAGGCGTTATATTTTCTACATCCACAAGATAATAATATATGCCATGTAATAATTTGGGATTCGAGTATGAACATTATCTAGAAAGCAATATTTGTCTGAGTAATTCTTTTTGGTATGCTTACTAAGTAGGTATGTGTTGATGATACAAGCAAAGTTTTTGTAAAATGTTTGCTACATAAATACTATGAGTTGAAAAATCTAAAAAAACTAATTGAGTTTATAGTCCAAGATCTCGGAGTCAAAAAAACCTATGAAAGTATAAATGTTATTTTTTTATTTTTTTATTATATTATTTTAGTATTGCCTCAGAATAACATACTACGGTTAGTCAAGCTCTTGCTGGGACAGGTATCATTGGTGCGTCCTTAAAGATGTCGTGAATATCAGTGGGTATTAAAATGAGTTTATAAAAGTTGAAACTAGGTAAAAAATAAAAAAGGCCTGTCTTTTTTTTCTTAAAGTCTTTTTCTTATTGGAGGTTTTATCTTTACAATACGTTTTCTGTTTACCGCTACACGAAACAATTTAGTATTACTGCATCCAAATTATTCTATTTGATTTTTCAGTCATTTTTTTTTGTCAACCATTTTGTTTTTTTACTACTTCTCCAAACGTGTTTTTTTATGGTGTTTAATTTTGTCATGAATTATTACATTATTTTTACAAAGAATGATTTTTTTTTTGAAAAGTGCAAAATTTTATTTACAAAATATAAAAATAACAAAATGTATCCATAAACTGATGAAATTTTATAAGGTTTAAACAATTGTTTAAGTTTAAATTTTGTGTCCCTGTGGTTAGGTTAGGTTAGGTGCTTTTATTTCTTGATCACAAAGACTTGGATGGGAACTAAGTTTAAATTTTGTGAGCGTCTGGTTTGGATTGGTCTTTCACGCTTACTTTTTTTAGTGTTTGTGTTCTATTTTTTGATAACAAACACTTGGACGGGTGGGCCAAAACTAAGTTTAAATTTTGTTGGCGTGTGGTTTAGATTGTTATTTTATGCCAACCCGCTTGAGAGTTTGTGCTCCAAATTCTTGATTACAAAAACTTGGGTGGTTGGGCGGAAAGAAACTTTAAGTTTTGTAAAAAAAGGGAATCTATTACTATTAGCCCAGTTCATAATGCAATTGATAGTTTTTAAATTTGACGTTTCAATGTTTGAGACACAATAATAGCTACGTTATCAACATACATAATATATATCATCTTATTGGATGCTTGGTGAATTGACTTGAGCCGCTATTGCGCACATAAGCCCGACATGCTATCACCTACACGTACACTTTGTAGGCGTGTGGTTTGGATTGGTGTTCTCTACTCACCCGCCCGAATGTTTGTGCTTTAATTTTTTGACATGGGGAGGCGGGCTATAGCTGAATTTAATTTAAGCGTGAAAATTGGAATGGTGTTTAACTCTTACCCGCTGGAATGTTTGTGCCCCGCACACCTTTTGTTGTGGATTGGGATGAGAATCTTCTTAAAGACTTGCAAATTGTCGGATTCACTATCACAAACGCCTATCGACTAAACTCCCTTTTATTTGAATTCATGGAAGTTTGGTATTACTGGTGCATGGACCTTTGATACCAACGAAGAAGCGAAGGCTTTTTCATTGATCTTCGGTACAGCCAATCAGCACCGCCTATTGGGAGAGCCTACTGGCGGCCACACTATTGAATAAAAGGACCGAATTTTTAGCCAGGGAAGTCAGTCAGACTTCAGTCAGTTGAATCCAACGAGGCAACTCCGCGCATCTACGGGAAAACAAATTCCAGTGCAAACGGAAGTCCGGACCACGTGACGTGACAAGTGAAACATCTAAAGTGCAACAATGAGTGATAGTGAATATAGCGCAATGAAATCGGAGAATTCCGACATCGCCCCAACCACGACGGAAGACTTGTTGACAACCCCCGCGCAGCCCTGGACACCTCCAAGATCTTTAGCCATGTTTTTTGCGGACGCTTGACTATCAAGGCAAATATTGTTATACACACCGTCGCCAGCGCCACTTTTCCACACCGAGGAAGTGGAACAGCGCGCGCCTTATTCCAAGGTAAGAACTCAAGCTCTCGGGGGCATAGCACTTTCCGCCCTCGCAGCAGGGTTTTAGAACGGCTACTTGGGCGGACATTGTGCTTCAACGCCGTTTGACAAAGCACTCCCCGGGTGCGACAACCACCGAGTGTCCCCGATCCTTGGAGGACTCGACCGGACAATCTACAACACAGTGGATCAGACAGGGGTCTTTACGGCGTCATTGCACGTGGCGCCGTGAACGCAAACACATGCGGCCCCCGGTAAACTGTCACGCGGGAACCCATTCCGCGAGGTTACCCAGACGTACCCAATACGCCGAGGTCTAGTCCGGTAGGACACGCCAGACGGCCTTTTGCCCGGAAATTAATTTTGGCAGGTCAACCAAGCCCCGGCAAGACATCACGCCGGGCTAAACACAGTCCGAGACGGTGAACCGTGAGACAATATTACAACATGACTTGATGGCGTTTGGCCATAACGCTGACAACGGTGGCAACTGGCATTGAACAATGTCTGCAGACTTACTTTTATATTTTATACCGTAAGGTCGCACAACACATGGGGAATAGTTTCTATTTCTTTCCATGCGTGTGACTAATAAAGAAGCGTACCTTAGAGGGATAAGCTTTGCTTGCACCCCATTAGCTTCAATGCATTTAGGCACATTTCTTATGACGTATTTTAAGGTCTTTCGGATTCTAACTAAAATTGTGAAGTATGCGATTGCAGCGTAAAAATCTTTATGCAAATGAGGGTGCATTTCAATATAATTTTTTACGTTTATGGCACGATCGATGAAGATGTTTATATTTTTTAACACTACTGAAAACCCTTGAAATATCATTTTATTTTGTAAAACAATAAGAGGTGGGCGTTTTGAGGCAGCGTCCTTTAGCTATTAAGGTGTCCTTAGACAATCAATATAATCATCAATAACTGCCTACACGTTGCAATATAATTGCGCAAAGTTTTAGTTAGTTACTGACACTTCTGCAGGCAACATGCAGAATCAAAATAAAGCAAGTTGTGTGACTATTGCTTTAGTTATAGCTTTAAAAAATCGAAAATCAAAATCTTTCTGATTGACTCAATATATTGAGCAATCTTTTAATATGATCTACAGACGGTCAATATTATTGTATAATATTAATTATTGTGCAATATATTGACTATAATGTTAAACGCCTAGGGGCCGCTTAAAGCTGACTAGAAGTGGACCTTAGGTTAGTATAAGTTAGGTTTGTTCATTTATTTAATGTCGGTTTACTTTTGCTGTCAGAGCTAATCACCGACGCCAGAGGTTAAAATTACTTCATCTTCATCATCCAAATTTAGGAATTCCAACTTACATTATTTGGTTTTTTAATGTGCACGCAACATCGAGGCAGTACAGGTGACCTACTAAAGTTGTTCTTCTTATCTGAAAAAAGGCGTACTCATCACAAGACATTTTTTTTGTAATCATAAAAACTGACTTTCTAGGTAGAGGACTTGAGACTTAGTGTAACAGTCAATTACTCTAAACACAACTACTTGGGCGGCTTGGCTGCAGCAGCTGTTGAAAACGCAGGGGTTTTTGTGACTTCTTTGGAAGGTTACGTGGTTGTAGGCGGTTTTACTTTGTTTTTCTGCATAATGTCTTTACGCAGGCCGAGGAGGGTCTTTTGGATATCTACCTTGTTCTGTTTCATGTTGTCGGATTCTTTTTGCATTGTTTTTGATCAGCTTAAGACAGATCTTTCTAGACCGTTGATCTTCTTGTTTATTTATCCTTCATCTTTTAATGTTGGAAATACAGAAACCATAGGACCTGACTGTTGGTCAGATCGGAAAGGGGATCATGCTGCAAGAAAATATTGAATTAGTTATTTAATTCAGAAATAATTAGAAAGATGATTTTGATTGGTAAACTAATACGCAATCAAGTCATCAGTCCATGTTTGTGTTGTTGCAATTAAAATTGTTTTTAAGCAGGCCGCGGATTTGCTTTAGTCGGGTGGGAATGAAGTAGTCGCTCTCAATATTGGTGCTTCGGTTGCTGGCAATCGGTTCCAATGCCCCGCACACCTGCTTGTGTGTCAATGTTTTAATTTTATTGATCGCAAACACTTGAGTGCGCGGTAACTAAGTTTAAATTTTGTGGGCGTGTGGTTTGGAATGGTATTTCCCGCCGACTTGGTTGGGTTGGCGGGAACTAAGTTTAATTTATTTTGGCGTGAGGTTTGGGTTGGTGTTCCCACAAAAGTATCCGAATGTAGCCATAAACTGTTAAAAGTTTTAAAAATCTTTATGAAATTTTAAAAATAACAAATCTAGCTATAAACTATTCAAAATATTGTTAAAAAGAACTAAAATTTGGCTATAAACTGTCGAAAGGTGCAAAACTTTATTCATAGAATGTTAAAAATATCAAAATCTGACCATGATGGGTGAGAATATTGTCAAAAAACCTTAAAAACTTGATGAAACTGTTAAATATGTAAAATTTTTATTTATGAAAAATTATAATCAAATTGCTCATAAAATATATATAAAAAACATAAATTTGGCCAAAAACTGAAGAATTCTGTTCGCAAAATGTCAATAATAGCAAAATCCGGTTTTGAAATTTTAAACAATTGTTAGAAAGCACTAAAATTTGTCCATAAATTATTAAAAAATCTAATAATTTTTATAAAATTTTAGAAATTGAATTTTGAAATATCAAAAATTATAAGACGGCATAAACTGGTGAAAAATCAAAATTCCTTCCTTTCTTGTCAGAAAGCATTACAATTTGACTATAAACACTCGAAATGTGTAAAAAAAATTATAAAATTTTAAAAATATCAAGTACATCTATAAAGTATAAACAATATTGTTTAAAAGAACCAAAATCCGGCTTTAAACTGTTGGAAAGTGTCAGATTTTGTTGCTAATGCAATTTAATGCATTTGGATTTTTTTTTTGATCTAATGCATTTCGGAATGGTTTAAATGAAATTTAATGTATTATTGTTATATAAGTCATATTATTTTCTACAATAATATGAATAAGAAGAATGTTTATTTTATGTAATTAATATTATTTTTTGCTATTTAGATGTGTAAATAGCATTCCGTTATATAAAAACAGCACTAATGTGAACTTTTTGTTGTTGCGAATGTGTGAAAATCTTTTACTAATTTCTTTCACTTTAAGCTACTTGGAAGTAAACGAAAATTACAAAGCCCTGCGAGGCAGAGGCAACAGCAGCTAGAAACAACGAACAAAACAAGAAAAACTACGGTTCACAGGGGCTTTCAAAGAAAATCCTTAGGCGATTCTTAACGTTTCGCGGCGTTACAGTGTCAAAAGAAAGGTCGCTGTAGAGCACGTATGAAACAATGTTAACAGAGAGGGCCGGCTAAAATATTAATATCGACATTGCTTGAGCCAGGAGTGCGTTTTTTATTATATCCAAGCATACAACATTCAGGAACGACGTCGGCAGGAGGAAACAATCTCGGTAATTGAAAGAGCTGCTGCATTCATTGCATGGACAGAAACGTGGGGCTAGCTAAAGGTTGATTCAATGTTTTCTAGAAACATAATTTCTGATGCAACAACTTTTAATGTAATTATTTTTATTTATTTGTGGAAATTATTCACAATACAATAACAGAGCAGAATTAAACTAAAATTCAATCAAATGAAAATATCAATAATACTTTTATAATAGTATATAGAAAAAGACAATTGCAAAAAATGATTTTTTAAATGAATTACATATTTTTTTTTAATTTTTAATTTATAAAAAATTAAAATACAAATTTTTTTTTGAGTATTTAATTTTGTAGTCTATTTTTAGAAATAAATTGTTAATAAGTTCTATGTTGATACTAACTAGCTTATTAATATATGTGATAAAATGTATTATAATTACAATAGAACGACAATGGTCTTCAAACTACTTAATTAAAACGTTAAACATAAAATTAATTATTTTAAAGTTGGAGGAGAAACAAGAGGCATATGATGGAAACAATAGATGGTTGTGACGAGAGAAAAGTACCGTATAAAATAATTTAAAAATTATTCAAGGATAGCACAAGCAATGCAAATACTTTGATAAACGCATTATCGTACAGGTGAAAGAATGATATATAAAAAAAATACGTAAAAGTGCAATTAGATTAGAAGATGCTTCTCTAGACTAGTAGACAATGAAATCTTGATGGAAACAGAATAGAAGAATATATCACTAGTTCCAATATTATTCTATTCTATTCAAGGAAAAAACTTAGAAAACTGATTTTGGTCTCTAAACGAACACTATAAAGGAATTAATGCAACGAGATAGTAAACGACATTTGAGGCGGGTGCAGTGGCCACAAAATTATTAAAAACATATAGGATACTGTGCAAACTAAACTTAGACACAAGAGGCACGCCGTAATAAACTTATTTTCAAAAATAGACGAAAGTTGGTTAAAGGAGGTCTGTGACAAATAAGCACTACTTATTAAAGTTAAAGAGCTACTTGAGACTAGAAATAAAATGAAGAACAGGAAAGCTCTCAGCTTAGGTAGAATGCTAGTAGAGGTTATCAATGACGTGGCATAATTGTGGCCAGAATGGATTTTAGAAGTGCTAAACGGAGTGAATCAGAAATTCTCAAGAAATTAAAAATTGCAAAAGAAGATCTATTGCCAAAAAGAGACAGAAGCATAGATTTTTTGGTTATTTCTATATGATTTCTAAACTCGCTAAGCAAACTCTACGAAGCATTAATAAGGGAAAGATTGATATTAGAAATCGAGACTGGAAATGAAAATCAGTTTTTCTATCTAAGCGTTAGAAAAGATCAAAGTTACGAGCGGGAATAATACACAATAGATTTTAGGTATAAGAAATGCAATTAACATCATAAGACAGCTTAATAATACTTGAACTAAAACGCAGAAATATAACACTATATCTGTTTAATGTAATAACCACGCGCCTAAAAAATAGAACATACATTGGGGAAGAAAAAATAGAGTGTACCTTTTGTTTTACGTAAGTTTTGTTGTTGTACTGTTCTTATCAATCTAATCTAGAGTTGGCACTAGTTTGAGGTGGGTTTGTTATTGCCTCGCGGATTTTTACGCAGTATCTGCGACACACATGTTGTTTCTGACTTTTTCTTCTCTTCTTCTAGCCACCTACCTTGTCTGTCTTTTGTGATTTTTTAGTCATTTTGTTTTTTTTTTTTTGTGTTTGTTTTTTTATATTTTTCAGTTGTCAAACTTTTTAATTTTTTTAGAACTTTTGTTCCAAAGTTTCTTAGCGCCCTTTCTAGTTTTTTTTTTTTATATTTTCCTTCCATGTCTTGCATTCTACTAGAGTGTGTTCTGCATCATCGTGTGTTTCTTTTCAGAATCTTTCTTTTTTTAATTTATTTTAGGTAAATCTTTTAGTTTAATTTGTAGGCTACTGACTTGGGTGCCTGGCCAAACTGCAGCTAATCCCGTTTTGAAGACAAAGTATTTCGAAGAGTTTTCTTTTACTTACAAATAATGATTATAAAATATGATGAAAAAGAAACAATAAAAAATTTAACAACAAATAGTATACTTAATACAAGAATCAATGAAAGCATGGATGGATAATGAAAGTAGAATGTGTACAATGTTTATAAAAGGAGTAGAGGGGGGTAAGTTTAAATAAATGAAGATATAACTAAAAAAAGAAGTCTAAAAGAATAATCTTCTAAAGACTTGGTGTCGGATTTACTAAACTTTCCTCAGTGTTAAATTTTTGGAAGTTTGAGATTATCAGACCTTCCAAATTTAAGCGCTGGATTAGGATGGAATGCTCAATAGGTTATGGGGTGGAATGTGGTATTAGTCGCTTTAGGATAGGACAAGGTTAAATGCTACACACACAATGCTAGGGTCTCGGGTTTGAGTCTTCTATCTGGAGGGTCATTTTTTCTGGTTAGGTTGAGTACGCTTTTTTTCGGATAAGAAGAGAAATTTGAACAAACTATTAGCATTTGCAAAGTGAGACTTTGGAACAACTCAAGTCAATTGAGTTGCTAGTTTGCGGCGGACGCATAAGTGACTATTGATCTGATTGTAGAGGTATAGAGCCGGAGCGTGATGTCACTGTTCCGCTGCAACATTGGAACGAGAAGATATTTTTGCCGTTCTGGATTTATTTATGGGTCTGTACGTGAATCTTTTGTGTAAGGTTGTTTCTAGATACTTGGCAGCATCTCAGCACTTGTCTGTTCTGTAAGGCTTTAGAGATTTTTAGATTGTCATCTTCTGTGATGTGATGTGCATCCTTGAGACCGCTTTCACTTCTTTGTGAAGCGAGTTTAAGATTTTACGTTTTTTTGGCTCGTGATGCCTCTGCTATTGATGTCTGGCGGCATTTTTTTTACGGATCAATAAAATGATGTTTGGTTTATGTAACCCGTTGTCACGTGCGGTTTTTTTGAAGTTACATAAAATTTGGTTTTTTGAGTGAAATAAAACTGTTTTTAGTCAAAATAGTTGCTGATATTATTAGAATTATTTTTAAAAACGTTTTTATTGAAGAATTGCACGTAATATGAATATAGTTTAAAAGTCAAAATGGTTTCTAGTAACGTTTTCTCACGTTTTTTTTTTTTTTTTTCTATAGCAAAAAAACATTTTTTATTTACAATATAAAACACAAATGACATTAAGGTGAACTGTATTTTCTAACACCAGTCTAAACTTTTTTAATGAATTGAGGACTTATCACTTTATAAAGAAGTATTTACTTTTATAATTTTATGTCAATGTATTGATGATCAAAACTTATACATCTGCCGGTTTAAAATTTGATCCATTAATAGTTTTTAGCAAAATGTTTGTAGTTTGAGACCATTTTAACAATAATATAGCACATTCTAACATAAGTAAAACAAAGTTTTATTTTAAGTCAGATTTGATGTTTTTAGTTCATAATTAAATTGAGATTAGTTAACTAGTGCTTTTAAAATTAAAATATGGTTGCCACCGATTCTGCTAGAGTTAGGGTTACAGTATTACGTGGTTTTAAGATATAGTGTGCAGAAGGAAATAAAACAGTTTTTCAAAACACGAAACTAGATCAGAAGAGTTGGACAGGTAGATAAAGGTGCACAACTACTCTTTGAGTTTACTTTCTCATTTTACACGTCTTGATCAATAGAGAGACTATTGGAATTAGTGCGCGAAACAAGTTGAAAGAGGTACGAGGTGTAACAAATATTGAGAAAACCATAATGAGAAGGATAGAGATATTAAATAAACAAAACAGTATTATTTGTTGTTTAATTACATTAATATTATTTTGTATGCTTTATAAAATATAATAATAAATTTGTATTATCAAAATTAATCTTGTCTTGTTCCCTAAACGTTGTTAAAGTTATCTAAAGTATGTGGATCAATTTTTTTAGTTAAATATTATCGATGGATTTTTATTTTATATTAGAATATAAATAATTATATTATTATATTTAATACAATGAATGAATTATTTATGTAAAAATGATGATCAACATATTTTTTTGATTATATTTAAATTGCTTAATATTTTTATTAGTTTTAACTGTTTAGAACCACTGTTTTAAATACTTTATAACATATTACATTAAACCGCAGTTATTTTTGTAAGTAGTATAGCATTGCTTCGATAATTCGATATAAAACGTGCGATATAGGTTTGCTATTGGATTTAATAATAATATAGATTTACGGCGGTCGCTTGTGGAGGATATGTGCCGGTCCATAAATATTCCATCTCTTCAGTACAGAATCTATCAAGGTTTAGATGCAACATGGGGTGATTTTTGGGTGGTGAGTTGTAAACACGTATATATCTAGGATAGCAGGGCGCTCGTCCATCAGGCCCTATCGCACGTGCCGAGTCCTGGCAGCCGCTCGCTTCCCGGATTCCTAACACTCAATCGGTAATGTATGGTTATTGTTATAATACCGCACTATCTCATATTTACGACCGCCAAACAAACTCGCTGTTTAGTCGGGTTATGCGAAAATCCGTCCCGTATTGTTTGGGCCCACAGCCTTTGTCTTAGGCATCCCTTTACTTTAGGTCTCTATAAATTTTGATGTTGAGAATTGAGTCACTAATCATAAACGACATATTCTGATTAATATTTTTTACGATGTGTGTAAAGCATGATGTATTGTTTATTTTATTCTAGTAAGTTATGGACCGAGCATTCCCAAGCTACGTGCCTTTAAAATTAATATTTGAAGAACATAAAAAATATTTCCTACCATTTATTATAATCGCAAATCCGGACATAAATCCAGACATATAGTATATATAGCCATGTAAACCACATTTTCCCCGAAACAAATAAATTTGTTTAATAGCCGAGTTGCCAGTATATTGCAGAAGATGTTTATCTAATCGTGTCGGTCGCTATTTTTTACACCTATGCAACTTGAGTGCATTGTATTTTAAAATCCTATCTTTTACACCTACACATATAGTCAATAACCTTCTTAATCTAAAAGTACCAATTGCGATAGCGATCGTGGTGATTTGTGGGGAAACTATAGCATAGAAAGACCGAGGTCATCCTACCCATTTATCTGTCATCTATTTTGCCCTCCTGGATATGCGCAGAGCAGCATCCACTGTTGCAGAAAATTAGTGAAGCTCCGCCAATTGTCCACTACCGATCTCATCTAGTCCGTTTGTTTTCTTTTTTATATCTCCTCACCTAGCCAGGAAGTTTTCTTTTGCTGTTTTTTCTGCGTAACTATCGCACTGTCATTATTACTCTTATTAATTTTGTTGGGAGACCGTAAACAGATATTAAAGGAAATAAACTCCAGTCTTGCTTTTTATGGCGAATTGCATGTGTCCATTTCCTATCGACGCAAATAAAAATTCTAGATAGCAACATGTTAATTATGCATTAAAAATATAATAACAGAAATTGTAGTTAATTATATCCATATCATGATTGTAATTTTATATTGCATACATTAAACGAGGCTTGTTATTAATTACTTTTTTCTTTGTTGCAGGTAAGAAATTTCACACTGTTTTAAGAATGTGAGTATATTTTTTTAAGCATTACTAATATTTTTATTTTTAACTATCATTTAATATTAAGAAGTTTTTATTGCTTTGCACACATAACTAGGTCAAGGTCATGTTTTTTTACGCCACTTACAGACGTGGTTAATATAAACAGTAAGTTGAACTATTATATTTTCATGACAACGGAAAATAAAGAAATCATATTCAAGACTGCAATGTTGCAAAAAAGCATATGTGTGATAAGTAATTGTATACAAGAAAGTATAACTTGAATAACACACTCAATGCCATTAGAAAACTATAATGGTTTAAAGTAATAAATCATTAAGAAATAGATGTTTAAATAAAATTGTAATAAGTTATTCAAATTTGCATATTAAACTATAAAAATGATACTCAACTTGTGAGTCACTAAATTATTTTGTCGGACATAAACATATTTAATTAAAAAAATTTAACTATTATCCATATATTATCTATATTTTATTTTTGTAATATTGTTTTTAATTTTAAATTTTGTTTTACTTTATATTATTTAATAACTGGATGTCATTATAATTGCTTGACAATGACGTATTAATACTTTGAAACTAGTCGCAAGAAATAAAAAAAAATGAATTGGAATTAAAGGAGTTTAATTTATATCCTATATTTAAACATTCTAAAGTCGCAGCCTCCAGGTTATTATAAATTATTTTAAATAAATTCAAATTCAAATTTAAATTGAAATTATTTTGTTTTTGTTTTGTTAACAAAACATAATTGTGCACAAAAATTGATATATAAAATGCAGTTACTGAATATGTGTTGTAATATACTATTGTGTAAAAAGAACACTGAAAATAAATTTCTTTTGGCTTGAAAATTTGTTTATTTAAATAATATGTTTGGTTGAAGTAGTATAAAATCTATGCAAACGCTTTATTGCGTAATGGTCCCTGCTCACATAATAAACTTATACGCCTTAAAAATCACCAAACCAAAACAAAAGAAAGAGTAGTTCTATGTAGACCTGCCAGAAACGCTAGATAAAATACCGGACCATGTATGCTTTTTAGCTGAATTAATAATGCGCATCGTGTAGAAAGCAATAAATATTCAATGAAGACGTCATAATTGAAAATGGATAAATATTAGTTGACTTATGCACCCACAACGAATTACCCTAAGGTAGCGACCTTAATTTGGTGCTATGCAAACTCTGCATAAACGTTACTCGTACAAGAAAATAACCATTACAGTAGTAGGAAAAATGTGGAGGCTTTTTTGAACGAAACCATGAAAGATCAATTTACTAAACAACTGGAGAGCAAAATAGAAAGAAACCTTGTACAAGAAAGGCTCATTCCAGATACAATATGGAAAATCATTTCAAAAATCTATACAATAAAACCCACAGATGCACAAAACAACCTCAATCAGATGGAAGAGCAAAATGAAAATGAAGATAACAGAATGAAGACATAGTATAGAAGGCAATAAAGAAACTAAAGAACATGAAGTCTGCGGGCACCGACGTTATCACGAACGAAATGATGAAATGTGAAGGAACAAACTAGCAAAAGAAATAACTGTATTCTAGCAACAACAATGAAATTATTTAGAGAGTCCTTTACAATGATTCTCAACAACAAATAAACAAAGCATAAAAAATTATCGGATATATATATATATTGGCCTAGAAAAATTAACCAGCTCAGGGCGTTAGCAGATATTTAAGAGACGTAATATGGAGAAACAAATTTATGCAGAAAATCAGCAAAGTACAGATATATAAAACCTGCGTCAGACCTGTTATGGCCTATGCAGTTGTGCACGTGCTACGAATGAACGATGGTAGACAAGCAAAAGAAGATTAAACAGCGCCCACCCAAGAAATGGAAGGACATTTTGATCTCAGCAAACACAGTAGTTATAAAATAACAGGGTCTGTCCTACAATAATAATAATAAGAAGAAATAGGTGTTAACTAAGTCGTGTGGTTGTCTCTCGACAAACTTTAGGAAAAGCAATACCTTTTCTGTTAAATGAAAGCAGATGTAGAAACGGTAATTTGAAGCCAACTATGGTAACGGCACAAGAAGTTGTTTTTTACTAAAAGATATATAAAAAATGTTAACAAAAAGTTTTTTTAAGGTTGTATACTATGGTAAATCTGTAATATTGAGCAACATTGAATTTTTTTATTTAAATACTTAATACTTAAATATAGATGGTTCAGAAAACAAAGTAGTAGATAAAAGTTTAGAACTGAAAAGACTAAGCCGAAAAAAATGAACAGTTTTGATTGACAAAATTTAATGTGTGGCATGTAGCATCTAAGTTTTTAAATTAAAATTTTGAAAGTGTTGTTGAGATGGCGCATGAATATCTTGCATCATTTCACAATATTGTTTATTTTGATAAAAAAAAAATACGGTTTGATGATGTTTCCAGAAGACATAGCAGTCCATAGTACCAGATTGGGGCTGCGTAATGGACGTTGATGTTTTCTGCGAGAATTACTGTCACAACAGTACCTGCTGTTTTGCATATACTGCTTTACAAATCGATTCCCACTACGACTGTGGTGCCTATAACTTTGTATAACTTTTTTGAGTTTTACTTTAGTTGGCTTCTGTTTTCCGAAGAAAGCTCTTAATTTTTCTATGGCTTGCTTGCACTTGCCCCATAGAAAACGCAGTGGAGCTTTTTTTATAATCGCGGTGTTGGGGATTGGTTTGCATTCTTACTTTTTGCATGTATTTGTTTAGGCCAACGTGTCTAGTATCAGTCTTGTGGCTCATCTGCATAACCAAGGTTTTTTTTTTACTTTGTGTGTTGTACTCTCTGACAGTTTTTCACATGTTGCTGTGTTCTGTAGCAAGTTTTTTAGAAAATCCCGAAAGCAGGTTTAGATGTACAGAGTGTTTATTTATTATCCATCATCATAACTAGTTCTACTGGTGGTGGTAATACCAGAGTTTCTATTGTTGCTGTTGTTTTAGAAATTTTTAATTTTTGTTACCATCAGATTTGCTAGTTTTTGTACATTGCTTAGTTTGGTTGCCGTACTCTTGAGTTTAGTATTTTCACTGAGCTTGATTCTAGATCTGATCACTACAGTATAAAAACCTTCTGGTTATACCAGGTGTTAGTTGTGGTTGCAAAAAGCATTGGAATGATTTTTGCAGTAATATTTTTCAGATAAGTATGGAAGGTCAGTTAGGTTGGTATTAACCACGAGTAACTTTAAATCCGCTCAACAGTTTGGACCCGTCCCCAGGAATACCAACGGCCTCTCAATTTACTACCAAAACGTTGGAGGTATAAAAACCAAACTGAAAAAACTTTTGTTAGCTATAGCTCTGTCAAGTATGACATTATTGTTTTAACCGAAACTTGGCTATCTGAAGACATCACTGATTCGGAACTAAGACTAACTGGCTATAACCTATTTAGATGTGATCGGTCTAATTTAACTAGCCCTAAATTAAGCGGAGGTGGCGTATTGATTGCGGTTAGAAGTCATCTAAAGTGTATATTACTACATTCGCCATATCTAAGTGTTGATCATGTGTTTGTAATTGTCAACTTTAAGTTTGTGTCGTATATAATTAGTGCAGTTTATTTACCCCCTCGTTCGGTTATTGATAAATATGCTGACCACTGCTACTCCGTTGAATCTTTTGCTGATGTGTTTCCTAATAGTAAATTAATTTTACTGGGAGATTACAATTTACCAGAAGCAACGTGGCTAAATGATGAATTTGGAACTGGAGTTACTTGCAACGAAAACTACCCTGGACATTTAGTTGCTAATTCTTTTGGATTTTTAAGCTGTGTTCAATGTATAACGATACCAAATAGTAAGGATGTATTTTTAGATTTGTGTTTTACTAATGATAGTGATAATGTTACTGTGATAAATCCTGTAGATGTTTTATTAGATATAAGTCAACATCATAATGCCTATGTAATAGATGTCAAATGTGATACTTCTTGTGATATTTTAAACTGTAACTACGTTTTTAATGATTTTAAATGTGCCAACTTCAGCGCAATCAATGATTTTTTTGTTGAACGTTGATTGGTCTGTTCTTTTTAACAACTGTGATATTAATGTATGTGTTGATTTATTTTATTTTGTTTTGTATTATGCAATTGATTGTTATGTATCTAAAAAAGTGTGGCATGACAACAACTTTCCTATTTGGTTTTGCAAGGAATTAATTTCACTTAGTAAACTTAAAAAAATAGCACATAAACGATTTAAATCTTCCAGAACTTCTTTCTGATTACAATGAATTTGATTTTCTTCGGATTTCATGTAAAAATCTGAACGCACGTCTTTACAAGCAGTACATTTTACGCACCGAGAATAACATTCGGTCTAATCTAAAACATTTTTGGAGATTTGTAAATGAAGCTAAGAAAACTAATGCTTTTTCAGCTACAATGTATTATGGTGATTAAACCTGTATTAATGGTGACGTTTTTGTAAACAAATTTGCAGATTTTTTCTTTTCCGTTTATAATTCTCAAACTCATCCAACTCCATTGTTTAAGTTTGATAAAAATGTAATTCATACAAATTTCTCAGTCAGTTTACTAGATATTTTTAATGGAATTACAAGCCTTAAATCTAATCTTAGCACTGGACCTGACGGTATTCCTTCTATGCTCTTAAAGAATTGTATTTATTCAATTTCAAAACCATTACATTTACTTTTCAACGCTTCATTAAATGAAACTAAATTTTCTGATGTATGGAAACAAACTTATATTATGCCATTGCATAAATCTGGTGCTAAAGAAAACATTACAAATTATAGAGGCATTTGCATTCAATCTGCTATACCAAAATTATTTGATCAAATTATAACTGGTCAAATACGTTGGATGTGCAAAAGTATTTTAGTAGAAGAACAGCATGGGTTTCGTGAGGGTTGATCTACACTTACCAATCTACTTTCTTACGAAAATTACATTTTAAACGCTTTTGAATGCAAACTCAAGTTGACTCTATTTACACTGACTTTTCAAAGGCCTTTGATTTTAAGTATTTTATCAATTGATGATTGTAATCTTTTACAAAAAGATTTAGACTCTGTTAATGATTGGTGTCTTATTAATAACCTTTTGTTTAATGTTAATAAATGTTTTGCAATCAGTTTTAATAGAACGCTAAGCAAAATTTCGTACGATTATATTATCGATAAAAAGGTGCTACAACAAGTGACACAAATTAAAGACTTGGGTGTAATTTTTGATTTTAAACTTACGTTTGTTGAGCATATCAGCTATATGTGTAATCGTGCTATAAAAATGCTGGGGTTTGTATACAGGATGTCTGCTGATCTTTCTCCAAGTACTCTTAAATTACTATACTGTGCCTTGGTGCGTTCTCATTTAGAGTACGTTCCGTCAGTCTGGTGCCCTTTCTATGAAATCCATAGTCAGAATATTGAACGTATTCAAACAAATTTTTTCGCCTGTTGTCCTATAGATCTGGTATATTTTGATCGCAATTACATTTCTTCACTATACAATTTACCGTCACTAAAAGTTTGGCGCAAAAGATCAGATCTCTCATTTTTGCGTGGTCTAGTGATGTCTGAAGTAGACTGTCTTGAGTTACTTGTATCTCTTCCATTCTACATTCCTATTAGTGAACGACGTACCAGGCAGACTTCATTATTTAGAGAATTTACACATTCTACTAATTATGGATTTCACAATCCTATTGGTAGAATTTGTAGATTTGCAAACAGTTTAACTAACAATTTCAATTTTTCTTGTTCTAAATCTATGTTTAAGATTCAATTGAGTCATATTGATTAAATGTTATGTTTTTTATATTATATTATGTTTTTTATGTCAATCTTTTGCCTCTGTTTTTATATTGATTATTTTATATATGTATTATATTGTTTATATTCAGTGTATTTTTATGTAGATGTAAATGGTTTTACTTATACCGTAAATAAAGAATTAAAACCCTAAGGTATACTTATTAAAGTTATATTATAACTGCTCTTTACTGGCATAATGTGTTCTGCATACAACACGTTAAGGCTCAAAGCTTGACAATCTTTTGCAGTTATTGTGCAATCTCAAGGTCTTAACTGTCAGTACATCATACTTTTAGATGTTACGTATAAGTGAATAACAGTATTTTACAGCTTTTAAGCACTTCAATGATTTTGATGCCAATGTACTTTGTATTACACATTTCCAAGGCCTTTTGATCGATGTGTAATTACCCTTTGACAGCTGAATAACACTGTTCAAACTCTCCTAGCCATTGTTTGACGTTTAGGTAGTAATTTTTTTTTCAGCAATTTTGAAAGAAGAGGAACTTTTTCTTTTTTGTGTTAATAGATTTGCACATTTTGTTAAAGTTATGGGATGGACAGATTCTTGCGACGACGTTGCAGTTTTGTTGTTGTTAGTTGCGTTGATTGACAACGTAGTCTGAGAGGCCAGCTAGAGTTCTATTGACCTCGGCGTATTAAAAGGTTATTCTGGTATTTCAACCTGCTTCGGGCTACTTAGTGCAGCTTCAGGTACTATAACCTCCTTTGATTTTTTTAAGGTTTGATATTGGCTCTCTTAATTTTTGTTAATGTACTGATAAGCTGGGACATAATGTTGTTAATGATATGGTTATTTGCTGGATACAGCTTGTGAATATGACATAACGCCTCTTATTGAAATCAGAAGTTTTGGGCTACTAAACGTGCGAACGTGATTTGGAAATTTTATTGAAACTCCTTCACGTATTACAGAAATGCAGCGCACTTTAATGACCTCGTGACAACTTAACTTTTCTACTATTTTTTTAATATAATAAATTAGAAAATCTTTCCAGTACATTACTCTAATACATGTATTTAGGGTTTTATTCGTTGAAACTTTTATATCAAAATCTCAACTACGATTAAAATTTAAAAAGCGTTTTGTTTGGGCATACGAATTTAATGTTTTTAGTTTTACCGATAAGACAATACATGGATTTTGTAATAAAGAAAAGACTTACTTTATCAAAGTTTTCACAAAGTTTCACACTACTTGTTGTGGATTCCTTTAAAAGATTTGATTGCACGGACTTGGGACATGGTTTTTGATTTGACAAAATTTACCACCAGGTTGGGAAAAGAATGAAAAGAAGGTTAGGGGTAAAAATATAAATGACAGGAAAATTGGGAAGAAGGCTTTCTAAGCTTTGGGTACATACATAGGTGGCATGCCAAGAGTTTAAACTTGACTGGAAAATTTAGTTTTTAAAAATGTTAAACGTTAAATAACAATATTACATACACACATACATACATACATATTATTTTAATTTGGTTACTATGGCGACCACAGCTTTCCTGATTAATGAAAATATTTTAATTAAATAATCTATTTAAAAAATAATTAGTGGTTGTTTTTTGTTTTGGTCAGTGTATTATATTTATAAATTAAATTAACTAACATCTAAATTTCAGTATCATAAAATTGTTTTATATGTACTTTTACTTTGCACAAATGTACCGTATATCTTAGAATTACTTCTTATAAACAGTTGTGCTTTTTGAGAAAACATCAATATCAAATGCTTAAGAAATAAGAACATTTTGAAATGGCTTAAGATGGAAATAATTTTTTTTATATAAACTTTATAATTACAATTAGAAGTTTAAATTGTAAAAAAAATCTAACTAAAATTTTTGATCAAAATTGATAATTTTTTTTTAATAAATACTATAATAAATCAAATTCATAACTAGTTATTGAACTTGAATAAAAAAATATGACATTTTTCTTATAACCAATTTTAAATTAGTTTTGTATTTGAGAACTTTGTTTTTATGATAATTCAATAAATATGTAAAAGAACTTTTGAATTTAAAAATTACTAGTTGCAATTTTCTTATATTCTCACGTTTGTATATACAAGATGAATGGGGAAAGTAATACAAAATGAAACTAATCCGAAATGTGCGATGCGTGCGAAGATCAATATTGGCATTAAATATAAAATTTGAATAGAAGGCCTAATCATGTACACATTATGTGAAATAAATTATGGAGTTTGTGCTTGTTAGAAGTTTTGCGGGAGCGTGGTATATAGTAAGGCACGTTCGCGGAGCACATCTGCGGGGGGTTCGACCCCAATCTTGCGGAGCTACCCCGTAATCCGGAGCAGTCCACTACGGAACGCACTCAGCTCAATGATTATTTTATGACGCGTCCGGCAACTTTGGGATTGAATTCACGTTGTGCTTGGTTTAGGTAACTACATCCGAAATGCCACCGGGAATACTAAATTACGCTGGCAAACATAGTAATTGATTTTGTAAAATTCGCATCCTAAAGTAATGCGGCTGAAATTTCACGCGATTTTTTTTTGTTCAAAGTGCACACACAATTTCAGTAAAGGTGATTGTATTTTTTGCTGTGAAAGGAGGGAAATAACGGGCAAAGTTGGGCCTAGTTGGTTTGATATATATGTCAATTTAATAATGCATACCCTTTATAAAGGGATAACGTTTTGGAATCTTGAAGGGAATGTGGATATATTGGGGAAAGGACCGTGAAAAAGTTTGAAATATTTTGGTGCAGACCAGGGGGG
Organism: Tachinus rufipes; assembly: GCA_963932245.1. NCBI lineage: Eukaryota > Metazoa > Arthropoda > Insecta > Coleoptera > Staphylinidae > Tachinus > Tachinus rufipes. Next base: position 94,090,525 of record OZ010743.1, read on the forward strand.
TTATTCTGGCACTCATTGCGATCTCGCACTACGTCATAGATTTCCCCTACCGGAGGGGAAGTGTGACATTTAAATCATAAATTTGTAATTAATAATACATATTGACGTTAAAAAATACAATTAACATAAAGCTTGGTATCAAATTTATATTACTAGATGATCCTGTAGTACAAAAAGAGATCACAGGCAGATTTTTTTAATTAATGATGACGTCATTAATTGCGATAAGCGATACGAGATACATGCCAGAATAACCCCCCTAATGTATTTATTTATTATTTATCGATCATTATGTTAATCAAATGACAAAAAATGTAAAGGTGAATCAAAGTATGTGGAAATTACATAATGGGATGGATAGAGTAGACAGGTACATGAGAAATGTTATAATAGTATTTATGCCGACAAGAATTTTGTCAATATATCTCTTTTAAACGATAAACTCTGAAATGTAAATGTAGTTCACGTACATTATATGGAAGTGTAACGGTTTAGTAGAATTTATCGTTATTGTGGAGAAACAAACAGCCGGACACGAATCGCTCCTATTATTCGAGCGATGGTTTTGCAAGATTAAAAAAGTTTTAATTTGGTAAACGGCGCTCAGGGGGTCATCTCCGCGGTTCAGCGGGAGTCACGTCGGTCGGTCACGATATCCCTGGACCCATAAAGCTGCAGGTAACGGCCGGACAGAGATTTCAAAAATCGCCCGTTGCACGATTCGCTCGTTATTGCCCGCTTCGGTTACGGTTAGAATAGAGCTAGGACCTTTTCCGATTCTTAATTGCCCCAAATTTGGAGTCCACGTCGTGGTCACCTTGTTCGATTGCCAATTAAGGTCCTACACGCACTACTCCCTTATATATATTTTTTGATAAATTGCTTCGTAATGGAAAATGATAGCTGCACTGTCAATATTTACTAGATTGTATAGACTTTATGTCACATGTCCACATTAATATAAATCACCACACCAACGAGTACACACAATCCATGTTAACAAATTATTATTTATGACGTTCTTTTCAAGAAATAACTAAATTAATATTTAATTACAAATCTTACTTAATTAAGCCTATTACAGTAGTCACGATTTGTCGTCGACCCTACTTACATAATGATATAATAATCAATGATAATGGTTTTTTCTTAATAACTATGTACATAAATATTTTAAGGTTGTTTGTGTGTATGTAATAATGTAATTTTATAATATTGCATTATTTTTAACTTTATATTATTATTATAAACTACCTAAATTATAGAAGCGTGTATAACTAAATAATGTAGATTCCATTATAGGAATAAGGGAACATTTTTCATTTTTTGACGGGGTAGCTGTAGACTTGTTAAGGAAGATTTTTACTAATAAATCTTGTCTGGGTATTAAATTATGCTCTAAAATTACGAAAATATTAGTTTGGAGCAGCATTTTAAATTATATTAAAATAGTGCTTTGAGTAAATTTAAAGTTAATTTGTTTTTCAATATTGTAATAGAGGAGCACAAATTGATTTAAATTCTATAAATAGCAAACTTGGCTGATAACTATAAACGTTCGCTTGAAATTAGTTGATTAAAATATATAACACTTTTAAAATAAAATAAATAATGAGACGGATGGATGTGGACTCATCTAGTTCAAATAAATACTAAATGTCTACATTTATTGCTATTATTAGCATTTATAAAATTACCAACTATGTGTTTACGGATTATGAACTATTATTAAGGGGTTATTTTAGTAAAAAAATAATAAATCGACCACCACCAAACTCGCTGGAAACATAATGAAACAATTTTCATTATTTTATTTATTGCTCATCCAAAACAATCCAGACTCCGTAGAAGATATGAAAAATTCTATATTTATTATCATGCTATTTTAACCGATAAACATCAGCAACATTAGTACTGCAAAGAAGAATGGTACAAATATATGAAAGCAAAGCATTCGAAAACCGAATTCAAAGACAAGGCAGCACTCAATCCAGAAATACTCGGTTATGTAAAACCAGTTTTTGACTAATAAAGATTTGCTGAAACTGTTGCTTTTGAAAAAAATACCCAGAATACTAACAAAAGTTTTAATGATACGATATGCTCACTCGCTCCAAAACAGCACTTTTTTGAAAAAAATGTAGTGGAATTGGCGATTGCAGTTGTTACTTGTGTGTTTAATAAAGGTCACAAAATACTTCTCAAGGTCATGAATGTTATGGGTGTTGAGATAGGAAACCGAGCATTCAAGTATGTAACATCCAAAGATTTGAAACGCATTGCAACAGCGGAAAAAAACGGACGGGCAAAACTTAATGTGTTCACTTTCCAAAAGTATAGAAGCGTCTACCAACTAACTCTTGAGTTTAAGATGAGTGATGGAATTTTTTATCTTAGAGGGCTTAACCGATTTAAGAGTTGAAGTGGTGTAAGTGTGCTGTAAACACTGTCTTACTTTTATGTGAACCTGTTCCACGTGGTCCTATTTAAATCATTTTTGTAGATTGGCGTGCATTGGAGTTCAAAGTTGTAAGCCTTGCTTTTCAAAATGTATTTAAGCTCTTTTTTGCCATAAATGGAAGGAAGCGGTGTACGCTTATTTCAAAGGGCTTTTCTTACCTTCCACTTCAGATTATTATCTTTGTTGGAGGACTCGAGAGCGGGTTTCCAGTACTGAATTTTGTGCTTTCTGTTTACCTTCTTTACTTTATCATTAAGCCGGTTTAGTTTGGATTGGTCAATTGTGTCGTGAGACCTTTGCTATTTATGTCAGGCATGATTTTGAGCAGTGATGTGTTGTCTTAGTTCTTTGTCGAGATTCAATCGAATTTAACGAACGCACTGTCAACTCCTTTAGCCGTTTCAATAACTCAGGTCGTTAATAACTGAGTTAGCAGTTTGAGCGGAGATGTCTTTGAGTAAAGCGATGTTAAAAACATTACCAGTGTACCCTTGATAATTGTGATAAGTTGGCATTGTCTGGCCCTAGTACGGTATAGCTCTTATTCTGGGCATACTTAAACAGTACTTTGCCTATAGCATTTGTTAATCTGCTGAGCCAAGTTGGATGCTTTCAATTAAAGATTTTTTTGAGAATTGTTAAAAACTCGCCGTCTAGTGCATCATCATGATTTGTTGTTACTGCTTAATTGGCGACAATATGCTGAAATTAGCTCCAGGCCAGGAACATTTATTGCAATTCAGCCAATTTATCGTTTGATGATGATTGCGGTTTCTACGTCTGTCGGCTTCAAACTTGTTTCACAAGTATGTGAAAGAATTTTGGATGTTGTAAGCTTTTCCAGGAGCTAAGAAGGTTTTTGGATAATAACATTACTTTGATATTGTTTTTGATAAAGAACGCGTTTAATTTATCTATTTTCTGATTTATGCCGTTGCTATTTTAAAAGCTACCATACTACAAGTAGTTGACTCGAGATATAATTTATTAAATTTTTCTTTGCTTGCTATCATCAATCTTGCCAGAAGATTTTTGCGGACGTCTGCTGATAATTTATCAGTAGTTTTTTACTTAAAGATGGTGTTTGAGAGCCAAAACCCGTTGCTTGTGCGAAGGATTTTTTTAATTATTCTTGGTTATACTCGGGGCTGATTTGTTAGTTTTATACTGTTAGCAGTACAAGCCTATGCTTTTTTGTACACAGGGCACCTTCTGAAGCTGTTAGTTTTGAGCTCTCTTACATAGGTCACAATTAGGAGGATTAGGTTTTTCTTTACCTCTCTTCTTGAAACACTGGTCTATCTGATGAGACCCTACGCATTTTATGCAAACGTAAGGGCCGTTGCACTTGTTTGTCGAATGTTCTAACCTTTGACATCAACGAAATTAGCTGATGATGCATGATTTATGTTTAACCTATATTTTGATTTCGAAGTTGCACAGATATTTTAGTAAATTGTTTTTGTGGATTTTTGCAGTATTGGCGAGTTTGACATATAACAAACCCGCCGTTAGCGCAGAAAGCAGAAGACGCATTTGGATATTTTGACTTGTCCGTTATGTAAATTGAAGATGTTTTTTTTTGTTTACCGGAGAGATGCTTTTTGACAAAACCGGTACTGAACCCGGATTTAAAAGGTTGTTCTGCCTACTCTGTGTGCGATGTTAATGCGCTATGCGACGGATTGTTTTATAGCGTTTTTTTTTTGGTTCCGGGACAGCTTGATGGAAAATTATTTGTCATTCAGGCGGTTTTTGTTCTAGGAGTTGTCAAAGAAGATGGAACGGTAATTTTAATCAGAATTGAAGGGTTGAAGAATCTTTATAACATAAATGATAAAGAGTTTTGGTAGAAAGATTGAGCCTTCAACAAGTTTTAGGAAAGCTGATACAGGGTCTGAAAATGGTTTTTCCAACTACTTCTTTATAAAGTAGACTTTCCTGTCGTTAATATTTGAACATTTTTTTTTTTAATAATTAGTAATTAATTATTTTTTAGTAATGAAACTAAAAGTACAATTTGATTTTTTTTATTCTTTCTAAAGTATTGCAAAGTATCAAATTTACTCACACAAACATCTACTGACTAAACTCCTTCCGAATTGAATTAATAGAAGTTTGCATCTCTTGATGCATGTACCTTCCTGCCTAGCTGATAAAGATTTTAATGGGCTGCACCCAGTGGCCCATCCAGCGTTGCATAGAATTTGTGGAGAACTTGTACCAAGCTTATGACTGAATACAAACGGTTGAACATTTAGTCTGTCCTTAGCTTTTTATACTAGGAGATGTAAGAAAGATAGAAATATCTCCTTAAAATCAGCTTAGCTTGCTTGTGCTAAGTGAAAGCAAAGCTAACTGAAATATTTGCGCTTTGTGCCAGGTTTTCTTTTGCTTGCTGCGCAGAATATTTTGGACGTGCTCCGAGGAGGAGTTGGAGCCTGTTGTTGAGAGGCAGTTGCAGTTGATAGGGTCTTAGATGGAATTTGGCTTGCTTTTAGCTTGAGATAAGCTGATCCTAATTTTTGTATGTTTGCGTTTAAATTAACCTAATAGATGATTTAGATGAGACAAACGGTTGTGGCTTGTGACGGTAGATCGTGCAAAAACACTTTTATATAGTCATCAAACTTACGTCATATTGGGCAAGCTAGTTTTGATATATTCATTGATAGAAAAACTTGAAAATTCTTGTATTACACTAAATTGGCGCTGTACTGTGGAATTGAATAAAGTATAGTAGTGTTGTATTTTGTTTTACAATAGATGTCGACGGGAATTTTTGTGGATTTGGACATTGTTTGGAGATATCTCTTCACAAAAAATGGTTGTCCAGTAGATGTTCTTAAATGTTGCAGTTTTTTTCTGGAAATTGGGTTAAGTTTTTTTGATGAAGCAGGTTTGCTTGTCATTGATGGAGTGATGGCTTGAGCCGTAAAAGGGCAATTACTCTGCTGCTTGGCACTGTAGTTCGATGTTAATTTTTTGTTTGGCGGTTATTTTGCAGTTTTATAATTGTTACTATTAATACGAATTAAATATTACATACAAAATACATTTTATGATAAACAGCTTTGGGCAAGCTAAGCCATTGGAGTTTTGTTTTTACCACCTTGAAGACTTTTGTGGCAGAAAAGCGGTGATTGCTTTTGTTTTTGGGTTCATGCTGGTTGTTGCAAGTTTTCCTAAAGCAGTTTCTGCTGCTCAGTTTAGGTTTGTTAAATGCTAGTCTTCAAATGCCGTAGTTGTTAAACACTTTTAAACATATCTAGGTGACACTGTCTTTACAGTAATTGACCATTGCATAGATAAGAATTGTTAGAGGACATATTTGTCTGTGGACTCGAATACCGTTATTTAATTCCATTTTTGATGAAAATTTTATTGGAAATATGTTGCATTTTGTTATTTTTGATAAAAATATCCGGCAAATTCTCATAAGACACTAAACTGGCGCAGTCGGAAAGTGGTGTTTCTGTTTAATTTGGAGGTTAACGGAAGGGTTGTTACAGTTGGACACATTGTGCAATTTAAATTTGTCTAAAGATACATCTGTCGCTAGACAGTTTTTTGAGGCAGACAGTTATTGGTTGTTTTTGGATTTGTTTTGTTGGTGGCCGGTATTGAACGTATTATGTTATTGTATTGGCTATTTGGTGCAACTATAAACTATAAGGTTTTTACTACTTTGGGATTGGATTGATTTGTCTATTTCTTTATCTATTTTGCTAGTGCAGTTTTTTTTTTGTTATAAAGGGTCCGCCAATAAGCGCGCTCGATCTTTAAAATAAAATAAAGCAAGTTGTGTGAGAGGTATAAATGAAATTTATTTTTTGTTTGAAAGAGTATTCAAAGGCATTATGTATGGAAAATAATATCGTTCAAATGGCCACCTCGGCTTTGCTTGGTGGCGCGCATACGAGAAGTCCAGTTTTGAATGACTCTGGCGCACAAATCGGGCTGTATTTCATCGATGGCGTGGCGTATGTTGACTTTGAGGTCATCATTGTTTTGTGGTTGGTTTGCGTAGACCTGCGATTTAAGAAAACCCCACAAGAAATAGTCTAGTGGGGATAAATCGCACGATCTCGGTGGCCAGTTGATGTCGCCTCCGCGCGAGATAACCATTCCTCCGAAGCGCTCGTGCAGAAGATCCATTGTGGCGCGCGCTGTGTGGCTCGTAGCGCCGTTCTGCTGAAACCACATATCCTCAACATCCATATTGTCGATTTCATGCCAGAAATAGTTTGTTATCATGGATCTGTATTGTTCGCCGTTTACCGTGATGGCCACACCATCGTCGTTCTCGAAAAAATACGGCCCGATGATGCCTCTGGCCCAAAATCCACACCAAACAGTTACCTTTGCTGGGTGCATTGCGACCTGGTGGACCTCCTGTGGATTGTTCTCGGCCCAATAACGGCAATTCTGCTTGTTGACATTCCCATTTATCCAAAAATGTGCCTCATCGCTGAAGATGATTTTGCGACCAAACTCGGGGTTGACTTCCAACTGCTCTAAAGCCTAATCAGCGAAGATACGGCGCTGTCTATTGTCGTTTATTTTGAGCTCTTGTGTCAGCTGGATCTTGTACGGATGCATGCCCAAATCCAGATGCAAGATTCGGCGAAGTGATGTTTCCGAAAGGCTGAGTTCCTGTGCGCGACGTGAAATTGACTGTCGCGGATTTTCACGCACACTATCGCGCACAGCGGCGACATTCTCGGCAGATCGGACGTTTCGACGACGCGTCGGTGTTGGCTGATTGTTCACCGAATCGGTTGCCTTAAATTTGTTTATCAAACGACGGATAGTCGACTCAGCAGGACGACCAATTGCACCGTAAAATTGGCGGAGCGCGCGGAACGTTGCCCGAACCGATGAATGATTTTCGTAATAAATTTTAATGATTTGCACATGTTGCTCGCGGCTGAATTGGTTCATGGTAATTTGTGAAGATACACTGAATAATAACAACTACGTTTGACAACTCTACCACAAACAACATGGCCGCCATAAGCTGTCAAAGATCGAGCGCGCTTATTGGCGGACCCTTTATACCTAGCTATAAAAATCAGGAGTTACAGAACAAACAAAATTTTATTTTTTGACGTTAGAATCATAAACATAAAACACTTATTTTATCGTTATTTTAGTAACTTTTGTGTTTTTGTAGACGTTCTTTGTTATTACAGTTTTTTTTTGGCATATGCTTACAATACATATATTTACTATTGTGGCCATCAATTTTTGTTCAATAAATTACGTTTTTGCTTTCTTGCTTGGAGTTTTTTTTTTTTTAGTTTTATGGAAGGATCTCAGTAGTGTTCTCAGGTTTCATCATCAGCTATAACTTTATAGAAAAAGTTTTCAGCTTGGGATAAAGCAGACAATTTTTTTTTGTAATTTTATTGTCTAGACAGTTTTTGTTCGGAACTGAGCAGTTTGGGAATCCATCGTACCGACACGACATTTGCTTATTTCTAATTTTTTAAATAGAATTTAAAAAATATTTGATTATGGTATTCCTATTTTTATTTAACTAAAACTTTTACTCGGCAGGCAAATTTTCAACTTTATTGATGACTCAGTTTGTGGTTTTCATAAGTCTTTTACACTTTGGGTCATTATGAATGAATTTCTTGTCCCATTTGAATTATTTAAAATAGCACATGTTATTTACGTGTACACTTCTGGAGTTTGGTGCGTTCCTCCCGACCCACCCACAACAGTAATTAGACACAACAAATATTACATGGTTACATAATTACACGGATTACTACATGAAACATGTTGTGGTTGATAACACGCAGGCTTCCAACGCCGAATCAAGTCTAAGGCAAAATTAATAATAACACAACAAACATTCTCTTATGTCTAACATAAAATAAAATTTTGTGGTTTTGCTTGGTTTTAAACTTTAGATCTTGGAGCTTATATAAAAATGTCTACGTCCACTAATAGAAATAATCTCAACATAACTTGTGCTAATTTAATTACCAATATTATTCTTGTCAGCAATTTTGTGGGTAGTTTAATTTTAATTAACTTATTTAGTTTTTAAAATTATCTTAATATTCTTACCAACTATGCTATTTCAATTCTGTACTATCCTTTAGTCAACATCTATTTAGATTTACATTAAAGTTTTCTGATTAAACTTGACCTAGAAACTAGTAAAGTTAGTCATTAATTTAATTTATTTCCATTAAAACGTATAAGGTATAATAAATGCTACGCTTAATGTTTCTCAAAGAGAAAGAGAGACAGATTTATTAAGTGTAGTAATAAGTTATCAAGGATTCATCTTGATTGCATGCACCAAACAACCCCTGAATATTTGTTAGAACTGATTTTCATCTCATTTCAGCAAAATCTTGTTCAAATGTCATCCTCTGCTCATTCATTAAAGAATTTAACAAGTGTAAGCTGAATAGAATCTTAATGAAATAAACATAATTGAAGGGGGAAATCAGAGATAAAATTTTATGGAAATTAAAGACGCTTTGCATCAACTACATTTTGATCCCGACTGGAATGAAATCATCGAGTTTTTATCATGTATATTCATTTCGAATAATTCAATAGCTGTTTCAAGAGATTTTTTCATTGAATGCCTTTAATGGACGGTTTAGTATGTATTTGGTTATATTGCTTTGAGATGGATGGATAGGGAATGTATAATTTCGAATCGCATATTCCGAATAGTTCGGCTCGTTGCGGTCCAACGCTGGCAAACGGAACAGTGCGTGCGCACCTGACAATTACATCACTAATTAAACGGTTACTACTAATTATTTGCGAGATTGAGGGAGACGGAGAGAAGTGGTCGGGATTGAATGCGGGCCGATCAATACACGCACACGGGTGGCCTCACATGTAAACGTACTTATACACCTTGCACCTGTCGTCTTAATGTTGATATTAATTAAATGAATGATGTTACTTTTCGCCGTTTGTATAAATAAACTTTAATATATTTACGCGACTAAGTGTAATTAAATTGCAAATTGAACATTCCAATATCAATAGGTTTTATGTTTCCTTTGACTATATAGTTTGCAGCCCTGTTCGATAGTAATGTAATTAAAACTAGGTAATTCAATATGTTTATTAGTAAGAAATGTTCAGCTCATTATTAGTTTTATTTCTTTAGATACTAGAAGACTACAGAAAGTGTTATTGACATTCCGTAGTTAATTTAGTTTTGTGGTTGGCCAGTTTGTTCTGATTTAAGCCAACCCTATTACACTTGAGATTTTTACATTTTTTTCCATAGTTTTAATATTTGTTAAATATTGAACGTTTGTAGAATTGCAGTCTTAATTGAATGATTAACAATTATTCTTAGACCGGAGTATTTTTATCAGCTACGCAAAAATTTTGGTCATCTAACTAGTGTAAAATATAGTTAATATTATTATTGATGGAGCACAACATTGATCTCTACAAAAGCGCTGACAAAAGTGAAACCTAATTTTTTAATGATTTTTTTTCATAAATTGGGCTCAATCTCTGGATTATCACGTTCAGTGGCGCAGACGAGCGCGCTGCGGCGGCAATGCTGCATTGCCGCCTGGTAATTTTGTTTACCTCGAAGGCCTCGAACACGCGCCGAGCACGCATCAAATCATCTTAAACTAGAAAATATACGTAGCAAACTGTTCGAGGTACGTTGCATTGTTGCCGCAGCGCGTGTTTCAAAACCTTGCCAAACGATCGAACACAACTCAAAACTTGCCGCAGTACTGCCGCGTTGCAAGTCTGCAAGTCGTGTAATGCTGTTGGGCTGTGGGCGTAAATTAAAGACTCGACAGAACCCTACAAAAAGTTTATGGGTAGTAAATCGTATGAGAGAAGATGATAATTGATTGGCCCGTTTAAGTGGCACCGTCTTTTTAAAACCACATGTTGTGCATTCAGTTCAGCCAAATAAATTTAGTCAACATGAATCGTTTACGAATTTTATTTACAGTATGGGTTACCAGCAGTGTTGACAAAAAAGTTTAATAAAGTTAAGTGAATGCGCTCAGTCCAGATCAGGCAGAAGTTACTCTAAATCTCAATTTTCGGATCAGCGACGAAAGAAAATATCGATTGGTTTGAGTTAAATCAATCTTGCAACATTTTCTTGGTTTCTTGCACTTCGTTGTATAAATGGCGTTAAATATTATAAAATAAATGTGTTTATTTGAATTTATGCACAAGGCGTTTAATTGTTTTTCAACTTAAAGTGCCTGCGATTGTTTTTGAAACGTGTACCGTTCTATGATGAAATTGTAAGCACTGACAAACAAGCACACAAATTATCAAACATATCAATTTAAAAATGAGTTGCTCTTTATAATTTAGTTGCACAACTAAGATTTCAATACTGCTTTAGGCTTATTTATAACAAACACAAAATATTAGAATTAATTGTTATTTAGACTAGTTTAGAAATAGTTTTTGGTTAATAATGACAATTTTGTGGAACTTGGACTTGTTGATGTGCTGATGTGACAAGCAACTACGTTGGCACAGATAACAAAGTTAGCACACATGCCCATACCCAAATTTGTTGCTCATGTGGCACGTTTTTAAACTTTTAAAACAACTACGTCTAGAGTCTTGTGCAATCACAACATACGCGGCATTCTAACGACTAGTTTATGTAATCTAGCTTTGTAAATTAGGTCGCGCGTGTTGATCTATACAAACTCAACTTAAATGTTGTTTAATCAATAACAGTAATGCTTGATGTCAACTATTTAGTAACAAATCAGTTTACGTAGAAGTAAAGTTAAGATACGTAAGTTTTAGATGCGCATGGTGTATACAAATTTAGACAAATTTGATAAAAAATTTAAAGAAAAATGAGCAATAAGAGTTTTTTTTAGGAAAACTTAAATTAGTTTTTTGTAGTCAACACAATTGTCTGTATTTAAACTTTTGGCTGCCTTGATTCTTAATTGAGTTTAAATATTTTTTTGGTTTAACGCTAGAGAATCGCTGGGTTTAGTCGCCACGTCCTGTTGGGGTGCCACTAGTAGTATTGTTATGGAAAAATATTAAATCCTATTACATCTACGAGAATATCGGTAAACTTTTATCTCAAGAAAAATATTCAAACGTACAGCGCCGTTTTTAAATTAAAATTGGTTTTTATGAGACAAAACGCCAACCAACTCAATATCTAAACGATAAGATTTAAGTCATCACTTGTTTTATATGTTGAACTACATACAATATTCTATGTCTTCATGTTTTTGGTTAAAGATTTAAAGTTATGTTTAACGAATAAAAAATTAATAAAGAACTAATTAAAATTGCCACTTTTTAAAAATTAATTGCGGAGAAACGACTTATCGCATCAAATTTCTACAAATTTGAGGATACAGATTGGACTTTCTTCTACAATGTGTGAAAATTTTATTCAATTATATTTAGGCGTTTTTTTTTTTCTGAAAAAAATGACTAAAAATTTATTAAATAATTTTATCGAAATTGGTGAGACAAAATTTATTGTTTCTGTGCTGCAACACACAACTTATGTATATGGTTGATGCTAGAACAGCGAGGACAGGCCATAAAGAAACAATTTTTATAATGGTTATGTTAAGTCAGTAATTTGTAATTGAGAGCCGGGCATTTGCATAAAACATAATTGATTGTTTCGTGATTAATTTGGCATTTTCTACGGGTTATTTATAATGCCAAACGTATGCATGTGATTCTAAGTTGGCATGCTCTTTCAAGGTTTTTCTTATAATTTGCAATTTTTTTTAAGTTGTAGGTAATATTTGGCTATTTTAAGATTTTTGGAATTTTTGATTTATTGTCTGTCTACAGTCTAGGATTTTAAACAACCGTATTTTTAGTCTAATTTACGTTTTTGCATTTAGTAGATTAGTAGTAAAAGTAAGGTTTTGAGCTTCTACGTTTAGGTCTACATATTTCAGTAATTGCTCTTTGTGCGTTTGCCCATCAGACTTGACGTTATTCTCTGTGTTGAAGGTCTTTTTACTCAGCACAGCTTATTTTCTTGTGCTACTTATGTGAGGGCCAAATTAGTATTAGCTTTTGATGTAGTTTGGTTTTGCTGCCAGTTTTTACCATAATTTTTTTATTATTTTTTTATTCTCGGTGATCTAAAGAGTTTTCCAATAAGAAGTTTTATTTTGAATAGCAGGCTATTTGGGCAGCTGTCAATTTGGAAGCTATTATCTTTTGACATTTGACAAGTAAAAACTACGCCATTATTAAAAATGGAACGATACACGCTTTAACAACGCATTGAAATTATTAAAATTTACTATAAAAATGGTGGAAAATTTTCAGTCACAATTCGCCAAACTAAAGCACTATTTGGTCGTCGTAAAGCACCTTCTCGGCCAGCAATAGTAAACCTGGTGAAAACATTTGAGCTGTTGGGACAAGTTTGTGATATGAAGAATCGAAACCGTGTGCATCGCTTAAGAACACATGAGAATATTGCTGATGTAGCCCGTAGTGTTGAAGAAAACCCAGGTTTGTCGATTCCTCGTTAATCTTTGAAATTAGACATTCCACAAACGACATTTTACCGTATTTTTCATAAGCAAGTATAGTAATTGGGAATTGCTGTAGATTTGGAATTCACGTTTGAAAGGTCCAATTTAAACGTGTGCATTGCCCAAAATGCAATTCAATAGCTTGCTATAGACGGACACATTTCTTGGTACATTTGCATGCGGCAAGCTTAAGTGATGGAAAATCCTTGCAGTTGGCATGGCTTGTGAACTTTTGAAATTTTTAGAGAGCTGAAAGCCACGCTTATCTATCGTGCAAATCATCACAAGCGTCCATAAATAGGCAGATTTACTTGTGACACACCAGGACGACAGATAAATTGTTTGCTTGGCGTGGACGTTTATGATGTAGGTCGTAAAAATGCTCGCCACAAGTAAATGTGCCAAGAAATGTGTCTGTCTATGGCTAGCTAATATATGAGTGAAGGCTTAAAACATTGTAGACATTCTTACAAAATTGTTATAAGGGGTAAATTTTACTTAAGTTAGTTCAAACAAGCTTGTTTTATTTATTTCATAAAACTTTTTTATTTTTTAATGAAAAAACACCTAATTTTTGGATTTTTGCTTTAAAATAGCAGGGTTAGGATTGATGGCTTAACGCAAGAGGTTTTTTTAGGACGTAGTGAGGTGTTGGCGTCAACAACAGTCAGACAGCAAAATAACGGAACGCACTATACATGTCAAAAAAATGATGCCAGCGCAAATGTTTTCTCAAAGTTCAAGTATTGCCAAAACATTAATTAAAAGTATAAAAATCACAAAACTAACAGTCAGACACATTTTTGATGGGACCCTAACAGTCAGCAGTCGCTAGAAGCAAATATAGCAAGTGAGCGCAATTTACGGCGACGTGCTTTTGCTAAATTAATTAATTGGAGATTGCGCTCATTTGCGTCCCGTTATTTTACTGTCTGACTGTTGGATTCGTGTTTTAGATTAGATTCACTAATGATATACAAATCTTGAGCTTTCCAAAATCAATTTGGAAGTGCAAATTAATTTCACATCTTTGAGAGCGTTTCAGCGGCAGGTGTCCCGACGGCAGACCTGCTGACTTTAGGCTAGCTTTTTATGATTGAAATGAAACCCAATCTCAAAATATCAAGATCCCAAAAACTTTTGCATTTTTTTGACGCTAGCTCTTGGATTATAAGTTTATTTCAACCTTTTGAGCTACATTTTATTTTTGAATAATCTTCACAATAGTACACAAAAACATTGTTTCCTATAATCAATCTTCTACTTTATGAAATACGGGAGTTTATTTGTAAAGGTATTTGATGTTAAACTCACCAAACATTCACAAACGAAAGATAAGTGGAAGGCTGTTGTAATAATAAAAATAGACTTTTAACTAACTAGATAGTTGCCGAAAGTTGGACGGTAAATTGTGTAACAGTATTGGTTTGTGGTGAAGAAAGCAGGTTGCGTAGATTGTTTTAAATTTTATAAAATTGAATTTTTGTTTTGACAAAACAAGAGGTTGCTAGCTTACTGCTTGAGCAAATGCATCTCCGTGCCTTACTTGGCATTCTGAATTTCATTTTTGTATAGTTATTCATTTCTACTTATCGATATTTTTGCGTACACTTGACTTGACTTCTGTTGCGATGATATAGATCATATTATGGAAGTTTTTTTTTTTTCTTACTTAACTGGGAGTTTAGTTAATTTTATTCTGATCTAACGTCTCAATTTCTAATTACATAACTAAAAAGATCTGCTGCAGTTGTTGTTTTTTAAATTTAATTTAAGATTTAATAGCATTGATTTTATCAAAAATTAAAAATAGGAACAGTTTACTAACACCTGTATAGTGAATTATTCTCTAATATGTAATAGTTATCCATCCGGGAACATACTGTAATACCTTTGTTTACATTCCGTTGAGTGTGAATATAATTTTCATTAAAACAGTTCAAGGTGTTGCTATGATCTTTCAACCGTACAGAGCCTCTTTAACACAAATAGTAACACATACACATTTGTATGTAGTGCAGGAAGCAGCCCCTAAATATGCATGCCTACATATAAACTCTTGGGGGAGTAGTATTTAAGTAGAATCTATTCCGGAACCTTGATGGGCTTTGCGGTTACTATGGCTCGCTCTTCCTCCTAACATACGCTGGTGGGACGGCTTAAATGTTTCAGGTGCTTTCTGCTTTAATAATTCCTTTCTTATCAAAGCACAAGCTTGTGTGCTAATTAGTTGAACATAATTTAAAATAATTAGTTTTTTTCTTTGCCGTGTAAGTTAATAGTAGGTTAATGGTGCTTGTTTGTTTGTGTAGTTAAACGATGTAAATCCTTACGGTTAAAGCGGTTTCGTAAGGTAGAAAGGTATCAACTTGTATATTAATAGTGATAAGCATTACAATAATTGTTTGGAATTACAGTAGCGCTGCGCACCTGACAGGGTAACTGCCCCAAATAAATTAATTCTAGGATAATTGCCAGCCGCAGAACACGAGAGAGCATAGCGGTTCGTGTAATTTACGGACTAATGTTAGTTGCATAATGCATACGTGCGCGGGCGATTAACAGAACCCTGTGCACTTAATACAGTGAATACACGGCGGTGCAGCTCTGTGCAACACTCCCTCGCATGTCTACCGTACCGTAGAAGTTACACATACATTGGGGATTACACTTACACCATACACCGCACCTTTCATTACATTCTCTATGAATATATTATATTATAAACTTCATCACTTTACTCCTCTTGAACTATTTATAATGTTGGATACTATAAGTACTTATCTATTCCAGGCTAATTTCTAAATGCAGTTTGATCCTACCGTTCAATAGGGTGCTTGTACAAAGTTCCCACGTTTAAATTAGTTAACATAAGCGCATTAATTATGCTATATTTTTGCGTACCTGGTTGCAAGAGTCTATTCTAATATGAATCTTGATAGTAGTGGAATGCTTACATGGTAAACGTTAAAAAGCTATTCAAATATTCAATAAATGTCGGTGCTAAAAGATGTTGAAATAAATATGACATTAAATAAAAATCTACAGCGCATATAACGCCAGTGCTAATTCAGTGCGTTTCAACGACTTAGCTATATCAACAATAAATAAAACTAACGTTATTATGACTATAAAAAGAAAATATTTACATGAATTATAATATACATAAGCATTTCAAGCATATAATGTGAGTTTGTGTAATAAAAACAATATTTATTAGTGTATGTAATTAGCTTTGCTAATCTGAATTTGGCCGATTTTGGTGGCGAATGGGTTACGAAACTTGGTACATACTAGAGGTCTTATGTTTGATATGATGATGACTGTTCTGTTTTGAATTTGTAAAGATATTATATACAGAATTGTAATTAATGGTATTGCTGCATATTTATGAAATAAAAAAAATAAAAAATTGTGTGTTATACATAAGTATCAAATAATATTATGTTTAACAATTATAGCGTAGTAGATTCACATCTTTCAATTATATTATATAAATAATACTACATATAAGTCGGAAATTTTAATTCAAAAATCTTTGTGTTCAAGTCATCAAAGTTACAGATTGTAATATTTTCTGAAATATTTGGGGGAAATATGTTTATTAAAATGTAAACATATTAATAATAACTTGCATGTAATGTTTACTTTTCAAATTACATTTGTTTATAATTTATCATTATACATTACCAAGCCAACATTATTATATATGAGGAAGGTGCATTATGTTTGTACAAATGTTATAATTAATGTGTCAAATAAACATAGTTTTAATATGTTTATTATAGTTTATCATTTTATAAATAAAAATTGGGAATTTAGAGTTAATATGATATGTTTAATAGGTGTCACAATAAGAGCGGAAAATTTAACTGATTAATAATTATTTTTTGTTTGTTGAGAAAATGTCAAAATTTTTATTTATACATAAAGTAAAGGGTTTTTTAATATAAAGTCCTATTTTAAATTTTACTGCGTTTTTGAAATGTTGAATAGCAAATCTTCAATTATTGACATTTGTCATTAAAAACTACGATTTAAGAAATGGCACTATACACGCTCCAACAACATACATAGAAATAATGATAATTTATTATGTTTATTTATTTATTTATTCCTTTGCTTTTTTATCTTTTGGTGTAAGGTGTACATCAATAATTTATGTAATAATATTTGCGCTATTTCTTCCTATCCTTGGCTATCTCTTTTATTTTTTTACAAGTGTTTTTTTTTTCTTGTACCTTTCTTTTTTGTTGAGCTGTTCTATTCTTTTCTGGGTTTTTATTTTTTTATTTTTCTGTTGCTGATGGTTCATATATTTTCTTGGTTTTTTTCTCTCATTCTTTTGATTTGTCTATACCATCTCATTTAGCCTTTCGTATTTTTTTTTTATTTGCTTCTATTTGTAAATTTATCTTGTATGTTTTGTTCTTTATTTTATCTTTTCTTGTTTTGCATTTACTCTTTCTATTTCTTTTCCTATCAACGTCCATGTTTTGCTACTATATGTTGATGTTGGTTTGATTACTTTTTTAACTATTTTTGTTTTTGTGATTTTTGATATTTCCTTTTTGTTTTACATAGTTTTGCTTTTTCCTATTTTGTTCACTTTTTTAAATTTTTATAATGTGATTTAGTTTTTCTCTTGCAATTATCATGGTCTTTGTTTTTTCATAATTTACTTTTATGTCTAATTTTTTTAGTTGCTCTTCTATTATTTCTCTTCTTCTGTCTCTGCAATCACTTCCATATCGTCTGCACATAGCAGTTCTGCTATTTTTGTTATTTCCATCTTCTAGTATCTTATTTTTAACATTTTTCTATTTTTTGCAGTTCTGAACAATTGAGAAAAGCAATGCGCTCATCGCGCACTCTTTTCTTTGTTTAGAATTTTTTTGATTTTTTGTTGTTTATTTTTACTATTTTTCTATTTTCTATGTACAGGTTTTTATATTTTCTTTTTTTATGTACGGGTAGGATTATTCCTTTATTCCTCTTTCTTGTCGTTTTTCCATTTCTGAATATGTTATTTATTTGTTTTGTTATTTGTGTAATTCCTTCTTCTACTATGAATTTTATCATTTCCGGCGTTATTTCATCTGTTTCTGGTGCTTTTTTGTTTTTTAATTTTTTAATTGCTTTTATTACTTTGTTTTTAATTTTTTTTTAATTTCTTCCGTTGTTCTGTCCTGTAGCACTTCTTCATTTTCTCTTGTTTTGTTTCTTCTATTTCTTGTTATTTTAGTTTTTGGAAGCATTGCCTTCATCGTTTCATTATCTTGTCTTTTTTTTAAATTTTTTAATTTTTATCATTTATGTATCATTAATTTATTTTCTGAATTTTCTCTATGATCTTATTTTAGCTTTTTTTATCATTTTCTATGTTTTTTTTTGTATTTTTTGTAGTTTTTTTTTTATTTAGTTTGTAGGTTTGTTGTTTATTTTTTCATTTTTTTGTTTTTTTCTTTATCTCCTTTTTGACTTTCTCTATCTACCAACTGTTTTTTTTATATTTTTAATTACTATTTTTGTTGTTTTTCAGTTTACTTTTGCAGCTTTTAGAATGATTTTTTTGAAAGTTTCTCATTTTTCTTCTATGCACTTTTTTTTAATAATTTAATTTTTTCTGTAGTATCTCTTGGTATGCCGTTTGAATTTATTATATTTTTAATTTGTGTTTTTATCTTTATCTTAACCTTTTTTCCTTCTTTTGTCTGGTTTAATTTGTGTTTTCCATTTTAAGTTCATTTCTAGTAAATGGTGGTTGTGGTTTATTTCTGTTTTTATTATAAACACTGTGAAAATTTTGCCGCGACAGTTTGCAAAGTTTGTGATGTTTTTGGTTGTACCTTCTCTCAAAGCCATTGTAAAGCTATTTGTCAAGTTATTGATGTAAAACTGCCAGTTTGAACTCGTACTACCAGGCCAATCTAAAGCATTGCCGCTATTGCTAACAGTGTTACAGCGAGGTTTATATATCCTAAGATGTTCACATGAATTAAGGATTTTACAGTCTAGCTTTTATTGCGTAATGCATGCTTATAAAATACAACTGACACAGGAATTAAAGCCGGTTGATTATGAACAACGCCTAACTTTTGGTTTTTGAGTACTTCTTGTTCAAGGCTGTGATCGTGAGCTTGTTGACAAACTTTTTGACTTCCAAAAACATCAGAGAAAGAAATTCAATGGAATTAAATTGCACAGTGCTATTTCTACGACTAGGGAATGTCTCGTGGAATAATGCTAATGTTTATGTGTAACAAGTAGCATTGGGACAAAGGTTATTGTTACTCTATATGCAGACATTTTTCTTGTTTACAAAGCCATTATGAAAATGAGCTTTATTGCTGAAGCTGATTTTTTTGAAAAACTGAAAAATTGTTCTTTTGTTGAATGAAAAGTATAAAATTGACGAACTTTATTTGATGTATATGGTCTACAGGCTTGAGCAAATCAAAAACTGCTGATATGTTTTTTTTAATAACTATATATTAAAGTCGTAAATGTACTTTAAACTGTCACATCAAACCGTTGTTTGGGGTTAGCATAAAAATTATTATCCCATTTTTTAACTTACACTTTGGTTTTGAATGACAAAAATGTGTATTTTTGTGTTAAAGTTTTAATAATATTTTTATGTCATCACTATTTAAATGTATACAAATTTGGATTTTTTTTTAATAATACTTTCCATGGTATTGTAAACAGTTTGTTATTACAAAATTGGGGTATCTAGCTATTTATTATAATATAAAATGTTATTATTGCGTTTTTTTTATACCAGCTGGGTTAGTCTTCTAATTGTGAGTTGGTTGTTTATGAAACTTTTTACGGTGAAAGCAACACAGTTGTTTTAAAAGGTTCCACAAAAACTCATTTAAAAGTATTGACATCTTTTTTTTTTTGAGTTCATATTTTTTATGAATGTTGGCTTATAATGTTTTATATTATCATGGCGTGGCCTAAATATTACAGATTCCTTCTTGTAACTGTCGTCAATATTTTTTTTCTTTTGTCATGCGTTGAAGTACTATTTTGTTTGTTATGTGGTATATTCATAATGCTTTCAACATGTGGCGGTAACACCTCATTATAGGCTTCTACTTTCTTACCTGCATAAAGATTTTTACTCCGTATAGGAAAGTTGAAAAGATGTAACATCTAAATTAGGATACGCATTTTTTTACAATTTAGACTCATACCGTATCTCTCACTCCCTTTTGCTACCCGTGTTATTAGTTGTTGAAAGCCTTTGGTGTTGTTGGTTATTAATCAAATTATTTATTATTCTACCTCATTAGTACGCGTTAAATAGGAGGGGTGGCAGTATACAGTCTTGAAGGACTTTCTTTTTTACTCTAAATTTCTCCAACGTTTGGTTTTCCAAACGGATCGAAGTTTTTTGCTCAAAGTAAAAGTTGGTTATTAGGCGGACGTCTCTGTCGTCTATTCCCAAGGTTGGTAGAAAAAGGTATGTAGAAGATTGCCTGGTTTTGAGTGGTGCGGAGTAAAATTGTTTGATGACGTAGGGGGAAACTAATGTCTTGTTTTAGATATGTTTTTTAGATCAATGGTTGTTCTAAATTAAGTTAAGCTTAATAAAGCAAGCAGTATTTCTAATTTTTTTGTAGTTATAGAAGTACAGTTCTGCCCGCTAATATCCGCTAACTAATTATATGAATTATGTGTAAAAAATAGTTAATTAATTTAATTACTTTTTTATATTTAAAGAACACATCTAATATTTAATAGCAACGTTTGTTTACTGTAACCAAGTAACAAATTGTTTGATTGTGTAAATAGGAGACCCGTGCAAACAACTCCGCCCATTTGCTAAAACCAGGCAACCTTCTAAATACAATTTTCTACTAACCTTGGTCTATTCCTAGTTTTTATAGTATTTCCAAAAATTTTAAATGTCGAACTTTGCTTTTTGAAGTTGATACAACAAGCAAAACTGTTTTGGTTGACGTTGCATGCTTTGATGAATTAAAACCTAAATGCCAAGTAAAGACTTATTTGTGCCAAATCTAAATTGCACGTTTTTGTCTAGTTTTTTGTATATACGTGCATGGATTATCTTAATGAGTATTTTTAGAACATGACCCCTTAGGAAGATAATTTGATGGTTGTAGCATTTGCTGGCATTTATTTTTTTTAGTATTAGTATAAAGATTGATGTCAGCTATTTTTTTGGTACGTGATTTTGTTGAAGAAGTTTGTTAATATCTTTGTTTGGTCTGGCTTTAGTAGTTAAATAGTTCTCCGTGGATTTGGTATACGCTAGGTGTTTTCTGTCAAAATCATCTAGAGCAATACACTAACCCCGACAAACAAATAACCGCAATTTGCAACTAACGTGGAGCAACTTGGGACAAAGCGCTCTGATCTGGTAGAACATCTTTAGGGAACCGCCCGTGTTTAATTGAGAAATTAAACTGATTAACATTGAAAAAAACTACATACATTTACATCTGTAAACGGTCACTTCAAAACTGAGAACTATCTGCCAGACGCGTTATCTCGAGTGCCCAGCAACGATGAGGGCAGTTGCAAAGCCAACGATCTGGACTAACTAGTACCTCTAAACGTCATGGCTTGACTGGTCTTACGGGTCTTTACCATTGATAGTTGGAGCAAAACGAAGGCAACTAAAAAATTATTGCATAAAATGAAGCCTACTTAAATGCTTGCAAGTGCAAAACATTTTTGATAAGTTACGCCAAAAGTTAGCTAAACCTGTGTGAAAGTAGGCTACTGGCAAAGCGTGGACAAAGAATTATACCGCAATTTATTGAAGGACCACTAACCAAAAATTAGAAAAAAACGTCAAAGCGTCCGAGGTTGCATCACCTGCGAACGGAAGAAAACTTGTGCTACTCAACAGGCTGCCGCTTTACAGTCCTATTCCGACAACTACCCCTAGGAACGTATTGCAATTGACTACGTTGGTTCCTTAGACATAATTCTTACGAGGCATCAGTTTATACTAACCGATATGTGCACCCCCTGGCTAAAAACATTTGCCACGCAGCACATCACCAGCAAAGTAGCCATCTAAATCCTAAAATTACAAGTTTTCTGTCAATTTGGGTACTCAAGCCACAAATTTTGAAAAGCCACTATAACATAAAAGTACTACCATTACATCACAACTACGTATCACTTTTAAACTAACCTCGTGGAACAACGCCACGCGGAGTTAAAGAAATGGCAATGCTTGTTAGGCAACTACCTCGGCTTTTCTTAAGACAAGTTGTTACCCTTAGCCACTTTCCAACTCTGACGCCAAACTGACAAGCCAAAGTCCACAACAACGTCAAGGCCAGTGATCGGAGGCTGCATGTGATACCCAGATACTTAGTAGTATTTGACAACAAAAAAAAAGTTGTTTAGAAGAAATTTTAGACTGTGCAGCATTAAAAGTAAGCTTTTGTTCCAGACATTGTCGAAAGCTTTTTTAACGTAAAAAAAAAATCGCATCTTTAGCTCAGTCTGAAACCTTTGACAATGTGATCAGTCACTCAGTTTATTTGGTGAACTATAGCGTCATACCCCATGTTTAAGGAGAAGATTGTTAGATTACCCTCTCTATGATTTTAATCAGGTTTTGGAATGTTTATGACGTGAGAGCCCACTTATTGGGCTATTATTAGAGTTTAAAATTATTTTTGTTTTATTTTTTTTTTTTGTATTTTTGCCTTTTTCTTGTTTATCTTGTGCAGGTTTAAGTGGTCGTGTTTAACCTGCAGTATTTCGATCTCTTAAACATGTAACTTAACTGTAGCGATTTTTTTATTGCATTTTTGATTTTATGAGCATTTTATATTTTCTTTTTTTCTCCATAAACTCTATGGTTTTGTTTGTCATTCACTTTTTTTTTTAATTTTTTTATGTTTTTAGTTTATTATTTGTTATAGAAATGAGGCTTCTTTGATCTTATTCCATGTATCTTTTAAGTTTGTTTGTTTGCATTTCTTGTTTGTTTTTTTTTTTTACTTCTTTTTGTATTTATTTCTAGTAGTCATGTTCCCGGAGTAGTAAATGCCGTGTCCTTTCATGGTGCATTGTCCTGCATTGGGTCATTTTACCTCGCTGTATTCTAGTATATCTATTTCAAGTTGCTTTGTTTTTTTGATGACATTTTCTGCTTTATCGAATAGGTACTTATTTTGCACATTCTATGTTTCTATTTTTTTTTATATCTAGAGATTCATTTTAATTTACAGGATGACGTCTCGAAAAGCTTTGTTCTCTTCCTCCTTGTATTGACATGGAAAATAATAGTCTAACTAATAATATTTTTACAAATTATAAAATTACTACCATAAAAACCATACTTTTGAGCTTTGTCAAAGAAGGAATTTAATTGTTTTAATTAAAAGTTGACAGGTTAAGAGATGTGCTTTTAACAGAATAGAAAAAGCGGATATTGCTGCAATCTTAGCTTAACATTTGTGGAATGATTTAATACACAAAAAGTTTACACAAACAATATTTTTTAATCACAGAAATGTTATTAAACAGTTGATTTTGGCAAATATATTTGGCAATGTAACGTACCCATAGTGAGAGGAGATGGAAAAAAATTAATTTCTGTAAAATGTGTACTCATATTTATGTAAA
Source organism: Tachinus rufipes (assembly GCA_963932245.1). NCBI lineage: Eukaryota > Metazoa > Arthropoda > Insecta > Coleoptera > Staphylinidae > Tachinus > Tachinus rufipes. The sequence goes on from OZ010743.1 coordinate 94,114,147, forward strand.
CAAGCATTGTATTTAATTTAAGATTTGACTATACATATTATTTTAGCAAATTTTTATTAACTATTATATTTTTAGAGGTTATGTTATGTTTTTATATTAAATATATATTTTTGCCAGTTTCGGCTGTTATGCTATCGTGTAATATATGATATATATATAATATATTATTATATTTTTGTTACCAAATCAATGATTAAACAAATAATATGAAATAAATTAATTAAACCATTGTAAATTGCAGCTATTTTGTAAAAATCATAACGTTACAGGTATTTTTATCTATTTTAATAATAAGCCGTTCAAAACAGTACTACTACAGTTAATTTCTATTTTGTAATTTATAGAAGAACTTTTTTATTATAAATTGCTATACTGTACTAAAGTTTATTTTTATGTTTTGTATTGTTTTGTGATCTCATCTGTCTAAATAAAAAAGTTTGATTTTTCTTATAATACAAAAAAGTTTTGTATTTACATGCTTAGTAAACAAATTGCATACATAAATTAGCATAAACCAATAGAAAGGAACGATGTTCTTAGAACCACCGCTATTATAATTTTGCTGGTATTAAATTATTAAGCTTAAACGGGCATAATTATTAGATTTTGTATCGTGATACCTGTACAATATTAATTAATACTGAAAACTCTCCTTATATGAGAAGATTTATTATCTGAAAAAATTATTATGCAAGATTTAATTTTAAAATTTAACTCTTGGAGTAAGTTTAAAATACTAATGTTGATCTTTGGTCTAAAACGTTAATTCACACGTTACATTCTGTGTTATACATGCAACGGTAGCAGTTTTAACTTGCATTTTAAGAGATGCAAATGTCGCGAGAAAACCGGTGGAAATCGCGCGAGATCACGATCTGGCCGCCCTCGGGGGGTCAGAATGCGTGACCCATGAGCACGATCGACTCTGCATGACTTCGCTTTACATTCGCCACTCGGATCTCTTCCTATTTACACTCGCTGGCCGGCGATGGTTTATTACCTCGTGTCCCCGAAATCGCTGCTCCTCGAATCCACAGGTGAACATAAATTCGCCAAGAGAGAGCGAGAAAAAAAGGAGGAATTCCGATTAGGTAATTGCCCGTAAACAGTTAAACAGTTCATGAGTGCCGCCACTTTACACGATTATTTTAAAGAGCCGTGCATCTTTGAATGCAAAAAAGAGTTAACGCGATTTACCAGTTTGCGTCCGAGGTACACGCGACCGTAAAAATAAAACGCGTACCCTTCAATCTTAGATGCGAATTCTTTTCCTGGACGAGACAACAAAAGTAAAGCAACCGTCACGGGCAATTGCAAGGAGAACAAGTACATCTCATCGGGGAATAAAAAAGACACCTCACTCGCTAGCGCAAGTACGTAAACAAGTATAACTCAGTGAGAGACCGAGACGACAGCGATCAGACAAGATAAAGACCATTATTTATACTGCGCACTTAAATAATTACCGCGATCAAAGACTCTTATAAACGCGACAAAAAGGCCTGTGCACGACATCCTTTACTAAAGTCCGCCAGTGCCATTAAGGCATATAAGTAATCGTTTAATTGTGAAAAAACACAAACATAATAATTTATAAAGCATGAAGTTTCCTAACAAGGTACAACAACATAACTACCATAAATATGTTAAATTAATAAAGAACACAATCCACCATTAACATGTTAATTATAAATTCTTTTATCCATTTGCTATCTAAACCAAAATTCCATGCAGTTACACTTGGATAGGCTAAGCTATAAATTTGCACATCTGTTCGATATGTATCCACTCGACACGACATATTTCTTAGTTCATATGACTTCGAGGACGAACTATCGGCACCATCACTTGTGAAACATCATTCTACTTTTCAATAACATTTAGTTGTTCCAGTTTAATTGTCTCTGCATCACCGTTAACTTAATCTGTATATTCAAATTGTATAAATTATGAAGGTGTAACATTATGTATTTATTTATTTACTACTGAAACTCTAATAATACTGATAAATTTATATTGAACCAAAAAGGTATCAGAAGCGGTGTTATAAAGAATTTCTTTCGAACACCAATCTAAAAGTTAATTTAAATCACCATTCGAAGTAGAAGCAATTTGCAGTTTGATAAGATTCCTACCAACTTCTTGAAATGCAGTAGACATAAATATATTATATATAATCAGCATTATCCATTGAAAAATATATAATCCACATTTCGATTTAATAAGAATGAACTAGCAAGTTTTTACATTACTTATACGTAATAATTCACAAGCGAGAAGTGGATTTATTTGATAGTAAGCAAATTTACACTTTGTAGCCGATGGCGAGAGAGAAGATTTATTAAACAATTTTAGCCACCGCATTTATATTTGTGTTGTGCTTCGAAAGATGAAATATGTTATATTTCCTACGTATAAAATGCAATTGCGACCACATATATATCTTAGTATTTCATGCGGGGTGTGTGTACAGCGCAAAAATAACATCGCGTTGGATTTATTCGGCGGTCACTTTATGGAACCAGATTTGTCTGGCCTGGTCATAAACTGACCAACCCGACAAACTTCGGTATCTATTAAAACAGTATAAAATCGGAGGGCCGGTGCCCGCATTTACTATCTAAAATGTACAAAACGTTGTCAAACTCGGCTACAATTTACATCAAACATGGGAAACAGTCTAGTCTGGGGTCTAGTAATCAAAAGTTGTTGGTAGTTTTAGATACGCTACAATGCTGGAATATTTTCATGATGAAATATTTGCGTTTCATTACATTTTAATCAACGATTTGTCTCCTAAAACTATTCGAGGCGATGAACTAAAATAAACCACATGCCATTAAATTTAACCGACATCGCTCATATGTATTGCTCAATTATTTTTTTAGTTTGATAATTAATATTTATTAATGACTTGATTCAATAAAGAGCTAAATTCATTGCGTTTAAAATTAAAATAGATGCAAAAAGTTGAGTATTGGAAAAATAATTGTTGTCTATTTTTCAGCTTTATAACTATTCATTTTTTTTTGACGTTTATTCGAAAAATATTAATTAATTTAATGCGCCAAATGAAATCATAGTAATATTTAATTATTTATACTTGTTACTTGTTAATTTTGCATATATTTGACACATTTAATTTTATTATTTTAAGTTATTAATATTTAAAATTGGATAATAAAACATAGACCACATTCTATCAGTATCAAACTTTTAATCACTACACAGCTAATAAAATTGTTTCATAATTACATTTAATATGAGTGTGGGTGATCACGATTAATGAGTTTTGTTGTAACATTGTAATTAATTTCTAGGTATATATACAAAGGAAACGGTGTTTTAATTTGTTTTAAAAATAAAATCAGAAACTCAGCAAAGTTGGTGGGTCATTAGAGTTTATCTATTGCACTGAGAGTCTTTAGACTGAATCTTTGCTGTTAATTATCTGTGAATTTGGGCCTTTTTATGTTTTCATTGAAAAAAATATGTATAAATAAATTCATAATAATCTAGCTTTTCCTAACCTATAGGGCTAAGAGCGGATTAGTTAGTTTAGATTGGCGTATCAACCTAAGAAGATTATTAATTCTGATTCTTTGCTTGGCAAAGTGTCGTTTGCGCTGCGATTATCATTGCTATTCATATTTTTAAAACAGCTTTTTTTGAGCAATTGAGTAGGTGAGCACTGAGTACTTCTTCTTTCTTGAATCTTTTCCAGCATGATCAACTGCAATAGTTAGTATTTATGACCTTTTATAACGTGGTCCAGGTATTCAAGTTTTTGTGTTTTGATGGTTATTAAGATTTCTTGTTGTTATTTATTTTTTTGAAGATCTCAACACTAGTATCTTTGTCTACCCATGGTACCTTAATTATTCTCTGATATACCCACATTTTGAAAGATTATAATTTATTAGTATTTTTTTTTGTTCAAGACTTTGTATTATAGAGTAGTATAGAGAAAACATAGCATCTAACTAGTCAAATTTTAGGTGTATATTTATGTCGTGACTATTTTTATTTTTAGAGTTAAGTCATTGTTGTTATTGACATTTGTTCTTAAGTAGTTATATTTGTGCCCACGATTATTGAGCTGCTATGAATGTAAATATTCTTATTACCCTACTGTGTCTTTGAGATAATTATGAATTGCGTTTTCTTTACATTTAATGTCAGACTTTTCTCTTTACTAGCAGTACTACTACTTTGTTTAGAATGTGTTGTAAATCTTCTATAGTTTTTGCTATTAGAACCTTATTATTGACGTATTTAATATTGTTGATAGGATATTCCTCTTCTAAAGTGTTTTTAATCATCTTTTAGTAGATATTAAACAGTAACGGTGACAGCACACATTCTTGCTTCACTTTTTTTTAATTTTATTGGTTGTGTCGCTTTCCTTTTGAACAATTGGTCTTAGCCCAACTCATTCGGTTTTATGTTGGAGGTCTGATTTTCTTTGCCGAACTTTATAATGTGGCCAAGGAAGCGTCTGGCCATTGATGATCATGTTTTTAGGTTTGGATAGGTTAGTTTTTAGGCCAACATTTATTGACGTTTTGTTTAGCTGTAAGATCATAAACTTCAATTTTTCAATATTGTTACTGAATAGCGCAATGTCATCTGCAAATTGCAAGTTACTTAGGCAATGGGAGTTGATGTTGATACCTTTTGTTTTCCATTGGAGCTTTTAAAAGGTGTCTTTTAATGCAAGCGTAAACACCTTGGGTGATATAGTCTTGCCCTGTTGAACTGCTCGGTACGGAAAAATAATATAAAAAAAAGATGAAAAAAGTATAGAAGCATTTGAAATGTGAAACTAATGGGCATTAGGTGCTCAGACTAGAGCCGGACTGAAAAAGTGTTGTGAAGAGCAGAGGAGAAAAAAACGCTAGCAGGTACAATAATTAAAAAAAGAAGAAAGGATGGGTGAATACATGCATTGAGAAAAGATTGTTTATTGAATGACGTGAGTGAAGGGTGAATGCAAATTCAAAAAGAGGAACAAGAAAACAAAAGATGATTGATGTTTTAAGGAAAAGAAAGAGACAGAAGACCGAGAAAACTAGTAGTAGAGGTACGTAAGACTTGCAAAACGCAGAACACCAATGATGATGATAATGATGATGTGATGGATTTGCTGTGGTAAATTCTAAAATATATATGACTTAAAGTTTAATTATTCTGGAAAATATTTTATACAAAATTTCAAAATTAGGTATGTTTTAAAACATTTGTTGGGTAAAAGGTATAGAGATTGGTAAGTAAAGTCATTAAATGACCCCGACTGTTTATCAAACTTAACATTGAAAACTTTTTTGTAAAATGCAAAAGTGTTTTTATATTCCATGTGATTATATTTACTCAACTTTTTTGTTTAGTGTGAAATGGTAAAAATACTATTGTAAAGCAAACAAATCCACAAACAATATGCTATTTAATATGGTTTGAATAAAACAATTTATAATTAACATTGTAAGAGTTATGATTTCATGATTTTCGGAATAGGTAACATTTGTAACTTGGTTTGTTCGATGCTAATCTAGCCAGTAATAAAATATAAAGTTGCACGCCATTGCCGAACCGATTGCCCCGGCGTTAATTTATTTTATTTTTACGATGTCTTCGACACCGATGTAGTCGGCGATAAAATTAAAAAGGGCCGACAGTTCATATATACCGCTACCGGGTTATGCTAATGTGCTTGTTTATACCCCATGATGGATCGCTCTGACGGATGATGATTAATTTGACAGCTAATTCGAAGTGACGCCAGGGAGGTCTCTGGCCACTTTTTACTGATTGCTTATGAATTTTACCGGGTTCCTCATCTCGCTTCTCTTATCTCATGAATATTGTAACAGACCATTCACATTTTTCGCGTCAGGGCACCATCCTCATGATCATTTCCGAAATATAAAATTTGTTTTATTATATTTTCCCTTCTTCCATTGAATATACATGGTTCCATGGTGATAGTTGGGGATTGGATTTTTTATTTGCTCAGGAATCGTATTTTAATATTTCATCAAGCAAATACATATTTCATTTAATGTTTAATATTTAATCCAGGTGTATGTACGTGTATAAGCGCATGGAAATCAAATATTACACAAAAATAACAGGCCTTTGATCTTTTCTCCATGCAGAACCCTTTCGTATATTTCGCACTTTATTAAAACGTGAAAATACGTTAGAAGTGAAAATAACACAAATAAATAATAAACTAAGATAAATTCATTTTAATTTACATTTCCAGCAAATTGCATAAAATATTTTTCAATATTTGTATTTTTTTTTCAATTTTATTATGAGATATTATTTGTTTAGTGAGAAGAATTGTGTATTTAAAGCAAAATCAAACTAAGTATTGAATAGTATGTTAAGTATGAACAACATATGCATGTACTTGGAAATAGAAAATCCAATAAAAAAGTATTGGAAGCTCTTTTCTACACATTTTTATTGAAATATATTTAAATTTGTTTAAACAAAAAATGGGTAGTACGTGGAAAATAGTGTGTTTTAAGTATAGTAGAATGAACTAGTTGTGTATTATTCTTTTTTATCTTTATGTAATATCTTTTATTGCTAATTGACTAAATAAATTAAGTTAATAATGTACAAAAGTTTTACATTATTAAAATATAACATTGGTAATTGTATTCAACTTTGCAAATAATCCGTCTGCGATTCCGCTCCCCCGAAAAACAAATTTTCAAGTATAAAGAAGCACCGGCAATTCTTTTTAATTTAACAGATCATTTCTGGGAAATAAAACTTTATAAATCGCCTGCGATTTATCTTTCACGTAAATATAATTAATAAATATTAATTCAAAAATGTAGGAAGATTAAGTGGCTCCGTCCGGGGCTCAGCATTATGATTTATCTCTATCTAAGCTGCGAGCTAGCGGTATATTGTACATTTTTCCCGCAGATTTGATTGTACTCGAAAACTGTATTTCATGCCACCGAAAATACTTTTATCTTCTACTCTATCCTAAATTGGCATTACAGATAAATAAATAGCTTTAATAAAATCCACGTAATCATTACTTCAAAGCATAGAGCGATACACATTAATTAAATCCCAACGAAATTGTTCAGAAACATTATTTAATCGTAATAAATACAACTATAAATCTTTCTATAATATCAAAGTTTAATTACAACATTACAGAACGTTTTTATTCTACACGAACATATCTAATAAGAATTTCTCAATATAAATGAAATATAATGATGATGGATCAAGTTTTACAATGAAGGAATGTTGGAAAAATTGTTTTGTATAATATTTACGTTTTGCATAAATATTGTAATGAACAAATAATTAAAGTAAAGCAAAGAAATACAAAACATAAAAACATAAGTAAAGTATTTAAAAAAATGTTAAAACTATATGGGCATTGCTTAATTAAGTACTGAACACATGCTTATGGTATTTAACTGATTTTCTGTCACTTTTTGCATGTGTTTCATTACGTATATATCATTCAATTTTTTAACAATAATAAACGAACACAGTAAGGACTAAAAAATATTGTTGTTGCATCAACTGTTAGAAGTACTGTATGAAGGACGATTAATAACGACAGATGTGAGATACTTAACATTTTGAACATTTGCTTATAAGTAGATGTAGATGATTCTCCTCTGTGAATCAAAGCGAACGGTAACGGTATAACTAATGAAAAACAAAAGTTTAAAATCATTTACTCAAACCTAATTCAACTCTAAAACGGCCAAACAAATACATTGTGTACCTGTTTAGACATTTCAATTTGGTTGCCATTTGTGATGCTGAAGTTTATCAATGATATTTGGTTTGCAGCACTTATTAGTATAATATATTGCCGGGCATTATCTCATCTCGAGGTTTTTGTTGTATGCATATTTTATTCTAAAAATGTAGATACTTAAATAGGCTTATTAACAATCAGTAGATATTTTATTATGTGAAATTTGTACACTGACTTTTTATGCAATGTAGTTTTGTACAGAATTTACCCATCAAATTGGTAATTTAGATATATATTTTTTGTTTTTTCAGCCATAAGATTATCAAACTTAATACTATAATAACTAAAAATTGTTTTCTTTTTCCTCCCTTTCTTTAAGGCGGTTTGCTTGGCACTTTTTGCAATGCAGACCTGCTGATCCTTTTATACACTTCTGACGTCTTACTCTTTTAGCAGCACTGTATTTTTATTGAATTCCAGAATTCTTTGCTAAGAGATTACCACTAGCACTTTTTTGGTTATATTATATTTGCCAAAAGAGGCTGTGCGGTGCAGATTATAAATTTTACATCCACTTAGCAGTTCTGTGAGTTTTTGCAACTTTATTCGATTCATTTGTGTTACCAAAGTTTTGGTATTATATGATTGTCTAGTTAAGTATAGTTTTGAGTCATTTTTTTACAGTTTTCTACAAGTTGCTTTTATTTTGCATGGATTTTTTTCCGGATTTGTAATGACTCTTTGCTTGTTTTTTGGCGAGCTTATTTGCTATAAGATGCTTTTAATCACTGGTTTTTTAGTGTCTATACGAGGCAATCTTGCAAATTGTGGCTAATGTTTTCAGACTGTTTATGCAAGTTATCACCAGTTTGTATTGTAGCACTGGCGACTGCAATGCCACTTGACTATTGGATGTGATGGATATTGGTTTGTTAGGGTATAGTGTTGTCTCGATTATGTTTTTGGCTCACCACTTTATGGCAGCCATCTCCGCTTGGAAACCAAAGGAATGTTTAGTCAGGGGTAGCAAAGTCTGCTTCTCCTTGTCTTTGTAGATTTTAGCTGCGACTGCGGTTTTTTAATGCAATGACCTTTTATGAAGTCCGACGATATCATTTGAGTTTTTTCAAAACATGTTTGTTATACAAGGTTTGTGGTCGGGATCAAATGATGTACAATGTGTTTATTTATATGTAGTTCTATAGCTGCTGTGGACGTTGTTTTCATTGTCCTTGTTTTCAGCAGACATAGAAGTAATGATAAATCTTACAACATACCATATCTAGTCTTTGAATATCATTTAATAATAATAATAATAATAATAATAATAATAATAATAATAATAATAATAATAATAATAATAATAATAATAATAATAATAATAATATATTTATTCCCACAGAAGCAACTTCCAATTACAGGAATATACAATTTGACATATAAAATATAAAATATAAAATAAAATGAATAATAAAATAACATAAATGTAAATGTTGTTTATACAAATTTAACAAAAGTTAACAATTAAGAAGAAAAAAAATAATAGAGATAACTAATTAAATCAATAATAATTAATTAAGTAGATGTAATTACTATAGATATAACAAAACGCATAAAACATAAAAGACATACAAGATTACTGCATAATAATATCATTATAAAGCTTATTAGCATTACTACATATGTGGGTCAAATGTGCTTTATAGTAAATATTTGTTCTTGCGGTTTTATTTATAAATGTATAAGAATATCTCGACGATGGACGTGGGACATATAAATTTACTTTTGCAAGTAAATTTGGACAATCGTAAACATTATTTAATAATTTATGCATAAATTGTGCACTGCAAGCTTCCCTTCTTGTAGATAGCGATAAGATATCGTGACGCTGTAACATACTTTGATAATCCGCATTCTGCTCTGGATATACGTTATCTATTTTAAACGTCAAATATTTTAAAAAAACATCTTTGCACACGCTCAATAGTAAAGGATTGATTCATATATGTTGGGTACCATATTAAGGAGGCATATTCTAATTTAGTTCGTACCAGGGAGTAATATAACAATTTCACTAGAGAAACATCAGTAAAAAAATTAGATGTACGCATGATAAAACCAAGCATCTTCATAGCAGATGTGGCAGTGCGACTAACATGAACATCAAAACGAAGATTATTATCAAACCAAACAACCAAGATCTTGAACTTCGGTTTTACGTTCCAATGCGATACCATTAATAAGGTATTCCGAGTGTAATGGATATTGCCGGCGACAGAATGAGACTGTATGACATTTGTTTACATTTAAATGAAGGCTATTGGCACAACACCAGTTTACAAGTTTTTCAAGATTTTGATTAAGGACAGCTACATCATCATTGTTTTTAATATTCAGAAACAGTTTTATATCATCCGCATAAGCCAGTACGGGACAAGTAAAAGAGGATATTAAATCATCAATATATATCACAAAGAGTAAGGGACCTAGATTAGAACCTTGTGGTACACCAGAAGTAGACAAATACTTGCATGATTTAAAACCATTATAATAAACATAGTTGAACCTATTATCTAAGTATGTAAAAATAAGTTTTATAAGATTATCTGTAAGTCCGTAAGATTCAAGTTTACTAAGTAAAACACAATGATTAATGGTGTCAAACGCACTACTAAAATCTGTATAGATTACATCAGTTTGACCAAGTAAATCTAGTGACTCGGACAGATGTTGCGTTATGACAGCCAAGTTAGTGACTGTAGAACGACTCGACAGAAAATCGTGTTGATGAGGAGAAACATATTTATTGACATGGTTGTAAATTTTACTATGCAATATATGCTCAAATACTTTACTGAAATTAGGTAATAAAGCAATCGGCCTGTAGTTGTTTATTACTGTAGCGTCACTTTTTTTGTACTGGGCTAATTACAGCTGTCTTCCAAGCATCTGGAAATGTACTGGTTTGAATAGATAAGTTAATTATGCATAGAAGTGAATGAACAAAAGTTTGTTTACAGTCACGTACTAAAAAAGATGGGATACAATCATTCCCCGCCGTATGAGAGTTTATAAGCTTATTTATGCCTGCAAGTACATCTGACTCAGTAATAGATTGCACGTGCAGCAATTCGCAATTTGAAATTAATTTTGTATAAGTAGTACTAGGATGAGTTGTGTCATATGTTTTTGAAAATAAAGTTGCAAAAGCGTTAATTATGTCTTGTGGAGACTCAAAGGTTTCATCACCACAGTATAATTTTCCTGGAATTCTAGTAGTTCCCTTTTTCATGCGAATAAAATTCCAAATCCCTTTGGGATTAATTTTTAACTTTTGTTCAATGTCATACATGTAATTTTTATATGCAGCACTTATCTGACATTTAGTTAAAGCACGCAACCTCTCAAATTCAACACGATAAAATGTTGTCTTAGAAGATTTCCATTTCCGGTGATAGTAAAGCTTTTGTTTGATATTAAGTTTTATGTCTTGAGTAAACCATGGTGGATAATGATTAGTGGTACGACGTATATTACAAGGTACGTTAGTATCAAAATAAGAATAAATAACCTTGTAAAATGCTTCGACAGCGGCATTAACATCTGTATATGTTTCTAAGAAAATCCATTCAGTTTCAAGCAGGTTTTGATATAACGTTAAAAAGTTAGCTCTACGAAAATTGTATGATTTGTTGTTATTTGTTGGAAACAATAGCGGCTTACTGCATGTACGAATTTCTGCTAACATTGACAAAGCTGGGTGATAATCATCATCAGGCACAAAAGGGTTAGTTTCCCTATACGTGTTCACATAATTAAATTCAAAGTTGCATAATATTAAATCAAGCAAATTTCCATCCGAGTTAGTAACATTATTTAATTGTTGCAATTGAAGTGTGTTAATAAAATTTATCAGACAAGATGTTTTACGACAACGTGATATGGTTGACACATTACGGAAGCAAGGTGTGTTAAAATCTCCAACAATCAAAACAGGTTTGTTTAAAATAATAATTGCAAGAGCTTCAAAGAAAGACTCACGTGTGTCTACGGGGGTATCTGGGGGTATGTAAACAGCTACAGAATAAAATAGAAATGAATTAAAATTACATTCCGAAACAACACAGTCAATTAAGGGCACTAACAAATTTAAATGTGTAGTATTTAATATTTTACATAATATATTTTTAGAAAAAGCTAAAAGCACTCCCCCTCCAGTAGAACGACGGATAGTGGAAAACGCTCTATCTATGCGAAGTACAGAATAAGATTGATCAAAAAGCTCAGAATTATAAATAGAGTTATTTAACGACGTCTCTGTAAGAAATATTATATCAAATTCAGAATTAGTACAATTTGTGTAAAACATATGCGTTTTAGAACGAAGTCCTCGAGTATTTTGATAATAAATATGTAGAAAGTTGTTTCTGTAGCATTCTAGTTTTCCAAATTTTCAGTTACAATAGTCGGAATTCCAGAAATGTGGCGAATTCTCAATTCTAGTTGTCCAGCCGACGTACGACGTAAAAGATCTTGTTTTACTTCACGATAATACTGGGTTTGCATAGGCGTATTATTACGAGAAATGTTGATGTTTTTATATTTTTCCATATTCTTTAGCTTTTTAACGTTTTTAAACAGATTATTCATATTAGTATCACTAGAAAGACTCAGCTTTAAGGGACGTGAAGTATTGATGCGGGTAGGATCATGTTTTCCCAATCTGATCGGTTTTAGCTCGCCATGTTCAACCTCAAGAACTTTTAAAATATCCCGTAATAATACAGAATCGTTTTTTATTTGCTCATTTGGTTTAGATTCTAACAAGCCAAAAATAACAATATTATGTTTGCGTCTATTACCTTCCATAATTTCTTGGATTTGTTTTTCAGTAACTGCTGATGTAGGTTGATAAGTTTCAGCAACTCTGGAGTGAAGTTGATTTAATTCAGCACACGAAGTTTAATATTTTCAGTTTCTACGGCAACAATACGTGAGTTTATAATTTTAAGTTGGTCGGTAACAGGATTTAGAACATTTAATTTAAATTTCTCAAAATTTTGGCAAAATAATTTATTCAGTAATTGTTCAAACTTAGGTATAGCAGAAGAATCAGTATTATCGGCAGAATCATCATGCGGTAGACAAGTTTCACACATCCAAGTATCAGTGCTATTATCACTGCTTGCTTCATCTATGTAGTAATTGGCTCTAATCACATCTAAGTCTGCACATGATATGTGAAACCATTTTGCACAACCTTTAACACATTTAATTGATTTGGATCAAGAACTAATATTTTTTAAACAAATCCCGAAAGATGAGACCATTTTTCACAATAAATATAAAAACACGCAATAATATTATAAATAAACAAATAAAATAAAATATGATAAATTAGGATAGGTATAAGCAAAAACTCTTCACATCACCCGGTCTGTTGTGATGACTTAAGACAGAAAGAAAGACCACGGAAAGGTAAAAAGTTATTGATAACAAGAAATTAGTAATAAGCAAGTTAAATATAATAATACAATATATTATCAAATTAAAATGTATGATTAAATAATTAACCATATATTAAAAAAGCTGATTCAATATTTATTTTTATAAAAATAATAACAATAATTTTGATATGACATGTAAGTAGTGTAAATATTCTAATATTTATATTATTTATTTCTTTCTTTTAAAACATTCTATTGTTTTTATATTGTTTAATTTTTTTGCTCAAAATGAAAATAAATAAAATGTGAGTGGAATTTACCAGATTTAAAAATATGTCCATATAAGGAAATACTTTAAATATCACTACTTACGATAAAGTATTATCGTTGATAATTATAGCACTTAAAGCACAGTATTAACAACAACACATTTGACAAATATGATTAATTTCCGCAATAAATTAACTACTTAAAACAGCAACTATAGAGGAGCACATGCGTACGCGTTCACGTCTTAAAATATATATAATATAATTTTGATTATAAAGAGCACCTGAATGGCTTTTGTAGTTATATTATACAGATAATCGTCTAAGTTTAGCCAGGTGTCAACCGTGAGTTTTAGATATTTTAACTTTTTGTCATTAGGAGGAGGTTTGTCTTGTAAATGATACAATTGCCGTTTTAAAATACACCTTTTTATGGGCATTCAACGGTTATTTTAGTTTCTTCAATCTTTCTATATAATGTTATGATTAAAGTTCGGTTCTTGAGCATAGAATTTATCTATTGTCTCAATTGCCTTTGCAATGGATTTAATGTCTAGAAAGACACCTAAAGCTATTTTGTTGCAACGTATGGTGTTTTAGCACCTGCTGACTAGCTGGTTTATAGTTAGTTTACAGGATTTTTTTGTTTGGCAGGCATATTGGTGCAGTGGCTGAGTTTTTAGTGAACCGTTTCGTATATACCTGTCGACTAAATTTTTGGATTTATGTGTAGAAGTGCTAAACTTTCTGTAACATGATGGCATAGATCCTATTGGTTCTTACCAACGTGAATATTTTGAGTGTGGTGATTCCCATTTTAGGTTGCATTGGTTGATTATTGCAATTTACTTATTTTGTCTCATTTGTTTGCTTTTTTATTCGGCAGTTTTAAGTCATCTGAATTTGGAGCTTTTATAAATGCAAAGCCCAATAAGTGAGTCTGCCGCAGTTTTTATAGTGACTTTAACTGACTCTGTATAATAAAAAAAAATGATCAGCGTGGATCCAATGTTTTCAGTGCGGTTTTTTGTTTAAGCTCTTTGGAGGCGAGAGCATTTGGGAATGTGTTGACCGTCTTTACAGTAACTCTTTCATGATTTTTTTCTTGTTTTCTTTATAACATTGTTATATGCCATAGTTCTATAAGTGGCTTAGTCAGCGTTTTTTTTTTTGCCTTTTTGAAAAAGCAAAACACTAGAAAGCTATTTTAGTGTTTTGCTTTTGCTTTGTTAAGCTCCCACTTTTACAAAATGATTTTGTTAGAGGTGTGTTTGACAGTACTTGGGCAGCTTCTTTTAAAACGGTTTTAAAGGAGTTAACAAACAAAAATACTTGTGTGACGTTTTTGCTGCCTTTAAACCCTAATTTGGCAAACTAGTATTTTGTTTATATTCCAGTTAGTTTTCTTTGGGTTTTTGTATTTTAGTATTTTTTCTGATTTGATATGAACCGTATTACACAACATGGGCTCGTCCGACACGTATCACTTTTTTATTACTTTACTTGCTTTATGGTTTGATCATGTCTACATCACATATTACAAAATTTACTTTTATGTATAGTATTGAGATTTAGGTTTATGTTTTTGCTCTCTCAGGCTTTGTGGTGAGCATTGGCATTGCAGCTAAAAATTGGCGGTGCATTATCTCCGTTGTTCGTTAGCTGCAATATCTTTGCAGGTGATGGAAGTTCTTGCTGATTGTAGGGAAGGTACCCGGATCCGAGAATGATCTCCTTTTTAGTTTGTTTCCTACTTTTACCACCTTGGCTGTTACTAGGTTTTTGAAACAATGGCATTAGATTAAGTTTATGTTTTGTTATGATGCTTGCACTGCGCTTCATAAAGATTTGGCTGCTAGCAGCTATATGCCCGGAGTGCTTAACCATTTTATCTTTTTCTTGTAAATCCAAGATTCTTGGATAAAGGCGATATCAATGTTGTGTTCGACAATATACGCACCTCAGGCTGCAAAAGCTGCTCTACAATAATATATAAATTAATTTGCATGATGAATTTAACATAGAACTTACTATTACAATTTTTTGACGACTGGTAATTGATTCGGTCATTGGACTCCATTACGGTTATTCTTGCTTCCGATTTGTCAACATCCTTTTTAAGAGGGGACGGAGTTCAGAGAGTTTTTGTGGAGAATTGCTTGATTGCGTTTGTGCAGCTGCAGTACATTAAGTTTAGTTTAGAAAGTATCAACACATCGTGTTTTTTTCAATCAATACATACGATTTTTGCAAGAAAAGTTCTCAAATCAGTTCTCAGTTCTGAGAAATTATAGGGTTTATATGATTTATATGGCCTAATGTTGGCAAGACACGTACATTGTTGGCCAGCAAGTCGTCTAATATTGCTGGGTTGTTGCGTAAACTAAAAATTTAATACAATGTTACAGAAAAACGTCTAAGGGTGTTAGTTTGCACGAAGGAGGAGGATAGTAAATTCGGTTATTTTTTAAACAATTGATTTACCAAACTTTTTTTTTGAGTAACTGAATTGTTTGATTGAAAGTGTGGCTACTCAGTGAAGATGTTGTTTTCTTTTTTGTGCAGCAAGATGACCTTTGCGTTTTTTTAATTGGCGGGTATTTTTTGTTGTCGACGCATTTACTCAGTAGTAGGTAGACTGAGCTCAAACTAGTTTTATCATCTCGGCTGTTATTTTTTCTTTTGTTTTTTATTTCTTCTTTTTTCTTTTTTTCTTGTTGATAATTTTGCATAATTGTCTACCATTTTGACTTTTTTTTTAATTTTCATCAGCTTAATTATTTTTTTATTGAACTTTTTTGGTTTTTTGTGGTCTTGTTTTCATACATACTTTTTGTTGACAGTTTGTATACTTTTTTGTGTTTCTTTAGTTTAGTACGTTGATACCCAAAGTGTTGTCTTATACTTATTTTTATTTTCTTTTTGTATTTTTCTTGATTTTATTTCAGGTAGTCTAATGTGTCTTTCTAGTTAGTTTTGTATTTATTTTTACGCTTCCGCGCTCAGTATTCTATTATGTGGAAATTATTCAGTACCACCGATACATTTGTAATTATGTTTTTGTTATTCAATTACATAATCGATTTTGTTTTTTACCGAGCCATTTTGGCTTAGTAATGTTTATTTTCATTGCATTGGTATTTTGAAACAGGTGTTTACAAAATAACTGTTGGTTTTGTAAGTAGTTGATTTTCCATTGATCCGAGTTTGCCGATGTTATGCATATTTTTGTTTTGTTTATTTATTTCCAGATTTGAGTTGAAATCTCCTGAGATTATTTAATATTGTGCTTTTTTGGATTTTCATGTACGGGTGATGTTTTTATAGAAAAGTTTTGCTTTTTTTTTCTGGTGTAACTGGTAGGGGCCTAAACTTAGATAATTTGTAGTTTGTACTTTTTATTTAGTTGTAAGACGATGTATATCACTCTTTCAGATGTGGATTTTGCACATTAGGAGTTTGATGTTTTTTTTATCACCTTCTATTTTGTTGCAAGTATTTACTTTACTGTTGTATTTGTATAGCGCGTGCTTTATGGATGGTGTACTTTCTTCTGGTAAGTGTGTTTTGCATAGACCTATAATAGGTCTGTTCCAACATACGATTTGGACGGTTTGCAAACCGTTCAAACTATGCACACAAACAAATTACTGTGTATAAAAGATTGCCTAAGGATGACAAATATTTATTTGTGTGCACAGTTTGAACGGTTTGCAAACCGTCCAAATTGTATGTTGGAACAGACCTATAATGTCATTTAATTTTTGACTCTGTTTTCTCGAGTTGTTCAAATTTTCTTTGGATTTTATGGTTGTATGTTGTTAGGAATAAAATGTTCTTTTTTGGTGTTCTGATGATTCCATGAGGCTAACTGCTTCTGGTGAACCAGTGGGAGATTGTGAGTATTTGTTTCTACTCTCTTGGGGTAAATAGCTGTAGAGTTTTAACGCTTGCCATGTAGAATTATATTCTTTCAATTTCAGGTATTACAGTTATACCGCTGTGAGGTCAGAGCCATGTTTGTTTTCTATCAGTATGTACCGAGTGGACAATGTCACCGCTGGTGCAGGTAAGGTTTTACATTTTAACCTTGTTTTGCCTTCTCCTTGCAAACTCCTTGAGTAATTTAAAAACGGAATTCCTGAGACAGGCTTCCGAAATTTTATTAAAGCAAGAACTTTTTTTTTACCAAGTAGAAAACAGCATTGCGAATATCGGCGACATTGCCAAATTTATCCGGATTATTGCAAATACGCTATTTTTTTGCATATTGCAACACAAACTCGGCTTGTTTGTCGGCAGAGATTGGTAGTTACGTCTCAAGTGACGTAAATAGAAAATAATGAAGCTTGATTAAAATTATTGAACAACTGTTTAATATACAAAATTGTTTAAATATAACATTACTCCAACAGAATAACCTACTTGACTAATCTGTACTGTACTTGATACAAGGTGTATCTAATGTAAATCGAAGTACTACATAATTTATTGTAAACCATTTTTATTAATCTACATATGTGCTGTGGTTTATATTTGGAAGATATAGCTTGTGTGTTGCCAAACTATGTATATTTCCAACGTTACATATATTAATAATTATTTATTTATTAAATTGTCTAGATTCACATTCATTACCTATTCAACCTAAATTATTTATAGCGATCATAACTTTTATGCTAATTTTATTTATACAACATTCTTAACAAAACTATTTAATATCGATTCATATAATTACATAATTGTTTAATTTAAAAAATGTTTATTCGTGCACATTAAATACAACTGCCAATTAAATTTTACAAACGTGAATTGAATTTTATCGTGGTGTTTTGATTGTTAATAGATTGCGCAAGTATGCAAGGTATGCGCTAGTTATAAAGAAGCCGTATAATAATAAAAAAAACTTTCATCCTTAGACTAGTTTTCAGTTTCAGTGCGCATATTTACCGCCATCATAGGAAACAAATCTCAGTAAAGACGACATAAAAACGCAGAATAGTCATAATAATAAAGTAGCAAGTTATGTTAGTTTTATAGGCTACTAAGTAAACTTCTTGCAGTCATGGCATAGCTGAAACGACCTGATTTGCGAGGTTATTTTGCTTCTTTCAATTAGGTGGCCCGTTTTTCTTCTTATAACTACTTCATAAGTTTTTTTGTCGTTGTGTGTACGTACAATAGGAATGTTTTCTCGTTTTATCATTATTACTTTTTTTGTGTGCGCACAGTGAAAACGAGGGGGAGACAAGATTGAGAACGCGGGGACTATTTTTTAATTCGACAACGTTCTTAAAATGTTGATATGCCATTTACATAAATATTGGCTATAGATTGGATTTATGGATTTAAAGCTTACTTATGTATTCAAAGTGGGAATTTTTGCAATTTGTATGCGAGAAAGTTCATTTAACTTTAGAGGTACTTTAATTACATTTTTATGACATGCCACACAATATACAAAATTATTTATATTTTCTTTCACCATATTATTAGAATAATTTACCCTACTATATTGAAATTGGGTCAGGATGTATCACGTGAAATTATTCTAATTTTAATAATAATATTCATTAAAGAAAGTTACTGTTGTTCATAACATGAAATTTTTTGTGCCTACTGTAAACTCGAGAAGTATTTATTTGGCAAATGAATATAATTTAAGAACGAACAAATAAATAATAAATAACCACAGTATTAAAGTTTAGGTCAACAAAGAACAATACTTTCTAGTTGGACCTATGAGTTTCATTTTATTTTAAAAGCACTATTAATTAGACAAAATTGATATAATTTATAAATAAATTTATATTTTATATGTTTATATTGCTTTTGTATAATATTTGTTAATAACATATAAGATACGTAACATATAAACAAATCTAAAACAACCGTGACATTATGAGAGTTTACTATAATCTATAACGATCGCTTATAATGCCCTGGTTTTAATAGACTTATATTAATTGATATTAAAATTAATATACGTTGTTGAAAATATTAATCTAGAATAATCTCTGAAAGTTTAAACAAAAAATCTTTATATAGAACAAAGTTATAGCGGGTTCACTGTATAAAAAAAAATTATAATTTTTGACCAAAATCCCAAACATTTACAAATATATCTATAATTCCTTAAAAAAATAAATCATAATCCTTATAAATTAACACAATTAAAAATGTTTGCTTCTTTGTCCATTTTTCTCTCTTTCGTCTCCTTTGTATATCTCATTTTTTTTTTCATTTGTTTTTCTCTTATTTTGTTACACTTTTTTAACATATGTTTTATAGTCTCTTTGCACATTTTACACTTTTTTCAATCCTCTTTGTTCCAAAGTTTGGTCTCTTGCTACTCATTGTTACCTCTGAATTTTGCAATCATCTTTTTATTATCTTTACTATATCTATCGCTTTTTAGGTACATTAGCAGTTCACTTTTTAAAATACATTCATAATTTTTGTTGTACCTAGACTTCTTCATTTGTAATTCTCTATCTTTTTTTATAGTTTTGTGCTATGTCTTTTTTTCTCATCAACTAGCATAACCATTTCTATTATAATATTTTTGCCTGATCTCCTCTAGCTTTCTTTTGTTTGCTCTCATTTTCTCTTTCATACAATTGTGTTTCTGTCTCATTTTTTCTTTGTACCTCATTATTATACAGAATGTAAAATATTTAAGGGGGTCGTAGTACGAACCACAACAAACAAAAAAGTCTTAATAAACATGGGTTGTCATAGCAACAGTTTTGGAGATATGGAACATTATTTTTTTTTTTTTCCTCCATTTTTTATTTTGCAAAAACGTGCATTTTCTTATCATAGTTGGATGATGTTTTGTAAAATAAACATTGAGTATTTGACAGTTGTTGTTAGTGCGCAAGTTTTTATTGCTATTGTTGATTATTCTAATGCAGAACTAGCCGACATGCATTTTATGTGTGGTCGTGCTAATGGAATTGCCACCAAAGCGCGACGTCTTTATGTAGAAGCTTATTTAAATTGCCAGATTATTTCACATTGTATGTTTGGAAGAATTCACCAGAGATTGAGAGATACCATTTTAATTTGAAAACAGTGTTATTTTTCTGGTAGCCCAAGGACGGTATCTACTCTTAAAGCAGAACAAGAAATTATAGCACAAATAGAGCATAATCTAGGGACGAGTGTGCGAAGAATATCAGCCGAGGTAGGAATTGGTGCTACTCTTGTTTGGTGAACCTTCCACGAGCAGCTGCTCTATCCATATCATGTACAACGAGTACAGTCCTTAAATTTAACTAATCATCAGGCACGTTTGGTTTTTTGTTGCTGGTTTCTACGCAAGGATGCTGAAAACCCGCAGTTTCTTGCTAAAATTCTTTTTATGGATGAAGCTGGGTTTACACAAAACGGAGTTGTTAATTTTTATAATGCACATCGTTGTTGGGTCCACAATAGTGTTGTTATTGAATGTAGACACTAGACACCTTTTTCATTAAACATTTGAATTAGTATTGTAGGCGACTGGCTTCTAGGTCCTGTTTTACTAAACTAATTAACAGGCGCTGCTTACCTCAACTTTCTTTCAACATTCCTTTGGCTTACAGGCAACAAGTGTAGTTCCAGCACGATAGTGCTCTAGCTCATTTTTTGATTGCCGTTAGAGAGCATTTAGACCAAACTTTTCCACATAGGTGGGTAGTAAGAGGCGGAAAGCGGACCAGTTTTATGGCGAGCAAGATTGCCTGATTTAAACTATCTAATTATTAGTGTATGTTACACTTGTAAATAACCTCAAGGAACTGCAGTTAAAAATTAATGAATAGTTTCAAGAAATCCGAGTCAATAAGAGGCTTTTAGAAAGAGTACGAATGTCCTTCAGACACAGATGTTGTGCCTGTTTGGAAATGGAAAGAAAGCACTTTGAACATCTACTATAACTCTGTTCTTTGTAAAATTATATAAAAATAAATAATGTTCCATATCTCTGTTGCTATAACAACCCATGTTTATTAAGACTTTTTTGTTTGTTGTGGTTTGTATTACCACTTTTTTAAATATTTTACATTTTTTTTACATCTTGTATACCTTCAGCACAATGTATGTTGGAGTTTTTCTATTTAAACCCAGCACTCATCTTCAATGTTTTGCTTCTAATTTTTTTTGTTCCTTTTATTCCTATATTTCCGACCCATACATCATACTCTTAACTAACTAAACTATTAAACATAAACTCTTTTATTTTTATACAATTATATTTGCTTTCACTTAATCCCCAATTTGTCCTACTATTTTTTTTGCATTTTGGGCCGTCTCTTTAATGTACTCGCTGTTGTTTGTACAAAATACACATCTTCAATCTTTAAAGATTTGATTTCCGCAATACATTGCCTATTTCATTTCCAGTTTGCAGGAAATTGCATGTTTTTTAAGTCTGAAAAAAGTTTCATGGTTTGTTCTTGGAGAATATAGTGAAGTGTTTTGGAATTGCCAAATAATTAACCAGCGGTTTCCTAGAAAGAATTGATCAGCAGTAATAACACGAAGACCACAAACTTTAATGCGGGTGATAAGGGTTATTTAAGTCTGTTCTGTAACGAACTGAAGTGCGATTTGTTTTAAGGCAAATAACAATTTTAAAATCTTTATTAAGTTGCAAAGAAAAGTAAAAATATTTTACGTATACTTGGTTTCTAAATTGAACCATTGTTTGATCTTGCGATTGATGTGCAATGGGGATTATTTCAAAGTGGTATTTTGGTAGTGGTGATTATGTTGAATAGAAGAACAACGATAGGTTAGTAGCAAATTTAATAAAATGTTAAACGGATGTATTTTTATAGGCGGCGAACTTTAAATTGGCAACACATTTATCTATGTCAGCTGATTAGACAGTTTTTGGTTGTTTTGAGGTTAGTTTTGTTTGGCAATTTATCATGAATTAACTCACGCCGGAGCAACATTTGCAAATTATTCAAATTTATTTTGAAAAACATAGTTGAGTTTCAGAAAATCATCGGTTATTACGTGCATATGTACAACGACGTACAGTGTGCACACAAGAAGCAAATGATAGTGTGCACGGCTCCGTACATTTGGTATATGGGCTGAGGAAAACATTGCTATTGATCTACAATTTTATTTGAAAATTTTGTTTAGTGATAGAGCACACTTTTGGTTAAATTGCTATGTCAACAAACAAATTTGTCGCATTTGGAGCGGTAATAATCCGCAAGCCATTGTCGAAACACCATTACATCCACAAAACATTACTGTTTTGTGCGCTTTATGGGCCGATGGAATTACTGGTTCATATGTCTAAAAATGGTGATGGACATGATTGCCAATTTTTTGTGCCTCAATTGCACATCATTAATGGTGCAGACATGTGGTATCAGCAGGACGGCGCCACATGCCACACAGGCGCGCGATACTATTAATTTACATAAGGAAACATTTTACAAACAAATTAATTTTACAAAATGGACATGTTAAATGGCCACTTCGTTTGTGCAATTTGACCCCATTAGATTTTTTTTGGGGATATGTATAGTCCCATGTCTACACCTATAAACCAGAAACAATTGAGCACTTGGAAGCCAACATTCTACGCCTTATTGCCGAAATTCAGCCTGAATTACTGCAAACAGTGTGTGAAAATTGGAGTTCTACATTACGCCATGTACGCAGCGGTCACATGCCCGAAACCATATTTTTAAACATTAATGCTCTAAATTTTTCTGTGAAATAAAATCAATTTCAGTTTTTTGTTAAATTTGGAAGATGTGTGTTGTAGGTTGAACATGCGGGCTTTACGTCAAAGGTTGAAAATTAGATCAACTAATAGTTCATCTATACAAATGAAATTTTATTCTGTTAGTCTTTACAGAAAAGGTTACTTTTATAATTTTTTGATATTATCAAAATTTGAGAACTTTGTCTATTTAAGCTTTAATATGACAATTGTTTTAAAAACTTTGAGGAGTTTCTTCAAGTTGAAGATTGGTTTGATGTGTGTGTCAACATAGAAGACCCAAATGAAAGCTTTGACATTTTTTTAAATACTTTTTTATATCATTTTAATATGTCTTCTCCGTCTATTAAAGTAAATATGAACAAAACAAATAAGAAACAAAACTGGATAATGACAGACATTTTAAACTGCAAACAAAATATTAACTTTGTAAGAGAATTATCTGAACACTTTCTAGAATTCCAAAATAAATTCAAACAAATGAACAAAGAATATATAGTTATGATAAATGCATCAAAAAAGCTCACAATAAATCTCTTATACTAAGTTCTCATAACCAATCAAAAACGATGTGGGATATCATAAATTCAGTCAAAAAAAGTAATGGTAATAAAGCAAATCAATATTCAGACGGCTATAAAAACAGTTTAACAGAAACTGCAAATAAATTTAATAATTTTTTTGCAAATTATGCAAGTAATTTAGAGAACGCCAAATCAGAAATTGATTTGAATTATTTAAATAATTGCGTTACAGCTTGTGAAAAAACAAGGTATTTGTATCCAATAGTGGATCAAGATATTGTAAAAGTATGTCAAAAAATTACTCACAAAAGATCATGTGGTATAGATGACGTACCTCAATTTATTGTAAAGAAATGTATACATCTTATTACTGGGCCACTAGTGTTCATAGGCAATCTGTTCTTAACTGGTATTTTTTCAAATCATTTAAAGCAAGCAATTGTCTGTCCATTATTTAAGAAAGATAATCATAATGAACTCGCAAATTATAGACCAGTAAGTCTATTATCAAGTTTCTCAAAAAATTTTGAACTTTTTATTAAGAATAGACTTGTTAGCTTTATGGATTCGTTTGTTTCTATATCAGTAAAACAACACGGTTTTGTAAAAGGCAAAAACATAGATACAGTTTTGTGTAGTTTGTTTGGAGATATACTTGAAGCTGTAGACCAGCGTCAACCTGCCTTGGGTATTTTTATTGACCTATCCAAGGCATTTGATAGTGTGGACCATAATATTTTACTAACTAAGCTGCATAGATGCGGTGTTTGTAGAAATGTCTATAATCTTTTTAAGTCATATCTAAACAATAGAAAGCAGGTAGTAAAGTTGGAAAACACACTATCAGATGCAGTGTCCTTAAAACGCGGTGTGC
The DNA here is from genome assembly GCA_963932245.1 of Tachinus rufipes. Classification (NCBI taxonomy): domain Eukaryota; kingdom Metazoa; phylum Arthropoda; class Insecta; order Coleoptera; family Staphylinidae; genus Tachinus; species Tachinus rufipes. The sequence goes on from OZ010743.1 coordinate 94,138,747, forward strand.
CACAAGGATCAATACTAGGACCATTGTTATACACCATTTACGCCAATGATTTAAGTAATATTTTTCGGGATGATATATATATATATATATATATATATATATATATATATATAAGTTTGTCACATATGCAGATGATACAACACTTTTAGTAAACGGTAGCAATTTTAAGGATATTGACGATAGAGCTTGCTTGACTTTCTCAATTATAAGTGAATGGATTTATAAAAATAAACTTACAATGAACGATAACAAAACGACGTGTGTATTATTTACAACAGGTCGAACCAAGAGTTTTCCGATGAAATAAATCTAAATGGTGCTAGTATTGATCTAGTAGCAAGCACAAAAGTTTTGGGAATCACATTAGATGCGCCACTTACATTTTTGCAACATATTGACTTAGTGTGCTGTAAACTTTCAAAAATATGTTATGCATTAAGAACTTTGAGTAAGATATCAACTAAGAACGCTGTTAAAACTTTGTACTATGCCAATTTTGAAAGCATTATGAGATTTGGTATTATTCACTGGGGTCAAAACAGAGACTGGAAACGAGTATTTGTTCTTCAAAAAGATGCAGTAAGAACAATAGCTGGTCTCAAATGGCGAGACTCTCTTCTTAAAACATTTGCGAATAAATTAGCTTTCATTTTGACCAAAATATTTGCCTTATCATACAAAAATGAAACATTCCCAAATTGTTGAAAAATTGCAAATGTTTAACCTATTTCTAAAAAAGGAGGCAAGTCTGATTTTTTAAATTATAGACCAATTGTTGTCCAATCTGTCAATTTTTTTTTGAAAAATATATTAATTTTTACATTGTCAAGTTTTTAGAACACATTAACTTCATCTCAAATACTTAATTTGGGTTTTGATCAAAACGTTTGACAACAGATCTTATGACTTATGTTAGTTACAAATGGAGTTCTATTTTAGACAAAGAAGGAGAAAATCTTGCATTAGCTCTAAACATTTTTTTAAAGCAATTGTTAGGGTATGGCATCTTAATCTTGTCAGCAAGGTCTTGATAAAAAACTGTTTTATCATTATTTTTCTTGACAATAGAAAAACTATAGTTAGAATTGATGATTTTAACTCTGACCCCAAAATCTTAAACTTTGGTGTTTCTCAATGTTCTGCTCTTTTGCCAACTTTATTTTTGATTTGCATTAATGAACTTTTAAATAACTATCTAAATCTTCTTTAATTTGTTTTTTAGGTGTTACAATCTTACATAATCTTCTCTGGAACGACCATGTTGTCGATTTCTTAATACATGTAAAAAGTTTTTTACTTCTGTTCAACTTTTGCATATATTCGTCTTTGTATTGAATATTGTTCCCAAGTATGGGGAGGAGCAATGCAAACGACACTATCTATTCTAAACATTATTCAGAAACGAGCTATTTGGATTATTGCCGATTCAAAATTGACTAATGACTTACATACACACAGGCGAAATGTTGCAGATCTTTGCATTTTCTATAGATATTTTAAAGGACATTGTTCAAGTTCTAACAAATATTTATTGACAGTTCAGAGATGTAAGACTGAAACTTTTAAGAGAGATTTCTTTAAGCGTACTATTGACAAATGGAATAAACTTCCAAATTCAGTACTTCTCAAGAGTTATAAGTCACAAATATTCAAAGTCAATGTTCACAGACTGCTTAAATCTAGTCTTCAATGTGAATTTTAAAGGTTTTGGAAATGACTATACTCGTCAATTCATGTAAATCCCAATTTTACTTCAGTTTTTTTAAATTAAGGTTGTTACACTAAATATTAAAATAATGTTATTGTAATAGTATAATATGCTGTTAGTAGTAAATCTGTCATTTTTGTTAAGCTTATTTGATTGCCGGCGATACAATAGCTGTCAATAATAACCTATTGATAATAGATTTTGACAAATTTGTTTGATTGTTACAAATAGTATTGCCATAAAAAAACCTATTAGTTCTACTTGCTGTATCTAGTAGCATAATATGAACATTAATGTAGCCTTGAAAAAAAAAATTACCAGCATCTTAAATTTACTTTTCTTCCCCGGACATTTTGTATATTAATATAAAATATTTATATTTTTAATGTGTTATTAGTGCATGCTGTGCATTTGAGATATGAACGGTATGATCAAAAAGAGTTAAATGTTAAGGTTTGATTAGTTGAATACTTTTTGTTTAATCCAATACACAGTATTTAAGTTAATATTTGATTGTTTTCTTATTTAAATTTAGAAATGTTATTTATTGCTTATGTGATAAAAATATTCAATATACGAATTTAATGCAAATTTATATATTTTGCTTTATTTTTGTGTGACAAACTAGTCTTTGTGTTTGCTTATCTATATTTAGAGAATACAAATTAAAGCAATAAATTCTGATGATAATTGAATTTGCAGACAGATAAGACATAAAAAAAGCAAATTTCCATTTTAAATGTGAAAAATTTAAACATTTCCGTATCGAAATTCATAATAAAAATAACTTGCAATCATATATAGGAAACTCGCTTGCTTTCATTAGATAATATATGAAAAAGTCACCCCCGTATCAGAACCATTAATATCACAGCGCAAATCAATCGCTCTTTTTTGTATTCTTCCTTTCTTAAAATAAAACGAACGCCCCCATTCGGTGTTATCAGTGGAATTAATGTTGTATAACTTTATTTGATTACTCTCTATGTTTAACAATCCCCCTATAAATTGCCTTTCGTGACTTCGATGGCAATGCTGCGTTTTTACTAATTTTTCTTCACTTTAGTGATAGATGTGCCTTTCCGATAATGTATAGCATCAAATGGAAAAATATTCAGCGTTTCCTGCAGTAAATGTTCGTGTCTAATGGAATTGGATTTTATATAATGATAAACAACCATGTTTATTCTAATAAAAAATGCACTTATATTAGTTCACGTAAATCAAATTATATATCATCTCCAAATAATAATAAAAAAATACACTAAAATATTAGAAGTACTGCTATTACTGTGGTAGATAAGTATCCACTAGAAATTCAGATTAGACGTTAGTAAATAAATGTGTACTCTACATATACTTATAGGAAAATAATTAAATTGAATATAGGACCAGAGTATATTTATTGGAATATTATAAATGTATCAATCATTCGTGGTTTATTACATCAGTGCGTTATGAAAGTGTATTTATTTCATTCTCAAAGTGATATATTTAGTATGCAAACAATATGGTATTGGCGTGACTAAATTATATAAATCATTAAGCGTTGTCATCTGTTATCATCGAGTCGTCGCGATTTGCTTTATGGCGAAATAAACCATTTTGCAACAAATTACTTTCATTAATTTAATAATAAAATTAATTATGTCTGCTTCCGTGCAACTTTATATCAATTCCGATTTTCTACTTGAATATGGATTTATTTACAGTTACAAATTGAGCTGATAGCAATGTGATGGAATAAACACATAATTAATATATTCCTGATTGTACTAATGGGGTACTTAAATTTATTCAAGAGTAATTTTCAGAATTAGGGAACAAAGCGATAGCATTCAATCAGATTTCTCCTTTTAGTTTTTTTTATCTTTGTACATTAGTTAGTGCACGTAAATATTGTTGTTTCTGTATTTATAAAAAGGCAACAGCTGAATAAGTTTTTTCATTAAATCAATAATTGGATTATAATTACCTAAAAAAGATCAATGAATTTGCAGGATTTTATCCATTTTGAATTAAATAAATAAATAATAAATTGTAATTGATAGTGTTTTAATAAGTACAAATTAAAACAGTATGAGTAAGAAATTAAATTAAAATAAACTAACAATATTTTTTAAATAAAATTACGATAAAAAGTTGGAGATGCCGGGGATCGAACCCGGGGCCTTTCACATGCAAAGCGAACGCTCTACCACTGAGCTACATCCCCAATATAAACAATGAATTGTTGCACTGCTACAAATGTTTATTATATGTTATCTGTTAAAATATGAGTTAACAATTTTATTTACTTTGAAATAAGGAATGTGTTGATAAGGCGATACGATGTTGTTTGTAGCGTTTGTAATACAATACTTGTTACACAAGTTTTCTAAGCCATTATCTTCATTATATAATAGAAATCATATTATATCAATTAAGTAGACGTTAATTCAATAGCACACATGTTATTAGGCTGTTATATAACTTCTTGCCGTATTGCGTACATTTATCTTTGATGCGTAATAATTACTATTTAATTTATTTTGAAACGTGCTCTTAATTTAATTATACGCCATATTTAATTGTTTCCATAAAACCATATACTATTTATTTTTAATTCATTTGTTAATAATATCTTTGATACGGATTATATAAACAAGTGTATAACAACAGGACATTATAAGCTTTTGTTTTATTAGATATTAGTGTCATTATATAATAAAATTACTATAAAAACATAATGAAATTTTGAGCAAGTGTATTTACTCACAATTTTATAATGTTTTTAATATTAATTTGTGAAGACATTTTTTAAATTTATTTTCAATCATTTAACATTAGCAACACCGTCATATGACATGACGTTCTGTTTATATGAAGTCATACTCTCTATTAATTTGAAGTAGACCATATTAATTAAATTAAAATTACTTTTTTTCGTAATATATAATTTTGTACAAAGAGTGATATATCATTATAATAATTTTCTTTTGTATAAATAATTATTTTATTTATCAATAATATTTACATAAGCAAGACTTTAACAACTGGGGCGTTATTAACGCACTGGTTTGGGAATTACTAAAAAGAGTTATACACAAACTTGATAAGAGTGCACATTTGGAACAAGCAATATGCATAGATATTTGGGCAGAATGAGAATGATTGCCCATGAAGCCAGTTAGGAAACGTTAAGATGTTTTAGCTCCATACAGAGCTATAGTCAAAACGCAGGAGAAATCTATTAACAAAAATTACACAATCAAGCCATAGCAGGAGCAGAAGAGCTATGGAAGAAGGATTACATTTTGACTTAATATATGCAGCATGGCCAAAAACAGCCCACTATGAATTACGGTTTACGCAGCTATATATTTAACGCAAAACGGAACCAAAGTGCTTAAATCATGGTGTAGGAAAGGGGTACGTGTGGGTATAGTTCAAAAGTTGTTAAACAACATAAACAATTGTTGATTGGTGTGAATTTCTTAAATTGGTCAAATGGGTTTCGTAATGTAATTTTGCAATTTTAAACAACGGAGATTGAAAGATACTCTGGGTTATCATACATTGATGTGATTATGTGTTCAGCAAACTTTTAAAAACATAAACAAATGGAAAGTGAGCGAAGAGGAAAACCTTAGTTTACACAAAACATTATCATGGAATTATCAACTGATGCCAAATCTAAAAACAAACTTTGCACCAGGTAGGAAAGGCCACCATTTTATATGAATGCAGATGAAGTACATTATGCAAAATTTGGTGAAATGCCAAGAGCAAAGGCTTGTTTTTGAGCAGATCGTTTCGGAGATTTCTGTACTGCTGCTCGAACTTGGTTGGCGTTTCCCGGTGTTGTCTTTTCTCTGCGGTCTTCTTCTTATTGATGACACATTCCTTGTTGTTCTAAATGCGCTTACCCAACTTAAAATTCATTGCTGTCTTAGTACACGACTACGAAGGGGAATTGCAAACTGTGCACGGAGCGCACGCTGCACCGCAATAATTGAGTGAGCGTTTGAAAAACAGGCTTCAACGCAAAATGAGTGTTCTTCTACCGACTACTGCATTGTTTTCACTTAAGGCCGCCCTTTATTTTTTCCGTGGGCCTACACAGCATTCTTCTCAATAGTTTTGCGCTCCACCCTAAACATAGAGGATAGAACAAGGGAGAAAAAAACTTATAATAACGTTCTTAAAAAAAAATCTGAAAAAATTAGACAACTTACTTCAGCATAGCAAGGACAAAGCCAACTTAAGAACTAACTACATGCAAACAAGTATAAAGCTAACAAATGCAACAGAAAAGACGAAATAATTATAGAGCGTAAAAACGAACTAACAGAAATATAAAGAGCGCCGTATGGTTCTTAAAAGAACAATATTAGAATTTAAAAAGAAAAGTAGAACGAACTATGTTAAGAAGTGGATAACGATTTACAAAGAACATATTAAAATGCAATGCGCTCACCGGTTTGCTTGTTAAACAAAAATCAACTAAAGGTTGCGATATTTTTTTTTTAAATAGCCATAAACAACTTGGCTACTGATACTAAGCAAACTGGAGGAAATACCCGATATTACTACCAAAAAGATAAAATAAGCATAAAAAACAGGTAAAGCTATAGGTTGACGGGTTTCCACTGGAGGTAATTAAGACAGCAAACTGGGAAATTTGAAAAATCTGGAGGAATGAAGAAAATAAATCTTACAGTATCTCTTGGTCTGTAAACTATACGAGCAAGTAATAAATAAGAAACTGTTAGCGGAACTAGAGGAAAAAAAGAGTTTTACCAGTACGAAGTATGGTTTTAGAAAAGGACGCTCTACAGTTGATGCGGTCAGAAAGGTACAGAGAATTGTGCAGGAAAACAGATACAACAAGAAATACTGTAGATTTGCGTTTAACTCTATTAGATAGTTTGACATAATAAAATAACTATGAGGGGAAAAGGTATTGCTGTATCTAATCAAGGGCACAAGTAGCTATCTTGATAACAAAAAAATAATAGTAGAAGAAAATGAGTACAAACGAGAAATAAACTGTGAAGTACCACAAAGTTTTGTTAAAGTGTTCTGAGATAACTATATCACAGGAGGTTTGCTTAATAGGGTATGCAGATGAGCTGACAATTATAGTAACAAGTAACAGCAAAAAAACTAGTAGCTTACTCTAAATTGGCAGTGGAAAAGCTATTAAAGTGGATGACAAAACGATATCTTGCAACATACAAAGTTGGAGCTAGCGGATAGGAAAAAGCTGAAGACTATTGGCTTCTAATCTGGTGATTTGATAATAGAGAGCTTACGTAGTCTAAGGTATATAAGCATCACTTTTGAGCACAATATAAATATGGGTTTTCATATTAGGAAACCATTTAAAAAAGCGACAGTTGCGACGTTAGTTTACCTTGTGCTTAACATTGGTAGACCGAAGGAAATAACAAGAAGATCACTGTATTGCGTAGAAAAACGCAAATAAAAGAATTACTTCTACCAGGGTTACAGATAATTGACGGAACATTACCGATACATCAGTTAGCTACAGATAAGACATACACAACAAACATCGGAACACACACGATACTACACTGCAACAGATAAAACAATTAAAGAAAATTGTCGGTTAAAAACTTAGTATAGAATATGGAATCGCATTATCACAGTAGTTTTTCAGGAATTAGTAAGTTTATTTTAGTAAATGCAAGATATAGCATATATACGTATTATGAGAATAGTGAAGCTCTAGAGCTTTTGGAGAATTTTATTATGTAAAAAGTATTACTCGTTTATTAGACTGTAAAAAAAAATCTAGAAGCAACTGTTTTTAGAGGACAATCTAAATAAAATATACAATAGATCAAATAGCTGCCATAACTGTTAATAGTCTACGAACAGATATTATTGCTACCTGCTACCTGAATGATCTTGCACTAGCGATATACGCTTATAGCGAACACGGCACTATAAAAAGAAGATTTTTTGATTTATATCAGAGGAAAAATTTGTTTGGAATTATTAAAATATAATTGAAAGCCTGGCAGCAAAAAGAAAGCTTCATTTTTATATTTTTTAAGGACGGTCAAAGTATGTTTAATAAATTTTGATTACTGTTTTACACTCATATATAGCTTGTATTGAACTGTTCCAGACAATAACAAAAAAATATTAGGAGAGATAAACATACATACATTTTTGACTAAACTAGAGCCGCTTCTTTTTTTTTGCTGCAAGGCTGAAGGCCAAAAAAACAATAATTTTTTTTTTAGTGCACTAATTATTTTATCCACAATTTTGTTCTTGACATTCCGTGTACAAACGAGGCAATAGTGGCTCAAACTCCACAAAAATTTCAAAATAGTTAAACTAATATTTTTGCAGTGAAATGTTAAAGTTTTCTAAGATTAGACAGACAACATCTAATTAAATTAATATAAATTATAAATATTTTGAAAATTGCAAACATTTTGTAGATAAAAAAAAACTAATTAACTTCTAAAAAATATCATTTAGCTCCATTAGATATGCTAGTGTATATAGTCTACCAATCTAGAAAAGTATTGTAATGCAATTTTTCTATTGTTGTTATTATTATCCTTCTAAATTAACCTTTTTTTATTTGATTTTATGCAACCATGGATTTATTAAAAACTTTTTCAATTATCATCAACAGCATGTGATATTAAAAAACATTGTATATGTCAGTATTTTGTTTGTTTGTGATTTAATGCGTATATTACAACATATTTGTATTGCTTTGAAGGATCCATTTGACCATCGCTGCAGAGCATTAATTTTCTCTTTAATCATTACACATTTCTCATTAAATGTATTTGTGAGGCATCCAATATGTTTTGTAATATTAAAGCATATTTGAAGGGAGAGGTCAAAATAATTAAATTAGAAGTGTCTGTGCTATATGAAATTCTCTTCTAAGTAGAACAAATGAGTATGATATAGAAGCTTGAACACGAGTGGTCGACATGAAATCTGGAATGCAGTTGGTTTGGTTGTGATGCACATACAGACCTCAAACTTAATTACGCGAACAATAGGTAGTAAGTGCGCGTCCTCCGTTCGAAGCCGCCGATGCCACCGACCATCCGCTCCATAAAACGCAGAGATGCAGCTCATAAAATATGAACCTCTCCGAATTGCCCGCGGCAAAAACTGTAATTGCAAATTGGCCCTGGCTTGAAAAGCTCGGTAGCGGATCGTAAAGCTCGCTCGTAATGCCACAGATTACACGGCTCCGATGGGTTTATTATTGCCGCGACGCTGCGCACTACTTCCACTTCTTAATTCTTCACACTAATGCCTTTAATTGCCCCCGTGTCGTGTCGCTCTGTTTAATGTCGCGAGGTTCCCTTATCACCGAATTTGATTAACGACTCGCACCCGTAGCCCCATTAATGCCGGATTTGTCCCGCTTCTGATGATACCACCATAAACTAGATTCATTAAGAACATCCAGAAAGTAGTATCTCTCCTGCTTATACGCCTTCTGCAATATGTCACGATTTGCTCCATCTACTAAACCTCTTCGCATTTACGTTATTACCCTACTCGGTACAATTTTATAACGGGTTTTGCATAAGAATTATTTGCACTCTACATTGAATAAATATCAACAAAAAAAGATACTTTTCCGACAACATAAAAATCATCGTTTCATCTTTTAAAGTAAACTTGATACAATCTTATTCTCAAGATTGATATACTGGATCCCAAAACACACATTTTTATTTGTTTAAAAAGTCTAATATTTAATTTGTTTTTTTAAGTTTATCTTTGCATTTTTATAAAAAAAAATTGGTAAATGGCAAATGGGGAGACACTTTTATTTATTTATTCACTGTGTTTTTATTTGGAAGTAAATGTATTGCAATGAAACCTACCTTAAGTTGCGGTCACCTGAATGTTGAAATTAACAAATTCCTAGATTTTATATGTATTAGAAAAACAAATATAGAAATTTTTTTAACTTTATAATTATAAAACAAGATTTTTATATATATATTTTATCAGTATTACGCCTTTGGATTTAAATAAATGTTCAATAAATAATAAATGTTTATTACGTTTTGAAGGCTGCTATGATCTAACCATGTTATGATCATAATTAGTAAAACTGATATGATAAAATTATATAAAATGTTATGATACTAGCAAAAATTAAAAACTAGAATATAATTGTACATTATCTAAATACAAACTTGATAGTCTAAGGGCCGTGATATCCACCTCTTAATAAAGTACCTAATAAACTATTAGCTACATAACCTAACTTTTAATTTAATTAAATGTCATTTATTTTCTTAACACTTCTGAGCAGCTAGTACATTATATGCTCAATGTTTTTATTTGTTATAAATGTATATGTTAAGCATATATTTAATTAGATGTCCATAGGTTTTAATAAAATGAATTAAATGAAAAGTTAGGTTATTCTGCTAATAGTTTCTCTTATATTATAGTTTATAGTAATTTCTATTAGTTTTACTTAAGAACATAGAATACATAAATAGATGATTAATTTGATGGCATGTTGTTTACAAAACAACAAATAAAATATCTGAGTAGGTGAAAGGTGGCATACAGGACGAATTAAAAAAAAAAATTGTTAAAAGTATTTTATTTGAGAAATACTTTCACACGGGCAAGCGTTTCGAGGTCAATCTGACCTATTCATTTGTGTTTTCAACAAGGACGATTACAACGCTCTGTTTGTCTAAGGTCTGAAGGTCATCAATTGGAGTAGATCTTATGCCAGTTTATTGTTTGACACTGTCACGTATTGACTGTGTTTGTTTCGAAAGTCAGCAGTGTTTTTCTACATTCAGGTTTTTTAAATAACAGTTTTGTATTTAAATAAAACACAGAACAGTTGAGATATTGGATAGAAATTTATTCCAGGTGTAGTTCACATGTTACATTTAAGTATGAAATTTGATCTTGTTCATATGACCACCGCACGCAGAGCACGATAGTAGTGATCGAATCTTTGGAGCCATTTTTTTACTATTTTTCCAAACATAACGGCCAGAACGTTCAATATTGTTCCTAAGTTCTTCTAACGTTGTTGGCTTGTGGCATAAACCAACGACTTAACGTGATCTTGATGAAACCACATACCTCTGATGTCAAGTCCATTTTATTCTTGCTAAAAATAGTTTTGCAACATAGCAAATTCTATAGACCGTAACATGGCAATCATACGGTTCAATCACACCTACGGCATGAAGTCTACACTACACGGTTACTTTTTGTGGATGCAATAGAGTTTCTTGAAGCACATATGGGTTTGTTGCTGTCCAACAACGCATATTTTGTTTATTGGCATTGCTGAAGATAATTTTTCCGATCAAATTCAGAATTTTCTTCAAACTTTTGCAAAGCCCAATCGGAAAAGTTTTGGTTCTTTAAATTATTAAGAAGCTTAAGTTCTTGAGTTAATTTGATCTTGTAAGAGTGTAGGCAACAATGTGGACTAAGAGATTCCAAATTCAAGTAAACGGCGTGGAATTTACTGATTTGACTTATTTTGAACTGAAGCTCTTACGGCTGCGATATTTTTAGTACTTTGGCCGGTTCGTTGTCTTACTAGCACAGTAACATTCAATAATAAATATGTTGACTTGAATTTATTCACTATAGCACGCACAGCAGTCTGGTGGGACAAAAATTGAAGTAAGAGCTCATAACGTTGCGGCCACAGACTCACCAGCTTTGCTGCTTATAAATTGTGTTGGTTAGAATAATTGCCAAAATAAAAGTTAAGTTGGTTGGCGGTGTTTTTCAACAACTTGGCAGACTTACGCGCTGTTTATGCGTTGGCACTACTTGCTAAATCACGTCATAACTACTACAAATTGTCTTACTATATCAAAGTCACTTAAGGCAAAGTACTCACAGAAGTGGCAGTAACGATATCAAGTAAAACAAGCAAAGCATCAATGTGATATCAATATTTTGGGTACGCATAGCGATGTGAGTTTTCTCGGTTTTTGTATTGTGTTACGCTTCTTCTAATGCCAAGCTGCTTTCACTTCTGTAAGTACTTTGCTAACATATAAATACAATCAATTAAAATGGAGCATTGGATTAAATTTACCAGCGACATGGACTACAACTTGTATGGCGCTCAAATAAAAATATAAGAAATGCTGAGGAACAAGAAAAACAAATAAACGAGTTTGTGTAACTAAACAAGTGCCAATAGAAACATGGCAACAGTATTTTAAGAAACTTTACGAAATGAAGAAACATTCAACATAAATGAGTATGAAACAGACACAAACGTTACAATCAACAAAGTATTGGTGGAAGCAAATATCAAAAAATTAAAAATCAGAAACTGACCTGGATATACAGTTTCCCAACAAACGTTTAAAGCATGAAAGTCCAGAACAAAAAATTATTTAACAAAATCTTTAACAAAACAAAAACACCAGATGAATGCCTATATTTAAGAAAAGACAGATATCTTGCCTAGAGATGTAGATATAAAATTAAAATAATAAATACTGAGGAAATACAGGGTTTCAAAAGAAGACAATCAATAATTGACGCAGCTTGCGTATTTTTGCTTCATCAATCTGACCAAAGCATTTGGAAAGGTCCGGTTGTGAGACATTCTAAACATATGAACAGAAAATAGGACACTGGTTAACATAATAAAGATAATCTATAAGCTTAAACACCAACAATTTAACAAAAATGGACGCAGGAGAATTAACTGAAAATATTCCAACTCTAATTGTAAAGTTTATGTCATGATGACATGTTTCAAAATTATCTGTGTTTATTTAAATCTAAATTAATAAAGTATAATATTAGCGGTAGTCGTATCAGGATGTAATTGGTGACCCTTGGGAAAGGCCACTAGTTAAATACTGCATTAAGTCCTAAGACATGGCGAGTATTGCCGCCATAAAATAAGCATATCCTCGGGCGATGGGTAGCAGCAGGCGTCTGTACTGGGTTAAGGCGGAGAGGAAAATCCTTGGTACGGCTTAAGACTAGACAATCACAAGCGGCAAAGAAATAATTGTCCAACCGGTAGTGATACTACTATTGAGGAAGGCAACGGGAAACCACCTCAATTATTTTTTACAAGAAATTCATCAAACACAACCAAATGCAACGACCCTCAGTCCCCGGCAGATCTTAAACGGTCAGAGGGTGCTAAGAATCTCCGGAAGAGCCGTGATGAAAATAGCAACATGGAACGCCAGAAGCATGTATGCGGCGGGAAAGATAGAAAATACCATCAGAGAAATGAAATGAAAGAATATTGAAATGCTTGGAATAAGCGAAATGAGGTGGATTGGCTCCGGAGAGTGTACCATAGATGGCTATCATGCCTACTATGCCGGCAACGACAACCCAAGTCATTATAATGGAGTCACTATAATAATAACTAAGGAAGTATCTAGAGCAGTTAAAACTTTTATACCAATATCTGATCAAGTAATTATACTACAATTACAGGCCCAACCAGTGAATATAAACATAATTCAAGTATATGCACCCACAAGTACCAGTACAGATCAGGAAATTGAGGAATTCTATGTACAAGTCACGAATGCATTAAAACTTACTAAGAACTGCGAGTTAACAATGGTACTAGGCGACTTTAACGCCAAGGTTGGTAAAGGAGTTTGTGGTGATATTGTTGGTAACTACGGGCTAGGAAAACGAAACGACCGTGGTAATAGATTTATTGAATTCTGTGAAGAGCATGACCGTGTCATAACAAATACGTTTTTAAATTACCACCAAGAAGACTCTATACGTGGAAATCTAATGCCGATAACTCAAACAGATTGGTACGTAATCAAATTGATTATGTATTAATTAAGAAACGGTTTAGAAACTGCATAACATCTGCAAAAACTTACCCCGGAAGCGACAAAGGTTCTGATCATAACCCAGTAGTAGTTTCTGCACGGCTTAGACTTAAGAAATGTAACGTCCGAGGTCCGCAGAAGAAAATAGATATCTCACGATTATCAGACATAAATATCAAAGCAAATACAAGAACAGAACTAAATACAAGACTTCAAACCATCAACATTACAGAAGATGCAGTGGAATTGGCGTGGAACAACATCAAAGATGTAATCCTGAGTACGGGCAAGAAATATCTTAAACCAAACCCACAAATCAAAAAACAAAACATGGATGACTTTCGAAATACTGCAACTAATGGATAATAGACGAGCGGCAAATCATGACTGTGAAGCTTATAAAGTATTGCAACGGAATATCCGTAAAAAGATCAGAGAAGCAAAGGTGCAATGTGTAAGGAGTGCAAAGAGATAGACAGCTTGGATAGTAAATACGACACACTCGGCATGCACAAGAAAGCAAGAGAAGCTGTCGGCCTCAGCAAACCCAGGAAATATGCAATGCTGCTCGACAATCTAGACCTAGAAAAGAAGCTAGCGAAATGGCAGCACTATATCCAAGAACTTTTTCAAGATCAAAGAGTGGATCATTTGGCAGAATACAATGTGACAGAAGGACCCGCAATAACAAGAACCGAAGTAATACATGCAATAAAAATGTCCAAAGAAGGTAAAACGTCAGGGCTAGATAATATATCATCAGAAATGTTAAAACTCATTGAAGAAGGTCGAGCTTTAAACGTACTTGTGGACTTCTTTAATACCATTTATGCAACCGGAAACATTCCTAAGGAGTGGTTAACCTCCGTTTTTGTAACACTGCCAAAGAAAGCAGCTGCTAAAAACTGTGGTGACTATAGAACCATCAGCCTTATGAGCCACGTCTTGAAGATTTTCTTAAAGATCATCCAAGCAAGAATATATCGTAAATGTGAAGCTTGCCTAAGTGATACTCAATTTGAGTTTTGCAATGGGATGGGAACACGTGAAGCTTTGTTCAGTATCTAAGTACTAATTCAGCGTTGCCAAGACGTGTCTGTAGACGTGTACGCGTGCTTTATATTTATAGACTATCAAAAAGCGTTTGACCGTTTAAAACATAGCAAGCTCATAGGTTTAGATGGCAGAGACATTTGTATCATTGAAAAACTTTAGTGGCACCAATCCGCATCCGTGAGAGTAGATAACAACAATACAAATGAAGTAGAAATCCAAAGAGGGGTTAGACAAGGGTGCGTGTTATCACCACTTTTATCAACATATACTCCGAACGAATATTTGCCGAAGCCTTGAATGGAAAATCTGAAGGTATCTTACTAAACGGGGAGGTGGTGAATAACTTGCGGTACGCAGATAATACGTTCCTGCTGGCGAATACGGAGAAAGATCTTCAAGAATCGCTGAATTGTGTCGTGGCTAATAGTGAACAAGCAAGACTAGAACTAAACATAAACAAGACCAAGGTTATTGTAGTCAGTAAGGAGCGACAAACATAAAAGTAGGAAATCAGCAAATTGAACAAGTTGCCCAATTCAAATATCTAGGGTGCTCCTTGAATCAGCAATGGAACCAATCAAAAGAAATTAAATCTAGAATAGAACAAGTTTGCACGGCTTTCAATAAGATAAAGCAAGTTATGTGCCACAGGGATCTTAATCTCAATCTGCGAGTTTGGTTGCTACGTTGTTATGTTTTTTCCATATTAATGTATGGCGCAGAGACCTGGATGGTCATACAGAAAGATGCTACGTATAGTGTGGACAGATAGAATATCTAATGCCCAAGTTTTTGCACGCCTCAATAAGGACACAGAAATTCTATATCTTTTGAAAAAACGCAAGCATGAGTATCTTGGCCATATCATGCGAGGCTCGAAGTATAGATTACTGTAAAATATAATGCAGGAAAAGATAGCTGGTAGGCAAGTGCCAGATCGCAAAAAGACGTCCTGGTTGAAAAACCTACGACAGTGGTTTGGGGTCAGCACTACAACTCTTTTTCGTAGAGCTGTCAACAAGACCTAAATAATGTTGATGATCGCCAACGTTCATGGAGGACAAGGCACGTAAAGAAGAAGAAGAATTCCAACTGTAATAATTAGGCATTTCCTATGTTACTTCTTGATGGACAAGGTAATAAACAAAGTTAACATTTTACAATCTTAGAATGGGCCACAAAAAAATTGGAATGGCGTGCTACGCAGACAACGCAGCGATTATCGCCGAATCAGAAAACAATCTACAAAGACTGCTTTTTCATTTCTTTCAAGTAATTTATCAACTTAATATAAATATTTCTATTAGCAAATGTATGGCAATTGCAAAATATTCGATCAGATGCAGGCTTGTGATAGAAGACAGCCCATAGAAAAGGTGATGCAATTTAGATATCTGGATATATCAAACACTCACGACCCAACTAAAAATCTAAGATGTCAAATTAACAAAGCATCTGCACTATAAAGATTCCTACTAGACATAGGCATGGACAAACTTGTATATGCTAAGAAACACATACATCAGAAATGCGATGTACAGGACATAGTAAGATTCCCCATCAGGCAGCGCAAGAGACACTGGTTCATTCATGTAAGGCGGATGAACTTGAACAGACTTTCGAGAATTGTCCTAGAAGGCAACTCACATGGTACAAGATTACATTAAAGCTGTCAATATACTTTTAAAGAAAACCTGCGGAAGCAGCTTTAATCTTAACAGATACTATATTTAAACTGTTTCAGGAGCCAACTTTAAACTGTATCAAAATGTTTGAACTACAGATTTGTTTGTTTTTTTTGTTTTTAGACTGGAACATTACAACGTTCTTAGTGCTATATTACTGTGTTAGTAATGTTTTTTTTACATGACACCAATGTAACTACGCTTTTTTTGAGCAATGTTTATAAAATTATTTATAGAATATACAAAAATCTATAACATCACGCTTTCCTGTTGAAATTATATCTAATTTTTTTTTTAAACGCAGTTGTATATTTAATTGTATTTTAAAATTAGAAATTGTTAGTCAGTAACATAAAAATGTAGGTCAGTTATTGCTTGCAATAAAGTTATAGATTTCAGATTTTTTTTAATTGTTTTCTATTGCTTAATAATTTATTACTTTTGTGACTCTTAATGCAAGTATGCCTAATGCTCTTTAATAATGTGTAGACTTTGGCAGTCAAATTTAATATAAAAATAACTTATTCTGATGTTTTTTTTTTTTTTGATAAAAATATCAAAACTTTTTTTGGACTGTTCACGATTATAAAAAAAAACTATTAATTTGTAGCAGACAACTGACGAGTAACAAATTGAAGTGTTCTGTATTCTAAAGGTAACACACATTGGCACGACCACAATTACGGCTACGACTGCGGACAACCTATTGCACACACAACAATACTGAAACACTTACGTTGGCAGATAGTACACGTAGACAAACTATGAATTATTATATTTCTTGAGAACGTAGTATAATTGTGTTATTTTTTTACATATAATTGATTGGACATCAACTGGACAAATGTTGAGGAGTTTAACCACTTAGCCACATAGATGGACAAATGTGCCTTGAAACATCAACCTAATGACGAACCAAACGGTTTTGCAACTATTTTTGGTGAAAGGTTTAAAAATGTTCTCTCACAGAGTGCATACAGTGTTTGCTATTGCCAATTCCGTGTAACTTTTAGACAAGATTTCTTAAACTTTGACCGCAATGAACTTTATTTTCTATTGAAAATCATTGGAGAGACAAAGCGCATTATTGACCTATGCGGATACGTGAGTAAGCAAATTTTTTTATTTTGGCACTTGCAGTGACCCGGATAAGACTGATTTAACAGTTTTAGATTTTGTTTTTGCGGGTTTATAAAGTAACGGGTCTATACGAATTATTTGTTTTAAAAGAAAACATTAAACAAGAAATTGATAATTTATTGAGAGAAGTTTTGACAAAAGTCATAAAAAATGAAGTGAAACTAGCTTGAATGTGCATCAAAAACTGTAAGTACGTATACGATTTGAGTGGCGGTCACATGAATGACATTTGCCTACATTTAATGATTTTTATTTGTGTACATCGGTTTTGGCTACAACCATCACTCAGATTACGCCTATGTTTAAAAATTTTTATTCAGCACTAAACGATTGAAATGATAAAAATATTGTGAAACTAAATTTATGTACACCAGTACATGATTTTTAATTTTTATGTTAAGTTGCTGTTTGGTGAAAACTGGATTCCAGTCTAAGTTTTGTTTTTTTTTTTAATAAATTTGCAATTAGTATACTTGAGTTTTATGGCACCAACATACGTAGATCTTGAGAAATCGTTTTTTTTTTTACAAAAACGCAACACTATAAGTGAAAATAAACAACAACTTGATGGCAAACAACATCAAAATTAGGCCTACGCCAAGGAGATATTATATCTCCAACACAGTTTACTACGGCGCTTGAAAACGTTTAATATACTAGACTGTGAGAATTAAGGTATAAACATTGACGGCATTTTTCTAAATTATGTGCGATTTGTGGACGACATTGTTCTCATAAGCAGCAATGCCTAGGAAATAAAGGACATGCTCAAACAATTAAACAAAGTTAAACCAAGTGGGCTTAACGTAAAAACTATCCAAGGCAAAAATAATGTGTAACTTGGCTGAGAGCATAACTATAAATAACATTACCGTAAAAATCTTAAAGAAATATACATACCTCGGGCACGTCATAAAAAACTAAAAATGAGACCATACAGCTGAGATAAGACCAAAATCAAATCTATCATGGATGACCTTTAACCTACTAAGCCACATCTTCAGAATCAATAAAACTAACAAGGAAAAGCGCTGTCCATTTAAGAATAATGCAAAGAACAATTGAATGATTCATGATAGGAGTTAGTTAAGAGATAAAATCAAGTGTGAAATCATACAAAGAACGAAGGTGACAGACATAGTAAAAACATCTTAGAAATCAAATGGCGATGGACAGGACACGTGACAAGACCCACACCAAGACAGACGTACGAGTATACCAATAATAATTTAATGTAGACGTAAAGTGAAGTATTGGAAGATTGCAAAAAGTAACACATAAAATTACATGCAGCATGGAAGCATGGAAGAAGCTTTTGTTTAGAAGTGGACCAAGGAGAGCTGACGAAGAAGAATCCACATATCCGACACTTGCGGTCATGAAGGATTAAGCATCCTTGTACGAGAGTATTGTTACTTCTCAGACCAACATCGCAGTTTCAACTGCAATTTAACTAAAAGTTAATTTTTATAGTTGAGTATTTATCTACAGATAATTAATGAATGAAATGTTATTATAATGTGGCTTTGATATTATCCAAACTGTTTATATAAAAGTTAATATGATCAGTATGCGCATGCTTATTTATTCTTGGAATAGCGTTGAATTAAGTTAAGTAGTATATAATCTTTAGTTTATAATCATTTAATTACTTTTGATTCGATTCTATTATTTATGGTATTAATTTTTGTTTCTGTTTTTGTTTCAGGTAAGGATGATATTGCAATATTTTAATGCAGAAATGGTGGGTGAGTTTGCATAATTAATGTAAGTTTAAATAGTATTATAAATATGTGACATAATTTCTAATGTATATCTACGTTTGTATAATATGGTAATATAAATTCATCGATTTGATGACTAATGGGGATATTAATTTGCATATAGTCCAGGAGAGTTTATTCATTAATTAAACAGCAACTATATTATGCATAGTTTCCCAAAAGACTAATGATACCCGTGCATTTGCCCTTATTTGATAATTACCACTAATTATAAGCTTCTTATTAATATGAAGAGATACTCATAATTAATGGCGTACACAAATAACAATTTGGAGTGATGTGTGTTGCGTGTAATTTCCCCCACAGGGTTACAGTATATTTTTTTCTCTCTTGTGCGGAATGATCTCTTGAACTTTCCTTACATCGTTTATTTCGCAAGATAGATCTTCTAGGCACTTTTTGTTGTGTGCTTAGTGATATATTTTATCACCAAATGATAAACAACCGCACGCCAAGTATAATCGAGAAAACAGTAAGATGGACTTATACACTAAACTTCATTTAATTTTTCCTAGTTGTAAGGAATTTTAATGAAAATTGAAATTAATGGATCCGTTGAGTTGCTCATGAAAATCTGAAGGAGCACGTTGACAGTTGTAATAGGAAACGTGCAAAGAACAAGCTGTAAATAACAAATAACGCGCTCGCAAGAGATGGCGTGTCATTAGTTGAATGAAGATATCTGCCACTGAGTGCGATGCATTTATAATATCTGTCAGGGTTTTCCTAATATCCTCCCCTAAAATGCAAACTTTTCGAAACGTGTTTGTACGGAAGCGTCACATAAAAATACGCCAAGAGAGGGGAATTCGAGCCGCAATTATAAAATGAACGCATGGATTTTTAAGCATTCTGAAAATTTTACCCTCGCATAATAATAAGTCCGCCGCTATTACAACACACGTACACTTTAAATCTCTTGTTGTATAACTCAGTGCAACCCTTTATGTTTATTAAACCACAAGACGTTTATAGCGGCCTCGTTCTTCTCGGGAAAAAGCACCTTATTAAACATTTTAAAGATTTTCATTTAGAAATGTTAATAAGAATATAAAATATTTACTTAACATACAAATAGGGTCATTCATTAGCTACCCTTTTGTGTATCGTCCCCATTAAACGGATTGTAAATTCAAAATATAAATTCAAGAACAAAGGGTTGAGGAAAAAAGTTTCTGGACGAGGATTTATGTAAAAATCGCTACAAATCCGAATAAATCCGCGCTTTGGCAAACGTAAAAAAACTAATAATAAATAGGTATGCAGATAGGCGGAGGTCCCTTATCTATCCAATTAATGCGCTAATTTGCTGAAAACAAAGGCGTTGAGTTCGCGAGGACTCAACGTATATATGTTATCGTGTGTGTCCGAGCCGCATTGTGCGTATTGTTATGGCCACGTGATTTACGGGGGCCATAAATAAAGGGGGCGCGAACTCAATGATGCCTATGGCTCCGCACTTCCTGCCGCTGTCGAATCACCACCACAGCTACTATGAACCCACTTTATTTCCGAAGGTTGCTATTTATGTCCGGATAACGTTAAATAAACACCACACATACTCATTACATAACACTACTGATATAATGAATTATAAATCACTATCAATTTTCCCTGAGTGCTCTAAACGCCGCCGCCTGAATAATTTAATTTCCTTTCTTACATAACTAATATTTGTTCAGAATTTAACTAGTTATGTCAATATTAAGAAAACTATTTAGCAAAGTTAATTGTGTTTTGCATTTTTATACTATATAATGCAGTATATAGTTTACCATTATAGAACTCGAGTAAATTTTTTTTTTATAATTTTACGTTTGCTTACATTTTATTGGAAAAAGTTATTAGGCTATTATTAAACTGATATCAAAACATTTTTTACCGAGATAGTACATAGCTCTAGCAAGGCCATAAATGCAGCTAACGGTTGTTAATTGTATTTTTTTGTATGCTTTTTATTTATTTAACTAAGCATTTATGTTTACGGAAATAAATGCTTGGTTGAATAATTGTCTATAATATAATCTGAGATTAATTCTCAAATTGATTCTGGATACATGAAGACAAGCTTTATTGATCCGGATTAGCAAGGATTACAATTGCATTAGAGATAATCGTTGATTAACTCTGAACCAATCGTGATTGCAGATGTATTCCTTGCTAATTTTTGGATTGAGGTAAACAGTATGCTGCTATTAATAGTCAAATAATCCTGGTATGTTTTTTAGATGCATGCGTTAGTTATCAATTATGACATTTAGTAATAATAAATGTTTACTGAAATTGAAAAATGATGAAGTATTAAAAATATACTACTACATATATTTCACAAATTTTGACATAAATCCAAACGAATAAATTTTAGATTTATGAATTCAGAATCAATCCAATATTTGCACGGGCAAAGTCATATTTGAGTGATGTTTAAAGTTTAACGTAAAGTGACAAAAACCGACACAAAAAAAACTGGAAGTTGTCAAAGACGTTAATAACTATCGGCGTATGCTATAAAATTGTACCTACCAACTTTGTTGCTAGCTAGTAGATATTCGCTACTAGTTCAATATGCAACAATTAATGCGGTTGTACCCAGGGCATAGTAACACTTTTGGGTGTAATCAGTTACTACTAGGAAATTGCACTTCTTTTGTGATTAATGTTGAGGTTTACCTGACTAACATTTTTATTGGTTCCGCTATTGATAAAACTTCTTTATTTTGTCTTTTACGGTAATATTTACTTTTGGAAGTTCATCTTGGTATCCAGCAACTTTTGCGTTCTTGAGTGTGGTTTTTCTTTAAGAATAAAGATGCTTTTGCTTACTTTGGTAAAAAAGTTTTGTTGCTGTATGCATACTGGAAGAGTTTTTTTTTTTCTATTCTTTGCCTTTGTTGCTTTTTTTGAACGCTGGTTGTGACGTTTTGGGTTGCTGGATTCTTCGGGAGTTCTTTGAATATTTTTTTCTATTATTACAGTTTTCTAGTTTAGTTATTTGGTTTACTGGTTCTTTAAGTGTTGTTAAAGTGTCAGCAACTGGATGACCTGCCTTTGGAGGAATCTTTCTACTGGTTCTTGTAGGTCGTGCAGGTTTGATATTAATATTTATTTATTTATGGCTTGTTTGGGGTTTGCTCCGGAACCGGTTTTATTGTATACCGTTTAAATGCTGTTTTAATGCAAAGAACACTAAATTACACAAGACTACCGGATTCCTATAATTTACCTTTTGATATATTGTGACGTAGCTTGGGGTACACAAAATCTCAACCAATCATAGTTCCGCTTTTTGGGTCAGCTGGTTTGAAATATTGTGACTAACTAATAAAATGTTATAATTTTTTGCGGCACAGGCATGACAATTGTTATTATCCAGCAGTTCTCTAATAATATTGTTCTTGGTTTTAATGAGGTACTATTTTTTTTACGTATCTTCAATTATGTTATACTACGCACCCGGAAAAGATCTCCAGATAAACACAATTAAACCAGATCAGTAAGAGAAGTACTTCAAAGATCTCGGTAAGTATACACGAGAAACGTAACATAGAAACACACAATTAGGAAGACACAATAACTGAAGATGACATAGAGCAGACGGTCAAAAAAATATAAAATGTAAAATATTTTGGATTTGATCAAATATCTATTGAAATGGTACGGTAAAGAAACACTAATCGACATGCTGGCTACATTTAACAACAAAATCTTAACAAATAGCCAAATACCTAACTAATGGAAGAAAAGCGAGACAATATTGAAAAGAGAAAAAAAGCCGATTGCTTACTGAGTACAACTTTGAAACTGCTATCGTGCAAGTAACAAAAACAGGAATGAGCAAGGAACAACAAGGATTTTGCCAAAATAGATCCAGCATTGACATAATGTTCACTGTACGCCAAATAGCAGAACTAAGAAATACAACAAAACGGCAATTATGTGCTTTATTGACCTCACACAGAGTAATGTTAAGAAATGTACTCAAACAACTAAAGAAAAGGAGATTTGATTGTAGAATAAAAATTTTCAATCTGATCATGGACAAAATAATAAACGAAGTCAAAGCAGTTGGCAAAGGATTTAAAATGGAAAACAATGAAATCAAAACTGTGTACTATGCAGACATTGCAGTCAATACATTAGAAAGCAAAGACTGACTTGCAAAAAATCTTGTACAAATTAGAACTAGATGGCAATAAATTCAACATGGTCATTGTATTAGGAAAAATGGTATTGAAGACGATCGCAAAAGAGTCAAGGCGATTTAAATTAGCTGTATACAAACAAGTCATGAAATTCAACTTCTCTTTATCTGCGCAATAATTATTAGCGACGAGAACATAAAAGAAGAATTGATAAAAAACACAAACAACAAACAACCAAAGCGGCTATAATTGGGATACCTAAGACACTTGACGTTCGGAAACAATTATATGAGTATTGGAGCATAATTTTGTTGGTTGTTAGATAAGCCCTACTGCTATTAATTGAATGTGAGCTTTATCTATTTCTGCCTGTGATCGCACAGTCAAACATTATATTTGCTTCTACATGCACAATTTTTTGTTTCTACTTGACAATTTGTTTGTTTTTTTGCAAAGATTGATTACAATAATTTATTTCTACTGCATAGTGGCTCAATTGGGTAAAGCGCCTAACTCGAATCTCGACGCATAATTTGTCGCAAGTATGGCATTTATTAATTTAAATATATGATTATTGTTCATTTAACCGTATTAACATTAAATATCTACAGCGCCTCCATTCTCTCAATTAACGGGTGCGATAGTATATATTTGTGTTTTTATTTGTGATAGATATTCAAAGACAGCTTGTGCGGTAGTAACAAATGCGTAACCTTTAAAATAATAGTGTGTGTTTGCCTTCTTAAGACTTTATGGATTTTATTTAACTTATCTCTGATTATAGGTAATTTTCCTACTTGCTGTAAACAAGCTTTTGTCACTTCAATTCATGATTTGGTGCTAAAAATGATGTAGAAATCAATCTTAATTCTTAAAGTTTTTGAAAAACCTGTAAATTGACTGCTATTTTCCAATCAAAAATTGCTCTTAATCAACACGGTTTTTGATCTGGCAAATGTACATCTTTCAACCTTTTGTTGTATGAATTAAGATATCATTTAAAAACTAAAGATTCAATCCTATTTATATGACATATCTCAATTTGTGTGCATTGACCGCCTTTTTTGTAATATTGATTTTACGTTGTGTCGAGTGTTCTATAGGGATCTTGAACCTCTACTGTTCAATATCTTCTTTTGTTTGCTGACGATAAAAATATTTATGAGTTTAGTTTTTGGATGATGTTGTACTTTAATGAAAAGTTCAGATTTTTCAAGTTGGTGATAGGCTAATAATTTACTACTTTATTTAAATAAATGCAAAGTAATGATACTTTTCAGAAGTCAGTTTACATTAATGGTTTTTTTCTAATGAATGAAATGTTGTTGAAAGTATTTGTGATTATTAGGATTTGTCAAACGTAACTGTAAATTTTAAAGAGTTTTGTGACTCTGGTACTCTAATTATTTTTTACGACGCTCTATCTATAGTAGTGATCAAATATGTCTCCATACACAGCCATCAGTAAAGAAAAATTGAACAGATCTAAACAAGTTTGTTTGTTAAATGCATCATTGCTGGCAACTATACGGAACTGCTTTTTTTATTTAATGTAACTAGTCTTGAACGTTTTAGTTTTTAGACTTGTTTTTAAATTGGTTTTTATATGCCAGTTCGAGCTTTACGCAATGATTATTTATTTTATATACCGTACAAACGTACAGATTATGTACAGCACTCTGTTTTTACACGTATTTTGCGACATGCCAACGAAGTTGAAATATTTTTGTTTTAAGATTCTTTTAATTAATTTGTCACTCATATGTGACCTTTTTAGTATAGAGTAACTATTTTTGTATTATTCTAATTTCTAATTCAAAATATGTAATTTAAGAATGTTACATATTATTGTACTGTACTTTATCAATTTAAGATTTATATGATTTGTTATAAATTTTTGAGTTTATTTCATGCATATTTGTTACATATTATGTAAATACAAATATTGTTGAATAATGTTTGATTTGTTACATTTTTTGTTAAATTTATTTTAGCAAATATTAGCCAGTTGAAAGGTAACACGTGCGTAACTTGACAGGAGAATGTGGGTTCACCAGCCTGATAATATTTGAGGATTTGTTTACGGTTGTTACCGCAATACCCTGGTTGGTATCTTAAGACTAGTCTGATTAAGATCGATAGAGTGTAAACTAGCGTTGCATGTTTTATTAAATTTGATTTCATAATTAATTTAATATATTTAACACTCTTAAAATAAGTTTAATCTTTAGTATAATTCATATTAAAGCAATTATACTCTTTGACGTTTAGTGATTATATGGTTTAATCAATAAATACAGACGATTATTCTACACGAAGACCTGCGGCAAACATAAGATTTTCAAACGTTAATTGCTTACATTGTGCTGGTTTTGAAGAGGTGCTAGACACAAATTATGTTGCATTATTATGTGGAACTAAAACCATGGGGATTAAGTGAAGCTACTGGGATCTATAGCACAACCCTACGCAAAGCCCGCTCGTAACCCATAACAATACAGTTTTTGCGTGGATTCTTTGCTGAAATGGATTCTATTGTTGACGATATCGAAGAGCCGGTCCCCTTTGATGTTGGAGTATCCGTTGCTCTTGAGAAGGAAAAACTCGCGGTCAGGTGTTGACATTGCACTTCAAGGGACACGCTCCTACCCAACTTGGGACACACACACGCAGAGAATTAAATGCCGTCCGCGAACGAATAGATTTTTGACTAGAGTAAATAAAGCATCTAATTTTTGTGTGTGTGCGTGTGCGTGTCGGAAAAATTGAAAGGCTATTCAGACGACACGAGAAGTAATTTGGAAAGCGAGCGAGCGATTACTGGCTACATTTACAGTTCCTTCAAGTATTATGGCGACCGAGTTTGTTAGCTATTTGGATCATTTAGAAAGCATAATTTCCTCCCTTCATCCGCACGCACAAAAAATATATGTGTATTGCACTTAAAGCACTTAAAAGAATTCATGAGATAAATAAAAAATATAAAAAGTTATTCTTTGATTTATTTTTTGTTGAAATATGTAAATTCGATTAAAATGCATTGAAATGAATCAGCTTCATGTTAAAACATTGTTTTCATGCAAAACAAATATTATATCATAACGTCATGCAAATATAATGCGTATAAAGAGCTAATACTGAATTAATATAATGTTGCGAACATTTGAGGTCTGTGTTAACTTAGCTTAAACATACACACAAAATTTAAATAGCGTATTTGTCGGGCGGAAGCTTAACTCTGAATGTGTATGCGAGCGCGAGAAAAGTGAAATGAGCCTGCACGAAATTTCGGGGAGCGGCTGGTGATAAAACCGTGTATGCGACGAGTATAATTTGATAATTATTAGAGGACGTGCAAATTTTAAGACGGGCTTGCATGAAAGGAAGCCGACGAAAAGTCGAAATGTGAAGGAAACGAGTCGTATTATATGCCGCGTACAAATGTTTGTTAAGTTTAATTAAATTTTTGATGTCGTATATAATTTTATACGTCTATATAATGTATTATGTATACATACGTACATTTTATTATGTAAAATGTACGTTGAGGTTGATATATAAAATGGTTGTAGCGTGAAAGCAATAAAGTTAGTTCAATAAGTAATATTAGTAACACGGAACTTTGTAACGAAATGAAGTACGTGAAATAGTTATCCGTCTAGTACCATAAATAAATAGGTATCAAAAGGAAATAAAAGATTTAATTACAAAGCTGTAGTCATATACAGTGTATTTGAAAAGTAATTTAATATTGTTATAATTTATTTTAAAATAATAGACACTTTTCTGTAAGTCATAACTTAATATTAAACCTTATTTTTGTTTTGCAAATTTTTAATGGTTTAACAAAGAATAAACAAATACGTTGTGAATATATTTTTTTATAATAGGCGACAAAAATGAAATAGTTTTTTATTTGCATACAATTTTATATTGATTCCTAAACATCCTCTATATTTTAAACAGTTGACAGTTGCTTCAATGCTATTGTTATTTAAAACTTATCTGATACATTGAATTTGTCTAATGGTTTTTGATGTTGTTTTTTTTCTATACTTAAATAATGGCATAACAATTGTCTGATTTTATTAAACGTTGTAAGTTTTATGCATGATCTGAAACGTTTACATATTCAACGTCTAAGCTTTTTAGAATTCTGCTTTAAAGCACGTGGAGGAAATATTGTAACTAACGTTTGTAGTCATAAGAGTTATTAAAGAACAGTTGAACGTATAATTATTGTTATAATAATTATTATATATAATCTCAAAAGAGACGCTCGGGCTTTTGAAATTCCATTCAGTAGGCTTACACTAATCAAAAATTTAGAGCAGTTTTTTTTCCAATTGTCCAAAATTTAGGAGGCTATGCTGTGGGTTTACCTACTTCAATCTACATGTTAGGATACTTTTTATTTAGGATTTTTTTGTATGTATACCATAATGACGGTACGCTATCATGTTGGTACCTAACAACTATTCTGTCTGCTAATGGCACTTCATTGAGCAGTGGTAGCGGTAATATTTTAGTAAAAAATTGAAGTTACAACGCTGAATTAAGCGTAGAATTATTTAATAACCCACACCAAATGATCATCTGTTCATATGATCATCATTTTCTTCTCTTTCATACAGATTATGAATATTGATGATGCTCACTTCTGTAAAAGAAGCATATTATTCTAATAACTTTATACAAATGATTCAATGGTTCCAATTTTTTTTATATTGTATGCGGGGGGGGGGGTAGATAAGCTTAACCTCAAATAGTTAACTTAGATTTGTCGTGGTACAACTTTGTTTTATGTGACATGTGACAAAATATAAGAACGGAGAGCTTTTCCATGATTTACAAGAAGTTTGTCTACACAATTACTTGGTAGATTATTTTTAATTGTTTTTAATTCTACTGCCTGACATGGAGTCTTTTATGACTTACAAACATGTTTTTAAATTTAATATTGGGTTAACGGTTTTCACGATGTCGCAAGCTTTTCAGTATAGTGCTATAGCTTTGCATTTATCGACAGTTTTAAGAGCGCAGTAAGAATAGTGTTGTAATCCAATGGCGGGGCATTGATAAATAAGTCTTTCTGTTATTTTGCTAAATTTTGCAACTTTTGAGGCCAATTGTTTAACAAAAACAAAAGTTTGGAAGCGCATATACTCCCCCCCCCCCCTTCCCCGGTGTATGTAAACACCAGGAAGTTTTACACATCAATGTGTACAATCTGACTGTGTTTTATAAGTGACGTTGTTTAAAGGATATTAATAAGTGCGAATTCTGCGCTAGCTTTATAGGCGTTGATTCAATGGTGGTAGCGGTTGAAAAGCCACGAGTTTTCTTTATACAGCGGGTATGTTGTAGGCCTTCTCAAAGTTTTACTTTGAAATGATTCTATCCTTTTCAGATAGGAGTTGAGATAAACGTTTTTATGAGAATTTTATTTGTTACATTTAAAGAAAAGAATAGCTTTGTTTTTTTTTTGGGCTCCTGCAAGTCGTCGTCTTTTTGCTCTTCTTTGATCTAAAGTTCGGTTACCAAGAGTTGGTACTTTGTGGTTGTGATGGCAGACGTTGGCTCTCAGCAGTTGCGGTGCTTTGTTTTACGGATATTCTCTTTTTCATTCACTATTTTTTTTTTTTACTGATTGTCTTTGGCAATTAATGATGACAGATTGATTACAACCATTTTCTATGTGACTGACATTGCTTGCGTTTTTGATTATATTTACCTTAAACATAACGCTAGAGTGCACTTCTATATGTTATATGATTGAACTGTGTGTGATGATATTAGAAATCAATGATTATAGTTCCAATAGAGGAGTTGTTCTTATATCCGCTTATTATGCTGATAGATCGGTGATTCGTAGAGGCGGTTATGATAGCTATAGACCAATGCGAGCTAGCATCCGAGCTGGTTTAGTCAGTTACTTGCAGTGCAGCTACTTGCACCGAGTGATTCCATTATACGATAATGGCGGTGCAGTAACTCGTATGATGCGGTCAAACGGTGCGAGTAGCTACACTGCAGTAACTGACTAAGCCAGCTTGGATGCCAGCTTGCTCTGTGTAACCAGGTCTTAAGTCACCAGTTTCCAATAATTATTGTTTATCACGTCTTATGATTATAGCGTCAAGGTGCCGACAATTTGAAAACATTGGCGCATATATCTTAAAGCCCTTACAGACGGTTCACAAAAGTGCTCAAACGTTGGTGATTTGTTCATTTGACGGATTGTGTGTAGGGTACTCCAGTCGCGAATGTTGGCGTTTGTATACGTTTGCTTGGTAGGCGGTAAATATTGCACGAATAAAAGGAAGGCGAATCGAATCTTTTCTCACTAGACTAATATTTTTTTCTATTTTTGTTTTTTTATTGTTTTTTTTTTCTGTTTTATAATGGCTGAGATTTTTGCAAGTATTTTATCTATGTTGTTGTCCCGTGTTTTTTTGGTTTTGTTTTATAGAATTTCTTTTCTTTTCTCTATTTGTAGGTTGTTTTTTATTTGCTCATTTTTTACTTTATCCTATGTCGTCAATTCTTCCACTTTTCAGATTTTGACTTGTTCTATTTCCTTTTTGCTTTGAGTTATCTTAGATTATATATTTGATTTTGGTATCACTATTGTTTTTGTTTTTTCAACATATATAGTTATGTTGCTTTTGTCAGTTTTTTAATTCATAAGTTTAGGTTATATTTATTGCATATCTTTTTTCAACTTTATAAAAATAGCTATATTGTTTGCAAATATGCATTTAGATATGAATATTCTTGTTAGACTCTAGTGACTAATATGTACATTTTTAAATTGACTTTAATGATTTTTAGAATATTAACTAGAAATATTATAAATTGTAGTGGGCTTAATGCACCTTCTTGCCTTAACTTTTTACATTTGATTCATTTGAATCTTGTCAAAGGCTTTTTCCAAATTTAAAAATTTGCAGGGTCTTGTCAATTATTTTTTTTTTATAAGAAGGAAATGATCTTGGGTTGAGTTTCTGAAACCGCTTTGTGCTTTTTCTGTTTTTGGATCTATCTTCTGCTTTAGTCTGTTTTCAAATATAACTTTGTACATCTCTCTTTTTTTGTACGACCTGAAGGTATTTCTCTCTCTATCAGTATTTTATTTAGCAGTGCTAAAAGCATTATCCTCTTTTATCGTCTTGATATTTTAGTTGTTCCGGCTTGATTATGTCGTACCGTAAGTACCGTTCTCAGTTCTTTTTTTATATACTTTGTTTGTCTGTTAACATTGTTCTTAGGTTGATTGTACTTTTCATTGTTTGCAACTTCTATTTGTGTTTGTTTCAGTAAGTCTTGATAGTGCTCTTTCCATGAGTTTATTAAGTTAGGTTAGTCTTATTACATTTTCTTGTTTGTCTTGTAAGTGTTATTTGTTTACGTTTTTTGCAACTTTTTAATGTTATGTTGTATAATTATTATTATAGAATTTAAAAATTATATTACAAAACGTAGTTTTTATACTTATTCTTTATTTCAAAATTGACAATATATTATAGATAATCTTGTCTTGAACATATTTTTTAGTTAAATATATAACAAAACAAAAGAACAGGGAACTAAAAAAATACATGAAAATAAAATAAATACAACTGAAATTAATTAAATACAGCTATAAACACACACAAACGAGAAAATCAATAATTAAAATTAATTAACCATTTATTGTACAAATAGCATATTTTGCAAGACAATTTTTAAATGAAACTTGTCGCCTTTATATTTTCATTTAAAGAAAGGATTGAAACCAAATTTGAAATGTAAATATGTACATGTGTGAAAATGTTGCCATTCCTAGCTACAATATAGCACTTGACATAAATATTTGCTGGTTTTATTTATTTAAACGACCTGATATGGAAGCGTACACACATACGTAGCAATAAATCAGATTTGCTGATTCTATATCAATTTGATGTGACTGAATATTGGAGAACCAGAGATAGGTCGAATGAGAGAAAGGGATAGAGAACTGAGAGCCGTGTGTTCGGGGTCGCTGATAAATTTTAATGAAAATATAGTGAACAAGTCGATGTGACGCGAAGTGTAGGAATAGCCGGGGCAATTGTGTTGACGCTGCGCATATAGCATATTCCCTGGGGACTGTAGAACCGGACTGTGTTATCGCTGAAGTTGGCACGTTAATTAAGGAAAACCATCCGGAGTGGTCCGTAACTTCATCTCCCCAATCGTTTGATCCTTAATCATTGGAATCATAAAGTACGATTCTAATTAAGGCGTGCACATAAATCGTCCAAGACAATACAACGAAATACAACTTAGATATTATGCTATTACATATTCACAAATTTTAATAATTGAAAAGCAAAATTATTAAATTTGTATAATATATTCACTATAAAATCATTCAAATATTTATTATTTAGTCAATCAACTTGATTATTTTATATTCTATATTCATCATAGTTACAAAATATACATTTTTAATGCATTTGATATATTTTTAAGGTTGGGTTGTTCAAATGACATTGGTATTTAATGCACACAACCACAAAACCAAGCAAAATTTAAACAATTAGTGTTTAATAATTTAGCACATATGTGCTTTTGTCATTTTATTGTCGGCTTTCTTTTAAATAAAGTGTTAGATAATTGTATTTAATTATACAACAATATTATTATAAAATAAATCAATAATTTATTCAAACTCAATCCAGCGATTACATCTGCCAAGCGTCAAGCACAAACACCTGAAAATAAGTTGTGAAATTTGTATTTTTAGGTTTGTAAAATGAAACTGGTGTAGTTTTATCGCTAGAGGGCATACAGAGAAAAAGCTACGAATTTGACTGAAAAATAACGATAATCTATATTTATAAATAAATTGTTTAATAATTCAAACAATAGAAGAATTGAAATTTCACGTTTCACATAAAAAAGTTGAGAAAATAAGGATGAATATGGTTGTAAAATTCTCAAGTGACTTTTTTCTATTTGATTTTTTTCTAATTTTAACCAAATGTTCCTGCTTGTTAAATGATGTTCTTTTTATCTCTATTGTATCTGTCATCTGTCATCTGTCATCTGTCATCTGTCATCTGTCATCTGTCATCTGTCATCTGTCATCTGTCATCTGTCATCTGTCATCTGTCATCTGTCATCTGTCATCTGTCATCTGTCATCTGTCATCTGTCATCTGTCATCTGTCATCTGTCATCTGTCATCTGTCATCTGTCATCTGTCATCTGTCATCTGTCATCTGTCATCTGTCATCTGTCATCTGTCATCTGTCATCTGTCATCTGTCATCTGTCATCTGTCATCTGTCATCTGTCATCTGTCATCTGTCATCTGTCATCTGTCATCTGTCATCTGTCATCTGTCATCTGTCATCTGTCATCTGTCATCTGTCATCTGTCATCTGTCATCTGTCATCTGTCATCTGTCATCTGTCATCTGTCATCTGTCATCTGTCATCTGTCATCTGTCATCTGTCATCTGTCATCTGTCATCTGTCATCTGTCATCTGTCATCTGTCATCTGTCATCTGTCATCTGTCATCTGTCATCTGTCATCTGTCATCTGTCATCTGTCATCTGTCATCTGTCATCTGTCATCTGTCATCTGTCATCTGTCATCTGTCATCTGTCATCTGTCATCTGTCATCTGTCATCTGTCATCTGTCATCTGTCATCTGTCATCTGTCATCTGTCATCTGTCATCTGTCATCTGTCATCTGTCATCTGTCATCTGTCATCTGTCATCTGTCATCTGTCATCTGTCATCTGTCATCTGTCATCTGTCATCTGTCATCTGTCATCTGTCATCTGTCATCTGTCATCTGTCATCTGTCATCTGTCATCTGTCATCTGTCATCTGTCATCTGTCATCTGTCATCTGTCATCTGTCATCTGTCATCTGTCATCTGTCATCTGTCATCTGTCATCTGTCATCTGTCATCTGTCATCTGTCATCTGTCATCTGTCATCTGTCATCTGTCATCTGTCATCTGTCATCTGTCATCTGTCATCTGTCATCTGTCATCTGTCATCTGTCATCTGTCATCTGTCATCTGTCATCTGTCATCTGTCATCTGTCATCTGTCATCTGTCATCTGTCATCTGTCATCTGTCATCTGTCATCTGTCATCTGTCATCTGTCATCTGTCATCTGTCATCTGTCATCTGTCATCTGTCATCTGTCATCTGTCATCTGTCATCTGTCATCTGTCATCTGTCATCTGTCATCTGTCATCTGTCATCTGTCATCTGTCATCTGTCATCTGTCATCTGTCATCTGTCATCTGTCATCTGTCATCTGTCATCTGTCATCTGTCATCTGTCATCTGTCATCTGTCATCTGTCATCTGTCATCTGTCATCTGTCATCTGTCATCTGTCATCTGTCATCTGTCATCTGTCATCTGTCATCTGTCATCTGTCATCTGTCATCTGTCATCTGTCATCTGTCATCTGTCATCTGTCATCTGTCATCTGTCATCTGTCATCTGTCATCTGTCATCTGTCATCTGTCATCTGTCATCTGTCATCTGTCATCTGTCATCTGTCATCTGTCATCTGTCATCTGTCATCTGTCATCTGTCATCTGTCATCTGTCATCTGTCATCTGTCATCTGTCATCTGTCATCTGTCATCTGTCATCTGTCATCTGTCATCTGTCATCTGTCATCTGTCATCTGTCATCTGTCATCTGTCATCTGTCATCTGTCATCTGTCATCTGTCATCTGTCATCTGTCATCTGTCATCTGTCATCTGTCATCTGTCATCTGTCATCTGTCATCTGTCATCTGTCATCTGTCATCTGTCATCTGTCATCTGTCATCTGTCATCTGTCATCTGTCATCTGTCATCTGTCATCTGTCATCTGTCATCTGTCATCTGTCATCTGTCATCTGTCATCTGTCATCTGTCATCTGTCATCTGTCATCTGTCATCTGTCATCTGTCATCTGTCATCTGTCATCTGTCATCTGTCATCTGTCATCTGTCATCTGTCATCTGTCATCTGTCATCTGTCATCTGTCATCTGTCATCTGTCATCTGTCATCTGTCATCTGTCATCTGTCATCTGTCATCTGTCATCTGTCATCTGTCATCTGTCATCTGTCATCTGTCATCTGTCATCTGTCATCTGTCATCTGTCATCTGTCATCTGTCATCTGTCATCTGTCATCTGTCATCTGTCATCTGTCATCTGTCATCTGTCATCTGTCATCTGTCATCTGTCATCTGTCATCTGTCATCTGTCATCTGTCATCTGTCATCTGTCATCTGTCATCTGTCATCTGTCATCTGTCATCTGTCATCTGTCATCTGTCATCTGTCATCTGTCATCTGTCATCTGTCATCTGTCATCTGTCATCTGTCATCTGTCATCTGTCATCTGTCATCTGTCATCTGTCATCTGTCATCTGTCATCTGTCATCTGTCATCTGTCATCTGTCATCTGTCATCTGTCATCTGTCATCTGTCATCTGTCATCTGTCATCTGTCATCTGTCATCTGTCATCTGTCATCTGTCATCTGTCATCTGTCATCTGTCATCTGTCATCTGTCATCTGTCATCTGTCATCTGTCATCTGTCATCTGTCATCTGTCATCTGTCATCTGTCATCTGTCATCTGTCATCTGTCATCTGTCATCTGTCATCTGTCATCTGTCATCTGTCATCTGTCATCTGTCATCTGTCATCTGTCATCTGTCATCTGTCATCTGTCATCTGTCATCTGTCATCTGTCATCTGTCATCTGTCATCTGTCATCTGTCATCTGTCATCTGTCATCTGTCATCTGTCATCTGTCATCTGTCATCTGTCATCTGTCATCTGTCATCTGTCATCTGTCATCTGTCATCTGTCATCTGTCATCTGTCATCTGTCATCTGTCATCTGTCATCTGTCATCTGTCATCTGTCATCTGTCATCTGTCATCTGTCATCTGTCATCTGTCATCTGTCATCTGTCATCTGTCATCTGTCATCTGTCATCTGTCATCTGTCATCTGTCATCTGTCATCTGTCATCTGTCATCTGTCATCTGTCATCTGTCATCTGTCATCTGTCATCTGTCATCTGTCATCTGTCATCTGTCATCTGTCATCTGTCATCTGTCATCTGTCATCTGTCATCTGTCATCTGTCATCTGTCATCTGTCATCTGTCATCTGTCATCTGTCATCTGTCATCTGTCATCTGTCATCTGTCATCTGTCATCTGTCATCTGTCATCTGTCATCTGTCATCTGTCATCTGTCATCTGTCATCTGTCATCTGTCATCTGTCATCTGTCATCTGTCATCTGTCATCTGTCATCTGTCATCTGTCATCTGTCATCTGTCATCTGTCATCTGTCATCTGTCATCTGTCATCTGTCATCTGTCATCTGTCATCTGTCATCTGTCATCTGTCATCTGTCATCTGTCATAATAATC
Source organism: Tachinus rufipes (assembly GCA_963932245.1). Taxonomy (NCBI): domain Eukaryota; kingdom Metazoa; phylum Arthropoda; class Insecta; order Coleoptera; family Staphylinidae; genus Tachinus; species Tachinus rufipes. Next base: position 94,174,537 of record OZ010743.1, read on the forward strand.
AAGCGTTGATTTGATCTCTGTCGACTGTGCAGTGTTCTGCTTTACCGTTTGAGTTGATTTTATGTGATACGTGAAATTTCAATTCTTCTTGTTTGAATGATTGAACAATTTAATTATGAGTACAAATTGTTATCTTTCAGTCAAATTGATTTTTTTTTCTATGCCCTCTAGTGATAAAACTACGCAGAATTTGAAAATAACACATTAATTCATATCGACAGGAAATTTTTTGTTCTACAACTTTGTTTTCTTAAAAGTTTTGAAAAAAATGCATACTTCTTGATGAAATCCTCGAAAGATAATGTGATGCATGAACGAATTTTTAAAATTTTTAGATCTTACATTAGCTATTTCAAACTCCGAGTACTAAATCCAAAGTTTTAGAATTTATTTATACCTGTTTGGAGAATATTTTCTCAAAGTTTCAAGTCATTTCATTGTGATAGAAAAATTTTACGTCAGTTAGAAAATGTCAATTTTTTCGTTTTTTGTCAAAAATTGCCAATTTTGAAACACTATCTTCGGAAGTACTTGAGTGATCATAAAAAACCCTTAACGTTTGGAAAGGGTATTAAAATAAAGAACACTTTGAGCCTTTGTAAATCTAATTATATTGTTATTTTGCAATGTGGCACTACTTTGAAGACAGGTCAAATTTCATAAAATGTCTTTACAATCGGAGCGGTATATACCAATGTATCTACAAGATACCTCAATATTTATAGATCAAAGTAAATAAAATAACAAATCATTTGCCGCTGAGTACGTATTGGTACCTATTTTCAGGGCTGAGAAAACTGAAATTAAAAAATAAGCTATTTTTAAGCTTTTTTAAAAAGGGGAAAAAAGAGTCTATAGGGTTAAAACTTTAGGAATCCTCTATTTTTGATTCATACTTTTATGTACTAAAGTTTGGAGCAATTTTGAGACATTGAGTTTTAAGAATTGTACAATGGTAATCCATAAAGAAGTGTAGGGAGGGGAAGGGAGGCCCACGATATACTGATAGCAACAGCCAAGAGGCAGGAAAAAGACCTGGCAAACTAAATAAAAACAAACTGTGTGTAAGTGAATAAGAGACAAAGGAACAGTTGCGGTTGTTTTAGTTAGGAGGAAGTGTAGGAACAAGGTGGAAATATGGAGAAAGAGAAAATAGTGTGGACTGAAATAGAAAGTATGATAGTATACAGATTTTATATAAACTCAAACTGGGAGAGGATAGAAAACAGTTTAAGAAAACATAAAGAAACAAATTATAGTAAGAAGAAAAAAAAATGATATAGGAAGGATACAATAGCGATTTAAAAGGAAAACTCTTAGAAGAGATGATAGTGAGGTTAAACCTTACAATTTGCAACAAATGAGACAAACGACGTCCGTAAGAGGAAGCTCAAAACTACATATGGACCGTGACAGAGGCAAAATCATTAAGCATACACAAACACATACAGTATAATAGAATACAAAAGAAAAATGAAAACAGGAAGACACGAAAGAAGGTAGATGGAACGTAAGAAGGATGAGTCTTGGCAACAGAAAAAGACAAACTTAAAGAGAGACACAAAAGATACTCAGATAAGCTCTGAACAGCGGCTGATGAAGCAATTTCCAGGTGGTGCAAAGAAATAAGAAAATGCAGGAAAAGCAATACAAACATGGAGGAAAGTAAAAAAAAAACAGAAAAGAAGAGGGGAAAACTGAGGAAACGGAAAAGAAACTAAAAAACGACAGGAAATCTTAAAGAGGGCAGTCTGGGGTAGCAGAAAAAGATTCTAGAAAGAGATGATAGACTCTAGAGAACTAAAGAACCAGAAACAAGAGAAGAAGAAGAAGAAGAAGGAACAGTTATGGTAACAGCGGAAGAGATATGATTCTAAGACTAAAACTGTGGAACCTAGTTTATAATGAGCTTACTGCGGATGTGGCCGCCTGAAGTCGTAACATTAACGCGATTTGCGAACGACGTAACACTAGTAGGTAAAGACGTAGAAATGGAAGTATTAAAGACTAGAGCTAGCAATAGATATGATACAGATATGAATGAGAAGTAAGGGTTTAAAATTAGCACCACAAAAAACAGAGGTTATGCCATGCCGGCTATCGACTAAGAGGATTTATAGACGAACAGATAATATAAAGGTTTGAGATCAAGTGATAAGCATAGGAAAGAAAATCAAATAGATTGGAGTGATTTGCATGTATACTCTACGTCCGGTACTGTAAAATTGTTTTAAAACGTTTACTAGTGTTATCTAATTTTTGTTATATACTATGGACGCAATAAGCTTAAAAAAAAAACAGTTACAGATAAAAATACTGTTTTTAAAATACTAACAATAAAATAGTTTTTTATTTTGGTTAAAAATAACGTTTTCTTTTCACTATTTTTTTTTTTTTGGTTTAATACACGACAAAGTTGACAAAAAGTGCACAAGGGTTTTTTTATCAACAAACTGAGCAAATTTTTGAGTTGGTATTTTAAATTCAAAGAGCATATTGCTAAAAAAGTACTTATAACAGTATTTTTAGAAAAGATCTTTTTGTTTAATTGAGGATGCAAACAAATAAACCGACGAAGATTATCAAAGTTTAGAGAAAAATAGAAGTGAGTACAAATTAAATGTTTTTTTTTGCATTACCATCGGAAAGCTGAACAATAAGTTTGTACCTTACTTGTGTGTTCTGTATGTACGACTAGAGTTTAATATGGTTTGCTAAAAGGTATGCATGTTATCTAAACATAATTTGTAAATAATATGTATTTTTTCAAATTATTTATCGATATCAACTAGTTGCCGCCTAAATGTAACAGAAGGATTTTGAAAAACGCCATCTACAATTATAGAAGCAATAATGTTACTTCTAGTTCTTGACATCTAAGTTGAGGAAGTAGCAACAGCCTCTTACTTGAATGTAAGTTGGGCGTTATTGACTAGCAATTTAACATGTCAGGCTTTACTAAAATAAGAGCTAACAGGATTACAAACAAGCTAGACTTTTACTAACCTAGCAAACAAGCTGGCTTGGCAAAGAAAATTAGGCCGCCAAAATCAACCGTGGGCTGCATTTGGCAAACTCGGAGTTATTTTAAACAATCCAGAGGTGCCTTGGGGTCTAAGGAAAAAGACATAAATATAACGCTTGAGTTTTGCAGGTCACAACTTATAATTTCAAAACGATGACTCTCACGGCACTTAACAAAAAGAAGAGAAGAGTCACGCAGCAATCAATGGAACGTACAATGCTCAACATAAGTTTGAGAAGGCATATTAGAAACACTGGGGTATATGCAAACTTAAACGGAATTGGGTAAGGCAAGCTAGATAAGACGAGGTCCAAGATGGACATTTAAAAAAATGATCTCTAAACGTCTTAATTTCTTTACTTCTTGGATCGACAATATTTTAAGATAACTACGAATAAAAATAGTAAATCAAAAAAATATGTAATATTTTAACGGTTTGCAGAAAGTACTCTTAAGATGTGTGTATTTGCCCGACACTTTCTTATGCAACTAAGTTCATGTTTGGTAAATGCTGGCTTGGAATAGCTAGCAGAAAGAAAACTTTTTTAAGCAACCTATACATCAACTACATAGACTAACTGTGATGTTGCATGGAGTGTGTCTAGTTTTACTACGACACCGCTACACTATTTTTCAAAAATGTTTATTTTTTGTTCTGCAAACAACAAATAAAAATTAAGGTTTGATTTTTGATGTTCAACTATAAGCACATATTTTGATTTATGTTTTAATATTGGGCTCACTGTTTTATAATTGACTTTTACTATTTTTAAACTAATGCTTTGCGTCGTAATTTTACAAAATTTATTGCCAAATTAATTGCGGTATTCTCCATTTCAAGTAATAATTTTGGTAAGTATTTTTTGTATTTTTCTTTATCATAAAATAGGTGACAAAATAATTATTTATTTTGTGACATTTTATCAAATACACCTTTTGTTGTAAAATGTCTATATTTATGTTGTTTTAATCTTATTAATTATTATAATTAGATTTAGTTTATTTAAATGGATGTTGAACTGAGTACAAAACAATAATTTAGCTAAGCGACTAATTTTAATAGAATATGACGTTTACAATAATTAAGCGTTGTACAACTTTTTTTTTTATATTGTGTTTTTTAACGAATTTATATTTTATTTTATGTTTAAATATTTCTAATAAATATTACTAGTTTTGAATGTATCAAAATTTATTTTTTTTTACAAAACAATAATTGATCAATTGAATTATATATGTTATTAAGAAATTTTTGTTTTTTTTGTTTTTTTTTGTTTTTGAGTTTGGAACTAAAAACTTTATTGTTAGGAAATTATGGAAAGCTTTGTAATTAACTAATGTTATGATTACATAATAATAATATAACGTAATAAAAGGATTGGTTATTATATTAAAAAAATTAGACAAGTGTGCATGTTATTGATAAAAAAATTTGATAGCTGGATAGGGTGGAAACAGGAAGAACTTTCTCAATTTGGAGTTTTAGTTCTAATTGCACACGGATTAGAAGTGCCGCTCGTATACTCGTCTCGTTGATTGCTTCAAGTTTAGTCTCATAATGATGATCCATTCGTCAGCATCCACTTGTGACGTAATATTTGCTCTCCGGGAATTACAATTACTTCGTTACGGCGGCTTTTCCCGGCTTTCTGGTTGCAATGAATGATTTCAAATAACCGGTGGTCTCTCTTGTGCGGACCTACGCCATATTTTCGACTTTCTTCTCTCTCGTCCTTGTGCTATCTGACCTATTTTAATTCAACCAAGTATGTTTAACTTTCAGCACTTAGCAAACTTCCTCCTACAAAGTCCAAACAATCAACCTGCTAGCTACGTTTGGCTATATGCTAACAACATATGCACACTGAATTAAGTCCTTGCATTGAAACTATATCCTTTGATTTCTGGTTTCACTAATGATTACATTGTGGAGTAGTTCTATTTAATTACACGTACAATGAAATGAAATCTACTACTGTCGAGGTGTAAATTAATTGAAATTAATTGAATTTGCTTTAATCAACAGCGTTATTTTTTATGTATAATAGTTACTATAAAATAAGTTATTAAAAAGTTAGAGAGTAAATTTTAGGCAAGTGTAGTATGTGGGATCGTTAAAAAGTTGCTAGCAGACTTCAGCATCTGCCAGTCGAGACATTTTAGCTCTGTCTAATGATATAACTTAGCATATTGATGAAATAAACTGTTCCCCCAAAAGGGCAATCAGAATTAATCCGGCTGCAGTAAACACAGATTACGTGGAATCGCAATGAATTCGAGCAGCAGATATCCTCGAATAAGTTCATTTAAATGTTAAAATATGGTGATGGGGCTGCTTTCGTCAAACTCAACCGACCAAGCCCCCACAGAGCCAAACGTACATTAATGAGAAGTTGCAGCTGCTTGAGTTAAACGATAAATCCAACAGGAAAGGCCCCAAAGAAGGACGCCTGAATTTTGTTCGCGCGGGGATGTCGTTATGTGCGAATGCAAATAGGGCGCGCTATTGTTATAACGGTTCATTTCTATTGCGCAATTTACTGCATTATTAACAGATAAACGCCATTGTACGAATCGCTTTCTAGATACATCGCGAAATATTAATGCTACGAGCGATGGAGGGCTTTCAATGTGCCACCGTCCCGGCGCCTCCACCGAAACATTTTAATGGAAAGATATAAGTTTCGACAACTATTATCTCGCTGACTTAATGCACGGCAAAACTATTCATGACAACTCTCTGCATACTAGCAAGACCGAAGAGTTAGTAATCTGAATTCGCGTAAATTACCCCCTGAGCTAGCTTCTAAATTGCATTGTATTATATTTATGAAATTGATATTTCAAATTTATTACTTTACAACCTTGACGGTAGCGATTCGCACTGTATTCTTAATTCTCATGGGTATAATTTCAAATTAAATTTCAGCCATATAGTTTAAACTGCAAATATTCAATAAATATACAAATACTATAAAAGCTTTATAGTTTAACATAACTTTCTTGTTACAGTATATTCGGTATTAATATTTGGTGTTATGAAAATAAGCGCTTTAAAATTTTAGATTCTACATAAATATTTTAATTTTACAAACTTGATTTTATGAAGAAAGAAAATTGTTTAGTTACATTTTAAAATAATGTATAAACGCTATATTACCTTATACAAAATGGATGGTTTATAATAATTAAAACAAGATAAGGACTTAAAGCATTTACAATAGTTACATTAATTAATTAAGAAATTATTTTTTTAAACAAAATTTGTATATTTAATATATTATCACTAACCATACATCTAAGAGACGGGATTATAGTTGAACAAAAATTTGAGTTAAAATTTAACATTGAGAGTTTACGTTCCTTTAAATTAAAGGTAAAAATAATATTGAAATAACTATAGGCGTTTGCCGTGAGAAACCGTACATACCAGCAATCAAACAGCGGTTAAATTTTCATTTCTCTTTATTTTTGGGTGATGTTGGAAGTCTCACGAAAACGTACCGGTTGTAAATGGTTACACCTGTCATTAATTTTCTTATGATTATTAATAATTTAATAAAATATTTGTTATATAAATATTTACTTACATAGAATATTAATATTTTATACTTATAGCAATTTTTACTAATTATTTTTATAATCATTCTTGACCATTCATCTTATTATAGGTTATCATATTTTAAATTTGGTTGGTTTAGTAAACGATATTGTTTTTTCAGTTCTTTTTATTAATGTATAAAGGTGTCCCAAAATCAACCCAAGATTTGAATTAAATAGAAAACACAGTTTTCAGTCTTTAGATTGTTATTTTTTTATTTAATCATAAAGTACATAAGATAGGGTTGTTTATGGAATAACACATCGGGAAAATGGCCTCCACGGCTTTGCTGGCACATACGCACTCTTTTGTCAAAATTTTCAATGACCATTCTGCATAAATGTGGCTGAATTTTGTTGATGCAGCGTTTAATTTTTGTGTAATACACGGGTGGTTGTGGGCTTGTTGACATAGTCTTTTGATTACAATTAACCTTATTAAAAGAAATCTAATGGTGTTAAATCACACAATCTAAGGGACAATTCTGATTACCGAAACGAGAAAGTACACGACCAGGAAATATCTTATGCAGTAATTGAATTGTTTCATTGGCTGTATGCCATATGACATTGTCTTGTTGAAATTTTTACTAACCTTAAACTCTCAGCTGTCAAATTGTTTTTTTTTTAGGGTTGCCAACAATTTACTGCACAAATGGCAGAAAATTCAAATTTTGCGTTAATTTTGGGAAACCCTTTATAATATTTTGCGCAAAACTTTTTTAATTTTTTTTGTTTATACATAGGTTTTTGGAGAAAAGTTTTTTTTAATTTTTTTTAATGCTTATCCATTTCGGAAAGAAGATCTTATGTTGGCGATTTTTATTTTATTCACAGCTGCCCACAAGAGGCATGTCGTTATCGTAGTGAACCAGTTCCTTAGATTTTTGAGCTAAGATATTTTTCTGTGGCTGATGCTTTTTTTTCCTGTTACTTTACTTTGTAGAATATATTGTAGGAGACCGTAGTTGTGCATGATGTGTTGCATGTATTGTAGTTTACTGGTTTTGATTGTGGTGAGGATTTTTTTGTTTTGTCTAATTTTGTTAGTATTTTGTTATTGGTAATATGATTTTTTTATGATATTCTCAATATCTTTCTAGAGATCTATTTCATACGTTTTCAGTTTCTTTATGTTTTTTTTCTCAGTGTCTCAGAGTTTTATTTTTGTGTCTTTAGTTAGATCACTACCTTAAAATACTGTTGCCATTTTAATAAATATATTTCTACTCTTTTCAGTTGTTTTTTATTTTCTGTGGGTGGTCTCATTGCTCATTTATGACAATGGATAGATATACAAATTTTGTTACTCTTTTAATGTTATCTTTCTGTAGCTTTAGTTGTTATTGGTGGTGTTGTGGTTGTTTTTACTTATGATTATGAGTTTGGTTTTATCTATGTTGATATTTAGTCCATATGTATTTTCAATATAAATTTGTAATTACTCTAATATTTTTTTGTTGTCTATTTTTTTATGGTTTTTTATAAATTTTTGGTGTTGAACTCTACTAAAGGCTTTCTTGTCTACGAAACAGGCATATACATTGCAATTTATATTTTTGCATCTTAGTACTAGTACTTGCACACTGAAGAGGGCTTTCCTCGCCCCGACAACGTTCTTAAATCTAAATTGTGTGGGTCTCAATTGTTTTTCTACTATTTTGTATACCCTTTAAGCATAATATTTAAGAACATTTTTAAAAAATGGTTTATTAGGTTAATTGTTCTAAGTTTTTGGCATTTTTTTGCCGAGGCTTTTTTTGGAATTGTTTTTGAACTTTGTTTTTCAGAATGCTGGGGCCTTTTTCTGGTTTTATTTGAGGTGGTTTTTGTATTTTGTATTTAAATAGTTATTTGAAATAAGCAGCGAAGACGATCTCCAAAGACTTTTATTCAAGTTTATAACAACCGCAAAAAATATCAACATAGAAGTATCTAAAGAGAAAACAAAATGCCTAACATTATCAAAAAAAAACCTTTAAGATGCAAATTGGAAATTGACGGTCGCGTTATCGAACAAGTAATGACCTACAACTATCTAGGCGTTGATATCTTTAGCGCACGTGATTTGAACAGAGAGGTAACGAAACTGTTGAACAAGGGCGACATGGTTTCGGGTTGTCTGCGAGACGTCATATGGAGGAACAAATACATGTCGGTAACAAATAAAGTCAGAATCTACAAAAGCATAGTAAGACCAACACTGACCTACGCGAGCAAATCCAGAGCTGAGACAAGCAAAACAAAACAAAAACTTAGAGTAACCGAGATGAGGGCGCTAAGAACAATAGTAAGGGTAACAAATTCGACATCCAGGACATAATCAAAATTGCCAAAACCAGAAGGAAAGAATGGAACAACGCACACGTCGGTCGTATGGATAAAGATCGGCTATCAAAAACCGTGTGAGACGGAATCTCCCTGGGCAGAAAACAACTGTCTATTAATAAGTTGTTATCTTTGTCAACGAATTTGTTTGTTTTCTTTTTTTTTAATGTTTTTGTAACCTTTTTCATCTTTTTGTGAACTTGTTGTTTGTTTTGTAGTGTTTCTATTTATACACATCTTTGCTTTGTTTTTTCTTTTATTATTATTTGTGTGTTCTATTATACTGTATATTATTTGTATTCTTGAGGTTTCTTCTTTTAATTGAAGAATTTCATCTGTCATCCAGGGTTTTTGCTTGACGACGTTTTCTGGCTTCAGGAGCTTTCTTTTAATTTTTTTTACTTTTGCGTTTACTATTTTTATTTTATCTTCTGCGCATGTTGTATAGTTTGTTGGTCTGCATATTTTTGCTATTTTTTTTTTCTACTTGTGCCTTTGTAGTTGTTTTTTAGACATTCTTTTTTTTTTCTATTTTCTTTATATTTGGATTTTCTGGGGTCTCACTGTTGTGGTCGGTTTGTATGTTTGCTCTGGTTTGTTTTTACTGAGCTGACGGTTTTTTGTATCTTTGTCTTACAAGCGTTTTAGTTGAAGTTCAAGAAATGTATTTAGTACATTTAGCTTGTGTTTGGCTGCAATTATGCTTAATAGTTCTTTTCTTTTATTTTGCTTGCTTAATCCGTATGGTCCGATAAGTTCTTCAGTATTATTTTTGATAACTCTTGCGTTGATGTCCTGTTTAGAAAGTTTTACAATATGTTTTTTGTTTTTGAGTAAAATTGCTTTTTGTCTTCATCACTGCTGTCTGACGTCGGAGCATAAACCTAAATTATATTTAGTGGGACTGCGGTGCTCGGTATTTGAAGTAGTATTATTTTTTCCAATACAGGTATAAAGTTTGTTACATGCCTTGCTACTGAGTTTTCTACAATGATTCCTATTTTATTCTTATGTTTTCCATGTGGTGGTTCCGAGTAGTATATCTGTGGTTATTGATGTTGCAATATTTATTCTTTCCATCTCTTTTATGACATTCTGCGCTTTTTCTGCTTAGGCCACCGATCAATTTCACGTGTATTTTGAATAGTTTTGTCTCTGTGTTAGTTTATATTTTGTTGCTATTTTCTATCTGGATAACCAATTGGGAGAATAATATCTCCAAAAAATTTTGTACTGAAATTAGCCATTATGATTTTCTAGGGATATCAAGTTGGATCTTTAATGTTGTTATTTTCTATTTTGTTCAACATTCTATGCCGTTGAACGATCTTTGGTTTATCTGTTTTTTGGTGTATTTTATTCTTAGAGGCAAGAAAGTACTTTGTATTACGTACAGCTGTTTTTTGGGATGTTACGTATTATTTGTGATTACCTTTTCTTTGGTTAGTTCACCACAATGCTTGACGTTTTGGCAAGTAGTTAGTTATTACAGCTTTTTTTGGTCTTTCTAAGTGGCACTATCTTGGAAATTGGATCGGTCGGTCGTTTGTAAGGTTTTTTGTAGTGCGTTAATATCTGTTATTGTTCTTTAAGAGACGATATTTTCATATTTTTTTAATATCAATATTTCTTACGTAGCTAAATTGTCTTGCTTCTAGAGTTTTTATGTGCGTTGTTCTCCACACTAGTGACCCAATAATTGCGGTAGAAAAATTTTGTTTTTAACGTTATTTTCCTGTTAGCTAGAAGTGAGTAAAGCTTCATTGTAGTTCTAATACTTTTTTTCTAACATTTTTTGTATGGATTTCCTATGTTAGAGATTTATCCATAGTAATTTTAAGATATTTTACATGTCTGGTCTATTGTATTGGGGTGTTGTCCGCATACCATAACGAGTTTTTTTTTTAGAAAAGAAAATGGCTTGGCTTTTATTTGGATTTATTTTAGTAACCCATTTTTTAGTCCAATCCGTATTGTCGGCATATTTAAGCTGTCATTGATTTGTAAGTTGAACAACAAATATATTTTTTGTTGTATAAAGGTTTAGCTTAAATAATAACTTTTTTGTATATTTTTTATAACTTTTATAATATTCTTTGGTAATTATCACTACCAGTAATGGTAATTTTATACAATGTTTTTAGAAAAATAATTGTATACCTCATAATTATTGGATTTTTCTATTGGTTTTACGGCATTAATAGTCTTTTCAGGCTGATATGCCATAAATCTAAACTATTAGTTTTTAATTTTAGCGGAAATCAAGCGGGTTTAAAGCACACATTTACAAAAAAGTTTAAACAATTTATTAATATTATTATTTATGTTTAGTAATATATAATGTAATAATATATAGAATATAATCTATTGAATGATTTTGTTTCACTTGTTCTAAAATTACACGGAATTAAATCCACATTTTTAATTTTGTTCTAAGCATATTCTGTACTATTAGCTACTTATTATATTAAACAAATATAAAACGTCTAAATGAAATAATAAAATTTAAATATTTTCATGCATTACAATGAATTTGTATAAATACACAATAAGATAAAAATACCTGCAATCGCAATCTCATGTTACTGTACTTTGACCTCAGAATTGATAGACATTAAATTTGGCGCAAAATGTTAATCTCATGCAATTGATTCCATATTTTACTTTATTCCTTAACGTAATAAGAACTATATTCTAATATCGTTGATAATAGAAGGATTTGTATTGCCGAGAAAAATTGCGTTTACTTTCTTTGTGCGTGTGTTTTAGTATGGCTCGTTCTACGTATTGGGAAGCATTTAATTAATTACAACGGTTCAAAGTGCTCCGATTTTATTAAAATTTCATTCAATTTTATAACAAGGGGTGTCATTTCAGTGGAAGAAATTTAATCTGGCTGCGAAGGATTAAAGAAGGCTTTATAATATATTACAAGGTAATTGTTTATAATAATAATTTTATTGTAATTATAACAAAGTAATTATATTACATTTGTGCCAGTTTGATGTTAATTAAGTCTTTTTTTAGTTTTTTTTTAATCATTACTAGTTATTTAAATTGTGGTTTTGTTGATATAATATTATATATTTTGTGTGTCCCATGATGAATATTTGTAGTTTAATTATTCATGATGATTGATATACTGTATAAATTATTGCATTTAAAGGTTAAAATGCAATTATTTATTTGACTTCTTTTACAAAATAGGTTGTTTGTATTTTTCACTTCCTATAAAACAAAATAAATGACTGCGCTATAAGTAATGATGGTAGAATTGTGATTTTTGAGTTAAATATAGCTCAAAGCTCACTTTAACAAAATTCTTTATGATTTTATTGGTAACGCAATCGTATCCTATAATATAATATAAAGTTTTAAATTGTAATTACATTGGTTTTGTGTTGTGAGCCTTTATTAAAATGTATGTTTACTAAGAGAGTTACTACAAATACATTATTATTGATTTACAATATTACTGTGTATTTTCTCGTAGTTTTTGTTTTTAACACTAACAATTTAATTATACAAAAACGATATTAATATAAATTTTAACATACAGATAAGCAGTGAATACTAGTATTACTATATTATTTTTGCATTTGGGTGATTTTATTATTGATATTTTGATATTCTACATCTTTATATTTTATATAGAATTTGATAGCGACTTTCTCAGATATTTAACAGTACACGTTGAGATTTTTATGTTATTTGAACTCCAGACTATGTATTGATTGTTTTTTTTTTGTTTTTTTTTTATTTGGCTTAATTTTGTTCTTTTGACTTTTGTATAAGTTGTTGGCATTTTTGCAGGATCTTTAGATTTTTCAGAAATATTTAGACTTGATTTATGGACTTCTACAAAAGTTTTTAGTTTTATTATGTTTTCATAACTGTAGACTTTGAGATATATAATGTTTAGACTGTTCTTGAGAATCTGGTAACATTGGTCAAGTTTATGCTTATGATCGGTAGACTTTTTACTAGGTCTCTATATATGTTAAGATTAGAGACTACTTTTAGTAATGGTAGACAACATATTAAGTGCTCTAAACAATGGTTCCGCTTTTTTAACTTTGATAAAAATATTTACTAGATTTCTAGAGTCTGTACAGTTGATAAACGGTGTTTTAGATTTTACTCTATGGCCATCATCTGTGAGTTTTAAAAACCTATTTACTACTGCAGCACTAGTTTTATTCCAACATCATTTATTCTGTCTAGTTAGAGAACTGGACAGGTTATCACTGTTTGCTACGCTAAAGATATGTTTTTATTACAAAATGATATGTAGAAGTGTGTCTTTATCATCCGAAGTAGCAGACTTGTTTATATTGATAATTGAAATTTGCTTCTGCTAAAAGTTTGTTGGTTACACGTTTTTGGCGTAAAGCTTCAACTTTTCACATGTTTTGATTATTAATATAATATGCTTAATATTTTAAATTATATAATAATAAAATGATAATGAGATGTAATGAGAAAACTAATTTAAAAGATCTACGGCAGTTTAATAGTTTTATAAGATCCTTATAAGCCAAAAAGGATATTTAGAAATATTTTGGGAGATATTAAAAGGCTTTAAAAGAACTTCTTTGGAATGTTTTTAAGAGTAATCAAGAAAACTAAAATTTATTTAGTTATCAACAACACATTTGTTTTTAATAAAAAAAAACAGACCTTATAACACTTTTCAAAATTGAGATTTTTGGTGTAACAGTCGAGTACAATAACCAGTACATTACCGCATATTTTAAAGAGGCTTCTAGTTGCGTTGAGTAGTGTCAAAATAGTATATAGTGTACCAAAATAGGCTTTAACAGCCCGCCACTTTAAGCAGCAGGAACGAGCGAAGCGACTGAGGGTTGCTAAAGCAAAATACCGAAATACCGCAAATAGCCGAAATGGCCAATGGGCATATGCGTGCCGAAAAAGATGCTTTTGGTAGAGACAGGTGAAAAAGGGTTTTATGGCTCCTGCTGTTAGTCTATTTCTTATTATTTTTTAACATTTTAGGGGCGTCTTTAGTATAGACTAGGAACAACTTAATGTATTTTTTGTACGTTTATGTAATTTAGAAAAAGATATAGTAAGATTTTTTTTTATGTTAAGTAGGTTGAGTTGGGTCACGTCTTGTAATCATTTTTTATTTTTTTTAAGTGAACTTTATTTTTACTGGAAGTTGAACCTTGTTTGCCTCTCTCAATCGAAACAAAACGGATGACGACTAAGACACAGCCCGAGTTTTGTTTTTTTTTCTTTGTTTTAAAAATGAACAGTTTTCTAAATATTTATTATACTTGTAATGTTGTAAAAAAAATTACGTAATTTTAGTGTAATATAAATAGCATGTTGACGTATTTTATTGAAATGACGTAATTTCCATGATTAAACAGTTACTGTGATTAAAATCAGCTTTTAAGTTATTGAATTTTTGTTGGCTGATTGGCTCACACTGCAACAAGAAACTGCATCAATAAGAGAAGAAATCTCCAAAGTACGAAATAGCAGAGCTAGTTTTCAAGATAGATCGAGATCTTGCTCACGGTCAGTTTCATATAATCAACAACGCAAGAATGACATTTGCTGGTACCATTTAAGGTTTAGACGCGAGGCAACACAACCATGTTCATTCCAAGGAAACTTAACGGGCAGTCGGGTTAATAGCGACAGACGACACTTGCCCGACAACGCCTTATTTACATAACTGATGATGTCACAAAGACACAGTTCCTAATAGACACTGGCGCTGATTTATGTGTGTTTCTTTGCTCCTATATGCAAAGACCAAATAAATTGCCTTATGAACTTGCCTCGGCCAATAAGAACGGTGATAGCAACATACGGCACTGTGACGTAATCACTTAGTTTTAGACTCTGCCGAGACTTTACATAGAGGTTTGTGGTAGCAGCACCAAACCTATTATCGGAGTGGATTTTCTTGCATTCTACAACCTTCTTATGGATGTAAGAAAACGTAAACTGGTAGACGCAACGACCCTACTCACTCATAAGTGAAAACAGTAACGACGGGAACACCTAGCATCAAAACAACAGTTATAGGAGTGACAAAATTCTACAAATTTCTATCAAAGTTTCCAGAAATTTTAACACCAGATGGCGCTGCAAAACCGGAGAAACATTAAACTAAACAACATAAAAGAACGACAGTAGGCCCACCGATAGCACACAAGCCACGACGACTAGTCCCAGATAAATTAAAAGCCGCCCAAAAAGAATTTGGCGCTATGTTGAAACTTAGAGTTGTCGGACCATCCCAGAGCTGTTGGTCATTACCACTTTACATGGTACTAAAACAATGGATGTAGAACTAAGGGATATTGAAATCAAGAAATTGTCAATGTTGCAGTTTAAGCTTATTAAGATACCAGAGATAGACGCATCTTTGCAGTGCGACGTGTCAACAAAAACTGCGCGACCATATGTCACATCACAGTTCCAACAATTAGTATTTAATAGCACCCACCAACTCTCACATCCAGGAATGAACTCCACAGTAAAATTAATAACACAGCGTTATTGTTGGCTATCTATTAGGAAAGACTACAGGGAATGGGCACGGAGTTGTATCGAGTGCCAGCAAGCAACAGTCAACCGTCATGTATCAACAGCATCAGGCACCTTTAAAGTGCTATCTATTAGATTTGAGCATGTACATATCGATATTGTGGTTATGCCAAACTAGGAAGGTTGCAGGTATTGCCTGACCTGTGTGGATCGTTTTTTCCGATGGCCAGAAGCGATTCTTATAGAAAATCAAGAAGCAACAGTTGCACATTGGATTGCTAGTTTTGGATTACCATTACAATTAACTACTAACCATGGAAGGCAGTTGTCGCACTTGTTTAGAAAATTAAACCTCCCAACAGGTACGTTTCATTTTTGAAACCACGGCTTACCACCAGCAGCAAATGGTATGGTAGAATTTTTTTATCGGCAGTTAAAGGCAGCAATCAAATGCCATAAAAGCAATCAATGGACCAACATACTTCCGACCGTTATGCTAGACATCCGTTCAGTATGGAAGGACGACCTCTAGTAACAGCCGCGGAGATGTTGTATGGAGAACCGCTACGACTAACAGGAGAAATATTGACACAGGCGTTCAAGATGAGTCAGAATTTGTGACAACTCTGCGAATATATGCAAAATCTTTGGCCGACCGACGGGTCTAGGTATAGCGAAAAATCCACTTTTGTGTTTTAAAACCTAGCCACTGCCAAACAGGTTTTTGTACGAAAAGTTTCGGTCCATCTTTTCTTACAAAAACCGCTTCTACAACTACTGTATGAAGGTCCATTTAAAGTGATTTTCAAAAAAAAAAAAACCGTTATTGTAGACATCAGGGGACGCAGCGTCACCGTTTCTATCGACAGTCTGAAACCTGCATATGTAATAACGGAGATTCTACTCACCGAAGACGAAGATGATGGATCGGTAGCAGAAAGCAGTACCACAACATGGGCATGGACGGAAACCAACCGTCAATCTACAAACCAACTAGGCCAACAGCACACGCGCTTAGGTAGACGTGTACACTTTCCAGCTCGTTAGCAGATAGGTTTCTCGTGACTTAAAGCGCTGGGAGCGGAGTACTGTGTCGAGACAAGAAGTTTAATATGATCAAATTATTTGATTTTGGTTACTATAGAAATATAATGATTATTAAGGGAGAGGATTTGTGATTAGTGTCAGAAAAGTGGATAAAAATAAAGATTTAAAAGCTACACCCCAAATTAGTGTCGTATGCCTAACGTATATTGTTGATAGTTTTGCGCAGTTTATGATGGTTCTTTTGACAATGCTTATTAAAATATATATAGACAGTACGCACCTTTATCTGACATATCAGTTTCATTCAGATCTTTCCGATTTTGGCTAAAGATTATTTTTATATTTTTGCAGTTAGTATTGTTTTTTTTTTAGTATTTTAATTTTTTTAATTTACAACAGATTTATACTATAACAATATAATTTAATATAGATAAAGATTTTGCTTTTGGAATGATTGATCATTATTATAAATTTGGTACTTTCTGCAAATAATATATGTTTGATTAATTATTGAACCTTATACAATACTGCATTTTTAAAATTCATAAACCGTTCATAATAATAATAATAATAATAATAATAATAATAATTTATTTAGTGCTTACATATACAATAATTTACACAAGTCATACAAAGTTGGATATATAACAAAAATATTACATTAAATCCTCTAAATTGTTATTTACAAATTCATCCCAACTATAAAAGGCTTTTTGAGACAAAAACGTTTTTATAGTAGTTTTAAATAACTTTTGTGGCAGTTCTTTTGCTTGTCTGGGTAGTAAGTTATAAAACTTACTACCATAATAGTTTGTGCTATTTCTAGAGCTATTTAGACGAAGTGCACATGTTCTTAAATCACTCCGGCGGCGAGTGTTGTGGTTATGATTATCTTTGTTTAAACTATAACTATTTTTATTTTTATGAACATGCATTAAACATTCTAAAATATACAAACATGGCACAGTTAAAATTTGGTGTTTCACAAAGCTTAGCCTACAATCATCTCGATATTTTATTCCCGAGATAATCCGTACAGCACGTCGCTGCAATGCAAATATGCGATGTCTAGATGTTGAGTGGCCCCAAATTATTAAGCCATATTGTATGCAGGATTGACAAAGTGCAAAATATACAGATTTTAATGCCGGTTCAGCTATGATATTTGCAAGGTTACGAAGCAAATATATATTTTTGTTTAGATATTGCGCAACTTGATCTCCTTGAGTTTGCCATTGCAATCTGCGATCTAGATGTATCCCTAAAAACTTAATTTCCATAGTATCATCTCCAGCATCGGTTGGTTTGTTGGTAAATATAGCTGCAATAGTTTTGGTTTTGTTCAAACACAATTGATTACAGGTAAACCATTCTGTGGATCTTAGCAGTGTCTCTTCATTTTTCTCTAATATTTGAGAATGAGATATACCTTTATTTAGTATTGTTGTGTCGTCAGCGTATAACACCAATTTATCAGCTTTAACATAATTAGGATAGTCATTAATATATATTAGAAACAATAATGGCCCTAATATAGATCCTTGAGGTACCCCAACATCAACATTAAGCAGCTGTGACATATCACCATTCACTTTAACACATTGTTTTCTACTCGTTAGATAATGCATTATGAGCCTACAACTTTTTGGGTGAATATTGTATGTGTACAACTTTCTTAATAGCAAACTATGTGACACACAGTCAAAGGCTTTACTTAGGTCAAGGAATGATCCCATAGCGTAGCATCCCTTTTCAAAACAGTCTATAATTTCTTCCACTAGGTCAATCATAGCTGTTGTGGTTGATCTTGCGTGACGAAAGCCGTATTGACAGTTTGAAAATAAATTGTTATTTTCAAAAAAATTTGTTAGTTGTTTTGTTAAAATTTTTTCATACACTTTTGAAAATACTGGTAAAAGCGATATTGGGCGATAGTTATCTGGTGAGTTTTTCTTTCCTTTTTTGTAAATAGGGACCACAACTGCTATTTTCATTTGAGATGGGAAAATAGCTGCTTCTATGCAATCGTTTATTATATTTGTAAGCGGCTTAATAATTATGTTTTTGATACATTTTATTATATTTGATGATATTCCATAGTAGTCACGGCTATTACTATTCTTTAAGTTATCGATAGCATCCCTAACGTCTATGAACGAAACTTGGTTAAATTTAAAAAATGATTGGGTATTTGTTAAAAGTACATCACCCATAAAATTAATTGGATCATTACTTGGCAATGGTAAAGACGTCACAATATTTTCAGCAACAGACACAAAAAACATGTTAAAATCGGTAGACGTTATATCACAGTTTATATCACAGGTATTATTATCACAGAAAGTTTGTTTTTGAGAGTTTACTAGACTCCATAAAGCTCTGGGTTTGTTATTTTTAGATACAACGTATTGTGTATGTGCATTAACTTTTGCTTCTTTTAATGCAGCTTTATATTTATTCCTGAATAACTTATATTGAGTTTCCGTATGCGTATTTGTATTATGTTGATACACTTCATAATACAAATGAAGAACTTCTCTCATTCTACGTAGGTCATCATTGAACCAAGTTATAGTTTTTTTATTATTTTCAGTTTTGTACCGTTTTAGAGTAAATGAACGGTTAAATGCCTGTACAATATGCTCATGGAAATAATTATATTTAACTTCAGGCGCAATTTGGTTTGTGTTTGTAAAACTCCAGTCTGTATTCGTTAATTAATATTTGCTGCAATCAATTAAAATTAAACGCCAATTACTACCCGCAATTGAGACTTATTAAACAAATTGAATCTCTAAAATGTGTAAATGCCAGGGAGTGATTATAATTGCTTTTTATTACAATAGAGGCACTCTTAGGCGTAATAAAATTTTGTGGAATAATTAATTCTGTTTCAATTAGTGCGGAGCGTAAAGGACTGGAACAAAATTGCACCACCACCTGAGTCTAATAATAGCCAAGTATTGTAAACACAGTTTCCGGTCTCGATTACAATTAGTATTATACTCGAGCTATTTTCATTCAAGATTTTTACATCGTGATATTTTAATTGCTCATACATACACTTTTTTATCTTCACACCGTGCCTGTTATTTCATTATTAAATTGAAAAGAGTAACATTTTGTATTAATTAAATTTTAAAGTATGTTACAATAGATAGGTATTTTAAAACAATGGTCTAACTTATTATATATGTGCATATTGCAGTAATGCATACTATCTACTCTTTCATATTTCCATTAATATTTAAGGTAGTATGTCTAGTGCGATCGATGGGGTATTGTTCGGGTCAGTGTTAATAATTTCTGGAATTGAATCGGTATAAGCGTTCGTCTTTATTAATAGATTGATCGTGTACCAATGAGGCATTCTAATGCGGGAATGCCTGCATATCGCGGTTTCTCCAACGTATTATCGTGATGGTATTGTTACTTATTATCCTCCAGAGAAATTAAGGATAGTATTGCTGCCAACGGACCGGCAATGTCACGTGCACGTTTCACCCTTCTCTAGCGAAAACTTGTTGATGGGTATTACGAACAGCCGAGGCAATTTTACAATTTCCTTCTTACATTGGTAATTAAATTAAATCGAATTTGCAAACATTTATTCTTGTCATGCATAAATTACCAAAAATGTGTGTTTATTTAAACATTTATTGCAGGTAATTAAACATATAAACCAAGTTCTAAATGTTTAGAATTCACTTTGAAATTCTAACCGGTAAAACATTAATTTATATTTAGAGAAAATAGCATAGTTGAGGTATTTCCAACCAGCGATTCCCCGGAATGCTCCGGGTGTTCTCTACTCGTCGAACACATGCAGTTAGTGTGCTCGTTATTAAAGTAAGATAACTTCTCAACTGCCGCAGGTGGATGTGTCTGAATATGCCGAGACATTCTCCCTCTACATTATTATATTGTATGTACTTGTTTCGGTAGTTTAACAGTAGACTAAACATTCACTCAACTTATTAGGATAAAATAAATAACAGCACACAACAGCAAAATATCCAAGCAAAGTGAAAATACGGTAATTTATCAATTTACCCATTGTATTATTTTCCAGAAAACAAATATTTACTCGACTAATACACCTATATAGCTAGGAGCTTTTAACAAATTTGTTAACTAATTTTCTTTTCATCCGCGTTATAGTATAACGCTACCACTACAGGGTGTGTTTATTATATGCATTATATACATTATGAAAAGAATGTATTTAGTTTCCTAGTTTAGTATAGTGTGCTAATTTATGGTACAGCATGACAAATTACAGCGTTCTTTAATGGAATAGGACTACTCGGACTGGTATATAGGGCGCGAGAGCAACCCTGAACATGGATACATAAGAAAGTCTTTTCGGGAGATTCCAATTAAGAAGAGTGATTTAGGGCCTCACAATCCACGGGAAGATTTTTGTGTGTAGGTGATATACGCTTTTAGTGCGGTCGGGTGTGTTTTATATAAAGAACTTTCCTGTTAGGAGGTCGAGAGTAAATTAATTTTTTTTTCATATTATTCTTCTTTTTATGGTATTAGTGTGAGTGCTAATTTAAATTTGTTGAAAGGGACTGCGACAGTTCGAAGGGTTTTTATTAACAGCAGAACAAATACTGCCGCCGATTTACATAAATTCCCGTGAATTTCATTTTTTTTTGATTATTTTAAATTTGCGGGCGATTTGTACATAACTTTTTTGAATTATTGTTTATTGAAAGTTTTTATATATATATATATATATATATATAAATTTTATGTGTATTAATGTTTCTTATTTAATACAACTTTAGTTTTATTTGAACATTTAGTTTCAGAATAAGTAAATACATATTTAAGAATAGGATCGAAGTTTTATGACCTGAAACTAATATGAAACAATTGATTAGCACTAATGCTGTTTTTAGTTTTAGTCCTTAAGAGCGTGTTTATAGCCAAATCTTAATTTTATACCAAAGGCGTGCTTATTTACAGAGTGTTAGACAAAAAACGTACGGCTGTATAAATCCGTTATTTTTAAATTTAAAAATTTTAAATATTTGTTTCGGTACTACAAGGGCTAGTACATACATTTATGCTTTTGTTTTTAGTATACTTGCAATAATAAGTACTTTACTTTTTTAAATGGCAACATATAATTTTTTTTTATTTACATAATTTTTTGAATCTAATTATTTAAAATAATTATATACTTCTCTAACAGTATTTTGCTTTAAATTAAATAATTTGTGATTTGAAACTTAAATTATCTAAGTACGTAATTTAAAAGAAGTTGCACACTTTGTTTCTTAATTGTTATTAAAACTGTTTAAAATGCTTTCTTTGTAAAACTGCATCAAATAAAATAAAATATTGTATTGTATAGATAGTTATTAATAATTCTTTATCTTAGTTTGTTTATACTTTTTGTGAGATAATGTATATTGTTTTGTAGTAAGAGGTTTCATGATTAATTTTCCATGATTAATTTGCACTTTTGCGGCTGTAGGTCCTCGATAACTTCACGAATTCCATCTTTAGGGTCTTGAATCGATTTTGGAGCATTGGCATATACCTTATCTTTTACGTGGCCCTAAAGAAAAAAGTTTAAAGGTGATAAATCACAAGATCTTGGTGGCCAATTGTTTCTTGGAAAATTGCGATTGTTTTGTTGCTTGTGTGGCATGTAGCGTCGTCTTGTTGAAAATAGACGTTGCCTTCATCAATATCTTCCAGTTCTGGCCATAAAAAATCATTAATCATAGCTCGGTAGCGCCATCCATTCACCGTAACAGTTGCACCAGCCTTATTTTTGAAAAAGTAGGGTCCAGTCTCACCGCCAGCTCAAAAACCGCACCAAACAATGACACGTTGAGGATGCATAGACTTTTCAACAATCATTCTTGGATGCGACAATTCTTCTTATTAACGTAGCCCTAGAATTCTTGTGTTAACTGAACTTTAATAGTCTTAAGACTTAAGTCTGTGGAATGTCTAACTCCAAAGATCGACGAGAAATCGACAAATCTGGGTTGTTTTCAACACTATGGGTTACATCAGCAATAATCTCATGTGTTCTTGAGCGATGCACACGGTTTCGATTCTTTACATTACAAACTTGTCTCAACAGCTCAAATTTTTCTACCAAGTTTACTATTGCCGGCCGAGAAGGTGCTTTACGACGACCGAAATTTTTTCACCATTTTTGTAGTGAATTTTAATAATTTCAATGCGTTGTTGAAGTGTGTATTGTTCCATTTTTAATAATGGCGTAATTTTTACTTGTCAAATGTCAAAAGATAATAGCTTTAAAATTGTCAGCTGCTCAAATTGCTTGCTATTCAAAATAAAACTTTTTATTGGAAAACCCTTTAGTAGTCTTTATTATAAAAATTATTGTAATTATGTAGATAGCCATGGATTTTTTAGATACGGTATTATTGATAACAAAAAATATTTTTAACCCAATAAATCGGTTGTTTTAGTTTTAAAAATTGATTTTAAGTTTTTTGTGTAAGAATGGGAAAATTTTCAAAAGACTGTGCAAGCTGTTTGTCCTCTGTTCTGTGTTTCAAGCCAGCGTTTTGCCGTACAATCTCAGTATCTCTGTTCTTGTCGCACAACACTATACTCTCTCCCTCTCTCTACTAATGATCGAGCGGCTATACGTTGTAGTTGATAGAGAAACGTCATGGTGCGACAAAGACGGAGATACCGAGAAATGTACGCTGCTTATACATGGTTTAAACAGCACCTTGGATTCTCTAGTTATAGAACTTTTTGGTTTTATCTAACTAAAAACCCCACCTTTTGTCTTTCTTACTTTGAGGTGGTTTGCACTGTTTTTACCTGTTGGACTTGTTGTCTGTCCTCTGACGTTTTACTTCTTTATCAGTTCTGTTTTTTCGATGAAGTCTAGCATCTTTTACTAATGACTTTCTTCCAGTTCTGCTGCCCATTTGGTGCAAGTGTTTGTTAAGACCACAGTGTTCGATTATCAGTCTTGTAAGTCTTTGCAGTTTAATGCAAATTATTTGTATTACTACGGTTTTGAAATCATTCGACGGTCCTGTTAGGAATATTTTTGAATGTGGCAATCTTATACAGTTTTTTTACAGGTTGCTGTGTTTTTGTTCAAGTCATTATTTTGGATGAAGGCTTTGGTTTGGTAAATGTCCCCTTTGCTCTTTTTTGGCGAATTGATTTGCCGTGAGATTTTTTTTTGTTTGGTGTTTCCTTAGTAACTTTGCAGGTTGTGGCTACCGTTTTCAGTTTATGCAGATCATGACCAGTTTGGATATCATTACTAGTGATTGTAGGGCCTGCAATACCGCTTGACCATGACATGATGATTATGGGTCTATCAAGGCTTAGTCCTTTTTTGTTTTTGGTGCACCACTTGTTGGCAGCTATCTCTGCCTGGAAAGCCGAGGCATATTAGCAGAAATGTAGCGAAGATTGCATTTTTTGGTGTATTATTACTAGTTTTTTTTTTATTGTTACAATGTATTCATTTATCCACAGTCTGTATGCTGTTAGTTTTGCCGCTGTTATTTTTATCTAGTGGCGGTAAAAATAATAGTATTTTCACAACTGCTGTGAGCGTCGTTCTCATTGCCCCTGTTATTAGCAGACATGCTAACATCTGTAATTGGTTCATATTAAAAAAAGTAGGGGATGGGTTTTTCCTACACAGTGTATAACTATCTGGTCATATAAGGTGTTAGTCCGATCATTATTGTTATCGGATATATTTATTCTCTTGAAGAGTACTGGGCAGCGATTCTCGAGTTCACTCGAATGCATTGCGTATACGCATATGTCAAAATATGCGAATGATATGCAAATTTTGTATTCTCGGTTTGAACACATTGTGCGAGTACGCAAAAATGCGAGGGAAACAATGCTACTGGGTAATACCACTTGCAATTATAGTTACGAGTGAAAATGCACTCAACATAACCTCGATATTATTTAATTGAATGTCATGTTTATAATTTTTCAATACATTACAAAAATGAACAATATATTTTAATTATTTGTTATTTTATGAGATTATTTTTTTAAATATTTAGTAAAAATTAAAAATAGAAACCATATATTTTGAAGATTCAAAACATTATTCAAAGCCCTGTCAAGCTTTTTGTATTTTTTTTTGAGGTGTGAGACTTGACTTTAGCTAACTAGTATTTTTTTGTAAAGATCTCAGTTTTTTTTTTGGGTTTCTGTATTTTAGAAGGAGCGTTTTTTATCTCTGCAGGTGATGGAGGTTTCAGCTGATTGTAGTGAAGGTACCCAGATTTGAGAATAATCTTTTTTTTGTTCCCTTTTCTACTATCTTTACCTTGGTTGTCATTAGATATCTGAAACATAGGTTCCAAAATGGCATTAGATTAATTGTGCTATGATGCTTGTATGGGGTTTGCATATGGGCTGCTCTGCTAGCTCTGCTCGGTATGCTTTACCCATTTACCTTTATCTTACAGATAACAGCAATGTCAATATTATGTTTGACAATATACGCACTAAACGCTGCAGAAGCGGCCCTGCCATGATAGTAATTGATTTACACGATGTTTAATATTAATAAACTTACTGTTACTGTTTATTGACTACAGGTGATCGATTTTGAGCTACGTTTTTTTTTGACGATCTATAGAGGGGGCCAGAGCCCGAAAGGGTATATAAAAAAAATGTGAAGTTTAACCTTTAAGTTATTTACTTTTTTATAAGCGATTTTATCTATAAACACGTGTTGGGTCTGTTGGGTTCTGGTTCTGGAGTTGACCGCTTCCTAGGTCACTTAATTTACGCTATTTTGAACTTTTTTAGGAGTGTTGTTGGTTCTAAATGTGGTCTCGGTACTCATGCCATTACTCTTGTTGGTTTAGGGAAGTCTTTCTGATCTACGATTTGATTTTTTTTGTCTTTTTTAAGCTTTTTTGGTCGTCTTTGCCGCTTGTTTATCAAATCCGACTTGCTGCTGATGGACAGTTTTTTTTTTCAGATAGTGTGGAGTATTGCTGTTGTGGTCTTGTCGCATTACCGGATGCCTTGGTTGATCCAGTTGCCTGATCTTCTTGTGCATCTCTGTATCTTTGGAACAAAAATACTACAAACAACATACATATAAAAGATCTTCCAGTAAGGACGCTTAGTTTTAAAACTCCAAGTTTTTTTTTTATTTGAAAGAATATTTTATGGCATTAACGCTAGAGAATTGCCGAGTTTAGTCGCCGCGTTCTGTTGGGGTGCCTCTAGTAGTATTGTATCACATCTACAAGAATATCGGTGAGCTTTTTTCTAGAAACATATTGACACGTACGGCGTCGTTTTTAAATTAAAATTGGTTTTCTTATAGGACAAAACGTCAACTAACTCAATATCCAAACAATAAGATTTTAGTCATCACTTTTTTTATACGTTGAACTACATACAATATTCTAGGTCTTCATTTTTTTTTTTTGTTAAAGATTTGGAGTTATATTTAACGAGTAAAAAATTTATAAAAAACTAAATAATAACTCTTTTTTTTTAATTAATTGCTAAGAAACAACTTATCGCATCAGTTTTTAAAAAGTTTGAGGACCCATATTGGTCACATCTTCTACAATGTTTGAAAATTTTATTCAATTATATTCTTGTTGAGTTTGATTCTGTGAACTTTTATAATATCGTAACTATTTTCTCCGTTTAAGTCAAATGTTTGCTGCGGCTTTGCTTAGTGGCACGTATTTGGGAGGTCTAGTTTTGTATGACTTTGTTGCATAAATCTGGCTGAATTTACTTTTTTTTAAAGCCCAATATTTTAGGGCTTGTGCTTATGTTACTACCACACTAATGCCCGTTTGCACCGCTTCTACTTATCTCGGCTTATTTATTGTGTTTCACTTAAGTGGACCTTACAGTTTTAAACGGTTTGCACGGCACATAAAGTGATACTTATGTATTACCCAAGTTAAGCCTCAGAATTGTAAGGCTTAAGGTGCACATAAACATAACCTATTATGAAATGTCAGTTTAACAAATGCAAAAAATGGTTTTTAAGCTTGATTTTTATAATGATATAGGTCTGGTTACATTATTTTAGAATTAATTGAATATTATTATTGAAATCCTCGTCAAATTGAAATTTTAAACAATTATATTGAAAACTTGTAATATCAAAACAAATATTAAAGTCAATAATCTAAATTCAAATTAAGTTTATTCAAAACATTTTATTAATTTTTTATACTACATATTATTATTTTTTATAGCTTTCGGCGTCTCTATTTTTAATATTCAATTCTGTTCCATAATACAATGCCGATAATAATGGAATCTATAAATAAAAGTGAAGTTAGGCACATATATCTAATCGAAAACAGTTGTTGTTTTTCCTGAAACCACGTCGTAGCTAAGAAAGCAAACTTGTTTACACGTGCAAACCAATTTAAGATAAGGTGAACCTTAAACTTAAGTGAAACCTACGAAAGAGTAAGATAAGCAACAAAACGGTGCAAACGGGCATAAGTGCTATATACTATTGCACTCGTTAATTGATTGAATGGAGGCGCTGTAGATACTGACGCTTGTTCACATATCTTTTCATCTATTTATTCTAAAATGGGTCTCGTTGCTAAAGATGATTTTTTTTGCAAAATTTGTGTCAATTTTCGACTGCTCTAGACCCTACTTAGCCAACACACGTTGACAATGGTCGTTTACTTTAAGTTCATGGGTCAGTTAGATTTTATACGGGTGCACACGTTGTTTAACGTTATAACCTTTCATGGTGATTTGCCATACACTACTAATACCTTACACATTTTGTGGGTAAATTTTTTGTCGTTTGCAAGAACTTGGCTTTTCTGCGATTTTAATTTGGCTAATTTTGGTTAGGTTTGATACTTGTGTCTGTTTTCGTATAAAATTCAACTGAACTAGGAACTTAAGATAAACTATCGCCTGGGCTGCGATTCTCGAGTTCACTCGAAAATATACGTGCAATAGCGAATGCGAACAAAAAGTTACGAGCACAAACTAAAATAGGTATTCTCCAAGTGGACACGCAAGTGAATCGCACGCAATTGCGATGACAACTTGTCAACACTGTAAAAATGCGTGTGATTTAATAAGTTGTCAGCTTCACGTTGTTTATAATCTGTTATTTAGACATGAACAGCTGATATGAAGTAGGACTTGACGTCTTCCATGACATTTGGTGACATTATAAACAGTTAAAATATTGTTGAAATATAACCTTTGTATTATATTTATGTAATAAAGTATTGTGTAATAATTTTGTTACATATATATTTAGATGCATTGAAGATAACATTCTATTATATAGTGTACCTCAAATTTCTTTTATATATTAGTTGGACACTGTTAAAAAAAGCCCATCATTTTCTATAACAAATTTTCTTTGTTTCTATTTGATATTTTATATAAGAAATTGTGCTTTATTTCTAGTAACGACTAAGTATACATATTATTATTATTTTTTAATATTTATAAAGGTAAATCAGTCTACTTATAAAATAAAAACCCAAGTGAAACTAAAAACCATATATTTTGAAGATTAAAAATATAATTTTCTGGTTAATAAGTAAAATTATTAAAATTATTTTATTTATTAACTGTTACCAATTAAAGTTATTTTATTTATTAACCATTACCCTTGAAAAAGGGTTTTATTTTTAATTGTATTTTTACCCTAATAAATATTTTAAAATAATAATGTCATAAATTAACAAATAATTAAATTATATATTAATATATTGTTCATTTTTGTAATATATTGAAAAATTATAAACATGACATTCAAATAAATAATATCAAGGTTATGTTGAGTGCATTTTCACTCGTAACTATAATTACGAGTGGTATTACCCAGTCTCATCAATCCCTCGCAAATTTGCGTACTCGCACGATGCGTTCAAACCGAGAATACAAATTTTGCATATCATTCGCATATTTTGACATATGCGTATACGCAATGCATTCGAGTGAACTCGAGAATCGCTGCCCTGATCTACCAGGTATATGAAGGTATTAATTTTTGTTTGTTGAATCTTTGCTTAGTACGGTTGCATTTGCTGAACGCATCCATTAATTTTGTAATGCTAAAATAGGTTAATAAGTTTTTAATCATTTTTATCAAATATTATAGCACGCCTCAGTATGTCGAGTTTTACCGACACTGCAACTGTGTGTTCAAGATATGGTCCAAAAGTCGTGAAATGTTTACTAATAAATATTTGTTAACAAACCATCTTAACACATATTATCATATTTTAATCTTTTTTTTTTCATTTTGAACCTAAATAAAATATTTTTAGAATATTGCGATGCAATATTGAATCACTTTGTGTAAAATAATATCTATAGTTTTGAAAGTTTATTTTATATAAAATACAATATAATTTCATCACATCCGTGTATTAATTTAATAAAGTGTAGCGTAGGCAGGGAATAGCATTTCTACACCTTCACATCTACTCAACAAGACTAATTACTCGTTATGCACACATTAAATCAAAACGTAACATCAATCTACATCCTAAACGCATAATCATATTAAATTGGCCCCCATCCACAATGTAGTACCTACAAGTAATCTAGTCACTTTCTAATATCTGACATGTCACCGTTAATACAATATATTACAGCTTATCCCTTTGGTTTCGGATAATATCCATGAATATTCATCACCGTGCCCCGAGTACGGAATATTGATATAAACGTCCTCATATATAAACAGGAAGTAAACAACTACATTACATTTGTAATCCACTTATGAAATTTTCGAGTGCCTCGCGAAATATCGGGCGAAGAATTAGCTCTCAAACCGTATCGTGAAAGCAGCAGGTTATTAACCGGAAACTTTCTGAGGGCTTATTAAATTTATTTATGTTATATTTTTTCTTCGTTCTGAAACGCTGGTATGAAATTTTATTATTATGTGGAAGTCTTCTGTGTATGTGGGTGGGTGTGTTCTTATATTAAGATATGTTGGGGAAGACTTAACGTTCATATTATAAGAGTTGTTTCGGCATACAAACAAATCAATACATTTTACTTACGTATACGAATAAATCATTCAGTTTACCTGACAAAAAGAAATAGAATAACATCGAAATATTAATGCGTTTAAATTTATGGTTATATATAAAACAATGACGAAGGGTTAGGTAAACCATATAAAGATAACCAATACTATATTCAAGATTTTATAGGGAAAAGGTTATATACCAGATATATTTTATTAATTATATTTTTTTGTATTCTTTTCCTTCATCACTTTCCAAATGTAATTAAACTCAAAAATAATGTTCAATTTTTATGCATCAAATAAATGTATAAATGTAGGGTATAAAAGTTATACACATTATGTTACATACAACGCACTATGAATGTTTTATACAGGGTCAGAATTGACTTCACAGCGTTTTTATATATTTCAAACTGCAACAAGTTCATATTAAAAAAACTGTTTTGTTTTAATTTTATAATTTTTGTGCAAATTTGGAAACATAATTACAAAAAATTATAATAATTTTTGATAAGGCTGCTGTCTCACTGCATCACCAACTATCACCGTTTGCCACAAACCACCAAAATGTTCTAATGTCTCACTGCAGCCACTGAGGACCATAAAATATTCAAATTTTTTTGTGAGTAAAAGAGTGATGCCAGTATAATTTTTATTTGGTTGTGACATATGTTATGTTTAAATAAACTTCTTAAAATAAATCACCGCTTTCATGCAAACTTGCGTAAATTAAATTATAAATATCATCGACATCTTCAAATCCGTCATTTTAGTAAAATTATAACAAAAATTATATATAAAATAGGTTAGAATTTATGTTTATATAATTTTATAACATTACAATGTTGGTATCATTCGAACACCAATCAGCTGTTTCTGAGCGTTTGCGCCATGCTTACCACCGCCGTAGACCATCTACTAAATTTTGAACAAGTTCCAAATTATGAAACGGTTGTGACCGGGTCGCAAACGCTAACGAGTAGCAGTGAATCAGTGAATCACCATATAATTTAACGTGTTTAAATTTTGGTGGTGGGTGGTACAGTGAGACTGCAGCTTTACACAACAACGGTTTCAAATTTTTTAAAATGGGCTAAGTGCGATTTGAAATTAACTCTTCATATAGTTTACAAGTAAAAATAAGAAGAAAATAAAGAATATATTTTTATATTAATTAGTTTGCTTTACTGTCTCATAGATGAAAAAACTTGAGTTGCAAAATTTATTTATCAATTTTTTGGCAAAATAACTAACTTTGATTTGAGTAGTGAATGAAGAAACTAGCTTGTTCTATTTTTATGTCAAATATTGTTGCAAGCATGGGACAGCAAATTTATTCATGATGGCCTAAAGTGTGGAAGATTTTGTGTCAATTGACCACCGTGTAAAAGTTTCAATTATTGTTTGAAGATATATCAGCAACCAGTGTACTAAAACTACCAAGGCGGACGAAATAACTTTGACCGGAATTTGTAAGGAGCAGCTGGGATTTTGAAGCACCAGGTCAACCACAGACGCTATTCATAATACGTAAAATAATTGAAAATGCCATAGAATACAATAAAACAGTTTACATTTGTTTCATTGACCTAACCCAGGCATTTGACAGAGTAAGTTTAATGGACTTGGAAGAAGACGCGTTCACCAAAACTTAATCAAGGAACTGAACACAGTCACGCATCATTAAGACTAGCAAATAAGTAGTCTAAGAAAGTACCCATTGCCACAGGAATTAGATAAGGAGACAGTCTAAGCCTTGCCTTATTTAACGTAATGATGGATGGAACAGCGAAGAACTTTAACATGGACATATCTGTAAAGAAAACATATTGTGTCTAAAAAACCACAAAGATGTAAATTGACAATCTACAATCAGAGTGTAGAACAAATAATCTCAAATATCTTGAGCAACTATTACAAGCAACTGGGATCTGAGAGAAAAAACAAAAACTGAATTAAGAAAAGCAGTTTTAATTTTTGGGTACTTCTGAGATATAACATGGTGAAACAAGCATATAAGTTCGGAAAGTAATGTTCAAATATATAACACCTGCGTAAAGCCAATCATGATTTATGGTATAGAAACTAGAACAGAAAATATAACAACCAAACGACTTATAAGAACGACAGAACAGGTTTCAGATAGATCACATAGACAAGATGCCTACGGATTTTTCTCATTTGTTTTCTTGCTTTTTTGTTTTTTCCTGCTTTTATCAATTGTTTCTCCGCTATGGTTCTGACATTGTCAATCCATCTCGTTTAGGGTTCAATATTTTGTTTGGTTTTCTGCGATTTCCAGAAAGTGGTTTTATGGCTTTATTGATTTGTATTTCTTCTAGCCACATGATCATACTGGTGTTTTATTTTTGTTCTTCCATGGATATTAGTGTTTTGCATTTTATCTTCTAAAGCTTTTTGAGTTGAAAACTGAAAATTGGTAGTTGAATTCATTTTGATTAGGTATTGACAAATTTTGGTTTTGTAATTTAGGTTTTTTGATTATTTGAAAATGTTGCTTAGTTCAGTTTGATGTTTACTTCTGATATGAGAAAACTTGTATTCTTATTTGTATTAGTAGTGATGTCGTGCAGGTGCTACTATTGGTTTTAGTAAAAAAAACTAAGGGGTCTACCCGGTTTAGTGATTCTAGAGTGAACTGGGTCTTAGTAGCTGACGTGGAACGTGGTAGGATTCTTCCGAAAGTTTTAAAAGTTCCTCGGCAATGTTACATATTTTAAAGTTGTTGGGAAAAGAGTTGAAGAAACTTTTGTCTTTTTTTTTGTTTTTTATAAAAGTTGGGTAAGTAAACGGTACTTGCTTGACTTTATCTCTGGTGTTTTAGTTTTAGATGGGAGTTGACTCCAACTACCACAGCTGGTTCTGATTTAGTTAAATCGGGGTTCTGTTTCTTACATTTAATTAAACACAACTTAATAGTAAATAGCTTTTTGGTCTTAAAAATCATACAACTTATGCGTATGCAGGCTGTACCGTGAGCGTATTTTTTGGACAGTTTTAAAAATTATTTGAAAATGCCTTATACACTATCCTCATCAAGTCACGAACGCTTTATATAATATATAGGTGTTTTATTACTCGAAGTCCATAGCATAAGAACGTGTTATTAATGATGTTTAGAGTTAAAATTACTTAATATACATATGTTGAAAAATGATGCTAACAAAACTACAGGTATTAATGAATTCTAAAAAGAAATTTAATTTAAATAGTATTTACAAAATTCTGTTTGAAATTATCTTCTGCAGTTTTAATACAAAGTCTGGCTCTGCCTAAAATTACTCCGGACAACTTGCTGCACAATGTCTGGATCAGCATTCATAATTCAGTTTATATTGCACGACCGTGTCTAGAGGTGTCAAAAATTATTTAGCAGATATTTTTTTAGATGACGGATAGAGTGTGTGAGAGTTCACTCAACGCTAATATAGGGCTTTCCAATATGAAGTCTCATTAAAGTTTTGCGCCATTTTTGAACTATTGAATAACAAGTTTTTAATCCTTGACATTTGTTAATAAAAACTACACGATTTAAGAAAATGGTATGATTTACGCTTCAAAAACGTATAGAAATAATTAAAATTTATTATACGGTAAAAATTTTGCAAAGTTTGTGGTGTTTTTGGTCTATATAAACACATTCCCGCAGAGCCATTCTAAAGCTAATTGCTAAATTTTTGCAAAATGGTTAAGTTACTGATGTTAAATTTATAATAAATCAGTTTGAAGTTATTTTGTTAGGTTATCCCAGAACATTGACAATGTTGCTAACACTGTTGCTAACACTTTTGCATAAAACCATGACGTTCACTCCAATTAAATATTTCACAGTCCAACTTTCATTGCATACTACTACATAAAGATCTTAGCCTACATGCTTATAAAGTACAGATAACGCAGGAATGAAAGTTTGTTGATTATGAACAACGCTAAACTTTTGTTTCTTGGCAATGCAGGCAGGGAATTATGACTGATTAGAAAACTTCTAGTACATTGGATTGGAATGGGAGACCGCATGCAATGTTAGACATGTTGCGCAACATTTTGACAGTGCGGCGTCTAGAGGCGAGACACGTTTCAGTCTGTTTCTACCTACCGAGTGGTGTGGCTTGCTGTTTACAGTTATTTTCCAAAGTTTTATAGTTTAACATGTGGTCTAAGGAGAAATTTTTAAAACTAATTAAAGATTACCATGCGTCTTATTGTTGGCGTCTTCCAGTCTTAATTTATTTATTAATCCATTACCGAATTCAGATCCTTCTGCGACCACTGCGCGTCTACCAACATTTACGTTTTTGCGTTCTTTTACTTGTAATTAGCATTAAGCAATAACTTATTCTACACAAAACATTGTACTTCATGATGCACTGCAAAGATGGTACTGAGAAATTCACGTTAGCTGCTTTCTCATTACGTTCTGACAGACCCTGGTGCACGCCAAGGCAAGATGCACTGCGTTTCCATTACGTATACATAAGTGGGGTAACTTGCACAAAGTCGTCCTTCCCCATCCTCTTCTAGCCCCAACCTTTCAAGCAGGGCAAGTTGCACTTGCTCATTTGATGATTTAAAAATTACATCTGACAGCAGCCGTTACTTAATTAAAATATATATAAGAAACAGTCAACAGAAGAAATTACTGACAAAAATTAAATATTAATGACAAAGAAACAAATCAAATAATAATCACATAAATGTAAGTGATTACTCAATATTAAATAAAGTATTCAGATTTGACATATGCACAAACGCTACAGAAACATGTTCTCATAAAAGTGCAAGACGCTCGAGTGTAACTTGCACTAGCGTTCGCTGGGGTAAGATGCCTTACGTTAGTAACCCTTGTAATGCGAAAGCAGCTATATTGTAGTGTGGACGCTAGACGAGACAAATAACGGTGTTTCTAGACGGTCTACAAACCATGTCCCTAGACAGTCCATAGACGGTTTATGGACAAATCTTGCAACATGGTCTACTACACTAATGTGTACTAGTCTTTAGCGATAAAGTCTATTTCTATCTCAGGGGGTTTGTCAATAGAGAGAACTGCCTTATCTGGAGTTAAGAAAATTTTAGAACAATAGTTGAGAAATTTCTGTTGCTGTGTTTGGATCGGCGGAGTCATGGGACCTTACTTTTTTTAGAACGACGAATATGCTACAATTACAGTAAATTGCTAACTGACTTTCTTTGGCCTATATTGAACTATTTTGGGTATACAGTATTTATTTCAAGCAGGCGCTATGAGTCACACAAGCCGTGAAATAATTGCAGTGCTGCACAAGAAACTTTCTGGGCATATAATTTTACAAAACTTGGACACAAATTGACCACCCAGATCGTGCCATTTAACTTTGCTAAACTTTTTTAATTAGGACTATGTGAAAGAAAAAGTGTACGTTACTGGTCCACAAACAATTTCAGCCTTCAAAATCATACGTAAAGTTTTTTTTTATAATTAAAATGGGACTTTTTATTAGAAAACTCTATACTTATATTTGGAGTAGTATTAGCTTTAACATACTATTTTAACGGAAGGTTTTTGTTGTATCGTTAAAATAAAATTCAACTTTTACATTAAATTTATTCAGATTTAATTTTTTGTTTATGATATTTTGGAAATTTGCATTTTAAACAACTTGATTAATTTATTTTGTAGGTATATTGTAAAATAAAGATACATTTTTCAAGATGATTATTACTATCATTTCCTATAAAATACAGAATCAACTTATTTTTTGTATGCAGGACTCAATCAATAAATGTCACTCCAGTTTTTTTTTATTACATAATATAATGTGATTCGAGATTTTTATTAAATTGGTATTTATATTAATATTAATGGTTAGTGTTTACAACATATTTATTGTTTATCTAATATATCATGTTGTTTCAGTTTAATTATATCGTGTTTGGAGTAAACCAAAACAGCAAAATATACTAAAGTTTGTGTTGCGGTAAATGTAGTGTTATGAATTAATTTTGATATAAAATTATTACACGTTTATAATAATTAATTTAATATGTAGAACATATCATATTAAAATTAAATAAATTATTCTTCATATTATTAAGCATTAAATTTAGGAACAAAAACAAGGGATTTCTTTTTCATGCTTGAAGACATCGTTCCATCAGTCAAGAGATAATTATTAACAAGCTATTCTCGTATCAATATAAATTCCTATTCTGTATAATTACATAGTTCAAATTCACAGTCGGTTGCCTCCGATCTGTTATCAGTCATCGGCGATTCGTTTCTTATTATTCTGCTAGTAATTCTGGACCGTCATTAATCTTGGTTTATTGCGCGTTCGGTACGCTGATTGACGGCCAGATCAAAGAAGCGAGCGCCGTCCCAAAAAGACGCTAGACGTCTCACGGGAGTAAACGGCGCTCTTTCTATGAGATACGTCATGCCGTTCCGGCATCGGTTATCCGTCATAATAAAAAGGAACCGAATAAATTAGGGGTAAAGTGAAACTAGTGTCAGATAAAATATGATGCAGGGTAATTATGTAGGGATGGTTCACTAATGGACGTGAACCATCCTAAGTGAAGTATTATAAATATAATATGATTTATCATGTTTATGAGTTGTTTTATATAAATAGTTTCATTGCTATCAATTCCAATTAATAAACATTTCCCCTATTTTTCCAACATGTGTTTACTTTAATTGACAACGACATAGAACATTTAACTTCATTGGCCATTAAGAAGCATAGCGTAACGAACAAAACGTTATTTTAAATGTAATATATCACATCGCCCATTAATTATAGGAAGGAGGATGTAGGTCGATGGCTAATTAATAGCATTTAATTTAAGTATTAATAGTATTAGCCGCCTGTTAAAGTAAATATATGCTTCAGTGATAAATAGTAGAACTATCTCTTTGGAGAAATATTAAAATAGAAAAATAAAAGAAGGAAAAGGAAAATATTTTCCCTAAGGTATACCTCGGAAAAGACGGTACTGTGTATTATATACTTAACAGTTTATCATCACTGCATTAACGTCACGGCCCCACCATCCAATCTCTACAAACGGTTAATATATTTTAGCCCGTGTCCTATATCCCCAAGTCGCCGTATGAAATGATCGAGTAAGCATGACTCTGATCTGGGAACCGGAGGCCCCAGGAGGCCCGAAACGAGTGAACGCAGATCGTTCCTTGGGGAGTCCGCGATATTGGCATCTCGGAAGCGATGTCGTCGCCAAATATACGGCCTCCTGGGGCACAAACTGTCATCGTAAATTCAATTAGCGGCTGCTCTGCCGTGTCCGTCCGTCCTCGTCGGGTCGGCATCGCTCAACGCATCCGTCTCCGTCAAGACCGTACGCAACACAGAAATGAAAATCCAATATATATGTTTTTTGGATTTCATTCATCACCGAACACCGTAAAAATAATCACATGTTTCGTTAAATTTAAAACGGAACCAATGTACCGTGCCATCGTAGCTTCCATTCAATAATACATCAAAGTCTCTCCTCGAATAATAGCAATGGCATAAAAATACGAGATCCTTACTTACTGTACGTTAAAATTATATTTATGATAATTTTTTATTTTACTACTATTATGCTTTCAAATTAAATGCTAAAAACTGGTTAGATCGTTACATCTGTTTACATATAATATGTATTTAACTGTTGTTAGTTACTTATATGTATTTATTTACTATCAACACTACTTTTATAGAAAAATTGTAATAACATAATTATAAAAATTAAAGCCATTCATATGCATTTCATTGAAGCCTTGTCACAAACTAAACACATTAAAATTGAATAATTAGTAATGCATTATAGAATATTAATTAATACCCTTTAGGATTAGTGGTTTTTAATATTCATACTAATAAAGCACGCCGCTTTATTTTGCTGAACTAGTAATTTACTTGTCTGTTATTAATATTAAATGATAGATAAAAGGGAATTTAGAAGAGGATTGAAATACTTAAATTTAATATTAATATTACAAACATAAATTTGAGTATATTTAGTTTCTTTTATAATTATTTATGCAAGTGCTTTATTGTTGATAATAACAACAAAGTTGTAAATGACTTTGATGCCAGTACCTAAATATAAACCTAACCTAATATCTCTGAAGCTGCAATGCTTTGATGCCAGACTCTAAAAACTAATTAAACCTTATACCACAGATTGCACCGAAGTTGTAAAGGACTATGGTGCTTTAAACAAATTAACAACACAAACTGATCAGTAAAATAAATTAACATCAAAATTATTAAAACACAACACACACACTTGGTGGCATTTATTTGAGGAGTCCTGCGTTCTTCAAAAATTGGACGAAGCTTCGCATAGTCTTTTTTTTTGTTTGATAAAATAGGCGGCACGTTATTAAAGAGCTTGAGCCAATTACAGTGAGGAAGATAGGCTTTTCATTTTGTGGCATGTTTAGCATGCGGGTTGTTTGTCGCCTGTCAAAAGATATGAAGAGGTCATGTTGATATATCCTATGAGCAAGCGAAATTGAACGACTTCTTCTCTCTCCTTTTGAGATCTACCGGCAACTTTCATGCCGTCACGAAGAGCTTGTTTTTTTTTTTAATTTGCTTTTAATCAGTTTCATATTCTTTGCTAATCCTCGATAATCTTTGAAATGACTTATCTTTTGAGGTCATCGGATTTTACTGGAATGTTGTTTGTAGGATACGCGGCTTTATCGGTCTGCTTGTTGGCTTTAATACTCTTTGTCTAAACTTGGCCAGGCGGAAAATTAAAAGTTTGTACGAGTTGGGCCGACCAAGTACATAGAACTTATGTATACTCAGGATAGCACCCAGGAAGTCGGAACAAAGAAGAAACGAGCTGTTTTTACATTAAAAACACCAATACGCGCAGAAAGTCTTCTTGTACTTGTAGATTTATTTAAATTTTGCTCAACTGCACTTTCAGAATTAAAATAACTACTTGGAACAACGCCAATTTCTCACATTGATTGTTAAATGTTTGAGTAAATGATTTTGAGTCTGGTACATCTCGGGTAAGAATTTTTTTATATTTTCTGCTGTCACCAAGTGCTTTCACCTTGCGTAAATAGATCTTAAATATTTTTTACTCGTAGGTAATTAGGTAAGGAATTATATGATGGACTTTTGGCAAACCTACCGTTTAAGCAATGATATTAAAATATGTTGAAAAAGCAGTTATTTTAATTCAATTGGATAACTTTGGGCACAGTTTAAATGGGTTTCTTTTATGCTGATCATGTCAAGCTAGCAGTTAATTACTAATACGGAACTGTTTCTCTATTTCACATCTCCTACATTTGGGCTATTTACGATGTCTATTGTATAGATGATTTAATTTTTAATTTTGGTGCTTTGACAATACTTTTCTTATGATTTGCAGGTTTTTTCTAGAAAATTATGTTTAGCTGTTTTAGGCGCGTCGTTTGCATATCACTTGGGCGTATTTTTAAAATATTTATAACATTTGGCTAAAGATTTGTTTTTTTTAAGAATTTATTTAAGAAGTTGGTAGTAAACAAGTTTTTTGTTACATTTAATGAATTTTAAAATTTACTAATAAATATACAGGGTGTTTCAAAACATGTGTCGGAAAATAAAGGGTGGGATTTCTTGGCTAATTATACGAAAAAAAGTTCTTATTAGTATCTTATAGTTTCGCAAACGCACCGTTTTCGAGATACAGGGCGTAATTTTTTATTTTTTTTAATTTTTTGACGATATCTCAGGAACGGAAAGAAAAAGTAGCAACATAATCACAAAACCTTATTTTACAAAACTAAGCATTAACATAAAAAATTAGAAATATCACAAACATTGTTGAAAATGACCTCCTTATACGGTAACGCAGGCTTCCAATCTATGTATTAGTGACTGACGTACCCGTTCGAAAATTCCTGGAGTGTTTCGTATTGTATTACAGGATGCAATAATGCGATTTCTTAGTTCTTCATCAGTATTAACTTTTTTTCTAAAACAATAAGATTTGGAGACCGAGGAGACCAAGCCTGTGAGCCTTCTTGATCTACCTAACGGTTCCTATACCGTTCATTTAAGAATTGACGCGCAACTAAACTAAAATGTGCAGGAGCACCATCGTGCATGAACCACATTTTGTTTTTTAATTGAACCGGAACGTCTTTTAAAAGTCCTGGCAGCTCTTCTTTAAAAACATTACGACATGACTGACCATTTAGCATAAATGGCAAAAAAATATGAACTTATTAAATAGTCTCCTACAACACTTGCACATTAACTTGTTCTAAGAATTGAGGATTTTGCGCAATTTTTTCTTGTAACCATTGACACATAGCTAATCCTTGCGAAAAATCCGTTGGAAAAAGGGTTTGTACTCGCTGTATGTGATAAGGATATAACATCTGGCTTTTTATTATCTTCTACACTGTAACGTGACTAAGGTTTAGGTTTAAAGCTATTCTTTAAGTGCTAGTTGATGGATTGTCTTCGATTTCTTGAAGAACATCTTCAATTTGCGGAGGTAGCAGGCGAGGTTTCCCATTCTCTGCAGCTTTTTTATGTACACTTTCAGTTTCATGTAGACATTTGTGAATACGAATGAATGTTTTTTCATTTGGTACCTGTCGGTTTGGAAACCTTTCTTGATAAATTCGACGAGTTTTTGCTGCATTTCCATCGGCAACGCCATAAACAAAATCCATATCGCACATCTCGCTATTACTGTAATTATTTATTTTGCTATCACCACGCAAGCAAAAATACTAAGAATTGGCACGACTATTTTTAATAACTCAAACGCATGAAACAAATGCATGAACGCTGACGACTAGATCAAAAACAAATGTTTTTATCAACAACAAAACATGTTGCTACTTTTTTCATGCTTTCCATCATAAAATGCCGTATTTTTCTAAAACGG
Organism: Tachinus rufipes; assembly: GCA_963932245.1. Taxonomy (NCBI): domain Eukaryota; kingdom Metazoa; phylum Arthropoda; class Insecta; order Coleoptera; family Staphylinidae; genus Tachinus; species Tachinus rufipes. The sequence continues at coordinate 94,215,012 of OZ010743.1, forward strand.
TTTACGTTAGAGCTTTTGACTAGGAGTATCGTTTTTGACTAGAAAATATTGGTGATTCACAATGTGCTTTCAAAATGTCAATTTTTCAAGTGTCATAGAAATTAGAGCCATAAAAACCTCACGCAACCCTAAAGTCTCCGGCAATGGCAAATGAAAAAAATAGAATAAGCGTTTAAAAAGTAGCTAATATTAATGCTAAGATGTGTACAAAAGTTGAGTTTTGTTTCTCAAACGGTTCCTGATATATCGTCAAAAAAATTTAAAAAAAAGAAAAATTACGCCTTGTATCTTGAAAACGGCGCGTTTGCGAAACCATGTTAATGAAAACTTTTTTCCTTATAATTAGCCAACCAATCCCACTCTTTATTTTCCAACACATGTTTATATACATATACATATATGGGCAATTCCATTCAAACGGACTAGAGCAGTATTTTTTTAGTATTTCTTTTTGCTTTTAACGTTTTTTGTTTAGTACATGAGAGAGAGAAACCCTTAAAAAAATCTAGTATCTTATTTAGTTTTTTTGTCGTTTTTTTAGTTTGACTTAAAAAAATCGCATTTTTGTAAAATAAAAATTTACTGGTCAAGTTAATCAGAAATTTTTTGCAGAATCTAAACCTGGCGCCATTTTTATATAGTCATACCTTGTTTATAAGCCGCAAAAGCCATAAAACCAATATTTTGTTCTCAGTGGGCTGGGCAAAAAGAAGGATTTTTTAGATTTTTTTCCGCTGAAGTTGACGTATTTTGATGTAAGTTAGTTAGAAAATATAAATTTTGTGTATTTTGGTTTTAGGGTCGAAAAATCCGCAAAATTAGGCATATTCTTCAACATAAACTCTTACAAATACACGTTGAGCCGCGCTTAGAAGAACAATACACCAAATATTATTAAAAATTTGAATTCTGTTGACAATTATTCTACATGAAAATAGTCAGTGTAGTGCTCATCGGCCGAAAAAACGTTCACCTAGAAAGAAATTTTTACAACATTTTTAGGCAAAAAATGCGTTAAAAATTAAAAATTTAAAAAATGCTCTTTTTTGCACAGCCCACTGAGAACAAAAAAATAGTTGTATAGCTTTTGCATCTTATAGACAGGGTATAGACTTGAAATGACGCTAGATTTAGATTCTACGGAAAATTTCTGATTGATTTCCTAGTGAAATCAATCAGAAATTTTAAATTTTTTTAAGTTAAATTTACGATTTTTATACAAAAAATGCGATTAAGTTAAAAAACGACAAAAAAAACTTTTAAAAAATTGTAGACTTGTTTCAAGGGTCTTATTAGTAGTATTTTGATGGGTTCATGGGGGTTCATGAACTCATACTAATAAGTTATAGAAACAAACAAAAAATACTAAAGCAAATTTCTCAATGCACCCTTCTCTCTCTGCTCTGGTCCGTTTGAAAATGTATATAATAATATTGGTAATTAAATAAAAAAATACTGTTTAAAACGTTTTTATATACTTTATGTAACATTGATACATTTTTCTTAAATATGGTTTCTTAAGTTTACTATTAAACACTCTGATTTATTTCTATAATTGATTAAATAAGTTGATTTTAAATAAAAAGTTTAATTTACAGACTATTCAAATAATTTAAATAGTCTGTAAATAAAAAAAAAAATAAAATTAGCGATTTTTCTTAAACATTGAAGCGTTTGTCTTGATTATTAAATATTTCTATTGCCAAAGAAGATTCTGTAATGAAATCATATTATTATATTTTATATTGTACATTATTAAAAACATATTTATTTTTAAACACATACGCACAAAATATGCGTCAGCTTGCGTTCTTTTAATTAATATGTCAATTTATATTTAGCGTATAAAAAAGCGGTCACAAGAACTCCCCGCTATACAAAGCGGTCTAAATTTGTACATCAAATTTGAACCCTTTGCTTTAATTTGAACGTATATGTTTACGCAGCTCGGCTTAAACTAAATTAAACTGAAATTAGTTGAAGTGACGTTGACAAATCACCTTAGCATGACGCATATGCAATATTAATAATGCCCAGTTCATGCCTGGGCTTTAGCAAGACTAATAAGTGAATGGACTTTGTATTAAAATTGTTCACTATAAAGGAAAATTGTTTTAATTCTCTATTTGTTTCCACGTTTGATGGTGGAATGCAATTAATATAATTGCCGTGCATCTATTTTCATTTAGCTACGGCGTATTGTAAATTCTATTTAATTAGTTAATGTATAGTTGATTATTCTAATTGATTTGATATATTATATTTCTATGCACTGTATCTACAAACACTGACCTCTGATTAAATTGCGAACTATTTCAACTGAATTGTTTCATGTGGAATTAATGCTATATGAAATTTTGTTGGTGGTATGCGGGAGAATCAAATATCAAAACGGACATTTCATTAATATACATATTAACGGTTGACCTAATTGCACAAATATTTACAAACCGCGTCCGATTGACGACTTCGACAAGATAATCACATAATTTATGAATTATTTTTAATGTCATGTACATGCAGAGTACATATAAACAGTTGGCACATAATTACACATACATATGTGGCGAATGGGGATCGGCCTGTAATTACATCTGGACATGTTTGACGGGGATCATACGCATACGGAACTGTCGCCAGTGGCCAAGTTTAATTTACATGTAATTAGTGCCCAAAGTGGGATAGCACGTGGTAGTTTGACTAAGAGGATGCCAAATTGATGCAATTATGCCAATTGAAAAATACTCACAGGTTATGATGATTGTGTGTAATTGGATAGAACTGCCCAGAATGCCATTAAAAACATGACATGTAAACGAATTATTCAAGCTATTCATAAATAGTAAAAAATGCCTTTAATTAAAATTTTGAGTTTATTTCTTGTTTAATTTGTTAACTGTATAATCTAATTAATGTTGATTAAATTTGATTGTTTACGGAAAGCTGCAAATTGATTTCTTGTTTCTGCAGTAAATCGCTAATGAGACTAATGAAATGCCAACATTCAGGATGTAAGGGAATAGTCAATACCATCCTTTGTGTACGAGTAATGTTAGTTCTACATTCCCATTTACATGCACGACAACTTCATTCCAAACTATAAATATTATACAACGAGACACAAACATCTTGATTCAACATTGAATGATCTTCATGTCTCTATACAGAAATATTGTCTGAATTATTGATGGTTCACGTACAATTTTTTACCTATCTATTGATTTCAAGTTTAAGGTGAACGACGTATGTAATCAAGTTACTAAAAAAGATATTTCAAACAATGTATATTTTATTTATTTAACGCTTATTTTTTTTCAAATATTTTAAATACTTAACAAAAGAGTTTAGCAATTTGCTTAAAGTTTAATTACTTTAAACGTCTATTTAAAGCTTGAGCTTTATTTTACATTCCTAGTATTATTTGCTTAATAACTTTAAGTAAATTAGATTCTATAGTTAACTTTGATATAATATTTGCATGCTGTGTAATATAATATATACTATAGTGTGTATATTACAAGAATAAAAAAGTATAATTTTGAGTTTAGGAAAAATGCCGTTTATGTTGGTTTTTGCTTGATTAAATATGCTATTAGAGATATACATACAATACACATTTCAAATAAAAATAAACGCAATTATTTGATTTATCAAAATAGGCAACGTGAAAGACTAGCTTAAGCTTAATAGATATAAAAGTGTTATGTTACCGTTTTTATATTACTTTCTTATACATGGTGTTACAAAAAGGTTGATTCAAAATGAAACGGTATATTATTCATTAAAAAAAAAGTAACCGATTTGAATGATTAAAAAACCATTTTAAATGGTTTTTTGGTTATTATAGAGGCAGGTACACACATGTATGTTTTATTTTTAGTATAGTTGACATATTTTTAAATTTTTTTTTTAGAATCTTAATGATATTTTAAATACAACCATGTAAAATAATAATATATGTACTTTAATACAAATATTTTATTATAAAATTTAAAATATGTTATTCGTTTTCTATTTAAAATAATCGTAATTGAATAGTTGACATTGAACATAACCTAATGTTTATTTTCTGGTGTGTTTTTATGTTATTGTTTATAATATAGTAGTTATTAAAATAAAAAAATAATTTTTTGTTTTAATTTTAAATTGTCAAATTGTACGCTGACCTGACATGGGCCACAACTATTTTTACCATTAAATTTAAACTAGTCAGAAGTGACTTCTAGTTTGACTTTACTTAAGACCTGTATGCAATTTATAGGAAACGTAGATGACTACAAAAACACAAACTATAATTGGATGTGATTTTGTAAAACGTAACTATACGCTGCGCAACCCCGATGGTCTTCTCGGTTTAGTTTTAGTTGAAATATGTTTATTTCTAATAGCTTTGGTTATTTGTTGATAATTTTAGTAGATTTTATTAGTTAAGATAGAACTTATTAATTTTCAAAAATTGCTGTTAACGTTTGTACACAAATTCTTTTTTTTTTTTTTTTAGTTTTAGTACTTTTTGAAGATTCTGGTAACTAGTTTGAGCAGTTTGAGTTATAAAATAGATGCATTACTTTAAACTTTTGACATCTGACAGAGTAGACTTTGACAAATTTCAGTTATTTATTGAACATTAACATTTCAGCAGCGTTTTATTGGTTTAGTAATTTTTGAACAATCAAAAAAGTTCAAAACAAAATTTGATAGTTTTAAAATTTTGTTTGAAATTTTGACAGTTTATGATTTTCAATTTTTGTTTACACCAAAAGTTTTGAAAAATAAATGACGTATTTATTTTATGTTTATTGCTTTTTCAAATTAAACGAGCCAAAAATGCCGTTGTCTTTCCATGTAGGATTTAACTGTACCGCAGCTCTCTATCACACACAAACAGTTTAACGTTTTTTCTAATAGGGGGCATTGCGTTACCAATGAAATAATGTAAGTCTTAAATGTTTTGAGTGTTTTAATTATTTTTAATGTTTTTAGTGACATATTATAAAATACATCTCTGGCACGTTTGGGTTAACTTATAATATGTTTGTACATATGGTTTGGTAGTTTTAGTAACTTTTTAACAGATCTTAACTTTCTTTTGACAGATCAGGCATTTTTTTTTAATTTACAATGTTTATTTACATTATTGTGATTTATTTGACAGTTTTTGTATTTTGATGACTGTTAAGGAAGAGATCGTGGCGCAGTGGTCTAGGCATCCGGCCGCTGTACCGAAGATCGTGGGTTTGATTCCCATATACCGTGATATACTTTTTACTTTCTATACGCTCTCTCACTCCCCAAGCCGCCTTGCCAGCTTGGGGTTTTACGGCTAAAACCTTCTCTGGTAGAGTGATGAATTCTCTCCTGTGGTTCGGAATCTACTTAAAACTGTAGGTCTCTTGTAATGTAAGTTGCCAGCATTACAAGCAGAGAAGAGGCTAAGACGCCACTGTTGGCGTCTTAGCCTCTTCTCTGCATTCTCTGTATGAATGGTTGACGAAGAAGAAGAAGTCATTAAAACTTATTGACAAATGTAGTCACTTTTTTTATTTCAGTTTAGAATAAATATAATAGATTTAGTACATTTTTTGCTAACTTAAGATGTTTATATACATTAAACTTTTAAACTATTTGACAGGTTTAGTGACTTTTTGACAAAAATAGTAACTTTTTGAAATTTAAAATACAATTTGATAAATCTTGAACAAATCTGCAAATTTATAATGTTTTTATACATTACTACAAATAGTTTGACAGACTAAAATATTATTTGGCAGATCCGATACATTTCTGGTAAATTATGATATTATTGTAAACTGTTTAATAGTTTTTGAAAGATGTAGTTTTTATAGTTTAGTTACTTTTGACGATATTTTTTGCAATTTAAATATTATTTGACAGGTCTGCTATATATTGCTAACACAAATTATGATTGTAAATTACTTGACAAATAAAGTAATTCTTGAAATTTTTGGTAACTTTTTGATGATGTAGTAACATTTATGAAAATTTAAAATACAGGCGGATGTACTATCTTTACCGCCTTTTATTATATTGTTGTTAATTGTTGAAATTTTTAGTATACTTTTGAAGTTTTTAGTAACTTTTTGACAGATGTAGTAACAGTTTTTACATTTGACAAATTTTTCAAATTTATGCTAATGTATCACATTGCTGAGAACTATTTGACATTTTTTGTAATTTTTTGTTAAATGTAGTAAAATGTTTGAGAATTTAGTATTTTTTGATAGTATACAATACAATTTTGTTATGATTTATGACATTTTTACACATTACTTAGTCACAATAACTTAAAATTTTTGTAGTTCTGTGTTGACAGTTTAGAATACTATTTGACAGATTTTTATCAACATAAATTATTTCTATAACTTGTTTGACAGTTTTAGTAACTTTTAACGGTAAGACCCAAAAATCTTAGCTTTGCTGGTAATTATATTTAAGTGTTAGTATTTTTAGTATATTCAATTTAGCATTTTTGTAAATGATCAAGCTTTGACTAAGGGCCGTGATATTCACCTCCTAATAAAGTACCTAATAAACTATTAGCAACATAACCTAACTTTTAATTTAACTAAATTTTATTTATTTTCTTAACATTTCTGAACAGCTAGAACATTATATGCTCAATGTTTTTATTTGTTATAAATGTATATGTTAAGCATATATTTAATTGGCTGTCTATAGGTTTTAATCAAATAAATTAAATGAAAAGTTAAGTTATTCTGCTAATAGTTTATTAGGTACTTTATTAGGAGGTGGATATCACGGCTCTAACTCTCTCAAATAGAGTGTTTTATACGCACTCATTCAGAGCGCAATGACAGGGTGTGTGACTGCTGTGCTGGATAAATTTGTACATAGGGTTCTTCTAAGATGGACAATTCAGTCTGTGATGGTTCTGTGATCTTAGTTTTGGATTTGATGATGACTTGGCCTTGATTGACTAAAAATTTCTTATCCAAAATTCAGATTTTTATAAGAAAAGGAAATGAAATGGTGCAATCTGGTTAGCCGATGTTGGGTTGCCTATTGTTTGTAACAATTTCTTTTAACTTTTGAAGGTTTTAATTTGGTACAGTGAGAGGTGACGTTGATTGGGATTAGGAACAAGTGTTTACTGGAGTTTTACTATATGTCTTGGTGTTGTGGGTTTGAAATGTTTAAACACTTGCAACCGCTATTTTGTCCATGATTTCTTTGACAACCATTAGTTGTATATTGATGGTGTTTGATTTAAATTTCAGGACGTCTTTCATTTATAACGTGGTTTTACTGATGGTTGCGGTTTAAACTTGCGTCTGTATGCTTAGCCAGTTTGTTAGTCCGTCAGATTAGTTTAGTTTTTATCCATCAGTTGGTATCTTGGAATTTACACTTAGTGCTGCAAACAAAGTTGGGTACATAGTTCACTGAACTGTTTCTCGCAGCTAATGGAACAGTTTAAAGCTGTGACAGCGTGATAGAGTAGCTCTACCGGTCGTATAGCTGCTTGATGTTATGACCAGAGGTTATTTGTCTTATACGCGCATCAAGGTGCTTCAGACGCCGCTGTTCGCTAGCTTATTGAGGTCACAGCCAGTATGTATGTGACGGTGGTTAGGTTAGTTTAGTTAATTTTTTTAACGCCTATCTATTTTTGTTATTATTGGGTTTTTAAACGTGCACGCAACATCGAGGCAGTACACGGGACCTACTGAAGTTTTTCTTCTTATCCGAAAGAAGGAGTACTTATCATAACACATTTTTTTTACTTGAAAAACTGTTTTTTTCAGATAGAGGATTTGAACTCAAGACACTTAATGTAACAGTTGAGTACGCTAACCACTACACCTCCTGGGCGGTATGTAATTGTGGTGCTTGATGATAATGATATTCTGGCGATGTGATCTCTAAATATTTTGCCTGGTATTTGGTTACATTTTTGTTATCTGCTACATGGTAATCTTAGTCTGACACTTTTTTGATGATAGTTTGTTGGTATTGTGTTTATTATTGTTGGCGAGATGTTTTGCGAGGAATTGTGTTTCTACTTCTTTGCAGCGTTTTTGTTGCTGGTTCTTCCTCTTCTCTCTACTTTTCTCAGGGTTGTAGTTGTGAAAGCATCATGTTTTTAAATACTTTTCATGTTTTTGTTTGTTTACATTTTCATTTTATCTTTTTCCTTTAGTCACTTTTGTATATTTTACGTTTATTTCTTTTTCTTATTTTTACTTCATACCTCATCGCACGCTTTCCTGCATCTACTCTTAATTTGACCGTTTTAACTTTTTTATTACAATGTATGCTAGAGATTTTTGTTTACCACTAATACTCCAGTATTTTGTTTGAACAGCCTCTAATTTTTATTATTTTTTTTATCCCCAAATGTTTATTTCGTACAATGACATACTTTTTACTAAACTATCAAACATTATTTCTTTTATTTTTATACATCTTCAATTTTCTTACCAATCTCCCAATATTTTACTGGTTTATTTGCTTTTTTATTATATTTTTATGTGTTAATTTTCATTATTGTTTGTACAAAAAACATATTCTAGATATTTAAATGTTTTTACTTTTACGTTCGTATTTACATTTACTTTCATCTTTTTTTTTTTCTATAAATTAATTTCATTTGTCACCCCACACGTCTGCGCCTTATATAGCATTTCTTCTACATCTGCGATGTATGCCGCAAACAAACTAGGGTTGAGTGGGCATCTCTTTCTCACACCTTTTGTAGTCCACAACTTATCACTCATTTTACCATTCACACAGACCTTGTTAACTGTGTTAATATATAAAGTTTATTTTAGAGGCGGCAAACTTTAAATTGGCAACACTCTTATCTGTGATAGCTGATTTGACAGTTTTCGGTTGTTTTAAGGTTAGTTTGGTTTGTCAATTTATTATGAATAAACTCACGACGGTGCAACGTTTGCAAATTGTTCAAATGTATTTTGAAAAACATGGTTTAGTTTATGAAACTTATCGGGCATTTCGTGCGTTGTATGGTGCTTATAATCGTCTATCAGAGCGATTAGTTTGAGAAATTGTGCATTGTTTTTGTAATACGTTTAATCTAAACAATAATAAGCCGGTACGACGTCGTACAGTGCGCACACAAGAAGCAGTTGACAGTGTGCAGTGATGATCCAAATGTGTCAATTTGTCATCGTGCTTAACAATTAAACTTGTGTCCATCCACTGGAAAATTTTGCAAAAAGGTCTACGTGCTTACAAGTCTCAACTTGAATGAAGCCGCACGATTATTGTATCCGCCGTACATTAGGTAAATGAGCCGAGGAAAACATTGCTATTGATCCACAATTTTATTTGAAAATTTTGTTCAGGGATGAAGCACACTTTTGGTTAAATAGCTATGTCAACAAACAAAATTGTCACTTTTGGGCGATACTAATCCACAAGCCATTGTCGAAACACCAGTGAAACACGAGTGTATGTGTCTTTTATATACATATATATATATATATATATATTTTTATTTAAATTTATTTTCGGATTATCCCGCGTTTTCTTTTTGAGTTGGACTCGACGTTTCGGCTGAATCTCATCAGCCATCATCATGAGATATTTATTATTAATATTTATTAATATACATCAATATGACATTGATATATAAACTAATTTTGTTGTCAAAGCTAACTTTCAAGAAACTTTATTGTGTGTAAAGTTTCTTTGTTTGACTTCTGGTAGTTGGTCTATTAATTGATCCTTCTACAGTCAAAACTTGTAAAGGAACTGGTTGTGATTTGGATGCTGTAATTAAATTAGTTGTTGTTGGTAAAGAAGCTGTTAGTGGTTTTTTTAAATTTAATTTAGTTGTTGCCAATGCTGTTTTCCAAGTAGATGGTAAACGTAAAGCATCATCTCTCTTATTGAGATTGTCTGGTCTTTTTTCAATTTCGATGGCTTCTCTAGTTATTCTAGTATGAAAATGATTAATTTTTGCTAAAATTTTAGATAATCCGAAAATAAATTTAAATAAAAATAATTATATCCGCGAAAATTTAAAAAATAACATATATATATATATATATATATATATATATATATATATATATATATATAATCTATAACTTCTTAGTTAGGTGTCGAGGTGTTGGACACACCAAGCCACAGAAAAGACATGTATGTTTGGATGCCTATATGACGTAACGGACCCATATTGGGAAGAACGCTACGCTCGCCATCACTTTGGGATTACCCATCTAAGTTGTGACCAGAGCGGCCGTTGCTTAACTTTCTTTAGCGCTGGTATTCGTACATGCCCTCTCTGCCGTACTGCCGACTTTCAGTATGTGTCTCTTACTGGATGAAAAGGCAATACATCATTTATTATTTTTTAAATAATAATAATTGTGTTTCTGAATTGAAAATATCAATTTTCTTTTCACTATTATCTTAGGGATTGCTGTTTTTATAGATTGCCAATTTATTAAACATATCTGTTTCTTTTTCTCTAACTTTTACGCACAAAGTAAATGATTGAGTTACATTATTTTGAAGGCCAGATATGAATATTTAAAGACATTATTGGCTGGTTCTGCATCAATAATGCCAATAAGACTTTGTAATCCTAAACATTTTTAAGAATTGACATGGCTTTGATATTGAAGCTTAATTAAAAATATTTTTATTTATAATTCTTATTATTGAAATAAGATAAGTCGGATCTTTGCTTAGTAGTCAGTGATTACTATAATTTATAAAGTGATTTTCAAAATTATTTACTATAATAAATAAGTAGTAGTAAGACTAATTCTGAGTCGATTAACTATTTTAATTTTAAAATAGTCGTCAATCAAGTAAACTAGGAATTAATTAATAAAAATAAGAAGATAAACTCACGGCAACTGGATCTATAAATGGCAAAAATATTTTATTACAGCATTATAATATATATAATTATAACTCACGTACAAATTATAATGATTGTTGTCGAGTGACAAGACTACATTTAAAGCAATTTCACTCACAACTTTCTATATTAAATCACTGCATAAATATTCATAGTTTCTTAATAAAACTTATCGAATAAGACTAAAATTGGGTCAATTATGTAGTCACATTGTACATGAAAGGGGTATTTATTATAAGTTAAGTAGTTACTACAAACAGCTTTTCCTGTCACGTGTTTTAATATTTAAGCGTGCTTTATGTTAATTCTTTGATGTGTGTGGGGTCTTAACAATAAAATATATATTACGAATTTTCAGTTTGTAATGTAAAACTTGTTGACAATTTTCAACGTTTGTTGTGTAGAGCAGCGAGGTGTGGGTGAATTTTTCAAAGGTGTACATGTTGAGACGATTTTATTTGTAATAGGAACTGCAAAGCATGAAATGAAAAATTCATATTGATCATTCGCATCGCAGAAAAACTGTTCTTTTATTCATATGTTGCGGGAAAGCATTACAGCGCTATATGTTTCGTATTTATATTATTTTGGTCAGTACTTTTTCTGCACTCCATCATTCGATCTAAATCATTCTTATCTGTATGTGTGTGTGTGCCGGGTTATAAGGAATGAACTTTCATAAAATATAAGAAAGGATAGGATAAAAAAGGCCGCAGACTTCTGTGTGAGAGATCATCTGATGTAGTGGCGGGTGCAGTGCAATAAATCAAGTTAGCGGGCGTGAACGCGGAAACTGACGTACGCCACTGGCGGACAGTAATTAATGGCGCCGGTGACGTCACGCGAACACTTGCTAGAACTGTTATGTGCGATTTTCGCCGCGACATTCTCGTTGCTAGAAATGAGTTAAAATAAATTGCCGCCGGTGCATCACACGGATGCGCGGATTAGTTCAAGCTGTGAACCAAAATGTTAGATAAATGAAATTAGTGTTATGAAAATACGACAAAGCTTTTCCTAGATTTTCCATTAACACACTTATTACTTTATATTAAGTTAAATATTATAAGTGGTTGGGCTTATAATGGATGTGTGTTTTGTTTTGAAATCATCCGCTTTCTGCATTTGTGTTCTGTATATTTCAAGCAAGATTACAATTACATTTAATAATTAAATTTTAAAACATAATAAAATGTATACACGTGAGTTTAATTAATAGTCTTATATGCAGATTATTTCTTAATTCAGCATTATTTTTAACAAATATCATTTTTGTACACAAAAATTACCTTTACTTAATCAATTGGTATATGAGCAATACATACAATAAATATGTTTGAATGATTTTTAATTTTAAATCTCAGGATTTAATGAAGTTTAGAAAACGATATAATTTTTGAAACAATTATAATTAATCAAAAATGTATAACAGTAGTAAGGTAGTTAGATGTACGTATGTATGTATATTTTTTTTAAATTTATTTAATTAATAAAAACTTGATAATCTATGCCCCAAGATCGTATCGACGCGACTGTTTGTTTGAAGATGCAACTCAATAAAATTTATTGTTGCACAGCATTAACTCTCTTGGTGAATGCGAATTTTTTATGGACTGAAGCTAAATTGACAGTAAATGATGACATTTACGTATACACGCGTCACACGATGTGATTTATTTGAAAAAATTACATTACTTAATGTAATTTAGCTAACATTATGCGTTGTCATTGTTGCAATTAGCTTTTTAAAATTTGGAAGCATTCATAGTGTCTTATAAAATTTGTTTTTTTAATTAATCTATTGTTAGTTTAGTTTGTACATTGAACGTCAGAAACTTTTCTGACGGTAATAGTTATTTACGATACTTGATCAAAATGTTGCGTGTTGCCATAAACGTGAAGTAGCAAAACCATAAATGCGGCTAACGGCCGTGAGTCATATTATATTTTTCTGTATGCTGAACATTTAATGTCTTGTTTCAAAATGAGACTTATAATGATGTAAAGGGTGTTTTTTTTAGGCGGCAAACTTTAAATTGGCAACACTTTTATCTATGACAGCTGGTTTCACAGTTCTTAGTTGTTTTGAGGTTAATTTATCATAAATAACCTCACGCCGCAGCAACGTTTGCAAATTGTTCAAACTTATTTTGAAAAACGTGGTTCAGTTTGAGAAGTTTATTTTGCATTACGTGCATTCTATGGTGCTCATAATCGTACATCAGAAACTGCATCGTTTTTGCAATACATTTAATTTAAACTGTAATAAGCATGCAGTACGACGCAGTGCGCACACAAAAAGCAATTGATAGTGAGCAGCGTAGTATTAATGATGATCCAAATGTGTCAATTTGTCATCGTGATCAACAAATAAACTTGTGTCCATCCAGGTTAAGAAAATTTTGCAAAAATATCTTAATTACAAGCTTACAAGATTCAACTTGTACAGGAATTGAAGCCACACGATCATCGGTCGCGCCTTACATTTGGTAAATGGGCCGAGAAAAACATTTCTATTGTTCCACAATTTTATTTGAAATATTTGTTGAGACTTTTGATTAAATGGCTATGTTAACAAAATTATTGCATTTGGAGCGATAATAATCCGCAAACATCATTACATCCGTGGTGTGAGTATAATGGTGTGTCCGACTTGTGAACATGACGTCAGGTGAGTGATAGAAACTATAGCAACGCGCAATTCACACGAATCACACGCATAAATTCATAATAATAATGCGAGTTTTTATCACCCACTTGACGTCATTGTTTAGAGATTGCCACACCTATATACTCACGCCACGATTACATCCAGAAAAAATTACCGTTTGGTGCGCTTTATGGGCCCGGTGGAATCATTGCTCTATATGTCTTCAAAAATAGTGATGGTCGGAACGTTACAGTCAACGGACCGCGGTATAGAGACATGATTCTCAACTTTTTCGTGCCTCAATTGGACAGCATTAATGTTTCAGACGTGTGGTTTCAGCAGGAAGGCGCCACATGCCACACAGCTCGCGATACAATTAATTTATTAAAAGAAACATTTTGCGAACAATTTATTTTACAAAATGGACCTGTTAACTGGTCACTTTGTTTTTGCGATTTGACGTCATTAAATTATTTCTTCTGGCGATATGTAAAGTCTTATGTCTACACCAATAAACCAGAAAAAATTGAGCACTTGGAAGCCAACATTATTGAAATACAGCTTAAACTACTGCAAATAGTATGTCAAAACTGGACCTCTAGATTACGCCATGTACGCTCCAGCCGCGGCGGTCACATGCTCGAAATCATATTCAAACATTATTGCCATAACATTATCTGTCGAATAAACTTAATTTTATGGATATTAAAAACATTTTTCTGTGTTTTATTTCAATTTAAAGTTTTTCGTCTTCAAAAAACACCCTTTATATTGATCTGCATGACTTTCAACATTTTTATATACTTCTTTGTCTTTGTTTGGCAATTACTTTATTTATTTTTTTTAATCTTTAACGGTACGAGATTTTATTTGTTTTTTTGCTATTCTTTTTAAGATGGGATGGTGCCTGGATGTGTTTACTTTACAGAAACCCAAGTGCTGTTTGCTTCTTAGAAATTTTATATTCTTTTAGGAGTTTTTGTCTAAAAGTAGATTTTTTTAATTTGATTTTGAGTTAACCAGTCAGTTTGTTTAACCACCGGGTGCACGGATTTAGTTCTAATAATCTGTTAAGTTACTTTTGACCTTAAAAGGCTATTTTTCGCAAATTTGTTTGCGGGGCCACTTTTTGGTTGCCTTGCTTGCGCAATGAATTTTTATAAATCTAACTTTAGGTGCATTTTAGAAGACGGGGAGATACAGGGTCTATTATGAAAGTAATGCGCATTATCTATGAAAAATAGATTTGATGATTGTACTGGTACAAACGCTTAAAATTCTTCGAAATACTCTACCCTTGCATCAATACACTTTTGGAGACGTGTCTGCTATACCTGGTAGGCACCCTGAAACTCCTCGACAGGAATGTCTTTTAATAACCTTGTAACATGCTTTTGGATGTTTTTGACTCCCAATGCTTATTTTTAGCTCTTTTCAGTCGGGAAAACATAAAAATGTCGCACGGAGCCAAGTCAGGACTGTAGGTCTACCGAGGTGTTGCTTTGGGCCAGGAAGTTGGTAACAATAACGGACGTTTGACTGGGGGCATTGTCATTGTAGAGCTTGATCGTGTCTTTGATGTCAATCTTTACGCGCGCAATCCGTCGTTTCAATCTTTTGAGCACCTTGAGGTGAAAGGTTGAGTTGACAGTTTCTCTTTGTGGTACAATCTCAAAATGGATGATTTCTCAGGCGTCAATGAAAATAATGAGCATCGTTTTGATGTGAAATTTGCTTATTTGCGCTTTCTTGGGACGGGGTTACGGATGATTTTGTGTGCTGCTCGCTGCTCTGCTTTTTCGGTTTTGGGTCGTACATCCAAGATTTGTCTCTGGTTATGACAGAGTTAAGAAAATTCGGCTTATTTTGAATCAAATCTAAAAGAAAAACACACTTCACGCGAAGACACGTCTTTCCGCTCAAGATAGTCGGAGCAAGTTGGAAAGGCAGATCCTACATCACATTTCCCGACCGGTTTTACCGGGCTGGGATGGATAGTCGCGTCACACTAAAATCATGCGCATTATTTTCTTAATGGACCCTGTATATGTCTCTTTAAATATATGCGTTCTACTAAGGATAAACGATTTGATAGTTTTTACCATTTTGGCATTGAGGCAGCAGTCTTTTTAGGTATCATTGCTAGTGCAATTTCTATAAAGGTATTCCTGAAGGTTTCTTTTCGGATCCAGTTGTTTCACTTGATTCTCTTTACCGGGTGTTTTTGCGACGCCGAGTTACTGGTGTATGTTGTGCAGTTGGTGTATATAATATTGAGGCGACATGATTTATAATAATTAATAATAATAATAATGCATTTATTAGTCATAAAGAATACATAAATTACATGATCAAAAAGTTCTGGATCAGGTCAATAGATCAAGAGTGATCTGTTAAACTGTAAACAAGCAAATTAAGTAAAATTAAAAAAATAAAAAATTAAATAATTAAAAAATTAAAAAATTAAAAAATTAAAAAATTAAAAAATTAAAAAATTAAATAATTAAAAAATTAAAAAATTAAAGAATTAAAGGATTTAAAAATTTAAAAATTAAAAAATTAAAAAATTAAAAAATTAAAAAATTAAAAAATTAAAAAATTAAAAAATTAAAAAATTAAAAAATTAAAAAATTAAAAAATTGAAAAATTAAAAAATTAAAAAAATAAAAAATTAAAAAATAAAAAAATTAAAAAATTAAAAAATTAAAAAATTAAAAAATTAAAAAATTAAAAAATTAAAAAATTAAAAAATTACAATAACAATAGTAAAATTAATAAAAAGAAAAAAAAAAGAAAACTATCAATACAGAAATATAATTACATACAATAATAAAAAAAAGTTACATAATATTATCATGCAGCTAGAATTGACTATACGATTTAAATAATGATAAACTGTGTTGGCTCATATTCAGAGAGTTGTAGCATTTGACGGCGTTATATAAAAAAGATCGTTTGAATAGTTCTAATCTATGATGCGGTATACTCAAAAGTCCCCTATTTCTAACATTAATTTTATGGACAGTAGACCTAAATGTAAGTTTTCGAAAAAGGTATGGAGGGGTTTTATTATTAATGATTTTGTAATAGATACTACTCGAGTGTAGCTTTCGCCGATTTGCCATAGATAACCATTTGATTTCTTAAGCAAGAATTCTACATTTTTTTTTTTAATTTGACGCATCTGTTTGATCAATGGCCGCATCATAGACAATATCAAAAAATTAAAATTAGACAAAACAAGTGACTCACTTAAAATAGTTTTAACGGTCTTGTTCATAAAGTGACAATTTGTAAAAATTAACTTTGGTGCACAATATGCTTTTTTTATTAAAAGATAAGTGTCAATACCAAGGTATTATGTACCTTTGTTTGTGGTTTTAGTGTTTTTGCCACTGAGATTTACTTGGTCGCTTACGCTCATTGAGCTATCATTCTTAAAATTTTCTTAGGTTATTAAAAGACTACAACTGCATTTTTGTCAAACGAATCTATTGAAACAATAAAGATATAGCGCGCAAAAAAACGAACATTTTGTCAATCTCATCAACGATCTGACAAAGGCCACAAAAGAGCAATCAAGAATAACTGGCTTCTAATATTATTCTTAAAAATATCGAGACATTTATCTGAAACAACGAACAGAAAAACTTATTTTGAAGAACTGGCAACATTTTTTTCTAGTCTTTTACATAATATATACTACCGAATCTGTTAATAGAGAGAATTGAAGCGCTGTAGATACTGACAAGACCTAGTGGCTGGTCCACTCACACTCTTAAATTAAATGTAACTATGATTACATGGACACTAATCATGTATTAGACTAATGCTTTGAATTAATAATTTCCACAGTTTTTTAAATTGCTTTGCCGGAGCTGGGATTCGCGATATTTTATGCGCCGAGATTTGATTTACCACCCGGAACACTACAATACTACACCAGTTATGGGCAAGTTATTTTAAAAGAAATAAACTGCAACGTTATGTTTCTTGGTATTTGATGATAGGTATGAACCATTTTCGTTTTTAAAGTCTTAAAAGAAATAAGCACACACACTATATTTATTATAAAGTCGAAACCTAATTTTAAAACCGAGAACGCGAATGCTAAAGTGCTTTGTTTTTTTGTTTTTCTATCTAGGATTGAGATATGGACCTTTAATAAACAATGTAAACTACAGTCTTTTGAGAGGTGGACATACCGGAGAATTCTAAAAAAATTGTGGACAAACAGAATAACTAATCTGGAAATACGCAACAAAATTACCAAAGGAGATTCTGTCTTTCATCACGCGAGGAGAGAAATACCAATTGCAACTGATAATACAGGGCAAGACTCAGGGTAAACGCAGCATTGGAAGAAGACGGAAGTTCTGGCAAAAAAATTTGAGAGTGGTATGGATGTAGCTCCACTCAACTGTTTTGAGCAGCTGTGTCAAAGATCTAAATTGCAATAATGATAGCCAATCTTTGCAACGGAAATTACACGCGAAGAAGAAGAAGTAGAAAAAGAAATATTTGCTATATTAGTTTGCAAATACACTATTTGTAAGCAAGGAGTTAGAATGCTAAAAGGCACAGCGGAAACGTTTATTTCAAACGTAGGCAGAGCGGTTATAAAATAAAATTGATAATATTACAAAACGCTTTTTTTTACTGTTTTTGGGTCTTAAGTCAACATTTTGCGGCAAAGTCTAAAAATTTTAACTACGCTACTGCCTGCAGCTGATTGAACCTCGGTTTGCATACTCAACACAACCTTGACAATCCTTAGAGATTAAGTGCCCGATGAGCATTTGACGTCATCCTTGGTTTACAATGCTCAGCAATGCTTTAACTAAAACCACTTGATAATCTTTAGAAGTTATTACAAAATAATGAAAAGAAAAAAATATGTTTTGATAGGCAATAGGTTTTTTTTAGTAATATATATTTATGTTTACTAGTAGAACTCGATTTAGCTGCTGAAGGTACTTAATTTTTTAAAAGAGAGACTGAATTAGAAATCCACAATGTATATAATAAGAAGAGTTTAATTAAAAACGATCAATATAACCAAATGGATTATTTTGATGATTTATTTTCTGTCAAAATTGTAACGACAACACAACCGATATTTTTATAACGGTTTATTAACGATCAGCGAAGTAGCATATTACATATTTTAAAACTAGCTATTAGTGTTCAAAATACTTTTTATTAACAAAAAGTCACATTTTAATAAAGTGGTTAATAAAAAAGTTTTTTTTTAATATTATTGACATAAGAGAATTTAAATCTTATTTCCTGCATATCAAATTTGGTTGCATTATTTATTTATTACCTCATTTAAACATTACACTCGAATATCTTCGGTTTGCTTAAGACTGGATTGAGTAAGATCAATAGTATATAAGTAAACAAATTTAATTTTTGTATGCTCATTCAGCATTCAGCTCCTTTATAAGTTTATTGTTTTGACAAACAATTTCCACAAACTTCTAACATTTATAGAAAATTGTCATTTTGTAATTATAATAATACTGTATTTTTTTTTTCTTTAAAAATAATTTATTATAATAATTATGATTAGTTTTGAGTTTAAAATTTTAATTTTATATTATTTTAATTTATATTAATATTATAGCAGATTTTTTTAATCAAGTTACGATATATAAAAAATTGGAGATGTCTTAAATGTGTATGTGATAAATGTGGCTGATTAAGCATGTGGCGTGATAATAAATAGTGAAGTAGGTAATGAAGGTTTCACTTTGGGAGTGAAAGTGAAAAATGATAAATAATGTATTATTAGATTATGGAATCTGTATTCGAGTAAGCATTAGTAAACGGTAAATTTATAACGTATGCATGGAAAGGGCCAGTAATTATTTAGAGTGTATGTGGAGCAGAAGGAGATTCTTAATGTAATTATATGGTGGTATTATGCACGTATTTTGTAGCGATTCCACTGAATTAATTGTTTATAATCATACATAATTCCCGCACAACTTCATAAATTCGCCTGTGGAACTTGCGAGTCTCGTATAACCTTTTGACAACAACTTACACAAGTTTCGCGAGTGATTAGATTAAGTAAACAATTTACACTGTAATATGCTTCAATCAAAGCCGGCAAAGTAGACTTAGCATCAGCTCAGCGATTCGCACAAGTTACAATATCAAAACCTTGGAAAGTTTGGACTCTACGGCACGCATGTTCATTAACAGCGTCTATCTCTATCTTTTACATGTTAGTGTTGATTTACGATTTTACTTTAACGTGTGTTCCGTAAAGTGTGTTCAGGGAAGATGCAAGACCGCTAATCCCTTTGCAAGCAGCATTATTAATGAGGAGACCAAAACTTTGGTGGGCTGACATTCCCCTGTGCTCCTTGAAACAATATTAGCGCAGTCTATCGATCTAAACCTGGGTTTACACTAGTTCCTGGGATTCTAGTGGCTCGTGTTTCGCGTTCTCCGGCAGATATTAATGCACAAGATTTGCCATACAGCTCTGAAATAACTAGGAAAGAGATTAATGGCAATATTATCTCGAGAGCGCTGATGAACTTGGGGCACTTTCATTTCCACCTAAAAGTATCATCTTATATTATTTGCTTTTTGTTTGTTTGACATACTGGAATTTTTATTTCTTACTACTTTATTTCAGCCGCATTTTATATAATAAACTTTTATTATCGCGATAACTAAATTTTAATGGTCATAATTTAACCTTATCTACATCCACCACACTTTTTACCAAATATCATTTTATTATGCAAATTTTAAATGTTAAATTGCCACCCACTAGATGTATTTATTAAATAGTATGTAAGTACGTATTTAACACTTAATTTATATTTAACACAAACATGTTTGTAATAAATTATATTGTTTTGTTATTGGGTCAAAAATAAGGATTCTTTATTTGCGTGTATTTTTACCCTAAGGATAATTTATGTTTACATGTTTTGTATCTGGTAACTAATCTCTTATTGTAGATCGTGTTTGGTATTATAATTTGATAAAATGGCATTCCCACGTGAGTTTTTTTACGTGTAGGTTGTATTTATTTATCTGACTTCGTTTTTGATGCACGCATCCGTTTGAACCGGAAATAAATTCGTACGAGTGTGAATGGAGCCGAAAATGGGGATGAAATTACTCGTTGCGCACCCCCTACAGCGTAAACAATTGCTTTAAAACGACGTTAACGCCAGGATGTGAAACGATTTTGCACACGCACATATGGGAAATAGCACCCATTGTTGCATCAATACTAACGTCGCAAGAAAAATTATAAATTTTATATTGCGTTCTATGTTGAAGGGAAGAAAGGTGCCCCTCACATACTGAAGCATCATCATCGTTTCATATATTTTTCAATAATGTCTTTATATAGAAAATGTTTAAATCAATATGACAATCCTCCAGGGAATTTCATTATAAAAATAAAGCACGTGTATATACCATCTCCATCGTAATGATCCTTAATGCAAAAGGATGTTTTAAATGTTTGATGATTTTTAATGAGGAAAGGGAATGAAAGCCCGCCGAATGGAAGCTGTGGCACAGTTCTGCTGGTGCGAGAATAAAAGCAATTTCCCCTAAAAATATTCGAAAGGCATTAAAACAAGCTCGCGATCAGTTACAGAGTCTCCTCCACCAAATCCGCGTTCGGGCGGTTAACTCGCGGTCATTAATCTAAATGGAAATCGTCTAAGAATACCTCGGTCGATTGCGAGCATCTTAAATAAATCCAAATTAAAATGTCATTGTGACATTGAAAGGGCTTAATTGGAATTGCGGGAGAACGAATACATTGAACAGCAATGTCAATATCCGGACCGCTGCTTCTAATTGATCGGCCTGGTTACTTGTGTTGCCGGGACACCGGCATATATAGGGGGAGATTCTTCCCCACGTGCGTATGTATGCGGGGTAGAAATGGGGAACGCGCACCCTTATTACGACGGCTGATCGTTCTCTCAAAACTTACGACGCAACTACCCCACTGCATTTCATCTTTATGAAAAAATATATTACGATAAGACTATAAATTGTCTAAATGCAGACAGCAGTACATTTACCAAATAAACTGTCAACTACAAACAAAAAATCAATTCATTATAATATACTTAATTGAATTGATTTTGAATTACTTTTTTCTTATTTAACTTATTCGTTTCTGATCAATATAAGTAACACGCTTGGAACATTTCTTATTTATTATCAATTGGTTTATAAAACTTTTGAAAAACTAAACTGAATACAACAAACAAACAAAAATGAATAAAATATCTGCTTAAATATTTAATTTATTTAGCTATAAACGACCAGTAGTAAAGAAAAGAGAAAAAATAAACTATGAATTAAATATAAATGTTGCGACTTGGTTTACATTTTTACAGGTTTATTTATTCATAAAAAAATACGGTATTAAATTTGTTCCGCTCTACAGGTTTAGACATTATTTTAAATCTGTAATATGTAAATATATTTTAAAATATCAAAGTTTACAATCAAAGGTAATAAACACATCATTATTATACTGCAATAAAGTTTTAAATGTTGTGTTCTAAATGTTATTGCTAAGAACTGAGGATGGAACATTTAACAACGTTTAAAAACTTTGATCTGCATAAAATAATTTTAATAATTAAAATGTTTTATTTAATTAAAACAAATTTATAATACGTTAAAGGTTGTAATCTAATTCATAATGAGGCATCTAATTTAACTATTGGCAGAATAACCTATTAATATTTATTTTATTTTTTATTATTTTATAAGCCATTTATTTATTTTATGTAAATTGCCTTTTCATCCAATAAGAGACACATACACTCGTGTTTCAGGGTATGCACTTATCATTAGTGTGCCTAGCATCTCACTGGTCGAAGAGACAATTTACATAAAATCACAGTAACTATTAAACAAACTATGTTTAGTAATGTGTCGAAGGTTTTAACGCAATGTTCCCTATTAGAAGAAACGTTGAACTGTGAAAAGGCAATTTACATAAAATACATCATTTATTAGTTTTAAATGATAAATTTGTTTCGGTCATTTGATTTAAATAAAACGCGCCAAAAATGCCGCTGCCTGTTCGTGTGTGATTTAACTATTACAGCTCTCCTGCACACACACAAAAACACTTTTTGTTCAAATAAATTATATGAATGTTTTCATATGTTATAAATGTCTTTATCAATCATTTATTTAATTAGCATCTAGGTTTTAATAAAATCCATTACGCTTAAAATAGGTTATCCTGCTTTATTCGATACTTTATTAGGAGTTGGATATTACGGCACCTTACAATAAAATTGAACTACTGATTAGAACAGAACTTTTTTGATAACTAAAATAAATATTAATAAACATTCATTTTGATTTAAAAATAAAGAATTTGTTAGGCAATTTTACGCGAAAGTGAGATACATACACTGGTGATAAAATTGAGAGACAATTTGCATAAAATTGCAAATTATTTGTTTTTAAATCATTAATTATATTGCTCATACGATTCAAATAAATGCTTTAAAAAATTAACACTAAGGAAAGAAGAAGTAATCATCAAAACACATTTTTTTCCAGAAAAACCAACTTTGCAAGCTCTATTTAGGAGACTTGAGATCTTTTATAAAGTAGTCAAGTACGCTAACCAATATATTATTATACAGTTTTGAATTTTATCCAAAGAGTTTTCAATTTGTTTGTAATTATTTTTATAGATAGAAGAAAGTTATTAGTAGGAACAAACAGTGCAAATTGTATTAAATATGCAAACTATGGCACGTTATCTATGGACGTATGAAGTTGTAGACTCTAAAGCCTAGTACACACTAGTAGACATGTTGCGCGATTTTGGTTTCTGAGACGTGTCTCAGGTTGTCTACGTAGATATGTCTATAGACCAAT
This sequence comes from Tachinus rufipes, assembly GCA_963932245.1. Classification (NCBI taxonomy): domain Eukaryota; kingdom Metazoa; phylum Arthropoda; class Insecta; order Coleoptera; family Staphylinidae; genus Tachinus; species Tachinus rufipes. The sequence goes on from OZ010743.1 coordinate 94,238,450, forward strand.
CTCCGTCCCCGGGCCTGGACTAAAAATTGCATGTCTAAAATCTCCCGATTGGAATGGGAGACCTCATGCAATGTTAGACATGTTGCGCACGTCCAAGTCTGTCTTTTGCTACCGAGTGGTGTGGTTTGGCTGTTTACAGTTATTTTAAAGTTTTAACAGTTTTTTTGAAAACATGTGGTTTAACGAGAAAGTTTTGGTGGACCGCAAAGATGAGACTGAAAAATTCACGTTATAGTGTGGACGCTAGACTAGACGGTCTATAGACAAATTGCGCAACATGGTCTACTGGTGTGTACTAACCTTAAGCAATACAGAGTTTGAAAGCTTATCTTTTTGGGTTTGGATTAGGATAGTTAACTATTTGCATTTTGATCTACATTCTAACTAAAACTGCAAGTACCACTAATCCATAGGGCAAACATGGCTTATAATAGATTACATTGGCCTTGCTTGTTCTATTATTTTGTGAAGTGAATATTGCAGGTTACAAAATAAGTAGCTTTTATTGTATACAAAATTTTATTCATGGTGGTGTAATGATATTAACCAGAGAACATACAAATACCAAAGAAATAAAAATTGAACGGTGTGCAGACAAAGATTTTGAATGTTGTGTAACAAAACATTTTATTTGCCGTACTGAGTATATTTATGTTTTATGTGTATATCGGAGCTCAGAAGGAAATTTTGATTATTTTCTTGATAGCTTATTAAGTGTATTAGATAGATTAATGAAGAAAAACCGACAGATGGTTCTGTGTGGCAACTTTAATGTAGATTTTCTAACCAATTCAAAAAACAAAATCAAATTGCAAGATATGTTAAACTCTTTTCAAATATTTTTAACAATACATGAACCAACAAGAATAACTAATACCAGTAGTACATGTATTGATAACATATGCATACTTTTAGATAGAAAATCTACACAGCATTATCTGATCACACAGCACAAATTATAAACATTGAACTAAATAACACCACTCCTGAAATTACTTATACAGAAGGTAGGATTTTTAGAAAAAAAATATAGATAATTTTAATTCTTTTCTTAAAAAAGAAACGTATAATGACATCACTGTTGAAGTTGATTTAAACGATCAATTTAATTGTTTAATGAATACACTGGACTACTATTTTAATATATCATTTCTATTAAAAAAGAAATTATGCAATATTCAGAAGAAAAACTCTTGGATAACAAAAGGTATTAGAGTCTCATCAAAGCAACTAAAACAACTTTATCTGCTTTCTATAAATGGTGAAGAACATTCCAAAGTACAGTACAAGCAATATAAATCAATTTATAAAAAAGTTATTGTTTTAGCAAAAAGAAAATATAATGATACTTTAATACTTAATGCAAAAAATAAAACAAAAACTTGTTGGGACATTATTAAAAATAACGGATCAAAAAAATAAAGCCACAAAAAGATATTTCTTTGAAAACCGAATCAGAAATTATAGATGATTCTCAAACTATAAGTAATTTTTTTAATGAGTATTTTAATTCAATTGCAATAAGTAATAATGTGAAAAATCAAAATACTACCAACAATTACACTTTGTTGAATTAATATAATAAATCTATTTTTATTGAGCCAGTACTTCCACATGATGTGTGTAATATTGTTGCAAGTTTAAAAAACTCTAAATCCTTAGGCTTAGATAATTTTAGTAATTTTTTACTAAAACAGTGTATTGACAACATATGTATACCTCTAAGTCAAATAATAAATCATTCCTTATTATCTGGAATATTTCCAAATCAATTAAAATTATTTAAGATTATCAGTAGAAAATTATAGACCAATTTCTTTTTTACCGGCTCAAAAGTGTTTGAAAAAGTTATGGCCACTCAAATAACAAAATTTTTGATAAAAAATAAATTAATCTCAAACGCTCAATTTGGTTTTAGAAAAGGCTTGAGTACTACTGATGCAATAGTAGAGTTTTTAACATCATTATTCGATTGTATAGATTCAGGGAAAGAGACAGTTGGACTGTTTTTAGATATGAGTAAGACATTTGATCTTGTTGCCACACTACACTGCTTACAAAACTCGAGTCTTATGGCATTAGAGGGCCACCTCTTAACTGGTTGAAAAGTTACTTAACAGACAGAAAACAGTGTGTAGAAGTGAGTGGTGTAAGGTCAAATTTTTTGCCAGTATCGGTTGGTGTGCCGCAGGGTTCTGTTCTCGGTTCACTGCTTTTTATAATTTACGTTAATGATCTGCAATATATTGTACTTGATGGAAAATTGATATTGTTTGCTAACGACACTTCATACTTAAATAGCAAAAGCAACAAAAACAAACTTTTAAATTGTACAAACAAAGAATCGAAAAAAAAATGAATATTTGCTATAATCAAAATGATCTATTATTAAATCAAAACAAATCAGTACATCTGAAATTTTCAACAAAACGTAGAGTAGCAGAACATGTCAGTCTGAATATCAGGTATAAAGGCAAACCAATTATCTCAACAGAGACCACAAAATTTTTAGGAGTTCACATTGATTCAGTGTTAAATTGGAATGCTCATATTGATTCAGTATGCATAAAAATCAGCAAAATGTGCTACATTTTAAAGAGTATGCATAAGAAGTAAGTAATAGTGTTTTAAAAATGCTTTATTATGCACATATACATTCCGTGATATCTTATGCAATTATATGCTAGGGTGCAGCAACTGAGTGGAATAGAGTTTTTATTCTGCAGAAAAGAGCAATCAGATACATGGCTGGTGTTAGTAGCAGAACGTCTTGTAAAACAATATTCAAATATTATCATATGTTACCAATGCCTTGTATACTAATCCAACAAGCTGTTATATACGTTAAAAAAAACTTAATTCAATTTAAAAAATGCGGCGATAATCATAGATATGAAACACGTGATAGAGACCAGATTGAAATACCTAAACATAGATTGTCATTATATAAAAAAATTCCGAATTACATTGGTATTATGGCATATAACCATTTGCCTGACAGTATTAAAAAAATGCCATTCAAGAAGTTTATTAAAAACGTAAATTGTTTATTGCATAAAGAGTGTTTTTATTCAGTTTAAGAGTATTTTGAGTTAAATACTCATTAATGTATGTATTTTTAATTTTTAATTAGTGTTTTATTTTAAATGTTTTATTATGTCTGTTATTGACTTGTTCCATATCTGTAAAGATCCAGTGGATTAATAAATATCTAAATATCTAAAAAAAAAATAAATATTAACCAACTTAATCAACCAACCATTGATTTAGTTTATGGCTGACAGTTAATTTCGCCTATATTTGTAGTCTGAAAAAAAAAATTAAATTCTGTTCGTCTGCATCTTGAACATAGAAAACCCTATATTCTCTTTTTGACTGAAACCAAAGTAAATAATAAAGATTCAGATTGCTTTGATCTAGTAGATTCCTGTCATCAACTTTATCATTTATTTGATTGATTATTAGATTGACTACGTACGAAATTCAAGACATTGGTTAAAATGGCATATTTTTTAAACAAAATTTTCTTGATAAGACTATTTTTGTAATTAGCATATACAGTATCCAAATAAGGTAACTTTAAACTTTTTTGATCTTTTTAAAAGTTTTGACAAACTTCTTTAAGATAATCACAGAAAAGCTAAAATAATTTTTTTAGGAGATTTTATTGTACATAATAAATACTGAATGGTTTTTGCTGCTTTTCATAATCTCACCCAACTTATTCAGCAACCCACATATTTCTGTGATGGACTTTTCGGTGAACTAAGATTATTAGATTTATATCTTTCAACTATTTTAGAGATTACAACAACTACTGTTGAGACTTTAGAACATTCTGATTATTCACTTCTCTTTCTATTACTACTAAACCTAAACCGCGCCTCATCTATCATTATTCTAAAATGAACATAGTAGAAGTGGAAGAATTTTTTAATAATTTTGACTTTGATAATCATTGCTTATATATTTTAAAGCTAGTACAGTAGACCATGTTGCGCGATTTGTCTATAGACCGTCTAGAGACACCGTTCTTTGTCTCGTCTAGCGTCCACACTACGATGTGGATTTATCTCATTTTTGCAGTCTACTATGGAGAACATTTTTTTAGCTCCCGGTTGAATGATGTTTTTAAATTATGGATTTTTTATCTCCGTTATTTTTACATTGTGTTTTGCAACCAATGATTTTATGGTCACTTTTTTTATCCAGTTTTTGTAGTCGGGATCCTAACATACCACAAACAATAAGACGCATAGTAGTCTTCAATTTGTTTTAAAACTTTCTTGTTAGACCACATGTTTTTAAAAGAACTGTAAAACTTTGAAAAATAACTGTAAACAGCCGAACCACACCACCATAAGCCTAGTACACACTAGTAGACATGTTGCGCAATTTTGGTCTTTGAGACGTGTCTCAGGTTGTCTACGTAGACATGTAAATAGACCAATCACCGTCTACAAGTTTTCAAAAAAGTTTTAAAACTAACTGAAGATTACTATGCGTTTTATTATTTGTGGGATGTTACAAGTTCCTACTACAAAAACCGGATAAAAAGAAAAGTGGAAATGGAATCTCTGGCTGTAAAGCACAATGTGACAGAGGCAAAAAAAATTATAATTCAACCGGAAGCAAAAAAAAAGTTTTTCTTGGTGTACTGCAAAGATGAAACTGAGAAATTCACATCGTAGTGTGGGCGCTAGACGAGACAAAGAACGGTGTCTCTAGACGGTCTATAGACAAATCGCGCAAGACCATGTACTAGTGTGTACTACTAGCTTTCAAGAATCCACATAATGCGGCAAAAAAAATTACAAAAAACTATTCAGCAGGTCATCGAAAAATTTGTTGCATTTTCTGTTATTAAACCAAAACAAAATAGCTTATTTTCAATTTATTTAAACAAACGCATCAGTAGTAGTACTGAAAAGACTAAACAGGTTTATAATAGTCTAGGAGCTGGTGACAAAAAGTGTAAGAGTTTTGTAAAATCTGATAATTTCTGATCGGACTGTATTTTGGCCATAGAACGCCTCTGAAGAGTCAGCAGGCCAGGTGTCGGGACACCTAACGCTGGCACGCTAAGAAAGGTGTAATTTTACTTAGTCACTCAAAAATTGTTTTGGAAAAGCTGAAAATTCATTGGCAGATAGTCGATGCATTACAAAACCTTAATCAAGCAGTCAGACAGCTTAATAATCTAACGCACGGCATTAGCAAAGCTGCGTACAACTAACTCAATTCAAATGATTTGGAAAAGCTGAAATTTGGGGAATATGTCAAATTACGTTATTAAATTTATGAAACAAACAGTCAGACATAGTTTTTATAGAACTCAATCAATTAGCAGCTAATTGAAGTTGTGATAAGGCGCTGGTCAATAAATTAAAAAGGCATTAATTCATTGATAGAATTAAGCAGCAGATGCGGCATAGTCAACCAATCCGTCATACATGCCTCAAATACGTCACTGCATCAGTTTGATAAATTTTAGCTTTTCTAAATTATTTGCTGCATTGAGTTAGTTCTTGTAACAAGTACGCAGCTGTGCTGACGACGTGCGTTTGATTATTAAGCTGTCTGACTGCTTGATTAAGGTTTTGTAATGCATCGACTATTTGCCTATAAATTTTCAGCTTTTCTTAGCGTGCTAACTCTACAGAGGCTTTTTATGGCCAAAATACAGTCCGATCTGAAAATATCAGATTTTGCACTTTTTTGTCATCAGACAGGCTGAAAAAGATAGAATTGACAGAACAAAGCTAATCAAGTTTTCCAGTTTTTCATAAACAAATAAAATTATAAAATAATAAATTCATTGCAAAGTAGTACAAAATCTTTAATACTTTTTTTTAAAACGATAAAATAATTTAGTTACTATTAATCCAAATATCTATAGATGAAATTTTACTTATTATTTTTAAAACATTTCATTTTGACATTGTCAAGTTTTTAGAATTTTATCTTATGCCCGTAGTCAGAGATTAAATCTCGGATTAATCCTGAATTCATGAATCCGAGATTTATTTTGTTAATCGTTGATTGGCTCTAAGCCAATACACAGATATCATTAGTCGCGATTGACCAATGCATTGCTCGCTAATTCTCGGATCGAAATGAAAACTATGCAACCATCAATATAATCCTAGATTCAAATAATCTTGGGTCCACCCAAGATTGTTTATTAGTGTGTCATATATTAATTCTGACGTTTGGTAATAAAATATATTGGCCGATTGCAACCATGTTTACTATCACAATATCCGTGAATTGACTTAGAACCAATCAACGATTAGCAAAATGAATCTAGGATTCATGAATCCGAGATTTAATCTCTGACTATTAGTACGGGCATTAGATTCTCAATATGGATTTTGATCAAAACGTTTGACAACACATTTTCTGATTTATGTTAGTCACAAATGGAATTTTACTTTAGACCAACAAGCAACAAATCTTGGTGTAGCCTTAGACATTTCCAAAGCATTTGATAGGGTATGGCATCCTAATCGTATCAACAATAGAGCTTATTATATAGGTCATGTTAATAAATCTGCAAATTTTATCAATAGTTTTTTTGGCAAAAATTATAGTAATATACATATAGTTAGAATTGATGGTTTATTTTAAAAGTTTTTCTTTTTTGCCAACTTTATTTTTGATTTACATGAATGAACTTCTTTAAATAATTGAAAGTCCTATTCATAGTTTTGCTGATGACAGCACCCTTTATATATCTTACATTCTAAAGGCCGTATTGACAAATATGACAGAGGATGTTGAATCTTCTAGGTTATATTCTATAGCATTTATAAACAAAGACCTCAAAACAATATCTGAATCAATTTTAACTTAAATAAACTCAATTTTTTACTGTTTCAAAATCAGTACTAAATATTAAACTTAACAACGAATCTGTATCTAAATTAAGTTTAAGTATATTAGCTAACTCCTAGTGATTGTAGGATTACACTAATGAATAATGCCGCAAATTACAAATGAGAATAACAATATGATAATGATTAATAAATAAACTTCTGCATCTATATTAAATACATTAACGTTTCTTGCAGTTAAGTTATTATATAAACTACCACTCAAAATATTTGCAATAAATGTTAAAACTAAATGTAATTGTTTACTAAAGCTTTGTTAAGTTTTGTTGATATAAGTAATTAAAGCAATACTAACATTGAATCGAGTTATTTATTTATGAAGTCAACTTGTATCAATAAAATATTAATGCTTACACACACGAATGCACAGCTTAATCAAAATAAATCTTGTATGAAACATCATTCGGTAATAAAAACGTATTTAACCATGCTTTGCCATGCGAGGTGTTTATTATTTTATAACATGCTGATAAAAATGAAATATTTTATGGTCGAGTTACACCGCAATAGTGTTTATTAAATCATGATCTCCTTCGATAAGAGTCCGCCGTCGTAACATTAGTGCATGTGATAATTTTATTATGAAAAAGCTGACTATTTTATTTTCTGTTGCAGGTAAGGAAATTTATGGATATATACCACTTTGCATCAGTCCCTCAAATCTCTCGTGTGTGATACGTAAGTAGGTAAATGAATTATGTTTTCGTTTTGTGCTATTTGTTTTTATAAGGGAGCAATCTGAGTAGCGCAACCGTTTTGTTTTATTTATGGATGAACAAAACATTGCGGTACAAAAAGTAAATATCCTGTTTGCTTATGGAAATAGGATTTGAAAATTTTAATTTTCCATAAACATATATAGTTATTATAACCATTATTCACTTTACTTTAATAATACTCTTTCTTTTAACTAAAGAGACAAGTCAATCAGCCACAATGTTAAAAGGTTTTTTTTTCTAAATTAATAAATTTATATTTGATCTTTAGATTTATTTCTTAAAAATATATATTGTTGTGCAACTACTATAATTATAAAGTAATTAATAATTTCAATTTTTTATTGATTCATCCATAAATAATTTGGTATTTTTATACATGTTATAAGAAACAAATTGGGAAATCAATTTTTGATTGTTGAATGAAAAACAGACATTTTTTATAGTTAAATCCAAAAGTTATGATTACATATTATATAAGCATTTTTTACATAGTCGCCACTAAAATTTTGTATCATTCTGGCGTACTACCACTTTTTGTGATCTCTGTTATTATACGGTGCCGCCACTGGTTTCAAAGTGCCATCCAGATTCTTATCTTTGGAAAACTATAGTAATTGTGCAGCACCAAGTTAACGCTGTGGGTAAAAGAATTTGTTAAAAATATGTTGCTGTACTACTGTGCACTCAAACTAACAAGAGTTATGTATGGAAAGCATAGACACTCATGCTGGATATCAGAGATAACACGTATGGTTTACGTTGCTAAGCAATTTGAGCTTAAATTTCTCTGTAAAAACATAGTAATTGTGTGTGAGTATGTACATTTCTTATTTGAAGTACACAATTGGCGGTTAGGTTAGATTAGGTTAAGTTAAAGTTATGCCAGAATGACATGGACATTATTTGTATGTGGTAATTGGCGGTTAGACCGACATTTAACCTACTTTATTGTACTGTTTATATCTGTTATTGAATAATTAAACTTAAAATATTTAACAGCTTAGTGAAATTTGCGGGTGCTTATGGGTGTCTTGGTTGAATAAAGTGAGCCTGCAAGAGCTTGCTATTGCCAGCTAGAAGAGCTTTGTGTGTGAAAGAAAAATTACAGCTTTATGAGAGTATAGTGATTACTTACAATGGGTATCGGTAGTGCACCAGTTGTTTCAAAGCGTAACTTAAATTGTCTGTGCTTAGCAAAGTCAAGACTAGCGTAATCTAGTAGCACTTCGGAAAGGTCAAAGGTAAGTTTTATAGACTTTAACGGTATACTATTAAGGGCCGCTTTTACAATTGTCAGATAACTTAAACCAAGAATAAAATTATCTCCAGTTTAAACCTGGTGTAGCATTAGTTATGCCTTTGTTGCAGTCTAGATAACCTATTAAAACGTCAATGATGACTTATAAACTGACATATAAATTATTTATACACAAATTTGTTGTGCGCGTTACTTGGTTACTACACTAAAGATAACTACTGCTCCAAGCACCGGATAATTTATCTCTGGTTTATTTTCCTTCAAACATACAATTAAAATTTTATAAAATTGCCAGGACTCCTAAAGTGATCGGAGCCATTGTAAAATTTCAATCACCCACATACTCAAGTAGAATCTCTACTCAATGAATCCCAAGTTTAAACTCAAAATAAAGACAAACCCCTTGAAGATCTCAATGATTAGGTCAATCAAGGAAATAATGCGACAATTATCAATTTTCTTCTGTGCAAAAATTTTAGCAACAAATCCTACTTTAGTTGTAACGCGTTTTTGCATTTTCTAAAAAATTATTTATTACAAAGATGGCCGTTTCTGGAACTGACTTATAAATTGACGTATACGTTGTTCATACGCTAATTTGTTGTGCGCGTTACTTAGTTACTACACTAGAGATAAGTTATAAGGGATTGTAAAAGCGTATTTTTATATACTCCTTAGATAGCGCTACTCCTTGTTTAACCGACGATTGTAAAAGCGGCCCTAAAAACACTAGTTCTTTGCCAGATAGTTTGCGCTTTACTATTTCTATATCTCCATAAGTTATTCCAACTAGCAGTTGTGTGCGTTCTTAGTGATAATGATATTTTAAGGTCCAGGTCTTGCGGGAATATTCCCGTTATAGAACGTATACTAGTTTTTGTGCCAACTGTATAGATTCTAATTGAATCATTGACCATTTTGCTTATCTTGTTTATGTGTGCACGCTGTAGCATTTTGGCGTTTTTTAACAGTTTCCTCCAAGAGGGTACAGTGTTTGCTAGCCTTTCTTGCATTGTGGCAAAGTCTATCTGCATTCAAACGCAAAGTTGTCATTGTCGCTATGTCGAGAGGCTGGCAGACACAACATTGCTTCTATAGCTGCAGTTGGAGTTGCATACATATACTTTCTAGTTTCTGGCCACAGCTCTTGAGCGTTGAATTCTTAACGGTAACTGTCACGGCTCTTTTCTCCATTATGTGTTTGATTTATCCACTAATTGTGGGGTTTTTACAAACAGTTTTCATTTTTTTTAAGTGGTTTTATTGCACCTTTAATATATATAAATACAATAGACATTTTGTCTTTTAGTGATCTTCTGAATCAGTTTGTTACAAGCTGATTTAGTGGATCTTTCTTGGGTGTATGTATGTTGGTTTGGGTGTATCAACTTAGTGCTAAAGGTGGTTTTTTGAATTGATCTTTGTACAATCTTTTAAGGAGAAAATACGTGAGGTGAGTTTCTTAGAAGAATAGTAGGCTCCAGATTGGGTAACTCCGGTTTTATTGCAGCTCAAGCACTAGCGAACAAAAATGTTCTTGCACCCTTTTTGATCTTTGACTAGTAACAGGGCCGCTGTGTTGCTTGATCACAACTTGTTGCGTCGCGTGCAGTACAACCAACTGGTTGTTGCTGTCCGTTAGTCGGTAAATTTTATGTTTTTTTTAGGTTTTTTCGAATATTTTTTTTTTAGTATTAGTAAGTATTTGCTAGGTGAGCAATTAAGACGTTTGCATACTTTTTTAATTAAAAATAGTTTTTGAAGTGCTAAATTTTTAAATCTGCTGGTCTATCACTTGCAGGTCTTTAGCTGTAATAAAGTAGTAAGTATTTTCGAATGTAACCCAGTCGAGCTTGCTCCATGGAGTTTATGCAAATAAAATGTTTAGAGGTTTTTCTCTTATTTTTCTATGTTAAACCTGCAATTTTTCAACATGGACTCTATTATATGAGAGAACTGGGCGTGTTCACAGCATGTGCTTAATTGTAATTTCTTTAACAGTTTCTACACGTTGGACTGTCTGCAATACCAATAATGTCAAGATGTTTGTCATTGTTTTCAGGTTTTTTGTGGAGAGTTGCAAATAGTAATTGGTTGCTTTGACGTTTTGGGCAAGAATTCTAGTTTCTTGTCTGCAGCCCGAAATTCAGTAATAAGTTTGCTTTATTGCAATCCAGTCGGGGTATGGGGTTTGTTCTCCCTCTCTCTCTCTCCCTCTCTCCCCCTCTCTCTCTCTCTCTCTCTCTTTCCCTCTCTTCCCCTCTCTCTCTCTCTCTCTCTCTCTCTCTCTCTTTCTCTCTCTCTCTCTCTCTCTCTCTCTCTCTCTCTCTCTCTCTCTCTCTCTCTCTCTCTCTCTCTCTCTCTCTCTCCCTCTCTCTCTCCCTCTCTCTCTCTCTCTCTCTCTCTCTCTGCTTTTCTTGTGTGTTTTACTTATATTTAGGCTGAGCCCCCTACACAAGTAACCTGTTGCCACTATTTCTTTTTTCATGCTCTAATCAGATTCTTATTTGTTGTTGGTGACAGGTTAACTAAAGTGAATCATTTGCGGGATATTTCCATATGCATACATACATACTTTATCCGTTCCTTTTATTTTACGTTTATTATTCCGGCGTTATTTGTTGTTAAGTTTTTGCTGTTTATGACACTCTTATATTTCTTATCTATCTATATTGTTGTTTTTTAGAGATGCATACATTGAGGTTATGTAGTGTTAGGAAATAATAATATAATACACTTGTATGTTTTTTTTATGTTCTTTATTTTCGACTAGTTTTGACTGTTAAGTCATCTTCAGGATTAATTGATAGTTAACAATTTTTGTTGTAATGTAGATGACTAGTTGAGAATAAAATACATAAAAAAGCATACAAGTATATTATATTATTATTAACCAACACTACATCTTATCTATCTGTTTCCTGGTCTACTTTTTTTTACCGGTTTTGTTTTCCAAATTTTTTTGTTAATTTTGTTTTTTTATTCTGTTTAGATGTCAGTATATGTCCAATGATTTGATTTGTATGTGATAAGTATATTTGTTTGAGAGTGGACTTTTTTTAGAGTGCATGAATGGTTAGTGGGTTGTTGTGTTTCTATGTCTGGTCAATGGGAAGTAGTTATTTTTTTTTTGCGCAGTGTGCTTATACACTTTTGATTTTTTTGGGCGATTGTTTTTTGTTTTTGTTTTGAAGATTTCAAGACTATTGATGACTTTTGGGTTTTTGTTCACCGCCAAATTGTGGTTTGATATTGCATCGTGGTTGTCATTTGTTGCAACGTATGCAGATTGGGTTTTGTAGAGTCATTAGTCATTATTAGATTTGTGAGAACTGTTATTTTTTTTATTGTAACGCTGAATATTAATTGCGCATTATCCAGACGGTCTTTGAATGCAGTTATTGATCAATAGTAATGTGGGGAAGGTTACATTCTTGAAATCCATCAATTGATATACGCTGTCCGCACAAAGTTTGCAAGATTTATTGGTAACTTTTTGGGTTTTGATAATTTTTCTTTGGAAGTAGTGCGAGAGGGATGCCGACGTTACAATGGTCTCTGGCTGGTGATGCAGGTTGCATTCGATAACTTTAACGTGTCGATCAATCACCTCCGTTTCTATAGTTTCCATTTGCCGCGTTACATTTTTTTTTAATGTGTGTGTTTTGTTTGCTGAACATATAACTCAGCAGATTCTTTTTACCATTTAGACATCTTTCTCACCTATTCCTAGGCTTGGCTGTGTGTGGAGGATGCACCAGTCTTTGACTTTGGGTCACTAGTTCTGTTTTCTCAAGCGACTCGTGGCCAACTTTAGAACTTACGGTTTTCTCAGAAGCTACAGAGCGGGTGTTGTCAACTGAGGTTGTAAACCGGAAATATTTTTGTAGTCATTCCAGTGAAGCATCATAGTTCCAAGTGATTTTATGGATTTCTTTTGCATAATGCAGCCTACTGAAGGTGGGAAGTATTCTGAGTGAATAACGTGCTATGTAACTCTCAGGTAAGAGCATTATTTATTTTTTGTAGGAAAAATCTTAAATTTTCTTTTAGTATGTTTTACCTTTTTTTATTGGAAGTGTCCTGCTTGAAGGCTTTGGGCTTTTTTTGGGTGCGGGTACGTGCTTTTTTGGTTTTGACGCATTTTGTTTCAGTTTAGCAGTTGTTGGCCCAGCACATAAAGTTTGCCAGAAAAGGGTTTTGTTTGCTTTTTAGCAGCCAAAGTTTTTAACCGGACTATTGCCAAAATTGAATAGACTTATAATTTGCAATTATTTCAATGTTTACGGACTGTTTAAATCTCGTCTTTAATGTAATAGTCTCAACGATAGTGGTTTCATTTTTTTGAAATTCAAAGGCACTGTTCGACAGAGTATGGGTTGTTACATATTTTCTAAATTTGATTAAAAAACGAGGTATTTAAATCATTATTGATACATCACTGGTTTATTGACCTAGACATTTCGCCAATGTTGCAGATTTTTGTATTTGTTATAGTTTTTTTATGATCATTGTTCAAAAGAAATACAAGACATAATCTTAAATAAACAAACATTTACTTGTAGTACAAGACCTAGAATTTTAACTATTATTTATTGACAGTTTAGAGATGTAGCACAATTAACAAATAGAATAAGCGTATCAATTCATTATTTTTTTGAGAATTATAATCCGCAACTAATTAAGATCAATGTCCCCAGATTGCTTTTTTAATATAATAGTTTTAGCAATGTTGACATAATATTTTAAGAAAATTCCTAACATTTTTAAATTTAAAAAATATTTTAAATTTTAGATGCCCCATAATAAAAAATATATAATTATTGTATTATAAAATATTGGCATAAATCCAATTGTGAATAAATTGATCTGACTTTTTATTTACTAGTCAATAACAGAAAACTTTGCAAAAATAATGAGAACAATAAAGAGCCAACCGCTGCTAATCCCACAAAATGCCTCCATTCCTTGAAATGTTTTTCTTCTCAGATTACGGAAAAAAAGGTTTATATACTTTTCTTATGGTGAAAGCAATTATTAAAGTGGCTATTTGTTGAAAAATAGCAATTTTATCTGGGGAATGGTAGTGTTTATGTGTATGAGAAGACATAATAATATAATAAATAGACAATTTTGCTTATAAATATATCTGATGGGGAGGAACAAGAGCCCTGCAATAGTATTTAAATAATGCAGTCAGCCGAGCGGGCGCTAGTTCCCTAATCGGATTAACGACTCGGGTAAAAAACATGACTCTAGCGGCGACTACATATTTCATGACATATCCGAGCTTTGCATATGCATAGGCCATTCATGCGTGCCGTAGTTGCGTGCCCATTGCCATTAGGCGATTAATCCATTGTTTTTACCGGCACGGAACATCCTATAACCCGCCTGAAAATCTCTCGGATGTTTTAATTAAAAGGAAATGCGCTCTCTTGGCTCTGCCCTAACGAAAAACGTTGCGACGCATATAACACAAAAAGTGGCGGCGTCACCAGCTGCTCTACCCGACAAATTTAAATGTTGATTGGAAAGGGTGATGGTGTGGATTCAACCATGTTTTTTTCTCAGATATTGAATATTCTTTATGCTTCTTTATCTCTCCTCACATATTGGTATAAACATGATTATTACCTTACATGGGAATTTGGATATTAAATATTTAACAAAGTACTTAAACCAATTTCTTCAATTTCTAATTTAATTACTATATTTGAGGGCTGCATTGAATCATGTGAGTTTACATACGACGGAGCATTCATTAAGTGTACAAGTCTGTTTATGTATCAACAAGTAGTATCTAGCCTTAATTAAACTGTGAATTGGAAGTGCTGAAGACAGGTTGTATGTGCCAACGTTCACCGTTGCTTCTTGGTCATGTAGTAGTAGTATCCTTGGAGAGAGAGGAGAGAGGTTAGGTTAAGATGCACCAGCCGGCACATTGCAGAGATCGCTATATGATCCTTATGCATCTGAGAATCGCAGTAATTGGGTCGAGACTGATTACCTACTCCCACAGAGATGCAAATGACGTGCTACTTGTGCACGTGCACCTTCCGGCAATAGCAGGTGATCAACTGCAAAAAGAATACTTAAACCTACAATTATGAACAATTAACAAGAGCTGTTCTACTATAATACTAATTACAATAGTTATTTTGAGCTTTGCTATTCATTTTATTATAATAAAATAAATATTTATTTTTATAAGAGGCTAAAAATAAGATGGTCTCGAAGTATTATCTAATCAATTTATATAATGAATTATAAGGAGATATTAGTTTTCTTTCGGTAAATCATCTCGTTGACTTATCAAATAAATTTAATTTTTTGCCGAGCATCGTATTTGCATCCAGCAGTAATTTCTCTTGCCTTCTCGCCCTCTTCGGAGAGTTATTAAATTATGCATGCGCACCCAATCGAACAAAACGAGCGATTAGATAGGGCCCGTAGACTTTTAAATTATGCTCTATGCTCTTTTACTTACGCAGTAATCTGCTTAATTTTTCCACTTAAAATAGCATTTGTTTAAAGCATGCGGCGCTACGGCAGATCATTTCCCATCTTGATAAATGAATCAACTTTCTATCAGTTCCGATTTATAGTCTAGCGACATATATAGCAAGGCAGATATATGGGCCTATATGTTATAGAATAGGTAATCCGACGCTCGTCAGACTGTTGCTCGGGATGGGCCATTAGGGTCGTATTGATGGCCGCGCGACCGCCCAATCGAATTACTCCCATTAGCTCACATAATTTAGGTGTCTAATTCAATTGGCTCGTTAAAGGAACGCCATCTATCCTCAAAACTACATTATAGACCACCAACGATTCGATACGTTGCTCTCATAGATAACGCACCGACAATTTCAGATTCGTTATTGGGAGATTACTTCTGGTTACAACCTACAACCCACAGAACAATTGTTTGGGATGCATTAAAGTACAGTAACATTATTTCATTCTGAAGAAATCCCTAAATAATATAATACGCAATTTTTTATTTAGATGTTATATAATATTGTTACATTACAAAGGCATTTAAGTAAAAAATAATTTATACACATAGGGCCGTTATTAAAACCGATATTATCAAATATTGTTTTGGGCTATTGCACTACTCGCTCTCTGTATTTCTTGTGCTTTATGTTTGAATTGTCAGTCATTTCCATGAATTGAAAATTCAGACTACAAGAAAATGCACTTTAATATTGTAGATCTAAAATTATTTATTTAAATGGTTGTTGCACCGAGTGCATGCAGTGTAATATTTTGAAAACAATATTTGTTAATATTGATTCTAATTAAAAATTGTTTTTAATTTCTTACCTTATTCCTGGTTTGCTAAATATTACAATTTAAATAGTTTGACCGAAAACATATAGATATATGACAGTTCAATAGTTTGACAGATTTCAGTAAACTTAAAATAACTTTAACTTAACAGGTAACAATTTAATAGGTTTTAAATAAAAGTTTGAACTTTTATGTGTTCCAAGTATCAAATAGTCTTAATCTGTCAAATTGTTTATTACTGGCGTTAGTTTTATATTGCCAAATCCATAATCCAAGTAATAGCTCAATTTATACTTTATCGAACTTGGTTTAAGCAGGTTGAAGATTGAGTATGAGGAGTGACAGGCTGCAAGTTTATTGTCTTCTGTTTTGATTTTCTACCACTTTTCTAAACATATTGGTCGGATCGTTAGCAATTTTGCGTTTAATATTGTTCCTGAGTTCCTTTAACGTTGTTGGATTGTTGGCATAAGCCAACGACTTAACGTGGTCGTTTGACTTGACCATTTCTCAAGATTACACTATTGCCGAACTTTGCCTTTATTAGATTATTGTTTGACCAGCTGTGTTGCATGTGGCGCCATCTTGTTAGAACTACATATCACTGATGTCAAGTTCATCCAATTCTGAAAAAAATAGTCTTGCATCAAGGCACGATAGCAAACTCCATTGACCGTAACATAGTCATCATTTTTATCCACAATAAAATACAGTCCAATCACACCTCCGGCATGAAATTTTTGTGGATGCAATGGAGTTTTTTGAAGCACATCTGGGTTTGTTGTTGTCCAATTTGTTTATTGACAAATCCATTAAGCTATTGCTGAAGATAATTTTTTGATGAAATTTAGGATTTTCTTCAAACTTTTGCAGATCTTGATCAAGAAACTTTAGTTTTTGAGTTAATTTAATCTTGTAAGAGTACAGGCAAAGATCTTTACGCAAACATTGCCACAATGTGGATTGAGAGATTTTCAGTTCTTGTGAAGCACGGATGCAATATTTTTGGTACTTTGACCGGTGCGTTGTAAGACAAGAATATTTAATAGTGGAACGATTATTACGACCGAAAATTGAAGTAATCGCTCTTAAAGTTGCGACCACACTTTTTGGTAGTAGTTTTTAATAACTATCAAACATTGCTCGTTTGTGAGCTTTACCATAATAAAAATATAAGCTTTGTCTGACGTTTTGACATTGACAAATAAAAAAAAAATTAAAAGGGTGGGTTCCGTATTTAAATAGAAAATTGTTATGTCCCTATTGAAAAACTTGATATATGGTACATTAACAATGATAATCAATGCTAACAAATGTGTTTCTTAAGCATTACCTCAATATTTTATTGTTGAATTCCCTTACAATAAGATTTTTTTTTTAAATTATAACTTTTTATGCAATCTTAGCAGTTTCTACGCTATCATCTATGAATTGGAATTACTTTTAAGCTTTCGCAACTACTACTTATAGTTGTTGACTCTAGAACAACAATTTTTTATCAAATTTCAAAGTAAAATTGTTCCACTCTGACTCAACCATTTTAGACAAAATATAAAAGTTTATTATATGAGGTTAGGTTTCACACTACAGTTCACTTTACCATTTTATAATCCGTTACTTTAGTTGTACACTTGTATAGAGGAATTTAATTATATTGCTTGGCTTGCCAAGATAACTCAGGATTTAAATATATTCAACATGTAATGTCTGATGGGGATGACATTTGCATCAGCTCTTTGTTAGGTAACACCCAGGTGGTGTAGTGATTAACGTACTCGACTGCTGCACCAGGGGTCTTGAGTTTGAATCCTTTATTTTCTGGTAAAGAAAAAATGTGTTGTGATGAGTACGCTTTTTACAATTGTCAGATAACTTATACTAGGAATAAATTTATCTACAGTATATACCTGGTATAGCACCCTTGTTACAGTCTAGATAACCTATTGAATTGTCAATGATGACTTTAAACTGACGTATAAATCATTTATACGCAAATTTGTTGTGCGCGTTACTTGGTTACTATATTACTTGGTTACTATACTAGACATAACTACTGCTCCAAGCACCGGATAAATTATCCATGGTTTATTTTCTTTGAAACGGAAAGTGATCGGGGTCATTGTAAAATTTTAATCATCCACATATTCGAGTAGAATCTCTATTCAATGAATTCCAAATTAGAACTAGAAATAAAGACAAACCATCTAAAGACCCCAATTATTAGGTCAATTATGGAAATAATGCTCGACGATTATCAATTTTCTTTTGTGCAAAAATTTTAGCAACAAATACCACTTTAACTGTAACGCGTTTTTGCATTTTTTAAAAAATCTTGTATCACGCAGATGGCCGTTTCTGGAACTGACTTATAAATTGACGTATATGTTGTTTATACGCTAGTTTGTTGTGCGCGTTACTTAGTTATTATATTAGAGTTATAAGGGATTGTAAAAGAGCATTTTTATATATTCCTTAGATAGCGCTATTCCTTGTTTAACCGACGATTGTAAAAGCGGCCCTTAGAACAGTTAAACAAGTATAAACATAGAAATACTAATACCAAGAAGGCTTTACCACCAGTAACCATAAACAGACATTACAATAAAAACACACGCTGCTGGAAATGCAGCTACCCATTACATCTACGTAAGCCTTGTTTTAATCTACTAATAAAATTTTGCATTAATTGTGGTAAACCAGGAAATTGGAGCAAATTCTGTGCCTGCTGTTCTGGAAACTACTAACAGGCCGGAACAAGTCAAAGTGTTTTCGGCCAACATCAATAAACACCATAAGCAGCATGTCTAATCAGTAAACAGTACAAGCAAGAACTTTAGGAGCAACATATGACGCACTGATTGACACCGGCTCTGCAAAGTTTTACATAAACGAAGTCCATATGAAAGAATGTGTGAGACAAAATATTATTCCTAAACATGTAAAATTTACCAGCACCAATTATCAATTATCGAATAAAACTTTTGAAACTGGAGAACTTAACCTACTCAATGGTTATAAGAATGGATGCACTTCAAAGGTAGGAAGTAAATTTAAACTTCAAAACAAAAAAGTTTTACAATATTTTTTACAAATGAGACTAGGAAAGTTAAATCTGCCAATACTGACAGGCTGTTTAATTTAAATAACATCTAAAACATGCAAGTAACAGACACACTAAAACTACAAACATTTATAAAAGCTGAAAGTAAAGCATATGAGAAAATAAAGTATGGCTGCACATCTTTAGTTCAACATTCTATACGGTTAAAGGATCCCACACCTCTTAAAAAATATCTTCTTCTTCTTCAGCTTTTGCTCATCCACTCCTGAATGTAGGCCTCTTCCAGATTTTTCCACGTAGTTCGGTTCTGAGCAACTTGGAACCAGTTATATCCCGCTATACTCCTAATGTCGTCTGCCCATCTCTTCTGGGGTCTCCCCGTACTTCTTTTTGTTGTTCTTGGGCGCCATTTCATTATCCTGATAGTCCACTTATGAAATGACGCCCAAGAACAACAAAAAGAAGTACGGGGAGACCCCAGAAGAGTCCCAATAAGTGGACTATCAGGAAAAAAATATACTTTCCAAGAAACAAACGAAACAATTAATGCAGAGGTAAATAAAATGTTAGACAACGACGTTATAGAACTTTCAAAAAGTCCTTGGAGTTTTCCCGTCGTATTGGAAAAAAAAAGAACGGAAATCGAATGTTTTGTGTCGATTTTAGGCAGATAAATAGAGTTACTCTTAAAGACACCTAACTTCTACCACAAATAAATGCTATATTAGACAAATTAGAGTCTTGCAGGATGGATACTGGAAAATTCCATTAGATATTAATAGTAAACAAATAACATCATTCATAGTACCCGGAAAAGGTCTGTTTCAATTTAAAAGAATGTCATTCGGCCTCCATTCAGCACCAGCCACCTTCCAACGCTTATTGGATAGAATCATCGGCCTACATTTAAAACCTAAAGCATTTGCTTATCTAGATAATATTATAGTTTTTTGCAAAACATTTGAAGAACACTTGGAAAATCTCAAAGAAATTTTTGGAAGACTGAGAGATGCAAACTCATTTTGTGACAAATAAAGGAATTAAAACAGATCTAGAAAAGGTAGAAGCATTTCTTTAAATCTTACTACCAAAGGGCATAAAGGAGTTTAGAAGGTGGGTGCTACTTCTTGGTAACGGAGATTTTTGGCTATAACAAATCTCATAGGAAGCAGAAGACGCATTTTTGAAACTCAAGGTAATGCTGAGCACAGCTTCCATCCTTACTTGTTCCGATTTAGAAAAACAATTATAATTTATACAGATGCTAGTAACCAAGGATTAGGAGTAGCATTGTCACAAATACAAAATGGTGAACGAAAAATATTTGTTTTGCCCGCAGGTCGCTCAACAAGGCAGACAAAAATTATTTTGCAATGGAGAAAGAGTGCCTGGCCATTAATTGGGCTATAAAATTGAGGCACTATATAGAAGGATAGTCAAATTGTAATGTGCCTTCCTGGCGGTTACCTAAAGATGAGAATTTTATACAAAATAGGCATTAATAAGAACATAATTCAATTATAATAAACAATTCAAACACAGTATAGCTTTGGGTTTGGTTAATAAGGTCCGGCGCTTTTTTAATGTACTTTTAATTTTCTTACTAACAATTTCTTCTTAGAGAGTAATATTCTTAGGACTGTCCAGTGGTCTAAGAGCATATGAGATGAGATTGCGACGTTGCAGTCGAGCGATCTCTGCCCGTATTCTAAATCTGCGGATTTATATACTCGTACATACGCAGAAAAACATGTTCCATTTACATATTCACAGATAATATAATAACGTGAGTTGGTACCTTCTACCTATTGAAATTATAATATGATACAGGGTTGGCACTATATTGAAATGCGTGCGCAGTGTGCGCACGCAACAAATGATCAATTATGTGGATTGTATAATTGAATACAATATGGCGATTTATGCCTGGCATGAATGACATTGGGTAACAGTGCTAGTAAGTCTTATGTGTGTAACAGCACTAACTGCAGTTATGCGGATAGGTTTGTTACACTCTAATCACAAACTGCTTGACTTTGGTACTAGGCGTGATTTATGGTATGTTAGGGACATATAAGTTAAGGAACATGACACGTGCTAAACAATTGTATGGTGAGATTCAAACTATGGAGTTTCAGAAGTAGATCTTTATAACGACAAAGAGATAGCTACTGGTAAGCCAGTTTTAAACAAAAATACTATTATTGATTTTATCAGTAATTCTGGTTAGTTGATGTGTTGTAGAAACCGCATGTCTGGAGACTGTTGAAGATTTGGTAAAAAAATTTTGGAATGACTTTTTCTTTAAAGACGGAAAGTGCGACATTTGTAATGTTTGTGAATAACATTACAGTTTTGTGAGAAAACACTTTTAAAACGTTGTTTGGTATGCAATCGGGACCTGCTGCAGATTTGGGTTTAAGATGTCTGAAATGTTTGATTGCTGTTAAATTGGCTTGAACTTATTTCAATTTTTTAGATTTTTACATATCTTGATACACTACTAACGCACTAAAGTTGTATCCAATGTGATGTTGCATAAAAGATAAGTTGTTGGATTATCTCCAAGTTGGTTTTAAACACTAAATCTATTCAAGTTATGTTTTTTTTTTTCATGATATCAAAAAAATATTCTGGTTACCTAGTTTTGCCAATTTTATGTTGTACTTTTGTGGTAGACAGATTACTATTGGTTTTTGTACATTCTTATTATTTTCTTTACCTTACCATGGAGCTGATTAAGCTCGGTTTGGTCGGCTTAAACATATAATTTTTTTAAATTTGTGCTTGTGTTGGTGTTGAAAACAAGTGAGCTTTCTGGTTTTCTTGGAAGATCCAAGAGCTATGACGACGTAGCACTAGTAGTTAGAGACGTGCACTTGGAAATATTAAAGAAGAGCTGGCAATAGATATGTTGCAGATATAAATGAGAAGTAGTTTAACGTTAGCAACACAAAAAACAGAGGCTGCATGGATATTGACTAATAGGCCTAGTTGAGTAATAGCTAAGATGAGATAAGTTAATAACACTAGTGTTAAAATGCAATTACATCGGAGTGACACTCGAAGCAAATTAATGGAAAAAACAGGTTAAGGAAGGAAGCGACTAGGGAAACAAATGAAATAGAGAGAAAGCTAGGTAGATTTATGTTAAACATAGGAGTTTCAAGAAAAGAAGCAAAGAAGCTAATAACATCGACAGCGAGAAGCAAAATACTATACACTGTAGAAACATGGCGAGAAGCCAGGAATACCAAAAAAACAGGAATGAAATAAGAGAAGCTACAAAAGCAAGCTTTTTAAGGAAAAGATTGATGAACACACTTTTAGTCAAATGAAGGGCGTAGAAAAGAAAGTAGATGTAGCAAGAATGATTAAGAAATTCCTCAGAGATAAAAATAAACGGTTGGTGCTAAGAAACTTTGCAACAAGAGTACCAAGAATGAAAATTGAAAAACATATAGAAACACAAACAATGGAAGCAAACACACAAAATAAAAGCCACATAAGAGAAAGGAAGAAGAGAAGCAAAATAGAAACAAAAAAACAAGAAAAAAGATTAAAAAGAAAAAAGCAAAGACAAGAGACAAAACATACAGACAAAGATATAGCTATAAGAAACGATGGGCGGTGACACTTTGCTTGTCGCAGATGTTGCCTAAAAATCTGCAAGGCAATAACTTTGAACTAGTACCAAATCTAGATTAGATTGACAAGAATAGTATATCAACAGGATTAAAGCAAAGAAAAAATTGGATGGTAATGTTATTTTTATTCTCAAAGGCTATTTGCACACCTTACAACCAAATATTTTTAACAATGAAATAGCGTTATGAATATTAATGCATTCTGTCAACATTAATATCCTATTCTAGTAGCACCTTTGAAGCTATTAAATATTACTATACATAAGGGTGATAATGTTAGTTCTTAATTGAACGCATAATTGTTTCTAATATATACCCATTAATAAATTCATCGATAAAAGGAATTTGATTGCACATAAAACCGAATATTGGTGCACACAAAAAAAAATCAATGAATTACATTTCGGTAGCAGATGTTACATCAATTTTCCTATGGAATGTATCGCACATATATTTTCCCAAGCATATTTTTACTAACCACTTCGAAAATATTGCAACTGCAGTGTGGTAGTAACTACAACTATGTCGGTTGATGGATGTGCGGCCCATGTGTGTTCTGCGGTAGCTGCGTCAGCGCTCGCGAGATTTATACTGCTAGTAATCAGTTAGCTCTTCACTGATTGATTGCCGATGAATGAATCCTTGTGTAGCATATATTAAGAGAATTTTGCGATTGCTTTCCACGACCTTTCTTGCGTCTACTTACTACGACTTTCCCTTTCAACTTGACAGAAGGAAATGAATGAAAATTAAATTTTCATTCGAGGGGTTGCATATTTTTCAGTAGAACTTACTCAATTATTTTGATTGGCTTTTTATGAACAGAAATTAATAACACTTTAATTGATTTGATTTGCGTTTAAAGATGGGATAAAAGATTTATTTAATTGTGAGAGCTACAAAGACTTACTACAATTCAATTATGATTAAAGGATTTAAATACTTATATACAGTGATTAAATTGCACAAAAATTTTCTACGGTCAAAATAAGAAGAAAAGTAAATATTAACATATGTCATAAAATGTTACGAGGCTTTAGGTGGAGAGTTTCATGCGAGTACGATATTTTCAGAAGAAACACGATTTAGAAATAATCTCGAAAATTTAATCTACAAAATGAATAGTTTGAATGGCGATTAAAGCATACAATTACTTATCTGACAGCTGACCTTAATATATTTTTTTAACATTTGTAATTTAATTTATTATCAAGTATCAGATGTTTTAACAATTAATTGCAGCGTTTTAATTGTTACATAAACGTTGTTATTAATGTTTTGTATCAAAAGTATTATTTCAATCTAATTTAATTTGATAACCTAGATGTTATTGCTTGTCCTATGTAAGCGTGAACAGAACCTAATTGATCGATTTTATTTCAACGTACGAAGCAGTTGGGAATTTATTTCTAAGGATCAATTTGTTATATTTTATTGCACTATAAAATGATTTATTTTAAGTTAAATTAATTTAATTTATTTTCTATTAAAATTGTGTATTTTATACAAGGTGTAGATAGACTGTAACAACTAAACTTTAAGCCTGAATTAATAAAACTATTGTAATATTCATATGCACGGTATGTTCACTTTCGTTTAAGATTCAGTTTGAATATAGTTCAGTGGGCAAATTCTATTCATACGTTTTTGGCGGACGGCCGGCGTCTTATGAAGATGTATTTATCTATGCATAAAATGGGAGAGAAAGTCCAACAAAAGGGGGTAATTTTTCAATAAGAAAACTTAGAAAAAAGTATCTAAAGAGTGTAGCGCGCGAGTGAAGTAAAAGGGAAGCAGCCGAGATAATGTATACAAGAAAGTTCTGTAGAAATTGTTAAAGTTGGAAACTGCTGCATGCGATGTTTTCTTACAAAATTGAGTAGCACCGGAAGATGAATATTTCAGGCCTGCCAACCGAGCCGCCTCAACGCCTTCTGTAAACGTAGTCTAACTACGCTGCCACAACAACATTACGTTCCATAACTCGGTTCAATTTCACCCGCATGGGCGGATGCCTTATTAACCCACAGACTCACCCTGCCATACCTCGGATTATGCAAGAACAGACAAGTTTGCAGATTTCACATGAAGTTAGATATTCACAGTTTAATAAGTCGGAAATATATGTTTTCCCGCATGGAATTTTTGAAATATATGAATTAATAGAAGAATTCCACAAAATGAATATGGACAAAAATAAAACTAATCTTTCAATTCCCCCTTTTTCCGCGTTGATGGTATTTTGAGCATCAAAATATAGCGTTCATATTTACAATTCTCGACGTAAAGCGACGTCTGAAATGTGATGCGAGATTTTTCTCCAAGGCATCTCGCATTTTACATTCAAATTGCAGCCTGTAAGCCTCCACAAAAGGACGCATCTCTTGTAATAGGTGCTTATTTTTTACCGTTATGCGTAGGAACAGATGCGATTTGCGCTGCGGTGTAAAGGGGTGGTTCGAAGGGTACCTGTCTATATATTTCACGATGATCTGTGCTGTTATGTGGCGTAATTGGGGGTGCTAGGCAGCACAATTGTCACTCGTTTTTTATCAACCCGGGAGCGGCAGATGACGCTAACTGAAGTGCTTATGTGCGATATTGTTCTCTTTACTACTCATATCGTCCCTAAAATATGTTGTGTTTGTCAGCAGTTGTTTCCGGATATGGAATAAATGATGGCTTGGTTGCGCTGCGCCATCTCCTCGGCATTTGTATTTTATAACGAATGCAGATTATCAGAGTCGGCTTTCCCATTACTTTCCCAGACAATTTGTACCAATGGCGTAATGTGTTTCTTTTATAATTTATTAATGAATACTGTGTGTAGAGCTGGAGTTGTGCAAATTTGTAGAATACTTTGATTTTTATAGTTTGATGGTTGTTATTTTTTGTCATTAATTGTAACTATTTTTTAAGTTTAAATGATTTTTTTAATGCAAATTACTCTACTCAATGTGACACCGGTGTTTGATAGGTAACACCCCCACTAATTAGCTGAACATCTCACTAGATTGCGAGATTATGTAAATAAGATTACGAGTACATTGATTTTTTTTTTAATTATCTGTTTTTTTTTTTATAGTAATTTTATTTTTTACTTTTTGATAATTTGAATGTTGTGCAATTTCCAACTAATTCAAGTATTGACTACTTAAGTAGAAGAAAGCTGTGATTGGTTTTAGAATTATACTCTTTCTAAAATGTATAATGTTAACGAATTAATAAAACAAGAAGGAAAAATGTTTGTTACAATTTTGAAATATTTAGTGTTGTGCCTGCCAAGGTCTGAGCAATATAATTAAATATTTAATTTCTAATAGCAAGCTGCTTTCACAAGTAATAACTCAAGACTTTCATTCACACTCTCTCCGGTATGCAATCTAGTAAGTTACATAATTTGAAAATATGGTTTTGATGTATAGATTGGATTTCACTGGTTGTCAAGCCAGTTGCCTAGATACTTGAGTTTTTGAACTTAGTGCAGCATTGTTTGCGTCACGGTTTTGGTTAATAATAATTAATTTAGTTTTTACCATGTTCACATTGAGTCCATGCTTGGTGCACTTGGTCAATGAGGTGTTGCAAGTTTTCAATAGTGTTAGCTAAGATCACAAAATCATTTGAGTATCTGATGTTATTTTTTGGTTTTTGTCTACTTTTATTCTTTGTGTGCATTCATTTAGGGCCAGAATATGTTTTTAGAATATAGATTAAATATATATATATATATATTTGTTAAACCGCCTATACAGACCCAAATTGCTGTATACTACCGACGTTCCCAGACCAAATCCGACGTTCTCAGGCCCGGCCTTGGGTCTGACAACGTTTTCATGTGTTTTCCGTTATTTTTCGGCATAATATAGCAGGAGACAAAACAACTCCAAAATTATTTTGGGACTGAAAACGTAAATCAAATATGTCAACACATACAAGTTTAGTTCATTAAATATGGCAGACAAGGGCGCGTTCGTCGTATTTGTATAAGTACTGCAAGACGTTATCAGACCAGCCATGCCATACCGACGTTTTCAAACCAAACACTGGCAACGTTGTAATAAGCTATAATATACCTCGCAACTGACTTGGCTTTGTGCCTGGCCAGAGTTTTGGGCACGCAACAAAACTTAAAAAACAGCACACATCGCAATGAAACCTACGGGCTGGCGCGGATAAAAACAAAACATGTGAGCGGGCACTGCAACCCAGGTGCTCCGGGTCCGTAAACTTGTTTTTAATTTGCATACCGTGCTTCAAATTATTTACTTGATTTAATTGTTGATGATTTGCTTTTTTTTATTTTTTTAATAAAACAAATGCGCTGCATTAGTGTCTATATATCTGATCAAACACGGGACACCTGTGATTGTATAGAAAATATTGTTTTTTTTTTAATAGTGCTAGTTTTTGCGTTTTTTATTATAGTTCATAGCCGCTTTCAATTTTTTTTTTATTCAATAACTATTCGTTTGGATAGAAAATTAAATAAAACAATTACTGTGTTTTATTTTATTTTTTATTATGAATTATCACGTAGTAGCGGTCAACTCTATTCCGTTAGATGTCTATTACTTATAATATAATTTTAAAATAAGAATTTGTTTTTTAGTTTTATCTATATAATTATTAGAAACTGTTATTAATAGTTATTATATATTTTAATAATAATATACTTGGTTTTGGGCCGCCCGAGTTGGGATTTGAGTCGGGCTCGAATTTTAAGCCAGACATTGGGCTAAGTTTTGGGTCGAATCGGGACTCTATAAAATTAACAACACTGATGCTTTTTATATTATTATATGCAATCTACATTCTTTAAATTTATTATTTTTTTATCCCAATGCGGCTATAGCATTTCGAGTGACAAGGAAGCAAGGCTATTGTTTGTTTTTTGTACCGTTCATAATATTTCTTACTCAATTTAATCGTTGCTAATATGCTACATTTCTTTAATAGAACACATGCGCTGCATTGGTGCCCAAATATCCGATTAAACAAGGAACATCTGTAATTATATAAAAAATATTGTTCCTGTTTTAATAGTTCTGTTTTTGCATTTTTTATTTTGCAATAACTACTTTTAATTTTTTTTAAGCGATATCTGTTCCTTAGATGTATATTATTTAAATCATTATTACAAGTGATTTTAATGTATTATTTAACCAAAAAAATAATAATATTACCGTACAGTTGCAATCATTATTTCATTCGTTTGGATTGTATTCAAAACTAAATTAAAGTACAAGGAAAAATAATACTATAGATAATATATTTATCAAACATAAGCAAAGCAGAATACAATGTTAAAACCATTAATCTAGGTTTTTCAGATCATTTAGCAATTAGTTTTGCATCAACTTTTGTCACAATAAAAAAAAACCAATGAACGCATTAATTACAGACCTATTACAGACAAAGGACTGTTAATATTGTACAACATAATGGATACTGTAGACTGGAGTTTTGTTGCCAATCGCAATTTAACTATATAATCAAAATTTGACGTATTTATAAATACTGCTGCATGTGCTATGTTTGAGACTATTCCAGAGAAAACCAAGATATTAAATAAAACAAACATAGTAAATTGGTTCTCATATGATCTATTCCAAATGAGACACAACATTCAAAATCTAAATAACTTAAATAAGCATGTTCATTCTGATCTTATAATTACTCAATTAAAACTACTCAGAAAAGAATATCAAGTTGCAATACTGCTTTATTTATAAATCAAATAATCCTCAAATGGCTATGTGGCAGGTAATCAAATCGCAAAGCAGTAGCCATAGCATTAACAATAATAAATCTTTTACACCGGATCAGTTTAATAATAATTTTGTTGACATAGCTCCAACTATTTCTAATAACTTGTCAGCAAGTGCTACCAGTTTTATAAGTTACGCCAGCAAATCAACGCAACTTTCAAATCAATTTAATTTTAAAAAAGTTACTTTTATTGAACTACGTGATATCGTATCAAATCAAAAAAATTCTAATTGCATGGATTGCTACAATATTAATAGCAAAATAATAAAATCAATTTTAAATATTATTTTGATTCCCCTAACAAAACTTATTAATGAATCAATTATGTCAAATCAATTTCCAAGTGTTTCAAAACTGGCAAAAGTTATTCCAGTATTCAAAAAGGTGAAATTGTCTGTAGTACTAACTAACTAACGCAACATTTGGAAGTAAATAATATTTTATGTAAAAATTAATATGGTTTTCGCCGTAATAGACCTACAGTATTTGCAATAAAACATTTAGTTGATGAAATTTTAAATAGATTTGAGGTTGGTAGCCATACTTATGCTCTGTTTTGCAATTTGAGTAAGGCTTTCGATTGTGTATCACATCATATTTTAATTAACAAACTAAAACATAACAACTTTAGTAGATCTAGTATTTATCTTCTGTCATCATATTTGAGTAACCGTTTGCAATATGTAGCAGTGAACTCTATAAATTCAGAAACGCAAAATGTAAGCACGGATGTTCCACAGTGTTTTGTTTTAGAACCAATTTCATTCTTAATCTATATTAATGATTTGCCATGTTGTGACACCCAAGCCCATTATACACTATTTGCAGATGATACAACCATTGTAAGATCTAATAAAGATATAGTTGAATTAAAAGTAGATGTGTGTAATACACAATCAATTGTAAATGATTGGTTTTTATCAAACAGGTTAAATCTTAACGACTGTAAAACAGAGCATCTAATTTTCTCACTAAGACAAATTAACACCAACACTGAAGTAGTTAAGTTTTTAGGATTGATGCTAGATTATAGACTTACTTGGATAGCTCATACCACCTATGTAAGCTATAAAATTTCTAAGTATATCTATCTATTGAGAAAATTAAAAAGTATTACTTCACAAAAACTATTGTTCAGAATTTATTCAGTCGTAAAATACGGAATATTAAACTGGGGTCATGCACTTATCTTAGCAAATGTTTTTTTATATACAGAAAAGAGCAATCAGAATTATAAATAGTTAAGGTATAGATATGATTGTAAGCTCAGTTTTATTGCGTTGCGTATTTTAACGGTACCTTGTGTTTACATTTACGAATGTCTCTGTATATTAAGAATAATTTTAACCAATATACCACACAGAGTTCTTTGCATGATTATGCTTCAAGGCAAAACAATTATTTAAGGTTTGACTTTAAACGTTTGTAGAAGTAGAAATAAATTCAATTAGTATGCGATCAAATTTTACAACAAGCTAGCTCCATATACCAAAACTTTAGAGTTTAATAAGTTTAAAATATCTATCAAAAATATGCTGATGAGTAATGCCTTCTATACCTTTACTGATTTTTTGAGCATAATTTTGAAATAGTTGAATAATCTATGTATTTTATTAATAATATACTCGTTGAAACGCTAATAACTTTTTAGTAAATAAAAAAAAAAAAACATAAGTTCAAGTTTAAAAGTTGAATTTGACAAATTGCAACATGTTTTACTGTACAGTGTCAGCATTAGGCAGCAGATAACCAATAAAAAAAGCTCAAAAACTAATAAGTTAAAAAGTTTGAAACGTTTTTAAAGTATTATAAAAAAGATTAGTCAATAAATTATTAAATATTAATTAACGGCAATTTATTTAAATCTGTCTGATCTGAGAATATAATGTTTAGTATTTTTGTTTTTCATTTATTACATTTATATAATTTTTTTATTTTATTTTATCAATGTTTGACTCTATTAAATGACATAACATATATTATGTAAACCTTTTAATAATTTGCATAATTTTTGTGGTTTGTTAAATGAAAAAACTTTAACAAGAGAATAAATAAACACAAAACTAAAATAAATTTGCATATACGTTTCAAAATTTCTTAAGTTGTTCAGGCTTTTAAAACGTTTACACGTATTTATCACATACAATAGACACAAAAATTAGACATACACAAAGAATATGTGCTACATACCTATCTAGGCCACAAAACATGACAACACTGCTGGGTCTAAAACCGTCGGTTCTACTGTCTGGGACTAACAGAGATTGCTAGGCATCAACTTTTTGTTTTCTTAATAATTGTTTACCGCTCTTTCACTGCTCTTAGAGTTCTTAATTAATAAATTAAAATTACTTAATATACACACACTTACAACAAAGGTTTCTAGAGGGTCTGTGGTTGCCTGTTAAACATAGCGGGTCTAAAAACGACGGTTGGATTTATATATATATTTGGAATATTTTTGTTCGATCTTATTTATGATAATGTGGATGTTTTTATCGTCGATTTTAGTTTTTTAAGCATTTTAACTAGTTTGTCATGTTTAATATTGTTGAATGCCTTTTTATAATCTATGAAACAAACATAGACAGTGCGGTTTTGATCTAAGCCTTTCTTGTAGCGAATCCGCTTTTAAACGAAATTGAGTATCTCCAATGGATTGTAAATGATTCGTCAAAATTTTTTACGCATGGTTCATGGGGCTAATGAGACGATATTTGCTACATCTTTTAGCGGCTGCTTTTTTGGGAGGGTAAAGAAAGTAGATTTTAGCCTGTTTTTTTTTATTGTATATTTTATTGTACAACCGCAACAAACATATCAATCATTCATTGTTTATTACTTTAAATATTTTTGCATTAAGTTTGTTTGGACCTGCGGTTTTTTTGATTTTTGTGTCTTGGATTGCTTTCTAAAGTTTTTTTTTAAGATGGCCTGGACTTCTAGCGTAGTACTTGCCTCATCTGAGATGGTAGGTCTGTCATCAGAAAACAGCTTTTCTATACATTCCTTTCACACTTTTGTTTGCTTTTTCTTTTTGAAGTATTCATTCAAGCATTAGTTGCTGTTATCATCTATTAATTTTTTATATTAGTTTTTTTATGTTAAGTTGAAGGAGTCGTGCTTAAGCTATTTTATAATAAAAAAAATTAGGTTGGTTACGTTTTTCTTCTAAGGGTGCTTCTCCTAACGGAGGTTGGTTATCATAATGGCAATTCTTATTTGTGATATGTCTACAGAGGAGCTATTAAACCACTTCTTCAAATTCTTGAGTCAGGAAGTCCGTCGTCTTCCCGGGCTTCTTTTTCCTGATATTTTTTCCTGCATAATTAGTTGCAGTGATTTCTTTTCGCATGACGTGACCCAGATATTAATTGCAGTTTTTTTGTTTTTATTGTTTTAATGAGTTCTTAATCTTTATTTATCTGGATTAAGTCTGCTTTATTTGTTTTTTTTTTCTCTGTCCATGCTATTCTTAACATACGTCGGTACAGCCATAGTTTAAACGCTTGGATTTTATCCGTATCTTGTTTTTTGAGCGCCCATTACAAGTTTGGTTCTAATTTTTATGTTTAAGTATCTGTTGGTTACAAGGTTTTTCATTTTTATGAAGGCTGTTCTCGCTATTTCAATTCGGGACTTTATCTATTGTGCTTGGTTGATATTTTTATTTATTATGGTTTCCAGGTATTTATCAAACCTGACTCTTTTTATATTGATGATGCTTATTGTAAAATTTGTTATAATTGGTCTTTTGGAAACAATCAGGAATTTTGTTTTTTTTATGTTTATTTTCAGGTTGTATTTTTGGCTTACAGTGTTTAAGTTTTGTTGTATGTTTGTGATATTATCAGCTATTTTTATGGTATCGTCGGCATATCGAATATTGTTGATGGGTTTGCCGGTGATTGTTATTCCGGCTGTTTCATCTTCTAATATTTCTTTGAAGATGGCTTCGGAGTATAAGTTAAATAACAGAGGCGATAGCACGCACCCCTGCCTTCTCTTTTTTTGTATTTTGATGTCTTTTGTTGTTTTATTTTCCATATTAATTACCGCGTTTTGGTTCTAATATAAGTTTTGTATGATTCGGACGTCATAATCATCGATTCCTTTACTTCTAAGTATTTGGATTAGCCGTTCATGTTTGACTGTATCGAACGCTTTTTTGTAATCAATTAGCATCTCTAGTTTGTAAACCGTTTGTAAATCTGAATTGCGTCTTGTCAATTTTTGTCTCTGCTTTTGCACTTATTTGTTTGTGTATAATTAATGATGTTACCGTCTTTGTGTTTTAATAGGCCACGTTGCTTCTTTTTCCTAAGTCTTGTAAGTTTTTTGACTTTTTTGTGCAAGTTGAATATATCATAGTTTGCCTGCAGTGTATGTATTTCTTTGTATTTTGAAATGTCGTTGTTTTTATGTTTACGACGTGTGTATTGATCCGAGTATATCTAGTGTCTTCCATTCTTGCTTTTTCTTTACTTGTCTGATATTAAGTTTGTTGTTTGCTTTGTGCATTTTTGATCTTTCCCTACTTGACATTTGCATCACCGTTTGTATCATTTGTTTTGGCTTGGATTTTGTGTAGTTTTTTCTGGATATCTTGTTTTATCTCAGGTACAATGAGATTATTTTTTAGTAGTTTTCCATTTAGTGTAGGTTTATTATTTTTATTTAGGGTTTTTTTTAGTCTTGTATTAAGATTTGCCACTATCGTGTTGTGATCTGATCCAACATCCGCACCCGGATATGGTTTTGCAGAATGAATTGAATTTTTGTAGCAAAAATATTTTGTTTTTTATATATGTATTATATTGTTTATATTGTATTTTTATGTAGATGTAAATGGTTTTACTTACCGTAAATAAATAAAGATTATTATAAAGATTATTATAATTATTAATTATAATATAGTCGATTTGGTTTTTGATTATTTTATCTTTGCTGTGTTTGGGAGATGTCCATGTGTAGAGTAGTTTGCGTTCGGGTAGTTTGAAGTAAGTGTTTGCAATGATTACTTGGTTAATTTGACTGAATTCTACTATGAAATGAATTAATAATTTATTCAAAATCAGTCAATCGAATCACAGCGGCCAAGGGTCAAGCATAGACAATTGTTTCGGTTCTACAAACCTCGTCAGTATGCCTTGTACGACCACGGCATCGCATGATAGCGAAGACAATTTTGAATAAATATTTCGGTGCTTATGAACACAATTGATATTATAAATAATCAAACGAAAGACTGGTTTGCCTTAAAAATTGCAACTAGATGGCAAACCAGTCTTTCGTTTGATTATTTATGAATTCTACTAATCTATCACTTCTGTCATTAGTTTGCCAAACTTTGCAATAAAGTCATTGAGTATAATTGTTATATCATATTTTTTTGTTATTCTTAGCACATCGTTCAGGTCTGAGTAAAATTTTTCTGTTTTGTCATCCGTCTTATCTGATGTTGGCGCTTATATTTGGACGATGTTTACTGTATTTGCCTGCGATTCTAATTGTATGAGTATTATTTGTTTGTTGTATTGTATGACGTTTGTAATGAATTTACTTGTTTTTTTTGTTACTTTCATAGCCACTTCATACAAGTATTGTATATTTTTTGTTCCAGAATAGTACATGATTTTGTTGTTGGTTGCACATTGTCCACTTTTTGGTCATCTGACGTCTGCCACTCCTATATGTAACTGTAATCTCTCCATTTCTATTAATACGTTATCTTGCCTGATTGGATCGTGCTTCTCACATTAAATGTCGCTATTTTTTGTGTAGGTGTTAATTTTGGTCTTTTGGCTAATTTTAATGCATTTCTCCTTGGAGATCCGATTGGAGGAATATAAGCTCCGGAATATTTTGTATTAATTTTAACCATTATGATGTGTGTACTAGGGATGTCTTAAAGACCTTTAATGAGGTAGCTTCCCGTTTCTTTTCGCATCTTTACGCCGTTGACCAGTTTGTCGGTTCATCCGCTTTTGGGAGTGATTTCTTACTCCCGGTGCAAGGAGTTGTCCCACCTCTGCCAACTCCTCCACCCGAAGCTGTTGGCTGACAAGAGGGTGCTGCTTATACCGGCAGTAGAACGTACCATGCAAACAATGGTCATGCGTATTGAGTTTTTGGATAAGCTGGATTTTGTGAGACACCAAACTAAAATATATGTGCAAAGTTTTTTTTTGTAATCGAATAATAAAGCCAAACTTTCTGCAGACTTCGACTAATTGGCTTGCAACACTTTCAGCAACAACGACGATTAATGAATCTCAACAAATTTGGTTTTGATTACTGTTAACCGTTCTAGTTTGACTGTACACTAACAAATTACAAATCTATGCACTAGCTTTTGCTTTAAAAAACTAAAAATTTTACCGCTGACTGAAACAGTCAACTGTTGTTAGCCAACGTTGACAATATTAATATTATTAGTGAACGTCGGCAAGATTTGAGTTTCCTTAAAGTCTATGTTTCTTGCAAGCAGCATCTAAGACTTTTAATAAACTCTTTTCTTAATAAGTCTCACATCACAACTTATTACTCTTTTTGTCACTTTCTTGCCTACAGTTGAACGTAACTTGACTGTTGTTTTAATTTTTTCCAACTGCTTAAATTCTTACTTGGATACAATCCGACTTAGATTTTTGTTCTTTTTGCATTCTAGGAAAGAATATTGTGTTTGCACTATGTTTTTGCAATACTCAGCTATTTTATAAAGCCGGTCCTGCATAATACCCTACTCAATTTATTAATCTGTAATATTGGAAAATATGCTAAATGCATCCACTGGGAATATTGATGAGTACGGATAATATTAACGAGAATATTTTTAATACGTTTTGACATTTGATTATTGTCCGATATAATTACACACCGGTTCATAAATCATTCAAATTTAATTAAATATTACATTAATAGTATTACAGAGAACAATATTACATTTATAATTATAGCTAATATTATATGGGTAAATTAATAATTTAAAATGAAAATAATCAGTTACACAAAAGCTAGGTAATTATATTTCCTGTATGTCCAAATGTGTAATTAAATTTACTCATTAATCTAATTATATATCTACTAGGCACCAATTACATCAGCATAATCATATTGAAAAGATTTTAAGGTTAAAATAATAAATTGGTTTAATATTTTGGGGGATGAGTTAAATACAAATTTTAATCTCTACTGAATTGATTAACATTGCTTTAAAATTTCTAAAGGCAAAGTGGATGAAATGAAGATGATACTTGTAGATATGACAGTTGTTATCAATGGTTTAAATTACGTATATTTAAATGTTTTTTTGAATGTAATTATTTTTTATGATTTAAAAGACGAATGAGGAGTGAATCCATTTCCCCAAGACACCTTTTATGTTTTTCAATGATCAATTTGAATAAAATCCGGACGCGGCGCCGACTCTCGCATGATGAATGGATGCCTGACGTACGCCAAAAGTTTTTGCACACTCAAGACGAATGCGAACTATTTAAAGTTGCAGAACGCGTTTATTCATCCTATTGTTGTGAACCTCCCGATTCATGGGGTTCGCCTTACACTTGTCCTCGACAGACATCCGCAAAAAGTCACTGATTAATCTTAGCTTTTGAATTTCAATAAGACGTCGAGTAATTGGTTGATTATTCCGTCCGCCTGCGAATGACTTAATTACATACAATGAATTATCCGGTTTCTCCCCTTTTTTTATTCTTCATCTTTGCAATTACAGATTTTCGATGAAAATTATGTATTTTACTCATGAACAATAAATTTTACTATCGGAGCAATTAAAAATGGGAATAAAAAGGA
This sequence comes from Tachinus rufipes, assembly GCA_963932245.1. Taxonomy (NCBI): domain Eukaryota; kingdom Metazoa; phylum Arthropoda; class Insecta; order Coleoptera; family Staphylinidae; genus Tachinus; species Tachinus rufipes. The sequence goes on from OZ010743.1 coordinate 94,274,923, forward strand.
GTGAACAAACTCTCTGCCGGATATAAAAATGTATTGTTTCTAGCTCAATTTTAAGACTTAATTGTTAAGTGGCTATAAAACTGTGACGAGTTCCGCGATAAAATACAAAAATAAAAATATACTTCGTTATCAGCCATCAAGTTATCGCCACTATAAACTCTCGGTATGTGTGTGGATATATACGTCGACGATTTCCTTGATCGATCTAATAATAAAGACTTTTAAAATTATCATCGTTTAAACTTTTTCCTCCGTCCGCTCGCTCTAATCTTCGTTAGCACCTCATCATTGCGGGAATTGATCTTTGTGTCGTCAATGTTCGTCGTTTCCTGGGGTCGTTTGCAATGTGGTCGCTTTGAAGTTGTCAACCTTGTTGTTAGTCGATGTGTCTATTCCACATCACCGCTTGTAAATCTGCCCACACTTCTTTGATATGGTTACGTATCGCACTGATGAATGCCGTTAGGGGCACAATAACAGTTTTTTTTTTCAGGACATTAAAATGAAACAGTCCGATTTCTTCACAATTTGCTCACACGTTTTAGCAGTAATTCCATTTTACTGGTAGAGGGGTGTCACAATTTATGTTATGAACATCAAACGATTTATAAATGAACTGTATAACAATGTGATTTCCGCATTTTAAATATGTCATAATATTAAGAAATATTTTTATTTAAGGCTTATAAAATAAATAAATTAATAGAATATAGTCATATTGCTTTTATTTTAATATACATACAAGTAGATAATTTTGATCATTTCAATAAACAACAATAAACCTGTTTTTACATTACACGGCATTATTTATATATAAAATGTGAAAAATAACTTCTGCTAACATTTATATTAGGATGTTACTATTGTAAGTAATTATATCATCTAGAATATCTAGATCATACACTAATTGTAGTAATGTGTTGTACAACTAATAAGCAATGTGTTACGTAGTACTTGACTAGACGAAGTGATATATTATATATTTTATAGACGAAGTTTGTTTGCTCTGCTCTAAATAATTATTTTACCATATAAAGTAAGTGGTTTAATTTTGATACTACACTCTACCAAAAAAAGTTGCTTTATTTATCAGATTTGATTGATATTGTGAGCACTTAAAACTCGTATTTCAAGCTCTGGTAAAAATTACATTGATTGCAATAGCCAACAAAGTTGGTCTAAAGAAGCAGAACTACTTCCGCAGACAATCTTTTTTTTTAACTGTTTGCTTTGCAGACATGTTATTGGAATACAGCTTTTACATGACTTGGATACTTGCATAGTATGTTCACAAACTGTGAGAAACACATTAAGGTAGTCAGGAATGCGGGGTCATAGTTTATATTTGATCGTCACCTCATACAATTTACAACAAAAGTTACTGGGAAACAAATGATAGTGCTGACTTGGGATCAAAGCTGGAGTTCTAAATTATAATGTGGGAGATGGGCAATGTCAAATTTTTGATATTTGTTTATTTTTAACGAAAGTTTTGCACTAAAGTCTACTCAAAACCTCACTATAGTAAAAAATGGCACGTGAATCCATTTATTTATGCACGTGATTGGTTGTTTGCTGGGGGCTCAGCTGCTCGATTTGGATCTTTGTAGCTGTGTTTGATCTGTCCACGTAAACAACGCGTGTATTTATGCATTTTGACTGCAGTTTTTCCAATGTCTGCAATAAACTTTTAATGTCACTTAAAATTATTTTATTAATTTTTTTAAATTATATATTAAATTGAGACATTTTTGGAATGTTGTCTTTTGAGATCCTCAAATATCCTGCAAGGTTTTTTTGTTGTTTTTTGATGTATCTCAAAGTTTTCATACTGTTTCCTAATTAGCCCGAGCTCTAACAATGTCATCCAAGTTTTTTCTATATTGGCCAAGCACGAAACTGATGGACAAATAGTATGGTAATAGTTTTTTAGAGTATTGAAGATAAATATATTTATTGAAATCAGCTTAACTAAGCGGAGTAGAAGCTGATTCTACACAAAAAAAGTTGCATTTTGCGCTGGTTTTCTCATTGCCTGTGCATGGGATTTTTTATTGCGTTGTGTGTGATATGGTTACGAGCTGGAGCTTGTTGCAGTAGGTTAAACTTTAGATGAACTTTGGTTTGTTTTCAGCTTCTTGACTTTTTAGTCTTGTCGCCTGTAGAGCAGGGATGGGCTTCGGCGCATTTAATGCTTACATATAAAGTTGAACCTGGACTTTTTAGGGTAATAGAACTGTTTTTTACATCCTAGCAGTTCATTACACCCACCACCATTTATTTTAAGACGTTTATTAAAATATTAACATAAACATAACATATTTCACAACTAAATAAAAATTATATTGGCAGCACTCTTTAACTATCAGAAAAATCAGAGGAAAATTTAAATATTTGATGGTCTTCAGTGGCTGCAGTGAGACCGTAGTACATTTTGGTGGTTAATGACAAACGGTGATAGTTTGTGACTGTGGTGCAGAGATTTTTGTGTGTTTTTTATGCTTTTTGTTATTTAGACATGTATCAATTTATTATTATTTGTTTTTGATTTTTACTTTTTTTGCATAGTATTTCTTATGTAAGCATATGTTTTAGCAGTACTCATAGACAAATTTTATGTTTGTTTGGGTCTGGTAGTTAAGACCATTTATGCCTGGTTTTTGGTACAACTAGATATGTTTTTTCTCATGCTGCATTGAGCTTTATTGTGTTTTGTAATACTACTGGGTATGATGTTTTTGAGAACCTGAAGATGTTTATACGTGGTATAAGTGACATTTCTACATGCACCCACACTTGATGACAAAATTTACTATGGGCATGTGTATGTTAGAAAATCAGGCAACTCTAGGTTGCAAGAGCAACCATAAACTGCAAAACCAGTTAACAATTTTTTGGAGACAATTTTGTTATACCTATCGAGTCACATATCACTTTAAAGTTGTGTTGTTCTAAATTAAAGCGTAATTTTTAAATAACGGATGACTAAAGTGTTGGTTAAGATAACTTGGAGAATTTCAGTAATATCGTTTACATTGCAAGGCCAGCATCTACCGATTAATGAAACGGCTCTTAGTAACACCGCCAGCGATGGATACGCAAATTTTACCAATGATATAGCCAGATACAGCTTCAAAACTGTTTAGGGGTTTGCTATTGGCGCTAGTTTTGATTTAACAGAACATGGCCCAAGAATCACAGCAACAAGTTAGAATGATTAGCGACTATATCTAGAAATTAATGCATTCCTCTAACAGTTTAAACATTGATTAGGCTTAAGAACTTTAGCAACGCCAAAGGAAAATTTACTGGTTATCAGCAATGCCATTATTGAAAACACTATTGCTATCATGTAGCAGCAAATTTTGTATAGGTACGGGTACCCGAAAATTGTACTTAACAACGGCTTACAATTTGTTAGTCAAATGGAATTGAAAAAAAGCTTTAGTTGAAAGTCATCTTAGAATATCTTAGAGCAAGTTGTTGTTATTGGTTACTTTCTAAGTTTGACGCCGGACTAACGCAACCAATGATTCAGAATGATGCTATAGACAGGTGGCTACAAGTAGCCAAACAGCGTCAGGCCATGTATAGGCATAAATGTTTATAATCAGCAGGCTTTTGTTATATCGTTTTGTTAGCAGTCCGCGTATTTGACTTTAGTTGCAATTCATTCATACATAAAACAGCTATTCAGAACGCAGCCGCTCTCTTATTGGACAAGAGAAACCGACCAATTTATTTTGGCAACAAACACAATCTAAACTAGAATGAAGCATGTTACTGCTCGTGGATGATGTATTATTACACACATTTTTGAAAATCAAAAATTAAAAAGAAAGTTAACAAAGTCAAAGACATTACAAAATGGTGTATCGGTTATGTATTGTCATAGCTGACATGTGTATTGGCGTAGCTGACACGAGTATCGGCTGCGGACTGGATTTATATACTATCCTAACTCATAGACCAACAGCCTTTCGGATGGATGAAGTTAGTGCTCAAGATTTATTTTTAATAAACTAAAAGGAATGAAAGCAATGTGTATAAAGGAAGAAGAGAGTGAAGAAGTAATAAAGGGTGAGGCCATCTAAGTTTTGGAATTTGAATTGGCTAAAAATTGAAAACTAACGAATTTTTTTTTTCAAAATTATGAGTTTATTAGAAAGATTGGACATTTTTATTTAAGAATGAAACACAACATAATTCAAATGACTGCTACATTTTTGATTGTTTGGGCTCTAACTGCATGAATGACAACTTCAATTTTATGTTTCAAGGCATCAATCGTCTCTGGATGGTTAGCGTAACACTTATCTTTATGGTTTCCCCAAAAACCCAACGGGGTCAAATTACTGCTACTACGAGGCAATTTTGAAGAAAAATAGCTCAATAATGCCCCCGGATCAAAAACCACACCAAACGGTTACTCGTTGTGGATGCATAGGCTGTTCATTAGTCATGTGTGGATTTTCTGATCCCCAAATGCGACAATTTTGCTTATTGACATAGCCCCCAAAATGAAAATGAGCTTAATTGAAAATCACAATTTTTCGATAAAAATGCTAATTTTTGGCCAAACGATGTTTAGGTCATTGGGCAAACTGAAAACGCATCGGATGGTCATGAGGTTTCATTTCTTGGACTAACTGAACTAGGCTTTCAAACGGAGATCTTTATGCAAAATTCTCTTTAGAGATGTTCGAAAAATGTTCAGTTGCTGAGAACAATAACGAGTTGATGTTGATGCATGTTCACGCAAACTCTGAGCAACAGCATTATGTTTTTTGGTGGAGCGCACTGGATGAGAACGTGAACATATTGTTTTATCTACTAACGATCCAGTTTTGCAAACTTGTTTCACAAATTGGTCTACAAACTGCGTTGAAGGCATTTCTTTTCTATCAAATTTGTTTTGTAAATTTTTTACCGTTTGAGTAGAAGACTCACCACTTTCGAAGTAAGTTTTTATTATTTTACTTTGAAACTAAATGAAATTGTTTCTTTCTGGAAGAATTGTAGAAAACCCAGCAGAAATAGCTAAAAAACAAAAGCACTCTACAACGATGGAGGAGATAAAACTGATCATACGCGAATTACCTAATAACAAGGTATTGGGTCCGACCGACATAGCAAAAGAGTGGACCACACAGAAAAGAACATTGTATCATAATAGCGTTACATATACAAAATGATTTTAATAGCTTACTATGGAAAGCAATTATAGAAGCAACAAAAAAAGAGAACTAACAAAAAACTATCAACATAATATGGAGTTATCTTCAGGAAAGAAATCTACTGACCAAGAATGGAAAATTTAGGTTGATCAGAGAAATACCACAGGGTTTTGCACTAGGACCTAATCTGTTGAATTTAGTCAATAATAGGCTACTTAGGATAAGGCTGCCGGAAGAAGTCCCTCCTGGTAGGTAAGAATTTAAACTTTGAAGTATTAAAGAAAAGGGTATAGTTGGCATTAGAGATGGATGGGAAATAAAGGGTTAGGTCTGTTCCGCAGAAAATTAAAGAGACATGACTATCGAGAAATGCAGATAAAAGAACAAATAATAACCATTAGGAAGAAAATTAAATACCTCGGAGTTACATTTAAAGCAAAGGGATTGAACGAATGGGTTAAGGATGCGAAAAGAGAAATAAAAAAATTGGAGGAATGTTTAGTAAGCTTATGCCAAACAAGGGGAGACCAGAAGAAGAGGCAAAGAGGCTAATAGCAAAGGCGGCTAGAAGTAAACTCTTGTACGCTTCAAAAACAGACGCCTTAAAAACAAAACAAAAAAGAAAGGTAATAAAAGAAGCCATGAAAACAAGTTTGTTAAGGATTTGCAGGGCCCGCAGGACGGTGTTGTAGGAGGCTCTAAAGGTAGGTTATTGCGGCGACAATACCCGCGATAGAAAAAAAATAAAACATAAAGAAAATGGTAAAAGGAACAGTAAACAGTGTAAAATTTGCAAGGCCGAAACAAAACAAAAATTATCTTAAACGAGTAGAAAGGAGAAAGGTTAGCAGTAATAAACTGGTTTGAGAGACACACTCGAAGTTAACTGCTTTACGGTAGCTTTAGAGACAGGTCCAAAGCTGATTGAGAGGCAAGAATATACATTGGCAAACTCCGATAGCAAGAGATAGCGATTGAGGTGAGCAGTAGTAAACTGGCTTGAGCAGTCAGTTTGCCAAAGTTATTACTACTGGTTTTACGGCCACGTCAGAAACCTTGGAGCGCAAGAAAGAGAAAGGTTTAAACTCAGATAGAGAAAAGCAGCATTAACAGAGTCTGAGCTAACGGACTTAGTCCCCGGTTCACTAACGGTTGAAGGCAAACCCGACCGAAGCGAGCGCAAAGGAGTGTAAGACAGGAGGAACGCCTGTATGGCAGCACGAATTCTCACAACTAAAAAGTCCATCAAGATCTGACTAGACGTTAGTAGAACTTACAAAACATTTATTTGCTGCAGACATTTATTAGTGTAAAGAAGGGTTAACGCTTGTGTGGCAAGTATTTTCTCACATCAAGAAGATTCCATCGAGAACTTGCAAAATCAGCCAGCAGCACGGACTGATTTGTCAGGAGAAGAAGAGAGCCAGGTTGTGTACTTGGTGTGTGAAAGAGTGTTTTTCTTTTGAGCGCCACTAGTTGCCATTTTGCTGTCTTCTACGTCTTTAAACACAAAAACAGGTTATGTACTGAGTGGGAGAAGAAGATTTCCATAACGGGCAAACAAGCTCAACTTGGTAGAGATCGAGTGAACTTGTTAATTTGATACTGGAGAGGACTTTTGAACGATATCATCTAAGAATTTAAAGTATATACTAAATATTATTTTACTTGAACAACGTTCTATAATAATCAGCTCAAAAACTACTACTGTTTGAGTTTTGTAGGCACCGCGAGGTGTAACATGTGTTTTTATAAATCTATGCTGTTGTTTTTGTTTTTGGTTCTTTAACCTGTGTTGTGACCTTTTTATGATTTATAGTTGTAATCTGTTTTGTTTGGTTTATTTAACTACTGTTAGTGTTTGGATCATTATATTCTCATACAGTGCTATTCAACTAAAGTCTTGTATCTTGAGTTTTAGGTTTTGTTTCGAATAGTTTAAAACTAGCGTTAGGAGAGTTGCACTCTCATACTGGTCTTTTACAAATATTATACGGGCAATTCCATTTCAAACGGACCAGAGCTGAGGGGGGGGGGGGGTGCATTGAGAAACTTGCTTTTTCTAGTTTCTATAATATAACTTATTAGTAGTCTTTTGATCAGTATATGAGGGTATGAAACCCATAAAAAAAATTCTACAATTTTTTTATGTTTTTTTGTCGTTTTTTAACTTAATCGCATTTTTTGTTTTTGCAATTTTAACTCAAAAAAATAAATTTACTAATGAAATGGATCAGAAATTTTTTGTAGAATTCAAATCTGGTGCCATTTCAAGTCTATACCCTGTTTATAAGCCGCAAAAGCCATAAAACCATGTTTTTGTTCTCAGTGGGCTAGGCAAAAAGGAGCATTTTTTAAATTTTTTTTAACCGCTACAGTTGACGTGTTTTGATGTAAGTTAATTAGAAAATATAAATTTGTTTTGGGTATTTGGGTTTTAAAGGACTAAAACACAAAAAAACTGCAAAAATAAGCCTATTTTTCAACATAAACTTTTACAAATGCACATTTAGCAGTTTTCAGAGAAACTAATATTATTAAAAAACTGAGTTTTGCAAACAATTTTACATAGAAAATAGTCAGTGTCGTGCTTATCTGGCGATGAAAAACCCATCTAGAAAAAAAAAATATGTTCAACATTTACTTAAAAAATATTTTTTTTTAATTTTTCTTAAAGATTATTTGGATTATATTTTTTTAAGCTTATTTCAGAAGTTTAACAAAGTCATCTTTTGTTGTTTGAACCAATTTTGGGTCATATTACTTTTTGTTTGATAGTTTTTGCGCTTGCGGCACAAATTTTGACTCGATCTATCGGCGCAAAAATTAGAAAATATTATTATTTTTGGCATTCAAACATAAATCCTCCTGGCGCTTATCAAAATTTGTTAAAAAAACGTTTTAAACCACACCCTAGTGTGTTTATAATATTTTTTGTGAATATAAAAAATAATTAATTTTTAACGCATTTTTTGTCTGAAAATTTTGTAAACATTTCTTTCTAGATGGACTTTTCTATAGACGATGAGTACAACACTGACTATTTTCCATGTAAAATTGTCTCCAGAATTCAAATTTTTAATAATATTTGAGCGCGGCTAAACGTGCATTTGTAAGAGTTTATGTTGAAGAATAGGCCTACTTTCCAGATTTGCAGAGTTTTAGACTCTTAAAACCCAAATACACAGAACATATTTATATTTTTAAATTAATTTACATAAAAATACGTCAACTTTGGCGGTTAAATTTTTTTTAAAAAATGCTCCTTTTTGCACAGCCCACTAAGAACAAAAACATGGTTTTATGGCTTTTGCGGCTTATTGACAGGGTATAGACTTGAAATGGCACCAGATTTGGATTCTACGGAAAATTTCTGATTGATTTCATTAGTAAATTTATTTTTTCTGAGTTAAAGTTGCGGTTTTTAAACAAAAAATGCGATTAAGTAAAAAAACGACAAAAAAACTTTAAAAAATCGTTGAATTTTTTTTTTATGTGTTACATACTCTCATATACCGATCAAAGGACTAATAAGTTATAAAAACTTTTAATGCACCCCCCCCCCCAGCTCTGGTTCGTTTGAAATGGAATTGCCTATACATCATTATGGCTTTAAGATTATTTCTGCGTCAATACCACAACGTATTAATTATAACCGCTTCTAGAAACGACTTAAATAAGTTAAATCCAATGGTAGATTGTGACTTTCATTTTTAATTAAATTACGTTTTTTTTTTTATTTGTACGTGATTTGCTAACAGCTTATTCTTATTTGAAGTTTTGTTGATTTTTCTTTTTTATAATAGTTAAATTATAATAAAACAATAAAATGCGCATTGACTACTAACAACAATTGATCGATATAAACTAGATTTAGTACAATTAATAGCATTTATTAATTTTATATGTATGAAACAATTAATGCTAATATTATTACATTAACATATACAGACCAGACTCTACATGTAGGACTTACGTTATTAATAAATAGTCAACATTTAAGATGGGAATTAGATAAGGATTCAATTTACATTTAATAGTGCCATAACGAAAACTATATACGAAACTTGAACATGCACTGTTTAAATTGAAACGCAGTTTCAACTGCAATGCAAAGTTCTCTGAGCTTTTAATTTTTAATTTTTTTTTTTATTTGTTTAACATTTAGTTTGACTTTGTAGCCCGTGCGATGAATAAGAAGCGCTGTAATAAATGTCATGTATTTTCATCAACTACACTCACTTCATTTACCAGTTTAACAATAAACATGTTTATTTATGTATAATGTAATTTATGTTAAATAAACATAATAAAATTCCTCTATAACTTTTGTAGTTTTAGTATGATTGTCAAATCGGAGTTAGTGTCGTAAAATAAAGTAATCACAGAGATACGTTTAAATGTTATTTTAACCGTTTACTATAATTAAAGCAGAACTCTGACAAATGGGGAAACTCCAAGTAGGTGTATATTTTGGTTCGACCTTATAGCCTCAGTGCGATTTGAAACTGCACGAATAAAATGCATGCCTCCACTGCAAACAGTCAATCTAATTTAACGATGCATAAATTCAAGATATATTTTACTACGCAGTTTACTATACAGAAATAGATCTCTACTACGCTTTGTAGCCTCCCGCTTTAGTCAGTTTGTTTATAGTATAAATATAAATACACAATTTACGTGTTTGTGTCATCTTTTAGGGTTCATTAATTAATTGAAAATATTTTTGAAGAAAATGTTTTATTAATTTGGGATATCGTAAATATTTGTAGCGCGTAATAATTCAAGCCTGATAATGTATGAATGCGGGTGGGAAAGTTTGGCTGATATATTATTTAATAAATACATCAAGAGATAAAGGACAAAAGGGTTTACCTCTATTTTCCCTTAATTTGTGTTTTCCGAGATAGTATTCGCAACCACCCCAAAAACCGACAGCATGCATATTTCATTATTAATAATGCACCGAAATTTTCTCGAGAATCTGTTGTGTAAGCCGCCAACTTCTAATTGTCTTTACAAAATGTAAAAAGCATCCCCTGCTGGGATAAATATTGAAACACAAATAAATTATGCAAACGATTTAATCCTGGCAATTAATATTAATTGAATATGTATTTGTAAATAATTGTTCAATATTATATTATTGATGTTACATTCATAACTGAAATTAATTCCCGCTTGGTATTAAAATTCAGTTAGATGTTAATTATCATTGGGTTGCCGTTCAATTATAGTTAAACACGTTTGCGGTTGCAAGGATTTATATTCCCAACTCGGAATATTTTATCAATTGAGTTCATAAAATTTTGTATTACTAACTTTTTTTAATAATAAAATTCCAACCAATTTTGCATATAATTTATTTTACGTTGAAAAACAAGGTTTTACGATCTGTTAAAAAAAATGTGCATTTTTAGTGCAATATTTTGTATAGTATAGTAGTAATACAGATATACAAATTTATTTTTCGTCTATGAGTTGCTAAAAAAGTATTCAGCGATGACAGGATCAGTTTGATGTTACTGTAACGTTAAAAAGGATTTTCCAATGCAAGAGCTGAACTTCAAATAAAAAGAATTTCCAACGACAAACATTAAAATTAGATCCCGGATCACGTTCTGCTTCCAGGGGTAAAAATCTCTGGTCATATTAGTGAACCAGATAAAGTCCTGTGCTTGCATCGTGTGCAGTCGGTTGTGGGACAAACTCCGGAAAGCGCATTCGAAAGGTTCTCGCGTTCACATCACGTCCCCCTCCTCGGTGACGAATTGCGGAAGGATGAGGGCGGTGGGGAAAGGCATTTGAATATATACGGATATTTTTTGCGACCATAAAGTTTCCAAAGTGTATATTATACAAATGCAACGTGCATTACCTGCTTGTCTGACGTTGTGAAACATTTCGTTTGATGTGATTGCGAAATGGTAGGCCTGATAGGGGCGACGCGGTTCGTTGGGCTGTACAAAAATATAAATTTGGCAGAGTATCTTCTTAAAACACAAAGTGACAACGTATAATATTTTGTATGCGAACTAATTATATACATGTATTAATGCTAAAATTCATAAAATATTTGCCATAACAAATAACTTTTAAATATTAATTTTACTGCCGTTGAGCTGTATGTGGACACATAGGGGATCGTTAGCAATATACACTCATATTATTTAATTGATTGTTAAACTTATAAATAAATGCTTTTATTTAAAATAAAAATCATCAAAAAAGTAGGTTTGTTGTATGCTCCTAAATTGCACAGCGAAGTTGAGCCTGATATTTAATATAGTTCTGTGCAGAACTGTCCGAGGTAATATGTTTTGTTTACGTTGCTAAACGATTTGTACTATGATTACTAAATAGCGTTGATTGATAAATTTACTATGATACGCAATCTGAGATAAAGTACCGTTTACGAGATATAGATGGCACTGACACAAACATTTATAAATCATTATATTACGTAAATTCTGTTTACAATTGCAATTATATTATAGTATATAATCTACATATAATGAACATAATATTATTCTGGGCTGCGTATCTTGAGAATGTTTACATGATTGGTTATTTTAATTATTTTATTTTATGTACAGTACTTGACTACTGAAAATGGATACAGAGAAATTAATAAATGCTGTGTTTATGAAGGAGATTGTTTGAAATAAAAACTATTACAAATTAGATGACAAAAAGTTTATATATGAATGATTAAAATTGATGTGAAAATGCAAAGATTGGAGTTCCAGTGTTCTAGGGTTGGTGTCCTGAACAAGAATACTATGCTAAGATTAAAGCGAATGTCTTCATTGTGTTTGCAGCTAAACAATTGACAAATTAAGCCAAATATTAAAAAAGAAACTTTTTAAACAGTTGGAAAGGACGAGGTGGTGGTTTGTTTCTATACCCGTTTTAGTTGCAAAGAATTGTTGGTCAAGGGCATAAATCGATTTTGCTAAAGCGATAATTTACATGTTTGTGCTTATCCAAAATGGTTGTAGTCTACTGACGGAACGTGATTACGAGGGAGGGTCAATAAGTCCGTGACTTTTTAAATTAAACACAGGTTTTTGGATAAAAAATAATTTTATTTTTTAACGTAGTCTCTTTTGAGTTCTATACACTTTGTCCAACGTTTTTCAAATTTTTAAATTTTTTCAATAAATAAAATTTGTTGAAGTCATCAAAATAGGTATTTGTTTGTTAGATGATTTTATCGTTGGAGTCAAATCATGTTTCGCCGAGCTATTTTAAATTTGAAAACAAGAAATAATTACTCGGGGCTAAATCTGGAGAATAGGTCGGATAACGGAGGAATTTGTAGCCTAATTAATGGATTTTTGCCATGAAAACTGCACTCTTGCATTGCCTTGGTGGAAAAGAACTTTTGTCTTGGCCAAATGCGGTCATTTTTTTTTTAATTCTTATTAAATCGACCCAATAAGTTGACGTTATATTTGTCATTGATTGTTTTACTTTTTTGAAGGTATTTAATGTGGATTATATTGCGTGCATCTAATAAACGGTCCCCATGACTTTATTGGCTTACAAATCCAACTTGGCCTTCTTTGGCGTTGTTTCACTCCGAGAAACACACTGTTTTGACTGCTGTTTGGTTTCTGGTGTGTTGTGGTGAGCAAACGCGGCACCCATTTTGCGAAAAGCTTTCTTATACCTAAAATTGGCCTTTACAATCTTTTGCATTTTTAATTTTTGATTGGCCAACACCATATCGAGAGTTTTTTTAATTGTTTTGAGTGTAGAGAACTTAACTGGGCGTCCAGAACGTTTGGCATCTTCTGTGCTTGTACGGCCACAACGAAATTCAGTAAATCACTTTTCTACCATTAAAATGGTAAAAAAATAATTTACTTTTTTTCAATTTTTTCCTCAAATTACAGGGTAGTCAGCAATCAATGGTTGTCAAACACAAACTAAATGACGCATCCTATTAAAATTTTGACAGAGTCAGCTGACAGCTTCTTGTTAGGAGCAGTGTTGCCTTTTCAGTTAAGAGACGGGGAATTTAAAATGTTACGGACAAATTGACCCGCTGTTGTATGTAACCTGATAAACATCGTGTGAGCATCTGGTTGATACGTTACCCAACAATGCACATGTATTTTTTTTGACAAGACAAGACACATTTCTTCTATCATCATATCCGCAGGAGGCCACGATCATTTCTATTGTAGCTCCTCATATTTCATCCTGTTTATGTTGTCTTGATGGCTTCTTTTCATGTTTTTGCGGGGAATAACAATTTGCTTTTTGCTGCTTTCTCTTTATGTTTTTATTTTCCTAATTGCTTTCTTAATCTGTTTGTTCTATATCTTTGCTTTGAGTGTCACTCCGAGGTTATTGGTTTTATTTTTTATGGTTATCACTTGCACCTCTACTAGTACTACGTCGTCCGCAAATGCCGTTATTGTTATGCCTTCCGGCAACCTTATCGGAAGTAGCCTACCTGTATCTTACCTTTACTTCTACTAGTGCTACTTTGTTTGCGAATGCCGTTATTGTAAAATTACAATGGATTAATATCATATGCTAATGGGAGTCAATGAATAGCTGTTTATTACTCGCGACTTTCAATAAGGAACCTGCAAAATTTAAACAATAGCCCTGACGGGCGTTGCCAATTTTATGCATATATTTGGCGTTAAAAACAGCCTTACAGGATGCAAAATTGATGACGGGACTATTCCATGTTGAGAGATTGCTGGTTTGGCATGGCTTTGGGAAATTGTTTCAAGTACTGTTTTAGCATACATTAACTATATAGGTTGGTTGTGTACAAAAGGCCTGTCAAGGTCTAGGGGGCAGAGAACTTTGTCTCACTCTCAACTTAAAATGTAGAACCATATCATTTAAGTTTTATAACTGCTCAGTCTTACTTTGTATCATTATGTTTTTCTTTCTGCATTATTCCACATGCATGTTTTCTAATTAGTCGAAAGGGTCTACTGAAAAATCTATAATTTCTTAAAGGTCTGACGACTACATACAGTTACATAGCGTTCGTCTTTCTCAAATCAGATAAATGATCCTGAAACTAAAAACTTGATCTGCTCTTGGTCTTGACAGGATTCTAAACAAAGCACAATTCTTTCTTCCAAAGTTTTTTTTACGATGGTTTGTCGGAACCCCATGGTATGTTTAAAATTAAGAAATTTGTAACGATTTTGGTATTTTTCCACTGCGCACACACTTTTGAAGTTTTTTCTAAAATGCACTTTGATAACTTCGCGTTTTACTTCAACCCGGATCTGACCAGAGTTGCTGAGCCAAACAAAGATAAATACTCTTGTAGAAAACCGATCATCTGGGGGTGAGTTTAGTCTGTAGGAACTTTCCTTCAGAAGGTGAGTTAGACAGTGTTTAGAAGATTTTCTTCTCAAACCCCAAAAAAAAAGTTAGTGCAGCTATGGCAAACCACAAGCCGGATTAACAACAACACCAAACAGACATCAACCAAATCAGAGTAAGGACTAGATAATATCCGTATTTATAAAAGTCTATTACCAATGCACATATTGGTTACATCGGCAGACAAACTCTAGGGTAGCCCTTTTACCTCCCAGCGTTCTAACAGAACCTAGCAACATCCTTGCAGTCCATTGGAGTTGAGATGTACCTGTGGAAATATTACACGGAAACGGTACGTGCCGAAAACGACAACGACAAATTACTAGTTATTCACAATCGCGGAAGCAGCCCCTAAAAAAAATGCGAATTATTGCGCTCTTGAAATATTGCGCCCCGAAGCGGTGCTTACCTTGCTTGTCATCTAGCGCAGCCCCTGCTGCTAACGGTATATAATGTATATCAAAATTGTTGCACACGTCTTTCAATTCCTAGACATAAATTATTAAATTTTATTTCTTCTTCGATATTAGATGACCGAAACAAATTTATTAAAAGATGTATTTTATGTAAATTGCTTCTCTACTTAGTGTGACACACACATGCAATAGGGTTTTAGGGTAAGCATCATCATAAGTGTACATAAAATACATTATTTATTAATTAAAAAAAAAATAAAAAATTATACAGGTAGAGTTTAATAAAATATGATAATCGTCATGCAATCCATAATGTAGTGTTTATGTATACAGAAAATGAAAGTCTGCTATAATCAGTTGCAAATAAATAAATGTTTTGCTAATCTGTTAAAAATAATTTGTTTACTAATACAATTTTTTATCAAATATAAAAAAAAAAATATTTTGCATAGAATTTAAGTCAAAGAACAATCATTAAAATTTATGTATACTGTTTAATTAATATTCATTAATTGTATATGCTTGTTTATAAGATTATTGTAATTAATAGACTTAAGTATAAGTTTTCTATGTTGACATGTACACAATATATTACGGATTATATTAGCATTATTGTTAACGTTGAAAATCTCCATTTATATTGTATTTATGTTATAGCTATTATGAAATTGAATAATAAATTAGAAGCTAAGTATTTAATTCGCAAAATACATACAAACATACACAATAGAGCAGCACAAAGTACGTATGCATGTTAGATATGAAAATCAAGATCCTGATGAATGCACGTAATTATATCAGATGCGCATAGCATTAAAGTGACGTGATATCCTATTACCAGCCCACATAATAGTGAACCATTGTGAAGCTGTGCCACCATTAAATACCGGGAAAGCACATGATAGTGTGTATCCATCAGGATTTGATGCAAAAGGCTGTAATTACAGTAGATCTGCAGGGAGCAGAGCAGAAATAGCGGACAGATAACGCGGTGTCATCTCCCGTCATGCTGCTGCTCATTTCCCCTGCTTCAATATCGATTTCCGCACCACCTGCATTCACATCAACCATCTTGATCGATGCCAAATATTTCGTAGTTTTTTTACTTTACTTCATCGTGCCTTTACATTGTCGGGGATAACGTTTCCCTGCTCGCTTGAAAGCTTCTACGAAATTTATATAACTTGGAAATATAGAACTATTATATCATACTTGTAAATCTGACATTGACGGGTACTTAAAAAGGATAATTTTAACACACAAAGAAATTTCATTTAAAACTTAATTTTACGTCTTATTTATTTTTTTACAATCGATTATAAACATTCAAACGCAGAGCACCGTTTCTTTCAATTTCCATTCATGGAATAAAACTTGTTTAAAGGTAAAGCGAGTCATACCTTTAATTGTCTTATTTTTATTGAAGAGCTCTGAGATTTTATATTTTCTGAAAGAAATGAAATTATATATTTATTCAGTTTTACGAATTTGTAAAGTATTTTTATTGAATCAATCAATTGTTTGTTCATTGAGATTTATTTATGAATTACAATCGTACCAATGGAATTAAAAAGCTGTTTATGAAATAAATATAATAACAATATAAAATCAAATTCTGATTATATCAAACTGGTTCTTTAAAATTAAAATTCAGAGTATGGCAAATCATTGCACTTAAAAGAAAGCGTGCATTCCAGAAACATTAAATATTTATTGTTCACCTTGGTTTCAGTTAATAATAGGATATGAAGTTTTTTTAAATTGAAGATATTGATGAACAAAATTAATTATTTTTTTTTAGATAGAGGAATTAACTTTTAAGCCATTTGATTAGTTAAATTGGTTATTGCAATAGACCAGACCTTGTGGGTGATTTTTTCTGTGGATTAGTATGTCTTGCTCTACACTCCACGGTAGATTGAGTTTTGTACTTATTAGACTCAATTTATTAGATTTAGACAGAAAATTTGTGACCAGTTTCAAGAACTTTTGCAATATGAACTAGCTTCTTATCTTTGATAATGTAGAGCTGCGCAAGACTAAAATTTTTTTTAATGATTATTTTTAACCAGTTGCTGTTGCATTGAATTCTATCGATACATATGTCGTCCAGCATCTACTGAAGTTTTATTTGATGCATCAATGAATGTTCCAATCAGTCAAGAATTTTTTTCTTCTGCGAAGAAAGTAGAAAACTACTTTAGAAAAACGCGTTTGGTAATTTAGCATCGACTAGTGCAGAAAATGTAGATTTTTTTAGAAAAATTACGAAAGTTTATTTTTTGTAAAAACTTTCTAAGCTATACATTTTATTGTTTTTAGTTTGCCATAACATAAAAGCATTATTTATTAGTTTTAATTAATGTTGTTTCATATTATGTTATTTTTAGTTTTATTAATTAAAAGCATTAGTTTACGAGATATTTGCAAAAAACTGTTTAAGTGATCTTTTGGTCTGTTGTAATAAAACTTTTAGGAGTCATATCGATGGCATCTTTTTAGACGTTGTCGTTAAAAATAAGAATGGAAAAGTTCATACAACAATTCAGCCTGATCGGTTTTTTTTTGCAATGTAATTTAATTTGACTAGAATATTAGTAGATCTACATTTTAAATTTCAAAAAAATTTTGCTCAAATATGTGGATAGTTTAATAGCCGATCTCACCGACACATCTTAAAATTTAAGCCCGCGTTAAATTGCTAAATTTGGGTTAGCGCGTTGCGTTTATGCAACGCGCGAACTTAAGACTTAACTATTGGTGAAAGCAAAACTGGCGACTTATATTTAAACAATATTATTTTTTATACAAATTATATCATAAACATAAAGTATTTTTGTTTTTTTAAACTATCAATATACATTTTAATATGTAGTAGATATGTCATTAAATAAAATTAAAAGAAAAAATTACTTTTATTACAAACTTCTCAAGTTATTTATAAATTACTTTTATAATAATAAACTTAATAAGTTGAGACGACTATTTACTACTTCTTTTATAAGGTTAACGTCATGTGCCGTAAAACAATATTTATACTAAGAAAGCTTCTCTCCATATGCAAATTTTACTAGCGCCACTCGATCGACGCCAGCAATTTGAACATTTTTAAACTGCTAAGATGTGCAAAGTCTTGTATCGCCAACAGACTGGCGCTCTGCTTTATTGTACCGTTCTCTTACTACGCTATAGCGACTTGAACCAGTAATATTTGCATGTGCAAACTTTACTTTTTTTGTGTGTTCATTTATTACGATATAAATGTATGAATAATAAATTAAAGCAATCAATGTAGTTTATATATTTGTTAGTCTGTTATTTATATTTGTCATTCACTTAGGAATTTATTTTAATTAATTTTGTCATAGTGGAAAATCCTGCGGTTACATCACTTGTAAGAATTGTAATAATAAAAACAATGTTTTTTTTTAACTATGCTTAAAACTGGCTTTAGTAAGCATTCTCATAGAGGATTGCAATATTTAAGTGGTATTTGGTCAAATGTACAGGTTTTTTAAACTTCATAAAATAATTGAAAAAACATTTTGTAAGTATATCAATTTTAATTTTTTGGGTACTATTCAGTTAAACAATTATACAAGATCATATGATCATGATTGTTTCTGAAGTGTGCATTCTTCATACTAACGACAAACAAACTACAATTATACAGGGTGTCCCACTACGTGAGGTCTCCACACTTACGTGTAGGAGAGGTGAAAAGAAGTCGAAACTAAAGAACTTATTACATGTTATAGTTAAATACTAAGACAGCCGAAACAATAAATAATAATAACTGGTATTTGATACAAACTCTCTACGTTACTACGTAAAAATTTACAAAAAAATATTTTTATCGAGTAATCTTAAGGATCATACATAAGAACCATTTTCGTTCCAAAAACAGTAGATCTTTTTGAAACTTTTCAAGAACCTAAAGACTGAAACGGTGACAATTCGGAAAAATGACCGGCTATAATTCTTGCACGAGTTAAATTTTGTATGTTTTTAAACCAAGATTCCTACGTAAAATATGCCAAGTTGTTCCATACGATCAGCCAAGCTGTTGAGAATGGCACCAAATTGATTCATCACGGTTATTTTGTACATTCTCAGCTACCGCCGCTATATTTTTTTTACTGTTTGCTGGATATGGTCTATTTGGTCGCGTATTATCTAACAATGAATATTGAGTTTTGAGTTATTGAGTTGAGAATTTTTTAATGGTAAAGCAAATTGTGGTAGGCCAATTGTGTAAACCATAAGTTGCTCTAAGCGTACAAAACACTTTCCTCGTAGAACGCTAATTTTTGTAATACGAGGAGCACTGCTAAAGTTTGCGGAATCAAGTACTGCCTGTACTGCCAGCGTTTTGCGATTGTCATATTTGTAAAATTTGACGTTTGTCACGTATAATTCAGTTGACAGTTCGATTTCAAACTGCTCGGTTTTGTTTCAACAAAATTTAACGAGAGTAATAATTGTGTGAAAAATGGAAATTTTGAATCGTGACTTCCGAGTGATGACTTTTTATGATTTTTGATGAAGCACCATCCAAAACTATGGTTTACAAACTGTTTGCAGAATTCATGCTTGGAAGACCAACGTTTGATGACGATCTTTGCGAAGGTCGTTCATGCAGCTCTGTTGTTGTAAAAAATATTGATGCTGTGCATGAAATGATTTTGTCAGATCGGCATGTGACCTATAGTGAGATAGAGGCATCCGTAGGCATTGCAGCGAAACAAATACATACGATTTTGCACGATCATTTGCATGTCAAGAAGCTTTGCAGACGTTGGAATCTACTCAATTTGAAAGAAGAACAAAAACAGGCACGTGTCAAGTGGTGCAAGGAAATGCTAAAGAAATTCGAAAGGGGTCGTTCAAATTTAGTATATAACATCGTAACAGGTGACGAATCTTGGATATATTCATATGAGCCTGAAACTAAACAGCAATCGACTGTATGGGTGTTTCAAAATGAACCTAAACCCACAAAAGTGAAGCATTTTGAAAAGAATGATTGCTTGTTTCTTTGGAAAAACGAGTCATGTTGCAAATGTTGCATTGGAGGATTGAAGGACAGTTAATGCTCACTGGTATACTTTAAATAGTTTTTTGGAAGTTATTGCTGAAATCAGAAGGAACAACATAAACCGGCAAATCATTGTTCATCATGACAATGCAAGCGCTCACACAGTACGACGAACTGTAGAGTTTTGACCAGTAACAACACCCAATTAATGACTCATTGCCTATATTTGTCAGATTTATTGCCCAATGATTTCTTCCTATTTTGACATATCAAAAATACAATGCGTGGCGAGCGTTTTTCATCGCCTAAAGAAACCGTTGAAGCATTTAAAGCACTTGTTTTGGAGGTACCTTGCTCAGAGTGGCAAAATTGTTTTTAAAGATTGGTTTCATCGGATGCAAAAGTGTATAGATTTTAAAAGAGAATATTTTGAAAAGCAATAAAGCGATTTACATAACGTAATTTGTATTTGGCAGTGTCGCTCGTACAGCTGAATAATTTGTAGACGCTGTGCCAGGCAAATTCTTTTTATGATGAAATGTCAAACAATACTGAACAAAAATACCATAACAGTTTGACTCAGCGCACGTTTTATCTAACATAAAACCACTAATAAAAAAGTATCTCTAAATGAACCGCTCATTATATAGTGAATATAGACTTGAATAAAACTGGACTATTTTCTATTGCAAAATTCTTTCCCAATTACAAAGATTGGTGTCTTATATGAAGTTACTCCGCTTTTACTTTCAAGCAATTAACCAAACAGATGCAAGTTTGTTGGTACCATTAACACCGAAGTTGAAATTTTTTTTGCAAATCCGGAACAAAAACTTGAAACATTGGTTGACATTGCTATGTGTTTTCAAATTGTCCTGGGTTTACAGCATCCTATGAACATTAAATTAACTTAACGGACACAACACCGTTTGCAGTAAAATAGTATTTGGTTTCAGTCGCGTATCGAATGGCTGTTTAAGCCGAAATTGATTGTATGCTAGCTTGGGAAATTATTGAACGATAGGATTCCGTTTTTGCTAACCACGATCAAATAGGATGGGAAGAAAGAATCTGCCCAATGACTAAACTTGGTAATGCGGTCAGACACCAAACTGCCACGTACCATTAAAGATCTAAAATTAAACCTACACAAAGTCAACTATATATTATTGCTAGACCTAACAATTTCTTATTAGCAGGTTTTAATAATAAAAGCTTTATTTTACGGATTTCCGCGTTGGCACGAAAGCGTACTATTTCCGAGTTTTGGATTTGGATTAAAGACGGTTGTTAGTTTATTTACGTATTGTGTGAACCAAATGGAGCTTGAAAGGATTGTACATGTACGTTGACATTCTTCTCATTACTTTGCGTTCATATTGGATCATATTGAACATTTTGATTGCCTTTTGACACGTTTGGGTGAAGCGGGAGGCAAGTTACGGCTCAACAAGTGTAATTTTTGCTTGGGTGTTGGGTGTTTGTGCAGCGTTTTTTGACTATAGTTTGTAAGCTGAGCAATGCAACGTTTTTTTAGAAAATTAAAGAAGAGTTAGCGTCAGACGACTCTATTACTTAAAATTTAGGGGCCGTATTATCTGAAGTTTATTGTATTGGACATTTGGTTTTTAAGCTGTTATTAATCAAAATATTTATAAGTTGCTTTAAGAATTCACAATTTATTAAAAAGAACGTATGTAAAAAAAGTATGTGCACTATCTATCAATATATCGGGTAACTTAGAAATATTTTTTGTGTGTCAAAATGAGGTTAAAATTAGTGCATTTGGCAAGGATAAAATTTGCGGTAAGTTTTATGTTATTGGAAATTATAAAGATGAAATACTAATAATTAATGGTATTTTAAAGATTTAGTCTTGTTTTCCACAATTGATATTAGTTGATTTATAATTTATTTACAACATTTCTCATTTGTTAGAAGTCTAGTGTTCATTTCAAGAAACGAGATTTTTTCAAAACTTATATGTCAAAACATTAAAAAAAATAATTATATCTTTTCAATACTTAAAAAATCATTTGTGAAAATTTCAAGCATTTTGGTCAAGGTATTTTTTTTTACTGGGATCTCAGGAGGATATACTAACTGGTAGAAAGACGCCAGTGCATTATTGTACAGTATTGTACAGTACTGTAGTAGTTTACTACTAAAACGTGAACGTCGGTACAACCCTTATAAAAAATTACTGAGCGTGGTTGTCGCTTAAGGCCATTTGAGGGTTCTGCTTCTTGAGAAAAAGTTGATAGTTTTAACGGAGCACCGCCCGGTTACCTACTTGAACTCAATTTGATTGCTCTTTCCTTGTCTCACTCGATGGGTGTAGTCAATTCAAGAGTACGTTTGAAATTTAACTTGTACTTGGCAAAGATTATTGATTTATTGCTGATGCTTTATTTTGCCACTCTTTGCTTGTTGTCTTACTTCTCAAATCCAATAATTTTGCATTTTATCAACTTTAGTTGCGCCTAATCTCACCTTTTTTTAAACGGTTGCCCGATGAGAAGTTTAGACCCAAAACAGTTTTTTTTACGTGATTTTTTTTTTATTCTAGAGAGCTTCAGCCTTTGTCAACGACTTTATTTTGATCTAGTTTTTTGAACACTTGCATTTATAAGACCTGGTGCTCCAGACGTAAAGATTTGTGGTAGTTTACCATGTTTAGATCTATTATGAGACTGAATCGTGTGAGATATGCCAAAAGCCAAGCACTCGCTCCTTCCTAAACCTACTTTTCAGTCTATCATATATACTTGTTATGCTAAATGTTTTCAGTAAATTTGTTTTTCTATTCCATAAAACGAGCGACGGAAAAACGATATTTTTTTCCCGATGTCGGAAAACTGCAAAGAATAATTTGCGACCATAGAAGGCTGTTTATTTTTAACAATTAGAAAGAATTTCTAGCGGCAAATTTGATCAAACCTGCTTTTTTGGTTGAGAGTGTGATTGGGGAGCTTGGTAGTTTGTTTAGAACTTGCGGCTACGACCAAAATACTGATTGGACGCAAGTAATTAGTAAATTTACATATTTAATACTGTGACTCATGAATCAACGAGTTTTGCCCCAATCCAGCTTTATTTTGGTCGTATCCTTTCTTCATCTTAATGCGATCCCACGTTTTTTTCTGAGATAAAAACTTATGATTCCAAGATTAATGTTAGCCAAAGAATCTCTGAACATCCGTTTACGTAAACGTGTTTTGCGTGGTTTCACTGGCGGGTCAGATCCTTTCTCTGAGGGAGTCTTGGTTTGGTATGAGTGCCAATCCCATTTCTACGTCTCAATTTTAAAAGACAAAAAATTATTTAGCAGACAACTATTTAAATTTTATAGAGTATCATTTGGGAGAATTTTTAGATGATATTTAAATTATTATTTGTGGGCCTATATGAACGATCAGGTATACCAAATATCAATGATATCTAACAGATCTATCTAAAAAAAGTCTCTAAAGCAACAGTGGCAATGCTAAACAATATTTATAGTAAATTAAAACTAAAATAAAAATAAATATTGGCGTTTCTGAAACAAAGAAATTATTTAATTATAATAATTAAAAACTCTGTATTTTGTATACAGTTTACTTTAGGGCAAAACTTTATTATACTTTTAAACTATATTTGGTATAAAGACGTACACGAAGTTGTGACTTAGGACTTTTTGTATAATAATTTATTAAATTAATTTAAACAAATAGTAATTTTAAAACTATAACTAATATTGTTTGTTTTACGAAAGAAAAAAACATAAACAAAAATAAAATAAAGTGTATGCAATTTTTAAGATATGCTCATAATCAACCAGTTCGCATCATTTATCCCTACGGGGAAATAAGTTTATGACTCACTGAAGAAATGCAAAGTATAACGATTCGTAATGAGAACTACTTACCCAAATTACCTAATTTGCAAACATATATCACATTTTGTGGTAAAGAGAGTAGCAAGAGAATTGTTTTGAAGCAACTTATTGTTCTAGTCTTCTTTGAATGTTACATTTTCATTAGCTCTATGTATATCTATCACGCACTAAGAGACGCTCTCTAGTGCACTGTGTCCCCTTGTTACAGTTTGCTTTTAATAACACCCTTGCTGCTTGCTGTACTAATTCTAAAATATTCTACTCCACATAAAAAAATATGTACTTTTAATTAAGTATGCTCTTAATTAATTTCAATCATTATATGTAATTTAATTATAATTTTTAGCTACGAGTTAGAAGGATATGTATAATTTAAACTTAACAACCGCACGTTCATTGTCATATTTAGGATAGATAGTTCCTTAGGGAGTATTCATAATCTCCCTTTCAACACAATGTGGAATTAAAATTGCCACAGTAGAAATTAAAAAATGCAATTTATATGCACATTTTTATTATGAAAAAATTATTTGTTTTTTATTTAATTGTATCATTAAAAAAATACAGTTAAAGTATTTATATGACAATTTTTCTGTTTCAGGTAATTGATTGAATTCAAACTTATTTGGATAATTATTTGTAAGTATAATTATTTTATATTTCATATGGTTTTTTTAATTTAAGTTATTTGTTATACATGAAAATAAATACATATATGAGAAGCCAATGTTTATTATATTAGATACGTAGTAACAAGAATTGCTAACTGGTTAGTAAAATACGACTCAACAGACTTTTTATAATTAAAAGAATTATTGACATACATTGGGGTGTATTCTGTAAAAATAAATGTTAATTTTAACAGCCTGTTTAAATTAAAAGCCTGTTAAAGTCATATTTGGTATTCTATAAAACACAAATCTGTTAAAATTTTAACAGGCACTGTTAAAATTGCCTGTTAAGTTAAAAATTTTAAAGGCATGTAAATACATGCCTTTAATTTTTAACAGGGTGCTAAAATTATAAAATGACAGGTGCAATTGGTTATATTGCTATTCAAATAAATAAAAATTTGCATAAAAGAGGAAGAAGGTAAGTTATTAAATAATTCTAACATGCATTAATAAAAGAATTTTGTATTTTTAAAGAATCGGCTGAGATTATATAATCGACAGCTACGGATGGGATATGTACAATTTATTTGAACTTCCCGAACTTTGTTTTTTTAAATTATTTTGTCTAAATAAAATTGCAGCCCAATATTTAATTAACGCTATTACTCCATTTACATTTGGCAGTTATACGAAGAAATACTGCATCACCAAACTATTTAAAGGTTTTTTGTGCTTTGCATTTTTATGGACATGGTAGTTACCAGTTGGATGTTGAGGCATCTGCTAATATAGCAATTAGTCAACTAGCAGTTAGTAAAATTATTGACACTATTATACAAATGGATTAAATTTCCAACTCGGTAAGATCTTATTGATCAAAATAAAACATTGTATTTTCAAAAGTATGGCTTTCCAGGGACAATTGGTACAATTGACTGCTCGCATGTAGCTATAATTGCCCCTCCCGTGCTCTTAATATCATATTTAATTAATCGTGACCTGTGTCTGTATTTGATTTTTAAATCTGCAAACACTTATAAGAAATAATACGTATTGCAAAATTGTGTATTTTGAGCAGCGATATAAAACAAGCGTAGTTATTTATTTGTTATGCTAGTATATATGTTGATTGAAATTAATTTTGCAACAAAACCAACAAAATAATAAAATTAGAATTAAAATTGAAATGAATTAATTAATTATTTATTTATTCCCATAGGACAACTTTTTGTTTTGTTCTATATATGTTATCAGGCTTTCTAATTGCCGTTTAGTCATTCTTTCACGTTTCAACATTTTAATTCACTTTTAAAACTAATGCGATTATTGTGTTGTGATTACCTACGAGCATAGATAATACCTACGAGCACCGGCGTTTGTCATATTTTGAGGTTAAATCTGACGCATAATGTTTTGTGGTTCAAGAAAAGACATGACTTTTACGCATAAATGTAGAGATTTGTATCTAACTTCATGACTAATTTTTAACATGCTGTTAAAAATATGTATTATAACAGCCATGTTAATATTTCAGTTACAGAATATCAATATAACGTTAAAAATTAACAAGCCTGTTATATTTATATTTTTAACAAGCTGTTAAAATAAACATAAAATTTTACAGAATACACCCCATTATGCTTTAAATAGCATTTTAATTCACTATTTTTTTTTTAAATGTTTTAAGACTAATACTTTTTACGGAAATAAATTAAGTGAAGATTTATTTTTGTATCAATGCAGTGTTTTTATTATGGTAATATCAACATTGCCGCGTGATTATTAGTGTAATCAGAATTTAATTAGAAAATATGATTTTTTTGATTAGAAATTAATCTTAGGAATTTAATATTTATATGAAATTACATACAACTTTTCTAATTACATAAGTACAACGCTACGTCAACCTAAACTATTTTACATTACAAATTTGAGCTGTAATGTTTTTTATTGATTAATAGATTTTATCAACCTTCTAGGTAGATATTTAGGATTTATGAATTTTCTATGAGGTAATATTTTTCGTGTATTGATTTTCCAACCAAAAAAAGCGTAACCACATATGTGGCTTATAACTACCTGTTCCTTGCTGAAAATCAGTGGAAAGGAGAGAGAGTACATAAAAATGGCATAATAAAAATTTATCGTCACAATAAAGAATGCATTTTTCCGTAACGCTGGCATAATTTACATATATCGGTATGCCGTAATATAAATCATGCAGGGACCCCCTCGTCAAATGAAACGTACAAATATTCGGTCATAAAAATATACTGCCAGAAAAACGCGGGCATAAACGCGACTCTAAAATAGAAATTGTGTGCGTGCGGCAACACTATTCGGGCGATGAGCATTTCTTTCATAACATTTAAAGCACACAGTCTCGGAGTTCATTTCATACGCTTAAATAAACATATCCGAGATGAAACAGAGAGAAACTATCTAAATATAGTGTACATAAACTGAATGCATTTTGTTTGATCAAAACAGATGGGGTGTTCATATCGGGCACGTAGCATTATTAAATTTGTATATTTCATTTATCATAGATCCCAGCAGGGAATTGTTAATTTGAAAATTAGTCGGCATCCCACTAAACGAGCGACCGAGATTCCTCTCGCGTTCGGAATCATTATGACAACAAATCAGGATATAAGTGGGTATATATATATTATCCAAGTCGATTAATACATGTGCTCCGTTCGTGTAGAACGCAATAAATCTAGGTTAAACTGAGTAGAAATATATCTACATGTGACAGGAAAACATATAAACTCTTTTGGTGGAGGCGCTCCCGCACCGTAATTATTATTTTAATTACAATTCCACAGCGGCAGAAACAAACACTGATTTAGGCCTTAATTTGCTTGCACTCGGAGGAAATGTACACATATAACTTCTAGTCGGGAGACGTACAGTACTTGAGTGGAGCGAACGGATCCCCCACGACCGTGGGGAATGGCTGCCGTATTAACTGAAGCATATTTCGGGGGAGGCTTGAAACCATCTCGAAATTCATAACGTCGAATAACGGAATACTACTTGGGGAAATACCTATTCGACAAATATGAAACATATAAATCATACACTATTCAAAATCACTTGTCTTCTTACACATTCATAAAGTGTTGATGTATTCCCTAAAAATAATTTAATTTGTTTTGTTCTATTTCTAATAGGATCACAAATATCTTATTATTTATTTTGAATATGTTAACAAAGCGATATATTTACATACTAAACAATTTTAAATGGCTTAACAAGTGAAACATTTTCTTACCCCAATGCCTTCTATTTACAGAAAACGTTATAATTACATTGTAGCCTAATATGTCTGCTACGCAGATAAATCCTTATAGAAGCAAACAACGTCACGGCGACAGTTGTAAACATGTTAATTATTTACATTAGATTTCATACACTTTATATCTACAAACTGTACGTACACTTAATATTTCTTACGCAATGAACATAAAATTTCTAAAAGTTTAAATAACCTAACTTTTTTCAAGTGTAGCTAAAAAAATCTACTAATGAATGAAAAATAGAGGTTTGAAACACTGTATATTAAATAATATAATATACGAATATAATTTTTTTGCTTCTAATGTCTTGTTTGAAAACTATACTAGGTGGTTCATAAGTAAGTTTAGTTTTGAAAACATAATTAATGCAAACAATTTTGCTATAAAAAATTGTACAAATCTTAGAAAAAAAAAAATATGAAAATGGCATAATACTTATTTTATATTAAAAAGTGTAATAGAGATTGTCTTTGCCGGATTTTAACTACAATATAGAATAGGGATTATAAATGTAGATTACAATTTGTACACTCAAGTATAAGAAATCAGTTGGTTTTAAGTATATCCTTTAAAGCCAGTTTATATTATTACAACATCAGTTTTTGTAGGAAAAAAAAGTGTTTTAAGAAGGGGTTATGTACGAGATATCACTATATACATAAATATAGGTAAAAAAAGTAATAAATAAATAAATAAAGTAAATCAATATAAAGAATTGTGGACAGATGAATTATATTTGTTTTCAAACATACATTTGAATGATTTTATGTTTGGTTTGTTTAAAAAAAAACTATTTTTTCATTAATTCTGAAATTGTTTATGGATTACTTTTTATAATAAAATCTGTGACAACATACACAAATTTTTGGCCTCTAATTAATGTGGTAGACACATATTGAAAGCAACAGTTTTTTGGTGGTCTAGGTAAAGAATTTTTAAAAAACTAAATGTGCTGGGTTTATTTTTATATGAAGAGTACCTATCGGTTAAACCCCACTTAGTAATTGAGTGTCTAACCTGGAAATTCTGCACAGAAATTATGCAGTTACTTTTCTGTCTAGTTGATTTTACTAGTTCGTATTCTGGCTGGTGCTACGAACTTATGTATCTAGCATATTAGTTGATTTCTTGAGAAATCTTTGTCTAGTTCTGCTAGCCGAGCTAGGTTTGATTGACGTGTTTTGTAAGTTTATTATCATGGTCTGTTAAGAATTTTTTTTCAATGTTTTGTTTGGAAAGTTTTGATTTGTGAGTACTGCTAGGAAGCTACTGTACCCCATGCTGAACTGGCGTAAATCGTTTAGGGGTTTTTGATTGTGTTGTTATACTCTTTTTTTACTTGTAAAAACCACAAGTAAAGAATTGTATAAGATATCTTTAACCTTTCTATGCTTAAATTATTAACCATTGTTAACTGAAGCATATTTAAGAGGACTCTCTACTCCTGGAAACTTAAACATTTTTCTACGATTGGATCAAGGGGTTAAATTCCTCGATCTAATCGTAATCGTGAATAAAAGTTTCTAAATCCGGTTTCGGATTGTAATTATGTTAACTGATACATTAGTTACCTTGCCGTTTGTATACATGTAATTTTTTATACTGGTCGGGGATATAAAAGCCTCTTAACACTATTATTTGAATAATTATTAACATCTAATGATTAAACTTAAAAACGCCAGATCTTGAATATTTTTAAAATATTTTACCATTTGTGACGGATTTATATGTCAATAATCATCAAATCTTAAATAGCAGCAATCAAAAATACTTAATCTAAGATGTGAATGTAAATTTTGCCTTTTTCAACGCCCGATCTTGGTTTTTTTTTATTACTTTAATATTTTATGACAAAATACTGTCATTTTTAACTTATTATAAATAGAATATAGCAGTTTAAGATGAATTTTAGTATTTTATGACAATATTCTTATACTTAATAGCTGGATTTTCTTGTTTTTGGCATTGTATGATTGGAGTTTTGCACATATTTTGAAACTTTTCAACAATATATTGATGTTTATGGCCGGAAATTGTTTTTTTTTTATTTCATGAAAAAATTTTGATTTTATTCAAAAATATTTTAACGTTTTATGTCCGGATTTAGGCATTTTTGATTTTTTATTATTGAATTTTGCACTTTAGTTAAGTTAATAACTAAATCATTGCGTTTTTGACAATTTTCATCATTTTTTTCAAAATTTTACTACTTTCGACATTTTTATGAAAAAATTATTTGATATTTTAGTGCTAGTTTTTTATTTTTTTTTGCTATTTTTGACATTTAATAAAAATTAATTTGCACTTTTTAACAGTAATTTAGTTCTTTTTTACAATCTGATATTTTATTGCCGGATTTCAATATTTTAGGATTTAACAGAGTTTATTACACTTTTTTAACAGTTTTTGGCTGGAATTTGGTGCTTTTTGGCAATTGATGTTTTATAGCCGGAATTTGATATTTTATAAATATAATTTTAGACTTTTAAACGTATTTTGATTCTGTTTGAAAATATATTAATTTTTAACCGATTTAATTATTTTTTAAGTTTTATGATAAAATTTTGCACTTTTTACTAGTTATTTATTAAAATGCTAAATAAAAATTAGAAAAAACACTGTGCAAACCTAAATATTGTTTCAACTATTGACACTATAATCAGCTGGACACGACAGTTGGTAGTCAGATTTTTATTTTTGAAAACATCATTTACACATTTAAAAGCCGGATTTACAGAAGTATAGACTGGATTTAAAAATTAGAGATCGGATTAACAAATTGGCGGTTATATTTAACATTTTAAAGACCGCATTTACAGTTTGTATACCGGATTAACAGTTTGACAGTTAGATTTAAAAATTTAAAGACAAACCGGATTATCAGTTTGACAGTAAAATTTAATATTTTAAAGACTGGATTTACAGTTTTAACGGCAGGATCAACAATTTAGCAATAGACTTGGATACTTTAAAGACAGGATTAAATTTTATAAAACCGGATTTAAAGTTTTAAAGGTTGAATTTATAATTTAGTAGTTAAATTTAATCTGGATTTATACTTTTATTTACTTATTAAAGCTAGGTTTGCGGTTTTAAAAACCGGATTTACAATTTTAAAAGCTGGATTTATAAGTTGGGAGACAGATTAGCAATTTGGCAGTAAAATTTAGCAAGTTGGTGGCCAGTTTTTTGTTTTTGATCGCCGAATTTACAATTTGGAAAAGTAATTAATAGTTTAACAGCCAAAATGAAACACATTGTTAATTGGATTTACAGTTTTAAGTTTATAATGTTGATGCCAAATTAGTTTAGTATTAAAACTTAACACAATGGTATCCAAATTTCTAATTTAAAGTTAAATGCCGGATTTATACTTTACATTTTTAAAAACCGGATTTACATTTTCGAAGAGGATTGTCACGAGACCGAAACATGTTTAAGATTTTTTTGACGCAGTTGGGAAAATTTCTGAAGGCAAACGGGAGGTTGGATTGACTTGCGGTTTTTAGCGAAGGCTTTCTTGAGGCCGTTTTAGACAGTTGTATGTCATTTTGGTTTTGTTAATTGATTTTCTGGGCATAAAATTGAAACTTAAAACGTTTGTCTAAATATATACCTAGATATTTTGCCTTCTATGGTATCTTAGTGTCATTTAGGTAGACAATTTTGAGTAGAGTTGTTAAACATTGGAACTAAAAGTACAGTTTTTTTCTGGATTTAATTGGGCTGCTTATAGTTTTAATGTAATTACCATCGGTAACTTAGAAATTTATTATAGCGGTGTTGTTGAATCTAATAGGAAACATATAAATTAAATAACATTAGCGATAAAATTAGTGGCGGTAGTGACAATTGACCAAATAATTTGATCAAGTTTTGGTGCAAAACTGAAAAGTTTTAGTTTAAACTGTAGATCTTTGTGGTAGACTTTGTTAAATGCCTTTTTGACGTCCAAAAAGTCTGATGCAGACTTTAAAATATGTTAAAATCTATTTAATTATTGACGGTTGGATACTCTAAAGTGGAGCTTTGTTGTCAATATTTTTCAAGAGGCGGTAGACATTGTTGACGTGATTTCGGTGTAAATTAACGTTCTAAATCGGAAATTTGCCCTGTTTACGTTTTTGACCTAGTGGGTTCTCAGCATGCTTGCTAAAGGTATTTGTGCGTTTTTCTAAAGCGTTATTTATGTTGCTATCTAATTTGTCAATGACTCTACACCACCTTCTATTTTTTTTCTTATTATATAAAGTATAAAAAAGACGGGCAAAGTGGGGTGAGGGTTTATGGGACGTGAGGGCAGGAGGAGTAGTGGAGTTTTTTTATTTGTTCTTTGGCTCGATTACGTTTTTTGTGTGCATAGGTTGGCCGAGATAGCTGGCCGTATGTTGTGCATAGAACACATATTATGCAGTGGCGTAGCTATCTGTAAGCAAGGGTTTGCAATGCAAGCATATAAGCTTTCTCGAATAGAATTTTGTTTATACCTGGGTTTTGCTATTTTTGAGATATTATTAAAGATTTTTACATTTTTTTAACAGTTTATAGCCGCCGGATTTTGGTGCTTAAAATGTCGATCGTATTTTGACGTTTTTGACTTTTTCTAAACAGATTTCTGCATTTTTTAACAGTTTATTACCAAGTTTTATGCTGGGTTGCACCAACATCAGTCGGTCCGAACCGTCCGTTAATTTTTTTTTATAAAGTTGTTTGTTTCGTGGTGTAGTGGGTATCATACCCGCTTAGCACACTGTCTTACTCTAGCCGCGTGAGAGTAAAGACCTCTCTATAGTACAAACGCGACAAGAATCGGTATAATAATTCAGTAATAAAATTATTTAATTTAATTTTTATTTTTAATCTTAATCCGGCACGCCACTGGATTAATTGTAATTTAATTAATTTTGATATTAAGGGACAAGCCTTCTGCTTGTCCCTTATAAAAGTGTATGTTAAACGTATTAGATATGAGCGATAACCATAATAACACAACTCCGAATAAAGTGGCAAATATACCTACGAAGCGACAATACTCCACGGAGAGCGACAGAGAGGTGATAGAGATAGTCACCGACGGGGCGCAGACAGAGACGGACGACGACCAAACATTCCAACGGCCGCATCGCGAGATGGGAAGCAGGAGACGCACTCGCGCGGCGAACAAAAAACCCGCACAAATAAAAATAAATACGGAAAGGTTGAAAAGTTTATCTAAACCTAACAAAAATTTATTATTACAGAATAATATAATTCTTAATACAAATAAAACATCTGATTTAAATCCAGATATGAATAATACCAATATAAATAATACAAAACAGATTGCAAGCTGCAGTGGTACTGCAACAAACCAGATTGCTCCTGAAATTCCCACAGACGTAGGGGGATATACATTTATTTATAAAGATAAAAACAATATTAATAATAAAATAGAAGACAGACCGATACCGCTGCAAAACCGTTACAGCGTGTTATGGAATAGCGAAATGGAAGCCACAACCATGGATACGACGGAGCAACCGCCCGCACAACCCGACTCGGCACCAACAAAATCTAACAAATATGTACCGCCGATCATTATTCATGGAAAAACTCTCAGTCACAAACAGCTTGTCAACAGCATTAAAAAAGTCACTAACAATGACTTCAATATCAAACACACTAAAAACAATACGATTATTCAAACAACAAACAACGATGACTGGCTGAGAATGAAAGAAGATCTAAAAACACAGAACGTTCAATATCATTCTTATACTAGAAAAGACAACAAATCGCACACGTTTGTCGCTAAAGGCTTTGCAGAAGACACACAGCCAGAAGAAATCCTACAGGCCCTGCAACAAAACAAAATTCCAGCAACAAAGTGCTTTAAAATGAAAACTAAGACGGACAACTACTACCTTGTAGTAACAAGTAAAGATGTTACAGAAATATTGCTAAATACAAATTGCAAATATTTATTGCACACACGAGCAACCTGGGAAAGGTATCACAGCACCAGGGAAATTACTCAATGCCGAAGGTGCCAAGAATTTGGTCACTCCACATCTAATTGTAATGTTCTACCGCGTTGCGTCAAATGCGCAAAACAACATTGGACGCACGAGTGCACTAAAACACTGGAGGAAAAACCGACATGTGCGAACTGCAAGCAGGATCACCCTGCCAACTATTCCAAATGTCCTGTTTACCTGGACCGGATAAAAAACATACGCCAGCCCAAAGCAGCAGCAACAAGAACATCCATAGGCTATAACGGTACCAACAATAGGGAGTTCCCACAGCCAAGATGGAGCAACTGGCAGCAGCAGACGCAACCACCACCACGTCCCACACCACAACAGCGTCCACTATTTGATTGGAATGCCCCAAAACCCTCTCAACATACATACACCCAATCAGCACCTAGCAACAACAACTTTTCAGAGCTACAGAATGAGTTTGCTATTTTGAACACTAAGGTAGACCTAAATTTTATGCTGGAAGCTGTGAGAGAATTAAACTCATTATTGGACCGATGCAATTCAGTCACAGACAAGTTTCATGTTATGGCGGAATTTTACGCTAAACTAGAAAGCAGCCATGGATAACTTACTTGTCTGTGGCTGGAATGCAAATGGTCTCACGACCAAAAAAGCTATTTTAATGGAGTTTTTGACAAGAATGGACATTGACGTCTTAACCGTTTCGGAGACAAAACTCAATGTATCACAAAAGTTTAAAGTTAGAGGATACACTTGCATCCGAAGCGACAGAGCTGACGGATACGGCGGGGTGGCCATTCTTGTCAAGAACTCCATTCCACATGTAATCATCAATAATATCATTGACACGACTTTAGAGCATACTGCTATTAAACTCGCCGACAACACAATAATTTTCTCAATTTACAACAGACCGCTGAACAAATTCACTGACAACGACATAAGCAACTTACTTGACGTTGGACAAAAAGTGATAGTT
The DNA here is from genome assembly GCA_963932245.1 of Tachinus rufipes. Classification (NCBI taxonomy): domain Eukaryota; kingdom Metazoa; phylum Arthropoda; class Insecta; order Coleoptera; family Staphylinidae; genus Tachinus; species Tachinus rufipes. The sequence continues at coordinate 94,309,691 of OZ010743.1, forward strand.
GTAGGAGACTTTAACGCCAGACACTTCACATGGAAGTGTCACCTAAACAACACAAACGGTAACAAACTTTTTCATTTTACTCAACATTATCACTGCATTATCAATCATCCGGATGACCCTACTCATTTTCCACCAAATGGATCGACACCAACGACAATTGACTTGGCGATTATTAAAAACGTAGACTGTTCACAAGCACGGACTGTACAAGAACTTGACTCTGACCATGACCCCATACTATTCTCTTTACTGAGGCACGTAAAAAACGAAAAGACGAGAACTGTGTACGACTACAAAAACGCAGACTGGACTAATTTTCGGGTAATATTAGACACAAAATTATTATTAAAAAATGACATTCAATCGACTGACGAACTAGACGCTGAAACAGTCAAACTGACAGAAGCTATTCAAAGTGCTAGGGACAGATCTGTAAGGAAAAAGACAATTTTTCCGTACAAAGTGGTCATCTCTCGTGAAGTTTCACAACTCATAAACGAGAGAAACCGTACCAGAAAGACATGGCAACGAACAAGAAATCCAGCAGACAGACATAACCTTAATGAACTTAACAAACTCATTAAGGCGACAATTAACAGATTTAACAATGACAGATGGACAAATAAATTACAGAACCTATCCACAAAAGATAATTCTTTGTGGAAATTGACAAAGTCATTAAAGACAAAATACGATCCAATGCCTGCCCTTAATCACGGAGGCGAGATTGTCTTGCCCGATCACGACAAGGCAAATGCTCTTGCTGAAGTGTTTAGAGAGGTACACAGACTAGACGCCACAAACAACGACGAACATAGACTGATTGAAGAGACAGTTCAGCAATATTTAGAAAATCTAAATATACCGCTAACGGCGCACCATAAACAACTGACAAGTCCAAGGGAAATCCGATCATTCATAACAAGACAAAGTTCACGAAAAGCACCTGGACCGGACACGATCACCAACGCTGTACTAAAAAACCTCACAAAAAAGGCCATAGTACAGCTGACATATATCATTAATAGCATGCTGAAACTTTCATACTTTCCAAAAGTATGGAAGTCAGCCATTATCATCCCCATACCAAAGCCTGGCAAGGATAAAACATTGCCAATTAATTATCGACCAATAAGCTTGCTTAATGTTCTGGGTAAACTGGCGGAAAGAATTGTACTGAATCGATTAGACCAGTATGATCATAAAAACAAAGTCATAAATGACTATCAGTTTGGATTTAAGACCAAACACAACACCACCCAGCAAGTAGTACGCATTGCACATGATATTCTTACGAATTTCAATAAGAATAATGTGACAACAATGCTGCTACTAGACATTGAAAAAGCGTTTGACAAAGTTTGGCAAACCGGTCTCATCTACAAACTCATAATGTACCATTTTCCGGACAACATCATAAAACTTATTAAATCATACCTTGATGGGCGCTCGTTCAAGGTCAAGGTGAACGAGAGTCTATCAGGTTCACAACACATTGCAGCTGGGGTACCCCAAGGTTCTATCTTGGGACCTAAGCTGTTTAACATCTTCATTAATGACATGCCGACTAATTTTAAGACAAAGACAGCACTTTACGCCGACGATACAGCGATATACGCTCACTCTCACAATGCTATTGTGTCAAGTAAGCAAGTGCAGATACACGCCGATGTGCTGGTTAAATATTTTGAGAGATGGCAGATTAAGCTAAACGCTGCCAAAGCGGAAGCAATCACATTCTCTCGAAAATTTACCGGTACAACGGTGTTTGTACCGCTGAAACTGCATGATGGAGCGGTGAGAGAGTCAAAAAGCGTCAAATATCTAGGTGTAAAGATGGACAAAAGACTAACCTACAAGGACCACATAGACAGTACACTGGCGAAATGCTATGGGGCACTTAGAGCACTCTACCCGCTGATGAGCAAAACTAGTAAGCTCAATCAGACCAATAAACGAATGATTTACACGGCACTCATCAGACCAATCATGACATACGCAGCACCAATCTGGTGCGGTGCTGCAAAAACACACATTAGAAAACTTCAAGTTTACCAGAATAAACTTTTGAGACTAATTTTGAACCAAGACAGATACACGAGAATTGATGACCTTCATGACAGATCAAACATACCTAGAATTGGTGACTACATAAACACACAATCACAAAAATTTTATCTCACACAACTGAAGCATAACCGACTAACAAAGACAATCACCAACCGACGCTCATCAATCATTAACCCAAAACATAGGCTGACATACCAAAAACTGCCTATTTTCAATCAGCCTTTATAAGGCAAAAACATAAGTTTTGAAAACAGGGTTTTCGAAGCTTTCCCTGTATATTAATTGTAAACCTGTAAATATATATGTAATTGTTCAAAATTGAAATTTAATTAATTTTCTTTTTCTTTGGTTGTTTTTCTTATATATGTAAATATGTTTAACTTAAGTTGTACAAGAATGCCCCAAATTTCTGGGTAGGAGTCATGTTGTATATATTTTTCATTACCATAAATTTGCTTCTTCTTTTTGTAAATATGTACATAATAGTAAATAAAGAATTTTTAAATTGCAAAAAAAAAAAAAAAAAAATTGCTTAGCACACGAAAGGTCCCCGGTTCGATACCAGGCAAAATAAAACTTTTTTTTTTAATTATGGTTTTTAATTATTATTTATTTTAACTTTAAGTGATTATCTCGTATTTATTTAAAATTTTATAATTTTATATATATTTTTAGATTGTAATTTTGATATGTTTTTCAACTTTTCGGATGTGTAGATTGCCCGTCGCGACCGAGTGTTTGCACCAACGCGATCCCGATGTTCTACGATGTATGCGCCGAAGCGATTGACATTTCAAATTTAATTGTCCAAATAAATAATATAACATATAATAATATTTTCTCATATTTAACATATGTATTATATCATCTAAACCACCTGAAGTAGATGAACTAGAACTTGATGAATCCATTTTCAAATGTAAACAAATTCATTAATTCACAATTTTGAGGTTAGAAACACACCGTAATTCAAACAACCGTCCGAAATTCGGTCGGTTCAAATCAGTCGATTTTTAGGTGTTAAATAACGGAGGATTCCGATCGATGAATGTTGGTGTAACAGAAAACGGTCAATAATCGGATCAAATTCGCCGTTCTGAACGACTGTGGTTAATGGAACCAATCATAAACGTTTTCATTGTTCTTTTTATTGTATTTCATTTTGTGTATAAAAATTCCATTATAGTATCCAGTATTAACTGATTTTCAAATTATTGTTTCGTGGTGTAGTGGATATCAGACCCAAGCGGAAGGTGGGTCCTTGGTTCGATCCTAGAGCAAAACCAACTTTTTTAAAAATTTATATTTATAATTTTTTTAAATTATGAGTACTTTACTTTACTTTATTCTGAATAGATTGTTTTTGTTCTATAAAGTTTTAATTTTTTATATTTTATATAAATTAATTGAATTAAAAAATGATTATTTGTTAGATATTTGTTTAAAATATAAATATATAATTGAATATAATAAATGATGTAACCTAACAAACACAAAACAAATTAAAACAAGGAATAACGTTACATCTTAATTTAATTCAATTAATTTGCAATCAAAACATTCCGAACAGTTGAATATAGGTATATGATGAATATATTATAAATATTGAAATTATCTGAAAATATATATAAAAATATAAAATTTGAGGTAAATGAGTGATAATCACTTAAAATTAAAATAAATAATAAATAAAAACCATAATTTAAAAAAAAAAGTTTTATTTTGCCTGGTATCGAACCGGGGACCTTTCGTGTGCTAAGCGGGTATGATACCCACTACACCACGAAACAAGCAACTTTATAAAAAAAAATTAACGGACGGTTCGGACCGACTGATGTTGGTGCAACCCAGCATTAGACTTCTTTTTGACTTATTCTCTGTTTTAATTAATGCATCTACCGTACAAAATTTATCAATTATGACGCCATAGTCACTTTTTGTTCTGGCTTGTGGGATTATAAAAATCTAATAAAAGACTATGTCTTAAGTCTATATGGTTGATTGTTGTACACAAATAAATTCTCTAAAGAATATCTATGTTACATCATGTACCTACCTACATGTTACATTTTTTCTAAAACCCATCGTGTTCAGGTATTTATTTAGTTACTCTGTCAAAGGTTTGTAAGTTGTTCTATAAATTCTACAGTTTTACGTAATAGCTGGTTGTTTTAAAATTTAAAGCAATCACTCTGTCTAATTAGATAGCAATATTGTTATCGAGTAAGGTTGCACAATTTAGTAAAACAAATACTATTAATTAAAAGTAAAAAAATAAAAATATCTGATGTTGAGGATAAAAATATTGTCAGAAAGTACCAAATTTTAGTCATAAATTGTTAAAAATGCAAATATGGTTAAAAGTGCAAAATTGTATTCATAAAAAGTCAAAAACAGCAAAATCCAACTATAAAATATTAAAATATTGTCCGAAAGGATTAAAACTCGTCCATAAACTGTTTACAAAAAGTTAAAAATAACAAAACCTGATAAAATATTAAAACATGGTTCATAACCAAAACCCGGCCATAAACTCTGTTCATAGAATGTAAGAGCCGTCTGACACGAGACTGATCTTAATACAAGTGTCAGTACAATAATTTTGCGCGCCAATTTTTCAAATATTTAGCAAGCTTTTAAGCAAGAAATTAGAACAGGTTCTAATTTCTTGGATAAAATCTTACTAAATAATTGACACATAAATCCGCCAATGTATAGATATGTCGCCAAGAACACTGGATTATAAAATTAAATTTTTAAATAATTGGCGCGCAAAATTATTGTACTGATACTTGTATTAAAATTAGTCTCGTGTCAGACGGCTCTAAGAAATAGCAAAATTCGGCCATAAAGTACAAAAAAGTTGTCAAAGAAGACCAACATTTAGTACTTATTAAAAATGCAAAATTCTTATTATGAAAAGTCAAAAACAAATACAAAAACTATAAAAAAATAAGATAATCTTTATATAAAAAGTCAAAAATAGTAAAATCCATTATAAAGTATAAAATATTAGTTATAAGCTGCTAAAAATGCAGAATTCTATTAATAAAAAGTAAAAAATTGCAATCCGGCCAAAAACATGTTAAAAAGTGCAAAATTCTATTCATAAACAGTCAAAATGTGCAAAATTTTATTAATAGAATGTCAAAAATAGCATAATTCGGTCATTAAGTATGAAAATATTGTCAGAAAACACTAATGCTGGGTTGCACCAACATCAGTCGGTCCGAACCGTCCGTTAATTTTTTTTTATAAAGTTGCTTGTTTCGTGGTGTAGTGGGTATCATACCCGCTTAGCACACGAAAGGTCCCCGGTTCGATACCAGGCAAAATAAAACTTTTTTTTTTAAATTATGGTTTTTATTTATTATTTATTTTAATTTTAAGTGATTATCACTCATTTACCTCAAATTTTATATTTTTATATATATTTTCAGATAATTTCAATATTTATAATATATTCATCATATACCTATATTCAACTGTTCGGAATGTTTTGATTGCAAATTAATTGAATTAAATTAAGATGTAACGTTATTCCTTGTTTTAATTTGTTTTGTGTTTGTTAGGTTACATCATTTATTATATTCAATTATATATTTATATTTTAAACAAATATCTAACAAATAATCATTTTTTAATTCAATTAATTTATATAAAATATAAAAAATTAAAACTTTATAGAACAAAAACAATCTATTCAGAATAAAGTAAAGTAAAGTACTCATAATTTAAAAAAATTATAAATATAAATTTTTAAAAAAGTTGGTTTTGCTCTAGGATCGAACCAAGGACCCACCTTCCGCTTGGGTCTGATATCCACTACACCACGAAACAATAATTTGAAAATCAGTTAATACTGGATACTATAATGGAATTTTTATACACAAAATGAAATACAATAAAAAGAACAATGAAAACGTTTATGATTGGTTCCATTAACCACAGTCGTTCAGAACGGCGAATTTGATCCGATTATTGACCGTTTTCTGTTACACCAACATTCATCGATCGGAATCCTCCGTTATTTAACACCTAAAAATCGACTGATTTGAACCGACCGAATTTCGGACGGTGTTTGAATTACGGTGTGTTTCTAACCTCAAAATTGTGAATTAATGAATTTGTTTACATTTGAAAATGGATTCATCAAGTTCTAGTTCATCTACTTCAGGTGGTTTAGATGATATAATACATATGTTAAATATGAGAAAATATTATTATATGTTATATTATTTATTTGGACAATTAAATTTGAAATGTCAATCGCTTCGGCGCATACATCGTAGAACATCGGGATCGCGTTGGTGCAAACACTCGGTCGCGACGGGCAATCTACACATCCGAAAAGTTGAAAAACATATCAAAATTACAATCTAAAAATATATATAAAATTATAAAATTTTAAATAAATACGAGATAATCACTTAAAGTTAAAATAAATAATAATTAAAAACCATAATTAAAAAAAAAAGTTTTATTTTGCCTGGTATCGAACCGGGGACCTTTCGTGTGCTAAGCGGGTATGATACCCACTACACCACGAAACAAACAACTTTATAAAAAAAAATTAACGGACGGTTCGGACCGACTGATGTTGGTGCAACCCAGCATAAGTATAGTATGCCCATAGATATAGTGTCTTTACGACATGGGCTTAAATTATCTCAGCTGATTATTTTATTACTAATTGCCTTGAGGAGACAATTATGTTTGTATTATATACAATAAATAGCTTATAACACCTCGATGTTCAAGGGTGAAAATATTATATAAATATACAATATTTTCACTATTGAATACTACTTCAGGTTCCAGGCATATAATACAATCATAATTGGTTGGTAATGAAATAATCCGTTAAGATAATTTAAGCCCATGTTGTAAAGACACTATAGCTATGGGCATACTACACAAGCAATACTCTTAGCGAATGATAAGGGAAGAGAAACATGGTCATTGAGGACCTGTCTGTAGCCGATGTTTTTAAAACTTACAAACAACCTACCAGACACAAAATTTACAAAAATAATCTATGTTACGTCAACCAAGTCTGAGCAAGTTGTACGCCGGGAGTTAAGCTAAGGCAAAATCACAATATGGCCTTTGGAAAAATTAATTATTCATAAGTTTATTAAACAGAGCAACATTGATTAAGTATAGACATACAAGAGAAAGTAAAACTTGCACTAACGTATAGTAGCCTATCGTAAAAGTAGATAAATCAACGATTATTTACGTTGGTAGACCTAGTGATGGTCAGTTGCTTGTCTAAAAGATTTTGAATGTTGGTGACCTTTGTGCACTTGCAACATAGAAGTATTGGAACACTGCAATACAACAATCGACCTAGAGCAAACTTGCATTTGTTTGTATGTTACTGTTGTAAGCTATTAAAGTTTGCCGTTTTAAATTATATATTTTTTTTAATATTATTTAGTAAAGAGTTTTATTTAATTTCAATTAATCAATATTTCTGCTTTGTTAAATCTTAGTCATTTAATTTTGAGTAACAAAATTGATATATTAAGTTAAATAAATTTAAAAAAGCAACTTCTTTATTATCCATGTATGTAGCTATTGTAATAATAAATCGTTTTATTCCTTCAGCGGAGATTACCTACTATGAACAGCAAAAATAAATAAGTCATAATATCTTGCTGTTTGTATATTTTATGATGTAATAATCTCTTACGTGATTAGTAGTGAATAATAAAAAGAACCGAGTAGAGAAAAATAAAAATATAAAAAGGGGAACCCGTTAAGTATATCGCTATTCGTTGCCGCTGACAGGAGAAAACAAGGGAAAAGTACAAAACATTGCCGCTTACACTGTATTCACTGTAATATCTTCATAAAACTCGCTGACTGTTGTAAGAGCTCGCATTTCAGGTGTCTGGACGCGACAAAAGGGCTTCGAGCATTTCAAAGATGTCTTGAAAGATGCCTTGAAGATGTCATTGCATGAATACTCCCAGGGGGTGGTGGGTGTTGCCATTCCGCAGCCTCCCGACTCTTGTTCAATTGTTGGATGTGCCGCGTTCGAATGAATGGGAGCTTCCACTGGCATACCCCGGATCTTTTTTTCCATACTTTTTTTACATCTCTATCTTTCTTGCACTCTTTAGAAGATACATTGCCCCTCTCCCACAAACTCAGATGATATTTTAATTTATAATCTCTCTGGATAAATGCAAAAATATCTTTTTGCTAAAACTTTTTACATTTTCATATCACCTTAATGAAAATGAATTGAACCGTTGAAAATATTCGTTTTGTGTAATGCTTTATATTTTAATGTAAATCTATAGCAATTTACATCGTGCTTTAATTAATTTCATTTTCCGAGTATAAAAATAAAATATAATATATTACGTCTGTACCATTAAAAATTATATAGATACTTATTTGATTCTTTTACGTGTCTGTCTTATAACTGGAGTGGCTATTGATTTTATTTATTTTGTGGGTGGCATGACCGAAAAGGTTGTGGGGTGTCAGGTGAAGGATGATTAGCTCCCGATCAGATGCGTTTGAATCCCCGGGTAATAAAACCGCAGCGTTTTATGTTTCCGATAGGAGGGCTCCACTGTTTCAGCTAGATTGATAATTTTTATGTCCGCACATAAAACGGGACTCGCCAAGGTTCGAGTGGCTTCTACTTACTGACGCATTGTCCGAGACCGAGAAGTGTCATTGGTAGTTAAGTCCTCACATTTCAGTTCCTTTCCGCTTCCGTTCGCTCCAACTCTACCCTCCGACCATAAATGTTTTAGGATTATGACTTATATCCTATTTTATTACCACAAATCTAATATTACTGATTATATCTAGCGCTTTACGTTGATCAAATTTAAACAATCTGAATCCAGCGACTGGTTTGTTTATGAAATAGATGAGTTTCGAGTGGACGGTTATTACTTTTTTATCTTTTAAAGAATGCAGTAAATTAGTTTTAAAAAGACCCAAATATGTGATTTATGGCGTTATAAAAATATTTATCAAAGGTGGCCATAAACAACCATTGAGTGTGCACAATATAATTTTTTTTTATTGTATTATTTTATGTTTTTTTAGAAATATCAAAACAAAATGTTGGAAAAGTTAAAATTTATATTTATCTTAAATACACTGTTTGTAATAAATATGATATACAAAATATTTTTGTTTTGCTTCCAACAATTATTCATAACTTTATAAAATTTTTATTTAATAAATATTAAAAGAAAATAACATAAAAATATTGTTTTATTGTAAAATAATTTAAAATACATTATATTAATTCACATTCCTAATGGTTATAGCAATAATACATTGCACATTGTCTTTTCTTATACACCATGTGGGTCTTGGGATGTGTATTTTAAAATATATTTACATTGAGGTCATTGAGGTACTTCTCAGCTGTCTGAGGACATAGTTATCTTAATATCTTTGTTTCTAAAAAAGCATACGACTATCCTTCAATGCAAAATAACCGGGATCATTTTTAAGGTGACGGAAATAGTAAATACAGTAGATAACATAAAAGCCTGTTGAATAGCTTGCAAACGGCCAACTAAAATTTTTTAAAGACTGTTTAGTAGTGTCAGGTTTTTACTGACTAAAAACTTACCTTTTTCCTTTTTTACCTTGAGATGCTTTGCTTGGCGCCCCTTGCACTGCGGTATTGTTGGACCTGTTGTACACCTCTAATGTTCTACTCCTTAAGCAGCTTTGTTTCTTTGATGAAGTCCATTATCTCTAGCCAATGGGCTGATTTTTATCACATTTGAGGTTAAGTTAAGTTTGCTAAAGATGGTTGTGCGTTGCTGTTTGTAAGCTTTGCATTCATTCAACATGTATATTGGAGTATATCTTCTTTTATACATTCCCATTCTAAGTATGTTGAGTCCGCAGTGTTCGATAATCAACTCTGTTGTGAGCCTTTGCAGTTTAATGTAACTTATTTGTGTTATCACTGTTTTAATATTATGTGATGGTCCTGTTAGGAATATTCTTGACTGTGTCAATCTCTTACAGCCCTTCCACCGGTTGCTGTGTTTTGCTTCAACTTTTCTGCGGATTCATTTTTTCCGGTCTCGTATGGAATCCCAAAAACGGGTTTTGGTCTAATGAATGTACATTTTGCTCTATGTTTGACAAGTTGATTTGCTATGAGATTTTCTTTTGTTTTTTGGTCTTTTGGTATTTATACCAGGCGAACTTTGCAGGTTGTGACTACTGCTTCGAGACTGTATATGCAAGTCATAACCAGTTTGGATTTTATTACTGGCGATTGCAGGGCCTGCAATGCCGTTTGACTGTCAAGGGTTAGTTCTAGATATTTTATTTCTTTTGATATCAGGAGCGTGGCTCCATACATCCTGAGTTTTTTTTATGTCTGTGGTATTTTGACGTCTTGTGAACGCTACAATACAATTGTCGAGTTGACCCATTACCTTTGCAATTTGAAGGTAGTATACCCCCTCAATATCCAGAAAAGCGCTCAATGCTATTTTTTGCATTGGATAATATTCTTGCACTTCCTGACTAGCTGGATTATAGCCTTGCAGGATTTATCTATTTGGTAGGCTAATTGATGTTGGATGTTAACCTGATTGATCTGTAAGATTTTGCCAGGGCATTTGTAAGTCTTTGTTAATAGGATTGTAAAATGGATGTCTATTATTTGCAAATTGGTGAAAGATGACATTAGAAGGATTGAAGCGGTGTTGAAAGAAACCTTTGGACGTTTTTTAAGTACACTAGTGTAATTTATCACAACATTGAAAGGTAGAGGGTTTTTTCTGTTCAAGTGCATGTTATTTGGATTACAATTCTAAAATAAAAATTTAAAGGATTAAAAAAAGCAAATCTTAATATGAACATGAATAAATATGTATTCTTCAGGAGAATGAATCAAAACAGATTTCTATAAAGTTAAGTTAATTTATCTGATGACTTTGCTTATGAATACCAAAAAATGTTTGAAATAGAATTTTGATCGAAGGAAAATAAATCAATATTTCAAAAGATAGCATTTTATTGTCCAAACATTAAAGCCTATGGTTGTGTGGTTGTTTTTATTAACAAATCAAAAATGAAGTTTTATACTGCTTCAATTACCTAAAATTTATTGCTACATTTAGAAACGATCATTTGTAACAATTCTAGAATAATACGTCTATCACAATCTTTTTTAAATTACACATTTTTGATCACATCTATTTAAAATACCTGAAGGCAACTTTTCATCTTAACTAACTTTTAATAACCACAATTCCTGCAATAGAACTAAGATATCCATTAAAATCGAAAGTTTAAGCCACACATGACAGTATTCTACATTGGAAGAAACTTTTTTTATGTAAAAATAAATTTATTACAAGAATCTACAATTGAACGATGCGAACTGGCTTATTTAGCCAATTTGCAGAAGTTTAATTATGTAATTTTTCAAATCTAAAACTTTATGATGTATTTTATGTAAATTGCTTTTTCACCCAGTAAGAGACACATATACTCGTGCTTTAGAGTATGCACCCATCATCAGTGTACCTAGCATCTCACTGCTTGAAAAAACAATTCACATAAAATCACAGTAACTATTCAACAGTTTATGTTTAGTAACGTGCTTTTAAATGATAAATTTGTTTTGGTCATCTGATTGCCGATGTCTGTCTGTGTAGGATTTAACTGTATTAAAGCTTTCTTTCACATACAAACAGTTTAACGTTTGTCTTAATAGAGGGCATTGCGTTACGACTTTTGATCAAAGCTTTAAATTTGTTTGATGCACTTCACAAAATATCAATAACATGAAAATGCCTTTTTTATTGTCTACCAACTGAACAGTTGTACGCTGAGCCAAATATGGACTCGAAAAAGCTGAGAATTTATATTTTACTCTAAAATATTAATTTTCAAAATTAAAAGTTAATTTGGTAAACACAACTAATTTGAATTAAAAATTGAATGGTGGTGGATTCAAACAATTTTAATAAGTTTAAACTTCAATATTAGTTTAATATTTGTTTAAAAAACTAGCTGTAAGTATAATAAATACAATAACTCTTATTTATTTTTTTAATTGATATTATTAGCTCTAACGTTGTTAACTAAATTGTTTTATTTTTTGTGCTTCTACAGCATGTAATAAAATCATTGTTATGTTTTGCACTAAATACAGAACATTATATTAATAAGATCTGTTGTGTCCTTAGAAATTGCGAGCAGGATTTTACGTGCTACTTAACCACGTTGCAATATTTTACTTTAACACATAAATTAAAATGATATAAATTGAAGCATCCGCAAATAAGCGGAAAACCCAAAATTTCATTCCTTCACATTATGAAAATGTTTGAAGGTATCATAAATCTTGTCGCGTTTCTCGTATTACTTGGAAAAGTTTTGCTCGAGTGTATATTAGCTTGATAAATAAACATATCGGGCTTTGCATAGTAGTTCACGGCCGGAGAGGAATTACTAAGAATCTTGTTTTAAATTTGTAATCCATGAGGCAGAATGATTTCGCGAACCAGCAGCAGTAGCACCCCTTCTCTCTCCACTCCACTCCACAACATCACCCCCGACCTTTCCCTCTCACACCGCCACCGCCACCCCCCTTCACGTTTCCACCCCGATATACATCGTAACAATTTAAATATACAGCCTCGCCATTTGTAGACCGTCGTTGAATTTAAAATTTAATTCAAGGGCCAATAAATCGGAAACCGGAAAGGCTCGAATTGGATTCTGCGAGCAAGAAAAAGATTTTAGAATGGGAATCTTCATGCCCGTGTTTATATGCCGCCTCGAATTTTCTAACAGATAGCGGGGCGAAATATTAATTTTTATATGAGCATTTCCTCCGGCTAATATTTATGGGGAAAAATTTATTTTCACAATTCCCACGTCAGATTTCGCATGCTTTAACGCACAAAAGAAATAATATGAATTATTAATAAATCCCCATCTTTCTCGTTTAATAAAATATACAAAATTATAAAAGGAAATATATCATAACTAATTAATAATAACATGACATAATTTCTTTTAATAAAAAAGCCAATAATAAAGGGTAAAAATAATGAAATATTCCTTTTCTAAATTAAGGAACATTCTTTAGAATAAAAAATTACAACCCTTTTTATTTTTCATAAGACACGTTTTCTTTTCAAACCCCCCTGCACGAATTAAGGTGAATTTTATCATTAAATATTTTACATAATAATAGCCACCCTTTATTTCATATTAACATCCAGACGTGCTCCAATTTAAGGCGCCATAATTAAAAATTTAAATTAAAAATACAAATAAAATTGATTTTGATAATATTTAATTTGAATGGAGTTTCCGATTAGTATGCAATAAAAAGTTCCAATTACTTTGCAAGTTTTCCGGAGCTTTTAAAAGTATTAAAAGAGCAAAATTATTAACCTCCTTCTTAGAATTTATAAAACTTTCGGTTATTAAATTGCTTAGTCTTTTTAGTAGAAGTTAATATTTGACGTTTGTTTCTGAAAAGGGGAAACTTATTTAATATAGCGACTCGATTAAAATATGATTACATTTATTATTAAAAATGTTGTCCGAATATACTAAGGTATTATGACCGCAAAGAAAACTTTGTTTGGTCTTTAATTTTTTATTAATATCTTCTAACTTTTTAAAATACGCAATGTAATTAAATTATTTTCTGGATTAACTTACGATGTTATTATATGAAAAATATCTAAACACATTATTTGTTTATTGATTTATAATAAATAAGAAAATATCTCATTCAGAAAAAAATTATTAAAGGAAAACATTTTTTATGAATCTATGAGTAGGCATATGCCGTCCAACTAATAGTTTGTATGGTGGAAATATGAGTTTCTGGGTGATTAATGAATTAACTAATAAAGGTGACGCTAATAATAATAAATAATGAGTTTAACTATTTGAAAGGAAAAAGTTATTATTTCTCTAATAGTGTCTTGATAGAAGAAAATTTGAAATCAACAATCGGTCGGCTGGTTAATGTCAACTTGGGTGTGAACAAGAATTTATGCGGCAATAGAAAACAGTTATTTACTGTATTTAATGTTACTCTTTGAATGCTGTTAGTATAATGCATGCAATTATTCTTGTTGACTGTATCAGATTTATGTGAACAATACAATTTTAACAAATAGACTTTAAATTTAAAAATTTATGGTGAATGATATATTTGAAAAACGGCTAGATTCTAATAACTGACTAAAGCTGATTCTGATTTAAGTCAGTTTTATAAAAATATTGGGTAACGGTAAAGCTGTATGTTACTATTATATGCACCTCTACTAATACTAAAATTCCTAGAATCAGTTTCAATCGTGTATTTTTAAAACAGGAATGTAGATACTTTTGCAGTTTAAGTTTTTTGTCTATCGTAAAAATTAACTATAAGAGAATTTACAGACATTTAAATTAGTTATTTGCATTAATTAGATAATTAAATTGAACATGACTAAGTAGTGGTAAATCTTTTTGTCATAATTGGTGCATGCGCCGGGCAGTTGTTAATTATGCATATTTTGTAACTATTATTATTTAGTAATTGTTTGAGGCATATTATTAAAAAAAAAAAACAAAAACATGCTATTTACAATAAGAGTAAAACACAGTTTATACTATATTACGATACCTTTCAAAAATTGCATTTTACGGGTTAAGAAAATAAAAGGGAAATGAGGCCTACTGAATAAGTATTGTATACATTTTATTGCACAATCATGTTTTTGTTAATAAAGCAAAAACAATATCAATTTAAATTTAAAATAAAAAAAATAATTAATTTAGTAGGTTGTGAGTTTTAGAATTTGTATGACAATTAAATTTAAATTTAAGAAATATAAAATAATGAAGTCAAATATAAATTTATTTTATAAATGTAAATAACTTAACAGTTTAAACAACTGATTTTTATTCATTTATTATCTTAGTTTTTTCCACATGTTTTATTTTATATTTAATTATATTTTCTTGTATACAATTACTTACCGCACATGTGTTTATTTGCAACATTACAGTCTTGGATACGGTTTGTGTTGTCATTCAAACTTATTATATTTTGGTAGAATTAACTTTTTGTTTCTATTGAGTAACATAAAATGCATGATTGTTCAAAGTTTTGCACCGGTTTTAAACTGTGGACAGTTATTTGCTAATTCGAACTACTTAAACTTTTGCAAAATAAAACTGCTACTTAAATCTGCTACTGTTTGAACCATAAGTTAAACTGTAGACTTTACCAAAACAGATCCATAACGTCAGTTCAGAAGTTTTTTCAATAAATAAAAATAAAAAGTGAAAAAACTAGTTTTAACAAATTTTATTATATACATTTTTTTTTTGTTAAAATCACTGAAATTGTTTTTTTTTACATGAATCTTGATTATGTCAATTTTTTCAGATTTTTTCAGTTAGCCATTTCCAAGTAAAATTTTTTGACATTTTTATATCGTTTGTAACTTTTCAGGATTGAATTTGGGAACTTTTTTCTTTAAAATAGTTCAAAGAATAATATTTAATTTTTTTTTTGAAGTTTCCCAAAACTTTAAAAAACAGTTTTTTTTTTAAAGATGTTGAGTGTTTTTTTTTCAAAATTTGGATAAAAGTGTTTTTATATGTGAAAATTTCAGGAAGTGCCGTGTGAAGTAGTCCTAGTAGATATCATGATCTTGATAGAACAAGACCATGTTCTTCATATATGTTGTTTTTCTCTCTAATTTCACAAACACTTGGGTTATGAGATTCGGGAACGTAACATGAACAGTTTTGGTTACAAATGGAACCTTGAACTGATATTTGGTAGTTAATGTTGTCAAATGCTTTCTATTTATATACCTGACGTAGTAGTGAGTAGTTGGGCACGACTAAAGTTTCAAATTGGTTTTTGTATCTTTGGAAATATAACAAACTTATCCTTACTTGTGTTTTGCCTTTGTTGTTGACTCAAAATTGGATCTTGTCTTTTTTTTAATGACGGCTGGGGTACAGTTTTAACTTGCCGTGCGCCCGCAACTGGTTTATAATTCCAAGACGCGTTTTTAACTTAGATATTACTAGTTACTTGTGCATTTCTAGCTAATGGATCTCGATTTTTTTATGTTTTCACTTCTGCCTCTATTGTTTCTGTAACATATTTTTGTATTAAGCTTGAGCTTTTTTTATTTTTATCATAATTTTAGTTGTGTTTTTTGGTATTTTGTAATTTTGTTTTCAATTTTGTTTTATTTTTATAATTCCTTTGTACAAGGTTACGCTTACAAAAAAAAAACACAAAAATGTAATTGGCATAACAGAGCATATAATCATGATGGTGTCTTTTTATTCCGTTTTATACGCACTTGCTATTTTTAAGGTTAGTCTCCTTTGTTGTGTTATAGTCAAACGCTTGCAATTATCGTATCTGAGAGTTTGTTTCTATATTAGTGCCTCATATAAAATTACCAAGTGAGCTACTTACCCTAATAGTCTCCTCTTATTTGAAGCTGGTTCTTTTATGCCTGGCGTTAGTTTAAAAAGTGCTCTAATCACTTTTTCAGTTTTGTGCGTGGTACTCCTTACATTCTCTTTTATTTTTAGGTTATGGTCAAACCAATCTCTTAGATATTTGATTGATTGCTTGGATCTAATTTGCATTCTACCTATTTTTAAAGTCACCTTTTTTAACCTTCTTCCGCCGTACAGAATTACTGCTTCTGTTTTATTTTTGGCTATTTTAAGCTTGTTTTTCTTAATTTTTGCTTTTATGCATTTTAATGCTTAGTTTTCTTTTGACACTATTTTTTTTTTTAATTGGAGATGATAATTATGGGAGTATTATCTGCAAAGCACACTATTTACACCCTATCGGCCCTTTCAATCTCTAGCGTTTTGTGTATGTGTTTCATAATATAAGTCTTGGGATTAAGTCTTGTGGTACACTACACGACATCTTCATATGTTCAGCTAACCCTTTGTTTAACTTCTTGTTTGTGAGATAGTTTGATATTATTTTCTTTGTTACATGATTTACTCAGTTTTATGCTAATGGTAAGTAGCAAAGAAACTTTTTTAGTTTTTGTGTTTTTTGCTTTGCTGGCTTTGTCTAGTACTTTTTATTGCGTTTACTGTTGGTCTGCACTTTGTGAATCCATATTGGTCTTGGGATAGTATTCTTTCTATTTTGTTGCTTAATCTACTCACTACCATATGCTCTCTATTTCATCTTTCAGTGCTTACTTTTTTCTTGATAATCTTCTATCTTTTTGTATACTTCCTTTTTTTTCTGGTCTTGATTCCTGTTATTTTGAAGTAGATATTTTGATAAAGATTGAGGTTTTTTCATCCATCATTTTGTTGCAACAGATTTTTAAAAAACTTTGGCACTTTTTTGTGAATGTCGGCTTCTATAATTTACAACTAATGAAGTGATTTGGAAGTCACCTTAATAAGCCGTTGGTCCCATCAACTTCCAACACGCAATAAAGAAGAAATCTATACTGAATATCTAATTTGTCATTATTTTCCTTTGGGTTTGTCTTGATTGTTTCTCCATTATCTTGCCTTTGCATTATTTTTTTGCTATTACTACTTTTTTGTGTTGTTTATTTAAATTTGTTAACTGGTTTGTTAGGTCACCAATAGCAAGAGTACAATATTATTTCCTCAAGTTTGACCTATACAAAACCATTGTTTGTTTTTGTACAATTATACACTGAGAGATGTTAAATCTCTGTTGTAAATGCGTATTGTTGAATCTTGGCTCTTATTCACTATCCAGGGCTTACTTTTTGTTATTTTTTTTATTAGGCTATATAAGACTAACCTGACATACCTTATTGGTTTTAGCATGCACGTGAAATACATCAATTAATTATTGCAATTGTTGCAATATGCTCTATTTTTACAATGTTTGCAATGTTTTTTATTTTTCTACGTTTATAGCGTATGTTCTCTTTTTTTTTAGTTTTGTAGTTTTTGGTCTTGTATTAGCTGCATAATACATCTTGTTGGTGTCAGTAGTTTTTGTACTCGACTTTTTAGTCATCTTACTTTTACTAATTTGCTCTTTCTTATAAGTTTTTTTGTTGTCTCTATGGGTGCCGTGACTAAGTTGTATTTGTTGGGTTTTTGGGATATATTAATCATGCATTTTTTTTTTTTAATTTTTTTTACTCATTTTTTTCTAATTGACTTTGTAATTTTTTTTGAGAATTTTAGACTTTCCTTTTTTTGCCCTTTATATTTATTTTGACGTACCTTTTTTTTGTTTGGATTATCTTTCTTATTTTTTAGGTCCATCTTCTTCCTTTTTCTTTCTCCGCCCTTGCTCAAATTTTTCTGATCTTTGCTCTTCTATACAGCCTATTCTACTCTTTAGAAGAGTAGTTTTTGTGTTTTGCTCAGTTTCCGTATTTGATCTTTTTGCAATATTTCACTTTTGTCCAGTTTCTTTGTCTTTTTTTACTATCTTTTTTTGAGTCCCGAGAGACTATTTTTGTATTATGTTTCTACTCTCACTTAACAGTTTAGTTTTGTAATCCCTGAGTTTTTTTTTTTTCTATGTGTTTTTTAGGTGTTTGTAGTTACCACTTTCTTCGATCTTAGTTTTTACCAATTTTTCTAAATAAACACACAAACAAAAATTTGGTTGAATAGAAGAACTAAATGGTTTACTAGTGGTTTTTGTTTAGGAGACAACGACCTTATGTGCAATCCTGTTTGGTCCATATTTTATTTTACTCTAGTATTTTGTCATTAAGAACTTGACAACAAAATTTGTACAGACTGGACAGTAACTATTGGTCTATAGTTTAAAGAATCAGATTTAATTTATCTTTTTAGACATAGGTAGATAATCATCATAGATCAATCAAATTTTTCAACAATTTGGGAATATTTCTATATTATATGATAAGTAAAATATTTTAGTTAGATTGGTAACTAATTTATTTGTAATTACTTTAAGATATTTTTTGTTACTTCGTTGTCATGTGGAAGTAAATTTTATAAAGAACAATGTTTTATGGTCACGATGTAAAGAATTTAGGTACGCTAAGGCATTAGTCGATAAAAACTAGATTTAGTTTCACTACATTTTGAATGAATTGGATTAGGGTAAATTAGATTAGGGACACGGAGTTCAGGTACACAAAATCACCACTTCTTGAAAGCTGGATTTGTTCAATTGAAGTCGTATGGGAAAAGTATTGTTTGGCTATTTATGGCATCAACACACAAGATGCAAATTGCGATGATGACTGACAACTTTTGTTGTTAGAAGTGGTATCAATAGATGAAATATTTTTGGTTTGTAATCATAAACTTTTAGACACTTTGTATAATAACTACATCAACAACTAAGATAGATAATATTTTGAAAAATAACTTACTCATTTTAAACACGAGTCCACTCTATTTGTGAAATTGCACAATTTAATAAATTCAATTATTCTTCAAGGTTTATAATTTAGTAGCTAAATATATTTATACAATTAATATTATTTATGAAATCTTCTGTTTTTATTACAATGTTACATCATAATAAACAAGCTCGTATGAAAATAATAGTATAGTCCTTGCCTGTTTGTAAAGTTTTAATGTAACAAGTCCATTTAATAAATTGAGTCATATAAAAACTAGTTATATATTTACACCCAAGGTTACTCCATAATTGTTAAAACTTCTACTCATATAACAATGTGAGAATTAAAGAACTCTATTCCAGTATAAAGCGGATCCATTCAAGAACTTTTAACAATGAACGCTGTATGCTGAAAGTTTCCCCATATAACTATTACGCCACATAAAAAACTGAAAGAGTAGTCGATTTGTGTGTATGTATACATAACATTCGAAAATAAGCCTCGCTTAAAATTCCTTCGCTAAATAAAAATTCCGTATTCAACATATATTTCACGCATGGCGACGTGTAGGTACAGGGAACGTTAATTTCCGCGGGAGTTCCCGTTCAGAAAGCCCTTTTTGCTGTGGCTTATTCATTGGAACCAGCATGTTATTCCGGATGTGAATTTTCATACATGCATTATAACATTACATCACGAAAGTGGCACTATTCATGCATTTTACTTTTGCTTTTACCTGCAATGTTGCAATTAATTTTTATAACTAAAATGATTGCGTTATATTTGACATTGTTAACAATTTTATTTTTAGATGCTTTTTCTGAAAAATATGTCTGCAGCGATGTATATCAAAGAGGCGAGAATACTTTCTAAAGCAATACCAATTTTCTTATTGTGAATATGTTAGACATGTACTACGTTGGGGAAAACGAACATATGAAAATATTCGATTTTCTTCTATTGGTGTGAACGCATTGAGAACGTTGATACATATATGTATAGTAGAGGGCATATTTGCAGAAAATTCCGCTTCAGTTATTTATATCACAAATTTAAATAAAAATGTCAGTAATAATGCATGTTAATAACGAATGTAACATGTGCCAGTAAGTACTATGTTTAATGAATGTCGAGAGGTGGCTTCGTTGTGTGTGAGCAAAATTTAGTTAGTTGGGGAAGAGTTGATTAAAAACAACAGTGTACCCGCGTTATTGGCTGCCTGTTAACTTGAGATGGCAGCTAAAAAATACCCTTAATTAATTGACGGACAGTGGAAAATAAACGCGCGGTCTCTCCCCCTATATACTTTTTTTTTATAATCAGCTTTAATAAAGAATTTCTCTTCATATCCCGTGCTATATTACATTTTAACTCAAACACTTATAATACATGTATGATCTTTTGGGGTTAAATAATATAATACTTTCACTAGTTGATATTTTTTCGTTTTTTTTTTCTAATCCAAGATATCAGATCCAACAAGAAGCTGGCAAGTTTCTTGCTAAAATAGTTACTAATGACCGCAGTTCTGAGAAGTAAATAAAGAATAGTAGAAATTCACGATTATCGCAGGTTGCCCCAGGGAATCGTTAAAACTTGTTATCAATGCTCCAACAACTTGGCCCGCTTAACAAACAACTATCATTAGTAACTGATCATTACAATGTTTATATTTAATTATGATGTATTAATTAGTTTAGTTTGGCGTTATTTAATGAGTAAAAAAATTCCTTAATCATTAAATGAATTATGTTGCTATTGTTGAATCAATTTCAATTCTATTCTATTATATTTTATATGGGCAAATTGGTTATATGTAGCTTATTGTTATTTGTTTTAAAACAAATATGAATAAACAATCGAATTATTCTCTACCAATGTTGTTTGTTAACAATGTCATTAGTTATATTTTTCAAAATTGGCTTGATAATACGAATATAATGGTATACTGTGTTATTATTATACGCTACTAGTTTCAGTATTTTTTGATTCAATAATAATATTACAAAAATGCTCATTAAAGTTTGCATTGAAACAAATGCTAGTAAAAATGGAATTTTTATGTATTTAGAAAACAATAGTTTATTATACCTAATGTGACGTTACATTAATTATCCAAAAAAAAAGCATATGTGTAAAAAATTTATTATGTTTGGATACTTTCTCATCATCATATTTTACAATTAATTCACACAATCGAATAAAAAAATGTGTCTATCATAATTTTCTCACACACCTCACGTAAACTTTTTACTAGGTTAGTGAGGAAACAAGTTTTTGTTGCTGAAATAACATTCGAATTGAAGGCATTTGTGAGTATAAATTCAGAAATAAAATAAAGATAAGTTTCTGATACGTCATTTGAGACGTTGCTTGACGCAAGCTTAAAGGTTAAACTCAAACGCAGTTTATGTCAACTTTGCGTTGTACCGTGCAATTAAAAACGGTGTCTCGGTATTAAATAATACATCATTTTTATCAATGCCACTGATTATCTATTAGGGTCTAGGTCTATTTGTGCTATTGCAGTTTGCAATTTAGAGTATTTGTTGTCCAACACTTCATCAAGATTAAGTCATTGCAAAAAGTCAATGCGAGCTTTTTTAAAGAGATTTAGGAAGTTTTTAGCAGTATTGCGGACGAGCATTATCTTGCTGAAAAGGTGGATTTTTTACTCGCTTGCAGTTTCAGCACTTTATTAACATACTGTCGGACGGTCAAAATGAAAACTAGAAAGGACTTAGTTTTATAAGCAATAACACTCAATGCTCATCAGGTTTTTGACAAAACCTTATGCATCTCTAAATAGCTGCAAATGGTAACACAAGACGTGATCTGTCTGATCTCAAGCAACAAAAAATTATTTGGTGGTAAATTGATTGAAAACACACTAGGCGGTCTGCAATTGATCTGGTGTTTGATAGTGAAACTCTCTTTTACACCCATAATGCAAAAGCTACGGTATTGAGCTTTATTTGTTTGTGTTTAGTCTTTTGTTTCTTTTCTGTAATCTTGCCTATTTTTAAGCCAGGTTTGATATCATCACGGTAAATTGGTTTTGATTAATTTGCGATCTTAACGTAAGCTGAAAATATCTACGTATTTTTAATCTTAGCTTATTTGCAACTTTAAAACACTTTAAACTAAAAAAGCAAACAAACACTTATAAAGAAATTTAAAAATTGATGAAAAAACACGAGATGATGTCACGGTCTAAGTATAGTTGGAGGCGGTTGATGACGGCGGTTTTTTTATTGGTGTTATGCCAAAGTGAAAATAATGGGGTTAGAGCTGTTTGGGATTTGTTTCTCCTAGAAATGCGTCAATGAGTGGAATGGGATCTGCCCGTCCAGGAAGTTACGTTCTGGAAATAATAAGGTAGCCTTTTAGGGTACCACGAGTTTTTGGTGGAGGTCTACAAAGATGTCCTCCAGGGTAATGCTAAACTAAACTATCTAAGGCCCATTGCGGCCGATAGCTCAATGGAGTGAGTATACTGTTGGACCGTTGGAATCACCATCTTGGTTTACATGACTCGGCTCATTGCGGCCAGTAGATGCATCTCAGGAGTTTATGATTTTGGGTGATCTTGATTCCTCGAAGTTTGCAGTAGAATTGGCTGGCCAGTTTTGGCGTGGCGAGGTTTAGTTAACTTGGAGGCTACGCCCCTTGCAGGTATGGGTCACCTTGGTTCAAATGACTAACTTAGCCCATCACGGTTTGTAGATGCGTTTTAGCAGTTCTTAATCCTGGATGATGTTTGATGTTCAACATCGACTCTGCTATCACCAGAGTCGATGTTGAGGCTTTGAAGCTTGCAGTAGAATTGGCTGGAGAGTTCTGGGGGGGCGGGATTTTGTTAACTTGAAAGCCACGCCCTTTGCTTACACGTGCCTGTAACAGCAACAATAATTGAGAAAATTTAAACAAATGTAAAAATTGAAAATGCGTTCTATGTTTTCTAAGCTTTTAGAGACGAAGTTTCCGACCTGACGTATTGATGGCGGTTGTTATTTGAAAAGAATTTTAGATTTTACTCTAAGATTCATCTTCTTAGTAAGATATTGAGTGGCAGAGTTTAAACGAGGCCATACGAACTGCCAAGATAAACATCGACCAAATGAGGCGACTACTGAAAGAGCGAGAGCTAGCGGACAGGTAGGAACTCCAATATCGTTGTACATTGTATATTGAGAAAGAGAAATCTGTGTGCAAGACCCACAATAGAACAAAAACAGCGTTGTGCAGATGTTTGAATTGAGTGTTTGGCAAGTTTCACAGCAATAAAGCCAATTTTTTATGCTCACACTTTTTATATTGGTTCACAAAATTTCTCTCTTCCAGCATTATTTTTAAACAAATACGATCTAATAACATCACTTGACTTAAATCCTTATCAAACTGTTTTTCTTGGGGAATTTTTCTTAACATTTTGCATTGTGTTGGATTTACTTTCATGAGCGCCTACCGGTTTTGCGCCAGACCCGTTGCTTGCACATGGGATTTCTTTTTGCGAGCATTTGGTGTGCTCTTGGGTGGAGCGTGCTGGCAAAGAGCAAGTACAAGGCCTGGCTGTTGTGGCTAGTTTTTAGTTTTCACTCTTTTTATATGTTAAATTACATACAATATTCTATGTCTTCATGTTTTGGTTAAAGATTTAAAGTTACATTTAACAAGTAACAAATTAATAAAGAACTGATTAAAAACGTCACTTTTAAAAAATTAATTGCGAAGAAACGACTTATTGCATTAAATTTTTACAAATTTGAGGGCACATTAGACTTTCTTCTATGTGTGAAAAATTTATTCAATTATATTTTTATATATTGGCGTTTTCTTGCTGAATTGGATGCTGTAAACCGTTATAATAGCGCAACTATTCTCCCCCCTTAATATGTTTAAATGATTTTGTTTCTAAAAACTGATTTGTTTCCAAAAACCAGCATTAATATTTTTGTTTTCCAAAATCTAATTCGTGAATATTTGTTGCAGCCCATGGTCGGCAGGCTTGATTTCTTTTGTCAATTGAACTTTATACGGGCGGATGCTTGTTTTTTAAAATTTGGTTTAATATGGTGCCAAAAAGGTTCAATTGTTAAGAACGACGGTGAATTGAGGTACACCAGGTGGTGTCTCTGGCGTCATTGACTAGCCTTGGCAGCAGAATTAGACCGACGTTAAACAAATTAATTAACATAACTTAACCACGACAATGTTTTCAACTGAACGCTTACGTCAAATACGTTTTGGTGTTTTTATATCTTGTAGGAAACCGCTCTCTTTGATTTTTTTATTACCTTCTAACCAGCGTTTTACTTGGCACGATCAGAGGAGAAAACTGCGCGAAGTTTTTGAAGTGTAGTAATGGTAGAACGATAACTTTTATAATAAAATACAAAAATAGTTTGGTTTTGAATATTTTACTTTGTGTTTTAATTTGTCAAAATTTGTTTTGATGAAGTTTGCATGCCGATTTAATTTTATATAGGTGTTTCATTCAGTACATGCAAAATTGTATCTGAAATAAAACTGCATTTCTGTAACTGTTTTAATTTTTTTTTTCAAGTTCTATTAACTTTAATGTTGAATTGGGTACTTTTTTAGAGAAAATTGAAATAAAAAAATGATACGTGGGTTCAGAACAAATCGTTCAAACTGTTTCTATGCAGAATTATGGCTGTGGTGTATGTTACAATGCAAATGCTGTAGGAATTGTTTAAAGTACCATCTCAGATGCTTTGCTAAGATTCTGACAAAAAGGTCAGTACACAGAAGACCGATACAAGAAAGACGGTAAGCAGTAAATGCCGTTGAAGACCATTTTATTCAAACATAAACGTTACGTGATTGAACTATGACTACATCTGCTTCTCTTCAAAAGCTGATGTCTATAAAGACGTAGTTTTAGTATGTTTGCAGTTGCCTAAATGAACATGCATTAAGATCAAGAAGACCTGCAACGTTTCCAATTTGATCGATGACATGCTGGTTTGGGTTTTGAAATCCCGGTTCAACCGATACACATGAGATGGTTAAAACAAGATTTGGAGAAAAGCAGGAGAGCGATTTGCAGAAAATTGTTTGTTTTTAAAAATTCAATTTTGTAGGGGCGGTGTAGAGGTGTGGGCATGCATTTTTTGAAATGTTCATACAGGTTTTATGAGAGACCGTGCAGGCAATATGAATGCTGATCTATATTCACGACAATGTTTAGAAGAATATGGAATGTCTTTTGCACCATTTGTGGGCGATTACTTTCTTTTAATGCAAGATAAAGCTCGCTCACACATTATAAGAATTACCCAAAGTTACTTAAATGATGTTCAACTAGCTTTTGTCTTGTCGGCTAAAAAGCCTTGGCTTGAATGCTACATTGCCTTGGCGGTCAAGAAGCGTTGATTTGAATCAGATCAAACACGCTTGAAACATGACGACGTATTATGAATTTTATACTTGCAAACTTAGAACAAGCTTTTTACGACAAGTGGAACCAAATCTTTCAAAAAAAATTGTTAATTTGATTAGATAAATGTCTGATTGTTTGGTCAATTAATCAGTTTTCTTTTTTTTTCTAACTATCACGTAAGTTTTTGTTTTTATAAAAAGGATCTTATGTTAAAAATTTATTTGATAAACTAAAAACTAAAAATTTATTGTGTAGTTTAATTATTACTTGGTAACGAGCCATTTCATTTTTAATTATAATAGTAGTTTTATAATTAAATTAGTGTGTAATAAACCTACTACGCACTAATTTTATAAAGAATTATATATTACTACATTTTTATTTTATACTACAAACAAAACTCAGATTCACTGATGAATCAATAACTGCTGGCTCTCAGTAAACGCTACTGCCTTTGATGATATTCACATTAAATAAAACATAAATATTTAATAGTGCAAAAATGATTGAACGAAACAAAAAAGTAAAAGTAGACAATATCGATTGAGTAATGCAATTTTTTATTACCATTATTGATTGATTTCAAAAATGATAACTAATATTCAATTGAACAATTATATTTATTAGTTATAAATAAAAATTTATTATTTATATTGGTTTGTTTATCATTCATCAAATTTATTAAATGTACATGAGCTTTGAACACTTATTTTACACAGCAAACAATTATTTATTTTAATGAGTAAGTCGTATATTAGAAATAATAAAGTTATAAAATTAAATAATGCAATCGCTTTTTTAAGTAGCTTTTTAAAAACTATTTATAACCCATTACGCTATTCTGATTGATTTAATTTGTTCCAGCTTATATGACAAAATTTCACAACAAAAAACTATTCAATCTTGTTATGGATCAAAAGCAATTTATACAGAACAGAAAGATTTGTTTTCTACATTAAAGTTTCATGTCTGAAAAAAGGACGTTTGTGTCATAAAGGATGCTTGCCGGGTTCTTATTAAACGTGCCCTGGTCTATCCTCCCGCATATCACGTTCGGTCACGTGACTATGAACGTGCCATCCAGATAGTATTTGTGTACTCTGCGGGTAGAATGAGCCAGGAAATAGGATATATGGCACACGCAGTTGGAGAATTGACGGTCAATAGGCTTTTGGATAATTGGAATTTACTGTTTCAGTTTCCTCCAGCTGTGCTTGAAGCGATCTCTCTGATCTCGAATCCGCTTTAATGAAGATAAATTTGATAGAGATCACAGGTTGAAAAGTTTGAGGTTCGACGGTTTTAATAAAAGACTAGTTCTGTGGAATGACGAAAACTCTTTAAGACACAGCGCGCGGATCGTTTGCGGTTATTTTGTTCTAAACAAATTTAACTTTCCCTCTTGTGTAAACGCCGAACGGGAAACTTGTGCATTCTGTCAAATACGATTCAGAAGGGAAACCTTCATCAACATTGCGCATTAAGTTTCAACTGCTCCACAGGTAACCGGAGCTTATGAAGTTAAGCTTATTAAAGTTGTCTCAAAACTCGGCAGCCAAAGACGCCCTGTAATTCCGGAATATAATTAAGTTACGCAAACTATTATCTTCCATATTTACTTCTAATTAGAAATACACGCGCGCCCATTGTTAATCACACCCCGGCAACGTCTTTCAATTTACCTACAAAAAGGGAATGGCCTACACCGGATTATCACATAATTGATCTTTCTATATAACACAGCTATCCCCTAACAAGTACTCAACTATACTAACCTACATCGATCCCTTTTCACTACCATTTCACTTTTTATAATATACACAAATTTAATCAATATTTATACAATATTTTCCTTACATTCACCGATAATATTTTCTTATACTTTTGTGCTAGTTATTTTATTTTTATATTTGTTACCAACACAACATTTGACTTAAATATATAAAATTTTACATGAATGAAAATTCTACTTCTTTTCAATATTTCTGCACAAATTTTATTTTGTAAGGACTGGCAATGAAGCGTTTCATGCCACTTTAACATCTTATATTTTTCTGAATATAATCGCGGGATTTGATATAATACATACTTTAATATCTAAAATTTAAAATCTATTTATTAGTAATATTTTAAAATATATTGGTCCTAATTAGAAAAGAGTTCAAAGACACAAGTTCAAATAGAGTAGTTTACGCTAACTTTCGATGACGTAAAAGATACTTCAAATACATATAAGTTTGTTTTAGAACATATGGTAAGTTTTATAAAGTGTTTATTTATAATTGTTTTATAATTTTCTTCTTCTTCTTTATTGCGCTTTTTACAGCTATTTTACATCGCCCCAGAAGTCTTACGACTTGTTTGAAGGGGGTTGATGGGACCAACGGCTTTTTAGGTGACTTCCGAATCACCCCGGTGGATAAAGAGCAAGTTATTATTTTTAGTCATATTCGGGGATCAAACCCCGGACTGTTAGCGTGCTACACTAATGCTCTATTACCGAGCTATCTTACCGATGTTGTTTGAAATTTAATAATGCCGAAGATACAGAATGTATTAATTTTATTGTGACATGTTTAAAATATTATATACTTTTAACATTAGTAAACGATTTGAATTGATTTAAAGATATCTACGGCTCAACGAAGAGTGGCTCAGTTGGGTGAAGCACCTAACTCAATCTCGGAGCATAACTTGTCGCAGGATCGAGTATTTTAAGAAATTGCGGCATTTATTAATTAGGACATTAACATGATTAGTGTCTATGTAACCATAATTACATTTAATATGAGAGTGTGCGTGGTGCAGATACTAGTTCTTGCTTCAGTATCTTAGTGTTTCCATTCTTTCAATTAGCGAGTTTGATAGTACTTTATTGTATTTAATTCTAGGCAGCTGTGAGGTAGTAACACAAACGTAAGCTTTAAAGTATCGGCTCATGCACTCAAAAAACAAATTATTTAATATGTTAAAAGTGGTTTTTGTCAGCGTAATATTTAATGTACTGTAAACGATGTATCTGAGAATGTATTGAGGTTATTTACACATAGGCCAACTGGTTCTTTGGGGCGTGAAAAAGTACATTGACAATGAGGTTATTGAGGTACTGTACTACTGTTTGCGGGAGGTTATTCACACATAGACCGAGGAGGGTGTAAAATAAAGTAAATTGGCGTTGGGATCATTGAGGTACTTGGAGTTAGGGTTGTACTAGGCTGTACAAGATTGTTATTCATACACTGGCTTTTAAGGCCTTGGGGTTGTTTGTTTAAACCGTATTTAGCGTTAAGGTTTTATACAGCCGTTGAGAACATGCTTTGTGCACTGCAATTTGAGCTCTTGGGGTTGCACAATAACTTCAAAAGATTGTGAAGATATTGACCGGTTAATTTTTGCGCAGTAAAGTGGTGCGATCGAATGATTTGACGGTCAAGGCCGTTCTAGAAATCAATTAATGTTAAATTAATTAATATACAAAGTCAACGCACGGTGTGGTGAATGGGAGGTTAAACGTTTGTTGCGTCAGTTATATAAAAATCAAATTTATATAACTGGTCGTATTTAATTAAAAATGCTCTGAATCAACTGTAATAATAGAATCCTTTAAATTAATGGATGAATATGTACAAAAATATTGTGGATTCTATTATTGTAAATTAATGCATTATTTGGAATTATATAGTGGATCTGCATAATTATAATAGGTCCTGGATGGATGGTAAATGTACCTGGATCTGTGCAAGTAGATCTGGACTCAATTAAATTATTGCTAAATAGATCTTCTATCTCTCTCAACCGTGTTTTGATGATACCAAATTTGGTTTAAGTTATTAACAACTTTTACAATATTAACATTGGCGTTCTTTTTTTTTTAATGTGGTTTTTTTTGTGGACATTTTATCGCTTTATGACGTGATTTGGTTAATCAAGCATTTCAAGCTTTTGGGTCTATCTGCTAATAAGTATCGCTTGCGTATCTGAGGTTGTACAGTACAGTACAATACAGTAGTTTGCCGTTAACCTTATTTTATTTCGCACGTTTTTTAGTGTTTTTAAGAATATATTTGAGAAAGTATTAAAAAGTAGAGGTGACAGAACACACCCCTAACGTAACACTTGTTTAATGGGGATATTGCTGGCCATATAGTTTTTGATCCTTTTTGATGTTTGAATAAGTTTTTTATAAAGACAATGTATTTTTGGTCAAGACTTTTGGAGATATGAAATGTTTTTTTTTTAATCTAGACACCAGACACGTTTTTCACTAAACAGTTGGATAAGTATTGTAGGCGACGTGTTTCTAGGTTCTGTTGTTTTACTAAACCGATTAACAGGCGCGTACCTAAACTTTCTGAGAACCTGTTTTATGGCCTCCAAGATTTGGGGATATTTGAAAACATTGGTCTATGGTACTCTTATAAATAGCGTCGATGAGCTGCAGCTACAAATGATTCAAAAATGCTAACAATTTCGGGCCAATGAGAGGGTTTTGCTTGAAAATCGAAGGATGACTTTGAACATGGTTTTTACATTTTTGCAGAAGAACAGATAACCCGAACATAGCTTCTCTTGTTTGAAGTCCATGATTAAAATCAAATTGTTTTATTTGCTAAGTGTTATGTTGTGTAATATGTTTAAGAACACTTGTCTTATCAGGTTAATTAATCGAAATTGGTTCTATTTATTTGCGTTGGATTTTTTGGGATAAGTTACTTATTATTATTTTGGCCAATCTTGTAGTATGTTTTAGAGTCATATAACTTGTTGAAAAAGTTAACTAGTTTTCTTCTATAAGTTTTACAATTTTAATATAAATATAATCAAGACTTGTGGTTTTTTCTAGTTGAATTTCAGCACTAAATTTTGAGTGTAATACGTTGTGTTATTGATGGTTTAGATTTTTGTATGTTTGTTGTTCATCAATGAGTTTTAATATTTTGTCAGTCATCTACTCTTTCCTTTTGTTATTGTTGGGTGTTTCTAATATGTTTGTCAGGGTGCTTTTAAAAGTGTGGTTAAGTTGTTTCCATTGTTTTATCCTTTGTCTGTTTTTTATAACTTGTTATTAAGGTTTGATGTTAGATGTTTGCGCTGGATCAGATCTATATCTGCTTCTGGATAAGAAATTTCTTAAAGCATCTTGAACAGTAGTAATTTCTGGAATAGTTGAAAGATGCAGGTCTGATAATTTTACTAAGTTTACTAAGAAGTAAGATGATGATAAGAATCTGAAATCATAGTTTGTTAGCAGGATAGTGTTGTAGAATATGAGTGACTTATTTTGCTAATTGCAAAAATAGTTTTATTGGAAAGATTTAGTTTAAGAAATATGCTAGTTTTACTAATGCTTTAAATTTTGTACCTTTTCAGTCTAGAATATGTTTGTTGTTTAGGCAGTACATCCTGTTGGTCAGCAAATGAATGTTTGTGATGATAATGGAAATCTACTAGGTTAAAGCGATCTGGATTTTTATTTTTTATCTAGGTTTTAGCCAAAAAGAGGATATGGGTTTTTTATGTTCAAGATGGCGATGAACAAAATTTTTATTTTTTGTAGACCGCATATGTTAGAGGATTTGTATCATAAGTCATTTTGATCTTATGGGGGTTTGTTCTACAATCTACGGTAGATTCAGCTTTGTACTTTTTAGACTCAGCATCATCTAGTAAAACTTCTGTATTGTTAAAATATTATGGTTTTTGAGCAGAAAGTTTGGATATACAATTTTACCAGTTTTTGATGAATAAGCTATTTTGAACCCGAGACACAAGAGTTTGCGAGGACACTATTTCTTGAAAACTAGATCTATCCACATGAAGCTAGAATCCTAGCTTTGAATGCCAGATCGAGCTCACGTGTAGATAAATTGTTATTGAAATGAGTTTAGCAAATGTTAGGTACACGGGCACATTTTTTAGGTGATGCGTATGAAGCGTAAATGCATACACATACGTAGGCGAACAGTTTTATTTGCGGTTTTAAACTTTGTGGATAGTCTGCAGTTTTGAACACACATTAACAGACTCTACACAGATCTAAATTGTTACACTTTTGCTACGCTCTTGCTACACTCTTGCTACACTCTTGCCACACTCTTGCTACACTCTTGCTACACTCTTGCTACACTCTTGCTACATTTTTGCTACATTCTTGCTACACTCTATTAATGTGTTAGAAAGAGCCATTGTAAGACTGGTGATTTGAATTGCAGTGGTAAAAAAATTAATCGATTATTAAATTATTTGTAGGAGCAGTGATGAAGCCAAAGTTGCCGTTTTTGTTAAAATACTACAAATCAAGGTAGTGGTCGGTATGCTCTTAATCAAGATTGATTTTGAACTAGTTTAAAATTGTACTGCAATATTGCGATTTTTTTACTGTACTGACATATTCAAATAATTTTTATATCTCAAATACAAACTTTGAAAGTAAACACGGACCTACAAATAAAAAAAAAATAATTAACGTTATCGGTTATAAAAATAAAGGTTATTAATATTTCATGTCATTTTAAAAATTTAGTTTAAAAAACTAATATTATAATATTA
Source organism: Tachinus rufipes (assembly GCA_963932245.1). Lineage (NCBI taxonomy): Eukaryota > Metazoa > Arthropoda > Insecta > Coleoptera > Staphylinidae > Tachinus > Tachinus rufipes. Next base: position 94,342,082 of record OZ010743.1, read on the forward strand.
ATTGTATATAACTAAATCAAGTAATGATTTGATTTGTCTTCATAAATTAACATCAATATTGTGTACTATCTTAATAATGTGAATATGTAAACTTGTCAACTGCAGTAATTTGCATGGATTCTATTTGTTTATTGTCTTTGAGTTTATGTGAACTAACTTGCACTGATCACATCATACGAGGTTTACTTATAACTATTTAGTTCAGACAAACAAACTGGCTTATTGTCAACGTATTAACATACAATCAATTAATTACTAAGAGACATGTTATTATAAATCCTAAATTGTAAAGCCAAACATTTTTACTGAAACTAATTATTTAACATACAATGATGCACAAACAGACGATTATTAGCACTGAATCATAAAAGTACAGTAGTAGCCGAATTTTGCAATTTTATAAAAAAAAAATTTAAATATAGTTATGAATATCATACCATATTCATAACATCAAAACATATGTAATCACAATTTACACCGAAGATGGTCTAACAGACGAAACCGGTCTGTACAAAATAAACAAATTACACAGCATATAAAAGTATATTAATACATAACCTATATAATAAAATATATGCACAAGATCAACTCAACTATTAATTTTTAAATAGCCTTTAATCTTTATTGTTTTTTTCTTAATGGTAACAAGTAGTTGCCCTTTCTCCTCTTCATATTTTTACAGAATGGTCATTATCTATCAATTATATTTTTATGAAATAAAATTAAATATAGATATTAATAACATCAAAAGAGACTCAAATACTTTACTCCAGCAATCAGTTCTTTGACAAACGTTCTTATATAATATAAGTCGACTTTTTGCTTATGTCTGCTTTGAAGTTTTTTTTTAAGAAACACTTTGTTAACTTGAACAATCTTTCCGTTAAGTCATTACTCTTAAACTTCTATTTATAAGTACAGATAATGTTTTAAAAGTCATTATTAATTTGCAATGGAAAATCTATATTAAAATATTACATCTTGTGAACTTTATTTAATGTTATATTTTAAATTTATATGTGCAAAGTTTAATATTGCTGAATCAATTTAAATTAAATTTGGATTTTTAAAGATATATTACTATTGCGTTATAGGTTTTATTTACGTTTACACATATTTGTTTTATACGTCTCAACTAAAAAGAATTATGTTAGAGTTTAAATATTTTTAAAATATTTCAATTACTTAAGTTACAACAGATACATCTTTTTAAGCAAATAAATATTTGTAGTTTTTTTCTTTTTTTGCAACCTACATCGATGATGATAATAACTCTCTAGCATCACCACATTTCTATATTCATATTGTTTGAGATAAAGTATAAGTTTTGCTACCATCTAAAAAAAAATGTCAGCTACACAAGAAAAAGAAGGAAGGAAAGAAGGAAAAAAGGTTATAGATCTACCGCAGCTCAACCCAATGATGTGTGGAATAATCTAAAAACTATTTCCTCGCTGATCTCCGAAAATAAAATATCTCTTATCGCGGAAAATAAGTGCGGCAATCCCGGGTTGAAATCTGTTTAATAGTGTCTTAATACAGGAGCAGAATTTTTATCTTAAAATGTGGTGTTCGATTTTCGATAAGTTTTCTTTTAGCATCTCATTGCTGCTTCTCGCTTCCTCATATAGATATCTAATATTGGGGTTAACATTACCTCGTGCTTTCAAGCAAACTTGAAAATATCATTTGTGATATTGTATAATAAATACATTCAATAATGAAATTGTTATATTGACGTTACAGAATATTGTTATGTATGTAATTAGTTTATGAAAGCCAGTAATTAGCTTGTTGATTTTATATGCTATAAAATTACAAAGCTTCTCAATCAATACACGTAAACATGTGTTTATTTAGGAAGGGTGCTCATTCACATTATAACACTAAAGTCGTTAATGCTGCGGCTTGCTACATAACGTCTTTTTGTTCCAATTGTATAGCCATTATATTTCAATGCGTTCCTTAATTATAATCTAATCGCGTGAGTTTCATATAATTAGAAATTGTGCGTTTGATATTCGAACTATAGCGATGCTGTAGGGCTTGAACTGACACACCGTCTCACTTCTTCCTATATACTAGTTATTGTTAGTCTCACTGTTGAGACTCTCTTATTTGCATTTAATAGCGAACCCACTGGTTTACGACATCCCTTTAGTTATCCGAGTAGCTGATGCGTGTTTGATGACTGCTCCTATCTCTGCACAGCGCTTTATATGGGGAGCCCATATATTTTGTTTTATTCCGTATATAGGTATTTCTATTTCGAGTGGCCTTTTTATATGGCAATTACTGTCGATTAAACTTAATTTATTGACCGATTAGCTGAGGGGGTCCTGATTAATTCCCTATGATTTAGGTTTACACTTTCGCTTTGCAGATAATAATAACCGTTGCTTCGCTTTAATATCTCGTAATATTTATATGGCACATAATAATATTGTTAGTTGTTTCATAACACGCCGTACGTTACGTATAATTGGCACAATCTTCAGATTACAAACATTTCAAGAAATTATTAACATTTCTAAGAAGGAAACATCAAGTTAATATTATTTACTTGTTGTATAATTTATTACATAAGTTTGCAAAATTAAATATTGTTCCAACTCAGTAAACCAAATCTTATAAAATTGATACAAAGTATATAAAAGTTTCATTCTTATATAACGGGGGAGCAAAGCAATATCATACAGACGTCGAGATGCCTAGTTTATTGTATGATAATCTTTTTATTTTCAATGTAACTTCAATATTATCTCTAGATGCAATTAAAATTTCTTGTGTTGTCTTTGTTAGTCACTTACAAATAATTTTGAAAATGTATGTATAGAAACTGTATTTGATAATTTAACAACTGCTTATACAAATAATTGTATCCTATGACTTCAGGGCTCAAGCGATCGGCCCGACTACTACCTTCGGGTCCGGTGGTACTACGTAAAAATCAACATTTGCTCGTTATTTGAACAAAGTTCGGTGGTAAATTCACATTTATAATTAGTACCGTTGAGTTTAGGGTTAGTGTAAGGGTTGTGTTCTACGCATATGTTGACTACAGTGAATGGTTTTATTCCGAAAGTATGTGTATCCAGAGGCCTGCGATAGGGTCGTCTGGGGTCATAGCATCACATGTTATTGAAGGTTTGTTGAATTGATACTTTCATATTTGATAAATTTATTGTTAATAATTGCAATTTTACAGTTAATTTATATGTTATAGAATTGAACAATTGATAATTGAAAACATATTTAAAGTGTGGTTATTTTAATTATAGTTTTGTGGGGTTAATTTATTGCTGTACTTTATAACAATTTCTACAATTTGATTGAGGTAGTTTTAAAAAAAAAGACGTTCAAATTACATCCTTTAATGACATTTTAGGTGCAACGTTTTTTTTATAAATAACACAACTACAATGTCAAAAATTTAAAAGAGATTCTTGCTCAAAACGATTTAACATGCTCCCACCTCTATAAAACTTTAAGCAAAAATTGTAGCGGAATTATTTGATCCTTTCTTACACGTGGCGGAAAATATGGTCAGTCAAAGGAACTTTGCTGGAGTTTCTGCAGACACACTTCTTGGACATTACGCCGATGGAAGCTCTTGACCTAGAGGACTTTGAGTTGAACAAGTCTTGCTCTGACACACACACTGAGCAGCTAGAGAGCAATTAAGGTGGTAGTTATACCAAAGTCTCGGTGATTTACGTATATTCTAAATCTTAATGACCAATGAACTTGACATCCTTTATACAAAACTTATTGGAAAAAATAATCCACAGATATACAGGGTGATTCTTAACCTATGCGCATAAACTCGAGGAATTATAGTTTACAATCAATATTATTGATAAATGTTAAAAAAATGTAGTAAAAGTTTTATAATAAGTGAAATAATGAATTATAAAGTTTCTGGAAAATTAAAATTTATTACTAAAAATCGGTGTGCCATGCCAAAATTAAAACAATAAAAATGTAGTAAAGCTTTTAATCAACTAATTATCAAAATAATAAACAAATAACAAAAATGCAAAATTATTGGAACACTTAATATCATAATAAATGCTCAAAATTAATTCGTCTATTTTCCAAACACATCTGCGCTCGCCAAAGCCATGTTGCGTTACATGCACGTTGAAGTCTCGGTGGTTGCCGAATTGTGTCAGCGGCAGCTAGTATGCGATGTCGCAACTCTTCAACACTGTGAATTTCTGTAGCGTATACCAAATGTTTCATATGCCCCCAAACATAAAAATCTAGGGGATTTAGGTCAGGTAATCTAGGAGGCCAGGCAGTTGGACTTTCTTGACCAATCTACTTCCTCGGGAACACATTGTTCAAATGCTGTTGCACATCTATTGCAAAGTGTAGTGGAGCCCCGTCGTAAAGATACCACATGCGCTGTCTAACATTAATTGGAACTTCTTCGAGTAGTGCTGGTAGGGTCTTTTGTAAAAAAATTAAATAAACGGCGCCCGGTACACGATTTGGCAACAAAAACGGTCCAATAAAATGACCCTTTACAATTCTAGCCCATACATTCACTTAAAATCTGTGTTGAAAGTTTGTACACCGGGTAACGTGTGGATTTTCAACTGCTCAATAATGCGTATTGTGTAAATTGTGCACACCGCTACGAGTAAAAATTGTCTCATCTGTTACTAAAATGTTAGTAGAAAAATTTGGGTTCACATCATGCTGACGCAACAGCCATTTGCAAAATACTACCCTAAGAGGAATATCTGTTGTAACAGAGCATGTACACGCTGCACATGGTAGGGATACAGTGCTTTAATATGCGCAATTATCCGGGTTCCGATGTCAGGATGTTCTTCAGCAATATTGACAATATCCTCCTCGAGATTAAAAATATGCCTTGGTCTAGAACGTCCTCCATACTGTGCAGGTCTAGTCTGCAAGTGCCAAGTTTCTCTTGCACGCTGTACCAAACGTACAAACCATCCACGAGTCGGATGATACCTTTGAGGGAATCTCTCGAAATAAAGGCGAGCTGCAACTGAATTTTGATGAACTCTCCATTCACAAATTCTGCATTGGTCATGTTATGTTGCGTCATAATTTAATTTTATTAAAGACTGACAGGCGCCACCTAGTTTTTTTTTCAGTTTTTCGGCAACAACCGCCGGTACTCAACGTGCATTATTTTAATTTTGGCATGGCACACCGATTTTTTTTCAAGTAATAAATTTTAACTTTCCAGAAAATTTATAATTCATTATCTCGCGTATTATAAAAATTTCACTACATTTTTTTAACATTTATCAATAATATTGATTGTAAACTATAATTCTTTGAGTTTATCCGCATAGGTTAAGAATCACCCTGTATAAGGGACGGGCCACCAAAGGCTTGGCTCACTACAACCAGCACCAATACGCTCATTAGTCGTAAAAATTTAGCAAGTTAGTCAGCAGAAGCAAATATACCATCTATTGCAAGAAAATTGACCAGGATGCTTTTTTAGACATTGAAAATGTATTTGATAATAATACTTTTAAATCTATTTGAATGGCAATGGAGAGTTAAACAATTGATCTTTTTGTTTGACATTGAGTTAATTGTATGCTTAAGAATTTGACTGTAGCTACAATACTGTATAAAAATACTATCATATCTAAAGTCACAGCTGGGTGCCTACAAGGCAGTGTACTTAACGACAAAGGAGTTTTGTTTTAAAACAAAGTGCTTTAAACATCGTTGTAAGGTAGTGCAAAAAGAAGAGATATTATTGAACACACGAATAACGGCGACTTGAAGGACTAGATGGACGTACGTTCTTGGTGACAAAAGAAGTAAAATAGTTGGGATTTTGGCGCTTGATACCACTTGACTAACTTTTAATACTCACTTTGAAAATGTGACTACCAATTCAAGGTGAGTGCTTCTTGTAACCAAAATGATAGTCGTCAGACGGTTATGAAGATTGACATCTAATACGACCAACTAGTTAAAAGATCTTCTAATATATAAGGTTGCTCAATTTTTGAATGTAAATAATACAAGTTGTGTGTGAGATATTCATTATTTTTTTCTGCTTGGTGGTACGTATTTTGGTGGTCTAAATTTTGATGATGTTGCATAAATCTGGTTGAATTTGCTTATTATGTTGACTTTGAGGGCATCAAATATTTGCAGTTTATTTGCTTAGACCTGCGATTTAAGATTTAAGACTTAAAGGAAGAAGTTTAAAGAAGTTAACCCTCTAATGCCCCAATTTTTAATCTTCATTGACATTGAATCATTTGTTTACACCAGCCAGGTATGGGTGCATTTTTTTGCGAAGGAGATTTTTGTGTGCATTCCAATTTTGTTTACAGTTTTTCCAAAAAATTGTGTATTAAGAATAAAACATATTTGAACTTTACGTTATATGTTATTAAGTGTACCCCGTCTTGAGACGGCGCTGGGCATTAGTGGGTTAAATCGCACGCCAGTCAACGTTGCCACCGCGCGAGATATCTATGCCTCAAATAGCTTGTGCAGAATGTTTACCGTAGCATGCGCTGTATGACACGTAGCGCCGTTCTGTTGGTAACTATATCATCTAATTTAGGCCACAAGAAAGTGCTAATTATCGATTTTTATTTTGAAAGAAGTACTGTCCGATGATTCTGCCTGGTGCATCTCTTGTAGATTGGTATTGCTCTAAATTTGAAAATATTGCTTGTTTACGTATACATTTAACTAAAAATAAGTTTTGTTGTTTTAAATCATAAAGTGTATAAAAAAACATCAATGATAATTCATAATCTTTCTTGAAATAGAAGAAACTACTTAATCGATATCTATAGTGTAAGTACAGACTTTTATATAATTAGTTTTTTATAGTTTTTTTTTTTACAAATATGCCTCAGTTTTTGGTGGGGTATCAATAAACTTTGTTATTTGTCTTTAAGTTCCGCTCCTATTGGAGATTGGAATCCTTTATCATGATGCGGACTTTGTTGACTACTACTCTGAATAGTTTGGTAGATGTACATTCAAACCATTCTCTTAGGTTTTGAAGCCATGAAATTCTTCTTTCAGCAACAGTTTATTTTTTTCCTTTTTATGTACTACTCGGTTTTTGAAATTTTGAACATCCTTCTGTAGCACTTTATTTTAATTGCTTTTAGGTTATTGATGTTATTTGCCTTTTTTGGCTAGGTTTCTATTCCGTATATGGTGAAGAAAATGTAATACCTCAATATTCTAGTTCTTAGTTCTAATTTTATGTCGCGATTAGAGCTTTTTTTTGTGAAAGCATTTAGGTTATTTCTGTTTTGCATTTGATTTATTTTGTGTGTTTTGTGTTTTCTATTACCTATGTGCTCAGATATTTATAAGACCTTCTGTAATTTTGTTGTCAATGTATACATGTGGCTTGTTGTGATTTGCAGTGGTTATAACTTTGGTTTTTTTTTATATACTGCTCAAAATAATTATAGTAACACATATTTAGGTCTTAAAATGTTTGAAATTACAATAAATAAAATGAATCAAGCACGTATCCTGCGTGTATAACGTAAAGTTGTTAAGAAGATTTGGTTTATTTCCATTAGCACTAATTTTATTATTGCTTGATATCTTTGAAGCATGCTTTGTACGAGCGTATTCTTCTATTCTTTAATTGGGGCATTTGTTAGCTGTTGAAGGGTCTGAGGTAGATCTGGGCGCTTCCGAACATATCTATCTAACTCAAATCTCAAAGGTGTTCAATGGAGTTTTGATTAGGGAGACTAAACATGGTTTGAATCCCGTGGTACTGAAGGTAGTTTATGGTATGGGGCCTTGCGTTGTCTTGCATAAGTACAAAATTTGGGCTTATACTATAAGCGGCTGGTATAACATGATCCTCTAGGACGAGATTGATGTACCGTTTATTTTTTTGGAACTGGCACAAGCTCTTTTGATTTATCAAGACTTATTCTGCATCAAACTATCAAAGATCCACCATCATATTTTTTGGCTTATTGTATGGTTTGTGCGTTCATATGGACGTATATTTACACGTACTCGATCATCTCAACGAATTAAACGAAATCGTGACTCATCTGTGAAAAGTATTTTTTTCACTGTCAAAGTTGCCATGCGACATATAAACGATATTTTATGTGGTACGAAGTTATTTAGGTTTTTTGGTCTAATGCCGCAGGTAGACGAACGCGGGTGTGCTGCGCCAGGTTTTGAGTTGTGTTTGATCGTTTGGCAGGGTCTTCGAACACGCGCTGTAACAGCAATGCAACGTATAGTATGCCCATAGATATAGTGTCTTTACGACATGGCCTTAAATCATCTCAGCGGATTACTTCATTACTAATCGTTTTGGGGAGACAATTATGTTTGTATTATATACCATAAATAGCTTATAACACCTCGATGTTCAAGGGTGAAAATATTATACAAATATACAAAAACAATATTTTCACCCTTAAAAATTACTTCGGGTTCCAGGTATATAATACAATCATAATTGTTAATAAAATAACCGTTTAGTTAAATTAAGCCTTGGTCGTAAAGACACTATATCTATGGGCATACTATACTTCAAACAGTTTGAGTTTGCTACGTATATTTGCTAGTTTCAGATGATTCGATGCGTGCTTGGCGCGTGTTAAACAAAATTACCCCGCGGCATTGCAGCTACGCCGCGTTGCAGCCGCAGCACGCTTGTCTATCTGCGCCATTAAGATGGCTTTTCTCAGACTATTCTTAACTGTTTGGTAGGATATCTCCACGTTTTCAGTTGTTCTGACCCTGATTTGAAGATCTTTGGATGTGGATGTGCAAGAACGCAAGGAGGATACAACTAAAAACCGGTCCTGAATTAGGTTTATTTTTTTTTAGGACCTTGTTCAATTCGTTGTTTATATCCTTTAGTTTGTAGGTTTTGATTTCACACACGATGAATGTCAGAAGAGCTGACGTTAAAATTTCTTACAAATTGTCGAATACTGGTACTATTCTAGATAGTATAAGAACACAAATGACTTCTACCTTATTTAGATGCTTCATTTTGATAAACTCGTGTCAAACCTAACAATTTATGATAAACTATCAACATAGTTCACTATTCTTAAACACACTACATATATGTTTATAAAAAAATTGTAAAATTTAACAGTTTAAAATATTCAAGTTACGCCACTGGTAAAATATTACAGATTTGCACATTTTGAAAGTACTGGTTAGGATTATTCACTGTGATGCAATTTACTTTAAATATTATTTTCTTGACTAGATAATACTTTTACAAACATATTATATCACAAAAAAAAGCTAAATACTATTTAAAAAGTACTAGAATATATTAGAAACTAATGACAGTGATTTATTTATTTATTTAAATTTTAAAATTATTGTAGTGCACATATTTGTCTTATTCCACTTTTTTATTAATTATTATAATAAAATTGATTTTTGTATTTTATTTTTATAACTACATATTTATGGCATTGGATGTTTTTTTATTTTATACAGAAGTTTATCCAACTGAGGATCAATACTGTATATGATATTGATTAGTTAGTATGGATAGACATGCTGTGATATACATAGAATAGAGTTAACCTATAGAATAAATTCAACATATTCCACGTATGTATTGAGGAGCAGAGATTACTTCCTCGTCTATGCTATGGGATATATCAATTCACATCACGCGCATATTATACTGACATAACATTCCTGCCATAAAATTTTTGGACACTTTTATAGTACATTAAAAATTTAAAGAAGATAAATGATAAAACCATAAGGGTGTTTGCGCTAAAAATATTTTTCATAGATTTTAAAATATTGAATATGAATGAAGAAGTTTATTGTTAATATATTTTTTATTTGTTTTAGGTAGCTTTAAAAATTATGGACGTCGGAATAATAAAGGAGGAATATGTGATCCGGAATCTGTATAGGGAGGCAAAAATAATGTCCCGTTTGTCGCATCCCTGTATTGCGGCCCTCTTCCAGACCATGCAAGTAAGTCCCAACCAACGGGTTTTAGAATTTGTTATTCAAATTTCGCGGCTGGGTAGACAAGCGTAGGAGCATACGAGAATCGATTTAGTTATCGCACCCTCCAACGGGTTTTTGTTTTCCCACTTTATAGTGATATAATCGTATTTCGCAAACAAAACGTTTTATTTATTTAAGCGCGGAGTAAATATCACATGCCACTTGTTTAATCCCTTACATACTATGCAAAAGTATGCAAAGGTAGTAAGCATTGCGACCTACAGAGGGGTACATATATTTAAGGTTGAATACCAAATTGACAAAATTTAAATCAAAATTATTATTAAATAAATATCAATTTATTATTACTTCAGAAAATAATATATCCGGAGGCTGATATACGACAGATAATTTTTGTAGTTAAGTATTTCATGGAAAAACCTATTCCCCCAGGGTAGGTTTTGTCGTTCGTTACAAATCTGATGTAATAAATTTATATATAGATTCCACATGCCTTATATAAAGCAATGAATGTATTATGAATGCTTGCTTATTTTTTATACTATTGACTAAGTTTTCTATGTATTTTCCAATTTATATATCATGCCTTTACCCTTCACAATCATTGGATCAATATGTTTTACAGTTCAGCATTAGTCTTTATAAAAAAAATCATTCAAAATGTCTTATGTTATTTCTATAACTATAAGAAATTTTGAATTAAAATGACAATTTAAAATAATAATACACGTATTATTATTTATTTATTTATAATAGTTGCTATAAACCAATTTAGTTAGAAATACAAATTAATTCTAGAATTTCATTATCGTATTTATAAACAATGTACATTTACCTCAACTTCTTTTATGTCGCCGCTCGTCAAAGGGAAACTTCGATAAGCAAACTTTGATAAGTTAAAACTTTAGAAAGGAACTTAATTAGTATATCATATTTGAACGATCTTAATAACTAGTCTGGGGTAGCAAGATTGTGGTGACAGACTGATAAAAGACACAATATTTAATAAGTATCAGCTTTCATTTCAAAGGGTTCATTGTTCTGACGCAAAAACATCAGTATTAATGGATTTTTAATTTATTCTATAAACATCTATACCGCGCAACCAAGAATATCTGAAATAAAATGTAGCAATGTGAAGGGAGTGGATTGCAATTTCAGATGTAAATACAATTTTTAATTTCCAAACATTTTAACATATTCTTCTACTTAGAAAGAAATGTGTAGCATTTATGAAACTATTATTAGTTAGAATATGTGCTATTTATTGTCTGTACATTTATTATGCACGGTCATATTAAATTTTATTACTCACGGGCTGTTTAACTTTTTTTGTACGCATTATAGTTGTATAAAAACGAACGAAATGCTCATAATATGTTAATTAATTTAACAATAAATAAGTAGGTCTAACGAAACAGATTAAGCAAACTTTAAAGAAATAATTAGCCCTATTCTGTATGCATATTGCTAGCTAACAATATCGAATCGTTATTGAGGAAGGTGTCGAAGCAATGTTGTGTTTTTTTTACTAAATTGCTAAGCAACCTTGCTCGATAACAATATTGTTAGCTAGCAATATGCATACAGAATAGGGCTGAATAGCGGTAATTTGAACGTTGTTGGGCAATATTTGACTAATATTACTGTTAAAATATATTTAGAACACTTGGGACGGAAATATTGCTGCATCCTAGTATGGGACACGTAGAGTTAGTTCTGGTGATCTCGAGGATGACTGAATTTGTCTTCTGGTCTTCTATTTTCTTCTGTCTTGCAATTTTTTTTTTAGAACAGTGTTGGTGATTTTTTAATGTATTGTAGTTGTGGCGTATTTAGCAAAATTTGTTTTTTTTGCTGGAGGCTTTTCATCTAGCTGGTTAGTTTTGTTGTTCTAAAAATGTGTCGGATTCATTTCGGATTTAAATGTTTGGAAGCGCCTACCGGTCCAACCTCTCACCACACACCAGGAAGTTTTTCATATCAATGTGTACAACCTTCCAATCTGACTGAGTTTTATTTATAAGTGAGGTCATTCAGAAGTGAGCATCCTGTGCTAGCCTTGTAGGCGTGTCATCTGCATACTGATCGATTTTTACACCTTGAATGATGCATGATGTGTCGGCTACATACAGATTGAAAATATCGGTGATTGAACTGAAGCTTGAGGAACCCCTGTCTCGATAGGACGAGGGGTAGATACGTGTCCAAATAGCTTTACGGTCAGTGTCCTGCCCTTCAGATAGGAAGCGATAAGTTTGATGAATTTATGATTGAACTTGAAATGATGCATTTTTGCAAGTAATCCTTTGTGCCAGACCATATTCGCCGCCAATTTGGGTTTGAGATGTGTGATGATATCTCTCACCCTAGACAGCCTAACCGATTCCAGAATTGAAAGCCGTGTCAGTGCGCTTTATGCAATGTCTTACTTCTTTGTGAACCTTATCTACGTGGTCTAAATCGAAGTCGTTTTTAAAGTCCGACCTGCATTGGAGTTTAAGGCTGACTGTCAGCAAATGCTTTGGCCTTGCCTTCCAAAGTGTATTCAAGGCCTTTTTTGTCATGAATGAAAGGCAGCGGTGTACGCTTATTTTGAAGGGCTTTAGTTATCTTCTACATCAAATTTTCATCGTCGTTGGTGACTCAATGGCGGATTTTTAACATTGATTTTACTTCATCATTTAGCCGGTTTAACTTGGTTTGGTCAGTCGAGTTGTGTGACCTTTGAACTCTATAGTCTTTCTGCCAAGACCCAATCTGTTAGATAACATTTTAGGAACAGTTTCGGTAGATTTTTTCATTGTTAGCGAAAGGAGGCTCGTTAAGTCACCGACCGCAATGTCAACTCCTTCCGCCCGTTCGAATTTCAGGTAGTGATCTGATGCTCTAAAATGTATGAAAATAGAGGCCAGTCGATTCTGCAAACTGAATCTACTATATTCTCACATCTTCTATAGAGATATAAAACTACTGCACTGTGGTCTGAGCTTAGATCGTTCATAACAGAAATATCAGTTTGTGTTGTAATATTTTTAAGAAACGCTAGGTCAATAACATCACTTGGATGCCGATGTGAATGATGATGAGTTGACATGTCTGGGCCTAATACAGTATATTCTTTTTCTAGGCCATACTTCAACAGAATTTTGCCTTTAGCATTTGTTAGTCTGCTTTAGTTTTATCAGTCTCAGACCCAGGTACATTTATTACAATCGAGTTGGCCTTCAAATTGACAATTGCCGGCGTAGGGATTTTCGAGTGGTCAGCTGATCTTTTGACAAGGATCGCGGTTCCACGTCCTTGTACACCAAACGTGTTTCTCAAGTGTGAAAACGTGTTTAGAATGTTTAGCGTTTTACCCTGCGCTAAGAGGGTTTCTGATACTAACATCACAGCTATGTTATTATCGAAAAAAAAACGCTTGTCATTCTTCTTTTTTATTATTTATGCCGTTGCCGTTCCAAAAGCATGTACGCCATTATGACTTTAAAATATTTAATGACGCGAGATACATATTTTTGAAGTAGCTGACATTAATTTGCTCAGAAGATTGATTCGAGCTTTGAGAGTTAAAGAACTCGCCTTTGTTCAACTTGAAGATGGTGGATTTGCGCCAGAGCCCATTGCCTTTGCAAAGAATTTCACACAATAGGCACACTTAGGAGGAGTGGGTTTATTTTTACCCAGCTTCCTGATACATCAGATGAGGCTCTGCGCATTTAACGCAGACGTAGGGGCGTTGTGTTTATGCCCCAACTTCTGACAGTGGTGGCATTGGCTAATTATACACGGTTTTTTTTTGTCTCTACTTTCACTTCGAGGTTACATAGAAATTTGATGTTGAACATTTTGTGGCTCTTAGCCGTATTATCAAGTTAAACGTAGAGTATGGGAAAAACCCTGTTCCTTCTCCCTATTCTTAGGTTGAAACTATTTTAAAACTCCGCACTGCAAGTTGGTCTTGAACATCCTCGGTTGAAAAACAGTCGGAAATGCCCCTAACCTAACCACCTTGAGGTTTTTTCCGCTTCTGATAAGAGAAATGATGTATCTATTCTTTTCAAAAATAATTGATTATTTGATGGAAATCCACCATCGATTTTGGTATCAGTTTGATACACCGCTTTGTGTCAACGGCCAGAAGCAAATATATCTTGTTACTCGTTAAGGCAAAAGAGGCGAGCGGGTACTTAGATTTATCAGTGATGTAGATAGGAGGAGGTTTTTTTTCGAATACCGCGGGGATGCCAGTTGTCTGAGCTGGCACTGAACCCGGGTTTGATTGATTGATTTGGTCACTGTGTGTGCTAGAATTGACATATCGACATGTATCCTCCTTTTCTTCTTGCTGGCGGCGAGTTTTTTTGCCGGTTCCGGTTGAGCACTGGTGCGTACTTATTATGGTCTATGCGGGTCCTGTCCTGGGAGTTTCTGTTTTGGGAGTTCCTGGAGTCGTGAGAGACGTCTGAGGTATTGGAGATGGCCGTCTCTTCGTTTTATTAGGATTTGGCAGAATTCTCTTCATATTTAATAGGCTTTGCGGCTTGCCTTTATGTTCTTTTCAGTGAGAGCGTTGTAAATTTATTTGGTTTTTGCGGGAGAAACACGCTTCATGAGCGCCTGGATATCATCCTGCGCTTTCTTGAGTTGGTCTTTTAGGATTTTAATCTTCCTGGCCTGGCCTGGGCGAGCGGAAGGGAACGGAACGTGTTCGGCTGCTTTGGTATTATTTCGGGAAATAATGCCACTGATTGGTATAGATAAACTGATAACAAAATATAAAATTAATCATTTCCTATCAACAAATTAAATGCTAATCAGATGTGATTGCAATTAAAATTGTATATACCTTCAGGCGTGATTGGACATTTTCATTTAAGAATGAAACACAACATCATTCAAACTGCTACGGCTGGCTTGACAGTAACCCATCCAATTAATCTAATTTTTTAGTACATTTTTGATTGTTTGAGCTCCAATCGCATGAATGGCAACGATTTCGTGTTTCAAGGCATCAATCGTCTCTGGATGGTTAGCGTAACACTTATTCTTAAGGTCTTCCTACAAAAAAAATTTCAACGGGGTTAAATTACAGCTCCTAGGCGGCTAATTGTTATCAGCATTTTGGCTGATTATTCGATTTTCAAAAACAGTGCGCAAAAGATCGATGGTTACGATGGCTGTATGGCAAGTAGCCTCGTCCTGTTGAAACTAAATGTCATCCATTTTAATCTTTTTAATTTTTGGAAACATACATTCGTTTATCATGGCACAGTAACGTTTGCTATTGACGGTAACGGCGGCTCATTTTCTCAGACAAATTGCTCAATAATTCCGCAGGACCAAAAACCACACCAAAAGGTTACTCGGCAAACTGAAAACGCATCGGATGGTAATGAGGCTTCATTTCTTGGACTAATTAAGCTTTGTAAGCCTTCAAACCGAAGTTTTTATGCAAAATTATCTTCAGAGAAATGCGAGAAATGTTCAGTCCCTGAGAACGATGACGAGTTGATGTTGATGCATGTTCACGCACACTCCGAGCAACAGCATTATTTTCTTCACTGGACGAAAACGTGAAAGTGTACACAAAACTGCATTGATAGCACTTCTTTTCTATCAAATTTGTTTTGTAAATTTCATACCGTTTGAGTAGAAGACTCACCACTTTGGAAGTAAATTTTTATTAGTTCCTAACTGTGTTCAAGTGTAAAGCGTCCCATTTCATAAATGTCAAACATAAAACTAAATTTCTGTCAAGTCATAAATATACCTTTGAAAAACAAAATAAACGGTGGTTCAAATTCTAAACGTTACAAGGCTCACCTTTAAAAAAATGTACAAAGCATATATACGTAAAACAAAAAAAGTACAGAGAGGTGGAAAATTACATTGAAATTATGATGATTAAAATGAGTATGAATTACATACAATAATAAAAAAGGAAAAAACAGATTAAGCAGGTAGAGAAAGGATTAATGAATGGCGGTTTTACTTAAAGGTACAAAGAACATTTCGCAAAAAGGGAGAGGATTAAATTATTTCGAACAAAGGAGATTTATACAAGTTGGTTTGATTAAGCAAGTTTACGGAACGATTATTTATTTAGTAATTGAATTCAATTTAATTTTGTATTATTATGACTGACGGTGGTATGTTGTATGGTTTTTTGCTTAACTGATGTCGATACGGCCAGCCCGATAGCGAGGAAACAAAATGACTGGAGCACGCTTGACCTTCGAAGTCCAAAAATGCATTTTTGAACCTGTTTATCAGGTTTGAAAATGCAGTTGAAGTGCAGTGGAAGTGCAGCGTCAATAAGGCGGAGTTTGAAAGAGAACCCTAACACGTTAAACAATTAAACACACTATTGACAAGTTTGAGACACATTGAATTGTGATATTCAGAAATGAAAATTGGGAAGACCGCGTATAGCTACAAGTCCTGCTTTGTCGGCTCTCGTGTTGGAAAAGTGTTCGACAAATTTTGAAATTTGCATTGGTTTTTTTTTTGTACAATCTTCTTTAAAAGTTTTTTATTGCTTACGATAAACGTGGGAACAAGTAATAATCAAAAATGATATTTGAATTATAATTTAGTAATATAATAAGAATTGCGGAATTTTAATTTTGTAAATATGGTTATAGAATACTTTGATTTATGTTTTAATAATGAGATACGCATTTTTTTTATTAATAGTTAAAAACTTTGTTCTGATTTCGTTACGACCTCATTCAAGCCAATTGTAAAACTTACAATCATGCTTAAAATTATGCAAAAATGGTTTATATATTTTGTAGTTGGAAGATATTTATTGAAGTGTTTAACCGGTACAATACCATTAATGAAATAGTTTGATTCTTCAATATATTGAATAATAGAATTTAGCATATATTGTGTTATTTATTAGTATATACAATTAAAGTTTTGTTTGATGTGGTTTTTGTGTATAATTTTGTTATGCTTGTTCAATTAGTCTGCGCGTTTTGAAAAGGAGGGAGATAATTAGAAGTAAATTAATTAATTAATTAAATTTTCTATTTTGTTTCTTCGTTTGAAACATCATTGCACACTTACAATACATAAAAAACTAAATTCTACGTGCTACTATATAGTTTGATGCAGATTATTTATTAATCAAATGATCAACAAATACAAAAACACAAATTGAAGAAATAGAAATTGATCAATAGTTTTTTAGTTGCCATCAACAACATTACTTAAATAAATAATCTGTAAAATATGAAATAAACCAATTCACTATTACACTAAAAATATATTTATCTTTCATCTATGTAAAAAAATAATATTTCTTCCATTGGAAATATGAAATTTACATCGAAAATGTTATTTAACTTTTTACGAAATTTAGAAATAGGGAGAAATTGAAAAGGAAATGGAAAAAACAACTCAATAATGTATTCACCTATATAAATAAAATCCCACGCAAAATAAGTTACCTACATTCTCATACACTTTTTTTCTGTTATTTTTTGCCCATTTATGTAATGAAGTTATAATCTAGTCCGATTTCTGTGCCAGGCGGTATACTGTGTGTGTATAGGTCTGATTACGAATAAGGAAGAAGGACTCCCGAATGATTTCCGGTGCCTAGAGCGAGACGAACAAACATCAGCGCCAGCTGCTGGCCCGACCAAATATTACTCAGCACTTTGATCTCTCTTTACGACCCGCTGCCTTATTGCTTCGCTAATGGTCACTGCTAGATCTGGCGTTTTATTAGGGAAACCCTTGCCCAATCCTAATCTTATCATTTTTTTTCTTTCACATCGAGAGTAATTAAACTAACCGCTTCGATAATAATAAAATAATAAATTTTATTAAATTATATTTTTTCCATGAGAAACTAAACTAACCGGCGAATTGCACAGTCCGGTGAACATTTATTTCTTCTGTGCCCTTTTTGCTTTAATGAAAATTTTCTTCCTGAGCCATTAATTTTTGACCCTATCGCTTACATATTGCTGATTTATTGTTCGGTTTGTTTCCACTCAAGACTTGTCATATCAAATTATTTTCCTCTCCGTTGAACCGCGGAAGAGAATTATTTAATAACTAATGCTCTCTCTACGGCTCGCCGTATTCGCCCGTATTCTTTATGAAATTATAAAATGCAGAGATAAAAGTAAGTTTTGGAAGAACGACGGCGCGGCACAACTTTATTGTAATATAATGTAGTAAGTAGTAAAATCCGAAGACGCGAAGTGACTTTTAGCATTTAATATACCGTAACTAACTATTTTTAAAAAGATACTAAAATGTCTTCTAGGTAAATTGTATTATCATTTTAAAACTTTCAAATCATCATTAAACTATTACTACTGTTTATAAATAATTTATTATTTGATTCATTAAGATGATTTCGACCGCAACTTTGGTTTCCAATATTGCAACATAATCAGCAATTTTGCGGTCACTCATATCTAAACATAGTTGGAAATAATGTTAAATTATATACAAAAAAAAATTATATATGGAATGGTTTTATGGCAATTGCGTAATTTATTGACTTGCAGTTTAAAATTGTGGCGACCGTAGCGTAATGGTCTAGTGGGAGGACTGTTGAGCAGGCAGCCTGAGTAATAACTAATTTGACAAATATATTTCGATGCAGTCGTCTCTTTTGCAAGTATGTGTGGTTCGAATGCCACGTTAAACTGCAGGTCCCGCATGTCTGTGTAGAACTATTATCGCACACCACAAACATAAGTCTCGCTACGCGAACACAGCACTATAAGAAGAATTATTATTTGAACATTCCAACTTTTAGCATATATTAAAAAAATAATTATGTAAATACATATGCCAGAGCGGATCATATTTGTCATTTATTGCCAAAGTGGAATATTGATAATAATGGATACTTATTGCATCTGCTTCGTTTTATTATAGAGCAGGAGTTAGTTGGGAATTTTACATGTTGGCCAAAAGCAGTATTTTTTATGATCAATAATTAGTTGTTTTTAATAACAGCATTTTTTGTTGCAATACTTGTGAAAAAAGCACTAGATACTCTACTGCAAGCAAGGATGGATATTTCTGATTCTACAGTTTTAAGAAGTTTGAACAGGAGACGCTTTTATGTGTTCTGTTCTGCTCCGAGTTTGTTGAGAGAATGGCCGAGCTACTACGGTATGTTTCTGCGAGAATGTTGTTAAACAGAGATTTTATTGTTTTTTTTTCTCTAACTGTAGTTTTATGGTTAAACTAAAAACTTAAGAATTATACTTTCTTTTTGGGTTTTATTGGCTTGAATCATATTATAGGATAATTTTCCACAAATTGAACCAAGTAAATACTTTTATATTGTTTCTGCGTTTGCTGTTGCCTTCAAAGTACATTAGCGGACAGAAATCCAAATTAGTAATTCTACACGATGGCAAAAGTCAATCTTGCAATACCTACGAACAATTTAGAATGAATCAACGACAGTACACCGACATCAGCTTTGGAGAAAAACACTATTACCCCGGTCCCTCTACGAGTACTAGGTGGCATTGCACGTATTTCTACTAGCGCTTTTCAGGACAGTCATTGGGTTAACTTCCTTTTTAGCTGTACTTTGTTCACAAAAAACAACGGTTACAGGCATAACACTACCGCTTGTACCACAGTGAGCTTCATTGAATCTGGGGAACCTTTTCAGCGGACTCCACACAAATTCAAATTGCAGTCAGGCTAATGACTAAACCCTCCGCCTGGGTGTGTGGGCGTCATCTACGCAACTATTACTCCGTCGACTAATGAGGCTCAATGTGAAGCAATTGACAGAATAGTTCAATAGTATTATGAGATTCAAGAACATTCGAACGCAGAAAGCATGGATATTATGATGGCTGAAGACAAAAACCTGCAGCACCAAATGCTGGTGCCTAAGAGATTTAGATAATTACTATTACTTCTACGTTATAGACAAATAACTTTTCAACGAAATCTACAAAAAAAGTTACGATAAAGATAACTTGGTGTATGAAAATCTAGATGACAATGTGAATTGCTACATTCAACAAAAAAGATGTCTGATTAACTACCACAACAATGTTCTCAACTACTGCTAAACGTTTTTAAAGTATTACTGTGAGCATTGTGTACGAATAGATAGTAGTACTTACCTGCACGGTGCCTGCACATTTGAGTTAGCGTAACGATGCCTATTGTGGAAAAAGCCGCCGTGATGTAAGAAGAGAAACTTTCATCTAAGATCATTAAAACTTACATTCCTTATTTTATCAAACACATCCACAAAACTAAACAGTGGCCACAATTATCTAGTTTGTTTACAAAGAGAAATAAGCTTTTTGCTTATTTGTCAGCTTACTACTAATAAACCAAGTATGGAGATTTATGGATAAGCTGAAAGACAATTTTAGAGGAGAGAAAAGCTTACTGAAAAAGTTATTGAGGTATTTCTAGCTGACGCTGCAGTCATCAGAACAGCGTGCAAACAAAATTCTGTAAAAATGTAATTAGCTGGAACTGTTTACTATTGAGTTTCAGTTACACAAGGAGTATGACGAAGAATTGTAAACATCAAAGAAAAACCTTGAAAGAAAAAACTCTTGCCAGGTTTCTACAGTTCCAAGACTGGCAACAAGACTAGAAAAGTAGAAGTTAGTTTTAACTTGACTTAACTCTTGTCTTTGTAGAAAAAAAAATCACAAAAGCACTAATCTAAGGCTACGTTGGATACAGTATTACAAACGTGTCGACCACATCAAAGTGGCAGAAGCTATGAGCTAAGCTATGCCGGACCTGGGCCTAAACAATAAGCTCACATAAAAGAAAATTTTAAATTACTAACACAAGACGAGAAGCAAGATCACTAACAAGACTATGTGGCAAGATAAGATTAAGAAGAAAATGCTTACTAAATCCATGTCAAATGGGAAAAAGTTAAAGAAGAGACTGCTGGCATGACGCCATCTTTGTGACATATTTTATCGCCGTTTAACATGCCACACTAGACGATTACTAAACTGTAAAACATTTAAAGAAGCAAACTGGGGTTATGAAATTAGACTAGACTTTGACCCCGGATTAAATTAAAGTTGAACAGAAATTGTCACCTAGTGTCACATTTTAACGTTGCCAAACTCAACAACTTAAAAAGCTAACCTGAAAAAAACGCTGCCACTAAAACTTTTACTAAATCTAGAGAAGACAAACAAAGTAGTCCAATAACGACCTTTGACAAACTCCAATTTTGGGTTATGCAATTGTCGAAAACTGGACAAGCAATTGTTGTAGCTGCAAACTTCAACATTTCAAAACAGAAATTAGTTAGAATAATTAATAAACAAATTTACAATTAATAAATAATAAACCATACTTTCAACATCTAAGAAATGAAATATTGACAACCCACCAACATTAGCCTTGGAGAAGAACACTACTACTTGCGAGCGCTAGGTAGGCGTTACAGACCCCTCCACCAACGCTTTTTGGGTCGCACGACTAGCCACCGGGCGAGCTCAACATTTTTTTGTACTGCTTCCTATGGTAATTTTTGTGTCTTTTGTAATAAACTCTTTTACCGTTTTAGTAGTAGTAGTGTTCTTTGCTTGCAGTAATATTTTTTTGGCATCTTTCCTTGTAATCTATTTTTAGTCATGTTCTGTACATGTTTGTGACTTTTATGTAGTTTTCTTTAAATACGTTTTTATTGTTTCTCCTCTAATGCTGTCTGGAACTGGAGTTAATAATTGCATTGCTTTTATGACTAGTTTTTTGGTTTGTTTCTTTCAGGTCTGTTTTTTCAGTGACTCTAAATACGTTTTTTTTTTGTACACTATTTCTTTTGGAACTTTTGCAGTAGCTTTATCTACGCTGGTGTTTGTCTATTGATTTTGTGGTATTGTTGTGTTTGTCTAATTTCTTGTTTTCTTGTAACTCTCTGATCGCTTCTTCAAATCTTTTTTTTAACTTTTGCTATATATTTTATTTTTTTTTGGGTTGTACATTTTCTTTAAAATCTTATCTAGTTTTATGATCTAACCACGTATTTTTTATCGTGTTTTAAAGCTGCGTAATGTTATTGCCTTTGAACTTTCCTAGGGAATTGTAGCCCACTATGTCTGTAGCGTTTAGTATTTTACGTTTCGAATGTTTTTTCTCTTGATTTTTTATGCTTCCCAGATCCAACACTGGTTTTCCTGTTCTAAGTTTAACCAGCATATTTGTTGTATTTTTATTTGCTTGCATGATCGACGCAGAGTTGATTCTATACCTCTGCACTGATTTGACAGTTTCCGTTTTTTTTATGTTTTGGCGAGTACCCAAAGATGTAACATGTTGACGAGGGAGGTTGACAGTTTACAAAAGAAAGAAGAGAGGAAGGAGAAGAAAGTAGTGGTAGTCATATTGCCGAAACATAGCCACCGTGCAATGGTGTTGGTTTGCAAGTGCATATTCCCTATGCGCCACTTGGGGACGCGCCTGGTAGAAGTTTTATTTTTAATTTCAGGTCAAAATGAAATCTGCCATCTATTAAAATGATATCTGTCAACTGTCAAAAACAGATGTGTTTAGTAAAAATGACAATTTTAATGTAACAATGATGTTTTTTATATCTAAAATTTTATCTACCGTTATAAATACTTAAATTTTGGGATTCCAAAAAAACATTTTTGTAAAAAGTAATTAAGGCCTCGTCTTTTAATTGCCGTTTAAACTAAGATTGATATGTAAGACCAAAACTAATTAACTTATTATTGACACATGAAATAAACTTCTAAACTAAGTATTTCCCGCAAATATTTAAGGTTAATATTTACAGGCTGATTAAATCTTTATGTGACATTCTTAAATAACATATTTTGAAATTTAAAAATAGTCTAGTTTAACAATATACATTTCCATTTTACGTATCTATTAATAACTTCAATAATTCTGATTAGTAAAAAGTAAAACCAATTGGAAAGAAATGCTATAAAGCTTCTGGTTGAATAAGAGTAACCTATAATATAATATAACTTGCTGCTTTCGGATTTAATCAAATGGTCGCAAAGCACATTCTTGTCCTTTCTACCTTCTCTCTTTAAGCACATCAAACATATTTTGAAGTCGGTGCCCCAGGTGAAGTTTTTTTGAAGAAGGAAGGTATACTTCTTGACAATTTTAGATATCCATATAGTATTTGCATGATAGTATATGAAGCAATATTTGTTTTAGTGTAATAATATTGTGCATGGTTGGTTAGTATACAAATGAAACCTACAACTACAAATATTGTCGGATAAGTAGTAATGATATTCACAAACAAACGACAGTATACTTTTTTACATTTTTTAAATTTTTAAGAGCTAACACATAATTGTGTTATAATAGAATTATTAGGCAATTGTTAACAAACAATTCTAATCTCTCACTTTTATATTTAGTGGTTTGTTAGGAATTACTGAACGAACATAATTATAATTGTGAGATAATCTAGCAACAAAAAACTTTTGGGGACAGCTTATTCGTACTAGTAATAGTCTGCAACTATAATGTTAAGTATATAATAGCTCACAATGATGTATGTGCAGTATGTGAGCATTAATTTAAGTTGCATTAAATGGAAATATAATTAATTACATGGAAAGTAGTAAAAATGGTAGAATGTAATCCGACCCTGAATGCATCCTACTCTATCAACCCTAATCGCGCCCGCACACATCCATCTGATTCTGCGAGTTACGACGCTTCATAAAATGCGAATATAAACGGTGCGGGTTGATCCTGGCTGCTGGGCTATAAGGGATCCTAGGAAAACGGGATCACATCTGATGCGTAGTTGCCCGTATACACACCCCCCTTCACTACACCGGCTAGCAGCTGGATGTCCTTAGAAACATCAATAATTCCGCAGGTTTGGCCGCAGTACGCACTTAGATGATGCATGGCTAATTATTCGAGATAAATGTTGCCGTTCTAACTATAAACTTTAATATGTAGGCGCCTAGGGTGGCGTTTGCTTATCCTTAGAATTGTCGGCCGCTACACCGACTCGGATGTGTAAATTTCTACGCCTGTTTCCCCGTTTTATGCTTGTATATCGGTTTAGCCCGTACCCTATCTCTCATCGTAAAATATTACTAAAATTTAATGTTTAGGAGAATATAATACACCCTACAATAATACTTAAAGCATGCCAACATTGCAAACTTTAGAAAAGTACGTCCCGCGGGATATTGCTTTTATGTATGCATCACTGCCAGGTTTTTGTAAAGAAAATCAGACATATATTTTTCGGCGGATCTTTTAATACGAGAGATGCATTTGTTTAATTTAAAATGACGGCATGCATATACATACACCCTCACTCTGACGCTCTATTCAAGTGATGTCGGGCTCAATATGAGAGATGAGATTCTCCAAATAAGGAGGTAGGTATATACACAGGGGAGATTGAAAATCTGAAATTAAAACACGCGATACGTATCGTGCGACAGGGGCAGGGGGGTGACTCGAATGAAGAGAGCGAGAATGGCAGGATTGGGGATGCCAAAAAAAGAAAGCCGGGTATAGGAAGAGAGAGGTAGGTGGTGGGTAGCGAACGAACGGAGCGTGGAAGCGGTCGGGAGAGGGAATCAGAGGGAGTCCCCGCGCACTCTGTTGATGAGTTCCATCACGAGTATGCGATTACATCAGGTCTCCGGGGCACACGGGATCGCCTTACATGCCGTGTGACAGCCGAGCCTGCGACTCAATTTGATTAATCCCCCTATAAAAGCGATCGCTGCTTTCAGTCCGGATCTCCCTCTGCACCGAATTCGGCCACAGATTTAAATATATCTAGATGCTCCATATTATTACGTACCTTTTTTATATTCCACTTTCAACTTTATTTCGCATGATGTAACATCTGCAAATAGCTAATAGAAATATTCAGGCATATTCTTCTAATACAGCTTCATATCCAGATCAACTCAATATTATTATTTCAATTTCTTAACTATTACTTTATATAATAATATTTATTTTATCTATATCTAGATTGAACGAACGTGGTACATAATTGTTGCTAATTGACTGTGCTAACATTCATGACGTATTTGGAACTCTGGTTGCGACAGTATGAATTATGATGTTCGCATCTCCCTTATTAGCAAAACTGTATTCAAAGCTTGCTTCGCTAATAAACTAAGTGCAGCAGGTAGAAAGCCTCTATCTTGCCTTTTACTATATATAAATAACTTTATTATAAAATTTTGCTTGCTGCATACATTGTTCTAACAAAATTAGGAAATCAATAAATATATTTCTGGTTGACTCAATATTAATTATTATGTTCACATCTCCCTTATTAGCAAAACTATTCAAAACCATCAATGAATGATTTAATTATTGAAATATGCATTATTAATTTTTGTGCATACAATCTTCTATTTCTCAGTTTTACATTTCTTTTCGATCAATGATTAAACTCAGACATCGCGTTTCTTTTCCGTTCATGCGTAATATAATTTATTTATAGACTCGTACCTAAAATTCAACTTTTGTAGGTGTTCCGATAGTTGTTCAAAGAGATATTTCTAAAGCTTTTTGTTGAGACAAATAAAATATTTTTGTTTGAAAAAACTGGAGCATAAATAAGTTGCTGCACTCGTGCGGCTAAACTTTGTACCATATTTTTTACAGCACGAATTTTTGAAATGCAGTCTGGAAAATGCAGAATAAGTTTTTGATACTCATTTGCTAAAAAGTTGTATAGTCAGCGACACACAGAATACTTCTAAACTTTATCTGATTAAAATTGCTTCTAAAAGAAAGTACAAGTAAAATGAAATTGAAGGATATGTTTTGCTTGGTATCGATATTTTTAAATAAATATTTGCATAGTGCTTTATGAAGCAGCAAAGTAAGAAACTTGCCATCATGGTCTGTCTAAATGTGGATTTTATGAACATCCTGAAAATTAAACTTTTATTTTACTTGATTCCCAAGTACTTAACTATACCCATCTCTGGAATCGGAGCGACATTGAAGCAGATGTTTTTGTTTTGTGTGGAGTTAACAAATAATTTCTGGAGAAGAGTTTTTTTTTCATTTTTAAGCCAGGTTTTAAGTACCTCGCCAACTGCTTGAAACTTTAACGTGATCACTTTAGGGTGCTTTGAAGTGTACAGCAGTGCTATATTGTCAGCGTACCATGCGATTTTAAGACTAGTCATAATATGTCAAACGTGCCTTTTTTTAGATAGGAAGCAATGAGTTTTATCAGTTTTGGATTAAACCTAAAACAATGGAGTTTTAGGAGTGGGGTTTGATACCACACTTTTAACGTCGAAGAAAACATCACTTGTCTGTCTTAAATAAAAAGTCTTAATTTCTTTAGTAACTTTAGTTAGTTTATGGGAGCTGATAATTTGACAACAAGTTTTTAGCCGCCGTATGATCTTGAATTCAATCCATGGTTACAGTTTGTACCATTTTACTTAAAATTTATAGAAGACTAATCGAGCGGTAATTGTGTAGAAGAGACGACGTAGATTAGTTTTTTTTTTTTTAGTTTGTAAGTAGGTGCAGAAGTGTGCCGTGTCGGGTGGATGTTTGAATTAAAGTTAAATTTTTAAATGCGATTTTTGTTGAGTTTTTTTGCTGTTAACTGGAACAGTGTTTTCAAGCGTTCCAACAAATACAAAATTGTAAAAAAAATGATACTAAATATTGTTGGTTCATTTCTTGCAAGAAATTTTTTACTAGTTTAGTAGTAACTAGCTAATATTTTTAACTAACTACAAACGTGAATATTGTAATGTGTAATGCAAGACGTGGGCGAGTGTTGTAAGCAAAGTGAATAAATACTATAATTTATCTATGACTATATTTCATAATAGTATGGATAATTTTAAATAAACAAATTTACTTATTTTTTATGGATTAAGAAAAAACTGCTAAGTTTGTTTGCATAAAACCAAAAATCTGAAAGTTAAATAAAAAAGGGAAATGTAAATTATGCATGATGTATAAATATTAAATCAAGCAATTTGATATAATTACGCTCAACTTGTTTAATTAATGATTAATAAGCAGAGATTTAAACGGGGGGAGTAGTCCACTTGAAATATTTCATTTGCTTAAATTGAGGAAATCTCTAGACACAATTCACTTTATTATGAGGGGTTGTTAATTTTAATGCTTTAAATATTAAGGTGTTTCTGTATTTTGCTGCTTAATTAAGACTAACTTTCGTATTAAACTTATTTTATCTCTTTAAAAACAGCACAATGTCTTTCATTTTGCCTCCCGAGCGAACTTTTAAAGTGTGCTTATTCCGTCGTTCTTTAAGGAATTACAATAAATCAAATCCGAAGTTTTTTAGTAATCAGCACTCGTGTTTATTCTGTATTAATTAAAGTGGAAATTGTGTTTCAACAGCAATGATAATTATATCCGACAGTAATAGTCTGGCATGGGGAAAATATTGCACTTTTCTCTCCATATTGCAACGTTTCTAATTCACGAAATCAAGAATGTGCTTTCATAAATTTATTAAACAGAGGGTTCGTACGAAATGAAACAGAAGGGAAAGTTTTGTGTGTGTGCCATTCAATGCCATACCGCATTCCACTACACAAAATAAAAATTGATTTTTTCATACTAGATAAAAGCTGATTTATATTAGAAAACAAGTATACTATAATCAGAGAAATTGCCGTTAATATTTAATCCTGGCACATTTGTCCAAGAAAGCATATAATATACGTCGTTGCCATGTTATTACTGGCTTACGCTTCAATTGATATATAAGCTTGTATAAATATAAGAATATTCGTGGGGATTCTGAAACAAGAAAACATACCGAGGAGAGTATAATCCGTATGCTATTTCCAGAGTCGTGCTCAAGGCTTGTCCGAGAGAATTGGGGATGTAAGGAAAAATGTTCCACGTTCTGAGTGAATAAAAATGAAAGAGGAAAGTAAACCAGGATAATATTAAATTTATAACGGTTTTCAGTATTTAAAACTATATTGTTTTTATTAATATACATACTTTAGTTTATTTTTTTTATTTTTCATAATTCAATTAGAAGTTATTTAATTAAAATGATAAATGATTTGTAGTCAGAGGCATTAGACTTACTACTAAAATAATAACTAATTAAGATCAATGCAATATTCACTTTCGTGTAAACGTGTAAAGAATGTAATTGCAAAATCATCTACAAGAAGATAATATCGAAATGATTAGAATTTGTAATCTATTGGAGTTTGTTTTTTTTTTTTTTAATTTGATTACAAACGCTATTAGAAAACTAAAGAAACGTGTTTGTAACATTTATTATAACAGCTTATATGCCAATATTATAATGCGGCTCGGCAAAACAACAATATTCTTGATCAGGATAATCTGAATAATTCAGTATTGCGATTGAAATAATCAATTATTAATCAATAACTGAAATACTTTGATGCCAAAATCGAATCTAAGTTACTAACAGAATATTACAGACAGTACGAGTAAAAGATTCCGGTATTTTGAACTACACATCAAAAACTAATCAATAAGAGCAAATAAATAAATTAACATTAAATTCAGTAAAAGACAACACAAAACTCGACTACACATTTGTGAGCCTGGGTATTCCGTAACGATGTCGAAAAACTTGCTCTTCAATAGCTTCGTTCAAGTTTTTGTTCTAGAGAATCAAATAAACAACTTACCAGAGTTGACTTTGATTACTATTGCAAAGATAACGTTGAGACCTTTGTAGCTCGGCTTAGTTACGGTAGGCCCGAACATATATTTACGTCTCTGCGTTTTGTTGTCAGTTGATGTGGCCACTATTTTTATATGTTGATTATTAACCTTAACCGTTTTATCTAACAAAATTACTTAGTACACTACTTCCATATTATTTTATGGTTTTTAAGTTATTTTTAGTAAGTTTACAGCTTTCATACTTTAAAAATAAATAAAAGTGATCGCTACCAACTCAATAAATGATTAAACGGATTTTTTCCAAAATTGTAGTTACGGTTTTTTTCTTAAGAACGGCAAAGCAGATAAGCGATTTCGAGGTCTGTCCAAATTTTCCTATTTTGTACAAACTATGGAACATTGAGTAGCATCTGCAAAGTCATATTTTGGAAGGCCTAAAGACGATTGAGGTGCTAGTTTGTGGCACTTTTCTAAATAGAGGGGATACATACGTAATCATAGATCTGATGGTAGAAGTGTAGAGCCAGGGTTTGTTCCAGAACACAACAAGCCGCTATTCCGACGCAGTATTGGAACAAGAAGATTTTTAACCATTCTGGCTTTATCGAGAATAGACTGCACGTGCAGTTTGTACGAGAGTTCTTGTCAAAGCTTATCCCCATATATTTTTGGCAGCATTGGACCAAGGTATTGGAACGTTGTTAAGATAGACGTTCTCATACTTTTTATGATTTGTTTCCGTGTCAAAAGAACTGCTTTGCTTTCTTCCAGATTCACTTTGACTTGCTAGTTGTTCAACCAGTTTTCAAGGTTTGTGGTGGCTTTTTGTAGTCTTGAGGCGAGGACCATGGGTGACCTTGAGGAGTATAGAAGTGTTGTGTAGTCATATTGAGCTATGTTTACCCCGCGAGACTATGCCGAAGGCATATCAGCGACAAACAAGTTAAATAACAGAGCAGAAAGAATGGACGTTTGATGAACTTTAGCCGTAATCTACCGTGAGGTAGAAATGTGTTTCAAAATGTTGACTGCCAGAGTTCAAGGATTTATCAGCTTTATAAGACGCAGAGGAAAGTTATTGCTGTGCAGTTTATAGAGAAGTTTTTTGTATCAGACCTTGTCGAAAGCTTTTTGACGTCAAAAAATATCACTTTTGTAGTTATTTATTTGTCTGAAACCTTCAACTATAAGGTCCGTCACGCGGTTTAGTTGATGGACAGCTGAATAACTTCAGAAGATTATTGGTTTTTGTGTGTTCTTTTATCTAGGATGACTATGACTTTTTGACTTTACTCAAAGTACATAGAAGACTGATAGGCCGGTTGTTTTTAGGAAAACTTCCGTTTTTTAGCTGGTTTGGGTATATTTATTACAAGTAAGCTTTTCCAATCTGTAGGAAAATGCCCGATGCGTAGAATTGCATTTCTAATATTGGTGAGGCTCATTACTGTTTTATACGTGAATGGAGCCGGGAGCAGATCAAATTTTTAGTTTTTTTTATAATTTGTTTTATTCGACAGGGTCAAAAGCTTTTTAACGACGCGTTGTTGTCAGCTTTTTAGGGAGTTGTTGACTATCTGGTGGATCATGCTGATTTGCTTTAGTAGATTAGTATCTTTGGTTTATGGGGAGGAGTATTGGAGTTTGAGGCTGTTGGCAAATGTTTTGGCTTTCTTATAGTGTATTAAACCCTACTTTTGTCATGAATGACTGGAATGGATACTGGTCTGTTTTGTAAAGCTTTAGAGAACTTGCACATTGGATTGTTGTCTTCTCTGATTGAATATAAAGTGTTTTTTAGCTCACATTTTTGTGCAATTTTATGGCCTTTTTCACTTTACTTAAAACGAGTTGTGGTCTACTTTTGGCATTGAAATATGATACTGCTACATTTCTTTAGTTTGACTGAGACCTTTAAGCTTGGTCAGGTTCATTATATAGGCGATTTTAGCTTTTTTTAGGAGTTGGACCGAAACAATGTAGAAATGTATAAATTTGTTCCCAATGTGATATATATTTGTAAGGAAGAATCTAAACGATTTTACTGCTTTTTTTAATTAAGTTTCTTTCTTTTTCTCCTTCCTGCATTTGTTTGCTTGGCACTCCACGGTTGTCATAATTGCCAAAATGAATTTTGTTAGGCTGGTTTTGGAAGTGCACCGAGTTTGAGTGTGAGTGTAGAGGGTGTTTTCTCCACATTTCTTAATAAACAGGCTTTAGAAGACGGTGGCTTATTATAAATGAAAAATTTACAATTGAATACGAAGGGATTTAAAATATTAATAATATTGATTGAGTTGGTTTAGTTAATGTTGTGACAGATCTAGTTGCGGTAGTCAGGTTTAATTGAGTTTTTGTGGTTGCTGAGATACAATGAAGCTAGATATAATATAATTGATGGTAGTGACTTCTACTACGTGACAATTCATGTTTTATAAAATAATAAAACAATTTACTACGTTTTTTATCACAAATTTATACTTACGAATACGTTACTAGTTTTGGCTCTACTATACAGGGTGTTAGGTAAACATGCGGCAAAAATTGAAGAATATTTTGTTCTATCATGATTTTTGAAAAACTTCTTTGCTTCAAAGATACAGGATGAACAAAATTTGCAACAACCATATTTGATATTTGTTGGAATCATCAATGTAAATAAAAGTATGGCGTACGTCAATGAGTATATCAAATGCAAAAAAATTTATGAGTTTATCAAGTACAAAAAAATGTTACTGATAACTTTGAACGGTTGTTTTATCTACTAATGTGCATGTAGATTTTATTTGAATATGTCTTGTCATTGATCATTATATGTATCAGTTGCAGTTGTTTAGATTGAGTGACGTTTGGCTGTTTGACGTGTTTTAAATAGTTTAATAGTAAATTCCTCTTCCATGAATCACTATACGAACGCCGAGATGACTGACATGCATTTCGTGCATAGACTTGCGGATGGCAATTCATTACATGCTAGGCGATTATACATTGAACGGTTTCCTGGCCGTAATTTTCCCGACTAAAAAATCATCGACGTCATTGTGAAACAGGCACTTTGAAACAAAATGAAGGGCCAGGAAGATCAATGACAGTAAGAACGGTACAACTGGAACAGAATGTGTTAGACATGATAGAGGAAGATCCAAGTAGTTCTACGCGAAAAATTCTAATACTTTGAATATAAATCATTGGACAGTTTGGAAAATTCTTACGGCCAATTTGTTGTATCCATACAACATTCAGGCACTACAATCTGCTGATTTTCTTTCACGTATGGCTTTATGTCAATGGCTTTTGCAAACATTAGATCTAATCCCTCAATTCCTGATACATCTTCTTTTCACCGATGAAGCCAGTTTTTCAAGAAATGCAATAAGGAATTTTTATAACAACCATGTGTGTGCAGATGAAAATCCGCATCAGGTATGTGAAGATCGTTTTCAACATCAGTTCTCCTTGAATGTTTGCGTTGGAATTATGGACGACTGTCTAATTGTCCAGTTTTTTTACCAGGAAAACTTACGGGCTTATTTCAATTTTTTGGAACACATGCTACCTCAGTTTCTGAATGATGTATCATTGGCAACAAGAATTGCAATGTGGTTAATGCACGATGGTGCATCATCACATTTCAGTTTGGTTGCTCGTTATTATTTTATAGCAACATACGAAGATTTCCGGATTGGTCGAGGTGGGCCACACGCATGGCCTGTTTGATCCCCGACTTAAACTCTATGGATTTTTTTTATGTGGCTATCTGAAGTAATTAGTTTACGCTACTCCAGTGGAGAATTTGGACTGTGTAACTCAATTAGAAACAACCCTGGTGTGTTTGAAAAAGTTCGGAACTTAATGACGAGAAGATTGAATGCTTGTATCCAGGCTGAAGAAAGTCATTTCGAACATTTATTGTAGATTTTGCAACTTAACATGTGTTTTTTAATAATAAAATGTTGTAACTGTCGCAAATATTATAATATATATAATATAACATCTTCGAAACAAAGGGGTTTTTTGGTATTTACGACAAATTTGAGGATGCATCAATTTTACCTGTCCTAACAAGGGTTTGACTGTCTGTAATGTGTTAATGCGGACCTTTACTACAATGATATATATATTAAAAAACTATAGTTTTACTTTATGAACAAATTGGCCGGTATAAATAGGCAACTTAATATACACAGAAATTATGTTTGCTTTGTACTTACTCATGTTTATACCCGTTTTAGCATTTTTTATAAACGCTTACATTTCATATATTCTATGGGCTTTGCTTCTGGGATTACTGTAATAGTTATTTATTTATTGTAGTTGGTTTCTATTGAATATAAAATATAAATAATAAAATAAAATATAAATTAGTTTGTATAATAATAAAATTGATCTAAAAATGTGTAATGTAGACTATTTTTTGGATCAAGTGTGATGCAGTGATGAGAACTATGTTGACTTGAAGCACGTATCTGCATCCGCTTATAAGAAGAAACATGTTTCATTAAAATATGTATTTAGGTAGTTTTTTTTACAACACTTATTTCAAAGGAAAAAAAAAAATAAAGTTTTGCAGTCTTCTGTTTTATATGGGTGTTATATTGTATTAAATTTTTGTATGTTTTAATGTAGTAATAGTTTGTTGTTCAATGAGTGGTTAATGGTAATTATTATTCACGAAAGTAACAAATTATAAAAAAAGTTGATTTAAAATTAAGGATTTTTTTATGTGAATTATAAACATATGTTAGAGTATAAAATGTTGTATAGTATAAAATAGTCGTAGATAATGTATAGTATTATACTCGCGTGATTTATTTACTGGATTGATTACAACACTTGCTTACAGCTGTAATAAAAGTAATATGTTGTTTTGTGATATTTTGCTAATAATGGTGTTTGTGACAAGTTTTGTGTGATAATTGATTATAATGTTATTTAATGCTGTGTATGTGCAGTTTTTAAGTTGTCGCTCTATATTTTATTGGTCTCGTAAATATCATAAATTTGTTTGTTATTGATGCATTTTAATGAATTGGAGTATTATTTACTTTTGTGAGAATTGTAAATAGTAATACTGATAATATAATGTTATTATGTAACTTTAAAATTTCGTTATTGTATTTGTTTTAAAGCTTAAAAAAATTGTTTGAAAGCATAAAAATTAGATTCAAATGAATAAAATCTTTAAAAAGTGGTCCAGAAATGTATTGATTTGATGCGATACTGGCATGCTGTGTTATTTTATGTTTCCATAACTTTGATACATTGTATAGTATATAGGTAAGCAACATTTTGACTGTTTCTCATAAAAAAATACAATAAATAAAAGGAGCCGAAATGTATGTTCAGTTTTCAATATATTCTTTAACAAATTTTTACAATGTCATAATACAAGGGACCTTGGATGAGGAATAAAATGTGTTTTCAATATTGTATTGAAAGGCTGTGATTTTATGTGTCTTGAGTATTTTATGTGGCGTGTTCGTTTTTATGAATAGATATGTGGCTCCTTTTTGGCAATCTTCTTAATAAGAAAGCCCTTTTGTGGCTGGCTGAATGCAATCACGGCATCAACATTTTATTGTGAGGTGTTTAACCGCCCCTATTTTACGACCTCGTAAACGAAATTTGGATACACAAAAGGCGCTCTCCTTAATCTCGCATAAAATATATATACCGCGGTTCCACTAAAAGAGTCCAAAGCCTTAAAATCCAATCGACCGCACAGATTTCTTTCCCCTTATTAAAATTATGGTGTCTTAGTTTTTAATTACTTTTTGCAAAGTTTTAATTGTGTTACGTTGATTTCGGTCGATTGATTCTTGGGGATAATAACTGCGGCCGACTGTATTGTCGTATTCGTTTTGCGGCTATTATTCAATTTTTACTCCCCCTCATTATTTTTTTTAGCAAAACAAGTTCCGGATCTAATTTAAATTCCTTCTCGAAAGGAAAAAATGTTTTATCTATACAAATTTTTAAATTATGTCTAATGCTTGCGTAATTATCAATTTAAAAAAGTAATTAATCAAAAATCAATTAAGGTAAAAATTCCAACTTTTCAGGATGGGCTCAGCAAACGGCCTCGCAATTTATAATTAACTTGCGATCCTTTTTTCGTTAGCGGACCCCATCAGATTATTAATATTTCGAAGGAATTAATTTCACGCTTATTGATATTTAAATATCAAATTTATATAGATATTGGTCTTATGAAAAGGCAACATGTTGATTTTTTATTTTACGGATCAAAGCACTTGACGGGCTAATTATTTTTTTAAATTAATATTATATTATCTATTGGTTCAATTGAAAAAATGTTAAATTGACATTTATATTAATAGATGAAATAAGTTTGTGATAATAAAACATTCATATTGAAAGTAAAACAATTCTAAGCTTTGAAAGTTGCTGTAAAATGTAATATCGATTTTCAATAACACTTGAGGGAACTTTGAGCTGTCCGTTTAATATGTATTAAGGGGAATAAACTTGTTGGGTTGGAGTTCGCCCTAAAATATACCATTAAACTGTCAAAATTTTTTCGCAAATGACTGAACTTCATTTCCAGCATGGCAACTTGTACTACCTGGTTACGGAACTTGTTGGTGGCGGAGACCTTTGCAACTTCATCAAGGGACAACGTAATGGGAGACTCGAGGAGCATTACACACGGGTATTTGCCCGTCAACTTATCTCCGCTATCTCGCATATGCACAACCTGGGAATAGTTCACAGGTAAGTGGAACTGATATGCATACGTTTATCATTTATCTGTCTGAATAATTCACATTTGCAACAAAGTCGAACTCTCTTCTATTTAATTACATTTGAATTATTTAACTAAATTTATTTTCATTAAAAAAATTGAAACAAATAAAACAGTATAGAAAGTACATTTATTAATTCTCAGACCTACAATGTTGCACGAATATAAAACATTTATGCCCGAAGCAAATGTCGCCACACTCGGTGTCTCTCCTATTTAATACTTCCCATATATATGAAACCAATAACTTTCGACGGAACTTCATACGGGAGGCGGGGGCTCTAAAACTACATACAAACTGCTATAACCTATAACAAGGGGTAGTAATTAATTAATGTAATAATTGCTAACTATTTGGTTTATGCTGCCATAGATATAAAATTAATTTTCCCATCCTTACACTGACATCAATCTAATTACATCAACATAGTTACCGTCTTATGTAACATATGCTCAATTACAAACTTGTAACATAGTTTGGTGGACATTTTACACAGATTAATATTCCACGTCTTGATGAACTACTATGTAGATGGATCTATCACGTAATTGTAAATATTGTAGTAGCAAGTATTAGAATTTTATTTGTTTGCAAACATTTTATATTAATATTTTTATCTGTATTACAATATCATGATAGTAAAACTATCTGTGTTGAGTTTATGTGTTAATAAGATACAATTTACTGTATTTTGTAGTCTTTCTCACTAACGGCCGCTCTTACAATTGTCAGGTAAGTGTCGGATAACTATATCCGAAATAAATATATCTACAGTCTAAACTATAAACTACAACTCCAAGCAATAGCAGGTTTAACCGCCGATTGTACATGCGTCGATATACTAACTCAAACAATTTAATCCAACATTTTTTTAAAACTTATTCTATAGTAGGTAGGTAAAATTATTGTTTACGTTTTGTTATAAAACTGTATAAGTGGGATATTTTTTGTGATTGCTAGCTATTTCTTTAGGTATTTGTAATATTTACAATTTTATATATCTTGTTGTCTCTTGCATGTTCTTAATTATAAGATGGTTTTTTTTTTGGAGTAGTTTGATGTGTGTGAATCTTAACAAATTTTTACTCACCTACTTTAATAGAGAAATGGTAAGTAGGTAAAATTTTATAAAGAGTGGCGTACGGCGTAAAGTCGCAACTTTGTGTACGCAATCTTTA
Organism: Tachinus rufipes; assembly: GCA_963932245.1. NCBI lineage: Eukaryota > Metazoa > Arthropoda > Insecta > Coleoptera > Staphylinidae > Tachinus > Tachinus rufipes. Next base: position 94,378,680 of record OZ010743.1, read on the forward strand.
GACTAACTATAGTTAAAAAGTTGTGCTTTAAAGTAAACCGTTAGTACTTGCTATATTTGGTTACGTAGGTTACTTGTTGAAAAACTTGTTGGTCTGGTAGTCCTCGATTTTCTCAACTCATATTTTTAAGCAGTTGTTACTGAGTTTTCATCAAAAAAACTCTTCATGTAATGGTTATTGGCGTACGGTTAAGTTTTTAAAGTAAACATCAACAACAACAGAGAAATGAAAGGTATTTTACTGTTTGATAAAAGTGGGTTGATCGAGAAGCTCAAAGGGTTCCCGCCACTGACCTGCCAGTGGTAAAAAAACACAGTGCTCAAAGAACCAATAATTTAGCCTCGGACAGAACGGGAAGAACTAATGACGACAAACAAAAAGACTAAACGACTTTGGAAACCAAAAATACTAAGAATCGGATGCTGGAATATAACATCGCTGAACAGCAAAAATCAGGAGATCCTGCTGCAGGTAAAAAGACATAAGTTTGAAATTTATGCAATTTTTGAAACCAAAGAAAGGGAAAAAAATACCAGGTACGGAAATTACATTGTTATATACAGTGGCAAAAGTATCCACGAAAGAGCAGCGTCTTGTGTTAAGATGCTACTGCACGAGAAATTTGAAAATAACATCTGCAACACTAAACACATCAACGACAGAATACTGCAAGTAACAGTTGAACTTCAAAGTACAAAGTCTACATTTAATTAGCGTTTACGATCCCGATATCACCAAACCCAGAGAACAAACCGATACTTTCTACTAAAACCTTCAAGCAGTGCTTGACAGCATTAGACTACAAAACGAAATTATAATTCTCGTTAAAATCGGAAAGGAAGAAATACCAGGTGTAAATCGATACAATGAAGAAACTAAGAATGAAAACTGCGAATAACAAATACAACTATGTGCGTAAAACAATTTAAAAATAATCAACACTTTTTCCCACACAAACTACAACACAAATTTATATATGAAAACACACGAGGCCATAAATTCGTAATAGACTTTGTAATTACACACAGAAATATTCACTCAATATCCGCAGAAGTAATCGTAGCCTAGTACTGGCAAAAATCACAGCTACTCTGAAACAGAAAAACGGAGAACCAACAAAGGGCATCGACAAAATTAACTTGAAAATTCTATCTGATGACTCATCAAAATGTTTATACCATTATATTGGAAAAACAAATCAAGGCATGCAAAATACAAAAACAGGACGATACAGAAACAAACCGCTTGGAAAAAACTAAAGTCTAATATAATAAAAGCCGCTGGAGGAGCACTAGGAAGAAGACGTATAACAAGAAAAAAAAATCCATATACCAAACCGTGGTTTACCCAAGAAGTCAAGATGCTGGCAGGGAAAAAATAAAAATTATATCTACAGTAGAGATCAAAACTAATAACATACAATGAATACAAGCTTGTAAGAATCAAAATCAAGAACGAAATCCAAAAAAAACAAAATAGCGTATTTGAAAAAAAAAATTAAGAACATGTAACAGAACCTCTATAGAGGAAAAAGTGTGAAATATGCTCAGAAATAGAAAAAAAACTAATAAACAAATATTTACGAACGACAAAATATACAATCGACGAGTCAGAAAAACATTTTGAAAGCTGTAAGTTGCTGTAAGGATGGATGAGATATGTAACGAAATGATCAAATATTAAGGTAAAATGCTGCTGGACCAAATCTGTATTTTTTATAACAAAGTATTACACAACAAGGATATATCAACAGATTGAAAGTACAGTATAACAATACCAATATACAAGTAGAGAGCAAAATCTGACTTAGATAAATACAAAAGAATTGGTCTTCTAAGTACAGTATTAAAATTTTTCACAAAGGTTTTTGATGAAGAAGTGGATATGCAAAAAGCAACAGAGACTTAACAAGAATAAGTCGCAATATTCATTATCCGACAAATAAGCGAGCAAGGCATAGAGTTTAACAAACAAAGTAATTTTAAATAGGAACTAAAATGGTTATTACAGATTTTAATGTAGAAAATACCAAACAGTAACTCTACGCTAGTTTATGAACATGTTGTATAGATCATTAATGAATGCAGAAACTTAATGTGTTTATAAATCCGCGTTTACATATTAATCGGTAGCTTCTTTGATATGTATATTCGGCGCAGTTTGGTATCAGTTTTTTTTTTTTCAGTCTTTTTTCTATCGTTCAGCCTTATTGTTTGGGGGGTTTTGTATGTCTTGTCTCTTAAGCTAATTTCTAGCACATACTTTTTATTTGATCTTTGTGATGTTTAGGCTCTAGTTCATATGTGGTTACAGGTAAAATTCAGGTGTCATTGACTATTTTTTCGAAATTTATTGGTATGTACTTATTTTTAAAGATATGACCTAACTTCTCTTATGCTGCCCAACTTACTATTATCTTTCTATTAATCTTGGCAGTTTGGTTTTCTTTGCCTAATTAAATAGTTTGACTAAGGTTGACATATTCTTCCACGGTGTCAATGACGTGGTTATCTACTGTTATATGTAGTTTCTTATTGCTCAAAATTTTTGTTTTGTCTATATGCTTTTTTAATCCTACTAGTTTGGATGCTTTTGGTAGTTGGGTTATCATGCGTTTTAATAATACAATATGGTCCGCAAATTGCAGATAGTGTAGGTATGCCTTGTTTATAATTATACTTCTTGTGCTTCAGTATAGCTTTTTAAATACATCTTCTATGGCCAAGGTTAATAATCCAAAGAAATTGTGTTTCCTTGATGGACGCCTCTATTAATTGGGATTTGATCTGTTACTTATAACCTGAAGAGTTGCGTTTTGGTATATGTATTTTTTAAGGTTAGAATATCTTGAGTCTATCCTAGCTGCGTTCATTGCAGTTAAGACTTGGGTGTTACTTCTCTTCTGAGTCGAATGCTTTGTGATAATTGATGAATGCCAAATGGGTGGGTATGTTATATTTGCTACTTTTTTCTATTTAGTTGCGAATTGTTTGTAAGTGGTTGGGATACTGAACTCTTTTCTGAGTCCTGTTTTTTTAACCGGCTTGTAAAAATCCAGTTTTTTGATAGACGGTTTGTAATAATTTTTGTTAGAAGTTTGTAGAGGTGTGACAGTAGACTTATTGACCGGTAAGTTTTTATATTAGCTTTATTACCTTTTTTAAAGAACGGAATAACTTTTGCGTTCTGTCATGTGTCTGGGATCTTTTCTTGATGAAGGCACTTATTAAGAAGTATATTGATTGCATGTTTTGACACTTTTCTGCTCATGTTTATTATTTTTCTTTTTATTCTATCTTCACCAGGCAATTTTCTGTTTATCATTTGTCTGAGCTCTAACATTAGTTTTTCTGTATCAAATCAGGGATTTTCTTGGACACCTCTTTTTGCACATTTTGTTCTTATTGGATAAGATAAGATTCACTAATGATATACAAATATTGAGTTTTCCGAAAACAATTTGAAGGTGTTAATTAATTTTACATCTTTGCGAGCGTCTCAGCGCGAGGTGTCCCGATGGTATAACTGCTGACTCTAGGCTGGTTTTTTATGATTGAAATGGAATCTAATCTCAAAATATCAAGCTTCCGAAAACTCTTGCTTTTTTTGACGCCAGTTCTCCGACTATTACATTGGGGCTTTTCCAGGTGCACTTCTTTTGTATAAAGTTACCTGTATGGTCTTTATCTTTTTTTTTCTTACCAATTTTTGCATTGAAATTACCAATAACTACAATATTTGGTGTTTTTTTTTGCTTCTTATAAAATTGTTTAGATTTGTTGTTTTCTAACCAACTTGAGAGTGCATAGCATTGTATAACATGGCATTTATACTTTTTAATTAGTTTTAAAATTATATTGAGCATGTTCTAGTAGAGCTGTTTTATATTTTTTTGTTTTTCATTATGTCAACTCCTTTGTTGTGAAAGTTTGTGTCTTTGTTGTTTTGATATATTATATGACCAGATTTTAATTTTTTTGTTTAGTTTTTGATTCTGTTTATAGATCTTTTGGTCGGATTTCTGCCTTCTCCAGAATCTATGAGGCGGACTGGAGAGCCAGTGTGAGATTTTGAACATGTTTTACTTTGTTTTAATTTGACATATTTATCATGTGCAAGGATTTGGCAGTTTAAAACGCCGCGCTCTGGAAACAGATGCTGTTTGTAGCCGCCCAATCTGGAACAGACGCTACTTTAGTCATGTCTGGCCTTTTTACATAGTTTGGCCTGCGAGTCGACACAGTTTACCGTGGTATGGTTGCTAGTTTAGCAATTTCTTGGAGCCATAAGTGAGAGTTATGACTTGCTGGTAACCAATATTCTAAAATTATTCAGCGGTGCTATACCTATCTGATTCACCATACATCACATCTACCATAAACCACTACAACTGTCTAAAATAAATTTATAAAAAGTTAAAAATTTGTATTCATTGCGTTTACATAGGTCATCAGACACGTTTTTCAATAAAAAAAGTTTTTTTAACAATCATTTTTATTTTGCGATTTACAGACGTTCTTGATTGTATTGATAAGTTAGCCATATGTACGACTGTAATGTTGCAAAAAAGCACATGTACGGTAAATAACTATATACAAAATGTAAGATAACTTAAAGCACACACTCATTGCTAGAAAAAGATTTAATAGTTAATAAAATTAAACAAATTAGTAGAATCAACATAATAAATTTTGTTTTCTGTTTTATTAACAAATATATGATTGCGCCAAAATAGTATATGATAGTCTCAAAAATCCTTGGCTTTGTTTTGCTATATTATCCGTAAGCTTATCTTAGGTTAAAAAATAACCTAAGATAAGCTTACGGAATACTAGGATTTTATTCTTAATTTATAAAATAATGCACTAAAATAGAAAAACAGCTACATTTGATAATAAATATTACTAGATAACAATGTTGAGAAACTTATTCATAATTGTTTATTATGAATAAATTTCTTTCTATAATAACTTATTGTAGAATGAACATTTTATATTTTCTACTAAAACATAATAAACCTCGTAAAGCAAATCAATATTTGGTTAATAAATTTAAATTTATTTTTGGCAACAAGAGCTTTTATTATTATGAATATTTATTGTTTGCGGCTAATTGTATCAATAATCAATAATAAAAGTTGCAACTGTAATTAATTTCTTATTCTGAACGAAGTAATTTATCTTTGATTTTGTTTCGGTTGTTTAAAGTGAATGTTTTATTTAATCATTGGTGCAGTATAGTAGTAGTTTTATAGCTAATCTTGGAAACGTGTATTCCCGTGATATAAAATGCTAAAACTACATTTATAACGTGATAGAAGGATATAAAGCAGTTTAAAGAGCGCACTGAAAACCTGTTTAATATGTCTATAACTTTTCGATTGAATTGAACATATATCTTTATGCAATTCGAATCGCCTTCCAATACAAGAAGTGACTGCGGGATTGTTATTTATGGCAGCGTAAATATCTAAGACTAAAAGTACAGTGATATTTAATTAACTTAATATTAATTAGGTGTCGTTTGCATTTTAATAGTGTAATATAATTTTGTTGTTATCTAGCAGTTCTATTAGAAATTATTGCATATTTATGCAGGCCCCTCTCTATTCATCGCACTGCTCGTTGCAACAGTTTTACGAGAGGCACTTCTTATCGTGAGCAATCGAAAAGTGCATTTTGCATCCTGAAGATATCACGTGTCCTCGTTGAGTCTCCTGGAAGCAGCGGAGTGTCGCGCATTTTTGGAAATTCATTCCGACATCTATGGCATCCAGCTCGCGTACGAATTACCCTGTTTGCGAATATCTGGGTTACCTACCTATACTTTGCATAATGGCATCTTCTAATTTTTCATCCGGAAGCAGCTAATGTAAAAATGTTCAATATTATGGTCGCGATATTTACATATCTACACTATATTTTATGTTACATACAATGTTTGTTTGTCCTTGTTATAAAGAATATTTTTTATATTTATTTCATCATTTTAGCATATCATCGTTGATTTTTATCTACATACATAAACGTGTTTATGTTGTATTGACTTTATTATGCAAATGTATGTAAATCTGGCACATAGTAAACATTGCCTTTAGAAAATTAATCGCAATAAATATTGTAATTAAAAAGATATGCAAACATAAAAAAAGTTGTAATATGAACACAAACTAAACTCACAAGGTAGGTTGAATCAAAAAAATAATAAATTTATTAGTTTATTTGTAATTGAAATGATACTTTGTAACTGTATGTGTTTTTATTTTAACTAAATAACCAAGTTAATCAATTATATATGAATGTTGGACTATATTGATTAATGGGTTTTTTAACTTCACTTGAGAGTTAATTTTTACTTTTGGATCAATTTTCTACTTTAAAAATATGATTTGCACAAAAATTTGCAAAATTTTGGTTTCTTTCTATAATGAATTATTAGACAGGAGCTACTTTTTGCAAAACCATTTTACTGTTTTGAACCAAAAGAGCCAAACTTGAAATATAGTATAAGGATGTTAAGTTTGTGAAAATTTATGAAATGTTGCTGTGATGATTGCCGGTGAGTAAGCTCATGTCTAAACAGGATTGTTTTCTCATAATGATTTTGATTTTTATATCAGTGCCGCATTGTTGGCGTATTATGCCATTTTGACTTTGTTTATGTTGGACGTTGTGATGTTTTGTTGGAAATTTATACCGGTAACGTTTTAAGAGCAAGCTTTTGTATTTGGCTACTTTTGTAGTGTTCTTTACTCCAAATATTTGTTGTTAAACAACCGAGCAACATAAGCTGTTTTTGAAGAAAAGTTCTTGACCTTCCATGGTAGTCAATTTAATCACATGGAACCAAATTGACGGAAAACGCATAGGGGGCAATTCTAATTTTAGTAATATGTCACTAGTGACTTTTCAAATTACGCCATTTTAGTAAAATTTAAGTAGCATTTTGTTCTATTTTACTGACATTACGTCATTGATGATAAAAGTCACAGCAATTCCTTGGTTTGTAAAATTGATAGAATTGATACTAGTGACATAATCGCTTTGGGCAATGCGATGGTTTTAGGCGTAAAATTGACCCTGGATGAAGGGATTATCTGTTTCAGAGTCGACCAATAGTTTAATAACTTTTTGGAAACAATCTTTATTTGATTAGTTTACCGGAGAGTTCAATTATTTGGTTTCAAGTTGTACAAGGGCGGTACAACTCTTTGTTGACTTTTAACTACTCACTATAAGAGGTGCGGACTGGAATAGTATAATGAAAGACTACAATAGGCCGATTAATAAAAATAAGTTATTTTTTGCGACAAATTGAATAAGATGGTTTTACGTTGCCGAAAAAAACGAAGAAATTTTTAGTTTATTATGAAAGGACATACAGCGTTCACACACGAGCAATAATATGGGGAGCAATTGCTTATGAGAGTAATTCTTTTCTAGTGTTCATTCCAGGAACATTAAAAGCAAATTGCTACATTAACCACTTCATTATGACAGGAAAAATCAACAATGGCCCCGAGCTACACGGCGTCCCTTGAGTACTTTCCTGGTCACGTAATATCCGCAACTGGACCGGCATGGAGGTAGGGCAATTGTTCCACGCGTTTGCCGATAGGAAGAGTTTTAGTGAAGTGGTCGCAAACGTTCAGTTATGAAGATGCATCAGAAGAAGAAGAAGAAGATTGCCTTATCTGATAAGATTGAAAACCTTAATTTTCTTGGATAATGCAAAGTTGCATACATCTAGCGTTATTTTATTTTATTATGGAATTCTTGGAATGTTGATTACTTTCATGGCTTTCTCGTTTTTTAGACTTTTCACCTATTAAACACGTGTGGGATAGAATTAGTAGAATACTGGGCCATCTTCAACTATTCCTACTCACTTTATTTGTATGCGTATTCAGGATGCTTGGGATTTAGTTCTTCAGGCTGAGATTGACAATTTGATTTCCAGCATGCCTAGGCGAGTTCTTAAAAGCTCTAGAAATTGTGGAGGGGCAACTTATTATTGAAATAGAAAGAACTTATTGTAATTTTTTGTTAGAATTTTAATCATTTCTTAGTGTAAATAATTTACAAACCATTTGAAATTTTTATAAAATTGACTTACAGGTTCTTGGTGTTTTACTTTAGCAGCCAGTATAAAATGCGTTTTTATAGTGGTTTGTACAAATTTTTTTTAATTAAGTTTTTGCCTGTTTTATTGTTTTATTCTATATGTCTTCTACAGAGCTCTAGTACTGGTGGTACGGTATTGTTTGATAGTAAAAAACGAATTTGAATTTATGTACGTGCAATCTAGTTAATAACTTGTCTATCACTATCGAACAATATCGTAGTTCCGACATTGATGAGAATATGTGACAACTAAAACAATCGTCTGTGTTTGATTTGCTTTTATGTTACATTGGGTTTGAGTAATTGACTTAAAATTTTTGTTTTTTATTAAATGATGTAACTTTTGGCGTTAGGATTTGGTTTTCGTTAGTCATGACTTAAGTTTATGTATAATATTTGGTTTTTTGGTTGACAGAATGGGATGGATCTACATTATTTTGCATCAATAATTATGTTATTTATAATGATTCATATAAGAAAAAAATTGTTTTGTTTTGGATTTGAGTATTTGGATGTATACGCATTGGGACTGAACTTGTCATTGACGTTTTTGTCAGAGGAACAGGCCGAATCTTTCTTAAGACTACTTTAGGCTTAGGTTAAGAAAATGTAAGTGTGTGGACACAACGGTGATCCGACTATCGAACAGCGCTTTGATCATTGAACAACGCTCCGAGCATAGAACACTAAAATTTGTTCTAAGCTTGGACCTTCGCACACCGCTTAAGACTCGTATTTATATTGAACTGAAACTTTTTAGCCGCGTGAGAGTAAAATTATTACATTTAGTTTTTTAATTACTAAATAATTTTACTCTCACGCCAATAAAAAAGTTTCAGTTTAATATAAATACGAGGTTCGAGTGGTGTGCGAGAGTCCGAGCTTAGAACAAATTTTAGTGTTTTATGCTTGGAGCGCTGTTTGATGATCGGAGCGCTGTTCGATGATCGGAGTGCTGTTTGATGGTCGGATCGCCGTTGTGTCCACAACCTATATACAAGCACAATATGCAAGTACCGGGTAAATTTCATCGACCGTATTTGAAGTACGGAGTTGATATGGCCCTAGTTTACGTATTTAAATCACTTGACTTGGCGTGTCGAGGTTTAAGGAAAACTTGCCTAGCTTTTTTTTACTTAGTTTTGTCATAGCAACTTTTCTGCACGTATGTTTGATTCTATTACCATATCTAACAGCTTTTTCTTTTGGATGACTTGTTGACCTGGTCTCTCTTGTATTATTTTGTAAGTTGGAAAACTTTTTAATACAGCCATACAAAGACTTGCGCCTACTAAAGCTGGTGTCCTGTTTTGTCAGTACCATACACCGGTTGTGTGACAAACTCGAACGACTCAAAGCGGCCGCAAGGAAATCTTTTATTATTATAGCAAAAAACTGAAAACGCCAATTTGACTAAGATGTCTCATAAATAGATTCTCAAAAGGATTAAAGTTTTTTTATTTGTCAACGACAAAAGGAAACACAGAGAACTTTTTGCAAGGATGTTGAAAACACTGCCGCAAGGCTAAAACAGATCTTATTTAAAGATCCCTAACAATATCAACTTGGTTGCCTAAAACGCGCATATGGCACATACTCAGCCAACCTATTGGAAGAATCCGAGATATTTTTGAAAATCATTTCTTAGAATGGTGGTCCTGCTGCAACCCTATCTTCATCAGGGGATAACTGGGACGCTGCACTCCACTTTGTAGAAGATACGCGTAAGATACGAGATTGAATCGAAAAATCATTACAGTACAAGATGTCCACCCTAGGAATATTCATAGACATTGAAGGTGCATTTGACAAACCATTTTCTATAAAATAAACAGCACTCTCAACACATGGTGTTAATGCAACAATAATTGGATGGATAAAATGCTAGAGTAAAGAGCCATAACAGTCACTGTAGGCGACACAATAAGAAAGTGGTAGACAGAAGCTACTCTCAGGGTGAAGTATTATTACTGTTAACATGGAATATAATAGTAGACAGCCTAATTCAACGACTCAATGACTGTGGTTTTTACACAATTGGATACGCAGATGATATAATGATTGTGCTAAGTGGCAAACTATAGAACATACTCTGCAGCTTTGTGCAAGAGGCCCTAAAAATAATTAAAAAATGGTGCATAGACCAGGCTATTACGGTTAACCTACAAAACCAAACTGGTTCTTTTTGCAAAAAAGGAAAATTGGTTAACTAAATCTACCAAACACCTCATTAACGCTATCAACTAAGCTAAAATACCTGGTTGTAATTTTTGACCCAAGCTCCCACTGGGACACCTAAATATGAGATGTAGAAAAGGTATTTATATCGTTCTGACAATTTAGACGGGCTGCTGGTATGACATTGGGATTGTCTCTAAAGATAGTACGCTGGTTATGCACAGCTGTTAGACTTGTGTTTACATATGGGGCACTAGTCGGCAAACCAACTAAACTTGTTACAACAATTAGCATGCCGTTTGGAATGGGAATTTACTTTTAATATATAGACGTCACAATATCGTTACTACTACGGACACTTACGATTTGTTCTCCAGGCCGGAATTATCTATGGGGTGATGGAAATAGTAACCCGAGAAATATTTGGTAAAAACGAGCAAATCTTAACGGGCAGCGGAGCAGTAATTTTATCTATAAAGCCTAAAATTACATTGAGGCTACTATAAGAGCCTTTAAGTTGGAAATTTGGACACTCCAACACAATAGGTAACCTTAAGGTTGATTGATCGGCGTGCAAAGAATTAACCCTTAAGATGTGTGAATCCGAACTCTGGACCGACTATTTGCGACTAGCCAGAAAGAACCTGCAAATCATAACATGAGCACTGTAGGCAGCCCGGTATGCAGAAGAAGTGAACTGGAAGACGAGACGACTGAGCACGTACTATGGACGTGCCAGGTCTTCTTCTACGCAAGAGATTCTATGTTATGGAATTGCTAGCTAGACATAGCCAGCATAAAGGAAACCCCTCTAAGCAATGTCTTAGCATACATCAACCACAATGGTTGGCTGTGTTGGAACGGAGGAGTAAGGTTTGCCACTGGAGAAGGTACAAAGGGTCTAGTGTAGTAAAAATGATTTTAAACTCCCACAGAATCTAGAATCCTTTTTCTGCGTACTGCTACAGGTTTTTGGTGGGTTTGTTGTATTAGATGGTTGTTTTATTGGGTTTGTTCAATTTTTGGTTGATTGTTTTTACCAAAAATTGAACTGATAGTTTAGTAAATTTGACTTTTTAGTCCAATTGAAGTTACTTAAAGTTGTTCAGAACATTTTTTAGCCAAGAATAAGATAGAATAAGATTATACAGGGTGTCCGGAAAATACGTGTACAACGTTTGACGACAGACTCCTGACGTCAAAATAGGTCGATCTAAGCCGACTTAGTTATATCCAAAATTGTCTCGTTTAGCCGGTAGAGGGCGTCAAAAAAAACAAAAGTATAACAAAGTTGAAAGTATCTATTGTAAGAAACTAAGTAAAACAAAAACATTACTTAAGCAAATGTGTAAAATGACCGCCATCTTGCTGAATACACTTATTAACACTCTTTAAAAAATGATATTGGGCCCTATCTAATGTCTCGGGATTATTAAAATGGTTGCCTGCATTTAAAATCCGCTGCAATAAATCATCGCGTGTGTTTACCGGAGTCTTGTAAACTTCTGTTTTAATAGCGCCCCACAAAAAGAAGTCACACATATTTAACTCAGGAAAACGTGGTGGCCATTTTACTGGTGCATCATTGCCTCTTCCAATCCATCGGTTGGGATATTGATGATGTAAGTATTGCCGAACGGCAACGGAAAAATGGGGCGGGGCACCATCATGCATATACCACATTTCCCTCCGAAGTAAAAGGGGCAAATTCTCCAGAAGAATTGGTAATGTGTCTTGCAAAAAATTTAAATAAATATTTCCATCTAACCTGTCTGGAATAACAATGGGACCAATAAGGTAGTGATCAATAATACCTGCCCAAATATTAATTTTAAATTGATGCTGATGATGTGCAACTTTAATGGCATGTGGATTTTCATCGGAATAAATATGATCGTTGAGCAGATTGGTTACCCCAGATCTTGTAAAGCATGCCTCGTCAGTAAACATAATTTTTCTACAAAAATTTGGAACAAGGATTCTTTTGTTTCTAATAAATTGACAAAATGTAAGCCGCATGGGGGGATCAGTCGGTAAAAGTTCCTGGACTTTTTGTATGTGGTAAGGATGTAACAACTGTTCTCTTAAAACCTCATTGACAATCGTTTTAGGAACATTTAACTCACGTTCTAAGAGACGGGTACTGGTACTTGGATCTTCTTCAACTCTTTCCAGAATCATCTCTTCTGTTTCCACAGTTCGAGTTGTTTGCATACGACCCCTGCCTTCAAACTTTTTCTCAAAACTGCCCGTTTCCCGAAGATGACGCTCAATATTGGCAAATGTTTGGTGGTTTGGTATTCGACGGTTAGGAAACCTCTCCATGTAAACCCTAACACTCTGACGCCCATTTCCTTGACAAAACCCGTATACCAGGAGCATGTCAACTTTCTGAGAGTTTGTATAATTTTCCATTTTTATGGTAAAATGAACTTGTAATTCAAGAATGTTGATCGTATACTTGAGTAAATTTCATAGACTGGTGACAATTTGTCAATAATTGTCAAATTATTAAACGCCAGGTTACACGTTACAGGTAATTTCTTTTTAATATTTACAAATTTTTGACGCCCTCTACCGGCTAAACGAGACAATTTTGGATATAACTAAGTCGGCTTAGATCGACCTATTTTGACGTCAGGAGTCTGTCGTCAAACGTTGTACACGTATTTTCCGGACACCCTGTATATACAAATATAAAAATTATTTTACTACTAAAAGACAATAATATTGATATTCAAAAATAAAATCTCTACGGGGTGGTGGCAAATGCAAAAATACACACTGCTTACTTTAATGGTCTACAGTTTACGAAAAATATTATATATAATATTTTACATTATATGTGTAAATTGTATTTGTTTTTGTTAATTAATTGTGACGAATCATAATCAATTAATTAATAATAACTGCATTTATCTGAGCGATGGTAGCTTTTTCTGGGTGTGAGATGTTCTTCTCTTGTGCTTCGAAGTTCTCACGTTTGCTGCTGGCAGTCGTATGCTAAAAAACTTAATGACATAGATCATATGAAAATACTAAGTAGTAAAATTAAATTAAAATATGTATTTGTTTTAACTTCTCGTTTTCATTGTTTCCAAACAGTTTAAATTAAGTTTTTGAAACTCAAATTGCTTTGCAAACACATAAAACTAATTCTAAGTATATATTATAAATAATATACATAATTACGTAAACATATTTGTTGCTGTATTTTATATTTTGTTGAGTAGGTATATTTTCCACGTAAATTCTTGATGCATGAGAGGAATTTCTTACCTTGTATTGAGTATGATTTTAAACGAATTTTATGCTGGCTTCAAAGGTTTTTAGGATTAAATGCCCTGTAATTAGAATTTTAACTCTGTTGGAAATAGTATTCATTATAAAGTCAAAGAAAATAGGGAGCCCGTATTCATCATAGTGTGGTACAAGGGTTAAAAAGAGGAATGACTAATTAAATCACACATCCATGAATCTGATAAATGAGAAAATTCCTCCTTCATTTGTGCGACACGGATTTAATGCACAAGAGTTGAGCTTTACGTATTTCATTGCAGCTACAACCATTCCACTTACACGTATGCACACAAATACGCCACTAATCTGGACAAATTACACGTGCATGCATCAGCCGACATTTGAGTATTCAGTTCCGAGTTATGGCCGGTTATTACGAACAGGAAGTTTAATCAAGAGCTATCATAGTCCCCGCTGATACGCCGGGTCAGGTGACCTGTATTTACCCGGAGTAAAGCAATATCCCAGGGTATATGTACAAGCCCCAACCTCGTCAACAGGGATTCGAACCAAACACACCATTCAAATGCATAAAACCTTGTCGGTTTACACAGTCAAATATATTGCGTCGCAATCCTTTTGATGCGTGTACACACTTTGTATAAGTCAAGACACCATACATCCTTATCTCTATTCGCTTCCCTTTGCATTCAGTCCCTTTTGATGCCTCACAACCCAATTTCTATTAGTCTATAGTATTCCGATATTATATTACATTCCATATTGCTATATAATTAGTTTGCATTTAATTGCATAGCTTGATTAATATTAAAATTATGCCAGGAATTAAATAAGGTGAGTTTAATTTGATGTAGCGACAAAATCTAGGCAGTCAGTTTTGCAACTTTGTAACTTTACAGGAGTCAGCAAAGTTTAAGTACACACTTCGATGTAACTTGTAGGTGTATCTACTTCTAGTACTAGAGTATATATCCCGAACTTTTGAAACGCCGCCAGTGCACCAGCTGCACTTTAATATTAGTTTTTAGTTTGTTTATGATGCGTTCTAACCTAATATTTGTTCCCTTTATCCGATTATGTATGTAGACGACATGTTGCACTTTTCGACAATTTTAATTTTCTTGCTTGCCTTGCACACGTAGTAGTAATAATGCACATATTGGAATGTCTTACAAATCAATAAATATTGCATGCAGTATTAAATATTGAAATTCCAATAAATGGTGTATTAAAAATGTAGTTTGAAACGCAGAAACTGTTTTAAACTATTGTAAACTATTTTAGTGTATATTAGAATACTAATATTGTTAATTAATAAATTCTAAAAAAGGAACAACTCTTTAGGGTCTTGTAACATTTTACAAACAAAGTGTTTATAATAATATTAATAATGTAAGAGAAATTCTTACTAAGGTAGATAGGTATGTATATAGAATTAAAAATGTAAGTATAAACTATTATACAGGGTTAGTCAAAATTACCGGATCACTTAAATAGTTCTTCAACAGTAAAAACATTCAAAAGAAGTTAAAAAGTTGTTTGGTTTTAAACAAACTATTGATTAAAAATATTTTCAATATACAGGGTGTTTATTTTATTGTGGAAATTTGGTAAACTTTTTATTTCAAATAGAACATCCTGTATATTTTACATTTTTTTATTCTAAGATTAATTTTGAGTATTTGTTGTAAAAATAATTTTTTTATTAAAATGTTATTTGAAATTCAGGAGTTTGCCTTGCATAACTCAAAAATGATTCATTTTATAAAAAAAATATTTTACAAAACATACTCGGGATTGATCTTAGAATAAAAAATCAAAATATACAGGGTGTTCTATTAAAAAAAAAAAAATTTCTTGTTTTAAAATTGAATAACGATAACTTATGATGCCAGAATCTCCATAATAACAATATATGCTATACTATAAGACCGAGGTATTTATAACAACTGCGCTTACAGGCGTCTATATAACTCAACTGGGCATTTTTAGTGAATGTGTGGTGTGAACTTATTGATGACATGCCATAAATGTCAAATGTCACAAAATCCATAAAAGTCAAAAAGATCAGAATTATTAAAATGTCTTCAAATGTCATAAATATTTTCAGATGTTATAAATGTCACTAATGTCATAAACGTCACACGCATCACTAACGCGGGATACGCCATAAAAGTTACAAAGTTTAAATTTTACAAATATCATAAATGTCATAAAACATATAAATATCAGAAACGTCATAAACGTTGAAATGTTTTCAAATGTCATAAATATCTTTAACTGTCACAAGCGTCAGACATATCACAAATATGGGATACGCCATAAACGTTACAAACTTCAGAAATGTCATAAATATTAAAATATCTTTAATTATGAAATGAATTAATAATTTATTCAAAATCAGTCAATCGAATCACAGCGGCCAAGGGTCAAGCATAGACAATTGTTTTGGTTCTACAAACCTCGTCAGTATGCCTTGTACAACCACATCACACATTGCATGATAGCGAAGACAATTTAGAATAAATATTTCTGTTCTTATGAACACAATTGATATTATAAATAATCAAACGAAAGACTGGTATTGCTACCTAGTTTTTGTTTGATTATTTGTAATTTATCTTTAATTATTATAAATGTAAAATAAACGTCACACGGTGATCCTCCATAAACGTCACAAACGTTATAAACTTTATAAATGTTGAAATGTCTTCAAATGTTATAAATGTCAAAATATCACAAACGTTACATGCATCACAAATGCGGGATATCTCATAAACGTTACAAAACGTTTAAACTTTATAAATGTTACAAAAACCATAAATGTAAAAAGCTTTCATATGTTTTCAAATGTCATAATTTTTTTTAAATGTCACAATTGTCATAAGCGTCAAACACATCAAAAACGTGGAATGCATGTCACAAAAACTATAAACTTGTGCGCCATAAATGTTACAAATATATTACAAATGTCATAAACGTCACAAAAAACATATATGTTATAAACGTCAAGTGTCATTAACGTTACAAATGTCATAAATGCTATATAAGGTTCAACAAACGTAATAAACATTAAAAAAATTAAAATGTCATAAACGTCACAAATGTCATAAAACCCTAATAAACATTACAAATGTATTAATATAATGGACTGAGACAAACGCATTAAAGTCGCACAGATTACAAAGGCGGGGTTTATAAATGTTCAACTGTACAAATATTATAATATCACTAAAGTAATGAACGTCACAAATGCCATAGATTGTCATTTATGGCGTTTATATAAATCACCATCGAAATAAAATAAAATTGTTTTTTAATTACATAAATGTCTTTAAATGTCACAAGCGTCAAATGTCATAATCGTTATAAAACATCATACCTATAGCAAACAATACGCCATAAACGTCACAAATTCCATAAAAATTACAAACGTAATAAATGTTAAAATGTCTTCAAATGTTAAAGATATCACAAATATGTGAAACGTCTTTAAAAACGTCATAATTGTTATAAACATTAATGTCATGCAGTGGCGGCGCTAAGTACTATGGCGCCCCCCGCAATTTTTAAATATGTCGCCCCCGTCTTTATAGTGTTAAAGACAAATAAATATTACTAAAAAAATTATACCGTTTTAAATTCATTTTACAATAGTAAACAAAATAATAATGAAATTGTAACTGCACTTAGTACTTGCATCTGCAAAAGAAACGGAGAAAGAAACGGAAAATTTTATATATCGTTACGCAGTTTTGTCATGTATAGATCTACGTATAGGGCTGCACGTTGGACATTAGAGTTTTACCAGTTTTTTGTGCAGTCCTTTGCTGATAGCATAAAACTTTAATGCTTCCTCTCATTAGATCACATAACGTTTGATCTTCTCGAATCAAAAAAATGACTTTAAAATTGAAAACTTGATCTGTTCTTGGAAATAATCCAAATCCACACAAAATCTAACCATTTTTCCTCGCAAACCAATGTAAGTTTCGACGGAACTTTTGAGGTCTGACAAAAAAAAATTGTTTTAAAACTACTGCACATACTAAAATTTCCTCTGCGTCTTATAAAGATGATAGCTAAATACTCTGATGTTAAACTTATAAACAACGTTCCTAATCCGTGGTCCAATGCTGTCAAGTATCTAGAAATTATCTTCGATAAAAGACTTACGTACAAATTACACGTACAGTCTATCCTAGACAAAGCCAGATTGGCAAAAAATCTGCTAATTTTAATTTTTTGACGCAACAGTGAATTGTTGCTTTAGAACAGTATCCGGATATACACCACCATCATCAAATTAGACCAACAATCATTTTAAAGTCTTTAATCTAAAGAACAGCTGCAAACACGCACCTCAATCGTCTCTGCGCTTTCCAAAATCTTACTTTACGGTGGCTCATTGGAGCTCTATGGTAAGTTCAAAACAAAGAAACGTAACGTAACGTAACAATGTTGGTATCTTTGCTGCGCTAACACATCATAACGTTGGCCAAAAAGTACTTTGATAACCTTGTGGTTTATTCCAACCCGGATCTAGCCAGACTTGCTGATCCAGACAAATATGAATACTCACTCCTATAAGAAACTGATCAATATTTTTATTTTCTAAAGTAACTTACTCCGCAGTCTAATATTATCCTAACCAACCTTTTTCAAAAATACAGTTTTCAAACGGAAGTTATATAAGCATTATGATCTCAATTTTTTAGGCATAATCTGGGAAAAGTTTAGTCTGTAGGTACTCTCCATCAGTGGGTGAATCAGACAATATCCAGGTTCAGAAAAGTCTTTCATCAATGAGCATATTAGTTGCATTGGCAGAAAAACTTTAGAGAAGCTCTTTTACCTGACATTATGTTAACAGGATCAAGCAACATTTACATTGCTGTTCAGAAATCAAGTTGTACCTGCGGAGTTGTCACACGGAAACCCCGCAACTATCCTCTAGTGCACACAAATGGATCCAGGCGCATTGTTTAGTGCAGATGGAAAAATCGGGATGACAGACAGACCACTAGCCATTCACAGTCACGGAATCAGTTTTTTAAAAGAAATGTAACTAATGTTCCAATTAAAAATTAACTAAATTGTGAAGCAACAGATTAAGTCTGCAACACAGCATCTACTCAGGATCACAACAATTACCCTTGGACTGGCTAACAAAAGAAATGAAAACTGCTTGCACACCAACTAACGTCCCACTCTCACGCTAAATAAGCTTTTTACCACTACTTTGTAGACCACGCGCGCTTTGCAGACGCCGCCTTTGGAATTGTAATTTAAGTGGTCACTTGGTCGGATTTAACGTCTTTGAAACAAGGAGCCAAGGCTTCTCTATACCTAGAGGACAACTCCAGGAAGGTGCCCAAGACCTGGTAGACGACAAAACACAAAATCCGAAAAATTTACGCGCATAAAAACTGAGATCTTTCGGGCAAATTTAGTGTAACAAAGTAACTTGTTTTTTTATATCTTATTAGTCATAGTAATATTATATTTTTTTTTTAATTTTTAAAAGCAAATTAATCATTTTAATTAACTCTTAGAAATTAATTTAAAACAAAATTTGCAATAATATAATGCAAATGTGAATTGCGGGCCACGGCGCCCTTGACGTATTGCGTTCGGAAGCGGTGCTTACCTCGCTTACCGCCTAGCGCCGTCCCTGACATCATGCATGCCATAAACGTCATACATGTTATAAATTTTATAAACGTCAACGTTTTGTGTAATCGCCAGAAACTTCTTAATTGTTATAAACGTCACAGGCATAACAAACAATACGTTATAAACGTTACAAATAATAATAATAATAATAATAATAATAATAATAATAATAATAATTTTGAAGTGTGTAACATTTGTAACAATTATTGTATTAAATTTCACAAACGTCTTAAACGTCATAAACGCTTCAAACTACACAAACGTTATAAATATTAAGAATAGCATATTTATTATAATGACAAAAACATCACAAATGTTATAAATCAACAACTACATGTTTAAAAAAAAACATATTAACATTTAAAATCATAAATGGTCGAACTTTATAAACGTAAACGTCAATTATAAACGTCAATTATAAACGTCAATCATCATATGTTTTAACTCCCAAAAGTCATAAGCGTCACATTTAACATATACCACATACAACATTTAACTTTATATACGTACAAACTTCAGAGACTGTACAAACGCCATAAAACTTAAATGACACGAATGTAATAAATAGAATGTGACAAACACATTTGTCATAAACGTTACATACATCACAAATGTAATAAACGTTAAAATGTCATAAGCATTTCACTCATCACAAACGCGGGATACACCATAAATATTATAATGTCAAAAATGTCATATACATTCATTAAAAATAGATAAATAATTTATGATTTAAATAAGTATTAATGTTGGGTTGCACCAATCCGATGGTCAAAACGGTCGGTTTGGATTGATTGATTTTAACAGATGATGTTTTTCTGGCGATCACATATGGTATGTAATATTAGCACGAATGTGCGCCACCGCCACAGTTTTTGAATCAACTTTTTGAGTTTTGGAATTGGTAGAGGAGAATAGCAGCATTGGACTCCAAATTTTTGGACTTGGTTAGATTATTACTTGTGGAGCCATATAAAAGATATGAAAAAACATTATCGCCATTAGAGACTATTTTAGGAAAAACACATTTTTGAGGCAGCAGAACTAATTTGGAATAACAATATTTTACAACCAAATCTAAAATTAAAATAAATATTGGTTTATCTGAAATTGTAATTATTTAATCAATAATAATTAAACACTGTGTGTTTAAAAACGGTTTACTTTAGGGCATAATTTAGACTTTTTAACTATATTTGCTTTAAAGATTACTTGCACGAATTTGTGACCTTACTTTGTGGGACACTGTATAACTGCAACCAAGGCTTTAAATGTCAGTGCACAACATGCCTTTATGTATAAAGCTTCAATAGCAAATACACAAACCTAAGGTTTCAAATCCCAGTAAATGAATAACAAACTTTTTCAGTAGTATAACCCAACTGTAGCATCGTATTTAGCATAACACAGCTTTGTTTTTACACACTCCCTTCTTGCTTTATATGTCAATAACTTTAACACACTTTTCAACACTGTACTTGTACATAAATATTAATGTATTAAGTTATTAAGTACATTAACTATTATAAATAATGCTAACAAAAACCAATGTTAACAGTATGTACTACTCAACTTTTTGATATTAAAATTATATTTATTCACATACATCAATATTAAAATATTATATTTTTTAGAAACAATGTAATAGAAAAAGACTTTTTGACTTTTTCTATTACATTGAAGTTTAATTCCAAGCTTTGTAATAACAAAATCTGAAAATATGTATATGAATCGTGGAAATAAAACACTAAACAGTTATAAATCAATAAATGACAGCGTGCTATTTATTATACGACGGAATGTACATATATGTGTATGATTTTTCACAACATGAATCATGAGTAGTAAATACCTATTCCGTGTTGTATATTTAGACACATTGTAAACACAAATGTACAGTGCAAATGTTGGATTCATCTATTTTCCATGAATTAATTGATTAGTGGTATGAGCATGCATTATTAACAGACTCGTACAGTTTTGTGTATCGGATATAATATTGTATGATTTATGTTTCTTTAGTGTTTGCATCATGGGCCAGCAGTGTATTTACTAGGCCACAAATTGCCCCAGCAATTACCAACATGTGTACCTAACAAAATTTGTGACTTTAATTATCGAATTCTTCTGCTCTGCAATTTCCAAAGGGAATCCTTTTTCACGCACATAAATCCGAAATGCAATTATTTTACCAATTATATTCTAATTGCCAGTTAAAATATCGTTATAATCAACCAGTAACACAATACTGATCCAATATTATTAATACGATCTTAAAATAGATTATTTATGTTTGTAATTTGGTATAATTCATAATGTGAGAGTAGTGAGATATACATTTTAACGCAGTACTTCTCGGAAGAGTGTAATAACAATATGTGCTGGTCGTTGCAGGGGGTCATCGTCCCCATTGCTCTCCACCTGTAGACACCTATGGCAACAACTGGGAAAGGCTGCGGCCACCGTGTTCATGACGCCCTCACCACACCGTTAATAACTTATATCACACTTCCTGGTCGTAAAGATCAAACAGGGCGCTTATAGATTTAAATTGATGCATTACATAGTTATGCCGGTAAACTATGGTGGTGTACTTCATCGCTAAGTTTAACTCAGCACTGCCTTGGTTTGCGAATGCTAATGATCCTTCCACAAGCCATAATTAAAATATAACTATGTAGATACTACCCAACTTCTTACGTCTACAACTTTACGATGTGTTACTTATATGGTTGGATACAGCAAATTTCATTGTAATTAGATGTAATTATTGCGGAAGGCTTTATTATGGTGTCTAATAAAAAGTTAATTGCAAATAATTATGATACCATATTTATACTAAATTAACTAAATAAAATAATATTTTTTTATAAATAAAATAATAAAACTTTATTCTGTGAGTCTGTTAGCTGCTGTGTGGTAAAAGTTGTTAAATGGGCGAATTTATAAAATTTTCAACACAAAACTAGGTGTTGCTCGTGTGATATATCCACACATCTATCCAACCGAAACAAATTGAAATGCGGCCTGTGTAGGTAAATAAAGTGGGTAAACATATGTCTGAATATAAATCTCCTTTTATATCAAAATCGATGTAATTGGCACTTTATGGTGGGTCGTAGATAGTCGGATCCCCAGTAATGTATTGACATTCATTTAAAAAATGCGCCTCGATGCTGTTGCTCGGAATAATTTATGATCGTGATTGGAATGGATATATAAATAATTGGCATATGCTCAGTTTTCCCTTTGATCTTACGAGATGCACATTTATTAGGAATACATTATATTTACATTTGTGTAAATAACGTTATGGAATATATAAGGGATGGCTGCGAGGCAGTCACTTGTTATTTAAGATTGCTTGCAAATATTACACGTGGCATTTCGATGTTTCTTGTTCACTTATTTATCTTTAGGTGGTATAGTAAGTGTACTTGCACACGTTCAATATTATATTATGAACAACTTATGGAAATGAATGTTTTACTGCACAGCATGTAGGTATATAATGTATTATCTAATATAAAAATCACGCTAGGGTAATAGAATAAGACTGGATTTAATTCTATGTAGGTACAAATTGTAACGTTCAGGAATTCATTTATGTGGATAATTTTATCGGAATGTTCTCAAACTTTGTACTTAAAATTCTAATACATTTTAGCACATAAAATATTTTATAATTTTCTAGGAAAAGTAAAAGGTTTTAAAATCAATTTAAATTCTCCATTGTTATTAGAATAATAGTATATCAAAGAACGAGTTCAAGTTTTAAAAGACTAATGCAATAAAAATTGCTTTATAAAACAAATTATTTATAACATTTTTACTCTATTTTGCATATTTTATTTATTAAAATCAAAATGCAAATATTGTCAACAGATAATGCAGAACAACTAATGATTTGCTGACAACATTTTCCACGAACAATTGGAAATAATAAAATAATAGGTCTAAAAATTAATCTAAAACAGAAACTACAACAACAGAACTGTAACAGTTAAGAATGTGACACTGGAAACAGTGTTCTTCTACATCTGGGCAAATAAAACCAAACGGTTGAAATTGATAAAAAAAAACAGATTGTCATTAATAAAAAAACTATAAAACAATACTTTAAAACACAAATCTTCAATCAATGCATCTTACCAAGAATAACTTAAGGGACCCTTACAAAGCAATGGAACACTCAATAATGAAAACATCAGTATGAGAGCTTGAAAGAGAAACACATGAGTTAGGCAAATAGAAAAAAGTGGTTTATTATCATACGTAAACTAAGACTTGATTGTAAATGCTAATAAAAATCTCTAGATGCTTCATAATAAGCTTAACAATTTGTTTGGGTATATCATGTGTATGTATATGACTGGATATTTAAATTTCAATTGTAACAAATGCTCAACCTCCTAATCACCACACCGAGCGTATAATTGCCAACACTTTCTTTTAATTGTCTTTAGATGCTGTTTTATATGACTGCATTATTTCATTGCGGAAGAGGAACATTTATCTCCGCTACATTACTTAAACTTCACTGTCCAGTTTGTCTTGACCACGAGTATCTAGTTCTTCTGTTCAGTGCGAGTCACGCTTGGCTTTACGCTCCCGTCTATATATTTAAGCTGGACATAATTATTAAATACAATACAATTAGCAAATATAGAATTTATTTCTAGCATGCATTATAGACAAATACTAATTCTAGGTTTAATCATTATAGACAAATGCTTCTATTTAGGGAATCTGCGCGTTCTACTAATTATAGGTTTAATCATTTACTTAGTAGAATGTGCCAATAACGCGTATTTTTGTTTGTTTTAAAAATAACTTTAGAACTTAAATGAACAAGTTGTAAACAGCTATCTGTTATTTTATTTTATGTTTTTTTAGTTTTTATGGTTTATTATGTCATTAATAAAGAGTTTTTATTATTATTATTGTTAACATAGACCTAATAAACACCGTATTTATGAAAACTATCTCACAGTTACTTAATTAACACAACCCTTACTTTGTTGAGCAGATAAAGCTCTTAATCATTGTATTGTGTTATACAATATCAAGGTCTTTTTGGTCAGTATAAAACACACGGTACGGTTTTTTTTTTCAGATCTTTTTGGACATACAAAAATACCAGCTGTGTCACCAGCTTAAGCTTAACAATCTTGAGCAATTGCTCTCCAAAGTTTTAAATGCCAGTACACATCGTGCTTTCAATAGCTGTTACGTACATCGTTTTAATGTCAAATACAATACACACAACCCCAAGATAAGAATTAATGTGGGGTTTTAGGTTAATTTTGAAAATTGGTAGTGTACTCTTGAAAATGATTAGCAGATGGCAATACATTTTGGTTTTTTTTGCGTTAGTTCTGTTGTTAATTTGTTCTTGTCGACAAAAGCTGTCTTCGGCCCATCTTTTTCTATACACTATTTGTTTCTTTTATTTTCTACACTGATCTCTCTTTCTTCCCATTCTTCTGTTATTTAGCTTAGTTATTTTTATTGTCTTTAGGTGTCTTTATATCTTCATTAACTTCTTTGTCGTTGTATCTTTTTCTTATAAATATTTTGTGCAGCTCTTATTAGGTGTATCTCTTTTGGTAGTCCTAGATTTACCAGTTTTACTTCCAGTGAGATTCTTGAATCTCTATTTGGGGTTCGTTTTTTATATCTCTTGGTTGTCAAATATACTCTGATCATTTTGAAAGTTGGATTGTCTGTCAATCTTGAGATAGCGCATCTACCGTTTGAAAATTTTATCAGTTTGTTTTCCTTGAGCAGTTTTTTTTTCTACTTATGTTTAAAAAAAAATGTTTTTCTCTTATCTATTTTTTCACCTTTTATTCTTTGGTAGTCATAGTTGTCTTGGCTTTTTATTGTTTCTTCTTTTCTTTTCATTGTTTTTTTTTATGTTTTTTTAAACTTTTTGTTTATATTTCTTTTGTCTTCTGTTGCTTTTAATCTGTGTTTTTTTTTCTATTTTGGTTTATCTAAATCTTGAACTACAAACTTTATTTTTTTCTCAGTACTGTTGTTGCATAGTTTCATAGACCATTTTTTTTTGTTTTTGCCACTTAGGCATATATTAATGATTATAGATTTGTCGATTTTTTTTAAGACCTTTTAAGACCTTTTATAGCTTTTTTTATCTTATTTCCACACTTTGCAATCTACTAGCGTATGTTCTGCGTCATATTACGTGTTTTCTTGACAGAATATACATCTTTTTTTTTATTTTTGTATTTTATTTATTTTCTGTAAATACTTTCCAAATGCAGCAATTATTTTCTAGAGTACTACTAGGTTTTGTCAGAAGTTTTGGAATGTGGTCTTTGTCTATTACAGTTGTTAACTAGTGGCGCAGAGTTGAATGTTATCGCCTTGAAGATGGCTGTGGAATTCTGGCATGGAAGGTTTTGCTACGTTTCTTGCTGAATCTGTGGCTGCCCTCCCCCTCTCCCCTTACTTTTGCAATTTTGTTTTACTATCGAGGGTATCACGGGTCTTTCGCGTTTATGGTGCACACTTTTCTGGTAAATAATACAAAATAGTAAAAGTAAAGCTTCTTAGAAACTAACGTCTAAAAATAGATTACGTAGTTATGGTTGATCACATTAATGTCATTAGAATTATTATTATTGTTATCATTGGGTGGTCGTGGTTTGATTCACTATAGTTTGCAAGTCGGTTGGGCTTTGGGGTCTTACAGACTTTAGCTAAGTTTGGGTTTAGTTCTTTTGTTACAGATCTGAACTGGTGTTGATGCTTGAGAAGGTACGAGTTAATGGTGTCGTTGAGCTTGGCTTTTGGTTTTTGTTTTTTTCTTGCCACAAAATAATAAACCAAAGAGAACTAAGCACTCAAATTCCAGTATTTGTACACCTTTCTAAGGCATTTATGTCGCTTGTTGCAAGCGCCATCACGTCGAGTAACACAAAACAAATCTGTTATTTAAGTACGTATAAGCGATGCGCATTTTGTGTGAAAGCGTACGACGCAAAACAAAATATGTTTGACAATAATATGATGTAAATGTGGATTATTGTGGGCGGTGCTTGCCTCGCTTATCGCCTAGCTTTGTCCTTGTCTCTAAGACTTCTTATGTTTATGCTTCAACACACTCTCAAACAATCTTCCAGTACATACATAATAATGTATAGAGTACATTAACTATTATTATTAACAATGCTAACAAAAACCACTGTTTACACAACATATTAATAATTTTAAATTTAAATAAGTACACTTTTTTTTTCTGAAGAACACCAACAAATATGTTGGAATAGAAAGTTCTATTGTAGTATATTTACTTGCGACAGGAATGTATAACTTTGTTGCCTGCCTTTACCGAATTTACTAAATTTGTTTGGCAATATTTGATTGGTTGTAAACCACTATTTCATATGTCATATTTTAAATAAAATCTGACAGTAGCGACAAATTGTAATAAACTTTGAAATTTTCTGAAACGTTGTTTTTATTTGGGACAGTCAAAAAAATACCGAGTGTAACTTGTGTCAAAAGGCTTTAGCAGCTCTTTACATTTGGCAGCACGAATGAGAATAATATAATTTGTGATATATAATATAGTAGTTTCTATGATTTAGCTAATTGTATATTTACTTTACTTCTTTTTATAGTGCCATACTTGCTAAGAACGTCGGCATTCCTCTCGTATGTTTGTGGTGTGCGATAATAGTTTCACACAAACATACGGGACCTACAGTTTTAACGTGGAATTTGAACCCACACTTCTAGAGGGGTTTACTAGGCAAATACTTTGCTGGTTTGCCACCGCATCGAAATATAATCGACAAATTAGATATTGCCGCTGCCGGGAATCGAACCCGTGCTGCCTGCACAACAGTTCTTGCACTAGACCATTGTGTTACTTCACTAGAATGACATAAACAGCTAGAATTTAATTTACAATGATTTAACAAATAAAATACCATAAATTTTTATTTAATTTAAAATATTCTCACGGTGTTTGTCATAACTTGTCAGTTTATAATATAACAAAGTTGATTCATTATGATTTTAATTAATGTAGCAGCAGTACCAAACTGTTAGAAAAATTATTACACGTGGGAATTACAAGTTTCACATTTTATCATACATTTACAACTACGAGCAGAACTATAACAATTGTTATTTTAGAAAAATATTTTATAGCACAATAAAAAGTCTACTAAATTTAATGAAGTATAACTCTTAAAGCTTAAGCAAATATTTCGACAACAAAATACAATTTAATTTTAAAATTTAATATACAATTGAAGGTTTTGGATTTTCATTTATTTCATTAGACAGGAAATTTCATTCTCTACACGTTGCAAAAAAACCGTTTTTAAAAAGGAGTTAAATTACGTTTTGCTCGTAGTTTTATGACACTTCTTAAACCGCGCCCTTAATATTATATTATATTTTAATAAATTGATGAAAAAAGTCACCTGCAACCAAAAATAGATTACAATATATTAAAAGGTTGTTCTGTACGTTCGACATTTCCAGAAAAAAATATCACAAAGAATCAGTCTTATTTTTATTGGAATTACCTAAAAAGACGGATTTAATTGAAACAGTAAGTTGTCAGTAGATGATAAAATTTGATTGATCGGATTTTCCGGGATAATTGCTGCTTTAAAGTGGATTTAAGGATACGTAACATTGAGAGCCAGCTGGGCTATAAAGATAGATGAGCGGAAGAATTCCACTTAGGAAAAAAAAAAGAAAAGCAGGGCCGATCAAAACAAATCAAACACAAAATGCAATAAAACGAGCTCGAGCAGCATCGGGAATAGATAGGTACGGCAGCGGCAACTGTAAAATCCTGGATCTGTTTCCGAGAATCGTAAAGTGAGCCAAGCGGCGGGATTAAAGCATGGAAAATAGAATGCAAATGCGCTGTTAGCGAGCAGAGCTTCTGACCATCCATCATCCTTCCGGCAGAAATAAAACACACAGACCCATACAGCATAATGAGCTCTCGACATAATCGCTTCAAGATCGAATCTGAGGGCTTGTTATAAATGAACCACCCTCGAATGCCGGATGTAAACATATTACTGGTGGGTATTTCATCTATTCATCGTAATTGCACGGCTTCTGAATAAACGGATTATTTTTATCTTTTTATTGGGTATAGATATTAAACGACATTTTATTAAAATCTTATACGATTTAATTAATTATTAAAAAATACATTCACCAAACCTTCGTAGTTTATAATGCAAAGAGAAATTCATTTTAATAATATTTTTGTTATATTTTATAATCAAATTTCATTTTATTTATGAATATACATACAATAAACCTAGTAATATGTTATATGTAAAAGATCAAAGATCGGTTTAAAATTAATTTTTTATGCAACATTTTCAGTGCATTGCAATATATGAAGGTATTTTCCCTTTACCGACATTTTTGTAGCAATAATGTTCATAAATCTCTCATATATTCAAAATTGTAACTTGTCGCAATATATGATGGAAACATATTTTAGGGATGTACCTTCCACGATATATAATAGACGTCACTTATAAGTATGTACCACAATTATTTATTGTTGCAAAAATAATGTATCAAAAAATATATTATTGAAATGCAATATAATAATTATTAATTTTAAATCAATTTCAATAATATGAATAAGGATGATCGATTATATGTATTGAGTAGAAAATTATATGAGTATTCACAGTATTTAATTCAAAATATTGTATAAAATTGAAAGAATATATTATGGGTGAACTCAATTTAAAAAATCCGTTGCTTTGAAAAGGTGAGTAAAATACTTTTTCCCTCGGCGTCGAGTCTTTGCTAATCCGATTTGAACACAAATCGCCAGGATGCACATCAGTCTATCCCTTTACTTATGAAATACACCGCGTTCGTGTTGACATGAATAAGCAGCTCAACTATAAATGCATAAGCTGAAAACTTATATCCAGAATAATAAGATAAAGTTTAATCCAGACACATATTATATTAATATAGGAAGACATTCAATTTTCATATAACACATCTTTTAGATATAATAGTTTCTGGAATATTATTAAAATTTGATGCATTTGGTGAATCGTGAGAATGTCATTATTTAATAAACAGGTTGAGTTTCGTGTAGTGTTGATGATAGAGCACGGCAGGGAGTGTTGTTTCTCTTTTTAATACTCGGAAATAATAGCCGTCATAATCGTAAAGTGACGTGTCCTTAGAAAATAAATTTAAAGCTTGGAAGTAGTGAAACGTAGGAATTCAATGCAAGTGTATTCCGGAGATAGAGTTCTGTGTCCGGAATACAGACCGCTACTTTCCACACTAAAACCATCCACTTTACTGGCGCACTTGTCTGCTCGCTTTACTTCACTCCTTTGTTAGAAATCAATTCCTTCCATCAGTCGTCACTATTTACTGCCGAAAAAGAAGACGTAAAAAGTGCACTTTGTGCAGATTTTGCTAACTAGTTAAGAACCGGTGCCATATTGAACAAGGTCGGGGTGTATAAGAGAGGAGAAAGAATTATTAGGGTGATCTGGTTTATAGGGTCTTTCCACGCCATCGACAACCGTAATGAAAACCTTTGAGAAAAAGAAGTCCGTACTTTCTTAAACTTTAGTAGGTGATTTCTTTTATCAGGCAAAATACTTTGTCATTGTCAAATTGCTTTGTAAAATTGCAGACGTTCCCGTCAACAATATACATTCATTTAATTCCCTTCTTCCCGATCAAATAATTCAAGGGAATAAAGAGAGCTCCAGGATAATATTATTCGCCGCACTTGGAATAAACATTTTCCCAGTAGACGTAGTTATATGCCGTCCGGTAAAAACGACCCGGACTAAAATGTACTCCTTTATTGTAAGCAAAAAGGGAAATAAGTGGATCTAAGTCGATTTGGCAAGTTGGCCAAACACAACCAATCTGTGAATTGTTTGTATAGAGCCGGGACAATATACGGGCGAGTGTGTCACATGCGGACATTAGCGACAGTGTTTTCTTAAACAACACAATCTTGTCGCGTCCTAATGGAGCCCAATTACTCGGGACCCGGAGAGCGGAACAGTTCCCTAATTGAGTTTGACACGAGGACCGGCAAAGATCGGGCCACTCCGGGATAAAATTGGATCGCACCGGATCCCGTTAGCATGTTTTTTCTGTACACGATACTCCCGATAAGGGTTTCCCAATTCAATCCACCTTGATTAATTAACTATCTAAATTATTAACACGTCGTAACTAACCATTCTCACTCCTTATACATAAAACTACATCTATTATATGCACAACGGATAATTATTTCTAAATTTATAATTACATTACACCAATCACAAATATAAGCTTTTATAATATCTAAAAACGAATTTGAAAAATCAACTAATCTACTAGTATTATTGTAAATGTATGGGCAAAAAATTTTGATCAAAAGCTTTTTTAATATTCAAACCAACCATTGTCACAATGAAACATATATAAGCATTTGTCTGTATATAAATATATTTACTACTACTACTATTATAAATGAACATCATTCCGCTGTGGTTTAAACTCTTGTTCAAGGCCGTCTTAGCTTAGCCATACTTACTGAAGTAATTCAGTTTTGGTAATAGTTGTTATAGATCACCTTTTTATACAATATTATATAAATAATTTTTTCTATTTGCTAAACTGACCGATTATTAAAAACTTGTTTAAAACGTTGTTATTGTAATAATCTTCAGGAAAAATTGTTTTTATATTTTTTGTATCTACCACAGTTTGGCATCGTGTTAAGATTACAACTTTATTGATTATAAACTTAATAATTTATCATTAATAATTAATCATCATACTTATTTTCTTTTTATAATGAAAATAAGTATGATGTGAACTTATTTTCTTTTATAGCAGTAATGTTATGTGACTGTCTTAAAAGCCTGGTTACACAGTGCGAGCTAGCATCCGAGCTGGCCTAGTCAGTTACTGCAGTGCACCTACTTGTACCGTGTGACCGCATAATACGAGTTACTTGTAACTTGGAAATTTTATCAGCTTTCATTATGTATATAGACTTTTGCCACAGATCTACAGTTCTCGAGATATTAAAAAAACGAAAAAAAAGCTTTGCTTTCGGTCATTGCAACTAGAGCTCGTGTCATATTTGTCAGGACTTTTACTATATTCTTTATTAGGTACCTATAAATCAGTGTAAAAAGTTTCAAATTTTTTGGATTTTTCCGGAGGTGAGATAAATTTTTGAGCACATTTGACTGGACTATAACGACACGTATGATTTGAGAAAGATTGCGGAATGTGTAAAAAGGGGTAAAAAGGTTTTAAGTGGGAGATATGAAACATTCCATGTTCCGTCTCTAACTGCGGTAGAGCTAGTATGTAAATCTTTGTAGCAATGATTGCTTTGATATGAGGATTAAATCTCCTACTTCAACAAATGTAAATATGGAGCGTCTTTTAAGTGCGGATTTAGAATGACTAGCGGCATTTAAACGTTTACGTGCATAGAAAATACGCACGTGAGAATTCAAGTAGAAAGGCTTAGCCAATTTGTGGGCTTGCCTTATTGGGGAAGACGCCGATTTTTCAAAATGTAATTCCATAGCAGAAAACCCGGTAGACTCATAAATAACGGAGTTTAAGAAGTGAAGAGTCTACTTAATTCTTGCTTGACAAGATTTTTCTGGGAATGGAAAACTAAAGAAAAAATGGATTGGATATTTTGTCTTTAAGAAACTGAGACCAACAACCAGCTGTAAACTACGTTTTGTAGTTGCTAAGCACAATTTTTCAGATACCAATTTTGGAATAACAACGTTTTTCAAGACGAGGATGAAAGTGGTATTAGCTATTTTAGCGAATAAATGTTTACCAGCTTACTATAATATCCATATCCATACATCCAGCACAACTAATGTGTGTCGTCATTTTGTGTTTTCTCAACCGATCATTGTCAAGTTGAGCAGCAGGTAAACGATCAAGCGGCGAAGACGTCGTAGGGGAAGCTACTAGCGTCATTCTCTAAAAGGTACGGTCTAAAAACATAGGAAACCGTATTAGAGGATTCCGCGACAAAACATCCGCTATCACAGTGATTGATAGTGATTTTAAAAGGTTTTCCACATAAAAATACTTGCCACTGTCTTAACGCAGCAACGACATTCAATAGCTTTTTTTCAGCAACGGAGTACTGCCGTTAGGGCTCTAACATAAAATAACTAATAGTATGGAGTCGGCCTTTGACTTGTTGGTACAAAACTGCACTTATACTAAGCTCACTAGGATCACAACGCACTTTGAAAGGAAGTTCCGGCCGGGGATAACACAACAAAACTTTTTTTTCTAAAATTTTCTTAACAGTTAAAAATGCATCTTGCTGTGCCTGCCCCCAAAATCATTTTGCTCTTTTACGCAATAAAGATGTCATGGGTGCCATAACCGTGGACAAATTTTATGCAAACGTTTTGCAAAGGCCAAGAAATGCTTGTACATACATCTAGTAAAACTGGCTACTGCAGTTTTAGGGCCAAAGGGGAGGACTTTGAACGGATAAGCTTGAATGCTGATCTTAAACAGTTTAAGGAATGAATTTTTTGGTCATGTAGTATGAACGTAATTTAGTAGTGCATTAACAAATTAAATCCAAGAACTACTGGGTAATTTAATCTAGGAATCACTAAAAACTCAAACTCTCTTTTTATATGGATCTCAAAAGACAGGAGCACCTGAAGTGTTACTTTGTCAGATTGTTAGATTTGGGGCCGCAGCAATTATTAAATCAAAAGTTTTACTGTTCTTGCTAGATATGTCGCTTCCGTTATTCAGTAACTTTTGAAATTCAAAACTAATTACTTCAATTACAACAAGAGGGGTGCAGTTTGGAGATTGAGAATGGTCAAAATTACAATTGTCCGTTAGGAGATTGAGAACTGGATATTGATTTGAAAATATTGGGGTCATTGTGACCGTTCTACTTTTGCACCTAAAAAGAGGGGGAACTAACTAAGAGTACGCGACGTAATCTTGTAAGTTATGATTTTTTTTTGTGTTTGGCAATAACCAAACATTATCTAGACTTATGTTTGCGACACTGTTGAGAGAAGTTGGGATTTTGGTAGTTTTTGTTTTGGTTACCTGGATTATTGTAACGTTTGCTCAATCTGTATCAAAACGCGGCATATTTGATATCAATTTGTTACTGTTCGTAACATAGTCACTATAGAGTTTGCAACCTCTTGAGTGCTTTTGTTATTGCAGAAACACCAACTAAGCACATTGCATCATTTGCTGGGTAGTGCCGCGCAATAATTTTGATTAAATTGCAACCTTTATGTTCATGTTTATTTTAATGTATTTCTTTTTTTGCTCAAAAGTTATAGCGCTTTTAAAATATCTAATAAGTAATCATTTTTCACACCTGATATTTTGTTTTGCTAAATTATGGTTACTACGTTTTTATGAAATAATTAATTATTTAACTATCACAGAAGCACAGATAATTGTTTCGGTTCTACAAACCTTGTCAGTGTGCTTTGTATGACAAAGAAACAATTGTTTGTGCTTATCTTGTGTTTGCTATGATTCTTGGATAGAGTTTAAATAAATTATTTATTATTTCATAATTAATTAATTGAATGGGTGCCAATTGCATAAACGCT
The DNA here is from genome assembly GCA_963932245.1 of Tachinus rufipes. Taxonomy (NCBI): domain Eukaryota; kingdom Metazoa; phylum Arthropoda; class Insecta; order Coleoptera; family Staphylinidae; genus Tachinus; species Tachinus rufipes. The sequence goes on from OZ010743.1 coordinate 94,412,578, forward strand.
AATGATACTAATTGAACAATTTTTCATAAAATTAAATCTACTTTTTATTGCCAAAATTTGTAAAGGGATTGATGAATCGCTCAGTATAAATATTTTTGATATATTTAAAGTTTTTCATGTAATATTTTATTAGTACGTTCAATAAATGTATGAATTTTCATATTTAACAATGAATTTGAACAGTATACAAAATATCATCAATATCCTAGAAGAAACAGTATTTACACATTCTGCTTTCATTCAATTTTCAGTATCCGTAAATAAATTTAAGCGTTTGGTATGTGCGTCGCGTAGACGTATTACCAATGCATTGATATAAAATCAGCGTTGTGGAATAACTGATGTATTCTCCGTTATCCAATACATGGATCCATCTGATTTTTTAAGAAGCAATAAAATGATTAGATAGACACATTATTTGAGGGTGCACAGCGTGGGTCCTAAAGGAAATAAACGAATCGAACACGTAACTAGGGGGAAGTTCTTTCAGTTCCGACGTCACTTGCAGGTTCTCTACTGTTTGCATTGCCCCGATATCACAAACATCAGTAACGCAACGTTACATCCAGATTTTTGGTCGCCTGCCTCATGGGCAAGGGGATCCTATTTAGGCATACGACGCTTTAAATTTGCGTCTTCTGCTTCCTTCCTTCGCCGTTTTCCTCACAAAAATAACACAGATAAAAGTTTTACGAGTACAATATTAAACTTGCAATGAATTTAAATTTAAATTCATGAAAGTGCGTCACTATAAAACTTTAATATTGTTTTTATAGTTTATTATACATTCAAGGAGTATAAAAAACGTAATAGTAGCCGTTTTTATTATAACCGAATATTATAAATTTTGCTACACTTCAAATAGAGTATATTATCCGAAATGTGATTATACTACGCTCAGATAAAAAAGGCGTTAATGAATATTTCAGACTCAATTCTATGCTTTTTATCTATTTTAATTAAATTTTATCTCTCCACATAGAACTGACAGTTTTTTGTTATGATAACACTGCATAACCAACGGTAAATTAGGTCGATTGTTAAAATGATCCGTCCTCCTTCAGCAAATAAACGAATCTACAGTTCGTTAAACTCCTGAATGCTGCAATAAAGTAATGTTTGTTAAATAGAGGGAAATACGTCGAGTCCAACCGAAACTCCTTAACTATGAGTTGTAATTATATATAAACCCAGGGATTAAACGTAAAGATATAAAACCCGTAGCCAATTTAAACCTTCCCAAAACACAACACTATCTCCAACCGGAAGTTTTCAGCTAGTTACTTAGTTATAGTTGGGTAATTGGCTAGATCGTCGCGGATAGTCGGAAGCATCGTGTGCATGCCTTACGTACTATACGTTACATCCTTTCCGTTATAAAGTGTCTTGGCGCGGAATAAGAGGACCCAGTTATCCTGTCTTACTATCACCCGAGTCTTAACTCAAGGAGCCGTGATATAACATTGCTTACAAACAGATAACATACAAGATGGGCTTAATTCGAAACAAATCCTTTGCAGAACCAGTCTACATTTTAATTTTACAGACAATATTTAGTATTAAACTCTTGAAAATTAATTATTAATTAAAATTTAGTTATGTCATACTGGATATTACAATAGACGGGCGGGCAGTTGTTTGTAATAAAAAAGTTATTAAATAGTATTAATTTAACTTTGTAGAACGTGCTACCTAACTTTACGTATGTAATTTCCTCTACATTGTAAGTAATTTATTATACGGACTGGTTCATTTTGTGTGGCGATTGAGTGAGTAGAGCATTTAAATGTAATAAGGGAAACTAGATTTCTAAAACTATAATAATACCAGTTGGTGTACATCGCAGTGCACAAACTATGCACAATGTTGCTAACAGCAAACAATTAATTCATATTTGGTGTATTATATTAGTCAGCTTTTGGGAATTTTGTTTGCGAACGAGTGTGTAATTTGTTGAATGTGAAAATAACTTGTTAAAATTGAACGTGCACAGGGTGGCTGCTGTGTGGGGGTTGTTGGGTGGTTGGGTAACGCAGAGACTAGTCGGACACGAAGCCAGATGTTTGTTATATCTGAATACAATGTATTCGATTTCCATGTTTCCTGTCCAGGATTCCAATGGATTTTGGTGTTTCCTCTCTCTGGCTACGGGTAGTAGAGGATGATGTTTTGTTGCGAAGTTCCCCGTTGTTTGCCGGATCGCTTGACTCGGAATGGAATACGTGTTCAGCAGATAGATGCTCCTCTGATGCATACACAAAGTGTACTGACCGACAAACAAGAATAATAAAGATACGATTCTATTTACAAACCCGTATTTTTACAGCGACGGCTCTTTGTAAATATCATGTCTTTTTCAATCTGGCGTGCATATTCACCGCTTTTACATATTATTTCGATCAAAATGTTCGCATGGCATAAAGTAAGAATTATCTACAAAGCAAACTTGAGAGGTTTTGTGTGTGCGTTTGATCATAATTAAATTGAAACGTGATTGAAGAGTGGAAATATCAGATCTTTTTTTTCAGGAAAAATCTATTGAGATAGCGAATATGTACGATTTAGAAAATTAATATTGGTTGTTTGCTTTAAATTTGCTTATATCATTCATCATAACATACAGTTTTATTTCATCAAATAAATGCTTGGTCATTAGGCTAAGTGCAAACACTCACAGAAAGATACACGATATGAAAATATAATAAGATTGCATATAAAAAACTTAACACATACCTAATTTAATTGAACCAAACCCAGATATAATTATACTTATCCTAATTAATAACTTCTAGATATTTATACATATTTCATTTTATTGATATATTAAGTAAATTAACAAAATGTTTTTGTAATTAAAATAAATTAATAATACGTATTATATTAATACAACATCAAATTAGTCATTTATAGAATTAAGATTCATTTGAATTCAACTCAATCTCAAAAACCACATTTTTATGTAGAATGCATTTGGTTTAATTACAAGTTAGTGAATTAAATAAAACAGCAAATAATAACAACTCTGAATTATAGTACTGCAAAAGATTTTTATCTGAAATTATGTCACCTCTGGCAATCACATACGTTAGTTTGTAGAGCAGCCAGAGCGTTTTTTGTTCCGTTTTAGTGAAATTTGTTTTATTAATAGAATACTTGTAAAGACAAGTTGTCAGGAAGTTTGACGTTGTTTTAAACTGGGAAAAAGATTTATTGGAATCGCTCATAAATTTAGGCTGGTAATGCGACAAATAATGCAAATATCAAAATTAAGATTAAGGTGGGAAAATTGTCCCATAAAACTATCGGGCAGCTTTTCTCGGAAGTTAATTAAGATAATTCATTTCCGTTTTTGGCATTATTATGAGTTTAATAACAACATTTGAATAAGCTATTTTGGTAAAAATATATTAATAAATAAAAAAGTTTTGTGGTAAAAATTGTTTAATTTATTTTAAATTTAGTTCATATTAATTATATTTATATAAAAAAAATTATTCCGTAAAAATTATCACAAAATGATTATTTGTTTGCTTTAAAAGTAGCACCGAAGATGAGGATACTTTTGGGTGTAAACAATAAGCCCACCGATCGCTCCGCCCATTAAGTTTGGTACTGTTTTTATTACACAATTGGTAGTTTGATTTTATTGGGTGATCGTCGCCATGGGCGGTATTTTACTACAGTGCGAGTAAAGCGCTCCCGGTGGTTTATCACGGAACCATTCCTGACAATTCTGCCCTTAAGTAAATTCTGTCGTATCGGATTAAAGCACTTTATCAACACTTTTCTACATTACCACGCTTAGTTTTTACTTTTAAGGTCTGGGTAAAATTTTAAACTATTGACAATTAAGAGCATTTTTCACACCGCTTTGCGGTAGAGCGTTTGGCTCGTATTTTTAAGTATTCTCAACAGACCATTTTTTTGTTTAGTTATTCAACTCATCTTCAGTACTTTGATTTTTTTACTGCCAATGTTGTACATTTGTTTAACAATTTTTGAAATTGACTTTTTAAAGAGGTTTTTGGCTTCACTTATACTGTGAGTGTTGTTATCAACAGCATCTTCTGTGTCAGATTTAGCCATATCGTGCGACAAAATATATAATAACTGTTCATCGGTTTCTTCGGTTTGATTTAAGTTTGGTTTTGCATTGCAGGTGTTTCTTCCTGATAGAATAGACATTTTTTTCTTTTTTTTTTTTTAATTTTTGGCAAGAACTTTCCAAATGCTCCGTGCACACTCAGTATTTGTGTTGCATAATAACACATCTCGAGTTTATTTCCTCCTTTTTTTCTTTTACTTGGACCGTCTCTGCCATCTTTAGGTCTTCTCTCTTGCTCTCATCTTTGTCTCCTTTTTACTGTTTTCTTCTTTACTAGTTTATTTTAATTCTAGCTTTTTTTTAATCATATTTGCTGGAGGTGTTGCCGTGATTACTACTACTGTTTCTAGCGACATCATTCTGTAGGCCCTGATCCTTAACGAGCTTGTTCTTGTAGCTCCTTTGATTTTATTTATGTTATTTTTGTCTGTATGGCTTTTTCTCATGTTTTTGCGGTATATAACAATTTGCTTTTTGATTCCGTTGCTATTAGTCTTTTAGATTCTTTTCCTGGATCTTCTTTTTTTGGCATAAGTCCACCGAGCTTTCTCTTCATTTCTTTTGTTCTTATGATTGTTTTCTTAACGTTGCATCCTTTTGATTAAGTGTTACTCCGAAGTATTTGATTTTTTTTGTTGTTATTACTTGATCTTCTACTTGGATGTACTTGTTTTTTTATTAGTCTTTTTAGTTGATAGCAATGCCGCTTTTGTTTTCTCTTCTTTTTCTTCTCGTTCTCGTTCATATCTATATCTCTTTTGTCAGCTCTAGTCTTTCTTTTAATACTTTCATTTTTACGTTTTTATTTACTAGTTCTACGTCATCTGCAAATGTTGTTTCACAGTTGTGATTCTAGTGCTGAACCTTGGGGTATTTCTCTGGTCAGTTTGAATCTTCCCTTCTTGGTCACAGTGTCTACATAGATCTAAATGTTTGTTTAGGATTGACTTTGACATCTGGAACAAATGACGGAACATCTTAGTCTTTTGGTATTACCGTACCATTGTTGAAGTTGGTAATAACTTTAAAAAGAGTGTTACCATGCAGCAGAGGTAATGATATACCTAAATTCATTTAAAGAGTGCTTATCAGGTTCTGGTCTGTTAAAGTCTATAAGATAACTTTTTGGCCCGCCATATCTATAAATCTACTAAATGTGTAAAGGAATAAAATACTATTTTTTTTTTTTTTGTTAATTAAATGACACTTAGCAGATTTTGTGTTTTTATCAGATGCATCGGTAAGGTACCCGTCACAAACAATAATGCTGTTAGCTTTATAATATTTTTGAACAGACTCTACATACATAGTGGCAATCAATTTTTGCACTTGTTGTACGCATTGACATGATACTTTTATCAATTTTAAACGGAGGAAGTAATGTGAGCCAGTTTACTAAATTAATAATATCTGTATTATCTTTGAGTATATGCTGCTGTGTAGTCGCAAATGATACATTACAAAAAATTTCAATTGCTTGAGAAATATTTAAAAGCACAGACATGGCTAGAATTCATTTGTTTTATGGTCATATGGGGCCAAATCTCAGACCAAACCTTTCAGAGCGTCTATTGGTAGCCTTGGTTACACATTTTCATACTTTGATAAAATGAGTTTAGACTTGCATAGGCATATCCACTTAATATTTTGTCCGTAGACGCAACAGCATATAGTGCGTAAATCCTAAACTTTTTAAAACTTTTTTTATAGAAACTTCGTTCATCAGTAATTTTGATATTTGCATTATTTATTGCAGTACTATTGTTCCAGAGAGTAGTTTGCAATTTTAACTTGTTTGAAATTGCAAGGTATGTATATTATCAAATAAATGGATTACGCTTGAAGAACGTTGTTAAGTATTGAAAAGCTATTTTTATATAATTAGTATTGTGTTGCAGAATTTGTTTGAAATTAGAAAAGCTTTTTTGGTGGCTGGTTTGCGTAAATTGATATCAAAAGTTTGTGAAACTGACATGCTTTTTAAAAACAAAAGTTAAAGAGTTTTTTATTAAGGACTCTCAATTTTTAAATGTAAGTAAAACAAGCTATGTTTAAGATATTTACTTATTTATTTGTATTCTAAAAAATATCTTCTAACATTAAGTATGGAACATAACGTTGTTTAAATGGTATTTGTACCAATGTTTGATTACTTTGTCTGCCTGAATTGACTTTGAGGGAGGGCATCAATTGTTTGCGGTTTATTTCTATAGATCTGCCACTTAAGATAGCCTCAAAGGAAGAGGCATCAATTTGCACGATCTTGGTGGCCAATTCATGCCCTCAAATCTTTTGTGCAGGATATTTTCCATTGTGGCATGCGCTGAAACTACATGTTGTCGGTATCCATATTATCAAGTTTGGGCTACAAGAAGTTGCTTATCATCGATCTATAGTGCTTGCCGTTGACGGTTCTGCCAATACCAGTTTTGTGTTGGAAGAAGTACAGACGGATAGTTTTGCCAAAACAAAATTTGCACCAAACACTGACTTTTTCAGGATGCATTTTGTGCTAATGCCTCTTGTGTAGATTGGCATTGCTCCAAATCTGACAGTTTTGCTTATTTACATATCCACCTACCACCGCCTTAGACCATCTACTAAAATTTGAACAAGTTTGAAATTATGAAACGGTGGTGACAAGGTCACAAAGCCAGCGAGTAGCAGTAAATTAGGGAGACCGTCACCATATGATTTAACGTATTTGAATTTTGGATGGTGACGTTGGGTCCTGCAGTGAGACTGCAGTCTAAGAGTATATGGTCTAAGGCTCAAACCACAACGTTTCGCGGTAATGTTGTGGTTAATGAGGTTTCCTAGATATTTGCGTTTTTTAGGTTTTGCGCTGTATCCGTGATTTGTGCCATCAAATTGAGATGGTACCTGCATTGTTGTTACTGGAAAGAAACGGATATTTTTAGGCCAAATTGACAATCGAATTATGTGTCCATTTTGTTAAGGATGTCATAACGCGAATTAACGCCACAGGCGCTATTTTGCATTTGTTTAAATCCTACGAAGGTCTATATTTTTGTTGAGATTGGCTAGTCTGTAAAAAAGGGACGGGTTAATAAAACTTTGTTAATTGTAAAATTGACAGTTGTTAATTTTGGCCGCATAAGACCTCACAATAATGCATTGAAATGTTTCTCGTAACGTTTTGTTAAAAGCGTTTTGTTTTAAAGAAAAAGTTAACGCTGGGATATATTCCTAGAGGTGACAGAAGGTTCATACTTTGAGGTTTTTCTATTTTTATTCTAATTTATTTTTTAATTCGCTACAACTATTTACACAATTTATTAGAAGCGATTAATTAAACTAAAATAAAATACGATCTTTGCATCAAATACTAATTTTATGTACTTATTTTGTATAAAAATGAATTTTAATTTGAAAAAATATTTTAGAATTTTTACGTTACCGAATGGGATTAATCAATATTATTCTTAAAATAGTTACAAGTTTCTGAAGTAGTTACTAGCAATTTATTTAGCTATTTTATTTGCAAAATAGACCTGATTGTTTATAGTTAACTGAAGAAATTACACCAAGAGAATATAAAAAAAATATTGTTGGTATTAATATTAATCTTGAAAAACGAAATAATCGTTGGGCTTGTGCATACGCGTCTTACAACGAAACCAAGTTACTTAGAAAATAAAAGTAACTTGCACATTACAGTTAGTACTACTAATACTGCAACATTGAAAAATTAAAATTGAAAGATGTGGTTAAAATTTAAAAAAAAAAAAAAAAAAAAAAAAAAATAACAATAATAATAATAAAAATAAAATTAAAATTAAACAAAAAAGAAGTATTTTGAAAATAAATTATAGATAAATGGAAAAATGAATTATTGGAAATCAATTAATATCTAGACTATGCAACACTAGAACAGGTAAAACATGTTCGTATAAATGTACACACAGTGTCTCAAGTTTACTAAATGTAACCTGCAACAATGTCGAACAGTCTTGAAATTACAAAATGTAAATATTAAATATAATAAATTGATATTAACAATGTTAACAAAGTCTTAATTATCTATTTGTTTTATTATTATATTCAATACAAAAGTAACAGTAAGCTGTCTTGCAATTTCCAACAAACTAAATAGCAAGCCATATAAATGACATTAAACACACTTTGCAAATTATTAGTAATAAGAAGTTTCCTTGTAGCTAACATGCTGTCGGTACATGATCCATGTATTATTAAACCGGGAAGCCTAAAACTAACAAGCATCAAAGTTAACCCACCAAATTATATTGAACATAACTTCTAACATACACTTCAAAAGAAAATGTTATAGCTATAGGTTAAATTATTAATTATCAATTTATTTTAAGTTATGGTAGAAATATTTAATTAAATTTTAATAAAATTTACACAAATCAAGTAAATATACAATTATTACTTAATTAACTATATGAAAATCTCGATACAGTTATCGTAGTAGTTAGCCATATCCAGAAGAGGGGTTAAAGGGAAAGACTTGGAAACCAGTTTTAAGTTAGTAATAACTATTATAATGATCCGTTACGAGCAAAATTACTTAACAATTATGGTGCTCTTTGAAAGTAATAATAATATTAAACTACCCTCCGACCTGCCGAGGAAAGGGAGTTTGGTTGCATCACGTTATTATGCGCAAACGATAATGATGTAAAAGTTGTTGGAAACTTATGTATGTGTATTACAACAGTGCGTGTGAGTATACACATATTAAGCACCGCTCTTAGTTCTATAAACATAAAATGTAATTAACTGGAACTGGAATAGTTGCGTAAGTTAGTTTTACTGCAAAATTTCTAGAGTAGATTGTAATTTCAGTTCATTCGTAGGAAACTTAGGAGGTATACAATAATGAACACTATAGCAAGGTATCAATATACAAATGAAAGTGAGATAATACATATTAAATACATAATAAGTATAGTATAAACATAATATTTTTTATACAATGCTTTTTAAAAATAAAAGTATTTTGAGAAGCTTTAAGGAATGTGTATCAAAATTGTCCAGTGTACACGCAGCATGCCACCAGAAAATTAAAGTGTGGACAATATCGTAAACATTCTTAATATAAATGCATCAATAGAGAATATTAAAGCTGATGTATAAAGTTACATTACAAAAATAGAAAAATGCTTTATATGACCAGAAAAAAAGTTAAAACGTCATTTACATTACATTTACATTTACAAGCTATATTAATCCGTAAGAAAATAACAAATTAAACAGTGCAAAATACAAATTTTTTAAGATGCCAATACTTACATAATGTTCCATCTGATTAATTTGGTAACAGGTAGATGATAGATAATCAATACTCTGCCAACCAAAATGGTCAATTAATATACTAAGAAATTGTACATGATGTTCAAGTATGCACTGCAACTTCAATCGTACTTGGTTGAACGTGAACTAAATCTAACACGTATAGAGACTTTAGTTTGGTTAAAATTAATTTATTTTTGTAGAACCAGGTTTGAAGCTGTTGTGTGCTTTTATTTGATTTTGTAATTAAATTAGTTATCTTATTTGAATTTACAGTTAGAGAGGTGTCAAACAGCAACACATCATTTTCAAAATAATAGTGCTCAGGACTGTATCTTAAAAGATTTTTGTTTACAACTAATTGTTGTTGGGTCTTACATAATGTTTCATATCTTGCAATTAGTTCATACACCAATTTATCTACACCTAGATGTGAAATGCACAAAAACGGAATTGAAAACAAAACTTTTGAGTGAGGCTAGTCTTCTTTTATTTTGTGACACTCTTTTAATATATGTTCCATAGTTTCCTTAGTCTCTTCGTACATTTTGCACATTTTCAAATCTTCTTCTATCTAAAATTTTGTTACTCATCTTTCATTACCACATCTGAATCTTGCTATCATCTTTTCATTATATTTACTATATATATCGCTTTCTATAACATATGCATAATTTGTATTGTACCTACACTATTTTACTTGTATTCTCCTTTCTTGCTTTTGTATATTTCTATCTTTTTCCATAATTTTGTGCCATGTCTCTCTTCAGTTTTACTCATCCTTTCAATTTTATAGCTATCATAACCGTTTGTATTATAATAATTTTTACTGATCTCACTTAGTTTTCTTTTTCTTGATATCATTTTTGCTTTTATGTCTTGTAAAATTTTTCATTTGTGTTTGTCTCATTTTTTCTTCATACCTTATTGTTTTGTTGTTCTCTTGACAGTCCAGAGGATTAAAAAAAATGACGATAACATTTGATTATGCAATTTGAGGTTATCTTAAAGATAAAGTCTATACCAATTTACGCTTTCAAAGTCAACATCAAAGCTATAATTTTTAATATAAAGTTTCAAATATCTTTATGAAAATATGATGAAAAATTTCGAGCGTCGATTATTTGAGTGATGTGCTATTTTATAAATAATATACGTTTGTAGTCTACAATGAAATAAAAAATCTTGCATATTTCACCTCTTCATGAAACATCTTTTGTTAATTTAATCTTGTCATAGAAGAAGGGAGGCCCTAGTGTTTGTTAAAAAATATGTACTTTTTGCTAGTGACATAGTATTAATTTTTTTTATTTGTTTGCTTTATGCAGCGCTTTTTAATCTATAATGAAAAGTATTATGTTTTGTTTATCTATATTGGTTTGACGTAGAAGACTAACCGGTTTTGTTATTTGATGGTACCAAAAGGCTGGTTTAGGCAGTTGTGTGGCAAGATTTATAAGAAACCAGTGTCTAACCCATTTTGTTAGTTTTTATGAGCATCGTTACTTGTTGGAAGGCAAGGACGGCGCTAGGCGGTAAACGAGGTAAGCGCCGCTTCGGGGCGCAGTACGTCAGTGGCGCCGTGGCAGGACCGCGATAGTTTACATTTGCATTATATTATTGTAATTTTTTTTCTGTACTTACTGCAATTATTGCAAAGTTTAAAAAATGTTTTATTTGCTTTTAAAAATATAAACAATCATAATATTACTATGACTAATAAGATAATAATTTACTTTGTTACACTAAATTTCACCAGGTCTTGGGCAACTTCCTGATGCAACTTAAGGTTAGTGAATCGGCGTTGAGTCCGACCAAGTGGCCGCCTAAATTACAACTCTAATGGCGGGGCTTGCAAAGTGCGTGTTGTCTACGTGGTGGTAGTAAAACGGTCATTTGGCGTGAGAGTGGGGCGTTTGTTAGTGTACAAGTAGTTTTCATTTCTTTTAGCCAGTTCAGGGGTCCTTGTTGTAATTCTGTTTGGTTGCTGTGTTGCAGACTTGATTAACTGATTTCCAATTTAGTCTTAATTTTCAATTGAAATACTTAGAATTGTGACTGACTAGTGGTCTGTCTGTCATCTCGTTATTGCCACCTGCACTACTCTTTGCGACTGGATCCATCTGTGTACGTAGAAGGATAGTTGCGGCATTTCCGTGTGATAACTCCGCAGCTAGACCTTGATTTCACTGAGCTTTAAGGCAGATGTTGCTTGGTTTTCTTGGCATGCTGGCAGGTAAAAGGGCTACTATGGAGTTTGAAAAAGTCTAGAGACATCTATAACTGAAATACTGCATTACTAAAAACAATAATACATACAGTTGCCGAACCCCTTGCTGTCATGTTCAATAAATGTCTGCTAAATGGAGTTTTTCCAGAAGAGATAAAGTTGGCAAAAGTAATACCAATTCATAAAAATGGCGATTTGAGTAATATGAATAACTACAGGTCAATATCAATACTGCCAGCTTTTTCAAAAATTTTGGAAACCATTATTTATAGTAGAATACAAAATTTTCTTGATAAGTACAACGTGCTGTCAAACAGCCAGCATGGTTTTCATCGAGAAAGATCAACAAACACAGCCATCGCAAAGGTAATGGAAGCAATAGATGCAATCAATAATAAAGAAGAAATTCAAGCAAGTTTATTAGATTTGAATAAGGCGTTTGATTGCATTCAACACTCGACGCTGCTGTATAAATTAAATTATTATGGCATACGTGGCATAGGACTACAACTGCTAAAATCTTATTTTCATGAAAGAAAACAGTAACATGGTTTTATACGCAGATGACTCGACAATAATACATAAACCAAATGATAATGTAATTGAAACTGAAACTGCAGCGGCTTGGTTTGCAGCTAACCAGCTTAAACTAAACACCTAAAAAACCCAAGAACTTCACTTTAGCACTTCTGGAGTACGCTGTTAGAAAAATCCGTAACGCAATATCACCTTACTTGGCAAAATTAGCATATTTTGCAAACTTTCATGTTGTAGCACAGTATGGAATTCTGTTCTGGGGAGGGTCTTATTTAATGAAGGATATCTTTATTTTACAGAAAAAATCAATTTGAGCAATGCTGGGAATGAGAAGCCAAGCTTCCTGTAGAAATGTCTTTCGAAAACAGCATATACTTACGTTTCCATTGCTCTACATATATGAATGTCTTAAATATGCTCATGTAACTACATTCCAACGAAACGGAAGCACCAATTCTTATAGCACCAGATATCGTGAGGAGTACAGAATTCCGCGTCATCGTCTCACCACGTGTCAACAGGTGCCTCAATATTGGTTAGTGAAGGCTTACAACCATTTACCAACAAAGTACAAAAGTATGACATGCACTAAATTTAAAAATAGTATTAGAACATGTTAATAGAATTATCTCTATATGATTTTAAAGATTTTTTTTCTGTTAAATTTTAAATGTATAATTTGTATTGTATTTTAAACTGTATATTTGTCTATGACACGTGTAATGTATATTTATTGTACAAAAACATTTAAATAAATTATTATTATTATCATTATTATTTAATATATTTCTATACTTGTCGATTTCCGTTTTTGTATTTTAAACACACTTCAGCCTTGTATACATCATCCTGCTATTTTTCACATTCTCAAATTCAATGTTCTATGGTGTCCTTTGCTTTTTCGCATAACCTGCAAGTATTCATAACTTTTTTCTCTATTTTTTGTTTCTACATCTAAATGTTGCAATATTCACTTTATCTTTTGCAGGTATTTTTGGGTTAAGAAGACACTGCGGAAGCTTGCACTCTAAAACGTCCTTGCCTCTAGAAGTATGTTGATTGTTGTATTTTCAATTTTCTTTTTTGTCTATTTTGCCTATTTATTGTCAGCTGGTCAGCTGACTCACAAATAGTAGAATTGTTGTTATATCCGGAACAAACTGCACATTGGTTAAAATAATATTTAAATTTTTATTGTTTATTAATGTTTGCGTTTCCACATTACGGGCTCTCATAACAGGAATTTTTGTTTCATCGGAAATCGTAATTTTTGATAGTTCTGGTGCTCTTTCATTTATTAGCTAATCACGTTTAAGTTTACGTTTTTAAACATTAATTCTGTCTTTGTTCTTTTTGTCTATTTTCTTTTGAAAATGCCTGTCCCTATCGTAATCTGTCAACTTTTTTGCAAAAAGTGCAGCAATTTTGCAGCAAACGCTTCTGTCGCTTCACGAGCGGCATCTTTTTGATTCTAGAGTGTTTTACTGCTATTATCATTGGCGCAAATTTCTCTGGCAATCCTGCTAAGAGTAGTGAGCCAACTCATTCCTTGTCAATCTTAAAGCTTGTTCATATACGATACCATTTTGTCCAATTTATCTAGACGTAAAAAATCAGCTAGCGCATTAGACCAATATTTCTCGTAAATCTACTATCGTTGTACATATTCTTCAGCTTTGTGCAAATTTCTATCACTGATATTGGTTCTTTTATATGCATATATAAGAATGGTTCAAACGTCCATTTTATTATTATTGATGCATTTTGATAATTCCTCTAGAATGAAAACGTTTTTGATGGCAAACAACTAATCTTCATAATTTTCTCTGCTAGTTAGCTTAGGAACACTATTTAAATAAAATATCTACTATCTATCAACTTCACTAAAACGCACTATTAACTTTTTTGCGGCAAGCCCTGGGCCTATAGCCTATTAAAACGTGGTGGTATAACATAGAACTAACTTTATTCATTGTAAATAAGATACATCGTATTACACGTAGAGGGCACCACCGTATATAGTCTATAGTATAATTTCAACATCTACCTAGGTTTGTAATACACTATTTTTATCATTCCTCTACGAACTTTTTATTTTTAGCTCACTTTTTTAATTTTTTTACAATTTTTTCAATTTTCATAACTTTTAACAGAGAGATGGTAACGCAATGCCTCCTTATCAGAAGAAACGTTGAACTGTGTACATGTGTAATGAGGGCTGTAGGCAGTTAAAATCTTACACGGACAAGCAACGTGAATTTTGGCGAACATAGTTTAAAGTGTAGTTCCGGGACATTGTTTTGTAACTTCTAAAGCTTATCTGTTCTCAGTGGTAATTCATTTTTGTACCACATTATGCCAGTTCACTAGCTCGCACTGAAATTTTTGGGCTTAATTAAATAACTTAATAAGTAATATAGAAAACTTTTTGTTACAAAAAATATAAAGTATTTTTGTTTCAAATTCTGAAAATATCTAGATTTTTTTAAATCTTTTATAATTCATCGGTATATGTCTAATAAATCAAATGAATTAATAAGACTTTTGAACTGCATTAAACTATAAAATTTGCACATATTAAACGAGATTATTGTTTTATTTGAGTTGGATTGAATGTAAAGTTTTATATAAGTAATGTGAACGTAAGCAGTTTGTAAATAATTTCGTCTACACGCCACTATAAAAATGTTTTTAACTTTTATAATGGGACATAAAAAGTGCTTTCGGTATCATGTTTATGTAGCTGTAAAAAAGGAAAATGTAGAAAATATTTAATTAGTCCATGTTTTCATGATCATAAAAGGAACTTTTTCATATTTAATATTAAAGGAATGTAGGGGTGTATAAAATACGAATGTCGTATTATAAAAGTACGACCCATAAAACAACGGACCGAACGGGCCGGGCCCGTCCTCGAATAAAGCTGAACACATTATCAACTTTTTTCCTTCAACTCGTAAGCGCAGATTTTCACCATCGGAAACAAATTAATCGAAGTTAATTCGCGCGAACGTTTCCCTGTTCCACTCTTACCATCACAGTCTTCTCTTTTTATCTTCTTCTATCGTCCTTTCACAAAGTCGACTCTCTCAAAACGCAATCATTATCTCCCTTCCTAGTGATAAAGCATCTCGGAGACATTAATAAAAACCTAAATTCAATCTCTTCCAATTATCCGGCCGCTTACCGAGCCAAAACTTTATCGGCTCGTTTGAATACTAAAATATTTGTCGAGCAATCCATCAAGTGAATGCGTCGTTGGAAGGTTTCGCCTCGCCTATGGAAAAACAAAAGCGACGACGGCGTCGCAACTTGGGCGGTTTCGAGTTTCCCAATAGGGAGGAAAACACAGAGTGTTTTCAGCTTCTTTTTTTTCTTTCGCCGACTCGCTTTGACTTGAAAGCGGCGGTTAATTAATTGTTAATGAGCAGGGGGAGGCAGCCCGTTGTTATTTAAGGTAAATTCGTCCACCAGAAAATACGTTGTACAGATTCTTTATTGAATTACTAACAAGTGTTTGTAGCTTGGGTTAACTACTGCATTTTAATACACACTCCACTTAATTATTCATGCTCCAATTCATTTGCTATGGACTACCAAGAGATTTAACAGGCGACACAAACACATTTCGACTAAATCCTCCTACAAAAGCATTTAATATTGATGAAGCTATAATGGATTTAATTATTTTAATAACAAAATTAATTTTATCACCCTTCAATTACTACACAATTGAACATAATATAATATTAAAATAATATACTATTAGTTACTTATATCATTAATATACAAAACTATTCCTCAACATATACTCAACAAGTTCATTTTTCATAGGTTCAGCAACAATGTTTGTTTTATCTAAAACTGTACATAAATAACATCCCTCTTGTTTCCATTGTGGTTTTACGAGTTTGGGAAATTAGCTGTATCATTATTATTTCAGACACGCCCTTTCATATATTTAATCATTTGAAACATGTATTACAAAATATCTGGACAGTTGTATAGAGTATATTTACCCAAGCGAGTAACTAAAATTGATTTCTATGTAGGGACAGAAAAAAAAGCCTTTGGCGAAGGCGTAACATGGGGAGAGGCTAATATGGAAATTTTTGGAATATATTTAAGAGCATATTTATATATCTTGTAAATACCAAAACCAAAAAAATATATAACTTTATAATGATGTTGATTTGGAAATATAGTGACAAGCAGTACATGACATTTATTTAATGGTTAAATTAAAAAGGTGTCAATTTCCGATCATCCAATTTGTAAGTAAGAGCGACAACGGAAATTTTTTATTCATAACAAGTGAAGTATAAACTCCCCGGGCTAATATAATCATATTTCCTGCGGTATCTGAATGGTGGGGTGTAGTTGGTGACAAGGTAACCACACCTAATGGTGGTCGTTATGACGCGTTCTTTCTGCTTTGTCCACCTCGAGACCGCCGTGAACTCTCGGTAATTGCGGAGCGTTTCTCAATTAGCTCAATCTCGTCGAGGCACAGCCGTGCTTATTAACGGCCTATAATTGCACCCCATGCCCCTTTATATACACTCGTAACTGTATATACCTCCGGTTTCCTTTCTTGTGCCGTTTCAAGAGAGAATCCACTTACAACGCTGTGATTTCAATAAATGAGGTTCTTTTTCAGAACTTCTGAAAATCTGAGCTCGAGTGCCAGAATTAAGCTCTTGCCATTTCAATGGGGTCAAAGAGATATTTCTGTAATAATCATAATGAACATTTTTGGTTGACGCTATATAACCACAACTAATTAAATGAATAACATCATCTTTAATATTATCTATACACTTCTTATTCAACACAGCACTTTAGTGCTATCTAATAATGTATAATCTATACCAATTTTTTAGTTAAGTATGTAATTTAACTATAATATATACTATTAATCAGTTATAATTCTACAACTAAGTTGCATTACAACAACTTTCTTCATATCACTTGGAATCAAATACTATTCATTTACGAATTCTACATGTGACTGTTAAATATTTTTATTGTTTTTTACATACACATACTATATTTTTTGTATGTTAATATCTTTTATCATTTTTTACAATTCCATTCCCAAATCACATAATAGCCTGTTCAAATTAGACATTTTTTAGAGAAATTTTACCCACAGCTTAGCGACCTGTATACTACTACTATACGGGAAATTATAGAAAAATTTAAATGATCTAAATCTGATCTGAAAATAGTCTTCAGACAGTCAAAATACACCTAAGTATACAGGTTGATAAGATGGGTAAAATTTCTATAAAATGTCGTTTTTTGTTTAATTTTAACGGACTATAAGGAAATTAGTATGGATAGGTGGCGAGTAGTTGAGGGTTTAAATCATTACTGTGTAATCAGTTGAAATGAAGATTTTACGTAAGCTTTTGCTTTATCAACAAATTTGCAAAAATAAAGGTTGAAAAGTTTGTTCAATGGTAGTCACGTCAACGCAAATTGCAAAAATTGTCTCAAAAAGATTAGGAGGAAATATGTCATGGATGTTTTCCTTTATTATTGACATCAGCATATAGCTATTCTAATACAATAATACATAGCAATTATAAAGCGTTGATTGTTATTTTAGGAGGAATACATCAAATGAGTTCAGTCAATAATTTTGTCTATTAGTCTTTTAAAATGAATACAGTACAGTAACATGATTTTGCAGAAGTTAGAAGAGGTTTAAAAATTGTCCGTTGTAGTTAATAGAACGTAAAATCTAGCATCAATTAAAGCAAAAAAACGTTCAAAATAGTGATGAACAATATTAGAGGAAGAGGAAAGGGAGTCTACTTAAAATAAAACAAAGGAGAAGAAATCTCAATTGAGAAATTGTTTTGTAAGGGAGAAAAAGAACTGCCTAACAAGAAAACACCAGGTCTGGACGAAATATCAACGAGGAACGAGGTAGAAATAACTTAAATAATCAACAGATGCCTAAAAGAAGGAATGTTTGCAGGATGCTGAAAATTGTCACCTTAGTACTGATTGAGAAGAAAAAAGAAGCAGGAAAAGCAACGATATTCAGGCCAATATACTTAATCAACACACTAGCTAAGATAATGAAAAAAAAAATTGTGCAAACAGGAGATAGAAACAGAGATAGAAGAAAAAGGAGAATGGGAAAAGGAGCCATACTAATTTATTAAGGAAAGAACAACCTTAGGAGCTATTTAAACGTGACAATAAAGACGTAACACTACTAAGCAGAAATCTAGAAATGGAACTATTAAAAGACAGACTAAAACTGGCAATATATATGAAACAGGTGGATCAGAAGTAAGGGTTTAAAAGTAGCAACACAAAAAACAGAGGCGGTTATTGACAAAGCAGGCTAATAGAGGAACAGGTAAGATACAGGTAGGAGATTAAGTAATAATGATTGAGAAGAAAATCAAATACTTTGGGTAACACTCGAAGTAAAGGGATGGAACAAACAGGTTAAGGAAGCGGCCAGGGGAACAAATAATGTTCAAGAGAAGAAACCAGATGGTTAACAGCAACGGCAGCGAGAAGCAAATTGTTAAACGTTGCAGAAACTAGGAATAAAATAAAAAGAGCTACGATAACAGTAGAATTGATTGCAGAAACATTCTCGCGAACATAATAGTGGAAAAGAGGCTAAAAATAAAATAAAACTAGTAAAAGAAGGAACCAGTAAAAAGTAAGCAAGAGAGAAGATGATGGAAAGATGTATGTTGTCTGAGGTTATTCACACATAAACCAAGGAGGTTTTTGAAGTACTTAGGTATTTTTTAACATTACGACTATTGAGGTACTTCACAACTGTCAGAGGTTATTCTTTTTCCGTGGGGGTTTTTGGAGGTGTGTAAAATGAAGTACATTGGGTTTGAGGTTGTCGATATACTTGACAGTTATAGCCTGTTTGGTGTACCAATAAGCTGTAAATAATTGTTATTCACACATTGGCAACTAAAGCTCTAAGGAGTGATGGTTTAACATTGTATTTGTCATTGTGATTTTATACGTAACATCAATTGAGAGCATTATTTTTTAAATACTGGTATTATACGAAACGATGGTCCAGACTGCGGATGCGACCACTAAGTTCTTTTTGGCAACTTATCAATCAAACTGCATACAACAAGAAAACCAACGCTCAACAAAAGAATGGTGACACCAAGGCTAGATAAAGTCCAGAAACTTTTAAATAGCTCTATAACACCAAGAGCTACTCATGACATTGACAAATCCTGGCAAAAGATTAAAAAATTGATCATAGATGCTGCAAGCTATTGCACTTCAGTTCAAAGAACAAACAGGCAAAAACACTGGATGTAAGATCCCACCGTCCAATTAGTAGATCAAACGAAGAATCTAAGAATGTCAAATGTAAGCATTGAACAAAAGACAACTAACATGAAATAAAACGAGCTTGCAGATACGACATAAATAAAATTAAAGACATTTGTTTGGAGGGAGAGCACCATGAGTCGCATGAATTGTTTAATAAAATCCGGTATCATCTAGCCAGAGAATTTAAATCAAAATCTCAAATAATAAAAATTGAAAGAGGAGAGATCATAACAGACCCAGAGCCAATTGCTGAAGTCTGGAGAAGGTACTGCCATACTTTTTTTGTTGTTTTTGTTGACATAAATCAAACATCAAATAGCACATCATTTATCTTCCAAGAAAAGGAGCTATGCATTTTAAAATCAGAAGTGGAAAAGGCGATTAAAAGGTTAAACTACCGAAAAGCTGCTGGTACTGATAATATAACGGCAGAAATTATTAAGTCAGTAGGAGAAGTAGAAGTTGAGGCATTTCACTCATTATGCGACGCAGTCTGGAACTCAAGACAATGGTCTGCTGAGTGGTGCGAGTCGATATTTGTTTCAAGGCTCTCCCACGAAATGTAGTAACTACAGGACGGTTGCACCAATATCACACGCCAGTAAAAACATGCTCACGAAAGATTAAAGCCTTTTCTTCTGTCAAAAATATCAGGTAAACACAGTGGATTTGTTCCAGGGAAGGACACAAAGGAACAAATACTGAATATACGCCAGATCATAGAAAAAGCGCGCGAATAATGTCACTATGTTTATGTGCTTCGTGGACTCCTTCAAATGGGAAGCCCTCTGGCAGATTCTAGAGCAAATATGAACAGCTCCCTATCTGATACAGCTTATACAAAATCTATACGAACACAGCATAGCCAAGGTCAGAGTAGACCAAATGTACTCAGGCAATTTCGATGTCAAATCAGAGGTGAGACAAAGCTGTATCCTATCGCCAATTTTCTTTAATATATACAGTAAGTACGTTATGCTAAAGGTGCAGGACGTGTAGCATGGAGATGTGGCTGTAGGAGGAAGACGCATAAGCAACCTTAGATATGCGGATGATACGCTTATTATAGCATCGGACCAGCCTGAACTAGAAGTTATCATGACAAGGCTGCGCAACATCAGCAAAAACTATGCCCTAGAATTGAATATAGGTAAAACGAAAGTCATGATAGTTGACCGGAAAACAAACTCCCAACATATCCAGCAGGTGGCCGGTTTTGAAGTGGTAGATAAATTTATGTATCTTGGGTCACTAATCACCAATAATGGAGGCAGCGAGGACGATTAAACAAACACAGCTCAGAAAAATAGAGGTATTTGACATGTGGGAGTATCGGCGAATGCTCCAAATATTGTGGACGGAGCACAGTAGCAATGCATCAATATTAGAAGATCTGAAAATCAAAGACCGGTTTTCTAAGAGAGTGAACCGGAACGTTCTACGTTATTTTGGTCACGTATCTAGAAGATCGGATACTCTGAAAAAAGTAATGGTCCAAGGAAAAGTTGACGGAAGAAGATCACGAGGAAGATCGTCAACTCGGTGGATAGACGGTGTTACCGGGCTGGTTGATTATACAATGCATGAGGCCAGAGAATGGCCTAGGACAGAAAAACATGGAAAGTTGCTGTTGATATGATTTCATAATACTGCCACCAAACCCTCAGGAAAAGGTAGGATCGAGGAGAGAGATTATACAACGGTCTGAAATCTTGTTTCTTTTAATGCAGATTTGACTATGGGAAACATAAAAACGTCGCTCAATGCCAGGTCAGACGAATAAGGCAGATGGTTTAACACTGAGATCTGATTCGTAGCTAGAAATGTCTTGACAGACAATGCAGTATGAGCCAGTGCGTTGTCATGATGAAGAATCTATTGTTATTCCACAATTTGGTTTATTTTTTACTATTTTTTTCAAAAAGTTGAGCGAAAATCTTAAGATAGTAATGTTGATTAATAGTCCGACATTCAGGATCTTAGTGAATCACATGAATATTAAAAATGAATTTCATTGTTATGAGTTTTTTTACAATTCTTAATAAATGTAGAAACATTTGCTCCAGCTTCTTTTTGTTCAATTTTGCTTTGCTCATATATAGTTAACCGACAATCAGATTAGATCAGACTACTGTCGTTGTTGTTCTATTAAAACACTTATAATTTTTTGTCAAAACTAAAAAAACTGATCACGGCAGGCGAGATGAACCTGATCAACTTGAACGGAAAGCAGTAGAGCAACTGAAAGTCAAAATGGCGCAAAGAAGCTCCGCATTGAAGTGATGCGTTTGCATGAATTGGCAGCGGGCGAAAGTTTAGCAACAAGTTTGTGTAGTAAACCACAAATATTTTTTACTTGCATTCCTAGTATAGGTGTTTTCTTTACGGTCATAATGCATAATGCTGCCGATGTAGCTACTTATCAATGGGTTGTTAACATAACTGCAGTTGGAGTTGTTTGTATGGTACATTGATACACTATTGGCCGATCTCACCGACACTTCTTAAATCGATACTTAGTTAGGTCTTCCTAATAGTTAACTCATCCTTAAATTTTATATGCGTCTCACCAACCATTTGAAACAGATGCTTACGCTAAGTATTGTCGAATTTCTGACTAGCGAGCGGCACATCAGATTTCAGCCAAAATGCATTATATTGACTTAAACTTTTGGGTGCTCTTTCATCGCATTGTGTGCATAACTATATGAGAACAAAACAAAATAAATTTGACAGACGTGATTTGGATTTGGTGTTGTGCCGGTTGTGATTGTTCTGTTAATGTAATGTATAATTTTTAATATTATTGTTATATATTATATAACTTTTTTTAGTACAATATACTTTCTTGAAGCTATGCTTTCACTTTTTAATTACTATAAAATATACTATTTTTTAATAAATTCCTTAACCTTAAAATGATCCTTTTTATTTGACAAATGTTGTTGTGCAGAATGAGAATGCAATTAGGCATAGTTTCATCAACAAAAAGATCAATAATTATTATATTTTCCATCTTTAGTTTACTTGTCACACACAAATTTGAGGTTAAGTTGCACTTTAAGCCGGCAAAATTAACGGCTTATATTTAACCAATAGTTAAGCGTTAAGTACGCGTTAATAATGTTGGTGCAACGCGCTAAGCCTTACTTAGCAATTTAACTCTGGCTTAATTTTTAAGTTATGTCGGTGAGATCGGCCATTAGGGATGTAATTTGTTGCAATTAGTTTAATTGTTTTATTTTTTTGCTTGTTTTTGACCAAGACACGTATTGTTAACAGTAAGTTTAGATTTCCAAATCAACATATGAAAGGAGCTATGTTACGATGTGTATTCCAAAATACTTTACGTTTTAAAAAAAAAGTTAATTTTGCTCACATCATAGACCTTTAAAAAGATCAAACAAAATCCACATTTTGTGGAACATTTCAAAGACGTTATTTCTTAAGTTTTCTATTGAGTTGAGGAAGACTGGCAACTAAGGTATTTTGTCATATAAAACAGCAGTATGCTGTTTTGTAATGAGGTATAACATGTCAAAAAACGTCTTATTTATGACAAGTTTATTAGTTTATTATTATTTTGCAATATTCATAAATAATCAGGGTATTTTCCGTAGCCGCCGTACAGTTTTAAATGAAATGTTTTTTTTTTATAATTTAATTTTATCTTATATTAAATGTCATGGATACAACAAAATTGGAAAAAAAATTAACAAAGGATTTATTTTAATTCATTACGCGTTGGCCCAACCCTATTGTTTTAAGTCAGCAAGATAGTTTTAGCTGTTTTGTATGAAGTATAACATAATATGGCAAAGAACGGTTACTTGCATTGGTGGTTGGTCTTTTATGATCTTTGTAACTTATTATCTGTACATTTAAAGGCTGTAACACTAGATTGGTTATTATCCTAAACATATTGTTCGAAAACTTACAATATTTATTGTTTAGCCTTAGATCATGATTAAGAATCTGTATTTTTTAATTATAATTTTCTTAACATCAAAAGGATAGTATTCTAACTCTATTTATGAACATTAGTCTAATACTTGATTAGTATTAATTAATAAACTTAATCATTTTTAAAATTAACGCTAGAGAATTGCCGCGTTTAGTCGCCCCTTCCTGTTGTGGTGTCACTAGTAGTATTGTTATAGAAAAATATTAAATCCTATCACATCTACGAGAACATCGGTGAACCTTTCTCTCTAGAAAAATATTGACACGTACAGAGCCGTTGTTAAATTAAAACTGGTTCTTATGAGACAAAACCTAACCAACTCAATATCCAAACGATAAAAGTTTAGTCATCATTCTCTTTATATGTTGAACTACATACAATATTCTATGTCTTAACTTGTGAAGTTATATTTAACTAGTAAAAAATTAATAAAGAATTAATTAAAAACGTCACTTTTTAAAAACTAATTGCGGAGAAACGAACTATTGCATCAAATTTCTACAAATTTGAAGACACAGATTGGACTTTCTTCTACAATGTGTGAACATTTTATTCAATTATATTCAGGCGTTTTCTTGCTGAGTTTGATGCTGTGAACTCTTATAATAGCGCAACTATTCTCCCCCTTAAACAAAAAATCTAATTCACAAAATCAAAAAAATGTGCAAGATTATACCATCCATTTTCCAAAAGCTTTGGCAAGATTCAACACTCTGAATCAAGGTTCAAAAGTGATAAACAAAACACACATTTGGGAACAAGTTGCAAAAACTAAAAAAATTTAATGTTGAATTTGTTTTTTAATTTACATTAATGAACTTAAAATCGTAAATTCTATCATCTCATGTTTTTATAAGGTTTTTGTAATCATTAATTTAAGAAATTAGTCTAATACATGATTAGTTCGTTTATGTAACCATATTCTCTCATTCTTTTCAAAGACGACTTATTCGTAAAACTGCTCATTGACAATGTTGTTGCTTAGGTGCTTAACTCTTATGCTGGGAGTACCGAAAACGAATTTTGCCTGCCGTAAATTGTTTGTTTTTGTTTACTGCATTAACCACCTGTGCATTCTTGGTTTCTGTAACAAACTAATTCACATACTTTCGGCCTGTTGGATAAAATATAAAAACGCTAATTTCATTTTTTATTACAAGTAATACATACTAGAAAATTTAACAATTTTTTTTAATACTATAATTTGTAATTTTAAGGGTGCGTTCAAGTTTGGTATTCAGTATGACATTTTCAATTAGTATTATTCAATTTCTTGAAAAGTTTAAGTTGTTACACAAACTAATTTAAAAATATAAAAATAAACTGGAAAACAGTTTTTATTTTTGTTTTACATATCTTAGATTTTGCCATTTTTTTTTTGCAATATTGTGCAATTTTCTAATTCGATTAAAGTTATTATTTATTTTCAATATTCACATTTTGAAGTCATTCGTTGTTTGTTTATAATCTCCCATATCATGTGCAATCGCGTAAATGATTTAATGTGTGGATTGGAATGGAATGAATTTATTAGGTATAAATGAAAGTTAATTGATTTATCGCATTGGTCAATTCAAAGAACGTATACGAATCTAGTTCAACAATACACAATCCTGACATGTAAATTCCGCTCACATGTTTATCTCTAGGTGATTTATATCTAGAAGTTAGCATTACCCTTGTCGACGACCTCTCAACGAGTCCATCACAACTTCCGTTCCAGTTCCGGTAGCACGTGTCATGATCAACTTCTCCCGCTTCTTGTTTGATAGTTTGCTATTGGAATAGTTGCGAGTTATCTCTCCCTGGCTCTTAACTTCTTCTCACTTCAACTGCCAAAGAGTGCGCGCGTTAAAGGGCCATCAGTCTGGCGTCAGTAATTCGCACTGCGGTTATTCAATAAGAAACTATGAAGACGCGCAACGCGTAATCCTATTTGATCCTGTGACACGCATCGAATGATACACACTCTATCGATTCCTGAACTAACTTGAAATTATTTCGTGCCATCTTCTTCACTGTTTCGACACATACTTGTCAATT
Source organism: Tachinus rufipes (assembly GCA_963932245.1). NCBI lineage: Eukaryota > Metazoa > Arthropoda > Insecta > Coleoptera > Staphylinidae > Tachinus > Tachinus rufipes. The sequence goes on from OZ010743.1 coordinate 94,438,084, forward strand.
AATATCACATAAAAGAAACCGCACGACTTTGTCTCTTCCATCGGTAGGGACTTTAATTTAATTCCCCCAATGATAAAAGGAACTTTGTTGATTATTTCTAATTATTTAGGGATCGTTCCGTTTGGTATTCGGTTTCAATTTAGTCTTTGTTTATGTGTCATTTAAATAATGTGTTGAATTTAAAATAAATATTACCAAGTTTTATGCTCCACTAAACTTTAAAGAATTTGAACCAAACCGTGCGTATCGTTAGATGTGTACAAATTTATGCATGAAATCAAACACTGGAGATAATTTTATTCTTAATTATATTAATGAAATTCTATTTTTTTTATTATTATTGAATAAAATGAAATATTACATTGAATCGTGACGTGACTAATGTAGTTCGGCAACAGATGATTCTTATCTTGAACCGAATGGATAATCTGCCCTTCAATTAGAATGCAAAATGTTCCATTCAATCATGATGTGAAGGGGGTGGAGAAGAGGGGAATGTTCGTGTCCGATACTAGCAGAAGCAATTACCCTACAAAAATACAACACTCGAGTAGTACAGAAAAAAAGTGCTTCGGGGAGAATTAAATAAAATTCCAAAGGCAAAAAAACTTGATGACAAAAATCTGTTAACACCCTCTTTTAACGTGTAACCGTGGGGGTAATATCTCACTCCCGCAATTCCAGCAGGAAATTCATTATATTTCTCCAATCTCTTTTCAGTTGGAGTTTTCTTTTACCTAAAAGAAATCAATATCGCTACGCAGTTTAGTACGTATTTAGTGAATGGTACGGCGAGAATACCGTTTCGAAAGTTCAGGGTGGAAAAGTTGGCCATGCTTTCAGTATAACGGGGAAGAATTCACTCCACTCCGTCCCCGTCCCGGGAAGTAGATAAGAACATACAATAGGAGGGGACGGCTCGTGATGAATACGCATCCCGGCAATCGATCCGGGAACTTTTAATGCGTTATTATTATGAGGAAATGTAGATGAATGTGAAAATTCATGCCTGGAGACTTCATAATAGACCGTCACGGTCGGCATATTGATTAATAAACTTGTCCGCTTTTCCTACAAATATTTGATGTGGTTATTATGGTTGTCGCCTAAAACACCGCCTCAATTGATTGATGTTCGATGACAACTTAATCGTTTTACCACTACGCCACGGCCAAAACAAAAACATAATTACGCTTTTTGCACCGTTTTACTTTACATTATTAATATTAATCATTTCTACCATGTCATTTACTAATTATCATCGCAAAATCACGCTTGACTTTATGGACTAACTTCTCGAAGAAGTTCTTATACTGAAGATTGAAATATGCGGAGTTTTTTTTATTTTCATTATAAGCTAACAATGATTCTTCATAACTTTTATAAGAAGATTAATTTGAAGTAACAAAATTTAACAAGCAAATTAGTTGTTTTTTAACATTGATAATAATTTGATAATAAAAATTTGGAATTTACGGAAACTTTTATTAACTTAAATTTACGTAAATATAATCTATCTATAGAAGCTCTGAAACAACAAAGTACAAACAACTTTATAATCCAGCAACGTCATCAATAATAACTTATGTTCAAAGGATCTAATCCAGTACTGATAGCATTACACATGACATGATATGATACAAATATAATGTTTATTTCAATTTCTAAAGGTTGCTTAATAATAATTATTGTATTGTACCGAGTACTGTTTGATAGTCTTTATTGTCAACAGATATAGTAGTTACAAATACATAACTCTTCTTGACATCTAAAGATGTCGTTATGTGTATATTGTTGATTACTTTTAGTCAGCAATGATTCGAATCGAAACAACATCTAATACCAGGCTTTTTAGGTTTTATTTACTGTCGGTATAAAAACGAGACCGGCAAACTTTCTAAGAAAATTTATTAGCTAATTATTATAAAAAAAAAAATTGTTATTACGAGTTTTTGGTTTTGGTGGGTTTAGTTTTTTGTGTTATTTACCAGTACAATAGAAACAAGATTATTTTTATTTTGTTTGGTTGGATTTTATTGCAGTTAACAATAATATCAGAAAATATACTTACTTAAGATTTATTAGTAAAAAGCTTTTAGCATTAGAAAACGGTATTCAGTAGAAGATGACTTAGTCATTAACTGAACTGAAAACAAAGTTGATGGTTGTACTGACTCGACACAAGATATTATAACTGCAGAAAATTTCATTTTGTTTTTAATACTATCTCCACATAAACTTCAGCGACTTTACTTTAACATTATGCACCATATCTTGGAATTAGTGTTGTTTATTCTAATAACTAAATAAAATTATGCCAACATTTTGAATATTGTCGATTGTTAAGTTACGCAGTTCTACAGCCACTACTTAAACCAGAAACTAACATTTTACTTTGTACTAATCTGTTAAAGCTAGCGTAACCTGGTTCCGGACGGGAGCGACTTTGCCCGACTGTCATCGACCGACTGCCATAAAACTACATTAGATCTTGGACTGAGTATAATGAGCATTAATACACCGGGCAAACCGCCTACAAGATCGAACAAACATGGCTTACGATATGATTAAATTGGCGGAACAAGGTTTAGTCTAGTATCTAGTATTTGTGGTAAAAAACTTAGTTTGTGTTTTATTTGATTATTATTGTGGATTACTACATAGTAAAAATCTCAACCATCTTTTATATTAAGGTTTAGTCTGTTTTACAAAAAAAAATTAATTAATCGAACATTGATTCAATGTATGGCGTAAAAGTTAATTTCTCTAATGTTTCTTGTTCAATAAAAGTCAAACTCTGTTCTTCATTGTTTGCTGATCAGCACCCGTATGTGCCTAATAATACTCCAAATTTGGCCGATTTGTCCCAGTTTTCAGATTTATTGTGTATTGTTGTCTACCGGGTTTTGGGAAACTCTCTGGAAATGGCTGTTGTAGTTGTTTTTTGTTTCAGGGACTTTTAGATGCAACTTGGGGTTATTTGGTGAATTGGCGTTAAAGCGGCGACCGTACAAGTGCTCGCATGAATTACAACTTTAATGTATGTACAATGCCACCAAGCACGTGTGGTCCATGTGGTGGTGGTAAACTGCTTGTTTGGCGTAAAAGTAGGTCGTTTGTTGGTGTGCTAGTAGTTTCTATTACTCTTGTTAGCCACTTTATTGCAGGGATTGTTATTGTGATTCTGTTGCTTTACAATTTAGTCTTAATTTTCAATTGGAACTTTGCTTAGAATTTCTTTTGCCGTGTTGCTTCTGTGATTGTAACACGTGATCTGGACAGATGGTCCTATTGCCAAGCTGGCAGGGGCTGTCTTGGAGTCTGCCTGCCGGGGCGACTAATATGTGCGTTGGTGATAGACTTTTTTGGACTCGGATATTAGCTGATTTTTACTCTGGTTTGGTTGATGTTTATGAAGTGTCTACAGACTAAACTCTCCCTGGATGATACTCGAAAGTTTGAGATTGTAAGGCTTATATACCTTTTGTTGAGAGATTGTATTTTAGAAGAAGGTTGTTTAGAACGCCATGTAGAATATGGGGTGCGATTGTGGGGCAAGCCACTTTAAGAAGTGATAATACTGATTAGTCTTCTATAGGAGTATTCATCTTTGTATGAATTAGCATGTTTTGCCAGATCTGGGTTAGGGTTAAACCGCGAGGTAGGGACGGCGCTAGGCGGTAATCGAGGTAAGCGCCGCTTCGGGGCGCAATACGTCAGGGGCGCCGTGGCTGTCCCGCAATAGTTCACATTATTTGCATTGTTATTGTAATTTTTTTTAATTTTTTTTTTTGTACAAAATATGTTTTATTTGCTTTTAAAAATATAAAGAATCATAATATTATTATGACTAATAAGATATCAGATAACAATTGGTTTTCTTACACTAAATTCCACCAGGTCTTCCTGGAGATGTTTTTAGGTTTAGAGAAGCCTCAGGGCTGCTGTGGTGGTTTCTTGTTTTAAAGACTTTCAGATGCAACCTAAGGTTAGTGAATTGGCGTCTAAGGGCGGAGTCTGCAAAGCGCGTGTGGTCTACGTGGTGGTAGTAAAACGCTCATTTGGCTTGAGAGTGGGGCGTTTGATAGTCTACAAGTAGTTTGTTGGCCAGTCTAGGGGCCGTTGTTGTGATTCTGTTTGGTTGCTATGTTGCGGATTTGATCCATTGCTTTCCAATTTAGTCTTAGTATTTAATTGGAAAACTTAGAATTTATTCTACGGAGCTGCTTCCGTGGTTGTGACTGACTAGTGTTCTGTCTATCATCCCGTGTTTGCCACTTGCATTAGGTTATGCGCCTGGATTTATCTGTATGCGTTGAAGGATAGTTGCGGCGTTTCCGTGTGATAATTCCGCAGCTAGACCTCGATTTTACCGGGTTGCAAAGCAGATGTTGCTTGGTTTTGTTGGCATTCTTGCAGGTAAGAGGACTATTATGGTGTTTACTTGCCGATACAACCAATTGGTAACTTTTCTAAACTTAGATATTATCTGGTTTTCGCTCTGGTTTGATTTATGTCTGTTTGGTGTGGTTATCTTGGCTAGTGGTTTGCCTTGACTGCACCGACTTTTTCTTGTGGTTTGGGAAGAGAATTTTTTAAAGACTGCCTGATTCACCTTCTAAAGAAGAGTGTTTGTAGACTAAACTTTTTTCGGATCACGCCTAGAAGTTTGAGACCGTAAGGCTCATATACCTTCCGTTTGAAAATTGTATTTTAGAAGAAGGATAGTTAGGACGCCCAATAGGCTGCGGGGTGGGGTTGTGGGTTAAGCCACTTTAGGAAGTAATGATATTGATTGGTTTCTTATAGAAATATTCATATTTGTATGGTTTAGCAAATCTGGCTAGATCAGGGTCGGGATAAACCACGAGGTTTTAAAGTACTTTTAAGCCAACGTTATGATGTGTTGGTGCAGCTAGGAAATAGCGAGATTGTTACAAATTTCTGGGTTTTAAACATACCATAGGGGTACAACAAATCATCAAAAAATAAATTCCACACACGATTGAGACGCGTGTTTGCAACTGTTCTCTAGATCAAAAACTCAAAAATCATTTTTGGTCTGGTTTGATGATGGTGTATATCCGGATTTTGATTTAAAGCATCATGCCGCTGTTCCGCCAAAGAATTGAAATGGAGGATTGTACGTGTAATTTATACGTAAGTCCTTTATCGAAGGAAATACCCAAATATTTTACAACATTGGACCACGGTATAAAAACGTTATTTAGAAGTTTAACACCATAGTTTTGCGGTTTAAGTATGAAGTTATCAGTTCTATAAGACGCAAAAGAAATGTTAGTATGTGCAGTTTTAAAAGTAAACTTTTGTGTTAAACCTTGTCAAAGGTTTATCAGTTTAAAACCTGTGACAATGTTGTCAATCACTCGGTTTTTTGGTGAACTACAAAGTACACAGGAAAATTAGTGGGCAGGGAAAAAATTGTTTGATTCCGTGTGGTCTTGGATTATGTCCAAGATTAGATCAAGTTTTCAATTCTAAAATTATTTTTCTGATTTGAGATGGTCAAACGCTACTTAACGCTGTGTTGTCGTCAGTGTCCTCTAAGAAGTCATTGACATGGTAGACCGACGTGCTCCAGAAGATCAGTGCTCTTAGTCATTGAGGAGGAGCATTACAGTTCTACGCTATCAGCAAATGACTTTACAAATTGGTAAATTTTTAATGTCCAACGTGCATCCCTATACGTAGGTTTAATACATTACAAAACTGCGTTAACGGCGACACAATCGCATAAAATGAAGCCGGCTATATATGTAATTTCAAATCATTTTCCGTTTCTTGTGCTGACGTAAGATACATTTACAATTTTAATAAATTTTTTTTATATATTGTAAAATGAATTTAAAACGATATATTTTATTTAGTAATATTTATTTGTTTTTTAATACTTCAAAATACGGGGGCGACATATTTGAAATTTGCGGGTGGGCATCATAGTTAGAGGTTATTGATGTACTTTTTGAGAGATTGTTACAATTGTTAGTTTTTCTGAGTCTGAATATTACATTGTGGTGGGCGGTGAGAAAATTGTTAGATTTTGTGTAGTTTTGGATTATATTCAACATCACCCTTTCTATGAAGACTGATTGGCTGGTAGTTTTGAAGAAAATTCTTTGTTTATTTTTTAGGTTTTGAAATGTTTATGATGTGAGAACCTTTCCAAGATAGTTTTGAATTGTTGCAATTTGATGATGTTACACATATTGCTGCTCCTGTGCAGCATGGGTTTGCATTTTGAAATTTATGCATTTATCTAACTTTATTCTTAGACACTTTACAATATTTATTTATAGAATTGGAGCAACGCCAACGTTCTCATGAGTTAACCGATAATTCCTCCACAAAAGAATAGCCTTGCTCATCTCAGGGTTGATTTTTACTCTCCAGTACCTTAGTCTAGTTTTAAGTGCCTCAAGCAGCTTGCAGTCTTAGCGTGATGACTTTTGGGTGCCATGAAGTGTACAAAAGTTTCGTATGGTAAGCGTACTGAGCAGTTTTGATACCAGGCGTGATGCATGGTATTTTTGATAAATGCATGTTAAAGATTATTGGAGATAGAATTGAACAAGACAAGTGCTCAAACAACTTTATGGCCAGTCATAAATCAGATCTGAAAAGAAGGACTTTGGCAGCTTATATTTTGCATTATTTATCGAGCAAACAAACCTTTTTAGGTCTTTGGGCGATTTCTATAGATAAATAGTTTTTGCTTATAATTGTTTCTCTCAAAAGTAATGTAACGTTACTTGCATGTTACTTTTTAAAACATTTAAAGCACAATAAATGTTTTGATCGCAGAAATACTATATAATGCATCTACCTTTTATAAACTTTTATAAAACTTGATAAACAATATATTATTATTTAATGACATATTTTGTAACTAGTGCTGCAATGGATTGAATAAAAGATCTTTAAAAATCAATAACTCGGTACGATACAAAACATTTTGTTTTAAAAAGTTGATATTATTAAAAAAACAATAAAATCAATTGATAAATAATAAGCCATATTTATGATTAAGTTATGTTTTGACAAATGAAGTAACTATTTATTATAATGTTCATAAATATATACTATTTTTTACATCATGCCAACACTAGTAAAAATAAATAAATCAATTACACCAATTATATTTTATTTGTTATTAGATTATATGTTGACAAAAGAATTATTTAACATAACGTTTGCATTTTGATTTTAATAAATAAAACATGCAACATTTAATTAAACATAGAAATAACTCGTTTTGTAAGATTATTTTTATTGCATCTATTTTTGAAGTCTTCGGCTTGCATAAAATGGGTATTATCAAACTCTAATATACTAATATCTATCTTTTTTCTTAGAAAGCATATCTTCTTTATCACAATATAATATTATTCTAAGCATTTGTGTTAATTAAGTATAATTTAATATTTAACTAAGGAATTATTTTTATAAAACCTTTTTCGGCTCGCTTTATTGTAAATTTAAGAAAAAAAGTCTCCCTCATGAGCGAATCTTGATTGTGCGTTAAAGACATAATGAGAAAAAACAAGATATTTTAATGACCTAAATCTAAACACTTGAATTTTCCAAGCCATAAAAAAATCCGCAGAGCATTTCCTCCTGCAAATATTTGATTTTTTAGTGGGAATGGAGGAGAAAAAAATATTAAAATGATGGCCGTCTCGGAAGGCTAAAAATGTCAAAAGGTCTTATACATATATATGTATAGCAGAATGCAAATGTATGAACCGAGGGAATAATTATCAACCCCTCCGTTGTTACATTAAAAATGTATGTCCGTTCCGCCCTTGCAGTCGTATAAATTTACTCCTTCATTTGGTTTTGCCGGAAAAATAGATTCTAAGAAATAATTAATTTAGTTAGGAATCATAATGGAAATGTATGAATGTCAGAATTCACTAAATTCTATAGAATATACCATACATTATATTATTACATGATATTATTATCTTGTTTGTATTACTGGAATGGAATGGAATGGAATAAAGATAGAAATATAAAGCTCATAATAATTGTGAGATATATAGCAGGTAATCAGAAGGAAAATATTGGAGGAATTGATGTCAACAAATTACTTAAGGAAGTCTGGTATTGTGAGCCCAAAGAAAATAATATATAATGGAACATTGTATACGGCAAGGTTGAAAATATCTACTTGAAATTTTTATTATATACGAGGCTTGCCAACTCTCTATGCCTTTTTATTCTTTTCCGTACACGAAATAAATATGAGATCGAGTTTTGAGAGAGTAGAAGTTTATCTACTGCCTTGAAGCAATCATTTCATAATCAACAATTTTCACAAAAGATTATATTATATTAATAAAGATTTTGCAGATCTAGTATAATCTTATTAATTTTTTAAGGTACATTCCAGACAGTTCATTTTAAACATTTTATGTAAAATTGAGATATTTTACGGGGGATGAAGTGTTATGAAGTCTAGTAAAATAAAAATTTTAATAAAATGTATGAAGGGAGATTGCATCTAGGAATGCATGCATATCTAAAATATTGGATTATTTCAGGGTATATGTATAAAGTTTTCTAATTTAGCGACGTAAGCAGCGCTGGATGTCGGTCTGAATGATAAAAAGAACGCCCGAAGCGTCGCTGCCACGTTAGTCCTTAACCTTAAACTTACAGGGTCCTCCGAGTCTCATATGTTCCGGTCTGGATGTAAAGCGGCAACTTCCGGTGTATCCTGCGGGAGTAGGGCCGGACACGATTCCACCGGAAACAAATACAACTCTCTTAAAACTTCGCTAACAGATGAGAAAGTTCATTTTAAAAAGTGAACTATGTCTTTCGGAAATCTTTGTTAGTGTATTCGGTTCGTGAACTAAAAAAATCTAATAATAGGGACGTAATAAATTTCCAACTTTATTGCCGTTCCGCATGTTTTACTCCCGCGGCCTGCCGGATTTATTATGTTTGGATACAAAAATTTACTGAATGGCATTAACGTTTTTAATGCAAAATATGTACACAGTGATGGGGGTGTGTTTGTGTTTTCACAGGAAGAATGGAGCTGTTGACATTTTTATTGAGTGATCCACTGCGAGTTTCCTTTTCTCGCATTCCATGTCACTTCCATCTACATCATAAACAAATATTTAAATAGCTTGTACTATATTTAACATTTAATGCATCGGTTCATCATAATCACAAAATAAACATCAACTTGTTTTCTTAACATATTACAATATACCCTTTTCTCACTCAATTCATTCAAACAAAATGTTTATACTATGTTAATTGTATGTAATCAAATATAGTATCAATAGAAATTATTTATTTTGTACAACGTACATATGGTTGTGTATCTAATTGATAATTGATTGATTAACTATGCCACCGTTGAAAATCAAATATAATTTGTTCTTTAGTTCACATAATGGTTTATTAAATAACGAGGATATAATGAATGCTATTATTACCGAGAATAGCAATTACAACACCAGTAAGAAAAATAAACGAGTGTTGTACAACCATTATAAATTTAATTAAAAAAATGTACAAAAATAATACAAACTCTTTACATATAGATATTAAACAGATTAATAACTAATAATTGTTTGATTGGTACACTAGAGATTAATATACACTATTAAATAGCAAAAACGTATGTTTATGAGTTGTAGATACTAATACAGGTACATAAATTGTGCAACAAGCACGGTATGAGCAAGTCGCACATTATACTATTTTGTCAACTATAGCTCTAGTTAAAATATTGTTAATTTTTCTATCACTGTAAAATATTGCGCGGTTATGAATATATTTTGGTAGTTACTCTTTTGAGTGATTGATTGTTTAAATTGTTAAAAGTTTGAACAAATATTAAAAATCAATTTTGTCGTTCAGAACACATCAAAATTAATTTGGAATACATTTTTTATGTAAATGGGTCCACAGGCCTAGAAAAGCTTGCGACTAGTGTCGCTCTTTAAAAATTTTGCGGTAAAGCAAAGCTCTAAGTTTTTGTAGATTGCAGTTTATTTATTTTTGCATTGAATAGGGTTGTGGATAAAGAGTTTTGCCAGGTAACTGTTAAAGCCAGTGTTGCATCCTGATGTTCCAATTAGTCTTTGATTTTATTGAAGCAAATTATGTTTTCACTCAAGATTGTAAATTGAGTGAGTCATAATTTCTGTAATGATTTATAAACTGTTTTTTGCTTTATTGTGACCTTTCTGAGGAATTATCAGAAAATGTTTTTTGGTACTCTTAACTAAGGCTGCCCGTGATCTCATCATGGTTGTCTAGTCTACAATTCCGAAGGCTGATGAGATTGCGTCTGTTGATGAAGGCGGTATAGTTTGTATATGTGACCAAGTTATGTCTGTCATTGTTCCTGTGATATAGATAGTTGCTTTATCAAAACATTGCTTATGCCATTTTGTCCTTTTTGGACAATTTATACTAACTAATGGTGGTTAGATTTTGCTGCTGGTCTATTATAGTCAATCATTGGGAGCACATTTGGCTAAGGTTGGTTAGATAATGTGGCCGTGGCTCAGTTTCCGAGATTGCGTTGATGGTGGTATGCAATGAACACATTTTGATAACGTTAACACTGGGACGTAGCATATTTCTGTCTGAGACTGTTTTTAGTGTTTTTACTATTCTTTTGGCCACATTTTACTTGATACTGTGATTAGATGCTAAATTGTTTAGGTTTATTGGAATATGCAACTATTACTTTTGCTGTTTATTTTAATCTTTGATGGACATCATTTCTGCTCAGTTTAGTTAGTTAACCGCATTATGTTAGCTGAAGACAATATTCTGCAACGGTATGGTCATTTTTTGTTTGTTATTTGAAGGAAATCATATAGAAAGCACAGTTGGTAGGTGTCCGGGAATCGTGTCCGGGGTATGAATTAAAATGGCGCAGTGGAATATTTTGTCTTTGGTGGATATCATGCCTGATGCAATTTGGTCAGGTAGCGAAATAATCTTTGCTGAAACTAGTGTTTTTTTTTTATATGTTTACGCACCAAAATGTCGCAGTCGCGGTGGACAGTTTTTTTTTCAGCATTTTGTTTGGATAACAAAATGTATCCTGTATTTAAGCCCATGTAAAGTCTGATGTCGATTGTTGTATTTTGGTTCTATAGAGTAGTAGTTTTTGCTTGTTTTAGGTTACTGACTTTTATGAATATACACATTATTGCAATTGATGTGAACGGAAAGAAGTCTTACTCGTTATTGTAGTATACTGTCAAGCGTATTGGATGGTTAGGGTAGATCGTGCAAAAACACTTGAAATTTTTGTTGATGAAAATATTTGGAAATTCTAGTAAAACACAAAATTGGCGCTCTACCGTGTAATTGTGTTTTACAATAAGTATAAGACCGGAATTTTCTGGATTGAAATGCAAGTTGTTCTTCTTTTTTCGGACATTGTTTTGGGTAATCTCTTTACAAAAAGTAGCTGCCCAGTAGATGTGTCTGAAAGTTTCCTGGGGGGGGGGGGGGCAGCGTTTTTTTGTTTGTCTATGATGGGTCTAGCATTGATGAAGTGATGGTTTATGGTGTATAGGGTGATTGCTCTGCTGCTTGGCATCGTAGTTTGTTGCAAGTTTTTGTTTGGAGGTTGTTTTGCGGTTTGATAATTGTTACTATTAATACGAATTAAATATTACATACAAAATAGATTGTATGATAAACATATTTGTGGAAGCTAAGGCATCGAAGCTTTGTTTTTACCACCTTGGAGATTTTTGTGGCAGAAAAGCGGTGATTGATCTTATTTTTGTGTCCATGCTGGTTAGACATTGTTGCAGGTTTCTTGATTGCTATTTCAGTTGTATCAAACATTAGGAACACTGTTAGTTTTAGTTGGCTTTAGTTTTTTTTGTCTTTTTTTATGTTGCATTTTGTTGCGTTTAAGCTAGTGTCTTTTTTGATAAAAATACTTGGCAAATTCTTATAAGACACCAAATTGGCGCAGTCAGTAGGTGTTGTTCTCGTTCAACTTGTAGGATAACGGCATTATGAAAGAAACTGTTTTAATAGCATTTTGTAAGTTAAATAAGTGATGTTACAGTTGGACACATTTTGCTTTTAATGTCAATACGGTGATTGATTATTGCGCATTTTAGGTTTGTCTAAGTATATATCTGTCGTTAGGCAGTTTCTCGATTTTTGTTGTTCAATTTTGTCTTCAATGAAAATCTCAGCTGATGCTGACACAGTGTTGTATCTTAGTATTTTTAGCTGGTGTCTTCTTTAAAGGAAATATCTGGCAAATTCTTATAAGACACCAAACTGGCGCAGTGGGTAGGTGTAGATGTTGTTTCCGTTCAACGTTGTTGATGAATCAGTATTTATGTAATTTTTGTAAAGTAAAAAAGAGTTAAGGACAGTGGTATTAACCGATAATAAATGGAAATTTAGCCGTTGATAAGGATATATAGGGCCAGTGTATCCCCATACTCAGATATATAATATTGTTCTAGTCTAATAGTAGTCATGCTGATTGAACTGTTTGTCACAGGAACTGGTCTTCAAGTACCTTTACTTGTTACTGTAAAATATGTTGTCAGGACTCTGTTTTTCTGTGCCAGGTCGTGAAAAGAATTGGAATGCTTTTTCTTTGACGTTGCTTTTTGTAATTTTGGTTAATTTTAACAGAAAAAAATTTGATCCGAGTTCTATGAAGGTAGATCATTCTTGTTAGTTCCTTTTGATGGTTTTACTCGTAGCATATTAATAAGTTTTTTGTGTACCCTGTGGTAACAATTTTTAGAAATATTGCGCTGGAATTGTAAATCAATACTTATTATTCCCATAAAGGGTCTAATTGTCCAGGCTAGTTTCCTGACATTATTGAAAGATAATTCTGCTTTGAATGGGAAATATCTCATTAAGTGGCGGCTTCTGTACGAGATTTGGCAATAACATTACAATATGCGCGTGAAAATAGTTGAGCTGCTTTGAAACCTATTGCAAACTCATGTAATATTTATCATGTTCGACAAACTCAACTTAACATTATTTTTTTACATGCCGGTGATCATATCTTTGGATATGCACATCTATGAGATTTTGAAATTTTGAAATCTTATCACCAATGGGGTGGGGGGGTGTATAGTGGTCTACCTTAGAATTGAATATACTATCTATCTATACTATAGAATGTTTATCCGTGCTCCTTCTTAACCCTTCAGAACACGCGCAGTAAATTTTAACGTCAGCACACGCACCGTAGTCTAATAATAATAATAAATAACATTATATAGTATTTTTATATATTATTATGTTAATTTTGTCAACAATAGAACTTTCTGAAAAAGAAAAGACTCCTAATTTTTAAGTTTATCCTTCAAATGTTTATGAGTTAGTCTTGATAAGCCCCGAAATATAATTTGCTTTTGACATTTTCTACAATTTAATGGTGGATGCATATTCTATATTTTGCTATTAGTGTCCAAATTTTTCACTATAGTTTCATTTTTACAATCATCTTCATTTTCAAAGATCACTTGAGCCATTTGCATACCTCTCGATAAAGCCATAATTGAAAAAATGCACCAGTACACGCGCGTCTATGGCTTGATTTGTTACTGCCCATACCCCTACGTATTGCAAATTGGATACTGTTGATTTGCTACAATTAGTAGTAAAAGGCATATCTAAATGCGCAAGCCGCTAACTTAAAGATTACAAATTTTAGAGAAGATTTGTTAAAAGTGCGGTGCTTTCGACCGCGTATGCGTGTTCTGAAGGGTTAAAATTGCATACACTATAGTGAGCCGTAAATTGAACAAGTTCATAAAAAATTATCTTATAAAACTTTTTTTTAATATACCATTTTATTATTTTGCATATCAGTTTGTTAAAATAATAATTCAACATTATAAGTTAAATTATTACATATTTATTTGTTTAATAGGTTGCTAGTTATATTATTGAAGTTTTTAGTTTTTTTGTGAATTGAATATTTATAAAATGATGGGAGGGGGGGAGTATAAATTAATTTTAATTAAGAAAATATTTTTAGTAATTAATATGTATTAAATTAATTTGCATTATCTTGAATCTACTTATTCCATTGCTGTATAAACCTTCTGTTCATTTAACCATCCCTATAATAATTATAATAACAACCTAAATCCCCATGTAATACACACCTTGCCAGCAAAGGCCTACTACAGTAAATATCTATAATTGTAGTTTCAGACCCTCGATAGATTACGAATAGATAATTAAGTTTATATAGTTTAGTACAGCAAAATCCATTGTAAAGCCAAGACAAATAAAATAATCCATACCGTTGTGGACGGCGATGATCCTCGTTACGCAAAGGGATGTTTGTGTATGCTACGTTGGATCTAAACCCTATGTGTGTGGTAAACACGGCAGGACTTATATAAGAGCACGTCCTACCTCATGAATAGCTCGTTAGTAAGACACTCTGTCTGTAATTAGTGTTCATTGGACACCGCAGATCATAGATGCGGTGGCATGGCAGTTGAGATTGCCGATCTCGCTATCATCTCATGCAAACTCTGCATTTAGCCACCCTCATATTATATCAAACACGTGCCTAATTAATACACTCACGTTAATATCTTAATGAAGCTGATTACTCGATTTTACTGCCTAATATTATATAATAATTTAATCCATTTGTTATTTATGAACGAAATTCAATGCGGCAAATTAGATATATTTTTTATATTTGATATGAACGTTATTAAAAATAATGAATCTTTAGTTCAGATTAATGATTCCTTGCACTGGGACAATCTGGGCACTAATATTAGAAGGATAGTTACAACAGACTGTGATTATCATTCGCTGTTCTACCGACAGGGTGAGGATTAGATAGAAAGGGAGAAATAAAGACAGAGATTAATTGTAGGGCATTTCCAAATCATGACCATAAGCTAGTGCAGATTTGTAAAATTGAAATCCACTAGCAAATTACTTGCAATACGTTTATTACTTACCTTAAGTTTAATTAATTAATTTTGATACTATTTTTATGCAGTAATGAATAAAAAACGTTATTTATTTTAAGTATAATAGACAACATTGGTCAGTGACAGTTAATGAATAAGTGTACGAAAGGAGGAAAAACTTTTTTTTATATCTTTTTAAATTTAATTATTCATAAATTATATAATATTTTTCAACAACGTAAACATACAAGTTACTCCAAGTAGTAAGGCTACCACAGAAACTGTGAAAAAGCTAAAAAAAAAATGTTTTATAATAAATATCATAAACTTACAAATTTTATGTTTTAAACGCACCCGTTAATTGAATGAATGGAGGCGCTGTAAATACTGACGAAGTCTAGTATCCAGTCCACTCACACTATCATATTAAATGTATTTATGGTTAAATGGACACTAAATATATATTAGACTAACGTCCTGAATTAATAAACACCATAATTTCTTTAAAAATTTGTGCCGCAGCAGGGGTCGAACGTGCGACAAATTATGCACCGAGATTATATTATATATATAAATATATGTATGTATATATAGCCGCATAACTGATGTTGGAAAATTATGAAAAAATGTAGGTTAAAATATTCTAAAAAAACTGGTTTAGTGGTAAATATTACGTTTTTAGAATTAAAAACAGTTTGAAAACTACTCTAGTATTAGAGAATCATAATGACTCTTAGAGATCTTAAAAAGACAATAAATGTAGAAAATTACAGAACAGAATATTTTGAGAATTACTAAAATTAACTAAGAAATTTGAAGGGGCACCTATTAGTCTTTAGGAAATGAAACACATTAAGAGCTTATATAAAGTATTGGAAGAGTTATTAATGGTTCTTACAAGACATTAAGAAGTTTGTAAAAAATGTTAACATTTTGCTGTGTTTAAAAAGGTTATAATAGTTTTTGAGAAGTCTTAAAATGTAATAATAATAATAATATCATTATAATCATAGCAACTGTTTTGGAGATATGGAGCATAATTTTTTTTTTTTTATTTAATAAAAAGTGCCAATTTAGAAATTTGGAAATAGTACAAATGTCTTTCAGAAATGGAAGGAGGAGGCACTTCGAACATCTTCTATAGCTTTGTTTTTTGTAAAAATATATAAAAATAAATAATGTTCCATATTTTCGAAACCGTTATGTTTATTAAGATTTTTTTGTTTATCACCTCTTAAATATTTTACATTTTTTTTAACACCTTGTACAGATAAGTATATACTACTAAAAGATTCTAGATATCTGTAATGTTTATTGTTATTATTTAGTTAATTGATTTGTTTTAATGTCAAGACTTTCTAAATATGACTATGTGGAGTTTTAAAACATATATTATAATATTATACCCTAGTTGAGTAGAGCCTAAAGCTAGACTTCCACAAAGCGTTTAATCCTATAGAAACTTGGTCATTTCTAAGATCAACGAACAGAGCACGAATTGACTCTAGGTATTCTAACATTTACAAAAAATCTACGAAAACGCATTTTTACTTGTCAAATTAGATAAAGAACTGAAAACAAATAGAATTCCTGTACATTGAGGAGCAGGATTGTTCATTATACAGTTTTAATATGGACAAATAAAGGCATTAAGATAGATAGTAGTTACTTAAACTACAAGATTTGCCAACGATATAGTTCTTATTAGCAGTTATATTACAGAATTGAAATGCTTACATAGCTAAATAACTCATCTAAGTGACAGCAAACTAGATGTTCTATTTGATTACCAAATAACCAAACAAGTTGACAAACATGTCTACTTTTGACAAAACATCATGCTAGGGAAAGATAACCAATCCTCTGAAATCACAAGACGGACAGGGTTGGCTTGAGCTGCATTTGGAAACTTAAAACACATGCTAAAAAACCATACAACCTAATCAACCTGAAAAGAAACGTATACGAAGCAAGCATTCTACCAGTAGCCACATACGCCGTCAAGACATTTTCATTTACAAAGAAGAGCACAAATAAATTAAAAATTACGTGGCAAAGCTGAAATGGGAATGGGTAGGCCATGTCGCTAGACAACACAAAGACAGATGGAAGACGAAAATAACAATTAAGCGCGCAAGAAAACCGAAGAGGAGCTTAGAAAAACTGCAAAACATGGATGGACGACATTAGACAGGTAGCTGGAAAAAGGTGGTTTCAGAAAGCCTAAGACAGAGAGAAATGGAAAGAATTAGAAGAGGTTTACATCCATGGATGGATAGTAAACAGCTGATGAAGAAAAAGAAGAAGATTGTTAAGTTGTCAACAATTTGCCAGCAAGTAATCCGGAAAGGAGTTAAATTGTTTTATTCTAAAAGTTACTTTCAAATGTATGGTCTCCTTACAAAATTACGAGCTGCAAGGACTAACAGTTTTAAGTGGATTCCGAACTACTGAAGAGATTTCATCAATCCATCAGGCAGCGTTTTTAGCCGTTCACTCTGACAAGGCGGGTTGAGGAGTGGGAGAGCGTACAAGCATGTGAACAGTATGTCACGGTATATGGAATGGGAATTTTATTTGATAAAAAGCGACGCTTTCTCAAAAGTTTTGGAAAAAGTTAATTGTTACAGTGAGCTGAGATTGTAAGATGGATGTTGTAATTTCTTGAAACCGCATATATTGACTACTTTTTTAACAGTTTGTGCTTTTTGCACTCTGCAGTTGTTGTACAGAAGCATCGTTTTTTTAGCATACTTTTGTAGTTTTTATTGCAGACGTTTTTGTCATGTACTCAATTAAAAGGATCTCCTCAGCATTCCAAAAAGCTGTGGCCATTACTTTTTGTGGAGAGTCTTTATCTCCAGTTACAATTCTATAGAAGAAGTTTTATAAAGCAGCCAAATTCTCCTTGCAATGTTGTCTACACG
Source organism: Tachinus rufipes (assembly GCA_963932245.1). Taxonomy (NCBI): domain Eukaryota; kingdom Metazoa; phylum Arthropoda; class Insecta; order Coleoptera; family Staphylinidae; genus Tachinus; species Tachinus rufipes. The sequence goes on from OZ010743.1 coordinate 94,455,962, forward strand.
GTTTTTGTTCTGGACTGATCAGCTTGGGAATCCATCATGCCGTCACTAATTCCAAATATTATTATTTCTCTAGCAATAACTGAACCTTTTAATCGCCTGCCAATCAACTTTAAATCTTTAACTTTGTTGATAATTTTGTCAATTTGTGCTTCCACACTTTGGGCCATTATGAATGGATTTTACTGCTTTCTTTTAACTATGACGCTTCTGTGGAACCAAACCATAACTTAGAGATGATGACTATAAAATGCCACAGAAACTTAACATAAGAAAAAAATTTCAATAGCGTATTGTTTTCATAGCTATGTAGATAATAATCTAAATTTGATTTGTTTTTATAAATCTGTAACGTTGGTAATAAGTCTTGTAGCCGATCTATGTTATAAGACTACTTTGGTTAAATTAATAATGGTCAATATAATCTATCGGTTGATACGAAGCAAAATTATTAAAAGGATTACTGTTAATTGTCCAGTTTTGAAATGTTTTAAAAAAAGTAAGTTCTAATTACTTGATTCTTTTTTTTTAATGTTTTAATTGGTTGGTCAGCTTTTGAACTAGCTTTCACTTATCTCTTATAAATTAGATATTTGCAAAAACATTTATACAAAAGATTGATATTAGTTTTAGCTTTACAGTATGCTGTTTTATATCAAACATTGATTTGGTAATAAAATACAATTGTCACAGATAAATCTTAAGGTTTCATTTCATGTCCCTTTTCCCCAGAGTTGTTTCGTCCACTGCCTATATAATTAGCGTAATTTCAAATGTACATTCATATTTTATTATGCGATGTTTTCAATCATGATATTACAAATAAAATTGATTAGGAGGAAATATATTGAATTCAAAGCATAATATTATATTTCCGGGTCAATGCTTTATCATCTCAGTTTTCATAGTGGTTTTACCCTCTATTCAGGTTAGGATATAATATCTTTTCCTTTCGTGCTTGAAATTTGGTATATGACTACTATATACTATATAGCATAACAAAATTTATGAAATGTAGTTTATTCGACAAAGTGTTTTATATAAAATTATAATCTTTCTTATATTATTTAAAATAATAATGATATTGTTTTAATACTTGTAATATTCAATTAAATATTCATGTTTAATTTGCAATGTAAATCGGTTAGATCCTTTTAATATATTAATACCCTGTTATAGTAACGAGGCGAAAATTAAAAAGTATGTTATTTAATTAGTTTTTGCTGTACGAGTATTAAGTTATAATGGAGCAGCTAACTGAAATTAATGAAGGTGTTGTAAGCATGTCGTTCGGAAACATGGCAAGAGAACAGCCATTAATTAAAATATCGCAGCAGCTAATTATTTTTCCAGGCGTTTAACTCAAACAATCGGCTGGCTCGCATGGAATGAAAGAGGATTTCGTTAGGTTTCCCTTTAATTCCAGTAAAGAGCCCCTATATATAAATAACCTGTGAAACTGTTAACCCCACAAGGTATATTGAAAAAGAATACTCGTTCATATTTTAATCTGTAGTTGAAAATCATGCTTTTGTGTATAAGCCAAGGATGTGTTGAAACATTATATGTTTTTATGTTTACGTGTTCCTTAGTTTGTTTTATTAACTGGACCTCATAGCATAACAAATTTGAAATACATCGACAAGGGTTGAAAGTTTGAATGGTTTCGACGTTGACCTAGAACATTTGAAAAGATAATATTGCCACATAAATCTTTATCGCTTTTTGCGTCCTATGAAAGAGAAAAGCGAACGGTATCATCGTATTCAGAACGTGTTATCGATCACGGGAAATGTATCATCGATAAGTTGGCAGGGTGAGAAAAAAAGCGTTCGATGGTCTGCAGACCATTCGTCATTGTCCCTACCAAAACACCCTTCACAAAATACATAGAGCTTTCAGATTTATTTCCAATATATTAGACATATTGTTATTAATGAAGGAATATTAAATAAATTTGTATAATATTAATAAATTTATTTTCAAATCAATTCAATATTTGTAGCGTTAAAATATTCTTTACATAATGTAACAAGCATTAACATATTTACTAAAATTGATTTGTAATGTATGACAGTTGCGGAAGCAAGAGTAAGGGGGAGTGCGATTAGAGGCCGCTTACGAAAAGACATCAGAAAAGTTTGATGCGTAGGAGAATGGGGATGTGTCAGTGACTCATCAAGGATAGGCGGGTTAGTCTGCTGAACTGAACTATGGACTGAAAGGGTGTAATTTGGCGATGAAGTTGCTTGTCTCATGAATTTTTTAGTGGTCTGCGCCGGACATCGACCTAACCACTAACGAGGTGACATGACAAATAATATACCTTAAAATATTCAAATGAATTCACGCCGTTTCCACTTCATTAAATGTCATCTGAAAACATTTTCTCTGTTATAATATATTATCATCACAAATATTACCGTAAGTAATTGACAAATTTAATACAATACATTGCAATTAATACACTACTATTGCTTTTAATATTTCATTATAATAGAAATCTAATTTATAAAGCAGCAGAATGCAAATAAACCCAGAGGTAAATAAATAACATTTCGCAACCAACGTCTTGCATAACACACACCAAACAATCTCGATGTTTATTTCGGGACTCTCTTGAACTTGTCTCTTATTTCTCGAACTTGTTATGTTATTTGAATCGTTCTCACAGACTTATAAAACTAGGTACTATAGCAGCATTGAGATTGCTTTTGAATAAAAATAAAATGAAGTTATTTACTACCTCAGCGAATTGGTATAGTCTTTATCTATTATTGCTTTTTTAAGATGTCAACATATAATAGTAAAGTATAGCAAAAGTAATAAAATATCTCATGTGCACGACATTTTAAATGAATACGCGTATTTACTGTAATTGAAGTTTTCAATTACATTTAGATTTACTTTATGTTTATTTCTTTAAATTTATAATAGTTGAGTTTTTTCTTTCAATTTTAAACTTTGTCATTAATGGTTTGTTATCTAAATCTCGTTATTAGTTTTCACCTTCTAACTAACTATTGCAAAACGCTTCTAGCCATCTGTTTCCCTTCTTTCACGAATGCATTGCACAGAGGGTGGAAGTTCTAAAATTGTTAGGTAGGCCGTTTGTTACATTTTACAGGGGTCATAGTCCATAGGGATTGCGTTTCCCTATCAGCTAATGTATAATCCCGATTTGAATCTTAACATTTTATCTGGTATCGTCTCTCAACCTATACCCAACCAAAACTATGTTGTATGTTATCACAAGTAGAAATAAAATAAGCACTAAATTAAAGTAAATTCTAAAATAAAAAATATATTTTAAAACAATATATAATGTAGTTTGCTAAATAAATAACAATGTAATTTAATACACTTTTTGCAATATTAATATGTAGGTATTAGTATGTTATTTGTTTTATATGCAAACATTGCTCAGACAACCTGTATGTAATACATAAAACTTTTGTGGCAAATTATACTCACCCTAAAAAAAAGGTTATATGACCACAGTTCCGAACATGTATTCTCTTATTTTTGTGTTTGCAGGCAGTCACTGTAAAATAAAGCATTTGAAAAACAATAACAACAATTGTCATTGCTCAAAGTGTTGGTGGTTAAAAAATTAATTGTTTTTTTTTTATAATTTACTACATAGTAGTAAGTGATTTATTACTTTATACGATAAAAATTTAAAAATACATGGCTGACAGAGTAAGATCAATTGCCGTTTGTACAAAACAGTTTTTTTTATTCTATGTATTGTACTTGTTTAATAGTTTTGTAAATTACTTGAGCAATAAAAAGGTTATATAACGGTCATTACCGTTAATCAGTTTTCATTAATTCTAGCATTAATTACTGATTCTTACAATGCTCATAAGGCTAGTCGTCCACATCGCAAAACGCCGTAATGCGATCGTCGCGGAACATTATAAAATACATTGAGTCGTAAGGACTCGCTTCTGTATAGTGGGCGCTGCTCCATAAGGAACAATGTGTTTTAATTGAAAAAAGCCTTGGCTTGAACGACAAGCTTAATAATTGTTAACGTTAAGTAAAAATTTAGACAAAATTTTATAAATATATACGAGGGGGACCCAAAAAAACGGGAGTTTTGTCATAACTTCTTTATTTCTTAATATTTTACACCAAATCTTGATCACTTTAAAAGTATTCTCCTTTGACCACAACGCACCTCTGCAAACGATCTTTATATTTTTCAAAACATTTTTTAAATTTACTTATCGGGATGTTTTTTAGGCCTTCCAGCGATTTTTGTTTTACCTCCACAGTGGCAAAACGCTTTCTTCTCATGTCCGTTTTGAGTCTGGGGAACAAAAAAAAATCACAGGCTGCTAGATCCGGTGAGTGGACAATTGATGTCATGCCGTTTTTGGCCAAAAACAGCTTTACCAGTTGCTTGTGCGCCAAAGATCTGCCTTTTTTCTTCCGGATACTCTCGCTCAATCTTTTCAAAACCTCCAGGTAGAACACCTGAAGTCTTCCACTGGCTTGATTGTTGCTTTGATTCGGGATCGTATCCATAACACCATGATTTATAACCAGTGAAAATAAATTCAGGGTCTTTTTTGAGATAATTTTGAAGCTCAAAACATGCTTGAAGTCGACGCTCCATTTGCTCGCCTGTGAGAAGGCGAGGGACAAATTTTGGCTGCAACTCTTTTTATGTGCAAATCTTTGAATAAAATCCTCTTAATTGAACTCCATGATATTCCAGACATCTCACAGAGTTGATCAATGGTTTGGAGACTGTCTTTTACTACTACTACTTACAGATATGTGTCGGATAACTATAAATGGAATAAATTTATCTACAATATATACCTGGTATAGCACGCAATGCATTTTACAAACGATGGGTTAGTTATACCTATGGTATACTCTAGATAACCTATGTTTTGCACGTTACTATACTAGAGATAACTACTAATGACTTGCACTTCCACCATCCGGACCACTAAATCAACATTAGCTAGTTCTAGGAATTACATGTTGACATTACCTGTATGCGATTTTGCATATTACTATTGGAAAATGGGAGTTTTCAACTATTTTACGTCCATCGTGGGTATGCAAAAAAAATCAATTTATTGCTAAAATTAACTGAATTCTATTGATTGTCCAATTATGGTCTTGATTGTCCAATTATGGTATTTTATTGCACCATTCCAGATGGTACCTTATATAGGTGAGGTGTTAAGGGTGAACAAAGAAAAGGTTAATACGATTTGAAATCAAATGATTGAATTTTTGGTAAATTAATCGAACGGAGATTCCTTAGTTAGTTAAGTCTTTTCAGACATCTCCAATGCTTTTGTTGTTGAAAATTGGTCCCGGAGTGCGACAAGCAGAAGAAACCGATCTTCACGTTCTGTAGTGTTTCTAGGGCGTCCAGGTTATAATCTCTGCCGTTGCTGTCTTTCAATCTATCTATGCCAACATCGAGCTGTTGTACTGATACTTCTGCCAATTTATTGGGCTAATATCACTAATTGACAAACCTCTTACTCTGAGCCCGATTGAAAATGCTAACGAACTTGGGGCATATTTTGATTTAAATAAAAACGAATCAACTGATCTGCACGATAGAACTGTAATGTTGCTGCACAATTAATCTAAAAAAATAGCAATAACATTTCTTTTAATTTTATACTCCAAGGTAAATTGACTATGATTTTTTGTTGAAATTTTAATCATTTTTTAGTGTGAATAATTTACATATTTAAGGCAATTCTCTATGCATATTGCTAGAAGTAAGCAAAATATATTTTAAATAAATTTTCTAAAGACTCTATATATGTATCGGATTTACTTTTACGAGGAATATCTGAAAGTTTGAGACCATATGGTTCAAGGACTTTCTGTTTGGAAATAAGGAATTTAGGAGATGGTTAATTGGGAGACTTTATATGCTGTGTGATGGTGGGATGTCGTGTCCACTTTAGGTTTTTAAATGGTTACTTGATTCACTTTTTGCCAAAGTTTTGATATGTTGGCGTAGCTCGTAGCGTAGCTCTATTGGTCTGATGGTAAAAGTATTGAGGCAGGTTTTGTTCTGAAGCGACAAGCCACTGTTTCCCGCAGCATCGGAACAAAAAGATTTTTAGTCATTTTGGCTTTATTGAGAATAGGCTGCACGTGTAATTTGTACGTGAGTCTTGTGTCAAAAGTTATCTCTGGATACTTGAAAGCATGGGACCACGGTGATTTGTCGCCATGACTTGCGAGTCATTCAATTAGTTTTTGAGGTCAGTGATAGCTTTTTGTAGCCTTGAGATGACCACCATGGGTGACTTTGAGGTGCATAGTGTCGTCAGCGTTTTGAGCAATTTTGATCCCATGCGTCCATCCCGAAGGCGTGTCAGCAACGAACAGGTTAAACTACAGAGGAGAGAGAATGAAGCATTGAGGAACTTCTGCCGTAATCTGCCGTGAGGTGTGGTAATCTTTCTGCATAAAAATACGAAACTTTGCGTTTTTGTCTTGTTTTTTGCTGCTATAGATTCCTGTTGTTTTTTCTTTTGTTTTGATGGTAAGTATATACTGTATTTTTATCAAAGGTTTAAAGATTTGATTCTCAATTCTGTTTTTTTTTAAATTTTTTTTTTGTATTATTCTAACTTTTCTTCTACTAAGAGCTAAGAGAACTAGTTTTCTTTTATTGTTAAAAAGTGCATGTTTTTTTCTATATCTTAAGTTAATTAATTAATAATTTTGGTTTGCTCAGGTTTTTTTTTAGTTGCTTGGTTGTTATTGCCTCTTTAATGAATATGATGAACCGCACATCGTGGTATTTGAATTAACTTTTGTTCAATTGCATTTAACTACATATATATAGCCGGATCAGAGCTCATTTTTTTAAAAAAAACTTGAAAAAATTACATTTCAGATATGATAAGATTTTTCGATAACATTTTTGCAACTGTTTTTGGTGTACACTAATAACAAACCACCAGTTAGCCTTGTAACTTTTTTTAAAATTTAAATTAAATTGATAGATTTCGATTGATTTATGATTATTAATATCAATATGTATTAAAATGAAGTCATAGAAAATGATATTAATGAAATATTACTTAATGTATTATAAGTGCACACCTTGATTTTGCATGACTATGAATATTTATATAGTAAAAGCGCCCTAAATATACATATTCATAAGTATATTATATGACAGTTAGATAGATAAAATATTTCTGTAGAAATAATTAATTAGTTAATCTAAGCGTTTCGAAATGATTATACGAAAAACACATCTTGTTGCAATGATACAAGTTATCAAGGTATTTGTTAATTACATTTTATTAAATGTATTAACACCATTATAAAGATTAAAACAATTGTATAGTCTCATATTTATATAAATTATTAAACCTATTAAGAACTTAGCATGTCGTGACATGTACATTTTGCGAGGTTTTAGTGCACACAGGATATACAGCAAAGATAAATAATGAATCTCTCTACATAAAACTTTTATTTGTATTTAGGCTATTAACTAGACAAATGTTTAAGTTTATGCGGAACAGCAGTGAGAAATCCTGTGTTTTGTTAGTAAATAAAACACAATATTGTCTAGGTCCTGGCGACATCATGAATACATTCATGACTCGGTGTCCGAGTTTACAAAGATTGTGCACGTCCGTAGTTTTTTTATTAGTTATTAGTAGAGAGCGGATTTTTGTCACTTAAAAACTATTTTTGGTTTGGCATTAAAATTATCAACAACCACAATTTATTCAATATTTTATGCACAAAAGCATATTTGTTTAAATTTTTATTTAGAAAATTTGTACATTTTTCTTGAAATTATGAATTAGTGGAGATTTTAAAGTTTTTTTTTTTGGTTTATAACATATTATGTAAGAAACTGATGATAAAAATGTAGACAATTGGGTATTTTTTATTTATTAACAGTGTTAATATTTGAAGAAAAAATGTGTTTTCATAAAAAAAAATCAACGTTTATTAACTTATTCAGTTTTGCCTTTTAGAAAGTTTACAATATGTATAACGACAGCACACAAATTGTACCTTCAAACTTAATTGTTTCCAATGCCGGCAATTGTTTACATTTAAACTAACACTAAATTGATCTTTAAATGCAAATTTTTGTCGGTACTACGTGGAAGTAAGTTAATAATTATATAATAATTTGGCGAGTGACATGGGGATTTTCCAATGCCCAATAACGCATGTTATAGACATTGTAAATACAATTACGTGTGAAAATTGGGTTTAACTGAAGCCGATGTAGATCACTCGCAAAAATTCACTTGAAACAAAACATACCTTGGTAGTAATGGATGGAGTAAATTGGTATTTAAAATTCTACAAATTGTAGATTTTCTTTTCATCAGTCATTATCTTTAGCAAAAAGTTTTTGTTGCAGGTGGTAACGCAATTCCCCCTATTAGGAGAAACGTTGAACTGTACATGTATGGAGGACAGGCAACGGCAATCAGCAAACAAACTGTTTAATAGTTACTGTGATTTTATGTAAATTGTCTCTTTGACCAGTGAGATGCTAGGCACATTGATGATGGGTGCATACTCTGAAACACGAGTGTATGTGTCTCTTACTGGATGAAAAGGCAATTTACATAAAATACATCATTTATTAATTTTAAAAAGTTTTTGCGTGTAAGTTGAAAAACATCCTGTATATCAACAATATTTGGATTGTTTATATTGTCATTAAATGTCACATTAGTTGTCATTACCCCAACCTCATATCAGCTGTGTTTTGAAAAGAGCTCCATCTATGTTTTGTTAAAAATAGATACTAGAAAAATATGCGATTCAAGAAATCTGACTTACACTTGCATTTTATGGTTTGATCTCCGACAAGGCTAAATAAACTTTTGGTCCCATCAACCCGCTTCAAACTGGGGCAATGTAAAATAGCTGTATAAGGCACAATAAATGAAAAACATAAAGTTTTTGAACTTCAAAATGGCTGTTTTTGGTATTCAACCAACGCCTCATGTATGTTTTTGGTGAACTATCATTGTTCTACACAAACATGCGCATACTTGAAAGTAACGTAGAATCAAAAACACATCATTAAATTCTTTAATTCTTTAATTCTTTGCCGTTTTGTCACTGCTTTACAAAAGAGGCGATAACATTGAACACGCTGGAGTGAACTAAATGTTTTTGGAATAGTTGTTGTTTACTCATTGTTCTAAAACGAGATACCATTATGAAGTGGAATCTTACTTTTCGAATAAAAGAATCTTTGAGACTGAGTACTGCACGGGGAGGTTGAACTACACCGACCACGGAAAACAATGCAATGGTACAAAAACAGTAAAAGGCAACTTTCATTGTTTCACACTTAGTACTTATGCTTGCTTTCTTTAGATCACAGGTCTTACACTTGAACTTGTATTTCCATTTGTATAAGATTATGGTTATACAAGAACTACGGCAAAACGATTTTGTGAGACGACATAAATTTGCAGAAACGAATATTGAAAGTGCTGACAGACGATATCTTTTTGATTACGAGCGACGAAGACCACTTTTATTTATCTGAGACGGTAAATAGCTCAGTTATAGAGCGTTAGCGTAGCATGCTAACTGTCCGGGATTTGATCATCGAAATATGACTAAAGAGAGTAATTGTTTGGTGTGGCTTATGTGGGTAAATGGTTAGCACAGCCATGTTGTGGAATTATTTCTTGCTAGAATTAAGGACTCGTGCATTCACCTAAACGTAGTTTGATGATGCAAAATGTTTGACATGTCATACATAAAAAGTAACAACATTTTTTTTAAGAGAACATTTTTCTGGACGCTTGATTTTGTTGTGTACTTGTTTTTCCTTGGTCACTTTGTGACTATTTTTTTATGTGGTTACCTAAAATTTTAAGTTTACATTGACAAAAGCTTTTAAAGATCTTTTCAAAACAACAAAAAATTTGCGAGCCAGTTTTGCTAACTGGTTACAAAAGTGTCTCAACAAAATTAAACACAACAAATCTATAACTAAATTTTCTTGGTCTTCTTAAATGTTTGTCTTCCATCAATTAATTATTAATTATGTATTAAATTAATAAATGCCACATTTTTTTAAAATGCTTTGCTAGACAAGCTATGCGCCAAAATTAAAGTTTCACTCAACTGAGCTACTCTCCGGTGTTACATAAAAATAAACAGTTAGTTAGGTAGTTTATTTATTTTACGTTACTTGCATGCAACATCGAGGCAGTACACGGGCGTACTCATCACAACACATTTTATTTTTAACTAAAAAAGCTGATTTTTCAAGTAGCGGACTGAAAACCCGAGACTGGTGTAGCAGTTGAGTAAGCTAACACTACACCATCTGGGCGGTGTAAAAATAAATATATTTTTTATTATAAAGTAATATCTTTATTAGTCTTAGAAATCATACACATGTTTATTGGATTTGGTTTATTGTGATGTCTTGAGACTGTTTATCGAGAATATGGCTGTTTTTTTTCCTCATTACCACGGACAAGTGTGTGCATGAAAAATAATGTAATGCCAAAAAGAGCAAATTTTTTTATATACTAAAAACTCATCTGTATGTTAAAAATATTGAAAAAATATGTTTTTTTACTTTACTTGCAGATAATTTTGATAAAAACTAAGTTAATTCTACTAAACTATTATATAAGTTTGGGTCATTAAACGGCCAGCAGGACAGAGACTGAAAACGTTTTCAAAACTTTTCTGTTTCTTTCTTCAGCGTTTCTTGATTTCTAAGACCTCCTATTTCCAAAGTAAGTCGAGGGTCTGGAGTTTATAAATTTGTTTGATTTTTATAGAATATTTTGCTTTAGATGTGTTGATAATATTTAGGGCCGAAGTATGTAGATGATTTTTAATAATAATTGGTTTGAGTAATTAAATCCCCAGTAGGACGGAGATTTTACATTAATTTAATTATTTATTTATTACAGTGTACATTTTGAAAACCTATTCTGTTTTTATTTTTGGCGCTTCTTGATTCTAAAAATTCTAATTTTTGAAGTAAGTCTAGTGCTGAGTCCATAACTTTGTTTGGTTTCAGCTAAGTATCCTATTGCGTTGATGTGTTGGTTTTAATTCAATTCAAGGGTCTAGAAATGGATAAAAAGAGGTCAAAGTCGTAGAATGATTTGACGACGGTTTGATCTAAAAAAAACCTTTTGCAAATTTTACCGGTCACAGTTCTAAAATTAAATAAAAGTAATCTAGGAGATAATAAATATATTCCGGCTGTATGCTGTATTTTAGTAAAACGGTAGTATTTAAGAGTTTTTGGAAAGCCGAGATTGTTTTAGTATTAAAATAATAGTGACTAATTGCGCATAGGAAGCCTTCAGGCCTACGAGGTAAAGTCAGGTCAGGAAAAACTTAGAATACTAGAATTATTATTTACGAAGTTTTAGTTTCTTTATTTCATTGCCAGTTAAACTTCACTTCATCGATAGATTATGACAGTTTAAATGTCGGCGAACTAAAATTAAAATCAAAACTGTGCACGGCAAACTACTTGTATGTGTGTGTGGTCAATGATAGTAGATCAGTCATCTGCAGTCTATGAACTACAGTTAAACTGGTAGTGACTTTGAAAACCTTGAGAAAAACTTTCGATGTTTAAACCGCATAGAAACTTTTACATTTGCTAATGAAATTTCAAATAGTCGTAGGTTTATATTTTATTTTACACTACATTTTTCAAAACTGTCTGTGTACAAAACTGTAACGACTGTACATGGAGTTTGCCAAAAGCTTTATGCTTGATTTTTGTAGTAATAATTACATTTTGAAGACATAATTTATTCAAAGCATTTTTGGATGTAGCATTTATAGATTTAAATGGCTTATCAAATATTACTCTTGTCCAAGAATTAAAATTAAAACTTGTATACGTTGCTAGAGTTGCTTTTAACTCTGCCGTTGGTTAGTAATCTAATGTTTACTAAATGAGTATAATACGGACATTATTTTTTTAAACACTCTGTATACCCGTTTACGACAAGACATTTAAAATGCAAATGTTTTAAATCGGAATAAATTAAATCATATGTGTAACATTGTCTGTACACATTTACATGTGCATTTTGGAATATATAATTTTGTGTATTACTTGAAATGCACCGAGGATTTGCACTTATATTGTCCAATTTCAAGCTACCCAAAATAACACTCCACTTTAATATTCATTGTATTGTAAAACAAGCAAAAGTTGAAATATTAATTTACTTAAATAAATAACATTAAAAAACTACCAATTTAAAATATTGCTAAAACTTTGCGGAGCAAGCACTTTATTTTAAACACAAATAGAAAAATATACCTTATGTATATTACTGGAGGGCATTCAATTCAGAACGCAGTCCTCTGAATATTTGTACGAGAGCGTTATGTACATACATGGAATAGTATGTATCTCAGAAACTTTTTGTCGTTTTCTTTTGATGTGATATATTACGTTTCGCAAGTAGCCACTTCAGTAAATACAGTAGTTACAGGATCAGGATGTGCACCTACCCTATATGCCATACTGCTATAAAGTCTGCGCTTTACAGATGTAAACAAATGTAAACAAGCGATTATGATCTCTCCACTCTTCGCTTTGAAATGTAGAATGAAAGAACGAAGTGCATAAAACACAATGTCCACCTATATACAGGTCCACTTCTAACTTATATGGCGAAGACGGCTCCAACATAAAAATATATAAATAATTCAAGATTTTTCTATAGAAACATCAAAAATATAATCAAATGGACTTACATTGTTGTAGCTGCCATTTCAAATCCTGACAATGTGTTATTATGCGTTCATAATGTATAAAATACATCGATATGCAAATCTCCCCAAATTTAATACATTTTGTAAACCGGTCATGTTATTATTTACTAGTTCTATATGGGGTCTAAATATAAATGAATTCATCGGGAGGACAATAACTCTCTTTAATTACATTCAACTGCAATAATATCGATATATACCGAAACAAATTTTCATTCTACGAAGTTTATTGAATACGAATGGTCTCATTATGTAAGCAAAATTATTGCGTTTCCCATACGCAATTTGCATAAGTACCCATGAATCCAATGATTAAATTAAAAACAAAAACTTAATCATCAGCAACATCGGATCTTCAAATTGAAGACGTTATTTATGTGTAGTCAGTCTCTCCGGAGAACTATTCCAGAATGAAAATAAAATTAAGTAATTTCATTTTTGCATATATTTGCATGATTCTGTACTGAACGATTCCTGAGAAAGAAAACGTGCAAATAAAATAAAAACGTGTACGTGCTTAAGTGGCAAGGAAAACAAACCCCCTAATATAATTAAGTTCCAATCGTAATTGGGTCTTCTTGTGTATTATTTGAGGGTGGGAAAGCAAAAAAAAAACACTAAAAAGAAAAAAACAAAATAAAATAATTAGCACAAATTTAACTAAGAACTGAATTTTTACGTAATTCTAATGAAATAACTACACTGGCAAGCAAAAAATAGAGGTCACTTTAAAATTATGACTTATTTTTGGAGTTTTTTGTTTTAACTTTATGTTTGCTGTTTTAACTTTATGTATTGTTGTGGCAAGAATTATAGCGTTGATTGAAGATGGGCGAGGAAAACGTGAAACTGCAAGGATTGTTGGTAAAAGCCTTTGTGCTGTACAGAAGATGTATCAGCGTTACTTGGATATTGGCCTGATAACTAGAAGATTAGAATCCGGGCAAAAAAAATCACTACAAACAAAGATGATTTTCTGGTCTCCACAAGTTTGCAGAATAGAACAGCTTCTACAGTTTATCTACGAAATGAACTCCATGAAATTAGAGATGTAAATGTTAGTAAATGCACCGTTAGGAAATGGTTTCGGGCTGCTGGATTGTCTGTAGAAAAACAGGTCCACTTTTATAACGCCGACATCGTGTTGCAAGATTGGCTTTTGCCATAAGTCACCTGGCATGAAATAATGAGGACTGGAGCAGGGTACTGTTTTCAGATGAGTCACGTTTTTGTCTCAATAGATCAGACGGACGTCGGAAAGTGTGATGAAGACGCGGAGAAAAATGCGCTTCAGTTTGTATTGATGAGCGTCTTCCCTTTAACGGTGGCTCGATTATCGTTTGGGCAGGAATTTCTGACAGTTCACAGATACATTATGAAGGTTTTCGAAGATCATGTTATGCCCTTCATGACAACTATGAACGAGCGCGGCATTTTCATGCAAGATAATGCTAGACCTCAGAGTTGTCAAAGATTATCTGGATGAAGTGGCAATTTTGCGGTTCGATTGGCCAGCTCTCAGCCCGGACATGAATTCCATGAACATGTCTGGGATGAGTTGGGACGAAGTATCCAAAAGCGAACACCTGCTCTAAGAACTGCTCAGGAGCTAAGACAGTTGCTATTGCAGGATTGTTCCGTATTATTCCTAGAAACAAAAATTCGAACTTTGTCTGTACTGTTTTGTGATATTTCCAAAATACGCAATAAAAACAATAAATATGCTTTACGATTCAACATTGAGTTTTTAATTTAGTGTGCAAAATACAGTACAATTGTTTACAATTTGCTAACATAAGGTTAAAACAAAAAAATCCAAAACTAAGTCATAATTTTAAAGTGACCTCTATTTTTTGTTTGCCAGTGTATAATTCTTAGTTAATAAAGTTTTTGATGCTTGTAACTTTAAAATTAATTCTATTTTGTTATTTCAAAAATATGTGTAACATCCAAAAATATTAAAAAAATTATATACGAGCAAAAATGAAAATTGCTATCGAAAGGATATTTTTTATCCATGAGAATATCGCAGTATATTAGAAACAAGTTTTTTTTTTAAGATTCTACGTTAAGATATGGTGATGATCAAAATACGGATTTTCAAGTTTCTCACTTTTAAATTAAAACTGTGTAGACAACTAAAGGAAAATTAATTACTGGAGTATATCTAAAAACCAATTCATACTAGTGATGTTATCAGACATTATTTCTGCTTCATGTCAAAGATACTTTTCTCAGTGGCAATCACTACGTACTTAGTGGTCATAGATTGTTTCTAGTGAACACGGCATTGATGATTATATCGGTTGTAAATCTGTTATTTGGATTTTTAGATCATTTTGCCGTGCAAACTCTATCTTGTCTATCTAGATCTGACTTTGATTAAGAAGCAGTTTACATCGCCGGCAGTACATTCGATTATAATTGTCAAAGGAATGTTTTGTACAATGACACGTGCATTTTAGGCATCTAGATGCAAAAGCTGACAAGTCACATCTAAAATAAATACCAGTTTTGTGGCTACATTGTTGTGTGTCACACTATCTCAAGACTTAGTTCCACTTTTTGTTTTGCGTCTGGCATACAAATAACGTATGGTATGTCCATTTTCCACAGTACCGGCAAGCGTCTGTATCTCTTTTTTTTTTCAACATTTTTAGGTATTGTTAGAAGTATTCATATCCTGTCAGGATTTGTGTGATGTAGTAGTTTATCTCGCCATTGTTTTTACTAATCCAGTTTTTGAAGTTGGGATTACACCTTTTGTCCTCTGCGTCAACTCTGTTTTTGTTTTTCATCTTTTTGTCACTCGATGATGATGTCTATCCTGCTTTTGTCATGGTCACGTTGTTTTCATATTTATTTTTCTTTTATTGGGAGTTATACGGTACGCGCAAACCCAAAAAACTGATTTTTTTTTAGTTTTTATCAGGATATTCCTGTGCATTTTTATAGTGTGTTGCCATATTGGAGCCCGTACAGGATTGCTAGCCATAGCTCTGCCGATATTGGGCTTTCATAACATGGTTCGACATTTTTATGTTGTGTTAGTGTATGTCAAGGTATTTTATTACTAGACATATTCCTACAGACAACTTTAACTTGACGTCATTATAGTAGATTTTCCACAAGAAAGTTTCTTAGCTATGCCTAGCATGTTTTTATCTGGTCTTTTTGTTTTTGTTTGAAAAACATCAATATTTACTCTGTTTACTGCTGTTCTAAATAGTTTTGTTGTATTGCATCCGTATCATTTGCGCAAATTTCTGAGGCAGGAAGTTTTGGGTCTTCCTACATTTTGTTTCTCTTTTATTTTTCCTTTTATAATAATCTGGAGAATTGTGTATTTTGGTCCTCTAGCTACATGTCCGAAGTAAAATACTTTCTGGTCTTAATACTACACCTTGATGTTTGTCGCATGATCAGCCCAGAATATCCTTAATATTTGTCTGTAGCGCCACATCTCGAAAGTTTGTATATTATTCATGTGAGCTTGTGTCCAACTTTTCATACCGTATAATAAAATTGAGAAGACATAGCAACGAAGAGATTTATGGAAAGATCTATGTTATTGAAGACTGTATTTATTTGTATAAAGACATTTCTTGTTATTTTTATTCTTTTCTTATTTTTCTGTACATTCCACGAGTCGTTGGAGGTCTTCTATGTTAGTGGTCAAAATAACCTTATCTGCATAACGAATGTTATTTAGTATTTTGCCATTTATGACTTCTACTTACTTTTTTTAAGGCTTATCTAAAAAGCTCTTTGCTGTATAAGTTAAATAACAGTGGGGACTTGTCGCACCGCTCTGCATATTTTGATGTCATTGCTGATTTTTTATCTATTTGGTAGAATCTTCATTTCTTTGCAAGTTATTTTGCATGTGTTACCACACAGGTCTCTATTAAGATATTTTCTTACAAGCCATATTTTATACTTCTTGATTTTTGTGTTTTTTTTTTATGAATAATGTTTTTTATGGTTTTCAGTATATCTTTTTGCATACTTGTTGAACTATTGTATTTGTTTCTTTGTGCCATGATCTTCTGTCTGATCATAAACTATTGAATTGTACATAAAATATCAAAAATAACAAATTCCGGTCATAAAATATTAAAGTATATTCAGAAAAAAACAAAATTTGGTTAAAAACGGTTCAAAAGTCCAATGCTTTATTTATAAAATGTCAAAAATAATAATATTTAGCCATAAACTGTCAAAAAGTGAAAAACTTTTTATGAACTTTTGAAAACTCTGAATTCTGTTATGAAATATCAAAATATTGTTTTGGTGCTTCGTACCAAAATCCGACTATAAAACTGTTGTAAAATGTAAAATTTTATTCAAAAATGTTAAAAGTAGCAAAATCTGGCTATAAAATATCAAAATATTGTTGGAAAAATACTAAAATTTGGCTATAAACAATTGAAAAATGTATTATATAAAACGTCAAGAATAGTAAAATAATGCCAAAGAACGCCAAAATCCGTTCATAAACTGTTGAAAAATGTAATAAATTTCATTAAATGGCAAAAAACAGCCTTAATCTGTCAATGGAGCAAAATTCTATGTATAGAATGTCAAAAATAGCAAAATTAAGCCATTAAGCATAAAAATATTGTAAAAGTGCATCAAAATTTGATCATCTGTTGAAAAGGAAAAAATCTATTAAAAAAAACAAAAATAGGCGAGAGGGCCCCTTATGTTTGTAGGTCTTTTTGCGTTGCAGTCTCTTGCTTACAGGTATCTACGCCACTGTCATTCTGGCAGTTTTTTTTCTAATCTATCATTTTCAATCTTTTTTAAATATACTATATTTCTTAATATAGACATTTTACGGAATATATCTTTCCCTTTTATTTTCAATTATTCTAAAAATATGGTTTCCACGAGTATGAGTTTGTTTCCCGAAATATGACTAAGTATTAACTTTTTTGCGAAATAAATAGAATATTGTTGTTATTGCTAACAATTGAAGTCCACAATTTTTTGGTTAGTGACTAGAGGTTAAGATTTACTGTGCTAAAGTCTATTGTTAAGGTTACAGCTAAAGCTTTCCATGTCACCGTGCGCCTAACTTAAAATTCTTGCTTTTCAATTCATACTTATCTTATATCACGATAACCAGTTAAATAGTTTAAATTTGTCAAGTTTTATTTCATCTGTTGCATTGCAGTATTTGTTTATCTAATCTAAAATGACTTAGCGATTTGCGTTTAAACCATTCCAGCAAAGGTTACTTTCATTTTCATGTGCTCATACAACGTATTAACATCAATCAAATTAATAATATTGATTTCAATTCAAATTATTTTTGTTTTGTCTGCAGAGTATTTTCACATTTAAGAGGTATTAGTTACACTATCGTAGTATGAGTTATTTTATACCAAGCGCATTATTATTGTTTGTTACAATCATTCTATGCTTGTTATCCGATTATATATATACTATACATTTATCGCTAATCCTCAAACGAATGGATCGTATGTGAAATTTTAAGAGCAACTTCTATTTTCGAGATATTAAGCTTTAGCAAACTAGAACAGCACTTCACATTCACAATAACAAACCGACATTTTAATCCGAAACATTTTATCAAAATGAAACAGCGATTACGCACAAATAGCAGTGGGGTTTCGATTACACGAAAGCAATTCGATGGTTACTTTTAAATTAGTTATATAATGGCATGTGTTGAAGGGATGTGACGATACTAAACGAGTTTTGATATTGCAATCACATCAGTTGGGCTGCAAGGAACGTAATCGTGGCGGAATAAATTCCGCTTTAAAGTTGGGAACGGTGGTCGAGACCTGCCAATAAAGCTGTCCTCTGTTGCGGTGACACGGTAATACATGGCAGGACATTCATCACGACAGCAGAGGGAGCGAAATGAAATGAGCAATAAATAAAATGCTGTAAAGTCCGCACGCGGTCATCTATCAGAGTATGTGGTCTGTGAACAGCATGAACAGCGGCCGTCCAACGTACAGCCTGCTGCTCCACAATCTACTATATATGATTTTACTGCTAACCAATATGTACGTTATAAATTTCAAAACGCAATCTTAAAAAAAACAACTAAAATTCTGAATAGCAATAAATGCAATCAGTGCTTGTAATACGCGGATTTCTAAACGCCATACCTGACAATATGTGTTTTATGGGAATTCAAGCAATGTCATTGAAGTCTTCACTGTGTGTGCCAAAGGATTCTGATAACCTCACGCACTGGAATTGATTAAAGTGGGAATATTTCACATTTTTTCTTCCTCTTTTTTTTATCTGAATGCTATAAAATATTCCACTTCTATAGTAATATCTTTTAGATAAAGTATGGTAAGTTATATTATTTAAATAATAATTGTTAAAGATTATAGCTTAGATGTAATAAATACCTAAAAATACCAAAATTAGGTCTTTGACTACTCACCAATTCATTGTTGAAAAGATAAAACATTCGCTTTAGAAATGTTGTTTGTTATTCGTTTTTTTTTTAATGGTTGGTGACGTGTAATAAAATTTATTTTAATTTTAATGGACGGTGTGCAATAAAAAGCCTCGCACAGACCATTGTGTCAGTGCATAAATTCGTGAATTTTATAGTTATATGGCCGCATCCATTCAAATTTTATGTAAACACTATAAAACTAGAAGAATAAGTACATACATCTTTCGATAAAATTATGTTATAAATCCAAACAGAACGCATCCTTGCATGTTTTCGGGTGGATGTTCCGACCAAAGTAATATATAATACTCGGGTCCATCCCAATAAAGCAGTTACCGGATATAGGGATAGATTATTTGCACACACTAGCCCAGAAAATAAGTTCTTTCCCATTTTTTTCTTCTCTCCCTACGAATGGTGCAGGAGATGCTGAGTCTGCATCGGGACTGGAGATCAATATGAGCGAGTTAAGGGTCCAGTCAGCAGGACGACCAGTCGAACCGCGGACCCTTATCGTCCTCTCCTACGAATTCTTATCCTGCGGCCTCCCCGTCCCAAGTACCTCGTTAATAAGACGCGCTCTTCAACACCTCATTTATTCTTTTACTCTTTTTTTATATTGTATAAGAACGCGAGTTGTTGAACTAAAACTTTTTTTGACAACTCCTTTTCGACTAATGAAGGCGCGCCGGGGAAATTACAAAAATATGAAGGGTTCGGTCAGGCGACTTTTATAATTATCAAAAGCGATATGAATGAATAGGGTGAAAATTTTCTTTGCATCGGGGGGTTTTTACGAGTCTATTCACCAAAATAGGGTTTGATGACTGCATAATTAAAACTTTCATACAGATTTTCAATATAAAAAACACTGCGTATAATCTACAAAACAATGAACTTTAAAATTAAAATCTTGCTAAATCATGGCACTCTTATTTTAATTTTTAACGAGTAACATCTTTATTAAGAATGATTATTATCTTAGTAGTTACAATGATTATTATGCTTTTTAGATATATGTAGGTAGGTATTTTGTGTTGCTATTTATTATCAACTATTTAAAAACATATTATTAATGTTTGGGTGCAGGTTATTGATATATTTGTGAAGGTTATTATGTTTATTGAAATTAAGTCTGAGTATAATAATCTACAACTTTGTGTACCATAAGGTGTTGAAGTGTCGGGGACACCGAGCCACAGAGAAAACATGTATATGTTTAGATGCCTATATGAGGTAACTGATCTATTTTGGAAGAACGCTATGCTCTGCATTACTTTGTTGGTCACCCATCAAAGTCGTGGCAGCTCCGGCCGTTGCTTAATTTCTGTTAGCGCTGTTAATTATACATGTTCTCTCTGCCGTACTGCCGATTAAGTCTGAATACACAATATATTATTGTACTGTGGATAATTAGACTAGCGACAAAAATGTTCACTTTTTAGCTAAAATATTATTTGCAATTTCCTGTTTTAATTGTTTTTTTGTGTTGCACATAGGTCTTTCCAATTATATTATTTCCATTCTGAGAGTGTTCCTTATGTGGAGGGGCATATCAGTAAACTTAATAACTTGAGTCTTACCAACAGCAGCAAATGGTGTAGACAAAGTAAGACTCACAAATTGTTATATATTAAATTAAAGTAAGAGACTTTTTGGAAGATATTCTCCTCGAAGTTGTTCAGCTCTTAGGTACCTTTATTTCAAAATAAGTAGTTTGTTTTGCGATTAATTTAGTAGTTGTAAAGATAGTCATTTGAGATGAGGGGCTGGTAGGTATTACAGAGAAGTGGTGAAGCATAATAATAATAATAGTTTTTTATTTTTTTTATGTATTCAAGATTGGTTGTGACGTAGTCTAAATTAGAGACTAGAGGTTTTTTATGACTACTGGTGCTTGGTGAGACAAGCGTGTTCAGTTTACTGAAATGATGTTTAATGCTATTAGTATGTGTTACTGAAAGTGCATGTATTGTTGTTGAAACGCTGTGCACTTTCTTTCTACTAGTAGGGATCAGGATAGTTTAGGTTGTGTTTGCTGTCTGGCAAAAAGGTATAATTAATATAAACTGCACGCAATGTAGCCGCAAAATTGATGTTGGTGTTTTTGCTCTGAGAAATCTGACGGATTTTATGCATGTGTTTATTTAGATCACATTGTCCGGTTATCAGTTTTGTAAGCCTTATAGTTTGATTTTGTATTTTGCCTAGTTTAGTGGTCGTACTTTTGAGGATAGTTTTTTTACATTATACAAGTGCTCTATATAATGATGGGTCATATAAATTAGGTTTCCGTCTCCTTGTGCGTCTTACCGTTATTTTGATTGCAAATAGTACCTGCTTGTTGACACCTTACGTAACGACGCACTTGTGTTCTTCTCTAACGAGGCACATTTCCGCTTTAGTGGCTGTATTAACAAACAGAATACTAGGTACGTTTTTAGCCGGATCGTGTCACGGTAGGGTGCAATTGTAAAAGTAAGCATCATTGGCGTTTTCTTTTTTTAACCACAGCCTAAGTTTTGATGAGTTCTTTAAGAAAAGCCTTCCCCGGGCGGCTGGTCTCCTTTTGAAAGAGGACGTAAACTGACCTGTGCGCTTGCATGGTTTAGCCCCCTGTGATTATTTCCTGAGGGGTTATTTCAAATATTGCCTAATTTGGTTAAATCAGTGTATTGATAATGTAAGGCGACATATACATTTTTTTAACGTTGTAAAATTATTTTTTTTTACGTTGAGTGATATGCAATAAATTAGAATAAAGATTTTGAAACGTGTACAGTTTTTAATTCATTTTTAAAAAAATCCTTCGCCGTACCCTGAATCTTTTTAATTTAATTACTAGAAAAACATCAGGTTTTTATTGTTTTATTGCATGTTTAACAATATTTTATATTAATAATAGCAAAATAGTATTAAATTGTTATGAAACCGCGTTTTAGCCACAAATATTTTTTGGTACATTAGTAGTCGCCCGACATTATTTCAATCTTAAAGATTTTCTGGTTGCTTAAGAAAAGGTTTTCGTTAAGGTCCATAGAGTATTACATTTTTATTTAACATTTATGTAATTCAGCAGAGTTAATTTATTATGCAAACTTATGACTTAAAAACTAAGTTTTCGATCTGCGATGCATACACAATGTAATGTTGTAGTGTATTATTACTTACGGGAGTGTAAAATTATGATCACGAAATACTAGATGGTGGAAGGTGATAATGTAGTTTCTGTTATTAGTTTGTTAACAGGAAGTTGAGAATGTAACGTAATTTGTGAGGGATAATTCAGTTGCCGCACAAAAAAGTGTGTTTACAAATTGCAATTCGAGTTGTAAGTGGAAGTAAATCACCGGAAATTCCGGGCAAGTCCCCGGACTCTATCTAAACTCGTAAGTGATCCCAGAGGTCCCGGTGCAAATTTGTAAGGATCTGATTGCACCTGCTGAACAGCGACAGATTACTGCAGTACCGAGTATTGGCCCCACTGCGCCTTGCATATCGAACAGATTGTCGGTCACGTAACCTTCATTGCTCGACATCCTAACTGCATCTTGACTGCACTCGTCCATCTTCTTATCGTTGAAGTGGTTGCATTTTTCAGCGGCGAACTGCGAGGACCCGTATTTTCTTTTGAAATTTAAATCCAACCTTGCATTTTATCTCAAATTACATTCATTCTAAAACGAGAATTCCTTCAAAACACCGCTTTATATTCACCACAAAAAACCTCAGACTTCTCCTGGATTGATCCACGAGGGTCATGCTTGTAATCTGATTTTTCTATTTGTTTATTAGAATCCATGGAGCGCTCTTCCTTTTAAATATGAAATAACTGCATATTTTAACAATTTTATTGCTTTGCATTTGCGTTTCTCGTACCATTCCGGGGTATACTAAATTAATTTTATTGTTGAAATAAGAGCAATGTCGATGGTATCGCGACAAAGGCCACTCTCTCAGACCCGATCTGTGTTATAAAATTGCAATGCACGCAATGACAAATGCACGAAACTTCGACGATTTTAATGTCTGCCCGGCTCTGATATTATTAATATTGCTTTGTTAAGTCGAATGTAGCCGCCGTATAAAATAACTTAAACATTCCGTACTTATAGCTTATTGCGGACGCCATCCTTCATCCTGAATATCGCGTTTCCAGACAGATAAAGGTTTCCATTAATCAATTTAATTTGTATTGGAGTCTTTCTCTGCATTGTGCATCTACAGTCGTAAAGATTTGATGGACTGAATTTACTAATGAAAATCTTTTAATGATCCTTGAGACATTTGTGTATTGCATGTTTGTGATGTGAAAATTTAATGTGTATATTTGGAACTTAAATCCATTTAACTTCTAAGTACTCTAGGTAATTTATTGTGATCGCGGAATATGTTTTTGGGGTCATCAGACTAAACTAAATTTTCACAAATATGTCTGGCTCTGAGTACATTTTATCATTACACTACAATCTCTGCAACATTTTAAACTTTAATCTGACAAAATAATTCATGGCAATTACGTAGCTTATAACATCAAGTTTATTAAATTTCAGGGATTTAAAGATGGAAAATGTCATGCTGAACTTAGCTAATGACAGGATCAAGATAGTGGATTTTGGTTTAAGTAATATATACAATGCTGACAATCCATTGCGAACTCATTGTGGATCACCGGAGTATGCCGCCCCGGAACTGTTCATAGAAGGGAAACACTATGGACCGGAAGTTGATCTCTGGAGCTTGTTTGTATTTTTATATTAGCTTTTTATTTTAAGAACGTTTTAAAGCTGACTGTGGGCAACCCAAATCACTCATTTTAAATGTTTTTAACTAAGCGTAAAATTATAATCGTTTTTTATAGAGCTTAAATACAAAAGTAAATTGGTATCATTCTACGGAAATAAGTTTAGATTGTAACCGTACTCATAGAAATAACTGTCAATATATTTTTAACAACTCAATATTACAAATGATACAAAATGCAATGAAAGAATGCATAGTCATATGTTTAACATTAGGAAATTTTTATGACAAAAGTAACCGATAAAAAGAACAGAATTGGCTCTCAGAACAGGGTAAATACACGACATTCGCTAATAAATTTACCAAAAAAACTTTGTTAATTACAATATCATTCTGTAATATTCTGGTGAAATTAACGTAGAAATCTCAATGATTGTATGCAATTAAATATTTGCAACATAAATTTCTTTTTTAACATACTATATAGTAACTAGCGCTAGTTGATTAGTGCTAATAAACTAGCATAATTCAACGCCGCTTAATCAGATAATGTTGTACTCGGCATGTTGCCTTCTATGATGTGATGTTTCTTGTAAAAAGTACGGATTTCAAGGTATTTGTGATAATCATCTTCAGTGTAATTGTCGTGGCTGATATCATTATCATTATTATCACATTGACCTGCACAGGCGCAAAATATTTTATTTATTCTAAATTTCAATGTAAAAGAAATATACATTTACCTTCTTCATTTGGTTGAATAACCATGTAGTTACAGCAATGGCCAAGTTTTGTTGATTAAATTAACGATCTTTTTATAGTAGGTCAAGCTTTTTTGTGGCATTCTCACAGTGATTTGCTTTGATAGTTTTCTAGTCCGCAAACGAGTCAATAATTTTTTTGCATTTTGAGCTTTCTTTACGACGACGACTCAATAAAGTTTCATAAAAACTTTCCACAGTTTTTGGAGTCGTTTTTCTCCTTTTATAAGGTTTGATGTTTAAAATTTCATTCCTCAAAATAAGCACTGTCTTCTCGATAATAATAAAATAAATAATGTTTGAAATTTTTTTATTATGAATTTTAACGATTTTTATTTTGTTTTTAAAAGTTTGGAGTAGTTTCTCTTCAATATGATGGGATAAACAAATTTTCTTTGATCTTTTTTGGAAGTTCATTCTGATATTCCACGTATGTATTTAGAAATGTCAAGAAATAATAACGATCTTGATCAGTTTTTTATAGGCAATTTTATTTTTATCGAGATCCTTGTGCCATTCCTTTTTTTTCACGTGGTAGAGTAGATACACATGTCTATTTGTACGTTCTTTACAGTTGTTGTGACAAAATATGTTCAGGCTCATTTGCTTGCAGTGTTCCAGTTTTAGCAGGATATCAAGACCATTGTTGGCTTGCTCTGGGTCATAAAGAATATTTTTATCCAGGTCTGTTTTTTTAATTTTTTAATCAAATTTTGTATATAAATTATGAATATGTTGAATAAGTTTGATCTCACATTGGCGCAAGTACTTTAATTTCGATTGGACAGCAGAGACGACATGGATCGGATTTTTTTGCTATCAATTTGTAAGTAGATGCAGAAAAGGCAGTCAAAGTCATAGCGGATTATGTTTTACAGTGTGGGAGGGGTTGAATTTAAGTGGGATTTTTGTCGAGATTTATGTTTCCAAACATTCCAATTCAAAAATGTCATGGACAGGAAATATGGCTGGCACATCTACTAACACGAACGATTTTACCAAAAATCCGCGTAATTTGAACTTGAATTACAGTAGAAATGTTTGCATTGTTATAAAGTTTTTGTGACACTATTTATAACTACAAATATAGCTTAACGCTCTCTCAGAAGTTGTATTTTTATAGTTTTGATAAATTGGATATTCTAACTAGACAACGCGACTAAGGCGATTGGTCACTAAGCACTGTTGCACAGCAATACAATGGATATAATTAAACTTCCGTTAAATTAACTAATGTTCATATTGTGGAAGAATAATGGACACAATTAATTGTTATGAATGACAAAGTGACATGGATAAACGTTCAAGTAATGAATTAGTTTATTGTCTTGGATGGACTGAGTGGCTTCATGAAGAATCTTAGAATTATTCCTCATCTGCTCACATGTAATTAGTTTGAGTCTAAAATTAACTTTTAATATGACTTTACAGGTAATAATATAACGGTGCGAGCTCTGACAATCTTGGATCTCGGTGGCAAAGAATGAATTATTTAAATATTTTCTTGCTAAAATGAAGAGCCCCATCATGTTGTGTTATTTGTTACAAATAAAAAAATCTAATAACGGTTGCAATTTGCGACTTAATACCATTTATTTTCTGCGATCTGTTTTGTCACCAAGCCATCTTTTTTGCGGTCTTTGTTTAGTGGTTCTTGGCCTTCAATGTGTGACTTAATGAGTTTACTTGTTGGTACTTTTCAAGCTCCACTTAAGTTTTGCAATTTGTTCAATCACATTTTTAACTTTGATTTGTAGTCTGATTTCTTGATTTGTGATATTACCTCTTAAGCTTATGCCAAGTAATGCTTGTTGACAGGTTTTTAATTTGTTTGCGCTTTTTGCTGTCCATGTCATTGTTTTGAGACCATGATGTTGTAACGAGTAATATGCATGTATGTATACGTTTTTAGCAATGCTGTATGTCAGTGTTTTTGAGGATATACTTGAGTTTTTCAAATGCGACCTAGTTCTGTCTTACTCTTCTGGTGAGATTTCGTGGCCGTCCATTTGATGTGATTGACTTTTTGCTTCTTGGTTTATGATCTTGGTCTTTTGTATGTTTATTTTGAAACCGACTGATAGTGATGCCCTGTTTAGTTCTTTTAGCATGTCTTTGAGCTCTTGGAAATTTGAGCTAATTAAGATAATGTTATCAACGAATCGCAAATGGTTTAGATATTTGTCATTTATGTTAATACTTTTTTGCTTCCAAAACATATTTTTAAAGATATCTTTAGGGAAAAATTGAATAACTTACGTTCTCTGTTTATTTTGATCCTGTCAGTGTTTGAATTTTCGTCTATTGTTACTTGGAAGATAGTACTTTGGTATCTGTTGGGTTAGCTTCATAGAATTGAACGTCTTTGTAGTCGATAAATGCTAAGTATAAAGGTACGTTGTATTCTGTGCAATTTTTGATTAATGTAAGGATGGTCTGGATACGGTATAATGTAATAATCTTTTGCGGAACCAGGGCTGTTCTGGAGGTTGGTACAAATTTGTTTGTTAGCCGGTTTGTAATGATTTTTGATAAATGCAGTAGCAGGCTGATGGGTGTATAGTTTTTGATGTCTGTATTAACATTCTTCTTGTATAGTAGAATCACTTTGCAGTTTTCCCACGCAGTAGGTATTTTCTTTTTTTCAATGTATTCAGTGAGTAGTAATTTTACTGTATCTGTTAACGCTCTTTCTCCTAGTGGGCATTTTTCCATTTTTGAGCTGTTTAAGGTTTTTTTTTAATTTCGGGT
Source organism: Tachinus rufipes (assembly GCA_963932245.1). Taxonomy (NCBI): domain Eukaryota; kingdom Metazoa; phylum Arthropoda; class Insecta; order Coleoptera; family Staphylinidae; genus Tachinus; species Tachinus rufipes. Next base: position 94,483,454 of record OZ010743.1, read on the forward strand.
ACATTTTATAAATTGATGTTCTGCACTAACTCATTGTTGGTATTTAGAGTATTCGGTATGTATGATCTGTATAGGTCTAACTTCTACGACTTGTTCTGTGTTGCTCACCATTCTTATTTTTCATTTTGTGGATTTTTGTTTATCTATGATATTCCGGTTCTAAGGCTTAGTACACACTAGTAGACATGTTGCGCGATGTTGGTCTCTGACACGTATCTGGTTGTCTACGCAACATTTTGACAGTGTGGACGTCACTTGGCGTCTAGAGGCAAGACACATCCCAGTCTGTCTTAATGAAACCGAGTGCTGTAGTTCGGTTGTTTACAGTTATTTTCCTAAGTTTTACAGTTTTTTTGAAAAAATGTGGTCTAACGAGAAAGTTTTAAAACTAAGCTGAAGATTACTATGCGTTTTATTGTTAGCGTCTTCCAGTCTTAATTTATTTAATAATACATTACCGAACCACATTAGCACTAAGCAGGAACTCATTCCACATAAAACAATGTCCTCCATGGTGGACTGCAAAGATGTGACTAAGAAATTCGCATCGTAGTGTGAACGCTAGACTAGACAAAAAACAGTGTCTCTAGACAAATCATGCAACATGGTCTACTAGTGTGTACTAGCCTTATTTCTATATTGTTGTTATTGTTTTCTATTGTGTTTTTTATACGTTCTGAGCTTTGCCTTCTATTCTCCTTCTTAATGTCTTTGTTAATTGTTTTATTTATAGGTCTGTATTTGTTTGACTCTTGATTGAAGTTGGTTCTTTGTTTTGTTAACTTTATTGTGTTTTGTTAATATTTTTATTTTTCCGTAGTTTTGTGTCTTATGCGTTTCATTTAGTTTATTAATATTCAGTGTCATAAGATTTGTTTGATTTATTTTAGCTTTAATTTCTTTTATGTATTGGTCCGGGTTTTCTTTCAGGTAACGTATAGTTGGAAAGGGATTCTTTTCTAGCAGTTTCTTTCGTTTTGTTTCTTTTATGTATTGGTTCGGATTTTGTTTCAGGTAACGTATAGTTGGAAAGGGATTCTTTTCTAGCAGTTTCTTTCGTTTTGTTTTTGTGGTAATTTTTAGACTAGCTTTTAGTAGTGTATGTGTCACTGCCTGTGTAGAAGCTATTTAACACAGAGACGTTTGTAATCATGTCCTTAAGTATGTAGTATGTAGTTTTTTAACTGATACGCCAGGACTTAGTCATTTCCATCTTCTTTGTTTAGGTTTGTCGAAGAGGTTGTTTTTCAAAAAAAGGTGTTCATTGTGCAGTTAATTTAGGAGCATTTTACCGTGGTCATTTTTTTCTCGCAGTCCAAAGTTTTTTTACATCTAGCTTGGAGCCTAAATCTCCCATAACTAGTGAGTATTGTATTTTGTTAGATCTACGAGCATTTGTGACGTCTTTGTAGAATAGATTCACATTATTTTTTCTAAAATTGAAACTTGGATAATAAACTGCAGGCAAACACTGTTAAAGACTTTAGAATTTTAAACTTTTAGTTAAGTTTTGGAATAAACATCTTTTTTGAATTACGTTTATCAGCATTTTGAACATACTTGTAATTTTATTTGTAACGGTAAATAAACAAAGAAGATTATTAAATCTTAAAAAATTTAATAAAAGTTGGATAGATTTTATAATTATATTTTTTAAAACTGCTCGCAATGTTACAATTATGATAAACGCCGTTTTACTTCAGTTGTTCAAAATTATTACCCTGTTGTTCCTGTAGTTGAATGCAAAGTCTCAACATGGACTGATCCATGAATTGTTATAACTTACTATCCTCTGTCATTTATTTTGTTGGTGTATACCGTGTGTGTAACGTTAGGTGGCATAGGAAGCCATGGAAAAGACCATCTTGACCTTTAAAACACATTGTTCAAATATTGACAAACTAAACGATCAAAATGACATCTTATGAACGAACTACATTTACGACGAAAACAGTTAATCGTTTTGGCAGCACAAATAGGCCAATTAGTTGTTTCTGTTGACTAGTCTTTATCAAACATTTATCGAAAATCTGTGCTGGACAAACAGCATATGGATATATAATGACAGTTTAAACTTAGAATTTCAGCATGTTTTTGTAGAAACCATGGGCAAAATTGCAAACATAGAGTATGATCTGCAGGTACAATGATTCTCGCACAGTGTTCACGAAACAATCTAATTTGAGATACATCTACTTGGCGAGCTATTTTTGAGTACTACTACAAGGAACTATTTCAACAAGATTTTAAGTCTTTATCTTTGGCTTCCAAAACTTGTTGAGTGTCGGCCAGATCTACCATTACGCTTTTTGGGTGGTTACATTACACTAGTTTATTGTACACGAATTACTAGGCGGAGAATATTTTTGTACTAGACGTTAGTCGTGCTCAGCGTACAATCGGCCTGCAGCAGCAGAATTCTGGCGTACTTTCTTATAAACTAACAATATGTCAACGTATTTATTGCAAGTGCAATGAAGTGAGATGATTAATGTTTGTAAATTTGTTTGTTGTTGAAACAGAGAGGCAGGCATCTAAGCAACTAACACACGCTGCCGCTTTTCTATAGAATTTTACATTATAAACGCAATTCCATAAAAATTTGCTATTGCTATACCTAAAATAGTCAGCGTTGCTGGAGTGGCGAGTGGTAATGAAGAAACTTATTCGAATGATGCGTCAAATAGTGATCAAAATCAATCGGACTGGGAAGACGAACAAGCAACAAATGATAACGATACACACCGAGAAATTGATGAACCCCTAGTTCGAGTGAAAACTGAAGTTATACACGATGATGAAATGGATGAAAATAGCATGGTAATGAAACATTTAATGGAAACTCCAAAAGGCATTTCTCAAATGAAAGCGGCTGTAATGCAGACAATGATGTCGGCAACTACAAATTCTAAACTATCCAGTTCAACAAATACACCTTCAACGCTCTCAGGTATCACAGCCGCATTAGAAAAGGAATGGCATGGTGTAAAAATGAACGACTATCTGAACACCAGGCTTTTAAGTTTGTGCTCAAACCCAACTTAAACCATTCACCTGAATAGAAGCAGAAGATCTGGAATGCTCTCAAGACTGGATAATTAGTCCGCATGGCCCATATCGCCTTCGCCTAGTTCCAGTTTCTTTACGATCTGTGTTCGACCCATCTCAAGCTTTTCCCGAGGTTGATGTACACAGCACTCACATGCAAGGAGTCTTGAAGGAATGTTTCACGATCTGATGGAGCTTGTATGACGGTCCCATGAGGTGGAGGATTTTTTCTTCAGTTTTCCATGCAAGATAAGTGGTGCCATGCAGAGCCATGTTGTAAGTTTGCACGCTCCGGTTTGAAATTTAAGGGGGGAGAATAGATGCGCTATTATAAGGGTTTACCTCATCAAACTCAGCAAGAAAACGCCTAAATATAATTGAATAAAATTTTCACACATTGTAGAGGAAAGTCCAATCTGTGTCCTCAAATTTGTAAAAATGTTATGCAATAAGTCGTTTCTCCGCAATAAGTTTTTAAAGTGACGTTTTTAAGTAGTTCTTTGTTAATTTTTTTTACTCGTTAAATATAACTTCAAATCTTTAACCAAAAACATGAAGACATAGAATATTGTATGTAGTTCAACATATAAAATATAAAAAAAGTGATGACTAAAATCTTATCGTTTAGATATTGAGTTGGTTGGCGTTTTGTTCTATAAGAACCAATTTTAATTTTAAAACGGCGCTGTATGTGTCAATATTTTTCTAGAGAGAAAGGTTTACTAATATTTTCGTAGATGTGATAATATTTCATATTTTTCCATAACAATACTACTAGTGGCACAACAACAGGACAGGGCGACTAAACCCGGCAATTCTCTAGCGTTAACTTAATTTTTTTAGTTGTGTCACTTTTCTATGTCGTTTGTGATACTTTACTTGAATACTTAAAACATTGTTATAACTAATTGCGCTTGTCCGCCAAAACATTTATTTTTTATACACTATGTATGTACAAAACCTACATACGGTTTTGATTTGAATTCCCAAGTTTGAAGTTCGTAACTATTATATCACTTACAAAGTCTATTCAAAGAGGATCTATTTAATATAGTGCGTTTCATGTGAAAGATATACATAAATAAAGTTATTTCAACATATTAACAACATTTAAGAATAGAGAAAATGTTCACTACTAATGGTTCAAAATTTAAAAAGTCTCGTATACTTATTCTAATCAGAATGTTACAATGAATAGATATTTTAACCAAATAAGCATATAAATATTTAAAATAAAGTTAGTTACATTGCTTATAATCAGCTTAAAATAGTCTTAATATATAATTTATATAGATAGAGTTTGAAAATCTATTTTTGTTTTTGATTTCAGAGGAGTTATATTTTACGGAATGGTAGTTGGTCAATTGCCGTTTGTTAGTAACTCAAGGGACGGTGCATGTTCACACCAACAGCGTAGAAAAAGGCTCCTGGATCAAATAAATAAGGGCCTGTCTGCTACCCACAAGAAAACATTGGCTTTATTTTCAGCCGACTTCAAAGCGATGATGGGCAAGTTGTTGGTCGCTGATTCCTATAAGCGGATTAACATCGCCGAACTTATTTCCCACTCTTGGGTCACTGAAAAGGGGCGCAAATCCATCCGTTCAAATTGTCTAAAGAAATTGGATGATCACTCACAAACAAACGTACCTAAGCGGGGTAGATTTCTTCATACAACATCTAATGGGGAAAATATGTTCTAGATAATAAAGGAAGTTGCGTCTATTATTAAAATGGATTTTAAGGAAGTACGCGACGCTATTAAAGCAGACCCTCATGGAAACATAGCTGGAGTATATAATATTATTATGCACGGTAAATTATTGAGTGGTTGCATAGAAGATACAATATTAAATTCTTTAACCCCGCGATATGCAACACCCAGACCTATAACTTCAAAACAAATATGCGAGGGTCAATACTTTGTGAAACCAAGGTCTCCAATTAAACGTCAAGCTTTATTAAAATCTGCTCCTATACAAAAAGTTTCCAAATTAAATCAGCCTCTTCAAACGCCAAGAAAAAGTGAAATTACTAATAAGCACATCAATATGTTAAAAGATGCAGAAAAACAATGTAATCAAACTAAACCAAAAACAAGAAGTTCATCAACCAAACGTTCAACAAATAATTCGATACCTACTAAACAGAAAGCAGCACAAATAACTACTGAAGAATTCAATCGTGCCACGTGTGATCTCAATTCGTTGGTATCAAGCAAAACTAATTTGATTCATAATAGAATTATTCAATCGCCTATGAGGGAAGCGGTCTTGCTGAAGAATGAAAAAATAAAAACTACTATCGAAAGTAATAAGAAACTTGTAGCTCAGCATTTTAATTTAACAAAATCGCCGGGTGGTGATGGATGCACCAATAAACCATCAACATTTTCAGCTTATGACACCATCTTATACAATATGGCTCAACAGACTAGAAGTAAAAAAACTATAACAAATGAGAAAATTGTAGATTTAGCTGCAACACTGCCAATTAGGTATTTATTTTAAATAATATCTATTCCTTTCTTAATTTTATTTTCAGGACTAAATCAAGGACGCAAAGTGCAAATATAACAGTTGATCAATCGTTGCTGAAGAGAACATCTTCACATACAATGAATATGCGTAGACCTTTAACAACTGGGCCGACACACACTGCAGAAAGAGCTGCAAAAAGACGCAGGTAAGATTAGTTCGAGGATTGATTGATATGATTGAATAGTGATGTATAGTATGTTGCCAGTAATGATGAAAAAGAACCCAATAAAAAATACCGCTACTAATACTGTCGTTTCGCCATCAATAGCAAGTAAAAATCCAAGAACTATTTCTGATAATAAAGGCAATTTGAAAATCGTCGATGATTTTAAGAAAGTTACAAGTCCAGGTAAGATATATATTTTAAACATATTGGTTAATATGGCGAGCTTATACTAAATATAACTTTGTTAGAAAAGCGTGTTCTTAAAAAATTGCATTTTTAAGGTAGAAGTTTAATTTCTGACCAAGGTTGAGAAAACGTTAAAAACACAGTTAAAAATTGTGTTCAAATATCAACTTTTTTCTATTAAAAACAAAGTTACTTTATACTAAGCTCGTCGTACACTACCTGTAAGTTAAAACTGAATTTGTGTTTTTTTACAAATTATCATAATATTTAAGACAAAAAAACAAAGTTTAAACTGCACATCCCCTTGAATACATTTTAACCTATGATTTTTAGTGTTTGATTTTAAATAATTTAATAAATTCTTCAAAGATTGTGTTTGTGTTTTATACTACAAAAATATACTAAAAATATTATGAAAACTTCATGCAATTTATCCATGAAATTTCCATGGAATCTATTCTTGATTTTAGTTAAGAGTCAAAGTCATAAACTGGATTTTAGCAACGAACCAATAGCCCGATCAATAGCAGGATATGTTTCGAAAAAGATATCTGTAAATAAAATGGAACCAGTAAGTAAAAAGCCGTTCCTACATAAATTTAAATATATTAAGGATTAAACTTACTTTTTATTAATGATGGTAATTTATTCATTTTTCTTTAACAAACAATTTCATACTGGCCAGGATGTTATGCATTCCATTGTAATTACCCTAATAAATATAATTGATAATTATTCTTGTATTTTTTTAGTTGAAATGGGTGAAAGGTGGCGCTAAAGTACATATTGGTACTTGACTAAACTAAATGAAAATTTGAAATAATTATTGTTACGTCGTAGTACATTCAATTAAACGTTATTTAAAATTCTTTTATTTGTTTATTATATTTTGAAACAGTATGTAAGAAATAAATGTTAAATCAATCATTTTCAATGAAAGAAAACTTGCTTTGAAGTTTGAATCAGGTAGTAGTTTTGGAATATATTCATAGTGGACTATCTTATACATTTACTACACAATATTGAATTCACCCTTTAACTAAGTTATGCTTTAAGAATTGATTATAGCAAAAAATAGTGGTACCAAGTTCATAACGGCCGAGAGCAGAAGGCTTTTATTTTCTACGCTTGGTGTTATTGAATCGGCAATCTTAAGATGCCGAGTTTAAACTTAAACCAGCTGCCGACATTAGTGATTAAATTCTTTTAGATATTGAAACGACTCGAAACTAATAGGCTGTTTTAATAGTCTAAAGCTCCTCATTTGCCTATTTTCTCATCTCATTGCATTTTAGCATGTGTTCTACGTTTTCCCTAGCTTCTCCACACATCCTACACATTTTTTTTTTCTCGCCCACCCAAAGTTTGCACAATTTCCTCATTTCCACATCTGAATCTTGCAATTATTCTTTTTTTCTATTTTTTCATACTTTACACTTTCTAGGTACTTTGAATAGTACCTATATTCATTTATCCGTGTTCTACGCTCTTGCACTTGTTTAACTCTATATCTCATCATAATTTTATTCCACATACTTTTATCTAATTTTCAATCTATCAACTTCCTCACTAGCATTCCTGTTAAAATATTTTTCTCTGCATGTTCCCATTTTTCCGAATTTTTTTCTCATCTTCTCCTTCAGGCACTCTTGTAATATTTTACATTCATTTCTTTCTCTCACTTTTTCTTCATACCTTAATTTATCTATTTAAAGTATCCAAGTCATTAGTCAATTTTGGATTGGCAATGATCCGAATTGCTCGTTTTTAATAGAGTTTAGAAGACATACTTAGGAACAATATTCAATACGAAGGAAGAAGTTGAGTTAAAAAAATGACCAAGTTGGCAGTACCCCATTCAAATTATCGCAAACATAAGGCCAAAAACTCAAGGTTGTATCGTTGATTGATAAATTTACTAAGATACGCAACGGTACTTTATGTATACTTTATTACATTAATAATTTGATTAACATTTTGACGTGCACACGCCATCTACATGTCGTGAACATAATATTGTTCTGGACTGCGTCAATCAACGCTTGTATTCATAAACAAACTTGAAGCAAATGTGGTTCTAACAGAGTCCATTTAATAGAAGTGAAAATGGCCGAGATTGTAAATTGTTTAAAAAAGATAAATTTTCTAATTTGGGCATAATTTACGAGTCAAGCGTTATTGAAACATTAAAAAAAAAACAGTTCAAAATGTTACTTAGGGTAGGAAGCTCATACAACGCTGCGTCACCGGAGGTGCTTTGGGTGATAACGGGAAAAATACATATCAACTTGCAGGTGAAAGAAAAAACAAGATTATTCCATAGAGAAGATGTATCAGCAAGAATGCAAATTCAGACTATTTAAAAAAAAAAAAAAATACATCAATTTTCACATTGCCAAGTTTTTAGAATAAAATAACTGTATCTCAGATGCTCAATATGGATTTCGATCAAAACGTTCGACAACATCTTCTGACATATGTTAGTTAAAAATGGAATTCTCAAACATGGAGAAAATCTTCCAGTAGCTCTAGATACTTCCAAAGCATTTGATAGAGTGTAGTTTCCTAATCTTATTAACAAGCTCGGTTGTGAAGGTCTTGATTAAAAATCTGTAATTTATTAATAGCTTTCTTGAAAATAGAATAATTATAGTTAGAATAATTTAAATTAATGGTTTTAACTCTGATCCCAAAACCATAAATGCTGGTGTTCCTCAAGGTTCTGCTTTTTAGCAGACTTTATTTTTCATTTACATTAACGAATTTCTTTAAATAACCAAAAATCCTATTCATAGTTTTGCAAACAAACCACCTTTCATACTTTCCATAGACCACATCCACAAATATGACAGAATTTCAAGGTTAGAATCTTTAACATCTATAAATAAAGACCTCGAAACAATGTTTAAATGAAGTACTCCTAATTTGGTCAATTTTAACTCAACTTACTGTTTCAAAATCAAAATTGTTGACATAGTTTCGAATGTATTTAGGATTTCTTAATAGATGTAAACAGTTTTTTTTTACTTTTGTTAAAGTTTTACATATAGTATATAAAACTTATATTTTTCTACTCCCTTCTATATATTGTCACTTTTATTCACGCCTAACTGAATGGATATGTATCATATATCCACTCTAGTGTGGATATGATATGCCGTACCAACCATAAAAACAAAAAATACAAATCACAATGTTTATTTGATTACGTCGCTAAATACAAATGGTTTTTTTATTTGTAAAATGTCAAAAATAGATTAAGAACGTCTTATTTATTAACTGTTATTATACAATAAAGCTTAAAAACAGTTTTAATTAAATATTTTAACAGCATAATTTACCAAACGTATAGGTAGTTCTGAATTTTATAATTATGCGAAACATCAGATGTCAAACATAACCTGAATTTATTTCAATATAAAATAATGTTAAATGATTAATTGAAAAGTTTTAAAATAATTTTTAGATTTTTATCAGTCGTAGAAAAAGTAAGCTGTACAACTCGAGTGGAATGCCCATATCGCACTTAGACGTTTGGAGCACTCCGCCTGCAGCGTCGTGCTCCAAATTCGTCTTCGTGCGATATGGGCATACTATCCACTCTTGTTATACAAAATACTATTGTTCTTGTATTAAATATTGTCCCGAAGTATGGGGACGAGCATCCCAAACTACACTATCTCTTATAATTCTATTCAAAAGAACTATTTGGATCATGCAAAAGAAACTGCAACAATGGTAAAGGATACATAAGTTAAAAAAAAAGTTAAACAAATAAAGACTAGTGTGCATTTAGCTTAAAACTAAGCGTTTAACTACTCTTTCGGTGAATACTCTTCAAGCATAGTCTGGTGTCGACATGAAGAAACGGCTTAGCAGCTTAACATGGGTTAGTGGTTTCAATCGTTAGCCTAGATAATGTTTCAACTCCCCTCTTCCCCCGACGTTTGTTTAAACCTGGAGCCTATAGCTAGGTTCCAAAAAGTTAAAAAAAAAACTACAAAACTATACGCTACCTGAAGTGAAGTAGAAGCAAATCTGCTTCCCTCTCCAAACTGTCCTGAGCTTAAAGACAGTGGGCTGGTCTTTAATGCACGAGGAACAGCAAATACCTGACTCAGATTCTCTCCTATTTTGGGAGATAACTGTGAAATATATAAGGCATATCAGCTTTGTCGGTATCTAAAGTAACTTTACGGGACCTTCAGATTGCTATACCTGTTTGAATTGGACTCGGTGGATTCATAAAATATAATAATTTGTTTCTACATATTCATAATTTATTCAGGTTGGAATAAGTAATACATTTATAATCTTTATTATTGCCTCCAATTATTATTACAAAATACAACGCTTCATAAAATTTTTTCCATTTCAATCACAGCATTTTTAAGTTTTTTTTTTGGCTTATTGCTAATAATACATTTTTCTAATCTAATACTAATACCCTGTACTAAAATAAAATAATTTTAGAAAATAATTAGTAAATAAATAAAAATTGTTCAAATTTTGATATGCCTTTTATAATAAATATTGTTAATACGTATACGAAAGTTTTAAATAAATACAAAAAAATATTCGAAAAAAATCGCAGTGTAAAGCTGCTTTTGTAAATGTTAAAATTATAACAAAATATCACAAAAAGAAAGGCAAGAATGTTTTTTTTTTTAAATATTAGTAAAAAATGATAAAAGACACGATCAATTTAATTGTGCAATGAAAAAGTTTGCGTAAATGATTTCAAACCGTGCATTGGAGGTATGTCATAGATTATATGAATTTAAAACTGAGTCTTTATTAAATCAACTATAATAAACTACTTTGTATTTAATTATAAATGCACAATTCAATTGATCGTCTTGTGTGTTTACTTTGGATACAGCTATTATACGTAATGTTACCTTATTAAATTTGTAAGGTACTCATGATTTAAATTGAATTAAAAGATTGCCTAATTCGCTTGAATAAGTATGGGGGAATATTATGAGGAATTGTGGGTTTTATAGCATAGCCTCCTCTACGTACTGATTTAAACTGACCATGCAAGCTGAAAACAAAAAAATACAATTTTAAAATGATACTTTACGTTGAGTGGATATATATTAGCTTACATTATTAAAAAGCATCGTTGAAATAATTTTATGAATTATTATGATTGTCATGTTAGATACATTTCTGCAAAACAGTTTGCGTTGAAAATAGTTATTTCAAAAATATTGCTTGATTTATAATAGTAAATAATGAAATCAGTGACGGCCATTACATTACTCTATCAATAAGTGTTTGGTATCGATGAAGTAATGCAGTGCAATCAGTCAATGTTTCCGAATTTTGTAGATTAAGGAGTATTTATTAAAGGTCAAGGTACAAAATATTAGAAAATTAGTTACAGAACACACGGGTGTTACAAAGGTTGGTTTTACGAGTAAGAACATTTTAAAGTTTAAGTAATAAACTGTTTTGCTTATGTAGCATATAAAATGTATTTACTACCATTAAATTATTAATATTCAGAGTGTATATAAAATATCTAAAATTACCGTCAAGTTCCGTAACTATGCAAAATGTGCCTATCAAAATATACATTAAAAAAGCTACAACGAATTTTGTTTTTAAAATATCGTAACCATGGAAATGCAAAATAAATAATACTGCTTTTTAAATCTATTTTGAGAGAAAATGCAAATTTAAGACAAACGGCTAGGTATAAAAAAAATGCACTTAAAACACTCTGTACATTAGAAACGAAAACCGATAAGTTTATATAAAAAATCTTCATAATTTACTGTTTCTTTTTGGCGAACCTTTTGGAACACCCTGTAGTGTCACAAGTATATGTCCTGTTAGACATAATGGGTGCGTTTTTAAAGTGCTCTTGCTGTTCGAACAATTTTTGCACGAACAACTTTTTTGTTTGTTCGTGCAGGGTAATTTAAAAACAGCATATAGCACTCAAACGTCAAAAACATGTTTTCTAAGGTTATGTTGTTTGTTTTGCTTACATGAACAGTGTTGTCAATTAATACAATTCAAATCTCCATCAACTAAAATATTTAAAATCTTATTATTCTAGATTCACACATATTTTGTATGAGCGCATATGCTCCTTATATTTTTATAATGTATATAAAACCGTACCCATGTTCTGATATAACCATGATTAATATATTATTTTATTTTTGCTATGTGGCAACACTGTACATGCCCGTCATGCACCACCTCTTGACTAGGTGCGTGCAAATGTTGTTCGAACACTTGTTCGGGTTGTATTTAAAAACGCCCATTTTATTGTTCGAGTGCTCGAACCGCTGTTCGCGTCATTTAAAAACGCACCCAAAACTAGTTAAAAACAAATGATTTTTGTAACAGCCTGCATTTTGTCACTGGTATATAATGTCATAGATGGCACAAGTGGTGCGTTTTTAAAATGCCCTAGCTATTCAATAGTTATTTGCGTACCAAGTAAGGTAAGTGAACTTTTCTGACTGAGGTGGTAGTTTTTAGACCAGAGTGCATAAACCACCGAAGACAAAAAAGAAACTTACCTAATGCGTTGCGCATGAAACTTTTCTCGCCAAGAAAGAAAATCCATTTTTAATCGTGATTATTTTTGTCATTTCCATTTGTGCAAAGTCAAATAAATGTGCTAATGCACAAAGTAGGCCATGCGCAAAATAAAACTACTATTAAAGTTTCTATACACAAATAAATAAATATTGTTTATATTTACTTATTTTTTATTTACTTTTGTATATTTGTTCTGTTGTTAAGGGGTTAGGGTATTTGACCATGTGCGGTAAGTGACCTAATGAGGTAAGTTAACTTTACTGTCCTTATTTGTTTATATGCCATTCAATGCGTTGCTGTCGTTAGTGGATAAATTACTTTTCATGACTGTCGAGTTTTTTTATAGGATAATGCTAATTTACCAATGTGGTAAAACGATAAAACGTTTTTTGCACAAACAATTTTGATGTTTGTTCCACCAAGTGATTGTGCATGGTAATTTAAAACGGCATAAAGCACTCAAACGGCATTTAAATACAAATTAGATTCTAAAATCATGTTTTTTGTTTTGTTTACATGCACATCGAGACGAGGTAAAACTGTTATTCAAACGCGATGTTTGAGCAGTTTTTTAAAACGCATTCGTGTTCGTTCGGCTTCTATTTCAAAACTAATCCAATTTGAACTTTTGGATTAGTTTTGAGAGAGATTTTTACATCGGTAACAATTTCGGCCCACTTCCTACAGTCGCAATTATCTCTGACAAGTATGACTGGTGCTTTTATACCACAATGAAAAAAATTATATAGGAAGTTAAAAATTGCCTTTCAACATGTAATATATGAGGTGTCTGAAACGTTTTAGTTATAAAATTTAGGTTCTTAACGAGTTTTTTGTCTCCCGACAAGAATGTGGCAAATACCTAGAAATTGATCGATTTTATATTCGACTCTTGGGCACCGACGTTGACTTTCCAAGTAATAAGTATATGCTGATCAATTCTAGGCCATTCCAGTCACCATACTAACAAAAAGTAATCCCAATACTTCATTTTGTCTCTGATTGGTTACAACCGCGGGGAAGTATACAGAAACAAATTTACGGCTCTATCTCAGCCGCATTTCAAATTCTACTCTCAGTTGCAATGCAAAATCTACACATTATGTAACATTTGATTGCTCACACATAAATGTACACGGTTGTTTTTGTAAATAAACTGCTATACTATTAATAATACTTATAAATAATTAAATTAATAATTAACGTGTCATAGTAATAACATTTATATACACGGTGTTGGGTAATCATGCGGCAAAAATTCAAGGGGTTATTCCTTGGCCTATTCTAAGAATATTTTGTCTTATGATTTCTGAAAAACCCCTTTGTTTCGAAGATACAGGGGAACTAGTGGCAAATTTGTTTTAGCGCCGGTGTCTTAAAACTGTTTACTTCTAGTATACGTATGAATTTTAATAATAAAATAGTAAATAGGGACTAGGGTATTAAAATATATATATTACATAAAATAGACTATAGCTTGTAATAAACCTGTGTTCCGAGAATTTGGTAGTAATATCAGTAATTTTTAATAATGTTGTCCGGAATAGTAGTGTCAGCTAGTATCTTAAAAACTGCGATAGTTTGTAGTCACCTATATGTGACTTCATGGTCCAGAAGATAGTTGGAAGATCAGGATCAGTTTTATTTTCAACTTGTTGTATTTTGTCGAGGTGTGGAGTGGAGGATGCAGGGTCAATGCAAATTGATTGCCTAGCTTTTATATTCTTAAAAGCTGCTCCAGCAGGTTTGCTGCAAACTGACGTCGTCAAATATGTTTCCACCATTAGCTATAACAGTTTCATAATTCAGCCTTAATGTCTTTTAATACATAACACATTATTTCAACGAAGACTGCAAGACAAACCATGAATATTCTGATATGTTTCGATAGTATTGCTTGGCAAGCAGATCTCCAAAAGTAAGTTTCTTTTTAAATGGTTACTTCGAAAATTTCGAATATATTCACTCTTTAAGAGCTTAAAAAATCAAAAGCATGGCCAGTTCGCTCATTTTCTCCTTATAAGCAAACTTTTACAAATTGTTTTGTAAAGATTTCTTTTCATATAAGTAAGAAAAAAGTTGAGATGTTTAAAATGTGTATTCAACTAATTGCTAGATGAACTTAGCTACATCAAGGTATACTATCGAAGAGTCAAGTTTGCTTGAGATCGTTAAATTTTCCGCCACTGCTGCTCCTGAAATACTATTATTCTGATTCAAATAAGATCAATATTTAACTGAAGTAAAAATTGTACTTTTATATTTTTTCAATTCAGTCAAATAAACTATGCATTTCTTGTCGTTTTAATTGCAAATAGTTGAAATAACAACTAATTAGTATAATGTTTTTGTTTAACTTGGATTAATCAATATTCTTGAAATAACTATTCGAAACGAATGAAATGCAACTTTTAATTAAATTGATTTGTAATCAATTATTTTAATTCACTAAGAAAGTTTTGTATAGTTCTAAAGACAATTGGAAAATCATTAACTTAGTTGTGAATTAATTTCACAAGGATCTCCGTTTCATAGAACTACTATTCAAAAGTTTGTAATTTATAAAAAAGTATATTGTCGTTTTAATAAATATAATCTATAAAAACGGCAACTATAAAAATATTTTTTACATTCAAAAATATATTATTGCTATAATTAATTTTTAAAATTTCAAATATTTTGGAATATATACTAGTAAACAGGGTTGATACAAAACATGTTCAATTTCATTTTGTACAAAACACATTATTGCCAAATAATATATTTACAAAAAATTATAATAAATAGAGCAGAAAAGATAGTCCTTTTCATATTCAACCAACCATTTTCACAATATACATAAAATAATTTGTCTGTATATAATATGAAATAAATATATTTACGACTACTATAATAAATAAAAATATTAAAATTAATAAATGATATATTTTATGTAAATTGCCTTTTAAACCAGTAAGAGACACATACACTCGTGTTTCAGGGTATGCACCTATCATCAGTTTGCCTAGCATCTCACTGGTCGAAGAGACAATTTACATACAATCACAGTAATTATTAAACAATTTATGTTTACTAATGTGTTGAAGATTAACGCAATGCCCCCTATTAGGAGAAACGTTGAACTGTTTGTGTGTGAAGGAGATTGTAATACAGTTAAATCCTACACGGACAGGCAACGGCATTTTAAAACTGATGTGTTCCTCTTTTTTAAATTTAGAATTATCTCATGTATTTTTTACATTTCTTTTAGAACACAAACAGTTGAACGAAGTTATTCAAAAAAGTTTGGCATCACAAGTAGCTCTTGAATTCCTGTTCATATATGGTATTGCAGAATACCTAGCTGGTCCATCATTTAAAACGTTTTTCAAGAAGTTTGAAAACAATCAGCTTTTGAATTCATGTTCATATAGCATTTCTAGCATTATTATAAACTTATTATTTTTCAACGCATTTTCTATCTTTTCTTTTTCCAAAAATTGAAACATATTATTCTTCAAGGTAATAGAGTAGCCTATTTGCAAAAGGACGACATCAGATTAAAACGGTAATTTTAGACGACCATGTGAGATTCGACAAAGACGAGTTCGGCAGAGAGTTACTCAATAATTTCATACTCTCGCACGCAGTGTGGTATTGCATTCTCTCGTGTAATTGGTATATCAATAAGTCACTTAGCATGACTTCGTGGCTTCAAAAGTCTTCAAAGAAGTGGAACCCCATCAAATACGTTTCGTGTATGAAGGTTTTTCACAAAAATCTATAATTTTGTAAATATACTTTATTGCAGATAGATCAAAATTACTACGTCACTCATAATGGTTTTTAAATAAAAGTCATCATCATCTTTATTACTTAGATTAACCTTAAAATCCCGGTCCGCTGAGGCATTCTATATGTTTAGATAAACCACACAACGTCCGTCGTCCAAGATCCGTGTGAAATGACAATATCTATACAACGATAAACGTTAACAGTCGGTCGGTTGGTCCGAGAACTTTCCATACCGAATCAAAATGGCGATACTGTAAAACAATTACGAATTAATCCACGATCTCTCTGCTCTTCCGAATTCGGACGTCGTAGTGGACAAAGATTTATCCATTATTGTATTACACTTCAGTCATCCGAGATCGAACCGGACCATAGACACTCTTGTGTGGTTATTTTATTATCACGAAGTCGTTGTTCGGAAATCCAAAATTTCCGTTGCCCCAATACTAAGAATTGTTTTGCAAAAACTATATGACAATAATACCATGATTATGAAGAGTATGGCAAGGTCTATATTACGTCAAAGGTCGACCATGTTTTATTTTTCTTCTTCAACAAGAACAACTTCGCTTGCTCAACCAATAACTGCATCTGTACGACTAATCATGTACATGTTACGCATTTACTTGTAAATGCAATTTTAGTTGAATAAATAATGTTTATCTAAATGGTGCACCAATGGAACTCAATAATAATTGGATAAATTATAAATCTTGAACCAACTCTACAACAAAGCTCACCAAATGATAAAAATAATGAAACTGTTAACTCTAAATGTACAAGAATTGTCACTGTATATACATATATGTTTTATGCATGTAGAGTTAATAAAAGAATTTCACAAGTTATTAATTTACTTATTTCGATTAAACATAAATATTTAAATAAAAAATGAAATCGTCATGTTTAAAAACACGTTTTAAAAAATAAAAATCATTTAAACTGTTTTTAAAAATCAACCCTGTTATTAATAATTAAAATATAATTATCTACTTTCTTAGAATTTTAATTTTCAAATAGTTTAGAGGAGGTGGCATAATATCTTTACCCAACCAAGTTGATTTAATAAACCTACCCTTCACCACAGGTGCCTGCCAGCTAACACAAAACACATTCAATTAGAAAATATATACACATTAAACCTAGTTAAGAGTATAATTTAGCCCAGATTTTGTTACACAAAGCAAAGCGAACTAAATCTACTTCCCACATGAAGTAAATATTTTTCCAAACAATATAAAAATTTAGTTCTGGTATAAATAAAACAGTTAGTATTGAATACTCAAATATTTTTATTAGTTAACGTTGTTATTACTTAATACAATTATCTTTCAGTACAATTTTACAAAATAATGGGCATATTGAACACATTTTACTTTAAGTTTTGTGTATAAAGATGGAATAAAAAAATAGTTACTTCAATTTTTGTGTAAATGTAGCACCCTTTTATAAAATTTGCACACTAAAAGCCAGTTTTTTATTTAAAAAATATATTCAGAGATTATGGTTAAAATCCATATGAAGTATTTAACTCAATATGAGTTGTGTAAATAAAATAGTTTGTAATAGGAAGTTAAAAGAATGCCATATTTACATGTAATAATTTATATACTATACAATAAAGTTTCTTTCTTAAAAATTAAGTATTCAATACATTCCAATTGGAATTACATATCAATGGTTATAACATACTGAATATTTACAGTATTAATGTTAGTGATCATAAAATTGTTAGTTGGGGAGAATTAATTAACTTTATTGTATAAGTTATAAACTATAGTTCTACATCTGTAAGCAAATCAGTGCCAAGGAACATCTCTAGGCTGTGAGATTGTTCCTAATTTAATATACCTGGCAGTTTGTGATACTGGTGGAGTGGTTACACTAGCTGACGATATTGAGCTTCTATGGGTGTTCTCATTTGGTACCTGTGATCCATCACCCTTTAGTACAGCTACTGGTTTCCATAAATTGATGTAATTCACTAAATTTAAAATATATATATATATAAGAACAATATACATGTATAAACATCATTAGAAATCAAGTATGATAAATAATAAACTATATTCAACATACTAGTTTGTAGTAGTAGTACTAGCAGAAGTAATGAGGGTTAGCTTGATAACCTTTGGTATAACTATGATTTCTATTATAGTTATTTTAATGTATTTCAAACAAAATCATGTTCGCTATTTATAAAATATCAATCGTGAGAATTTTAACATCTGCAACGTTTGTACGGAAATGACAATGCGTTTCATAGGATGGGTCGCTAAACGTATGGGAAAACCGCCTCTTGTCAGTTGCAACAGCTATACAGCTCAATGTATTGATAGACATCTCACTCAATCAGCAACTTTGTTACATTCTAAAAGATAAAATACTATTGTAACCTTACAATCATCTTTTCAGTTGTATATAAATACTGAAAGTCCAAATATTCGGATTCAAACGAGAAATCCTCAATAGTATTACGAACGAAATATCCACGAGCTTCTGACAGAGATTAAAGACCTGGAGACTTATTCTGGCGTATAGCAATATTGCTATTATTATAACAATAGCAATGGGTTGACAAATATTTTCATAACATCACTTATTAGGTGCGTCCAGGAAGGTGGGAGCAAACCCTACATTGGTAGCACTTGTTCATGATTGGTTTCGCTTTGCAAAGCGTGGAGGTAAGATTTTATTGTGTATTTCCTTTAGTAACGGTCCGCTCTCGTCTTCCTGAAATCGGTAGCGGAGAACTCATCAGAAACGTTATACTACTAATGAGCAGACGGCATTAATAGTATTTTTATGCTGATATGCCAAAAAATTAAACTAACTAATGAGCGGAAATGTAGCAGTCTACAGAAAGGCAGGTGCCATCTATTAAATTAAACGTGAGGTAAATTTGTATTGTTTTAGACGCAAAAACCCAGATGAGAAAATTATCTACAAGAAATTATTGTTATTTGCGACATGTAAGAGGAGATGGGATAATAAGGAATAGCAGAAGAAGAAAAAGTGAAATGTATCAATAAAAACTAATCTAATAGTTAATCAAATACCTTGTATCACCTATGACAACAATTAACCTTATTTTGAATCTTCAGAATACAGTTATCAGTATAGTAACTGTGTGACTTATAGCCGCGTTGCTATGAGCTACAGAATAAAACTAATAATACGTGCAAAAAATTTAGTAGTAGCAGAAATATCGACGATCGTGTGTCGGTGCGGAAATAAACTGACTGGCCTCTGGTTAAGAAAAAGTTTCAAATTCAAAAAGAAAAGCAGAAAGATGTTCATAAAATAATACACACCTGTTTGCTAACAGTGGAGATATAGTTTTCGCAAAAAGTAAACTTATTGCAGATTGCGTCTCTGTATGAAACCTCCCGTCCGCAATCACAGTCTCACTGAACAACAAGCAGAAAACTGTTAGATCAAAACAGTTTCGAAAACCAGGAGAAGACAACATAAGGAATACTGTTGATAAAAGTCTATCCAAGCTCTGGGTATGTTGGTCACTAGCTTTAACAAGATTATCTAAGATACTTTCCATCACTGTGATTTCAAATTATCAAAAGTAATGGCTTTTCTAAAGGCTGGGAAACAGTTGTACCTGCACAGTGAACCGCCGTTCGATAAGCATGCTGCCTGGTCTAAGTAAGTTGTAAAAGACAATCTATCATACTTTCTTGATCGTTACCCAGGGGATAATGATAGACAATGTGGTCTCGGTTTTGGATAGGAACACAGTACCATCAATCAGCTCCTTAGGTTCACTGAGGAGATAACAAAACGCTTCATTGAAAGAAGATATTTGTGATGATTTTTTGATAAAGCACGGCAAGACGAATGTACTAGATTATTTATTACATTCACCTCATCTCGTCATATCTTAGAAATACTTGTACGTGTCGACAGAGAGTTATCCATCGTCAGAAATGTCGGAGCAGGTTTACCGCAAGTAGTAGGAATCAATGCATCGCCCTTTGCATTGACGTTCTTGCCTTATGGAAAGTTCATCTGCTAAAAGAGAGCTAATAATATCAAGTGGTACATCAAGAATAAGGCAATTCTATTAAACCTAGACTATGTAAGTCGTAACGCGGAAACAAACTAAATATCCAAAGAAGAGAGTAATACAGTACCTTGACAAAAGTTTCAGGACTGCATTGAAGAAACGGAACTTCTAGAAGAGTAACAGCTAGAAATGGACACTAGGGCCGAGAACACTCAGTGCAAAGACGATAAATGTACCACCTCGATAAGAACAAAAATATCTAAGAATATCGCCCCTAATCCAAGCTTGGATCAAATAATAAAAGATGGTTAACAGAGACTAATGCGGCCGATCAACATACGCTTATGTAACCTAGGCGTACAACGTTAATGAGACTACAAATGTTTCAAAACAACATACTTGTACTCCGTATTTTATTAAAAACACGGTAATGCACATATATCTGGATCGATAGTGTAACAGTTTGTTTATAAACTGAATAAACTGAGAAACTGTATAAAAAAAAAACCTAAGCCAATCCAATGAATGGGGAAGATTGTTTCAATCTAACCTACTGTACGAGCGATTCACGCTTAGATCTTCACAAAATACCAATCCCGAGACGGAGTTCCACTGGCTATTTGTTGGCTTGTATCACTACCGCATCGATTGCGTTAAAACCACCAAATCGTTATTCAAATCAAACCACGAAACGATGATAAAGATAATATTTGCTTATCATTATTCCTACAAAAATATAGCTGCCGAGCAGAACATGCTTCAGAAACAACAAACCACCTATCAGAAACACTTACTTAACAAATCTTCAAGAAAAGTTGTAGATAGATTTGCTTCAGCTGCTACCACCCACAGCTGCACAACAAACATAGCACAAACTGAGTCTGGTTAAGTTATATTCGTGAAAATAATGCTAACTTTTACGATTTGCTAACAGTTAGGTCGATCAAAATTAGAAGATCATTGCACGATACCTTGAGATACAAGCAGATAAAATTCATGAATATCCCAGCCTAGGATACAATATTGGAAAAGAGAGTACTATGAACTGTAGAAGGGCATCAGATAGCCTACTGCAGTAATAGGTAATATTGTATTAAGTGTTAAGTAACAGGAGGAAGAAGAAGCCATACAAAATGGTAATAAATAAATTAAGAAGAATGAAGGCAGTCTGCTTAAAGGAAGAAGAAAGGGAAAAGTAACATTGAAAAATTGTTTCCCACTTGAATAATTGTAGAAAAACTAGACCCTACTACAGTGGAGGAGGAGATAAAACAGATCATAAGGACCTACCTAATAACAAGGCACCAGACAAGATAACAACGGAGATAGCGAAAACAGCAATAGAAAGAAATGAGATAGAGATAACACAAATTATAAACAGATTTATGAAGGAACATTTCCGGTTTGCTGGAAGCAGGCAAAACAACGGCGTACAAACCGATATGCCTGATCAATGCATTAGCAAAAATGATGGAAAAAGTTATCGTGAGAAGAATTGAACAAGAAATAAAAGAAAAGGGAAGATGGGAACCAGAGGATGGGAACAGAAACAATATGAATTTTCAAAGGTGAAAAAAGAAGAAAGATGTATATTCTGTCAAGAAGACACGCATGACGACGCAAAACATACGCATAAGTGTGCGAAGCATAGGAGAAAGATTGAAAAGGTATTGGAAAACAAAACCGACATATCTACAATTATTAATATATGCCTGAATGACGAAAACTAATGAAGAGCTCTAAGAAACTATGCAACGACGGTACCGAGGAAAAAAATAGAGTTTAAAGCTTTAAGATTTAGATAAACCAAAATGGAAGAAAACACACAGATTAAAAGCCACAGAAGACAATAGAAGTAGGAACGAGAATATAAATGGAAGCAACAGAAGATAGAAAAAAGCAATGAAGAGAAAACAAACAAAGAAAGCCAAGACAACTATGACTACCAAGGAAGGAAAGGTGAAAGAATAGGCAGAGATGAATATTTACTGAAACATTAGTACCAACCCTGATATTGCAGAGATAAAGAGAAGAAAAAAGGAACAGCTCAAGGAAAGCAAACTGACAGAATTGAGTAAGCAATTTCCAAGCGGTAGTTATGCCATCTCAAGGTTGACAGACAATGCAACTTTCGAAATGGTCAAAGTATATCTGGAAACCAGGGAACACGAAGAACTAACCCAAATAGAAACTCAAGAATCTCACTAATAGTAAAACTGGCAAATAACTAGGCTGAATAACAATAATGGGAGAAAAAAAAGAAAAATAAGTGAGATGGGCCGGGGACAGCATGTATTGCCGCAGCAGACTGTGTGAATTCCGCGAAGCCGAAATTGGGTTGATTTCACCTCAAACTAGTACCAGATTAGTGACAATGACAAAGACAAATTAACATCAAGACTAGCGCAGAGAAAACCAAAAGGTATTGCCATGCGCTAGTCATTCTCAAGAGCCACTTGCTGAGGCCAATGATGACTAAATTGCGACACCTCACACTGGGATGAGTTGTTATCATCACATCAGCAGTTTTCCTGGGACTCACCAGCCAGTTAGAAACGCATGACCAACATAACAAAAGCAATATTTGCCATAACATCAAACCACCTATCGCAAAGAACCCTCATAGCTGCTGCATTTGAATATTCTTATAAATCTTATATCAAAATCCAAAGAAGTCTATTTTGACAAATTAGTCTAGAAATAAATTTTGAAGATACCAAAGCTCTAGACTAGAGAATCTAAAATTTTATCTATAACAAAATAAGAGATTAGACTAATATTCGTCTTATTTAGTAATTGTTCAGATATGTAGAGCCAAATGTTTAAATTTTTTTTTCAATCGGACTATTAATAAGTGAAATTGATTATTTCCTAAAACTTATAATTGCAACTTTTCATGGTCAATTCTATGAACAAATAAATAATAATGTGAAAACCATCAAATGTTTCACAAATAGACTGGAGATAACAAATTAGAAGCCGGAGGTCCCAAAAAGATATTACAATTCCTAAATACTAGCAATCCTAAAACAATTCTTACCAATACAAAATGATAGTGTTCCTTCTATTCTAAAATAAAGCACGGGATTTTCAAATACACGCAATTTTGAATCAGAACTGAAGCACAAGTTAATTTACATCTAGAAATGTAATTATTAGTATAATTTTATTTCAATTGCTTATTTTGAATTTAAAAAATCCTTGAACAATATAAAACATATTTTTTTTTTTAAGTAAGCACAGTATAAGTTATGTTAATTACTTGAAATAACCACAAATTTAAATATGTATGTACAAAACATAATAAAAAAAAAAGAATTTAATTACTTACTTTTAAACATTCTAACACAACCATCATCTCCACTTGAAGCTAATATAGTTCCTGTTATATTCCAACTGACTCTCCAAACCGTGCAGTTATGTTCATCAAATTGTCCGACAGTTTGAACATCCAACTTTGTGATGCCACTTTGCAAACTAGCATTATCACTGCAAAAAAAGTTATTAATTTGTAAATAACTTTTGTAATATTATTATAACTTACTTCACTGGTGTTAGATTTATAATCCTAACATCTTTCGTAGCTACAGCCAAAATATGAAAACTTCTACCTAAATTTGGTGCAAAAGAAATATCATGTACTGGATCCGTCATTGAACTCAAAGTTTCTGTTTTGGTCCATCTTCGAATATTTTCACTGTATTCGTAAATAAATACTTTACCACCATTCGAAATATTTGAATCGTCACTGCCAACAGCCAACATTTGTGGATGAGCTCTAAGATTATAACAATTAGTTTTATTTTTTAATATCAAATATAATTCTTACTTAGAGAGACTTGGGTTCCAACTTAAACAACTACATGATAACTTGCATTGAACTTCATGTTGTAAAGTCCATTGACTTAAATTCATAACATCAGGAGCTTCATAAATTCTTATAATGCCATCAGCTGAACACGTTGCTAATTGTAAGCCTTGCGTTTTTGGACCAAATTTAACATCAGTAACAGAAGTTCTTGAATCTACTAGGTTTGTACGGCGTACCCAAAGTCTAGTACCACGTTCACCTGGACCGGGTGTTTCTCCAACTAATTTAATAAAAAAGAAATTGATGAATGATTCTCAAATATTATTTTAATTAAGAAAATACCTATTTCCTCCCATACAGCAGCAGTACGATCAAATGAACAAGTTGCTAAAACCTGTCCGAATTCAGGATGTGCCCATGTTACTTTCCAAACAGATCCACTATGTGCCTTCCAGCTTGATGTTAATGTCCATTTACCATCACTATTTTGGTCCCAGACCTTAAAGTAGATTACTCTGTATTATCATAATTAGATATACTTGATGTTTTTTTAAATTCAATTTACAAATGCATAAATACTATCAAAAATATGCAGAAAAAAATAAGTTTTATTATTTTCAATCAAGATCGACTTAATTCAAATCATATGAAATATTAAATTTAAAAATTCTTATTTGGGTTCGAATGTAGGAATATAATTGGTCAATAAATTAACACAAATTAGGAATAAATACATTATGAAATATGCTTAATGTTATCTATTTAATTTAGAGAAATTAGTGAATATTCTTTATTTCATGTTATTATTGTTTTCTTGAGTGTAAAGAGGTCATGTACTTCCAGTAATGTTACAGGTTATGTTTGTAGCGTTTTACCTTGACGTATTGATCACTGGAACATGTTGCCATCCGTTCCCCATAGAAGTCATAAGCCACATCGTGTATTAGGTCCTTGTGTTCCGCAACAATTTCTTGTGCCTCGAACATTTTAAATCATAAATTATTTAACTTTAAAAATAATAACATTTAAGGAGCCTACATTTATTACTGCAGTGATTTTGTGCGCAATACAAAGTGCGCGCGCATGATAAGTTTGATCAACTGTAAAATATACAGAGTGAACCAGAAATATTGAAACCAATTCAAATATTGCGCACAAAATTCTATAAGTTTTAATTGTTTCAAGTATGTTTTTTTATTGTAATCTAAACTAAAATATTATTTACTAAATTACTAATATTTTATTTATTTCAAACTGTTACATTTTCAATATATAACGTTGTCCTGATTATCAAGCTTAATCTACAATTGTCTCTTATAACAGTTATAACCAACCAAAAGAGTACCAAAAGTTTTACTCAAACTATATACTGTGTAAATTATAATATGAACAAGTCGTCATGGCATAATTGTGAGCCAGTTATTAATATTTTAAAATAAATTTTGTGTACTACTGTAATTAATGTGATTATATGGGCCGCTTAACCACCTGGCTTAACTGCTTAAGTGCCACTTTATTTCCAAGTGGAGCTTATATTCGTTGCACCATCTGCTAAGTATAACATAAAAAGCCCTAAGTGGAACTTATCGTAAGCCGAACCTTGAGTTCGGTTTACGCATATAAGGTGCAGAATAACCTAAAATATGCTTTACAAAATTGCATTGTCTTTGTCATTTTTATAAAAAATCTTAAAATTCTGTGTATTACACACTACTTTAAGTTACAAATAGATAGATTTTTAGATGCTCCTATTGACTAGATTTTATTCAACATACAAGTGTAGAGAGCTTTGCAGAAGTGCACATATCTACAGCATCTCGCATTATAGACAAATGCAATACTTGAATAAAATTATTTTAGGTCCTATTTGAGCATTAGCAGTATATAAAAGGTTAGGTAGCAATAAGGACTCAGTTAATAATAATAAAAATGCAGATTTATCAGTGCAATTATGTAAAACTTACTTATATTGAAAAGTAATATTTATTATCAAAACTACGTAAGACTCCATTTAATTAATAATTCTATTAAGAATAAACGTGTAATAAATACTTCAAATAAAATGAACCGATCGAGTTTACGTATGTCGGGAGAATGAATCACCCATATAAGTAATTAAAAGTTTTTATTACCATTAACTAGGTCTTTTTTGCTACCTAACCTTCTATATACTGCAAATGCAATAATATTAGTTGTTCAGATGCTGTCTGCCTTCTCTGTTGTCAAAAAAAAAAATGACAGAATAGAGCAAACTTTGCTGTGTTGCCACATATATCTGTATCTTACGTGAGTGAACCTTAAAATACTGTGGAGCAACAAAATATATTTTTAAGCTTCACATAAGGACATAAGTGGTACTTGACTAAAGTCTAGTTTTAAGCGAGGTGGTGCAAGCGGCCCATAATCTTTTTTTTAACAATCATGTTCTATTCTAATACTTGCCGATAACACACTAACAGTAAATAAATTTTACTAAATTACTTTATATTTTTATGGAAATCAAATAATTATAGTTTTGTAATATTTAACCAAAAGCACTAGGTGAAAAATAACATTTAAAATTAACATTTATTTGGAATTAATATTGAATGTGTTAAAGGTTACTGAAGATTTATTTGTTCCTATTGCTAATAGAAAACTCGAATTTTCAATGGATTCTAATACAATTTTATTAACATTAGTTAATATATATAATAAAATGTGGTGTCCCACAGGGTTCTAATCTTGGGCCACTCTTATTTCTTATATTTATTAATCCAATCTGTGATATCTTCAACTGTGAATTTTTAATGTATGCTGATGACATCAAGCTTTTTAACTCTATACGTGATATAACTGACTGTGATATGCTGCAAGCTAATCTTTTAAAAATGTATGAATGGTGTGACTGTAATGGCTTAAACATAAATGTAAATAAATGTTGTATCGTGTCTTATACAAGGAATGCCCAATTTGTTAACTATAACTACAATGTTAATGGTTCAGTTTTAAAATCTGTAAATGAAGTTCGTGATCTTGGTGTGTTATTTGACTCTAGGTTAAGTTTTAATAGTCATGTTTTAAAAGTGTGTTCTGAGTGTTTTAAAACAATGGGTTTTATTATTAGAACGTCCAAATGTTTTAAGTCTATATCAACAACAATTTTATTGTTCAATTCATATATAATCAGCAAACTAGAATATTGCTCTGCAATTTGGGCGCCAAACTATGTTAAATACATCAATCTGCTAGAATCAATGCAAAAACGTTTTTTGAAGTACTTGTACTTTATTAAACATGGTTCATATCCTGAGAGACATTACTCTTATAACCTACTACTAACTGAATTTAGTATGAAATCAATACAGAGCAGGCATACTATAGTTATACTGATGAACTTGTATAAAATAATACATTTTAGATATAATACTCAACTTATTGATAACTTCAGTTTACATGTACCTTGTGTTGCCTTGCGAAATCCATTAACATTTTACTATGCTACACCTAATACAGCTCATTGCTCCAGTTCGCCTATGTATAGAATGGTTAGGTCATATCATAATATTCAATACAGTGTTGATATATTTTGTAAATCACTGCAAACATTTAAAAATTCAGTTTTAGATCTAGTTGATTGATTATAAATTTTTATGTGTTCTCTTTATTTTTTATTATTATTTTATTTTTAATATTATATTTTGTTAGTTATTACTTTTTTTAAATAACTATTTTTTAAATTAATTGTTTAATTGTTTATAATACTTGTATTAATATTATTACTAAATTGGATGTTTCCCTGTTATTGGAATGTATTTTCTGTTGGGAAATAAATATTATTATTATTATTATTATTATTAGTATTATTTCTTTCT
Organism: Tachinus rufipes; assembly: GCA_963932245.1. Taxonomy (NCBI): domain Eukaryota; kingdom Metazoa; phylum Arthropoda; class Insecta; order Coleoptera; family Staphylinidae; genus Tachinus; species Tachinus rufipes. Next base: position 94,511,421 of record OZ010743.1, read on the forward strand.
TTGGATCCCATAACCAACAATATATCTTCAACTGCGTCACATTGTGATTCATTGTTACTTATAGATGCAGAAGAAAAATGAGAATCGGCGTGATCGTTGGGATTGTTTACATAATTAGATTTTATTTTAGGCAATCTTCTACGTAGCTTTCTGCAACTACAGAAAACTTCCATCCTCCATGACGCTTTAATCTGAATACATCCACTTCAGCATTTACGAAAAAAGTGGTGGAAAGTTTGCTTATTGTGTTAACACCAACCAATTGATTTATGCATTTGCCTTGACGAATGCGCAAACAAATCTTTTAGAATTTGAATTTTTCGGACAAAGATTAATATACTTTTGGAACATTTCTAAAAAAATAATCTTCTCTTCGTCTGGTTCATTCTGAACTGTAAACGTTTGAAGAATATTTTTCTTGTGTTTAGTATAAGTATTTAGATTAAACACTTCTTCTCTACGGTAATCCCAATTATCATTACTACCTACAAATAATTGTTTATAGACATTTTAAAACTTAAAGTAAATTGACATGTTATCTTCATCAAAAAATATACCTTATCGGGAAATCTTTTCATTTCTTCCTTTCTAAAACATTTAATTTTTTTTTGAACGATAGCCTACGTTTTTCTTCTTTGAAAACCAAATTTAGAAATACCTATTCACTGGTTTACATTAATCATGGCCTTCAGCATCAAAACTTGCTGGGGATTTCAATGTTGCGCAGCAAAAAACAATATAGTAGAATTTTTTCGAAAATTGTTGATATTCAACATTAAAGGCTTCCTCGATGTTTATATCGTTCGTCGCACTCACTCATTTTAGCTATTATTTATACCAATCTACTTCAATTATATTAATATTTGACAATTTTAATTAATTTGATAATTGAATTTTATTTAAGTTTCGTTACTAAGATAACGGCTCATTTTGAACAAATTTTAAAACTATTTCTTTATTGTTAAAACTATTTGAAAACGATTGTGCAAAAAACAGTAAGTAATATTCGAATCCTTAAGTGCTTCTTAACAAATCACAGAAATTGAAAAAAACTCGACCTTGCGGGTCTCGTTTCTTTTTCGATTGGTCAAAATAAGCAATACCACAATATACTATTTTTATATGTGACGGGAAATATTTTTCTACCCCTTACTGAAATATGTCATTTATGTAACAATGTTATTGTTAGGGAAAAGGAAACAAGCTGTTTAATACATTATATTACGCAATAGGCTTATCGCGGGTGTATGTTTGGAGTTTCAGTGAATACGTTTAATTAATTTACTGAAACATATATGGGACTGAAGCTGTTATAGTAAATATATCTTTTTATGCAGTTGGGAGCCGTGCTATATTGATATATTTTCTGAAACATCTCTTTTCTGTTTTCAGCGAACAGATCGAGATAGGGAGATATAAGGTGATTTCAGTTGAATATTTTGGTACCTTTTTGGGAGTGTAAATGTATGACGTTACGGCTCAATGGTAAGGTAACAAAGGCAATCAGAAAGCACAAAAATTAGTGCTGGTAATCCACTCTTGAGTCTTCCAATAAAGATGATAATCTGATGTGGAGGATAGCTACAGCTCTTCGAAACAAGCATACACCTCCTTCTTTCATTCATGGCGAATGCAATGCTAAAGACGCTGCATTTTCCGTCTTTATGAAAAAGGTCTAATATCATTCCTCCCAAAGGTTTGGAAGGATAGGCATTTTCCACAGAACTACCTCCGGATCGGTCTTCTGTCAACTCTAAGTAAGGTGTAATATTAGATAGAATCCGGGATCATACGGTGGCTAAAAACCTGTTGCCAAATCATCAACATTGCTTCATATATGGGCTCTCCACAACCCACCAACTAACCAGGGAGATTGATCAAATCAAAATCAGTTATAATTTAAAACAGGCCACTGACGTCATATTTTGCGACATTAAAAAAGTCTAACATCAAGGTCTACTCCTGAAACTCCAACATCTTAGGTTCAATCTAAGATTAATAAAACTTCTTATCTGAAAGGAAGGACACTGGCCGTAAATCTGTTTGGGCACGTATCTACCCTTCGCACAATCGAAGCAAGGGTTCCTCAGGGTTCAGTATTATCTCCGATGATCTTCAATTTGTACCAGACATACCATGCATCACGCCTAATGTCAAATTTGCACAAGACGCCGATGTCCACTTTTAGGCAACCGAAAATAATCACGCTTCAAGCGGCTTGTGAGGCACTTGAAACTTACTAAGATACTGAAAGATAAAAATCAACCCTGAGTAGAGCAAGGCTATTCACTTTTCAAAGAGATTTTTGTTAACTCCTCACGAGAACGTTTATTTAAATAACGGTAAGAATAGAGTTAGATTTACTTTGAGATTGCACATAACAGCCATATTGGGTAATGCCAAAACGGCAAGCAATCTATTAACTCCGTTGCTACACAAGGACAGCAACATGAGTACTAGCAACAAGTTGCGACTGTTCAAATTAAGCATTCGCAATAAAATACATTCAAAACTGCCCGTTTCCCGAAGATGACGCTCAATATTGGCAAATGTTTGGTGGTTTGGTATTCGACGGTTAGGAAACCTCTCCATGTAAACCCTAACACTCTGACGCCCATTTCCTTGACAAAACCCGTATACCAGGAGCATGTCAACTTTCTGAGAGTTTGTATAATTTTCCATTTTTAATGGTAAAATGAACTTGTAATTCAAGAATGTTGATCGTATACTTGATTAAATTTCATAGACTGGTGACAATTTGTCAATAATTGTCAAATTATTAAACGCCATAGCAACAAGGTCACTTAAAAAATTATTGTTACAGTTAATTTCTTTTTAATATTTACAAATTTTTGACGCCCTCTACCGGCTAAACGAGACAATTTTGGATATAACTAAGTCGGCTTAGATCGACCTATTTTGACGTCAGGAGTCTGTCGTCAAACGTTGTACACGTATTTTCCGGACACCCTGTATATACAAAATAAATAAAAGCAAACTGTTGTAGTTACCAAAGAGCTATCATAGAGCTGAAGATTTCCATTGCTATAGAAAAATACTTACCATGAATTTACTACAAAATGAATGTATTTTGATCTTCAAATAGATAAATTAAATTAGTAACAACTAACATTTATTTACAAATATTTCTCTCATCGGCTGTACACATATGTATACTCCAAATGATAAAAACAAAAACTGCTTCCTTATCCTGTTTATACATGGATATTTTTTGCAAATTATACATTTAATATAAGAACTATTGCTTATAATGTAACAAATTAGTATTTAATTTATTTTATATCGAAAGGCATTAAATACATATTTTTTTAAATTTCATTTATTATAACAAAAAAAAACTATGAATACGTATAAAATTTTATATATGTGAAACAATATTATAGTCATATTGTACCTCTATCTATAAAAATAGATTTTCTTAAATTATATTTTTTCCGTCTTATATATAAATATCTCACATTAAAATATATTAAGTAAATCAACGACTTAAACTCGGTTCTTAGTGGCAGTACTCAAATAATACATATTATTAGCCAATAGAATCAAATAATATTTTCACAACTCCCCCGGCCATTTTGCTACCATAATGACCTTTCCAAAATAATAAATCTTTACCTTTATGTTGGAATATCACACCTTTAACATTATCTGGATAATCCTTTAAGCAGATTTCCATCTGAAACAAATACACAATATTTTAGTATTGATTAATATAATTGGCCTATAATAACCTTTTTCCATTGTGGATTACTAAACTGTTCCACCTTATTATCCTGAACTTCTTCCTTTATTAATACATCACTTTCATTAAATAAAGCTACATGTAATTGATAAATACTGCTGCAATCAAATCGCCCGCAGCACCATTCGCTTACATAAATATGTGGCTTAAATTCCTTCAATATTTTTCTAAAAATGTGTCTGTTGTCTAAAACAACTATTTGCCTTTTACTGCATATACCATAAGATGTAGCAAAACATCCAGTCCTTTTATTAAAATCCTCGACATTTGATGGTAATGGTGGGCTACCACATGGTGGGTTTTCTATTGTAAAACCGTCACCTAATGTGGAACTCATAACCCAATGTCTATATCCATCTTCACCATGTGTGTTGACTAATAAATTGTGGTCGAAAAAGTTCGTCCCAAAGAGAGCATAATATACATACCAAGGAAGATTTTTTGACTTTTTAGTATACCTTCGTTTGAATTTTTGTATCCATACCAAGTCCGATTTTATAAAATCATTCCAATTCTTGCAGACTAAAGAACACCTAATTAGATCTTTGGGTGGCAGGTAGCTGAGAATTTCTATTAACACTTCTTCAGGCACATAATTATTTGAAAAATAAAACCCATTAGATGAATCATACTCCATTCTTTCTTCAGTTGGTTTTATGGATAGTTTTCTCATAGATGAAAATCTCATACCCATCATTTATATTGTATTATTGATTTACATATTGAAAAATTACTAAATGTATGGCTATCACAAATTAGTCAATGCTAAACGTGACATCATAGTCAAGAAAAGTTAATAATGCAAGGGTGCATATAGACTTGCATTGTGTAAAAAAAGACTATATATTAATTCTACAATAAAAAAATATATAATTAACTATTCGCATTTCAAATTCATATCATACTTAATTGAATTAATAAAAATATTTGTTGATTTTAGGAAGAAATATAAATTTTAAATTTAATTGAATATTTAGGTGGCAACCTTAATTCGCATTTACTTGAAGTTGCCGACACAGTATGTTTATATACTCAGTGGCGGAGAATTTTATTTTTTGTGTATCTAATTTATACAGGGTGTTACAGGAATGCAAGAACTCTTGTCAGATGTGTTTTTTTTGTGAGCACAATAAAAAATATGAATGTACTGTTGTTTGTTTTTATATAAGACATTAACGGGCGTTGACTTCAACATAGTACAAAACACGTTATTTATTCTAGACATTCGAGCTTCGAGTTAAAGGACTAAGCTCAAAGAGATTTTTACAAAATTGTTCAATTAAATTATTGAAACAAAACAAAAATTAACCACATCTCAGAATGTACATACAGTCGTAGGCAGATAAATCTAGGAAAATTATATTTAACAATGTAATTGTATTACAAAGTAAACTGTAAAATGTTCAAAATTAATTATACTTTTAAAGAAATGAATAAATACTAAATTGTTAGTTTTATTTTGGAATATTAAATGTTTTTATTATTTACTAAAATGTTAAATGAAATAATATGTACTACAATTACAACACATCAAAAATATTCTTCTAGATTGTTCCACATTTATTTTGTTTATGACTATATATGCTTGGAGTCAATACAAGACTCTTTACATTTGTTTGAAAATGTCAATGAAACCACAACGTTTTAGTGATTTGTTTACATACTGGAAGTTAATGACAAGTTTTTTGTTGTTATTTAAGTTAGTATGCTTTTCAGAGGACATTATAGTACGTCTGTGCATTTGATATTAATAGTAATAAAGTATAAATGAGCGCAAAAAAGCTTTATAAATATGACGAGTTGAGCATGGACTACATCAAAGATACATGCACATTAACTGTTATCTTGCCATTTGTTCATATATTGGTTTGTTGATTTATAAAAGTTTTGCTATTTTTGATATATATCATTTGGTAACTATTTACTTTTACTTTTTATGTAATTTTGCAGTTATATCAACTCTAGTATTAGCTAACAGTGATGTAGATTACTTTCTAAAGAAATAGCCCGCCCGTATATTGTTTAAGATTGAATAATATAAGGAACTACGCAATATTTTTTGTCAAAACCAAAAAGCTATTAATTTGTATGTTTACTTTTCTTGTAAAACGCAAAGAATCAATTATGATCAGTGTGAAAAGCTTGACATAGTTTTTGATCAGTTTTACCAAATACTTTATATAGGATATATTATCATAGTTTTTATATTTTGTCTTTTAGGTCGATCATTTTAAAAACGTAATTAAATGTAAATTTTTTTATACTTATATATCTTTTTTTGGATATAACCCTCTGCAAATTTTATTTATGTTTTTTTACGTCAACTTATATATTACTCTTGATTTATCAAGTAAAGAAGATATTTAATATATAAATAACTGAATTGGTCATCATGCTTCTACTTATTTAAAATATTTACAATTATTATACATAAGTAACTTGTGATTTGAATAACTATTTTTATTTCATTTTATGACGGATTTGATGAATTTATAATGATTAAAGACCATACCGACCGCTACCTAATACTACAAATCAAGGTAGCGATCGAAATGGTATTAAGTTTTGCAAGATTCACGTGTGAAGTAACATTTTTATCTTACTGTATTTTATAATTTCAACTCGTTTGTTAATATCATTATAAGTTATTACATATAGCAGCTAAAATTCACTCTTTTTTTTTATTATCTTTTTATATGAATGAATTAAAACTGGTTATTTATAAATAATAATGCGACAAAAATATTTAAAATACGTAAGTGACCAGAATCATCACTTATATTTGTTTGCAGTTTATAACAAACAACCTATTGATGAATTTTATTTGATTATGCATTTTGCGTTCAAAATATTTACATGTTATTGCACTATATGTTTTGAAAAGTCAGATTGTCTAACAGTTTGTGGAAATATTCCATTTAATATCCACAAATTCTGCTGATATATATACAAATAATAATAGGTTGATAAAATTTGAAAAATAATGTCATGTTGATCAAGACATTTCTTTTTATTACTCATCACCATAATATGCCTGTTGTGTGAAATTTGTTTGAATTATTTAATTACTTTTACTTAATCACTATATAAGAAGCCGGATATAACAATAAATGGCTTATAAAAAATATTTGGTTAAGAAAGACAATGAATAATAAAGTTGTCAGTGTGATCATATGGATTTAGTATTGGAACTTAATATTACAATGTATTATTTGGGAATTAACTATTACTGGAAGACAAGAGGTGGACGGCTTGAACGTACAAATCTAAGTATGTTCATGTGACAAACAAAAAAAGATATTTGGTAAAAGTTTTTCAGTCAACAGATCTATGGTCAATAGAACAAAAAGTATATTAAAAAACGAGTTTGATAAAAATTCAACTCATTTTTCTTCATGCATCTAAGTTTAAAAATCAAATTATAAAAAAGTTAAAACTATGTAATGGTACTTTACAATATTTTTTTTTTGTTTTGAATTTTCTGATTATTAAAATTAAAAAAAAACATGTTATATCAAATATAAATTAAACTCCATTAATTCCAATTCATTTTTTATTTTTTGCTATTAGTTTCAACGTATTATAATTGCTTGACAATGACGTATTAACACGTAAAACTAGTAGTAAGAAATTAAAAAAATTAAATTGGAATTAAAGGAGTTTAATTTATATCCGATATTTAAACATTCCAAAGTAAGCAGCCTACAGGTATAAACATAACCTAAAAATCTACATGACGTATTTGAAGTTTATATCAACTTATTTTATCGAGACATTAATAACACCAGTTGCGTAAAGAGTTTTTTAACAAGGTACTAACTCTACTTAATATTGTTTCAAGATGACTTAGAATGAACGCAAAATAGTCCAATAATAATATAATAAATTAACCTATTTTAAAAGCCAATATTGTGATTTTTAAAGCAAAAAAAGCTTGCAGATATTGATACATGACAAGTTTTGCTACTTTAATTGATGCCTATTCTTGAACAATTGTCAAAAGTATTGGTCAATCAATAGAAATATTGACTTTGGTCTTTGACATGTTTTACAAAAAAATTTCGCTGCAGGATGTAATGTTTTATGTGTCGCATATAAGAGTAGAAGAATATTATTTTATTTTGATATAATTCTAATTTCATTGATAAGAATCTATGAATCATGTGTATTACTTAAAATATTCGTTATTCAAGAGCTAAGCATGTAAAGCGAACATTAACCAGATTACTACTTAAAAGTAGTTTAGTCTTTTAAGCGAATTTAGTTGCTATTGAATGGGCTATAAACATGACCAAATTAGGAAACACTTTAACAGATTTATAACCATCATGTCAAACAGAAAAGCGGCACTACAGGCAATACGCTTGCCAGTAATTAAATCTAAACTGACTATGAATTGCATAACCAGTTTCCACAAACAATAGGATACGCTTTATCTGAATACCAAAAGATCAGGGTACAAAAGGTAACCTTAAGGCGGACCAGCTTGCCAAAAAGAGAACCATAAAGATGTTTATTGTAATTTTTCAAAAGTCTGCTTTTGAGATTCTATTCAAAACCAGTACTCAAATAATCCGTAGTATACTTGATACCAAACACAACTGCTGGAAAAACTGTGAGAAGATACAGTACAGGCCCAAACAGAAAAAAATTGAAGAGTTTGGCAACAAAAGAATATAGAAAAACAAACAATGGAAACAAACACACAAAGTAAATCCACTGAAGAAAAAGCAAAAATACGAAAGAAACACAAAAGACAGATAAAGGTGGGGCTATAGGGAGAGAAGGGCCGGGGACAGTATGCGTGACAAAAATACTGCGTGTAATTCCGCGAGGCAATTACCAACCCACCTCAAATAAGTGCCAAAGCTAGATTAGGACAATACAACACCTTACTATTTCAGAAAATAAAATAAAAACATGACTATCATACATTACCCAAACTATGGTCTTATAACTAGACACTGTGACTTAAACACATGCATAGAATGGTAATCCAAACGGATTCTGTATGCCGCAAACGTCTGGAGGAGGATACAGAGTGCACGGCTTACAACAAAAAATGTAGTGCCTTCTTCAGCAAGCACAGGTTAACTAAAGAAGAGCTCAAGACAGTTCATTGACAAAAGTGTTTGGACTTTATTAAAGAAACGGAACTACCAGAGGAGTAACAACCAGAGATTGCAGTGCAGAGACGTCAAACGTACAACTTCATGAAAGAAAAAGGTTTTGTTTTTATACACTTTTTATACAAACTTTTGTTCAGTAAAAACATAAATGTTGAGTCAGTAAAATAAATAACCAAACTATTGTTAGCAAAATTTTATAGCCCAATGAAGTTGTTAATCACTTGACTTAATTAACTTAAGCTGTCAGTTGTCACAATAGCTTAGCTTGGTGATCATATCCAGTTAAATTAGAAAAAAATGTTTAAGCATAGAACTGTATACCGAATTGTCACATGGAGCAGTATTGTGTACTTTATGCAATCTTGAATTCAATTCCTAAACTCACTTTTAACACAGAACCAAATGATGGTGTTCTTAATTAAAGTTAGTAAAAATGGATGGAAATAGAAGTGTACGTGTGACAAATTTTGGTTGGAAAAAAAGAAATTGTATGAAAGGGGTGTAATGTCAGTAAAAAAAGTAACAGAGAAAAGAAGAGTAGGTAAAAGTGTAGTGAACAGACTATAAGTGGTAGAACAGCAAGATAGGCAAGGAAAAATTGATGATAGCAGATACAATGTCAAATGTAGATGTATTCAAGAATTTTTAAAGTATCAGCCTGCTTGTAGGAATACCATTTAAAGGATGCTCAACAAATGATTGCAAGGTTTAGGTGTGGCAGTGAAAAGTATGATAATAAATGTTATATGAATAAATAATATAAAAAAGTGTGAGATTTGTAAAATAAAGTATGGACTTGTAATCATTGAGTGAAAGAGTGTAATGGACTAAAGTAGGATAAGCAAATGTAAGCAAAGAAATAGAATGAATGTTTAAATAAAAATGGGAAAAGGGTAAAAATATTAAAGAGGACAAATTAAAAATAACAGAGTAAATGACAACATGTAAGGATTTTTAAGAATATAAATTATGAATTAAGTTTTATTAAGTTTAAGGGTTTTTTTGTTCTTTTTATTTATTCTAAAGAAATATAAATTGTTTATTTATTATTATTACTATTGATGTATTTATGGTTATCATCACTAATGTATTTTTGAGTATTAGTGTACTTTCATTTAAATATATTTGTTGTCTGGAATGAATTAAAAATATTGGAGACGCAACATTAAGATTTAGAAAGTTGCTAGATAGTGTATGGACAAGACAGATATATTTATATATAAAAGCAACACAAGGAAATTTGTAAAAATGAACTAGTGTTGCGCCTCATTTAATCTTTATCTGTTCATCTGTTTAACAGTGGCGTAGCTAAGATTTGTAGGCCCTTCCGTAAAATATTGAAAAATCTCCCTCCCCTAAGTTTTGATAAACCGTGGCAGGGCCCCTTTATAGGATTGGAGGCGCCCAAAACGTCTTGCCTCCCCCCCGCACTGTATGCTTGCGAGGCCTTAGCTACGGCGCTGCTGTTTAAGTAGCCTGATAAAGTTACGCCATTTACAAAAAATGTAATGTAATGTGTAGTGATAGTGTCTACAGAAAATATAATTAATACATATTGCTTAAATTGATACTTGATAGCAGGATATTATCAAGTTAATAAGTATAAAATAGTACTGCTTGCATCTTCTCAGTTGAAACTTTCCTAATCATACTTGGTCTGCGAAATGCGTCTGCAACTTTGGCCGATTTTGTGCTGGACTGAAAAATACATTATTCTTGCTCTATTTATCATTTAATTATTTTGTCTACCACTTTCAACAACACTTACAGGCATTGTCGGAGCTAGGGTTTTTGGTCTCTACCGCAAAATATTAAGACGGGTCTCTTCAGAAATTGTTATAAAAAAAGAAAACATACAATTTTTCCTATTTTTCAGAGCTGTTTGGCTGAGCACATTAATCTGACACGCAGTGCTCTTTTATTTATAAGTTGGCGTCACTTCAGAGCAAAACAACATGTCGCTAAATACGGTATTATTAATCATTTGTAAAAAAATTTATAAATTTTAGTAGCGACAGTGAGAAAAAAGAAATATTTGCAAAATTATTAAACGCCAAGTTCATATTACTCTTACGTCAAAACTCGAAGCTCCTCAAGGCAACCTCGAATTTTACAGATGAAAAGCCATTAGCGACTCAGTAACTGTTAAGTCACAGTAATATGTATAAGCATATATGTAAGTTGAAAAATCAAAAAAAGTTAACATCTGTTACTAAAACTGTCAAACAATGTGTAAAAATATTTTAAGTTTAAGCGCAAACATACCAAACACGTTGAATTGCAATATAAAAAAAGCTACTAAAACTTTCAAACAGTAATGTAGTCGATTGTATTTTATATACAGTTCGTCCAATTTTTATGAACATTTTTCGAAAAAGGCCGTTTTTCATCATGTCTCCTGCTTGTCATAATAATACAAACTACTTTTAAAAACTCCGATTTTGTTGTACAGGGTGCTTAAAAAATATAAAAATGCTATATTGAAAAATTAAAGTATTGTAAGAAAGAGCTTAGAAGGAAATATCGGTAATATTACGGTATTGGAGAGGTGTCCTATAAATACGCAATTGAAGTTTTCCACCGGAAATTTCCCGGTGTGCAAGTATATGTAAATGCTATGTGATGTTAAAATTGTGAAAAAAACAATAAAATACTTATGATGAAAATGATGCTGCAACAATTTTAGTGTTAGAATCAGTTAACAATAATCACCGACTTCCTTTGAGAACAAGAGCGAATCAACTGGTTGGTATATATAAAAGTCAGTATGTAATATGCTGTCCACAAATAAATTTTACGCATTCAAACCAACCTTTATACTGAGCTAAAGTTTACAGTAATACTTATGATATTTTATACTCAAACTACTTAAACCAGAATCTTCAAAAAGTACTAAAAGTTAATTGAAAAAATAACTCATTTGTGTACAAAAATGAGCAGCAATGTATCAAAATTGACAGCCTAACACTAATAAGTTACTAAAATGATCAACAAATAAACCAAAAATGTTGAAAACAAAGGAAATAAACAGATTTAATCTAAAACTAAACCGGGAATATTACCCTGGTTTAAAATTAAATAAAACAATTACTATGTTTTTATATCACAATTTTGATTTATACCAGAATTTGTTATTTCTGAATCAGCTTTCAAATGAGAATGTGAAGTTTTATTGAGACAAGAAATCTGTGGATTATAAATTGAAAAAAAAAATTACACACTTTTTGATCTTACGACCTACTTACATTGTCTTATACTACAAAAACAAACAATAGAATATAATACTAATAGAATGTGCTAATAAATTGTTCTATCACGTAGAACAAAATTATTCGACGACAGAACGAAAAGTATTTGCTATTGTAGAAGTTTGCAACAAACATCGAGAATACATAGAATCTGTCATCAAACATTAACCACTAAAATGACTGATGTCATTAAAATCGTCAAATGAAAGACTAGCCTGATGGTTATTATATATGTAAAATTTAAAATCGTACAATTTAGTTATTGACTACTTTCCGGGAAAAGTTAATCACATTGCAAATTATTGCTCTATGAACCAAGAGCCATATTCTGCAGCACTTTTTAATATTGCGTTACGTCATAGATTTCTCTACCGGAAGAGAAATGTTTATTTGGCATATGTTATTTAAATTTATAATTGATTATACATATTTATGTTCTAAATTGTAGTTAAGTTGAAGATTGTTATTGAGTTTATATTACTAGATAGTGACAAACACAGGCAGAATACTGCAATATTTGATATCGCTAACAGGAGATATGGTACAGATAAACATATACACCAGAATTATTTATCAAAATTTGCTACATGAAATGAACTGTATATAATAAACTGACAGAAAAGTACCAATTCTACGTAATCCCAAAAACAAAATTTTACAGTACGTTTACACAATATTTGCATACAAAGTTTGTTTGGTCCGGTTTAGAGTTTACGCTAATGATATAGTGATAAGCATATAGTAACTTAAAAAAGTTCAATTAATTCAATTAAATTAACAAAAAATCTTTACATACAGATTTATTACATATATGGTTATTATCAAGCTCAAGTTTAAGAAAAAATATTTTAGCTTAATGACTAATTATTTTTTCATAAATATCTTTTATTGGAGTGGAAGACATTTTTTCTCTTTTTATTATATTTATTATAACACCAACTACGCAGTTTCAATTTTTAATTTAAATTTTCTTATGGCTTACAAAGTATTAGTATTTCACAGATGATATCGATCATCTTTCTCAAAGAATCCCTGATTATCATTTGCAAAAATAATTATTATATTATCTATAATGATGAAAAAAAATTGCGAATCTGATTCTTATCTAATATTTCGTTTTAATATTAAAAATAATTATATATGTGTATACGTTTAAATAGTTGTTTGTATTAGGCATACTATTACACAATTTAATTTAATGCAATCTGTTTTAATAACATAATATAATCAGGTGCCCTAATTTCCAAAGAAGTAATAATCTCCTACACCCATTAACAAAATCCTCTAGATAAAAGTATAAATCCAGATTATTAAATACGAAGAAATGTCCATTAGTCAATATAGTGGGGATATATTTGCATCTTCTATAAGTTCATAGTATTGTATTAACAAACAAAAAATCAGTCGCGATATGTTGACATTGAATAAAGTTGCCGAAATTCGCTAAGTAATCTCCGCATTGTTAAAATTTTAACAAACACTTATTATCATCTATCGCGTGTATTGTAAATGTCTTAAGTAAATAGGTTTGTTAAACACACAAGTTAAAAGTGCAATTTTGATGAAATGGAACAGTTTACTTCGCCATTCCGACGAGTGAGTAGATTATCATAATACGAAAGGTTACATATTATAACGACCATTGGGTTTTTTCTTTTAGTGGATAACGGAGAAAATTGAAAAGAAAAATATAAATGGTGAGTTTATTACTTTATATTTTATAGAATTTTAATATTAATATTTGTTTATATGGGAATCTTTAATTTAAATTAATATATTATAGGAGGTGTAATTAGAATGTCAGATTTGAACGACTCCTATTCAGAATCAATTACAAACATGAAGCTGAATCCTGTAAATAATAATAATAAATTAAATGATAATGATCATTTTTTTACAAAACTAACCGCAATAAGTTCCACTAGTTCTGAAAGTGTATCTGAATTTCAATCAGAAACAGAAGACGAACTAATATTTAATGAAGGTAAAATCACTGAAAATTTAAATAGATTAGATTTTCAAAAATTTGTTGAAGATCTTACAGGCATGACGCAAATTACTTTAAATAATATTCCGCAAAATCTTCAACATGAATCAACTAATTGTATGAATTGCATTAACGACAAACAGACAATTCATGTTGAGAAACGAAATAATAGAGAAACTATTATATTGGACAGTTTCCCAAACCCAGATAGCAATGATGTTAAAATAGTTAAAGTAAAAATTATGGTTCCAAGAGAAATCATGCAAAAAATAGACAAATCAAATTTTATTAAGATTGTAAACGATTTTTCTCTATCGCCTAAATTCGAAAATAAGAACCAAATAAATGAAAATTCTAAATCATGCAATCTTAGTAACATATCATCACAGAATACCAGTTTTGAAGAAGCATGTGAGATAGAAGAGGAAGTAATTAAAAATATGATTAACAAATCAACAAATTATAAACCAATAATGGGCAAAAATGCTTTATTAGCTAAAGCCAACGCTGCTAAATACAAAGAAAACTGCAACAAAACAGATTCTCAAATTGTAGAAGAATTAGTAACTCAAAGGTTCAGCAAATTTTTTATGAATTATTACGAAAAAAGCTTTAACAGACAACATTTAAAAACGAACAAAGATTTCTTAAATGAGCAATGTGATGAAGATTTAGAATTTAATACTGAATCAATACAACATAGCAGTACTATAAATGATGATTCCCAATATTACCGAATTTACGAAACATATAATGTTAATAATGAGGAAACAATGTGTGAACACGATAATAATTCATATGCTGAAATATTAAGTACTACTAGTCAATCTACACTTGAATGCAGTCAATTATCAGAGAGTATTAAAGACGGTTCGTTCCGAAATTTTAAAGTATGCAGTGTTGGTAGTTTGAAAAACGAACTAGATCTTAATTTTATATTATCAACAGATGAAAATAATTTAGAAACTAGTTCTGAACTTTGTAACCTTTCTAATCTAAACGAATATGAGAGCAGTTTTTTGGAAACATCTGAAAAAGTAGAGTATGATGCCAGACAATTTTTAAGGACCGCTTTAGGTGACGAATATATTTCTACTGATGATCAAAATGTAAGTTAATTATGATTATATTTAATTTATACTATTAATTCTTATACATTTCAGAAGTCGCAAAATGATTTGGAAAATCAAAGCATTGGTACTTCAAATATTTCTGCGTTGTTATCAAAAGATGTCAGTATGCATAGCACCGTATCAAGGGCAAAGAGTACTAAAAGAATAATGAATGAATCAATGACAATTTACGAAGAGGCGCCATTAATGGATTC
Source organism: Tachinus rufipes (assembly GCA_963932245.1). Taxonomy (NCBI): domain Eukaryota; kingdom Metazoa; phylum Arthropoda; class Insecta; order Coleoptera; family Staphylinidae; genus Tachinus; species Tachinus rufipes. Next base: position 94,526,875 of record OZ010743.1, read on the forward strand.
TAATTTATATGGAGATGTATATTGTAATAATAAAAAACTGTCAAATTTGATTAAGGAAAGATCAATTCAAAATCAAATTATGATGCAAACTTCTAAAGCTTTAAATGTTTGCAAAAATACTAAAGAATTTGTTGCCAGTATTGAGGAAATTGAGGCCGAACGAATTTTATTAGTAGCTTGTACGATTGAACTTATTGTAGAACCAATAGTGTACTAATTAAATATGTTTTAGCTATAAAAGTTGAGGTTTTAAAAGAAGAAATTAACAAGATTGAGTATGATATATGCGACATGGACAGTAATAGTTATGGTTCTGTAAAAATTTGCGGTATTACTTTACCACCAAAATTAAGTAACTCTATGACGTCTTTAGTATTCGATAGGAGAAGGAAAGAATTCACTCAATGGTTTGTTTGTGTTCTTTCATGCGGTTCCAACGTTTTTGCAACTACGGCAGTAACTGCAAATGCTGATGGCATAGTACAATTCCGAGATGAAATCATTTTTAATAACTTATTAGCTGATTTTGAAATTAAAGTTGCTGTCTATTCAATGACTATAAGAAATAATATGAGAATTTATAGCCATGAATCAAAGTACCGACTGAATAAGGTAAGCTAATATATAATAATATTGATAAATCTATAATATTATTTTTCAGGGTGCAAAAACATTTTGCCTATCACCTAATAAATTATTTCACAGCAACAAGGACACAAAAATTCTAAAAAATAATGATGAACTAAAACGTACATCATTTATTTTATGTGGTGAATGTTCTTTAAATATCAATAATATTAAATCAGATTTAGGATATTTTAAATTATCAAATCTTCATGTAACTTCAGCGTTGGAAGGCAAAGTAGTGCTGGATATTGGAAGCAATGTATCAATTAATGAAAATTATTCAGATTTTTTGAATATTGGTATAGAAACTGGTGAATGTATAACATGGAATCGAAGATGGTGTGCGTTGGATGGTTTCCATTTATTCTTGTATAACTATCCAGGAGAAGAAACGCCAATTGGATGTTTAGATTTAAGAACTTGTTTAACTTCATATATAACTACAGTAGATCGAAGAATTTGCCCAAGACCTAAAACCCTCTTTTTGGAGACAAATAACAAGGAAAAACGACTAATTAAAAAACATTTTCTCTCTGCAGATGACAGTAATTCGTTGAAAATGTGGGAATCAAAGTTAAATAATACTCTATCGGCGTTGAGAAATTGGAATGCTATGCATTTTTAATTAGTTGAATTAATTTTAAGTGACTGATGTATATATTTTTATATACCATATTATGCATTTTCGATTAAAAGTGTAAAGCTAATATGTTTGTAGCTTTGACAGAAGCCTAAATATGATATAAGTGATATGTTTAAATTTTTTAAATTAATTGTACTATTGTAATGACATGACAATTTTATTATAATGTAAATTATATGTAATAAGAATACATATATGTAAATTGATATGTTTTATGTATAGAATTTATTATGGTTTAATAACATAAATAAATGTTAAGATATTCTTGTATAAATATTGTTTTACTATTTTACAGGAAAACATTTAGAAACTAAAAACTAAAAGTTAATGTTATATAAAAATAATGTGTTGAATTTTATATTGGCTATAAACAATTCGGATCTTAACTGATTCAAATAAGGTCTCCAACAAAGGATAAATTTCAAAATTATTGTGATATTATTTTTAATAAAATATTGCTTTAACAAAATGCATATAATCCCATTAAGAGCTGATATTCTTTATTTCTTTGATATGTTATAATATCTACACATCAATAAAAACAATTATTATTATTATTATTAGAAATATTTTAGTTTTAACTGAATTGTTAAAAACGTCGATGTATTTCTGCTACTAGGCTAATTCCAGGTACAAGGAATTAAGACTATCATCTGAGAATCGCCACAAATTCAAGGATTCCAAGCTATATTATTGTATACTCTACAACTTAACATAAAGCTGTTTTTACATTTGTCAATTTATTGTTCAATTTTAATGACTTATTTTATCTCATTAATTGCCCTCAATTGTACGGCAATTTATTGCGGATTTGTTTCACTTTACACACGCCAACTTATTGTTTAATTTTCAATACTGCCAACTTTATAATAATTGAGATTCCTGATTTTGAATTAAAGCAATTGCCATTATAGGTTATTACACAATATTTCCTTCTGTATGTATGCATGTGTGTACTTATCAAGACAAAACACAGATTATACTACACTAGATCAACAAAAAAACACTTAAATTATTGTTAAATAAATTGAGGTTATATAGCAGCGGTTGGCAACACTTAACTTCGTCAATAAATTGAATTAAAATAGGACTAATCTGACTAGAAATTGGTCGATAAATTGACAGATGTAATGTGACAGTTTAATCTGATTTTGTGTAAGTCCTTAAAATTGCACAATAAATTTACAAATGTAAAATCAGCTTAACATTTACCATTTAAACTTAATTTAATACTACTACTATTATAATATTAATCGTAATAACCCTAAACCCTGTTTTTAATTAATTATTTATTAGTTCTGATCTATTTTTTTTTTCTTCTTTTCGTTACCGCATCATCTATTTTATTTCTTCTCCATCTTCTTTCAGTACCTCATTTTTTCTCATTTGCTTTTCTCTAGCTTCTCCACACATCCTACACGTTTTTTTTTTCATCGTCCATCGATAATTTGCACACTTTCTCCTCCGTGTTCTATGTTTTTGTACTTTTATATCTCTATCTCGCATCATAATTTTTTTATACTAAATAGTAGTTTTTCATTCTTGAGCCACAACTTGTAAGGTCTTACCTTTAACCAAAGTTTTTGTAATTAATTATAAAATCAGCTGTATTAACGGCTTCATTCTACAGTACTTTTAATATATTCTTTAGCACAAACATGGACTTTATACTAGAGTTTTACATTTTTCGTTTTGCTTATTTCTATGCCTATAGCATATTCATTCTAAGGAAAATCCCTTTTGTTTTGTTTGTTTTGCACTTAATTGTTGTCAAATTTTTTTCTTCCTGCTTCAATGGTAGCCGGGTTTGCTTCCCATTATACATCCTTAGTATAGCTCTGTTTTTTCTTCAACTCTATTTTATGGATTTTTAATTTTACCTGTTCTGGTGTCTGAGGCGTCTGTATGACGTTAAACCTAACGACATCAGATTTTGATTTAGCTTGTGTATATAGCAAACGTCTTGTAGGTAGTACCATTATCATTTATGTTGATTTCAAACTTCACATGTTTTGATTTCTTTTTATTTCCAGCTTTTGAAAACTTGTGTAACTTTTAAAAGTACCTTATTTTTTTGTTCATATGTGCTAAAGTTCTTGTATCCGCTAGCCAATCTTTGGGTTTTGTAGTTTATTGCATGCAAACGCTTTTTAATTTTCTCTATTTTTGTTTAGCTTTTTTCTTTTGCAACACTTTTTTGCATAGTGGTCTGTTTTCTACGAATGTTTTTTTTTTAATTAACGCTGAGGATTTACTTTGTTTTTTTGTTAGCCGCATTTCTATTAATTTAAGCATATCCGCGAGCTTATTAATTAGTCCTTTTTGCAGTTGACATATTTCTAAACACTTTTGAACTCAAAGTCCTTCGATATTAACATGCTCATTAGTAACAATTCAGGTAATTAATTTTTAAAAAGTCTTATCATTTTATCGTTTAGTTTGTGAACAAAATTGTAACTTTGCTATGTGAGTCGTTACGTCGTCGAATGGATTTTTTAAAATCTTTTTTCATTAATCTGTTTAATCTTTGATCATAGGTTGATACTATTTGCTACCAAAGTATTACACGTAGAGGTTAGGTTAGGTTAGGTTAGGTTCATTGGCTTTTGTAGCAAGTTTAGGAAATCTTTTTGTTTCTAGTGTTATGTGAAGCACGTGGTGTACGCCATTTGAACTATTTTTAAATTTTCCGTGTGTACAGTCAGACACGAATAGTGTGGCCTCTATATTAGGCAACTTAGTATACACAAAAATTAATGTGGTTAAACTTATGCCTTTGTCCGTTTTAGCATTTTTAAATCCCAGAACAACGTCGCCCATGGAATGTTTCAAATGTAAGCGCAAATAAAAAATGCTAAAACTAAACTAAAACTAAAAGACATTAGTTTAACCAAGTTTAACATAATTTTTGTGTATACTAAGTTGCCTATTATAGAAGCCACATTATTCGTGTCTGGCTGTAATTTGATATCTATATTTAGTGGCGTAGCTAGGATTTTTAGCCCCGCCGCAAAATATTGAAAAGGGCTTTTTTAGAGTTAAAAATAGCGTGTATTTTATACTTTTTCTTTCTGACAGGGTTCCTTTGTAGAATTGGAGGCCTCCAAAACGTCTCGCGGGATCTTATATTATTATTATTATTATCATTATTATTATTATATGTTTTTGTTGCTCCAAGTTTGAACCTTAATCTTATTAATTTGTCTTGTAAGAAAACCTCCTGGGGCCAGTTTATTAAACAACAACTAACACTCGTAACGAAACGTTATAAAACAACATTAATCTTTGCCGTTTTTATTAAAATTGATATTAATTAATACTGTTTTCGAACTACTGCAACAACCAGCGCCGTAGCTAAGGCTCCGAGACGTTTTGGGGGCCTCTTATCCTACAAAGGGGCCTTGCCACGGTTTTTCAAAATCTGGGGGGGGGGGAGGGTTAGAAAGAAAAAGTATGAAATACATGCTATTTTTAACTGTAGTGGGGGCCCTTTTTAATATTTTGCAGAGGGACCTACAAATCCTAGCTACGCTTTTTTTAAATTTTTGTTATTTTGTTTGTGTCATAAAACTTCTAGCACACCTTGCTCAATTTAACTCCTTTTTAAAATCGTTTTTTTGCAACGTGTAGAGAATGAAATATTCAATGTCGTAATATGTACAAGAATTCAAAATTTTTAATTTAAATTATAAAAATTTGGTCAAATTCATTATTGTACTAGGTTGCAAACTACAACGTTGTTTATTATTTTATTGTATTTCAAAATACCTGTTACTCTTAACAGCCGGTCCTTATAAATGGTTTGACTATTTTCCTTAGCAGTTTCAAACCTGTAGAACATAAGAGTTTGTATCCATTTTTTCATTAACCCCATAACAGCTAAACTTAAAAAAAAAACGCCTTGCTATCCACACAAATCTTTCTTCTATTGGCAAAAGTCGGTCCCAATAAATTTTTTTTTAGAATAAAGTTAACTAGTTTTTCCTATGTAGTTAGGATCCGTAAAACACAAAACGAGCTTTGCTTGCTAATCAAAATTTCAAGTTTATTAAATACTACTCAATTTTATGTGAACAGTTATCATTTATTCAAACTCAATCTAACAATCACAGCGACCAAAGACAAGTATATTAGTTCTACAAACCTTGTCAGTGTGCCTTGTAAACAAATTTGAATAAATAATTTTGAGGCTCTAGCCGGTATAATAGGCAACTTAATATACTCAAAAGTTACGTTTTCTTTGTTGCACTCATACTTTTGCCCGACCAAACATGGTTTTAGGTGGCTTTCGGTTGATCCCTTGAAAACGCACATATGTGACCGTTTCCAACTCATAGTGCGTCACCACGCTCACATTTCACATATTCCATGGGCTACGTTGTTCTGGAATTACTGTATATGTCCGCTTTAATCTACATCATTTAGCATTTATGCAATTGGCAGTCATTTCGTGGAGTTTAAACATTTATTATTAAAAAAACGGATTTCTAACATCAACTCAACATTTGGTCAGTTTTTTAATACTTTTAAAGCCGGATTTTTAACATTATAGCTGGATTTTATCACTTTAATGTCGAATATCATGCGTTTAAAATCAGAATAATTCTAAGGTCAAATTTTATCAGATTAAAGACGGATTTTTTTTTATTATGAAGCCAAATTTTTGTTTTAAATCTGGATTTCCAACATTAAGGCTGGATTTCTAAAATTAAAATTTTGTATGTTAGAGGTTAAACATTACTTTTTAATTCACATTACATTGAAAAATAATTGTTACAGATTTATTTGTTCACAATTAATCTGAATTGCACTATAAACACAAAAATATCTTGATAGATAATATGTTTAAGCTAATGAAAATCATGTAATCACATTTGTACAAAATTAAGTTCTTTATTATAATTATTTGTATCAATAGTTTTTGTGAAGTTTACATTGTAAGTCCGGTTATAAGGAACTCGAAAGTTGTACCAAAACTCGTTCGTTATAAACGGTAATAAAAATTTGTTTTATATATTTATTATTCTATGTTAAAAGTAACGTAAGGATCGTTTTTACAAAAAAAATATGATATGTTGACATATATGTATGAAGACCTACAATTTGTAAAAAAACTTTGAGCGTTTAAAGACGATTTTCCCATGTTCATCAAATGGATAATTTGATTTGCTTGCAGGCACGCGAAAATACGGTTACCATTAAGTTTTATTATTTCAAAATAGTTATTTATCATGAAAAGAAGACATTTAACTAGTCCTTTCAAAAAAAAATTGCGATTTGGAAAATAACAGAATACAATATTTTCAAGAAAATATCGCGCAAATCCATAAATCGGGGAGCCCCAGAAAATAAACCCCGAAAAGTACGTTATAACAGGAAAATTGTACCAATTTTAGATATATTTTGGTTCGCTTTATCCGAAAGTTCGTTATAAGCGGGTTCGCTATAACCAGTAAAAAATAGCGTGTTTATGAGAAAATTTTCGTTGTTTCAAATTAAGTACGTTATAACCGTACTTTACTGTTATATAAACATATTCATTTTTAGTTTTAGTTTTCTTAATCGCCACCAAGTTGTCTCGCACTGTAAAAATTATATATTAATTGTTAACAGCTTTGTTATAAGAGTATGATCAACTCAAACTGACCCTTAATAAAAAATTTGATTTTAATAAAGAAAACGTCCTATATAATAAATTTTGGTATATTTGCATATAAATTCTACATTGTTTTAAATATTAATACAAAAGAATCAAAATTAAAGGGCAGTAACTAAAAAAATTGTTTTTATTAATACTATTTCCTTAATAGAAATAAAAAAAAATTGTAAGCAATAAAAAATAACCATACAAAATATCAATATTTATTAAAGAAAATTGAAACATTAAATTACAAAATAAAAAATATATAATTAGACTTCAGCAAAAGACTTAGCAGTAATATTGGGCAAATCCTTAATACCATTTTCATCAATGCATTGCACCTTAAAATTTGGTAAATTAACAATCAAACGTTGATGAACTTCTTTCACACATTTCTTCATTAGGTCGAAAGCTTCCTCACGACTCATTGAATCACTATGATAACGATCCATAATAGACAAAGAGAAATAACCTCCATAACCATGTGCAGCATATTTTACATTGACCATTGATGCCAAATAATCCATAAAGAATAATTGAGGACCTTCCAATTTATCGTAGCCGGCAAGAAGAAGATTCACACTGTATGCATTCTAAAAAGTAAATAACATTGTATTAATATAATTGATGGTTGTGACTACTTGATAATTCATGTTTATAAATTAATAAAAATTTTACAACTTCATTACAAGTTTCGGCTCGACTAGAGCCTTCTACAGTTAACTTATTACATCTGTAGAAGACTAGTTCCAAAACTAGTTATGTATTCGTAAAAATAAACTTATAATAAAAAACAGTTAATTGTTTAATTATTTGATAAACATGGTATTAATTATTTTTCTATATACGTACTCTACTACGTAGTGCTTCAGCCAAGTTCCGTCTAGTAAATGTAGCAGCTGATTTAGGACTTAATTCATATCCGTTCCTCATCTTATAGAGCTGAATATTTTTAGCAATATATTCAGCAAATTGTGTAGTATCGCCCTTTTCACCGGATACAGCCATAACCAGTTTATCACTTAATTTGTGTAGTTTGTTTTCATCTGAAAATGAAAAATTGCTAGTAATGCTTGTAAACAGCAAAATGTATTAGTTTACCTGATTTCATAACCATAATGCTATGTGCATTGGTCATATCGGCTGCGATGAGCACAAAATCTTTAAATTTGATTCCAATTAAGCACTCCATTCTTTATTTGTAAGTATTATTTCTTCAGATGAAAAAGTTGCCTTGTAATCGGCTTGGGATAAATTTTAGGTTATGCTTGATGAGAATGACAATACTGATTTAGAAGTGTTACCAACATAATACAATTACATTGCAAGTTATCAGTGGCGTACACAAACAGTAGTTTTGTTATCAATCAATCAATCAATCAATCAATCAGACATGCCAGCATGACCAACTTTAGTCCGTTGCTTTGGTGGGCATTAATATTTAATAGTGATTTGATCAGTCGCACTTGGTGGCACTAATTCAATAAGTTTGTAATAATTACTTGTTCCATTTGTCAAATACCAAAAACTAATTTCTTAAAAAATGTTTATCTAATAAGTTAGTTAGTTAGTTAAGATTTATGGTATATCAGCCTAAAAAATATAGTAGTATTTTGTATAACAAGAGTGGATAGTATGACAATATCGCACAAAGACGAATTTGGAGTCTAAGTGCGATATGCGATATTCCACTCGAGTTGTACAACTTACTTTTTCTACGACTAATAAAAATCTAAAAAAAATTTTAAAACTTTTCAATTAATCATATTTTATATTGAAATAAATTCAGGTTATGTTTGACATCTGACGTTTCGCATAATTATCAAATTCAGAACTACCTATAATTTTGGTTAAATTATGCTGTTAAAATATTTAATTAAAAATGTTTTTAAGCTTTATTGTATAATATCAGTTAATAAATAAGACGTTCTTAATCTATTTTTGACATTTTACAAATAAAAAACCATTTGTATTCAGCGACGTAATCAAATAAACATTGTGATTTGTATTTTTTGTTTTTATGGTTGGTACGGCATATCATATCCACACTAGAGCGAATATATGATACATATCCATTCAGTTAGGCGTGAATAAAAGTGACAATATATAGAAGGGAGTGAAAAAAGATTATTAATGTGTATTCAATAAGTTTCAAGATTTTAATTTGTAGATTTTTATAATTCCAACCTGACAACAATTCGTCCACAACTAAGTCTCATCTACCGCAATTTATTTTTTTAGAATAAATTAAATTTAATGGTAATAACAGTAATTATTGTTTTGAAACTCAATATAACTTGTAAATAGTTAAATCATTGTATAATACTTTATTTAAAGATGATAAACCGTTTAACTAATTATTTATATGCATAAACCTAGCAATAAAATAATGTGATACATAACGACAGGTGTGATATGTTAAACAATTTTAGATTTTACAATTTGTTTACATCATACTTTTTGAAACTGTAGTCAACAAATTGGTTGTGTCGCGTTCCAAGCGACAACTGGTTTGTATTCAGTCAGATACCAGTATAAAGTCGGCGCTTGTGCAAAAATAATCTATGTACTAGTCGCAACCAGTTTACAAACTCTCATTGTAATTTTTTCCTTTAGTTTGGAAAATGATAGAGAACTGATCTTGCCATGTATTTTTTGCCTGGATTTTAAAGCTTTCAAAGAAGCCGGTGTAATTAATAGGTATATCATTACACCGATTCTTGTGACCCCTGTTTGCCAAAAAAACCAGCACGTTCATTTGTGTCTATGCCCATAGAACCAAGCACAACTTTGTTTTGGTATTTATTTTGCGAAGATTACCCAGAACCACAATAATATTGGATGCTCAGCAGTTGCTCCTTATGTCATGCAATAAGGAATACATAGCATCACAGAATATCCAATATAGCATCAAGGGAACGTTTAAAGTCTAATAATAAGGATTTTGTTCTATTTATCACACAAACTTATAATTAACGCACTGTAGATGGCGTACAGTTCTGCAGTAAATATGGACAATTGATCGAGAAGTTTGCCACATTCTTCAATGTTAAATTGAAACAAAGAACGTTAGTTTTTGAACCGTATAGACTTCAATGTATTGGGGCCAATATTTGTTACTAAAGTCTCGGAAAGCCGAATTAACCTGAGAAGGAGATAAATTGTTAATTAACTTTTTTGAATATTTTTTTATTATTTATTAATAACTCTAAAGAATTTAGAAACCTCGCAAAAAGCAGAAATAATAAACGGCTATTTTTTAGATGTCCAACAGGGTTTACTTCCAAAGGAATAACTAGATCTGATGGTGGATTCTAAAGCCGTACCACTGATCACGGTAACAAGGAGTTGTGTTCAAGTATCCAAAGCTAATTATTGCATTTTTTTAATTTTATGCAAAACGGCAATGGCTGACTGACTACAAAAAGAAAAAAGATGCAAAGCAAAATCTAGCTTAAACTGTATAAAAGCTTAAAAAATAGAATTTTACTACCACAATATTTGAGACACATCGCAACATGTTAATCCCTTGTGATAAGATAAATATACTTTTATCAATCAAAATTTCGTTCTGACAAAAAAGCTGTGGTTTCTATTAAAGATCTATCAATGTTTTTTAAAATATTGCTAAGCAAAAAGCCAGAGTAGTATATAACTACGTCGTCGTACTAAAGTCACTTAAAAAAAAATAAAGATAGGGCATTAATAAATAAAAATTAGCAATAGACAAGATTACAAATTGAAAAAGAAATTTTAGATTTAACTCTGAGAGAGTAGTAAAAAAAGATAACACTTTACTATACCCACCATCTCTGTTAAAGGAGCTAAAACAAGAAATGGAGAAGTATTTATTAAAACAAAACCAAGTTTTACTAAGAAAAATAGAGCTGTATGCTGAATTGACAGCAGACAATTAGCGGATTGCGTTAAAAAAGTTTTTACTAATTTATTAATAAAGTTAGCGTTTCAGTAATTTTTTGGTTCAGAGACAAAAGATACATTAATTTGTGAAAAGCGGGCTTTAGGAATTTTGTAAAAGAGATTTAAAGGTATTTCTTCTACCTTTTAAAATTTAAAAAGTAGAGTAAAAGTCAGAAATATCACTCAACAAGCTAGCTAAGTTGCAATTACTGTTTAGTTTGAAAGAAAGACGCCTGGAAAGAAAAGTTTCTATTTAACCGTCACTGTAGAAAACAGAGGTTGCGAGTAAGAATGCAAGGCGGTTCTACTTCCGGTAAGGTAGAGTAGAAATCCTTAGATAATTGAGTAGTTTGCATTTGTTGAAAATATATTTTTGGCCACGTGAAACAAATAATTACGGAACGCCATGGTTTTTTAAATTTTTGATTGTCTGAGACATTCTGAGCAGATTTTATTTGCAAGGGAAGATTGATTTTGGTTACTAAAATTATTACCGTTACATAAAATACTAGTCGGCAGTACGGCAGAGAGGGCATGTACAAATACCAGAATACCAAATACCATCCATACATGTCTTCTCTGTGGCTCGGTGTGTCCGACACCTCGACACCTAACGGTATAAAGAGGTTATTGATGATATATATATACATAAAATACCTGTAGAAGAATCATTAATAGAACAATCTTTAATTTTATGATTGGTATTGCTTCTACAGACAGTACTTCTTGAAAATAATAACGACACGATTTCTACTTCTGGAATCAATCTTATCCACTTTATTAATATTTGCCGCAATGATTTGATTATTAACTGGTTTAACATACATTTGATATAGACCAATATCAGATTCAATATACTTATTTACGAGAGTGGTTTGGTCGGTTTATCTTCTTCATTTGACATTTTCATTTTTTAGCCTTGAATTTCCCGATTCAATATCAATTAATCGAGACAAAAAGATTGGGTCTAAAGAGGAACGTACACTGATCGCGTATCCCCTACAAAGCGGTATAATAAACAAAGAATAAAAAAAAAACAAAATACCTCTGCAGTAAAGACTCATTATTGCAGCGGAACTATCAATAAGAATAATGAGTCTTTACTGTAAAATTATTCTGATCTTATGTAAACATAATTTAAACATTTAATTTACAGTTAGCATAACACACACTAGCAAATTTACACTGCACAGTTCATAACTTACCTTAAGAGCCTTCTCCAGTTAGTTGGGTTGCCTACATTTTAATTAAATATTTTGCCCGGTTTGCTGACTTTATTATAACATTAAATGTAAAAAAGTATATAAAAAAAACGCTTAAAAAATAATAAACTTTCAACGTATAGTTTTAAAATTTTGATTTTCCGATTCTATTGATAATAATATTTAAAATTAAAAAAAAATTAAGAAATTGTGATACTATAATCTTAAATTAAATTCTTTATCTATTGTTTTATATTCATCAAAGCTTTTTAGTAAATATTAACGTAGTTATATGGGTTTACAATTAGTTAATTATTTAGAGAGTAAAAAAATGGCGCCCCCATCAAATTATACGTCAATTTAAACACTAAATTGGGTTGGATTGGTTTGGCTTTGGTGGGGCGTCAGGGGGTAAGCAAACCCCCTGCACAGCCCCAAATCCATCTGACAAAATCACGTGGTCTCGAGCGCTGTTAAAATATTTTTAATAAACATTAGCGTTATCTTAACAATAACGAACATCACTGACAATCTTGTCTGTAATTTATTATTGTGCACTTGATAAAGAAATACATCTAATTTATTACTATTCAAAACTTACTGGACTTAAACACTACCTTAATTGTTTATAATTACATTAATAACCACAAAAACAAAGTTTGTGTTACGCCTATGGTGATTTTCTTTCAGTATTTACAATTAGTGTATATATAGTTGCCTAAGTCAATCTCAGTTTTTCTGGTCACACACTTCATTGGCCCACACTCAACTGACAGTATTATTTAATTATTTTTAACCTAAATGTCAATATGATTGTCATTAATTAAGTAGTTTCAATTTAACATTAGTTTTTAAGATGATTCCTGTACCTTTTACTAGAAATGTAGTGTCTTGTTTCAGATTTATCGGTTTACGAAATATAAATAGAAATTATACCAATCATGTGATTAATATAGATAATACATTAATGGGCCGACTTTTAAAGTATCTTAATAACAAGACGAATATTTATACATTAGAAAATGTACCTGATTCTACAAACCAACTATTTAATACAGTACAACATAATAGTAAAATTGCAGATGCTTTTCTTGATTTAAAAATACTAACAGAACGAGAAAAGCAGAAACGATTAAACATACTAGATACAGAATGTTGTGTTCAGATAGAAGATATGAATACGCAAACTATGTTTGTATATTTGAATTATTATATGATTTTAGTGCCAAACTGTATTGTACAATATAATTTTTACAAACTCGCAATGGATAGATTAAATAATTGTTTGGAATTTTTGACCACATCCGAAGTTTTGCAATTTATGTTTTATATAGGATTACAGAAAAAGAGCAAAGAAACACAAAAGACATTAAGAAAATGTTTAAAAATGTTTGGAGATAAACATATTGTCAATAATTTAACAATTGAAGATGTGTGTATAATTTGTAACTCGACATTTAAAACCAGTACGAAAATATCAAATAATTATTTACTGGAGAAAATAAAGATTACACTTGATCATAATTTACACTTGCTTAAAGATCCTGCTTTATTTATAACTTTAATTAAAACATTAAGACATAATCGCTATCAAGATGAAGATATTTTAAGTACAATAACATGTACAGTATTATTTAATTCAACATCAAATTGTTATACATTTGGAGGAATTTGTCATATTTTAGCCGCTTATGCTGATCATTTATATTTTGATGAACCAATATTGAAAGTATTTAGTGAAAAATGTCTCGAATTATTAAGTGATTCAAAAGTAATGCCTAAAAAAACTAACCCTTTGGAGTACATCAGGGTAAAAGATATAAAAAGATTTCTATGGGCTTATAGCACGTTGGGATACAAATTGGATAAAAATGTATTTGAAACTATTATAGTTCCTAAGATTTTAGGTCGTATTAAAAATAATGAGTATGAAAATGAACCGGAAACACTTTTGGATTCAATATTTTATATGTGGATTTTAAAATATCACGCTGTCGAACTTGTGCCTTACTGCTTTACTAGCAAGAATATTGAAATGATTCGAGGTAATTATAATTGAATTAAATTTTATAATAATAATTTTTTTTTTTTAGAAAGTAAAACTAGAAGTAAACAAAGACTGAATTTACTATTAACATGTATGCAACTTGAAAATCGCACATTATATAAACAATTAAATTTTAAACCAAACAACTTGCATTATTTTGATGAGAAACATCAATTATCAATTAGACCAAACTTACATCGAGTTTATAATGCATTAAAAGAACTTTCTATTAAACTTGAAGAAACAAAATTTGAACTCGGTTTACAGATTCCATATTTGAATATACTTGGAATTATAGGATACAAAAATAACATATACAAATCGGTTTTTATTGAAGTGCTTGATGATTTTGTGTGTGTCAAAAATAAAGATTGCTTTGCTTATGGACCTATGCAATTGAAGTTGCGATTGTTGGATGATATGGATGAAGCACTCATTATCGTAAGTATTTATATTATTCACATCTATATTTATAGCCAATTATTTAATTAATTAATAACCAAATATAACCACCGAGATTTCTTGTTAAAACTGAATTATTATGTAGTAGTGATGCGATAAACAACTATGTCAAATGCCGATTCAGTACTGTATATAATGTACTGTATATAATTTAGCATTTAGTGCATGAAATTTACTTCATATTTCTATAATAATTGATGTTGATCTAAAATATTAAAAGCAAATATTTTGAGGACTTACTAACATCATTTCTTCTAAGAAACATTACATAAAATATTAAAAAAAAAAATCAATTTGAATTTCTTTAAAAACAGTTATTCTGAGACTGAGAATTTATAAACATTAAAAATTTAATTACTTACTCTGATTCTTCATTGCACATGCACACATCAATTTCATCCTATAATAAAATTTACCCAATATTACCAGTGATTTTACATATACATACATATATATATTGTACCTTTTTGAATTTCTAATGTTAACTTTTGATTTTAGGTTACACAAGAGGACATTAAAGAGTTAAACGATAAAGAATTGCAAGATTATTTAGAATCTGAAATAAAATTAGTTTGTTAATTAATTCGCACATTATGCTGGAATGAAAAATATTTTTGGAGACTAATATTTATTTATTTTTCGAATTTTTATGGATTTATATAAATTATTTTTAAATTATTAAAATTGTATCTAAAACACACATACTTCTTAAACTTATTTATCACCAATGTAGAAACCAATAAAAACCTGGCTTCTGAATTAAAACTTAACAGTTAAATATAGAGAGATCCATCAGCAGGTCCGAGATAATGCAGTGATATTAAAATAACATCAATTAGTGTCCACACACCCAATCCTCCAAAACTAAACAGTTTTCCGATACCTTCCTGCCAATGGCCTAGATAAAATCTGTCTGCACCAAAGCCACCTAATGTTATACTTAATATTAATGCTGTTGACCATCTATATCCACCAGTCCAATTGCAAAAGATGTTTTTATTGAATGTTCTTGAACCTGTTGAATATATAATTATTTTTATGTTATAATTAATTTGATTTTTACTTACCCAAGCATAATATGTCATCATTTACAGTGCAGTTCGTTAGGTAAGGCGATCTCGTTGTAGCGATGGAGTTGCAATTTGCTTTTAGGTCGCATGAATGTTCCCATGATTCAGTTTGATAACAATATCTGCATATATAAGGTTTTTCAAAAGTTCTTTTCCCCTGTAAAATATTGTTATAATAAACGTTATGATTAATGAATTGAAAAATATAATCATTTTTTTTAAAGGTAAATCAAGTGTTACGTTACGGAAACATTAGCATTAAAAAAATCTATTATAAGCTAATTAACTATATTTCACTATCCTATCTACAAATTAATTAATCTCAAATCAATAATAAAGATATTGCATAATAAAATACATATACCAATGCTATAGAAGAACAAGCACCTAATTTGTTGACAAATATTACTGTCCATTAAATAGGTGAAATCTTGGTCAAAATAACAATTGAAGGCTTTGCAGCAAGATTGCTCAACTTTTATAATCATTTGAGACAAAAAAAAAATGTTCACTGCAGAACCATGTAGCTAGCGTCTAACAAAATTCCATAGGCAAGTCCATACATAAAATACATATCAGTCATCTCGATGTTCATAATGGCATTTCATATTAGTAAGCTTCACTAACAAACGATTAATTATCACACAAACATACGAGACAATCAATTTTTACTGTCAAAGAGAGTAAATGACAAGTCACAACTGAAGTCATTAATGTACTACTCCAGTGGAAAATTAAGAGATTTTAAGAAATCTAATAATTTTTGGGAGTAAAGCAATAAGAAACACGTCTAATGTTTCTGAAATAATAGGCAGTCAATTAAGAATACTGGAAGTAATAAAGTAGTTTCTGCTTTTATCGCCCTGTATGTCTTTCGAAAGTAAGACTTAAAATAGCCCAATGTAGAAACCCTTAATTTGTGAGGCATGTTCAGGACACACCATGTATAATTGGGTCAAATCCAGTCGTATAAAAAAATAATGTTCTTGAAGCGTATTGTTGAACAAGGACTATAATATAATTCAATTTCGCTAATAAGCATATTTTCAAAAATAATTGAGACAATTATCAAAAACCAACTTAAACTATTCATAAAAAACACTATTGGTTTTGACAAAAATCAATATGGTTTTCAAGAAAAAAGTGGAACCCAATCAGCCATCACACATCTAATGGACTATATCTACACTAACCTGGACAACAGCAAGTTTGTTGTTACTATATTTGTAGACTTAAAAAAAGCCTTTGACACTGTAAATCATAACCAGCTTTTAAACTACTTGGAGGCAATGGGCATCAGAGGAAAACCACACCAGTTACTAAAGAGTTATCTCACTGACCGAAAACAACAAACAAACATTAATGGAGAACTAAGTGAAGAAAGAATTGTTCAATTAGGTGTCCCACAAAGATCGGTGTTAGGACCACTATTGTATCTTCTATACATACAAAACCTCCAAAACTGTGACCTTAAAGGAAGTTACATAGTTTATGCTGACGATACAGTATTACTATACACTGGTAGTGACATAAATAAAATAAGTGATTCCATCAACCAAGATCTATGTATATACAATAAATGGCTTATAAGCAATAGACTAACAATGAACATGGATAAAACAGAATATATAATATACAAAAACAAAAATAAAAACTGTAATCAGATAAGCCTGAAAGTGAACAATACAATTCTAAAACAAGTGAAAGAGACAAATTATCTAGGGCTATTAATTGACGAAAATTTAACGTGGTCTAGTCACATAGCAAAAATTAAGAAAAAACTAATACCTCTAATTGGTGCTATAAAAAGATGTGATATTAGATGTAGTAAAATAAATAATCTTATCTATAACAATGTGATAATACCTAAAATAATGTACATGATAGGTTTTTGGTCAAATACAACTCAATATTTAATAAATTCAATATACAGACTGCAAAACAGATGTATAAAAACACTGTTTAACCTACCATACCTCACACCTTCAAAAACACTATATAAAAACAGACTAAAACTTGAAAACATACACAATACAAAAATAGAAAAATGTAAACTTATATTTAAAATTAACACTGGAACTATAAAGACAAACATCTCATTAGTAAAAAGATGCAACATGTATAACTACAATACAAGAAAGAAAAACGACATATATAACCCTTCTATTAGTACTAATAAAGGAAAACACAACATTGTATATGACTGTGGAAAAGTATACAGTGAAATACCAGAAAACATAAAATAATATAATCACTTTTAAAAGACTTATAAAAAATCACTACCTTCAACAATAACTTGTTACCACCTATTATTTAATAGTTCTGTATTACTGTCATTTATTCTTTAAAAATGTATAAATGTAACAAATAATATGTACCACCTTTAAACAGGCTGTAAGCCTACTGGTGCTGCATAATATATAAATATTGTATTAATGTAATGTAATGTTCATATGTAATATAATATAAATAAATAAAATAATTGTAATTGTATTTCTAAAATTCTTATATTACGTCGGTAGTATTTGTTCTTCGTTTGACTTAGAATTTAACTGATTCCCTAACCCAATTAACATGACAACTTATTTTCTAAAATATTAAAGCTTACCTTGCATTCGATTCTATGTGACTTAACAGTACATTCGGCTACCATTTGTTTACCATATACACAATTAGGTATTGAGCTAACGTTACATTTCAAACATTGTCCAACATCCAACATATTACATTCCTTATTTTTATCAAATGTACAAGAAATATCAGTCACAGTATTCACTGGTATTACTTCAATATGGGTTTGGTTTTTTATATTTGTCTCTTTTGTTGTTAAAGGCATATGATTATCAGCTGAAAAAGGTCAATCCAATAAATTGTTGGTATTGAATTTTATCTACTTACCCATTTGTGAGTGTTGAACACCATTTATAAGCACAGAAAATATGATAATTAAAGCCTTCCTTGCATTTATGTGTATGCATTGCATGTTTGTTGTTGGCTTTCTGCTTAGGTTATGTTTCTTGTTTGTTGTGACGTCTCAACAGCTGATAAATTAAAATTGATAACCAAAAATTCGAAGATTTCTTGTCCAAATTAACTGGCAAAACAAGGTCCATTTAAAAAATGTAAAGTAGTAAAAAATAATCTGTTATATAATTTTTAAGTAATTTTTGTTTACAAATAAAATAAGGTAATAATAATTCATGCTACATGTCTTTAATAATAAATAAATTTAGTTGCCCTTGGTTACTTCAAAATGATTGGCACAATATTTTAAAATTCCAGTGCTTATTTTTATCATATAATTTATTTATAAATGCAAAGAATAAAAACAAAATCAAATGTAGTTGTTTATAAAAACCAACCTAAACGTCTTAGCTTCTGTCCTATATTTTTTGGATATTCAGATTATTCCGATAATGGGAGCTTTGATAGCAGTGATTCTGAAATCTCGGAACTTCAAGTAAATAAATTAAAAAATAAAGAAATAAGAAGTGTCGAAGGTAACACAAATATAAATAACAAGAATGCAAAATATAAATCTTTGGATACAGTAAATTTAAATAGGAAAACTGCAAAATATAAGAAATCTTTGGATACAATAGTTGAAAAAAGTGAAAAGGGCAAAGTTGAAGAACATAAAGAACCTACATTCTTGGTATCAAATAGTAAAGAAGAAATAAGAAGTGTGCAAGATAATAAAAATATAAATAACAAAACTGCAATATATAAATCTTTGGATACAATAAAAATAAACAAGGAAACTGCAAAATATAAGAAATCTTTGGATAAAATAGTTGAAAAAAATGAAAAGAGCAAAGTGAATGATGAAGAATCTAAATCCATTATAGTTGAAAGATTAAATAGTATTAAAAATATACAAAAAGATGAAGATAAATTAATAGTAAAGGATAACCTAATTCTGAGACTTTGTAATATCATAAAAATGAAATATAAAAAATAAGTAGTTTATGCTATTCATTGAAATGTATAAAAATAAACTTCATAAATATGGTATAAATAAATATTTTAGTTTTAAACTTTATTTTTATAAAATATAAATTCATAATTTTTAATGTTTTTCAATGAATAAAAATACAAATGCATTTCCGAGACAAAAACAATAATAACAAATATATTTCTTCAGAATGCACAATTATCAACAAGATTTAAGAAAGCCTCGGGGAACGACCCAAATCTCACAAATTGTACACAATATCAAAAGTTGATGCCATAACTGGTGTCTGGCGTTACAGAAATTAGATATAATACCTAATTTGTTTAACGGTACACAACTTCAAATTAACTAACAATATTTATATTTTCTCGGTACACCAATATTAACAAAAGTAGTAGCAAACGACTTCTTTATAAAAGTGAAATTTAAAAAATAAGTAGTCTATGTATATATATACTTCATTGAGATGTATCAAAATAAACTTCAGAATTTGACATATTTGGCATAAATTTTTGTTTAGTTTTTGGTGAGTCTTGAAAAATAAATTCAAATGGTAAGCACTGTTTCTTTACATTTCAATTGTTAGGTTTAAGGTTTTCCAATGGTTTTTAAAAATACAACTATTTTATAAATGGGAATTAGTAATTCTACTGAAGGGTCAGATGAAGATTATTCGGGCAGTACTACTACAGAAACCACTAGTACTACTACAAGTAGCACACTGGTGCCGCAAAAAGCTATAGAAGAAGAATTACTTGATAGTACTGATTCAGAAATAACATTGGAAGATCCTAGACCTAGTGGACAAAGACAGAGTAAAGACGAACAAAATTTAATAAATGATGGTGATAATAGTAAAGCGACAAATCAACTAACTAACAAGGACTTAGAAATTGACCTTGGATTTAATGACGATTGTGAATGGGATTGTGATTGTGAGTGCGAATGTAATTGTGAATGTGTTTGCGAATGCGATTGCCATTGTTGTGACAACGATAATGATAATAATAAAGAAAACAATAATAACAAAAATATTTCTTCAGAAGTGATGTACGATTATCAACGATATTCAAGAGAACCTCCGGAGAAAGACCAAAATCTCACAAATTGTCCGATTCCGCACAATATGAAAAGTTGCTGCCGGAACTGCTATGGTTCGGTAAAGAAATTAGATAATCCTCATAATCAATCACAAAATTCTTATCATCATTCTCGATATACCGATAATAATAATAATAATAACATTAAGAAACAGCAGCAAATGTGCAAAAGTAGAAATGTATCTGATCAGTATGTAGCTTATAGAAACTGCAAGCCTTGTGGAGATAACGAAAAACCAAATCAATCTAGAAGTGCACCAGTAAATGTGCCAAAAAATAAAATCTTTGCAATAGAATCAAGAAAACCTTCACAACAGCATCCTGCCGATATACCATTACCTCCGCCACCACCAACTAAACAGCACTCAACAATGAAACAAAAAAGAGACAGTTTCAATCACATAAATCATACCCAATCACTTGATAGAAAAAATTCTCCCCGTCCAGGACCTACAGAAAATCCACATCAAATGTATAATCAACAGAATTACAATTATAACAAACAACAATATAAATCAACATATCCATATGAAGGGGCAGAAAGTGCATACAGTCACGACACATCTTGTAGTCAACATTGTGGAGTATATGACCACTGCCCGCAGCATAGAAGATGTAAATGTCAATGTATGTGCGAGACCGAGAACTGCTACCAACAGAATTTTTCAGACGATGAAATGAGTTCTTCCAATAGCACAAAGACTGATTTTATGAATTTGGCATATCAACGAACGGGGGATTATCCGGAGTTAGTAGATGAACTTGAAAATACATTATCACAAAGAAATCGCATGCGCGTACAAAAAACAATGCAACAATTTGAAATGTTAAGCAGGCAAAATAAAAATTTAGACAGACCTATCTTTGACGATGAAAGTGTAAGAAATAACTATCCTCGTCACAAAGGAAGTAAAGAATGTAAATGTGCTTGTTGCAAAGGCTCCAACGAGAACAATGACAACAGACATCATTGCACCAACAAAAAATCCAGTGATACATACAAGACGCGTTCGGAAGCTTTAACAAAACGACCAGGTTTTCAACCCACACCATTTCCCAGAAATGCCGGCTATGTAGAAAAAGTAGCCAGATACATGGATCCAAATTTGACCGATAAGACGCAAAAGTACCCTAAATCACAACAGCAACATAACATAATTGCAAATAATAATAGTAACATGAACACTAATAATAATGGCAATCCAAACGGCAACGGTAGTTGGCAAATGGATACTAGAAAAGGGGAATGGGTTAAAGTTAGCAATCATCAGAATCATTATGATTTTGAGAACAGTTATCCACCATTGCCGCCACGACCTAGATCTGGACATTATGAAAATCGGAATGAGTATTCTGATGGATCCCACATGGATCATTCTTGTGCATGCAATAAATGTACCAGGCATAATAGATAATTTAGTTATGTTAGCAAAATAAGTTGTGCCAAAAACTGTTTAAAATTAATGTAGTCACGTCATGTTTAAGTATTGTTTTTGTAAATGTGAGTGAGAACTGCTAAACAAATTCAAATCAAATTTACATTGTGAATGTATAATTCACTTGTTTGAAATATTAGCATGTATATATATATATATATATATATATGAACATGTTAATATTAACATATTCATATCAACTGTTACTTGTACTTTTCTAAATGGTATTATTTAAATAAAATTGAAATCTAATTTAATTACATTAAATGTGACCAATATAAGTAATTTTATATTATACACTTTTATGGTTACTAATTCTGCAATCTAATGAAAACAAATATTTATTTAATCATTGTCAAATTTATAGAAAAAATAGCTTTATCACAGATATTAATCACTAATCACTTTAGACAAACATGAAGAAAATCTTGAAATAGCTTATGACATTTAACAAGATGATAAAATGATCTAAACTTATTAAGGATTGCAAATCTGTAAGTCTTATTAATTGCAATATAGGTTTTAGCTCTGATCCCAAATTTATAAATACTGGTGTTTCTCAAAGTTCTGCACTTTAATTTTTGATTTACATTAATAAACTTCTTCAGATAATGAAAGTCCAATATCTAATTATGCAGATGGTAGCACATGACAGGGCATCTTGATCTTTCTAAGTTAGAATTTAGGCATCTATAATAAGAATCTTTTTTAGTTTATGTTTATGCTGTTACAAAGTGACAAATTAAGTATCAAAATTTATGAATTGTGTGCTGTTACTCGCTTATCCCAATAGGTGCGTTCAGGAGGGCTCGGGGGAACCGCTATTGATACGTATAAAAAGTTAGGCAGAGAAGCGATCAGGGGCTTTTCTGCCTAACTTTTTAGGAAGGCGCAACTAATCACCGATCAGTAGCGGTATTTGATAAAATGTATTCCACTGTCAAACGAAGTGACAGTGCTAATATCAAAATAGTTTTGTTAATAAATATGCAAAGTCCCATCGACCTAGGTTTATTGGTTACGTTGAAATTAAAAATAATAAATTTTTAGATATTTAATCAAACTTCTATGATAAATATTTAATTGCATTTTAAGTTTTTGCAATTTTATAGTAATTTGTGATAATCTTGAATTTTAAGGTCGTTTAAATATTTTTATATAACAATTAATTACAATGTTTTATTAGATTAAAATTATCTTATCATTAATTTTATTTAAATAGATACAACAATCTAATTGCAAAATTTGAAGTATACAAAAATGGAACAAAATATATTTGTTACCGGATTTTATCCATTCGGTGAACACAAAATCAATTCTAGCTGGTCTGCTGTACAATTACTAAAGAATTATAAATTGGAGGGATATAATATTATTACAGAAGAAATTCCAGTTACTTATAAATTTGTTGAAGAAAATATCCCTCTTCTTTGGAAAAAATATGAACCAAAGGCAAGTATAAATATTATGTTTTCATTCTAAATGTTTGATCTATAACTACTCTAATTGTTTTCAGCTGGTGATACATGTTGGTGTATCACACAAAGCAAAATCCTTAACAGTAGAAACAAAGGCTAATCGTAAAGGATACAATAGAGTGGATACGGACTATTGTTCATTAGAAAATCAAGAATGTATAAGTGGAAAGTCAAATGATGTTTTAACAACAGGTATTAATTGTTCTCAAATATGTAAAGATGCCAGCGAAGAGGCCCCTGCTATTGACTTCTGTCTGTCAGAAGATGCTGGAAAGTAAGCATTACTCTCATTTAATTTATGATCTAATATTGACTAAATAATTAATACAAATACATTTGATAATTTAGCTCTTTTTAATGTATTGGTTTGGTAGCATTGTCATCGGGGTGCAACGGGATTTTTTTTTGCAGATATAGCATCTCCGTTTTGAAATTTTTTTGAAGTGATATGACCAAGATTAGTTATAATATAGTGCTTTGTGATTAACTACAGATTTTGTAATTTAATGCAATGTCAAGGAGTTTTTTGATAAACTAGGCGGAAGAACTAAGTTATATATTATGATATAATAAAACAATTTACTGTTTTTCATCACAAATTTATTCTTACGAATACATCCTTCTAAGATGTAAAGGTGTCCATAGATGATCAATATTATCATCAATAATATTGTACAATATATTGCTAGGACTACCTACACGTTGCAATATAATTGCGCAAAGTTTTAGTTAGTTACTGACACTTCCGCAGGCAACATGTGGAATAAAAATAAAGCAAGTTGTATGACTATTGCTTTAAAAAATCAAAAATCAAATTCTTTTTGATTCACTCAATATATTGTGCAATCTTTCAATATGATCAATAAGTTCACTCAATTATGAGACGAATAAATTTGTGATAAAAAATAATTAAATTGTTTTATTATTTCACAAACATGAATTACCAATTATATTATATACATATATGTATATAATAACTCCGTTATTTTTTAACCAATTAGTATTATTCAAAAACCATTTTAAATGGGTTTTATAACAACGAACTTTATTTTTTTAAATGGACACATTATTTTTTATTATTTTTTTTGGCATCTTCACGATATTCTAAATTTTGTAACACTGCGATATCGTTTATCGTGATTTTTAATGGATTTGAATTTCTGCAGAATGTTTTTAGAACTGATTGCAATAAATGTTTTGACTAAATTCTCACAATAAATTGGTAAGTGTAATTTTGCTGTTTTCTTTGTGGTATGGTTGTTCTGCACAATTTTTGATTAAATTTTGCTTTAAATTAGTTTTGCCACACCTCTCTGCCTACGCCACACCTCTGCCTACGCCACTTTCTGTTAATGGGTGCGTTTTTAAAATGCATTTTCTGCTACCGTCTGTCAAAACTGTCATTATAAAAAAAAAAGTTTATAAAATGTTCGAGCAAGTTAAATAATATTAAAAGTGGTCGTGTTCATTCCGTTTGTATTTAAAAACGCCCATTTTATAGTTCGAGTGCTCGACTGCTGTTTGCGTCATTTAAATATGTTCACATAGGAAAAGCTTGTATATGAAAAACAAATGACAAAGTTGGTGGTGATCAAATCACCTGCCCATTTTAACAATGGTTGCCATTTTTTTTATAACTGACTTATAATTTTTTTATTGTCTTCTTATTAGCGGCAAGTCATAACATCTGTTGATGACGGAAACACTGTTAAGGAAAATAAATTGCATAACTAAATCATTAAAAGCTCTTATTCCATAATTTCAGAGTCTACTAGTTGCTTTGGCTAGACATGAAAAGTATATCTTCTCACAAATATCTATCAAATTTGCATTTAATCTATCAAGATAAAATTCATGCAAATATTATTGACAAAAAATCTAAGTACTAATTAATGTTATCATTCGCTATACTATACTAGTTCTAAAATGAAACATCTTAAAATGAAATTTTTAGTAACGCCTATTTAAATTGGAGAAAATAATTTAAAAATAAAATAAATTGTTTTTTTGGCTTTATTTTTACTGTTATTTATTTCTTTTTAAATAAAATATTTTTTTATGTCTTACTAGCACAGCCTTCTAGACAAATTTATCATGCAACTTTGCATTTTCATTTTAATAAATAAAAATTATGTTTCTAGGTTTATATGTGAATTTACTTACTTCAATTCCTTGAGTATTGATTCCACAAGAACATTATTCGTCCATGTACCAATGTTGGATACACCGTACTCTGCGGAACAATTAGCTGAGGGACTATTTGCCATAATAAAAGCATCAATAAAGCAAATATAAATTATAAAAATATAACAACTATATGTGTCGATTTTAACAATATAGTTTTTATTAAAGCTATAAATAAATATATAACAAGATACTGCATTTTTTTTATAATTTATATATTTTTGTAACATTATTTTTTTAGCCTTACAATAACAGGCAAATACTCCTAAAATAAAAATTGATAAAATCATAATCCTTCTTCAAACAATAGCACTTCTTATCATCAAACGGTTGCAGGTAATATTTAATGTCACATGCATCTGTTGGATTTATTATATAATATATCTCATAAATATTTAAGAATTACTAAAATTTTTTAGTCATTATACGGCCTAAAATATGAAGATATGAATTCGTTAAATTTTAATTTGACATCAAATGTCATTATTGATAAAACATTGTAGGAACATATTAACGTATTTTAGGCCATTAATAACAATATTACAGTGCATTTAAGTATAATATGTACATAGTAAATGCCTCCTTTAAATAAAAAATATATTGCTTTAAATTTTAGTAATTCTATTTGAATAATGTATATTACACATAATTATAATCTTATTATATAATGTTAAGGCAATTTTGACATATAAAAGGATCAGGTAGACAGTGGAATGAACATAATTAAAAACTATTGTGAATCTGGATTTGAAAATAGTTTTGGTGGCTGTAAATAACATCATTTTGCATAATAATAATAATAAAAATCAATAATATATACACTGTTAAATATGTTTTTATATAATATTTACAAATTTCATCAGCTCTGTTTTATCCTTCACGATTACTGTGAAATGATTTTTTTTTTAAATTAAAGCTCTGGTAGTACAATTAAATTCTGTGAATAATAAAATATGATTAAACCTTATAAAATTCCTAAAAAATATAACTATATTTATATACAAGAAGTCACTAAAATAAAAAATATATGTATATGTAATCCATAAATATTTTCAAAATTTAAGTATTTCCACCAAAACGATAAATTAATAATAATAAAAATATATTAACTTCTTTTGCTTAATATTTATGAATTATTTGATATGAAATTATGCCATTCAATGTTTTTTTTCAAGCACTAATATATATGCTACCTTTCATAATTATTTGTTTTTTTTTAATATACTTAAGAAGAAATTTTAATTTTATGATATAATCTCATTTCAGATAATCTTGTGGAAATGATTTGATTAAAAACCTTAAGTTATTCTATTAAAGGCAGATAATCTTAGAGTTACAATGGACAGAATATATTAAATTTTCATAATATTTATTAGTAATAGTTGTTGTTTTAGTCCACTCCTGCAAATCCTTGTGAGCCTTCAATTGCTTTTATTAATTTTTCTCTAAGATGTTGGTAGCTGTCGTATGGTGGTAAATCCAAACGATTGAAACTAAAATATAATAAATACAATTTCCTAGACCATAAACTAACTTTTATCATAAAATTACAAAAATGTATTCTTTTTGAAAGTTTACAAATGATTATGAAGATGTTATATAAGGTTCCCAAAAATTAAAATGAGAAGTCGGAATTATGAGACCTAAACAATTGTGATTCTGACAAAATATATGTAATATGTATATAAAATACCAAGATAACTTTTGACTTTATATATGAATAGACTGAGAAAAACAATGATACTAAATTTTGTGATTAAATGAGCTAAACTAATATTATGTATTTTAAACAATGTTGCAAACATTGTAAAAATAGAACCAATTAATAGGAAACAACAAATAAAGGAGAGAAAAACCTTACATTCAGAGTTCATGTTTTATCATTTTACACTTAATAATGTTTTTTATCAATCCTTATTGCAATCCATTGTTGTATATCATGACAACTTTTAAAGCCTTTTTGAACCTCATAACAAATTTTCACTGGAAAGATTCATTTACTTTGTTCCTTTAAACAACGAACTACAACCCAGTAAGTGTGCAAAATTCGAATTTACCATTTTCTCTCACTATTTCCATGTTGTACATTTTTATGGATGACATTAGTTGGTTATTTTCTGTGTGGGGTTTTCACTTTTTTATAAAATATGACTCAAACATTGAAACAAATTTTTTCTTTGAGACTTCCACTGCTTTCCCATTCACAATAAAATACCTCACAAATTCTAAAGATTTAATGTTAACATTCGTCATATAAATATTAATGAACAGAACAGAATACTGACTTAAAAATAATAAACAATTTGCGGAGAACAGAAACAATCTTTTTGAAACAAAGTTTGGGGGACTAAACTTGGTTTCAAAAATATGGTCTGACACAGTAGCCTTTCTTGACACTGTGTATGACCAGTTATATGTGTTAAAAAGTCTAGTCTAGTTATCGACTTTATGGTCGTGTTTTTAGAGCTGGATGAACAGATTCTAATGTATTGAATTTAACATTTTGATACATGAAATAACAAGGTACGTTCAAATTATATTTACAGAATTATAAAATTAATAAATCCTTACCATGTATGTGCTCTGGGAAAGTTTTGTGTGGTGCCCCATTTCTCAATGGTAAATAACTGCGGTCCGTTGCTACCATACAATTCTTTAAACCCATTCATAGGAACCCGCGACGTTCCAGTAACAAATTGAAGTAACCTAGCCCGCATCTCGTTGGGGAATGACAGGACAACCCGCCAGAACCACTGTATCACTATATGATTGGAATGATAATCTCCTTTATACAACGTGTTTACTTTCCAATCTTTCACATCAATGTTTTGTATACCACACATTAGAAGTTCTAATTCGTTCTCATCGAATATTTTCATAATAGACAACGGCACTAATTCACTAAAACCTTCTAAAAATGCGTTCATTTGATCTTGTACTCTATATACAAATCGCCATTTTATAACACACCTAAAAAAATCATTACATTATAACTCTACTCTTGTCTCACTAGAATAATTACGTAATTAAGATTAATATAATAAGATAAATATAACAGGTTTTAACTGGGTAATTTATGATAAGTGTGCCAAATGACGATCTCACATATTACTAGTTATTATAGTTTGGCATAACAGACATGAATCAACCCAGATATAATTAGTTGAACAGGAAACTGAACACCATAACTCCTCAAAGCCTTAATCAACAGTATTACGATATTAATTATTACAATTTTTATTTTTGTTTAATAACACCATATACTTACGATATATATTCATCTTTGTTTGTATTGTCTAATGGAATATCAGCACCACCGGGTTTTAATTCGTGTACGGTTGTGTGACCAAAGGAATCTTCATCTACTGAGAATGTTAAATCTAAACCTGAAGGATCGTTTTCTTTTATCCATAATAATGATTTGTAGTATTCACTGTCTACAGATTCCATATCTTTAATGTCTATACTTTTTCCTAACATCATTTTGTAGAATGGACGAATGAAAAATGCTGTAAAATAAATAATTACATATTGTATCATTTTAAATAAATTTGGATGTTTGTACGATTTAAAAATCAATAACTAATAATTATTATAAAGGCTTGTTTAAAAACTTAAAATTTATTTACCATCTAGTAATTTTCCATGGTAAACAGCCATACCAGCTATTCTACCAATGAATTTGAAATAGTTGAGATGTTCTTCATTACACATGCCTGAGAATGGATTTATTTGTAAGGTGTAATTATCCCTGTAATCAAATATTAATGAACAATATATCAACATTGATTTCTAAAATTTCTTGTAGTGTAAATTTTGTTTACTAATTAAAATTAAAAATACAATCCCATCGGTTGAAGGAAAATGATGAAATAAGCTCCCGTTTTATATTTATAACTTACATTGCTGAATACTCAAATAAGCCATAGTAAGGATTAAACATCTCTTTGGATAACAAGAAGAACCATTCTCTAGCTAATCCTCCATAATCCAATCCGACTTCTCCTTCAAATTCCACCCATAATTTAGTTTTCAATAAGTCTATTTTAGATACAGAACTAATCACTCTATATGAATCTTCTAATATTGATGACCTTCTAACTTTAATTTCAAATTTATTTGGAACATTATTAGGTTTTCTTAGCTGCGTTTTCATGTATTCATATTTCCTCTTGTAATCTCTAGAATATGGTACTGCTGGACCAGCAATATTAGGATTGGATAACCGTGGATCTTCCCATTGCGTTGTCCTTGTATCTAGAAAAAAAATGATTGATTAATTAAATGAAATTAATGTTAAATATTTTTTGTTTTCAGGTAATGTAATTATTTTCTAATTAAATTCTCATTATTTATTGTTTACAAAGAAATAACAGTTTGATATCATTTCATACATAAAATATGTCTAGTATAACAGCAAAAACTATTATGTTTATACAGTATGTTGCAGACAATTAGGAACCAAAACACATGTAACACAAAGTTTTTATAACTGTACCAATTGTATAATCATGTCTCAAGTAAATGAAAAGATCAGATTTGATATAAAATCAATTGCTGCATTTGTATTACAAATGCTTCAGCTGAGTAATTAAGCTAGGTAGATGCCTCAATGTATCAAACAACAGTCAAGTGAGCCAGATATGATACATAATAGTTACATAAGATCTGATTTCTTTATAGCCTGTTGTAATTATTTACCAAGCACTACAATATGACACAACTTTGTTCAGCATGACCCATTTTTGTCTTGTCTCACATAGTATATCAGTGTGAGCGACAAACAAGAAGAAACCCCTAATCATATATTAACATTTGACCATCCACACACATTTTCGCTTTATATTCAAACAATCCAATATGTATGTGCAAAAAACCTATGCACGAGGGAACAGAATGCCAGCTATCTGTATTAATTGTAAAAGAGAACACTAGACAAGATCGCGTTGAAGACGTCAGGGATTTAATAAGTGCCGCCTCTTGAATGCTTATTCAAAGTGCCGCGAATCCCAAAAACGGTCATTAAACTAAAAATGTGGAGAAAAAATCCTCTACACTCCAACAGGTCAATAAACAACTAAAAACAGAGCTGACAAAATTATATTGGGAAATATGCTAACACGCTCAGATGCCTACAGGTGAAGATTTTACCAGGCTAAACATAAGCTTGATGAATCTATTTCCAGCAACAGGGTTGACGAGAGAAAACTATGCTGCAAACAACAACCAAAAAAAGTTTTTATAATTTTATTTGTTGTTTTGTTTTGGCACCGCAGTCCTTTACAACTGGCACTGAAGACTATTCAATCTTTGTTTTATAGTTCTAGTATTAAAGTCATTTACAACTCCGTTGTCATCTGTGATATAAGTTTTTAATAATTTTATGGTTTTGGCATCGAAATACTTTACCACTCCAAAGTTATCTGTAATATTTTAATATATTGCGTTGTTTATTGAAGTCTTTGACCTAAAAATTACCTTAGTAATTGATGCTCCACAACCAAAAAATAAGAAGTGTACATTAATTGCTAAAATGCACACTGTAATTTTTTGTTTTTAAACCAAATGCTATAATTCACCATTTATTATTTATTAAGATTGTTGAGGTTATAAATTTAAAAAATCAAATTCGTTTAGTTAATAATGAAGAGCAATGATTTTTAGTGTACAAAGTTATATAGTTTTAAGGACAATTTACAGAGATATGGTTTTATTTACCTTTCATTTCAAACAATTCAATAACATTTGAAAATACAACACAAGAAACCTGCACACTAATATTGTAAATCAAATATAACATTGTAACATGAAGCAATTAAAATATCAATTTACATCCGATTTATAATATATTGAACAATTCTATATTTCACCACCAGATAGAATTTAGATGGCCAAATTTGCCATAGTGTGTATTTTGAATTATTATAATAGCATTAATTTTTTTGTGTAGTCAAAATTTCAATTAAATTTATTAATATAAAACAGGCACCAAAACAACTGTTCCCAACAGAATAATTTTATCTAAAGATTCTATTTACCATACTACTAGTATTTGTTGTCATTTTAATGTAATTGAATAGCCAGTATAGTTATAATACAAATATTAGACAATAAAAATTAAAAAATCTTACTGTGATCAATGAAGAAAATCCTTCCATCACTATGCACTCTCTCTTCCCAGCCTTCAGGCAGTGGTCCCAAATCATCATCTGGCCTCCTATTAGTCACAGGTGCAGCAGCTTGATTAGGCATCGGGCTGGCTCTTCCCGTCCTGGGATCGACCCATGATGTTGTTCGTTCATTGTGGTCTATGAAGAACCAACGTCCATTTGGAGCCAATTGCATTGACCACCCGGGAGGTAAACCTTCACTTAACTGTTGTAAATTTCCACTCGTACTTACATTACTATTAGTGGATATAGTCGAATCTCGCCGTGATGTATTTGTCGAACTATCAGTTGTATCTTCAGTCTAAAATAAATATTAAAACAAACATTGATATTTAAAATGATTTAATATAAAGCTGAATCACACATGAAATAAGATCGGAATAACATTGCTTTACAATAGAGTGAGTGAGGTTTACCAAACAAATAAAGAATAAACTAGCTCGTTATTACAAAATTCATAATCATAGATTAGACAAAACATAAAGCTTTTTATAAATGCAAACTAACACAAAAATAATACACTCAAATAGCACACTCCAAGCATATTAGACGAACCTCATCACTGTAATTGTTGTCGTTATCATCCCTACGAGTAACATGCGGTCCAAAGACATGTCTTAAACAGCTAATAGTTTTATGATGCTCATAATCAGAATCTAAGTCCTCATGCACACTACTATTATCACTTTCCGCTGAAGCATGATACTCGGAATCCCTAACCGAGATATCCGATTGCACACTCAGCCTGTTAGCTTGAACAGTTTCAACTGTTAATGTATCCTGCGGGACTTCCTCGGGGGGTGTATCTACAGTGACTGGGATATTGCTGTTTTCTCTTGAAATTGTTCGCGGACTTGCCCCCTATTTAGTTCAACATGCAAAAACAAACATGCACGCACGTTAATATTTAATGATTAAATGTTATTAGTGATTAAAGGCACCATTACAACTAAATGACAGTATAGACCGATTTAACTATTAATTATATTTATCGTAATAAATAAGAACAAAATTTACCTGACTTGTACTATTTGATGAATCACCTTGTCTGGGATTCTCATCGTCGGCGCTAATATGAAAACGTCTTTCAAACTGAGCGGTTTGTTCAACTAATACTCTTTGTTCTTGTAATTGATTATCTGCTGTTGTGGAACTGGAACATACAAGTGCTGTTAACATATAAACATACAATGAATAATAAGTAGTTTATTATTATGATTACCTAAAAGTAGGTCGCTCCCAATGTGTTGTTCTGGCAACGTGGTTTACATAATATGTTCTTCCATTTGCATCTTGTCTTTCCTCCCAACCCGGAGGCAATGGTGATTGTGGTTCCGAACTATTACTTACAAAACCTTGCTGCAATTTAAAATAAGGAGAAATAGCTCATTATAATAAAACTTGATGATATGTGTGATATTATTAAAAAAACAAAATTAGTAAGAATTTTTCAATATACCTAATAGAAATTTGTAAATTAAATAGATAACAATTTATTTTAATAATAAATTTCTTTATCATATACATATTATTTTTAGTTTCTATTCTAATTATTACCTGTGCTGCATCCTCTCCATTACTATTAACAATTTCCCAGTCTTCTCTTTCTTCAGATGTCCGCTCGGTAGCTAGATCACCACCAGGTGAGACGGGAGCATTGTCTTTCAGGTAAGCATGGTAGATTTCCAAGTAACCCCGGACTCTGGACCTGGCACTGTAACCACTACATACAGTACCACTTGGTACTTTAAGCATGCAACACTCAACCATCTATGGTTTTTTTTAACCCAGATATTGTTAACAGTGAGTGTTAGTAGTATGAGTTGAGTGTGTTATATTGCATGATAAAAGAAAGTACCAATCAATATAGAATAATATATTATAAAGAAAGGTATATGTTTTTAATTTAATACTAATTATGCTTTATATATTATGGATCATATTATTGGATGACATTAGTTGTTTTTAACTTTGTAATTATTTTAATATTCTATAAATTAAATTTATTTATTTCTCTGTAATTATAATAAGTGGATTAAATCTTTTTTTTTTTCAATGCACCATCTATGTATGAGTGCAATTTAATTACATTCATAACACCAATATTGTTTTGTGCGCTGAAAACATAACATTTTTGGTTAAAAAATAATATTATGCTGTCTGCAACTGCATCAGACTGTTTGCAAATTTGAATGGTAGTTTTTATTCCTCACTTATTTCGTTGTGGTTAATGTAATTACACATGTGGGAATAATGTATTTACCAATATCACCTGATGTTGATGAAGAAATCAATATATAATATAGAACAAATTTGTATTTTAATGCTCAATGTACTGTGTTTTATAAAATGTCATTAGGGGCTCAATTAAGGATCTTTTAAACTTATTTGTTCATAATATACATATTTCACATATTTAAATAAAATCGAATAGTTAATCAGCCAGTGAAGTACATTTTACTGTAAAAATTGTTTATTACATGACACTGGTTTATTAAACTTACAGATTTACTTGAAATGTGTACACAATTTCAACCTTAAAATCATACATGTTAAAATGTAATTTAGTTCATAATTGCAATTGAAGGAATTATTTTTATTTGCGCAGATAAAAAAGATATCAAAGTTTACAAGTTTGCAGATTAAGAAATTTGCAAACTCTGTGAGATTTCCAACTTAGGTTCCAATCTCTAATTATTTTGCCATTTAGTTTAAAGAGACAAAAATGAGAGAATTGTGGCAATGTATGGAAAAAATAGTCCGCCCTATTTGCAAGTGAAATATTGGTGGTGCAAGCAGTTAAAATGGAACAGATAACCCATTCATGATGACCTAAAGTGTGGAATCATGAACAAAGTTGAAGACTTAGTGTTGACTTCAGTACTAAACAATGTAGATGACAAACTGTTAACATGTAGGTAGAAAAATACAGTTTATATCAATTGTTTGTAGTTGTAAACAATTTCTTATAGTTTTGTGACGTCAGAATAATATAGTAATATAAATTCTCACTACAAAATAACAACAAACTGCAAACTAATTACATTTCAGAATAGGTATTATTAAATATAAATTTTAATAACTAAAATAAAATTTAATAATAAGTTATTAAATTAAGCAATTAAAATATTATTTTATCTAACCTATAAATCATAATTTAAACAAATATTGATTTTGTTTTAATTGGTAATAATGACATTATACAGGATAATTCAAAATTACACAAGAATTTTCTATAATCTTGTAATAGCTCAAAATAATAAAAAGTTATATAAACATGTGTCTTACAATATATTGTTACCGAGGTATTTATTGTTAAACATTTTGCAAGTATGTATGTATGCTTACTTTTATTGACATGACATAGATATGCTGTAAATGTATGATAAAGTAATAAAAATAATCTAGATGCGCTTTTGAGAATATCACAATCAATGTTGCGTTTTTATCTACTTTACTAAAAGTGACCGCAATTTATGATATATCTCCAAACGTAATTTGTAGTGTCTTCCATAATAATAAAACCCCACAGCACAGCACAATAATATCTTGATAAAATAAATTTTTCACTTGCCTCTACCAAAACCATCTGTTTTTGTCATAAAATACAAGCCAACAATTTAGAGGCAAAAAAAAGAGCCAAACATTTTTTTACGGTATTTTATTGGCTTTAAATCACAACTTCATACGTCATACCCTAAAATCTGGCAGTACTGTCAAATTATAATAAACTTTGAAATTCCTGAAATGCTGTTTTTATTTAGGGCAAGCAAAAATTATCGAGAAACTCATGCCAAAATGCTTTAGCAGCGGGCTTCTGAAAGTTATTTTTGCCCCTTAATACACTATATACTGTTTAAGATACATGTTTATAAAAACTTTTATTTTGTCCCTAACGAGTTCCTAAAAGATTGCCGTGCGATTTGAATCACCCCGTATCAAACTTGTTTTATAAAGCACATTTTTAATCTTATTCGATGCTATACAAATATATCATAAGACGGAATATATTATCCAATCCACTTATCCTATTCTTCGTTGAATAATATACTATTTTCCTTATGAGCTTTTCAACAAACCACCATTAATTGCAACCATGATTTTTCCTTTCAACACTCTGTTTAGCATTTATGTAATTAATTGGTTTGTGAATATTTTCTATCATGCAAGTGCTAGTTTTTATTTTAATAACTATTGCTTGGTGTTATGAATATAATAAATAATAATTTTCTTACCAACAAAAACTAAATATTGATTTGTCACTGCAGT
This sequence comes from Tachinus rufipes, assembly GCA_963932245.1. Classification (NCBI taxonomy): domain Eukaryota; kingdom Metazoa; phylum Arthropoda; class Insecta; order Coleoptera; family Staphylinidae; genus Tachinus; species Tachinus rufipes. Next base: position 94,563,080 of record OZ010743.1, read on the forward strand.
ATTGTAGTACAAATAGTATGTTAACTATTATTTTAGTGTAATTATGTAATACTGAAAATGTTACCTTAATTTCATTGAATATGACTAAAGCAGTCCATATTTAAACAAACATTTAACCACTAATACCGCACATCCACTACTAGAGAAACATAATTATTATTAAATATTAATGAAGCATTACTTTATTACCGTCATTTATCAAAGCTATGCAAAAAAGTTAAATAAACATCAAACACATATATCGTATATAATAGGTTTGTGTCTGAACCACCACAAATACATACAATAAAAGATAAATGATTTTATTTCAACCAACTATTAGTAATGTAATGGACAGTTAATGTTAAATCAATATCTAGTCCACATGTATGTATTAGACTATTGTTTTTTAAATTACACAGTGAACACTGTTAACATGCTCACCTCCGAGGCCGCAGTATATATTTGACTGAGGGTATTACACGTCCTTCTTGTTCCTGAGGTAAATTGATTAATGTGAGCTCTACCATGCCAAGGAAGTCATCTCTAGTTAATCTATTTTCATCAAATACTTGTAGAACTAATTTGTGTTCGGCTGGCTTTACCTGGAAATTGATAATAAAGTAGAGCATGGCATGGTAATTATATATTCATTACCCTAAATATAAATTCTTCATTCCAGGTGGGAAATAGTGTTTTTTTCTTTGTTTTAGTCAGTACGGAATCCACAGTATCATCACCGTTTATATTGTTTAAATCTACTCGAACATATGGGTCACTGAAATATTCTCACTTAATAAAAACTAAAATTATTTATATATTTAAACTTACCTAGCACCAAAAATATCTTTCTTAGCAAGTTGATGTCCTCTCACTACCTTTAAACGTAATTTACTAATCGGTTCATCACTCTGAAATAAAAAGAAAAATTTAGGTTAATTGATGAATATAATAAAAATGTCTCATAATGTATGTGAGTATTAAATAAAATAAACTAAGTGTGTGCTTATTGATTTTATTCTATTAATAAAAATGAGTAGTGAAAACCTGTTTAACAAATTAAAATGTTGATAATAATGGACGGCATCAATTTTTATTGTTAATAATTTAGTTATTTTCTTGCTTTGTAGATATTATTAATTTTATGTTGAATATATCTCAATGTACACAAATATACTAATATTAAAGAAATGTGTTTTTCTATACTACTTTAGAACTTTTAAACTTTTAAAAAATCATTGTATGATTTGAACAATGTTATTTTTTGGTATTAACACGAACACATAAAAAAACTAACTTATTCTGTACTTCTCACTTCTCTAAAACAGAGTTGTATAAAAAAATTATTAATGCTATTGTGGCTCACTTTTATTTACCATAAATATGAATTAATTATCATATACAGTGTAATTCAAAATATAAACTTTAGAAGTTGATTTGGAATATTTTACTATAACTCGAATTTTCCCTAACTCGAATTTTACTTGGTGCCCCTTGAAGAATCGAATTAGAGAAATTTCACATAATAATAAGAAAATCAATGACAGATGTAACCAATCTTAATATATCAAAATTTGACTTCTATATTGCCAATTGTATTTTTAGATAAGCAAAAAGTTTTGTATATACTCTATATAACATTTTTGACTTTGTCTAGTTAATTTCACTACTGTTTGTAGACAATGTTGTCAAACATTCCATAAATAAACTATAACTTGGAATTCCATTAGAGGAAAATAATTTTATTTAAAATTATAAAATGTAAATAGAAAATGTATTATAAATTTAAACACAACAAACGCCAAATTGGCAATTAAAAAACCATTTAGAACCGACAAATGGCTTAAAGGTACTGAAAAATCTAATAAACACATAAATGGCTGTTATCAAAAGATAGGGTTGCTAATTTATGGTTCGAGGCTCTTTTGGAAATGAACTAGTAACATGTGGCAAAGTTTTTTAACAATGTTAAAAAACTTATTTCGAAAGACTGGAATAAACATATGGGAAATGTATCAGTCAACTAAAGCATTCCACATTTTATTATTTCAAGCAGAATCTAAACATAAATCTGATGCAGATTCTGAAAATAAAACAATGGAGGTAGAATAAATAAAAATATAGATATTTATCAGCAACTAATATTTTGCTGCCATGTTTAAATATTAAATTAAAATCAAGCATAGAGTTCACATATTAAAGTAATTTTTAAAATAACCTAAATCAAAATTGACCGAATTTGGCATTTAATATACACTGAATGGCATTTAATATACATTTAATATACTCAACCTGACTGTCGTCTGAAAGGTGAGATAGATTAACAAAGCATTTCTTTCAAAACTTGTTACTAGTCTGCTAGTAATTGTAGACACTAAACATGAATTAAAATCCAACGACGTTTTGTCTACTAAAAATTACAATGTGATACCCTTTTCGGGTGTCAGACTGTGAAAATAAATATATAAAGTAATATAAAGATTCAATGCGTTCTCGTTCAGTCTGCGGCCATTTTATGCATTATTTTGATCATTTTAGTTAAAAGTCATCTTAAGAGCTTAACACATACACAGTGATACAATATAACAATACTAATACCTGGTTGTACCAACACAAATTAAAGTGCTTCTCAGATAAGGTGGTCTCACAATAAAAACAGCTTAAGTTTTAGATTTTGTGGCACCACTTAAATGTGACAGCATCTCACCTTATTAAAATAAATAAAACACATTTACCATGTACTATATCACAAATATAATTAAAAACTAGTTTCAATCTTTACTAGGCCATCATCGAACAGTGATACTTACATAAGTATGAATATAAAAGAAAAAGATCAAAATCATTCACAACTGTTCTAAAGGCAGAAAATTGAAATTACTAAATAAAAAAATACTCCTTCCGTAAACTGGCTTAATCACCAAACCGACTTTTATAAATCTCCTTTGTTTGACATAATTTAATCATGCCCCTTTTTGCAGAATGTTCTGTGTCATAAGAACCTTTAAGTAAAAATCGTGATTCATTAATCATTTCTCTGCCTTCTTAATCTATTTTTCATTGTATTATTATATGCAATTCATAATAATTTGGAAGTAATTTTCCACCTCTGTATATTTTATGTTTTTCACTATCGTATGCTATGTAAATCTTCTTTTATATTCATACTTGTTTGTATCACTGACCAATGATGACCTAGTAAAGGTTGAAACTAGTTACAATTTTTTAAATATACTCTTGATATTGTAGTATATAGTAAATGATTTTTATTTATTTTATTAAGATATCAACAATGTTCCACTATTGCAGTCAGCGTATTAATTGTCCCAATTTGCAAACTAAATTACATTAAACATTTAAAATTGTCCAAAAAAATGCCAGAATAAAGTAATTGAGCATCCGTGAGATCACCGCATTACTGCAACATTCTTTAATTTCAAACATCCCCAAAATACTCAAGAAGTGTTGTGATAAGTACAAGAGAACTAAAAAATATTTTTATGTATACATGTTCAAACTTCACTAATTCCATCCTTAAAGTAATGTGTTTCATGTTTTTTTAAATAGTTAATTTTCCATGTCTTTTAGTGTTTCTGCCGTATTTTCCATTGCGTCTCTCACATTAACAAAACAAGGTTATAACTTATATTAAGTAGAACGTGTAGACAAATTATATACAATATTATTTAATAATCAAGCTAAAAAGTTTATTGACTTCTTTAATAACAACAGTTTATAAATGATGAATTATAATACTCTTAAATGTGAATTGTTGGTAACACTGTTGAACAACCATCTTACTCACTAATTACTAAACACTATTGAAGTAGTCCTGATTTATATATTCAGTGTTAATTGTTTATTTAAAGCCATAAATGCACTTTACAGATGAAAGTTATTTATTTTATAAACACAAACAGATGCTAAACTCACATATATTCATTTAGTAAAGCATTTTGATCCATCTCAAACATAAAAAGAATCAATCTAGACAGTGCAACTTTGTACACATGTTATTAACATATATAAAACAGAAGATTACAGAGTAAATAATATCACAACTGTACATATAAACAAATAATATTTAATATGACTATTACAATGAATGAACATAAGATTAATTTTTATTATATTTGCTGAACACAGTGTCACTGTTCCTAAACACAAATATATTGTTATTATAAAAATAGCTTAATGACGTGCACTAATTAATTAACTTAATTAAAATAATTGTAAATATTTTGATAAAACATTAAATTCCAAAATAAATCTTTTTACACCATTCAATCAATTCAATATGCAATCAGCTAATACATATTTTTTGTATAAATATTTTACGTATAAAAACATAATTTACCTATATGGAAATTGATTTCCAGAAACATGGTACAATAACAAGAATTTATATAAATGATTGGTATATTGATTTTATTTTCTATATAAATTGTTTGTATTAAAATTTATGCAAGATGTTGATTCACATGTTTAGTACTTTAAAATTATGAAGATAATAAAGCTGTTTATAAAAACTGTATTAGTATTGATTTATACTTTTATTATAAATTTTTATTACTACTATTCCACTTTTGAGTTATTGTTAAAGCTAAACATTGCATTACACAGATATCAAATATTATTATATTGATTAATTCATTGTTCGTCCAATATAAATTAAGCAATGCAATTTCTTGATTTTAATAAAACAATTTTGTTTATGTTATATTAATAACCATTCCACACAAGTAAATACAAACAAATTATTTTCAAAAAATAATCATATACTGATTATTTAAATAATTATTAGAATTAATGGATGGTATGTTTGCTTTAAATTTTAACATTGATGTCACAAATATGTATAAGAAATTTCCATTCAGCATGTGATTGTTTTACATTTATTATTAAAACAGAAAAATGTAAACACAAATAAAAAATATATAGACTTATAAAATGGATAATTAAAACAATTACTTATTGTTTTTAATTACATGCATTATTGATGAATGATGAATTATAAACATAATTATAAATGTTGATCAATTGAACGTAAAAATACTTTCAATTCAAATTTAACTGTTTACATTTATAATAAATATTATTTTTATTTGACAAGGTCATTTTGGTATAGTAACCAGATATAATATAAACAAAAAAATATGTTCATTATATTTAATTACCAATTTATCAATTTATTGAGAAAATTGAGAACTATAATATTTACAGAGCATTTAATCAAACAAGTAGACAAAACCACATTCAAACCACCAATAGTGGTTGGAGTGTGATGGTTAAATCGTAATTTCGACTTCTTTATTATAAGGCAGTCTCTAGATTTAAGATTACTTTATTAACCAAAACTATTCAGGATTAGTTCAACATTCTTTATATTTATAAATAAATACGTGTAGAACACCTGTAAAATTCTATTGGTGTATAGATGTATAATGTAAATATAAGAGTAAAGTGTGAAAGAATGCAAATAACTAAAAATTGCAGTCAATAGAATTGATAATTGTATTATATAACAACAAAATAGACAGAAACTGTAAAATCAACTTGAACAGTAAATGTCTAGAGCATATGTATGGTCTTGCGTATTAAATATTTAGTAAAAATTTTAGCATACATGATGAATTTGAAAAAAGTGTAAAAACATAGTTACGAACAAGTATGCAAATAATGCTTAAGTGTTAAAAGATACAATAATATCAGTATATAGAACTGCAATGAGTCCACTTTAGATGTATGAAGTTTGTGAGAATTGAATTGAATTGATTGGAATGAGATATTAAAAAAAAAGCTCATTTCAACAAAGTCGTTTACAAATGTAAAATATGTAGCATAGTAGATCAACCAAAATTTTGACTGTGTAAGCCAGTAAAGAAATTAATGTAATAATTGAATAAACACAATCAAACAACCAAACAAAGATGTATCAACTAATCCACAAAATGGCCAATCACATCAAGATTTTTTCAGTATTTAGCATAAACTTTTTACTTTTACTTTTTCATGCTGTTAGCCGTTTGTACTCTGTCATTTTTAAAAGATTGTTGTAAAAGTTGAGAGTTATACATTTAGCATGTCGTGAGGTGTTTTGCAGATTAAGATGTTAAATATTAAATTTAGTACCCTTATTACAAAATAAGATAACTCTGTTAAACAGTTATTGTTATTAGTAATACACAAATGCTTAAAACGATTAAAATGTAGTAGCCCAAGGTTGCGGAAAGTTTAAAGAAAACTATTATTAGAATTAATAGATAAAATTAGCATAATGATACAATTGATATTTCATTCAACATATATTATAATTTTAAATGTTCATTCTAATTATCTTAACTTAACATCAGTTAAGTTCTATCCAGTTACTGCTTATCTTAAATTACACTTACAAACAAATCCACAAGTTTAAGCAATCTAATATACACAAATGTTTATTTTATTAACGTGAATGCAACATGTATCAATATTTGTTTATATTGATTTATAACTTAATATGTTATTTTAATACAAGGTAATTCTTAGATTGATAAAAATATTAAGTATAAATAACTAAAAAAAAAAAAACAATTGGTTATATCTTGTCTCAAAATGTTGCGATAAAAACACAATTTGTTTCAAAAATCAAAGTAGCAAAAGCCAAATTAGTTTATGTTTGAAGAGATAACAAGCTGTTAATTTATATTAAATCTCAAAGAATCTTGAAAACTGTACTGTATTGCCTAATAGCGTGCAACAAAAACTAAAGAATGGCATCATAAAAGCTGCAATAATCTTAACTCGCAAATAAAATAAAAAGCATTTCAAACAAATATGACCAAATAACATTTAGTTGTAATGAGAGTAAAAGGTCAGAGCTCTGATTAACTTGTAATGTTTCAAAAAGTAAACAATCACCTTGTGTATGTTTCTACCAGACTAAACAATTTAACGCTAGAGAATTGCCGGATTTAGTCGCCGCGTCCAGTTGGGGTACCGCTAGTAGTATTATTATGGAAAAATATTAAATCCATCACATCTACAAGAATATCGGTGAACCTTTCTCTCTAGAAAAATATTGACAAGTACAGCGTCGTTTTTAAATTAAAATTGGTTTTTATAGAACAACACGCCAACCAACTCAATATCCAAACGATAAGATTTTAGTCATCACTCTTTTTATATGTTGAAATACATATAATATTCTATGTCTTCATGTTTTTGGTTAAAGATTTGAAGTTATATTTAACAAGTAAAAAATTAATAAAAACTAATTAAAAACGCTATTTTTTTTAAATTAATTGCAGAGAAACAACTTATCGCATCAAATTTTTACAAATTTGAGGACATAGATTATACTTTCTTTTACAATGTGTAAAAATTTTATTCAATTATATACAGGCGTTTTCTTGTCGAGTTTAATTCTGTGAACCCTAATAATAGCGCAACTATTCTCCCCAGTAAATTCCAAATTTAAATGTGTTTAAGAACATAACATAACCCAAATAATGCTTATCTATATGAAAGGGCAAAATACCAATTGGACATGATGAATTGCGGAAAAATTTAAAGGCAAAGACAATACAAGATAATTTGCAATTTTATTATCATTTTCCTCAATCATTCGTCACGTTAATCTTAATTTCTTTTTAACCTAATCAAAAAATGTAAAATGATAGCAGAAAGACCATTAGTCAACAGCTTGTTATTATTTTTAACAATAAAGATTATACTATTACTGGTTGTAGTGAATTAACAGCAATAAAGCATTAATTAAAAATTTAAAAATTCTTATATAGATCAATATTTAGAACAAATTTATTCAATAAATCAGAAATGATATCATCAAAAATTACTCATACATTATGCTATTCAATGACATAAATTGTTTCAGAATTAATCACTAGATGAGGAAGGAAAATATACATATGCCATTGTTGCAATATAATGTATAATATTGAGCAGTTGAATAAAATCGAGTCACCTTTTTGTGAAAATTTACATTTTAGAAGATTCAAAGAAGAAACATACTAGAACGTTTTATTTGGAGTAAATAGTGTGTGCCTCAATTTTTATTATGGAATTATTTCTATTAAAAGTTTTAGACTGAAGGTAAGTAGTAGAGTAAATATATACATATATAATAAAAGTAGCAGCGTGGGTTAGTTGCTTAGCTCTTATGCTGGGGATAAATATTGCTAAAAGCATAGAATAAAAATACCAATTTAATTTATATTCATAAGAACTATTCATTTAATCAATTAAATTAAAAGGTTATCCAAAACCATGCACCTTACTTAAGACTGTTCTAACCGGTACCTTGATTTGTGGTATTATAACAAAAACAGCAACTTTGACGTCATTGCTATTTCTGCATATAATCTAATCAATTTATTTTTTACTAGTACATTCAGAGAGGACCAAACTATGTTTTGTCAGAGTATTTTAGTCAAATTATATTTGCTAATAATGTTGCTGACTTCACAGTTGTGTAAGTCCGTTTAATAAAATTCACAAATGTTTCAAACTGATTTATTATTAAAACATAAAAACTAAATAACAATTAATTTGATATATAAAAGATGTAGGATGTTTCGAGAGCATAGATCGTGTTTATAACTACTTGTTAATACAAAATAATTAAATTTCTTAGTGGGGTGATTGTTAGATGATCCCAGGTGTGCCACAATACTTCTTAGAAATGTGTTTATGATGTAATCCGATCATTCAGAACGATATAGGGGATATAAATAATTTATTAGTTTTAATCTGTTTGTAATATTATTCGTTTACCCAGCAGGGTACTTCCTTTAGGGATTATTCTAGACACTAATGAGCTATTTTTTTTATTGCCCTTAACACTGCGGGAGAGTGGTTGTTGTTGGCATCGACAAATAACATTAAAATGCATTCAAAAGTACCTAAATATGCATTTATTTCTATTTTCAGATATGTTTTCCGAATATTTCCAACTATAATTTGACTAAATATAGTGTTTAATCCTCTCTGAATGTACTAGTAAAAACGAGAAAGAAATATCATAGCACAAACAATTTATTTCTAATTAAATAATTAATCAATCTTTCTTATTAATTAATAAAAATGGATATTGTTTATAATAATACTTATTAAAGCTCAAAACTATTGGTTTGGTGATTTATTTTCAAAACAATTAAATTATTTTCCTGTAATTAAATCATAAATCCAATTACATTCTCAAGCTAATTTATTATCAAGTATCAAATGTTCGTGTTGAAATAACAAAACAATATTTAAAGTTTGCTTGCTTTTATTGATTGTATGCATTAATCTTTTAACTAAACTTTGTCTTTGGAGTGAAGATAATGTTAAGACTATTACATATACATATTATTAATTTTAATACTGTTCCAAAAAGTAACATAAATTACATATATTGACTAGTATATAAGTATGTAATTAAGTTAGTTAATTGGGTGGCAAAACCTTTCATTAGTGCTGAATATAAATTAGAAATAACAAGTAATGAGACAATGCTACTGGAAAACCCCAAAGTGCAAAAAACGTGTACTTAATATTGTTACATAATAAATTATTTATTTTATTAATAGATTAGATTAATTATTTGCACCACAATATTAGGTACAGATAAATTAATTAAACAGGGTATGTAACATAAGAATACTTGTAAATAAAGTTAGATAAAGATTTATTAAGATAGAAAAAACACTAATTAAAAAGATTTTTAACCCCTATGTGACTGACAGGGTACCCGGGTACCTTTTTAAAATTTAAACATATACATTTTTGGCGTTTAAAATTTTTATGTTTTGAGATGCAGTGACATCTCTTAACTATCTTTAATGTACCGTATTACATTATTTTTATTATTAAGTTTCTCTTTCTTACTGAGAAATTATCTTCTAAACTTTTTACATTTGTACGTGACGGTTTGGGTACCCTGGTACTTTTGGTAATTTAAAATAAAATAAGATAAAAACTATTGTAATTAATTGAACAAATGTATTTTTACAACTATAATAAAATTAATACAAAATGAACAGTACATAAAATATGCCTAATTTGGTAATTGTACATTGTGCTCATTGCAAACAGGTTTTGCACAAAAATTACATGCTTTTCGTGTTAACTTGTTAACAAATATTGCATTTTACAACTACCAGAGTACTTCTAAAAGCATTGCAAGCTAGATTTTTAATGATTGTTGCAGCGGAATCTTTTATTCAACGTCCTAAAACCATTTCTACAGAACTGTTGAATTCATCAATGACAAAAAACAACGAATTTGTTCTTCTTAGAGAGCATAAAGTTAATTCTTTACTAAACGCAAAATATTTTGCTTTATTATTTAAACTGGTATTATTGAAGAATTAATCCATCTTTACTAACTAAAGTTGCACTTTGTGGAAGAATCTTCATCGCGCTTTTATCTAAATCGGAACTTTCTATTTTAATATTTTGTTAAAATGACAATTCATATTGTTAGCTAGCATTTATATCTTGCTTACATTCTAGCAAAGTACATAGAGAATAGCCCCGTATGTATGTATACAAGGGCGGAATGAGAAGCCTGGTAAAATTCCAACAGGGAGCATCACAATCGCAAATTCCAGATGAAATTTGTCAATAGCATCTGTCACTAGAACACTATAAAATTTTCAAACAGATCTGTTATTTAGTTTTTTTTTTATAATATTCAGGACTACTATTATATGTGCAGTAACAACATCTTATCTATTTTATCTATTATACTCTTTGTTACAAGTTCGCAAGTTTGTACAGTGTTAATAACTTGTTTTAAATTACTAATGCATTCTGTATATCAACCAGAGTAACCAATGGTTAGATAACAGCTCAGTTGCTGAAAATCTTGGTTAATTTTTGAAAAGCATTGGTTATGAAAATGTCAATATAAAACAGGTGACACATAACGTATAATAAAAAACATCGTCCGTCCTCTCGGATAAACCCATAATGAATAACAAAACACAATAAGTTGTTTACTTATAGTGTACATTTGGTTGCCTACATCTTAAACATTAGTTTTTCTTGCAAATATATATACAGGGTGTAGATTAATTGGCGGACAAACGCCAGATAACTTTGTAGACCGTGCCAAAAGAAAACAAAAATCTTAATTCCAAAATGCTGAAAAACTCTTTGTTTGGCCTCACAAAATCCTCAAAGTTTCGTTTCGCTTGGCAACGTAGGAAACTTTCTATTTCTATATTCATACCTATAATGTAGGCAACTTATTATACACATCAAATGTTATTATGCATATTCATTCAAAGTAAAAGTCATAATAAAATAGAAATATCAACTGACATTCATTGCATAGCCTACGTTATTTATAATTTGAATTTTATTTATATTTCTATATTCAAACCTGTAAATGTAGGCAACTTAGTACACACATCAAATGTTATTTTTTATTTATCACGAATAATTATGATATATTTGCAGTAAGTGAAACATGTCTTACACCTAACATATTAACTTGTGATATAAGCATTGCTGGCTATAACTTTGTTAGATACGATAGGCCAACTCGTGGAGGTGGTGTTGGGATTTACATAAAAAATGCCTATAATATTGTAATTGAAAGTGATGCATTTGATGTTAATCTAGAACAAATTTGGGTAAAATTCAAAATTGCAAATGAAACGTATTGTGTTGGAGTACTTTATAAACCACCCAATATTACGTTTAATAATTTTATAGATACTTTTGAAGAAATAATTCGTACCAAATTAACTTCTTGCGATAATATATTAATGTTGGGAGACTTAAACGTCAACTTACTGACTTATAGTGCACCAAACACAATTCGTTTCAATGAAATATTGGACACATACAATCTACATCAATTGGTCAAAGAAAGCACACGTACAACAGAAACTTCAATGTCACTTATTGATTTAATAATTGTGTCTAACGCAAGTATTGTAAAAGCATGCAAAACAATTTCTCTACATGGTTTTACAGATCATGATTTAGTTGAATGCTACCTAAACTTTCAAAACAAAAAGTGTAAACCTATATTTAAAACATATCGAAGTTTTAAAAAAATTAACTATGATTTATTTACTAAGGACTTAGAGAGCCTACCATTTGATGAAATATTCTATATAGAGAACATAAACAATAAAATTACATTCTTCAATGAATGTATTAACTTATTATTCAATTTACACGCCCCTCTAAAAACTGCAAAAATAACAAAGAAACCTTGTCCTTGGCTTACAGACACTATTCAAAATATGATTAAATTAAGAAATAAAAGCTTCAATAACTTTAAAAAATATAAAACTCCATCATCTTGGGACTATTACAAACGTCTGCGAAACGCAACAAACACAGCAATTAATAATGAAAAAAAAGCGTATTGGCAGCATATAGCTAACAGCAAAAATCATAAATCTATATGGAATTTTTTTAAACAGTTAGACATCCAAAAAACACAAACAAATATTCTTCCAGCTGAATTAAATTTTCCAAATGAAATAAATAGTTACTTTATTGAGTCAACTAACACTTGTACAGAACCTGACCAGTATCTATTAAATTATTACAATACAAACAGACATAATAATTTTGTTTCTTTGTTTAACTTTTCATATCCTACTGTTGAAGAAATTGCTGGTATTATAAATAAATTTAAATCCAAATGTGCTGGTCACGATGAAATTAATATAGACATGATTAAGCTCTGTAGCCCCTATGTTCTTCCTTACATAACTCACATTATCAATTGTTGCATCGAATGCTCTTATTTCCCAGATGATTGGAAACTATCTCAAATTATACCGATACCAAAGATCTCTTCACCTAAGGAATACAAAAACCTTAGACCAATTAGCATATTGCCTACAATAAGTAAAATTTTTGAAAAAATTCTTGACATGCAAATGCGAACATATCTAAATAAACATAACATTTTACCTATATCGCAGGGTGGTTTTAGACCTTTACATAGTTGCACTACAACATTATTGGAAGTAACTGATGACATAATATCTGCTACTGATTCCGGACAAGTTACTGCTTTAATTTTGCTTGACTTCACCAAAGCTTTTGATACTATAAATCATAAATTACTGCTTTCAAAACTAAAATTTATTGGTTTTGACAATAATGCAATACAGCTAATTAAAACATTTCTTCTAAATAGAACACAGGTGGTAAAATTACATGAAAATATATCTGATTGTTGTAAACTAATTAGTGGTGTGCCTCAAGGATCCATACTGGGGCCATTATTATTTATAATATATTCAAGTTTTTTAGAATCATTGGTGAAGTCAAGTAAAATTAAACTATACGCAGATGATACCCAAATTTATAAATCTTTTCACATTAAAGATATTGAGCTTGCATCTAGAGAATTAAATGCAGACATAAATAGCATTATACTAGCATCCGAAAAACATTCTCTTCTTATTAATGCTAGTAAAACAGCATGTTTAATATTTGGCAGAAAAAAAGATAGAATTTTGGCTAAATCAATAATGCAAATAAATGTAAAAGGTCAATCAATATCTATCTCTGAAGAAGCAAATAATCTAGGCCTTATCATGGACAGCTCTCTTCGTTTTAATAAACACATCAGTAACTGCATTAGAAACTCTTTTTATAAACTAAAGTGCATATACCCTCACCGTCATTTGTTAGATGTAAATACCAAGTTAACGCTTACAAATTCAATGGTGCTGAGTCAGCTAAATTACTGTGATGCTGTGTATGGGCCTTGTTTAGATTACAATACTAAAAAACGCATACAGATTGTTCAAAATGCTTGTCTAAGGCTTATCTTTGGTATCCGCAGACGTAATCCAATAACGCATAAACTAAAACAAGTAGGTTGGCTAAACATGCACAATCGTCGCATTCTTCATGCATATACTTGCTTTTACAAAATTATAATGTTCAAAACACCACCGTACCTCTACAATAAGATAAAATTTAGAACTGACGTTCACAATTTGAATACCAGATTTAAAGGTGCAATATCACCACCATATCATAAAACTCCTTACTTTGAAAGATCCTTTTCGTACAACGTTTACAAATTATATAATGAATTACCTGCATCTTTCAAAAGTTTGTCAGTTACAAAGTTTAGATTGTGTGTTCGAAATCTATTGTTAGACAAACAATAATATATTTAACATTGTGGAGTGTTCACGATAGTTGGTTTTTGGATAGGACAACATACAAAGATTTTTAATTAGTGTTTTTTGTTTTCTGCTTAAGTATCTAATTAATAATTTTTTTTTTTCTTTAAATTAAAATATTAATATTTTGTTGGTATTATAGGAATTAATATTATGTTATTTGGTATTGTCTATACTTATAGGGTTAAGTGGAAGAGCAGACTACTGTGTTGTACAGGAATCTGAACTTCGCCCTTTGTCATTCTGTGTTTATTTAATTTTAATTTTATAATTTGTTTTATTTTACTTTGGCAATAAAGACAATTTATTATTATTATTATTATTATTATTATTATAAACTACAAATGTTCACATTGGCCACCGTTTACGTCTAAACACTATACGGTATCGAATTCATGACATTCTCAAGCATCACCGGCGTAATTTGCATATTCATTCAAAGTAAAAGTCATAATAAAATAGAAATATCAACTAACATTCATTGCGTAGCCTACGTTATAATTTAAATTTTATTAAAAAAATTGCTACGTTGCCAAGTGTATTTTTAATTTAAATTTGATTTATTCTTGGAAAGTAATTTGCACATTTTTCAATATTTTTTATTATTAATTTTTAATAAACCTCGTAAATTTTATTATACTAAAAAAGAAAGCAACTTGGTACATAAAATACGCAATTAAATCAATATTTGTATTGACAAAATTGAAACTTTGAGGACCTCGTGAGGCCAAACGAAGAGTTTCTCATCATTTTAGAACTAAGATTTTCGTTTTCTTTTGGCACGGTCTACAAAGTTACCTGGCGTTTGTCCGCCAATTAATCTACACCCTGTTTATATATATTAGACTGGTTCTTAAATTTTTTTTGTGGAATTTCTTTGGGTGCATCCTCAGAAAATAATCTTGATGCAAAAAAAGTAACCCATACCTTTAAAAATCAAAAGAACACGTGTCGCAATGTCTTTAAAGTTTTAAAAGTATACCCATTACTTTACTTAAAAAAACAGTATTTGAGTGTTACAAATTTGAAAAAATAAAAAAAATACGTACAATAACCTAAGCCTCAAATTTTAATTTTATGTTCCAGCTATAATCTCTCAAAAAGTGCAAAATTCTATTATAGAATGTCAAAAATAGCAAAACGTATAAAAATACTGTAAATGAAAGCATCAAAACTTAGTCATAAAACTGTTAAAAATGCAAAAATCTATTTATAAAAAGTCAAAAATAGTGAAAATCCAGTTATAAAAAATTGAAACATAAAAAAACAAAAAGTTGTCTAAAAATGATCAAAAACTGCAAAATTCTGTTCATAAATTGTCAAAACAGCAAAATCCGGCCTAGAAATTTTAAACAATTGTCAGAAAACACCAAAATCCAGCCACAAACTCTTAAAAAGTATAAAAACTTCATATTCACTGAATGTCAAAAATAGCAAAAGCCGGCTCCCCAGGTTAAGAATATACGTCGAGACAACCCAGTATACTTGTAGGGCCTTCCGCATTGCAGACCTTAGCTTACAGATAGCTAAGTCATTATTCGTAAAATTTATTCTGACAAATCTTTTTTTTTTAATATTTCCTATATTTTTCCATTTTATTTTAAAAGTTTTTCAACATTTTAAAAAATAGGCATGGTTCCCACGATAACTTTGTTGTCATTAAGATCTTCCAAAAACAAGTTCAACATTGAAAACCTTCCAATTGATGTCAAGCAATTTTTTCTTGTTTATGTCTACAGACTTTTTTGACCTTGCATTTCTGTGATCAACTGATTTAAGTTGTACTATGTATCAAACGCCATATATTTGGCATTAAATCAAGACTCCGGGCAATAAACATGCCATCCGGATCTACTTAACTAGTGGCTTAACTTGTTAAATAATACATAGAAAAATAACGTGGAATACTGACAAGTCCAAACAAACCCCATGATAATGTGTGTGACAATTTTGCTTTTATAGATAAAATGTAATTTTTTTGTAATCATAATAATATTTATTTTTGCAGTAATATTCATTTAAAAAATTGTATATTAAGTATCAAACAAAGGGGCCCTGGCAGACATCACAAGTGCTGCAAATGTGCCCCAATAACAACAATAAAAACAACTAAAAATTAATAAAATTATATTTTTTATTTTTTAGTTGCAAATAGGTCTGTTCCAACCTATAATTTAGGCTGTTTGCAAACCATCCAAACTGTGCACACAAACAAATATTTGTCATTCTTAAGCAATCTTTTATACACAGTAATTTGTTTGTGTGCATAGTTTGAACAGTTTGCAAAATGTCTAAATTGTAGGTTAGAACAGACCTTATATTAGAAATAAATAAAATCAAAAATACATAAATCTAAAAAAAAATTATGCAGGAAATTATAACACAAAATTTAGTCGTGGGATCCGTTTGGACCCCTCTTAGTATTACAAAAGTTGATATAAATATGTTAGTGCATATTATTTAAAAAAAAAATTTAAATACCAATTAAATTTTTTTAAAAAAATAGTAAATACCATTCGGAGTAGAAAATGCATTTAGTTTACCCCAGTTGTTGCAATATGAGCTCTCAACAAAAATTACATCGTTCTACTCCTAACAGCATAATATACTATTACAATATATCTCATAATAATAATACTCATGACCAACATGATTATTGAAACAAAATGTCGGATAATGTAACAGAAACTACAAACCATGCCAATATTTTAAAGTTTTGTTTACTCCAAGCGCTGATATTTTCAATTTTTAGTTATGAGTTTGTTAATTTTGTTTTGCACTTAATTTTGCATTGCAGACAACAGTACATTGCCATCTTCACTAGTAATTGAAGTTTTATTTCTAATTGGCCAAGCATGTCAGATGAAAACTGTGTAGTTACCAAAAGATGTTTATCACTGATTTAATTTTTATTCGCCAGTTCATCATCTGGCATTACAATTACCATATTAGATTTGACATTGTAATTGAGTACATTGTCAAGACTTAGATATTAACAAAGAAAGAAAATCACAAATTGAACCTATATCTGCCCTGTGTTCTCATCCAAGTACTAAATGCAAAAATTCAAATAAAAAGTTGACTGTAACACAAAGAGTTCTAACTAGAGATTCCAAGCCCGCGTTTTGCCGTACAATCTCAGTATCTCTGTTCTTGTCGCACAACACTACCCTCTTCCTCTCTCTACTAGTAATCAAGCGGCTATACGTTGTATGTGATAGAGAAACGTCATGGTGCAACAAAGACAGAGATACTGAGAGTGTACGCTGCTTATACAGTGTTTAAACGACAGATTGGAATCTCTAGTTATAGAACTCTTCGCTGTAACATCACAATTAAATAGGAGAACAAAAATATAAACACTTGACAAATGACAAAACATGTGACTACTTAATACTAATTTATAGAAAAACTAACAGATAATATTAAGACTTAATATTTCCTAAAAAAATTTCTTAGAAACTCATGTTTTGAAAAAATGTAAATGGGTCAATTTGAATCCAAATAACAAGATCCTAGAAAATTCTGAATCAACCTGTATATGCATTTGTGGTAAAAAAGCAAATAAAATTGTGTGATTTTATATGGAAATGATTTGAATAATTAATTATTGGATTTATGCCACAAAAATGTTCAAACATAAAGCAGCAAGTCATACTTTGATAATAATGTAAAAAGATTATAAAACAAAATTATATAAATAAAAAGTTGTCTACGTTAATTTTAATATTCTTTTTCTAGTCTAAATGATTTGAAACACAGTACATTGCTATAATATAAAACGGGGCTAGACAGCAAAAAACAAGTCACATCACATTTTTTTAAATTATATTTAATGTAAAATCAATTCAAGGACACAATATATTTCACCCTTTAATCATCACATATGTAATTTAATTTAATCAGGTCAAATTGTCACAAGTTTGCTCACCAATGTATTTGAAAATCTTTATTCACTGTTGAATAAGAAAACTATAATCAAGACATATGATGTTGTAAGTACACATTATACAACCTGGACAGCATATTTTAAGCAAAAAAATTTATTTAAATCAGAACTAAATTGAGAAAATATTTAGAAATACGTTTGTTTGATTTCATTTATTAACAATTCATTAAAGTAATTTATTACGTTGTTATTTGGTTAATAATCAAATTAGTCGCATTTATAGCATTGAACATTAATTTAAAGCAGCCAAATTTACTAATATAAATTGCTGAATATAAATCAGTTACATCACATATAGTTGTTAATGAAACTGTAATAAGGTAAATATTATTATAGTCTTGTGAACTTAATTAATATGAAATAAATACTTTTAATGTTCTTAAAGAATATAATAGACACGAAAGTATCCATGGGAACATATTAACTCATGTGTCGTAAGTGTCGCAGAGAAATTAATAATAAATCCATTGATTTCAACACAACATAGCATATTATCATTAATAAGTTCTGTTTATAGAAATGTTCATATATACATACATTAGTTGCATGCAAGTATTACGATTCCACTTCATTGATTTAATATTTAAATATAATAAACTGCTCCACAGGTATGTGAGCACTAAATGGACAAGTAATTAAAATTGTTAGATGTTTACAAATTCAATTAAGCGTTAAAATATTATAAAATGATTTAAGTTCATCGCTCTGTAATGAAACAGTTGGGTTAGGTTATGTATATCTCAATCAATATAATCCAGGTATTCTTATGATAGTAACTAATATGAAATATAAGATCAGTGCAGGTAAATTAATTAATGGCCGTAATGTGGCAGGTGCAAAAATTTGTGTTAATTTGTGTGACATTGAAAATACACTTACAAAGCCATCAAACGGTATCGGGGGGGTATAACCAAAAATGTTTTCGGGTTCCATTAAAATCCGTGCAAGTGGTTCATTAAACTATGGAAATTTGGAATCACAGCCACGATTTCTAAATTTTCACTGACAATCGAAAATAAATTAATCTAACGAGACAAACAACTTCGGTCACTTCAACTGACAAACGTCAAAACTTTGTGGTCTGTCCCTCTCTCTGTTGCACTGCTGCCACTCCCGCGCGCTTTCTGTCTCTCTCTTGCGGAATGCTTAATTCAATTTACGGAAGCGGCTAGCAGTGTTGACAATATTATCAAATCATTTTTTCTACTAATTTACTAATTTTATTTTATAAGAAAATCAATTAATATTTATTGATTGTAGATAGAAACAAAATTACATACAAAGCAGTAATATTTAATAAAATATTTGTATTTTATAATCAATTATATCTAATGATTTGCGTAATTGAGTTTCTTCAACTTTTATCTTTCTAGGAATCCTGCAATCAAATATTTTAATTAAATTATAAAAGTAATTTTATAGAAAATTAAA
The DNA here is from genome assembly GCA_963932245.1 of Tachinus rufipes. Classification (NCBI taxonomy): domain Eukaryota; kingdom Metazoa; phylum Arthropoda; class Insecta; order Coleoptera; family Staphylinidae; genus Tachinus; species Tachinus rufipes. Next base: position 94,582,598 of record OZ010743.1, read on the forward strand.
CTAATTTTATTCTTATCAAAATTGGGGTTAACTGAGATTTAAAGGCCGTTTTGTATAACTTGTATGTTATTTATCATTTTCATGTCAGCATCTATTTAAACTATAGTAAATTAAGTTTAGTTCAAACAAAATATTGCCATTAATGCCAACCGGAAAAGATTTATTATAATTATCAATTGTTTCGATAAAAAAAATAGATTAACAAGATTAGCTTGTAAAAGTTGCGAAAATTTCCACAAATTAAAAAAAAATCGATAAAACAATAAATTAATCATGACATTACTAATACATTTTTTATACTTTTGTTCAAAAATAAAAGAAATAATTTAATCGCTAATTACTTTTCTTTTTTCTTTCTTTTTCTTACTTTCCCGTTTTGGTTTTATTAAGTGTACCGTTGAAAATTTTAATTATAATTTTCAACAAAACGTTAATAAAATTCTATTAACTCAGTTTGCGGTGTTAAACATCATTTTGGCAGTTAAAAATGTCAGTGAATAACTAAACAACATTAGTTAAACGTTAGTTTTGACAAAAAATAACTTTTTTGGGGACAAATAAACTAACTTTTTGTTTTTTTTTTACAGCTAACCGTTAAGCCGGATCCAACAGAATCGGCATGCGTTGTGAAGACGGAACGGTTTCACATATACTGTAGTAATTAGCAAACTACTAACACACTGCAAGTTGCAATGAGCGTTTTCTATGGCGTACAGTTTATTGGATTTTACACAACGAGCAACGCGCTAGTCCGCTTCTTCGTCACAACCATACTCACAACGCCACAAGTTCAGTGATCGGACGGCCTTAATTTTCAGCTATTAGACCTAGTTGTGACAGTTATTTTGTCAACTAAACAATGTTTTAATTGACAATTTGACACATAAAAACATATTTACTTTGATAGTTTTTACGTTTCTCAGCTGACATATAAACGTTATGTTTAAGGTTATATTAATAATTCTTATATGCTTCTTTAAAAAAAAAATTATATGTCAAACGGTCAACTAAAAAATAAAAACTAAAAAAGCACAAGAATTAATATTATCTTCTTTATTATTGTTACAGCTGTTTTACGACTTGTTGAAAAAGGTAGATAGAACCAACGGCTTGTTATGTTTTGAAGATCAAACACCAAACTCATAAGTAAAATATCTCACCGTTATAAACCCATATATCGCAAATCTGATTGAAAATTACTTTACAATTTAACAAAAATTAATTGAACGTTGGAAATCCATTAACAAAATTAAAAAATAACAAAAGATTCAAGATTGAACCCTAGCCAAATGCCACAAGTGTCAAAAATACGACGACGTAGCATTTGAATGCCAAGGTCCAAAGACACAAAGTAAAAGATTGTATAAATAAATAATACTGTCCAAGCTGCAAAGAAGTAGGGTACAGAATAGATAACATAAAATGCAAAACTTATAAAAAACAAGAAGACAAGAGACTATCCGTCCTTTAAGACTACCTCAAAATGAACATAAAAACAAATAAAAATAAACTTAAACTAAAACTACGCCTTCTCAACGCTCTACAGGTAAACTTAAGCAGGTGCAAAAGGGTACATCTGCTTTCCAAATCGGTGTGTCAAATTATAAGCAAACTAAATAAAAACATTTCCAATAAACAAAACTGGTATGTAAACCATAAACTAGATGCCTCTATATGTAGAGCAAACAAGAAGTTTGAAGTACAGAAAACAGGTTCTGCAAACGAATACGTATGGATAGAATTTGCAAATTTACACCAACTCAAAAGCAGCAACAGAGAAAAAAAAATTATAAAGGACAACTTTCACGTAAAATCAATGTAATGGAGGTCCGAAAAAAATAATAAAAAAGCAGAGTGGGCATCAGAATTAGACCCGATGGTAGTAAATAAAGAGGGCATCTCTACTTTTGAAAAAAAAAGAAAGAATTTAATATAGACGTTAAGTTTGCCGCAAATATTTTTGCAAACAAGATAACAAACTAGAGAGTGTCTAAAAAAAACATTTGTTGGACCATAACAGCATATTTTTTGTGATTAACCAGCAGAAACAGGCTATAACAATAGGTATCAAACTAAAAAAACAAAAATTACAAAAAAATCATAATGCAGCCATAGAGGCTCTAGCAAAAAAGTTAAAACATAAGTTTTGGGAGAATAGGACAAAGCAGAAAACGCCGAAGGTGCTTACCAAACTCATTAGTCAGATACGTAAAGAACTTGGCAAAAAGGGAGCAAAATACATAATTTGCTGTTCACGATCATCTAAATATAATTTAAGTAAAGATATGCTATTATTATTTATATTGTAGGCCGATAGTTTAGATAGCAGTATTGGATGAGAGACACAATCAAAAGCTGACAATTTTAGACTAGTGATAATAATAAATATTGTAAAAATTGCGACAGCATATTTTTGTTGTATTTCTATTTCATTTTAAAAATCAATAAATAAGTCTGTTGTACCAATAAAAATAAATAAATGACTATGTGTTAAATAAATGATTGGAAATAGCTGTTATCTCAATGTGACGATTTTGATAAAAACGTTGTAAAGATATTGTCTATGCAATTATTTTTTCTAGTTTTAAACAATCAATAACTTCAATAAGTTGATGTCAAACGTCTATAATTCTCTACCAAAGTTCAACAAACAATTTTTTTTAACATACCTAACAAAAGATATATCAATTTTAATAGATTCATTCAAATCAGGAGGTATAATAAAAACTTACATATTTATATATATATATATATATATTATTAGATTTTTTCTTATTTTGAATCGACTATCACCTGGTAAAACTTGAAAAGTTTTTTTATTGTCACAATGTATAATGAAACCAACTTATTTTATTTTAAATTAAAGGCACAATAATTACGTTATTTTGAAACATTAATTACATCTATTAATATTAAGACTTTTTATTAATTCAAATAAAACAATTTTTGTTACAAATTTAAATGTTTTTGTGTGTAATACATCCCACATTTTTCATAAATCCATAATCAATTATAAAAAAAAAACATAAAACATTGACACACTTCTAAATAAATAAGGTAAAAAATTTAATTTCATTTAACGAGTGTTTACTAACATTTTTAATTATTGAACATTTTAATTGCGATAAAATATAACCATTAAATTAATGGTTTTATTCATTAAAATCAATTTGTTATCAATAAAAGATATTAAAACGAAATAATGACTTTAAACATTTTTCATTATCAAATTCAAGATTAGGTTTGTAATGTTTATCATATAAATTAATCTCACTTTAATTGTATACTCGTATTTAATTTGCGTTTTAATTATAGAATATTTTTAATTAGTTGATACATATCCATACAATATTAAATTATGCATACATAACAATTCAGTATAAATGCAACTGAATGAATGCATAATTTATAACAATTAAGTACAACTCTGATTTAGAAGGCCGGCTTCCTGAAAGTACTCAATGTCGAGATACATTAAAAAATCCCAATTGTGAATTCTTGCTTAATCGTTTGATTTTTCTGAAGTGGAATTGATATTTTTAGAAGTATGCATAAAATATCCTACAAGCACAGACGCTCTTAAAAGTTACATTCAAAACAAAATAAAATACGTTTTTAGTGCATGATCGTGCTTATTAAGCCACAACGTGTTGTATGCTACATATTATAAAACAGCCAAAACGCGTTTTGGATGATTTAGAAAATCCGATCTTATCTTTAAGAAATAAAAAAAGATTAAAAAACTTTAAATTAAAAATAACTAAATTATTTATTCATAAATATTTTAACACACAAATAAAAAAAGTAACAAACAAAACATTTATTCTTGCAGGCACTGTTACTTGCGCAGAACCTCCTTAGGGCGATCTTTTTTAAAAGTTTAACAAAAATTAAATAATTTGTTCAAAATGATCAAATTGCAGTATATATTTTGTAGCATGGTATGAAAAACAAAATTTTACTAGCGTATATTGTTCTTCGCAGTGCAACGTTGAAATCTCCAGTTTCCAGTTAAAAGTGATAACCAACACCAAGTCAATCACAATGCAGGCGCACTACATTAATTTGCTTCTAATAGATTTGAAGAAACAAATGATCTTTACTAACAAAATATATAATTTTAATTAATGTAGCAGCAGTACTAAACTGTACATGTTGTCATACATTCACAACTACTGGCTTGAAGGTCTGTTATAACATTACCGTTTGTGTCAACTAAAATATGTTTTGAGATTTCAGCAATTTTTTTATATTCTTGTGTATGATTTTTGCAAACTTTCTAATTTTTCACATTTTTTCTTTGCTTCGCTGGTCTTTTTAATAACTTTTTTATGCAATTCTTGATTTGCATTTTTTTCTTTCTTCCATCAAGTGTATTATTTTATCTGTTATCCACATATTCTTCTTCGTTATTTTGTCATATGTAAAGTAGTTCTCTTCAATTTCTATTATGTTTTGTTTAATAGTTTCCCATTTGACGTTCGGATTGTTAGCATATCTAACTTCCTCTTTAGCCCCTTTAAACTTTTTGTTCAAGTTTCTTTCAACAAGTTTTTTGGTTGTCTGGTTTCTATGTTTTGAGACATCTAGTTTGGTTTTAAGTTTTAGTATTGTTTGCTTCTTGAGCTTCACTTTGAACTTGACAATGACAATGCTCTTGCAAATGTTGCAAAAATAGTGATTCGGTGCTTTAATTGAAGAGATTGAAACGCTTAAATAGCCACAAATGAATCCTAATGCAAACCCCATAGAAAACTTATAGAACATTTTGCAAATACATAGTATACAAGCTCAAAATCCAGATTCTAAATCAATTGCAAAACTAAAAATTGCTGTACAGAAAAAATAAACCCAAATTCCACAAAAATTAGCAATATTCTGCACAGTATGCCCTAAGAAAATGCAAGAAATGGTAAGAATTAAAGAAGAAAATACTAAATACAAAAATGTACCGCACAGTTATAAATAGTGTTGTTATTGTTGTTCTTTCCAAAATTTCATCTCTTTGCGCAAGTTGTGCTCAAATTTTTATGTCACTCAAACCTCCTCCCCCCTCCCCTTTAAGTTTAGATGCCAACATCTTAAATTACGGTAGCATGCAATAGATTGTAGTTTGATGTTAACACAGTTGGTTTGACGAGAAGGTTGGATCAGCTGTTACTACAATGCATACCAAAACATTAGTGTAAAATGTTTAATTAAAGTAATAATAAAAAAATTATACATATTCTTAAAATTATGACTTGCTACTAGGGTAGTTCCACGTTAGTTTGGACAATGGTCCCCACATCAACACCTCCAATTTTGTATACATGTTTGGGGTTCCAAAATATGACGATAGAGTGTAAATGGCAGCCATTTTAATATTTTTTTAGTATTTTTGTTTTGTTTTTGGGCTGTGAATAAGCAAAAAATAGTCAAAATTTATATTCGAAAGAATGTATAAAAAAATTTTCCGTAAATCCCTCTCCTGGTTTTCCAAAAAATCGGAAAAATATCATTTTATGAAAAATTCGATATCTTCGATTCCGCTACACCTGGAGAATTAAAAAAAACGGATATAAAAATCGCGTTCTACGAGATTTCCTTTTGATTACACTAAATTAATTTTTAAATTTTTTTTTTTTGCAAAATTATGAAAAACCATAATTTTTTTTGAAACATTTTTTCAGAAAAATTTTGGAAAACCAAGAGCGGGATTGTGTACTACGGAAAATTTCCTATAAGATACATTCTTTAGAATATTAATTAATTTTGACTATGTTTTGCTTACAGCGCAAAAACTGAAAAAAGACAAAATATTCCTAAAAAATTAAAATGGCCTCCAAAATTTTAGATCTTTAGGTGCAATAGTGTGCACCTAAAGATTTAAAATTTTAGGAATCGTCATATTTTGGTACCCCAAACATGTGTACAAAATCGGAGATGTCAATGTAGGTACGATTATCCAAACTAACGTAGAATTGCCCACTAGTAACACGTAATAAAATAAGAAAGTTATATGACAAAAACAAAAAGCAACATAAAAATCCTTCTGCTGAGATGTTGAAAACATTTTTAATGTTACAAGGTTAAAAAATTATTTATCAATAGACTCACAACAACAACTTGATTGCTTAAAACGTATAGACGGCACATAGACAGCCAACTAAAGAAAAGCATCTGAGAAACATATTTCTCAGACTGTACCACTCCGGCATAAAACTGGTGGTTTGGTCGCATAAAAAGATGACAGTCCACCACGTTGTAAAAAAAGTGCGTATCACTCGGCCGACCTTACTACGTTATACGTTATTAAAATTGAACAAGATTTTTTATAACGGAGTGAAGATATCATCTTAATCGCCTTTGTAAATTATAAAGCATCCATTGTCTGTTGCTACATTGTCATAACATAAAATAGATTAAATATTGAATAAATTATTATTATTATTATTGCGCGTTTTACAGCTATTTTACATCGCCCCAGAAGTCTTACAACTTGTTTGAAAGGGGTTGATAGGACCAACGGCTTATTAGGTAACTTCCAAATCACCCCGGTGGATAAAGAGCAAGTTATTAGTTTAGTCATATTCGAGGATCAAACCCCGGACTGTCAGCGTGCTACGCTGACGCTGTATAACTGAGCTATCTCACCGGCAAAATCATATTGCCCAATAAATCTCACATTGTTTCTTTTGAAAATACTTAAGGGACTGTGCCTAAAATTAATTTGAAAGTTATCACGCTAATACACTCAAGTCTTCAATGAGCCTCTGAAGCAATAACTTATTTATATAATTTAAGATTTTTAAAAACGCAGCAATCTTATGTATAAATAAACCAAAGATTAAATTTAACTTAATATTGGAATGTTATCGTGCTATTACTTTGGCAGATCGTATTTGGTGCCAGCATAAAAACCTAGTATAAATCAGCCATATAGGTTAGCTGTGTGTTAGAATAACAAAGTAAGTTTACGACACACAAAACTTGCGTGCAGTAAAAATTGGTTTTACGCTTCTACTGAAACTCAGAATCCAGAACATTTTGTTAACGTTATAGTATTTAAGCCTAGATTAAACTTATATTTATACAAATAAATAAAAGTTGTTTCAGCAAACAGTTTTTATCAATATTATTTTAGAAAGGAAGAGACCTTTCATAAAATTATCAACAAAACAAGATTACATCAACTGACGAGAGCATGAAGTACCGGTATGATTGCAATGACAATTTTTAAATGTAAACATCGATATCTGTTAAGTGTATAGTTTTTTATTAGTATAATCAATATCTAGGTAAATAATATTAAAATATTAATATAATAATAAACATTAAACTTATTATTAATTTGTTATTAAATAATATAAAAAGTTAATTGTTAACAGTACTCGCATATTTAGAATTATAAAATTATAATAGTTTTAAATAATCTAAAAAAAAAACTAGAGATTAAAATTTAAAATTTACAATTAATTCTTGTAAGGCCAAATTCTTATCGCAAAAACTAGAATAGCCTTGTTTTGAAGATAACGATAAAAAAAAACAAGAATACAAATAAAATTTTATAAAAAACCCTTAATTTACTATTTCTTACAGTTTATTTAATTCTGAACGTACCGCAAATGTCAGTTATTTTTAATTTGATTAAATTTGACAGTTATAATTTTATGTAACAAACTACTTAAGATGTTGCTACCAATAAAACAATTAATAATTTCTTCACGTTCAATTTCCGCTTTAGCTAAAACAATGAAGACATTTAGTGTAGTACCAGATATTATTCCAGTAGCTCCAGATGAAACTGCTAAAATACTATATCCAAGCGGAGTTAATGTAGAACTTGGAAACGAAATAACTCCAACACAAGCCAAAGACGCACCAGAAATTAAATGGAAGACTGAAAATATTGAAGATCATTTCACACTTTGCATGATTGATCCAGATGCGCCAAGCCGGAAAGATCCAAAAAATAGAGAATGGCATCATTGGCTGGTTGGTAATATTCCTGAAAACTGTAATCTTGATAAAGGAGATACACTTTCGGAATATATAGGTCCAGGGCCGCCCAACGAAACCGGTTTTCACCGTTACATATTTTTAATTTATAAACAACCTAAAAAAATCGAATTTGATGAGCCACGTCTTAATACTAGTTCAGCAAAAAATCGAAGTCATTTCTCTATTATTAAGTTTGCTGATAAATATAAATTGGGTACACCAGTTGCAGGAAATATGTTTCAAGCAAAGTGGGACGAGTACGTTCCAGAGCTCTACATACAACTTGGCATAATAGATTAATATTATACACATGCGAATTTCAAAAAACGAAATATAATAAAACTAATAATTTGTCAGGTTAATTTGACCATATTCTGTATTTTGGAAAAATAAAACCTTTTCTTTATTGACAAACTTGTAATTAAGAATTGTGTTTTAATATAAATAATGCAAGACATTTCTATCTAAACATGTTTTACAAGCAGAAGCTACTATACTTGCTAAAAATTTTAATAATTATTTACTGACCGTTATAAAACCAAAAAGTTCAGAAAGGTTTTTTAACCGGACTATTCAAGTGAAAAGCATTCCAAATTCATTATTTCCTAAAAATAATAACACTCAAGATAAATGTTCACAGGCTGCTTAAATTTCATCTTCAATTTGATTGTTTCCGCAAATTTTGTTAGCTCTTTTTTTAGCCCAATACACAATATAAAATAAATGGGACCTTTGATACATTTGCATTTATTTGTTTCTGTTTTTTTTTTATATAGTGATTGGACTATTATTTAATTAGAATATTATTTATGTTTTCTAATTAACCCGTATGATGACGTTTGATTATAGTAAAAAACTTCAGCACTCGTAAATTCTAAATTCAAAATAGCAAAATCTAATCGCAATAGAACTGGCTAAAACATTGTGTCTACATTACAAAGATTATTAGGTTTTAAAAATTCTTAACTTTTAAAATGTTTGTTAGTATATTGTTGCATAGTAATAAAAAATCCTATAATAGTATAACAACTACCGTTTATCGGATAACTACATATAAACAAATTTGATAAAAAAATTTATGCGGACGTAAATGTTTACTGTATGCGTTGCAGTAGTTTTAGTCAAAATTTTAAAGTCATTCAAATTTCTTAGGTTTTAATATCAGAATAAAGTTTCAGAAATTAGTTTAATAAATAAAATTTGCATAACATATTTATTTTAAAGTTACATTTAATTTATGATTATAAATGATATATACTTTTTGTACTCTTGCTTCCTTCTTCTACTTTAGCGTTATTATCTCTTAATATTATATCTCCCCTTTCCTTTCGCATCTCCATGCCGTTGAATAAATGTTTTGTCAGTGATTCATTCAGCCTTTAGGATCAATTACTTTTTCAAAGGGCAAGGGGTGCTCATTTCTTATACTGACTCCTTCACCCAAAGTTGTCGACTAGTAAAAGAAGGACTGTTTATACCGGTTTACACTCGGTCACTAAAATCTCGTTAGTTTTCTTGCAGGTTGCAGGTGAAATCGATATTTGGGATATTTGGGATATTCTGACAGTTTCTTAAAAAAATAAATAGAAAAAGAAGCTTTTGTCAATATGTTGAGTTATTGTGCAATGTTAGTTGACATTATACACCACATGTCACACAATTCCCAGGTTGCATTATTTCACAAAATAGAAACATCAGCTGACCAATTAGATTGAGTGATTTAACGTAGAACTTTTTTCTGTAAGGATAGTCTATGTTATTGATCCCAATTCAACTCAAAAATAAGCAAAATAATCATATACACCAAAAGAATGAAGTTGAAGCGGACATTTAAATGATACTTATTTTACACTTAACTTTTATGTTTGTACTTTGATTTGAAATAAAAATATTGGCACTTTCTCAAAATTAATTGCGTTTTTTTCTAACTTTAAAACGACTTCTACTTTTAGAAAATCTGTTATAAAATAAAAACTATACAAAGTTGTATTTTAGAGTAACTACTACTCTCTAAGTATGTTAGTAGGGTTTGCAAATAAACACACATTAATTAAAATATGTCTATCATTTCTATATTCGTATTATTATGTAAAATTCACTGACGTTAAAACAAAATTTATTAAGATTTAGGTTAGTTAACTAGACTAATACGATGTTTGGTCTATGAGTACTCTTAGCAAATAAATTTCTTTTTTCTGCTCTTGTTAATTGAATTTGTTAATTTTTACAACTAAAAGTGACATGTAGTACTATAAAAAATAAAATTAACCAACCTCGTTCTAGCAGGCCTTTTGATTATGACTGGTAAAAATGAAGCAAGGTGAAATTATGGTTTGTAAACTTGTATGTTGCTGAAATTATGAATACTAAAGCGGTTAAAACATTAACAAATTCACAAATAGTTTACAGCAGAGTTAGTTTTTAAGTACCCCCATAATGAGAGGCAAGCACCTAAGCAACTAACCCACGCTGCCGCTTCATACTATGTTAAAAAAATATATGCAAATAAAACCAGTTGGTCTGGTTATAAGCAATAATCCAATAGACGCAATTGTTCCATGGTTTTTAAGATTTGCTAAGGCATACGTTTAGGCATCGGTATAAAGTACATTTGTCAAAAAACAATTTTATCAGTTAAATCCTAAAAAAATACAGTGTAGAACAAGTGGATAACAACCACCTACATGTAAGCCTTTAGAAGAGAAAACAGTAACCAACCAAAACTAAAAACGGTAAGAAGTGAAGACAGATTTTTGGTATCCTTAACATGTATATGTAGATTTTCTAAAAAAGTACACCAAAGACCTTTTGCTATATAGTTTTTACAATTATACCTTTAAGGTAGAATAAACTTAAAAACTTAAATACTTAATCAAAATATAACCTCTAAAAGTGTAATATAACAACAAAGCGCCGATACAAAATGTGTTACATACAAGTCAAAGTCAGAACGGTAACATATAACACTACTAAAAGACTGTTTTTTCAATTTTTATTGAAAATAAGCTATTTAAAACATCGTCAACCCAAAATTAACAAATAACCTAGAGACAACTTAGTCAGATCTTTGCATGTTTAATCAATATTTTCAAAAACATTGTTTAAAAGAAACACAAGACATATCATCTAAACAAATCTTTAGTTGTAGCACAAAACTTGCTTGAAATTCTAACTAGTACTCACCGCCAATTTAAAGAACTATAACTATTGTTATATTAATATTTGTCATATCGATGGTTAAAGTGTGAAACCTCGTAAGTCGTTTTTTTTCGTTTACGCGTTTTTTACACTAAAAGTTTATATATATTCACATTTATTAAACTGCAAATCCTCGAAACTTAAATTTAAGTCTATGGGACTGCAGGCTCCATCTATCAAAACCCAGTAAAACTAATTCACCTAAACAATCAATTCCAAAACTAAACGTTTTTCTCTTCTCCTGTAAAATTCACTAAAATTGACTTACGAGGTTCCACACTTTAACCATCGATATATACTTTTTTTAACTGACATTTTTTTGACATTTAAACTTTGTTGAACTTCTTATGGAAACACCAGTACAACTATTTTAAATTTAGAACAATCCCAAAAAAACAAGAACTAATACAGTTTAGAAGCATATTTAGTATAAAACCAAATATACAGATTGTTTTTAGAAAATTCAAGTGTATTCAATTCATCAAATGAAACAAACAAGTTTCTATAAACATGTATCTTTAAACACTTCCTAACAAAGGTTTAATACTAAAAACTTATTTATTTATTAAAAAAATATTTTATTATCATCACTAGAGTTTAATTATCGATTAAATAAAAAAAAAAAAATTTGCTGATGTTTAATTAAAATCCGACAATATCAATACATTGGATGCTTTTTCAATCTTTAAAATTAATTGTCCTTTTGTATTAACTGACGTCTCATATTCTTTTAGAGCTCCTCAAACATAAAAACCCAATAAACTAACATCTGATAATCTTAGAGGCAAAACCACTAATCCTGCTCAACTAATCCAAAGCTGTGGATAATTTGTACCATTCTCAAACTATTAATCCAAAATGTGCCAAAGCACCATTGAGTTAAAACCAATTTTTATTTCTAAAATAAAAAAACAGGTCCACTAAAAAATCTTCCAAATTATTTGTAAAAAACTCATAAAATAAAACCGCGTTTAATCTTGGAAGCAAAAAGAATAGGCCACAAATAATATTATGTATTATACCAATCTAAACATTAACACTAAATTTATTTAGAAAAAAACGTGGTCCAGTTTTGTGCGGATTTTATGTAACCAAACATGAAGATTGTGGTAATTAACATAGCTTTTGTGAATGTAGTTTCGTCCACCCACAGAATTTTATGCAAAATATCTGGATTATCTTCAGGCTTATTTAAAAACCATTTACAAAAAAACTATACTTTTTGGATCTTGAGGATGCAAATCTTAAATAAGTTGTAAATAATAAGCTTTTTTTCTACAGAGTCATTATAAAAGTATGAGATTATGTAACCATTTAACGTTTGTGTCACTCTAGTAAAATAGTGAATACAAATTTGGTGTGCGTAAATACAGTTGTAGTTGAACTGTCAAAACAAAGTAAATAGTTTGATGCACAATTTTAAAAAAGCGGCACATTTAAAGTGATTACATAATCCGAGACATTTATAAAGACCCTGTATTTTTATGTAATTTACGTAGTACCTTAGATTTTGATAGTTGAACTGTCCTTCTAGAGCTGAGACTAGGATCTAAATAAATAAAGGAAGAATGCGGTTTTTATTTGTTCTTTAAATAATTTTTTTATTTCTGCTTAGTTCAGTATTCTAATTCAAACCTAATTTACAAAAACGTCGATGCACATCAATGAATACTTAGGCACTTGGAAGCCTCCTATTTCGAAAACGCCTTTTGTACTCACGCACACAAGTTGCATTGGCGTCGCAAAATCTATAAATATAATGAATGTATGTACATATATTCTTTATTAATAAACTGCATAGTACAATGTAAGTGTCAAACTATGTAATCTAGGCCATGTAACAAACTCTTACTGACTACATAAATGTGTATTATTAGTTTATTTTTCCACAGCTTACTTTAATAATTAAACAAAAAATAATACTCTTCGTTGGGAAGATATATGTTTATAGAAATTTTTTTGTTCTATTTGATTAGTTGAATACACTGATTAAGTTTTCCAAAAATAATTTGAACCATCCTGTATATAATATCAAGTTAAAAGAAATATTATTTTTATATCTATACGCTGTAATACTTCAAAGAAATAATAACATTTTGTATTGCAATAAAAATAAAAATTATAACTATAATAACAATAGATATAGAATATACAATAATAGTGAAACAAAAAAGACAACATAAACATATCGTCAAAATAGTCAACATGAAATTATGTGCTTTGTATTGGATCCTTGAGTAATGCATTTGTATTACAAGTAGTAAATAATAAATTTGAATCGCGTGCTAATAACCTAGAAGAATACAACAGCATTCAATAGTAAATCAATAATATTATGAATAAACGTGGAACGTGAGCAATTCCATTTCAAACAGACCAGAAATTTGTTTTAGTTTTTATTTTTCAGTTTCTATAACTTAGTAGTTTTTTTATCAGTTCATGAGGGTATGAAAAAGTTTTTTTGTTGTTTTTTAACTTAATCGCATTTTTTGTTTTGTCAGAAATTTTTTGTAGAATTCAAATCTGGCGCCATTTCAAGTCTATACCCTGGGGTCCGTTCAAAAAACCGGAGCGTTGGTGTGTGGTGTGCACACCATATTTGTGTTAATTAAATGTATTTTGTCCAGACTTGTCCCTGTTACGTTTTTTGTTTCGACACTCCGATTTTTCGAACGACAAAGAGTGCGCTCTTTACCAACGCTCCGGTTTTTCGAACGCACCCCTGCTAGTATATAGTTTGTCCGCGTTAAGACTGCAGTGATGGGAGTGGTTTATAAAGTCAGTGTCACACAACTGTAATTGCAACATGTCTTTGTTGGTATTATAATACAGCTAACTTCACTTTGTTTATTATATAATAAAATGATTTTAAATTATTTAAAAACTTTAAAGCTAAAACAATATAGTTTATTGCTTCTTAATTAAATATTAATATGTTTAATAGAAATGTATATTAGTCAATTTTAATACTAAAATTTATTAAAAACAATTCCTATGACGTTTACTCATATTTAAGTTTTTGTGGTTATACTGTACGTCAGCAACAAAATTTTTTAATTTAAAGTTGAAATACATATAATTTTTTTACAAATGCGTCAACCTAGTTACAATAACGCTAAAAATCAATAAATATTAAATAGTAAAAGTTGTTAACTAAATTTATTCAATTACAAGTAGCTTTGTTTTAATCTGGTAGATATTCTATTGTAAGTTGGGTAGGACTCTAAGCCAATCAGAGCATTGTTTCACAGTTGCCATAACAACTACTACTGCAGTATTAACGCAAACAAACTATAATTAAAAAAATATTAATTTTTTAACTAGCGCCATCTGTATTTTAAAAAGCGTAACCCTCAGCGGAAAACATCGAGCGCGTACAGGAATGCTCTTAAAGAGCGATTGCTGCTCTGTTATGTGCAGTTTTTAGGTAGCAGTAGTTACCAACCATGTAAACAATCACAACTACATAAACCTCCAAAATCTGACGGTTGATTATAATCAGTAATTATAACATATTTGTTGTGCTGTTTATGTGATTTGTGTATTAAATATCTTTATTATAAAAGGTAACAAACAAATTTGAATGACAAATATTGTTGTTAATTTTAAATTAAGAGCCAATTCTCGCCGCTTCCAATCAAGCGGCTAAGAAAGCTCTTCAAATGTTCCGTCACAAATCGGCAACGGTGAGCTGTTATCACAATCTCCACTTCTAGGACTGTATTACAATATAACCAACTAGATCAATATAGAATTAAGAAAATTAAGAGTTCATAGCTTGAACGTCCAATTTAAGTTTAAATTGCTTAATAAACATTTATTTAAAATGCTTCCAATCACAACTACAACATTAATGAAACGTACAAAAATGTATTCAACTACAAACTCTCTTCAAAATTATCTCCTGTTTCTACATAAACTATTAACTTCATATGATGCCCCCAAAAAAGTAGTCAAAGAGTGTTAGATCAAGTGACCTCAGAACCACATTCTGAACCACTTCGTACAACAATCCAATAATAGTAATATAAATTGTTTCAAAACGCAGTTACCTAACTACTAAAATCAATAAACAAAATGTTGTCAAAAAGATGCCAATGTTCAATGAACCAAAACAGATGATTGATTTAAGCTTCTGCATACCTTCATTGCAAATATCAAATATCCAAAATTCAACTTATTATCCTTCTAAATCTGATCAAACAAATCATATTAAAAACAAATGACAAATTACTACTGTTGCTACATTCACTTTGATTAAAGACATTTACTAGATAGTAGTGGCGTAAATAGCTTATAGCAAATAAGGTCTTGGTCATAAACGCATTGTTCCAAAAAGATACAATGAATATGGCTTGGCACCAACACTAATATTTTAACATTATTCTATTTTTTTTTTAAAGGCAAAATAATTCATTTTTTATTAACTTTTGTAAAGCCCAAACAGCAAACATCTCACTTTTGGGCAAACCAATCCGGTGGATTGCAAAAATGATTTCAAAAATTGAATAAAATTGGTTCACTTTTAAACAAACAAAAAAAAAGATTTAATAATGCCATTTTATTTTGCACTTAAAATGATTACGGTTTGACATTTAAAACTTTTACCCAAACCCAATTTTTCTAATATTTTGAGACAAATACCAAACCGAAAGTCTATGAGTTAAAGATAAACTTGTTCAGATTTTGATAGTTACAAACCAATAAGTTAGTGAGGTAAATTTTGCTTTAATTTTCTTTAAAACAAATTTTATTTGTTCAAAGTTTTGCACATTTTTTTCACATCATCACATTTTACTGAACATCTTTAAGTTTTGTAGATTATAGATTAATAGTTCGAGAATGGTTAAACGCTAGTGCACAGCATGCTTTAAACGGCTGACATGTACAATGACTCAATGCCATATATGATATTAACTTAAATCTCAAATACCAGTGTATAAATAACAATCTTTTACAGCCTAGTACCACCCCAATTCTGACAGTGTACTTAGCATACTACATTTGTTAAGTAACTCAATGAATTAAACGATGAAATAAAACGATAACTAAGTTTTCACCACAAATACTTTATTGATTTATATATATATATATATATATATATATATATATATATATATATATATATATATATAAATGACCCTTCTTTTTGCTTCTAAGATAAAACGCGGTTTTATTTCATGAGTTTCTTACAACTAACTTGGAATATTTACTACGAGGGTTTCTACTTATGTATTGAGAACTGACAACACTGGTATTGCCAGGTGAAATCTGACATTGCCATCGTAAAGTTTGACATTTTTGACATTATACGTATTCAGAACGTTTTGACGTGCAAGCAAATTTCATCTCGGCCAAAAGATAGAACTAAGTCGCGAAAATGTTTGAGCTATAATTTATTATGACTTTCGGCGTGGTTTAACTCAAGAACAGTGCTTCAATCAACTGAATTCAACTTTTGTAGATGAATCGCCATCCACAGCCACTGTATATTGCTGGTACACTGAATTCAAACGTAGCCGTAGTTTGCTCACGGACAAAGTTAAAGAAGGTTGTCCAAAATCGGTCGTTGTGGGTGTTTGAAAGCTGTGTGCACGTAGGATTCCACATTTGTTAACAGATGCTCAAAAAAATGTTCGTGTTGATTGGTGCCGTAAAATGATTACAAAATACAACTGTGATGCATCCAAAGCCGCATGCAGCATCGTCACAGGTGACGAGTCATGGATTTATGCATATGAGCCAGAAAAAAAAGGCCAATCGGCAGTTTTGGTGTTTCAATGTAAAGAAAGGCCAACAAAAGTTGTTCGTTCTCAAAGCGTTAAGAAGCAAATGGTGGCGTGGCGTGTTTCTTTACGAAAGCCGGGCATGTGGCAATTGTGGCTCTTGAAAATCAAAAGACAGTTAATTCAGCGTGGTATACGACCATTTATTTGCCTGAAGTTTTTGGTAAATTGAGAGACAACAACCTAAAACGACAAATCATTTTGCATCACGACAATGCGAGCTCACACACATCATATGAAACAAACAAGTATTTGGACACACAAAAGATCGAATTGATGGGTCATCCGCCTTACAGCTCCGGCCTGGCATCTAATGACTTTTTTTTTGTTACTCGTATTTAAAAATAAAATGCGTGGACAACGTCCGAAGGAGCGGTTGAGACCTTCAAAACGCATGTTTTAGAGCTATCATCTTCTGTCTGGACAAAGTGCTTTGAAGAGTGGTTCAATCGCATGCAAAAGTGTATACATCTTAAAGACGATTATTTTGAAAAGCAATAAAAATATTTTTGATAAAATTCATTTATTTGTTCTATCTATTCTCAGTACATAAATAGCAACCCTTAGAATTAGTTTGTACTCGTTAGTGCTGCGGCATTTTGGATTAATAGTTCGAGAATGGTTAAACACATTATCCACAGCGTTGAATACGTCGTGCAAGACTAGTGCCAGATTTTAATCCATTGAGACCAATTAATTTTAAAGATTAAAGAGGCATGCAATGATGAGACGAGGTAAAATCGAATAGAAATATCAAACAAACGCAATTGATAAGTTGATTTGGCGTTTTTGCTAAAATAGTTTTTTTTTTATTATCGATATTTTTATATTTAATTTGCGAACTCTAGTAATAATAAAATAATACTAAAAATTCTGTTAGTTGGACTTTCACTATTAAAACTTTACTATTTTCGTTAAGAAGCATTTAAAGACACATGTTTATAGGAACTTTTTTGTTACATTTGATGAGTTGAATACACTGTTCAAGTTTTCCAAAAACAATATAAACCACCCTGTATAATACAATTCAAATTAATTATAAAAAGAATCGTAGCGTATGACAAATCAAATTATGGAGAATTGGAATAGATATTCAAGAACATTGCAACTTTCAAAAAACAAAATAAAATGATAAATTAACGTCATGTTCGCGATTATAATATGAGATCACAAGAAAACTATTTTATTGAAATGGTGTGACTTAGTACAATGATTGAATGAAAACAAAACACACAAGAATATAACGCTATGACACAACTTCATGATCAAAAATAATAAATGTCTATTCTATATTTAAAAAAGTTATTGATCACACCACAATGAGTTCTCTCCATGACTATAATTAAATATAGTAATAATCAATCAATAAAAAACTAGTTTTTAAAACTATATGACTAGTACTTTCTTACAATTTTTCTAAAACAATTTTAAAATAATTAGTTCATTTATAAAATCAGCTTGGTTGTTTGTTATTGCCGTGTAAATACTTTCTACATAGAGTGAGATAACACTAATAAACATTTAGTAAAAGGCACATACACGTTTGCTTATATTACAAATAACTGTGCCATTCATTATATCTGCACATTTAAAACTGTGTATAAATAATTATGGTAGAACTGTAGTTTGCGTCCTCTAAAATTTGTAACATAAGTAAAATATGAATAATCTGATATCCATATAAATTTTATACTTCAAATTAATTTTTACTTAGTTTTATCTGATTATAGCACAATAAATAATTTTAGTTAGTAGACAAAAATAATAATTGCACAATTTATTCTAAAATCTATTCATTTGTTTTTGTGCAGGCAAAACATGTTATATCATAATACGTAAATATTTATTTGAATTTAACAATGACCAAAATTACACGTGATTGTGACCTAAATGTTTTTCACGTGATTTTATGAATAAAAATAAGCTTACTTACTACTGAATCCAAAATGACGACACAATCATTAAACGACAATACATTTTCATATACCCAACACGATAATGTTGTTTTGTATGTGAGCCCGATAACAAAGTACATGAAGCATAAATATATACATTTTTTACCCAATCAATTGATTTTACCAGTCAAATAATAAAGCGCGCGACTTCTTTTCATAAATTACATTTTATTGATTCACAAATGGAAACTTTTATATTCAAATATTACTCACATGCAATTGTCGTGTTCGAAAAATGTATTCTACCTGCTAACGTGTGTAATTACACATATATTTCATGGACTATTTTTAATTTTATTGGTCTGGAATGTAATTAGATTGTAAATAAAAAATGAAAATGCACGTCCGTTTTTTATAATCGATTTTGTTCAAATATTCGTGTGGGAATATTGAGATTGATTGAGGATTGTTTTATTTAATGATATGATAATTTTATATTTTATTTACATTTTAATAAATTACTTATATGCATGTAAGCTGTATAATAAATATATATTGAGAGAAAATGGTGGTATTTAACAAACCTAAAGTTGGTCTAATTATGTGATAATAAGACAAGGAATGATATTTTGTCAATTATTTTAGTTTACCAATAATCGAAATACTTGAACAAATTGATAAACTAACTGTCAATGTCGCTTGCAACCAATTTCTTGTTTTTGATTCAACTTGACTCGGTCGAAATCACCCGTCTGTTAATTCAACTTCCACATTAAATACTTAACTAGCTAATCACTTTTTCCCCTCAAGTACTTTCATCAGTATATAACATGCATACAACCCCAAAGCATTAAACAGTGTATGTTTAAAAATATCTTGCAGTTGTGCAATTAAAAGATTTCAAATGCCAGTGCACCGCATGCTCTTAACGTACAACAATGTAATGCTATATACGGTATTAACTTAACGCTAGAGAATTGCCGGGTTTAGTCGCCGCGTGCTGATGGGGTGCCGCTAGTAATATTGTTATTGTTGTTATAAATGTCAATGTTTCACAAGGTTCTGCTCTTTTGCCAACTTTATTTTTAATTTACATTAATAAACTTCATACTTCATACTTCACACTTTCCAAAAAATGCTGACAAACCAGTTTGTTTGGCTTTCGATCGTAAAATCAACGTTTAGTGCGCTGTTTTAATATTTAAAATTGTAGATCCATTTTTTTGAAAATAATGATCAAATGATTACCATTAATTCTGAACGCTACGTTCATATATGCTGAAAAAAATTTTAAGGCCGGATTTAAACAAACTCGAATAGTGTTGCAAACAAAATATGTTTCCTGTTCACTTGGTTTCGAGGTTTGGTGATATAACATGTCCGTCCATTTCCCCCGATTTGACTGCTTCTGATTTCTTTCTGTGGGAATATCTGAAGCAAAAGGTCAACGAGAAGCGTTCTCAAACAATACAAGATATTAAAATGCGTATTTCAGAAGAAATAGAGAATATTGAACCAGAATTGTTGAGAAAAGTGATGTAAAACTTTAGACAAAAATAGCAGTACTGCATCGGGGCTCAAGAAGACTATTTAAATGAAGTCATTTTTAAGCACATATTAAAGTTAATATTCATGTCGAATTTGTTTCAATCAATTACCTTTTTTCATTGGAGCAGGTCTTAGAAAATAAGTGATACCAGCCTAAATTAATTAAAAATGGCTTAGAACATAAATTTATTGCGTAAAATTCTTCAAAGCTAATCAATTGTTTGGTTAAAAATATTTAAAAATAATATTTATAGCAAAAAAATAGTAAATATTGATAAAAAACTTATTTGTAGTATAAAAAATCTTTAGTAACAACAATAGAAAATTGTCCATTTAAAATAAAAATATTAGCTTTGCGCAGAATACACAAAATTTTAGTTTATTGGACAAACATAAGCTCCTTTCATTTGTAAGGCTCCCTACATTTTATTATAACACACAAACACTTAAAAAACGAATAAAAAAAACATTACAAAGTCTACATTATTATTTGTTATTGTTTACATATGCAAATTAGTCTATACTATTGCAAATGCAAATAATAACAAATTTAACATAACATTAAAGTCGGAGGAAAAATAAACAAAAAATCTAAAGTTTATTATTGCACTAAAAAAGACAACAAAGAAAGTTTTTTATGACTATAACCTAAACGCAGTGTTATAAATTATACTAGTAAAATGTTATTATTTATGTCTTTCTGAAGACAAAAACTCAAAAATAATACTGCAGGTATTTTATTAGGTATACATATACGTGCCAAAGAATGAGTTAGATAAATTGACAAACTAATAAAAGTTTTAACTAATTTCTTACTATAAATTAGTTTTCTAAGCATGTTTTTAGTAAAATTAATTCATTTCGCCAATTTCTGATTAAATTTTGCATTAAATTAATTAAAGAATTATTATATTATTTTGCTTGTTTTCGATAAACATTTGGTGACGCTTCTGTGTCCAAATTTTAAAACATTAATTTTTGTTAGTTTTATATCAAAATGGCAATTGTTGGTTACAAATACCAAGATTTAAACTTAAAACTTATATAAAATTAAAAGGTATACTACTTTTCTTTTACAAAATACTTGTTTATTAAATATAATTTAATAACTTTAAAATTGTAGTGCACTCAATTGTATCCGTTATGGTCTAGAGAATTGTTTAAACATATTGTAATGCATAACTAATAATAACAAAAACAATAATTGTTTGCTATAAATCATTCATTTAAAAATACAAAGAGTCGCCGTCGTAAGACCTTTTTAGTGAGAAAACAGTTTTTTGGGTAGGCTACTAGTCGCTGATGTTGATTTTAGATATCCTGTCGCCCAAAAATTAAGTCGTTTTTATAATTATTGATTAAACCAAGAATAACGGTGAAATGAGTAATAATAGAGCGTCAGCTTAGCATGCTAGCAGTTTTAGGTTCGATCTACTAAATAAAAATTTGCTATTTAATACGTTGGTCTTATCAACCCTTCAAATAAGTAGTAAGACTTCTAAGGGCCGGTATTATAAACCATTAAAATCTGTAGATTTTATTTACTAACCAAGTAAATTATTTTAATTGGCTGATTTCGGTATTATAAACGTCAAATAATAAAAGTAGGTAACTAAATCTATGGAGTAAATTAATCATCTAAAATCTAGGGATTAAAATTTATTCAATGGTTAACTTGACATATGTCATGTTTCTTAGGTTATTTTTAATGTGGAGCAATTTCTGTTGAAAATCAGCTTTTGATTGCTCTACGATGTTATGCAACTGACTTTCAATATGTTGTTGGTTTATTGTAATATAACAAAGGCTACAATATAACACATCAATAACTACAATATTAAAATAACATATAAATGCGGCGTTGCAATTTCTTATTTTACGAATAGTTAATTTAGATTTATAATACCGAAATACGTTTATTCGTCGAATATATTTAATTTGAGATTTGTTATTCGGTGATTTATTTTGTCTTTATAATACCGGCCCTTAGACAACGTAAAATAGCTTTAAAACGCGCAATAAATAAATAACGCTTTTTGCAAAATTAATATGACATATCCAACACTTTGACCAATGATAGTAAAAGCGGTTCTTAATATGTCTATTAGTATTGAGCTTTAAAAGGTTAACAAACTCGTTTCTTTGACCGTCTTTTTTGGGATGTAGAGACTTGATGTTCACCGCTTTGTCAAGTCATACCAATATTTTTTTGTCAATACTTAACGTTATGTGTTTATTTTTTAAATTAGTTTTGGCTTTTTCATTGCTCTTACTATTGTCAGATATTTGAGCAAATTACTGTGCCTTGCAACTTTTTGTTGTTTGTTCCTAAAAGAGGACTACTTAGCTAATTGGTAGAGGTACAACAACTTGTTTACAGTAGTTTGAACAAAAAATAAATCTTGTGTCTGGATTTTAGCAAAATGGTTTGTTTTAGCCTTCCAGTGCTTTTAAAGATTGGAAACTTCCGTTTTCCAACAGAATAATGCAAAGCCAAATACAGCTAGGCTTACTGTAGCATTCCTGGAGCTTGCCAAAGTTGATTTACTTAATGACCTTCTTGTTGTACAGATCTATTACCTATTGAACACGTGTGAAATACAATCGATAGAAGCCATTTTCAGCCATCCCGACTCACTTTACCTGATATTTAGATGCGCATTCAGAAAGCTTAGAATTTAATTAGAAATGCCTTCAGTATATATCTTTATATTAAAAAACACCAAATTGGTTATGTGAGTAGCTCACGTAAATTCTGTCAACCATATAATAACAAAAATATGTATCAATGGCGTACCAAGCAAGTTTTATTTTCAAAAATAAGAGTAAAACGTATTATCAGCATTTAATACGCAAATGCTTCATTCTGATTAGCTTGAACGTCTTGTGATATGAATAAAATTTTATTCTCATATTATTATGACATAATAATGTTATTAATAGTACTCATACTAACCATAAATATACTAAATACCCGACTCGCATTTATAAAGTGACGCACATTATGTTACGCCGGCCATTTTGTTTGTGACTTGATAATACTAAACATGTCTTAAAAACATCTTATATTTTTAGTTTTTTATACATTTAAAATTTGCATTGCTATTAACATTGTAAAGTAACTATTAAAATGTTCCGAACAAATCGTATTCAAAGTTAAGATCAAAAAGCGTTTAAACTTTGTATATGCATTGGTTTTTGCGATACAGTAATTAAAAAAAACTTAAAATTTAAAAAATAAATAAACTCATATAACTTTTTTACAAAGAACAATACAAAAATTGGCAACGTAAAGCATCACCAATAAATAAACCAGTGGCGTGCAAAAAAACAATCATATTTAATTTTCAAAATAACAACTTTTGTACTTTTGCAAGATTGTTTTATTTACAAAAGAATTTTTACAGAACTTTCACGTTGTTACCATATATCAAAATGCAAAAGCCGACAAGTCACTTCTAAAATAAATACCATACCACAAGCAAGTATAAGCTGAACTAACGGATTAACCAATATAACAAACTAGTTCTGAAGATAGCACTAAGTAGTCAGAACAAATAAAAAAAAGTGCAATTGAACTTATTACAGTAGCGCAAAGCTTTATATGTTGCGTATCTTAATTCTGTGACCTGTACGCTGACCGATTTATGAAGAGACTACAAGTGAACCGCACCATTGACAATTAAAGCGCTACACCGCGTTCCGTCTTGAAGCCATTCATGTACAAGCCAGGAAAATCCGGATAAACAGCAATGTAGAAAAAATTGTGCCCCAAAAATATTGCATTTTTTTAATGAAGTTAGATAAAAACGTGCATTTATTTTGGAATAAACCAGTGCAAAACCTCGCAAACCCAATTTTATATACCATAAGAAAACAAATATTTAAACTCTTTATCAACTTTTGCGCTTGGATGCACACTAGCCTATTGATGGTAGGCCTAAGTTTGTACCTTCACTGCTGCGCTTCATTATTATTAATAATTTGTCAGTTTATGTGTCCTCTTTTAGCACATGTTGCTGCTTTGTACTGAATTGTAAAGCGACTTGTCCGGAAAGTTTTTGTTACGTATCTTAGACTTACATAGTAAACAGCATCCAAGGCTTTTGAATCAAAAATTTTGTGCGAATAAATATGCAGTAAAACCGGAGTCAAATTCGAAAAAAATGAGTCTTATCAAACACAAGCCTTAAAAACGGACAGTTTTAACGCATGCAACTCACATACTTGCGTGCAAAAAAATACGAGTTTGCAATACAGTTGTCTGAGTCAACAAAAATGCAAGCACTAGGTTTTCGCCAAATAGAAAGTAAAGACTCCTTGACTTTTCATCTTGGTTCACTTTATCTATAGTAGTTTAAAGTTGATGTGTTATGGCTGGAATAGTATCTCTTGCTATGTAAACCCCTAAATCATCAACATACAAACACCTTTTAACCGGTTTAACTACCAAAGCTGCAATGTTGTTGACTGCTAATGGTCGACTCTTGAAGAACACCGTTTTCTAAACATAAAAACTTGAAGAAAGTGTTTCCCCCCCAAGTTTAAGTTTTTGGATTTGCATAAAAATCCCAACGAACAAAAGCAGACAACCTTTGAGTCACACCGCTATAAAATGTTTTCTATCTAGAAAAGTGTCTTAATTAGAATTCTCCTATTGTACCAATTGGTCAACCGTAGTATAGTACTCCAGTTTAAACTACTCGATAATAATCATGATATGGAGTGACCCACCCTTAAACCTAATTGTTAGTTATCAAAAGATTGAATATTACTTTCTCCTTTTCTGACTAAGAAATTTCTATAACATGCAAAAAGTAAAAACTTTTAATTCGTTGATAACAAACACTTGGGTGGGTTGGTGGTTCATTTCAGTAGAAACCACTTCATGGTAATTATGATCTGGAGTTACCCACTCACTCAAGTCATTAAGAAATTGGATATCTAACACTTGCAGAGAGAAGAAACTTCAATTCTTTGATAACATACACTTGAGCAGGTAGGTGAACACTCCAATTTAAACTACTTGATAGTAATTATGATCTGGAGTAACTTACCCACCCTCTCAATTGATTGAATATTATTTCTTTTTTCTCTGACAAAGAAATTTCTAATATTTGCAAAGAGTAAAAACTTCTATTTCTTTAATATCAACACTTGGACGAGTGGGTAGACATTCCAGTTTCAACTACTTGAAGGTAATCTTGATCTGAAGTCACCCACCTAAACGTTGACTATCAATAGATTAAATATTTTCTTCCTCTAATTTCTAACACTTGCAGAGAAGAGAAATTCCAATTATTTAATACATTAAAGCATTTGGGCGGGTAGGTGGGCACTCCAGCTTAAAGCTACTCAATCGTAATTATAATCTGGAGTGACCTACCCTGACTAAAAAACTTCTAATACTTGCAAAGAGAATAAATTTTCAATTCTTTGATAACAAACACTTTGGTAGGTGGGTCGTTTACTCCAGCAGAAACCAGTCAATAAGAATCATAATTTTGAGTGACCAACCCACCCACCCAAGTGTTAGTCATCAGAAGGTTGAATATGTAACACTTGCAGAGAGGAAAAACTTCAATTCTTTGATAACAAACAATCGGGCGAGTGGGTACAAACTTCACTTCAAACTACTCGATTGTAATCATAAATTTTGCATACGTTGTAAAACAATCGGCACAAAATCGAACATTTAATGATGTAAAATATTTTCTTATTGAATTGAATTTTAAAAGTAGGCATGCAAATAAACCATTTTTCATTTTAGCACAACAAATTTCAGGGAACTTCAAAGTTTATTATAATTTGTCACTACTGTCAGATTTTAGAATATGATTTTAAAATTGTATTTTAAAAATATGTTGGCCCTTGGGGTGCTAAGTCATCGTTTCAGCCCGCATTTTAAAGTCAAATTAGATAGTTTAGTAGACATTCATCTAATTTGTTTAAAAATAATTAATTGCCATAATATTGTTTTACTGTTTATACCTCTTATCAAGCGTATTTTAATAAAGAATAAAGTATATTGCTTAACATTTTTAATTATTTTACATGTCTAATTATTGATGACTAACATCAAACAAAACATTGTAGTTGCAAAGTAATTGTAGCTCTATCTAAATATTAATGAATTAAAATAATCGTATATGTTAAAAAACCATATTATATATTAAATATTTATTCTTGCTAAAACAAATTTCAAATGTTGAATATGTTATAAATTGTAGGAAATAATTAAATTAATTTCAATTTGGATAGCAAGTAACCTCAATTAAAGTGCACTTTGTGCCCACATAAGTGCAAGTTCGCATTTATGGAAGGTCATAAAGGTGTGATGTGCTCTAAATATATTAGTAGAATTATATTTTTGTAAATTTGTAAACAAAAATCAAATTTATATTATCTCAGTAGTCTACAAAAACAAGACCACAACATTGCAATATTATTATTTTAACAATTTCAAAAATATAAATAAAAATTACCAAACATGCATATCTGTTTAAACTGACTGACGCATAAAAGTTCAAATGATACACTTTAATGCATAATTTTAATATTAACAAAACAATGAAAGTATATTTCAAGGTTGTGATATGAAAAATAAATACATTATGCGGTTTCTAGAACACTTTTGGTACCCTTTTGGTTAGTTTAATTATCGCACTACCAAACGCAAAATTTCAGTTCTGTAAATTTAAAAATTATGGCAAAAAAATTGTTTATGTTAATTAACTTGAAATTAGTTATAATAAAATAAAACACTAACTAAGTTCTTTACCACAAATACTTTATTGATATACATATTACTAAAGAATACATATCAATACAAACAAAAGTCGCAAACGGACGCAAAAAGTCGCAACTAAACCATCTCACTCTTTCATTATTTTACATATAAAAAGAAAAAGACCTCATAAGAGCCAAGTGGCGTATCAAAAAATGATTACACCTTTCCATCAAAATTTACAATTTGATTTAAGCTCAAAATTGAAAAAAATTCTTAAATTCAAATTTATATACGAACGTATTGTTACGTAAATTTATATCAACCGTATCCGAATCATTAAACTTATTGGCAACACTTCAACGTTAACATTTTCTTTATGTTTACTTTAAATCTCTGATGTGACGTTTACTTGTGATTGTTTTGTGTATTTTATTTTGAAATAATATTAAAATAAATACGAGTAAATACATATTTTTCTTAATAAAATAGAACGCAAATAATAATCTAAAAAGGTAATGATGACTGAAAACCTATTTTCTTTATAATATTACAATAACATTTATTACTGACGTACTTCGTTCATGATGTCATAGCTGTTCTATAACTTT
Organism: Tachinus rufipes; assembly: GCA_963932245.1. NCBI lineage: Eukaryota > Metazoa > Arthropoda > Insecta > Coleoptera > Staphylinidae > Tachinus > Tachinus rufipes. Next base: position 94,610,346 of record OZ010743.1, read on the forward strand.
AATAAAGAAAATTATAGATGCTATGATGTCATCAAAATACGTAGTACGTCGTAACAATCCTTGCTCGATAGCAAAAGCGTTCAGTTGGCATTTTTATACGCAGCTCGCAACGCTTGCAAATAGAACCTGTCATTTACAATCAACAGGAATAAAAACTAAAAAAAAAATAGAAATGCTGTAGTAATTAACATATAATTTCTATTAAACATGTATTAATTATTTATCACCAATTATAATAAAAACAAATTAAATATGACAATTAATAAGATTTATATCATGTTTATCTATATATATTTATGTATGTATGAATATACATATAAAAAAATAAACCCAGAAGCAATAAAACAAGTTTACGAAACAAAACTCAGGGTTGGAATAAATAATGGATCTATTTTATTAAATTAATTGAGAAAGCGCATGACAGTCGCTATTGTGATAAAATTATAATATTAGGTTGGTGCATAATTATCTGCCGTTTTTGAGTTTTGCTCATTTCTCTGAAACAAATCGCTTATTAAAAGTCTTTTTATTAAAAGTCAATAATAGCAAAACCCGGTAATAAAATTGAAAAATGTATAAATTTCCCAAAAGTAGTAAAATCCGGCTCTAAAATATCCAAATTTTGTCAAAATAATTTAAAAACTAGTTATAAACTGTCAAAAAGTATAAAACTCTATTCATAAATGTCAAAAAACAGCAAACTGCGGCTTTGAGGTATAATATTGTCAGAAAAAAACAAAACTCACTATAAACTGTTAAAGACTGTAACATTCTACTTATAAAAAGTACAAAAATGACAAAATTTATTAAAAAAATATTGAAATATTAAAAAAAAACAAAATTCCGCAAAAAACGGTTGAAAATGTAAAATTTTTGTCATAAAATGTCGTCAAAAATAATATCCATCCTTAAAACTTCAAACAATTGTGAAAGCATAAAGTATAAAAATATTGTCAGAAAACACTAAAGTCCGGCTATAAAATATTGGCAGAAAGATTCAAAATCAAGTCATAAACAGTCTGTAAAATTCTATTCTATAGAATGTCAAAAATATCATAATCCAATCATAAGATAAAATATATTGTCCAGAAGTACCAAAATCCGACTAAAAACATTTGACAAATCTTGTATATAACAATTACATATTGCAGAAACAATTAAAAAATAAATGTAATGATTAGATGGCATTCTCATCAAACCTTGTGACGTCATATGCAAAGCAAACCAAAATGCACAAACAATAAAGAGAAACTAAGTAAATTTCACAAAATCAAAAATACTCATAAGATTAGAGGCTAGTGAAGTGTTGTGCTATTTTTTCTGTGATATAAACGCATCATAACATCAACGCCAGAAAGAATTGTAACTGATCTAAACTATATAAAAACGCCATCAATTTGATTTACAGCGGTACACTATCTACACTCTGAAACACTTAACACTACACACACACTTAAGACGCCAGATTACCAAAAATATTTGTGAAACGCCGAAAACTTTTAATAATTACATTTTTTATATATATACAGGGTGTTTAAAGTAAAATATTTAAAGGAGTGGTAGTACAAACCACAACAAACAAAAAGTCTTAATAAACATGGGTTGTCATAGCAACGGTTTCGGAGATATAAAACATTATTTATTTTTATATATTTTTACAAAGAACAGAGTTATAGAAGATGTTAAAAATGCCCTCTTTTCATTTCCAAACAAGCACGACATCTTTGTCTGAAAGACATTCGTACTCTTTTTAAAACCCTCTCATTGTCTTGGGTTTCTTGGCACTTTTCATTAACTTTTAACTGCAACTCCTTGAAGCTATTTACAGGAGTAGTATAAACTTATGATTTCAAATATTCCAAAAAAAAAAAATCAAGATTGTTTAAATCAGGCAATCTTGCTGGCCATAAAACTGGTTTGCCTCTTCCTATGTGGAAAAGTTTGATCTAAATGCTCTCTAACGGCAATTGAAAAATGAGCTAAAGCACTATTATGCTAAAACAACATTTTTTGCCTTTGAGCTAAAGGAATGTCATCCAAAAGATGTTACATTGTGTTCTGCAAAAAAATGTGGTAAGCAGCGCCTCTTAAACGGTTTGATAAAACAACAGGACTTAGAAACCTGTCGCTAACAATACCCATCCAAAGGTTTAATGAAAAACGTGTCTGATGTCCACATTCAATTACAGCATAAGAATTTTCGTCGTCCCAACAATGTACATTATAAAAATTAACAACTCCATTTTGTGTGGACCCGGCTTCATCCGTAAAAAAAATTGTGGCAAGAAACTGCGGATCCTAGAGGGTTCTCCAAACAAGAGTAGCACCAATTCTTACCTCGGCTGATATTCTCCGCTCACTTGTCCCTAAATTATGCTTTATACGTGCTATATTTTTTTGTTCTGCTCTAGGAGTAGATACCAACCTTGGTCTGCCGGAAAGATAGCACTGTTTTCAAAGTGGTTAATTCTTCCAAACATACGTTGTGAAGGAATCTGGCAATTTGGATAAACTTCTACATAAAGACGTCGCGCTTTGGTGGCAATCCCATTAGCACGACCATACATAAAACGCATGTCGGCTAGTTTTGCATTAAAGTAATCATCCATAGCAATAAAAACTTTTGCACTAACAACAACTGTCAAATACTAAATGTTTATTTCACAAAACATTAGCCAACTATGATAAGAAAATGCACGTGCAAGAATGAAAGAAATATAATAAAAATAAATAATGTTCCATATCTCCGAAACCGTTGCTATGACAACCCATGTTTATTAAGACTTTTTGGTTGTTGTGATTTGTACTACCACACCCTTAAAAATTTTACATTCTGTTTGGCAAAATAAAAAATAGATGGAAAAAGAATAATAAAAACAAACTGTTCCATATCTCCGAAAGCGCAGCTATGACAACCCATGTTTATTAAAACTATTTTGTTTGTTGTGGTTCGTACTACCACCCCATAAATATTTTACATGATTTTTTGAACACACTAAAAACGCAGTTTATTTTAAGTGCTACAAACAAACTGATCTAAAACTCTGTTTATAAGTGATAAAAAATCTATTTACAAGAGTGGAGATTTATTGTATTTAAAAACACATTCCAATGCATTTTTAATGTTGAAAATTAAAAACCTTCCACCAGTTGCAAAAACACACCAACAATTTTGTAATAAAAAATTGATCAAAACTCACACAACCACATAAAGAGCACAAGTTGTGTAAGAGCATATTTATGATATATTTTAAAAAAAGTTTGCAAAGTATAGACGTATTGCTAAAAAGTTAATAACATAATCGTTGCAGAAGAGGTTCAACGTTCTGCAGGTAATAAGACGGTTGTGGTGTTAAAATTAATTAATTTGATATCTTAAAGAAATTGCCCAAAAAAATAGTAAAATTGGTTTAGGTGGTTTATTTGATACAAATATTTTTGTGAATAAAATATAGATGTAACTAGAAGCATTATATATGGCAAAAAGGTTGCTTCAATTTTGTTGCTAGAGTTTTGGTCCGTTACATGGCTCTTGAATTTGTCGGTGTAGTTGCAACTTGCAAGTGGCTCACCGTCGTTGGCACAAATTCAACCGCGCTTACATCTGATTGTGACACAATACTGATTTTTAATAGTTAGTCATAAAAGTGCTTTTAAAGTTTGTTAAGCGGCCCCTAGACGTTCAATATTATAGTTAATATATTGCACAATAATTAATATTATACAATAATATTGACCGTCTGTAGACCATATTAAAAAAATGCACAATATATTGAGTAAATCAGAAATAGTTTGATTTTTATTGTATAATCTGATCTAAAAGTATTTATTTTATTTTTGAACCATTTCTTTATCCATCTGTGCTTTTTTCTTCTTTTTATTTTCGGTTGTTTCACTGAAAGTTAATTCTAGATACCTGACAAAAACTCTTTCTTTTTTTATTGTTTTCTACGGAGTTGCTAAAACTTGCATAGTACTTGTTTGTGAGTATCTATTCAACGTCTTTTTCTATATTTAAGTGTTCTCCATAAATACTTTTTGTCTTTTTAGTTTCTACGTTGTTTTTTTTTTTGCTTTGTGTATCAACAAACATTTTTTTGTTAGCGGCTGTTGATGTATACAGATAAGAATATTTTTATTATTGAATTCTAAGATAAGCAACTTTATTTACTCTCACCAAATTTACTAATGTATAAATGTATCTGTTTTGCTAACAACTTTTGCCATCTCCAAATCTCAAGGACCATTTCAAATATTTACCGATTTATATTTTTTACCTGCCTTTTCCAAATCCATCTGTTTTGGCCACAAAAAGCAACGACTTAGCAGCCAAAAAGTTAATATAACTTCACATGTCATACTCTAAAGTCTGACAATAGTGACAGATTATAATAAAACTTTGAGATTTTTTAAAACACTGTTATCAAAATCAAGTAGAAATTGTGACAAAATGCTTTAGCGTCCTTCTCTTTGAGCAGTTTTCGCTCACTTTGCTTCTTTGTGTTATTAAATTTTGTGTTAATAAAAACATTGTTTCAAGAAATTTCAAAGCTTATTATAATCTGTCACTACCAGATTTTAAAATATAACGTCATGTGAAATCGTAATTTACAGACAACCAAATACCGCAAAAGTTTTAGAGGCCCAAGAATACAAGTTACACTCAATATTTTTTGCCCCAAATAAAAAAACTGTTACCGTAAATTTCAAAATTTATTATACTGTCAAATTTTTGACTTTTTGACCCTTAGACCTTTAAACCGTCGTTTCAGCCAGCATGTTAGAGCCAAAACAGATAGTTTTGGTAGAAGCATTAAAAAAAAGAAAATAGTTTAGCCCCTTATGAACTATATATTGAATACACAAGCACGCCTTGCCCTTTTTTCTAATGTTCTTTGATTCAACAAAGAATGTTGTTTTATAATGTTTTGCGACGGTCGCATTGTTGTGCTTTGCTCTGGTGAGGCTTTACAGATTCTGTTTAGGTTTAGTTTTATAAATTTGCAGAATAATTTTTTTTTTTTAATTTAAAGTTTAGTAACTGAATTGACGTTTTCAATTACTGACGGGCGCATATTTAAATATCAATGTTTAAAGGTGTTAATCTATTTTGCGCAACCGCTCCTACTGCTTACATACACATCACATTCTAACATTTCTAAAGCACTCGTGTTGTCGCCGCGGAATAGTCTTTGTAAATAAACCTATCAGGCATGCCAGTATGACCAACTTTAGGCCGTTGTTTTGGTAGACATTATTGTAACAAGTCAACTGTTGAGAGCGTTGCCAAGTATCATAATTAAACTGCATCAACTTTTGATATTTTAACTATCGTAATTTTAATTAATATTTTTTAAACAAATTGTATTAACTTCAAACCACGTTCTTCCGCATAATGACGTAGTTAATAATAATAATAAAGTTTATTTACGTCCATTTATAAAAAAAATATAGAAATAAATATTCATATAGTTGTAACATTAATGGATGGTAATTTCAATTGCGTCATCTAGCAACGCTAGATCGATGACGAATCGATTGAAATTTATTGCTATGTTGTGTACATTTATTTTAAATATTCTTATACATATAATGGCATATAAACTTAAAAGAGAATAATTACAGACTTTTGAGAAAAAGTATAATAATGTGACTGACTTATATATTCCATTTATTAATGTGCTGTATGCAAACAGTTTTACAACATTGTAAAAATAATAGAAAAACTTTTTTCTCGATGTGCTTAGACAACATAACTTAATGTGCCCACCAAATCAACTCAGTGCCTACCGAAGTCAAATAACGACAGCATGCTTGAATGGTTCATAGAAATAATTATTTTTATTTACTTTTAATTTACTGGCATTTACTAAATTGTGCACCAAAATAAATATTATTTAATTAAAAATAATTAATTTTAAAATATGTAGTTATTCTTCTATTGTGTTCCAGCAGTGATTAAGAATAACATGTCAACAGATTGTCATCAAATCATAAGTATATTTTACCGTTAAATATATTATTTTACAGTAACAATATTATTAATGGTTGTTCATTAGTACTAAATGCAATAGATATGAGTATTTGTATCTTTTCTAATAGATTAAAAAAAATTGTTTCTTTTTTATTATTTAAAAAAATACTAATTTATAAAAATTTTATCAATTGCAGTTTGGTTACAAAAAGCGCGCATCAATTTTTCCCGGTCACAAGCTATTATATTTTCAAAATTAAATTTTTCAATGTAATAACAAAACTAGCGTAATGAAAAACTACAATTTATGTTAATTCTAAGTTGAAACAACATCATATTGATCAGGTGACATACTGGACATACATCACATACATATAAATCGATAATTAATTGTAGCTTATAAATTTGCTTATGACAGTTATGGTATAAAATTCTCTCACATTTCAAATACATTTGACAGAAACGCATTAATTATGTATAATACATCAAATATGACTTAATGCTTATAAATTGTCAAAATATATTCAACAAAAAACTCATAAATATAATGTATTTATGTATGTAACAATAATTCGTTACTATAGTTGCCATAAATAATAAATTTACAAGATAAACTAATTTGTTAAAACAAATTTGACGTTGATTAATTAATGTGGGAAATTATGGAATCACACAAACAACTTTATGATTGCAACTCGATTAAGTTGAAAAAAAAAGATGTTATATATTTTTCATAAATTCAAATGAATAAATTACTCGTGTGGGAATAATGAGATTGATTCTCGGAACACCAGTTGTTTTTTTATTCAAATTTAATATAAAGTTATTAAAATAATTAAAAATTCAATTATTTACCGAGTCTATAGAAAATAGAGACCTCCTTGGTACATTACATATAGGTATTATGTCCCTATCGTGACTGGACCACGTATTTCTCCGCCTATACATAGGGGGACCCACACTTGTTGAATTGGCAAAGTCACTAATTGGCCGGGACATGTTAAAATTGTTTATTTAGTATCACAGAAGAACAATAACGCACGTTTAGAAAATCGCATATCGCGCCGAACTACCACGAAGTTAAAAACGGCACCAAACACTCATTTAATACCGCACTGTATCCATTTATTAATTAGACGTCCTTATCTTTGTATGGAAATTGTAATGTAAATAAATTCTCTGTACGTCTCCAGATATTATTATCGTTGTTCCAGTGTGCCTGGCATTAAAAATAAATAAGTCAACACGCGCGCAGAAGCAGGTTTCCCTTGCACGTAAACATTAAATGTATTGTAATGTAAGAATTTTACTATTACTATAGTCTAATTATCGATCACAGCTATTGACCGTTCCATACCCGAGCAACGCGACTACCAACTCGCACTTACCGTGGAACGACTTATCACAGATTAAAGTAATTTAAGATAAAATGTACTTCATGTTTGTTAGACGTCATTTGTATCATACTATATTAATGTCGAGGCATTTTTTATATACAACACTTGCACAACGTATGTGGCCGGACCTTGAAATTTTATAATTAAAAGTGATCATCATGTTTGTCTGTCCATCCGCTATTTTTTATCCGTGGCGCGTGCTTCAGTTTTATTGCATACTTTAACCAAACGTGTTGTTCCTCATAAAATATTGCTAAATATAATGCAATATTATTGGAGCGCAAAAACTTATTAAACATAAACAATACGCAATTTTAAATAAAGTGTATATAATTAGTTCACTAGTGTTATTTTGGTTTCAAGTTCTGTAGCACACAAACCACTAACAAACATCTATAATAAATTCCGCGTTGTCCTTATAAAATATCGCTAAGCTTGCACAAAGTGCACTGCGTATCTACTTTATCTCAAACTGTTAATACATATTATAATAATATACACGTTGAGTCTGCGAACCGGCACTCCCTCTTATATGGAAAACTAATACCGATAAAAGTTTGAAATTATTTAAATAAAAGTTATACAAAAAATATTAAAACAAATTTTGTGGACCAAAGTACATTTAGTTGAATAAATATACAAAACTTTACTGCAATGCGTAATTTTTTGGTGGTTTTAACATTGTGTACACCAATGGCCGCCATATAAAATCACTTTAAAAAAAAATTTGTGACAACTAACGGAATAATGAAATGGTTTGAATTTTGTAGTGCAAACTGATACTCCAAAAAATGCGACCGCACTAAAGTACAATATAAAAGTTTTACTGTGTTTGGTGATAAATCAGCTGACATCTTATATACAAATCCTAAAATTTTAATTGCACATGAGGTTAATATGAAAAAAAAAATGTAAATAACATTTGTAACATTCCTACTTAGTATTGAAGATCAATTTATTTGGGGCGCTATACATCAAGCGGCGCCGTAGCGCACAATGATCCACATTTGCATCATATTATTATCAAACATATTTTTTTTAAATAATTTACACTATCTCATTGCAAAGTTAGTTTAATCCTTGCTTAAAAATATAGCAAATCATAATATTTCTATGACTAGTAATATATGAGATCAATCTGGACTAGGGAGTAAGAGATCAACCGGCACAGGACCCAAGAAGCAGACCCTCGGGGTTCTAATTGCTTTGCTATGGTTCATGCTTACTAGCTCAGAGTGTGGTTCTAATTAAAAAACAGATTTGGTTTGAGTTGCATAACGTGGTGCTGCTTAAAACGAGCAACAGTAGCCGTGCGAATATGTCCTGACGTGTGTGCAAGCATATATAAGGTTTTCTATTAAGAAGTGTCATTTTTATTTTATAAAAAAAAACTTGTAACAATAATAATAATAATAATAACACGTAACAATATTAACAATTTTAAGTAGAAACTTTCACTCTGTCTACTTGTAGAGCACAATATCATTTAAATGGCAGCCACGGCTGTGGTTACAAAGTTCCATTCTTTTGAAAAAATGTTGCATCACTCTGCTGCACATTGGTTGCTCTATTTTGCGAATAACAGCCCAAATATTATTCTTGAGCTTTTCGATTATTTTAGAATGTTTGGCGCAAACTTTGTCTTTAACGTAGCCCCACAGGAAAAAGTCTAGCGGTGTTAAATGACACAAACTAATACACCGGTAACTCTACGAACCGTTTTTCTTAAATTTTCATCATATCTGTAGTGAATTTTCACTAATTCTATTTTTTCTTGGCTTGTATATCGTATCATTTTTGTAAATGGAATAGTTTTTACTTTTTAACTGTCAAAAAATAACATTAATATTATATATAGCTCTCTACTAGTAGTGGAATTGACGGCACCAGATTGATAGTCGTTTATTGGAAGCTGCAACGTCGTATCAGGATTGTGACTTAAAGTTTTACAAGACCGTGAATTTAGTCTATAATGTACATTAATAGTCTTTTTATGCTGATACGCCAAAAATCTAAAACTAACAGTCTACGATGGTACCTTGGATGTTGTCCATGTCATGTCTGCTTTGGTGCCAAGACTCGTTTGGGAGAAACATTTGAATATTTATAGCAATGGGAAATCTACAGGCCGCGATAGGCTACCCTGGAGAGTACACGCTGCCTCTATTCTTAGGGCACAATTCCCTGAAGAAACAGTCGACCTTGCAACTCCGACAAAGCTCTACCGCAACAATTGACGCACAACGTAGAGCAACTTAGAGTAATAGCGCTCCAATCACACGGACTCATCACCACAATAAACTCCCTATACTTTAGAGAGCTTTTCTAAAAAATTTAACAGGCTTTTAGCCAAAAATTAAATTACCTTGTTCTATCTCACCTAAATGTTTTCCAGACGCTCCTGCCAGCTAGAAAACGGAGAATTTTTGCAGCAAAAAATCTATACTTATAAAAACTGTACTGTCAGTCATTACCAGATTTGAATAAAACCAGCAACGCTCTCTTTCCGATCTGCAAGTGTTTCTGAAACATAAGCACAAACTTAGCTGAAATCAACCACCACCACTAAACAACGTGGTTTCTTCACGTCTAGATGCGGACTTAAAACCTTTTGGAACAATACTCATGGGACAGCACCAGAATGACCTTAGCTTGCCTAAAGCTAGTTGTTTACGTCTAGAATAAACTACATTCTTTAAAGCGGCAAACGTTGTCAGCAAAAACTGAAAAACCAAGCAGTTATCAATACCGACTTCACAATAAAGTAGCACCCAAAAGCTAAACACTTTATTTAAGTCCGTAAAGCCCAGTGATTGTAAAGCAAGAGTCAAACCTTGACCATCCAATTGTGACAATGCCAAAAATTTCGGATATGACATTCTGATAATGTGATTAACTGAAACTAAGCTCAAAATGTAATTCATTCCTAGACGTAAGTTTTCAGAATACTTGACTTTTACTGTTTTTTATTATTTACCGGAAAGTGCAAAACATTAGTACGTGCAATAAAAGCGCACGCTTGAGCAAGGGGTATAAAAGGAATTTTTAGAATTTTGCAGTCAATTCCACTGCAGACACAAGCGCAGTCATATCGTTGTCAAAGACTGGAAATCCGCCCTAACTAACGCGGTACTTTTGCAACCGCTTCCAGCAAATTCTCTACAAAATATTAATATTAGTATTTATTGAAAAAACATAAATGTTGTACAATTTAAAACTTACTACCTAAACATAAGAGGATAACGTTGTCACAACAAACCCAGCTACGTCAACAAAATTCTGGCAATCATAGTCACATGAACAAGTTGCTTTAAGTATCAACGTTGACTGCCAAGTCATCTCACATAACACTTGATGTTTTCAAAAAATAATATACCTAGTGCAAACTTTCTACAAATAAGCAATCACACCAACTCTTAAATTTTTCAGTCAGGATCTTCCTCAACAGAACTCTGTTTTGGTAACAAATGGCATCTAACTATAGAGCAGAGTTTGAAAAGCAATTACTCTTCAAAATCACGTATACCTTAAGAAGTAAAAAAAACATCACAGTTCCTGAACGCAACAAAAAGAGTTGTTTACGTATGATACAGTCACGACGAGCAAACCCTGACAAAAACCCCAAACAGAAATGTTCCTAGATCAATTTGCAACCTGCTCCACGAACGCAAACAAATCTATAGACAATGCAACGCAAAAAAACTATTAGATCACCTACCAGGCAGATTGTGTCATAGATATTTATTGATTACAAAGAAGACTTTGCACTGATGCACTATTTGCTTGCAAATTAACCCACGTAGACGCAGTGGAATATGTAGCAACTGAAGAATTATATTTAGAAATTGGATTGGAAAACAGTAGTACTTATAAACCGCAAATATATAAGTCATAAACTGCTTAATTTTTGTCTTCAATGTGATAGCTTTAGTGAGAGTGGTCTCACTCGTTGAAATTCAAAAGTATTTTTATTACACAATTGGTGTCTTAAGGTCTTCTTCATCTATGGGTGTCCTTTTTATCTATTAGCAATGTTCTTTCTATCCATTGGCGGTGTTTTTATTATCTATTGGTGGTATCCTCTTTATCCATTGATGGTGTCCTTTTCATTTATCGATGATGCATTTTTTAATTATTGGTGGTGTCTTCTTTATCTATTGTGTTCTTTTTATTTACCTTTGTCTTCATGCATTACCGTCTTCTTTGGTATCATACCTTTGTATTTTTCCACATTGGTCTAATTTACTTGGTACTTTTTAATGTTTAAAATCTTGACCGTCAAAGTCGCTTTTTTTAAATCTGTGTAAAAGTTCATTATTCATTTTTGTCCTCATTATCTATCCAAATTAATGTCTTATTAGTATCACTTCTCTGATATTTTTTTTCATCTGTCTGATTGTCAATATCTTTAACCATCTGGAGTATCATCTTTTTCTCTCTAGTCTAAATCATTATTACATCTTCACTAGTAGATTTATTAGTAGATTGTTGTCTTCTTTATCGGTCAAATCCTTGTTTTTTTGTAATTGTTATCTTAGTTTATTATTATATTTAATATCGTCTACAATAATTAGAATATAAAATAATTGATTTCAATTTTTTTAAGTTGATTTAGTAAAAACGTTACTTTAATGGAGAAAGGGAAGCTGCAAAAATTCGGTAATAGTTTCTTTAAAAAAACTATTTTTTTTCTGTACCAAACTAATACTAATTGCTTCTTCCTAGTTGCTTTTTTGATAGTGAAAAAATTAATAATTGAATTGATTTAATTCAAATATCCGGCAGTTGGTAACAGGGTGGGGAGGACTATAAAAGCAAACGTTTGCTTGGCACTGGTCTCACTGGTCGGTAGTTCGGTGGCTGCGTTATGGTGTATACGATTTAGTTGTTGTTTAGTAAAATAAAGTGTAAATTAAAGTGCATTAATGATTACTGATACTACGAATTAGATATTACTATCGTTCTTTCTAATGTAAGCTAGGACATGTTGCTAGGCTTTGCTGGCTTGATCTTGGTGGATAAATCGATGAATTTTTTATTTGTGTAATATGACTTTCCTATTATTCAATTTTATTATAATTGTTCATAAAAATGCCTTTAAAATTTTGATGAAAAAAAATTTCCAAACGGTTTAATAAAAATTCAATAATTTTTTTGCACCATTTTTATTATTACTTTTTTAAGCATTGTTTATTCTTATATGAAAAAATTTAAAATCCTAGTTATTTTGGTTTAATTTAATTGTTTTCTTAAAATCCACAATAGAATAAAAGATTGCAAAAAATAACATTAATTTCTTGTATAAATGGTAGTCGTGTCCACAATTTTCCAAAAAATTTTAAGCGAGTTACATAGTTCATGATTATAAACAGGAGGTTTGTATTAGAATAACCCGCTTACCGGTCCAAGTGTTTATTATTAATCACATTAATTATCATCCACTTTTAATGATCTTATCGTTAATACATTTAAGCAATGTCGGTTAATAAACACTTAGGCTGTTAAACAAATTACTTAGTTCATGATTGTGAACAGGAGGTTTGTATTAGAGTAACCAGCTTATCCGTCCAAGTGTTTGTTATTAATCAATTTAATTATCTTCCACTTTTAATGTTCTTATCGTTAATACAAATAAAAATTTCGGTTAATAAACACTTAGGCGGTTAAGCAAGTTACTTATGCCCGTTTGCACCGCTTCTACTTATCTCGGCTTATTTATTGAGTTCCACTTAAGTGGACCTTAAAGTTTTAAACGGTTTGCACGGCACACAAAGTGATACTTATGTATTACCCAAGTTAAGCCTCAGAATTGTAAGGCTTAAGGTGCACATAAACATAACCTATTATGAAATGTCAGTTTAACAAATGCAAAAGATGGTTTTTAGGATTGATTTTTATAATGATATAAGTCTGGTTGCATTAGAATTAATTGAATATTATTATTGAAATCCTTGTCAAATTAAAATTTTAAACAATTATATTGAAAACTTGTAATATCATTACAAATATTAAAGTCAATTTTTTATACTACATATTATTATTTTTATAGCTTTCGGCGTCTCTTTTTTTAATATTCAATTCTGTTTTATAATACAATGTCGATAATAATGGAAACTATAAATAAGAGTGAAGTTAGGCACATATACTATCTAATCGAAAACAGTTGTTGTTTTTCCTGAAACCACGTCGTAGCTAAGAAAACAAACTTGTTTACACGTGCAAACCAATTTAAGATAAGGTGAACCTTAAACTTAAGTGTAACCTACGAAAGGGTAAGATAAGGAACAGAACGGTGCAAACGGGCATTAGTTTATGATTATGGACAGGAGGTTTGTATTAGAGTAACCAACTTATCTGTCCAAGTGTTCGTTATTAATCAATTTAATTATCTTCCACTTTTATTGTTCTTATATACATTTGACAAATGTCGGTTATTAAACACTTAAGCGGTTAAGCGAGTTACTTAGTTCATGATTATGAACAGGAAGTTTGTATCAGAGTAACCCGCTTATCCGTACAATTGTGCGTTTTTAATCAGTTTAATTATCTTTCACTTTTTTTAATGTTCTTATCTTTAATACATTTAAACACGCGGTTAAGCAAGTTACTTAGTTTATGATTATGAACAGGAGTTTGTTATTAATCACTTTAATTATCTTCCACTTTTAAAGTTCTTATCTTTTTAATACATTTGGGAAATGTTGGTAATTAAACATTTAAGCGGTTAAGCGAGTTACTTAGTTCATGATTATGGACAGAAGGTTTGTATAAGAGTAATCCGCTTATCCGTACAAGTGTTCGTTATTAATCAATTTAATTATCTTCTACTTTAAATGTTCTTATAGTTAATACATTTGAAGAATGTCGGTTATTAACACTTAGGCGATTAAGCAGGTTACTTAGTTATGATTATGGACAGGAGGTTTGTATTAGAGTAACCCGCTTACCCGTTCAAGTGTTTGTTATTAATCATTTTAATTATCTTTCACTTTTAATCTTCTTATTGTTACTACATTCGTGGAATGTTGGTTGTTAAACACTTAGGCGATTAAGCAAGTTACTTAGTTTATGATAATGAACAGGAGGTTTGTGTTAGAGTAGAACCGCTTACCCGTTTAAGTGTTTGTTATTAATCAATTTAATTATCTCTTACTTTTAATCTTTATGTTGTTAATACATTTAAGAAATGTCGGTTGTTAAACACTTAAATAGTTAAGCGAGTTACTTAGTTTATGATTATAAACAAGAGGTTTGTATTAGAGTAATCTTATTTTCTTCCACTTTTAATGTGTTTATCGTTAATACATTTGAGGAATGTCAATTGTTAAATACTTAGACGGTTACTTATTTTATGTTTATGAAGGTTTGTTATAAGTAACCCTCTAACCCATTCAAGTGTTTGTTATTAATCAATTTAATTGTTTTCCACTTTTAGTGTTCTTATCGTTAATACGTTTGAAGACTGTCGGTTGTTAAACACTTAGGCGGTTAAGCGTGTTACTTAGTTCATGATTATAAACAGCAGGTTTGTATTAGAGTAACGCGCTTACCCGTTCAAGTGTTTGTTACTAATCAATTTAATTTACTTTTAATTTTAATTATCTTATCGTTAATACATTTGAGGAACGTCGGTTGTTAAACACTTATGCGGTTAAGCTTAATACTTGGTTCATGTTTATAGAAAGGGAGTTTGTATTAGAGTAATTAGTAATTATTTTTTACTTTTAATATTCTTGTTGTTAATACATTTAAGAAATGTCGCTTGTTAAACACTTAAGCGGTTAAGTTATTTGACCATTTTTAAATATTTGCATGACTTGTTTGACACTTTTAGACATTATTTAAAATATTTTGTCAGCTTCCAAAGGATATTCAACTTTCAACATTTGTAGATTATTTTGATATCTTCTTCTACCTCAATATACAAAGATTTAAAAAATTCTCTAAAATCAATCTTTGTTCAAAAACTTTATATAAATTTATATTTATTTCCAAATTTAAGATTAGTCAATGTTGATTTATGAAGTCTATTGAAGTCTAATTTTGATCAATAAGCAAATTCATTTTAAAAACAAAATAAAATTTTATTATCTGTAACCGAAAATAATATTTGCACAGAATGGATTTTTACTTATCTCAAAAATAGTTGAAAATTGCAAAACTTGGATTATAAAATATTTTTTGTTAGTTCTTTTTATTATTAGTTTTTAATATGGAAATTTTAACATGTGTCATATAAATGTTCATTCAGTTAAAATTTGCAGATTGCGCCAGGAACCTAAAGTCCGTTTTTATAAATTGTCATTTTATGAACAAGACCGTTAAAACTGTTGATGCGGAATCTTGCTTAAAACTAATATTTGGTATAAGAAAAAGGCAAATAATCTCTCATAAATTAAAAGAAATCAATTGGTTATCTATAGCACATCGACGAAAGTTACACTCGAGTTGTTTTTTACAAAATCAAAATTATTAATAATAAAACTTATATTCATATTTGTTTCAAAAACTCACATTTAAGTCTACTTTTCATAACATTAATGTTAGAAGTAGTGCGTACACACTTGTAACAAGGTGCCGTACCGCAACAGCGTCGCGTAACGTCCTTTCATACACTTAACTGACTACTATTATTCTTCATTATATGTAATATTTAATCAGCGTGCAAAGTTTCAGTTTACTACCTCGGTATTCACAACACCTTATAAGACAAAAAGTTTGATAGTGCGTCCACCAATGTCACCTGTCCCAACAAGGGAGTGACTGACCGCAGTATGTTAATGTGGACCACTACTAAAATGGGTGGTTTGCCTCTCACAAGCCGATTGTCAAAATAAATGATGTACTAAAATACAGCTTAGACTAAACGTGAGTCAAATTTATAACAAAAAAAGAAAAATGTAGTCGAGTTGTCGTACGCCAGCGTTTATCTAAATAAGCAACATCAAGCAATTCAAAGAAAGCCTGCATATAGTTAGTGTGTCCGCGTTAAAACTGCAGTTGTAAATGCTATAGCAACAACAATGGCTTAGAGACCTTCCTAATTTACAATAGAATATTTGCAAAGTTAAGACAAAGAAGATAAAGTACAGAGAGTTTATAAATGAATAGAATTATGTAAGCATTTTAAATATGCCGCTTTTTTAAAATTGTCCACTATACTATTTGTTTTGACAATTCAACTTTGACAACTGTCAAGCAGGAAAGGTTATAAGAATGTATACAAATGAAGAGAATATTTTTATTATTGAATTCTACTTTAGGAATGGGCAGTTTGATAATGGGGAATGGCTCTACTCCATGGGTGCCGACTTTTGAAAATGTCAATGTGGGCAAAAACTTTTGAACTATAAACTTTTCAGGGTTACTTGTGCGCAGTTATTCGGACTGTATGACTGCGATTTTTTTTGTAAATTGCACTTTTAATACTAAATTTAAAAATGTTTTATGCATTTAATCAAATATTCCAATGGGGGCGCTGCCCCCATGGAATATGTCAATAGGGGCACGCGCCCCGGTGCCCCCATGTACTCAGCGCCCATGCTCTATTCTATTTCGGATTGTGTTCTGCTGTGTTATTATTTTGTTTACAACTGATAATTATAAACATGTAAACAATGTAAATATATTAAAATATTTTTATTAATGAATCCTCCAGACACGAATATTGTGGCCTCTATATAGGCAACTTAGTATACACACAAATTATGTTAAATGTAGTTAAACTAATGCCTTTGTCCGTTTTAGCACTTTTCATTTGCGCTTACACTTTTAACGTTCCATGGGCGACGTTGTTCTGGGATTGAAAGATGTTAAAACGGGCAAAAGCATAAGTTTAACCACATTCGACATAATTTTTGTGTATACTAAGTTGCCTATATAGAGGCCACAATATTCGTGTCTGGCTGTACTTTATTTACGCATTTTCACTAGAGCGGCACAAACGTACATTAGTTGGTTACATAATCCCAATCATTTATAATCACCCTGTACTTGAATGCATTTCAATAAATTTAAGTTGTTAAAGCCACTGTGGCTGGAATGATAACTATTGTATAGTTGTTTTCTATTTGAGTAAATAGTCGCACTTGGTGGCACTAATTCAGTTAGTGTGACTAATTACTTGTTCCATTTGTCAAAGACGTCTTACTTTTCCGATATGTTTTTCCAGGTAGAGAGCGTCCCACAAACGCTAAATATTTTCTGGTGCGTTTGTCAGTCTGCAAAACTTAAAAAAAGATGATTCAATTCAAACGTACATCAAAAGTAGTCGCAGTAAGTAAGTGGTGATTGTACTCGTATATGTGTACCATCCACCGCTATTAAACTGTGTTTGTATTATTTTCTGAAAAGAACTAGGAAACTTGATAAATTGTAGGGATAGTTTTGCTACTACATTTGCCACACTGACTAGAATGCGAGATGCTGTAGGTATGTGCAAAGTCTCCTACACTTAGAAGGTGCTTGTTTGTTGCATAAAATCGCAATGTTAGTAACAGCTGGACTATAAGAACAATTCAATTATTTCTAAAAAAAATACATTTGTAGCAATAAATATGATAAGTAAATTTAAATTCAACCAAATCATTAGTATACCTACCTATTGTAAGAAAACTACTTCATTCTCAATTCAGTTGAGCAAGTAGAGAGCTGTTTGCTTTTTATACAAATCCGGCAACAACAAAAATGTCTTGCATCCCTACTATCAAAATGATGTGACCGTATATATATTTGTCTTCGAAATTCATGATTTTTAGATCATCAAACACATCTAAAAATGTATTCATTTGCTACACTTAAAATAGTGTGTAATAGACTATTCAAACACAATTTTCAATTTTTTTATAAAATAATGATAAATAAAGCTAATGTAATGTTGAAAATAAAGTATCACTTAGCAGTTAAACGACTTGGTGTAGGAGCCCTTATTACAGTTCTCTTCTTATCTGAATAATGTATTTATTACAAACACATTTTTTTCTTATACAGAAAAACTGACCCTCTAAATAAGGGACTTAAACTTGTTGCTGTTGAAAACGCCAACCACTTGGGCAGTTTTGCAAGTTATGTGTTTTTATAAAGTATGTTTTTTTGATTTAATTAATCCGGCCGGATTTTTTTATTACTGTAAATCTACTGTAGTAATGGTATTACAATTTAAAAAAAAGTAGCTATAGTATAATGAAAACGCAAAATTAACCAAAAATTTTAAGTTTACTATTATTACTTATAATATCTAATAATATAATGTAAAAAATAAATAAAACAATAAAAAAATCATTCAAATTTCCCTCTTGAGTTTTGACATTTCATCTAAACAAACAGTAGGTCAAACGTCAAAAAATAATAAACATAACCTTCAGTCAGTCTTCCTTCACCCTGAGCCCTCATTGTCATCCCAATTCTAAATTACTTGTTTTCATTCACACTCATAAAATGGAAAAACTTAATCCCAAAGATGTACTCAAATTCATAGAGCTAGTCACAAGTTTGAAACATTCCTCGAGAAAGGGTTGGGAATACTGCAATGTAAAGAACCACGAAAGCATAGCCGGACACATGTATGCCATGGCAATGATGACATTCTTTATTGGGGATGACTCTAACTTGGACCGAAACAAATGCATGCAATTGGCATTAGTGCACGATCTTGCTGAAAGCATTGTCGGTGATATTACACCTCGTGATAACGTTCCAGCTGCTTTAAAACATCAAATGGAATTGGATGCTATGAAAGACTTATCAAAATTATTAGGCAATGAAATGGGTCCTATTATATTAGAATTGTATGTAGAATATGCTGATAAACTTACGGATGAGGCAAAATTTGTCAAGGATCTCGATCGTTTTGATATGATTTTTACTGCTAATGCGTATGAGAAGAGAGATAATACTCCAAATAAATTGCAGGAGTTTTTCGATAGTACTGAAGGAAAATTTGAGCATCCATTTGTTGTTAAATTAGTTGAAGAATTAGCAGAACAGAGGAAAGCTAATATATGATTGAAGTGGTTTTAGTAAATTGTATTTTAAATAATAAAGCCAATTATGCATTATTGAAATTATTACATTGCAGAAATAAAAGACAAATAATATTTAATATATGAGCCAGTGCAAGATGGCTTTAATTAGTGACTATAAATAAATAATACTGCATAACGCATTGTGAATATATTACTTATTACATTGTAAAAACTATTTAATGCCAGTGGACCAAAAAATGGACTATTTTGTTTTTCACTTTTATTTACGACTGATGCTTTAGATTGTAATTTATATAACACATGAAATGATTGTTAATACTTATGTTTAATTTATAGACTGCACCAAAGTTAATTTTGTGTTCACCATCTTTTGGCAATTATCAGCTTTAAAGTTTTAAAAAATATATACATAAAAGCAGTTGTGATAATTGCCGACAGTGACATGATGTCTTTATTACTGGTTGTGGGTAAGCAATAATGTTAAAGGCTTAATTAGTTTAATGCCTCTTGAGTGCTCAATAATGAATATATAAAAGTTAAAACATAAATTCCAGCTTAACTTGCATCTAGAATAAATTCAAAAATCTGTTTCTAGTTTGTAATTTTAAAAATTTTATATATTAATATTACTTATGCTCTTTTATGCATTATACATTGTTAGTTATACTATTGAAAATCTAAGTATAATAATTATGCAAATGTTATTCATTTGTTAAATTACAATTGTAATTAAAAAAATACCAAATTTGTATCTAGAATTGATTTTTACCAACTTCCCATTTCTATAAAAAAAAACAGGACAGAACATAAGAAGGTAATTATTTACAGTGATATATGATATATTTTGTGTAAAAATAATTTTAAAGGTCTATCATTAAAGACAAGTAAATTATTTAAAATGGATAGTTATAATTTGTATAAAAATCACCTCTATTGTCAATAATGTGGTATACATATAAAATGTCCACTGGTATATCTTTATGTAGGTATATAAATTTATCAAGCACCTTCACCCTTTTTAAGACTAGTTTGCATAATCAATTCAAGTCGAAATTGCGTCAGGGGGGTCTCACTCCTGACTATGATTTTAAAACCTGAGCCCCCTGAGGATTTACAAAATAAAGATTAAATAAATAACAAAATTGTAATTTTTTTTAATCCTAAGTAGGCCTTTTTCAATATTTTGCGGTAGAGCCCAAAAATTCTAGCGCCGCCACTGGTATACAGAGAGGCGCGCGGCAGACGCATGGATTTTAAAAAGTAATTGCTCCTTTCCTAACGATCCTAGAATGTTGAAAGTGGAGCAATTCGAAAGAAGGGATGGGAAGTTATGTTCCACGTGGTTTCAGTCGATAAAATTCACCATTTTTGAGTTATAAGCAAACTCCTGAACTTCAAATAAAGAACATTTTTCCAAAAACATACACATTTATTTTAACCAAACAAATAAAATCATTAAATCAAAATATACAAGGTGTTCTATTTAATTTTATTAAAAATTCAAATTTCTATAATAAAATAAACACTGTATATTTTTATTAATTCTCAGAATTAATCTTAAAGCTAATCTTTGTAGCACAGAAAAAAGAATGAAATTAATAAAAAAACTATAAAACTTTTCTTTGGCATGTTTCAATTCTTTTGAAACTTTAAAATTTTCAAAACTAACAGAACGATCATTATAAGGATGAACCCAGTAACAATGTTTTTTATTGTACCTAATTAATTACCACATTAATAATATATCGCTTTAGTCGGATGACGATTACGACAACATGATCGCTAATGAATTGAAAGCCGCGCAACAAAAGTGTGCGTATTATTTCCAAAACTGAGTTTTCACCTTTGTGGTATTCAAAATGTAGAGAAAGAGATGTTTATTCCAGCATCACTAATATTTGGATATAAGTGACCAAAATCTTAACAACAACTTTGATGAATGTAATAATAATAGACTTTTGCCTTGTAATAAAATCATTTTATTTTTATGTATTATTTGCTGATAAATATCAATTATTTGTTACCATATGTTTAATAGATATAGTATTTGTTACTCACTTTATATTGTATTTAGAATGTGAAGATTCCAGATAAGGAATACGATATCTGACATGTTCACATAAGTCACGTCTGCACAGTTTTAAGGGTATGTTCAAAAAACCGGAGCGTTGGTGTATAGTGTGCACACCAAGGCTGCGTTCCTAAACACGGAGTGAGGGGAGAGTGACACCTCGGCGAGTGTGATGTCACATGATCAAACGGGGAATAGAGTTTATGAACGAGTCGGGCGTGTTTAGGGTAGGGTATTAAGGTAAGGCCAACTTCATTGGGTAAGGCTGTCAAAAATCAAACGTCAATGCGTCAAATATAAACAACATTTATTAGTTAATATGGCACAAGCTAATAAAAGAAGAAAAATTTTAGCTGTTGTTGTTCCATTAGCAAATGCAGTCAGAACAATATGCATTTCATCATTTCTGTTAATGGATTATTTTGATGAAGATGATTTAAAGGAACTGCCAGAAACAGAAAGGCAAAAAGTAATTAGAATTACTGGATGTTTGGAAAAAATAATTCCGCAGTTTAGTATCAGGCAATTTCAAATGCATTTCCGTATTAACAGAAATACATTTGAAACTTTAGTTCCATTAATTCACAACATTATAAAAAAAGATGGTTGTTTCTGTTCTTATTATTTCATGTGAACAAATGGAAATTTTTGTAATATCCATTTTCAAAATGTAAATTATAATAACGACGTAAACAAACCATAAATAACATAAAAAAAAGAGACTAACTTCGGTCGGGTGTGATATTTCCCCGCTCATAGAGGACGGTAACAAGGGTACGGTATGAACGCCGGCGAGGTGAAATGTTTTTCCTTCACCCCTACTTTAGGAACGGCAAAGGTGATCATTTGGGTCACTCTCACCCTCGCCCAAGTACTTTAGGAACGCACCCCAACTGTGTAGATCACGTGACTACACCAAGCTTTATTATTTTTATCAATAAATTTATGCTCCCAATTTGTATTAATAAATGCGTACAGTGTAATATTAGATATATTTATATTTATTCCTAATTTAAATAAACTATTTTAACTATAAAAAAAATAAGTTCAATGAGGTTACAAATGCCGCTTCTGGGTAACTTATACGCATGGCAATCAAAGAGTTCTATAACTAGAGATACAAAGCTGCCGTTTAAACGATAAGCAGCTTACTTCCGTCTTTGTCGCATCATGACGTTTCTTTATCACATACAACGTAACGTCATACGCGAGAAAGAGAAAAAACCGCTCGATACTCGTATACTTTCTCCGAACTCAAAATTATTACAAGGAGATGGTAGAGTGTGCGACAAGGACAGATTGTACGGCAAAACGCCGGCTTGGAGAACTCTTTGATGGCAATTCAAGCAAAATGAATAGTTTAGGGAAGTTTCTAAAATAAATGTACGTTAGCTACTAACCATTTCAGTAAGCAGTAAAATTTTAGGTTGAGTAAATGTTTGTTTGTATTTAACGGATTTGCAACGCTTGACAGTAATCAAATTGCGCTGCAAGTCATCGAATATGATCCCCAAAGACGCTTATTCATTCTTAAAAATAAGTTTGAACATAGTAAACCTAAAATTACTTTGAAAGTACACATAATTATAATAACTGTTACCTTCACATTTTACTGAATGAACAAGGTCTTTTAAGACTTTTTTTTTTATGTTCTAGAAAAAGTGTGAGCGATATCCATTAAAACTACTAGTTTTACTTGTTATGTTTGTTAATTAATCGTATTGTGCCCATACTTGTCTATTTTAAATATTTTGTTACGAGTTTTGAAGTGATACTAGAAAAAAAAAACTCACAGTTCTTGTATTTTAAACACATTTTGTGTTTTCTGTATATCAACCGAAGCCACCGGCGGTTAGGTTACGGCTATGACCGGTTGCTGAAAATCTTAGTTGATTTATAGAACGGCAATAAAAACGTCATAATTCAAAACTGCAAAATGTTAAATATACAGGGCGAGTTGGGAGGAACGGGCTAAACTTCAGGACTGCATTGTACACTTGAAAATAATGTAAAAAAACTTAAATGTTGTTATCCGGTTTTTATTTGTTTTTAAGTTATAGCGTAATTAAAATAAATAAAATTTCTACATTAACGATTTGAAAATCATAACCTTCTTATAATAAATGATCAAAAATACCGTAATTTATTTCTAAACATTTTTTGCTTTGTCTACAAAGGCCAGCAGGTGCTCCACTAATTGAGTTTTATCTTTGTTTAAGATCGGCTGCAACATTTCTAATGCGTTGAATTAGTGCATCTCGAGTGTCCACTTTTACATTGTACACTTCATCTTTGAATCAGCCCCATAAACAATAATAAATAAATAATGGATACCTTTTGTGGCATACTAGATAAACATTTTTTATTACGATATAACTTGAAAACAAATGAAAATCGAATAACCACATTTAAGTTTTTTTACATTATTTTCACGTGTACAATACACTTTTGGAATTTGGTCCGTTTCTTCCAACTCACCCTGTATAAGCTCAAACCTCATGGATTTCCTCCTCATTTATCATTATTTATGGTACTTTTTAATTTTGTTATTATTAGAAAAATAGTAATTGTATATTTGGCTTGTACTTTGTAATTTTCTAAAGTATGTGGTTTAAAAAACGTGTTGCGAGCATTTTATCAAAGTTATATGCAGCACCAACAGCTGGTCTCTACAATGTAGAGTAATTACAAGATTTTCTTTTTGCAAAGTTGTGGGACTATTAGCAAAGTTGTATAATTGTCCAAAATTCCGTTAATTACAATTATTGCAAATATGCCTCAAAAGTTGTAGCAAGAGTACGAATGAGACCTTCTACAATACTGCACAATGGCTAAGTACTAGCAAAGTTAACTTTGTCAAATGTAGTTGCAAACAACTCACAAAAGTTCATTGCAATAAATAACAAATGATTTTTCCTATGCTTAGCATAGCAAGAGAGAGATAACTCTTAACTCAACATTCTAAAACAATACATGTTTGAAACCGCACAATTGCTGCAGCTAACCGAATTTTTCTCTACTTTATCATTGCGTTGCTATACAGGGTGTTCAAAAAATAATGTAAAATATTTAAAGGAGTAGTAGTACAAACCACAACAAACAAAAAAGTGTTAATAAACATGGGTTGCCATAGCCTTCGGAGATATCATATATATCATTTTTTATTTAGCAAAAACGTGCACTATCTTATTATATTTGGCTGATGTTTTGTGAAATAAACATTTACTATTTGACAGTTATTGTTAGTGCACAAGTTTTCATTGCTATGGCTAATTACTCTAGAGCAAAACTAGCCGACATGCATTTTATGTATAGTCGTGCTAATGGGAAGTGCCACCAAAGCGCGACGTCTTTATTTAGAAGCTTATCCAAATCGCCAGATTCCTTCACATCGTATGTTTAGAAGAATTCACCAGAGGTTGAGAAAAACCGGTTCACTTCAAAAACAGTGCTATCTTTCCGGAAAACTAAAGTTGGTTTCTACTTCTAGAGCAGAACAAAAAATTATAGCACGGATAGGTAGATATGATCCAGGAACGAGTGTACGGAGAATACCAGCCAAGGTAGGAATTGGTGCTACTCTTGTTTGGAAAACCCTCCACGAGCAACTCCTTTATCTATACTATGTAGAACAAGTACAATCTTTAAATTAAATTTAATCATCAGTCACGTTTGGTTTTTTGTCGCTGGTTTCAAAGCAAAGATGCTGAAGACCCGCAGTTTCTTGCCAAAATTCTTTTTCGGATAAAACCTGGTTCACACAAAATGATGTTGTTAATTTTCATAATGCACATCATTAGGCCGACAAAAGTTCCTATGTTACATATAATTGAATGTGAACATCAGACACGTTTTATATTAAACATTTGGATGGGTATTGTAGACCGGTTTCTAGATCCTGTTCAAACCGATTAACAGGCGCTGCTTACCTCAACTTTTTGCATAACACAACGTATGATCTTTTGGATGACATTCTTTTGGCAACAAATATGGTTCCAGTATGATGGTGCTCCAACTCATTTTTTGATTGCCGTTAGACATCATTTAGACCAAACTTTTCCACGTAGGTGGGTAAAAAGAGGCGGACTAGTTTTATAGTCAGCAAGATCGCCTGATCTAAACCCTCTTGATTTCTTTTTTGAGATATGTGAAATCATTAGTGTATGCTACTCCTGTAAATTGCCTCGTGAAGCTGCAGTTAAAAATTAATAAAAAGTGCCAAGAAATTCGAGCCAATTAGGGGGTATTAGAAAGAGTACAAATGTCCTTCAGACAAAGATGTCGTGCCTGTTTGGAAATAGAAGGAGGGCACTTCGAACATCTTCTATAACTCTGTTATAGAAGAAAAAATATATAAAAATAAATAATGTTCCATATCTCCGAAACCGTTGCTATGACAACCCATGTTTATTAAGACTTTTTTGTTGTGGTTCG
Source organism: Tachinus rufipes (assembly GCA_963932245.1). NCBI lineage: Eukaryota > Metazoa > Arthropoda > Insecta > Coleoptera > Staphylinidae > Tachinus > Tachinus rufipes. The sequence goes on from OZ010743.1 coordinate 94,636,206, forward strand.
TACTACCACTCCCTTAAATATTTTACATTCTTTTTGAACACTCTGTATAACGTGTTGCATTTTTTCGAAACGGTAATCGTTAAGCTTATCCACTATTCTTCAGATTGATTCTTGAAATCGCCAGGTCATTTCAAGACTGCAAAACTGAAACGGACCATCCCCGGCTCAATACCACGTCCAAAAAGACATCAATTATGACCATACCCATCAGTGACCACCCCGAGCTGCCAGAATTACTATTAGCAGAGGACCATACAAGCTAAGAAACATTTTGCACTTGCTAGCATTTACCATCGTCTGTCGTTGCCGTGGGTCGCCTCATATGGCCTCGTCCTCTCAAAGAATATCTCTAGCCAATTGTTTACCGGTACTATCGTCGAGTCTATTGACTGCCTCTTTATATGCATCCGCTACGGCCTGCCCGGTAGGTCGAAGCATGACGCACAGCTCTGTGGTCACGGAACACAGTTTAGTTTTTGATATTAGAATTACTAAAGTTGAATATGAAACAATAACATTTTTTTTATTCGTTGTGGCATTATAAAACATAACTTCAAACACCTAGTGGTAAAAATGATGCTGAAATAAAAAGCAGAATAGAAAAACCAACAAAATTGTACTACTCACTGAATAATGCCTTTATAAGAAAAAAAAGAAATATGAAAGAAATGAAACTAACAGTATATAAGACAATATACAAACCAATATTAATGTACAGAAGTAAAAGCTGGACACTAACAAAACAGCAAAAAAGCAAAATACAAACATTGGAAATGCAATACCTACTTCTTTTTATAAGAGTTAAAGAAATAACAAGAAACAGATATAATCTGCAATGATACAGTAAGGAAAGAACTAGAAGTGGACCAATACTAGATAGTATAGAGCGGTATGACAGACGGACAAAAAAAAAATGGCAATCAAAAAAATACACCAAAGTCCCATAGGCCTAGAACCTGGAATAAAGCCAAAAAAGCAGCAAAAACTAGAAAAACTGAGCAATATTTATTCATAGCTAGACATTTGTACCGTAACACCTTCGGGTATACTAAGGTTTCTGTTTATATAAACGTAGCACTTCAATCCAACCTTTGCAGATATCAAGATTTTTATTTACAATATCAGACATTTCAAAATGTAGCCCATAAGGGAAATGAAATATCAACTAAGTAAAAAAAAAAATGTAGTGATACACAACAAATACATTAGTATAATAATTTATTTACAGTTAAGAATAAAACTAACTATCTACATTTTTCACTAAAAGTCTTTTAGTAGGATCACTTCTTAATTCCAATTCAATTCTATTAACAATCCATTTATCTTCAGCATTTTTTCTATTGGCCCAAAAAAATAATGTTCCACGTTCTTTCGTACCTTTAATGGGCACTTCATACTGTGCTTCAAGATCTTTAGTAAAATTCTTCTGCTCATTACTTACATCTATTGAACAATCCTTAATCGGTTCCCCTAATAAATGAACAGCACCTCGATGTCCTCTTAATGTTTTCAAGGCTTCTTTATAATATTCAGTTGAAGCTATACGTTCATTTAATTTATATCTAAATGCAAAACCCATTGTTACTGTGGCCATACCACCAATCGCAGCAATTTTTACTAAGGTATGATTTGATATACCCATTGCTGTAATTTTAGGTTATAATTTTATTATCTAAAATTCATAAAAATCATTTATCATTATAATTATAATAAACTAAGAACAATTGTATATAGTTGTTAACTTTATGTGGTGGAATAGTGGGGATCATACATGAATTCGTATTTAATTTGTAATTTCTGAATCACTGGCAACACAGGTAATTTCGTAAAGTTGGGCAACAATGTGAAGTTCGAATGAAAGTTGATGAATTTACACAGTTGCAGTAATGATAGAGCGAAGTAAACTTGCATTTTTTAATATACAACAAAGATTTAATAAATAAAATCAGCATTTATATTAACATAGGGAATAATCTGTATATAATTTAAGGACGTAAGTATGATTTGATTGATTTGATAACATAACCTTTCTTTTTTGTTCTACTTTCCAGATTGAGCTAATATTTATAAACATGTCTCAGTGGGTTGGATGTGCAGTGTCTATTAAGTGTGCCACTGGAACATATCAAGGTGAAATTAGTTATGCCACAAACACCGATATTATTTTAACTAAAGCGTTTTGTGATGGTATTCCGTGCGACACGTTAAGCGTAACGATACTGTAAGTAAAACATCTTTGGTTATAGTTAGTTAGCTTAGTTTTATGTCATATATTTTTTCTACATAGTATATAAAGTTTAATAGTGTTTTAGTGCCAATAAGGGTATCTATCATTAAAGACTACAATTTTATTTTAAAGGAAGTTATGATTGATTTCTATCAAGGCAATATTTTATCATTCTCGAAATGAATGTAATTTTTCCAAGGTTAGAATTTTTCAAGCGTAATTTATGTTTTTAATCATGTGATTTTGTTTCATTAATTAAAAATCTATAATCACTAAATGAATTATATTCAGGGATTTCAAAATAAATTGGTGGGTGAATGTTTACCTTTCCCACTTTTTAATATGGTGTACAATATAATTTAAACATACAGGTTGTCTTATTAAGTGGAGAATGAAGGACTACAGTCATGTCTTAAGTAGTAAGCTTTCAACCACTTGCGAGTGAAAATGCGAACATTGTAATCTCGACTATAACGTTTAATTAAATGTACATGTTTATATATTTCTACATATGTTGTAATGATGATATGGATTTTTTATTTTATAATTTTATTAATTCAGCTTTAATATTTTAAATTAGTGCAACTTCATATAATTTAGATGTAGTATAGTGACTTAGTCTACAGTGTTGACAAGAAATTGAAATTGCGTATTAAACATGGCACAGTGTGTTAGGTACATTCGCTTCATTTTTTGCTCTTCAGGCGTATATTTTTGAGTGAACTGAAGAATTGAGGGCCTGTGGCACATTCAGTTATATTTTCTTTATTTTTAATAAATACTGTTATGTAGTTTTAATTTGTTTTTCAATTTTAGAGCATCAGAAATCACCGATCTTAAATTAATTGAGAAACAATTAAGCCCTCCAACGGAACAAAGCACTATAAAGATTGCAAAGCCGGTGCCAAAACGAGCTGGGAGAACACAAAGTTTTTCAGAAAACACATCCAAAAATATTTATCAAAATGGCAACTCGAATCAGCCTCGATCTAAACCAATAGATATACAAAATCCTCTGGACAAACAGTCCTATCAGGAAAAAAATTCATACCAGGATTCAAATTCATATAGGAATCAAACACCCAACAAACGCGAAAAAAATAAAACCAAATGGGTTGGTAAGGGTTGGAAAGACGAGGCTTGTTTTGGATCGCCTTCAGAACAAAGTTTTAATAAAGAATTTGATTTTGAAAAGAATTTAGCTTTGTTTGATAAGCAGGCTGTTTTTGAACAAATTAATTCGCATAAGCCTGATTTAGTTAAACATGCTGATCCAAGGAAGCCTACTAAATATAGACATGATGAAAATGTGATTGCTACTTTACCTACTACATATCGACAGATAACTGTCCCACAGCAAGAGTTTTGTGAATATGTTACTGATGATGGACTGATTATACCTAGTATTTCGAGAACTTTAAGACGGAAATTATGGACTGTTGCTGATCGTATTGGCTTAAGTTGGGAGAGGAGGATGGAATTGATTGGCAGAGCAACTACTGAGATGACTGTGCAGTTATTGGGAGGAGCTCATCGGTTGAATCCTAACAATACTCATCAGTGGCCTACTGTAGTCTTTTTATGTGGTCCAAATAGGTAAATAATTATAGAATTATAGATAAATATAATTGATGGTTGTGACCTCTACTATGTGATAATTCATGTTTATGAAATAATAAAACTCTACTAGAGCTTTCTTTTAAGTTATTTAACTTATTACATCTTAGGAAGGCTCTAGCCTTGATTAGTCAAAAACCTTGCTGCGTCAAATTTCAATTCATTTATTACACAAATAACAAAACTTGGATTGGAAATGTGAAAAACCAGTTTCTTAAATTTATTAGAGAAGACGATATGCAGTAATATTTGCAGAAGAAAAAAGTTATTAAGCCACTACTTGGTGAATTTATAAAATAAACTTTGTTCCATATTATCAGAAAGTATGACATCATGCAAACAGAACATCATGACTTGACTATAATAAGTTGTCAACTATCAATTTTTTTAATTGATTTTAAAATAGATTTTGACCCTGTCTTTCTTTATACTACTATAATTAATGTAATTATAATATCTTCAATTATATTTCTAACCATAACACAATGATTAGCTTTTTCAATTATTATTTACAATATATAAATCAGCAAGTTATTGCATATGTTGTAAAATTAACGAATACTGTACTAAAGTGTAGAATAAAAATTGATTGATTGATTGATGATTCCTTTTAGGCAAGGTGCCATGGGTATAAACTCTGCAAGACAACTATCAAGCCATGGAGTTCATACAATCGTCTATGCTCAACCATCAGAAGCATCATTTATTAAACAAGAACTTTCTCTGTATAAATTAACCAAAAACAAACTAGTTACTACTGTATCAGCTTTACCACATACAACAGACCTTATTATATTAGCACTATGTGAAGACAGTGATAATTTAAAATTCCATGGTAACGTAAATGATTGGGTTAATAATAATAAAGCACCAGTTTTAGCAATAGATCCTCCAGCTGCAGGTACACCAGGAATTTCTGCCAAATTCTCATTAGTACCTGTACTACCGTTGCCTCATTCCCCTGAAAATGGTAAGATATATTTATGCAACTTAGCATTTCCCCATGAAATATTTAATGAAGTGGGTATTAAGTACAAACCTCCTTTTGGACCAAAATTTGTTATTCCACTACATCCAAATGATTCCTAATAATGACTTAGTCAAATTCCTTATATATTTTTAATGCTATACATAGTTGGTATGTATCATATAATCTGACATAATACCTTAATAATTTTTATGTATTTATAAGTGATTCAAGCGTGCTTTTTTTATTTTGTCAAGATGTTATTAACTAGAAGATTATATCTTGTTGTAACTAAATTTAAAGCAATAATTTATATATATACAAATTTCTTAAAGGTATTTGTATTGTTAAATATTTATTGTTATTAGCACAAAAGTATTAAACTCACTTAAATATGTGAGCGTTTTATTTTAAATTCTAAATACATAAAGAGTGTATTGTTCATATTTGTTTTTTTAATTTATTTAAAAATGAAATTTTACACATTTACCATAAATGAGGCTGAAAGTGCCAGCGAATCAAATTTAAAAATGTATTACATTTATTATAAACAATATTTTCGTTCCATGACACAATTTAAGACTGATGATTTATTTTCTCTGTATATTATTGAAAGCTATTTTTATATTTATTATTTCATTTTGATATGGCATTTGTTATGTGGAAAATACTAATAACAAGTCGAAGTTGTTTTTGTAAGAGAAGCTAAGGTAAAATTAATACATGTCAAGTATTTTTTTGAGAAATATAGAGAACTTTACTTATTAATTAAACATGAAATGTCTTATTTTTGGTAAGGTGTTTTTATTTCCCAATGTTTTATAGCTTCAACGTTTTTTTATATTAATATATTTTTAATACAATGACGATACTGTTTTATTTAATTTAGTGGTTATTGGGTTTGTTAATATGATCCTAACTTTTATAATACCCAATAGAATATTGATATAAATTGAGCTATAAAATTGTGTATTTCACTTGGATTCACTGGCTACCCGACGCGAATTACGTTAAAATGGCTACCATTTTGTTTGTGACTTCGAAATATATAACAAGTATGGGAGACATTTTACAATATTTTATCATTTTAGGTTTTTAATCAATTAAAAAATGCATTATATGTTCTTAACAATATATGTTATTAACAGTGCCAAGAAACTATTGATTGAAATGATCGACGATTGGTTTATTGGAAAAAATGAAAATAAATCTTCCAATAATCATGTCTGTAATATACAAGTGGTAAACAAAATCGGTGAGTGGCATTGACATTGTTGTACATTATAAGTAAAAAATGGCAAATTAGTATAATTTTTTTATGTAAAAATTTTATTGAGAAAAAACTCAATCTTGGTCTTAAGTTGGGAACCAATGGACTGATACTCCTATGAATAGTTTTATGTCTTTACTAATAGTTGGGGATTGATCCGAGATTCAGAATCAGTTCCGAGATTGACAGAAATTACATCTAATACATATATATAATGACATAATCCGAGATTGCAAACAACACTTTCTCAAACAATCTTGATCCTACTCAAGAACAATCCTGGATCGTTGATTACAGTAAACCAAACACAATGTGGCCGATGACTTCATAGCAACTTAATTACCTTTGCTACAGGAGAAGCTGTCGCGGGTGATTTTATTATCCTCATTGAAAAGGTGCAGGAACGTATTGTTGTTGCTATAAGGTGTATCAATTCATACCATACACCGAATAATAGGGGTAATAGGTAATATAGATTCCGAGTTAACAGAATCAGATTCAGAATAAAGTTTTATTCTTTTTTTATTTATTGTTATATTACTTATGTATACATGTATAGTATAAATTTATTTGTTAAGTATTATGTTATGTTTATTTTGCAAAGCCGGCGCTACCCGAAATAATATATATACATGGTGTCCCGAATTAACTAGTCATAAAATGAATGCCAGAAACTACAAGCAAATTGAGTAATATTGACCTAATAAAGTAGTATATTTTAAGATTCTTTAGATGTTTAACCTTCTGGAACTTTTTAATTTTTAGGTAAATCTATTTTTTTGGTTATTTCTCTTTGCGGAAATTTTAATTTGAAAACTTTTCTGTCTCTTGATAAATTTTGATCAGATACACGGTTTTTGAGAAAATCAAGTAAAACCAGAGGTCATTATTTCTTATAAATAATAAAGGCCACTATTAAATGTTTGTAAAATCTAAAACACTATTATTAATATAATAGTTTATTTATTGTAAAAAGTTCAACAGTAAAACACGGCCAGTAAATTTATTTCCATTTCTGTATTTAACACTTGCTAATCAATATTACTTTAGTTAATAAAGTAGATTATAATTAATGATAAAATGTAATATAGCTGTTAAAAGAAACAAACAAGTTTTACTTCTATTTTCACTGACAACTTATAAGTTATAAATACCTTTTATAAACGCATATGTCAATTCTAATTTAGTAACATTTAGTATTTTACTAAAAATATCACTAACTCAAGATTCAGTGGTAACCAAGGAAGGGCCCAGGCCCAGGATTCATCAATGAAGATGACAAAAACTTTTTTTTACTGTTTGGTTTGTCAAAAATTATCAATTTTTTGTTGTTTAATATGCATGCAATAATCGTCATTTTGTCAAGTGTCAAAAATTTTAAATTTAAATGTCTGACAGATGTCAAAAAATTCGTTTGTCGTTTGATTTGTCAAAAAAACATTGTGTTACAAACAATGAAGTAGAGTACTCTACTTCATTGGTTACAAATACCGTTTGTTGTTTAAGCTGTCAAAAATGAATACATTAAATTTCAAAAATCAGCAATATTATTCACAAACATTGAATAAAATGGCAGCAACCAAACGCGGCCGCAGGTTTTGGATGGGCAGTGGTTGTTGCCGAATCCGGGATTATTTGATACGATTCAATCTCTTATGCCCGTATGACACTGAGGATAATTATATCTTGAATTATATATATCAAACAGTCTCTAAAATAATATTTATTATCTATTGTTTTTGATTTGCCGAGAACTGCGATGTATGCAACTTGGAATACAGATTCCTGTGGCTAATGCTACAGCAATTATAGATGTTTTCTTGTTGCTCAAGTTATATATGTACAGGGTCGGCTAGACAAGTCACTTGTTTGTATCTGTCAAGCAGATACAATTGCCGTCAGCGCCGTAGCTAAGGCACTGCAGTGCCGGGGGGCCCGACATGTTTTGGGGCTGCTAAGCCTCAAGAAGTAAATAACCGAATTAATTAAGTGATCACTATCATTATTTAATAAAAGTAATAATACAAAATTTTTATAAAATTAAAAAAAGAAATGTTTAATTTAGTATTAAGGTATTTCAGCCGGACTGATTGTAGCCGTTGTCTATTCGGCTGCCTTTAGTGCTTTTGTTTTTGCACGTAAATTGCGTTGGTTTGCTTGCATGCTTCAGCCAATGAAGAATTCGGTTGTTTCGGGCACATGTGCTCAATTCTTTAATGAGCTGTTACCATACATATAAAGCGGTATTTAACCGGCAATAATGACAGTGCAAGTGATGTTATTGCCTAGAATAACTTTAGTTTTGCATTTGTGTTGTTCTTCATACTGTCGCTCTCTCGCATTCTTGTGTTTTGTGTAGTTTTTTGTCCAGCATAATTTTGTTTAGTGTATTTAAAGTAAACGTTAATCGTGCCAACTTATGATCAATCTAATCATCAGAGTATCTACATTTTTAACAATGAAGACGGTCTTGGTGAAAACCTATAAATATTCTACATAGTCTCTTCATCAAAAAGATTAAGAAATCATTGAAGATTTGATTCTTGATTCGCTGTGGATGAAGGAAGATATTTCCTCAATTTATCAATTTCAAATGCAACATCAACTCTAACTTCACTCAACGTTTGGTTTACAATGCAAAAACCTGAAGATGACCACATGGTCAAAACCACAGATCATGTCAAAACCGGTCTTTAATATACATATTTAATTAATAAAATACAAATGTAGATTATAAAGATCTAATTTTATTTTATTAACTCAATATTTGGATTAAGGATTAAAGACTAAGAATTTATCAACACATCAATCCAATCATCGAAGTACCTACATTTTCAGTTTTTTTTTTATTTTATAAAAAAAAGTTTTTTTATTAATACGTATTTGTTTAATTATAAGGTTCGTTTCACACGTATGCGGTTCGTTTTCGGTTGCAACCAAAAACGAATGAAACTTTTTCACACATACACGGTTCATATTGGGTTTTGTGTTTTTTCCGTACACGGGCTCAGTAGTAATCATAAAGAAGAGAAGTCAAGTTGTTGCCATGTTGTTTCTCTATAGAAAAATAAAAAAACGAAGGAGGAATACTAGAATTCATTGGGAGCACCCTCTCATCACTTAACGGGGGAGTATTTGGTGCTATTCTGTTTCTATTAGGTACCGAATAGAAACCAAAAAAGGAACCGACAACAAATCGAAAACTAACCAAACCGAATAGAACCCTATACTTGTGAATAGGGGGATAGGGGACCCAAGAAAATTCTTGCGGGAGGGCCATTAGAGAGAAATTAAAAGTTGGTTTATTTGTTTGAATTATCTAGTTTGTAATGCACTAGAGGTGAAATTATCAATAAATGAACTCGACTACGACTTGCGAACAGAATTCGTCCAAGTTTGTGCAGTTGACAGTTTACACATTACAGTATTTGTGTGTATCGTAATTATTTCTTATTGCAATGTTTGGGTAAGTATAATTTTTATATTATATACTGCTTCATTAAAAAAAATAATGTTCTTTAAAAAGAAGACACTTTAGTGTTGTAATTATAAAGTATTGGTTAATTGCAACAATTTTGCGGTTTGTAGAATAGTTAACAAACACAATCGATTGTTGTTTATGTTTTCGTTGAGCAAATAGTGGAGTGGCGTTATTGGTTCAATTTATGGTACAAATTAAATTAAAATCTCTACAGCAAATTGTTGTTGCAAATAAGATTGTTTATCTTATTAAAAACCTTTTTATTGCCAAAAAAAGAAAATTTTTGTTTAAGCAGTGACGGATTCGATTGTTTGACCTTTTGTTTACATGTGCACACCCCTTTTGGTATTATTTTGTCGTAGCTTTATTGACCGTTATTTTAGATTTTAGCTGCGCTTCAAGCAGGTGGAATTGTACTGGCAATCACCTGTGTTGTCCTTGTGGATACCATTTGATAACCGTCTGCTATTTGTATTGCGTCTAGCCATTGAACATTTCTAGACTTTTTCTATGTTTATCGATCAATGCATACTTACACCATCCAAGTAATTGATTATTTTGGCTTGTTATTTTGACGTTTCCTATTTTAACACAAATTGGTTTGAGGTGTTTTTACCAACATCGCCATCTTTGTGGTGTGCGAGTTGTAAGTTCTACCTGTGGTTCTACCCTGCCACCCACGTTTTAATTGTGGCTGCTGCGTATTCTCTGGCTTCTTTTTTTTGCTAAAAACTATCATTGCCAAGTCGTCCGTATATCCACTTTTCAGTTTTTTTTGGGAATTTTATTTTACGTCAACACCAAAAAGGTCTTCAATGTTGCTCTTATGACAAAGCTCTGTGGTACACCATATGTATATTTACATTTTGTTGGCTTTTGCTGATCAAGATCTTTCTGTTCTGCATATAGGTTCCTATGATTCTTTTCATGTATTTATACACTTTTTGTCTGAAAAGCTCTTTCATAATTTCATTAATTTGCTCATGACGACGTTTAAAAGGCATATTGGTCTAAAGGTCTTTATCTCTCCTTTCTCCCTCTAGTTTGCCGATCTTCTAATGTGGTGATAATCCTTTTAATAAATAATAATAATATATTGGAGTTTTTAGAACTGCACTACGGATAGCTTTTATTATGGAATTAAACTTATTGGCAGCATAAAAACAGAAATGCCTTTGCTAACACATGGCAATGTATACAAGCGTAATTTAATTTGCCTTGTACCATGCCCGTAATTTATGAAGTATCTTCTACGCGTTTTTTTCTATTTAATTCTACAATATATTTGAATAGCTTATTTTTAAAAGAGACTAATATTCTAAATCAAATTTTATACAATAGGAACGCCTTTATAACATACTATCTAGTATGTATTAATTATATAATAAACTTATTAAATGTATATTATTTAATATGAAAAAGAAACCACAGTAATATTATAAAACAAACCAAACACGGTGCATCCAGGAAAGAAATAGCAAACCTCTACATTTGTAGCAGTCTCCGCTACTTCGGTTTACTCCAGATTGGATCCGCTTTGCAAATCAGTAGCGGCTAGATAACATTTTATTCTTTATTTCCGGTAGCAACAAGTACCTCTCCAAATGTAGAGGTCTGCTACCGGCTGTACTGGGATTATCTTATCTTGCTAATTATAGTTGTTGGTTGGCCTTCATTCTAAAGGTTACAATTTTAGGATTAGTGGCAAGCTTTTTATTAAATATAATATGGCATGCTTCTCGAGTAGTGACAATTGCATAATTAGGTTAAAAAGTTCATAGCTTACCACTGGTTATGATATTGAAAACTGGCACCTTACACTTACAGCTCTTGTGCATTTCACAATCTAGAAAAAATCCTACAACAATTCACATTATCTAAAATATTTATAAACCGACATTTCTAAGCCATAAATCCAGCCAGTAAGAATACATTATTCAAACAAATTTAAATTATTAAACTTATTTATTTAAATATCTAGAGCAATAGTGCAATTCACAAATTAATACAATTTTAATGACAGTTTATGTAAAATATATATTTACTATACAAATTTTTTTAAAAACATGACATAAATATTACTCTTAATTAAGACACATAAATTACAATATCACCAAAAATTGGGCGGAAGTTGTCCTTTAGGTTCTTCAAATTTACCCATCTCTTTATAATCCTGTAGTAAGCTCTCCAACCTAGAAACAGGTCCACCTGTATCAGTCGTCTTAATAATTACAATATACGATTGCATTATAAAATGAACCAGTTTCAAAAACTGTTTCCCATATGTTTTTGTCATGGCTGCACCCAATACTTCAAGAAATACATGTAATGCTGTAGCTGTTATATCAACTCGTGGTTCCAAATTAAGCATATTTGTGAGCCAAACCCATCCATTTGTTAAATCAAGTGGATGATTATTTTGACCACGTTTCGGTGCTACCAAAAATATTGCAAAATATAATCTAAAAATTCCAGTCATACGTTTAAGGAATTTATCTTGTTTCTCAACAACACCGTCTTTATATTTATAACCTTGACATTTATAATAATCCATATCTGATTGATCGTTGGTACGAGGTAAATAAATTGGAACCAAATATGGACATTCACGATGGAAATGAGCTAAAACAAGTTTTCCAAAATCAGGACAATCATTCCATAAAGCTATTATTATAGCAGCATAACAAAAAGAAGCTTCTGGATTGCTTGATATCATTAGATCACCTTGTAGTACGAATTTTTCAGCTAGTAAATCCATGGAGAAAGCAACACCTTGCGGATGTTTCGATGCAACTATTTGATTATCTCCGATTTGGACCACTTTGCCTGTTAATAGATTATGTAGTTTATTGTATTTATCTAGAAGATGTTGTGAACTGACAGATGATATCGCATTGACCGGTATATTAACAGCTTTTTTGCAATCAAATCGAAACGACTTTAATGATGCATCTTCCAATAACTGTTTATAACTTTCTTCGTGATTATGTAGCATTAGTTGCAACTCTGAATAGATTTTAAAAGAAGCTTTACTTACAAACATATCAATTTTTGTTTCAGTTTGCGGTGCTTGAGGTTGCGATTGTCTTTGTTTGGCTCGAGCTAGAGCTTCAGCCTGAGCTTGAGCTAATGCATGAGCTTGTGCAGCAGCTTGAGCATTTTGTTCTTCAATTAATATAGCTTGTGCTTTATTTGATTCGTCATTCAAACGTTGCTTTTCATTATTATATTCATCAATATCTCTATTAATTTCACTTTGTAATATTTTAGCAGATTGTAGCAATTCCAAACATTTAATTTCATCTTCTTCTGTTATATCCTTTTCCTTACATTTCCGAATATATTCCTCCATTTGTGGAGGAAGTAAATTCATATTTTTCATATTTTTGCTTATTATAGTTTTGATTTCATCGCCGCATGCAGGAAGTTTAAGTACCATTTCCTTATAGATACTGTGAAATTCTTGTTGTGCTTTAAATATGGTATCCATTATCTTGTTTGTTCTTCGAGTTTTTTGTTCCTTCTCGTCAATTTCTCGATAATGCTTCTTCCTACGTTCTGCTAAATCTTGATACAATTTAGCCGCCTTCTCCTTTCGTTTAATTTCATCAACATCAACTTGATCCAAAGCTTGTAAAATATGTTTTTCTTGTTGTTCCATATCGAAAATCATCTTTTGCTGTTTTACATGCCAAGCAGATTGTTTTAGATTTTCTTGATGCTTTGAAAATTTCATAATAATATTCTTACGTGCATTCATTTTCTCATTAACATTGTCTTTACGATTTTGCTCAATTTCAGCAAGTATTATTTTGAAATTATTAAAATTGTCAAGTATTTTATTATCATCTTCAGTACTTGATTCGATTAGCTTTGGTTTTTCTGTAGTGATCAACTCTGATTCTACTATTACATTTTTAACAGCATTTGGACCGATTGTTAACTGATTTACAAATGAATTGATTTGTTTTGATTTTGATAATGCAGATACTTTTAATTCTCTGAATTCTGATATATCACCCATTTTTAATAATTATTATAATGTTTTGTATATGTATTATTTTCTCATAGTTCAGTTACATTAAAAAAATAAAATTAAAAAAATATAGGTTATGTTTTGCATCTCCAGGCCCCAATCTACCAACTTTCAATTGTTGCAAAAAATATCAAATGATTTAAAATAATTTATAATAATATACAAATATACATATAAATAATATACAAAAATTTTAAATGAATGCAAAGCTATGTATGAGAGAATTGAGAGTTAATTTTGAGTTGTATTTTGTATTTTTTATGTATCTAAGCATAATAACATAGGCGTCCCATGCAGGGATGTACATAGTTGTCAACTGTCAAAGATGTGCTTTTGTTTAATGAAATTTAATCACTTGATGCTGACGTTAAATAAATATTAGCGATTTCAAGGGTTTTAAAATTTGGCGATTTATCACCATTTGTTACGCCAAAACCAAAGAAAAAGTAGCCATTTTTCGTTGGTTTTGACGTAACAGATTTATTAAGAAAAATTCTTAGAGAAATCTTTAAATTATCGTAATTACTGCAACATTTATGAAGATTATATTTGTTGTTATATTGTCTGAAGAATATGGTGAATGTGGAAGTTGTTGTTTTATACATTGACAGATACTAAGTATTTGTGGTAAAAAACTTAGACAGTTGTTTTATTTTATTATGATTATAACTGAATTTTTACAATTTTAAAGTGATGCAAGGATGAAGAATAGACAAAGATAATGTGTTAATTTGGACGCTAGATTGAGCATTTATTTGGACACATCCCAATAGAATGTGGTCTACTGTTTTTACCACACTTACAAAGATAATAATATTTTTCTTGAAAAAGTGTTAGTGACCGGATCGGATCTTATCTGCTAAGCAAACAAGGCTGATATGCCAAAAATCTAAACTAACTAACTGCTAAGCAAACTGACATTTTTTTTTTTTTTATAAAAAAATCTTTGATTCAAGCGTTCAGACAAGGTAGTTTACAACTGATTTTCTCATGGCAATTTTTTGTTTGTTTGAGAAATAGTAGAAAACTGACCATGCAACGTATTTTTTGCCTGGTTTTTGAAAAACTTTGTGTAATTAATAAATATATCATTATGCTAATTCTTGTAACCATTGTTTGCCAAAAAATCAGCACGTTTATTTCCGTCTACACCCATTTGATCCAGCACAATTCTACTTTGAAATTTATTTTGCAAAGTTTACCAAAAACAACTTTAATATTAGATGCTCAACAGCTGCTTCTGATGTTATGCATAGGAGCACATAGCATTCAGGAAACTTTTAGAGTCCGTAACAGTAAGAATTTTATTTTATTTATGTCAAAAACTTAAAATTAAATCTTTATAAATGGCGAATAGTTTTGCAGTGAATATGAACGATTGAAGTTTGCTACATTCTTCAATGTTAAATTGGAGAATATGTACTCTGTAGAATACAGATAAAGGGAGTTTAGGTTTTGAATATATTTCAATGTATTGGCACCAATATTTATCACTAAAAGTCTTGGAAAGCCAGATTAACCTGGGTGGAGGTAATTGTAAACCAACTTCTCTGGAAAACATTTAAAGGTTTAGCGAAAATAATAAATTCCTAAAAAATATAAAAAAGTTTAGAAAATGCACTGTAGAGAACTGAGAAACTTTGATGAAAGCAGAAATAATGCTGTTTTTTAGATCTCTAGAACGGTTTATTTACAAAGAAATAGGCTGGCTCTAGTTGTGGATTTCAAACCATACCACTGCTTATACCAACACGTTTTAGGACATACATTTTGGCAAAGAAGTTCTTACGGACTGATAGAGGCATTAAGCCTGATTCAACCTCTATGACATGAATTGGATTTGCGTTTATGTATTCTAAGTTTGTTCTAATTGCTCTATTTTAGATTTTATCTAAAAATTTAAAGGTTACTACCCAATATGTGCCCGACACACATTGTAACAAAGTTAGTGAACAAGACTTTTATAGATGCTTAAAATGTAAGTTCCAAGATAACTTCTTGTCAAAAATAACCTTCAAACATTTTAAAAAAGCTAGGCAAGATATGGGAATTCTATTGACATAATCAATCAAAATCACATTCTGCGTGCTCACTGAAAAAAAAACATACATTTATATTTGTTTAGCGACAAATCAAGAAATTGTTTTGCCAAAAATGCTGTGGTTTCCATTAAAGATCTACCTATGTTTTTTTTTAAATATTATCATGAAAAAAAACTAGATTAGTATTTAGCTAGGCCGTTCAAATAAGAGATGTTATTAAAGTATAGGACTCAGCGGGGTACTTTGTATAAAAATCTTTAACCCAAAGACTGAAGGCATAGAATATTATATGTAGTTCAACATATAAAATAAGTGATGACTGAAATCTTATCTTATTAGATAATTTTAATTTAAAAACGGCGCAATATTTTTCTAAAGAGAAAGTTTCATCCATATTCTTGTAGATGTGATAGGATAGTATGTAATGTTTGCTAATAATATTTTTTCATAACAATACTACAATTGACGAATAAACACTGCAATTTTCTAACGTTAAGCATGATCAAATAAAAAAAATATAATTAAATAAAATTAATAATAAAAAATATTTTAGCACGCTCATGGTTTCGATACAATGAAGTTGTACACTGTCTAACATTTTAATTTTACTGTTGGTATTACAGACAACACACGACAACAAATGTTTTTATTCCGACACCTGTCAGACCAATGTCAAATCTGACATTTAAACTTGACTTGCATTTTATCTGTGATTAAAACTAAATGTGTTAAATTGATTTTAAAATGTCTAACTTAATAGATAAATTATTAGTATTAGTCGATAATCCCATTGATGTGTTCGAAGAAACAACTAGATTATTAATAAAAATAGCTGAGAATGTATTAAAGGATCCATCAAATTTAAAAATTCGAACACTTCAGAAGTCCAATGCGACTATTTCCAAGAAGATATTGAATGTCCCAGGAGGAATTGATGTTTTAAAAGTTATGGGATTTCAAGAGGTATGAATTAGGATCTTTTTATGATTATTTTATAATTAATGATACACAATTTTATAGAATGGTGCAGTGTATAATTTACCTATGGATGCCCCGTTAAATAAATTACAATTAATTAAGAATGAAATGCTTAAGCTTAAAAGTAAGCCTAAAGAAGTAAATGTTAAAGAAGAAGACAAAAGTGAAAATTCACCCGGTGCAGTCCCCAAAACTGTAAGTAATTAATTTTATTTGCATTTATGAGTACTCAATTTGCAACAGATGTTTTTTTAATATACCAATATTAATTAATTAAAAAAATAAATAAACAAAAGTCACATTAAACTGTCAATAATGGCATTGAGAACTGTTTTCTATAGAAATATTTATGAATTCTTCTTTAGTGAAGCGTGCAGAACAATAATTTGATAATATTCAATTCTGGCATATTCAAGCAATCAGCACAGGATTGGTTTATTTGTTTTGTACTGGATGTGTTCTTGCTGACTCAAATTAAGTATGTTTTTCTTCAAACCTACAATAATTTCCATACATGTTAATCAAACATAACAAGTAGAACGTTTATTCATAGTAATGAAATATTATTTTATTAGTAATGTTATGAAATAGTTAAAAATGCAATAGTAGTTTTAACAATCAAATAAATTTAATAAAGAAAAAATAGTACATGCCATTTGGAGTAGAAAGTGCATTTAGTGTTTTGTCCAGTTGCTACGGCTTAGTAATCATCTGGGCTCAACAAAAATTACATCGTTTTACGCCTAACAGCATAATATACTATTTATTTATTGCACGTTTGCTTAATTTACTGATTCTAAAATTATATAAATATGTTAACATTAATACTTTTTATAAAGTACTATTTTTTTGCTATACGTCTTATTAAAGGCATTAGAATATTAAATTTGAATTGTTTTACACATAAAATAAATTTATCTATTTTTAGGTGAAACAAGAAGATAAGAGTGAAACTAATAAGACTACAGAGACTTTTAAGAAAGTTATACTGCCACCATTCACATCAGTAAGTAATTAATTAAAAATCTGTAACAATTATATCAATTGAGAATTATACAACCATGTAGGTTTTTAAGCAAAAAGAATTAAAATACTTTGTTATTAGATTTTTTTAATAATTAGCTATCCAGCTGCTATGAGTAATCTAAATAACTTTTTTTAGTACTGATAAGATTGTTTTTATTGTGATGACGATATTTTGTATGTTTTATGATTTTCATAATTAAATTAAAACTATGTATTGTTGTTGAGATTTAAAGTAACAGTAATTATAATATTGGATAAATTTTGTTGCGTATCAAGAAAATATTTTGATATAACATGGTAGTTATTATTTTATATTAATATGTAATGGGCATAATTAAACAAACATTTTGTCTTGTCATTATGTTTTATAATAATTTAAATAATTTTAGATATTTACTAATCCATTTTTAAAAGAAGTTGAACAACGATTTCATCAGGCTCTTACATATGAAGATGCACATTTACAAGAAAGAGCCATTAGTATAATGCCCATGAAGGATTTAGAAGTCCGTGCTCAAGATAATTTACGTGCTTACCATGAACGTATTAAAAAAGGTTAGAATTTGAAAATTTTGTTTATTTTCTATTAATAAGTTTTACAACAACTTTCCTTTTATATTATTGTGTATTATATATTCATTGCTAATCTGTTAGTGAATCATTTATTTATTATTTATTGTAATATTGTTGGTCATGGATGATTTGTATATTTTTAATTGTTGAGTTATAATTGAAATGATACAAACAATATCTACTAAAACTTTTGCTTCTTTTACAAACAAATTTAAATCAAAACTCTATACATTTAATTTGTGCTTTAATTAACAGGTTTTAGCAAAACTGATTTTTATCAATTATAAACCATATACATACAAACATAAGTATATATGTATATATATGTATATGGGTAATTCCATTACTTTTCGACTAATTTGAAAAAGTCGACTTTTTTGATTATCCTCAAATTTTCAGGGATCAATATATGGATGAAAAAAATGAGATTTCCAAAATTTTGGATTTTAGAATATTGCCTGTTCAAAATGACTTACATTTAAAGGTCAAAAATTTCACAATAAAACGTCTTTTTTAGCTTATTTTGTATCTCAACCTAATATTGTGGCAGTCATTTTTATATATTAAGCTTCAAACATTATTCCAAAAAAAAACCGTAAATTTTGCAAAATTTCAAAATTTTGTTTTCTTTAAACCGTTCTAACTTTATAAAATCTTAACAAAATTTGATCCGCAAGGCCTAGATTTCCTCGTGTTTAATCTTTTTTTAAAGTGATCACACAATACTTATAGAATCAATACGTATACATCATTATTTTGATGCAGGAAGTTGCACATGTTTTCGCGATCTTCAAAACTTGTAATTCTCAGGTCCCAAAAAAGCGCTGTCACCCTATGTCAATTTTAGTCAAAATTTCAGTAAATACTCTTTAGAACACAAGAAAAAAGGTTATTTATATGAGAAATGGTATATCGGGCATTTCAAGAATTTTTTAATATTCAAAAATTGTCAAAATTGGCAATCAGCACATAGAACGGTTTAAAGAAAAAGTTTTGCGATTCTGCTAAATTTGCGGGTTTTTTTGGAATAATGTTTGAAGCTTAATATATCAAAATGACTGCCACGGTATGAAACATAAAAATCTGGATTTTAAAGTACATGTAATAAGGAATAATTTGAGCCATTGTGGACCTTTTTATCTTTTACCAGAAGCTCAAAAATTGAGATACAATATAAGCTAAAAAGGACGTTTTATTGTGAAATTTCTGACCTTCAAATGTGTGTCATTTTGAACAGACAATATTCTAAGGTCGAAAATTTTGGGAATCTCATTTTTTTCATCTATATTTTGATACATGAAAATTTTAGCAAAATCAAAGAGGTCGACTTTTTCAAATTAGTCGAAAAGTAATGGAATTACCCATATATATATCTTTCGGATAAGAAGAGAAACTTTAGTAGGTCCCCTGTACTGCCTTGATGTTGCGTGCACATTAAAGAACCCAATAATTTAGGTTGGAATTCCTGAATTTGCGGCAAAATTCCCAGATGTGGTAGTCTTAACCTCTGGCGTCCGTGATGAGCGTTGGCAGCTGAAATAGATATTAGATAATTGAATTAAAAAAAAAAAAAAAACATAAATCACTGATATTACTCATATTAAGTACTTATATTTGTGCACAAGTAGATTGAAATTGGTTGGTTTATTGCAAGTTATTGTATGCTCAAATGGTATTTTATAATGGCACTGATACTTTCATTTTACTTGATTTCTATAGTATATTTGTTTTTAAAGAATTACCTAACTCTAAAAACTTTATTATTTATTTATTTTATGCTATAAGCAATCACGCTTGGAACTCGAACTGTGCAAATCCATGCAGAGGGATGCAAAACATTTTTGACCGCTCTAAAAAATGTCGAATGTTTGTATAATTTGACGTTTGTATAGTAATGTGAAATTTGGTCAATAAAAATGCAGTTTATCTGTCAGATAGTTATAGGCTTTCTCAGAAAGTTGACAATTGATTTGTCAAATTGGCAGTTGACAATTCATACAACAGATTTGTTGAGGAGAAAGTTGACAATAAGTCAAGCATTTTGTGTTAGATAGTTATACGCTTTCTTAAAAAGTAGACAGTTGATTTGTCAAACTGATATTTAACAGTTCATACAACAAATTTGTCGAGAAAAATTACCCTAGTAAATCATTCTTGAATCAGGTGATGTGCAGTCATATCTTTGTAGGAATTGAGAATTGGAGATTTGTTTATATGATTTTTTTATTAAAAACAATACTTTTCAAATATTTTCAGAAACACCTTGTATATGTAAAATGAAGTGGAAATGAGGTAAGGAGGTTTGTCAGCATTGAAGCTTCGGACTTTGCATCTTCGATATGATGTATTTCTTTATTTTTATACATTCTACTTGGAATATTGACTAAAGTTTGCTGCTAAAAAAATGATTTTTATTAATGACTGTATTTATAGTATAATATATACATAAAATGGCTAGGTTCAGTATAGTACCACCTACCCTTAAATTTTCTAAAAAAATTATCTCTCGTACTTCAATTTTATTGACCGGTATTTGTTTCATAACTGTTATAATTACTAGAATAAATAAGTAAAAATTTGTATTTAATTTTAGATAAAATTGATGCTCCGGAAGTGAATTTCCAAGATATGATGATACTGGAACTTTTAGCCTGGTTTAAAAATGATTTTTTTGAGTGGATAGATAATCCTCCATGTAGGAAATGCGGTGGTATAACGCGCATGTCGCACATGGCTACTGAAAAGGAGTTGTTAGTATACACGGATCGTGTTGAGGTTATTTAACATTTAAAAATATATTACTATTTATAATTACTAATTTTGTTTTACAGATGCATGCCTGCATGGCTTGCAAAACAATTACTGCTTTTCCAAGATTTACTGACTTGAATATTTTATTGGAGACGCGTAAAGGTCGATGTGGGGAATGGGCAAATACATTTACACTGTTTTGTCGATCAATGGGTTGGGATACAAGACATGTTGTTGATGAAACTGATCATGTTTGGACAGAAGTGAGTTGTAGTTTAATTTTTATGCCCTTGATATTGGATTTTTGGATTATATTTATAAATCATTTGTATGCAATTGATTTTTTTTAGGTTTTTTCTTACAGTCAAAAGCGTTGGTTGCATTGTGATCCTTGCGAGAATGTCTGTGATACACCATTAATGTATGAAACCGGATGGAACAAAAAGTTATCGTACATTATGGCTTACTCTAGTGAGGAAGTGCAAGATGTAACTTGGCGCTATTCAAGCAATCACAAAGAAGTGCTTACACGTAGACAAAAGTGTACTGAAACAGAATTAGTGAATGCTATAATAAAACTGCGTACAATCAGACAAAAAAACTTGAGCGACAGCCGGAGAGATTATTTACGAAAACGTGTATTGAGCGAGCTGATTGAATTGATGATTGAAAGGTTAAGTTTAAAAATGATATTACTTACATATAAAATAACAAAACTTTTATCAGTATACAGTAAAGTCTGGTTATAACTAATTGGAAAATTTGTGCTACTATTGCTGTCGGTGAACAATATCTATGTACATAAAAACGCAAATGAAAACTAAACTTGTTCTACGCACTCTTGGAGCAATGCATGCATGAGGTTATAATCGTAAATAATGCTGCCAAGAAAATGCCGCGTAAGTTCATAATTTGTAGAACCCCAAAGAGGAATCCCCTAACAGTTTGTTATAATTGGAAAACTGCCAATTTTAGATTCATTTTGGTTTGTTTTATCCGAAAGTTTGTAATCCCGCTTATAACGAACTTTTGGATAAAGGTTTTTGCTAAAACCAATAAAAAAAGCATTGAGCTTATGAGAAAATTTTCTCATAAGCTCAATGTTCGCTATAAACGGGTTCGTTATTACCGAACTTTACTGTATTTAATATATGAGGGATGATTAGAAAATATGTTGAAAAATCTAATTATGTGATGTCATATCAAGTCTCTCCAAGATTTTTGTTAAAAAACTCATTTTATTTCTCAAATAAATAGAACATATATTAAATAAATGAATTATTTTCCTAAAAGTTGATCAATCATTTCATTGTTTTCATTTTTTTAGAAAACCATCAGATAAAGATAATCAAGGCCGAATATCAGGGTCTATGTCATGGCGTCAATCACGAGGTGAATGTGAAATTAAATGCAATAAATACATATGGCAATTTAACCAACAAGATTTGGCAAGCAATTCACTAGTAATAGAGTATTCAGCTTCACTTGATACCTATCGTCAATTGGATGCTTCCAATAAAGTTGTTAAGGAAATAAAAGGATTTCAAAATGGACTATTTGCAAACAGGGGAGTATTCAGAAATGTTGAAGAAGATTGGAAAATGGCATATTTAAGCAGAAGAGGTAATTGTTTGATATTAATTTTGATTCTGTAGATATATATATATACTAGAATCAAAGATTTAGATTCTGTTCATATTAAATGTGGGGTTTGTATGTCTTGATTGCTGCGGTTACGCTTGAGAGAAAACTAATTCTAGGTGATGAGAGTTGCAGGAAATTTATCGAAAAGTTTAAGAAAGATAACATGAAGCACAAACAAAATAATGACCGCTTCACAACGCATTATTACTTACAACAAATGAATTTCAACATTAATAAACGCGAATATAAAGGTTCACAAAGGTTTTGTTGATAAACCAACCAAGAAAAAGCAACGGATTCTGTAACCATGTTGGCATCTCATGGGAACAGTGTTCGGAGCTCCAGAGCGTTCAATAGTCTGCCTAATTGGCAAAATAGTTAATCAACATGTCTACATTGAAAGGAGCTTAACATAATTAAGCGACTCAACCTTTTGTTAGTTGAGTCGTCTTGCTTAAATATGTGTATATTGCTGAATAAGCCAGCTATTGATTTAGTTGTGCTGCTAAATCATATCATGGTGGAGGTGCCGGGCAGAGTGAATTTCGGTGACCTACTATTTTGAAAATTGGATTTTATCTTTTCCTCTCTCCCCCGATAACAAACATAAGTTTTAAAATTGTTTGAACTGTTTTATTAATAAAATAATTCCGTATATTTCAGAAGGGAATGCAGAAGGCATATTAACATGGAAATTTGAATTTCAAGATAATAAAGTATTACATTCATTTGAAGTAACACTGGGTACTAAATTATATGAAAATGGAAAAATTGATGTTGAGCTATGCAATGATAATAAATGTCAACTTTATAATTTAAGTAAGTATTTTTTTCTTTTGATGTTACTGATTTTAATAGTTTTTGATGTAGGTACAAACAGTTTGTTTCTGAAAGAGTTTTCTGGATCTAAATCACTTACAATGCGTGTAATTTTAAGTGGAGGTAAAGGGAACGTTTCATGGCAGCATGCGCAACTTGCAAGGCAACCTTTAGACTGCAATGAATTCCCTATAAAAATCAATTTCAGTTTTAAATAATGTTGAATGTGATTTTATTCCATAAATATTTTATATCTACTAGTATAATATTAAATAAAATATTAAATTATATTGTTTATTTTTTTTTTACTCCTTACTGTTATGCAAGTATTATCACTAAGGAAACATGCTATACATATATGCGTTTTATTATGCATGGGCCTGTTGGCAAGAAGTGAACTTAATCATCAAAGCTTGTGCGCAATGAAAACTTAGGTTTTTCCAAATTGAAAATACAGGTAAGCTTAGCTTTTAATACAATCAAATTTCTTCCGAATGTGCTTGGTATTTAATAAATAAATCAGTATTCCTCAAACTGCCGTCCGCAGCCAATTTGCGACTTTGAGTTTTTCGAGCCGCACGTTGACGCACTTTGCAGTCTCATGTATATTAAGACTTTTTTGCTAATTTTGGTTCATAATACTACCTCTTTAAGTATTTTAAAATATATTTTTAACACTCTGTATATATGTATATGTATGTATATGTACATTATCATCTTTAATCTGGAATTGTATCGCGTCTGATAAACTGATAAGTGATTTTTATATATAAATTTATTAATATTATTCAATACACATTTATAGAGAACAAACCTAACAGGTGAATATATAGATTACTTAGCGTATTATAAAACTTTTGGATAATTATTTTAAATTATTTTAGTTCATCATGTATGCAACAAATGATGTATTACGTGATCTGGAATGCCCAATTTGTCATGATATTTTGACCATTCCAGTATACCAATGCTCATCTGGTCATAGCTTTTGTAATTCATGTAAAATAAAAGTACCAAAATGCCCATTGTGTCGATCAGAATTTACACAGACGCGTAATTACCTTTTGGAAACTTTGCTAGGTAAAATTCTTAAATCGTGCATACATGAAGAATGCAACAAAGTAGTTACTTTAGACAATTTTCAAAATCATATAAGTACATGCACATTTTCCACAACAAAATGTATTATTTCGTGTGACTGGAGTGGAAAGAGAAATGAAATCAAGGAACATATACTTAAAAAGCATAAAGGATTAATAGTTCAAAATGGAAGTATACTTTGCAGCCATCAGATTACAATAGCAGTTCTTGAATATGAAAATCAATTGTTTTGGATAAGAAGGATATGTGAAAATGGTGTGTTGTTTTGGAGTGTGCAGCATATATTTGGTGTGAATAGTAACGAGAAATATTACTATATAGTTAATATTAAGGATAACCAAGAAGAAAAATATTCGTTTCGTCAGCCTTGTCAAAGCAATGATATAACTGAAGCTCAGATTAAGATAAAGGAAAAGTATATATGTGTGTATCGCTCTGCAATTAATTTCATCACCTCAAATGTTTCCATCAAAGTAGAGAAAATATATGTTGTAGCAATTTAGTTTATTAATTAATAAAAAGACATTTGGACAAACAAAATGGCTACTAAACTATAAATGAGTTATTAACATTATACTAAATAATTTTATCTACATTATTTTTAGTAGTGTATCTTATCTGAACGAAATGTATTATTTTATAAACTTAAAAGTTTCTATATTTTTTATATTACATAATTTATATTACAATTTTAAAGACTTAACTTATTGATATTTCTTTAACTCCTTAATATAATATTACGGCTAATATATACAATGTTATTTTTTGTTTTATTTAACAAAGATAATCTGTGCAGACAAAGTTGTAACATTTTATAACTGGGTATTGCTATTTTTGACATTTTGTATATAGAATTTGCACTTTTCAATAGTTTATGACTAAATTTAGCTATTTCTTACAATTTTTGGCCGGATTTTGATTCTATATAAAAATATTTTATTGTTTTATGACCGGATTTTGTTACTATTTTGGCATTTTTGTTGAAATGAAAATTTTACACAAATTTGTGTGGATGATTACATTGAGTTTTCTTGTACAAACAAACATCTGTATTATTTTTATATTTACTTAATGTTACCATCACACTATTACATTCTGATTTGCAGAAATTAAAGTATCCTAACTACAGACACAAAGACAACGTTTGCTCCAAACAGCAAATCTACTTGTTTAAGCAAGTGAATCTAAATCAAATTGCTCATCGTTTGGGACTAGTTCAGTTTGCTCCGTTAAGGTTTAGCGACTAACAGTGCCGTAACTAGCTTATGATGCGCCCGGTGCGAGCGCATCTTTCTGCGCCCTCTCATTCAGTTCACAGTGAGAGCGTCAAGCGGAACGTTGCGTTTTCCTTGAACTTTTTGCTGGCAAATTTTCTTTTTTTTTCTTTGATGTTTTTAATAGTTACCTGCGCTCGGTGAGGGGGACACCGAGCACAACGTTTGCACCTGAAGTGCAACTTTTTGACAGTTTTTTGTGTTTTACTTCTTGAACGGGCCCTACAATTTAAGCACGTAAATCTACATTGAACTGCGCAAGTTAAGGCATGCGACCGGTCGCCGCGTTTCTTAGAATTAGATAAATATATTATCGTATTAATTATTAATAACACACGTAGCCAGCGAGAACGCTGACAGAATTTGAAAAATCTCTTAAATATTTTTGTTTTATTTAAATACTCTGCAATTATGCTTTGATATTAACATAGTATTAAGATCAATTATTTAACTCGCAGCCGTTATTTTCCTATGTGTAAACATACATCAATTTAAGCAATGGTACTATAATATATGTATTAGTTCACTATTAACTTCTAGAAACTCTGTAAAGATATAATAAAACAAACATTAAATAGTTAATATTACGTTTAAAATCAAGCAATAGTTATCATGTCACATTATAATTGTCACAATGAATGTATACATAATAATCGCACTAATTCTGTTTGCCAGCATTGATATAAATTTGGCATTTTTTAAATCAAAATTTAATAAAATCAAAGGAAGAGCAAAACAATATTATCAAAAAAATTTCAAGAAAGATAAATCATGGCATTTTCTTGGGCAAGATCCGACTTTGTTTCCGGGAACAAATTTAAAATACCGACAACAGCATCGGCAAAGATGGGAAACATACTACCAATGCTTACGAGAACAAGAAAACAGTTTAGGTGAACATGGCACACCAATTCCTGAAGCCGTTCTTGGATTTGAAGGTGGATCACATAAATTTGAATGTAAAGTTTGTTTAAGCCCAAGAGAAGAAATGAAAATTGATTCGATTGAATGGTATTTTGGACATACAAATCAAATATATTTAGAAACGGTTGTGTATAATGAACATATTATGCTATCACCTGAAGATAAAACTCTGCATGTTTATAATTTAAAGGAAGAACATTCTGGACAATATGTTTGTATATTAGGTGATTCAGTTACGGTTCCTTACTATTTAACTGTAATTAATGGTACTTCAAAACTATCAGCTGTTCATAGTGTTAATGCACCACATGGCCCATACCCAAGATCTCCTGAAAAAATTAAAGGCCACGATATAGCTTTAGATACGGATTGGTCTCCTTGGGCTCCATGTAGTCATTGCGGCAAAGTTGGAAAAAGACATCGCATCGGGTATTGTATTGTAATTTATAATAACGACAATGATGTCAATGTTAGTAAACGAGATAACAAATATTTTAAAACATTCAAACAAGCATTTTTGAATGAGAGCTATAAACTAGAACATCTCAAAAAGGAGCATGTTGAAAAAGATCCAGCTGTAAACGTTACGGATGTTGAAATAAATTTAATCAAAATATTTAAATTTGGTATTCCATGCCGGTCGCATATATTACCAGTTTCTATACAAAAATTACCACAGCTGAAAAATCGTAGTGATGAAGTGATGATTGGATACTGCAAAATACGGTGCCCAACTAATCAGTTATTTGAAGTAAAAAATAAATATGGTAAAGTACTTGAAGTTGCCAATAATTCAGCTGGTATTTACTCTATGGTGCAAGGATTGCCACCAATTACACCACCTGTTGATAGATTAACTCAATATGAACGTATGGGTGAAACAGTTACAATTATTTGTCCTGGAAATCTAAATAGTGAATCTCCTATACAATGGCAATTAAATTCCAAAATTATAGTAGCTGAAATAATTTCTGAAGAATCACAAGGAAGAATTGAAATTACTTTATTGGATAGAATTATTATTAAAAAATCAAAGATTTCAGATTCTGATATTTATAGTTGCTGGCAGGACAATGAACTTGCTGGAACTGTTAGATTAATTGTTGAAAAAAAGTTTAAAATGTCGTTTAATCATCATATAATGCTACTGGGCATGGTTTTGATTATGGCTACTTTTGTTTTTGTATTTTTCAGAGTATTTCTTGGAAGAAAACATGCCGAACAAGCTATGAAATAACGTTGTTATAGTGATTGCTTCAAGTTAGACGCTTGAGTAAATAATAGCAATTAAATAAAAATATCTGTACCCCGGAGGTAAAAGATTCCATGTTTATTTTTTGTGAAATAGAGCGTCATGTCCTTTTATTTTTTATTTTTTTGCTTTACGTAGAGGTACAGGGCACTATGTTTAATTACTATAAATATGTGTGGTGTGTGGTGTTTACTTCCGGGGTACAGAACTGACAACTGATAGTTTAGGTCGATTTACTTAATATTAAATGTTTTCTTGTTTTTAATTCAAAAATATGTATTAATATGTTGCTTTTGAGTTTTAATAAACATACAAACAAAAATTTAATAAATAATGAATTTTATGTAAACTGCTTTTCCACTCAGTGTGAGACACATGCACTAGTATTTCAAGGTATGCACTTTTTATCAGTAAGCCTAGCATTATCTCAGAAGTCAGTCAGAGAGACAACTTAAATATTTATTTGGCAAGTGGGGGAATGGTTATTAAATTTTGTGACAAAGCAAAGCAGAAAAGAACGGTGAAGAAAAAACATCTTTAAATAAATCGTAGCAAAAATAAAGAAAATTATAATGGCAAGCCAAAACAAAATTAAGGGACTAGTCTTTGAGCAAAATGCACTTTGGCTCCCACATCAAAGTTATAACCAAGAAAGCAGCAACCGCTGGAAACGCATTAAGCAAATTAATGCCAAGCCAGAGCGGAGCCAAGTGAGGCAAAAAAGAATTATCTACTTTTTAACAATTTAATTATCTTGTACGCGGCACTTGTGTGACTGATTGATAGACATAGAAAAAACTAGACTAGGCTGGCCGCAATACTGGTTGTTGCCAGTACAATCCCAATGCACCTGCTAGTAAAATATAGATCCCATATAAGTGGAGAAAAGCAAACAAGATCAGGAAGTTTATTTGAAGAGAAGCATGTCAGCAAACAAAAATAGAACGAGGAGACAAACGCTAGGAAAAATGCTAATATCAAAAATAAAACATTGAACCAAACAGCTACATAAACTACGGCGCCTTAGACACAAAAAACTGACAAAAGTACTATACAACCGAGCTTATGAGCAATTTTTTTTAGCATATAAACATATAAATTTATTTTTCCTGCTCGCCGTATAAACACGCTGTCTTGGTGTCAAACAAGGCAAGCTCCCAGTCGTTTCTATCTACTTGTTTGTTGTTAAGTTCAGTTCTAGCCGTATTCAGTTTTAATTTATAGAAATTTTTTAGTTGCCAAAGTTGGTTTATTTATATCAATTGCGATACTTTTGCCGCAATCTTTTCATTAAACGTCACATGCCAACTAGTTATAGTTTTCTTTGTTACTGAATCCAGAAGATAATAACTTGAATTATTTAAGTTATAGCTTACCATTATTTGTTTAAACGCCATATTTCATATGCTACTGATTAAAGTTTACGTATATCGACGCACTGCGATGCTCGGCCAAACCATAGCTTTTTTTCCAGACTGTCTCAAATGCCTTATCATACTATATTGTTGAACACAAATCTGCAAAGTGAGTTAAAAATACTGAAGTGAATGAAAGCAATCAACTATACATTATTGGTATATGCTAAAACAAAATCTAGACGCTTCACTATAGGTTTTACAATTACGTTTGATCAATTTACACATTTCTCAGTCACAATATAAACTCACAATAAAATTTACAACGATACTACACGTTTTATAATTTATGATAAGTTTGTTGCAATTTTCGGTTTACACCGTTCTCAAACCATTAAAATCAATTACACAAACCAAATAATATGTATACAAGATTCTTAAATAAGAACATTATTTTATTTGCATGGATATGCACGGTTCGCCAATCATTCCGAAAGCCAGTTGAATCAAACCTTATGTTAATTCAATAAAAATGAATTCTACAAAAACAATGAATAACGTTTTTGACAAATCGCTCAAATTTAAACCACTCGCTAAAGTTTGAATAAAATCAGTTTTGTCCACACTGTATTTTTTAATTATTTTTAAGATCACTTTGTATAAAATTGTTAAAAGGTTTTAGAACTTTTAGGTCTAAAATGTTCTACATATAATTTTGGGACAAATACTAATTCGATGTAATGATAACTGTCATCTGTCAAACACTATTATTTAAGGTTATGTTTATTGTTTACAATTTAAAAATGTTTCAAAGATTTGTTTTCTCTTCTTTTTCAAGAAACTATATAAGCTGTAGATACTGCTCTAAGAATCACCAACAGAAATTATCTAACAAATCATCCACAAAATCTAATATTGCACAAGAACGCAGCAAGCATCGAAAGCATTCAGTTAAACTTGCTAATTATTTTAATAAATCTCCTCATCTATCACAAGTTTTTGAATACATACCTTCTAAATACTTATCATTAAAGCGACCATATACAAGTGAAAATTTATATCTAGTTGATAGCAGAATAGCTAAAGCTGTGGTGCGACATGTCATACCTAGTATTCAAGAGGGTCAACAAATTATATGTGAAACTGGTGCTGGTTTAGGTTTAATATCTTCGGAACTATTAGATACTGGTGTTAGATTAATGAGGATATATGAAGCATGTCCTGAATTTAGGATTACATTACGTGTATGATTGTTTTATAATGATGCGGCTATTTGTTATTACTGAGCTGATATTATTTTAGGATTTTAATACAGCATATCCTGGAAGGATAGAATTGTTTGTTAAGGATATTTTTCAATTAAGCAGAATGTCCGCTTTAGATAAAATGGATAAACACAATCGAGTAGAACAGTTATTAAAGGGGGTGCCGAAAAAAAAATGGAAAGATGGTACTTTAGTTTATAAGTTTTTTAAACTAATTATTAGTTATTTTAATTTTAGGACCATGTATGACTGTAATAGGAACTATGACGAGAACAATATTTATTTCATATTTAACTAAAATGTTAGCTTTACAATCAGAAATTGTTAATTATGGTAGGGTACAGTTATTTGCAATTATGCGACCCGGTGATTACATGGTTAGTTGTTATTATTGTATTTTTAAATATTTTCTTTAGTAAATTTATTTTAGAAATTGACGGCTGGACCTGAACAAAATTTGCATACTTATCAAAGTTGGAGTGTTTTGTTTAATTTGTTTTTTAAACATACATTATTGGATAAGTTTTCTAGACAAGCATTTTTGCCATGGGAAATGGAAGAACGTATTTCAGCTCATACGAGATATGTAAGGATCATAATTTGTTTTATTATATTCTATACTCTATTCAATTTTAAGGTAGAGCGCGGTAAAACAACACGCGAATTTCACGCTACAGTGAACAGGGTAGCATTCAGTGCAACTGCACATGTTGGTAATCACACACTATTAATTGTTTTCTAATACTCTATCTTGGATATCAATAGACTATACAATTGACTGAGAGAAGTTACAAAAAGAATTAATAGTTAATTTGAGTAATGCTGAAATTTATAAAAAGTAACAATTTATTAAATTTGAAACAACAAAACTTTATAATATTACTGTCACATAAACAAGTTTGGTATAGTGGATAACTATCAGTAATAAAATAAGGTTTGTTAATATTATAATAAAAAAAAAACATGTATTTCTATTCAATTAATGAAAATAGTTTGGACACATTGTATCATATTTTGTGGTTGTGTTGTCACATATAATGATCATTAACTAGGATAACTATGTTTTCACTTACAGTTGTTGGACTGGTAATCATCAGTAAGTAGTTATAGGATCAGGAATCTTAGCTTGACTTTGTCTTATCCACAAGAGTGTATTAGTTACAGAACACCCTACATATTGGTATTGTCTAAACTCAATGATCAATTTAATCTCCAAAATATGGTTTTTTTATTTCAATAAAAATACTGAGTTTCAAATATAGTTTTATCAAAATTTCTTCAAATAAACCAATTTTTTTCTTCATATAAAACGTCTTCAGAAGACAATTCTATGTATGAATCCACCTATTGGTATTGTCTAAATGATTAATATAATCTCCAGAATGTTGACTTCTTAGATGTAACAAAAATACGGATGTTTCAAATATAATATTCTCAAAATTTCTTCAAATAAACAATTTTTCTTTTCATATACAACGTCTTCAGAAGACAATTCTATATATGAATCCACCTATTGATAACCTAAATAATCAATGTAACCTCCAGAATGTTAATTTTTTAGATTTAACAAAAATTTCTTCAAATTAAACATTTTTAAAATACCGTTTTACATATTAATCTACTTATTGGTATTGTTCAATTAATCAATTTAACCTCTAAACTATGTAGTTAGATATTTCTCATATCTGCAAACATCAGTAGTCACTATGTTACAAGAGGAAGTAGTGATATCCAATCTCTTGATGACACTTTGGTGGGTAGGGTGGAATTCTAGTTCAACTACTGGCTTGCAATCATTCTTATCAATCATCAATTCTTAGGTTTCTGTCTGAGTGTTTGTTATCAACAAATTTGAAGTTTTTCTTCTTCTTCGTTAGAAGGAAGTGGTGATATCTAATCTTTTAATGATCAACACTTGATCAGGTGGATGGGCCATTCAAGATAATGATTACCGGCCAGTAGTTTGAAATGAAGTGGCCACCTGCTCATCTGGTTATCAAAGAATTGGAAGTTTCTCTTCTCTGCAAATGTTAGAAATTCTTTAGTCGGCGAAGGAGAAGGGGATATCCAATCTCTTGATAATTAAAACTTGAGCGGATGGGTGTGTCATTCCATATTTGACCACTGTGATGAAGATTTTTTAGCGCGGCGAATCAGAAGAGACGACTTTTTCCAGCTCAAGTCACTTTTGCACGATATAATTCAAGAGATCAGTGATCTTGTTTGAGATACTTATAGGGAGGGTCAGTTTTTCCAGTTAAAATAAAATGTGTTGTGATGAGTACGCCGTCTTTCGGATAAGAAGAGAAACTTAGGTCCCGTCCTCGATGTTAAAGAACCCAATAATTTAGGACTTGACTTAATGGTATGACCGTGGCGCGTTCTGGTTGGCGGCGATTGCCAATTCTCTCAATTCTATTGAAGTTTCTGATTTCTATCTTGTATAGAGATGGGTCCAGGTGTTATCGATTGTTTAGGTCACTACTGGACTGGAAGGGAGTAGGCTGTAATAAAACATAAAAGTGTCCACAGGGGTTTAATTATGAGTTCGGTTGTCGCGGGTTCGAAATGTTTGTAACACTCGCGGCACGGGCTACATGTTGGGGATTGTGGTGGAAAGTATTTAGTAAGTTTAATCTTTTGCGCATATGTTTGGTTTTTACTACGCGTTAATTCTAGGTTGCATGGGATTCACTTAGAGTTTTGATTGGAGGAAGCTTATTTTTTTTTCTTGTGTGTTCTCGTTGGCCATGTACAGAGAGTCGTGATCGTTAATCCGGAAGGTCGATTTCAGGGTGTCTTGTGTGCCGATGCAGTCTTTGTGGTTGACGCGTCATAGATTTCCTCTACCGGAGTGGAATGGTGATATTTAATTCATAAACTTATAATTAATAATACATATTGACGTTTAAAAATGCAATTAACTTAGAGTTTTGTATTGAGTTTATATTACTAGATGGTCCTGTAGTACGAAAAGAGATCATATATAATAACTCTTCAAGTGGTACATTCTTTTCTATCTCAACACAATCAGCCACTTAAGTTTGTCTACTAGGTATTTCATTGTGTTGTCTAGTATGGGCATGTTGTGCCGCTTGGGGCTTGCAGACGTAGTCAGCTTTGACGAACATTGCCGTTAAACATCGTGGTTTCTTTTTGTCTTGCTATACTTCTTGGTTCCAGGTTGCAAGTGACTTTGTACAGCTTTTTTTAATTTTTTTTTTTCTTCTAGGGGTCGTTAGGGCTCTATGCCATTATTTGCCTTACGTTGGGCGCCATTTGTTACCGGCGGGGTCTCGGAGGTGTTAAAGGGGTAGGCCGCGGAAGCCCCTGAGGAATAGATTGTGATCTTCAGAGTCGCAGGTTCTCGGCTTAGGAATGCTTGGTGGTTGTTTTGGGGATGATGTTTTCTCATGCCAACGTTTCAATTATTGCGGCACCCGGTTTGCTGTTTTATTATATTAGCTGTAGCTTGTTGGTGTAGATAATGTCACATGCATGGTTGCTCAAAATAATTCGATTTTAGAATGCTGCTGCGTGTCTCGTTCTTTGAGGTATTAAATTTGGCCAATATGAAAATAAAGACGATTTCCATCTTTTAATACTACTCAGTTATTTTAAAACGAATTTGAGCTTTTACTTGCGTTGTGTGTCGAGTAAGTGAATATCTATTGTAATTGGCAAATTGGTGTATGTTGTTTCAGGATAATAATAAAAGTATATCTCTATATGTCAAATCAATCTCTATTCATATAAAATCAAATTGTTATATTTAGATTTAATATAAAATATTGTGACATTTCTTTATTTTTAGATAAAGAAAGTTGAATTGGATCAATTATATCTTGTAAAAATTACTTTCAAACGGACTTTACCAGTTGAAGTAAACCAATTGATGCCTTTGTATTTTTTTGTTCGTCAATTTTTTGGTAGAGGCACCAACCTAATTATTCCAACAGTAGAGTAAGTTAAAATTTAAATATAGAGGCACCTTTTATGATATTTTTTAATGTAGAAAGTGGATTCCTGGATGTGGACTGAATTTTATTTCACCAGCTGCTGAATACAGACATTTTAATAGGAATATTAACATTTTTACCAAATTTGGAGAACTGACACCAACGGAAATATTAAATTTATTCAAGTAAGTATCACGACGTTCGAAATGGAATACTCTGCAATAACATAAATGACATAGTTGAAATTCATCTATTTCAAAATCAAATCATCATTTGATTTTAATTCTAATTAATGATGTTTTGTTGTAGAGAAATGATCAATCATCCCAATTATCCAGGAAGTTCATTTGCAGCTATGATTCAATCTGAACTATTGAAATCTGAAACAAGAGAATCATCACTGAATGATGAAATGCCCAATAGAGATATAATTTCGGATTTGGAGGAAAAATTGCATTTCTAATAATTAATATATAAATTTTATAAATTAAAACTAGATTTTGTAATATATACACATCACAACTCCTTCCATTTGTTTCCTTGGTAAAATAAAAAAAATATATGAGTTTTGTAAACCAAAGATAATAACTGCTATTATTCAAGTTGAATTCAATTTCGCTCGAAATGTTTGCCATGTATACACCACTACCCAGAGTTAAATATTTAATTAATAACACTTATCAATCATCTTCAATGGTTAAGTTGATTGCAGTGTAGATGCCATTATCTAGAATCACATTTTTTATTAGTATTTTTGTCAATAATTACTTCAAAATTCTGATAATCTTGGCTTTGTTCCTAATTCTTAACTGAAATAAGTTTCTACCTAATGTTTTGAAATAATGTGGGTTGAAAACAAGTTCCTAATTGTAACATATTAACAATAATTTATTTGGTCAATCTTGTCTGCGGATTTTTTTTTTATTTATCGAGTTAATGTGAAAGCGGTCGTGACTAAAGGTTGAATTCCTGCAAATCATAAGCTTTTTCCACAACGGGTACCACAGAATATCCAATAACGGGTACGGTGTTTGGCTATAGTGACGCCGGAAAATCTTATCATAGTTGTATGGAGAAAAGTTTTTAATTACTTGGTTCATTTATTCTACAAGACGATATCATCCGCTGTGCCTGAAAAATGAGTTTTCAAAAAGGTTTCAGTTGCTTTTGTAATTGCAGCAAATTGTTATAGGTGATTTGTTTGGTCTTTGGCAAGTAATTTTATTCTAAATCCACAGTCTTGGTAATCAGTTCAAAACTTACAAAGTTTTAAACTGGTGAAAGACTTTGTTAGAGTCGTTGTAATGACGCATTACCAAAGGGGCTCGATATTTCAACCTTCTGGTGAAAAAGGTTTTTTAAGAATGGATAGATAAATTGGTAAAACTAATTAATTGTAAAAATAGCCAAGAAAAGTGTTTTAAAACATTTAACTTTCAGCATCAATATTTAGTACTAAAAATTTTAGATCAATTTTGTGTTGCTAGTACTAAACTGATACTTTATAAATTGATGCAAATGCTATATTGACTCTATTATGGGGAGGAGCATCGAAAACTACACTATTTCTTCTAAACTCTATTCAAAAACGAGTTATTTGGATTATTGCTGATCCAAAATTGACTATTAACTTAGATACTTTACAACACAGGTAATGTTGTTGATCTTAGCTTTTTCTCTAATTATTCTCATAAACATATTCAAACAAAACACAAGACATATTGTCATCTAAACAAATATTTACTTGTGATACAAGGCTTGCTAGGAATTTGAACAAATATTCACTGATAGTTCAGAGATGTAGAACCGAAACTATTCATAGAGATTTTTTAACCGTACTATTGACACATAGAATATAGTACACCAAGAGCCGCAAATAGGCTTTAGCAGTCCGCTGCTAAAGCGAAGGGTTGCTAAAGCCTTTTGGCACGAGTTGTCACTACTGTCGCACATTACGTCTACATATGAAGTTGTAATTCACAGCCAATCAAATACCGCGAATAGCAGGTACAGGCAGGTCCTGAGACTTATAAACCGCAAACTCACTTTAGTAATAATTAAAAAAAAACTTGCATACCCGGTATTTCTAAAAACGATAGACTATAAACTTATCAAGCAGAACAGACAGTATTTTCACACAATTTACTAAACAAACTAATCATATTTATGAGCTGATCAATACATAAATAAGAAAAAAAATAAAATAAACGCGTTAAATCTTGTACACAGATCAACCATTTTATGAACTTTTTTATTTCTTTTTATTTGAATAAAATATCAATAACTCAATAGCAAATTTTGAAATTAATTTTTTTATTTCTAATAGATAAATTTATTTTTAATTAACACACATCTACACATTTATTTTTAAATCTAACAAAGGAACGATTGAACTGATTGTTGGCTAATTTATTTTGCGCTTGAGTGATAATCATGCATACAATTAACATTTTCATTCATCATAGTAAATGAGGTCACAATGTAGTTATTATGATAATGAGATATTTGATGAACTGAGATAAAATTATAAATAAAACAAATGTTTTAATAAAATTGTGATTTGTTAAGCTTGGGTAAATTTGAACTTAGCATCATGAATATTTGCAGTTAATTCTGACTTTTTTAAAACAATATTAACTTTATGGACAATATATAACAAATAAAAAATGCAAATTATATATTAATAGTATGTAT
This sequence comes from Tachinus rufipes, assembly GCA_963932245.1. NCBI lineage: Eukaryota > Metazoa > Arthropoda > Insecta > Coleoptera > Staphylinidae > Tachinus > Tachinus rufipes. The sequence continues at coordinate 94,673,461 of OZ010743.1, forward strand.
AGGGTTGTCCAACAAAAAGTCCCATTTTAAATTTTGCGGCATTTTTTATCTGTTGAGTAGCAAGTCTTGAATCTTTGACATTTGTTATTAAAAACTCAAAAGAATGATACGATACACTCTCTAACAATATAGATATAATGAATATTTATTATAAACACAACAAAAAATTTGGCCTAGACAGTTCGCAGAGTTTGTGGTGTTTTTTGTCGGTATGAATCAGCTTTCCGCAAAGCCATTGTAAAACTAATTTTAAGTTTTTAGCAAAACGGTCAAGTTACTGATGTAGAATTGCCAGTTCAAACTTGTGTAGTCAAGTCAGCTCAAAAATTGCCCCTGTTGCTAACAGTGTAGCAGAAAACCCAGGTTTGTCTATCCCAAAATGTTCACAGCAATTAAGGATTTTGCAGTCTGTTTAGCCGTTGCATACTTCATAAAGACCTTAGTCTACATGCTTATAAAGTGCAACTGACGGACGAATTGAAGCCGGCTGATTATGAACAACGCCAAACTTTTGGTTTTTAGGTGCTGGAAATGCAGGCAAAGAATCATGACTTAAAAAAAATCAATTTTGGCGACAAAGCTCAGTTTCATCTTAGAGGGTTTGTCAATAGGCAAAACTGCCGCATCTGGAGTTTTAAAAGTCTTAGAACGGTATTTGAGAAACTTCTTTATCTCCAACGAGTTACTGTTTGGTGCAATTTTTGGGTCAGCTGCGATTACAGTCAATTCTAATTGCTACCGTAGAATGCTAACTGATTTTCTTTGGCCTATATTGCTTTTTTTATTTTGAGCAAGATGGCCTTATGAGCCTCATAAGCCGAAACAATTGCAGTGCTGCACAAGACATTTTCTTTCACATTGTTTTGCAAAACTCGGAAATAAATTCAAAACTCAACTTTATTTTTTCACTGCACTAAACTAGTTTTTAGACTACGTTTTTTGTAATACAATTTGCAACAAGGTTTTTGCTTTGTAACAGAGCTGTAATACAATTGGCTTTAATAGTAATATAATTGAATTTTTTGATTAGGATTGCGTCCAATCAGATTGTTAAATTGAGATTCAAAACGCAAGTACAATTTAGCAGTGCGTTTCTTTAATGTTTGATCAAAACTTAAGATTAAAGAATACGTGGCAATCTATAATGTTTATATACTTAAAAAGATTATACACACAATATTATCTGGAATCCGTCATTTTACGGTCTAAGAATTTTTTATGTCAAATGAATTGAACGGATTGAAATGGAAACAATGCCAAGTAATGACGTACTTAGACAAACGTTTTTGTTATGCACACCGTGCTTTCAGTAAAGTTTTGACAATTGTAATAGCATTTTGAATAGTTTCAAATCTTGTTGCACAGTTCTGCCAAATTTATGCTCACTTAATACATTTCTGAAAACTAATTGACAGTTTCAGTAATATTTTTGACAGTTTACTAGTTTTTTGACAAATTTGTTTAATTTTGACAGTTTAGAATACCATTTGACAAATCTGCTATATTTTTGCCTACATAAATTATTACTGTAAATTGCTTCACAGTTAAAGTAGTTTTTTAACGTTTTTAGTAACTTTTTGATAGATGTAGTAATATTTGTGACAATTTAACATATCATAAAGTGACCATGTTGGGGGGACTGTCTCTCTATCAGCGTCTCCGGGCACATTTTTTTACGCAATTTTTTTTTTAATCTAACAACGCCTCGGGAAGAGCGGGTGTGAGCGTCAGTGTTACTTTTATTTACTAATTTAACTTTATCTAGCAAAATGTTCTATACAAGAATTTGCTGTTTATTGGGAAGTATTGTCTTAGTTTTTCAATAAGAAGTTTCATTTTGAATAGCAGGTTACTTGGGCAGCTGTCAGTTTTGAAGCTATTATGTTTTAACATTTGACAAGTAAAAACTACGTCATTATTAAAAATGAAACGATACGCTTCAACAACGCATTGAAATTATTAAAATTTACTACAAAAATTTCAGTCACAGTTTGCAAAACTAAAGCACTTTTTGGTTGTCGTAAAGCACCTTCTCGGCCGGCAATAGTAAACCTGGTGGAAAAATTTGAGCTGTTGGGACAAGTTTGTGTTGTGAAGAATCAAAACCCTGTGCATCGCTCAAGAACACATAAGAATATTGCTGATGTAGCCCGTAGTGTTGAAGAAAACCCAGGTTTGTCGATTCCTTGTCAATCTTTGGAATTAGACATTCCACAAACGACATTACACCGTATTTTGCATAAAGACTTAAGTCTTAAGATTTTTAAAGTTTAGTTAACACAAGAACTCAAGCCGGTCGATCACCATAAACGTTGTATCTTTGCTGATCGAGTCCTTTAAATGCATCATAATGATCCGAAATTTCATAAAAAATCATTTTCAGTGATGAGGCCTATTTTTACCTCGGATGCTGTTAATAAGCAGAATTGTCGCATTTAAAGCTCAGAAAATCCAAGAATGATTGTTGAAAAGTCTTTGCATCCTCAACGTGTTACTGTTTGGTGCGGTTTTTGTGCTGGCGGTGTGATTGGACCCTATTTTGTTGAAAATGTGGCAAATGTTAAGGTAAATAGATAGCGCTACCGAGCTATGATTAATGATTTTTTATGGCCGGAATTGGAAGATATTGATGTGGACGACGTTTATTATCAGCAAGACGGCGTTACGTGCCACACAAGCAACGAAACAATCGCAATTTTGCAAGAAAAGTTTCCTGACCGTGTTATTTTTTAAAGAGGTGATTACAATTGGCCACCGAGATCTTGTGATTTAACATCTTTAGACTTTTTTCCTTGGGGCCACGTGAAAGATAAAGTCTATGCCAATGCACCACAATCGATTCAAGACCTTAAAGATGGAATTTCTGAAGTTATCAAGGACATACAGCCAAAAATGTGCAAATTGGTCATGGAAAATTTTATGAAAAGAATGTGGTACTGCAACCGTAACCGTGGCGGCCATTTGACTGATATCGTTATCAAATGTAAATGGCATACCTTTCTCTTTACAATAAAATAAACATTTATTGATTTCTCTTAAAAAATACCCGTTTTTTTTAATTATCAAAATGAAATCTTTTATTGGAAAACCCTATAGATGGATATATTTTTATTAAGTCTGAATCACCTCGTATAATAATTTTTAAATATCCCGCCTAGTGGTATTTACTGTTCTAGTTAGCTACCTGTCCGTTAAGAGGCGTAACCGTAATAATAATGACGGTAGTGTACGTCAACATAATAAAAAATATAGTTTAAAATGTGATATATTTAATTAAACACGGTTGGAGATACGCGATCATGTTTTCAAAGTGTCCGTGTGTACGCAAGATACTAACAATTGTTCGGTTGTGTCTCTAAAGCCGTCGAATAAAAATGTTTAGCAAAAAAATTACAGATGTCAAAAAGTCTGCACTGAAAATACAGGATGCGAAAAAGGACCTGGCCACCAGAGTTAAACACCTGAGAGTTATACTCGGTAATTAATTAGAGCAATTAATATGGATATTAATTTATTAACGTATATGGTTAGAAAAATAAATTGCACCTTTGACAGGTTTGCAACAAAAGGTTTTTTCTGCAATAACAATCTTAATTACAATGTAAATAAATAAAGTTTATCAATGTAATCATATTAATTAATTTGGTAATTGAGTTATTGTAACAAATCAAAACCGTGTTATTGTTATAAATATATTAATTGATTTTTGTTGCATTATTCAATGTACAACAAATGTGGGTTGTAAGGTTACATTTACCATTGAAATGTCATCAATATTTTAATGGGAAAATGTTATTGTATTCTGTCAGGAAAATATTGGTATTTATATTTGTAGGTAATTTTACTATTTAATAATAATGCAGTATTATTATTGCAGTAATGTAAATAAATACAAAAATCTCATAAAATTGTTTGCTTGCATGCGAAAAGGTGACGTAAATTAGACAACAAAATTTTGTCTGGAGCTAAACACTTGAAAACAATCTAAATCAGCTATCTCGTTACTTTTAATGGGATTCGACTTCTAATCAGCTGTTCATTTAAAATCTATGTTTACTGTTTAATGTCTCAATTTAGCATACCGACTTTTTATGTAAACTAAGTTTTAAATTAGATTTCAAAAGTATAACATAAACACGGTATTATAAATGGAATTAATACGCTCTTCTGCATTATATTTAATCTGTACTATGTGCATAAGAAATTGAGTGTTAATAATTTTGTTTGCATTTATGGATTTTGATTGTTAAAGAACTGTTCTGCTCAGGCTATTGGAATAGATCATATATTAACTGAATTGTGTGATGTCAATAGTACTTATTATTATAATGAGTAATTGCTATTATGTATCGGCATACTGCAAATTTCTATTACTAGGTATAATAGCCTGGTTACACAGTGCAAGCTAGCATCCGAGCTGGCCTAGTCAGTTACTGCAGTGCAGCTACTTGCACCGTCTGACCGCATCATACGAGTTACTGTCTCTCGTCATTATCGTATGATGAGGTCACATGGTGCGAGTAACTGCACTGCTAGTTTCTGAATAGGCTAGCTCAGATGCTAGCTCGCACTATGTAACGAGACTTTAAGACCAGCTAGGATTGGAACAGTTGTACACTAACTATTTATAGATGTAGTTGAGAAGAAGAGACAAATATTCTCATTAATTGTGATTGCTGATGAGCAATTATAATATGAAACTGATCAAATGTGTAGTTATTTATATGGATTGAATGAATTATAGTGATAATTACTCATCTATTTTTATAGTTAATCATGAGACAGTTGACGCATTTGTTGTTTGTAAGCAGCAGGCATTAGGAAGCACAGATTGTTTGTTTGATAACTTAATTTTATTAAGAAATATGTGCGATTTAGGTGATACTGAGTTAATAAATTTCTTCTTACAGGATTTTTGTTCTTAATTGTTGGAATCAATAATAAAAAAATCATTTAAAGCTGAAAAAAAAAGTTTTTTTGTTTGATCATTTAGAAAAACTCAAAAATTTACTATTAATGTGGTACATTATATTTTTCTGAATAGAAATTGTTGTTTTTTGTTGAAATTGATTTTGAGAGTTTTCTTTACAATTATGTATATTGCTGTATGGCACTGTAGAATTTGTTATATTTAATTAAAAGTAGCATTAACTAAAAGTGAGGCAAAATATCGAAATACGTAACATGTTGTTGTGTTATATAAACATCTCATTCTCTATTGTATATGGGATAAAAGAGATAGAATTAAAATTAAAAAAAAAAGTTAATTTAAAACAATATAGTTTATATTTTTATGTCAACTTTACTAAAGACACTATATATATATATATATATATATCTTTTATATTGGGATTATGTAACCATCTAATGTACGTTTGTGCCACTCTAGTGAAATAGTGAATTCAAGGTGTGCGTAAATAAAGATTTTTTTTTTTTATAAAGTTGCCTATCTTAGGATTCAATAATAAAAATATTAATTGGTGGTGCAAAGTAGTTGTAGCTCCATCATGTTGCTGCAACCAAAGAATCAAAATCATCGATAAAACTTTATTATCACAACTGGCAACCAAATTGCAATGTCTAAAGAGGTAGACAATCAAATATAGTTTAATGAAAAACAAAGGTTTAAAATCAATTATCCAAACTCAATTCAACTCCAAAATAAAAATATTCTTTTTATATGTTTACATTGTTTACATGTTTATAATTGACAGTTGAACACAATCCACAATGGAATGGAGCCATGCCCCATTATCAAACTGCTTATTCCTAAAGTAGGATTCAATAATAAAAATATTCTGTTCATCTGTATACATCCTTATAACCTTGCTTGACAGTTGAAGTCAAAACAAAGTAAATAGTTTGGTGCACAATTTTAAAAAGTCGGCATATTTAAAGTAATTACATAATCACAGACATTTTAAAGACGCTGTACTACAGGGAGTTTATAAATGAATGGGATTATGTAATCACTTTAAATATGCCGCCTTTTTAAAATCGTCCACTATACTATTTGTTTTGACAGTTTACCTACAGCTTAGCGACCTGTATACTTAGGTGTATTTGCACTATTTTCACGCACGCATAAAAAAGGGTGGTTTTGGAGTGATAGACATTTTTATATCAATTTTTACGTTTTTGAATGGTTTTTTGCATTTTTAGGGAAAACTATGCGTTTTAGGCAAAAATTACTTTTATTAAAAGTTGTAGAGCGGAAAATTTCCAATCGATCTAGCTCATATGAATTATTTTATAATTTTTCTTTTTTCTGAAGAAGACGCGGAGAATAAAGTCACAATTTTGCATGCTTTTGCACGCATTATTGAAAAAATCGAAAGACTTATATCGATCGGAAATTTTTTGCTCTAAAACTCTTTGGTCTTTTATATTTTTTTTCAGAAAATGCATAGTTTTGGTTGAAAATCCAAAAAATCAGCAAAAGGTCACAATTTGCGACATTTTTTAGTGGAAAATGCTCTCAATATTGGGAAATCCAAATAACCAATATCAATTGAAATTTTTTTGCTCTACAACTTTGATCTCTTGTAATTTTTTAACAAAATGCATAGTTTTGGTTCTAAGTGCAAAAAAATAAAATATATACTTTTTACTAGCAGAAAAACGAAAACTTATAGGAAAATTCAAATGATCTATATCAATTGCTTCACAACTTTTAATAGAGATCATTTTTAGCTAAAAGCCATAGTTTTTGCTAAAAATGCAAGAAACCATTAAAAAACTCATAAATTGATATACATATATATGTATGTGCCTATTACTCCAAAACCACCCTTTTTCATGCGTGCGCTAGGTGAAAATAGTCTTCGGACAGTTCAAATACATCTAAATATACAGGTCGCTAAGCTGTGGATAAAATTTCTCTGAAAAATATCTAATTTGAAAGGACTAATAGATATTAAAATCAGTTGAGTTTTTACACTGGACTTTATTTTAATAAATTGAGCATTTTTTTCATTGGCAATGCATATAAAATAAGCTTTGAATATTCATTAATATCTGATAATATTAACATAGTTTGTTATTATTAAATATAAATAATACGGAACATGGTTATCAGTTAATTCATTGTAATAATATACAAGGGTCCCAAAAGCTATAGTAATAAATTGTTAGTTATGTTATTATGAGATTAAAATCAATAAAATTGTCTTAGCTTATCATCAGTTACTGAATTACTGATAAATTTATTTATTAACACACTAAAATAAAATTATTATTTGTCTGCGTGCTGCTTTAAAGGGCCTTGAGAGAAAAGTACTTTTGCTTAGAATTTTCTTCAATAATTTTTTTGAATTTTTTACATACTTACATTATCAATTGTAAAATACGAACAAAATTAATTATTCAAATTTGTTTTTTGTTATCATGCGATGCTGTAGTTATACAGTCAAACTGACAAAATTTGTAGAACTGATTTAATTCTCTGGGATTCACTTTTAGCAACTGTGATGTGTTGGATTGAGTTTGAATAAAATATTAATTTACTCAATATTAAAATAGAATCCTAACCTATTTAGGTAGCTATTTTTTGTGTAAATGACAAATGTTTTGATTTTTTGACATTTTTAGTAATATCAAATAATAATTTGTTACAGATAATGCTGATATATCAGAAGCAAAAGGAATTTTTGAAACCAATTTCAGTCATATATACAACATACTGTACGACACATTCATACAAGCCGAAACTAATTTAAGACAACGTGGTGAGTGTTTGAATAATATATAACTTAATTGACACAGATACTTCCCTCAATTATGTGCTTACATATTCTAGCTTCATGGAGTGGTGGTTTTTATTTATAGATTTCTATGTAATATGTTTTTAAATAAATTATTAATTGCTATGTTGTTGATATTCCTTATTTAACAAGAAATAAACATGAATGGAAGGACAAGAAAATTGGGTTAGGGTCTACGAAATTTAATGGTTATGGGAATCTGTATTGTTTGATCCAAATGAAAACGATAGTTTAAAATATTAATTATACATTTTTTAATTGAATGGAGTTAATGTTAATCAAAATTTTATCAAGTATTTTTTTGTATTGAAATGTATTTTTAGGTTTAAATATTATATAAGATAATTGAGGTTATGTTATAAAAATATTTTTTTATTGCAAGATATTGATTTTTGATTAGTGTGAGTACATTAAAATTTAACACCAATGATGGTTTAAACGCCAAATAAAATTAAATAATAATTATAGTTTTTAGCTTATGTGCCTTGTGGAAAGTGTCGAACATTTGGTTTCTGAATCATCAATGTTCCTTTTTCTGCAATGTATGTTTTTTATTACATTTAGTGGTAAAGACATAAAGAGGCTAGGTTAGGGGTAGAATGAGTTAAATACCGGGTTTTGTTTTTTTTCTGCAATACTTTATTTTCTCAGGATTTAAAATTATAGTATTAAGTTGTGCATTAACATACTTACTAAAGGACTGTTTGATGTGTACTATGTAATGCTTGTGATGCGAAAAGTTATAACAATCTCATTGGTTAATCACAATTTTTTAATCATCTGGCTGAAAAAATATTTGTACTTGGTTGAGATGTTGTGTACTCTGAGCAGTTCTTTTTAGTAGAGTGTTTATGGGTATGTGTTACAGGATAAACGTGGTGGATATCTTTTGGGTGGCTGTGTTAAGAGGGCAGGATAAAACTGCATGACTAGTTTCTATTGGATGAGAATGCTTTGTTTGTTTCTTGTTTGTGGGAGCTGATGGGCATTTTGGAGTATAACTTTGGTCAAGCTTTTGCAACATTGTATTTTTTCCGCGATTCCGAAATGATTTTTGTAGGTGTACATTTTTGGTAAGGGTTTCCATGTAGCAAGTAATCTAGGGCTGTGGTTGTGTTAGTCTGGATGTAGTACTTGGTACAGGAAGTTTGTTGTAGACTTGATGGACCATCAATTTTTATTTTGCAGACAACGTTTGTGAAGATGGAGCAGATGTTTGTTTAGTTTGTGGTTGCTGCAGACGATATTAGGCGGTGATGGTGTTGTTTGCTTTAGATTATGTTCTGGGTAGACTTAGATAACTTCAGTATTGTTTTTTCTGTTGATGTTCTCATTTTTGCTAAATTTGTTTCACTCAAACTCTTTGAAGTTGTTCCGGTAGTGACGAACGGATTGGTTGAAATTTTTGCCTAAAGTTTGTTCGAGAAGTAGGGTTATTAATGTGGAGTTAAAGAGCTTTGGGCTTGGTTTTCTCATGGGAATCGCGTGGGTGCTACGAAGTCTTTGCTGAGGTTGTCGGAGTTGCCTTCCAGGGAATGGAACAGATGATTGTGGCGGTAGATTTTTCTCAGTAGTTTATTTCTAGTGTTAGTAGAAATTGAGTTGGTGTTGTGACTTTGATGCTGGCGGTGAAACTGGCTGGCGAGTTCTAGTGCGGCGGGTTTTCTTGAATGATTATTTCTTAGGGGGCGTCGACAATACCGCGCAACGAGCATAACCGCTTTTCTGCAGTCTTGTTGTCTAATCAGAGGGTGCTGAAAGAATGGGCAGCATTTGGTGAGAATGAACTGTTGTCTGAGTTATTGATTTGTGAAGCAACTGACTTGAGTGTTGTCCTTCACTTGCGGATACCGCTCTTTACAGTGAGGTTGTAAATTTCTGGTCTATTTAACTCTTGTTTAATTATCGTCGTTTGGCTACTTATTAAAAAACATGTTTAGGTTAAAGATACGTGCTGTATTAACTTGGAGGCAGACGCCTAGTTGTTACAGTTTATTTTTAGTATGCTTAAGGATGATCATTTTGGTTTGAACTTATCTTGTTTTTTTAATTTTTTATTTGGCAGATTAGTACACTGCGTACACATTTCTGGATGTTGCAAGCCTTCTTTTGGTGGAAGATTTTGCTGTCTTAACGTCTTTGGTGGCCTTGATGTGGCCCCTGTGAAAAACTAATTTCATCTAAAATTTTCTGATTATTTTGGGAAGTGTTTTTTTTATTATTTTCTAGAGGCTTTAATTTAAGCAGGGACGATTTTTTTCTGGAAATTGAGGCGAGGCTCTTAACGTTAGTTGTCTAGTTGTTGGTAGTTTCTACAAAGGTGTTGAAGTATTATTTGATCCACACTTGTACTATCATACGGTTTGCGAAAAGCCAGTCACTCTTGGCAGTATATTTTGATTGTATACCAGGGGTTTAAACAAACTATTGTTTGTTGAAGTTGCTTGGAAAAGATTGACTTTGGAGCGACCTGAAAAGGTGTTAGTTTAAGAACATAGGTTAACGCTAGGCGTGTACGAAGTGTTGCCTGCAAAAAAGTAGGGCGAAAAATCCTGTTTTCTTGGGATTTGATGGAGGTCACTTGTTGGTAGCTTCAGAAATAGTGTCGAAGTATAAGATGGCTTTACTCAGATATCTGCAACATTTTGTTTTGCAAACCAAAGTTTGGTATTTGCTATTCTTGTATTCAATATTTTGAGGTAGGGCTAAAAATCTTAGCTACTCCACTACTGTAATATAAACCATATTAAAGAGGTTATAACATAATTTTAGATGGGAAACCATGACAACAACAACACAGAGAGGCATATCATCCAACATTTCAATAATTTTATATTAATTATGATCTAATATTGAACAAAAAAATACATTTCAATGCATATTATAAAATATTATTTAACTTTATTTAAAATTTATTTTGGAATATCTTGTAATGGTGTATATAGGCTTTAAGCGTGCTTGTAATCTCTATTAATCCCTGTTTCTGTTATTCTCTGCACAGAGCTGTCTTTTCACTTGGGTAAGTTGCACACACAATCAAAACTAAAAAAGAACTTTTCAACAGAAATTGATATAATTTTTAGTACACAAAGCGCACAAAGAAGAATTGGAAGGAGCTCTATGGATCCTCGAACAAGTCCTATCGTTACTACCAGAATTAATACACAAGCGATGGCAAATACATTCCCTAGGCCGCATTCTATCGAAACTCTTACATCATGGCAATACGCTAAAATTACGAAAACAAGCAGTCAAATATTTTCTAATGTGGTATCAAGCGTTAAACGAAAATGCACCAGATCATGTTCACCATATGTTTGCGTCGTTAGTTCCCGGATTTGTTCCACAGTCGGCATTAGCAGCACAGATGACCGGAAGCGTGTTTCACGATACAAGTGCCCAAAATCCGGTATCACCTACCGAATTATTAGCAATATTACCGGCAACAGGAGGAGATCATTCCAGCAAATTGTATCTTGATGTATTGTTAGAGAATATGGTTACTACAGTAGTGAGGTTGGAATGGCACGACAAACCTTCTCATCATCACAGGTGTTTTCATTTCTTATTGGAACGCTTCAAGATACATTACTTACCAAAATTGTGTCCGCAGTTTTGTACTTATACATCTTTATATCAGCCTAATCTTGGTACGTATATTGGAATTTAAAACTGTTAAACTTAAAGTTAAATGTGGGATACTACAATTTTCTGTTTATCAATAAATAAAGTATTTACTGGTTGCAAAAGTGCATAGTTTTGTTTTAAATGATACACTGATGAACTTAAGATAAGTTGTTTTTTTGAATCTTTATAATCAAGTAATAAATATTTATGGTTTCAGAATTGCCTTCATTAAGAAAGTCAGAGCCGGAGACGGAGTTTGTGGCATGTAGGGTTACTTTTATAAAATGGGTGACTAATTACATGCATCAAATTAAGAAAGTTGATAATCCATCTCAACTGTCTCTTACTAATAGTAATACACCGACGCCCATGCAGCAAGGGCATGATGAAGAACTTCATGATTCGAGTCATCCAAGTTTGGATTCAAGTAAGTCTTGAATTTTAGTTATTTTTTGGTTAGTGCAATGTTTTTTTATTAGTTTGATTGTGGAGATTTATAAATGTTTGCACTACTATGGATTCTTGCATGATACTAGAATTACTAAGATATGATCACAAGCAGGTGTCTGACACATAATAAATGATACAACGAACACGAAATTAATAAATTTCTGCGTCGGGAATCACGTAGTGACATCTGCCAAGCAATCATGACTTTATAATTATAGTATCAAGGGATTGCTTTTATTTGACTTTGATGATCTAGATCTTATTTGAATATAATTACATTTTTATTTTTTTTTCTAGATATATCAATACAAACATCCAAAGCACCAACTGATGAAGAATTGGCGGCCCAAATTGTCCGCGATGTTCTATGGTCATCTAGAGACAATGTTAACTTCATTCACGAATTATATCGCCAAGCATTCCTATTAAACTTTACATTTGCAATAGCTATCCGTAAGACAATTGCTTTGTACAAAGATTTAATACAAAAGAACCTGCCAGTAATACCACCGTACATGATTGAACCATCGGATGAAACAAATCGAAATATTGAAGAAATTATACCAGAGGGTATGAGGCCTGGCCGATTAAGAAACGATTCTTATCTGGGTGCAATTCACAAAGAAAATTTATTAGTACGAGCCGGACTACAAAATATGTTACAATTATTTATGACACATGCATCGAATGTTTTTCTTTTGGTTAATCCTCATGTTCCGGAATTATTGGAGGAACAAACAGATGCTTGTAAAAGAGTTCTGAATATATACCGTTACATGGTGATGCATGTAGGCATGGACATTTCCACATGGGAGCAATTATTAGTAGTTCTGTTACAAATCACCAGTTTAGTATTAGGAGAAAATCCACCAAAAAAGAAAGCGCACACTTTAGGCGGTAAATTAGCACCTGCCATATTCCAAACCTTAATTGTTACATGGATTAAGGCAAATTTAAATGTTATGATTAGTAGGGAGTTATGGGATAGGTTTCTACAAGTGTTGATGTCTTTAACTAACTGGGAGGAGCTTATTAAGGAATGGGCGAAAACTTTAGAGACTTTGACAAGGGTGTTGGCGAAGCATGTATACAATTTGGATCTGACCAATTTACCTTTGGATCGATTGTCTGAGCAAAAAACCAAAAAAACTCGAAGGGGTACTAGTAAGACTGAAAATATTTCCAATGGTAATGGCGGAGAATCTTCTCATACACCTGTTAGTAGGCAGGATTCGAATGTTCCTGATGGTATGGCAGCAGCGAAGTATGTCAGGACAGGGATGTCAAGAAGTTTGAGTGAAACGAATTTAGCAAAAAGGAGAACATCTACAAGAACAAAGGTAATTCATTATTACACTTATTACAACGTTTTTCTAATGCTGTTAAAAAAAAAAAAATCTTTTGGTCATTCTACAAGATACAACTCCATAGCACTTTTCAAGTTGTCATTCGATAAAAAACGATGCTTTCAAGTGTTTTTTGAGTTTTGTAAAAAGATAATAAGTCACAACGAGCGAGGTTGGGACTGTAAGGTCTATGTTGTAATTCCTTAAAGCCCTATTTATTGACTACTTGAGCAATTTGTGCTTTATGCACCCTGTAGTTGTCATGCAGAAGCAGAGTTTTCTAAGCATAATTGTCGTTTTTTTTTTCGGCTATAACTGCTTTCAAGTTTTTAATTGTGTCTTTGTAGACATTTTCCGTCAACGACCCAGAACCCATCACTTTTTGCGCAGAAAAAAAGGCTTATAATGTTGTTTCACTCATTGATACAGTAGAACTACCAGGGAAAGTGGCATTTATGTTCTTCTTTTATGCACTGGTAGATTGCCACATTTAAAACATTTTGGATAAACTCAATATTATCGTTAATTAATCATTAAATTTTTTTATCATTTAACTTAGAACTAGAAAACATTTATATCTTATACTATTTTCTAACTAATTGTTGATATATGCTGTGAAAAAAATATCAATATAATTCTTGTGTCTTCTTCATTATAGTTTTTCTTAGTTTTTTTTTTTTAATCTTTAAATCTGAAATTAATTATTGCTAAGGTAAATTTAATGTTAACAATTAAGGCATATTTTAAAATTAATCTGACTTGGTTTGTTTGTATTTACATCAATTTATTTTAAAATTATCTATAAAAAATCCGTTTTGTGTAGTGGTGAATCTGGAAGCATACAATACATATTAATATTTAGTATTAATATAAAGTGTGCATTTAAAAATTAATATCAAACAAATACCTGAATCATAATGAAACAATACTTATGTGTCACACCACAAATAGAATTTAAAAATTAGTAGCAGCAACAATAATGCAATTTAATCAATATGATATATTGTTTACTATTTAGCAAGTTTAAAATGTTGAAATAAAAACAAATGTGGAATATTGCCAAAAGTAATTATAGGCTAGTTTATTATAATGCCAATTAACAAATGTATCAATATGTTTCATAGGAAAAAGGTATATTTATTTACATATAATCACAAATATTCATGTAATGATGATTACCTGTCATTATTGTTGCATGCTTGGCTACATAATTATAATGACTCACCCACAAATAATTTCATTTGAAATAATCTATTTTTTAGCACCGACAGCAACGCAGGTCACATTCCTTAGATAATCTAAGACAGCACGACACCGAATCCACTGATAGAACGAGATCTCCAAGTCCTGCACCGTCCAGTGGCCTAGAAAGTACATCGATTAAAGATGCACCAATACAATTAGACGTTCTAGTTTCTGATAATAATATACAGGAAATATCTGGTGAGCATAGAGGTGTCGTTTGTGGTGGATCAATTCGTGGTTGGCTGCCTGATGTTGCTGTTATATTATGGAGACGTATGCTGGGAGCATTAGGTAATATAATCATAATAATAATGTTATTATTATTGTTAATTATTAATAATTTAAGGTGATGTGAATCAGATAACCGATCCGAAATTACATTCCCAAGTTTTCGAATATCTAGTGAAGTTGATGGATACATTGATTAAAATTAAATTGAATCAGGGAGTTTCAGCTGACAATCAAAGCACGCCACATCCACCAGAATTGGTGCCACCTTTAACATTGATATTGCCTTGGTGTTTTGGTGCTTTGAATTTACCGAATAGTTATGAGTCTGGGAAAATTAATGCTTTAAGGTTGCTGTGTACGGTTACAGTACATTGTGATAATCAGCATCGGAGTTACCTGCCACATTTTTATCGATCTTTGCATATAGGTAAATATAATATTAATAATAATAAGTTTTATTCTCTTTATGATGAAATATATATTACAAAAGGACAAATGGCATGGTTCAAGTTTCTTGAATTTTACAATTCAAGTTAAAGTATTTCTTATGTTTGAATGAATTACAATTATATTTATACAAATTCAAAATATGTATGTAGGTAAACGGTAAACATTTATTAAATTCTATTTACAGCCATATCTACAAACTAATTGTTTGCTTTGTTCCTGAAGCATTTTTATTTCTATGCTTGTGCGACCTTGATTTTTTTAAATAGTTATTACATATTATATCGACACAAAATTATAGATTTACTTTTAATTAAATTTTTTTATAAGTGGACATCAACGGTTTAATAGAGTTTGCAAAATAAATAAAATTTACTTGAATAAAAAATAAAATTGTACAATATAGATTTTCATGTAACTTAATAAAAATAAAAATACATCAAAACTGGCAAATTATGTGATTTATAATCAAATTTGACAGGCCCCAGCAATTAGCGCAGTTCATTTTCTATTTTCTTCATTCAATTTTGGTGTAAGAAACGCTGATGCTCAAGAGATATTTTCTTCAAAGTTGCATCTTGTTTGCATATATTTATCTGTCTGTCTGTTTAACAGAAACAGAGATTACATATTCTCTATTGGTAATAAACTGAGAATCATTGATTAATAATCAGATTACGAGATACATTTATAAAGAAAATATAGTAAATATTAATTAAATCTGACATTTCTAATTATTCAATGCAGCTTGTTTTCTGATATTACTATGTAAATGCTTGCTTCTGACTGGCTTATACAACATGTTCTGACATATTAATTACATTCTCATCTATAAGTTTGAAACAAACTATACTAACTTATGCCCGGTTTCACCAACGCCTAATAAATTGTCAAATAACTATTCGTCGAATAAAATTTATTCATCAAATAAGTCATTTTACGTTTCACCAAGGTATGTCAGAGATTAAATAACTATTCCGTGATTTTTATTAAGTTGGTAATATAGTAGACAGAAAATTCGCCAAATAAGTTCAAATGAACCAGTATTTATGCATGCATAACCTCGAATTATTAATGAAGTAAGAATATATCAACACAAAATTAAAAATATTTGTTGCTATGATCGTATTACACTGCCTGTATATAATTGCAGATAAAGCTTTAAAAGTCAATGCACAAATTGTCATCAATTTTATTGTAGATTGAAATTTTAAGTACATTTTTTGTTTTTCTTTATAATCACACATGTGAGAAAAGAATTTATAATATAAACCCAACTATTTTGTTAAACTGCTAATGAGTACATTTTTTGCGTAATTATACTGAAAAACTTAAATATGTTTTTAAAATTGCAATCTACAATAAAATTAATGATCTACTGTGAGTTTTACATACTTTTAAATGAGATTGTTCCGCTGATTTTGAGAATCCAAATTGTAATTATTTCCAATAGTGATGAAATTTGAAATCAACATTATCAAATAAATTGAACATGACATTCATTATTTACAATATATAAATGTCACCTAGATGTTTTGAGGTTATTTGTCGAGTTATTCGATGCATTTTGGCCGGTTAGTTTATTAGGAGATTTATTCGACGAATAACGCTATTTAACGTTGGTGAAACGTTTATTGGGCGAATAAGGCATTTATTCGACGAATAAGTTTTATTAGACGTTGGTGAAACCGGGCATTAGGGGAATAAAAAAACCTTCATCCAAAAAATATAAAAAATGTAGAATAAACTGCATTTTTTATATTTTTTGGATGAAGGTTTTTTTACTCCCCATATTGACTCCAAATCATCGCAGGTTATCTTTCAACTATACTTATGATTAGCCGTTTTTGAAGAGGGGATTTACAATTTTCTGTAAGTTATGCGATATAATGTGCAAATCTAGTTAAATTTTTTTGGCAGATTTATTTTATTATTTTTTCGAATGGGACATGTCAAACAAAACAATTGACAATTAAATTTTATTGATCATTACAATGTTTTCAATGAGAAAGTTTTACACTTTTGCTTACAGTTATTACTTTACCATGCCAAGATGATGGTCAAACTCAAAATGTGTAATAGTGCTTAAAAAGCTAGAGGTACAGTGTCAACTGTCAAAGATAATGTTTAATGACTACAACAACACAGCTTTCGGAAATATTGTTTAGTTTATAAAAATACTGTCAAAAAGTGATGTTTTTGTGTTAAAAGTGACATTTAATTAAATAACATTAAAAGCTGTTAAAACCGTTTGTTATATTGTTGTGAAAAAGACCATGATTGGTTGTCAAAAGTAGTTTGCGAATTTATCTGGTGAAAACGTTGTTTAGCTCTTAATGTTGATATTTAACTGTATAGCAAAAATCGTTGTTCATCTGGTCAGATTAAACTGCCAGTTCAAATAGTTGACAAAAAATAAAAAGTAGTTTTGGCTGATAGTAGTCAAACCGTTTTTGAGCCAAAAAAAAAAGAGTTGTGTTAGAAAACGTTGGTTATACTCGTATGACACTATCTATAATTCTCTGTTGAATTATATATTATATAATTTGGGATAAAACTTTAAAAGTCTACACAAATGGTCATCAATTTTATTATATATTTTTAGTTTTGGTTTTTAGAATTTCAAGATATAATTACGCAGGGTTCAAATTGTCAACTTTTTTCTCAACAAATCTATAAATTGTCAACTTTTGGAGAAAGTGTTTAATTGTCTGACATATAAACTGCGTTAGATATAAATTGTCAACTTTCTATATGATTAATCATTCTATATATTTGTATTTGGGGCCCCAAATAATGTTTTGCACTTGGTACTGACAATTTTTTAACGAGTGTTTGTTATCACTTTATATTTATTCATACTGATATGTGCTGATTTGAACTATTGAATCACTACTTAATAAGTGAAAGATAATAATAGTTGTCGTGTCATACTATGAATAAAGACTATGATAACTCAGTTTATTAAGTTTTATTTAAGAGCTTGCATTGGCATTAGATTGTTTTAAAAAATTTCCAAATTTAGTTATTATGTTTACTATGTACTACTCAGCAACAGTTAATGTTTATAAACAAATACAGTTTTACATATATAACAATTAAAGCAAATATGTTAGCTTAAACACAGCTATTGGCATGTCAGAGTGAAACTACATTTTAAGCAAAATGATAGATTAAGATAAACACAGTGAGGTTGGACAAGACACTCCAAAAAAACATAAGTAGTTTCCAGGTTGATATAAATAATAGCATCTTGGAAGAAAATTGCTAGACAAATGGTTTTTATTTATTAGTTTACTACTTGTTGTTAATTTATTGACAAATGATGCCAATAGCAAACCAAAATATCAGCATATTAGTATATATCTTCAACAATTACTTAGTTTTAAAAGTATACGACATGCAGTCAGGTTGCACAAATGATTGCATACTATGCTACTAATGTTTTTTTTGCTTGAATAAATGTGCAGAATGGTATGCAAATGAGAAATGCACAAAATATTTGCATTTACAAGTATGTGTGTGAATCAGCACTACTATGCTTATAAATTTATTTTATAAATGTTATTTATAATTTTGATTCAAAAGTATTATTTGTCATTGTAATAAGACCTATGTTGTGATAAAATTAACATCTGCAATTCCCCATAGGCACAATATCTGTTTTCGACTGCACTAATAGCAATAATGAAATAAACAAACAATCCCAAAACATCCTCATTACAATTCACAATGTTCATTACAAAAGTAATTAAAACTTTCAAGAGTTGCAAAATAGTGCCAGAAAATGATACAGAATGTAAATGAAAACCCCCATAAATCATTATGATTTATTATTTATTTACTTTTAGCATTGAGTGGGACATCAAGGCCAGCATTGAATATCAGTTTGCGATATTTAGGTCCAAGATTTTTATCATTACAATTACCAGGATCATCACTCTTAATATTGGATTTAATACATGCGTGTAATGCAGTGTTAGATACATCGGATATGTCGCAGGCGACACCACGTACAGAAGCTGTTTCTATGTTAGGAGGGTTGCTTGGTATGCCTGATGATTTATCACAATTGTCAGTGCTTGAACCTGATGATGGATTGCAAATTATGTCTTGTCCGAATATTAAGGTAAATTAATAATATATATAATCATTTAAATTCTGTTTACTCGCACAAAGATTGTTTTAAAATTTACTCAAATTGCACTTATGTCTGTTCATTTATTATTAATACAAATTATTTATAGGAGCATATAGTCAGTATTTTATTAAGAGCTGGTAAACGGGAACCTACAGGATTGGCGCGATGTACAGCAATCACCGCTCTAGGCCATTTTGTATATCGTGAGTTAACCAACCAAACGTTCAATCCGAATGTAGCCAATGCTATGAACGTTATTTTACTGGCTCTAAAGGTAATTATAAGTTAATATTTTTATATAAATAAAATCTTATTGTGCCACTCACAAGTACATATAAAGAGAATAATAAGTCAGTTTACTTTACTTATAAAATCATATCATACCTTTAACTTTGGTACTAATATTATTGATACATTAACTTTTTTATTTCAGTTTAATAATAAGATTATTGCACAAGTGGCTAGCAATACATTGTTTATGCTGTGCGACCATGCTGGATTATTATGGACTCAGTATCCTCGAATAGCAGATTCTGTAATTCGTAGTTTGTGCAATGCCTTATTTGTGCATGCGCCGTTAGGTACAGCTGCTGGAGATACAGATAAAGCATTAAGCACAGCTCTCTTACTCTGTTTGGGGGAATGGTGTATGAGGTTAGGTTCAACGAGATTGTTAGAAATTTCCGAGTATGGTGAAAATAGAGGAACGTGTCTACTGCTTCTAGTCTTTAATGTAAGTTATTTATAATATTAATTCAATTTCACAAATAATTAATTATAACTCATAACATAATTAACTAAATATTTATTTCTAGGTCCTGCATAGATTAATCAAAGGTCGTTCAACAGGAGAACATTCAATAGCAAGTGGCCTAACACAAATGCAAGATGATTTTGATCCAAATATATTATTAGACAATCTGGATAAAGGATCTATTAATGCATTACCTTCGAAAAACCAACAGTGCCAACAAGCAATTATATTATGTGCTCGAACAGTATTAGCACATTTAGTCACACACTTGGGCCATTTTCCAATGGCTATCGGTGCGGCTAGGCTTAGTTCATTGGTTGTAGAACACGATGATGTGCCTAATATAAATGCAGATGAATTATCTGTTGATATATTTTCAGCACCCAACATACAAGTACGTAATACAATACCAAAAATTTATATTTAATTTCAATAATAATTTTTAGTTATTTGTTTTGACCCCATCTGTGATTGCAAGTTTGATCGAGTTGCCGGCTTTAGATTTACCAGGAGGTGGTGTTACAGCTGGATTATCAACTGCGGATAAACAAGTGCGTGTTTTATTAAGGGATTTATCGGGTAAAGCTAGTTGGGATGCGTCTATATTGTATCGAACACCTGAAACATATACTTGTAATGAGAAGCACAGAGAGAGCGATTCATCAAGTGTTACAAGTACGAATAGTAAATGGGGGCCGATGAGTTTTATACAGCCTGAGAGTTTAATTCCAAATGTACAAACGAATTTACAACAAAGAGCTATGCGACATAGGAATCCTAATGTATTGCCCACTGTACATAATGCTGCTCCAGATTTGGATCAACTGGATGATGTAAGTAAAAAAAAAATATTTTGTTTTCTATTATTATTATATTGTATATACAAAAAACGTACAGCTGAACTCCGTTATTTTTTAACCAGTTTGAATGATTCAAAAACTATTTTAAATGTTTTTTTGAGTACTATAAAGGCGGGTACACACATGTATGTTTTTATTTTTAGTATACTTGCTATAATAATATATTATGACAAACAACTTAATTTTTTTTAAATGGCTTTTAATTATTTTTTGGAATCTCCATAATATTTTAAATACAACCATGAAAAATAATAATATACTGCTGGTTCCAACGGCTGACCCGTTATAGCTAGCCAGCAATTTCCACTATCTACCACTTCTTGGATATCTTTGATACCTGGAACTGAGGAGTGGTAGCACCACTCCATACCGCAAGATCTTCAAAACTAAAGTTGAACTCAAACATTGCTTCAGCTAAGAACACTTTTGAGTATTTTGGCATACGATCGTCAGGGGTTGCATGGACCGCTTCCGATTTTCACTTTTGCAAAAACATGATTTTCGCATTCGACTGCAATTTTTTCACCCCGCCGATCGATCGGGATTTAGTAAATGGAGCTGAAAAATTTTGGTGCAATCGAATACTCGGGGAGTCAAAAGAAGATCGGCCGGATGGCGATTCCGAAAATCCCGAACGAAAATGTCTTACATCTCCTTTATCTTTCTCTAATCTTCCGCTTTGGCTCGCTGTCCAACATGTTACCTACAATGTTTTGCTTCTGCGTCTAGGGGCGCGATTCTATCCGATCGGCAATCTGGAAAAACTCCGATATCTCGAAAACGGTGCATGACCTTATAACCGGCATAGAGAACATTGTCGGACAGTGGGGAGCGGAGACATCTTCGAAAAATCCGCAAAACAGGTTTTTGCACTTTACCGGAAAAGCTTCCGGAACCAGACAAGAACCGTTCTAATTTTTGTAAAGGTCCCAAGTTTGGCTTCCATCGGGAAAAGTCAAACTTGAGCTTTTTTAGATTTGCTAGTATTCCTGGAGCTACCTGTGCTTTCTTGTATTGCCAATTTAAGATAACCTAGCCTCATCCAACAGTACCTAACCATTCTCAATGTAAATGAATGATTTAAACTCAAAATATGCAACTAAATAATTTCGAGATTATGTTAATTGAAAATTTCGAATAAAGATAATTTTGAATTTGGGCTGTAACATACACTAATAAATATAATATTATTTCTAGTTGTTGCAATATTTGGGCCATACAAGTCCAGAATGTCTCGAATATGTTGATAGAAAACTGAATGAACCAACACATCCACCAATATCAATGGATTTAGAAGCAGAGGCAATTGCATCTGTCATTAGCGAAAGAAATATCGAGCTGGAGCAAACAAGAATCACACAATATATGGATGCCATGTTAGGACAACCTGCTGTACGACCAAATAGTCGAGCTAGTGGTGGTCACACTAGTCCTGGATATGAAAACGCAATATATCAAGGTAGATTTATAAATTGTAAAAATCAATAATTACAATAATTTAATTTAGCAAATGGTGGTCCACATGAACAAGCAGCATTTCAACAATGTAGACTTCTTTTCTCACAACTTGGTTTGGCTGGTTGGGAACGTCGAAAACAGCTTCATCTTCTAGCCAAAAATGAGCGATTACTCAGGGAGCTTCGAAATTTGGATACGCAACGATGTCGAGAAACTCATAAAGTACAACATTTTTAATTAAATATTTAATCAAACTTATTTTTCATAATTTTAGGTTGCTGTAATATATGTGGCCCACGGACAAGAAGATAAAAATTCTATTCTATCGAATCAAGGAGGCAGTGTTGCTTATGAACAATTCTTAGCAGCATTAGCTTGGGAGGTTGAATTGGAAGGTCATACTGGATTTTTAGGTGGTTTGCAACGTCAAGGATCTACTGGATTGACGGCACCTTATGTTGCGACTAGTTTTCTCGAAGCCATATTCCATGTTGCTACTCGAATGCCTGGTGATACTCCTGAAGCTGTTTTAAACAAAGTAAAGTCTAATAATTATGTTTATGGTTAGTATATCGTGATTTTTTTTTAGACGAGGCATTTGGGAAATGATGAGGTCCATATTGTGTGGTCTGAACATTCAAGAGATTATAGGAGGGATATAATCCCGACAGAATTCTGTGATATACTTATAACAATTTACCCGTTAGGCAATCATTTAAATAGGGTTACAATAAATTGTAAACCTGATGTAAGATTTTATAATGTTTAGCAGTTTTGTGGAATAACAAATTAATTGGTGATATTGTAGGTACCGTATTTTGGTGTTTTATACGACGAAGCTATTATAGAGAATAGTATTTTGGCTGGAATCGTGAGGACAGCCGTTATTTGTGCTAGTCGAGCTAAGAGATCCACTTTATCATTTTATCAACAATAGTAAGTATCTGAAGTTAAATATTTAGAATAAATTTTGGAGACTACTGGAATATTTTTTTTACTCTTGGTAAAGAAAATTATACCAAAATTAAGATGGAGAGGTTACGTTACAGGTTTTATGTCAAAAGAAGTGCAATTAAAAGTGTAGTAAATTTTATCAAAAACGAAAAATTAAAAACAAAATTAAAATCCAACAACAATCGAAAAACCTATATTTTAATTTGTTGATGTAGTGGTAAAAGGGCTAAATACAAAGAATTAAAAAAACAGTTATTAATTTACATCGACCTTAATTACCAACCAATTTTGGTGAAATAAATACTCCACTTGCGCATTATTATAAGATTATTAGAAAAAAAAAAATTGTTCAAACAACTTCAGAGGATAGTGATGCAATTTGCAATTAAAAAAAAATGGCCACAAATCTGCACATTGGAAAAATTCTTCTTGAATACATGTTAAAAGTACTCCTGTGTGTATCCTTGGTGGAATGGTGTGTGCCTCGTTGAAATGGAAATCTTATTTTGGGAATATGCTTACATTTCCGAAACGAAATCGACGACCTAAAATTTTCAACTACTATACATTTTGAAATTAAATCCTCTACCTCCAATAAAAATTTTACCAAAATATCTCGTGTTAGTTTTGAGTTGTGAAGTGTTTTAGTCCAAACTTTGGAGTTTAATAACTTAACTTAATAATGGCGGTAAAAATGCGGGTCCTACTGGCAAATATAGTTTTTGGATTTGTACCAAACTTAAATAGTATAGGGTAGAAGAGTTTATTTTTGGACTAGACAACAAAAAATTATACCATGTTTCTATGTTGTAAACAACAAATGTAATATTTTTTCAGTTATGAAGAAAGATCAAGATCATTAGAAACAGTAGTTACAAAACACAAAGATGTAACAACTTACGAAGATTTCATATCAAGAGTGTACAGTCCAGTAGCAACTCCTAGTCCATTCTGTGCGGCTGGTTCAACAACAGGTGGCGCTGGTGAAGGACCAGCATGTACAACTAACCCATCCATGTTAGCTGCTGCGTTATTAGATTCTCAGGGACATTCCCATAAAGCTGGACAAAGAGACCCAAAGTTTAGAGGTAAGAAAAATAACATTTAAATAGGCATCTTTAATAGCTAAGTAGTATTTCAACTAAAATTAGTTTGCTAGATATTCAAAAATAATAAAAACATTTACTTTTTTTGTCAAAAAGGTGCTTTCATTCAATATATTTCAACAAATCTTGAATTTTTTTAACATAATAATTAGCTTCAGATTCAAGAGGAGTGTGGTTCAACAACCCTGATATGTCTCATAACGTCGAAGCAACAAGCATATCACCACGACCATTAAAAAAATTACAAAAAAATATTCCGAGAAGATCCCTACGTCAAGATCCTAGTGACACACCTCCAGAAAGCCCGACGCAATTCATGCGGAAAAAATGATATTTGCTGAGCGCTAATTAAAATTGGTAAGACTGCAGGTTTTTTTTAAAGAAATAAAAGGTTTAATGTATGTACAATTTTTTTGTTAATTTATAAATTATATAATATTTTATTATGTTGAATAGATGGAATGTAAAAAATAATAATCATTTAAAAATGTACATATAGTAGATTAAGAGGAACACCAAATTTTTAATTCTTTAAATATAGGGTATTTCAAGGAATCTTGCAACATGCCAAAATTACGCAATAAATTGTTTATTTCGTCAAGTATATTTTTATATATTTTTTATTTAAATTATTAATCTTGTAATATAAGAACAAACCTGTTTTTGACAACTCTAACTATAGGACATGCATTTATATAAAGAAAACTATTAAGTTGCAATCGGTTTGACATTTGTTATTTATTTTTTATTTATTTGTTATATTATTATTGTATAAAATTTACAATTATTTTGACGATTGCACTTGCAGGTTGATTCTGTAGGGATGGAATATTATATATTTATATTATGTCAAATAAAAATTCTAGTGAACAATCTTCCTATGGTGTCACCCTGTTTTCTTTTTATATATTATATATCTATTATTTTTTGTTAATGTTGGCACAGTATTAGATTTTAAAATATTTGCATTCATAACAACTTAATTTATGAAGCCATTTAATGGTTATTGTATAGTTGTAAGATATTTTTAAGTAAGATGTACTTATTTATACAACTTAAAGAAAATAAGCTTTATTAATAAAATGTATACATTTCAAATATATTTTGTTAACACCACATGACCTATTTCATTTCACTAATTGTCAAAAATAACGGTCCCTTAATCTTAACTACAAATTATTTACAATAATGATTAAAAAACAGCTTCTTTAGGAGACCAAGAGTGTGGCTTTATGCGGGGATAGTTGCTATAAGAAATAACCACCTAATGATAGATGAAGTTTTAGTAAGCCAAGTGTGCGACAAGGAGATTCTCTATCGGCTATGCTGTTTAATTTAACATTGAATGGTTACTAAGGAAAATAAATAAGGAAGGAACATTAAAGAAGCACATATAATTGCATATGCGGACGACATAGCTTTAGTAACTAAGCAAGTTATAAATTGACAGCAATCCTAGAAAAATTATTAAAAAAAGCAGAGAAAATGGATCTGAAAATCAACGTAAATAAAACCAAACTAATGATATGTGGAAAAGAAAGAACAGCAAATAAAACTAGGAAAACACAATTTTTAAGTAGTTAATAAGCTTAAATATTTAGGAGTCACGATAACAAATACGGGAGATAGAAGATAGAGATCAAAGAAAAAATACAACTGGCAAATAGAGCATTATAAATACTAAAATATACTAAAAAGTACTATAGCAAATTAAAATGGACGATACAACACTATGATAAAGCCAATTTTGACATACATTGTAGAAACAATGACAATGACACTAAAACAGCAAAACATCTGCTAATAATGGAAAATCAATGAAATCAAATACCGAATTAGAACAAACCAGGAGATAATAAAAGGTGAAAACATAATTAAACAGATTAAACGGCAGAGAATTCGATGGCTGGGACACGTTCTCCAAATGAAAAGAAGGCGAGGAAGGCCAAGATCTAGATTAATTGATGCGTGGAGGAAGACATAAGAAAAGGAGAAATCAGAAACTGGAAAACTAAAACAAGTTTTTTTTACTGTTATGGTGGTATTCTGAACAGATGTTGTTAACAGCTGTAAATTTAACATCGATGTAATGAATCAACATGCAATGATAAGGCAAATTGAACAGCGCTGTTAAAAACGGTATTCTGAACAACCCGATGTTAACACATTTACAACGCGGCTAGCTTCAGTCATCTGTCCGTCTGTCAAATAAAATATTAATTTTAGGTTAGCGCTTTAAATTTTCATTTTATTTATATATTAGTATATGTTTCAAATAAGAAAGAAACGTATAAACGGTCATTATGCTTATAAAATAAATTTTCTTTTTTAGAAAATCCAAATAACGCAAAAGAAAAACTGCAGATCAGTAATATGAATTGTATTTAGAAGAGATGGAAGGTGATTATAAGCATTTTGCCGTGAGAAACTTGTACATACTAGCGGTTATATTTCCATCTCTGTCTATTTTTTATTGTTTACTGAAACTCACGAAAACGTATTGGTTATAAATTGTTGTGGTAGGATCTGTCAAAACGGTCAATTTTAAATATTTTAATCTAAAAGTAAAAAAAAAAAAACTTATTTTTGTTGATTGATGTTTATTAATCTTAGATTAAAATTAATAAAAATAAATACAATATACTACTTAATATTTAATCAAATATTGGCAGTAGAGAGGTTAACTCTAACTGGGACATCTACTCCTTTATAATTTAAACTAATGTCCACCATGTCTACCTCTTCTTTACACATGTTTAATAATTAATTTGCAGGTTTAATTACGAGTTTGAGGTTATAAGTTGTTTTGGTTTGTTTGTTTGTTGACGTTTATTTGACATACCGAACTGTACCGAACGAAACATACCGCTAGCTAAACTGCTTTCAACTCAGTTTTAAATTCATCTCGCTGGTTGGTACATTCGGAGTCAAAAGTTAATAACCGGTAAGTCGCGACAACGTAACGGTTTAAAACCATTTCATACCACAACATCAAACGCTTTATGTATTCCACAGTGTTACAATACAATTATTTTATTGACACATCTTTGCTCAGTCTCAATAATATTAATATTTTCTTCTTTTATTTTGTAGAAATTTTTTATATTTAACATTTTTTATTCATAAATAATAAAATATTCTACTATATAATTATTTTTATTTTTAAATGGCAAACATGTTTCGCAAAATGATTTGCATTTTCAATGCCATATTAAATTAAATAATATTGTCAGTATATATATAGTATTTTGAGAATCGCGTAATATCCTTTTTGCAAACGCATATAATTCCTAACCAACAAATAAATCAAAATAAAAAAATCTATCTCCTGTGGTTATGTTTATTTATTTAATACAAAGCATGTAACGATTACTTATATTAAATAATTTATTTTGATTAATTCCCTTCAGTTCAAACAACACCAATTGATAAATCAATCTCCCAACAGTCGTATGTAGTTAACAGTCAGTCGCGTACAGAATAGCATTTTCGTAACATCTATCGACGTTAGAACTTTACAGCGCTGTCAACGCTAACATTTGTTTGTGTTCAGAATACCATCAAATGTATTTACCATTTTTATGTATTTGTGATGTTTCTGTGTTATTGGACTTAGGCCTGTTGGGAAATAAATATATTATTATTATTAAGTGACATGAAAAAATGGAGAGAAAAACTGGTGGAACTTATACAATAAGCGGTGAAATTTACCAGTATTAATGGGGAATGATCTATTCCACAAAATGGATCATGAAAGCTTCAGAAAAAGCAACCAAATTCCACTTGAAATGTAGCGCTTATATCTTAATAACTACTTATTGAACACTCCTCGTATATAGAAATCAATATTTTTAAATTTCCCGCTGTAATCCTTGAACACCATTGGTTGTTTATGATGTCAAATGTCGTAAATTTCAATGTCAATATTGAGTGAGTAGTCTATTCATTGAGTGAAGTTTACTTACTATATGGATAAATTAAAAAGTTAAGAAATGGCAGCATTCCCGGTGGCTAAACTAAGTGCTCTCTTCTTGAAACAGCTTAGTAAACCTATCGCTAATTATTGCAAGACCAGAGCGAAAAGCCACCCATTCTTTAGGCAATATGTATGCATGCCACCAGCTCAATGTAAGGTTATATACTTAATTTATTTATTTTAAATCTATAATTATGTAATATGGCTTGGTACTAATTATATCTACCTGTGTAATGTAGAAGTTGTCTATCATTTCTATTTGGATGTGTAGTTTTCTATTAATATTTATTATTCACTAACAACTTTTTTAAAATATTTTTTCATGCTTGAATATTTATTAATTTATTGAATCTATAAATGCATGTTATCAGCTTTATTTAGGCATGTTAATTTCACGTTTTTGTTAACATTAATGATTTATTTTTCATTATAGTTGGTTAGCAGCTATGTTCATTTCTGCTATTTAAGGATGTATTAATTTCAAGTTTTCTACAAGGATTGATCAAAAGTTTTATTCCAGTTTATTATAAAATTAATATGTACTTTCACAATATACAAAAGCTGCTTTTAAATAATAAGGTTATCAATAAATATTTTTGTTTATTAGACATGCATAATTTATTTTATTTAATAAGCCTAGAAGTAATTAAGGTTTTACAAAGTTGCAATGGTGCAGTAGTTTGGAAAATATAATTTGTTGAAAGTCAAATGGGAAACTTTACTTCCAGTGGCGTAGACATGGGGGGGGACTAAAATCTTAAAGTTACCAAAAAATTGCATATTTTTATACATTGAATGACAGCCAATGCCGTATTTGATCTGGGAATGACTTTATTAGCTTTGGTTTTAGATTAACATTATTTTGTTCTGGTTTATTTGGAGAATCTTTTTGAGTATTTTGCATATTGGTCGCGGTTGATTAGGCAGTACGTTTTACCCATTCAGTTGCTTTAACCGTTTGCGGTACTCGCTGAAGGGTAATTGAAGAAGCTTTATTTCTTGGTTTTGGTTTTTTATTGGGGCGCGCGGTTTTGTATTTTTGGTGATGATGCATGACTGACGCGTTTGATATGTTGCTGTAGTTGCTGGTAGCGTATTTGCTTCTTCTTGATTTTCTAATAGCAAAATTTTGTTGTTTTTTTTTTGGTTGGTTGTAGTAGTACAGTCTTTAGGCTGAAGTGGATCTTAGTAGTCTGCAATTATCTCTTTTTCACTATGGGCGGTTGATCATACTGTGGTGCTGCACTTTTAAACCACTTTAGGTTTTGGTGCAGAGTCTTTTTGCTGGTGTTAAGGTCTGGGATTACTTTATTCTAATTTCAGTTTGGTCTACTATCTCTAAGTTCTATCAACACTCGATTTTGCTGTTGTTGATGTGCGATTTCAGTTTTCTCGTTTGAAACTTTTTTTCTGAAAGGTCTACCATCACTTCCGGTTTCTGTCTGGTCTACAAGTTCTATTGGTTTCTGTAGTACTTCGTCGTACCGACTAATCATAGCGGTAGTTGAGTTTTTACGGTTTTTGTCGCTGGCGGTGTGACTGATTTGTTTACATTGTTAACGGTCGATTGTCTGCTGATCTGAGTGTCGTAAGTTTTGGTCGCATACGTCTTTTCAGTGTCATGTTGACAAGTGCTTTTATAAGCAACAATTTGTAACGTTTTTGTTTGTTTTCCTTGATGAAGAGTGTTGTTTTGAAGTAGAATTTAAGAATTGGAAGTAGTTTGGTTGATTAGTGTTTGACAAAAAAATCTGAATCTTTTTGTATTAAATAGGGTACTTGCTTTGATTTAATTATAATTTGTGATTTTTTTTATTAACCTGATTGATGACGCTCCTCTGTGTGGTGATTCATGTCGCAGTTTATTAAATAAATCTTTGAAACTCAAAACCGTATATACATATACATATATAATATAACGAAAATTTCCTGGATAGGTTTTTTTAGGTGTATGTGATTACAGAGGGGATGATGTGTTTTTCTTAACTTTATGCAACATTGTTTTTTTTTTTAATGTGTTTGATCGACTATGTGTGGACTTTTTTTTTTCTATGAGTTTTTCTGAGGGCGTTTATCTGTCGCAGGAAATTTTCTATGGTTTGTTGGCTGGGATTGACTTGGTCTGTACAACTGAACTAGCGACTTAGCTGTGCTGCAAGGAAGGTTAAAATCTTATTTTTGGTGTGGGTGTTGGTGGAGGCGTGTTTATGTTTGGTATGGTTTTATTTTTGTATAGTACAAGGTAACTTTCTAAAGTCAAAATTTTGACTTATACTAGTTAGTTAGGTTAGTAGATGGTGTGAGCTTTTGCATCTGCATATAGTACGGTTTCGTTGCGTCGTATCATTGAGGTGAGCACTTATTTTTGCAGTACTCTCGATTTATTGCGGAAATTGAACTAAAAATATGCATTTACGTCAAACCTCTTTTACGGGCTGCGAGTTTACAGAAAGTGCTTTTTAAACATCATGAGGCGCTGCTATAATATTATTCAGTAAAATAAATTATATGAGTTATATACTTCGTTAACGTTAACATGCGATTGTAGTCTATGCGCTTTGTTATAATTTTGTAATTATCCGTAAAACGTTAACGAAGCACGTGTTTCTCATTTTATATGGAATGTGGTGGCTTAATCAGAAATCTGATATATTATATCTGTATTTATCTTCTTTCAATCATTACTGTTTTCTAATATTTGTATTGCCTGAGAAATTATTTTTTTAAATCTAATTTACGAAATATTCAGCTTGGGAGAATTGCTTGAACATCCCTCGTAGAAGGATATGTCAGAAATAGAAGTGAACATAGAATTGAAACAATCAATGGAAGCAATTCATCCAGTGAAGTACTAGTAGTTATTATGGGATGAATTTAAAGCGATAAAAAATGTCATCATTCCCGGTGGCTAAGCTAGGTGCTCTCTTGTTAAAACAGCTTAGTAAACCCATCGCCAATTATTGTAAAACTAGAGCGAAAAGCAATCCGTACTTTAGGAAATATGTATGCATGCCACCAGCTCAGTGTAAGGTTATATACTTAATTTATTACTTTAAATCAATATATTAACTGCTCTCTGTTTATATGAGTTTTTTTGTTATTAATTATTATATAATATAGGTCAATTAATATACAATCAAAATTCTTTCAATGTTTTATTGAAAAGTTTAAACTTATTAAACTGTTTCTATTTTTTATTTGATTTCATATTTTTGTTAAGTTATATTCATGTGCGCTATTTACGTATTTATTAATTTTACATAAATTCTACAAGGTTTGTTCATAAGTTTCTTTCCAGATTAAATTGAAAACCGTATTCCTAATATTTAAAGGATATTTTTAATTAATAAAATTATAATTAAATGTTATTTGTTTATTGAAAATGTTTTATTAATTTTATGCAGCAATTAGTTTAGTGAATTTAATTACACTTCATCTTGATACACTTGAATTTTGAATCGTGCTTGAAGCACCCAACTAATAGGCCTGTTTTAGCGTCTCAGATTTTGTAGTATGCGAGAAGGTACTGTATTGGATAGTTATTATATGGTCCAATATTGGTAATTAATGCGGGTAAAAGTAGATTCTCGCATGCATAATATGACAAGTTTGCGCCTGAAAGGTGGTGGAGGTCATAAAATACGCATATTCAATAAACTGGGAAATAAGATAAGGCGCTTTCACGATTTGAGGTTCCTGGTACCCATTAGGTGCGTTTAGGGAAACTGACGGCAAAAAGGGACCGATTAATGTTCCTTAAAGAATGCGGTAAGTGTGTCAGCGGTAAAATTTTCTTTAAATAAAAGTTGGTGAGATTTTAACTTAACTTGTACTCCAGGTAGGATAGCCGAACATATTGCGTGCATTTGGTGCACCGTGCATACAACATTAATCTTAGAGTTGATAGGAAGTGACAACAAAAATATATGCGCGTGCGATATTTTTTACTACATCATTCCAAGCATCTTGGAATGATTTCGGCAACTTGTATGAACGCTAACCAGGCATATTCTTGTGTGCATAGTTTGAATGGTTTTCAAATCCAAATAGTGAGTTGGAACAGACCTTATAAACGGTGGGACAGAATGGCTTTCTTGATTTTTTGGGTTAGTTGTGGGTAACGGTAAAAGATTAAAAAAAAGTTTTTAATTTTCTAAAAGTACATACTACGCCATTTTTGTTGTTGTTTTGTAAATTGTTATCTAAGTGGTGGCCTTGTCGGGCGACACAAATATTGAGGCGTTCCACGAAGTTTTCGGCTATTCTTACTAATGTATTTTGAGGGTTTTTGGGGATTACGTCTTTCAATTGCATCCTTCAAAGCTTTCAGGGTTTAAGGTCGACCTTGCAGGAAGTCAAATCCGGGGGTGATGAAACATCTCTTTGCAACGAGGTCAGTCGGGCGAGAAATAGCTCTTGCAGAAGATTGCGTGAACGACGGGCGGTATGGGCCGTGGCTCCATGGCTGAAACCACAAGGCTTCTGTAGCATTTATTGCACAGATGAACTTTTTTCTTTAAAAAGATAAGGCTCAATAATGCCTATAGAGGACAGAGCACCAAACTGCCACTTTAGAGCGCTGAATTGGCGTTTGGTGGATTTTTCGAGAGTTTTTAGTTGCCCAGTATCGAACGTTTTGTTTGTTTACTGTGTCAGAAAGATACAGCTGTTACGATTGCATTGCAAGCATCTGTATGTCTCACGCAGTCTTGTGGGCTCAATTCTTGAGCAATAATCATCTTATAGGGGTGTAACTTAAGATCTCTGTGTAAAATTTACCGTATTGTTTTGGGCGCAAGTCTAAGGGCTGAGGCATGTGTCCGCGCAGAACGCTTTCGAGACTGTTTAATAGACGTTCTAACTGCTGAGATATTTTCGGATGTTCTCATACTGTTAGGTCGCCCTACTGGCTTATTACGAAGTGCAGATCTCGTCTCCCTTACATTTCTTATTCATTTCCGAATGGTTTTAGGGTCAGAAACTCTGTCGTGACAAAAACCGAACCGCTTGCGAAAGGTTCTTTGCGTTGCCACCACACTTTCTCTGTTTTTAACAACAAAGCCATGTTGATCTCCTGACCAAAGATCATGGGATGGTGATTACTGAAGTTGGCGTTGTTGCTCTGACCTAACCGTACCTGTTCTGGGGCCTTTCAGTGATTGGTTGAAACTAGGGAGGTCATTTTTCCCCACTCTGTACTTACTCGGACCCACTCGGACCGATGGGTTCATTTCAATAGCTCTATGAAAAAAAGACTTGATTATTGGATTAGCTAAGTGATGGTACAGAGTTTTAAATATGTTTTAGCAATAGTGGTGACTAGGCACACCTAAGTTTATATGTTACATTACAAAAATGGCTGGAGATCTTTTTGTCGGTATTTAAGAAAGCTGGTCGCTACTGTAGTCACAGCACCAAGTAAATTCTATTTTCATATAAAGAATACGGTGTACTTGTAGTTAAAGTATATTATGTAATATGCATTCGACTTAAGAAAAAGAGCATGACATTAAAAAAAAATCTATTTAAACAATTGGCAACAATTTGCAAATGCACTGTATATTTTTATTATCTATAATCATGAATATCGAATGATTAAGTTAAATGTAGCTGTATTCATATCCATTACAATTTTTAATTGACATTGAACATTTTTTTCTCAGAAAACTGTCAGTGAACAGAAAACACAAGTGCAAGATAATGGTGTTTCCATTAGCCAAACTTGGCGCTTTGTTTGTTAAACAGTTAAGTAAGCCCATCGCAAATTTTTGTAAAAGAAGAGCAAAGGATCATCCAATCTTTAGGGCCTACGTGTGCATGCCTCCAGCCAAATGTAAGGTTATGTTATTAATATTTTTATTGACATTTATTCAAAATAAACTAAACATTAAAAAAAATAATATATGAAAATGCCAATAAGGTTATGTTATCAAATTTATTTATGCTAAATTCAAGTGGCTTATTGTACGAGGGTTCTTTATAAAATTGGTTTATTAGACGTACTACGGAAATTTTCCGGAGGGGTATAAATATGCTTAAATTGAAAGAATGAAATACGAATTACAAAATAAGAAATTTATTATGAATCTTATGTGAATGTAGTAATATTATTAGTGTAGAGGTGTAGCTTTTACAAAAAAATATCTACGATCAAATAAGAGTAATTAGTTTTTTGTTTTACTTTCCAAATACCTTAATTTTCGGAGCCAAACGTCACCTATGAAATAGTATATAGAGCCCGCCGCTTTTAGCAGCACGAACTAGCAAAGCGAGTGAGGGCTGCTAAAGCCTTTTGGCACGAGTTACACTCAATATTATTTTGCCTGTCCCAATTAAAAACATTGTTTTCAATGTTTATTATAATCTGTCACTACTGTCAGATTTTAAGGTATGACATTATCATATAAAGTTGTGATTCACAGCCAATCAAATTCCACGATTAGTTTAAATGAAAATAAATGAGTGTCGTTTCATTATAAAACGGATAAGTTTTGAAAATGTACAATAAATGCTCAAATGATTGCTAACATTTTCAATGCAAAGTTTATACCTTTGGACGGCAGACTGAGAAGTTGCACTTTGCTGGTGCGATCCCTCACTTCAATTTCTATTTTAACTTATCTGTATAAATGTCTTTTTTCTTTAGTTAATTCTCACTTGACAATGGCCTTTAAAAGTCGAAACTTGAGTCGCGAACTTTTGTTTGTATTGAAATGTATTCTTTAGTAATACATATTTATATCAATAAAGTATTTGTGGTACAAAACTTAGTGTTATTTTATTATTATTATCGATTACCACATAGTAAAGGTCTCAACCATACGGTAAGAAATTTACGAAACAAATTTGATAGAAAAGAAGTGCCTTCAACGCAGTTTGTGGACCAATTTGTGAAGCGAGTTTATGAAACTGGATCGTTAGTGGATAAAACATGTTTACATTCTCGTCCACTGCGCTCAGCCGATAAAACTAATGCTGTTACTCAGAGTGTGCGTGAACATGCATCAACATCAACTCGTCATCGTTCTCAGGAACTGAACATTTCTCGCACTTCTCTGAAGAGAATTTTACATAAAGACCTCGTTTTGAAGGCATACAAAGTTCAATTAGTTTAATAAATGAAGCCTCATGATCATCCGATGCGTTTTCAGTTCGCTCAATGGGCTAAAACTCGTTTGGCCGAAGATGAGCATTTGTATCTCGGATGCTATGAAGCAAAGTTGTCGCATTTGGGGATCAGAGAATCCACAAATGACTATTGAACAGCTCATGCATCCACAACGAGTAACCGTTTGGTGTGGTTTTTGGTCCGGTGGCATTATTGGGACATTTTTCTTCGATAGCGAATAGCGAACGTTACAGTACCATGCTAAACGAATTTTTGTTTCCAAAAATTGAAGAGTATGAAATGGATGACATTTGGTTTCAACAAACAGGATGGGGCCACTTGCCATACAGTCAACGTAACCATCGATCTTTTGCGCACTGTTTTTGGAAATCAAATATCAGCCAAAATGCTGTCAATTGGCCGGCTAGAAGCTGTGATTTGACCCCGATTTTTTTTGTAAGGAGTCCTTACGGATAAGTGTTACGCTAATCATCTAAAGACGATTGATGGCCTTGAAACACGAAATTGAAGTTACCATTGCTGGGATTTTTTGCTTAAACGTTGCTAGTCCTGGCTGGGGTGTTGGCTTCTAACTTTTTTGCTCCTAGACCTTTGCAGACATTCCTTTTCCAACTTGGTCTCAATCTTTGTTGTTGACCTCAGTCTTTAAATTTGGGGGTCGACTAGGTTGTTCAGGCTTTTTGTTTTCATGGCTTGTTCTTATGCAAATTTTCGATATAAGGCAATTATTTGGAGAAGGTAGTTTCTGATTTCGTCTACAGTTGCTTTCTTAGATCAATTATGAGTTCCGGGTCAGCGAATGTATGTAGCAATAGTTGCTTAGTTTTATATCATGGTATCATAGTTTGCATGGACCAGGTAGTTGGTTAGAGTTTGGTTAGGTAATGCATTACTTTCGGTACATCAAAGGTTTCGTAATGCTTGTTGAAGACCCTAAAGACTATTTCACGGTTTACTTGTTTTTGGCCGAGGAAGAAATAATCAACGTGGGTGACTATTTATAGGTTTAGGGTTGTAGTACAAAGATGGTTTTTAAGGCAAGGAGTATTTCCGCAACTTGCTTTGTTTGTTGGTGAGAGCTGGCTGCCTACTTATTTAGAGTATGTTGTGGACTGGGGTGCCCGGGGCTTTGATTGAACTCTAGTAGCCGCCAAAAGTGAATGAACACCACGAACCTGTAGCTCAATTTTTAGGAAATTTTTAGATAAAATGTAAATTATTCACACTAAGAAATGATGATTATGAAAGATTGTCCCTCCATTTCTGGAGCACTCGGCAACTTACCTAGGCATGCTAGAAATCAAATTGTCAATCTCAGTCTGAGGGATTAAATCTCAACCTTTCTGAATACGCATTTGAAAATGAGATAGAGTGGGAGTAGCTGAAGATGGCTCAGTCTTCTATCGATTGTATCCCACGCGTGTTAAATAGGTGATAGGTTTGTAGAACGAGAAGGCTATGGAAGTAAGTTAGCATTCGCTAGTTTCAGGAATTCTAGTAACTTTAGTTGTATGTGACTTTGCATTATTATCCAGTTGGAAAGTAGGGGTTTCCAACTTTCTTAGATTCCAGAATAGTGTTAACGTAACGATTTGCGTTTAATGTTATTGGAATGAACGCTAGAGAAGACTTACTTTCATAGGCGATTGCTCCCCATACTATCACTGCAAATTTCTTTGTTCTCCTCGGCGAAGTCTAACCATCTTACGACCATTGCGGGCATACAAACAAAATCTCGATTTGTTGCTAAATATAACTTGCTTCCATTAATCGACTCATTGTAGACTCTCATTGGGCCGTTCTAGACAGCACCTTTTAAGGTGATGAGTTAAGGATAAACAAAGGAAAGGGCGGTACGACTTGAGACAAAATGATTGAGATCTCTAATTGCTTTTGTTTGCTTCACTTTCAGTAGTGTTTTTAAGGAGCCTGAGTTGTAATCTCCGCCGTTGTCCTGTCGATCCATTTACCCGAACTATTGTACTGACACTTCTTCCAATTTGTTGTTTACTACGAATTGAGAAACGCTTATACGTTAAAAAAATACATTTGATTTACTTTTTTATATTTTTTTTTCTTACAATTGATTTTAAATTGTTTTTATTATCGTTATTACCGTTTTCCGATTTTGGTGATCTTCCGAAAATATTTTACAGTTGCTGGTCGTTTCTGAAAATAATGCTTGCAGTGCCAATTTTATGGCTTTGCAGAGACGATGTTTTTGATTGTCTCCCGAGTGCATTTGAAGTTTCCCTTAGGTGATGATGGATGCAAAATTCGGTGCAAGTTCAACCGCGTCAAATCTAATGGTGATGAGTTTGCAAGAAGAACATTCTTAGCTTCATTTGTTTTAAAGCAAAGCTTTTTAAGTTTTCTCCATTTTCTTCTAACATTCAATCCGTCATCCGAGATGACAGAACAGAACAGAAGAGTATAATTTTCTAATTTCTAAATAATTACTTCTTTTCGAATTTCCTACCTACATAACCTACGACATTACTCTTTTGGTCTGAGCCCCGAAATCCGATGTCTGAGCCGGCCGGCCCTGATCTCTGCTAAATCTGCTAATAATGGGTGCGTTTTTAAATGACGCGAACAACGGTTCGAGCACTCGAACAATAAAATGAGCGTTTTTAAATACAACCCAAACGAACACAGCCGAGTTTTAATATTACTGAACACCGTGTTCGAACAACATTTGCACGCACCTAGTCTAGAGGCGGTGCATGTACAGTGTTGCCACATGGCAAAAATAAAATTATATATTTATCATGGTTTTATCAGAACATGGATACGGTTTTATATACATTATAAATATATAAGATATAAAAGAAATATGCGCTCATAGAAAATATGTGTGAATCTAGAATAATAAGATTTTAATATTTTACTTGATGCAGATTTTAATTGTCGTATTAATTGACAACACTGGGCATATAAACAGAACAAACAACATAACCTTAAAAAACATATTTTTACATGTTACTATTCATTTTTTATCTGTAATTATAATAAAATTTAGATCTGTCATTACTAAAGTTAAAAACACAGCTATTAAACTGCTACCTGCTCATATTAATAACTTATCAAAGAACTTTACAAGTTTTGACATATGCTTTTGACGTTTGAGTGCTATATGCTGTTTTTAATTTACCGTGCACGATCACGTAGTGGAACAAACAAAAAAGTTGTTCGTGCAAAAATTGTTCGAACAGCCAGAACACTTTAAAAACGCACCCAATAAGTTAAAATATGAAGGCCCGGTATTATAAACAAAAATATAATCTTCAGTTAACTAATTGACGAATAAATTTAATCATCAGTTAAAAGGGGTTCGGTATTATAAAACCAAATCGTATGTTAATTAACTAACTGGAGATTTATTTAGCGTGATTTTAAATTTAGTTGTGTATATGGGGCTTCTCCTTTACACCTAGCTTCATGATATTCATTTAATTAATTACAAATGTATTAAAAATGGAAAACTAAAAGAGAGAAATGGGCAGTAATTACATAGAATTTGAAAAATATAATCTACTTGAACTAGTAGAGCCATATCTACATATATTAGAAAATTAAAAAAACAGATAATGTGAATGTGAAGGTAAAAAAATACCTCGTTAATAATTGCTAACAAATATAATGCTATTTAGCAAACAGAGATTAGAATTCATCACAGACTTTATTTCGTTGTGGAAGCGTCTCTGGCATTTTTATATATGCATTTCTTATGTAGTTAGTAACACGGTGAATCATTCGACAACTGTGTTTTTTGTTAAATTAAAATGATCCCAAATTACAATTTGAAAGGATCCTGTGAGATAAAATCGCAGTGTAATTAGTAATTAATAACTGGTTCATTGCAGATATTTACTGATTGCGTTGAGTTTGTGATGCAATGTTACCCGATTTGTTCTAATACATTTAGGGCACATTGTTTTGGTAATCGAAATGGTATTTGAAAACTGATTTCAGCGTATATAATATATATTGATATTATCAAATGGATGAGTTTTATCAGGGAATACTCTCGCTAACTTTTGCTGATGATTTTCTACTTTATCATCCGTTGAATTACTTAAAATATGTAGATGTAACACTTGAAACGAACGATATGCAATATTTAATGTGTAAACAAACGTACTTAACCTAAAAATCTAGTTTAGAAACGTCAGTTAAAATTTAAGAGCACGATTTTCTCCAGTAGTTTAATGACAGATTTAATGCATGATTTAATTTAATAAGCTTTTATAGTACTGAAATCTCCAGTTAAATTAGTTTAGTAGTACATTAAATTTTAATCATAGATTATTTTGTTTTATAATACCGGGCCGAATCCTAGCATTAATCACGGTCGAACAAAACTAAATAAAACGGTTGTGGTTCCTTCCTTCATAACCTATTTAATATTTATGATCTGCGTCCGTTCTATCTTACTAGCTTGTTTTTTTTTGTTGGCTTAATTATTGTATTGTATAAATTGTATTGTTACTCATATCCATATCAGTCATAGAACTGTTCCAAAGGAACATTTTTTGAGGTTAAGGATGTACATAATTGAAAAATCATTCTTGAAAATGTCATAATTATATTGTATAAATTTATTAGTGATTATTGATTAGTGATAAAAATGGTTATACATATACTTCCTGCAGCAAAGCTTGGCAGTTTGTTTTTAAAACAAACAATGAAACCTTGCACTAATTATGTTGTTCGAAAAGCCAAATCGCATCCAATGTTTAGCAAATACCTAGTTATGCCTCCAGCACAATGTAAGAATATTTTGTGTATGAAAATCTATATAAGGATTGTTGTACAAAATATATTTCATTTGATTAGAATATAATATAATATAAAGTTTTCAATTTTTTTTTTTTTCTAGTTTACAATTGGTGCGAAGTTAAAATGAAAATGTGGATACTAAATTTAGGAAAACCAATGAACATACCTGTTTTAAATGAGGCACAAGCTATCGAATTAGGTGCAAATTTGCTCGGTGAAGGCATTCTATTTTTCATAGCCGCTGTCATCCTAGTTGCAGAATACAATCGATCTTCACGGAAAGAAGAAAAGAAGGAACAACTAATTAAAGATGAAAAACAACAACTTAATCAGCAATTGCAAGAATTATATTTTACAACTCAACAGCAATCTGCACAAATAACCGAATTACTTAGAAAATTATACGATTTAGGTAAAATATTATTTTAAATTAATAATAATTAAACTAAATATTTATTAATTTCTTTTATTTTAGAAAGTAAAACACTTCATAAACCTTGGGTAAAAACTGAAGATAGAGAAATTGAACCTGTGAAAAAAACTAAATCTAAAAAATCAAAGAAACCTCCACCAACACCTCCTGAAGTAATTCCATCATCACCAGTATCGGCATCACAAGTATCGGCATCAACGCCTGAAAATACTGCGGATAATCTAGAAAAAGATATACAATGTAGTTTAGTATTAAAAGCAGTCGCCACTATTGAAAGAGACTTATGGCGACAAGAAAAGCTCGATAGACATCCTAGCATTTTAACAGTAGCCATTAATTATATTTATAATGATATTTATAGATTACCATTAAGCCTGTAACAGTGATTTAAATAGAATTTTATTTAACTAATGTCTCGATGAGCTTGTTACCAATTGTGTATTCGCAGTATTTAAATCTTATAAAATTGTTAAGTTTAGTAAAGTGGTTTTACTATATTGTAAGCATAATATTGTTTTGTTTGATATTAGTAAAAAAATTATAAATTTATGTTTTCTTGTAACATTTTTTGTAGAGAGCTGATCCTATTTTCTAGCGATTTGAACTCTTCTTCGCTATGTTTTAGTCTTGTTTTTAATATTTGAGAGGATCGTGATCGATGTGTGGATTTTGACAGGCTACCGTCTGAACTTGTTCTGTCTAAGGAGGATTGTCGTCTGCTAGCTCGTTCTTTTGAGTTTGATGGTGGTCTTGCTTTATCATTGTTGTAGAGAAGTTCTTCATGTTTGGAGCTTGAGTAGGATGAGCTTCTGCTTCTTATGTTTTTTTGACTTGATGCTTTGTTTCGCCTTAAATAATAATTTTGTTTAATGTTAAAAAAATATTGAAATTTATATTAATCTAATTAAAAGAAAAAGAGACTATTTTATTTATTTGAAAAATTTGCATTTTATTTATTTTGAAAAATTTGGGATGAAAAATGTTTATTGGTAAAGTATAGTAAAGAAAAGTGTGTAAGGGGCCCCTACACGATCAATAATATTGATCAATATATTGCTAAGACCACCTAGACGTTTCAATATAATTGTGCAAACTTTTTGTTAGTTACTGACACTTCTGCAGTAAACATGTGGAATAAAATAAAGCAAGTTGTGTGACCATTGCTTTAGTTATAGCTTTAAAAAAGAAGGAGCACATGGATGAAGGAATGGTTAAAAAAAAAGAAATCAATACTTTTAGGTTAGATTGTACAATAAATATCAAACTTTTGATTGACACAATATATTGTGCATACTTTCAATATGATCTACAGACGGTCAATATTGTATAGTATCAATTATTGTGCAATATATTGACAATAATATTGAACGTCTAGGGGCCGCTTAATAAAGTTAAATTGCAATATATTGTTTTAAAAATTCACTTTCTGTGAATTTATTGAAAATTTACACAAAAGCCAAGAAAAGAATATTTGATACTCAATTTCAAGACAGTTCTATTTTAGAGTCAACTTTAAAAATCTGTCGGTCATTTAATTGAGTTTGCGCCGTTTTGGCACGACCCTTTAAAATTTAAGGTTACAAAAATTGAAGTTTTATCTAAAAATAAATGGTTTTAACTTTTTTTTTTAAATAAAAACTTGTTTTGACTCTTGAATATTATGTTTTCTAAATTATGAAATGAATTAATAATTTATTTAAACCCAATCTAACGATTACAGCGGCCAAGGGTTACAAACCTTGTCAGAGTGCCTTGTATGATGACTGCATTTAATTAAAAAAAAAACATCAAAAAGTTGGCGACTAGCGGAACTTTAATAATAAGAATACTGTCTTTACTTTTTCAATTTCAACCCATGTGCAAAGGTCCTCCTTCCAGAAATAGTAAAATAAAGCAATTATTTTATTGCTTTGTTTCTAAAAAAGGGAGAAGAGGTGAAGGTCGAATTGAAACAAACTCAGAGGCGAACCGGATCCAATATAGTTCAATTTGTAGATCGGTCGTGCAAGCTTAAGCGCAGCGGAAATTGCTTTGTTACAATCTAACATATCAAAAAAGTGACGGATAATAAAAGAAAGATAAAACTAAGTTTGCCATCCCAAATGGTTCTAGGTTTTTTATTATTATAAAAAAGATTTATTTCTCTTGTACATTTTTTATATTGCATACACCTAATTGCGATACTAAATTCTTTTGTCCGGATACTTCAGCAGTATTTGAGATGTACGTTAAATGCAGCCTTTTAGATGCGGATACTTTCTTATTATTAAATCATACGCGGAAACTTATTAGCTAAAGTATCTGAACGGTTGTATTCAATAGTCCTCTTGCGCATACGGAATGTACATCGCTGAATATTCGTGTGAAAAAGGCAAAAGTGGAATACCAGCCTTGGGCTAAACTTTGCTCTTTACTTTTTTTAAGAATAACTATT
Organism: Tachinus rufipes; assembly: GCA_963932245.1. Classification (NCBI taxonomy): domain Eukaryota; kingdom Metazoa; phylum Arthropoda; class Insecta; order Coleoptera; family Staphylinidae; genus Tachinus; species Tachinus rufipes. The sequence goes on from OZ010743.1 coordinate 94,716,597, forward strand.
ATTATTAAAGTTTTCCCTGTCCCGGTCTTTTGCAAATAACCATTTTAATATTTAGGAGCCTAAGCGCAATGTTTACGTTTATTTATTTATTTGAATAAAATAAATGTTTGTTACCTAATAGGTTGTTTCTGCGTTTTATTCCAAGCTTCACTTTTTGTTCGCCTTGGACTCGGTGATGAATTGTTTTTTAATTTGACTTGGGTAGTATTTCTATTGGCAACTGCTGGATTTATTTTGTAGATGGTTTTAAGACTTGGCGAATCTCCTCTACCCAAATCAGTCAATCTTTTTAATCTGAAAAAAGAGCCAAGACTTAAAATAATCTTAACAGTGGTAATTGTAAAAAATATTATTATTGTGGTATGTATTTTACTTATTATAAAATTAAACCAATGATAGAATAGATTGACCACACTGCTACACTCATTGATAGATGCTGGTTTAGCAGTTTTTATAGATAAGGTTTTGCAAAGAAAGTTACACTTCAAACTTTTGGTTATTGGTTATTCAAATGACAATAAAAATATGTAAGTGTTATGCCGATATTTTTTTAAAAAACAAGAGTTAGCAAATATATTGGTTTCTAAACAAAAGATCTTCTACATATCTATCTATCTAGCTATCTATAAATGCCAAAAAGCTTTATCGTCTAGTACGTGTGGCGTTCTTTTTAAAAAAGCATGTTTCTACATTACTTTAGAAAACTGTTCAAAGTTTCATAAATAATTATAATCTTTGTGAAATCTAATACAAAAAATATCATATTCAAAAGTCATATTGATATTGCTGTAGTTAGCTTAATTAGGAATTATAGTTGATACAACTTATTATACCTTGTTGGGCTTCTATAGATTTCATGGATTTTAGGTGTCCTTAATAATCGATTATTTTCATTTTGCAAACGATCAATTTCTCTAAGTAGTTGAGATTTCTCGCGTCTCATATTTTCAACTAATTTATAATGAGATTTCCGCTCAGATGTAACGCTATTTTCTAATTTTGTGAGCGCGTTTTGTAGAACGTACAGTTGGCTTTTTGATTTTCCATTTGTTGATCTGTTTAACTGTCTCATTTCTTCATGCAGTAAGGCATTTTCTGCTAATAAATCATCTATACTAAAATTATGAATATTAACCTAAAATAAATTATATAAACCATTTTATTGAACAAACTTTGTGAGATAAACTTTTTTGTTGTTAATAAAAAATAGAAAAGACAGTAGAAATATTATTGTATTATTCTAACAAAAAGTTATAACTAATTTATGAGGCCAATAAAATAGACTAGCAATTGCGACAATGACAACTGATAAATACAGTATTGTCACTGTTGTCTGTTTTGTTCCTGTACCTTTCTTGTTACTGACAAGTAATTTTACTAAAAAATTAAAGTATAGAATATATAAATATACCGTTTTTCCATTATAGTGATTTGTCTTGATTCTCCACGAGAACATTGGCTATCCAATTGTTCTTTAGTTTTTGCCAGTTCCGCTTCCAATTTCTTTATAGTTCCTTGCAGTACAGCAGGATCGGGAGGTCCGCAGTATTCCAAAGGAAGTGGATATAATATACTAAAAAACATTAATTAAAACATAATAAACATTTAAAAAACATACATACCGATCAAATTCCACGTTGTAAATTAATATAAGGTACCTCCTATTGCTTTGTTGTTTATTAAGCATCATTTTTGAATTATTACTTTTGATTCTTCGTATTCTCAATGCTTCCAAATCTTCATAAGATAACAACTCTAACGATAAGCAATCACTAGTCTGAAAAATAAGTACCAGTGACAATGTTTAATTATATTATTATTCTAAGTTCTCTTCTAGTCAATAACAAAAAATAAATATTGTGCTAGTTGAATTAAAATTACTAATTGCTAAACTGCTGACAAACCTTTAATAGTCCTGATTTTAACATTGTTGTAAATATATGAAACTGTTTAAAATTTCCAGTTTTGTGTGTTAAGTTTTCTATATCTGAAATAAAAAAGTAATTAAGGATACGATAACTGTAGTTGTATCTATTTTACAGGCATGGTCATAACTGCATTGCCATTCTTCGCCTGATTGTTTGTCAGTCAGTACTATTTCTAAGTAATTGTTCATAATGTTCATTTTGATTAAAAAGTCTTGTCCGTTAAATATGTTAGATGTTATGAGATTGGCATCAGACATTTTTGTAAAATATTAAAACTTAAAATAATATGGTTAAAAATTTGACATTGCCAAACTTCTATTATGTCTAATTTGGCAATGACATTATTATCTATCAACAACCTGCGTGTGGTATGATAGATAGATGGAGCTGTTTTGATCAAAGATTTGATTGAGGTTGGGGCAAATTACTCTACTTGGTGTGAAACACATAATAAAAATGTATAACTAGTTAATAACAATAAAATTATTTTTGCTAAGAAACATTTTGTGAAGTATACGACAGATCACATTAACAGCTTACAAACATTTTATAATGTTTCTGACAGCTTACGGACACAGTATGATGCTTATGGCATTGCGCAACCATTTTATGGCGGTTTAAAAACATTTTATGCCGTTTATTATTATTTATATGACAGCTCAGAAATAGTTTAGGACGTTTATAACAGTTTTACAACATTTGAAGACGTTTATGATATCTTATAAACATATTACGTTTTTGGCAGTTTACAAACATTTTATGACGCTTATGACAGCTTTTTTGCAAGTGTTAGAAGTTTTTTAGTCAGAGTAGGAGGAGGAGATATTCAATCTTTTGATAACCAACACTTGGGCGGGTGGGTGGGTTACTCCAGATGATCATTATCATTGAGTAGTTTAAACTGTTATAGTAGCATACATTTTAAGATATAAAATGATTACGTAATGATTTGATTACGTTAAATTACATGTCATGAATTGTGGATTTCTGGAGCTAATAAAGCGCCAAATTTTGATTTTCTTTTGTTTTTTTATTACCCCAATCAATTTGGTATAAATAGCTAGTGATTTAAGTTTCTAAAATAATATATACCAGATTGATTCGGATATTTTAATTCATAACCAAAACAAAATTCAGCTCTTTAGGAGTCCCAAAAGTGTTTTATTCGGAATGTGTGCATTAACAAAGCCGAATCATTACGTACTCGTTTTGAAGCTTAAAATGTATGTATGCTAACGTAACATATTTAAGTGCGCCAACACAAATATCATATTGGGTTTCTTGATTTATATGTTTTTAATGAATAATTTCTTTATTAATTATTATAGGTTAGTTTATGTTAAAGTAGCCGAACTGGCCAAATTGCATAAATTAGAGCTTGCAATTTGCTGGAGATTAAATAATGTTCATTTGATATATTTTTAGAATATTTGATGATTTTAAAGGGTTGCAATTATGATCTTATTTAACGGTTGTCAATAATTTAACTAATACTTAATAAACTGCAATTATATGACTGAGGTCTTGTTAAGGATAATTATACAATTACCCAGTATCAATTTCATAATTTACTATTTTTTATTGCTTTTAAAGCTTAAGGGTTGCTTAGGGGATGAATGTAATATCGTAGCCAATTCTGGTTTACACCATACGAAAGCTGGGATTTTTTTGTATCAATCTTTCAAGTGGAATGTTTCTAAAATGTCATTTTTTACGAAAATGCAATTTGTAAAAATTGTATCGACTCAAATTAGCAACGGTCAATGAGTGGGAAAACTGAGGCTATATAAATAGCACAAGCTTATGTTGCCGGCTCGCATCCGCGGAGGGTTGCGTTGCGATCAGCATGGCGGAGTCTCAGTTCAGGGTGTTTCTTCAGGTACTTGGCCAGTTCTCGGTAGTCTGCCACATGATGGCGTTTGTAGGTCTGCACGACCTTGGTTTGACTCTCCAATGAGGGGTCGTTGTCATACCTCTCATTGTTGGCCCGGTGTTCTGCCAAACGGCACTAATTCAGTAAATTTTGAATTTGAATATCAAACTCGTCCTACATTTTCGATGTGTTTTTGAGGTATAGTCTTACAAGTTCCGAATATTTTCTTGTTTGTTTGTCAAGTGTGAGAAGCTCTTGACCGTAAAATTTTAAAATTTGGGTGCATAAAGCGCTTTAGTTAAACACGCCTATTATTTATACTAAATTCTTCTCAATTTAGTATTGTTACGCCACTGTAAAATAATTATATATATTGCGTAAGTTTGGTTGCATACATTATAGACTTACGTGTTTGTTGATAATTACTCAACTATAAATGGATGAATAAAATATAATTAATACTTTAACAAACATACTACACTTAATTACACACATATTAATATAAAAGTGATGCAATTTAACCTTCACCACAATAAATAACAATTTAAATATTTAATATTATAGCAGTGCTACCAATAGCTTCACCAACCTAGAATATCAAAATAAATGGCGTCTCTGACAGCAAAGTGTGTTAGTAAATCGATTTTATTTATGTATTTGTATTATTAGTGCATTTAACTAATGGGAACCGAAATATTAAAGTCCTTTGGGACATTACAATCAGAATTAGAACAGGCGAGAAGTAGTTTAAAAGGTTTTGACGAAAATATCAAGAGGTTAATTGGTAGAGACCCATCAGAAATACCACAGCAAAGGCAAGGACTCAAAAGGCCTCCAGTAAATGAAGACAATCGGTCTAGGCAACGTGGTTTGCCAGGCAATCGTAGAATTTACAATCATGAGAACGATGAACCTCCGAATAAAAGACGTGGTAGTGTTTTTAATAGGTTATCTGATTGGGTACCAGACAGACCCACACATTATGAAGATGATGTATCATCACATAGACAAATGATTAGTAAAGTTATAGTGACACCTAAGGAAATTCCAAGCAGACAGGATGCCCTAGATGCACAGAGTAAGGATGAAAAATCTAAAGCGAGAAATAGGCGGATGTTTGGAGCATTATTAGGTACATTACAGAAATTCCAACAAGAAGAAACTAAATTAAAATCAAAGGTAATTAAATGATTTGTTTTAAATTTAATTATTAAATATTGATGTTTGTAGAACTGAAACAATTGTCTGTGCTTGACTTTATTAATTTATTTTATAATTAAATATTGAATTTATAGGAAGAAAAACGTGCACAAGTTGAGAAAAAAATTGAAGAAATTGAAATTAGAGAAAAAGCAGAAATCAAAAAAGAACGTAAAGAGTTATTTTTTAATAGGAAAAAGAAGCAGGCAGAAATTAAAATGATTGAATTAAAAATGAACAGAATGAAGGAATACGCCCAATGGGAGGAATTACAGAAACCACGTATGCATTTTATAACAACAAAAACCAAACCTCATATACATTTTCTACCTCGTCGTATGAACGATGTTACAAAAAAAGCATTGGCTGAATCGAAAGTTGATATTGAAAGTAAGTAACTAGTTTATTGATTATAAAAATCTATTTATCAAGTTTAAACAATACAAAACAATATTAGTTGTTTGTTCATATTTACAAGAGGCGTTAAAAAAATCTAAAAATTAAAAGTTGTAGAATGATATAATTTTTGCAAATACTATATATTGTTTTCTCTAATACAATTAAGAAACTGGTTTCTCATAGTTCAATTCTTAAGATTTGGTATTTTGATAATAATTGAGTTGGGTTTGATACAACAAAGCTGGTTTTTTGCAATGCCATCTGATTTGCATTTGTTTGTTTAACATTCAGATGTTAATATTTGAAGCTGAATTGGGCCGAATTTTGATTACTTCAATGATGGTTTAATTTCATTTTATTATTTCAGTGTTTGATTTTGATATTTAAGACATATTTGGACAGGTTTATGATTGAACAGTCGTATTTTGATATTAAAATGTAGGATTTTGATATTTTTAAGTCAGCAAAATGTTTACTTTTTAATGCCAGGTTTTATTATTTTAAAGTTATTTCAGTCTAATTTTTGTTCAAATTTAAACTTTTTAATTTTAGTAAGACTTAATTTTGATATTTCTGATATTGTAAGGCTGAATTTTAATGTTTTTGAGCTAGATTTTTACATAACACCGAATTTGGATTTTAATATATAATTGATACAACGTTGGATTTTTACATATTTTGTTACATTAATAAGATTTTAGACATATTAAAAAGCTTGATGAGAATACCATTAGGCGTTAGAGTAGCTGTTTTGATCTGTTACTGTTTAAACAAAAAGTTATCAGGTTAGATAAAGTAAACTACATAATGTCACATGAACTATAATTTTGTAAGGAAATGTTACATTATTTCCTTGACAATTGGTAGGTTAGGTTATGTTATGTTGATAATCACAATTTGCATGCATTTGATTACAGTTCATCATTACCAGATTGTTTTTGTAGAGCCTCTTGTATTGTATTTTTAATATCATGATAAAAACAAATAATTTATATTTTAGAAATGATAGAGACAAAGAGGCAAGAAGTATTCGATGATTTACAACAAATTGAGGATAGAATGAGAAGAAATTTTGAACCTAAAATTATCAAAGCAGATGATATTAATCATGAACATGATCACGAAGAAGATAAAGATGAGGAAGATTCTATTATTAAGATGGATGAAGACGATCATGTAGATGATGTAAAGATGGATGAGTCGGAGGTCACAGATAATAAAAATAACCTTGAAATGGAAATGAATGATGATCATACGCCTGAAACTAAAGATCAGATTGTTGATATGATAGATGGGGACAAAGAAGAAATAAAATTACCCGAACAAAATTCAGAACATGATTAACGTTTTTTTAAATTATCTATCTTTGACCTATTTATCTCCAAGATGCATTTTTCGTATTGAAGAGTTATAAATTATATCAGTCAAATAAAAACGGAACGTTTTATAAATACATTTTTATTCGTCTTTTTTGTGTGTATATTTTATGATTTAAGTAGGATTGTTTTAAGAAATTTTTTACATTTAGTTATATCGTATATATTATAAACAAAGTAATAATTGAATAGGAATAAATTTTTAAAATTGTATTGTGGATGCTTGTGAAAATAACCAAAAAGTTAAATTAAGGGTACTGTTCACAATTTTGAAGAATGTAATAAGTTATTTTATTTTTTTACATTGAGGTGGTAATCAAAATTAATTTGTAACTAATGGTATGTGTTGCTTATCAGTTGTTTTGAAAAAGAAACCTTAGATATCTTTCAGGTCAGTGCTTTCTCTTTAAGGGGGCCTAGGTGCAAAATACAATCATAAAGGGTGGTAGTATAACTGACAATTTGTCGGCAGTACGGCAGAGAGGACATGTATGATTAACAGCGCTAACGAAAGTTAAGCAACGACTGGAGCAGCCACAACATTGGTAGGTGACCAACAAAGTGATGCAGAGTGTAGCGTTCTTTCTAAATGGATCTGTTATTTTTTATAGGCATCTAAACATACGCATGTCTTAATCACATTTATTTTCAAAATTTAATAAAATTTATAATAACAAAAGTATATAAATGTAATTTTTTGTCAACATGGCTTCTAGTTAATTTAAAAGTTTGAAAAATTTAACTTGTTAAACCAACTGTCATTTTTAATCATTTAAAATAAAATTTATTTACAATTTAATTTTGTTCTTAAAATTTTACACAATACCAAAAAAATCTATTGAGTAGTTTTTTGCGAATATGGCGTCCTAGTTCATAGAAGGTGGAAATTAACTTAAAACGAAGCCAACTATGTAGTTAAAGTAAATAAAAAAAAAAATTAAAAGTTTCAGAATACGAAAAATTCTATTGTAATTTTTTGCCAATATGACTTTCTAGCTAATTGTAAAGTTTAATCATTTCTAGTTAAAAAAAAATATTTTCAAAATTGCAAAAACTCCAATGTTTTACCAATATGTCGTTTTCTAGTTAATAGAAAGTTTAAAAATGTAATTTTTAAAACTAAGCCAACTATGTCAGTTTTATAAAAGACAAAAAATTGCAAATTTCAAACTATTCTAAAAGTTTTGCAAAATATTAAAAACTTAATTTGGCAAACATTATGACCTGACCAATTCTATGTTTGCACAATTATAGTCTAATAGTTTAGTAGTTAAGTAAATTATTACAAATTTAATAATTGTTCAAAAATTTGATTGTCAGATCAATTTCAAAATACTTTTGCAATTTACATAATATTAAGTTTTAATTTAATTTGATTGAAGTTTTACACAATTAATACAAACATGTACACTTTGATTTATTGTAAACCGGGGCTCGGATGCCTTATTCTTGTAGTCTACGACGTAGTCCACACACGGAGGGCAATTTTTAGTTTGGGATCAGTAAGGAAACATTAGTTTTGCCGGGTCTTGTCATTGTTGCTTCTGATCAGCCTGTGTATTTGAAGATGGTGAAATCTATCCAATAGCTTTTGACGGCGATTTATTGTTCGGTGCTTGACGTAGGTTTAAGTGGATAGCGTTTGATTTTTAGGTTGATCTCGGTTTTACTTGTAATAGTCTTAGTTGTGAGTAGGGCTTGCCGCAAAGGGGTAGATGCAACGCTTCAGGGACCCGGTCTTCGGTCTACAAAAAGTCCAAAATGTACATTTTAGTATTAATTGTATAAAACTTAATAATAGTTTATTATTATTATTATTGATCAACAAATGTTTATGTAAATATTTTCTTTGTTTAGGATTTTTTTAGAGTAACACTAAAAATTAGTTAACGGTGCAGCCTACTAACACTAACGTATGATATGCAACTAATGTAACAAAAGTACTTAAATATACAAAAAAAAATGAATAAAGGAAACAGTAGCAAATACACACAAAATAATTTAAAAAATCTTGAGATGTTTACATTATGTAGGATACAATCGAATAGACATTACCCCATAAAATATTTGTATATTTTCAATTGTGTTAATCTTGCTTTAAATCTATAAATTTATCTTCTTGTCTGAATCTACAAAATAATTTGAAGAAGCATTTTCAATAAGGTTATAAGCAAATATATTTCAAGTATTTAATTTACATTCGGGTATATAAGAACAAATATTAATAAAAAAATCAATTGATAAAATGAAATTAGTAATCATTGTTGTGTTAGGATTTTGCTCCGCCGCTTTAGACGCAATACGTCAGGGGCGCCGTAGCCCGCATTTCTATTATATTATTGTAAAACATTTTTTTTTAAATCATTTTATGTAACTTGCAGCAATTATTGCAGTTAAAAAAATGTTTAAGACTATTCCAACCAGTACCTTAATTTATAATAATAATAATAATAATAATAATAATAATAATTCTTTATTCCAGTTGACCTTTTAGCAAGGTATAGGTACAGTCAGGTTATATTAAAAATTAATTTACAATTAAGAAAACATTTAAATTAAAAAGAAATAAAATAAATTACAAATTAAAAATTACATAAAACTAGTGTCAGTCATAAAACAAACAGTACATATAGAACATAATATTTAAAAAAATAAATATATAATAAGGTATCACATCAATATCACATTACCAATCATCATTCAAAAAATCGTTGTATGTATTGTAACATTTTTGCAGTAATGTAGATTTAATGTTGTTTTTAAAAAGTTTTATATTAAGATTTCTAATACTTTCAGGCAATTTATTGAAACATTGTATGGCTGCATATTTAGGACTTTTTCATACTTTGTTAGCCTATGTATCGGCGTTTCTAACATCAATCCATAACGTGTATTATATGTATGGGTGCTATTTAACTTCTGCATTTGTAGTCTTATAACAAAAACAGCAGCTTAAGCGTGATTCCTATGTCTACATTTAATTTGATAATCAATTTTACCAGTACAATAAAAAAATACATTAAAAAAGAACTAAACTTTGTTTTGTCAGAGTATTTTACTCAAATTATATTTGCAAATAGCATTAAAATGCGTTCAAAAATACTTAAAAATCCAACTATAGATTGACTTAAATACGCTGACAAATTATAGTTTAATCCTTTCTGAATGTACTGGTAAAAAAATAAATAAGTTATCATTATATATGGGAATTTGTTTTGTATTTTTTTTTTTAAATTCTATAACTTATTAGTAGTCTATTTATCTGTTCATAAAAATTTAAAACTCTTAAGTTAACCTTAAGTTTTTTTGTCGTTTTTTAACTTTGACTTGTTTAAAAATTGCAATTTTAACGCAAATAAAATGTTGGTAGTGAAATCAATCAGAATTTTTTTGTTAAATCCAATTCTGGCGTCATTTTGAGTCCACACCCTTTTTATACTCGAAAAACCTCAAAAAATCAATAATTTGGTTTCAGTGGTCTGAACAAAAAGGAGCATTTTTGTAATTTTTTTTAACAGGCAAAGTATTTTGATGTAAATTAGTTAAAAAAATATAAATTTGTTTTGTGTATTTTGGTTTTAAAGATCTAAAACTTTAGAGATAAACGTTTAGCAGCGCTCAGAGGAACATACAACAAATATAATAAAAAAAATGAATTCTGCGGACAATTCTACATAAAAAATAGTTACTGATTTGGGTTTAGTTGAACCGCGAGGTAATCAAGCCTTAGCACAGTTTCAATGTGTTGGTGCAGCGGGGAGATACTGAGATTGTTACAATTTTTTAAATTTTAAACATACTATGAGGTTGCAGCACCGTAAAGTAGGATTTTGGAAGACAATTGAGGTACGTATTTTGCAGCCGTTTCCAAAAGTGATGGCGATGGTGGTGTATATCCAGATTTGTTTTTGAGGCAACATGCCGCTGTTCCACCGATGAATTGAAACCAGCAGTTTTTTTGCCAATTTGGATTTGTCTAGGAGGTACGTACAATTTGTACATAAGTTTTATCAACGGAAGGTAATACCCAGATACTCAACAACATTGGACCACAAAATAAGAACGTCGTTGCAGTATTAAAAGTAGACTTTTATGATAAACCTTGTTGAAGGCTTTTTTAACTAAAAAAACCTCTCTTGTAGTTTTTCTTTGTTTAAAACCTTTGACTACAAAGTAGTCTCATTAAAACTTATGTTATTTTGAGTTAATTTTATAGAAATTACTTAATAACTTTTTAAATTATTGTGGAAAAATAATGAAATTTTTTGCAAATGAATCGCTATCATATTGCAACATAAACCACAATATGGCAATTAATAATTTTGATTTAAAACAAAATGGCGGCTAGTTTCTTCTCAAATTTTGAGTTAATTTTAGAAAATTGTTTAAATTTAATAACTTTAGAAATTATTGTGGAGAACTTATGAATTTTTTTACAAATATTGCAAAACCATGTTACAAACAACAAAATGACAATTGTTAATCTTAATTTAAAACAAAATCGCAGAAATTTTTGGCTTAAATTTTGAGTTAATTTTATAAAATGGTTATTAACTTTTTAAATTATTATTATTATTATTATTATTATATGTCTTTATTTACCCAAAAACAAAAATAATACAGATTCAATATAACAATATAATCAGGCGAAGTTCAGTTTTACCGCAGAAACGGCAAACCTGCTCTTCCACTTAACCTGGAAAATTAAAAATAACAATACATATTTGAAATTAACAATAATCATTAAATAAACATAAAAACACACTTAAACACTAACAAAACTAATGTTAAAATGTATGCCAACAACACATTTTCAAAACATATATTGGTTTTCAAGAAGATATTTTTTAAAAACTTTCTTAAATTTTATTATTGGTAGAGCTTTAATCCATTGAGGTATTGCATTATACAACTTTGGAACATTATAAGAAAACGATCTTTCATAAAATGTTGTTTTATGAGCTGGTGGAATTATCATACTATGAAACCTTAAATTTAAGTTATGAATGTCAGTTCTAAAACGAATTTTGCGGTAAAGATATTGAGGCGTTTTGAGAGAATTTTATGATAAAGTGTACAACAATGAAGTGAACGTCGATTAGCCATATTTAACCAGCCCAGCTTGTACATTCCTTCAGAAGTTCTGCATGATCTACGTAAGCCAAATATAAATCTAATACACGAGTTTTGTATTCGTTGAATTCTTTTCTTGGTTTTTCCATTAATGCACGTATTGTAGACAACGTCTGCGAAATTAAAATTACTTAACACAAGAGCCTCACAAAGTAATTTCTTAGTATTTATACTCAAAATATGTCTATTAGAAAATAACAATTTTAAGGCACCAAAAGCCTTGCTAATGCACCTGTTAATATGATCTTCAAAATGAAGATCAATATCCATAGTTACTCCCAAGTTACGAGCGCTAATGTCAATTGGTAATATATTATTATCAATCATTATCATTATTTCATTTTTAGCCTTAACTACTTCTTTTTTTTTGCCAAATAGCATAACTTTAGTTTTTATAGGATTAATTTTTAATGAGTGTTTGTTTGATATTACATATAAGTTTTTTAAGTCCTTATTGACTTTGTTGTTTGCATCTTCAATTTAATTTAATTTAAAAGAGTAAAGTAACTGTGTGTCATCGGCATATAAATTTGATGAACAAAATTCTAATGAATTTGTCAAAAATGAGGAATAAAAACTGAATAAGGTAGGACCTAATATAGATCCTTGAGGCACCCCTGCTACAATAGCTCTTAAATCACTGATGCAGTCATCGATCACTACTCTTTATTGCCTGTTTTCAATATAATTTTTTATTAAACTAAGAGAATTTTGACCAAAACCAATGTGATGAAGAATTGCAAGCAATGTTTTGTGGCTAATAGTGCCAAAAGCTTTGCTGAAGTCGACTAACACTAGTAAGCTTAAGATACCTCGATCTGTGGATTCAAATATACTGTCTGTAACATTCAGCAAAGCAGTTGAACAACTATGAATAGCTCTAAAACCAGATTGCGTTGCAGGTAAAACTTCAAAATTATTTAGGTGTTGTTTGATCTGAAAGTTCAAAATTTTTTCAAAAATCTTAGAAAAAGCAGGTAATATACTAATTGGCCTAAGCTGTTCAAAACTTTCTGGATTTTTTATTTTTGGCAAAGGAATAACATTTGCAATTTTCCATAAATCAGGAAATACTGACTGTTCTAAACATGCATTAATTATATGACACAAAAATTGTATTATATAAGGGCAGCATAGCTTCAACATATGAACTGTTATTCCATCAAATCCAACTGAATTAGAATTTAGACTAAATAATATTTTTGAAATTTCCTCATTTGTAGTCAATTTAAAATTAAAAGTTTCATTAATATTAGATTTAATTGTATTTGTATAGTGATTAATAAGTGCATCATTGTCGTGACTTTGTATAGAGTTTATAAAAAAATTGTTGATCTTGTCAGCATCAGTTAAATTATCGGGCAACTTATTATATTGTTTTGGTGTGATAATGTTATATTTTCTAAGATTTTGCCACATATTTTTGAGATTATTTTTTGCAATTTCATCCATAAATGCACGTTTCTCTCTTTTGACAGCAGAATTTACTATATTACGCATGCATTTATATAAGTTCCAGTCAGCAAGTAATTTTGAACATTTATATGCATTGTACATGTTATCTCTAGTACGCATCATGTCTTTAAGCGTAGGTGTTAATCAAGGAGCTGGTTTTTTAGTTATTCTAATTTGTTTAAGAAGTGCGTGCTTATCAAAAAGGGATAAAATACAGTTGTTAAGGTATGATAACTTAGCAGGTATGTCTGGTTCATATATGATATTTATAAAAGGTGTATTAACAAGGTCCTGATGGAAGTCAGTAGAAGAAAAATTTGAAAAGCTTCGATATGTTTTATATATAATGTCTTTTTAAAATTACATTTAATCTCACAAAAAATTAAGTCGTGATCAGCAACATTGTGTATTCTTAGTACACCATGAGAAATAACATTGATATTGTTTGAAGTAATTAAAATGTCAATTAGAGTAGAAGACTTAAAAGTTATTCTAGTAGGTTCACTAATCCATTGTTTAAGTTGGTAGCACTCAAAAATATCTACAAGCTGAGTTGAGCTGCAATGGTTCAGATTTAGTAAATTTATATTTAAATCGCCGGCTAATATTAATTTATTATGATTGGTTTTTAAAATGCATAGTAAATCTTCAAAATAGTCTAATGATGATTTGTAGTTAGAAATAGGAGGTCTATATAATACTCCAAAGCAGTAACAATCATCATCAAAAGTACATTTAATAAATAAACATTCGATAAGGTTACTATCAACTAAATCTAAAAATAAAATTTCATATTTGATATTTGATTTTATATAAAAAGCCACACCTCCTCCTCGTTCAATTCTATCTTTACGAACAAGATTATAATTTGTTATTTTAAGTGAGTCATTAGGAATTAATGGAGTCAAACGTGTTTCACTTATTGCAAAAATATCCACTTCAAGATTTTCTAAATAAAACTTAATATTTTGAAAATGTGCGGTTAATGAGCAAACATTAAGATGAGCATACTTTAAATTCATTTTTTATGTTATTGTTAAATAAAATAAAATTATTTGATTTGCCCCATGAAATGTTAACATTTGAAAAAATTTACATCATAAATAAAATATGTCATTGTTTTAACAAATAAAAAATAAAAGTAATAATAAGAAACAACAAATAAAATTATTTCTAATAAAAACGGCATGAATGAAATAAAAATGTACTTTATAAAATATCATATCTAAGCAATAGACAAAAACTAATATTAATATTGAAAAGAGAAAGAAAAAAATAATAATAATAATTATGTATAACAAATATTAATTTAAATTATAATAAACGTTAAATATATTATAATTTAACAATTTTATTTGAACAATACCAGATCGTTGATATCCTTGATTCACTCTTTCATTTCATTCCCATGTATGTCCTTTACTTTTGCGAAGATTGTACCATTAATAGTCCATACATTCATTTTTCCAACTTTATCTCTTGCGGCTTTCCATAATTGATTGATACCAGATTTTTTCAGATTTGATCGTTGTTTTAAGATATTGTTGCGTACCGCAATATCACTGAATTTTACTATAATTGGTTTAATAGCAGACTTACTACTAGTTAGCTGGTAACATTGTTTAATATTATCAAGATTAAGTTCTAATTTTAATTTATTTTTGCACAGCATTTTAACTTTTTTTGTAGCTTCCAATCCTAATATACGCAATTGTTTTCTTCTGGCATATTGCTCGGTATCATTTAACCTTGATTTTAAAACAGAATTCTCTTTTTCTAAGATTTCTATCTTTTCTTTGCATATCAAAACTTCATTATTTATTAGATCTTTAACGGTACATACCATATTGTTTATGATACCACCCACATCTTCTTTGAAAATTTCCACTAAAGTCACCTTTATCATTTCTTTGATATCAACAATTTGATCCCTTGTCAATGGCATTTTGTGATAATTATTAATAACCACTTTGTATTATTTGCAATAATAAATATATAAAGTAAATTTTATACTCAAACGTTTTGTGTATATTAAAATAAAATTCACGGAGCGAATGAAAACATGTGCATTCCGGATCTTGTCCGACCATTTAATGCTCATTATTAAGGCTAGCTATTCTACCCAAAAGTAGTCACAACAAATAAATTAAATAAAATTTAAATCAAAAAATCATACTGAGTATCATTTAAATATTAGGATTTTGATCTTATGATTGATTAAATATTACACCATGAACACTTCAATAATCTTAATCTTTAAGTTGTAATTATCAAAACAATATTATTAATCAAATCTTATATTTCAAATATTGATAAACTTATTTTGCATTTGATTATATAAGTACAAACATTCTAAAAGTAAATCATTCTAAAAAAATAAAGTTATTTGTTATTGCTGTATTAGCATGCTGCTTAACAGGTAAGTTTGTTGTATAAAATATTAATCAAATTCTAATTAAAAATTACAAATAGCTTTTGCTAAAAATGTTGGAGAGCGTATAATTGGAGGTTCCGTTGCTGGTGATGGTGAATTCCCTCAACAAGTTTCCATTCGAAGAAATGATAAACATTTTTGTGGAGGTTCCATTGTTACAAATAATGTTATATTGACTGCCGCTCACTGTATTTATGAGTAAGTAATAATTCTTCCAGTCTAGAAACCCTACAATTTATTTTTTCCAAAACCGTCTTTTTGTGCCTTTCTCAGTAAGACCCAAAATCTTCTAGCTTCTAGTGCTATATTGAAGCATTATAATAACCTAACCTAACCTAACCTAACCTTTTACGTTTGTATTAATATTAATATTTATTTTAGGTCTGATTTAAATGAAGTAACTGTCGTAGTCGGTACTAACACATTGAATAAAGGAGGTATAGCACATCGTGTTAAATCATCTGTTCTCCATATGTCGTTTTATCCACCAAATCTTTTCAACGATATCGCCTTATTAAAACTAGAAGAACTAATTACATTTACCGATAAAATACAGCCAATTACAATGCCTAAGAGTCCTATTAAACCAGGAGATATACTTACTGTAAGCGGCTGGGGTCCAACATCGTACCCTGGAAACAATTCCAATGTGTTAATGTCTATTAAAATGGCAGCTATAGATTTGGAAACTTGCGCTCAAAATTTGGACGGATATGGGATTGTTGGTGCTGGACATGTATGCACCAGTTCAGAAGCAAATCAAAGAGCATGTCAAGGTGATTCTGGTGGCCCGTTAATCAACGCTGCTGGTGAACAAGTTGGTATTGTTTCTTGGACTGTTCTATGCGCTGTAGGACTTCCAGATGTATTTACCTCTGTTGATTTCTATAGTGCTTGGATTAAAGCTAACCTAGGTGATTTTTAGCATTTAATAAATAAAAAATGATTATTATCAATGTAAAAAATAAATAAAAAAAAAACTATAAAATAAAACATATTAACTAAATATATAAGTATTGGATGATTCTTTAAAAGTACTTCCATCAGTAGGAACTTTATGATAGATAAAGCGTGCGCAGAGGCAAATTGTCATGGTATTTTTGTTTAGTATTCTTCAACAATTCATCATACTACAAAAATGAGCGCTCTGCAAGGAATGTTTTTTGTGCGCTTAGAAAAACTTATGGTGCACATAAGCGGCCTATCAAACACAGAATTTGCTGTACCGTCAAAAAATTTGAAACCGAATTTTTACTATTTGATAATACACAACCAAATAGACCATATTGTGCATTTTTTCACTCACCAGTAACTCTTGATTGATGCCTTAAAAGGTTGCTATCAACTGGGCTTTCTTATTCCTTCAATTTTTTTTTAACTTTGAATTGAGACTGGCAAAGTATGCAAACTATTTACTCACATACATGATCTGAGTAAAACTGCCACTCATTTGTCTTAAAAAAATTGTTTGTCTAACAATTCTCATATAGTTTAATAACAATTGGCTTTCATTATTTGTAACATCATAGGTACAAGAACATCAATAATGGGTAAAACATTCTTTCTAATATCTGAGAGTTTATAATATAATATGTATGTGAAACTAAATTTTGATTTATTCAATGTTATTGTCAATTAAAGTTGCATTTTTAGCTATTGTTACTGCCCTAAACAGTTTTAAATCATATATCATTAATAAAAAGTGTTAAATTGGCCCCAGATGACTACTTTGTAGAACACCTGAGGAAACTGCTATTTTATTAGAAATAAAACCATTAACAGTGGCATATTGAGATCCACTACTAAGGCAGTTACTAAACGAGTTAATATGATTTCCTAAAAAGCGTTTCTAATGCATTTTTGAGCAAAAAAATTTTGACTGTAAGCACAAGTCTATTCAGCCATTCATAAAATAAAATGTCAATTTTACAACTGTTACAGTTATGTAAACTGTCTAATATATGAACCATCAACTTTTTTATTTACAAATCTGTTATAGAAATTGTTAGTTTAACAAAACATCTGTTTTAAATTAATTGCTATGCATTTATATTCTATAAGTTTGTAGCATAAACTGTCTAATATTAGTTTGATAAATTAACTCTCAACTTTCCGAGAAAGTGTATAATTGTCTAACATATAAATGCTTTACATATAAATAGTCATTTCTATCTAAACAAATCTGTTATACAAACTGTGAACTGTCAGCTTTACTCATCAATTGTTATCTGTCTGACAAACCGTATAATTGTTTGACATGAACAGTCAACTTTTTTTTTAACACATTTGTCAGTAAATTGCCAGATTGAGCCGTATTTGGAGCCAAAAAATATGTTCTACCTGGGCCTTCTTATATACAAGGCCAGCTACGGTTGTGAGAACTAAGACGGGTCTATGTTAATATTTCAGGACCAACTGGAACGTGGATTAGTTTGAGGCTGGTAAAAGCGGCAAGCAATTGACTCTTTAATGCATTTGCTTTCGGCTATGGCGTTTGTCACAAAATTTATTAACTGAGCTTGAATGAAGTTGTCACAAGTCTTCTTCTGGTGTTTATGAAAGAGTTGCTGGAGTGTTCACTTTGACGAGGGTTGTTTAATGGATGGCGCAGAGTTAATTGATGGCTTACAAAGGATTATTTGCCATTATTTGTGATAACGTTTTCAAGGTGTTTTTTTTGGCACTAGGGGGTTCCAAGTAATATTGCGATGTCCGGTGAAATTGTTAGCCTCAACAAGTGGCTTTTGAGAATAACTAACGCATGGCAATACCTTTCGGTTTTTTTTTTGCGTAAGTCTTGTTGTTAATTTGTCCTAGTCATTGTTTCTAATGTGATACTAGTTTGAAGTGGGCTGATTTTGGTCTCGCATCTCCCTATATCCTGTTTTTTCTTCCTACACTAGCATTCTCCTCTCCTTTTTTCCATTCTTGTGTTATTTAGCCTAGATATTTGCATTGTTCTTAGGTATCTTTTTAGTTTTTCTATATTTTCATTAACTTCTTTCTCGTCGTATTTTCTTTCTTTCATAAATATTTTGTGCAGCTCCATTAAGTGCATCCCTTTTGGTAGTCCTACATTTGCCAGTTTAACCTCTAGTGAGATTCTTGAATCTCCATTTGGGATTAGTTCTTTGTGTCTCTTGGTTGCCAGATATACTCTGACCATTTTGAAAGTTGCATTTTCTGTCAACCTCGACATGGCGTATCTTCCGTTTAGAAATTGTTTAGTCAATTCCGTCAACTTATTTTTTTTTAGCAGTTTTCTCTTTTTCCTTCTTATTTATGCAATTTCTGTTGGTACTAATGTTTTAGTATATGTTTTTCTCTTGTCTCTCTGTTCACCTTCCATTGCTTGGCAGGCATAGTTGTTTTGACCTTTTTTGTTTCATTCCTCTTTATTACTTTTTTTTATATTCTTTTGCTTCCATTTAGTTTCTTGCTCCTCCTTCCTTTGTCTTCTGTAGTTTTTAATTTGTGTGTTTTCTTCCATTTTGGTTTACCTAAATCTCAAAGCTTCAAACTCCTCTATCTTTTTCTTCAGTACTGTCGTTGCATACTTTCTTAGTGCTTTCTATTTGTTTTTGTCACTCAGGTAGGTTTTAATGATTGTAGATTTGTCTATTTTGTCTTCTAATATCTTTTCTAGCGTTTTCCTATCTTTCTCGTTGTCATGCGTGTTTTCTTATTTATTTTTTGTAAGTACTTTAAAAAAGCTCCATGTCCAGTAAGTTGTTGTGTTGTATAATAACACGTCTCCGGTTTTTTTTCTAAGCCATTCCTTTTATTTTTTTGTTCCTCTTACCGCTTCTTAACTTGTTCATTCCATCCTTTTGCTTCAAGTGTAACACCAAAGTATTTAATTTTTTTCTTATGGTTATTATTTGTTCATCTACCTGTATTTTTCTATTTACCCTATTTGTTCTCTTTGTCGATAGCCATGCCTCGGTTTTCTGCGGAGCCAGATCCAACCCTTTATTTCTCATCCGATTCTTTATCATCTCTATTGCCAACTCTAACCTTTTATTTAGTACTTCTATGTCTATATCTCTACCTACCAGAGCCACGTCATCCGCAAATGCCGTTATTGTCACTCCTTCCGGCAGGAGTTTTGGTAGTTAGTTTGTTACTTTTAGCTAGAGGTATTTTGACTTGAGAGAAGGACATATTTTTCATCTACAGGTTAGTGAAAGCGGAAAGCAATTGACACTTGCTTGCAGTTCATGAAGAGGTTAATGGTGGATGTGGTTTTTATGACCATCAAGTGTTTACTTTGGTGTTCTCAGTTGTAGTGACTAAAAAGAAAGAAAAGTATGAGTTCTTATTAGAACTAATCTACCTGGTGATGTTTGTATATGTTTCTTAAAATAATCTTCATAAGATCGACTCTTAGTTACCTTAACAAATCCTGTAAAATAACGGCGGCTGTCAAACAAGTGGTTTTTGCAAAGTTCACTTAAGCATAATTGATCTTGCTAAGTGTTTTCAGTATTTATTTTATATTGATACAACGAGAA
The DNA here is from genome assembly GCA_963932245.1 of Tachinus rufipes. Classification (NCBI taxonomy): domain Eukaryota; kingdom Metazoa; phylum Arthropoda; class Insecta; order Coleoptera; family Staphylinidae; genus Tachinus; species Tachinus rufipes. The sequence continues at coordinate 94,736,909 of OZ010743.1, forward strand.
ATTGCGGCCTCAAGTTCTGCAATATTGCTGTTGGGTTGGCTGGGCTTGGAATAATCTGAAAATAAAAATTATTAGCATTTGTTTGCTACCAAAACGGCGTGGGTTGATCGATTGGTGGATTACTTCTTTTAGGCAGCAAAGCTTTGTTATTGTTTCTGATGATGTCTGTGTTCTAAAGTTGGTGGTTGTCTATTCTCTTCCTGTACTATCTATTGTGTCTTGTTTTGCGGTGTAGCTAACTTTTCTGATAGCTTGTTTCATCCAAATTTGCACTGCTCTTGGTGGCTGTGAAGCTTTAGGCCTTTGTGTAAATATAGTTAAAAAAAAACGTGAAGTTTTGTTCTTATGTTATTCATTCAGATACATTTGTTGACTACTGAAGCAGATATTTGAAGTTAATAAAAATTCTTAATTCTAAAGGGTTTTCCAATAAGAATTTTGAAGAATTTTCATTTTGAATAGCAAGCTATTTGAGCAGCTGTCAACTTTGAAGCTATTATCTTTTGACATTTGACAAGTAAAAACTAAGCCATTATTAAAAATGGAACGATACACCCTTCAACAATGCATTGAAATTATTAAAATTTACTACAAAAATGGTGAGAATTTTTCAGTCACAGTTCGCAAAACTAACGCACTTTTTGGTCGTCGTAAAGCACCTTCTGGGCCGGCAATAGTAAACTTGGTGAAACAATTTGAGCTGTTGGGACAAGTTTGTGATATGAAGAATCGAAACAGTGTGCATCGCTTAAGAACACATGAGAATATTGCTGATGTAGCCCGTAGTGTTGAAGAAAACCCAGGTTTGTCGATTCCTTGTCGATCTTTGGAGTTAGACATTCCACAAACGATATTACACCGTATTTTGCATAAAGACTTAAGTTTTTTAAAGTTCAGTTAACACAAGAACTCAAGCCGGTCGATCACCATAATCGTCGTATCTTTGCTGATTGGGTCTTTCAAATGCATCAAAATGATGCGGAATTTCATCGAAAAATCATCTTCAGTGATAAAGCCCATTTTCACTTCAGAGGCTACGTTAATAACCAGAATTGTCGCATTTAGGGCTCAGAAAATCCAAGAATAATTATTGAAAAGTCTTTGCATCCTCAACTTGTCACTGTTTGGTGCGGTTTTTGGGCTGGCGGTGTGATTGGACCCTACTTTTTCATAAATGAGGCTGGTGCAACTGTTACGGTAAATGGATGGCGCACCCGAGCTATGATTAATGATTTTTTATGGCCGAAATTAGAAGATATTGATGTGGACGACGTTTATTTTCAGCAAGCAACAAAACAATCGCAATTTTGCAAGAAAAGTTTCCTGACCGTGTTATTTCTCGAAGAGGTGATCACAAGATTTCACCAAGATTTTGTGATTTAACACTTTTAGACTTTTTTCCTTAAGGCCACGTGAAAGATAAGGTCTATGCCAATGCTCCACAATCGATTCAAGACCTTAAAAATGAAATTCGTGAAGTTATCGAAGACATACAGCCGCAAATGTGCAAATTAGTCATGGAAAATTTCATGAAAAGAATGTGGTACTGCAAATGTTAATGGCATACCTTCCTCTTTACAATGAAATAAACATTGATTAATTTCTCTTAAAAAATACCCGTTTTTTTTTAAAATATCAAAATGAAACCTCTTATTGGAAAACCCTTGTTGAGCTAACCAGACTGTAAAAAAAAAAAATTTAAATGATAAAAAACAAGATTCTTGAACTCTATATAAAGAACAGATGCTTTACGTTTGGTCGTCACTCGAAGGAAGAAAACGCGGTTGAATATAAAGACATCGAGCATTTTTTAAATCCTCTAAAAAACACCATTGACAATTATTTCTAGTAAATAAGGAAAAACATTTCTAAACAACATATGCTATATATTGAAAGACTCCTCAGTTTTGAAAAGTTGTTGAGTGCCACTTATTTTATTCCCAAATTTTAGATTTGTGTAATGGGATATCCATTGTTGGGTGCAATCTGTTTAATTGTTTTCAATCTTAATTTTCTTGTGTCATTCTGTTTGCTCTATGTATCATTGAATTGTACGCTGCTATCTAAGATAGTGGTTTGACTCGCCTGGAGTTTTGTCATATGTAAATGTTAGTTTCCTAAAAAAAATAATTAAGTTTATCATTCTCTTTAGTTAAAGCAAGATCTAAAAAGTTAATTGACTACTTAAATTGGATTTTTATAAATTGTAAAAAAGTATATTGTTCATTTCTAAACGCAGTTATTAACATCTGTAGAAGGCTGTACTTAAGCCAAAATTTGTAATGTATTTGTAAGAATAAACTTGTTGTAAAAACATACTGAATTGTTTTATTTTTTCCATAAATATAAAGTATTACGTAGTATAGGTTACAATCAACAATTAAATTAAATAATATTGTTTTTGGTTTTTCTTTATACATCAACTAAGCAATAACTAATATATAATAATAATAAATAATCCAATATATCTTAATTAAATTAAACGGTGTAATTGAAGTAATAATCGTTACACACATGATTGAACGATGTGCATTAATTATTGTAATGTGGAATGGGTAAGAGGTGTGTCACTAATTAAATAATACACGCACAAGCCATTTAAATGCATGAAACTAGAACAAATGTGCCATTGTTACTGAGATCGACGCCTATTATTCAATTAATTCCTACATTATACTTGCATTTATATTATTATTATTATTATTATTGTAGTTTTAATAAATACTGACCGACGCGACGGGCCAAAAAATGGCGTTCAGTTAATTCTAATATTATAATTATATTTTATTGACACCTAGCTTTTACTGTGGTCCGTGTGACACTATCTATAATCTTGAATTATACAGTGTGTTTTTAAGTTAATATTTTATTACGCAATAAAAAAATTCAGAAAGTTCAGATAGTTATTTGTATTTAAGCCACAAGTTCTGATACTGGTACTTTAAGTAGTTCCAGTCGACAGGCGTATTATCAAGTAACGGAAATGTATTGGCAAGTTACTTAAAAAATAAAAAAAAAACACTATAATTTGCTAATACGGATTTAGATTTGGCCATCTAGCAGACTACTGAACTGAACCGCGCCTACCCACTTACCTCCCATTAAATTGATGCGCACCATCGTGTTGATACCACATCACATTGCGTAATGCAAGTGAAATATCTGCAAGTAGGATGTGGCAGAATTTGTATTGGCAGTAAACAACCGTTAAAAATCCTACAACACATGTTAATAGAAAATTTGTGTTAAAAACGATGTCTTCTAAATGCGTGCGGATTCTTTACTGGTGAAAGTAACTTTGTCGGACCACAAAATGAAAAGAATAAAGTTAGCGTTTTGATTGTGCTGATTGAAAAGTCATCGCAGAAATGCTAATATTTGTACTTAATATCCCGGCTGTAAGTGATAGACACGCTTAGAATGGTAAGGATACAACACTTTTTTTTAAATTTACACCACCAGTATGACGATTACCAATTTCACATTATCACAGTTTTTCAAATGTATCGGAAAATACACGGCGAGATGGCTTTTGTTTTTTGCCTCTTGGTATAAATCACTTTGTATCTATCGATCTAGACCAACCGTCAGTTTCTAAATAAAAAAAAAAACAAACAAAATATAAAATAATTGATTTAAACTCAATCCAATAATTGCATCGGCCAATAGTCAAGCATAGATAGTTGCTTTAATTTTACCAACCTTGTCAGTCAGTGTAGCTTGTATGACTACGGCACCGCATAATAGCAAAAGGTAATTTGAACAAATAATTTTGTGTTTATAAACTCAATTATAAAAATAATGAGACAAATGGCTGTGACTTTAAAAGGCACCGTTTCACGATCAATAATACTAACATTCCAAGGCACCTTACACGATCAATAATACTAACATTCCAAAATACTGACAGTATTACAAAATACTGAATCAGTATTTTGTCCACCTTACACGGTCAGTACACACCGCCGGTATTTTCCTCAGTATCATAAGATAAACCGGCTAGTAAGTATTTTAGTATGGATAATTAAAAAAAAATGCCTGCAATAATTCTCGCTTTTAGTACAAAACGAAGGATAGTGCTCAAACGATGGATAAAAGATTGCTTAAAGAAGCTTGACACTTGCACACTATAGTTGCAAAATATTATATTAAACGCTTGATAAAGTAATTAATTTTAGATAACAATTTTAAATATTCGATGAAAGTATTGTCTGCACAAAAAAAGACAAATGCTAATAATAAAAAATAATTCATAATTTATTTCAAATGCTGCATCAATATAGTTAAGTTACTAAAACTCAGCAGCGATTGCATCGGAATCGCATCCCTGTACTGAAGAATTGATGTAAAATGACCTTACACTATCAGTATTACTGTCAGTATTCTCACCACTTTGTGGGCGTAGCCATGATATTGAAAAACTGATGCTTGTATTACGGAATATTCGGAAATACTTCAGTATTTTCATCATTTCATCAGTACTAGACCTCATACAATCAATAATACTGTCAATATTTTAGAATATGAAATTCATGCAAATAATAGAGTTATATTGGACGTGTATGATTCACAAGATGACAAAACTCTTGATGTAAAAAGAAAAAACTAAGTACTTCACCAATATGAATTGAAGGCAAAATTAAATACACACATTTGTCCATATAATTTATTTTGATAATTTTTTGGTTCTCATATAAGCAAGCCAAGAATAGATTGGTCGGTATAATAAACAACTTAATATACATAAAAGTTATGTTTTTCTACTCATGCCTTTGCTCATTTTAGCATCTTTTATTTGGCTTACATTTTTCATATTTCATAGGCCACACTGTTACTGTATTGATATGCTTTATGTATTGATAAGGGATTTTTGCAACAAGGACTATAAGAGACAATAGAACCATTAAATGCCCGTTAGAAATATTTAAAAATAATGCCAAAAACAGACAAAAGCCAGTATAATTCCATATAAGATGAATGAAACAAGAATATTTGTTTGTTAAAACGACAATTTTGTTGTTACTTTGTGCAGTAATTTTTTCAATGTACAACTCGTAAATAAAACAAAAAGATACAATTGAAAATATAAGAAAGAAAGTTATTGCACAATATAACAGAATATGAGCGCAGTAGATCTTCACAATAATGGCATAGCAAGCTATAGGTGCATAGTTTTGGGCAAGATGGTGGCCATTGTGTTCCAATTTGATAGACAGTGCTATGGTGAATGCCTGGAAAACCTACAACGTTTCTAATATAAGTAATATGTTGCAAATTGACTTTAAATCAAATGTTGCTTTGCATCTTTTAAAACACAAAAACGTCACTTCTAGCTTTTTTAGATAAAGTTAGATTTAATAATTAAAATTATAATGTCATTCCTTGTGCAAGCGAATGTGGCAGAAGATGCAACATATACAAAAGCCATACTATTTACAAGTACCAAAAGTGTAATGTACATTTGCATTTCACATGTTTTGAATTTTTTTACAAAAAATAATAAATTTTATTGCGTACATCAGTAGTGCCAAAATATAAATATCTGTATTTTGATTGTCGTTTAGTTTATTTGATTTGTATTGCTAAATAATGTCTTTGTATATATTATTGTAGAAAAAATGTTGGTTTTAATTTTATATGTACGCACTGCACTACACAAACTTTCTATGATGCAAACATATTTTTAATTTTTTCTCATTTTTACCCTAAGAAGACTCATCAAAATAAAAAAAAAATTAGAACTAAAACTTTGATTTCAACTGATGGCATTTGCACTCATAAGAAAGCAAAACTAAAACAATTTATTAAACTATGACACATGTAATGTATTGGTTATTCGTCACCTTGTCATTGGCTGCGTACGTAATACATTAATTATCGTATTTTCAATTTATTAATGAAATCTTTTTATAGAATTATACATATAATTATAGATATAACTTTAAAAGTCTGTAAAATACAGAACTAGTCATCAACTTTATTGTAGATTGAAAAATTAAGAACAAGTTTTTTTGTAAAATCAAGGCAAACATTGTTAGCAGTTTTAACAAAATAGTTGGGTTATGTTATAATCATAAAAAAAACTCAAATATGTTCTTAAGTGTGCAATCTACAGTAAAATTAAAGATCGTTTGTGCATTTTCACTATTTTAAAATTTTGTCTATATTTATATGCAAGGTGAGTCGAGAGGAACGTACCAAACTCCAGTGTATTCTACACCTAAAAATAATATAAAAAAACTCAAATGTTGTTATCCAATTTTTATTTGTTTTTAAGTTACAGCGTAATTAAAAATAAACAAAATTTCATACATTAACGTTTTGGTTATCATAGCGTTCTTATAATAAATGTTCAAAAATACCGCCACTTACCTCTAAACATTTTCTGCTTCGTCTACGAAGGGCGCTTGTTGCTCTCCTGATGGAGTCAAGTCTTTGTTTAAAATCGGCTGCAGCATTTCTAATACGTAGAATTAGTCCATCCCGCGTGTCCACTTTTATTTTGTACACTTCATCTTTGAACCAGCCTCATAAACAATAATCTAATGCTGTGAGGTCTGGAGATCTTGGAGACCAACTAATAGGACCACCGCGACTAATCCAACGCCCTGGAAACCTTTTGTCCAAATGTTGCTTGACCTGACGAGCAAAATGTGCAGGAGCTCCATCGTGCTTATAGTACATTTGCATTCTGATGTTTAAACGAACATCCTCTAGTAGTCCTTTCATTTTGTAAAAAAAATTAAGTAGTTGGTTCCTGTGAGGCAATTCTCTAAAATGAAAGGGCCAATTAAATAACCATCGACCATACCACACCACTCGTTTACCGAAAACTTATGTTGAAAATTACTTTTGATTGTTGCGTGGGGATGACCATACATGACAGTTGTGAGTATTATTAATGCCGTCACGGGTGAATGTTGCTTCATCCTTGTTCGTGGATTGTGTTTATTACTCTTGTTTGTGGAATACCTAATTTAATACTAATTCTTCGTGAGCTGGTCGTTGCATCTTCTGCTACTACATCCAGAATATCTTCTATCTCTTCTAAATCTTGTCGAGTAGCTCGTTCAGATGTTATGTTAACACTGGGAAGCTTACTGGTCTCGCACAGTTTGTTAAAAACTTTGATAAATACATTTTTATTAGGATGTCTCTGATGTGGAAACCGTTGACGATATTCTACAGCAGCTGTAGCATTCCCATTACAAAAACCATAAACCAACCATTCTAAATTTGAATAAGTGTGTGGCATTTTGTAACACTTTAATCGTACAAACAAAATAAACGTTAAATTACCGTCACACTGACACATTGTCAGAACAAAAAAGCTATCAAAAGTTTTAGAACGTCGAACATGGCATACTAGATAAAAAATGTAATTATGCTATTACTTGAAAACAAATAAAAATTGGAAAACAACATTGAGTATTTTTACATTATTTTCTTGTGTAGAATACACTCCTGGAGTTTGGTCCGTTCCTCCCAACTCACCCTGTATATATAAATCAATATAGAATTATAAATAGTGAGATATAGATTTAAAAGAACATTATTAGTTAATTATTATATAATTAATCTGCAAAATGCTGTCAGACAATGTTTAGTGCTAAATAATTCGTAATAAAAATGATATTTAACATAAACCATAAACTAATTACATAGTTTATTTAGTCTGAAATGATACAACACACCATTATTATAAATTACAATAAATATGCAATTAACCGCAAACGTCGGCAATATTCCACACGATAACATACGGTTTCAGCTGTGCAGCAATTCGTAACCCGCGATTCTTTATCGTTACTCGTTTCAGCGGCCATTTGCCAAATATGTTGATGTTGGCGAGCGGACTAGCCGTTCATACAATAAATTATCCGCATTGTGCCTAAGCGAAAAGTAAATGATTGCATTTAATCAAGTAAAGCAAGCGACACACACCGGCCCCGTAACTATTTTTAATAACGCTCGAAAATACTCTCGCATATCCTGTCCTCTCGCCCGCTGAATCCACCAGATAAAGTAATTTGAATTTACGGTTAATTTATTTTGAAATGTATGTTATGTTCGTGGGACTAAAAATACCGGCTCTCTTCGCATACAATATTCTTAGTTCTAGATAGAGGGACGGGCTACAGAAATGCGAACTAATAGACCACAAAGAATTCCTATCTAAACACAGGAGCGCTGTGAGAAATGAATGAGTCAAGTACCAGAACGGAAATCTATTACATACTATCTTAAACAAAAATAAAATAATAACAAAAACATTTTTTTAAATTAATTTATACATTATTTGCATAAAATGTATGAATTTTTTTTTTTTGAATTTATGATAATAACAGTTCTAACCCAAAAGAATTAAATTCATCAAAAATATTGAAACAAGTTATGATTAATTACAAAACAAATATTTGTTTAAGACAATTATTTCATTAGCTTATTATGAAACAATCTTCGGAACTCTGCCAAACATCATATAACAATACTGAAAAATCTTAAGAATTTGCTTTAAAATAAAGAAAAATACATATAAATGTCATGGTTGTATGAAAGTTGGTAACTTGATTTAAAAAATATTATTTGAGAAGTAAAATGGGAAAGGAATTGGGGCCACCATTCAAACAAAATGTATATTTTTTTTGGTTTCCACTAAACCTGCACTGCATTTTTTTTAATTATATGATTTACTAACTTTTAGTTCTTATAAAATTTTTTTGGTATCTCTAAAAACATTGCGCTTGGAAAATAAAATAAAACTCAACATAAACATTTGAAAAAAATATAGATAAGTTCAAAATATAGATACGATAAAGCGAGATTTGATACATAATTTTGTTTTAAATATGCAATTTGAATATAATAACGCGCGTTTTGTTACATAATAATACACATGCAATATTTAGCTATTTTTTATCAAAATTACATAAAAATGTTGATTACTAGTATTTACCATATAAATAAAATAAATTATATGTATAAGGCTGCTACATGGAAAATTAATATAATAATAATTGTATCCGACGGCCGAGTAGGTCATATTACTGCAGTGCAGCCGATTAATCAACTTAAGTATTAGGCATATGTATATCCTGATAAAGTTGAGAATCTTGTCAAATTGGTCAAATGTTTAAAACTGTTTTAACTACATAAATAATTAAGTACATAGACAAATTTAAAAAGGTTATTTCCTCGGTTATTTCGTAATCAATTCTAATATAAAAGTTTATACAAACATGGAGTTGCAACAGATTTGTTTTTAAAATATCAATTTATTTAATGAATTAATAATTTATTCAAAATCAGTCAATCGAATCACAGCGGACAATTGTTTCGGTTCTACAAACCTCGTCAGTATGCCTTGTACGACCACGGCATCGCATGATAGCAAAGACAATTTTGAATAAACATTTCTGTTCTTATGAACACAAAAAAAAACAATTTATTTGTTCAAAACTATCAATAACTTGACAGTTGTTAAGAAGGTTATTTGTAGTTGTCTGTATAGTGTAAGTGAAATTTATTTAATTGTCGTTTGTTTAAAATGATGAGTTTACCAAGAATAAAATGGCAAACATGCACTTTCTGTATGGAATGGCTCATGGCAACGCTCATTCAACAAGACGTATGCTTCACAAAAAATTTCCACAAGACGTTTGTGCCGAACACACAAACATTTATTAATATTCGTTGATGGCTTTATGAAACAGGCAGTCCACGAACGCTATAGGAAGACCTGCAACAATAAAATCATTTTGATAGTATCCGGAAAATTGCACTCCTACTATGTAAAAGTATTGCAAATTTTTAGAAACTAACAACTTTGCCCCTACCATATTAATGGCATATTTAACGTGTACAAGTTCTTTTGTTTAAAGATTTGCCTTAGCAATTAGTTTGAATTTGGTTACAGAATAAGATAACTAAATGTTTTTATTACAGATGTTGACTTACGGATGAAGCTTGGGTTTGCAAAATGCAATCATACATTTTTCAATAATCACGTAAAGAAATGCCACATGCTATAAGTGAATCTAATTACCAAAACCAATTTTCTATAAATGTTTAGACTAGGCTAGTAGACAAATTTTTAATTGGACCTTGATTTAAATTTGCTAGACTTAATAACAACCAATACCGATGGTTTTTATAAAACGTTTTAACTAAACTCTTATAAGATATTTTACTTAGAGAAAAACTACGGCTATGGTTAATGCATGATGGTGCTCAATCACAATTTAGCTTAGTTGCGTGTCAATATATAGAACGAAATTATGCTGTTTGCTGAATCAGACGTGCTGGACCACAATTGTTGCTGCATAAGTAGTCTGATAAGCAACCATAGTTTAATAACTTAGTGCAAGGACTGTTGGTTAGGTAACCTGGGTTCCATTCCCAGCAGTGATAATAACTAATTTGTCAAATATATTTTGATGCGGTTGTCTTCTTTGCAAGGCAATGCCAGCAAAGTATTTGTCTAGTAAACCTCTCTAGTATGATTTGGACTCCACGTTAAACTTTAAGTCCAGCATGTTTGTGTAGAGCTATTATCGCACACCACAAACATTCGAGAAAGACGCTTGTAACAAGTACGGTGTTATAAAGGCCTAGTTACACAGTGGAAGCTAGCATCCGAGCTAGCCTAGTCAGTTACTGCAGTGCACCTAACAAAAAACAAAAACCATTTATAAGTCGCCTTTCCTGCAAACATTTTAAATTATAATCACCACTATTTAATCCACCAATATTGTTAAGTTTAAAAGAAAATGTTCTTAAAAACTTCTTTTGAATTTTTTCAATACTGCTTATTTCCTTGTATTGATGTGGAGACCAAATTACACTACCATACTCCACAATAGATGACCAGAGATCGATAAAGCGTTAGGTACGCTATGGCGGTTATATTGTTAGCCATTCTAGTAATAAAACTAAGCATTTTTCTAGCTTTACCACACGTTTTTTCAATGTGAGTATTGAAGGAAAGTTTGCTATCAAGTATTATTCCAAGATCCTTAATTTCACTTAATTGTATTAATGCAACATCATCAATATTGTAGTTAAAGGTGATCGGGTTTTTTAAACAAGAAAAAGTTATAAAATTACATTTGGATAAATTAAGGTATACTTGATTACGTTTACACCACACACTAATATGATTTAAATCATTTTGTAATAATAAGCAATCATTGCAGAATTAATTGCATGATAAATTTTTAGATCATCTGCATAAAGTAAATATTTGCTGTTTACAATGGTATTGCACAGATAATTAATAAACAATAAAAATAAGATTGGCCCGCAATGGGACCCTTGTACACCTGATGTAACCTTTACAGGTTTAGATATATATATATATATATTCAATTAACTTTCTACCCGTTAGGGTGTAAGCTGTTTTATATTTATTGTACATTTTTTTTTATTAGTTCCTTCCATTTCTTCCGGTCCTTCGCCATCTTCTTTGCTTCGTTCACTTGTAACCCTCTTTTTTCTATCAGTCCTTGCAATATTTCGTCCCATGATTTCCTTGGTCTCCCACGTCTCTTTTCTTTCGGCATTCTGCTTTCCCATACTCTTTTCACTTGCGCCTTTTCGTCCATTCTTTGTAGGTGGCCCCACCATCCTAATTGTCTTTCTTCTATGAACTCTTCTATTCCTTTAATTTCCAGTTCTTTCCTTATCTCTTCACTTCTTATTTTGTCCATTATATTTACTCCATATACTTTCCTTAAGTACTTCATTTCAGTGGCTCTTATTTTGCTTACTTCTCTTTGTGTTAAAACCCATGATTCGCATCCATACGTTAGTGTTGGTCTACATATTACTTTGTATATCTTCATTTTTGTTGTTCTCGTGATTTCTTTCTTGTATAGTATTAGTTTATTTAGTGTCTGATATGACTTGTTTGTGTTCCTTATTCGTGTGTTGATGTCTACTTCTTGGCTTCCATTTTCGTCTATTGTCACTCCCAGGTATTTGTATTCTTTAACTTGTTGTATTTGTTTTTGGTTGAGGCTTATTTTGGTTTGTATTGGATCTTTTGATATCACTACAATTTTTGTTTTTTCTGTGTTCATTTTCATTCCATTCTTCATTAGTTCGTCATGCCATACCTTCAGTTTGTCTTGTAGTTCCTTCTCCGATCCTGCAATTACTGCGATGTCATCTGCAAAAGCACACATACTTATGTATACCCTCATCATGTTCTTGTATCCAATGTGTAGCCCTTTTGTTTTCTTTTCCACTTCTTTTATAATTTCATCAATGAACGCAATGAATAGTAATGGGCTGAGGCTCCCTCCTTGTCTAACTCCCTGTTTGGTTTCAAATTCTTCAGATTGTTGGTTTTTACTGATTACTATATTTCTTGTTCTTTTATAAATGCATTTACACATTTGTCTTAGTTTGTGGTCGACACCTTTCTTAACTAAGCATTCCCATATTTTTTGCCTAGGTACCATATCAAACGCCTTTTCCATGTCTATGAATGCTATGTATAGCTTTTTGCCAGTTGTTTTTGCTCTGTTTATTAACGTTTTTAATGTAAAGATATGGTCTTGGGTGCTTTTCCCCGGTCGGAACCCACTTTGTGCTTCTTCCATTTTGCTTTCAATCTCTTTCCTTAATCTTTTTTCTACTACCTTTTCAAATATTTTCATTACTGTCCCTATCAGTGTTATCCCTCTATAGTTGGTACATACCTTCTTGTCTCCTGCTTTGTAAATTGGAAGAATTAGTCCAATCTCCCATTCTTGTGGTATTATTTCTTGCATCCATATTTGATTGAATAGTCTTGTGAGGTAGTCTATCGCTTCTTTTCCCATACATTTTACCATTTCCGTTGTTATTTTGTCAATTCCTGGGGCTTTCCCATTTTTCAATCCTCTAATCGCCTCTTCTATCTCCGCTGTGTCTATTTTGGTTTCTTTCTGTTCTATCTCGGCTGTTTGTTCTCTTGTTTTTTCCTCTTCAACTGGTACATAGCCCCTATTTAGTAATTCAGTAAAGTAGCTTCTCCATCTCTCCATAACTTCCTCTTCTTTCATAATTAGTTCTCCTTTATCGTTTTTTATTGCTATAATTTCGTCCTTCCGGTTACTTCGTAGGTTTTTTAGTGTTCGGTAAAATACTTTCTGGTTCTCCTTAAAGTTATCTTCCATTTTTTGTCCAAATGCTTCCCATGATTTTTGTTTTGCTCTTATAATTATGCTTTTCGTTTTCTGTCTTTCTTGTTTATAGTCGTTATAGCTTTCTTCCGACTTCTCGTTTAGATATTTATTCCATTTTTGCTTCTTTTCTTTAACCTGCTCTCTAACTTCGTCATTCCACCAAGCAGTTTGTTTTTTGTATTGGTTTTGTTTACTTGCTCCACATACTCTTCTGGCCGCTTCATTTATAATTGTTTTAAATGCTCTCCACATTGCTTCCACATTCTTGTAGTTTTTCCTACCCAGAGTCTGAATTGATTTGGTCACTTCTTTCTCATATTCTTCTGCGATTCTTGCATCCTTTAGTTTATAAGTATTAATTGTTTCGTCGTACTTTTTCTTATTTCCTATTTCTTTTTTCTGGTTTTTTCCCTGTGTTGTCAGTTCACCAATTATCAGATAATGATCGCTTCCTATTTCGTAACTCCTCATGGCTCTTACATTTTTTATTGTGTTTCTGTTTTCCTTTACTGTAATTATATAATCTATTACAGATTTTTCCTTTCTGCTTGGTTGTACTCTCGTATACATATGAATGTCTTTATGTTTGTGGAATGTGTTTGTTATTATTAGATCATGAAGCATGCAAAAATCCAATAGTCTTTTTCCATTGTTGTTGCGTTTATCTTCACCATATTGTCCAATTGTTTCTCTGTGTACTCCATCTCTCCTCCCTACTCTAGCGTTTATGTCTCCTAATATGTACATCGTCCTTACGGTTCCCATATTTTCATTCATTTGGTCCCAGTATTCATCTTTCTTCTCTTTTCGTTCGTCTTCATCTGGGCCATATGTTATTAACACTGTCGCCATCTGATTTGCCATTTTCAGTTCAATTGTCATTATTCTTTCATTTACTGTTTTCCATCTCTTTACATGTTGTTTTTCTTCTCTGTGTACAATACATGCGACCCCTGCTCTCGCTCTTTCTTCCTCTTCCACTCCGCTCCATATGTAGAGATGTCCGTTTTTTATTTCTTTTGCTCCATTTCCTTTCATTTTTGTTTCTGTAACTCCTAACAATCTTAAGTTTGCCTTTTCAAATTCGTCTACTAGTTCGTCTTCTTTTCCTTTTATACCTCTCACATTCCAAGTTCCTATTCTACTTTTTGCCTTCTTTGGTTCTTTATTTTGGGTTTTTGTTAAATTTTTGTTAATTATGTTTTTACTTTGATCTTTAATATTCAGTTCCTTATTCATTGCCTTTGTCTTCTTTAGTTCATGGTCTATTATGTTAATTAGTTTTTTTGATATAAACCATTTTCTTTTTCTGACCATTTCCATAACGTTTCATTGATCCATAATTTTTGGTAGCCTACTTTGGTTCTATTACCTCTTCCTTTTTCCTCTTTTGCTTTCTCTCTTATTGTTTTTTGGATTCTCTGTTCTTGTATTGTTAGGTCATCATCTATGTAAATGTTAATGTTCTTCTCTCTCAGTTTGTTCTTATTCCTCATTATTGCGATCTTTGATTCTATAGAGTCGAGTTCAACTACTGCCATGTTCATGTTAGTCTTTTTTAATTCAAATGCTTTAATTACTTTTACAGTTACCTCTATGTCTGTCTGAAGCATATTTTCGATACCTTGTTTGTTGTTTTGGCTGTTCTCTAGTCCTTTAACTATTATATTGTTCTTTTTCTTTGATCTTTCTCTTCTTTCCATATCCATCTCCAGCCGTTCCAATCTTCCAATTAATTCATTTCTCTCTTCGTTCCATACTTCTTCCTTTACTTTCAGATCGTTTCTCAGTTGTTGTATTTCATCAGCCATTCTTTTTTGGGAATTAATCATTTCTTGCATCATTTCTTTCATTTCCTTCATATTGTCTTTTTCCTCTTTGTATTCTATACTCTCACTTTTATTGGTAATTTTTGTTGATTTTAATAAATTAGTTTGTTCTCCACTTGAGTCTAAGTCTATTCTATTTCTTTTGTTTGACATTAATTTATTATTTTTATGTGTACTTTAATCTGCCTCTATCTATTCTTGGTTCGCGATATTACGCCTGACCGGATCGACTTTTCTGGTTTCACTTATTTTGTTTCTTACTATCTTAACTTTTTTAACTTTATTTATTTCGCTATGTTTTATGATTTATTTCTTGTCTATATGGTCTATATGGTTTAGATATATAATTCTTAATTTTTACTGATTGTGTACGGCCAACTAAAAGACTATATTATCCACTTTATTACTGACATACAGAAACCCATCGTTTTTAATTTTTCAATCAAGATAGTATGATTACACGATCGAAGGCTTTAGCAAAATCGGTATAAATGGCATTCACTTGCAGTTTATTTTCAAAAGCTTTGATGATATTGGATTGATAAACCAGAAGATTAGTAGTAGTTGAGCGACCTTCGATAAAACCATGCTGCTTGCTATTATTATCATTTGCTTGCACATTTGCTTGCACATTTGCTTGCACATCCACTTAAACTGAAAAGATATGATAAAATCCAACAGTTTAGGAATAGTTGATTGTTTACATATACCTCTATAGTTAGCAATCTCATTAACGTTGCCGGATTTATGTATAAGTACTATGTAACTTTTTTTCTAAAAATCTGGAAAAATCCCACATGATATAGATTTTTACAAATATTGTATGTATTGGTTTAGCACAATTTTTTAGTAATACGCTAGGTATTCCATCTGGGCCATACGTCATAGAGTTCTTCATTGTTTCAATGCCTTCAAACACATCTTTAATATTGACATAAAATGATTCCGGACTAACATTCTGTACAAAGTTAAAAACAGGAACAGCACATACATCATTTACATAAACAGATGAGAAAAAATTTGCAAACAAATCAACACATTCTTGTTCACTACCACACACATTATTACAGTAATTCATTTGTATTAGATATCCATCAATCTTTCTTTTCTCGTTTATAAATTTCCAAAAATAGTTTGGGTTATCACAGATATTTTGACTAGCATTGTAAGTATAAGTTTCATATAAATTTTTACTCATAGATTTGCATGAATTACGTAGTTTTTTAAAATAATTGTAGTCATCTATTCTTTCTGATTGCTTATATTTAGAATGAGCTTGTTTATACTTAATCAATGTAATAAGTTCATAGTTAAACCATTTTGGGTAAGTACTTTTTCGTATGATTTTCATTGGCACATAATTGTTTATAGCTTCATATAGTATGTTATAGAACACATTAACCAGTTCATTTATATCATTTGTATTAAATTCTTTGTTCCAATTAACATTTGCTAAAAATCTAATCATATCTAAAAAAAATAATTTTTAAAATCAAGGACTAACTCTTAAAATTCCATCTGCTCTTTAGGGTAATTATTTTTTATTTCAATGCAGTATGCTTTATGATGCATACAGGTATTAAACAAAGCATCATTGGCCTTATTTACTGACGCAAATTTATCAGTTGTAAACACTAAATCTAAATAAATTCCTCTAGAGTTAGCAATGTTATTAACTTGGAATAAGTTGAGGTATCCGTACGAGTAACTTGTTAACTGGGCTGCTTGACTTGATGGAGCTAATAATTGAACACCCATATCGTCGTTGTTCCATTTAGCTTCTGTGAGATTGTAATTACATCATATTATGTAATGATGTTTTGGTAAGCTAATCGACATACTTTCAACTGTATCACAATAAATTTGATATAAATACCGATGACGGTGGTATATAGGTTCTTCCAATAACTAAATTATTTTTATGTAATTTAATAGAGATGAGTAACTGTTCGACAGTTTCTGGTATGTTAGGAATCAAAGTAGAGTATATCTCTTCTTAATTGCAATAAGCACTCCACCGCTTTTTGTTTTATTGCTTGATAAAATTGATCTATCTTTTCTAAAAATATTATAATTTGTTAAATTTAATTCAGTATCCAAAATATCGTAAGTTAAACCCGATTCAACAATAATAATTACATCAAAATTCGAAATCTGAACTACCAAAAGCTACTTTTAATGGTCGGGGTTTTGTCGACTTGCGACCAACACGTAGTATTTTAATCGGTTGAAGTATTTCTCCAATGGGTTCTAATATTTTTAAAACTTCTTCCGTGTCCTTTGCCATTCTTTGGTTAGGTGTTGGAAGGGAGGATTCCGCTACCTTGAATATCATTAAATTAAATTTACGTTTATTTTGTTCTTCTATTTCTTCAACAACGTCTTCATAACTTTGACATTCTTTATTTTTTAATTGTTGCATTTGTGATTTTAATTCTCTCTCATAGATTTGAGTTCATTGAAAGTAATAATACCAAAAAAGTAGCCTTACAACGTGGAGTTAGGTAAGAATGTGTTTTATCACTTTTAGTTGGAGATATATTTAAAAATGCTCTGAACAACATTGACTAAGAAATAACGACCAATGGTGAATTCTATGGAAAGGTTGCAACATTTCTTCAACAAAATATCAACAGCAAGCAAACAGCAAGAGCTCAAATAAACGTCAACAAAATTAAATTTATGATCATTGTACAAACACACCTGAGTAGATTACTCCTGCATAACAAAGAAATTGAAAAAATACAAAACAAAAATGTACTTATCTGGAAAGACTGCTAACTAAAAAATGGGACCATTTAATTAGAATAATAACAAAAATTAGCAAAGTTTAAAAAAAAAACATTGTCTGTTTTTCAAAACTAAAATTAGACTGGTAAAATTTTATGTGCACGGAGTCAAATCTTGGACTCTCATAGAGGTTACAACAAAAAACTAAACGCTTTTGAGTTGTGGTTGTATAGTATATATACGTTGACTGCAAAGTCGTGTTAGATGATCCGAGCTAACGTACGTTTGCAATTGTTGGTAGATTGCTGTGCCCGCAGGTAGCAAGTATTAGTCCACGTTACAGATGACATCTAAATTGTAGTTGTAACCTTGCTAATGCATAACATGTCAAATGTCTAAGGCCGCTTTGAGTAAACACTCCAGTTGTTGAGGGGCAGTCCATCTGGCGGCATACACCACTTGTCACATCTGGCATGACAGTCGTTGGTTTGTCCTTTATAGTGGATTCCCAAAAAACTGCAGGAGGGTCGGTTGAGGTTTGCGGTTTATGCTCCCGCAAGAGCTTCCACCAAATCTGCTTGTTTCTCCTGGTTGTTGTTATTTGTATTGATTGCGCCCTTGGTGTTTTTTAGGGGTTCTGGTATTGTAGATAACTCTTTGTAAACAAACTAATTGTTGTCATATGCTTTCACCCAAAAAACCAACACTTTTAACACACTTACCCAGAATGTTTTTTGTATTTATACGCTTACTCAGGGCGCTATCACCACAAACGCAATCTCACAGGGTGCGGTCATTAGAAGAACATAGTGATGTTTGTGTGGTATAACGTGAGAGAGACTTAAGCTACCCACAACTCAATAATGTGCAAGTGATCAACCAATAATTACTATATTTTCCAGCGCTCTACATTAAAATTGAAAGAAATCTTGATTGTTTTGACTTTTTTTTGTAAAAACATCAAACTTTAATAATTTCAATATGAAACAAAAACTTTTTGAGACAAATAACGACTCTTATAAAACTCATGCTTAAGAAGATGAAACTTTTTTTTGCAAACAAAGATACTTAAAAAATTATAGAATATTTTAAAAGGTCTGTAAAAACTCTTGTTTGTTGTTGTTGTAAGTTTTAAAACTAAAAATAAAGTTTTTAAAAAATATTGCTCAACAGAAAATTTTGAGAATTAGTATAGACTTCTAAAAAAGTCTTACTTATTTTCAGAAATATTTGTCTGAGTTTAGCAAACTGAATAATCAATGATTAAAAAAATTACTATAAACAATTAAAAACGTTTCACACGTTTTAAGTTGACAAAACTAGTAAGTTAGAAAGTTGAAAAAACTGAAAGTATTTTTACAACCTACTCAACCACCCAACCACCACACCTAAAGTTTACTTTGTATATTAATTAGTTAAAATATATTAATGCCAGTTGCTGCCAATTTTTTCTAACCACCCTCAAGAGCCGTCAGCAACAACATTTTACTGTTGAAAAACTGCCTATTTTGATGCCTTTTCTTGTTTGCGCCACTTTAATTTGACGTTCCGCTGCTGCTTATAGTTTAGTTAGTCTATTAATTTAACCCGCACATATATAATATCAAAACAAAAAACCGCTAGTAATCTCAGACCAATACATGTATCATTAGGTACTATTCTTTTGCCACAATTCTTAGTTAATTTCACCTTACTTTATCTTTTACAATTGTCAGATAACTTAAACCAGGAATAAATTTATCTAAATGTATAAACCTGGTATAGCATTAGTTTTGCCCTTGTTACAGTCTACATAACCTATTGAAACGTCAATAATGACTTATAAACTGACGTATAAATTATTTATACGCAAATTTGTTGTGCGCGTTACTTGGTTACTATACTAGAGAAAACTACTGCTTCAAGCACCGGATAAGTTATCCCTAGTTTATTTCTTCAAAACATACAAATAAAGTTTTATGAAATTGCTAGGACTCGGGGCCATTGTAAAATTTGAATCACCCGCACACTCGAGTAGAATCTCTATTCAATGAATCCCAAATTAGAACTAGAAATAAAGACGAACCACTTGAAGGTACCAATGATTAGGCCAATCAAGGAAATAATGCTCGACGATTATCAATTTTCTTTTGTGCAAAATTTTTTGCAACAAATCCTACTTTAATTGTAACACGTTTATGCATTTTCTAAAAAATCATTTATCACAAAGATGGCCGTTTCTGGAACTGACTTATAAATTGACGTATACGTTGTTTATAATCTAATTTGTTGTGCGCGTTACTTAGTTACTATACCAGATATAAGTTATAAGAGATTGTAAAAGCGCATTTTTATATATTCCTTAGATAGCGCTATTCCTTGTTTAACCGACAATTGTAAAAGCGGCTCTTAATAGACCATTCCATTTGTAAAATAGCAAGTAAGCCAAAATAAGAATTTTAATTTTTCATTGCCCCTGGCGTCTTATCACTGGATAAACATTAATTAAGTAACATTTTAAAAATGATTTAAAAATAGTATAAAATTGTAACCAACAACAAGTCTATTTTAATTAAAATAAGAACAAATATTTTTGAGGTTAAGTGAGTATTTTGGTTTACCTCTACTCCACAGTTACCTGGTTTGGAAATAAATAGTTGTGTCACGGTATACATCTAATCTGAAAATGATTAAATCTTATCTGTGGCTTTGCAATTTTATTTGTTGTATACATCTAAATACAAAATTATAAAATCTAATTTATTGTTTTACACTTTGACACTTGGGTTATAAAACAAAAATAGTTGAAGCTATAATTTAAATATTGAAATTTAATTGACATTTTATCATTAATTGTTGTTTTGCTTTTAACAGTTGTGTCACAATACGTATCTTGTCAACGCTGTTATGACATGAAATGTTTTCTGTATGCATTTACTTTATATGACGATGATCTTATATTGAGTGTTTCTTTTTCATGTAACACATTTTTGCTCGGTCTCCAAAATTTATAATGTATGCATTTATCTGTAGTCTGTATGTAAGCTGCATGTCTCACTTCTATTATTAGTGCAGTTGTGGTACCAAGAGCAGTGGTTGCTTTTTTGTTGGTTTTTTACCGCCCAATGTTTGTCCGACTATAAATTTGGTTGTAAATACAGCACCCAAATGGCGTTCTTCACATTATTGTCATCGGGAGTCTGGTTCTATACATTTTTAGATTTGGTTTTTTATGTAGTTTATAGTTCTAAGTATTGCAAGAGATTTGATTATTGTTTTTCTATTGTATTAAGCCAATATAAATTAGTAGTTTTAATTGAAAGACTAGAGTGTACCAGCCTATAAAAACTATACAACTGATAAGATCTATCATAATATAACACGCAACACCAAGTGTAATTTAGTTTATACCTTTGTATTTTGTGTTTAGTTATGGGGTAGATAAATGCCTTTGAGATGTGGTGCTGGATACGAATGCTTGGAGTGCCATGAACAGCTATGCAATCTAACATTTAATCTTTAATAAAATTAAACTTAAACAACTTGACTTAAATACAGTCTAAAACCGCATTCTTAAGTTTTTTTAGACGTAAAACGCAAAGTAGCAATATGGAAAAATTAATTGTACAAGGTAAACCAGATAGTAAGTGGAGAAGAAAAAGATCTCCAACAAGCTGGAGGGACACTTTAGAAAAACTCTTATATACAAACATAGTGACCACGGCTAGAGAATCTGCCAATAGGACCAAACTGCGAGATACTTTCAAACAAAAAATTACCGGATGAAGAAACTCCTTTAAAAGAAATATTGCAGCTATGTTACTATACGTATATCAAGATGTTAGATTTAAAAAGAAGTGTGTATAAAATATGTTATTAACAAATATAAGACTTGCTTGTGCTGTTTGTTTTACATAATAAAATTAGCTTAACGGACTAACATAAATTTGATGTGAAGTAAGTAGCGTAGGTTTGACATAGACAGAAGCTGTTGCATTTTTTTTAAGTAACTTAACAGTGAAGTTGGACGTTCTGTTTGTGACAGTTAGCGAGGTGTAGAAATCAGATTTTGTACTTTCATAATATTATATTTATACTATAACATCATGCTTAGAAACACACTATACATTCTATTGTAATAGTGATAAGTGTGGTTCACAACAAACTTTAATTCTTTTCCTTAACTCAGTTAAGAATTATATAGTTTGTAGCTTGTTCTTCGGATTGAGAAGAAAAAATCAAGACTGTGTTGGCGGTTATAGCTCTCAATGAGAAAAAAAAAACTGAACAAAGTATGGATACATAGAATCAATAAAAAAAAAACAATCGAGCAAGTGTAATGGAAGTTTGTTTGTAGTATTTGCACTTTGGGGAACTGAAGCTAAGTTTTGGTCAATAGGGGTTTCAATATTAACAACTTGTTTAGTAGTATTTACCAGATGATGCCACTCAACTGAGCCGCTGGTAGTTGTCATCATTGTTCTCTTCTTCGTTTGTACTTGTACTGATCACAATCTGATAAACTTTCTTAAGAAACTACATCTCTTTTATTTGAAGGTATAGGTATAGATTTTTTCAAAAGACGCGGAAATTTTCAAAAATATTAATCACTATAGTACCGATATATGCTTTTGGCTGCCTAATGCTATTTGTACGCAAGTGTAAACTGCATTGTTCTACAAAAACAATTATACTAGAACCTTTTCAACACCTAATTATCTTTTCAAAGATTTCTTTCATAATGAAATAGAAAACTAAAGAAAACAAATCATAAAATATGCTGTGAGGTAGGAAGCCAAGATTCCAACTTCTTATTTTTAAATCTGGCTTCAAGTGGCTCTTAGGCGCGATTCTAATCACTAATTATGAATACTGTTTAATCAACCTATGACTCATTAACAAGCAAAGCATCACATTCCACGTAGCTAACATACAGTACTAAAGAAAGAGTCATCATAATCTATGAGCAGATTTGTATTACTATTTTCTTAGGTTTTGTTTTTAATACAGTTGATATTTAGTCGAGTTATTTGAAAATGTAATTGATTTACTGAGATCCCATACAGTTAACAAACTTTACGTTTTTAATATAAATACTAAAAAGTATTTTATGAATTAATTTGTATTCATTATGCAGTTTAACTATTATTTTTTAATACAGCAAAATAAAATTTATGTTATTTTTAATTTTTAGTTTGGCACGAAATGAAAGTAATCAATTGACTTATATATGTAATAATATTATTTTCTTAAGTTATATTTACTTTCTTTTATTACCAACGAACTGTGTGCACATTCTGGATTTTGCAAATAAAATAATAATAGACAAATGCCTTTTAAAACGAGATCATTCTGTGTGTTCTCATATTAAATGCGTATGTTAATTTGAAAGGCATATGCGTGCTCTGGGTGATGGATAGCGCTAATTTGACACACGGGGGGCGGCATTAACATGTGTCACACGTCTGACGGAAACGTCTTGCTGCATGTCTCGTAATGTGATGCACTCTTTTACCCATCTCAAAAGCCGCACCGAATACGAATTGACAATCCAACGAATAAAAACGACACTTTGTTTTCTAAAGCGGAAACATTATTTAAAAAAAAGCTAGTTTAAAAATATAGCGTCATTATTTATTTTATTGTTTTAAAATATATTTTATATGAGGTGGTTTTAAGTGTCCCGCTACCAATTTGCAACCCGGCCCTGTCGTTCATGCGTGAAAATCATGAACGTGACGACAAGCGACTGTGACTCAATTCCGAAATGGTTTTTAATTTGGTCGCGTTGTGAATTTAAATATGTTTTCCGATGCACATTTGCCTCCAATTTGGTGTAACGTTTCGAATGCTGAAATTATCCGTACGTAATATAAAGTGGCATTAATGTTAATATTGGATCTAATTTGCGAGTTTCATCATGCACTAAACGAAGTCGGCAGCGCGTACTATTATTTTGTGTGGTGATAATGCGTAAGAATTTGCAAGCAAGGAATGATACATCCATACATGTGAGTTTATATTTCTTTTAAAAGTAATGTCATGGTGGATTTACTAGTAAAATATAAAACAGTTCTTTAAATATATTTGTTTTCTTATTATCAACTAATTAAAAAAAAAACTGATTTTTACAATAAAGAAAGTTTAATTTAATTTATCTGATTGTGTCTTAAATCTAGTAGTATATTATTTGTATATTTGAAACCAGTACAAAAGACTAAGTGCAATTTTGTTAACATTAGTTTTTTAGCAGTCTTTAAGAGACACTCTACCACAAATTAACTCAAAACCAATTCAATTTGTCACTTTGCAAACAACTAAATTTGTTTAACTAATTAACAATTCTAATTACTCCAAGTTAGCTTAAAATAACAAAACCAAAAATTGTTTTTCTTTCCTAACAAAGATGTCGCATGCTAAAGTTTTAATACTGAAAGTCCAACAAAAATTGTATTTGATTTTGCTTTATTTCATTGCATGCCTCTTCAATCATTAAACTTAATTGGCCTTTTGTATTATCTGGCGTCTCAAATACTTTATCTTTTAGAATTTCCCTAACATAAAAATCCAATAAATTAAGATCTTCGAATCCAACGCTATAAATAATTTATATTTAATCATTCTCAAACTATACCATCGAGTTGAAACCAGTTTATAAGTAAAGAGGCACGTTTGTAGTAAATCTTTTAAGTTATTTGTAAGAAACTTATAAAATAAAACTGCTTTTAATATTAAAACAAAAAGAAAAAGCCACAAATAGTATTATGGTTATATCAACTCAAACATTAACTCTAAATTCATTTTGAAGAGAATGTAGTCGTGTTTTGTTAGGATATTTATGTGACCAAATTGATTATGGTAATTAACAATTCTAGCTCTTATAAACGTAGTTTTGTCCGTCCACAGAATTTAAAGTAAACAAAATCTAGATTAGCTTTAGATTAATTTAAAAACCATTTACAAAAAACTAATTTTTTCGGATTTCTATGTTGTTCTTCTACCTTTATGTAATGTTTATTAATCTTTTTAAAAAAGTAGTAAAAATAATTTAAAATGTTATGCAATTATATAGTGAGAGACCTTTTTCAAACATATTCAATCTATAACCGGAACTGATCTATTTACTGCCATGCCTCGTGTGACAGGCAGTTGATAAAGTTATATACTAAATAATGATTTGTGTAGATAAATTTGATGCATTGGAAGTTGTAAAAATGTTGTGTTTTTCAGTTTATTTTAACTTGACTGGATATGTTAATAAGCAAAATATGCGCTACTGGGTTGCCAATAACCCCCAAAAACTCAATGAAAGGCTTTGTATTTAGTATGTGTCACCGTTTGGTGCGCAATCTCGACGGTTGAAATTATCGGCCCATGGTTTCCAATGAAAATGAGCAGACTGTTGCAGTCATTTCAGACTTGTATGTAAATAGGCTCAAGAAGTTTTTATGGCCACACCTTGATTAAATGAACTTAGGGGACACATGGTTTTAACATGATAAAGAAACAACCTATACTTTAAGGGCATTGATGGTTGTATTGCAAAAGCATTTCCCCAGGTAATTTGAAATGGCCGGCAAGCACGTTCACTCAATTTGATCTTTTGTGATTTCTGTTTGTGGGAGTATTTCAAATCCCGTGTCTATACCAATTGCCCACAGACTCTGGACGACTTGAAAAAAAAAACATTCAAAAAAAAACGGCTAACATAACCATAAATATGCTGGAGAGAGTAATGAAAAAAGCAGAATTTTCTTCAAGCAATGTATTGATAATACTTACTCGATATAACTAGAACTTTAAATATATCTTTACTATTTTTGGTTTGATTGTGTTATGAAATAAGGAAGTTATATTGCCGCACCTGATTTTCCTAATTAACTTTAAATGATACTGTTTTTATCAATACATTTTCATCTTCTTATTCATTATCTAATTTATCATAAAAACTTGTTATATCATCAGCAACGGGAGCTGTTTTAGCTGCTTTAGTTGATGTACCAGTTTTAAGTCTAAAAGCAGGAACAAAAACTTTATTATGTACTTTTACAAAACTATCAAATTCTTAATATACATTCAATGAAGCTACTAGTACAACAAGATCTTTTAATATTTTTTTTTTTAAATATCTGAGTGTAGAGTTTCTACAACATATTTATTATGTTTTATAACTAATTATTTAACTTTTTCATAAGATAAAGTACATAATTCAATAAATTTTCCAATTTTGATACTGCGGTTTTATTTAAATGTTTTAAATACTCGATTATATCATGTGTTTGCAATCCCACACTCACAGCTGCATATAACAAATATTCTGTTAGTTTATGTTTGTGTATATATTCTAGTAAACACACTGGTTCAGCTATAGTTGAAACAGGTGAAAACGATTTAAGAAATAAGCCATGAATTCTTGGCCTACTACATTTCTAAAAACTTTAGCCCAAATGTAAAATATTGTCAGTAAAGGTGATGCTTTATTAACGTACATGTGTATTTTCAACCCTCTACTTTAATTAGTTTTTGTAGTGATATTGGCACAAGTTACACTCGATGTTTTTGCCTGCCAAAATAAAAACAGTGTTTCAGGAAATTTTAAAGTTTATTACAATTTGTCAATACTGTCACATTTTAGATCACATGTGAATTTGTGATTTACAGCCAATCAAATACCGCAAATAATTTTTTGGCGTTGATTTAGAGGCCAATCATTGTTTTGGTCTGCATTTTAGAGCCAAAACATATTTTGGTAGAGGCATGCAAAAAAGGTTTTTGTGGTGTTTTGCTTTAGCAGCTTTTAGTGTGCGGACACAACGGCAATCTTAACTCTGATCATCGAACAGCGCTCCGATCATCAAACAGCGGTCCGAGCATAGAACACTAAAGTTTGAGAGTAAAATTATTACATTACATTTTTTACTCTCACGCCGCTAAAAAAGTTTCAATTTAATATAAATACGAGGCTCGAGCGGTGAGCGAAGGTCCGAGCTTAGAACAAATTTTGATGTTTTATGCTTTTATGAGAATTGTTTGATGATTGGAGCGCTGTTTGATGATCGGATCTGGGATCGTTGTTGTGATTGCTAAAGTTTATGTTTGGCCTTTGGTACACATGTACTATTTTAGCCCTAGAGCCGCATTAAAAACTTTGTTTGCCCCAAAGTCACAAAACATTACTTTCCGACCTAAAATATAAGCAGAAAAACTGGTTGTCAAAATGAGCAGGCAAAAAATGTGTGTCGTTTTTAGATTAATTCAAATGTGTAAATTAACAACAAAACTGCAAGACTTTGGTAACCAAAAAATTGTATTTATCTCATAGTTAAGTTAAAGAATATTAGAAAAAGGTGCAAAGCTAATACATTTAAGCTTACTTATGTATTTAAGCCCGTTTCCACCAACATCATTTAAATCTTGAACAATAATAATAATAATAGCGTCTTTACTTCTCTGTATTTATTACATGAAAACAATAAAAGTGGTTTATTTCATTGCAACACATAGTTAGGGAAAGCTTATAGTTTTAAAAGGCCTTTAAACTTAACAATATTGTCGGCTTAGTAAAAATTTAATCTAAAAATAACAATCATTACGTGATTATTATAAAACAACTACAGGGAGTTTATAAATGAATGGGATTATGTAACCATCTAATGTACGTTTGTGCCGCTCTAGTAAAATGCGTAAATAAAGCCTACCTTAGGATTCAATAATAAAAATATTTTTATTTGTTTACATTGTTTACATGTTTATAATTATCAATTATAAACAAAATAATATTTTGATGCTACTAAATTATTGAGTTTGAAAAGGCAAATAAAACAATAAAAAATAATCATAATTATACTGCTATTACTAACTAATGATAAATCTTAATTAAAACTGAACCAATTGTTTTTAGTATTATTTGCATTTTTGAATATTTGTTTTGGATTGTGTTTTATGGTTCTGAAAAGAACCGGTATATTCCAAAATGTTTAAAAACATTTGAATTGTCATCGGGACACCGTACAGCCAGCAACATTATTTCAAACTAAAAGATAAAAGAAAATAACAAAACAGAAAAACATACTTATAGCAAATGTTAAAAATGTTTTCCATTAGCTAATAAACACATTTCCACACGCCTTCTTTTATTGTTGAAAATGTTAACTAACATTTTAGGCGTTATGCTTTGGCATGCGTTTAAAATTGCTGCCCTCAATTCTTCCAATGTATGCTGCCTTTGTCGGAATACATTGTCTTTCAGGTAGCCAAAGATTGAGTAGTTCAGCGGGCTTAGATCTGAAGAACGAGAAGGCTATAACCCTTGACAAATCAACCTTTTACCATAAAATTCCTGAAGATAGTCCAGTGTTGCTCTTGCTGTGTGAGCTGTCGCACCGTCTTACTGGAAATATCCATGCTGTAATTCCTCGTCATCTAACTGATTAATAAAAGGTTCAATCAGTTGTTGACAATATCTCTCACCATTTATTGTATCGTTGAAGAATACAGGACCAAATATTCTTCGACAAGATACAGCCATCCAAACTCCAACTTTCTGCGGATGTAGCGGAGCTTCAATCAGAACATGGAGATTTTCTGTGTGCCAACACTTACAGTTTTGGGAATTAACGTAACCCGACAGATGGAACCTCACCACTAAAAAATGTTAAGTCAAGTGTGCGGTCATTATTTAAATTGTCCAAGAACCACCGACAATAGTTTATTTTACGTTAAGGATCGACTGGCAATAATTCTTGCACTACTGAAACTTTATAAAGACGCAAGTTTAATCTCTTTTTCACAATCTTTGTACAGATTTATGTGGGCTTATTTCTAAACGTTGGCGCACATCTTCAACCATCTCTTGTGACACAGAAGGTCTGCCTGATGATTTGCCTTTTTGTACACCACCAGTTTCCTTGAATCGCTGGACTATTTTTATGATATGTTTTGACAACATCAAATATTCAAAGTCATGATTCGGAAACTGCTGTCGAAACTTTCGAACACAATCCGGAATAGAATATAGCCATTCCCCATTATCAAACCGCCCATTCCTAAAGTAGGATTCAATAATAAAAATATTCTTTTCATTTGTAAACATTCTTATAACCTTGCTTGCTTAAAGTTGAACTGTCAAAACAAATAGTATAGTAGACAATTAAAAAAAAAAACCGGCATATTTAAAGTGATTACATAATCTCATTCATTTATTATCTCCCTGTATATAACTATTATTTTAAGACTAAAAGTTTAAAAATTAATCATTTTACATATTTTAGACTATGCCTTTATTTTATGTTTGTAATGGCATCAGTCTTTATTTTTAGTATGTTTTTTTTTAATTTTTAATAATATTTAATAAGTTTTATTTATTTTTGCAGTGGTATTCTGGCTGTATTTGAGTTGAACATTTTCTTAATTTTCCGTTACTAAGCAATTATATTAATTACAACTTTCAACTTTCAGTAACTTGTGATGATGCGAGTAGCTGCACTGCAGTAACTGACTGGGACAGCTCGGATGCTAGCTTGCACTGTGTAACCAAGCTTTAAGGCCTCTTGCAGTAGCTGTCCACTGTCAGGTCAGCAACTCGTATTGTGTAACCAGGCCATTAGCCTTACGCTTTTTTCTAATATTCATTTATTCAACGATTTCATACTCAAGGCATGGTTACAAAAGTAAACTATTTACGTTTCTATTTTCAGGATAGTTTAAGATGACCAATCATTTAACTCCCATATTTTCTGAAACAAATATAATGTTGTCTGTACGCATACTTTTGTTAGCACGCCTTGAGTGTAAGTATGAGTTACCTAAACTCTTACAGTAAAAAAATTATTAATCTAAAAATGGTATTATTCTTACACATGATTTTTTTATCACACATAACCAAAAAAATTAGTTCTGTAGATCTTTGATCAGATAAACGTGAATTCAAAAATGCAAAACGGAATGCACCACCACCACCTAAAGAGTTACAAAATATGTTTTTTAAGTTCAAGTGACATGAGTGCAAAAAACATACAATTCCTTAGTTGCAACTTGCAAAGATTCAGAAAAATGAAATAATGCAATTAAGATAAAGTTTAATATTCTACACAAAAATGAAACTAAAAAAATTAAGAGACCAAACAACTGCAATACCATTGAAACAAGATGGATTTTTAAGTTTTGACAAGACAAAGAAAGAAATTAGAAAAAAAATAAAAGACGGTAAGTACAAAGTTATTACTTAAATTAACAAAAAGAATATAATCAATTATAAATATTGGAAAGCTATGTTACGCTCAGTTATGTAATTTTTTTATACAACTTACGCAACGCACGCTAAACTTCCCAACCACTACACCGTGCTTTAACGTTGTATACTAATTAATAACACTAATTTATTAAAGGAACGACCAGTGACGTCAAATTATTCGACCGCATCTTTTGACTGCGCAAAAGTTAACCACTCTAGTTGCTTTTGCTTTATCCGTGCTTATCTAGTCTATCTTGACTTTTTAGTTTAGTTGGCTAATGCTACGGTGCGTAAATAACATCATATGGAGTACATTAATTATTATGCTAACCATAACCACTGTTAACGGTGTAGTAATAGACAGTAATGTCAATGTTTAGCAATTTTAAACTTTTTTTTATGTATTCAATGTATAAATTGTTAATCTTTGCAAGTACATGTTTAAGTAGGTAAATAAGTTCTAAAATAATAAATAATTGAATCAACTGATTTTTGTTTAGTCAACCAACATAACTTGTAGAAAGAGACCTACAGAATTTTAGCAATCCGTTTGAATTACCATATTTTAGCTATTTTGTTTAAGTAAAGTGTATTGAAGAAGTCACTCGGGTTATTGTTAACTATTTAACTAACAGATGGATGAAATTTTCAACACTTGAACAAGAAAAAAATTTAAGAAAAAGTTTGCTAACATTTAGAATTTTGTTAAAAATAATAATTATATGTCATTTTTTTAAATTTTCAGTTTTAAAAAACTTTTTAATTTTGATAATATTGTAGGGGCTATCGAACAATCGATATCCCCTACATATAACCAGCAGCCCGTAATGAACAATATTCTGGGCGTGTTTATTTTAACAGAAAAAGATATGCAAGTATCAATACATAAATTATAATACTATTTTACAGCTTTTAAAATATTTTTTTTAATGTTTCTTGCATCTACACATGATTTAGCTACTTGGATGGTTTCAATTACAATACAAGATTAATCAATTTTTTCAATTGGTGATTTTGGCTATTCAACAAAACCGGCTTTTAACTCCATAGTTCGCCACAGAGTAGATACAATAATAGACACATCAAAACAAGAAATTGTATCGAAAGATGGAATAACGTACTAAAAAGCAGGTTTTGTTGCCTACTTTAGCATCGTATTTTAAACTATTAACCAATCAAATGAGCAAATATTATATATACTCCTGTGCCGTTTTTCATATTATGGCAGTATTTTTCAACGACCAACAATTTGAGTTGCCAGATGTAGATATTGATGATGATCTACAAAATGTACAACCAAATCCTGTTCAAATAAGTTTTTAATATTTTAATTTTGATTTAATTTATTAATCAATATATTATTAGATTTTTCAAGAAATTGATTTTTTTAGTAGAAGGTAGAAGACCAAAGAACAACGGAAATACATATATAATACACTATTATTTTAACTAAATAGTTTTTAATATAGTTAATACATTTTTATATAAATAAGTGTATTATAAAGAAACAATACTGAAACTAAAAAAATCTTAAATAAAAAACAATACAAAAATTTTACCGCCTCAGCTGAAAAATTTGTTGAATCACTCAAGTTGTAAATTGCTACTACCAAGTTATTGCTGGCTATAACTTGCTGTTCAATTACAGTTTCTAAAGTGGATTTTTTACATGCCTGCTGGGCCTGTTTTGTTTCGGATTTCTTACCGAAGTGCTTTGTAATTATTCTGGTATTTAGTGCTTATTGATTCTTACCCGTTTTCTCTCAATATAAAACAATTAATATGGTTTTTCCACAAATAATGTAACTTCATGTTGACAATTAGCTTACTTATTTACTAATTTTCTAAACCGTAGTAAATTTAAAATATGTATTTTGTTTAGATATGAAATATTATAATAAGTATGAAATGATTTAATAATTTATTCAAACTCAATCTAACAATCACAGCTGCTAAAGGTCAAGTACAGACAATTGTTCCGGTTCTACAAACCTTATCAGTACACTTTGTAAGACTACGGCAACGCATGCAGAAGACAAATTTGAATTAATATGTAATAAAATATTAAGAAAAAACAAGTAGACATTGCAATTAGAAATTTTATTAACATTTAACTAAAAAAACAATTAAAAATAATTTTTATTTATGTTAAGAACTAACTATTTCGCATCAATCTCATGTTACTCATTATTTCAAATTTTAAACTGTCTAACAAAAGAATGTTTTAACGGTTTGATAAATTATTTTTTTTAACTAAGTTAACCTTTATAATTAGTAATTCATACGAGTAAATTTGATAGATTTTGAATTTTTTTCAAGTGAGTAAGATTAGATAAAAATTGACAGTTATCTTAAATAAAAAATCTAGTATAATAAATAAATTGTTTAAAACTAAAAATATTTTTTGTAATAAAAAGTTTTTTTTGTAATAAATATACTGATATATTTGTTGAATAATTTCTATTGAACCGTGAAATAACTGTTATGGTGCATGCGCCGGGCAACCAATTAAAAACAAAAATTAATGATTAAATAAATTCATTGCCCGACAGATATATTTTCAAGAATGCACGAAATAATGTACGAACAGTACATATCGTTCATGTAACAAGTATAACTCCCCACTAACACACAAACACTGATGCCATCGTATGCCATGCAACGCTACGCCATGCTCTCGCGGTCCGCGTAACTTCACTGTTCCGTCGCTTAGTGCAAGTCACTCAATGAATACTAATCATCGCCTATCTTATCATCACTTCGTGAATAAGCGTGTGCCCGAATTAAATGCTTTGACACACATCTAACGCACCATCACTAATTGTTTATATCGCAACTAACATGATAATATAATGAGATGCTAAATTATTTAGACTCATTATTCTGAATCGAATTAAAACGTAATTTTGCTATTTTAGTTTATCAATTTTTGTTTGTTTAAAATTAAATTGGCGTCGTTTAGTTGCGTTATTTCTGGATTCTATTAATATGCGCGCCATAAAAATGTATTTTTAATGTCCTATTTTATCTTATTAAAAAATTATATTTGTAATTTACGGATTCTAATTATAAAAGCGTTTTGTGAAAGAGATTGTTTTAAAGAAATTTTAAATTCAATAAATATAATTTATTGAAATTATTATAAAGATTTATAGAACTATAATTGGTTATTATAGACATTATTTACCTTTATGAAAAGAATCAATAATATTTATTTATTTATGTTTTAGTTCTAAATTTAACTTTACACACGTCAATAACTAGTTATAATGTAGGACATATTATTTATTTTAAAAATATCACAAAACTTTGTTTACTAAAAAATATGTTTTTAATAAAATTAATGAGGTGAATTAAGTCCAGATATTAGCTGAATCAACTAAATTTAAAGAAACTTTTACTAAATAGTTTGTGTATGACTGATTGATTGTATTTTGATGTATAATTTCTAGAACAAAAGCATTAAAAAAAAACTTATCGGATCATACTAGAATTTTAAATAAAACTTTTTTAATAATACATTGAACTAATGACTTAATATTTTTAAGCACACCTAATTTGCAAACTAGATTAGTAAATGAAAAAAAAAATCTTTGGGCGTTTTTTTGTTTGCAATAATCACCTCATGCTCTATAACAAATGCAACGTCCAACTTTATTTTTTTTAACTGTTTTGTATCAAGTTAGTTACAAGATTAATCAGACTCATTTAATAAATATAATTAGAAGTTAACGTTATCTATTCACTGAAACTATCAATATTTAGGTTACTCTCGATTTTCCAAATGCTGTAAACATACAGTATGCTTCTTACATTACATGAGTTATTGTGACATGCTTTTTTTACTATTTAAACTATATGACATATTTTAACAATAATACTTAAAATGGATCTTTAAAACAATTTTTTAGTTTGTTCAAAACATAAAAAATATTTGCAGTTACTTACACATTCGCTGCCTAAAACGGACACGGGTGTCCGCCGTGGCGCTGTACAAGAAATAAATATCAGTGAGCCATAGCGGACACTTTTATCGGTCACATATTCTTGCTGATTACGCCATAGCGGACACAATAGCGGACACAAAAAAGTCAGCGGACAAGTTTTTTTCAACTAATTCCTGGGTAAGAACGATAAAAATCGTGCTAATTATGAATACCGCTCCAACTCTTCGATATGCATTATAAGGTTTACTATTTTGTGAACATTGCAGCTATACGCAATGTGTGAAAGAAGCCTCAAAATTGTACAACTTGCACGCAATAAAAAACATTTGTAAATATCTTCTTGGTTATCACTAGTTTATTTTTTAAATTTTTGTTTTTTTTTATTAATATTAGTTTATTATACTATACTATTTGCTATATTAGTTTATGTACTATTTTGTTGGCCGTTATTTTTAATATAAAAACGAATAAAATACATTTGTCCTCAATAAAACTGTTTTTTGACTATATTCTATATTGCACGTATACATTTTTTATTTAGTGTTTGCTGTGGCATGGTGCTATAGATTTCATAATTTGTGTATTTAAGACGCCAGAGCAAACACAAATAGCAGACACAGTATAAAATATACATGTAAACTTTTGCCAATTGATAAACCACTTTATGCAGCATATAGGCACATGTCACGACAGAAAGTCAAAGAAAGTATATGTAGGAAAAAGATCCTCTTGGCGTAATTGTAAAAAAAAAACCATTGCAGACACTGTGTCCGCCGTGGCCTGGCGGTAAAATTGTTAGCGGACACCGGTGTCTGCCTAAGCAGCGAATGTGTTAAACAAAATCTTTGACATCAAAATTCTTTTTTCAAAACGTTAATCCAAAACTAGCAAATTCCAAACCAACTGAGGTAAAAAAAATAACTTTTTTTGATTGTTGAGTTGGCTGAGATTGTTTTAGTATATTGATGCATCAATGATGGCATATAATTAACGTAAAAAAAAAATGTAAATCAACAAACTAAATGGAACCCGCAAAGACTTTTGCTAGTAAAGATGCCGTGTCTGATACTACCTATAATTTGACTAACAAGTGGCCTGGGCTTTGCAATTTTGCTCTAAATTGTTTGCAACATAGTGGTCATCATAATTTCTAATTCTTGCATTAATCGATAATGTGGCTAGCTGAAGTTTTAGTTAGTTTTTTGTGCTTGTTTTACTAGACAAAATTCACACAGCACCACAACTTGTCCAAGAGTTTTCCAGCCTGTTTGTGCAAAAACTAGCCCTATTGACTACCAGCGTGGTGATTCATCGCATCAAACTTATTAACATCTCACCAACGCCAAAAAAAAACTACTAAATATTTTGCAGATACCCTTGCATTCCAACGGCCAAAGCTATACAGCCTTTTCCAAATCTGACAAAACAACGTTTTTTTATTTTAAGGTTATGTTTTATGCCCCCTACTACATTCCAGAAACTGCTGGATAAAGGTAGATTGGCTAATTTGTCTTAGTTTATCTAAACGATATCTCCAAAACTATAAAACCACATGAGCAATGACGCTGCGCAAATACGTTTACATCTTTGCCAAAATTGCAACCCCTCTCAAATACATATAATAAGATATTGCCCGTTTTAATGAGATGACTTCAAACAAGTCTTTTGTGTCAAGAGTTTGTTGGACAGTATGCTAATACTAGACCGCCCGAGACTTAAGTTCTACGCTTTATTTTACATACGGACTATAAGATTAGCATGGAAAAGATACACAATCTAAGAAAAGAATTGTAAGGAAATCATTTTTACGCCAGTTCCCAGTTTTAAAGCCAAATTTATAAGATGGTTAGTTTTGCAATTGAAATTCAATTCAACATGGAACATACTTTGGGAGCGGAAAACTATTTATTTGATGCATGACTTGGGCATAGAAAAAATTGTGAAAAAGTATACGATATAGACCGCCATCAATCTTTGGGAGTTGAGACGTCAAGCAAAGCTTGCAACATTGCAAAAGAAGGAACCAAAGACCTAAGCAACAAACTAAAAGCTGAAAGCGCGACGCTTTTAGTATCAACACCAACATAGATACTTTTCAAAACAGACTACATTGTGTTACTTGCAAAGAACCTAGACAAAAACTCCAGGTAGGAACCGCAAATACTGCAACTACAAACTTTAGTGTAAAGCCGACAAACTTATCAAGAACTCTACCGCGCAAGACACTTTTTTGTGTTTGTTTATGTTGAGTATGCCGTCGGAGGTAAAATATTGAATTTTTTTATATTTATTTTAGATAAAAGAATTTTGTGTTTGGTTAATATTGAAACATAAGTTTCGCCAAAAGATTAATAAAGACCAAAACAACTGCTGTGCGTAACATATAAACCGATGTCTGGCGTGTAATGCTAAAATGGCGAAAAAAAGCTTTGTTGCGTTATGCCGGAAGGTAAGACGGTCTTGATAACAAAGTTCATTGCATTGTATAGCAATTATATTAAAAACATCCGTTAAAACAGTCAATTTAAGACAGAGGTATATTACGCAAGCTTCTACCTTTATAGTCGGTCTTTAAAATTTGCCCTGGTAAAACAATTCTACAACAAACTCTACGAAAATTAAACAAAACTCTAAACCTAACCTAACCTAACCTAGAAGTTATTTTGACTAATTTATTTAAACAAGAGTTAATTCAAGCCGGTAGCCAACTTTAGTAGAAATAATACTAGCAAACTTAGCAAAGGTAACTCAAAAACTTAGAATTAGTATTGAGCTGATTCTATAAGAATTACGGTAAAAGTAGAAAGCTTTCTGGATTATTGATATGATCCTACATTTTTTGTTCTTGGCGTAGTGTTGCTCGACAGTGATGCAGGTAGCATTGAATTACATCAATGCAATCCGAAACGTTCTACGAGAGTTTGAAGACCTTTCTTTTCCGGTTTTGTTTCTGTACCTGCCTTGACCAAGTGGTTTCTATTCTCAGTTTTGTCCGGATAGGTCAACTTCCTCTTTTTTTTAGCTATTTTAATGAGCGGTTTTAAAAAACATGCAGCTCACTAGACTGTCATTCTCACTTAACGTCTTTCTTTCCTTTACCTTAGACAAGGAGCCGACATTTTGAGTTTTTCATCTCGGTGATATAGAAATATTGAAAATTCTGATTTTGTTTCTGCCTCTCTGGGCAACTCAATACCGTTTTAATAGCATTCCAAACACCAGAGAGTGGTTTATGTCTGCCCGAGTAGGTAATCCGTTTGCATTACGCTAAGTTTTGAGTTTGCCTATTGTAAATCTATTCTTTTCTTAAGTCACCTTAAAAATAAGTCATGATCACAAATGATCTTAAGTATTTCTCCTATGTGTGACCACTCTTTAAAGTTAAGAAGTGGTTTCTCGAGAATAGATAGAGTTTTATCCAGCTCTCAAGTTAGGGCAGCTTTGAATAATTCTGCTGCCTGTGCCTTAGTAGTTTTGTATAAAGAATGGGATAGGTTGGTATCAACTACTTAAAGGATTGAGTACAGTTTATTTGTAGTTGATATGTGCTTTTTTTGTTTTTAGGCTTGATTCACACATCATTCCTAGGTTGTCTAGATGAGGACTTGACAGTAGATGAGCAAAACATTTTATTTAGCTCATCTTTTGGAGTTTTGAAACCTTTCTTCTTTTAAGGAGGCTTTTAACTTAATTGAAGCTTTGTCTGTGTAGAGTTAACAAGAGTTGCCATCTTAGGTGAGTAAAAAAAATTGTTTTTTTTTTAACTTTTATAATTAACATTTAAACTTTAAACGTTATTGGTCAGATTTACACTTTTAAGAACCGGAAGTACTGTTTTAGTAGTTGGATTTTAAATTTGTTGACCAGATTAACAATTTGGCAAAAGAATTTAATAGGTTGTTGGTCTAACTTACTTAACTTACAAATATGATATCAAAACCGTTTTATTGACAACGCCATTACCTCAAATATGTTTTTGGACAAATCTAAGCAGCGCAATGGATAATATAGAGATATGTAACAATTGCGCAGTCAAAAACTGGTTAACCTTAATCTGCCCTCACAACTTTTATTAATACACTGCTGTTTGTAGCGGACTTACATTAAGAAGAACCAAAGCTAACCTCAAACAAGGTTTAACTACCATAGGCCTAAAAACAAAAGCAACCACTGCTTTTCATCTCAAAAGTTTCTAAAGCAGTAAAAACAAAGATCCGATAGCATAGCTAGCTTGTCCAAAACTTTTTATTATGAAAATAAGCGACAATGACAATGTAAAACGGAATACAACATTATCAAATGCCAAAAGAAAACTGTCCATCTACTGACTGCACCATTTTGGTGAATATGCCAAACATATTAAGAAAAACACTGGTTTTAGTCAACGTTATTTTGGTACATGACCAAACTGCATCAGACATAATATCCATCAAGACAAAATATTTCACCTACCGATTGCGCCATTTCAATTTCTATGCCGGACACAATTCTTTTCAACAAACAGTTTAAAGAGAAATATCAGTTTAAACAAACTAGGCAAACAAAACATTTCACTTACCAACTGCGCCATTTTATTACGATTTTTGAGAAATATTTAGAAGATCTCATTAGAGTGAGTTTTGAAAAAAAAATTACTTTTCTTTGTAACCCCCGACAGATTAAAACAAACGTTTCAGATTCCCTTAGGCTTTTAGGCTTTTTCGCATTGCAGACTGTTGCTTACACTGAAATAAGGCCAAACATACATAACTAAACTAGATTATTATGACTGGATTTATGCAAAACTAAGCTTAATTTTAGTAACAAATCTAACGTATGTATAATAATGCAAAATTTGCGCATAATAAAGCCTGATTTATGTGTTATATTGTCAAATGTATGTTTAACAACTAAATTTAAGCTTTAAGTTTGCAAAACTGTAAATTATTCCCGGATTTATGCAAAAGCAATAATAATTTTTGCGTGATTTATACGTATTGAAATTGAATATAAAATTTAAAAATAAAATGTGCACATAAGAGCATAATTTGATGTATGAATTGAAAAATAAACCAACAAATACATTGATTAAAACTAAAATTTAAACTTGACGAAATATGTGATTTAATTAAGCTAATTTCCAACAAATTTTGACAGTATATTCAATTTTACTTACGTATTTTTTAAAAATTATTAACACCATAAACAACTATAGGCAAAACAAACAAGATTATATCTTATTATTTATAACATTCATACTTCAACAATAAGTAGTTATAATAAATTATTAAATCAAACAATAATTTCGATAAGAATTGAATTGATTTCTTACTGCATCTTCTCTTATCTCATACAAAGTAAATCAAAATAATCTTGTCACAAACAAATGAAACATTTTTATGGGATCTTGAATATTGTCAAAAAATTAACAATAAATTAAATGAATCCTACATTGAGCATTAAATTCACCGACACATATTATACATAATCAGTTTCAATTCGTCAATGGGATCAGAGGTGAATTATCCCACAATAATTGCGCGTATCAGGCCATTGTCATTGTGTTTCAAAATGAGTGTGCAGATTTGGCATCCACCCTAGGTCGGATTATAATTTTACGATCGTGTACTTTTAATGCCTCTTTCTGGGTTATAAATATTTTATAGACATTGATAATATGATTATTTATAATTAAAAAATGATATTTTTAGATGAAAATAATTTAATTATACAATACGTTCATGCAGTGCGAAATGGAAATGATTATTAAAGTCTAACATAATAAAATTGATGGATTTCAAGGTAGCATATGTATTGCACGCCTGATTTAATATAACAATTAACTGATTTCTTTTTTCGTACCAGTTGAGTGAATAGCATATGCATATGCATATGCATACACCCTCATCGTACTCTCTAAGATTAAATAAATCATGGCACGAACCAATAAAGCCAGCTGACATCTACGACTCTAGCGCGGATTTGCACACTCTCTCACGTCACTTTATAAATCTCGGGAGGAATAAATTACACTTGTTTGTTTCTGACACCACAATCGCGCATATATTATTAACGATGAGAAGATCAGAAACGGGGCCAATTATAATTAAACATACAAATTGCATGGAACACAATCAGACTACGGCCAATCGCAATTCAATTTTGTATAACAATGCCAAACAAACAGGAACTGGCACGCCGATAATTAAATTCGTGTGAAATATGCGGGATGGAAGAAGTTGATGATAATCGGAAATTGAATTGGTACAATGTACTTTATGTTTGGTTGGTGCAATTGATTTACGTTGACTTATGGTAATCAGTTTTGTTGTGACTTGTGTTAGTTGTATCATAGTTTTAAAAACAATAAAAAATTGCGAGAATTGGCAATTTTTTTAATATTAAACTTGTTTTTGTAAGATCTTAATGACAATAGTATCCTCGTGGAGACCGTGCTTATTTTTTAGAATATTTGAAAATGAAATGAAAAATTATATTTCATAAAATGTCCATATCGAAAAATATAGTTAGTTTAGAAATTCATTGAAGTAGATGATTCAGATGGATTACAAGAAATATTGCCCAAAATCGAAAGTGATGGAGTATTAAAAAAGAGATTTGCTAGAATAAGTCTTACGAACAGTGACGTAGCTATCTGTAAGTAAAGATCTGAAATGCGAAAAGCCTGAAACCATACAGTAACAATATTTTTCAATTATAGCTGAAATTTGCTATTCAAGAGATTTTATAAAGATTTTTACATGTTTTGAAAAGTTATGTTACTTTCTGACAACTGCTTAGAATTTTATGGTCGAATTTTTTACTTTTCAACAATTTATGTCGGATTTTGTTTTTTTCTGACAATATTTTTGATATTTTCAAAGTTGATTTTTTTAATAAAATTATTGTTTTTACAATAAAAAATTACACAAATTAAATGTTTTTAAGCGGATTTTGTTGTTTTCTGACAATTATTTAAAACTTTAAGGCTGTGTTTTGCTGTTTTGACATTTTATGAACAGAATTTTACAGTTTTCAATCGTTTTAGGTGAAATTTTTGTTATTTTAAAAATATTTTAATATTTTTAGACCGGGTTTTTGATTTTTTAATATTTTATGATCAAATCTAAATACAATATATTTATATTTTATTTTTGGATTTTTGACAAATTATGGCTTCTAACAATATGTCGATATTTTATAGCAGGGTTTTGTTATTTTTTGGATTTTATTTTAGTGTTTTTGACATTATTTTGATGTTTCAAACCCGGATTTTGCTATTTTTGACTTTTTATAAATAGTTTTGCACTTCTCAACTCTGTTTTTGGTCAGATTTTAGGTGATTCTGACATAGTTTTAATGTTTTATAACCGGATTTTATTATTTTTGACATAATATAAATATAATTTTCCAGTTTTTTTAGTTTATAGCTGATTTTTTCCGCTTGCAGTTAACAGTTTATTTTGCTATTTCTTGTGTTATTTTGGTATTCTATAGCCGGGTTTGCTAGTTTTAGGATTCCATTTTTTTTTTACATTTTTCAACAGTTAATAGCCAAATTTTGGTGCTTTACAATCATATTTTGATGTTTAAAGACCGAAAATTTTTGCACTTTTAAATCATTTTTGGTTGGATTTTGATTCTATATGAAAGTATTTTTATGTTTTATGACCGAATTTAGTTATTTTAATTTTTTTTTTTTTTTTTCATAATTTAGGACTAATTCCTGTTATTTTTTTAGCCTTTCCTTGATCTTAACAACTCTTCATTCATCTTTTAGGTGACAGATTACTGTGGTCTTTTACTTTGTGGTCTTTAGTTTTTAGTCTCCTATGATAAAACTGCTTCTGATTTTATCATGTTGTTATCTTTTATTGTTTTAAGAATTTTCATTTTTGTGCACCTCATTAATTTTAAGTGTTTTTGCACGGGTTTCAGCGGCGTAGGTTAGAATCGGATGTACACAAGTTTTAAAGATCTTAACTTTGCCCTGTGTAAACATATTATATTTGTTTTTTCATACCAATTCTCTTAGACAGCCGGATAATTTTGAGGCTTTGATGATAGCATTTGTTCTTACTTTATCAGGTTCTTGACGTTTGATATCTGCAAGTTAAAATAATTAAATTTGATTACTTGTTTTATAAACCACCCTGCATGCATGCCCCGGATGGAATCTTTGGAAATTATTATTGACTCTGTTGAAATAATCAAGTTTTTTTTTCTGTTGCTATCTTGAGTTTAAACTATTTTGTTTGTCAGGATATTAAAGAGTTTTAGGCTTAAATTATCCTCATGTCTGATTCCAGCCTTTACATCTATTTCTCGGGTCAATGCTTCATTAACTATAACTTGGGTTTTGCTGTTTCTGTTTAGATCTTAGACGATTTTGATTTATTTGTTGTTAATTCCATAATAACGCAGGATTGCTATGATATGCCGTATTTGGTCAATTCTTTGTGTTAGGTCTACCATGCATAGGAAGACAAGTTTTTTTTAATTTTTTATAAATAAAAACTTGCATTTTTAACGATTCTAATAGTTTAAGGCTAAATTTTAGTGCTTTCTAACAACATTTTGATGTTTTAAGGCCAGAATTTGCTAGTTTTGACATTTTATTAAAATCATTTTAAAAATAAAACTTTATATTTTTAACAGTTTTATAGCTAAATTTTGGTGTTTCTTAACAACATTTTGATATTTCATAGTTGGATTTTGCTATTTTTAAGGTTTTATGAATTATTTTACACTTTTTAGCAGTTGGTTGGCTGGATTTAATATATTTTGATAATTCAAATCTAAATTTAGTTATATTTGACATTTTATAAATAAAGTTTTGTACCATTTAAACGTTTTTAGCTACGTTTTGGTTTTTTATATAAATATTTTAATCTATTAAGACTCGATTTTGTTATTTGTGACTTTTTAAGAATTGAGTTTTGCATTTTTTAATGGTTTATGGCCAGACTAAAAAAAAAAAAATATATAAAATTGTGTACGATTTTTTCCAAAATTGTAAGATTAGGGTTTTTTTTAATATTTTGCGGTAAAGCCTAAAATTTTAGCTACGGCATTTCTCACTAAATTTTGGCAGAACTATCTAACAAATACAGGATTAAACTAAATTTTCTGCATGGCACCAGGTACACTTTTTATAAACAAAAATTTTGTTAACATTAATTGTATATTTTATCTATCAGTTTTATTTTATACTATAAATTTAAGTTTCAGTTTTGCAACTATATTTTTTCCGGAACCCAAAAACTTTGGTTTTCTTGGTGTACGTCAAGTCATCAGAAGAACGTTGACGAATTGCTGGTTGGCATCGTTTATGCTTAGAACTGGAGCGGTATCTGATTGCTTTTGAATCTCTGACTTTTCATCTTAATCAATAACAGCGTTTTTGGCAAATACTTTTGTTTCTGTCCGTTTTACGACAATCCAAAAATTTGATCTCTAACGTCGTAGTACAAAGACCGTTTCCGTTCCTACTAATCATTACTTTGGGGTTCTTAAAACCAACAAAATAGAACCAAGGTCCTATTTTATTATTTTATGCACACAGTATTTAATCAAAATTTTAACCTGCTTTAAGCAGGTTTTTGTTTAAAGTAAACGTGCCGTGTCGATACTTAGTAAAGCGTGCTAAACTCACCAACCAAATTTGACTACGAGCTTTTTAACCGCAACAACTGCTATTGGAACTAAAATTATCTGCTGGCACTGGTTTTCCAATACTGCATACTCATTCCAATTACAAAGCCTCGGATAAGTCCCGTATTATTATTATTATTTATCACTACTTACTTTTGCTCGCCTGCTGCCTTTCTTGGATGTGGTACCGGTTTTTCAGATCTTCTCTCCAGAATTTAACCTAGATTCCTTGTTACAACCATGGTAAGCGCAAAAACTACCATCAACAGTTGGTAAGACAAACGTTTGAAAAACGCGTTGCCGGTGTTACACCTTGCAATCACCAAGTTGTACAGCAACAACTTTGAGAGCAGCCGCCCATTGGATTTGATCAAATAAAAGCTCTCTTTTCGTCTTTAGTCAAAGATGCTATTTGCATGTAATAACTCTAGAATCACCACAGTTATCCAGGTAAGTTTTCACTTTAATACTGAGATATGCATGGCTTTATTTTTGACTACAACCAGGTTTTGGTAATTAATAGATTATTGAAATTAAAATAAAATAAAATACATGGTCTATGTACTATATCACAAACTATATTTAAACACCGTTACTAGTTTCAACTTTTAATAGGTCATTATCGGACGGTGGTACAAACAAATGAATGAATATAAAAAAAATTACAAATCATATACACAACAATAAAACATAAAAATATACAGTAAATTAAAAAAACTACATAGAAATTGTTGTGATTAAAAATAATTATAAATTACTTACAACAATACAAAAAAACAACTGATTAAATAGGTAGAAAAAGAACTAATGATTGACGGTTTTGAGCTTAAAGGTGATTATGGGAGAGGAAATTAAATTATTTCAAACAAAAAAGATTTTATTTTTTGATTTGGTAATTTTTAGAGCTTCTAATGAATTTAACTTTATACTTTTAGAACAGTTGTGAATAATTTTAAGTTTATCATTATTTGAAAATGTGTGACTATCTGGATGGGGTAGTTTAAAGGAGCGGTAATGTTTTTTAAATCTAGTTTAAAAATTTAATTTTGTTTGTCACTCCAATAGCGCATATTCTGTTTACTGACTATTCTGGAAGAGGAAAATATGCTTCGTCAGAGATTTACAATCTTGTCTCAAGACAATGCAGCAAGCATGTTTTTACT
This sequence comes from Tachinus rufipes, assembly GCA_963932245.1. Taxonomy (NCBI): domain Eukaryota; kingdom Metazoa; phylum Arthropoda; class Insecta; order Coleoptera; family Staphylinidae; genus Tachinus; species Tachinus rufipes. Next base: position 94,781,594 of record OZ010743.1, read on the forward strand.
AACGAGTTGTCTGGATTCAAAATCACGTGGCTCTTAGACGACAACCATCTTATAAGGGTGCAAATGAAAATGTTCATTAATGATTTGTTAAATAAAACGCCTTAAAATGTCAAAGATTGTTGAATTGCAGCTCAAACCCTCTCTAAGTTTTTTGGGGTAATGACGATATTTTGAGGCCTTTTATTGTGGACACGTTTCCTGAAATGCATTAACCCACGCAAAAATTTGATTTCGATCTTAAACGGAAAGCACAATGCACATGAACGATTAAGCGGACAAATGACAAATAAGTCTACACACAAAATACACATTTTTGATCATAAACTTCCTATGGTTTTACTTTCAACATTCTATGGTCGTAAGGAAAGAAGCAATGACCTTTTAAAATTTATATGTCTGCCGCGCGACACCTTGTACATACCAGCAACTAGTACCTTAAGAGAGTCATAGTTACGACCGCACCGGGACGCGCGGGGGGGTTAACCCCCCCGCATTTTGCTCCTCTGGCGTGGCGATCGCTACATGCTTATCCCTAGGCTGAACGTTCAAACCGCGGGTTCCCCGTTACACCGGCGTGAGTTAGATCCGCTTTCGTTCATGCTCCCGGCCGGTATTTCAAACGTTGTTACAGTAGAGACTTACCTATAGGCCTACACTCACTATTATGACAAAATTGTTCCTCCGTCAGCGAGGTAGCCTCCCACGATGTATCTCCTAAAGGCGCATTTGGGCTGGAGAGAGGGTGGGACCGGGTGGTAAGGCGTTCGTACTCCCGCCCATTTAAGGGTCATGCTCCCACAATCAGTGGAAAAATTTGACCCTCCTATCTACTAAAGGTAACGACACTGTTCCTGAGAATCCAACGCCATACGAGTAGGTACCGACAGCCAGAATCGGTAGGGCTCCTACTCACCCTCAGTACTTTTATCAGTTCTCAAACTAAAGAACTACGGAGAAAAGTCGTCGTTCCAGGTTTCACCCTGTACCTCACTAAATTCTGGGAGGTGAGCCTTTTGCCCAACTGCTTGGGATGAGGCATCAAGACTCCCAGTTTCAGGGGATAGGTCCGTGAGGTACAAACGTATCCCGTGGTGAACACTCTGAGAGTGTCCCCGGCAACACCGTACTCGTGGTAGACAAGATTTCTCGTCAACGTGGGACGAGTCGCCGTCGTGGGCTCTTTTGGAACACCACTACTCCACATCATTACTAAGGATGGCTTCCTTTGCCTCCGCCTCCACGGGGTAATTTGAAGTGGGAGCACGGAGGATCGGTTGGCCCACTTCCTTAGTTCTAGGGGCAAACGCCGTGGAGTCAAGTTTACCCACGATTATGTTCAAAAGTTTGACCCTGAAGACGTTTGGACAAGTTTTGCCTTTTTTTAATAATGTGCAACTTAAAAATCTAAATGAGCAATTATTATTAAAAAAAAACAATAAAATTTTAGCACGTTTTGTCGTTTTGTAATTAAATACAAAGCGAGTGCAAAAGTGGACGTGGGACGTCCATCTAGCACTTGTGTAACAAACAATATTTAAAGTATTGGATTTTAAATAAAAGAACGTTGTAGAGTCACAAAGTGTTGTTCTGCGTACTTTTTAATAGTATTTATTGGTACTTGTTTTAAAAAAATACTTGACTAGCTTTTCTATATGTACCTAAAATAAAAGAGTTTTATCATATACATCTTATCATAAATTAACTTACAAATTAAAAAAATAGAAAGATTGAACGCACGCAATTTGCGTACCTTACAGGAAAAAAGCAAAATTGAAGTAAAATTATCTGTAGAAAGTTTGTACCAATAAAAAGCAAAAATTCTTTTTAGTTTTCTTTGTCTATAGTGGTTTGAAATTGATGTGTTACAGCGGTGATAATATCTCCCACTTTGTAGATACTAAATTGTTGATATAGGAGTACATACTATTAGGAGTAACTACCAAAGCAAGTTATTGACAGGCATGACAAATAAGTAACGCTGATTGATAATACTTGAAGAATACTGTATTCTAAACACAAAAGTTTTTGAAAAGGTGTTTACTACTCTAACTCTAAAGTTGCGGTCTTGCATGTAGGGTTTAAAAAAATTCATATCTCTACGTCATATAGTATCCTTTCTGTAATTTAAAAAACTATTGTAAACATTATTTTTCCAAGTAGGCTAATTAAATATAAGTTTTTAACTGAATTAATTGATCAACGGTGGTGTAGTACTTCCTGAATCCCGCCTAGTGTTTTGCTTAAAAACCAAAGACGTTGAAGCTAAACTACACTGTTTTTAACAATTTTTTCCAGAAGTTTGGTCGTTAGTTGTTAGCATCGTTTGAGATCTATATTTGTTTTAGTAACGGCAAGATGTTTTTTTTTCTTATACAAAAAGACAGCGGAATTAAAGAAAAAATAAAGTTGTATGACAAAAACTGTTGGAAAAAGACATGTTTTAATGAAAAATTGTTTGTGCAAAATTAAATTGTTTAGTTACAACATTTGAGCTTAGCAGTAGCTATTTTTGTTGTTATTAAAATCAACTAAAAACCTGCCAGAAAAAAGTTGTGGCAACGCACAAACAAAAACAATAAATTAATTGCAAAGAACCCGTAACTCTTAAATCTCTCCTATAGAAAAAGAGGATTGTAAAAGTTAAAATAACTCGTTAAAAGATATGGAAGTAAAAGCTGTATATTTTCCAGTCCAGTCCAATCAAACTTTGGACGATAGAAGTTACAGATTGTGGCATCTATAAGTGACAACAAACAAACTGCATAGTTAGATTCTAGTTTTAAATACAATTTCTCTGAAAGAGACGCATCTTTGGTCTAAAATTCTGTTAAAACTTAAAACATGTTTCTTAAAGGGCACATGCAGAAGGCATGTGCCTGATCAGTATCATCTTAAGCTCACAATAGTAGTGTCAGCAAGAGTTGCAGTTTTATAAAATTATTATTTTTTTATTATTAAATTAAAATATAAATAAGTAATAATAAATAAATATTATAAAACATATTAAGCATTAGTTAATTAGCTAAGTACTACTTAGCGCGTTGAACCTACCATTAAAACTCAATCTTAACGCGTAAGTATTGGTTAAATATAAGTCATCTATATCGAGGGCATAACGTGCACCCCAAAATTTAGATTTTTATAGTAAGTGTCAAGTGGAAGAATATAAGATGAAAAATATAATATATATATAACAAGATAATATTTTATTTGATATTATTATTATAGATATAATTAATTTGGGCATTCCAAGACGATTTTAATAGTTCTACAGGCATCAGAATTATTTGATTAATAACTCTAATTCAAATAATAGTATTTTATGTGCTTTATTAGAAGTTGGGTATTACTGACCTTAATATAACTATTAAAGTTTATAGTAAACAATTTTATAGTGAGGTTTATTTATAATAATTCTAGCTCATGAAATGATGACAACATATAGTAAATCTTTATCCTGTAACTTTGTTTTGATATGTCATTTATGCTTAAAAACGATTGATGCAATTGCAAACCAATATATTGAATAATTGTACATATAATAATATATTATACACATCCAATAAAACAATAATGAAACTTACCACAAGTCTGTAGTTCAATTAGCTGATACACCATAATTCATAAAATTTTTATTTATTTATATATCACTTACATAATAACGCACTGTAATTTTATTAGAACACCAACTCTTCACCACAACAAGTCATATTGTCGACTGACTAATATGACGATCTAATGCCGCTCAGCTTCAGGGTCATCCTAGTCTCAGCAGTTAGATTGAATCGAATTGCAAACAATGTATCCAATAGGCTGTTCAAATCGCATTACATGCAATAATAAATGTAATAATAATTTGATAATAAATAAATCTTCCGTAAGTTTTAGTTTTTAATTAAGTAGCAATTTCAGTAACAAATATATGTATTGCTTCGGATTTAATGTGAATATTAATTATAATATTTTCAAAAATATGAATGAATCTAATAAATAAAGAACAATTATTTCGAATTCAGCTCAGAATTTAAAATATTATAAAATTTTGTCAGTTATGAAAAATTAAAAATGCTTAACTAATTCCATTATAATTTATAATTTATAAAATAATTGTAGCAATAACACATGTTCTTTATTGGTTTTCGAACACAATAATTGTATAACAGTCTTTGCGACGGAACCAATCGGTTCAATTACATCATGGATGTCTGTGGTGACGGCGTTACAGACCCATAACTCATTCTGCGGCTCGTCTAAGGACATAATGCCCTCGGTATGATATACATAGGGTGTTTCAATACGAAACGGCAAACACACACGCCGCCGACTCAGAGAGATTCGCTCCATTTCATACGCTAATGATGTAGACTCTACTTGTCTCGACTACCGCATTATTATGTTGTACCGTCCCGCTGTACACTTCCACCCTATTAATTATACAGAACAAAGATGTTATTTAAAATAAAATACAGAGGAATGCGCATCGCTATATATTTAATAGAGAATAAATAATGCAATTGTGTTTCTAGTTTAAATTATTACTAAAGCTCTGTAAAGTAAGCTTATAATTATAGAGAAATATGCATCTATTTTGGTAACAAGCACTATTAATTATATCAAATATTGTAATAATATCACTAATCTTCATCACTCTAAAAAAGCAATTTTTGATTAAATTAAATAATGATATTTTTTCATTTTTTTAACCTCGAGCGTTGCACTCATTTAGTCACAACTATGTAATTTAATGTGAATTTTTACAAATTCTTGTAACAGAACAAATAGCTATGCCTTACCCGGGATTTGAACCCAGGACCTCCAGTACCGTAACTAGTCTCTCAACTGTTGAGCTACCGAGGTCGGCATTAAAAAATGAGTGTTGGATGTTTTTAAATATGAGTTTTTAATAAATGTTTGAAAATTAAATTTAATATAATAAAATATTTTTTAAAGTCTACTGTACACCTTTTCATTTACATTAAAATTTTAAAATCTAGAAAATTACTTTGTAATAAAAGAAAAATCTAGCATAAAATAAATAACTAGAGATTTTGATCACATAAAATTTAGAATATAATGAAATTTTTTTTACAATTTTTATATCTGCAGTACTATGTTGTACAATCTGTTTTGAAAAGCTCAGAATCTTTTATAAGATAAGAAAGTTTGATAATATTGGATTAGAGTTTTTTCCTAATTGTAATACACATAGTACAAAACCGCCGTTTGAGATGTTTTGCAAAACAAAAAACACAAAAAAGCTTCCCAAGTTGCGGAAACTTGCCTGATAAATTAAACTGAGCATCTCCGACGGAGCAATGTATGAGTTTTATACTTAAATGCATCATGTTGTTTTTATGAGTTAAATTACGTGCCATAGTTAGTTTAGGAGCAAACTCTGAAAAGACTTTGAACTGCTGTGAACAAGACACCCAATAATAGTTGCACAAATAAAAAAAAAACTGTGTAGATAACGTGAGGTTTTTAGAAATAAGAAACTCCATTTTTGATCTTACACGTTTAAGATCCGGTTGTATACTATCATGATTTAACAAATAACCAATTTGGTCTCTTTTTTTATGTTTTTTGTATCTTTCTTCAAATGATGTAGGTGTTTTGTAAAAGTTTTAGAGTAAGTTAACAGATTATCAATGTAGCTTTTGACAAAAAATGAAAAATCAAGTTGCAAAACTGTATCTAGGCATCTTACAGCTGTTTTAAACCCAAAAAACAGGACTTTAAATAAATAGCAGCGTAAACCAACAAACAAAACCTGTGCATCGTTTAACTTCAGGTAAAAAAAAAATGTTGGGATAAACTCGTTAGGTTAGGTCATGGCACCTGAAAAAATAGAAAAAATAACCGATTATAAATACGTGTACTACTGTTCGCATGCATCAGATGGCAAAAAGAAAAAAGTAATGGAGAAGAAGCTCTGCAGATAAAACTAACAACAGATAATATAGTGGACTTAATGCTTAAAAACAAAAGAACTGGAAAGTCATAAACGGAATAGTAAGTCAAATCATAACCAACAAAAAAGAAGAAAGATTAAGAAAAAAACTAAAACATTAACAAAAACTCACTAGAAGAAAAACGCAAAAGTGGTATCATACAGACCCGGAAACAAAAAAAAGAGTTGGGTGGGTAGAAATTCTTTAAAATAAGGGAAAATCGCAGGTAGACAGGACGTGCGTAAACGCATTTAAAATCTATATAAAAAAAAGTTTAGGTTAGATTAGGTTAGGTTTTTCGACCAAGGCAATTTTGAATTGGCTTTTATGCGACTTGGTTGGTATTTGGACGTCTAATCACATTTGTAAGTTTTATTACAATCAGCAATGAAAATCAAAAAGTTGTGTTACTGAGTTCTATTACTTTAAAACGTTTTATTTTATCTAATTTCTTTTGTATTGCTTTACTATGGCTTTTATATGCCATGAGTATGTGTGGTTTTGCCAAAAGTGACATTCAGTCAAAAATATTTATGTTGTGTTTATAATCAGTTTTTTACCAAAAACTTTACTAAAGACGTGATATTGGAGTACTTTACTTAGTTTTAATTTTTGCTTAACGGTGGACTTTTTCTACTATGTATTCAATGTTGGTATCAATAATACTGTAAAAATATATAAATTAATTGATGAAAGAGCGCAACTAATATACCCCAAGTATTACCAAGTAAATTTAACAGAAATGTAAATATTTTATACTAAATAATAGTAGCGTCATAGAATATTCTACTTTATCAGCTATTTAAAGTAATAGACTACTGGCAGTAGAGATGCTTAATTACAATTATAGCTATAGAACAGTTTGCTATGTTAATCTTTGTAGCACGCACGTGATCTATATTTGATTTAATTTCCTCAATGAATGATGTAAACTACTTGTTTTTAGTGCTTGCATTTTCTGGTTTTGGTTGTTATTGACAAGACCTTTGCTAATTTGACCTATTTATTTATTGTTAAAAAGACTTTACAAACAAATTCTAAAACCCTCAATGAGAGCCAAGAAACGCTTTGGGCCTCAAACTTTATTATTTGTAACACATCTTCTAATATTAGTATATCATTGATGGCAAAAATTGAAAAGAATGTTAAAAACTTTGTTGTCAGAATAAAATCAAAATAAAAAAGACGCTTAAAAAAAGTTTTCTTAAAATATAAAAAAGCAATACCAAAAGTTATAAATTTTAACTGTTTTTATTGCAAGAAAGCTAAATATTTTATAGATTTTAAGATTATTTTACGTAAAAAAAACAGTAAAAATAACAAACATTTTAAACAATTTGTTTAAAATTGCAAGCGATAGGTTTGCGTAAGTTCAATTTCTTTTATTGCTAAAAAAACTTTTAGAATTCTAAACTATTGTTTTAAAAAAGCAAATGTTTAAGTTAGCTTGTGGCTATAACTAAAAAAATAAATAGTTCCAGAATAAAACTTATAGAAATACCTTGTAAATTTTATAAAATTTAATGTTTTTTGATTTACCAAAAAGCAAACATCTGTTTAAAAAGCAGAATCAACCTAATTGCTTTGTCCAAAAGTAGGTACATAGTACGTGCTGTTCTGCTGTTTGTTAAGATTTGTACGTATTTAACAAAAAATATGTTTGGGGTTATTATTTCTATTGCTTCATGGTCTACTTCTACCTAGTGGTACGGATATTGAAACGTCTAAATTTGAAGAATTTTTGAGTTATCTGTGTAGATAAACGAGTTCGTCTTTATTCATTTTTTGCTTTTGTTGTTTATATGTGTGTACACTTTCATCTTATATTTATGCATGGTTCCTATGTAAGCTTGGTATTAAAAATTACATTCAGGTATTTTACTTCAGTTGACAGCGTTAATGGGATGTTTAGGAATTTTGGTATATTTAGTTGGCCAAATTTGCAAAGAGAACCAGTTTAGTTTTTTGTGAGTTAACCGCAAAAGCTTGATTTTTGCAAAACAAATGAATTATTTTTATAACCTTTGCAGAATATGCTTTTAAATTTGCTACTTAGCATAACTGTTATATCATCTAAGTAGCCAATTGTGTAGAAATTACGGTAATTGAGTCGTTGAATTTGACGGTCTACTACTATATTTCATAGTAGTGATACCTCAGCATCACCGTTACAGCTCATTTCTATAACATGAATTTTATTCATTCATTGATTGTTGGATTAATACCATCTATTAAAAGTGCTGTTTTTATTTTATATTCTTATGGTGGACATCTTGTCATAATCTTTTAATTTGATCTGTTACGCTGAGTGTATGCGTGTTGATTTGAATGTATTAGCGTAGTAGTAAATTCCGTTTCCTAAACTGGTATTTTGCAAAGTCTTTCAAGTGTCTTTAGAAGAAAAGACGTGAGATTTATCTGGCAATAAGACTTTGCTAGTGTATAATCACATCGTCCTAGTTTTGGTATAAACACAACTTTGAATTTTCTTTGTGTTATGAGAATGTAGTAAAAAGCGATAGATGTTCCATAGTTTTTTACTAAGCTAGAATAATACCCTTGCTTTTTTATAGATGACAAATAAGTTTTTTCTAACGATTGGCGTTTTTTGCTCTATTGAAAGATTACCTTGCGGCCGTTTTGAGTTGTTTGACTTTGTTACACTATCACGGTATAGTACTGTTAGAACCAGACACCGACTTTAATAAGAAGGAGTCCTTGTATGCCAGTGTTAAAGAGTTTTCTTACACGTAATTTTTAATTTCTTTAACACTTTACGGTTCACATAAAACTTTATAAGTATTTAAATACTTTTCATCCACCTTCAATCTGACATCAAGGCCAACTTAAATACATGCCAGTGCTGGATTTTACTTGAAACACCTATATTTGCCAGTGTAATATATATTACTGGCTGCAAGATATAACAGGTTGGTTTGGTTTAATATGTCTAAGTTAGTACTGATAATACAATTATGTAAATGCTTACCTTTGTTATTGATGTTTTTGTTTTCTCATACAATGTAGTGGGAGTTTGCATCACATCCGATGACAAGTTTATATTGCCCCTTACACAATACTGTACTAATTCTTCTATAACTGTGATTAGTAATATATTGTGGGCTACAATGATTCGTTTTTAGTCGAGCTAATCCTCCCAGTTGTAACGTCGCTACTAAAGAACTGTAGCATAAAAAAACTTGTAATATGCTTATATAAGTAGATAAATGTACGTCCGTAGCTTACCGTTTGTAGGGTTTGCAAGAACATTTCCTTTAAGTTTGCTAAAACTACAAATCATCAATTTTAACACATTTAATTTGCGACATAGTGTTGCCACAGCTGCTCGACAGTAATGCAAATTGCATTGAATTACATTAAAGCAACCCGGGACCTTTTACTGAGGTTTGGAGTCACAGTGGTTCTATGCTGGAGAATGTTTTCTCTAGCCACAAGAATTAAGAATCTCTCCGGTGTGTGACTACCCTTCAAAGATAGAAGGTGCTTTCTAAAAAAGGTTTTATCCAGTTCTCAAGTTTGATTACCTCTGCCTGTGCTTTAGTAGTTTTGCCTAAAGGATAGGACCGGTTGGTGACAGCTATTTGGAAGGTTTGAGTACAGCGTCTTTGTAGCCGACTCTTATCTTTTTAGTTAATAGAAAAGTAGTTCTTGTTGGTTAGGTCAGATGAATTGGACTTTACTGATTAGCCAATTAAAAATACGTTTTATGCATTTAACAATTTTATATTATTTAATTATTACTCAAATGTCAAAATACATTTTTGAACTCAAATATAAAAATAATTAATTAGATGTTGCAATAACCAACACCCTTTCTCAACATGTAATTAAATTTACTCAAGCATTAGTTAATCCGAACTCTTTGGTATGTTTTGCCAACTTTGGTTCATCCAGCAATTTTGTTAGAATGTCTGCTATCATATTATTAGTAGGACAATAAATAGCTGCCACCTTTTTCTTTTTAATTACATCATGTACTTGGATTTAATATCAATATTGTTCACCCTTTGGTTACAAGTTTTGTTGTTGAGTAGTTTTATACAACCTTGATTGTTTTTATACACTTTAACTGGAGGTTGGATTTCTTGACCAAAATTTAACTGATTTTGGTCAAGAAATCTAACCTACTACAATATTCTGTATTTGATTTTCTGTCAACAAGATTGCCACTCCAATCTGCATCAACATAACATTCAAAACATCCATCGTTGTTTTTGTTACCAAGTTTCAATTTAAATAATTTTGATGCTTTTAAATACCTGAAGACACGTTTTACTTCATTCCAATCACATATTCTTGGTTCGCTTACTTGCCTCGCTAGTATAGATGTAACAACGGAAATATCTGGTCTTGTGTTAATAGATTGATATAACAATGACCAAATTGCACTTCTGTATATATCTTGCGATTCGAATAAATCTTGATTCATTGTTTGATTCAAATAACTTGGGTTTATTGGAGTCACTGAATCCTTTGCATCAGTCAAATTAAATTCTGATAGTTTATTCATAATGTATTTTTCTTGATTAATGTAAAATATACCTTTGTCATCACGACTAATATGTAGACCAAAATAATACTTCAAATTGCCGAGATTTTTAATATTAATTTGGTATTCATTAATGTTTTGAAAATTTCAATCATTTTTAAATCAGTTGCACATGCAACAATGTCATCAACATGATTTGAAATATATATATATATATATATATAATATAAATATATAATATAAATAATAAATATATAATATATGTCCATCTGTTTGTTTTGAATATAGACATGGATCATTATTACTCTGTATGTAATCGTTTTGTTTCATGATCTTGTCTCTTGTTTGAGACCATATAAATTTTTCACAAGTTTGCATACCTTATCATCATTGCCAATTACGTAATCTTTTGGCTGCTTCATGTAAACTTCATGTGATAAGTTGCCATTCAAATACGCTGTTTGGATATCAAAGTTTGAAGCTCATTTTTTGTTTTTCAACCACAGTCAAAAGAATTTTTAGTGTTGTTGGATTTACCACAGGTGCAAAAACTTAATCATAATCACAACCATACTTTTGGGAAAATCCTTGGGCAACTAGACGTGCTTTATATTTGATTATGTTTTCTTCTTAGTCAGTTTTTGTTTTGTATACCCATTTGCATCAAATTACACTGGTATCAGTAGGTAATTTTGTTAATTCCCAAGTACCACATTTACTTAAAGACTGTATTTCTTCATCCATAGCCATTTTCCAGTTAATAGAATTTGGCCTGTTTATAGTTTTATCATATGTCACTTTATACGCTTTTATTGAAAACTTTTGACAATCATTTTTAATGTAACCTTTTTTTTTTACAGAAAAAACAATATGCTTTGTTATTATCAAATTTTGGTTTGTTGACTTTCACTTTAAGAGCACTTTCATTACTTTTACTGGTTTTCGTTATATCAAATCTCCGTTGATTTTCTTCGATTAGTTTGTTTTTTACCAGTGTTTTAGTTAAATCAGCTTCTGGACGTGACAGTGCTGTAATTAATTTGCCATAACTTTCTGGTAAGCTAGACAAATATAACGCAACAGAAAGAGCTTCAGCTATTGGTTCATCTAAAGTTTTGTTTGCCTATTTTTTGACAATTTTTGACAATCATTTTTAATGTAACCTTTTTTTTACAGAAAAAACAATATGCTTTGTTATTATCAAATTTTGGTTTGTTGACTTTCACTTTAAGAGCACTTTCATTACTTTTACTGGTTTTCGTTATATCAAATCTCCGTTGATTTTCTTCAATTAGTTTGTTTTTTACCAGTGTTTTAGTTAAATCAGCTTCTGGACGTAACAGTGCTGTAATTAATTTGCCATAACTTTCTGGTAAGCTAGACAAATATAACGCAACAGAAAGAGCTTCAGTTATTGGTTCATCTAAAGTTTTGTTTGCCTATTTCAACCTTCAGATAATATCAGCCGACATAACCGCCTTAAATATCAAACTTTATAAGATAAAGTTGACTTTGATGATATTCTCTTAAAGATTCCCACATTGCTTTGGCTGTCGTATGATTTCTTATATGAATAATTTGATTGTCATCAACAAATAAACCAATACATGCTCGTGCTTTACCGTCCTTTTTATTCTATGCCGCTAATGCATTTGCGTCAGTCGAAGAAGGTGCAATATCTTCGATAACTGTTAAGTCTTCTTTGATTAATAGAAGTTCCAGTTTATATTTCCAAACTTCATAGTTATTATTATTTAATTCTATTATATGCACTTTCATTGCTAAATCTGTCATGGTGTTTTGGTATACTCATGCACGTCTTAATTTTATTACAATGGCTATTATCCTGGGCCCATAACCTGTTGGTTAGGTCAGATGAATTGGACTTTACTGATTAGCCAAATAAAAAATACGTTTTATGCGTTTAACAGTTTTATAGTAATTAATTATTACTTAAATGTCAAAATACATTTCAAGCCACGGTTTATATTTTTGTACTCAAATATAAAAATAATTAATTAGATGTTGCAATAACCAACAGTTCTTAGGTTTACCTAAAATTTTTTTACCTATTCTCTTAAGTTGCCTAGATGAAGACTCAAAAGTGGATGAAAATTAACCTTTTTTTTTTGTTTTCCCATTCCGAAAGGGTTATTTTGCCCGGAGGTTTAAAAACTTCTATTTATAGAAGAAGCTGTTTGGTTTGATTGTGTTTTTTTCTGTGTAGGGTTAGCAGGTGTTGCTATTGCAGCACAAAAAACAGGAAGTAGATGTGGCTTGGGCCATTCCTACTATAATATGCCTCTAACTATTGGAAATAACTTAAAAACAATATCTATTCCCAAAATTTATTTGTGTTTTTTGGCAATGACATAAGTAGGAAAATATCCAACCAATATTAAGATATTTTAATCTAAAAGCAACTAGTATGCTTGCATATAGTTGCTACTGTGTCCCAATTAAACATCAGTATAATATGTTATACAGTGATATTATTCTTTTTAAGAATTAGAAAATAAAACCAAGCAGACTAAATGTTCTTTCAAATATAAAAGGTAAAATGAGATAAGACAATCAATGTTTGTGTATTTGTTTGTTCTTGAAACCACGATGTCTACATTAGCGCGGTTAAGAAATTCACAAATAGTTTTTAATAGTTATTTTAATAATTGTAGTAATTATTGTAATGACGGATGGAATGACGTTTATTTATTTTAGTTATAACACCTATATAAACAAATCTCTAAAAAATCAGGCGTTATAAATTATAATACTCTCTCATCAGTGGCGGAGCTAGGATTTTTGGGCCATAACGCAAAATATTAGGTTTGTTCCAACCGACACCAAACGCGGTTTGGGACCGTCAGGAACTATGCACACAAACAATTACTGTGTATAAAAGATTGCCTAAGGACAACAAATATTTGTTTGTGTGCACAGTTTGGACGGTTTGCAAACTGTCCAAACCGTAGGTTGGAACAGACCTATTATCTCTACAAGAGAGTTAAAAAAAAATTACCATTTTGTCATTTGTTTAACTTTTATTTTGTAAATTTTGGGGATGGGAGGTCAGGTTTTAAAATAAACGTTGTGGGGCTCCCGATGCTTGTGGGCCTTTCCTCATTGCAGACCCTTGCTTACAAGTAGCCCCTGTCTCTTATAATAATAATTTTCTTATTATGGTAAGTTATTGTTTTTTATTTATTATTAACTAATTTCGAGTTATTTAAGTCATCTTCAGGATAATGATGGTACGATAATAAACATTTTTTTAATATTTAATATATGTAAATTTTAATTAAACATAATCTATATTTATATTTATCTATGTATGCCTAATTTGATCTTCAACACATTAAATGATTAATTGTCGCAAATTATATGAGAGAATAAACTACCAAATTCAGTCATGGATAATCATGTTTCACAAAACAATCACAATAGAATAAAAAAGCGCTCGTTTACCTATTTATATAATATATATTAAAAATAAGCAATAAATATTATTGAGCGTAAAAATTGGTCGTTTACAAATTTTGGCAATGGAGGCGTTATAAAAACCACTATTAAGTGCGAACGCAAATAACATTAGCTTAAAATAACAACAAATTAAATTCCAAGGACTAAACTAAATAAAATATGACCTGTAAAATGAATTATCACTTTCACGCATTATTTATTGTAAAATTAGTCATATTTAATTTAAGTATGTAACTAGCAAAGTTATATATAAGTTAGAATAAAAGAATAGTTAAAAGCAATAAATACCGATTGATGGACCGTTTAGCTATTAATGAGGAAAACGAGTGATGTGCAAAAGACATCGAGGCAAGGCGTAACCGTTTGGAACCCTACTCGACCACGGAGACGGCGCCCATCCGTCGCTAACGAGCAGCTCTTATCTCATGTTACGAAATATGATCAAATAGAAGTAAAAAATAGTTCTTCCGCAAAATAATTAAACCAATTAGTAAAAATAATATATAATTTAACTGGTTTTCTTAAAACTCATAAAAAAAAAGATTGTTTTACAGTTTACACTGATTCGTCAAGTTTATAAAGAACCTATCGGCATAATGTTAAAATATAATTGCAAAAGGTTTGCTCTACTAAATCAGTTTTTGTTGGTTTAAAAATTTATATTTTATAGAAGCATCAATCAATAGCAGTAGTTGACAGAGAACTAAATTAATCAATTGCATTGGTTCTCAAGGTTTATAAATATTTGCTACAAATGTTTGTAGTAATCCAGTCAAGTTACAGCTTTATATAACTGGATCACATGCAAATAAACTCAACTGCATATTTTTATAATTAAGTAATGTTTAGTTTTATAAATACTTGTAAGACAATATTTACTTTTCCAAATGAAATTTAGATTTTGTTTGTATTAATTTTAATATTAATATAATGTCTACATTTGTTAAACAAAATAAGCGTATCGTGATTCTCCGTGTTAACACATTAATGTTATGAGGTAACAATGCGTCAATTTGTTATATTATTATTTGATCTATAATGGTACATATAGTAAATTTTAATTACTTTCTCTACACATTACATTTGAACAATACATTAATTAATCTCATGACAAATGAGTTAGAGCACATTGAACAACCACCATAAGATTTCATTTTATGCTAGGGATAGAAACGAAATTGGAATCTTTTGTTGGCCTTTTGCTGTAACGTAAATAAATATATGATTATGAAATTGGCGTAAATAATTAATCGAGTTAATATATTAATATTGATATCAAACATTATTGATCTTATATTTTCTGTATGTATAAAAATAAACAGGTCCGAAAATAAGCTATAGCAGCACGAAAGACTGCTGAAGCATTTGTTGTGTTTAAAAAAGTCAGTAAGTAATAATAGTAACTGTAAAAGTTATTATACAGTTTGCTATTTATCTTATCTAAACTATTGTAATTTTTTATTAATATTTTTTAATAGATACGTTTGAGCTTTAAAGTTAGAAAATAACAAAAATCTTTGCAAAGCTTTGTTGTTTTTTTGCGCTTAAAGTTAATTTCCAAACCCAAGATGTAGCAATAAGATTGATTTAGTTTGATGGTATTTTAGAATCTTAAATTCAGGTGATATATGCGTTTAAATAAGACTCTTCAGACGTGTTTAGGCGACGCATTTCAAATGTGTGTAAGAATTCATAATTGTAGATTCTAAATTTGAGTGGTTGAGTCTATTTGTAAAAGATGCTTTAGAGGATAATAGCAAAGTGATACATGATAGATAAATCAACTCAACCCATTTCAAGATCAATTGTACGTGTTTAAAGATAAATGATTTAGTAGCAAAAAGATGACTGCTGAACTGGTCATTAGCAAAATCAAGCATAACTTCACGTTACTAACAAATTGAAAAGTGGCATAAAGATAATTAAATCAATTTATATTTAATTGTAAAACGGCATGTGTTGGTAGGCTCACAAAACCGATTTAAAAGTTATTGCAATGTAAAGTACAAAGCAACTCAGTGACCAAGAAACGACTGAATCGGTTATTACACAGCAATGACTAAACCGGTATGTAGATAATTTGCAAAGAATTACACATTAGTTGATGGACACCAAACTCGTTTTAAAACAATTGTCTGAGCTTAAGATGAATCATAAAATAACATTGATTGATTGATCCAGTTTGAAATGTCATTGTAGCTAAAAGACAACTTATTTAGTTAAAAGATAATTGTCAAACTGAACTCGACTTTCAATTACAATGATTACAACCCAAAGCAACACAAGCGCCAAAAAGCAATCAAATTGGTTTGTAAGTAATTGCAAAGTCAGAGACAGTAGACAAGAAACAACTAACATAGTTTTGATAGTAACTGAAGATCAATTGTAATGGCAAAATGTCAACGTGACAATTTTTACAATGGTTTTTTTCTTAATATTAATACTGTATTTTTTTGGGCAAATCAAATGTTTTCAAATCACAAAGCTAAACAAAAGTCTTTATTAAACCTCATTCTAAGTTTTTCCAGCTATCTTTACATCAAACAATAATAACAATATTACTCAAATATGGTGTCAACAAAACATGTTAAAATATTTTGTGTAAAAATACTAAAAATATTTTTTTATCAAATTTTAATATCAGTTTTGAATTATCTTTTAGAAAATTTTACAGAAAGGTATTTAAAATTTGAAATGGTAAAATAAAAATAAAGATCTTTAGTTGTTGATTTTTGCTCAAGCTTAAAAGTATAAAGTTATAGAGCTTTTCTAGTGAGTTTAGTAAGAAAATAAGTTGAATGTCTTGTTTTCGTTAGTTTTGGTAGCTTTTTGATTAGTACTAGTTTTGCTTTTTTTTAGTCTGTGGGAACGATAGCTTGCTTGATAAGTTTATCATATACATTTACACATAGTCTTTGTATCGATATTGCTTTGATTGCTTCCGGCAGAATTATGCCTGTGCTGTGTTTTTTTTTTTTAATTTGTTATTTATATTTCTTTTTCTGTACATTCTGGTATTATAAACATTTTTACTTTAATTTCTATGTTCATGTAATCACTCAGATTTTTTTCTTTGCTTTTGTGCTTTTTAAATTTTTTGTTACCATCTTAATCGAGCACAAAGTGACGTTCGTGTATATTTTTTACTGTTTTCTTTTGGTACATCCTACTATTTAGTTTGCTGAGCTTGTTTTTGTTTGCCCATTCCATATGTGAGACTTTGCATTGAAATCCCTGCCAATAATCTTGTTGTCTTTCTTTCTAGTGTTTGCTTAATTCTTTTTGTTGTTTTTTGAATTGCTTCTTGCTTTTATGTAAGAAGAAGTAACAGAGTACATAACTGCATTGCGAGTCTCCACCCAAATGAAAACCTTACCATTTGTTGATTTTGTTGTTTAAAATTTTGTTATGTCTGAGATAGGATTGAAGTTTTTGGCAATTTTATTCCATTAAGTCTATTGCCACTTTAAATCTGTTTAGGTTAACCTGGGTTTCTTTCATTGTCTAGCAATCTGTACTTGGACTATTTATCTTAATGCAGAGAATTTTATGTTTTTGGTTTTGTTTGGGTACATTCTTTTAATTTAGGCTCAGTACCACCACAGTTTCTGCAAGGTTTACCATATGTATCTTCACACTCCGTTGTTTTGTGACCTACTATATGGCATCTGTAACATTTTGGCAAAAAGAAAATCTTTATCACTCACTATCTGTTTCAGCCTGAGCCTATTTTCTTTTTTGCTGTAAGGTGTTTAACTTCTTTATCTTACTTTGTTTTGGTTAACTTTCAGGAGTACCTTGTTTATGGCTTTTCTTTTTTGTATTTGTTATGGTCTTT
Source organism: Tachinus rufipes (assembly GCA_963932245.1). NCBI lineage: Eukaryota > Metazoa > Arthropoda > Insecta > Coleoptera > Staphylinidae > Tachinus > Tachinus rufipes. Next base: position 94,799,373 of record OZ010743.1, read on the forward strand.
TCTACGTCTAAAAACCTTAGTGTTTTCTTAATTGTCATCTTTTGTCTTTTTTAATTTTGAAATGATAATTTTGTGTCTACATTGTTTTTTATGCATTTTATTACTACTGCATAATTGCATTTAGTTTAATTGCAATCATGTTTGTTTGTTATTTTAGTTCTTTACTGGTTAAAGCACTATTTTAGCATTTCCCGATTATTACTGCTTCTGCATCTGTGACAAGCTAGCAATTTTCTTTTTTTAGTTGCCGTTTATTTTATTTCTTGCATTGTCTCTTTGGCCCTTCCAATGTTTTTCCACTTTGGTTTTTACTACATAAGTGCGTCTTTTGTTGTCCTCTTCTAGTTTGCTGTTCTGAATAATGATAAAAAATTTTAGTAGTCCTTTTTTGTTTTTACTACTATTACGACTACGTCTTTCTTATTGTTTGCTCTAAAGGTGGCATTTGTCTGTTTACATTTTATGAATAGATTTTCTGGCCAGTTTATGGCTATCAATGATTGTACTCTTTTTTTGTGCGCTAGGCATTCTTTTATTCTATCCCTAAATTATTTTTTCTTTTCGGCCTCAATTGGTTTTGTTTGCTTTGTTTTATCCGCCAAGGTATATTTGGGGTGCAGATTTATGTTGAAACCGTGTCTTTCTTGTCTTTATATTATTTTTTTTACACCTCAATGTGTAGGTAAACAAGTTGTAGGCTTTCTTCTTTTATAAGTCTGTATAATAATAACAATAATAGTTTCATTTGTGTTAAAGTAAGCTTTATAAAGTTTTGGAGCAAAATAATTGGTAGATTTTTTTGTTTTTGTCAAACGTGTTCGACTGGGTTAGAATTGTTGTCTAGCTTTAGTAAAGTGACTATGTATTTAATCGTGAGTTACAAAATAAAGTGAATATTTTTGTACATAGAGTATGCATTTAATTATATAAATACCTAATATTGTAAGTATCTTCATTAAAATGAAAACTGTTTTGCAATTCTCTCTGTACTTTATCTCAGATACAGATCAATATGGATTTTAATCAAAACGTTCAATAACAGATCTTTTGACTTATGTTAGTCACAAATAAAATTTTACTTTAGACAAACAAGAAGAAAATCTTGCAGTAGCTTTAGACATTTTTAAAGCGTTTGATAGGGTATGGCATCCTAATCTTGTCAACAAGCTCTATTGTATAGGTTTTGATAAAAAAACTGTAAATCTTATCAATAATTTTCTTAACAATAAAAAAATTATAGTTAGAGTTGATGGTTTTAACTCTAGCCCCAAAATCACAAATGCTGATGTTCCTCAAGGTTCTGCTCTTTTGACAACTTTATTTTTGATTCACATTAATGAGCTTCTTTAAATAACTAAAAATCTTATTTATAGTTTTGCAGATGATAGCATTATAGCGTTATACTTTATACTTTCCAAAGACCATACTGACAAATTTGGCAAAGCGTTTTGAAATTTCTAGGTTAGAATATGTAGCATCTATAAACAAAGACATTAAAACAATATATGAATGGGGCACAACATATCTATATTTTCTTTATTATGTTTTCTAGGTGTTATAATCTTACATATTTTTTTCTAAAACGACCATGTTGTCGACATAGCTTTGAAAGTATCTAGAAAACTAAGATTTCTTAATAGATGCAAAAACTTTTTTACTTCTGTTCAACTTTTGGATATATTTAAAACTTATATTTGTCTTTGTATTGAATATTGTTTTCAAGTATTAAGGAGGAGAATTGGAAACTACACTATATTTTCTAAACTTTATTCAGAAACGAGCTATTCGAATCATTGCTGATCCAAAACTGACTAATGACTTAGATACTAAATACAAGACATATTGCCATCTAAACAAATATTTACTCAACCAAAGAGAGATTTTTTTAACCGTACTATCGACAAATGGAATAAACTTCCAAATTCAATGTTTCCCGAGACTTATAAGCCACAAATATTTAAAGTCAATGCTTAGAGACTGCTTAAATCTAGTCTTTAATGTGTTAGTTTTAGCAAGTGTGGTTTCATTCATTGAAATTTAAAAGTATTTTGTAACATATTATGTAATTCCTACATATCACATTTTGAATAAAAAAAAAACTTAGTTAAAGAAATAATTCTTACTACGCAACGCTGAATACAAAACACTCTATTGATTTGGTGAGTAGCATGTTAATATTCCGTATTAAATATTAGAATAAAAATAGCTGACATTAGCGCTGTCTGAGGCAATCTCTTCTTTAAGGTGTTCAACTGTTTGTGGTTTGTTTACATACATCTTTTTATTCACGAAGCCCCAAAGATAGAAGCCCATCGGCGTTAGGTCGCACGATCTTGGTAGCTAATTTTGATTGCTAAACCAAAAGACAATCTACAGTGTTTTGCGTGCTGTGTAGCAGGTTGCACCGTCTTGATTGAAAAACATATTTTCCACATCAATTTAATCTAATTAACAGTTACCACATTTGCAGCTGCGTTGTCAAAAAATACAGCTCAGTCACTCCGCCAGCTCAAAATGCGCACCAAACAGTTACTTGCGGCTGATGCATTGTTCGACTATTACACAAGGATTTTTATCACCTCAAATTTGACAGTTCTGTTTATTTATGTATCTGAGAAAATAATTTTCTTTGAGAAATTCGCAATAATTTCCCATTCATCAAATCCACGGCGCTGCACATGGTGGCTTGAGTTTTTGCGTCAATTAAACTTTGTACGCGTATAAATCCAGATCTTTTTTTAAAATTTGTTGCAAAGTGGGTCTGTTAATGTTCAATTCTTGACCACGATGCGGAATGGAAGTGTCTGAACTCTCAGCCACGCTTTCTCTCACTGCGGCTATGTTTTTGAGAAATCGGCTAAGACGGAGATGAACAATAATCTTCTTATCCATCAGCATGAATTTTGTTTTAAATTTTTTAATTAAATGTCAAACTGTCGATTTATTTGGCGCATTATTGCAACAAATTGCAAATTGTTTCTACAAAACTTTCTCCATTTTTGTAATGCGATTTCACAATAATTAACGTTGCTCGTTTGAATTCTTTTCCGTAACTTTTTATTGCAAAGAAACTGAATTGGAATACAATTTATAAGTACATAGAAAATATTTTCCAATGCATTGCAACAAAAAAAAAAAACATTTAAATATCAAGATCCGGGACAAAGACGTACTTACTACAGACAGACTAATAAAAAACTTTAGCTAATTTTAGAATAAACATTTAAACTTCAAATGAAAGTAAGATTTTAATGGGTAAAAGTTGTATATAAAAGTTGGCAGAGTTTTCGTAAAAATAAATATAAAAAAAGCAACAAATAGTTGGCTAACATGGCTCTATAGAGCATTTTTTTTTACTAAAACTGATTTTCCAACATTGTTTTCAAAAGAGTACCTATAGTCCAATTTTAATAAAATCTGCACCAAAAGTGTCAATCTAGTACAAGTTTGTGTTACTACCTTACTACTGCTTTTGAATATTTACCTGCAAACACAGTTATAAACTATCAAACCCGTTAATTGAGAGAAATAGAGGAGCTGGATACTGGCAAAGCCTAGTATTTGGTCTACCTACACTCTCATATTAAAAGTAATTATAGTTACATGATATAGATTTAAAAACAATTAAAAAAATTTAAAAAAGCAAATAAGAATAGCTGAAACATTGTGAAACTTGTAATATGTAAAAGAAAGTAGAAAATCTAAAAGATTTAAAATTAATAAGGAGTGAGTCAAGGTTACTGTTACTTTCTACAGCAGATTTAAAAGTAATATTAAGAAGCAGATGGTATTCTTATAGACAAAATAAATGTAAGTTAAAATTATAACATACGCAGAATAATGTTATGATTGACTAAAACTAAAGAAAGAAAGAAAAGGTAGAAGTGTAGACAAAACTAAAATAATTCTGTTTGAATAGAAAACAGAACTTAACAATAGTTAAAGTTGTAAAATAGTTTAAGTTTATGTATTTGCATTAAATGGTTAAAAAAATAGAAATCAAAAGATATGTAAGCAAAAAAACTTGAGTGGCAGCAAAAATATTTTGAAAAAAATGGAAAAACAATTGAGGAGTGTAGTTTCAAAAAATACAATGTTTACTTTTTGAAATTATTGAGTTAGTGATGCTATCTTGTAGCAAATTACGCACTCTGCAACGTTTCCAATTAAGTTTTTTTAATTTATTTTTTTAATTTAGTTTTTACTTAAGATACAACCTGTAATTTAATTTATTTTCATAATTTATTGATCAAATTAATTTAAATTTATAACAAATGTTTTGTAAATAACTCAAAATACACAGAAATCAGTTTTAAGAATTACTTTAGTTGTGACAGTTTTTTGAAGTTTCTGAAAAATTGATTACGGTGGCAATTGTACCTTTTGAAACTAGACCGCTCAATTGTAAAAATAAGTAAAAGGTTAATAAAAAACATGTAAGAAAAGCATTTTACTGTATGGAGTAGATGTGTATACATAAAAACAATGAAAACAACAACACACGTTGACAAAAAAATACGTTTAGTTTACATTTTGAGTTAAAACATGTTTTTTATAAATGTTTATTAGATTAAAAATTGATGTTCAAACACTACAAACATTTTTTCATACTAATTGAGGTAGTCTTTGGTACAAAACATACAAAGTGGAGCAAAAACTACAAACACTGAAAAGTACATATCAGTTTTCGCTTAGTCAAAGTCGCTCTTGAGTATTTTTTTTGGTTAAGAATCAAATATAACTATTTTTGTTTATCTATTTAGAACACTGTTGATAGGTGCACACTTCAAAACACTTGTGTATGTGTCTCACACTGAGTGGAAAAGCATAAAATACATCATTTATCAAATTTGAATAATAAATTTGTTTTGGTCATCTAATTCAAATAATAATACGCCCTTCTTACAGCACACACATTTAACAAAAAAGTTTAATAGGAAGCATTACCACCTCTAACATATTTCTATATATAAAATGAAGAAGTAAATAGTAGTTGCAATTTTATGTAAGTTGTTTCTTTGACTAGTTAGATGCTAGGCACACTGATGATGTGTGCATACTCAACAACATTAGTGTATGAGTTTCACACTAAGTGGAAAAGCCCATTTAATGTTTTGTTTTAACTCTTCTAATGTAATGAGCCTATCGACGTACACTTCTGACTTCAAATATCCACATAAAAAGAAATCACTGGCAGTTAAATCCGGAGATCTTGCAAGCCAATTAACATTGCCGTTTTGTAAAACTAATTTTCCTAGATACATCTGCCTCAAAGCTTTGATACACCACATGTGCAGTGTAACTTATTGCTTCACTATGCTAAAACCAAAATTCATGTATGTACCTTTTGAAATTTTGCATTTAAATTTTTTCTCATACTGTGACTCTACCGCAGGTTGCAAATCATTTGCATTATTGCAAAAAAGAGAAAGAAAGTTTGCTCAAAACTGGCTACGTGTTGCAAAATCTAATGGTTTAACCTTTGCTAAAACTGCATTTTTTTTTCAACTGACTTTTTTTTCTCTTAACGCAACGCTTCAAAATTTGTCAGTATCTGTTGGCTGACCTTTTTTCATAGAATTATGTTAAAGTTAGATTAAATAAATTAATTGAAACAGATTAGACTTTATTTTATCAATTTATTTTTATTATAACCCGTGTTTGTTAATGTATAATGTTTTAACTCAAACTAAATAAAAAAATTTAATAATCCGTTTTAAAAATTAAAAACATTATGGTCAGTAGCGTAGCTAAAATTTTTGGGCCCCGTGCAAAGTATTTAATTCAACTTTTGAAAGAACGTGTTTAGTTACCTTCTTAAGTTGTAAAATTCTACCTAAAAACACCTAAATCCAAGATTTAAGTAATAAGAATAAGTTGTGAACTGACAAATAAAATGTTAAACTTTTAAAACTGTTTGCACATTGTGACATAACTATTAATTCCATGATGATAGATTATATACATTTTTTAGGTTATTTGTTTCTAAACTTGCAATAACTAATTTTAATCTATATGCGCAACTACTAATTGTTTAGAAATATAAGTAATATTTTATAAGTTAATTGTGCTGTGATTCAACAGTCAATTGCATTTATGACTCAACAAACTCTAGAAACTGTAAATGAGAAACAATAAAAAAAATGTCAGAAAGTTGAGCCAACCTTGAATAAAATGCTATAATTCAAGTACATCTAAAAACTACCTACTAAAATTAACAACTGATTTAGTGCTAAATATGCACTAAACAATTTATTTTATTAGATTTTACATTATTATTGATTATAATTGTAAGGCATACAATAAAAAAACTTAGATTTATCAGCACAACAAAAAAAAAACTAATGGTTGAAATAGTTTTTTTTTAAAGACCAAACTTAATGTATTTTAAATGACAAATAAATAAATTACAAGACAAAAAACGTTTTTTTACATGAAAAAGCTATACGTACAAGAAACACAAAACAATTCTGATGTAAAAATATTGCGCTTGAGCATTTGCGTACTTGCCTATGCTCAAGCTTAATGTTTATGCACTTTCTTTCTTTTTCTTTTTTTTTTAATTTGTATCCACCCACTGCTAAACGCAGGTCTCCTTTAGAGTATTCCTGACACTATTTATTTCCTGCGATCTGTTTTATGCCATTAAACCATATTTTTTTGGAGTCTTCTAATGCTTTGTTTAGTGGTTTTTGGCTTTCAATGTGTGACTTGGTGAGTTTATTTGTTGGTATTTTTCCTAGTTACCACCACATGTGCCACCCAGCTCCACTTAAGTACTGCAATTTGTTCAATCACATCTTTAACTTTACTTTGTTGTCTAATTACTTGATTTGTGGTTCCATCTCTTAAACTTATGTCAACTAGTGCACTTTCCATTGCTCGTTGGTAGATTTTTAATTTGTTTGCACTTTTCACTGTTCATGACATTGTTTCAAAGGCGTACGTAACGAGTATTATGAACGTATCGTATACTTTACGTTTTAACCAATGTCAAGGTTTTTGAAAATATACTTAATAGTTTTTCATATGCGGCCAAGCTCTTACTTTTTTGGTGATCTTTGCTACTTGGTTTTTCTTGTATTTGTCTACTTGTTTGATTTTGTGGTCATCAGTTTGATGAATTTTGCTTTTTGGTTCATTTTGAAACTGACTGATAGTGATGCCCTCTTTTATTCTTCTAGCATGCTTTTGAGTTCTTAGAGAGAAAGTTATTAGAATAATGTCATAAGCAAATTGCAAGTGGTTTAGATATTTGCTACCTATGTTAATACCATTTTTTTCCTACAACATGTTTTTAAAGACATATCATGGGAGAAAGTATTGCGCTCATGTTCAATCATATTTATTTTGTAACAAATGTTGTCTCTAATAGATTTATTATATAATAAAACAAGTGAAATACTTTTCTTCTAATAATTACATAAATGACAATTACAGAAAAATGCAGACAAACATATATTTCAAGACGTTTAGTACAGAAAAGTATATTGCACGGTAAGAATATCAGAGCCAGAAACTGACAAAGACAACAAACCACTGATAGACATTTTTTTAAACATTCATTTTAAAGATTAAAATATTAATAAAAAAATAATCTTGAACGTTAAATTATTAATTAGTTAATTGTTTAATAATAAAGGGGCAAAGTAGATTTATTTCACTACTTTACTGATGCTTTCAGTGACAAACAAATTTACAAATATTAATCATCTCATTTTGCCTTAACTTACTATCATATTTCTATATTTTTTGGCCTACTTAAATCAGGTTGGGTAAGGTAAATAAAGTGTTAATACATAATTTTCTCTATTTTAAAAATTTGAAATTTTTAATAATTATGTATAAAAGTCAGAATATATTTTAATAATAATAACAATGCATTTTAATATATCTCCTTGAACTTTATTAGCCATAATTTTTAAATTAAGTAATAAAAATTATAATTGGATTTAAACTTTACATAATATGTTTTAATTATATTTATCTTTTCTATCTTTACGTGACTGAATTGTATTATTATATGAACCGAAATAACAAAGCAAGCCATCCAATTAATTCCGTAAACGCATCATTACAATTCTAACTTTAAAAAATTCTTTCAACACTTATGAAATTATTAATGCCAAACAACATAAATGCAGCATAAAGCATCTTATACGGCACACCTAACAAATTAGATCGGCCCAAACGAAAATAACCTTATTAAGTTAATTTGACCATAAAAACGACTTAAAAGGTGCCTCATGCTTAACGGTCATGCGTTCAACTAAACATACACCAATAGAATGGTGAGTTAAAGTGGGGCTGTGCCCTAATAATTGTCACACCATTGGTTAAGTCGTGTTGAGAGCCATTTTATAAGCAGGGGGAGGTACCGTCGAGATAACTCGATGTCTCGTACAGAACAGCTCGGGACCATAAAGTTCTGGTCAAATGGTTTCCGAGATTTGCTATGCATAGACGTGACTACGAAAAAAATAATAAAAATTTGCATTTTTATTCGACTCGGGACATTTCATGTGCGACGGTATACAATTATCAAATTGATAAACGTGCGGAATTAATAGCAGTGTTAAGTATGTTATGCGCAAATTGAATTTTTTGCTATTTTGGAAAGAAGAAAGTTCGGAAGTTGTTTTATAGACTGTGCGCTTCTAGAATTTGTTTGATAGTTTGAATTGTTCAAGTTTCTGCATTATGGATACAGGTAAGCTGAGTTTCACAATTCATTATACTTTACTAAATTTATTAAATAGAATATCAAAACTATTACATGCAATATTAGCACAAGTTTATTTAAATTTTTACATCAAATTATTTTTGAAATGCCCATTGCACAATCATTATATTAGTACTTATAATTTGTAAAATTATGATTTGACACACTGGCAATTATTTTACTCATCAGAGAAAATCTATAATATTGTAATAAATCACATTGTAACTTATAGTAATTTAATTGAGCAACGAGACAGACTCTGGTTGTGTTTTACAAAAAAATCTAAATATGTGTGGAACATGTAAGAAAGTAATGTAATTTTACTGATATTAAAAGTAAAAAGAATCTGAATCGGAAGTTTCTTATCATAATAATTTTGTTAATTCTGATTCTCTATTAATTGATAATAAAATTATCAATGCTTACATTATATAATATATGCATTTAAATTTCATTGAACTTAAATATTAAAAAAATAATTGTAATATAGATTCAATTCAGATATCTCTAAGATACTGACTAGGTTTTTGAACATATTAATATGTATTAGTTGTTCTATAAGAATGTGGTGTTATGTTCTTAAGTTGTTATTACCGTCGGTGGGCCAAAGGAGTCCGCCGCATAAAGCTGTAACTTGATATTCGATATTTAAAGTGATTTATGACCATATTATGGTTTTTCTTTACCAAAGTTGTTTTAAAATGAGTTAAGAAATATATTATAAGCAAATATCAATAATACAAAGTAGTTTGTGTGTTCGCAGTTGTACATCAAATTTTCAATACTCATTACGCCTGTAGTTAAACTTCAGTTTTAAAATGTTTTAAATATTACAATTAAAAATGTTCAATAATATACATTTTGCATTTATAATTTTTGCTTACAACTAGAGTAATTAGAATTTATTGAGAATCTTATTATGACTAATAATTTTTAAGTTATCTTTAAACTACTAAAAGTACTAAACAATTAATTAATTTCAATTCTAAAAGCAAAAAACTACGATAATTAATTTTAATAATATATTTTAATTTATAAATTTTTTTATGCATAATATAATTAATTGCATTTTTCAAAAATATATATCTTATTACACATGCCATTTGAATAAAGATTTAAAGAAAAATACCAAAAATATTTTATTGTTATCATTTGAGTTTGTAGTTCCTAAAAATTTAAATATATTTTAGACAACTTAGACACTAGATTTGGTCACTTATTTACAGGTTTCATCACTAATTATCATATAACAGAATTACTTATACATATTAGAACTTAATAACTCATATAATTTGTTTTATATTTACTAAGATTTTTAGAAAGTTTTTGGTTTTGGTGTAGATTACATATTTCTCTCACTAATATTCTCAGTTAATCTGTCACTCAACTTTTTCTAAAAGTTTTATTATAAATAAAATTTCAAAAGTTTTAGAATGCTATTAAGGCCACTTTTCTAATCAGTTTCAAAATAGAAAATCAAGTTTCTGATTGAAAAGATTAAAAACTTTAAAAAAATTATATTTGTTTGGCCTATGACTTGTTTTTGCTTATCTGCCTAGCGATTTAGAAGCTTTCTAATTTCTTATCATTTCATGCTTTTTTATCTACATTTTATTTTCACCTTTATGTAATTTTCCTTCCATGTTGTTTTCAGTATTTTTTTGATTATGCAATATTTGCTCTTAATTCAGTCATAAGTAGGTTTACGCATGTGCTATATATATAAATTTAAATTTCAAAACTAACTATTTAAGATTTTAAGGTTTCTTTTAATTTTTATTATTTGCAGTTAATTTTTCATTGCAATGTCTATGTTGTAGATTTCATTTTTTTATTAGTTTATTATTATTATAGATTGTTTGCTAGTTTGCATTTAATAAGAGTTTAAAGGTGTGTAACTATACATTGTGTTTTTCAGAAGATATTTTTCTGCGGAGTCCTGTAATCTGAACGGAACATGTTGAGTTTCATTGTCTAATTTTTGAAAAGTTTTAAAAGTTAGAAAATTTATTAGAAAATGTTGTGTTTACTGTTACATTTTTGTACTTATAACAGATTATATAATAGAGAAGAAGTGGTACGCAATGCCTTCTATTAAGAGAAACGTTGAACTTTGTGTATGCGTAATATTTCTATACATAAAATGTATAACAGTTTGTAATTTTACGTCTTCTCCGACCAGCAAGATGCTAAACACACTGATGACTGGTGCATACCCTGAAACACTGTTGTATGTGTCTTACACTAAAGAAGTAACTTACATAAAATACATTATTTATTAAATTAAAAAAATTATATGATGTTCTAAAGTACTAATACAATTTTTAGAAAAAAATTAAAAAAATTATTAACAATCTTTTTGCCGCAAGTTCGGATTTTCTCTGGTAAGAGTAAATATTAGTGTCTAATCTTGTAAAGTTCTGAAATTTATTGCTTTGCGTCAGTCTGACAACATAAAAAAATACTCTCTAAACATTTAGATTCTTTATTGTTTTCTTCATGTTGTTTTTCTAAAGCCAGATTTAGTTAATACTTCAAAATCTTACTGTGATTTAGGTAATTTTTACTTTTAGATTGACTTAAAGGCGCAATATTTTGTATGTTATAAAATTGTAATGGGATTGAATTGTAAACAGTGTTGTGCGATGATTATTTTATAATTTTTGACGTGGATTATCTCAACAGCATTATGCGAATCAATTGCGACTTCAAAGGCCACAATATATCAATAATTTAATTAGTTTAAACGTGGCCGTACTTTCTTGTCAAACGAATTTAAAGAAAGTTACTTAAAATTGTTGTTGTTTTACCAGAAAACATTAATGCTGTGTACAAACTGATAATGCAAGATTTTCACGAGACTTACTGTAAGATTGGGGTATCATTGGGCATTAGCCTGACAAACATACATAAAGTATTGCATTAACATTTAGGCGTTAAAAAGATTTCTTTGCGTTGGTTTAAGCACAATTTAACAATCAATTAAAAGACTCGTCCAAATGCAGTGCACAACATCTACAGAAGTGACAAATTTTAGATTTCTTGTTTTGAGCCCAATACTAAAGAGCAGTTGACTGTATGGGACAATAAATTATGGCACCATGGCAATGCAAACTTTTAAACAACTGCCATATACTCCTGATTTAGCACCTAATAATTTCAATTTGTTTCCTCAAGTTAAAAACAAATTACTACTACGTGGACAACGTTTTTTGACGCCACAAGAAGTTGTTAATGAATTCAAAAACCATGATTTGGAGATACTTACTTTGGATCAAAAAAACTGTTATGCCAATTGATTTAATTAAATGCAAAACTGAGCAGATCTTAAAGAAAAGTATTTTAAAAAACAATAAAAAAGTTTTTACACTCCCAATCATTAGGTGTATTTCTTTTGCCAAGTGAAGTAAGCCAAGAAAAGCCAAAATATTCACTTAACCTCACCAATATTTGTTTTTTTTAATTAAAATTTACTTGTACGTTGTACTTAATCGGAAATTTTTTGCTCTACAACTTTGATCTCTTGTATTTTTTTTATCAAAATGCATAGTTTCGTGCAAAACAATAAAATATATACTTTATTTTCTTCGCCTTGAAATTTTTTTGTTTTATAACTTTTAATAGAAATAATTTTTGGCCAAAATGCATAGTTTTTGCTAAAAATGCAAGAAACTATTAAAAAAACGCAAAAATTGATATAAGTGTATCTATTACTTCAAAACCACCTTTTTTCATAAGTGCGCCGCTAGGTGAAAATAGTCTTCAGACAGTCCAAATACACCTAAGTATACAGGTCGCTAAGCTGTGGGTAAAGTTTCTCTGAAAAATATCTAATTTGAGGGGACTAAATATAGGTTCTGTAAGGGTATTCCTAAAGATTTTTTGTAAAATATTTTAGGTTTTTGCGCTTTTGTTGAACCTTCAGCTGAAGGTAATGTTGTATGTTGCTAATTTATCAAAATGTTTGTAGTTTTGATAGTTTTTTTCTTTGCCGTTGAAGTTTTCTAGGTTGTTTGCGCTCTCTGAGATGCTTTTGTTTTTTAATTACTGTTGGGTGTATATTTTTCTAGAAATCTAGTAATAACCCGGTTTACGACATAACATTTATGGTTGCGCAATCTGAAGAAATTTTACAACACAACAAAAATCTATTTTAAACTGGCTTCTCAAAATAGCAATGATGATTGCTAACCTTTTGAAAGAAGATGCCTCTTCAAGAAAAAGAAAAACAAGAAAGTTTACAAGAGCGGAGTGAGAAGATTGGTAAAATTGCAATAAAGAGCGTCACAATTGCAAATCCCAGATGACATTTGTCAATACTATCTGTCATTAAGCCACATTAAAATTTTTAAACAGATTTGTAATTTAGTTTTGACAGATAGTGAAAGCAAATTCGACTTTTGTATTTTTGCACAAAAAAGCTATTATATTGTCTAATAGCATTAATGTCAGTAAGAATCTTCTCAAAATAATTAACAAAAGACTTAAACAATATTTTTTGTGAAAAATACTAACCAAACAAGAGGGATTTGTAAAAGTGCAAAGAAAGTAGATACTAATTTAAGACAGATAATAGAAAAGCCCGGAAAATAAACAAACAAACATACATAAAATTTGGTTGGAAGAAAAACGACGACAAAGTTTAAAGCTCTCTGAGCTATTCTGTGTATATTTTTAGACGAAAAATTTTCGGAAATTTTTTGGACAAAATAGTGAATTTTTGAAAGACAAGGTTTGGAAAGAAATGGAAAAAAAATTTCATTCAAAAATTTTCCGCCCGAAAAATTTCCGTAAAAATTTTGGATGGAAATTTTTCCCAATTTTTCTCCAAACCTTGTCTATCAAAAATTCAAGATGGCAAAAAAGTAATTTTAGACTCCCCATGTAAACCTTCTGGGATTTTGACACAGAACTCTCCTAGCCTATCTACTTCTATATAACCACAGCAAACCAGTATTTAAAATTGATAAATACCAATCCTAAGCTTTTAACATAAAAAGCACAATAATGATGCATACTATCACCTATACGCAGATGACATTACTAGCATTGGGAGCAGAGGAACTAAAGAAATTGATTAAAAAACTGAAGAAAGAAAGTAAAATTTTTAGCTTGAAAATCAACATGAATACATCAAAAATCATGATCATAGACCGAGACAACAGTAACAGGCTCCACATAACACACATAAAAGAGTATGAAATTGTTAGCCAATACTTATACTTAAAAACTTTATTACAAACATAAGTGGATGTAGCAAAAAAAATTAATAAAAGGAAATAACCAGAAAAACGGCAAGAAAACTGCAAAAAACATAGATAGATTCTGACTTACATTAAACATTAAAAAGAAAATATTGGAAACACATTAAAGACATTAGACAAGCGGAAGATTAAAGCATGTAAATTGTGATGTTAGCAAAAATGCTGCGCATACCCTAGAGACACAGCCAAAACAAAAATAACCGATGTGTCTACATACATACATACATTCATACATACCTGGTCACGCCGTTCTCTTTTGGGGCAGGCAGTAATACTGTACAATAGCCTACTTTAGTTTTAAAATCTTATTTTGTAAAATTATCTTCATGTTTCTCTGTCCTTACACACTTCCTTTGCTTTAACAATGTTCATACATCTGGTCATGCATGCTCTCTTATTACAATTTTAATTTATTTTTTGCACACATTCAACTTTTAATCAACTTTTATGTAGTCTATTAACCAACAATTTTTGACATAATCTATTTTCAAATCCTTAAATATTTTACATACATTACACAAAAAGACAGCAAAAATCTGGATAAACTAATAGAAGATGGAAATAATGTTTTAAAATTATGTGTATTTCTCTACTAAATTAGAAGTTATTGCAAAATTTTTTTCTTGTAGAGCTCACTTATGATTTTACTTTATGTAGCAGAGCTGAAGGTGTTTTTTATAAACCATTTTGTTTTGGTTTGTTGAACCGTTTTTACTATTTTGTTTATTGTTTGTGTTGTTAAATGCCTTTTTCTAAGCCCAAATTGGCTTTTTAAAAGGTCACTTCTATGCGTCTGTTTTATTTTTAAGCTTTTAAGTGTCAACGAATTGGAAGTTTTTTCATTTTGCAATCGTTAGAGGAGTAAATAATAATTCTACCCTCTTGATGACCAACACTTAAGTAGTAAATGCATGATTCTAGATAATAATTACTATCGAGTAGTTTGAAATAGAGTGAACACCTTGCCTTTTAAGAGTTTGTTTTAAAAAATTAAAATATGTCTCCTTTAAAAGTTTTTTTCCCTAAAAGAATAAGTGATATTTATTTCTTAATGTGACCAACACTTGAACAAGTAGGTGGGTTACTCCACATTATAATTACTAGCAAATAGTTTGAGTTAGAGACAGAGTGCTAAAGACCCGCCCAATTGTTTGTTATCCTTTAGGCGGGTAAATAAGTTACTCTAAATTGTTATCAAAGAATTAGAACTTTCTTTTTTCTGTGTTAGATGTTCCTGTCAGAAAAAAGCTTTTTTTTTTAAAGACCTGCTTTTCATCAAGTGAGTCACTCCAGTTCCTGATTACTGTTGAGTAGTTTGAACTAAATTAAAAGTTTTTCTGCAAAAAGTTCTTTAATAAAAAGAGAATGAAGTGATATTGAATCTATTGATAACTAATACTTGTATTTTTAAATTAAAATTGTTTGTTATTAATAAATTGTGAGTTTTTTTCTGCAAGTGTTAGAAGTTCCTTAGTCAAACGAGGAAAGTGATTACCAATTTCTTGATGACTAACACTTGGGCGGTTAGTCAGATCACTTCAGATTATGATTACCATTAAGTATTTTAAGCTAAGGTTTTAATGACCAACACATGAGCGGGTGGGTGCAATATTCTAGATTATGATTACTATTGAGTAGTTTGAACTGACCACTTACCCATCTTAGTGTTTGTTATCAAAAAATAAAAATTTCTACTAGCAAGTGTTAGAAGTCATTTTGTCTAAGAAGAAGGAAGTGATATCCAATCTTTTGATGGCCTACTCTTAGACGGTTGGGCGGGTCATTGCAAATTATGGTTAGTATCAAGTAGCTTGAACTGGGGTAAATGTACACCCACCCGTCTGTTAGTTCTAAAAAAATTGAAAGGTATTTTTTTCTACAAGTATTTTTCAGAAAGAGGAAGAGAAGGTGATATCTATTTTTTGTATGGCCAACACTTGGACAAATGAGTGGGTTTTCACCAACTTTTTGTTAAGTACTTGCAGAAAAGAAGGAAAAACATTTTGTCAGCTTTTGTTTTTTTTTTAATCTCTGTTGGTATTATTGCTTTTAGAAAGTCAGCAACTTTTAAGATTGGGACACTGTTCTTTTTCCCAGTTAACAACTTTTTGTAAAAAAAGTTAGTTGATTATTTCTTTTTTTTTGGTTAAAAATTATGTTAAAAGGGAGTGTTTGTTATTATAAGTATAATGATAGATTTTAGGCAAGCCATTGACTGCTACCGAGTAAGTTTTGGAAAAAAAACCTAATACAATTTCCAAACTATTTAAATGTGTACTTGCAATACTCAAAAAATAACATAACCACTGAACTGTTGTTTGCGTACCGACAATATAGCTTCTTTATGCAGTGGATTAGTAGTTGTAGTTTAAATTGCTGGAAAGTCTTTTAAACGGTGTTATTCTAACTAATAAATATTAATTAATTACTACAGTTCAAGGCTAATCAAATAAACGACTAGGACAATATTTTGACTTGAAAACAAAATCAATTAGAAACCCTAACTTCTTTCACAAGAAACAAGCCCGTGTTCTAAAAACAATCAAGCCGATTGCAACAAGTACCGTTTTATACGTTTTTACAAATATTAGCATCTTTTATAAAAAAAATCTTTTTTTACTTTTTTTTGAAACTCGATCAGGGTAATAGACTTTATGATAATGACTAATGAAAATAATACAGAAGAACATAACTAAGTGCAACATATTAAATTAATAACATTCTCAACTGTATTAAATGTGTAAAAGTATTTTTTTCATATTATTACAGACAAATGATTTTATATATATTACATTGTGACAATGTTTAGTTGAATATGAAAAGGGATATCGACCAAGGTCTTTCTGCCATCAATAAATCTAATATAGCATATCGATTCGGTGTTAATACTTATAACAATCAGCATTACATGGGGAAGTTCAAAAGTTCATTTCTCTAAATAATGTAAACATGGGTCAATAGTATCAAGTTGCTGCGTTGTTTCTACTAGACAGAGATTTAAATGCAAATATTTTCTTCAGTTTAGAACCAATCTGATACCTATGTTAATAATAATAACTTAATTATATAATAATATTGTTTCACCAGGTAGAAAACTAATTACAAATTATTTTTTTAAATTTTCTTCTTTGACGACTAAATTATTTTCTGATAAAATAAAATATATGCAATATATCTTAAATTGATATTGAAATAATAATTTATTACATTTAAATTGTCATTAAACATTTCTAATAATTTTTTTTTTTTATACTTTAAATGATATCAAAACTAGAAAAGATCTTGTTGATGTTGTTTCTTAGGTAAGAATAATATTGACTAAAAACTGTATCGATACTTCTATATATAAACAAACATTAATTTACAATAAAAGTCCGTAAGTACTGATTAGAAATAGCTGCTCGAATGTAGTAAACAAATTTCAGTTTAATTTAATATTGTGTTCCGTTTCCTCATAGTTAATTTCCAGTTTATAATCGAAATTACATTGAGCTCTGGCAATAAAACCAAATCGATATTCATTCAATTAAGTCCATTGATATATTTGACCGCAAATAACATAATGCTAATGATAAAAAGCCAATTGTATATTTTTTTCGTTAAATTTAAATTATATTTGAAAGAGAAACTTTTCTGTTAATAATTTAGTTTTTTACTTTTGATTGACTCAAAATTTGCAAATAGAATAGTTTAAAAAAATAATGCAAAATGACATTGTTCTTTTTGGAGTGGTTCGTTATGTTAAGACAGCGTTAGTTAGTAAATCTGATAATAAAGTAATATTATTAAATTAATTTCATTTTAATGAAAGCGGCTATTGGAATACAAACTGTGTATTGGTTACAAACAACAATCTCTAATCGACAATTAATCGCTTTTTAAGTAGATTAATCGTCGTACAAGTAAAGGCTTTTCTGCGATGCGTGTCGCGTCGTCTAAGAAAACAAGCCCAAACTTCCCATAACAAAACTATAAAATGCATTCAATTAATTCAGAGATAACAACGAGCCGTAAAATTAATTACCAATAAACCCAATAACCAGTGTTAACCCACATACAATGCTTTCCGACATTTCCATGTACTGATTTTTTAAAGTCACGCATTACAGGAAACTTGTTTATATTTAAATTCCACGTTTTGCGGCATTTAATTGCTTCCAGGTAATTGTTCTTGACGTACCGATTCTGTTATCCGCGCCAATTTATTGCCGCTCCCGTAAATTATATTTTTGCTCGATAATAATAATAATAAAAAGAACGCATGTGTGATGTGGTGTTAAAATATATACATGCTCGATTTATAAACAGCTTCTTACGTGATTAGATGTTTACTCAGTCGAGGTAACCTTCATATAACCCGTGACCGTTTTTATCTCTTATCAGTGCCGCTTTATGTAATGCGCCACTAAATTTTGAGAATCCACACCGAATCTACGATGTCAACAGTTCGGTTATTATATTGATAATTATATTATAGTGTATGAATGAATTAGTAAAATCAACAGTTTTAAAAACAGAAACTCAAAAATTAAATGTTTCGTTCATTATTAATAGAATTTTTTTATTAAGTGCTGTGTAGGAACTGACCAATTTGTTAATGAATAATTCTCCACTAACAATCTACAAATATTATTACCCATGTGTAGAATATTGCTTTTGTCACATCATATTTCACTTCATTAATGATTCACCGAGTGGTGATGGTTGCATGTTTTGTAGTAGTAGTGGTTTTTGCATCATTGTCTCACTCAGAGAGTGTGTTCTTTTGAGGTATAGGTCAACTGCTTCTTAATTTTGAGTTTGGTAATGTAATGTTGACAAAAAAATTAGTATGTGAGGTTTAAATTTTTTTACAAATCAGTATTTTGCAATATATTTTTGCTAGGCAAGATTTGATTTTAAGCGCTTTGAAAAAATTACATTGGCATACACGTCTGCGGTTTGTTTGGACTTGCTGAGAAGCTTCTTATACGTGACTTAAAAACCCAAAAAAGTTTTGTTAGAATATTTTTTATTTTTTGTTTAGCTTTTTTAAGTGGTTACTGGTTTTTTATTTACAAACAAAATCTTGTTTAATTTTTTCTGTTGTAGTTTGGTTTACAGCTTTTTATATTTATGCAAGATTGGTTATGCACAGTGTTTTTAAAAAGAGTTGTATGCAGGTTTTTTAAACGGGTGCTAAAGTTGATTATTAAATCAGACAAGACATGTATGACGGTTTTCTGCTTATTATAGCAACCAAGCTGTACTGGGATTACTGTCGTAGAAGTCACAAATGTCACAACTACCAATTATATTCATTTTTTTAATTCTAAAAGAAGTAAAATCTTTAAAGGCACCATGCTGATTACTAAAGATGCTACCAGCAAGGCTGTTAAATTTTTATTATTCACTAATACAATTTTCCCGTTTGTCGTGCTCATTTCACCAAAACCGTTTGCTTATTTTTATATGGGAGAACCGTTTTAAATTGGCTTTTTTTACTTTTTTGATTTCCATTATAATTTTAACTGTTTTATACGTGCGCAGTCATTTTATTTTGGATGCCACAAAATCTGTTTTTGTACTCACATACTCCAGTTTTAAAAGAATACTGATTTTTAATTTTGTTTTACTTTGGACATACAAAAGATATTGTGTTTGTTGTCATTTAGCGCCTCACAGTAGCAGCACTCATTGATTTTGGGTTTTCTCAAATAGCAGTGTCTAGAAATCTTCAAAGTTAAAAAATAATCTAATTTTTCATATGGTTTGTTAATTCACGTCTGGGAATTAGCGTCCACTGTCACATTAGCTCTGGCTGTCGCCCCTGTTCCTTTTTTGTACACATTCTACTTTTGAAATTCTTGTTACAACTCCTGCTCAGTATCGTAGTTAGAATTTTTAGACGGCAAAATATTAAAAAAGTCAATTCAGAATCGGTCCAAGAAATTAGAAATGTTTCTTTTTGCAAGCGTTAGAAGTTTGTTTGTGCAGAGGTAATATACAATTTTTTAATAACTAGTTCCCAACCACTTATTTGAGTGTTTATTATCAAAGATTTGAAAGTTTCTTTCTGCAAGTGTTAAACGTTATTTATTTTAAAGAGGAAAAAAAAGGGTGGGCAAGTGGGTAATTTCAGATCATAATTACTATCAAATAGTTTGAACCCACCCACTCGCTTAAAAGTTTGTTATCAAGAAATTGGAAGGTGATATTCAATCTTTTGATGACCAACACATGTGCGGGTTAGTATGTCACTCCAAATCATGTTTCTCAGCAAGTAGTTTAAACTGGAATGCACACCCGCTTTTATTTTATTATCAAAAAATTGGAAATTTTCTTTTGCAAGTGTACTACGTATGCCATCAATCTCTTTTTCAAAACCATGTTTTCCAATATTTGGCAGCTGGATAGTGTCAATATTATTTTTTTAGTTTGTGTCTAACCAGTCTTTATGACTCTTAACAAAACTACTAGTGTACCCTAGAAGTCAAAGTAGATTGCGGTTATATATTTTTTTGTAATGTAACCCTTTACTTTGCTCCTAGTTGGAGATTTTTTAACAACGATCATCATTGCTACATTGTTAGCAAAATCTATGAGTATTACTCTTTTGGCTTGTTCTAGAAACCCATACAGAATGTTTAACAAGCCTCATAGAGTATTACGGTGAAACCGCAGCATTTTATTTGGAAAGGAGGATGCAAGGAAATAAAGTACTTAATCACTTCTTTTATGGTTTGCATTACCATTGCAGTTGGGTGTGAAGGCAAATACCCCGACAGACTTTTTATAGTAATTTTGAAGCCGTTTCCTTAGATTTACTCTATTCTTCTTTTTTCTTAATGCTTTTGTAGTCGTCTCAGAGGTGCTGATTTTGTGCGTGTTAGCTTTCTTTGCGGTCTTTGTGTAAGCTTTTTTTGTACATTTTCTACAGCATTTTTGTTGTTCCGCCAATAGACGAGTGGTTTTCTTTTTGTGGTACTTTATTTAGGCATGAATCGATTGCATATTTTTGAAGTAAATATGCACGGGTAAACGTGTTTTAAAACGGAATAAACAGTTTTTTGCCAAGGTTTTTTAACTTGCCAACCAACATGATAACCTAAGGCTTTAAGCCACACCTTGTTAGTCACTCTGCACAGTTGTAATAAAATTACCTTTACTCATGCTGTATGTATACTTTTTTTTTAGTTGTGAGGTGTGGCCTCAACAAGTGACCCTTGAGAATAACTAACGCATGGCAATATCTTTCGTTTTTTTCTCTGCGTAAGTCCTGCTGCTAATTTGTCCTAGTCATTGTCTCTAATGTAGTATTAGTTTAAGGTGAGCTAGTTTTGGCCTTGCAAAATTCACGCAGTCTGCTGCGGCAACACAAGCTATCCCCGGCCTATTTTTCTCTATACCTTATTTTTCTGCCCTACTTCCTACACTGGCATTTTCTTCTCCTTTTTCCCATTTTTGTGTTATTTAACCTAGATATTTGCATTGTTCTTAGGTATCGTTTTAGTTTTTTTGTATCTTTATTAACTTTTTCTTCGTCGCATCCTCTTTCTTTCATAAATATTTTGTGCAGATTTATTAAGTGCATCCCCTTTGGTAATTTAACTTCTAGTGAGATTCTTGAATCTCTTTTTTTTGTGTTCCCTGGTTGCCAGATATACTCTGACTGTTTTAAAAGTTGCAGTTTCTGTCAACCTCAAGATGGCGTATTTTCCGTTTGAAAATTGTTTAGTCAATTTTGTCAACTTATTTTCCTTGAGCAGTTCTGTTCTTTTCCTTTTTATTTCTGCATTTTCTGATGCTACTAATGTGTTGGTATATGTTCTTTTCTTGTCTCTCTGTTTACCTTCTATTCCTTGGCAGGGATAGTTATTTCGACCTTTTTGGTTTCTTTCCTCTTTATTACTTTTTTCATATTTTTTTGCTTCCATTTAACTTCACTCTCCTTCTTCTTTTGTCTTCTGTGGCTTTTAATTTGTGTGTTTTCATTTTGGTTTACCTAAATCTCAAAGCTTCAAACTCTTCTATTTTTTCTTTAGTACTGTCGTTGCATAGTTTTTTAGTGCTTACTATTTGTTTTTGTCACTCAAGCATATTTTAATTATTGTAGATTTGTCAACTTTGTTTTCCAATACTTTTTCTATCGTTTTCCTATCTTCCTCCTTCGATTTGCAATCTACTAGCGTCTTCTCGACAAGTTTCACATTTTTCCTTTTTTTCTATCTTATTTATTTTTTGTAAGTATTTTCCAAAGGTTCTATGTTCGGTGAGAAGTTGTGTTGTATAGTAACACGTCTCCGGTTTTTTCTCTACCCATTTTTTAAATTTTTGGTATTAGTTCTTTTGTCCATTTTTTTTTCTCCTTCTATCCACTGATTTTGCCATCTTTTTATCATATTCTCTCTCGCTTGTCTTTTTGCTTCTTGCTCATTAGTTCTTTCATTTACCATTTTTTTATACTTAATTTTTCTTCTATCATCAAATCTGCGGGTAGTGTCGCTGCAATTACTTCTAGCGCCTCCTGCTACCGTCCTGTAGGCCCTGCAGATCTTTAACGAACTTGCTCTCATAGCTCCTCTTACTTCTTTTCTGTTTTTTTTTTGTCTTCAAAGCGTCTCCTCATGTTTCTGCGTCATACAATAGTTTACTTCTATCCGCAGTTGCTATTAGCCTTCTTGTCCCTTCTCCTAGTCCTCCCTTGTTCGGCATAGCCTACTAAGCATTCTTTCCATTTTTTTGTTTCTCTTACCGCTTCCTCAACCTGTTTATTCCATCCTTTTGCTTAAAGTGTAACTCCAAGTTATTAATTTTTTTTCTATGGTTATTATTTGTTCACCTACCTGTATTTTTTCATTTTCCTTGTTGGTTCTCTTTGTCAATAGCCTTGGTTTTCTGCAAAGCCAGATTTATCTCTTTATTTCTCATCCATCTCTTTATCATCTCTATTGCCAATTCTAACGTTTTATTTAGTACTTCTATGTCTATATCCCTACTTACAAGAACCACGTTATCCGCAGATGCCGTTATTGTCACTCCTTTCGGCAGCCGCATCCTGAGTAGCTAATTATAAATTAAACTTCATAGTTTAGGACCTAGTGCAGAACCTTGTGCTACTACTCTAATCAGTCTAAATTTTTCATTTTTGGTTAGTATATTTTTCTCTTGAAGGTAGCATGTTATCTTAGTAGTTTTATTTGTTAGTTCTATTTTTTGCTGCTTCTATAATTGCTTCCCATATTATGCTATTGAACGCATTTTGTATATCTAGCGCTATTATCATACAGTGTTGTCTTTTTCTGTATGGTTCACTGTTTGCTTCGTTTGCTTTGACTTTTATCTTTTCAATGGCTCTTAGAGTTGTTTTTTCCTTTGTACATCCATATTGTTTCTATTCCCATTCTCCTTTTTCTTTTATTTCTTGTTCAATTCTCCTCACGTTAACTTTTTCCATAGTTTTTGCTAATGTGTTGATCAAGCATATCGGTCTATACGTTGTTGTTTTGCCTGCTTCCTTCTTCTTCTCAATTTGTACTAGGTTTGCATTGTTCCAACAAGCCGGAAAAAATTCTAACAATTCTTTCCAGCATCTTTCCAGCATCTTTTCTTACTGTTCTTGATCGCTTATGTATACCTACATACTTTCCAACAACTGCATTCATAAAGGTTTTATTATTTCTCATAACATACGACAATGGTTAATATTGTTATATAATCTCTTATTGCAAGTCATCTGGATGAGAAGGGTACACATATGATACTGGTTCTACTGCCGCAGTTACAATCAACTAAGCTAAACGATTACTTTTTTGTTTAAATATAAAGATTTTACATACTCAATTCTAAAGTCGTAAAGTTGTACTCAGCCAACAATTTTATTAATGTAGCGATGCCCAAATTCAAAGCGCAAACAATACAAATCTTAATAAAAACGCTTTCTAATTATTATAGAGCAAAACACCACTGCCTTATTTAAGAAAGCCACTTAAAAACATGCACTTGCAAAGTTAATACTATCGCAGTTGCTTGCAATAACCGCTTGTAGTTCTAAAGCTGACACTGATAATTGTCTTAAGTAATCAAGTGTATGTGCTGATAAGGTCATTTTCTGATGGCTGCATACCAACACTCTACACTATTTTAAAGATTAAAAAAAAATGCATATCATGACTTAGTTTTAGCAATAAATTAAAGGCGCAACATTTCTAATAAAATCACGGAAAATGTATTCTACATAAAGCGATACAACTAACAATTGCAATTTGATACTGTGGGTACGCTTTTTTTGTATTGTATTATGTGTTTAACTCAACTATTAAATTATAAACCGACAGGTTAATTGCAAAACTCGTAAGATCATTATGGTCCAAAAAGCCGATGTCAAAGGCACCGACGCAGCTCACACAATCACAGATATTAATTCAACTCGTTCATTAACAAAATGTTGCAACTTTGTTTTGTCTGATGTGACGCAATTTAGTTATATGTAAATTTGGGATTAAATACAATCTTTCGTGATTCATCCAAATAATAATACGCCGATTTACAATTGAATGTATACTGTAAAATTTGTTTCATTGATAATCTGTCGATTTGGGTTTTACTTTTGACGGATCGAAGTCTCTGTTCAGTGATAATATGTTGCTTTGCAATTAAATCTAACTTGTTATGTCTATTGCAATGATAATAAGCCCCTTGTGCAGTATATATTATTATTGATAATTTGTTGTTCACGGCAATGATAATACCTCGCTTTCTTATTGATCGAAAGTAGTTAACTCGTTTCAGTGTTAATTTTATTTTCTCAACCGTGAAGACTTTGGTCCGATATGACTCAGTTTTATGATATGTCTCTCTGCAATTAACTACGATTTGTATCACAATCCTGTAAGCTTCTAACAATATAAAATTTAACTTCTATTATTTTAAATTATAATTTAAAGGTCTATTTTGATTCATCTTAGATTTATGTCTCCAAGAATCAAAGCAAATATTCAATTAAACATTTCAGTGCTGGTATTTGACCAACAAGTCCAAAAATAACTATTTTAAATGCATCTGCGGAAGAAGCAGACGTACCTAAATGTTTAGAAATATTTACCGTGGAATGTTATCTCAAACAATTTGCGGCCAAAATGTCGAGGGTTACAACCCCAAAAATTCCACCTTTGACACGTGTGCTATCCCCTAAAAATGAAATATAATTGGCATTTTGAAAATTCTCCAACCACGTGTCTTTAAACCATGTGCATTACAAATTTTGATAAATATAATGTGAAAGATTAATTGTCCGCGTCAAGACAAGGCATATAATTGCGAAACGAGAACAATCTGAAAAATTTTATATCACATTTTACTTTTCGCTCGCTTGTTTTATGGGAACGTTGCCTGTGTTCCTCCATGGTTCGGTTCGCGTATAATTGCTACACAAGTAGGTGTATAAGGTACGTTGGTTATCAACTGTTCGTCTAAAAGTGATGACTGCTAAATTGGTCGCCCCCCTTTTCAAAATCCGTGTAATGCACGAGACATATTATAAGAAGCTGGATGAGATCCAGTAAATTCAGCACCGGACCGTGAATGTGCAGTTGGCCGGTTTCGTCCGTCCTCCCGTCTTTCGCGGACTAGTACGTTGCGCCACATTGAAATCCTGGCATGCTAATCAAATGCACCTGACCCAACACACACAACTCACAAATTTAAACAATATTTCGTTTTAAAAAAAGCTACAGTATGCAGCGTTACTTTGTAAATATTAAATTCTATTGTCTGATTATTTAATAAAATTTATTTAGTTAATTAATTAGTA
The DNA here is from genome assembly GCA_963932245.1 of Tachinus rufipes. Taxonomy (NCBI): domain Eukaryota; kingdom Metazoa; phylum Arthropoda; class Insecta; order Coleoptera; family Staphylinidae; genus Tachinus; species Tachinus rufipes. Next base: position 94,825,150 of record OZ010743.1, read on the forward strand.
GCTAGAAGTATGTAAGAGACAAGTGTTAACAAGCAAGATATCAAAGACTTTATTTCTATACGGTGTCAAAACCTAAAAACTTAATTAAACATAATACAAACTGTATGTGTAAGCATCGAAATAAATAAAAGTAGCAAACGACGGATGAAGAGATATACGGCTGACATAATGGAGGAAACTCATTAAAGCAAATAACAGATATGAACATGGGCAATAAATCCACTCGAACAAATCTATTCCACTAATAACGTCGGCCCGATGTCAAACACGAGTGCGTGCATGTTGCTTGATGCATGATCTAACACGTGTTGACATTGTCGAGTCGCTAATAAACACCGAATAAAATGAAAAGTAGACAAAAAAAGAAGGTGGAAGCGCAAGGATGTCTCCAAAGAAAAACCACTTTGATCTATACTCGCTTCTGGTTTAATTTATGTCTTTGCATTCGGTCTCTCTCTCTTTCTTCGTGCATTTTCGAGTCGCGACTAGACTTGCTGTAAAATATATTCAACCGCACTAACTACATTATAAATCATTTAAATGCGTGCACCGGCTTGATTAACATGTACGCTAAATTATCAATTCGTTTAATTAAGCGGAATGGCCATTTGTATGCGCGAGCTTCTCACAAATTGTTGAACGAAAAATTTTGATTTAATTAAGATTGAACATATTTAATCTTTTCATTAAACTCGGGCGTTAATTCTCATATATTTAATAGCAAACTAGTTTTATTTATTTAGATAGAAATAAATTAAATTAAGTAACATTTTTAAAATGATTATATAAGGTTTGGCAAAAAAAAATTCACATTTTAAAAATAAATTTAATCAAATATTTTCAGATTAATTTATTTTTGATTTAGTTTTTTGATTAGTTGGCACTAATTCAATAAAATAATTCATTTCAAGATTGAAATATATAGTTCTGTTTATTTACAAGTGATGCTAAATGAACAAAGGGTTCTATTTATGATTAGAGAATAGCTGGGTTAGTAGTCTCTGTTGATGGAAGTAGAGCAAGGCTTACCATTTAGATGTTAGATAAGCTCGACGCTATTTAAATTTTCTTGCGTGTTTATTACGTGCGTTTTGAAAATATTTCAAGAAGTTTCAATACTTAATATTGTAAATATTATTGTTGTACATTCTTGTTATTATGTAGGACAAACATTAATAGTTTTAGAAATTGCTATTAAAAAAAATATTTGTTTACTTAATCCGCTCAATTCAACTTGGTATTAAGCAGCTTTTATTACATCAATGCTGAATTGAGTTAATATCAGTTGTAGATAAAGTAAACACTGATTAACCGATTGTATCTATTTTAATTAGTATAGTGCGTCAAATATATTATGTTAATTTAAGTATGCCAAAAAAATTAATTTGAGTATTTGGGCAAGGCAATTTTTTCTGTGGTTTTCCGATTTTTTATCTGTTTCTGTAAAGTTTCTGGTAAGAATTGTGAATATTGGATGTAATCTGGTCCTTTTCTGTAACTACTGTTTTTGTTGGTTTTTAATTTTGTATATAAGCAATTTTCTCTTTTTTTTTTTCATCGTAGAACTTTTATATTTATATAGTATTGTGATATATATTATGTGTATTATGAGAGTTTATGTTTTGTTAATTGCTTTCTTTACTTGTTTGTCTTGCTCTTAATATTTTACTAAATTTCTGTTTAATTTCTGCGTTTTGCTAAAAGTTTGTTTGTGTTTTAGCTGAGTTTTGGCTGAGGTTTGTATTAGTTTTTACTTCTATAAAACACACTGTTTTTGTTGCCACTTGAATGCTGCTAAAGTTTTTTTCCGATAGCTCATTTATTCACATATTCCTCAGACCTTCAGTTGGTTCTAATTTTTTGGTGATTTGGGCGTTGTAATCTTTCATTTTTTCTTTGAACTAGATTCCTGCTTTCTTGATTTGATTTACTTTTTCTAAGTGTGTGTTATGTTTATTAACAAACATATGCAGCATTAAAGAAGATGTTGGACAATATACTAGGATTGTAGACAGCAATAGTGATAACAACTTTATTGCTAACAATCATAGTGGGAATTGCAACTACAGTGACATAGAATGCATTAGAAAAGATTTTATTGGTCAAACTTAAATAAAGAACAAACAAGTTATACAAGCTTTTACTTGTCAACAAACAAGAAGTAGCTTGCAGAGTAAGAAGTAACCAATCTTTTATCAACTTTGACCGACTTGTAGTATAAGCTACAACAACCGTCAAGCCGCACATTATGTAAAAAAAAGTATATGCAACAGCAAAAAGAGCAAAATCACTTCTGTAGTATTTTTGCATGCTATATTTGGAGCACTCTGTACCACCAACTGCCACAATAACTGCAAGCATTGAGGTGGATGGAAATCTTTTAACAAAATTGGAAAACGTCAGCAACTAACCTTAAAAAACTTACTATCACAACTGGAGGCAAAAGCTCTATAGAATAAGAAAAAATATCCGTTAAACAACATTACAGCTAGACGAAGACTACAAAGTGCTGCTAATTTCACTAACATTTTTAGCAAGAAGCTAAACAAAAACTACAAATAGATCTAACTTAACCTAAACTAACCTAATCTAACCTAACCTTAAAAAACTCACTAACACAATTGCTGGCAAAAGCACTATAGAATAAGAAAAAATAACCGTTAAACAACATTACAGCTAGACAAAGACTACAAAGTGCTGCTAACTTCACTAACATTTTTAGTAAGAAGCTAAACAAAGACCACAAATAAATCTAGAACTAAAAAGTACTCAAAAAGTGTGACACAAGTAGTTTTGTGTTTAAATCTGCCTTAAATAAATCATAAATGTTAGAATTATATTTAAGTTTATGATTTTTAGCATTTTTTTGTCAAAATAATATTTTTTTTAAATGTTGTACACCATTTTAAAGAACACAAAATTGAAAAACTACCTCAGCCGATGTAGCAAACACTAGTGCTTTATGTAGAATCTGGTTTTATAGCTACCTGCCAGCATCCAGTCAAGCATCTTAATTTGGCTTGTCTTTTCTCAATAATATAATTTTTGTGATTTTATTCCTCGAATTGTAATTAAATTGTTTATTTGACATAGCAAGTAGTTTTAGTGTTTGCTTGCAAGTAAATTAATTGAAAACCTTCCAATTGCCGATTCTAATTTTATTTATATTATCCGTTTAGGTTGGCAGTTAGAGCAACATTAAAAGTTCCGGCCGGGTTCAGTACAGCAATTTTTATAGAACATCAAATTTCAATACCTCCACTATTAGGGCCTATATAATTTATATATGCGTGTTTGCTTTGTATAATGTAATTAATACAAAACCAAAACTGTTTAGATTTTTTTAAGTTCTGAAAGAGTTTATTATAGGTTTTACATTGGTTAGATGCGCAATTTGAACAAAGTTTTTGGTGTTGGCGGTTTAACAAAAAGAGCTAGAATGTATTGATTTATTTCATTTTACTCGGAATAGTTTTGGATTATACCATTTTTGTTTTCTTTCTTTAATCAATCGCAGTTTATATTATTATTGCAGTAAAATTGTAGTAAACAACCCAACATAAAAGAAACTAAGCCAAATTAGACTTCAAATTCGCTGTTTATTTAAAAATAATATAAACATTACAAATTCAATTATACAACATGTTAAAAATATGAATAGCACTGTTGAAGCCCCAAAAAACAGTTAAAAAACATCTAATTTACAAAATTCCAAGGTCTTCTTCTTCTTCTCCTTTTTGAAAACCGGGTGGCTTGCTTTGGCCAACTCCTATCCCGGGTCCTGCTCCTGCAATATCAACGTCCAGCTGTCCTTCCACCTTTTCATTGGCCTGCCGAGAAGGAGCCTTGTGTATGTTTTATCGTCTCAGACTATCCTAGCGATTCTATCGTTCTGCACGTGCTCGTTCCACTGTCTTCTTTTGTTTTGCGCCCATCTCACAACAACCGGTGTGTTGCATTTCTCACGTATTTTAATGTTAGTTCTTCGGTCGGCAAGTGATTACCAGTGATGGATCTGTGGGTGTTCATCTCAGCGAATCTTAGCAGGCAATTTGTCTCTGCCGTATCGGCTCTGGTTTTAGTGGAGTAGATGAGAATGGGTCTCACGCTCGCTTTGTAGATCCTTGCTTTGCTCTTAGTTGATATGTTTTTATTCTTCTAGACGGGATATCCTTGACGCTCTGTTTACCTGGTTCAGGACATTGGTTTTTAGGTCGTCGTACGGGTTTATGGATATTTCAAGGTATTGAAATTCTGAGACTTGCTCAATGATTCTCGGCTAGCTTGCACCTGATTATATTCTTTGCAATAACTAGGCTTTTGGTTTTAGCTGTGGCTATTGTCATGATTATTGTCTTGCACTCCTTTCTGAACGTGTTTAGTAGCCATTGTAAATTGTCTTCTGGTTCTGCGATCAGTACGGCGTCGTCAGCGTAGCACACTGTTTTAATGAGTTTGTTTCCCAGTTTGTAACCATGTTCTATTGCGTTGAGGCTTGCTATAATCTTATCCATAAAGAGTAGAGGACTCAGGCTGTCCTCTTGTATTATCCAAGTTTTGATTTAAATATCAGTTTTCTCTCCGTTCATTGCTTTTAGTTTGGTTGTGGTATTTGTGTTCAGTTGTTTTATTGGCTCGATTATGTTGGGGTGTATGTGTTTGATAGTTAAATTCCAAGGTATCTACCACAAAATATTGCAGCTTGATTTCTGAGAAAATTTACCAAGGTTTTAAACTAATGTTTACAAGTTTTTACAACGTCATTAAAACTGCCAGATTGGTTTTAGTGTACAAGCAAACTGGCCCATCCGTATTATTTAAAACAAACATAAAATTGCCAAAAAACGTAGACAAAAAAGAAGAAGACACAATTTCCGTTTAGCAGAAATACCATAAAGGTCATATTAAAGTTGGTTCCGGTAAAATCCGTTCTTAGACTCAAACTATCTAAGAAAATAAACTTTTTTTTTAAGGTAATACTTCTAGCATCCCTGCACTGCAAATTTTTAATTCTATTGTGCTTCTCTAATTATTATTTTAGAAGTTTTTTAATTAGCTTCTGTTTGGGGTATTATATACTTTGCACTTGTTTGGCAAATGTAACGGCTTTCTTTTTTTTTTGAGACTTTACTTGAAAATAAGACTAAATGTCCAGAAAACCGAATTGTTAATTTTACCAGCTAATATATTAGATAAAAAAGCAGCAAAAAACAGACATCAAAGTTTATAAAGTTGGCAAGATACGTAAGAAAAACAAAAAAAAATAGTATACAGTTTACGACTTCCTAAGTAGCGTAAAATAAAACAATAAAAGTTACATTTTGCTACTATGTTGCCTATCGCAACCACTCTTGAGCTACAAGTAATAATACAGAAGAGTTGCAATACTGTAGTTAAAGTAGATCAAAAATACTACATAAAAAATAGCTAAAACTCACACTGCAATAGCATATTATTTTTAAAATCCTTGGAGAACTAAACTTAAAGTGCTTGTGTTACATCTTCAATTAGATAGTAGTGTACTAGATAAGAAGTCTTACCAAGAATAAGTTGAGGTAAGCGCAGTAGCAAAGCTAGGATTTTTGGGCCGACCGCAAAATACTGAAAAGGGCCCACTCAGAAACGATTTTGAAAAACAAGTACAATTATGTCATTTATTTAACTTTTATTTTGTGAATTAATAGAGCCCCATGTTTTGAAATAAACGTCGGGGGCCCCTTATGGTTATAGGCTTTTTCGCGTTGCAGACCCTTGCGTACAGGTACCTTTGCCTTTGGGTAAGCGCATTTCAGTTTTAATAAGGTTAGGTTAGATTCAATTAATAACTTTTACACCAGAATTGCTTTGTACGTCTTGCCTTTTGGTTGCATTTATACTTAATTTATCTTTATAGTTTTTGTGTTTATATTGTTCGTATTTGTTGTTGTTTCTTTCTATTATAAGTTGTTTTATTAGACATGGTTTGCCAAAGTTTTTTAGTTAAACTTTGTGTTGCCCGGATACACTGCTAGATTGTGCTTCATTGTTGCGTAATTTTTTTGTAGTATCAACACTGTCTATTTTATTGTTACTTGACAGATGAAAGTTGTTTAGACATATGGTTGATGCGGTCTGTGGGTCAATGCAATCTAGATTTTGCAATTTTCTTAGGTGTGATATGTAAATCCAGTTGAATTGGTGTCTTTCTATTTTTTGGATCTTGTAGCGTGTTTTAAAAGTTCAGCTAATTAAAAGTTTGACAGTTTCTTTGGTGTTTTTGCGTTGGCAATTGTAGTTATCTAGCATATACTTTAATTAATGCTCAATGAGTGATAGTTGGGCCATTATGAGATGACTTAACTTGTTGGTACTTGTTTGAATAGTGTATTCAGATATTAACAACGCTAGCCAATATGACTATGATTTAACATAAGTAAATTTTATTAATTTTGTGAGCCAATAAGTACATTTTCTGTAAACTTATTTTATACACTCTGGTATTAGTTGCCTTGTCCTAGACATATGGTCAATGTAGTGTGTTTGATGCCCAGATAGCACTGGACATAGACCACATTATTGGTTTTGTATTTTCTTCTTCTCAAGTTAAATTAGTATTTTTTAGAGGTTGAGGTGCTTGCCAGCTGATTTTGTTTTTCAATAATTTGTCAGTCTTTTTCAGTGTTTGGTAATCTGATCTAATTAATGCTCGATGAATTAAATCAAAATGAACAGGTTGGTTGACCTTGTTAGTAATAGTCTGCATTCTATTTGGATAAAGACAACGTCGGCCAGTAAAACTATGATGGCTGCACAGGTCACATTGCTTTTATAGTAAATACTTTCTTTTAATAAACTCCTACGTTTGTAGACCAGACGTAACGGATATGGTTTTGAGACTCAGGCCTTGCTCTGAAAAGTAATTCAACACAAAATTTTGTGAATCAGTAAATACATTTGCTGTAAACTCTTTTTACCCACTCTGGTATTAGTCGCATTGTTCAGACATTTGATCAACTTGATCAATGGTCTGTGTTTGATGCCCAGTTAGCACTGGACATCACTGGTCTATTATTTTTTTTTTTAGCTGTGACGTGCAATTCAAATCTTGAGATGTATGTCAGCTAATTTTGTTTTTCAAAAGAATTTGTGAATCTTGGTGTTTTGGCATTGGCAATTACAGTTATCTAGAATCTGGCATGCTCGATGAGTTAAAATAACAAATGCTTTCCTTTGCCACTATTCTCACTTATTCTTACTTTATTTTACTTAATAGACAAAATAGCAAGTAATCATATTTCACAATTATTTAAAAATATATAATTTGTAACCAACGAAATTTAATTTAAACTTGGCAAAATGAAAGCACCTAACATAAGCTGGTTAGTATGTTCGCAGCACTTTATTTGGATGAAGACAACGTCGGCCAGTAAGTCTATGATAGCGACATAGGTTACAAGGCTTTTTATGATAAATACTTTCTTTTAATAAACCTTTTAGTTTGAAAACCAAACGTAACGGTTATTGTCATGGTTAACAAACTCTGGTCATGCTTCAAAGAGTGTGTGCTAATAGTCTGGTATTGGTCAACACTTTTCTCAACCGTAGGGGTAATAACAGTTGTGTAGATATTACTCAAATGTTTTTGTCGTGGTGGAACACAGTACCTTCTTATATTATGACCTCTTTGCCTACGTTGCTTTCTTTACTGCTTAGCCTTATTCAAAACTAAGCAGTTATCCAGAAGTTTTTGTTTTTTGGATTCTTCATTCCACTTATAATCCTGCTTCTTTATACCTCGTGTTAGTTAGTACTGTTATCTACTTTTAAAGTAAATTAAAGTACCTAATGTTATTTTTGTCGGTTTTCTGAGTTAGTAAACAAAATTGTTTGCGCCATTTGATGTAGACGTTATCCCGGACTTCCCTGGTAAGTGAATTATATGATCATTTGTCTGACTTAGTTTTATGTGTAAAGGTGGTGAAAGAAGTTTCTTAAGTGTTATAAGCCCCAAAAGTGTCAGTATTTAAGGTGCTGCCCAAACGGTTAGTGTTTGTTTATTGTTAGGTGGGATAGCCGTGTTGAATATATTAGTTTTGGAGCAACTTAAAAAGATCTAAAAATCTATAAACAAGAAGTTGTTGAAAGTTTTTAAGCAAATAGCGCATATTAAATTTTGCTATTGTAATTAAGCATGGACAAATCTAATGCCGTCAATGCTTGTTGAATTGGAAGCGGATTAAAAAAAATCATATTACTGCTGCCTTTCATACTATTAGTTTTTTTTAGTTACTTGTTGTAATAAACTGAAGTAATTTGCAATGTAATACATAAAAAGTTTTCATTTCTACATTGTTAATTTTTTGTTTTGTCTCTGATGTAAAAAAAAAGAAAACAAAGATAATAGCAAGAGAGATGACTATGGAAAAATGGCATAGACAGCAGAGGAGAAAAAAAGAAATAAAAGAACTAATCTCAGAGATAAAAAAAATGGGTAAAGAATAAACCCGCGACGTGTTATTATAATTGGTGATCCATTTAAAAAAAAATTAAAAAAACAAAAGAAAAACATCTTATCTTATACAAAAGAACCATTTTGTGCATTTATTTTTGAAAGATTATTTTTTTCAAATGATGGCTGTAACATGGTCCATTCAGAAGTTCCAGTTTTCGATGACGCGTTTAAGCATTTTGAGTGGCATTTGGCAAATTGCGGAAGTCATGTTGGTCTCCAATTCCTCTATCGTAATCGGTTTATCTATGTAGACTATGGACTATACGTAGTCCCAAAAGAAAAGAAAAAGTCTAAAGATACGATATTACATGATTTAAGCGGAAAATTCACCGGTCCGTGGTGTAAAATTAACTGTTCACCAAATCGTTTTCAAAATAAAGCCATGGTTTAATGGGCTATGTGTGCAAGTAACGCTGTATTGTTAGAACCAAATATTGTCGAGATTACCAGTTTTAATTTCAGGTAGCAAATAGTCTGTTATTGTTGTGCGATAACGGGCTTCATAAACAGTTACGTTCCGGCCGGCCTTATTTTTAAAGAAATGTTGCACAAGCCCATAAATCACACCAAACCGTTGTTTTGTAATGGCGGCTCTTGAATAACTGGTTGCTTTTTAGCTCAAATACAGCAATTTTGCCATTTGACGTAGCCATTAAGCTAGAAATGACCCTTATCGTTAATCCATAAGTTGCTCTAAGCGTACTAAACACTTTCCTCTTAGAGCTCTAATTTTCGTAATACAGCTGAATAATTTGTAGACGCTGTGCTCAGGGCCCAATCTGACAAAAAGGCCCTGCCACGGTTGATCAAAACCTGGGGGGGGGGGGGGGGATTATAAAGAAAAATTATAAAATACACGCTATTTTTAGTTCCAGGCGGGCTCTTTTCAATATTTTGCGGGGAGGCCTACAAATCTTAGCTACGCCACTGGCTGTGTCGGGCTAAAACTATCCATGATGAAATGTCAAACATTACTGAACAAAAATACGATAAAAGTTTGACTCAACGCACGCATTATCTAACATAAAACCCTTACTGAAAAAAGTACCTCTAAATGAATCACCCATTACAACACAAATACTAACCAGCCTTTGTAAAGTTCTTGCAAAAAATAAAAACATTAAGGAAGAGAAAAATAAAAATATGTCTATTTTGTCAAGAAGAAAAACACTCTAGTAGAATGCGAGGCTTAGAAGGATGATAAAAATACTAAAAATATATTTTGAAAAGTAAAGTGAATAAAACAATGATTATTATAAAATGCCGGAGAGATGAAAATAAATTGAGGGCGCTAATAATAAAGAGTAAGACCGGGAACAGCAGGCGTGCCGCAGCTGCTAATTTGTGCGGCAATAACCAGCCTACCCTCACACTAGTGCAAAATCTAGATTAAATTGAAAATAACTGTACAACAACAGGATTTATGCAGAGAAAAAAACCGAAAGATAATGCTATGCGTAAGTTATTCTCAAAGGCCACTACTTTTTTTCTAACGTTTTCTATTATTTGTCTATTATCATATTGGCTACAATTATATATTTTGTGTCTTGTGTGTTTTCTGAAGTTTGTAGGATGCTTCCTTTAATAATCTTCCAAGTTTCTTTTGTATCTCCTTCTGCTTCTAGGTTGTGCACGTTTAGCTTTCTTGTTAGTTTGTTTTGGTAGAGGTTTTTGGTTTTTTTATTCTTGAGACTTTCCATGTTAAAACGTTCTTATGTTATTGTATTTCATTTCTTTATGAAATTTATTGCTATTCTTATTTTTTCTTATATCTAATCCAATGTTTGCTGAAGACAGTGTGCGTACGTCTAGCATGTCATGGGGTTGTACTTGACTATTTGTTATGATATAGTTGATTATGACGCTAAGCCTTTTTTAATCTGCCCATGTAGTTTTGTGCTATATATGGGTTGCTCAAAGTATATGTTATTAATTTTGAGGTTATTTAGTAGACGGTCATATATAACCGTTGTATATTTGCAATAAATAAATGTTGCTATTTTAGATTATGTTAGAGCCGTTTTAATTGACAAGATATTTTTTTTACACATTTTGTACTAAACACTAAAGTAAAACTAAATTTCATTTAAAATATAGTTGTCAGGATAAGGGTTAATTTCCAAATTTAACATGGCATAGTTTTAAATGAGTGTCCGTAGATTAGATGTTAAACCAGACGCTAAGCCCTAAAAAAACATGGCTTACTTTCGCAATTTAGTTCTTCAATGCACCATATACAAGCATTATGCCTTATAAATTGTCTGTTTATAATGCCCTTGTTGTTATAGACTTTGGTTTACATATTCCGTATTAAAAGTATTATTAACAAATATTAAGCAAGTAAAATATAAATATTTAAAAATAATATACTGCTTTTTTAGTTATTTTATTTTTTCTAGCAGTCTGATTTATTTCAAAAACTTGGCAAGCTTTCAATTAAAATATTAGATTAATTTCTTAGATGAAATCTTCTTAGTGAGACATAAAACCTTCATTATATGTATGTTACCAAAAATAATTGGCGTGCGGAACAGTATTACTGACATTAGCAATAAAATCAGTCTCGTGTCAGACGACTCTTTTAATTGTTATTTTATATAGTAAAAGAATATTATTTTAAAATATTTGAATACTGTTTGATAAAATTAAAATCACTAAATATTTGCAAACTAATTTCAGTCTAGACAAAAAGTTACAAATTTGCTTTAAGTCAAACAAAAATAATTTACAACATTCCAAATCGTCTATTGTTTGTACAAAATCTTAAAGTTTCAAGGAAATAAGAATCACAAATTGGCCGCTTATGTGTTCACAATCGGTTGTTCCTCGTCTATTTATTTAGGAATTTGGGATTAGTTTGCTTTGCATTAGAATTTTTTCCTGGTTTTTAAAAGCTTCCTTATGAAACCAAACAAGCATTGAACACCGGTAGCTTCAACACACACAGGCATCAAATATCACACGGCATAATAAACTTTACAAAACTATTCTTAGTCGGTAGTTATTAGTGGATGTTTTCAAAACAATTGTAATTGTTTCAGATTATTTATACCTTTGTTGTTTATTGGAAATTTTACACTGCAGAAATTATTTCAAATCTGGGTTATAGCGGAAAATTAATTATTCTGATAGCAGTACCGTAACGTGTAATTTGCGTTATTTGTATTTACAGAATCAAAATTCAAAAATACATTAATCACGCTATTTGGTATTGCAAATGCACGATCAATAACTTGAGCCGGTATTTACAGCTTACACACGCACAGCTGCCTGAATATGTACCCATATAACCAAAATATGAATGTGCAATAATTATAATACCCACAATTTGCGACTGATATAAATTTTATATTAATTAACATTCAGAGTAGATTAAAATAATCTCAATTTTTAAAATTGGCATTGGCAATAATAAACATGCAATGCGATAAATCGTAATGTTTATAAACAAACCAAAAATATATCCACCGATTAATATATTATTATTTATAAAAAAAGACATTTGTAAACACGGGTTTAGTTTAAAGTTCTCACACAATTTCACAAAATTAGTTTCGCAATTGTAGTAATGTAATGTAGAAGCAGTGTAAAGCAGATTAAATCTCAACGAGCCAACTCAATGCCAGTTGCATTAAATAATAACAATAAATAATATTTGCCGAGGCATTCTAAAAGGGAAAACACCGACCAGCTCTGGGTGTTACATTACAACCAGCCATAATTCAATATGGATTAATTAGTGTGAGAACCGTTTTCTTTTGATTGTTTTTCTTTTGCTTGGCTATTGGTTTGCTTTGATGTTTCTATAACTGGTTTTATATATGTATATAGTAATAATAAATTTTTTTAATAAAATTATAAATAGAATATTTATGGTTTAAGATTTTATTCAAAGAATTAGAGAAATAAAGCAATTATAAAATTAAAATTTTTGTATCCAATTAAAAATTAATAAAAATCTTGTAAAGACTACAACTAATTTTTAATTTAGTTTCTATTATGCTTATACTATGCTTGTTCGTCATCAAAATCGAAGTACACGTTGTGGTTCGTTTGGCAAATTCATATCGCAGATTAACACTAGTACTCTTAAGCATTTAGAATTTATAAATCTTTTTACTTTTTAGTTTTTATTTGCTGTTTTGCAGTTATTGCAACATATTGTGAATGAAACAATATTTTTGCAGTTATTGTTTGATAGTATTTACATAACTTAAAAGTATTGACACTTAATTTGTCTTAACACAAATATTGTCATTTGTTGTTCTGCAATTGGTCATTGTGAGAAAAATAAACATCTTTGCGATTAGTATAAAAAATTATGATTTAATTTATCGGATTACAAAAGAAAAAAAATTAAAAAAATAAAAATTGTCTCATTTATAAAAATTCTTGTTTGTAACAAGCAACAGCAACTAAAGACAACGACCGGCAACGGAAACTGGTAATAGCAACGGGCAACAGCGACAGCACCGATATCATGGAAATGAATGCAACTTTGTTTAAAGTCTGCGACGGAGACAGACAGATTTTTGGTACTTCTACAATGTTTCTCATAGTTTGCCTTGTGTCTGCTTTTGAAGCGGTAGGTCAAAACAGCAATAGGCAATAGAAATAAACGACATCAATAGACTAGTTGTAGTAACAGCACCGGTATAATAAAAACCAATACATTTTTGGTAAAAGCGTGTAACAAGTTCTCCTTTGCAAGGCAATGGCAAACCAGCAAAGTATTTACCTAGTAAACTCCTCTAGTGATGTGGTTCGGATTCCACGTTAAACTGTAGGTCCCGTATGTTTGTGTGGAACTATTATCACGCACCACTATCATACAAGAGGGGTGCCGAACACTCGTAGCGAGTATGGCACTATAAGAAGAAGAACAAGCTCTAAACTCTAATGATTGATAGCTTGCCTGCTATTAATCACTTTTCTTTCATACAGAAGGTACATAACCTAGCTGGTGCTTTTGTGTTTGAAGACGTAGAAGCCAGCAAACTGACAACTAATGGCTTTTAAGAAAAACACTTTTTTTTCATCTGGTATATGAAACACAACCCGGCTCTAATACTCTAGACCGTGGGCGCCAATTATTACAGGGATTCTATTTTGTTTTTGCTATAAACTCTCAGAGATGTTTTTTTGTTTTTTTTGCCTTACGTTGGTATACCACTCTGATTGTTTTGTGTTTAAAGACGTAAGAAAAAGTGAGCGTTAAGAACAGTCTTTTTTTATACATAACCTAGCTGTTTAATATTCTCCGCTAGCCGAGACCATGAAAGCTAATTATTACAACGATTCTGTTTTGTTTTTGACAAAAAAATCATGAAATGTTTTTTTGATCTCTTTTTTTCATTTTTTGTCACTACAGTCTTTAGTAATTAGCACTTAAGAAATACACTCTTATTTCAAATACCAGGTACACAACACTAGGCTGACCTACTTTAATTTTGTGTTTAATAGTAAAGACTGTCCGTGCTGGCATTGCATTTAATCTTCTGTCTTTCTTGCGTTTGTTTGATATTGAGGTTTGCTAATACAAGTTTTTATTTCACGGGCAACTTTGGGTATGCCTTTCAAAATACAGTACCTAGTAGTTATACTCCAAATGAGCACCTCAAGTCCGTTGTTAACGCTTTTTTTGTTCATACTTACTCGTTTAAGATCTTATTTTAGGGGTTGTTCTCTGACACCTCAAGAGGGAAGCAAAGTGTTTTTTAAGGTGCCTGCTGTAATTGCTAACTGGCTAAGGATTTCTAGTTCCTCCTGGTCCGTGAACGTTAGCTCTTAGTTTCATTGTTTTTGGCAATTTAGTTATTATTTGAGCTTTTTATAGCAAATTGATCACAGGATATTCATATGTATCAGTGGTAATAACATAATGCACGTCCAATTATACTTTAGCAAATATATCGTCAAGACTGCACTTTTTTTAGTAAATGATTGGTTAGTAGGTGTTGTTTTTATACAGTCTCTCATAGTTGCTGTTTGCCAAAGGCTGATATATGTTTAGCACTAAAAAGCAGATGTGTTTGCGTAGGTTGCGCCAGTAGCAAAAGTATAGACTGTCATTTATGCCTATACACCTTCTCGACTATTCTCATACACATGCTATTATACCACAAGTTTTGATCTTTTTTTAATGTGGTTAGTGCTTTGTGCGTACACCCACAGGCAGTAAAAAGTAGATACAGTAGTATATTGCAATACAAGGTCGGTAAGTTAACTTTTTTTTAACTTTTAAGGTTTGTCAAAAAGCACTTAACAATTCGAGTACTGCATACTGTTTGTGTAAAATGATCAAGTTACTGTAAACATTTTGTAGCAAGCGATTTCTTAGTAAAAAAACGTAAATAAAATTCAAACGTCAAATTAATTAAAATTGGCAAATATTTTATCAGTTAAAGCAGATGGTGTATATAATAGCTAAAATAGTGCAACAAATATGGATATAAAAAAAAACCTTCAATGTTGGATGTTAACAATTAATTTCAACAAAATCAAAGATACGGTATAAAACTGCTTAAAAAACTTTGCAACGATGGTTAAATAAAAAAAAACGTCCCAATTAATAAAATAAATCTACTGACATATATTGTTCTATTGAAATTCCCAACAAGTTTATAAACAAAATTTTTAATGCTGAAGACTGAAGATTAATTTAAACCAGAAAATAAAAATTTCCAAATTTGAAAAAAACAGCAAAAAAGTGATTAATTTTTTAGAAAATATGTTAATTTTTGTCCAAAAAACTTTACATCTGAAAGATTTTTCACGCTATTTGTCAAAGCAAATGCGTAAATCAATCGGTTGGTGTTACACAACGGGCAAAATACCTATCAAAATTTATAAAACTAAAAAAATCTTAATCTTTTGCAGTTGCAAAAAGCTAGGTAGAAAACTCAATTTACGATTGTGCAAAAAATATTTTAAAACCTAATCTGTCGTTTCGTAAGTTAACGGCACCAACATAACCTTAAAAAGTGACATTTTAACACGCATTAATGATTATAATTTGATAAAAATTTTACGTACATACGTATATGGCGTGCAACAATTAAGAAAATAATTCTACTACGACAAAATTGCAGCATTTATGTTGATGTTATGGGCGACTAGAGTTGATGTTATTTGCATGTTGTCAAGGATGATCATGGTGTGTTGATCTACTTTTTAATTATTTCTATTTATTATTATTTTGTATATGGGCAATTCCATTTCAAACGGACCAGAGCTGGGGGGGGGGGGGTGTGCATTGAGAAACTTGCTTATTTTTTTATTTAGTTTATATAACTTATTAGTAGTCCTTTGATCGGTATATGAGAGTACGTAACACATACATAAAAAAAAATTCTACGATATTCTACGAAGTTTTTTTGTCGTTTTTTAGTCGTTTTTTAACTTAATCGCATTTTTTGTTTAAAAACCTCAATTTTAACTAAAAAATAATAAATTTACTAATGAAATCAATCAGAAATTTTCTGTAGAATCCAAATCTGGTGCCATTTCAAGTCTATACCCTGTCAATAAGCCGCAAAAGCCATAAAACCATGTTTTTGTTCTCAGTGGGCTGGGCAAAAAGGAGCATTTTTTAAAATTTTTTTAACTACTAAAGTTGACGTATTTTGATGTAAATTAATTGAAAAATATAAATATGTTCTGTGTATTTGCGTTTTAAGAGTCTAAAACTATGCAAATCTGCAAAGTAGGCCTATTCTTCAACATAAACTCTTACAATTGCACGTTTAGCCGCGCTCAGAGGAACAATACACCAAATATTATTAAAAATTTGAATTCTGGAGACAATTTTAGATGGAAAATAGTCAGTGTTGTAATCATCGTCTATAGAAAAGTCCATCTAGAAAGAAATGTTTACAAAATTTTTAGACAAAAAATGCGTTAAAAATTAATTATTATTTATATTCACAAAATATATTATAAACACACTAGGGTGTGGTTTAAAAGTTTTTTTTAATAAATTTTGATAAGCGCCAGGGTTTGAATGCCAAAAATAATAATATTTTCTAATTTTCGCGCCGTCTAAATTTGTGCCGCAAGCGCAAAAACTATCAAACAAAGAGTAAAATGACCCAAAATTGGGTTAAACAACAAAAGATGACTTTGTTAAACTTCTGAAATAAGCTTAAAAATATATAATCCAATTAATCTTTAAGAAAAATAAAAAAAAAAATATTTTTTAAGTAAATGTTGAACAAATTTTTTTTTTCAAGATGGGTTTTTCATTGCCAGATAAACACGACACTGGCTATTTTCTATGTAAAGTTGTTTGTAAAACTCAGTTTTTTAATAATATTTGGTGTATAGTTTCTCTGAAAACTGCTAAATGTGCATTTGTAAAAGTTTATGTTGAAAAATAGGCTTATTATTGCAGTTTTTTTGTGTTTTAGACCTTTAAAACCCAAATACACAGAACAAATTTATATTTTCTAATTAACTTACATCAAAACACGTCAACTTTGGCGATTAATTTTTTTTTTAAATGCTCCTTTTGCCCAGCCCACTGAGAACTCAAACATGGTAGTATGGCTTTTGCGGCTTATAGACAGGGTATAGACTTGAAATGGCATCAAATTTGGATTCTAAAGAAAATTTCTGATCGATTTCATTAGTAAATGTATTTTTTCGAGTTAAAATTGCGGTTTTTAAACAAAAAATGCGATTGTAGAATTTTTTTTATGGGTTTTATACCCTCATATACCGATCAAAAGACTACTAATAAGTTATAGAAATTTAAAAAAAATACATGAGCAAGTTTCTCAATGCACCCCTCTCTGGTCCGTTTTTGAAATGGAATTTCCCATATATGTTTTTAAAGATTTTTTGTGAAAAATCTTTGCTTAGCATAACTATTTAATTTAGATTTAGTGATCGATTTTGATCTCAGTGACTTTTGTGACAGAAATGACGACATCTAAGTAAAATATAAATATTTTACATTTTATTTCATTTTGCTGACAATACGTTATTTTTATAAAAATTGTTAGTGATAGATAAAAAGTCACAGCATTCTAAGTTGATATTCTATTGTACAGTTACAAGCAGATTAGTGACTTGCTCTGGCAAGTTCTGCTCGCATACAGAGCGACAATTTTTGGTTCTAGTTGGTATAAACACAAAATGAGATATTATTATAATAATGAGTATGTAATTTTTACTTAAACCACAAATGTAATGTAAGTTGAAAGCTTAAATATAAATAATACGGATGATTAATAAACATGCCCAAAACGTTATTATGCAAAGACACTGAGAACCGAGCTCTGATCATTGCATTGTACTCTTGCTCATTGCTCAGCAACTCTAAAAGTTTTTTAGCTGGGTACCTTTGCTCATGGTTTTATCAAGCTTTTAGTGATTCAAGTACTAAGCAATGCAAAACAATACTATGTTGTAGTTGGATCAAGAATACAATGTTATAAATAATAATAATACATTTTGTTAATAAAATAGCAAAATCTAGCCATAAAATATCAACATATTGTTGAAAAAACTAAAATTGGGCCTTAAAACATTAAAACATTGTTGTGTTTTTTGACAATATTTTGATCGGGCCATAAACTTATAAGAAGGGTAAAATTCTAACAAACAAACATTTTTAGATAGAATCAAAAACAGTTTAAAACGTTATTTATAAAAATAGCAAATTCTGCCTTAAAAACATCAAAATAATCTTGAAAAGCACCAAAATTTAATCACAAACTGTTATAATAATTTTAATAATAACATTCAAAGCATTCGTTTAAACTGCAGAAACGTTTTTTAACAAAACAACTTTTTATTTCAATTTTAAATTGCTTAATAGATAAATATTTTATGCTAGATGAAATCAAGTTGTACCGTTTGGACTGTAGGCTTTTAATTGTTTACCAAATGGTAGCCATAATTAAATTTCCATTTAATTCTTTAGTAAAAGGTTACATTTTATAAATTACATCATAAAAAATGATGTTAATGAGAATATCCAAAATGGTGTGTGGATTTACATAAAAATAATTATATTATTTTTTATATTATAAATAATGTTACCATAACTACAAATTTTATGGCTTGCTTAATTAATTAACATTAATATAAAATAATATTAACATATAAAAAAAATATAAATACTAACACACGCTACACTACTCCCCCCGAAATGTAAAAAACTAAAAAGAAAAAATATTAACCACTAAAATAAACACAATGGTTAAATGAAACTGTCTTTTTAGCTTTGTCAAATTTTGTAACGGGCACAGCAGTAATTGGTTTTAATATAGATTTAAAAAATGAAATTGTTGACAATTCTAAATAAGCTGGTTTCAATCGATCAATTGAAACCGAGTCTTGCTTGTCATTAAATTGAACTATAAAAAATTTCGACGTTCTAGAAATAACTAAAAAAGGTCATTTTGAATAAAAACATGCAAACATCGTTAAATCAAGGTTTACAAAAAAATTTCGTTAGTAAATCTTGTTTGGCAAGGTAGCAGTACGTTCATGGTTTCTTTTAGTTTCGTTAAAAATAACGGTAAATTTGGATCTGTTGGTACAATGTGATCAGTATACTTCAGATAATGACCAGGCAAGTTCAAAGTAGTACCATAAACAAATTCTGCAGGCGTGGCATTTAATAGATTTTTAACAATTGATCTAAAGCTTAATAGAATTAAAGGTAACAAATCAACCCAATTAGGTGTTAATTTTGACATTTTAATAGATAATTTAATTTGTCTATTAAGCCTTTCAGTTAATCCGTTACATTGTAAATGATATAAAGTAGTAGATTTATGATCAAAACTTATTAGTTTTGTAAATTCAAACCCAAATACTCAAAAATGCTTTAGCAGCACTGAAAGCAGTAATATCTTTTAAAGGAATGGCTTTAGGCCATCTCGTAAAACGATCAATACAGATCATGAGGTAACGATATCTGTTACAATTAGGTAAAGGTCCTTCAAAATCGATATAAATAACTTCAAAACAAAATTTAGGTAAATCAAAACTTTGAATTGGACTTTTAGTGTGTCTATGAGTCTTTTTTTTTTTTTTGCAATCAATACAAGATTTTACGACAATGTCAGTTTTCATATTTGGCCAAACATAGTTCATAGATACAAGTTTTTGTGTTGAATTAATTCCAGGATGTGATAAAAAATGGAATTTGTTAATAATTGTTTTACGTAATGATTTTGGAATAAAAGGACGTACCATGTTATGAGAAACATCCCAAATAATAGACTGCAAAAAATTTTGTAATTGTCGTGGTTCCAGAATCAAATTCGTATTGTTAGAATTTAGTAGGTTTTGTAACTCTTCATAAAAAAGCTGCAATTTGCTCAATTGACTCAAAGAATCAACTATTTTATTTATTTCAACTCTTAATAAAGCATCTGCCTTAATTCGAGAATCCTTTAATATAACGGATGTCTGAAATGAATTGAGAAATAAAAGCTAAGTTTCTCATTTCTCGTAACGAGTAATGAGTAGAATTTTGTTTGAAAGCTGAGATCAATGGTTTATGATCTGTTAAAATAAAAAAATCTTGTCTTTCTACCAGGTAACGAAATTCCTTGACGGCTAAAAAAATTGCCAATGATTCTCTAAAAAAAATAAGATATTGGCTGTTGAATACCATCAATAGATATTTGTTGTAAAACTGCTCCCGCTGCGAAATCTGAAGCATCGACCATTATGCTAATCTCAGATTTATCATCAGGAAAAACCAAAATTGAACGTTGACCTAATACTTGTTTAATCTTAACAAACGCAACAGTGGTTGATTGCGTCCAAGGTAGATCTTTAGAGTCTTTGTTAACTGTTGCAAAATCATTAAGTGGTGTGAGAATACTAGCACCTGATTTTAAAAAAAACGATGATAAAAATTGACCATTCCAAGAAAACGTAACAAGGAACGATGCGTTGTTGGTTGAGGATAATTTAGTATTGCTTTAATTTTATCATGTGCAGGTATAATACCTGATAATGAAATTGTATGGCCTAAAAAAGTAATTTTCTCAACTCCAAATTTACACTTATCAGGATTAATTTTAATACCTTTACTATCTAAACGTTCAAAGATTTGTTTCAAATGCATGAGGTGTTGTTTCTGATTTTTGCTAAAAATTAAAATGTCATCTATGTATGCAAAACAGAAATTTGGACCTCTAAGAGTATTATCAATAAATCTTTGAAATGTTTGAGCAGCATTTCTTAAACCAAAACCCATCTTTAAATATTCAAATAGACCAAAAGGGGTTGTTATTGCTGTCTTTGAAATATCTTTCGGATCTATTGGGATTTGATGACATGCTTTAATAAGGCCAATTTTAGAAAAAAAATTACAATTAAAACAATTGTTTGTAAAATCCTGAATATGTGGTATCGGATAACGATCAGGTTTAGTAATTTTGTTTAAAGCTCTATAATCTCCACAAGGACGCCAAGAACCATCTGACTTTGGCACCATATGTAAAAGTGAAGACCAATTGCTGTTAGATTACAAAACCAAGGTCTAATAATTTTTGAAATTCCAATTTTGCCGTTTTAATTTTCTCTTGAGAAAGGCGTCTAGGTCTAAAAAATATAGGTGATCCTTCAGTTGTAATGCAGTAAGTTACATTGTGTTTAACTTTAACATTTAATTGTAATGGTAGAGTTAAATTTGGAAAAAGTTTTAATAATTTGTTGTCAGAGTTTAAATTTCTGTTTAATAAAATTGGAGAAATTTTAGAAATATTTGATGAAACACCACTGCAAGAGCTGAAAGATTTAAAATTTATTAACCTATTATTATTTAGATCAACTATCAAATGATAGTGTTTTAAGAAATCCGCACCAATAATTGAATTTTCTATTTTTGCTAGATAAAACGCCAAGACATGATTTTATTTAACCCTAAGTTGATTTTAACAGTTTGATATCCATATGTTTGGATATGTGTACTATTAATTTTAATTTTGACAAATTTTTGACAGCCTAAATACTAGGTGCAGCAGACCTGTGTCGATTAAAAATTTATGTCTAGTATCTTTATCAAAAAGATAAAATAAACGACTAGGTAAAACCTCTAATAAAGCAGTCGCAACTTCAATTGGAATTACGGGTTTTTTTTCTTTAAAAGAACATGGTTCAATACACTTCTTTGCTTTATTAGCAAAGTTGAAATGGTACCAACAAAAGACTAAATTTTTATTATGTTTATTCAAATCTGATCTTGTTCTTGAAGGAGAACGAGACCTTAGAGCGGTTGTAACAATTTTTGTTAAGTCATTAACTTTTTGAAATCTGCAACCGCAATAAATTTTGTTCATTCTCTTTCGAAATTGAATTTACGGAATTTATTACTGAAATTTCAACAATCTTATCAGCTAATTTGCCTAAGTCCGCTAGCGAAAGATTATTGGACGTCATAAGAACTTTCTTTATATCAGTCGGCAACCTTTGTAAAAAAAGTTCTTTTAAAATATTATCGTCCAGCTTCTTAGCACCGAGAAGTTGCATCAACTTACGAAGAAACTGTGATGGTGTCTTATCACCAATTTCTTCATCAGTCAAGAGTTGTTTCAACGTTCGTTGCTCTGAAATTAAGGTCCTTAAAATTAACTCGGACTTGAGTTTCTCAAATGGAAACTCTAAAGGAGGCTTAATTATTAAATCACGTATTTCCACAGCAACCTCCGGAGCTAAGGTAGACAGAAATAACTCAAATTTTGTCTTTTCAGACAAAACTCGTTGCCGAGAAAAAATTGTTTCTAATTGTGCAAACCACAATTCTGGATCTGCAGCCCAAAATTGCGGTATTTTGAAATTCATGCTTGAACGGCCACAGGTTCAACCTCGTCTGATTCATTAACCATTGTTTTTATGGTTAATGATCAAAATTTAATATTAATTGAGAAAATATGTAGTAGTGAATAATATAATAATAATATGTTAATAAATTACCAACATATAAAAATCTATATAATAAAATACTAATATGTCTTTTGACATACATCAATAAAAATTCATAGTTTGACAGCTTATTATAATTCATTCAAAACCTGTATCCTCTTGATGGTTCAGCTTCCAGGGTTCTGCTTGTAAATAATTCTCTTCTGCTTATCAGTCTTCTTGTAAATACTAAAATCACTCGAACAGTTCCTCCGCTTCCTGGGGCTCGTCTGGATCTTTTATGCCGGAATCCGTTCGTCGGGGTCACCAATTTTGTAGGCTTTTAATTGTTTACCAAATGGTAGCCATAATTAAATTTCCATTTAATTCTTTAGTAAAAGGTTACATTTTATAAATTACATCATAAAAAATGATGTTAAAGAGAATATCCAAAATGGTGTGTGGATTTACATAAAAATAATTATATTATTTTTTTCATTATAAATAATGTTACCATAACTATAAACTTTATGGCTTGCTTAATTAATTAACATTAATATAAAATAATATTAACATATAAAAAAAATATAAATACTAAAACACGCTACAGGACCATAGTAATTTGCTCTATTTTTCAATTGATTAGCACAAATAAACATTTATATGGTTTACAAAGTCTGGTATTATGTTTATGTATTTTTTTATGAGTATTATAAGTTGAGATATTTATTGAACATACGTAAGCAATTTGAATGTATAAACAGAAGGTAAAGTCAAAATATTAAACTTTACAAAAGTGCTCTTACAGTCTTCTCTGTAGCCAAATGCTATAATTCTTATAAAGCGTCGCTCTAGTACAAACAATGTATTTGATATGTTGAAGTGACTCGATGTAATTATTCCATATGTAATGTGTGAAAGAAATAGAGCAAAATATGCAGGTTGTGAGCTTTTGTTACTTCAACATTTAGTGCATCACAATTTGTGTATAGTTCAATTTAGTCTGCTATCAATATGTACTTCTAAGTATTTGGTTGAATCAAGACACAACGTTTATTGTTTTATTAGGGTTTAATGATAACTTATTAGTCAAGAACTATTCTGCTGCAATTTTACTTCCAGTACACAGTTTACAGTATTTGTTGACTTGATGTTTGCTTTGAGTAGTATTTCGTTTATTTAGTAAGTTAAATGCAGTAAACAAAGATAAATTTGTTTGCACACATTGATACATATCGGTTAAGAGCATACCGACCACTACTTCCTCTTCATCGCTGCTTCTACAAATAATTTGATAATTGATTTATTTTTTTACCAATATATTTAGAAAGGATTAAACTATGATATGTCGAAGTCTTTCAGTCAAATAATAGTTTGGAAATAGCCGAAAAAACCTATCAAATATAGAAATAAATGCGTTTTTCTGTATTTTTGAATGCATTTTATTGCTATTTGCAAATATAATTTCACAAAAAAGACTTCGACATATCATAGTTTAATCCTTTTTAAATGTACTGGTAAAAAATAAATCGATTATCAAATTATTTGTAGAAACAGCGATGAAGGGAAAGTTGCCGTTTTTGTTAAAATACTACAAATCAAGGTAGCGGTCGGTATGATCTTAAGTATAAAGATAATAGCCAACAGTTTAAAAGATCAAAGTTATAACAATATAGTTTCCGCAAGAGCAGCTTGTCTGGTACACAGTCAAATGCCTTGCTGAGGTCAAAAAAAAAAAAAAAAGATTCCACAGTCCCTTCTCCATTACTAAACCCTTGTTATTAGTAAAAAAACATGACTGCATCATTTGTAGATTTGTAGATGCAAGAGCCGCAAAAGTCATACTGATTATTGTACAGTGTATAGATATTTGTGCTCAAAATGCCTTGTTGCGGTCAATAAAGATTCCACGGTGCCTTCTTCACTATTAAACTCTTGTTATTGATAAAAGATATGACTGCATCGTTTGTAAGATTGACCCTTGCAAAAGTCATACTGATGATTGTACAGTGTGATATTTGTGCCCAAAAAGGCAACAAAACTATTTCTAACATTTTGGAAAATATAGGCAACAATAAATTAAGCTTGTAATTGTTTAAATCTGATTTAAGACCTTTTTTAAAAGTTGGAATAACACAAGCATTTTTTAAGCATTCCGGAATAAATACACATTGTGTATTGATTAATTTTGTAAGCTGTAAAATAATTAGGTTACATTACAATTTAATATTTTGATATTTAGTTTGTGTATGTCTTTAGCTCTAAAGTTTTCAAATTTTTTTATAATATCATAACATGTATATGAAATCAAAATTTGATTGTGGCAATAGTTTTTAAAGAAAACTATGCCAAAAATAGCAAAATGCGGTTCTAAACAGCCAAAAAGTGTAAAAATGTATTTATAGAACGTAGAAAAAACAGAACAGAAAAAACAGCAAAATGCGGTAACAACGTATAAAAATACTGATATATAGTACCAAAATTAACAATAAACTGTTGAAAAATGCAACATTCTATTTATGAAAAGTCATAAATAGCAAAGTTTTGTCACAAAATATTAAAATTTTCAAAATATTTTTATAACCAGACCAAAAATGATTAAAAGGTGCAAAGTTCTGCTCATCAAATGTCAATTACAGGTTTCAGGTTTTGAAATAGACGTCAGGGGGCTCTCTGTATGTTTGTGGGCCCTTTCGCATTGCAGACTCTTGCTTACAGATGTATGCCAATGTATTTAACAAAAACCAGCTATTTTTGCTAAATTTTCTGTTTAGTTTGTACACAAATAAATACTAAATCTGTAATATTTTTACAATAAAATATTTTTTATAAGCTTTTTATTCAAGAAAACGGTAAGATTCCAATAAGAAAAGTGGATAATATTTTTACGATAAAATTAGGGAGTTTTAAATACTTGTTGCCACACATTAGAATTATAAAATTTGCAATATTATTACAAAAAAAATGTTTTAATTAGTCGTAAAACTATATAAAACCATTCGGGCAATTTTGACAAAATTTTATATTTGTCATTAAGTATTAAATGTTGCCACAAGTACAACATAATTTTAATTTGTTAATTTTGGTGACTGGCTTCGTTTAAATTGCTTTAAAGCTAATATTGCAAAAACATTCCGCCAAAGAGATCATCATGTAGTTGAAATGGTATAAATAATCGAATTAAATAATCGGATAGCCTCTAGCATGAGACCGCCTTATGTGATTTATGTAAAGAGAAATTGATTTTTCATTTCATGCTTCTCCGACGTGCATATAAATCAATCACAATTTCCGACGCGAGTTTCCAGCACACAAAAACCGAAATCAATTAAACCTTTTGAGCGCACACCGAAAAATCGTAAATTATTATTATAAAATTGAAAAAAATGAAGAAATTGCAAACAGGATGCAAATGTCAATCTATTTGTATGGGAAATGAATGGAAACGTGATGCTTATTGTGCATGCTTCATTCACGCATTGATTGCAAAGGTATATTTTAATATTTTTGATTAATGAGTAAAATGTAGTTTCTTTAAAAATTATAAAAAAATATTATTTAGATCATAACAAACCGATATAAATGTCGAAATTTAACAATAAAATTGATTGTGAGTCAACACATTAATTCGTGGTTTAATTAAGATTTTATAGTATTTAAATTTAATCAAAATAATAATTAAAACCAAATTTGCTGCAATTTTTATAAAATGTGCAAATTATGTTCCTACTATTCCACAATCTATGGCGTTTAGAAATATATAATTATTTCATTTCCTATAAAGCATGTATGTGTATTTTTTTAAATATTTTTCTAATCACAAATTGTATTAGTTTATTTTAAATAATATAACATTTAAAAAATATTACGCGGTTAAAAGTACTTAAAATTGTTACTTTATGTTCACTTGACAATGGTCCTTAAAGTCAAAACACGTAGTCGTAAACTCAAATTTGTATTTATATATTTTCTAGTAATATATTTATATTAATAAATTATTGGTGGTAATCGTTTTATTTCATCAAAAGTATTTAGTTTTTCATTACAATTTTGCTGGTACATTCTTCGTATGGATGGCTAGACAATTCCCGCAATATAAAATGTAAACAGTTGTCTTGTTCCTAAACTAATAATCTGTTAAAAAGATCAATATTTGCCAAGTGTAAATTTGTTCACTAAATGGATTGGGACACTTTAGGTGTCTGCTGACTCGTTTACCATCAAGCTCGTGGTCTTTCATAAGGTTGAGCTACCATAAAGTGCGTACTTTTTTTGTTTAAAATAAATATGCATATTATGAATAATTAAAGACATGAGTGAAAGATTTGTACATTGATGCCGCATTCCATAACTAAAAAAATAAATAAAAGTCATTTTAGCGCCGTTACGGAGTTTTTAAAATAATATTGTATATTGGTGATATAAGTTATTATTTATATATTCATAAAATGTTGTTTACGTTTCGAATTTATATTTACAGAAAACCAAATCTTAACTTATTGATTAATTTAATTAATTAATTTATTTATTTTATCATTTTCACAATTGGTACAAATCAGGGCCGCCCGCAGAAAACAAGATAATATTTCCTGAAGAAAGAAAGGGTGAAAGGTGAACTTGAAGTAAAATAATTAAATCAATAAATATTTTGATTTTTAGCGTTGTCACCAGTTGCGACAACTCCATAATTTTCAAGAGAAACAGTATCCGTTGAATGATTTGTTTAACAATCCTAGCGAGGTCCAAAAAAATTTTCAAAATTTTTTTTGCGCTGGATATTGTGTTCATAATTGTGGTATCTGCAACACTAAAAAAATTTCTATATCAAGCGTTCTACGTTAGCAAAAACTAATTTTTAAAATTAAAGATTTTGTTTTTTTTTCTAGTTAGTGCAGATGGATCAATTGATTCGGTTGACGTAAAATAAAGTTTTTTTTGCTAATTTGGTTAGAAATTAGCATTTTTTATATGTCTGTTTGTTTTTGGTTAAACATTGTTTAGAGATGTAATTGATATTAACTTTTCTGGATTTGGGCATAAGTTGCCGCCGTTTCACAAATATTACTCAGAGCAAAACAAGCAAGAAAAGTGGTTTATTGAAGTTTTGAGTGTTTTTGTGGTTAGAAGCTTAAAACATAAGCAATTGCTTAATAAATTTTACGCTCAAGACAAATGATTGTCGACGGCAAGAAGCCAAAAAGTTAGCGTTTATTGCGGCGGAGTTTTATCTTAAAGTAGCAACATTCTTTTAATGACAGTCTTTAAAGTTGTAGCGTTTAAGACAACAAAATAAATATCTGTCATAATGATAGCAAATATGTTTTGGGTTTGCAGTTTTCAAAAAACTAACGTCAAGTTTGAACATACTTTTGCATTTAGATTTTTCATATTTTTTTGTTCTTTAATTTTGCATTTTTCAATTAAAACTAAGGTTTTATTATATAAATCAATATTGGTAATAAACAAAATGATTAGATCAGTGTTTAATTTATTTTTCATAACTGACGCAATCGAATATTTTGCATCCAAATACCTACCGCACATGAATTTTTCTTATTTATTAATTAAACTTTATTCATTTTGAAACGGCCATTTCACTGCAAAAGAAGAACTGATTTGTTTCACTGCTCTCTGTTCAAGTCAATTCAGTAATCTTTGTTTTTTTGCATAAGTGCGCTACTGGGCCGTAGCAGTAGCAGCCATTGTTTTCTTGTTAAAATAATAAAACATAGTTTATTAAATGTAAACGGGTACTTTCTGTTATGAACCCCAAGTGTTAATGATCCAGAAAATAACTTTTCTTCTTTCTGTAGTTGTTATTTCTCTTTAAATTGGGAGAAGAGGGGTCACATATCTAATCTTTTGATGACAAACAGTCGAGTGGGTGGGCAAGGCACTATTTATTAAATATAAACGAGTAGATTCTACTAGGATTCCCGACTACTCACCTAAGTGTTGCTGATCTATAAATTGACTTTTTTTTTCTCTGCAATTGTCATTTGTCTTAAAATTGGGAGAAATGGGTTACAAATCTAATCTTTTGATGACAAACAGTTGGCTAGGTGAGCGGAGTACTATTATCATTGAATGTGAGCAGGTAGTTTCTACTGGGGTTCCCGCCCACCCAACCAAGTGTTGGTGATCTAGAAATTGACTTTTTATCTATGCATTTGTCAATTGTCTTTAAATTAGGAGAAGTGAATTACAGATCTTTTTTTTTGATAATAAACTGTCAAGAAGGTGGACAAGCACTCTATTTATTAAATGTGGGCGGGTAGTTTTTACTAGAGTTTCCGCCCTGTTTGTTGTCCAAAAATTGTTTTACAAACACTTGGGCGGATGGGAAAAAACTTAGTTCATCTAAAGTACAAGCACAAGTAATTTTTGCCTACCCACCCAAGTAATTGTGATCCAATTTTTTTACAAAAACGTTTGGGCGGATGGACGGGAACTAAAGTTGAAACTACTGACGCTCAATCAATGAACTAAGTGGGCGGGTGACCAAAATTATTAATTAAAGTTGGAATTATTGTCGTACATTCAATGTACTGATTGACCCCCCTACTCAAGTGTAAGTTATAAAGTTGATTACAAACATTTTGGCGGGTAGGCGGGAACTAAAATTAATATGTTGCAAAATCAATAAACTGAGTACCCCGCCCGCCCACACAAATGTTTGTAAGCAAGAAATTTGATCACAAACACTTGGGCGAGTGGGCGGAAACTAAAGCTGAAACTATTGACACGCAACCAATAAACTGTGTACTTGAACTAAGTTTAAAATTGCAAATAACTCGCGTTATTATGGTAAGTTTTGAAAAATTATTTATAAGCAATTATAAGCAAATTTGAATTCTTCATTAAATTGAATTTTCTATAAAATTTATTTAAACATTTTTTTGATAACTTAGGAATTTATGCAGAATTTAATTCTTTGCAAAATTTACTTGAAACAATTTTTGAAATTTTGAGTGATAACTTGATTAAGTTTTTTTCAAATTTTATCAAAAAAATTGCAAATAAATTGCTTATTTTGGGTAATTTTGAAAAATTTATAACTTAAAATAAATTTGATTTTTTTATAAAATTTATTTGAAACATTTTTTGAAGTTTTGTAAATGTGAGCTTTATTTTGAAAAACTAAAAAAATGCAAACAACCCGTTTATTTTAGAAAATTTTGAAAAATTATTTTTGTGCAAATAGAATCAAATTTGAATTTCCCATAAAATTTATTTGAAACATTTTTTCAAAATTTTCAAAATGTGCAAGTAAATTAAAAAAAAAACAAAAATTTAAATGAAAATTACTCGGTTATTTTAAGAAATTTGTTCATAATAAAATTATCAATATACAGGGTGAGTTGGAAGGAACGGAACAAACTCCAGGGGTGTATTCTACACGTGAAAATAATGTATAAAAAATTCAAATGTTGATATCTGATTTTTTTTTAATTTTATGTTACAGTGTAATTAAAAATTAACAAAATTTCATACATTAACGTTTTGGTTATCATAGCGTTTTTATAATAAATGTTCAAAAATACCGCCATTTACCTCTAAACATTTTCTGCTTTGTATACGAAGGGCGTCTGTTGCTTTCCTGATGGAGTCATGTCTTTGTTTAAGATTGGCTGCAGCATTTCTAATACGTATAATTAGTCCATCCCGAGTGTCCACTTTTACTTTAAACACTTCATCTTTAAACAAGCCCCATAAACAATAATCTAATACTGTGAGGTCTAGAAATCTTGGAGACCAACTAATAGGACCACCGCAACCAATCCAACGCCCTGGAAACCTTTTGTCCAAATGTTGCTTGACCTGACAAGCAAAATGTGCAGGTGCTCCATTGTGCTGGTAGTCATTTGCATTCTGATGTTTAAAGGAACATCCTCTAGTAGTCCGTGTAATTCATTTTGTAAAAAAATTAAGTAGTTGGCTTCTGTGAGACGATTCTCCAAAATGAAAGGGCCAATTAAGTAACCATCGACCATACCACACCACACGTTTACCCAAAACTTATGTTGAAAAATTCTTTTGCCTGTTGCGTGGGGATTTTTGCCTGACCATAGATGACAGTTGTGAGTATTATTAATGCCGTCACGGGTGAATGTTGCTTTATCTGTAAAAAGTATGCGCAATACAACACGAGGATTATTATTTATCCACAGACAAAATTCCATACGTTTAGGATCATCTTTCGGTTGTAGATGCTGTACTCTATGTACATGGATGTAAGCCTTGCTTGTGGAGTGTGCTTATTACTCTAGTTTGTGGAATACCCAATTGAATACTAATTTTTCGTGAGCTTGTTGTTGCATCTTCTGCTACTACGTCCAGAATATCTTCTACCTCTTCTAAATCTTGTAGAGTAGCTCGTTCAGATGTTATGTTAACACTGGAAAGCTTTCCGGTCTTGCACAGTTTGCTGAAAACTCTGATAAATACATTTTTATTAAGATGTCTCTGAGGTGGAAACCGTTGACGATATTATTTAACAGCAGCTGTCCCATTACAAAAACCATAAACAAACACCATATTTGCATATTCTAAATTTAAATAAATATGTGGCATTTTGTAACACTTGTCACACTGACACATTATCAGAACAAATAAGCTATCAAATGTTTTAGAACGTAAAACATGACATACTAAATAAAAAAATTTAGTTATGCTATAACTAAAACAAATAAAAATTGGATAACAACATTAAAGTTTTTTTACATTATTTTCACGTGTAGAATACACTCCTGGAGTTAGGTTCGCTCCTCCCGACTCTGTATTTTGTGCAATTAGCAAACATCCAGGCACACCACCGTTTGGTCATAATACCATTATGCAACTTTAAAAAATTACTTGAATATTGATGATGAAAGCCTTGTTACAAAAATGCATCATTCAATTAACCCCAATGTGTATATGACTTCCAATTACCACACTTTTCTACAAAGTTTACATTTAATTTTTCAATATATTTTTAGTTAATCAAATAAATATTAACAAAATTGTTAAATAAATGGTGTATTTGCACTTTAACATAAAAAAAAACTACTTTAAAAATTAACAAAAAAAACTAATTTATTAAAACACACATCACAAGAAGAAATCCACAAAATAATAATAAAACTAAAAGAAAACAAAACACCTGGCTTTGACAAAATTACAAACAACATAATAAAACAAAATAAAGCAACACTAACACCAGTTTTAGTACACATAATAAATAAAGTCATTGACACAGGTATATATCCAAACTACATGAAGAAAACAATAATAGTGCCTATACATAAAAAAGAAGATAAAACAAAACCAGAAAACTATCGACCAATTTCTCTGCTATCAACATTAAATAAAATATTAGAAAAAGTAATCCATATTAGACTAACAGAACATATAAATCAAAATAATATAATATACAAACAACAATATGCTTTTCAACAATACTCGGGAACAACAACAGCAACCTATGATCTTGTAGATCACATAAAAAACAAACTAGATCAAAAAGAAACCGTAGTAGCAATTTTCATCGACATGAAAAAAGCTTTTGATACTGTATCAAAATCAAAGCTTATAGAAAAATTAGACGCGATAGGAATAAAAGGCAACGAATTGAACCTAATAAACACATACCTCAAAGACAGACCACAAAAAACAAAAATAAACTCTATAGAAAGCGAACCGATGCAAGCTGAATACGGAATTCCACAAGGAGGAATCCTACCGCCGACATTATACATACTATATACAAATGACATATTAGAACTAAAACTACACGGTACACTTTACATATATGCCGACGACACCTGCATTATATACTCAGGAAAAGAAAACAAAAAAATAGAAAAACTTATCGAAGAAGACATAATAAAATTAGAAACATGGTATTATAATAACCTACTCACTATTAACGAAACAAAAACAGAATTCATGATCTTTAATAACAAACAAGAAGAAATTCCAATCACAATAAAAATAAATAACGAAAAAATTAAACAAATTAAAGAAGTTAACTATCTAGGATTAACAATCCAAGATAACTTAAAATGGGATACTCACATAAATAAACTTGTTAAACGAAATTCAGCAACTATAGCAGCAGTATGGAAAATAAAAAATTATCTCCCAAAACAATTAAAAATATCTATATACCATGCATTATTTACATCATATAATACATATTTAAACCATATATGGGGAAACACAAGCAAAAAAAACATTAATAAACTACAAAGACAACAAAACAAACTTATCAAAATTTTATACACAATGGATAGAAGAACACCAACAACCGAACTATACAAAGAAAAGCTAAATATTAACAAAATGATAACTTTAAACAACATATTAATGATATATAAAATAAACAACAAAATGATAAAAAGCAATATAACGTTACAGTCCAACAAAGAAATACACAATCACCAAACAAGAAGAAAATCACACATAAGAACAACAAAGTATTCAACAGTCAAGTGCAACCAGATACTAACAACAGAAACAATAAAACAATATAACAGCCTACCAACATACATAAAAACTTTAAATTATGTACCATTCAAATTAAAAATAAAACATATGTTATTACATGACAAAATATAAAAAATAAACAAAAACAACAACAACCACGAGCCCTCAATACCGATAACTTGAGATGGGATTGAACCCTCAAACCTCAAGTGATGATAGAGGGAAGAATCTATTTTTATTTTTATTATTATTTATTATACATTCAGTATTTGTTTTGTATTATATAAATTTTATTAATAAATATATATTATTATTATAAAAAAAAAAAAATGAATAATAGACAATACAGTAATGTGGACATCATTTATGTTGTCTTGGGTAATTAGAGTAAGTTTTTTTAAACATATCAACCGGAATTTATATTGCCTCATCACAAGATCTGTATAAGCATTTAAAAAAATTATGAATTTATTCAAACTCTATTAATTTATAAATAATTTATTTAAAAAAAATGTTTGTCCACACCTTCACCAAATTGAATTTTTTGAGACAAACAGCATTTTGCAAATTGTTCTTTTCTAAATCCTGTCAAATGGTGGAGCCATTTGATGTGTATTGGTTGAAACAAAACTTATCAGTAAAAAGCACGATTGACCAATTTTAGAAATTTTCAATGTTGTATATACTAAAACTTTGTTTCTATAAACATCGGCCAGTCTTCAAATAAAAGCAGATTTTGTCATAGTGCAATTACGTAACGCTTGCATTTAAATAAAATAATATTTGATAGCATTTGTTGACCTCCGTCTGCCAAGTTCTCGTGCACTGTTTTTTTTTTCGTATAATGCTAACCTTAAAGCTTCAAATGTCAGTGCGCTAAGCATTCAACATTGTTACGTAAAGAACCTCAATGCCAGTTACGGTATTAGCACACAATTGTTAACCAAAATTGCCAGTATGTAAATACTTTACAGCTCAATACAACTCTAAGCTTGCGTCATACCTCAATGACCTCAATGCTAATGTACTCTGATTATCCTAATAGAAGCGTAGCTTTAGTTTACTGAACTGGTGATCAAGCTTCATGCTCCATGTTTGTCAGAAATTATCTGGATAGATTACCGTTGAAACTATTTTTACAAACTTTGCAACTAGACAGAACTTAAGAAAAATCCTGACGCTTGCACACTTTGATGTTATTTTGAATGGTTAATAGCAACAATTTTATACATTTTTATAACCCTACAATAATATAATTTTCCAAAACTACACCAAATTGTGTCATCTAATTTAACTTTATTAATTTAATTTTGTACCACAAAGACAGAAAACCGTATAACATTCAAGGAACATTTTAGTTAGACCAAAGTTTGCAAGGCCTTGGTTTGATCTTTCTTATAAAATTCTTCTAATTGTAAGCAATTTAAAACGTAAAACTGATATTGCACTGCATTTGTGTTTTTATAGCGACTATAGAGCGATATTTTTTGACTTTGATGTAGTAAACCACGTCCATCGCTACTGACCAATCTACAACCTGAATATTTGTTGCTGCAATATCAAGTTTTTGTAATTTTACTTTGGTGTCAAAATGTGCTCTATACAAAAATCTACGGATGGAAGTTTTCTATAGAACACATTTTTTTTATTTCCATCAGCTACAGAGCGCACAAGACAATCATAAGGCAATAATTGTCTTTCATGGGTTTTGGTACATTTCTAAACAATATGCTCTGCTATCTTAGTTGTATGGCAGCCAGATCGACACTGAAAGAACTTTTTCTTACAGTGCCAATAAAAAATGCGTACTTTTGTTGAAATAGCGTTGGTTTATATCTGGATACACGCAACGTATTCAAAGTTTGGTAAACAGTTAGTAGTACTATTACATACTCAACATGTAATTGCAACAACTAAGAGTGTTTTGTTTTACCAAAAATTTGTTCAGTGAAGCAAGGTCACACAGACTATCAAAAATATAGACCAAGAACTTTTCACATCATTGCAGTTTTTTTCAAAAAGAATTTTGTTTATTAACCCTACTTTAGGTTTTAGCTAAAAATCGTTCATACCTAAAGCTCTGAAATACTTAATTTTCCGTCAATTATAGTACAGTAAAAACCCCGTTAGTACATCCTTGAAGAGATCCAACCACAAAATTGCAAATAATCACGTCAATTCGCTTCAAAAAACCCACTATGACATTATCCAAAACCTAAAAATGCAAGTGTTTAAAGAGTATGTGCTTTTTTAGCAAGTCTAAACTTTGCTAAAGTTTTAGCAGGGCGCGTGCAACGGCACTTAACTCACTTAAAATACTACAAATAGTTGTTCTTGCTTTTAAAATCTCAATTCAATTCTAAGATACTTTCAAAAACCGCAGCTTTTATTTGATTTTTGTTAGACACAAGTAACGTCTGATTTTTAAACGTTAAACTTACCGACTGCTACCTTGATTTCTAGTATTTTAGTGAAAACCGCTACTTTGGTGTCATTCTTATTTCTACATATAATTTGATAATCATTTTATTTTTTCACCTGTACATTCAGAAAAGATTAAACAATATTTGGTCAGTGAGTATTTTAGTCAAATAATGATTGGAAATAGCCAAAAAATGAATCCAAACTACAAAAGAAATGCGTTTTTATGTACTTTTAAATGCAAAACATAATTTATTCCTTCCTGAATGTATTAGTAAAAAAATGAACTTATTATCAAACTATTTGTGGAAATAAGAATGGCGCCAAAGTAGCTGTTTTCACTACAATACTGGAAATCAAGACAGCGGTCGGTATGCTCTTAAGTCTAAAGCAGCTTGTTTCTTTTCCAAAATCTGTTAATTATTCTCTTATGTTTAAAGTGTGTATTTTTAAGTGTTTTTTTTTATAACAGTAAGCCACTATTTTAAAGCAAGCACTTTTAAAATGCATTAAATAGTAATGCATATTACAACAACAATCAACTAAACTACTACACAACCCGCCAAGAAAAAGCAAATCAAGCTGAACAAAAACATTCACGTATTGGTAGAACAATTCTACTGCAATAATCGACGGACAAATGTTAATCAGGGACAAAATCTAAGTGCTAGTTGCTTTTGAAAAGTATTAGGATGCCAAACTAACGCTGCTAATTCTATTATAAATAAAAACGCCGTTCAAAACTAATGCAAAAAAAAAATCAGTAAGTGCACAACGTTCATACAAAATTAATTGTTTGTATTTGGTTGGCCGTTTTGAAGTTAGATTGGGTTTGAGTATTTGATTTTAAACTTTTGTTTTTTATTAAACTATATTTGAATGTATACATCTTTAAACATTGCAATTTGGTTGTCAGTTGTGCTACTAAAGTTTTATCGATAATATTCGGTTTCTTTGGTTGAAGCAACATGATGGAGCTACAACTACTTTGCACCACCAATTGTTATCTAACTAGTTTAAGAGCACGTAAATCAGTTATTTGAATTCATCCTTCACCATCAAGCGTACCACCAAGATGTACTGGTGAGAATTTGTGAAGACCGACACAATCTGTAATCTTTGAAGTTGAATTGGGTTTGAGTATAATTGGTTTTAAATTTGTGTTTTTTACTAAACTAAATGTTGATTGTCTAACTATTTAGACATTGCAATTTAGTTGCCAGTTGTGATACTGAAGTTTTATTGATAATATTCGGTTTCTTTGGTTGAAGCAACATGATAGAGCTACAACTACTTTGCACTACCAATTAAAAACTAATTATTTTTACGAGAATGCACTTTAATTAAACCAATGACCAGTTGCATTGTTGTTCAACCAAGGCGCACTTTAACGATGTGACTAATACTACTACAGTGCAAAATACTTTACACCCAGAGTGTAACGTAAAGTTTTTGTAAACACTGAAGGATTTGCAAGCGCAGGAAAAAATAAAAACAAACAATAAATTTTGTTATAACTCAAATATTTGAAAAGTTATTGGAAACTCTGAGATTTTCTTTGATAATATTGTGTAATATTTCAGAACCTTCACTTTCAACCGTTTTGAATTACTTGAAAGTTAAATAAGACTTAAAAAGTTTTAAAGAATATTGCATACTATAAAAAAGTTAGGGAGCTACTAAGGGTTACTATGAAAATCTTAACAAACTTTAGCTATTCTTAAAATTAAAGATTTTTGAGAAAAAAACTAAAAACGCCAAAAAAGGTTTTTGGGAATTTAAACAGTTTTTGGACAAATTTCACTGGTATAAAAAGAATTTTACAAAAGTTAAAAACTTTTTACCAACTTTTCAGTATTTGTTGTCTTGTCTAAGTTGAAGAAGACATTAAAATATTTGCAAAAAAATATCAAATTCTTAAAAAAAATTTAGAACCTGATTTAGACAAATATTATTGTAAACCAGAATTTAATATTCAGTAGCAAATTTACTGTAACTTTTAAAGGTTTTAAGAAAATGTGTTCTTAATGGCCACTTATCTGCTATATTTTTATTGTACGTGTTTCATTAAACTGTGACAGCATTTATTTTATATTAAAGTAAAGTACTTAAGTCTGGATTCAACTATAAATAAAATTAATTTTTAATAGTTCTTAAGAAATATGCATAGTTTGCATCTTCTGATGAAGTAACTGACCATACAATATTAAAAATAAATCTTTTGAAATTAATTTGATTTTATGATAAAAGCTTATCTATTTTTATATATTAATTCTTAATAAACATAAATTTCTCAAAAAAGGTACAATGTTAATTAAATAATAGTGTGTTACAATAATCAGCCAAACTTAATCATTAAATTGGACAAGGTCCCTTGCTATTGTTGCTTTATCGGAGCGTGTGGGTGTTCCCATAATTATTACCAATAATGTTTATTGCGGCAATATTTTATGTCCACCCACCCAATTCAATAAATGGGATAGGTAAAAAAAAATATCATTTCATTTAATTGTTCCCGTATAATGATAATAAATACTTTATTGGTAACGCGATTATATGCACATTTTTTTGCTTTTTTCTCATAACAATTATCGCTCATGTTATGTACCTCACCGAATCGAAAGAACAATTTAAAATCAATGAGAATAAAATTAAAATTACAAATTGTGAATGAATCTTTTTATAGACAATTAATTATCAATCGGGCTTGAAGTTAATATACAATTTTATTTTCGTGTAACGCGCCGAGAATCTAACTGCTGACCCCTAAAGATAACCCCAATCCACATAATCGTACTTAAGACACTGATTATAAAACGCTATGTGCACATTTACAACTAAGTGTATAAAGACGAAAAATTAACCGATAAAATATAGTTAATGATTATAAAAAAAACATTTAAATTCAAAAATAGCTTTTAGCAATAAATATCGTTATAACTTAGTGATTCGCTCTATTAAATAAGAGTTAGTTTTTAGAACTAATAACAATAATATTTAAGTATTTCCAAAGTATTGCCGGTAATTAATCACTCCATTTACTTATAACATTGTAAGTAAACTGATTGTTGAAAGGCGGGTGACTTGTTGGTGTGAGTGTGGCCAGAGAGAACTGAGGCATGTTTGTTTACTAGCAGGAACCATGGCTAATTTACAGTTGACAATTTCAGGCTTTGTGGCTTAGAAAATTTCTAACAACAAACTCTTTGAACTGACAGGCCCCAATGATTTATATTCGCGAGAAAATGAGAAGAGGCCGTGTTTTAATTACGTTTTATGATGGATGTGTCTATGGCCAACACTATTAATGGGCGTCGCTTAATTAGAAAATTTCTAATCTAAATAGCATTTAATGGAAATCTTAATTTAGTTAAAATTATAAAAGTAAACAATTTTAAAAATTGAATTAATTGTTGTCATAATGGCAGACCAGTAGCAATTTTTTTATAATAATTTATTAAAGAATATTTAATAAAAAATTGTACATTAAATTAAACATTTTAAATTTTTATTAAATAAATTAAATTACGATTATTATTCAGCTTAATCAAGTAAGCAAGTTATTGATATGGAAAAAGATCCAATTATAAAACAATACTGCTTTAAATTTTAACATTGATTTAATTAATTAAAAGTAGTGCTGATATGCGGAAATGATGTCTTTTTGCGTATTTAAAATAACTAGAAGCCTTACGCTGAAAACACATATAAAATTTTTAAATGGTTATGGGTAATTCCACGGAAGTTTCAACAATCGTCCCTACATCGATATCTCCGATTTTGCTCAAATTTTGTACACATGTTTGGGGTACCAAAATATGACGATTCCTAAATGTAAAACAAAAGAATTTGCTAAATAAAAAAGGATTTAAGTGAAGTGGATATTAAACTAAAATCAATTTCAATATCTACATATTACTATCCTGACGTTTCTCTAAAAGATACTAATAAAGAGAAAACATGACGACAAAACCTTTTACCAATCTCATTACAATTGCTCATAAAACATTTTATTCGTAAAATAGTCAACGTTTTGTAGCGCTGTTAGTGGTGACTAAACACGATTGTTGTGTTTGATTAAAACAACTTAGCAGCTGGTTTAAAGTAATTTTATGTTGGTAAAATAATTATACTGTTAGATTTTCATCTTTAGGGGCTATACACAAAACGCAAAAAATGACTTGAATTGAGCAATGTTGAAGGCTTTACAGAAAACGTCGCTAATGTTAGAGTTTGTTGTTGTTGATAAACAATTTGACATTTACTACGTTCATAAGTAGCTAATAACTCAGCGCTTTGTTATCAGCACTGCTTTAATAATCTTGGCGTCACAACGTAGTACAGGAGTTTGACACAGGCAGTGATACCTTTATGGTTAAGCATCAAAAGTTGTAAGTGATGTTTATTTGGATAAGTTTGTGCATACCTTATTTAGCATTGTTGTTATAGTTAGTAGTTTATTCTTTGCCAATCTTGTCAAAAAGTATACTATACTGATCAGGTCAGATATTCTTGCTGTTTTTAGCAGCACAAAGGAGCAAAGCAAGTAAGGCTGACAATAATTAAAAACTGCTATAGCATTTTAGCAAAAGTTAAACTTATATTTTTTTGTCTGTCTTAAATAAAAACAATGTTTTAGGAAATTTCAAAGTTTATTATAATCTTTTTGCTTTTAGCTGCCTTTACTCGCTTGGCTCATTTGTGTTGCTAAAAGTGGCGGGCTGTTAAAGGCGATTTTTGGCTTGAGTTAGCTGTAAAACTAGCTGTCATACTAGGCTCACTTTTTTGAAGTAAAGTCTGATAAACTATTATAGATACACTCACGCTTAAACAATGCTACCAAATTATATAAGTTTACTTTAAAAATCAGATGTCGATTTAAGCTTGTGATATAAATGACGTACATAACTGTCTATCTGAGCAAGCATCTATTAAGCAGTAGATAGTTTTTGTATGTACCACATGCTCTCTAGATAATGCAAAAATACCAACTCATTAAAAAATTGTGCATACTAAAGCATACATATTGCTGCTGTAAATGAAAG
The DNA here is from genome assembly GCA_963932245.1 of Tachinus rufipes. Lineage (NCBI taxonomy): Eukaryota > Metazoa > Arthropoda > Insecta > Coleoptera > Staphylinidae > Tachinus > Tachinus rufipes. The sequence goes on from OZ010743.1 coordinate 94,865,449, forward strand.
TGTGCCTACACCTATATAAAATATAACTGGTATTAAAATTAAACAGTATTTTATGAGTCGTTCTTTAATTAATTGGGCTCTAGAATAGTTGAAAACAGACCCTCACTTTTAATACAAAGATTGTGTTTAGCGATGAATCACATTTTTGACTAAGCCGGTATGTTTATAGACAAAATTGCTATATATGGAGTAAAGTTAATCCTTATGAAATTATTCAAACTCTAATGCACCATAAAAAATAAAAAAATTAAGAAATTGCGTACTTGCGTATGCCGTCATCAAAGTTTATTTTTTTTTTCTGCAGACGTAAAATTACAAGTGTATTCACACAGAAGCATGCAACTATTTGTTGTCTCAAAATCAAATAAAATGTTTGTAAACAAGTGTAGTTTGTGTGAGAGAAAAACAAATACATTTTTTGGTCTTACGTCTATTAAAAAACTCCACCATCTAACAGTATAAGTTTAAACAAATAATCTTTGTGTAAATAACCTTAAAGTAATTTAAGTTAAAAAAAAAACAAACTACAAGATCGCAACAATCAAAGTTGTGCATTGTCTACCACAATCAACTTTTTCTATTATTGTTTGACGTAGTTTTTCAAAGTTTTTTATTCCTGTCCAGTTTCTTATATTTGGGAGTCTACGGCTTATGCTTCTTCTGCCTTCTATTGTTCCTTAAAGTAGTTGGTATTTTGCTGTTTTCAGCTCTATACTATAGGGTTTTCCAATAAGAGGTTTCATTTTGATATTTAAAAAAAACGTGTGTTTTTTAAGAGAAATCAATAAATGTTTATTTCATTGTAAAGAGGAAGGTATGCCATTAACATTTGAAAACAATATCAGTCAAATGACCGCCACGGTTACGGTTGCAGTACCACATTCTTTTCATGAAATTTTTGATGACCAATTTGCCCATTTGCGGCTGTATGTCTCGATAACTTCACGAATTCTATCTTTAAAGTCTTGAATCAATTGTGCAGCATTGGCATAGACCTTATCTTTTACACGGTCAGGAAACTGTTCTTGCAAAATTGCGATTGTTTTGCTTGTGTGGCTCGTAGCGCTATCTTGCTGAAAATAAACGTCGTTCACATCAATATCTTTCAATTCCCGCTATAAAAAAATATTAATCATAGTTCGGTAGCGCCATCCAATTTTAATGCATTTGAAGGACTCAATCAGCAAAGACGTTTATGGTGATCAACCGGTTTGAGTTCTTGTGTTAACTGAACTTTAAAAGCCTTAAGACTTAAGTCTTTATGCAAAATACGATGTAATGTCGTTTTGTGGAATGTCTATTTCCAAAGATCGACGAGGAATCGACAAACCTGGGTTTTCTTTAACACTACGGGCTACATCAGCAATACTCTCATGTGTTCTTGAGCGATGCACACGGTTTCGATTCTTCACATCACAAACAGCTCAAATTTTTCCACCGGGCTTACTATTACCGGCCGAGAAGGTGCTTTACGATGACCAAAAAGTGCTTAAGTTTTGCGAACTGTGACTGAAAATTTTTCACCATTTTGGTAGTGTATTTTAATAATTTCAATGCGTTGTTGAAACGTGTATTGTTCCATTTTTAATAATGGCGTAGTTTTTACTTGTCAAATGTCAAAAGATAATAGCTTCAAAATTGACAGCTATCCAAATAGCCTGCTATTTAAAATAAAACTTCTTATTGAAAAACCCTATATAAAACTAGTCAGGCATAGCACTTAACTCTTCTGAAACGGGTTTCTAAATTCAGGTTTTTGTCTAGTTTCTTCTACCTGACTCTTGATTTCCTGTTGAGGATTTCTTCTGTTATTCACTAGTTTGTCTAGATATCTTGTGTTTGCAGTTTTTTCAATCTATCCTCCTACTACTAAGCTCCTGCTTGGTTATTACAACTTATGATCATACATTTTGTTTTGGCTCTGTACATTTTTAGTTCAGTTTTTGCCTCTTGTTTGTTTATGTTGTTTATTACCAGTTGTAGATCTTTTTAATTGCTTGCTATGGTTACAATGTTGTCCGCGTATCTAATATTGTCGGTTGTGAATCCGTTCACTATAACGCTAACTTTCAAATTATTGAAGGTTTTTGAGAGTACTTGTTCAACGTAGACGTTAAATAGTATTGGTGACAAATTGCACTCTTGCCGCACATTTCTTTTTATTTTGTTCTTTTGTTGTGGGTTGGTTATTAATCTTGACATTGGCCGCCTGTTGCCAGGTCAGATTCTAGATTATTTTTTTGCTTGCTTCTACCGATAGCATCTTTTTTGGCATATGCAGGCCAAAAAGACGTTTTTTGGCCTGTATATGCCTATTGGCCTTTTTGGCTATTTGCGGTATTTGATTGGGTGTGAATTACAATTTCATATGTAGACGTTATACCTTAAAATCTGACAGTAGTGACAAATTATAATAAACATTGAAAATAATAATTTCAATTAAGGCAAATAAAAAAATATCTAGTGTAACTCGTGCCAAAAAGCTTTAGCAGCCTTTACTCGCTTTGCTCGTTTGTTCTGCTAAACGCGGCGGGATGCTAAAGCCTATTTTTAGTCTTGATACACTATATACTTTTACATTTTTATTGTTTATACCGGCACTTTTCAAGTATTTGATGAGACGTGTTGATGCTATCAAACGCTTTCTTGTAGTCAATAAAACATAAAACAAATTTCTTCCTTTGATCATAGCAGTTCTGTACTAAATGGTTTAAGACAAAATGTTGCTTCACGTGTGCCGGTTTCACTTTTAAATCCAAACTAGGTGTCTTCACTCGGCCCTTCAAGTTTTTTAAGACGCAAAATCAGAGGATAAAAAAAAAACAATACAAACATTACAACTAAAACGTTAAAACTTGACAAATCAATGCTGTTAGACCTTAGTCAACAAATTCCTACAAGGAAGTAGAATTTTCGCAGAATAGTGCAATGTAGTTGCAATCATATTCAAAAATGGTGACACATCTACACTGGCGAGCAAAAAAAGAATTTTTTGTTTTAACCTTAAGTTAGCAAACTTGTACTGCACACTAAATTAAAAATTCAATGTTGAATTGTAAAACATATTTATTGTTTTTATTGCGTATTTTGAAAACATCACAAATTTACAGTGTAGACAAAGTTTAAATTTTTGTTTCTAGGACTAATATGGAACAAAAAATATGAAAAAAAACAATCATTAGTAACAAGTATTACGCCCTCTTGCATTAATAACTACTTGAAGTCGACGAGGAACGCTTTGAATTAAATTAGGGATCACATTTTGGTCGGTATTATTCTATTCCTGCAATATTAACTGTCTTAGCTCCTGAGCAGTTCTTGGAGCAGGTGTATGCTCCATAATGTATCTGTAAGCTGTCAGGAAACCATTATCTATAAAGACCAACTCTGTGCGTGCTTCGGTAGAAATTCCTGCCCTAACCATAACCAAACCACCGTCAAATGGAGGTTGCTTATCAATATAAATTAAAGCGTATCTTCCTCCGCAACTTCTCCACACTTTCCGACGTCCGTCTGACCTATTGAGGCAAAAGTGTAACTTATCTGAAAACAGTACCCTGCTCCAGTCCTCATTATTTCATGCCCAGTGATTTCAGGCAAAAGCCAATCTTGCAACACAATGTCAGCATTGTAAAGGTAAACTTGTAGCCAATTTTCTACAAAACAATCCAGCAACCCGAAGCCTTTTCTTAACGGTCTATTCACTAAAATTTACATCTCTAACTTCATGGAGTTGATTTCGTAGATAAACTGCAAAAGCTGTTCTATTCCGCAAACTTGTGGACACCAAAAAACGGTTATCTCGGTTTGTGGTGACTTTTTCTGCCCGGATCCTAATCTTCTGGTTAGTTGGTCTAGTATCCTTGTAACGCTGATACACCTTGACAAAGATTTTTACCAACAATCCTTGCAGTTTTACGTTTTCCTCGCCCATCTTCAATCAACGCTATAATTTTTCCACAACAATAGGGCTTAAAAGCATTATGACCTGTTAAGTACAGTACAACGTGCGAATGACAAGTTTTTGCAGACAAAAATCAACACTAAGTAAAAAAACACAACAAAATGTAGGTTTTCAATTAGAGCAAAATGGATGCTGTTTCATAAAAGTCTGTAACACGGTGATAATAACTGACAGATAGATATCATTTGTCAGGAAATAAATTATTAAACACCTACTTTGGTTTACAATTTTCAAACATAAAGTTAATACAAAAAATTCCAAAATTAAGTCATAACATTAAAGTGACCCTAATTTTTTGCTCGCTAGTGTAATATTAAAAACTTCCGTTTTATCAGTTTTTTCTCATAACTATATAAACTGTTTACTAAAGTTATTTGCAATTGCCTAACAACAAAACTCGGTTTTTACCAACCTATCAAGCAAGCGGGATTTTGCAATGAGTTCAATACTATAGACCATTTATACACAATACCTAACCTAATAGAAAAGACCACTGAGAACACTATTGTGAATTGAACTGTGGTCAACTATAAAAATCCTAGAGAACAGAAGTATAGACTCCAGATATTCTGGTTTGCCGACAATACCGTCTTAATATCAAACAACCCAGAAAAACTAACAAAATGCTGCAGCAGTTAAACCAAACGTCTAAAAAAGTCGGACTTAAAATAAACACCGGAAAGACAAAAATCATAAGTCTGATGACTTCAAAAACATTATTAGACAATGAAACCTCAAAAGTCAAATGTGTAGACCACTACATTTAAGCACATAATGAAACTAAAAAAAAATCAAACAGCAAAAGTTAACAGACGCATAAGTTTTACTTGAGAGGCATTTGGTAAATTGCGACACATTGTGGAAACAACAGCATACCCAAAAATCTGAAAAAAAAGGTTACAATATATCTTACCGATTGTTACATTCGACTTAGATACCAAGAGTTTTACGAAAAAAGTATAAATAGAATGCAAACAGCACAAAGAGCAATAGAACGCGCTATGATCGGGACGTTTTAAGACAAAGAAGCATAGATGGACAGCCAGAGTTACGCACTGACAGCCAAGAGAAACAAAGAGGAGCAGAAGCCAGCCACAAAAAAGATGGTTGAGAGATGGATTGGTTCCACAAAACACAAGATTGACAGACATGGAAAATGTACGGAAAAGCCTACCTCCAGGAGTGGACTAAAAATAAGCTAAGAAAAAACAGTCCACTGAAAATTGTCCGGTGTTCTAAATGCGGTTAAACAGTTTTAAGATTACGTTTATATTTTTCTCCAGTATTTGTTTGAGGTATTCCGTGTAGATGTCGTCTGGCTCTAATGTTTTGTTGTTTTTTTAAAATCTTTACAGAGTAGATTATTTTGGATTTTAGTATGATTGTCTCTGTGAGCTCAGATTGCGTTGAGTTGGTCGGTATTTTTGGTATGCTGTCGTCGAAAATACTGTTGGTGTGTTCTTGTCATATCTGACATAGATCTTTGTTGTTGATTACATGTTTATTTTGATCATTTGTGATGTGGTAGTTTCATTTCTGCAAGCGTACGTTACTTCTTTAATTTTTTTGTATAAATAAAATAAGTTTCCTTTCTGATGTAGGTCCTCTACTTTATTGCATCTTTGCTGCATTATCTAATTCCTTACATTCAACATGTTTCTGATAGATTTTTATCAAATTTAAGAACCCAATACTTAACCTAACTTAAAACATTTTGCATATATTTTGAAATTGATAATAAAACTGTAGTAGTTTGAAAAGTATACCATATTATGTGTTTTTTGCCATTGACAGTTGTTTCACAGTATTTTCATAATTTAAAAATGTTTGCATCTAATCAGTCATTTTGCAATTTATAATTATGGTACAATGTTTTTTAGTACTTTATCAATTAATGTTCTTATTTGTTTGAATGTCAATAAGAACTTGCAATTGATTGATTGCACTTCAGCTAATACGATAGGCGCGTGAGTTGCTTAAACTGCCTGCATTTCTGTTCTCACGTTCTACATATAGTGGGATTGAACAGTGCTTGATAATTTTAAAAATTACTATATTATCTTTGAAAAAGAAAAATTTAATTTATTTTTTGTAAATGAAGATAATTTCCACATTTTTAATATCTTTTTTTATTAAAGTTTGCTTAATACAATTAACTGATTAACCCAAATTGTGGCACGTAAAACGTTTTTTTTTTTTCAACTTAATAATGAGATACAATCCAGTTAGTTCATGCAAGATAAATGTAATTTTATTTTCTAATTAAAATTAATTTAAAATAGATTAAAATATTGAGAAAACTTTATTATTGTATTATAAAATTATATCTCATATCATAACAAACCATTTCCGATATCAATTCATGTGTTCATCGTGCAAAAAATATGAAAGAAAAAGAGATGAAAGTAATAGGATACTTTTGGCATATAACGACCTCCAAAGGTTTATACATACATTTGTGCGTCGGAACTGTCACAGACACCGACTTATTTCTTTGAAATGGAACCAACTCGAAATTTTACTGCTATTTTTTGCCCGGCTGTGTGGAGTGCGTATGTTCCTACAAATCGGCCGATGTTTCCACTTTTCATTTAAACGCTAATTAGTGTCACATTTTAGCTTCATAGTTTTCAACGTGCAGTGCGGTACGCGTTGAATACACTAATTTTAACGTCTGGTTAATAAGTAACAAGCGCATATGATTTTCATACGGATTTCTTAATGGATAGAGAAATCTTTATACATAAATGATAATTTTAGAACGACGTAAAATGATAAATTCCAGAATAATGTTTTTCATAAATTAAGATGTCATAATATGTAATATCATTCTATTAATTATGACAAAATAATGTGCTCTCTATTTCGCATCAAATTGTGTTAATATTAAAATCAATTTATTTTGTATTGAATCTTATGATTATAAATTTAATATCTTTATGTTTCCTAAATTAAAGCATGCAAGTAATAAATTTAATATTTAAATAAAATTATTATCATGCTGACAGTAGTTTCATATTAAACATTGTGAATAATTTGCATTTAATATTAATATCCGTGGTTGGAAACAATAACATTTTAACAAAAAGTCGAACGATCAGAGCGTGACCTACAGGTTCTTTCTTTAATTGTATTGCATTACACAATGGGACTATATTTTTGTTTAAACTTCTTATTTATCGGGCAATAAATTACACATGGATCATACCAAATAGGTAAACGAATCATTTAATAATCAATTACACAAATCCAATTACTGGTATTCATTTGCGATTATGCACAGGCCGAGTTATTATACGACGCGCGTTGTTAATTCGACAATTTTTTTCGCTAGATTAAATGTAGCTAAATTTACAATTTAGCTACATTTAATCTAGTCTGAGGTAACTTTTAAGTTAGCAAAATTTATTATGTGGACAATTTTAATTTGCTTTTGATGTTTGTTTTTAATGTAATCAATATTTCAATGTTTTTCGATAATAATAATAATAATATCAAATAGAAAAGTTTTGCTGTTTATTATTATTATTATTATTGCATATAGCGTTCACCAATGTTGATAAATCGAATATGGCATTAACGACATTTGCGAGTAATTTACGGTTGTGACGCTACTCTAAACAGTGCAATTTTTTTGAAACGTTTTAATGGTCACTTGCAGACTATATCACAATATATATTGAAATTGTGGCTTACAAATATGCAAATGTCTTAATCTTTTATAATTTCTCTGCAGAAAAGAGTGATGTATTTGAGATTAATATCAAAATTAGATTGAATTCAGTTTTTGGAGTTGATGTTATTTCAGTAATGATATAACCGTAGACGTTTACACATTGTGAGCTATTTATTGTGCGTTTTACAATGTTACAACTTGTGTGAAGTCTTACAACTTGTTTGAAGTCTTACAACTTGTTTGAAAGGTTGATGGAAACGCTTTATTAGGTATCGAGCAAGTTTTTATTTAGTTTTATTTAGAAATTATACCTTGTACTGCTAACGTGATAAGCTAACTCTCATAACTGAGATATCTTACCGATGTGTTGAATTGTGTCATTAACTACTGCGCAATGTGTATATCAATAGGTCATTTAGTAGTGCTTCCGCAGCTTAGACTCGCTATTATGTTAGTCAACTAAACGTTGTTGTCAAAACACAATATTAAAATAGACAGATGAGATCAAAAACATATCGGAGAAGTTAACAAACACAAAAAATGTAAAAACAATCAAAAATCTTTGGAAACCAGTTCTTACAGTTGGCCAAATTTTGCACCATTACTACTCGTACAAAATTATAATAAAAAATGATTGCATACGAAGATTTAGGTTTGTTGAAAATTTTTTGTATAATATTAAGCTAAAGGAAGATACCGATATTATCATAAATAAAGCTTATTTTTGTTTATTGGTAACCGTCAATAAATAAAGTTTTTTTTTTGTGTAGGTAGGAAAAAATCTTCAAAAGACACATTGCAGCCCGTACTGTCTAGTAGTGTCAGGTTCTTACTGACTAGAAAACCCACATTTTCCTTCCTTACCTTGAGGGCCTGGCGCCCTTTGCACTGCGGTCTTATTTAGCCTGTTGTACATCTCTGCTGTTCTACTCCTTTAGCAGCTCTGTCTTTTCAATAAAGTCCAGTATCTTTAGCCAATGGGTTGTTATTAACAAATTTGTGGTTGGGTTGTATTTGCCAAAGAAGGCTATGCGTTGCTATTTGAAAGCTTTGCATTTAATCAGTAAGTGTATTGGAGTCTTGTTTTTTTTCATACATCCGCGGCATAGAAAATCTTTTTCTATTGTCTGATGCGACTCATTTGTGTTACCACTGTTTTAATTATATGCAATGGTCGTGTTAAGAGTATTCTTAAATGTGTCAATCCTTTACAGCCTTTCCATACGTTGCTGTGTTTTGCCTCAAGTTTGCTGTGGGTTATATCTTTACCGGTCTCGTATGAGATCCCAAAAGCGTGCTCTGGTCCAGTAAATGTCTTCTTTGTTCCTTGTTTGGCAAACTGATTTTCCACGAAGTTTCCTTTTGTCCACTGGTCTTTTGATATTCATACCAGGCACTGTTTGCAGGTTGTGGCTACTGCTTCCAGATTGTATATGGAAGTCATAACCAATTTGGGTTTTATTACTGGCAATTGCAGAGCCTGCAATGCCGATTGACTGTTTGACATGATAGTTATCACTCAAGGCAGCCACCTCTGCTTAGAAAATGAAGACATGTTTGCCCATAGGTAGTCAAATTTGCTTTCCTTGGTGTTTCCTTGTAGATTCTAGCCCTAACACTCATTTGGTTTTTGGACCCATTTGTGTACTAAATAGTACTTTTGACTGTTTTCAAATATCTATTCTTTATTCATTCGTTTTGATGTGATATTGTTACATCAAATTTCTTACTGATGCAGTGGCCCTTCATAAAGTCCGACCTCATCATTAGAGTTTTTTCTTCATCCAACACATTTAATAAGTTAGGTTTGTGGGTTCTAAAGTACATTGTGTTTCTTTATCTGCAGCCTGTATGCTACTTGTCTATCTTCCGCCATTATTATCAGGTGAAGTGGCGGTAACGGTGGTAGTAGTAGTACTTCCATAGCTGCTGTGGGCATCAATCTCATTGCCCTTGTTATCAGCAGACATGCTAGCATCTAAACTTTGTCTAGTTTTTTGGCTGTACACTTGATAGTGATTTGCTCCGTATGTGATAATAGGTCTTACCACCACCGTGAAAAACCATCTGGTCATATTAAGTGTTAATCCCCATGTACGTCCGATCATCATTTGGTTGCCCGAATGACTTTCGCTGTTATATTTGTCAGATGTGTGTTGAAGTTTAGCCTAGTGTTAAGTGTTAGTCCCATATATTTCTTCTCTTTTGACATCGGGAGCGTAGCTTCATAAAATTCTTAGTTTTTTTAGGCCTGTGGTTTTTTGCCGTCTTGTAAATGGTACAATGGTCGTTTTGCTTAGGTTCACTGATAACCCTTCTTTTCAGCACCACCTTTCTACAATATTTAGTGCACTCTGTATCATGTTGAAAACGGTTGCTTCAAACTTCTCGTATGCAAGAATAGTAAGATCGTCTGCGTAGTTTGAGGCAAAAATGCCCATGTCGTTGAGTATTTGTAGTAAGTCATCCATGACTAAGCACTACAGTAAGAGTGAAAGTACGCTCCCCTGTGAACACCCTCCGGCAACTTTGGTTCTTACAGTTTTCAATATAGTTTTATAGCTACGGTTCTTGAGCATAGAGTTGACCCATTGTTAGACAAAAAGATCATTGTATAGTGTTCTTGCATTTGCTGACTAACTGCTGTATAGCTAGTTTGCAGGATTTACCCGTTTGGTAGCCATACTGATGTTGATGCTTTTAGTGCCTGTCGACTTTTTTTTCCAATAGTTTTTGCATAAAAGATCTCAAGCTGATTGGTCTGTAGGACTTAGTTAACGCATACGTGAATCTCCTCGATTTTGGTATAAATACCACCATTACCGCTCTCCAGCTATTTGGTATTTGTAAAAGTGCTAAGCTCGCTTTGAGAATTTTGCATAAAAACTTTTTTACCACTGCGTACTCTTCTTGTATCATGATGGGGTAGACTCCATCGGTTCCTGGCAACTTGAATGGTTCGAATGTGTTGATTCTTCATTTCAAGTTGTCCCGATTGATTATGGTCTTAGCTTTTCTCAGTTTTTTTCATCTGCCTTTTTATTTGGCAGTTCTAAGTTTTATTGGTTTGGGAGTTCTGTCAGCACAGAGCCCAGAAAGTGTGTCTGCTGCAACTCCTGCAAAGTGCCTTTGACCGACTCTGTGTGTTTACCGTTTTTGGTTTGCAAGAAATCAATGTTTCCAGTTTTGTATTTGCTTAGGGCTTTTAAAAACATAAGCATGTGGAACCGTTTTGAACGTCTTCACAGTATCTTCTCCACGATTCTTTTTTGTTTTTTTTATGGTTTTATTATATGCCGTAAGACTGGTTCTATATGTGGCCTAGTCACCGTTCTTCATAGTTTTGTTGAACAGTCTTTTAGTAGCCGTCCTTGCCCTGTCCAGCCTCTTGTTTCACCAAGTAATCTTGTTGGAGGTGTGCTTGACAGTGTTAGGGCAGCTTTCTTTAAAGACGGTTCTAATGGATATTAATGTTTGTCATTATCTCCAGCTCTTGTGATGTCTTTGCTGTCTTTGGACAAATTCTGATTTGGCTAACTGGTATCTCGTTGTATAGATCCCAGTTAGTTTTGTCGGGTTTCTGTATTCTAAAAGAAGCGTTTCTTTAGATTAGATATTGAATTGGATGTATGCATGATCAGACAATAAAGGTTTGTCCGACACAAACCATTTTTTGAACCACTTCACTCGCTTTATGATTAGCTAATGTCAATAACCTTGCTACTCGACGCATTGCAAAACGTTGGCATGTTACCTTTGTTTATGATATTTAACTTAGATTTTATTTACTACAAATTGTAGGAATTTCTCACTTCTTATGTTTGTGTCTTTGCTCCCCCAAGCTACGTGGTGGACGTTGACATTGCATCCAAGGATTAGCGGTGCATCGTCCCCGCTGCTCGTCAGCTGCAGTAGTTCTGCAGATTGTGGAGGTCCCTGCTGATCGTAGGAAAGATATAATTCTCGGATCTGGATCAGAGAATTATCTTTTTTTTGGTTCCCTTTTCTACTACCACCGCCTTGGCTGTCACTAGGTTTCTAAAACATAGTTTCCATACTGGCATTAAATTAAGTACATGTTTTGTTAAGAGGCTTGCATATGGGTTGTGCTGCTAGCAACTACCAGCACGGTAAGCTAACCTCTTTATCTCTCCTTTATAGATTCAAGATTCTTGGATAAGGGCGATGTCAATATTGTGTTTGACAATATACGCACTGAGGACCGCGGAAGCTGCTCTGCAGTGATGTAAATTGATTTGCACGATGTTTAACATTGCACTTACCGTTAGTGTTCTTAGACAATCGGCAGTGGATTTATATCTACAGCCTTCTCAACGGTCTCTGTTTTTTTTTCTTTTTAGAGGGAGCTAGAATCCAAAATGAAATTTTGAAAAAGCCTAAGAAGAGTTTCCTTTCTAGGTTTGCCACCTTTTCCTAAGCTCCCTTGTTCATAAATAGGATATGTTGGGCTCCTTTGGAATCTGGTTTGGAATTGACCACTCGCCAGGTTTTGGTGTTTAAGGTATTCTGCACCGCTAATCTTTTTAGAAGAGTAGCTGGTTCCAGTTGTGGTACCAGTCATCTGCTTCAGATCCATGATCTAAAATTTTTTACCCTCCTGTTCTTTGCCGATGTGCTAAGGAGCCATTATTGAGTTGGCTTGTCCATACATACGATCTTCAGAAATCTTTCTTTGAAGAAGCATTCCTGAAAACAAAGTGATAGCTGTTCATTTTCTATTTTGTCTATCTTACCCAAAATTGTCAATTTGACTGCCTCTGTCTCCTCTACGTTGAGGTAACATTTAGGGAACCCCCTCGGAATTATTGCTAGTGCAATGCCCGTAAGAGTGACCCTGAAAGTCCTCTATGAGGTCCCTTTGTCTTTGATTTTTTTCGCCGGTCTTTTCTGCAATTTCGGTGTGATACTACTTATAGGTTTTGCTTTTGCGTCTTTAATGTTGCTGTGGTGATTTGTGCAGATAGTGTAGAGTATCGCTGATATGTCCTCGTTTCATTACCGGATGCCTTAGTTGGCAAAGTTGCCTGAGCTTCCTGTGCATCTTTCTGTCTTCAGCGCTTTGCGGTTTTGACTCTTTGCTAGCCAAGCTTGGGTTCTCCAAATAATCCCCAATTGTTTTTGTTGTTCTCATTTATTATTGGTTTACTCCCCCTAGAATCCGAGGAGCAGACTACCATTTTAGTAGTGCAAAATTGCTCGCAAGCGAAACCTCCCTGGGGTATGTCAATTTCCTTTAACATATTCATAATAATTAATCTATCTCACGTTCTTTTATTTTCAACCTCCTAGCAGGCGTTGCGCGTGTGTCGTCATCGCATTTCCAGTCCGGTCAGTTTTTATTTCCCCGGTTCCTTCGGGTAAGCCGGCGAGAGTTTCCCAATTCCCTCGAGACACACTCATAAAGAAACTGACAAAACCCCAAGGAAATAAAGTTTTCAATATTGGTAGAAATAATTTTTCTATTAAAAATCCACTGCAAAATAGTGTGTGGTGTAACAAAATATATAAAAGATAAAACTCTATAGCAAGTTTTTGCATTTTAATATGTTGTTACGCAAGTTTGCTTTCTTAGTTGAGAAGACGTTGGTTGCATTGACTTTAAAATATAGAATTTAACTATGAAGAAAACATTTATTTTTTCTTAAGCAGTACAATTTTTTAAATTTAAATTCAAATTACAAGCTCTGCAATTACTTGTAAATGTCCACCTAGTCTCTGTCTGCATTCTTTTGAGGAAGGAACTCTAAACTACTGCAAGAAATATAAATTGTCCAATATAAAGCAAATTGTTTAATATAGGCTGGATTAAATATGAAACACAACATTTTCAATAACAGATTTACAATTCTGTTCAATTGCATCAATTAAAACACAAACACATTAAAATAAGTATGGTTTTCTTAGAAAGTACAATTTTGTTTGTCTACACCTACACCTACACCCAGAAAAACCTGCAAACTAAGAGTTTTGAAAAGACACATTCAATTAAGAAAACACATGCATGCTATGGGCATTGTAGACAGCCAAATATGCAGAAGATGTAAAATTAAAAAAAAACTATGTACCTGCCCGACGCTTCAAAAAATGAGTCAAAGACATAGCGTTACTTGAAAAACGTTGGAATAAGTGTGCAACTGTTAATGACCATAAAAATCTCCCTTCGTATAATAATAAATTTTTTGTAAATGGAAATCAAAAAATAAATTATTGGTTAAACTAGTGTAGTAAAATTGAATGGAGAACGAGTCAATGGTATGGAATTTGAAAGAATGTATGAGTAAGAAAGGAATTGGAGCGAATATGTTAACAAAAATAAAACAATGCTATAAGCAAGCCAGACTAAGTAGTTTATAAGCAAATGAATGAAGTGCACAGAAATCCATTGTTCTATTTGTAATGTAAAACTATAGAGTATATGTAATGATTTTTAAGCCAATAAGGTTTATGTTATAAATGCTCGTATAAATTTTTTCTAATAAATATTTTAATTAAATTGAGGCATTCAAAAAATACCCGACTTTACTACTGGTTGAGTAGCGGTAAATAATAACACAAACGTACAAATGTTAACTTATCGATTAGTTTTACAGATCATCTTGTTCTACACATTTAGAAACAAACAGTATTACTTGACGGACTGATAGAAATAAATAAATCTGTATCTACAGTAAAGAAATCATTACTGCAAACTTATCACAATAAAGCAATAAACTACTAAACTTCAACTTACTATGTTATATAAAAGCTATCAAAAAATCAAATTACAATTGACTGGTGTATAATATTCAAAAGTGATCATATTTTTATACATATGCTCAAAGGAACTGTTAAAACAAATTTAAATGCCTTAACAAAGCTTTATTAAAAAATATTATGATATTTTGATAAAAATTCCACAAATTATTTGTTCTTAGGTCACGCAAAATTTCTAGCCGATTCTGATATCAGGTATGTGTCTTGCTTAAAATAAATTGAAATATAAAAAATTTTATATTGCTGTATTGTGTTAGTAATTGGTATGGAGCGGTTTGAAAGCTGGCGCATGTACGTCGGCTAATATATCACTCACTGAATGCAAACTGGGCCAACAATATGATGGTGTACTTTCTTTCTGAAAAAATAATTGTTTTGTTTATTTACTCATTGAAATAAATTTATTTTTACAAAACAGTTTATTATTTTAGTCAAAATATTGCATTAATGCATGTTGTATTTGTTTCAGAAGGACAAGTACAACAATATGGAGAAGTTAACCAACTAGGAGGTGTCTTCGTAAATGGGCGACCTCTACCAAACAACGTCCGTCTAAGAATCGTTGAACTATCTCAAGTTGGAATACGCCCCTGTGATATCTCCCGACAATTACGTGTCTCTCATGGCTGCGTCTCAAAGATCCTCGCCAGGTACAATGAAACTGGTTCGATTCTACCTGGCGCTATAGGTGGTTCTAAACCACGAGTAACAACCCCAAAAGTAGTAGCTTATATAAAAGAACTCAAACAAAAGGACCCCGGTATTTTTGCTTGGGAAATTCGCGACCGGCTATTAAGTGACGGTATCTGCGACAAGTACAACGTACCATCAGTTAGTTCAATAAGTAGGATATTACGAAATAAGATTGGATCTTTAGTGCATCCCGCCCCTCATTCCCACTCATTATATAACGCTATTTATCCTAGCTATCCATACCCCCAACAAAAACTACAATCACCAAATCAAAGAACACCACCAAGTCATTGTTGGCCCAGTTCGCATTCAGTGAGTGATATATTAGCCGGCGTACATGCGGCTGCTTTCAGACCGCACCATACCAATACAGGAGCATTACCACCAGGTCCGAGTCCTCCAGTACCCGATCATAGCAGTCAGAATTATAATTATTATATGTATTTACAGTCGGGTAACACGGCGGCAGCAATGCATATGGTTAATGGTGGTATGGGACATCACACTTTAACGCCGGGTTCGCACATTTAATAAAGTTCGGATTTTGATTTAAAAACCACAATTGTAAAGTATTATAAATATTTTTTTCGGATGATGATACATTTTGTAATAAAAATATGTTAATTTATTCGTTAAGTATGTAAATAGGTAGAGAAAGTTTTGATGTATAAGACTATGTAACGTTTATTTATTTTAAGTAGCGCTTTAAAAGCTTTACACTAAAAAATTTACAATTTTATTTATTGTTTTATTTGGTACTATTTTGTTTCTGAATATTATGTGTTTAGTATGTAGTATTTTATTATAAATATAATATTGATACGATGGGTTTATAATAAGTATTGTAAATAAACGATTTTTATTTTGACCTCTATAATTTCTATAATAATATGTAGTACCTGTAGTACTGTAGAAAAAACAACGCTCATGGAAAACAGACGCAAGTAGTAAGTATAAAAATCTTAATTAGATATAGAAATAAAATACATTATTAATTTTAGTAAAAAAAACATACTAAAACAAACATTTTAACAGTATGATTAATAACAAACTATTTTTTTTATGTTGCACTAATAAGACTATAAAGTCACTAACTAACTTTGTCGCATATTAATTCTTTGGCTTTATTGATTCACACCAATTATCAAACTTTTTTTTTATAATATTTTATTTTACTTTTACTCACAAATTATTTAAATATTTAAGAAAAAATTATAAACAACAATCCAAAACTTCTTACTTTTTAAAATGTGCAATTAAGTAATTATTTGTAAATTTTATGTTATTTAGTTCTCAGAGCATCTAGCAATAAGTTTAGACTTATTTCTATTTAAAAACGAATGATATTTACTTAATATAACAGAACATAAAATATATTTGAACTTTAACAACTATCACATTGAGAGAAGATTTAAGCAGTCTATAAACAGTATACATTGAATAGCTGCAGATTATTATTCTTAGAATTTAATGAATTTTGTCTATAAAATTACATCTTTAAACTGTTACTGAATAATTGTTAACAAGCCTTGTAATACAAGTAAACTTTTATTTAGATGGCAATATAAACAAACACCAAAACCTGTAGCCCAATTTTTATTAAAATTTTAGATAACATTAATTTTTTTCAGCCATCGTTCAATTAAGCTGTTTACTACTATATTCTACAGTACTGGTATTGTGTTGCTTGCAGAGACTGTTACAGCTCTTTTCTTTAGCATTTGTTTTATCCATCCACATTTATTGAAGGTGGTTTTGTCAAATGCACTTTTGATATCTATGAATACTCTTAGGCTAAACATCTTGCCTTAAAATAATCTTTCGATTTAATCTGTTCCGTTTTGTAAACCTGATTCAGTAGATCTTCCTTGCGTATTTGGTTTAGTGTATCAGCTTAGTAAGTAAGTGCAATTTTCCAAATTGATCTTTTGTACAACCTTTCAAGTATTTTAAGAATTATTAGACAATAGGAGTTTTTCAGAGTGTAATTACAACGTTTTGGTTTTAGTAGAAATAAAACTTTTACTTTTTTCTATTTTATGGAGATGCAAGAGAAGGCAACACATGCTATATAGATTTTTACTAAATGGGCTAGAATAATATCTCGTCCCATTGCAAAAAAGTCGGAAAAATTCCGTCCAGTTTTGGTGCTTTATAGGGTAAGATGTTTTTGATTGTACAGGTTATACGCTTAAGTAGTGTGCAAAGTTCCCAGTTTTTCTCTAATAGGGATAGATTTGAAGCGTCCACCTGTGTGTTAGTGTGGTACAGCCTGGGAAGTGAGTTTCCAAAAGTATCTTTTTTTTTCAATAAGTAGGCTATGTATGTGCCATCAGCGCGTTTTAAGCAACCAAATTGTTGTTGGGGGTCTTTTGATCTTTTTTAGCTTTGCGACTGTAGCAGTGCTTTTATGTAATCTTTTTGAACGTCTTCATAAAACATCCAATCTAATTAGCGTTTTGTGTTTTTTGAGTCGTTGAGTTTGTCACACCACTGTTAGAACCAGACACCGATTTTAGTAGGCAAGAGTCCTTTTATGCATGTGTTAAAAAGTTTCCCAACTTACTTACGCAGTTTTTAGTTTCTTCAACACTTTGGGTTTTAGTACGACCTATATTTTATTTTGTGTATATGCTCTAAGCTAAATTTTGCCCATCTGTGATTTGACATTGACGCCGACGTAGATACATGTTAATTCTAGATTTTACTTGAAATACCTATACTTGCTAGTGTAATATCTACTACAGTTTAGCTGCAACATGTAACAAAAGTTTGTTCAGCACGGTTTAATATTTCTAAGTTAGTACTGATAATAAAATCGTGTAAAAATTTACTCCTGTCATTAATATTTTTTATTTATTATACAATGTGGTGGGAGTTTGCATCACATCATTTATAGTGCCACTTATGTAATACTGTACCAACTCCATGGATATGATTGGAGATGGTGTATCATGGGTTAGGTATACGGGCATCACAATGATGGCTATTTTTGGTCCCAAAGCCAAGTTAATCCTCCCAGCTGTAACGTTGTTAGTAGAAAAAAAAGTTATATGTTTAAATGTGTAAATGCACGTCATAAGCTTACCGTTTGTAGGGTTTGTGAAAACATTTGATTTAAATTTGCCAAATGCAGAATCCTTGGATTTTACTGTCTATTTATTGCTGGATTATAACTATTGTATCTTGCGTTACTTTTAGTTTGCGACATAGTGTTGCCACCGCTGCTGGACAATGATGCAGGTTGAATTAAATTACATTAATATGTGTCTCCTTTTCCCGGCTTTGTTCGAGTGCGTTTTCGTCTCATCCTTGACCAGATGGTTTGCCTTGCCGGCTTTGTCCAAGTAAACCGACTTCCTTTTCCACCGATATGCATTTCTCTTGTTGCATATCTTTGGTGGCTACATTAATAGATGGTTTGAGAAACATGTAGTTTACTTAGTTGTCCTTCTCACTTAACTTTTCAACGTCTATCTTTGGGGTCTTCTTTCTCGGTGTTATAGAAAACGCCCTAGTCGTTTACGTCGATTTTTTGGTTCTGCCTCTCCAGGCAACTCAAGACCGTTTCAATGCCATCTGGAGGTGCTGGAAGCCAGAAAATGGCTTTTGTTTGCTTAAGGCGGTAATCCGTTTGCACAAGGTTAAGTTTTAACTTCACTGTTGTTCCATTTTAGAGATTGTTTTCTTTACCCCTAAAGATGTGTCATCATTATAGTTGATTTAGTTAGTTCCTCATTTAAATTAAAATATGCTTCTAGTTTGTTAGCGTGGTGTTTTTCAACAATTAAGCGGTTTTGGACGCTTTAGTGTCAGTACAATAGCTCTATGTTAGCGTAGATGGATTGAGAGCAAATATTACAACCTAGACGCACTAGAAACACTATAGAACGTAAAGATCAGGCTCTTTCGCTTGTTATTCTCGGAGACCGATTTTTAACAAAAGCATTTGGAGATGGAAAAGGTTATATATCCAAAAAATCTTTGTTTGTGTAGTTTCTGAAGAATTCAATCAATTGGTCACAATCCATACTACTTTTTTTTTTGTTGCTTTGTTATTTCGTAACTGCTTACTATAAAAGATGCCGTCTGAAATGCTACAATAAAACACTACAATAAGTCGATGAATAGAAACAAGTTATTTTAAGAAAGAAATCAAGATTTTGTATGTATGCCGACGATGATCACAAGATGGTTAGACGTCGCTAAGAATAACAAAGAAGTTTACAGTTTTCTGTGGAACGACATACAGTAAGTTTATTCTAGTGTTCATTTCAAAAACATTAAATGCAAACTGATACATTAACACGGTTCTAAAACAAACATTAATGCCCTACGTGGAAATTAATTAATTTTCCAACAGGATAATACAACTAATATGGCAACTCATTATTAAAATAAAACAAAAACTTATCATGATTTGTTAAAATTTTAATAATTTCTTAGTGTAAAAAATTTGCATATTACCTAAAATAGATATAAAAATTAAACTACAAGTTCTTGGTGTTTTCTTTAATTTTTGCAACCAGTATACTATTTATACACTGCGCGTCAGAGACCACTCAATTAAACTACGTAATTATCCAACTTTTTAATTATTTTTTGTTTTTAATTAAATAGAAGACAGATGACCTCTGTAAATAGTAGAAACAAATTCACGGAACAAAAAAAACCCAAACAGTCATAAAATTGTAAAATATTCGTTAAACACGTTTGTTCAATAATTTTACAAGCTTTATGCTTGTGTGTAGATGAGTAATAAGTTTTAAACTTATCTTAGTACTACAAAGGCTGAGTAGTTAGTCCGTTAGTAATGTTATTGCTAAAAAATGGAGTAATCAACAGTATATAGCAAGACAATTAACACATAACAACGGTTTCTTGCAACTGGTTTTTATCACCGACGGCACGGTACAGCTAGAGCCTATCGCTTTGTCATGATTTCTGCATTAAAAGATTAAACGCAATCCGATAAAATGCTCCAAATTAGGCCTTCGGCAAGCTCAAGAAACAGAAGTCAGCGTTTTTACTGTTCAAAAAAAATTTAGAAAAAGTGGTTTAACAGTATGCAGTTTAGTTGCAGATTCCTTGTTTACGGCAGCTCACAAAAGATGTAGACTTGCTTTTGCCCGAGAACACATTAATTGGTTATTGAACGACTGGAAACACGTATTGATCACGGATGAGTGCAGAATCTGTGTTTATGACACAGTTAGTTGAAATAAGGTATACAAAAAAGCTGGCAAACGTTATGCTGCCTGTACTCCGTCACCTTGAGTTGCTTTTGGGGGTGGTAATGTTTTGAGCAAGAATTTTTTTGAGGCATACACGTATCTTGTTCTTATTGACACAGGCACATTAAGAGCACGACAATACATAGCAGATATCCTAAAAAATTATATGATTTGTAGAAAATGGTTTTTTTGTTAATGCAGGATAATGCACGACTACACACGGCAAGGACTGTAACATAGTACCTTGAAAAAGTGGGTATTTTAAAAATAGACTAGCCTGCTCAAAGCCCGGATCTTAATTTTACTGAGCATATTTGGGACCAGCTCAAAAGACGTGTAAAACATTGCATTGCAAAGAGCTCCAAATAGCCCTTATTGAGGAATAGAACAATTTCTCACAAGCAGGCATGCCAAATTTATTGAGGAGTGTCATTCAGAATAGAGGTAGCAATTTGCCGTATTGACAACTAATTTTCATTATTTCTTGCTTCCTCAGTTCAATTTGTTGTAATATAAACTAAAAGTGTATTTTCTCAATAAACTCCAATTTTTGCTTAGTGAATAATTACGTACATTTTTTGGGTGGCCTATTTTCTCTGACGCGCAGTGTAGAAAAAGTATAGATTTGCAACATTACACAGATGTTGTAAAGTATCTTAAATTATTAGTCAATTTTGGATTGGCAATAATTCAAATAACTTGCTTTAAATAAAATAAAATAAAACAATAAATAAACTGAATTTAAGATGTTCTTTTAAGAAACTGTAGTTTTCTAGAAAAACATACTGAAACAAATTTAGATATAATTTTGTTGTTTAATTTAATATGTGATAGTTGGATTTTTTAGAATTGAAATTGAAAGTTGCATATTTTATCCTAGACATTGTAAAATGCTCTGCTATAGTTGTTAATAATGTTTTAAAAAAGTGTAATGCTTTACCTTTTAATGTAACGACTTAGTTGCTTCAACCGGCAGTCTTTTCACAGCTTAGCAAGTTTTGTCATTAAAAATTAATCTAACCAAAATGTATTGACAAATACTCAAATTAATATTAACAGTGGCTCAAATAATGATAAGCAGACGTATGTACTTACTTTTTAGATTTTTTTGTTTACACACTCAAACTTTAGAATGAGAAATGTGATATAGAAAATCACATAATAGCACAATTTACGTTTGTATTATCTAATGATGTTGATTTATTTTTAAAATCTAACCATTTTATGTAAAAACTTTTAACCAATTAATACAGAGGTCAAAAGGTGTTTGTACTCAAAATGTTGCTGTTTGCTGCAGAAAACTTTTGAAGCCTGAATCTAGTCAACAACCTACCTTTTCATTAGAAATATTTCAAAAACTTCTACCAAATTACGTCGCAAGCATAAAAACAAAACTCAAGAAACGTATGCTAGCCGTAACTGTTTTAAGTTGACCGAAACATGGCTACTCAGAATATTAAAAATTTTGAGTTAAAACTTTTAGATTACAATTTATTTAAGTGCAGTTGTTTTGTATTAACTTATGTTAAATTTGATAAGAGGATGTATTAACTGTAATTATATTTTATTTAAAATATGTGTTAGTGTGCATCTATCAATAAATACGCTATTGCTACTAGGTCAAATTATTAACTGAAATATATTCTAATAGTAAACTTATTCTACTGAGATTGAGTTGGATTATAATCTATTTTAATGATTGCAGACTTCTGCGCTATTAATAGTTTTATATTAAATTTTTATTGGTATGCATCTTTTTAACTGTAATATTGCTCATAAAGGTTTTAAATTCTTAAAGTTTATATATACAGGGTGATTCTTAACCTATGCGCATAAACTCGAGGAATTATAGTTTACAACCAATATTATTAATAAATGTTAAAAAAATGTAGTAAAAGTTTTATAATAAGCAAAATAATGAATTATAAAGTATCTGGAAAATTAAAATTTATTACTTGAAAAAAATCGGTGTACCATGCCAAAATTAAAATAATAAAAATGTAGTAAAGCTTTTAATCAACTAATTATCAAAATAATAAACAAATAACAAAAATGCAAAATTATTAGAACACTTAGGGCCGGACTTTCCACTTCTCGATAAAGTTTGCAATTACTATAAAGGAGATAAATTTATTCCTAAGATTATAGAGAGCATTAAGCCTTTACGTCTTTCCAATGACATTTATCTGTTCTATAGTTATGGAGATGATTTAGCAATAGTTTTTATGTTGGCAATGCTTATTACGCAATCTAAAGAGTGAGATGTCGCAAATTCTTACGTGCGTGGAAGCGAGAACGCACTAATACATTTTATAACGTATGTCGGAACTCGTATACATAACCCCATAACCCTACACTAGTTAAAGGCAAATGCCATCTTAATGTATTTGATAAAATAGAAAAATGCCTTATCCAAATTCTAAAAGTTTTTTCAATTACATTCCTTGTCCTGATTTGTGCTTCATTAAATAATCCTTGTGCTTTAGTAGTTGGATTATTTAGTGGTGTCAATAAACGCAGAGGATAGCTACTATCATCCAACAATTTTAAATTTTCCATTTGACCTGTTTCAAAACGTATCATAATAGCTGAATTATTAAAAATGCAACTGTCATGAGTTGTACCAAGGCCATCGCATAATAATTATTATCATTTTACCTCTCTGTACGGTACATAATGGCGCAGACAAACGACCGTGCAGCGGCTGCAACGCGGCATTGCTGCAATGCCGCGAGGTAACTTTGTTTACCTCGAACACGCGCCAAGCACGCATCTATCCATCTAAAACTGTTTGAGGTACGTTGCCGCAGCACGTGTTTAAAGGTCCTGCTAAACAACCAAACACAACTCAAATTCTGACGCAGCACTGCCGCATTGCAGCCGCTGCGCGCTCGTCTGTCTCCGCCATAAGTTGATTTACTATTTGATCTAAAATATTATTTACACTTTTCTTGGATAGTCTAATAAACAATTATTATCCCACAAATTAATATTGTCTGCTCCGGGTCTTACAGAATATGGCTTACATTCAAGATTAACAATATCAGCTAAATCAATAAATTCATGATCTAGTAAAAGTTTCAAATCTTCAATTCCATGAAGCCATGTTGCGCTACAGCACGTTGAAGTTTCGGTGGTTGCCGAATTGTATCAGCGGCAGCTAGTATGCGATGTCGCAACTCTTCAACACTGTGAGTTTCGGTAGCGTATACCAGATGTTTTATATGTCCCCAAAAATAAAAGTCTAGGCGATTTAGGTCAGGTGATCTAGGAGGCCAGGCAGTTGGACCTCTTCGACCAATCTACTTCCTCGGGAACACATTGTTCAAATGTTGTCGCACATCTATTGCAAAGTGTGGTAGAGCTCCGTCGTGAAAATACTACATGCGCTGTCTAACATTAATTGTAACTTCTTCCAGTAGTGCTGGTAGAGTTTCTTGTAAAAAAATTAAATAAACAGCGCCCGTTACACTACTTGGCAACAAAAACGGTACAAAATACTACCCTAAGAGGAAAATCTGTTGGTAACAAGGCATGTACACGCTGCACATGGTAAAGATACAGTAATTCATGCTTTAATATGCGCCATACAGTTAACTGCAATACCCCAATTTGATCCGGGTACTGATGTCAGGACGTTCTTCAGCAATATTGACAATATCCTCCTCAAGATTAAAAATATACCTTGGTCTAGAGCGTCTCCCATATTGTCCAGGTCTGGGCTGCAAGTGCCCAGTTTCTCTTGCACCAAACGTACAAACGATCCACAAGCCGGATTAAAGGTATTTTAAGGAAATCTCTCGGAATAAAGGCGAGCTGCAGCTACTGAATTTTAATGAACTTCTTCATACACCAATATCATATCCACAAATTCTGCATTGATTATGTTGCGCCATAATTTAATTTTATTACACACTTACAGGCGCCACTTAGTTTTTTTTTTCAATTTTTTAGAAACAACCGCCGGGACTTCAACGTGCATTATTTTAATTTTTTCATGGCACTCCGATTTTTTTCAACTAATAAATTTTAATTTTTCAAAATCTTTATAATTCATTATCTCGCTTATTATAAAACTTTTACTAAATTTTTTTAACATTTATCAATAATATTGATTGTAAACTTCGAGTTTATGCGCATGGGTTAAGAATCACCCTGTATATACATACATATAAAGTCACGCCGTTTTCTTTTGAGGTAGGCAGTAACACTGCTTAATAGCCTACTTTGTATTATTTGTTCTTGTATTATTCTATACTTACACACTTTAGTTTCTTCCTTAATATACTCTCTTATTCTTTTTATATATACATATTTTAATTTCTCTATCTAAACTACTATTTTTATAAAACATTCTTTACAGATACACAAAATCATCTACTCATTCTAAGCTTCTATTTAATTATAATAAGTAAATCTAATTCCGCTTTGTGTAAAAATATTAGCGCATGCCTTTGTCAACAGTATATTGCATGTACTGAGAATAATTCAATCAAACCCAAAATAATTCTGTCAACAAAACCAGAAAAAATCTAAACTTTTCAAATTGATCAATTAATCTTTTAAATATAAAAAAAAATGTATGTCTTAAAAGTAACCTTAACACTGGCCTTTATGGCATTCCTTCTATCATGTTGAAAAAAACTAATTCTATTTATATGCCATTACACCTACTTTTTAATGCTTTTTTAACTCTTAGCTGCACCTGTGGGGTTGTTTACAAACGATATTTTTTATTGAAAATCATGAAATATTATATATAAAGGGTGTCAATAATCTAAGTGTTATTACCTATATGTCTAACAAAGCCATAAAAACGCTTGACTTTGTTTATATAATATTAATCTAACTATTATAAAAATTATTTATGCTATACATAAATTCTGTGACGCACGAAACTATGCATATAGTGCAAAAAGTTTGATTTATGACACTGTAACACGTCTATTTTGTACAAAATATAGAATTGCATCTCTTAATAATCAATAATTTTTTTAATTAAAATTGTGCTATTTAATCTTATGAAGTCAATAATAGACATTAAATGCAAGATTGGTTAGACTTAAGTTAAAATCTACAAAAAAAATACAAAATATTTGTAATCAAATAAATAAAATTCAGTCATTTACTAAAATAACAAAACTAATAATAATAATAATACTTTATTCACGGTATATAAAAAAAACCATTTACATCTACATCATAATGTACATAAATAATGATGAATTACAAGCAATATTACAATTACACAAAAATATATACAAATATTGAATAATAAAAGCATGGAAAAAAATATATACATATATAAAAACAAAATAATAATGGAGATTGTGTAGTTCGGCGATTATTGTTGGGGACTTAAAATGGAAGAGTTACTAGTAGCTCTTGGCAATCAATCTCAGACATCATTAACCCACGTAAAAATGATAAATCGGATCTTTTGCGCCGCATTTTTAGCGGCGGCAGATTATATTGCAATGCAATGGAGTTACAATCGTAATTTTCGGATAAAATGTTTAATTTGTACAATAATAAACAAAACAAAATTGTTTTGAATACGTTCTATATTGTATATATGAATGTTGTAGAATGGGCACCAAACTGACGGAACGTACTCTAAATGAGAACGTACCAAGGCTCAATACAAACAAAACAAAAGTTAGTTTTGAGTAAAAAATTACGCCCAAATCTTTTATTTGTGTAACATGTTCCAATACATTATTATCGATAGTATAGTCATACGATACTTGACTTAAAATTTTGTTGAAGCTTATCAAAGAACATTTATAAGCGTTAAACAATAAGTTATTAATAAGACACCATGAATGAACAGAAACCATTTTGCAAACTAATGCAATCATTGATAGATGATATTCTTTTAAAAAAATTAAGAGAAACCCTAGATAGAACAACAATTGATTGTGATAAAGAGTTATTAATTTTTACACACCGAGTAAGATTTTCCAAAAACTTGACAATCACACAACAACAGATTCATAAAAACCCAAGCCTAAAACTGCTCAATCAAAATTTTATGACGCGATAAAAAGCTTTTAAAAAAATTGTGTAAATAGAATCTACTTGAACTTTTGATTAAAAGTCATTTAAAAAATTATTTTTGTAACAAAAAAGATTTGTAAAAGTAGAACGACTTTCACAAAATCCATGTTGCTGTTTCACTAAAATGCTTTAGCACATCCATTGTATTTGACCAGTTACAATTTGATCAAGTAACTTTGGAATAGCAGACTAGATGCATATACCTCTATAATTAGTAATATCCTCCTTAGCTCCAGATTTATGCAAAGGCATAATGTAGCTCTGTTTCCAAACTAGAGGAAACTTAGTTTCATTAAGAGAAGACTCAAAAACTAAATGCAATGGTGTAGAAATTGAATAAATA
Organism: Tachinus rufipes; assembly: GCA_963932245.1. NCBI lineage: Eukaryota > Metazoa > Arthropoda > Insecta > Coleoptera > Staphylinidae > Tachinus > Tachinus rufipes. The sequence goes on from OZ010743.1 coordinate 94,892,193, forward strand.
CATTGTTTTAACAGCATAGATGGAACACCGTCCGGTCCAGTGCTAAAGTTACATTTAAGGTTCTCAATCCCTTTAAATACATCTAAAAGATTAATTCAAAACGCTCTACGTAATACGTTTTTCTTAAAGTCAAACAGTGGAGTTGGATGAATTTGTGGATCGTAAACAGAGAAAAAATTCAGAAAAACTATTAACATAGTTATCTCCATTACTGCAAGTTTTTTGTTTATAATACATTTTAACTAGAAAATTATTAGTTTTTAGTGATGAATAGATATATAGATTGAAACCGTATATCAGAACTACTAGCCATCTTTGAACAATCTGAAAAACTAAAAAGTGATCATTAAGAAATTTTTTTTTTAAGGATTCACATATCATGCAACCAGTCTGGCATTTAATTCCTGAAATGACTAATTAAAAACTTGTTCTTTATCTACCGGGCTAATTTGGAACCTAATAAGCTGTTAGTCCTATTAACTTTTTTTAAACAAGTCATAGTCTTACTTGGGCAATGAAAAATAGCCGCAAAAAGCACAATAATAAAAAAATGGAGCCGGTTGTGTTTTTAAAAGTATAATTAAAATAATTTAATTTGCTGTTTGCCATTTTCAAAAAAAAAACAATCATAATAGTTTCAAGATTTGAATACAGAAATAGTAGATTGAGCTGTATACTACTTGAGTATTTTAATTTGCTTTTAATCTACACGTTTGAGTGATTAAAATATATTAAAAAACACTTTCTAATTTTAAACAAAATGCCGTCATAATTTTTTTTTATTATAAAATAATTATTGTTATACCTTTTATAAACCTGCTTAACTTCTATCTAAAGGCAAATCCTTACAAATTCCAACTTTTTACTCCATAGCATTTGTGTGTTTTATAGCTATTTTACATTGTTCCAGAAATCTTGACCCCTTCATAGAACGGTATGTCAAGTGACTTCCATATTTTGGAAATTGAGCTATTAGCATGCTACGCTAACGCTCTATAACTAAGCTATTTTTCCATAGCACTTAATGCTCAACTATGCAAAAATTATTGTTCTTTTAAAAATTATTTAGATTAACTTTTATTTTAAAGTCAAATGCACAAAAAACATATGTAATTTTTTTTTTAAATGGAAACATTTGCTTTGAGGTGGTCTACTGATGGCGTTACAATGAAACGATGGGGAATGCAGAACCGCTAGTACATAGTTGTCAGTGGTATTAAACAGCTGCGGTTGAGGACATTTGCTTCAAAGTGAATTACCGTGTTTGTTACAATATAGCAATGGGCAATACAGCAACGCAATTGTTCTATTTACTATTTAAAAAAAAGCAGATTTTCTCAAACCAATTTGCATATAATTCTATTATTTTAAATTTTTCCACTGCTGTACCTACAATGCCGGTCAGTGGTAAAATATCTCTTTAAATTAAATGCAAAAAAGCATCAAGTATAGATGAAATTATTATTATTCTTAAAATTATGCTAATAAATTAGCTTCTATTCTGACTATAAATATTTGCCTTATCATACAAAAAACAAACATTTCTGAATTGTTAGAAGATTGCAAATGTTTAACTAATACCTTCCAAGTATGATTCTTTAAATTATAGACCAATTGCATTATTGTATAATCTGTCAAAAGTTTTAAAAAAATACATTTGACCACAGATCTTCTTATATACAAGTATGTTAGTCACAAATAGAATTCTACTTTAGTTAAACATGGAAAAGATTTCTAAAGCATTTGTAAGAGCATGGCATCTTATTAATAAGCTCAATTGTATAGGTTTTATTCATAAATTTGTAAGTTGTATTAATAGCTTTCTTTACAATAGAATAATTATAGTTTAAAATAATAGTTTTAATTTTGATTCTAAAAACATAAATGCTGGTGTTTTAAGAGTCTGCTCTTTTGCAACTAATTTTTTTATTTACAATAATAAAACTTCTTCAAATAACCAAATTTATAGTTTTACAGATAATAATACTTTTTATACTTTATACTTTCCAAAAATCATTTCCACAAATATCATAGAACGTCTTAAAATTTCTAGGTAGGATCTTTAACATCTATAAACATTTTTTTCCGTAGGAATACTTAAGAAAACTTGTTTGTGTTCACAAACCCAGTACTTTAATAGAGTTGAAAGATGCCATTATAAAAGATGTACATTTGGTTAAACCCGTGCTGTTAGACCCCACAATGGTAAATATTAATTTTTTGTTTTGTAAAATCAGTACTTTTATTTAAAAAAACGTTTGCTTTCTATATGTCACACTGTATAACCCTTACAAACATTTTTGCATTTTAAACTATGGAGGTAAGAGACTAGCGACAAGAACCCACAACATTGAGTTTTATGACGCAAATAAAACATGGTTTTTAAAGCAGTATTTTTTAGAAAATAACTACTAAGAACACTAAGTAAACATTAAAAAAACATTAAAACTTAATAAGTGTTAACTAGTGTTTTTTAGATAAGTAATGAATGAACAATGTAATTTTTTTAACAAACAGTAATTTTTTTCAGCTGTATCAATCAATCTAGTGTGCTTTGATTATTTACATTGTCATTAGAGTGTATAAAAGTGAAGTAAGGCATCTAAGCAAAGTTGAGATTGCAAAAGCTGTAATATTGATTGAAGAAAAGCATAAGTATTGTTATGTTAGAAAACAATTTTATGTAAACCCTTATGTAGTATTTAAAGTATGGAGTTGCTACTTAGAGACAGGAAGTTATAGTAGACAAAGTAAAAAAAGTGTAACAATCCTTTGACAAGATAATTTTTTTGCACAAATGTAGAGACTTAAAAATAAACTAGTGGAGTTTAAGCTTGAACAAAAACCATAAAAGAAAACTAGTCCGGTTGCTCAACAACATACAAGTTGAAAAATGGTGTAGTTGTTGCCTTTTAGCACAGATTTTGGTTGGCACGTTATGATAGTCGTTTTTTTAAAGTTTAGGCATGAATAGGTAAACGTCATATCAAATGACTGGTTTAGAAAGTAGACAAGTTTGAAAAAGGATTTGACTAAGTAGGTTAGCATTTCTTTTAATACTCAACCAAATCTAGTTTAAAATCCTGAACAAATAAGTTTATAGATCCTAGATTTATATTCCAACATAATAATGCAAAACTACACATAGCACATTAGAAGAAATACACAACAAAGTTATAGACTGGCCAGTTTTTAGCTCAGATATCAATCCAACTGAGCACTTATAAAACCAACTGAGTAGAAAAAACCTTTTCTTTTTCTTGTAGTCATTAGTTGTAGTTTTGAAAGCCTAAGTTTTGAGAAATTGACTGCTTAATTGCGAATAGAAGTTAGAGTTGTTCATTATTTACTTATCTTAAAAATGGCACTAAAGTTAACAACCTACTGAGTTTCAATGTTTTATGAATGCTTAAAAAGAAAATACATATCTTTTACTTAGGGTTTCGCTATTTTATTAGCACAGTTTGTAATCTATTTAAGAAATATAGACTAATGCAATTTGATACAATATAATACAATATAATACAATACAAATTCTGATCACATTTATTTAGTAATAATATCGAAAAAATAAAAATGACCTATACGGAAAGACACAAATTTTAATTATTCTTTTCACATTTTTATATCATATCAGTCATATCCATATGGTAGTACATTGGGTTGACGCAAATATAGATGTAAAGCTTAACATCTACACACTAAAATATGCCAGGTTCTATTCGACTCAAATTAAACATTATATAAATTACTTACTTACTATATTATGTGGTGTTGCATAACGAGAATATAAACAAAGATACAATTGCATATTATTTTTGCCTTGAGCAAGATTTTAATTAAGATTTACAGAAATATTAAAAAAAAAATTACTATTTTTAAAATAATAATTTAATCATCAAAAGTTAATTGGTTTTGTTTGATCTAATAAAAATAAATGAATAATTAAAAAGAAACATTAAAAGCAATTAATTTCAACTCATAAGTATACATTCAGAAATCGTCTGCACTTTCAAACTACGAACTGATGTTATGCAGAGGAAAGAAGCCGTAGAAAATGTGCTTTAATAAATACTGTGGGCAGGGAAGTCGGACGGAAATGGGCGTACCGAGCGCGACGTTTCAGTCCATGGATGGATGCAGGTTACAAGAGGCCGTGTAACAATTTCATGCGATATTGTTAATAATCTACGAGTACGCAATGGACAATTACACAATATTTATGCGTAGTTTACTCAAAACCACAAACAATAAAATTGATTTTTTATTGTACGTTGTGTTACATCCATCAAAGTCAACACTTTCCAGGCCAACACGCTCCATATCGTTTTTATAACATTACGGCAATTAAAAAATCATTTTTTATAGATTTTTTAAATCATGGAAGCTATTTATATATCATATGGTTACAAATCAATAATACAAGCAGTGTTTGTGTATTTTCAATAATATTATCAGTTCAAATAGAATCATTCAAAGTTTATACTTTAAATCTAAATTAATAAAATTTAATTATACATATAATACGGTATGTATTTCATACATAATTATATAATTGATGTAAAGTAATGTTACTCTGTAATAATTTAGTAATTAAACAATAAGTTCTTTATACAATATAAAATTTTTATCACTTAGTTTTGACGTCAAACTTTTTATTTGTTATGTGTACTAATTCAGTTAAAAAACGAGAAATTTTATTGAATGGTTATCTATTTTATATATACTGATTGATTTAAAATATATGTAAAAAACTTCATCTTAAAATAATGATGGGGACATGCGCACACTGAATACTCGTATCAAATGAAGTCGTGCAAATACGGATAAATTTGTACAAACAATCTCAACTTTTGTAATATAATAAAACGTTGCAGACTGCATACAAATGAATCCTAAGCATACGCACGTTTATTGGACGTTCAAACACGATCCCGTTCGTACTACTAGTATATAAAATGAATGTTAATGACAGTAATAGCATCAAAGCCATTTATTATTTGCATGGCTAACAATGTAACTGATTTCTATTATAAATTGTATTATATATCTTTTCAAAAATGATTAAACTCACCCAACTGTTCTTTTAATTATATTGATATTTTAACAAAGTTTTTTAGACTAATAATAATTTATTTCAATTCAATTCAACCTAGTAGAGTTACAGTTTGCAAAAATCATGTCACAAACAACACAATAAAAATTTCAATTAAGTTCATATTAAAAATTTAAGGAAAGTTAAAACTAAAATCACAAAAAATATTTATTTGTGAAGAAATCGTCAACCCCAAAAGTTTTTTTTAATTTTTGTAAACAATAAGTAGTCGCTATGAGCCAAGTAAAGGCTTTAAAAGAGATGATAAATTTTTTGAAAATCGCTTTTTCTTATAGCAAGTTAAGCAACTTCAGCGGTGTGGTGTGCAACAACCTGACTTCTTTTGTTAATTATCCTCGACGATTTACCCGAATATTTTCCCTCAGCCTATGTAATAACAAGTGCCGATTACTGTGGTATTTTTTTTTAATCAATCATGAAGATACCCTCACAGCCCAAAAGATTGTAGTCATAATCTTTTTAGTTGACAAAGATACCTTGGCTTTTCTTGATGGTGGTTTACTAGCACGCCGCTATTTTATGGATTTCTTTTTGAGCAGAAGATTATGATACTAGACCATAATTTCATTCTCAGTAATAATAGATTGCAGAACTTCCTCTTGTCCACCCTCACAGAGCTTCAAAAAGGATCAAGCACAATCAACTCGGTACTGTTTTTGGAACTCACTTTATTTATACCCAAATTGTTATGGAGTATTTAACAAATTGATCTATCTGACAGCCCTCTCTTTTAGTCGACGATCACTTTGGACCAGTTCTTCAATAAAAACAACCCACTCTTCTGTGATCACGTCAACTGGTAGACCAGAAGGTGAGTTATTTTCTGAAGACTCAACCCATCTTAAACCTTTTGCTTTTCTTTCACGGTACAATAAGAAAATGAATCTGTACCGTATACGCCATCCAATCTTTGTTTAATTTGATAAAAGGTAAGACCTTACAATGTGAAGAATTTGATGACCGCGCAGTACTTATTTTTTTTGCAAATTTGGCATAGTTGAAACCTAACGTTGTCTGTTTGGATATCATTACAAGACTAATTAAAGTACAGAGTTAAAATTGCACATGTACGTTAATAAGGCTGCAGTCTCACTGCACCACCGCTACCAACTATCACCGTTTGCCACTAACCACCAAAGTGTACTACGGTCTCACTGCAGCTACTGGTGACAAATATTTAAACTTCTCACTCATTTCTATGTCAGTAGAAGAGTGCTATATTTATATTTCGGGCCTTTCATTTACTAATGTAATTAGTTTTTAAAATTTTCAAATATCAAAGCAAAAATGACAGATTATGTTTTGATTTGTGAAATATCAAGTTAGTATGTTTCAAATGACGATCAACTGTTGCCGCGCTACCACCAACCGATTTGAAATTACGAAACGGTGGTTACCAAATGACAGAAGCCTGCGAGAATAGTGAATCAGTCGGACCGTCGCCATTTGATTTAACATGTTCAAATTTTAGTTGGTGGCGGTGGGTGGTGCAGTGAGACTGCAGCCTAAACCATTACACTTTACTGACAATATTTGACATTTGGTCTGAAGTTTTCAGAAATAAAGTAAACCAAGAATTTATGACGGTTATTTCGTATATTCACTTAGAATTATTGTGAAATAATTTTGTTTTTTATATATTATTAAATAAAAGTGATTCTAATGCTATAACCTTATTGTTATTCAATGTATTAGTCGTATTGTTTTATTTTTTATATTTTCTTGTTGGTGGCTGTACTAAAATGTTTTTTGAAAACTTAAATTGCCTAGTTTTTTATTGAACCGTCCATAATGACATTTTTTGATAAAAATTATCTAAGACAAAACAAAAAATCACTTTTCTGGATCGATTACTGCAGTTTCAATAAAACTATCCGCAGAAAGAAAGATTTTAGGAAAGCTACTGTTGTGACAAAGATCCATAATTGATAAAGACAAATACTTTACCACCTTTGTATTATGTAACGAAGCAAGTCTGGAAATCTAGTTTTGTGTTTTAAACGGTTAAGAAGTTTTGTAAATTTGTATAACGTAATTAAATATTTTGCAAGATAAATTATTTAATAATATTCTATGGTCGACATAAGTATAGTGTTAGGTCCCTTTATGAAATGCCCTTAAGCGTTTGAGATTATTGAGTTTTGTAAAACTCTTTGCTGATGATCTTGGCATTCTAAAATGTAACTGCAAAGTTTAATAAAGCGTTAAGGATTGTTTAAGGTTGCCACTCTGTCACGTTGCAATTTAATTGAAATGTCGTCAATGTGACGTTGAGTTTCCTTACTACTATATGAATAAGATAAAAACACAAACATGTTATTTACGTAATTTTGATTTAATTACATTGCAATAGACATGGCAAAGTGTTGACCCTGGCGTACTTAGTTGGCGATGAGTTTGGTTCTGGGTGAGTTTAGTAGGGGTGCCTGGAAGCTGTTGTTGCGTAACAATTTTGTAATGCAGGTATGGTATCTGAAAGTGAGGTTTAGTTGCAGTAACATTTTGAGCATTTTCCTAAGTACTTGACAAAGCGTCTGGTGCAGCTCACAAAATGTCGTCACGCACTAAAGTTTATAAACAATAAAAACTTAAAAACTTAATCTTTTAAAAATACGTCAAGAAATAAGATCACTTTTAAACTTAAACGCCACTTTAGAAATACAACTACGTTATGAATTGTGCGCGGTATTTAATTTTCTTGGGATATTTTGGAAAATTAAATCTTAAAGTTACATTTGGATAGTCACGTTTAAATGTTTGGGGTTTGTAACTAAGCCGCGGATACGCACTAAAGTCTGGCGGCAAATCATTATTAAAGCTTGGCCTAACGGCTAGATTAGTTTTGCGGTTTTGAACGTATTTATCTAAGAGCGGCGTTTTCTGTTCTGCCATGTGACAAATTAAGATATTTTTTAATCGTTGCGTGATCAATTGTAGTCTTTACTAGTTGTTCATATCTTTTTGCTTCCTTGGTAGTTATTGTCCAAAACGTTGTCAAACATTAATTGAATATTCTAAGTAAGGTAAATCCCAATCAACTTTGAAGTTTTAATACATTTTTGTTCTGTTGAGTTTAAGCTTTATTTCTTTTATGGTTAGTAAGATATCGATTGTAATTATTTGTTTTTTAGTATTAAGTTTTAGACTTAATTAAAGTCATTTGAAACCTATCGTAGTTGGTAGTTCTAGTGTCAGAGTAGTGCAGTCCAAATATAGGGTGTCTTGGCTTACACCCGTTGTAGTTTGCTGAAAACCGTCAAGCTCTACAAGGTTGTTGCTCTGTAAATTGAGCAACATCTAAGACATTTCTTGCTTCTTAATGGTAGGATTCTGTTGTAGTTTACAATCTTGCCGTTAAAACTGTATTATAATATTAAAAACTCTTATTGCTGAAGTAAATCCTAGTCAACTCGGAAGTTTTGGGTAGTCAATTTTGTTGATGGTTGATCTTTTAACAACGGTTGGATAACAACTTAGGTTTTAGGTCAGGTCATATTCAGGTTTTAATTCGTAATCTTCTTTAAAAGTGATTACTTTGGGCAAAATAGGTTTTAGTGCTGAAACTTGGTAACTCCAGCAATACTTGGTTTTAGGGATTATTATCTTGGTTTTTAATTATTGGGTTTGTTTCATTTGCGGCAAGAAAATGAGTTTTGATTAAACTCGTGTGAAAATTCTTGCTTTTAGCGTTTTTTTCTATTTTGGTTCAAATCTTTAGTGTCACTAAACACCAAACCGTGCTGTAGCAGTTTAAAAAAAAATTAAAAATTAGGAAAACATCTAGTTAGTGTTTAACTTTATTTCTACAATTTTATAAATTTTAGGCAATAAATTTGTAATCTGAGTAAATTTTCTTGCAACAATCGCAAATGTTGGCGTTTTTTAATTTACATCAGTTTTTTTGCAGGATTTTTGATAAATTTTATAACTTTTCTAAAATGTTTGCAATAAATGAGTTAATTGTAATTTTTAATAAATTTATTTTAAGATTTTCAATAAATTACTAAAATAAATGGTTCTGATAAATTTACGTTTGTATTTTTTAATTATTATATATTTTTGATAAATAATTTCTTATAATAAACTGATTTTCTGTACGTTTTATTATGTTTTTAGTAAGAAATAGATTTGTTGTCTAAATTTCATGCAATATTTGTTTGCGCCATTTTTTAAATTTTTTGGATGATGCATGAAATTTGATACAATAATAAATTTATGCGGCATTTGTTCATTGCATTAATATGCATTTTGGACAAGATTTTGTAAACAATTTTAATAAATTAATTTTTTAGTTTTATAATTTTTTAAAGAAAATACTACGTCAACAATAACAACAACACAGTCAAGACCTGACAGTTTAAAAAATAGATATATTTTCATGTGATTTGACAATTTATGTGTGAAGCAGTTGCACGTTTTGTCAGACAGTTGACAATTTAAATTTAATAAACGATTTATGTAAACGCACCGAAATGCCGTTGCCTGTCAGAGTAAGGATTTGACTGTACTACAGCCTTGCTTGCGCACTCACGCAGTTCAACGTTTCTTCTAATGAGAGGCATTGCGTTACTACCTCACACATTTCTATATATAAACTGTATAATAGTTATTGTGATTTTATGTAAATTTTCTATTCCACCAGTGGAGTGTGCTAGGCACACTGATGATGGATGCATACCCTGAAACACGTCTCACATTGAGTGTAGAAGCATTTTACATAAAATACATTATTTAATACATTTAAATGACTGCGTTCTTTGCGGTCGTTTAGTAGCGGCAAAAATAAGGTGTCAATTTAAAATTCACAGCAGTAATTGTTACTTCAAAATATTTGTTTTGCAAGAAAACACTTAAATGATATTATTGAATTTACAACAATAATTTTATTTATGTAACAGATTTGTCAAAAATACAGTTGGCAGATCATAAGTCAAATTGACAGTTCACAAGGTTCAGTGTAATGTCAACAATTCATATGTTAAACAATTTTATAAAATATAGTCGACAGTCGCTTTGTTAAATTAATAGTTTGTTGATAAGTATCAATTTAACAGTAGCCAGTTTAAATGACTAAATGACTTATTTACCAAAATTAACAAAAACATATAAATGTCATATAACAATCAAAAGGTTTAAAATAATATCTAAATATGTCAAGTCAAACTAATATCTAAAAAAATGTCTAAAAGTGTCAAATTTATGTCTAATGCACCAACAGATTAATTTAAACTGTTGTGTTATAATCAAACAAATGTTTAATAAAAATATTACACAAATGTCAAAAATTGATCAAATAATGTCATAAAATTATGGATAAAGTTTTTCAATTATTATCTTGTGTTTCAAACTTTAATTTAATGTTTAAAAAGTCATATAATGTAAGACATTAAAAGCAAACATTTAAAAGTGTTATTATAAAACTAAAATTGTAAAACGCTTAAAAGTATCATGTCTATAAGTAATCAAGTTAAATTAAAAGTGCAACAAAAATGTAAAAAATTGTGACAAACATAAAAAAGTCAAAGCGCAAACAGAAAGTATTAAATGTAAAAAATAATTTCTAGTATTTTAAATGCAGACAAATTGTTTAAAAGTATCAATAAAAAACTAAAAATGTCTAACAAATTTTTAAAATTGATCACATCTAAATGTTAAATACAAAAACAAAAATGTATAAGTATCAAGAATTTTATAAAAATATAAAAAATAAACAGAATAATCAAATTTAACATTTTTGATCATTTAGTTTACAAATGCTAAACTCGTGCAAAAAAAATATAACAAGTCAAGTAAACGTCTAAAAGTCTTTAATATTTAAAGTGCAGACAAAATATCAAAAAAAATCTAACGTCTAATAAAATACGCAAATGTTTTAAAATGTCAAACAAATTTTAAAAATGTCAACAAGTTTTCGAATAGCTTTAACTGAATTTAAAAGTGATAAATAAAATTAAAATAACAAAGTATTTTGTTTTTAAAAATGTCATTGTTATTTCTAAATTATTACCAATTGTCTAAATAAAGCTACAATTTTTAAAATGACATGGTCTTCTTCTTCTTTATTAGCCCTGTATCATCTAATGCTGGACATAAGCCTTTTCTAATTTGATGCTTCCCTATCTAGAGCGCTGTCTTCATTCACATTTCTTTGTTTATTTATTGCATTTGACATCTTCCTCTGCTTTTCTTCTATCTGTCTTGAGTATGTTTTGCTCTGTAACTGGCTAACCCATCTGCCTACCTACTTCATAACGTTATTTTTGTATTATTTTAAATTTTACTGTTCCTCAGTCGGTCTTTTAGAGATATCCCCTAGCATGGCTTGTTCTATTGATCTTTGCGCAACTTTTAGCTTTTTTACTACTTTCTTTCTAATGGCCATAGTTTTTAGTATATAAGTAAAAACCAAAAATATGCAGCTCATAAACCACACCAAACTGTTGTTTTGCTTATTGACGTAGCCATTAAGTGAAAAATGAGCTTTATCACTAAACAAAATTTTGATAAAAAAACCTTGGTTTTCTTTGTAAAAGCTCAAAAACTAAAACGGTGACGATTCAAAAAGTTGGCTGTTTCAATTCTTGTAAGAGTTAAATTTTGTAAACTTTTATACCAAGATCTTGACGTAAAATTTGTTAAATTATTCAATACAACAAACCAAGCTGTTTTAAACGGCACCAAAGATTTATCACGGTCATCGCAAACACACTCAGCTACTGCAGCTATATGTGTTTTACTGCGTGCTGAATGAGGTCTATTTGGTCGCGAATTATCCAATAATACAAATTAAATCTAATTTTTTTTAAAGTACAGCCAATTGAACATTTGGTAGGCATATTATGTAAACCATAAGTTGCTTTAAGCGTACGAAACACATTTCTCGCAGAGTGCTAATTTTTGTAATACACTGTGCTTTTCATAACGAAATGTCAAACAATACTAATCAAAACTACTATGACAGTTTGGCCCACTAAAAACTGTGTTTCAAAATAAACCACCCAATTTATAATGTATCAAGAATCAAAAATAAGCTTTAGCACCTAACTGCTTAAAAAAAAAGGATTTTTAAAACCCAGTTTGTTCTACTGGCTGTTATTAATCAAGTTGTTTGTCAATTTGTTATAACCTTTGTAAAGAGCTTGTATAGGTGGAACAGCAGGTTAATGGGCCGGTAGTTTTCTATATTAGCAGTGTCTTTCTTTTTCTGTGGTCTTATCACTTCAACGTTTTTTTTGCATAAGGTGTTTTTTTTTCTAGAAGACATTTGTTTAATAATTCTTTCTTCCCATTTTTAGCATTTCTGTTTTTGATCTTTGCCATTCTATCTAAAATATGTGTAAAACAGTTAACAGTTGGTTTGTCAAACAGCTCATGTGATAGACGGCTTATGACAGGTTTTTCAAGAATCTAGTTAATAGTTTAAACATCAAAGTTGTAAAATAGTTAATAGCATTTTCAAATTGACAGTTGACAGTTTATTGAAAACATTTAAGATCTGAGTTTGCATTTTATACCTCAGATACCTTTTATGACAGATTTATGAAACAGTTGATGTATATTAAATTGGCAGTTTATATGATAAATTTATAAATAGACACTTGCTTTGTCAAATTGACAGTTGACAGGTTTATAATAGTTAAGTGAAAATTAATATTTACATAACTGAAATATGTTAAAGACCATCTTTAACATATTTCATGCCCCCTATTAGGAAAAAAGTTGAACTGTGTGTGTAGAGCTTTAATACAGTTAAATCCTACACGGACAGGCAACGGCATTTCTGGCGCGTTTTATTTGAATCAGATGACCAAAACAAATAATAATAATAATAATAATAATAATAATAATAATAATAATAATAATAATAATAATAATAATAATAATAATAATAATAATAATAATAATAATAATAATAATAATAATAATAATAATAATAATAATAATAATAATAATAATAATAATAATAATAATAATAATAATAATAATAATAATAATAATAATAATAATAATAATAATAATAATAATAATAATAATAATAATAATAATAATAATAATAATAATAATAATAATAATAATAATAATAATAATAATAATAATAATAATAATAATAATAATAATAATAATAATAATAATAATAATAATAATAATAATAATAATAATAATAATAATAATAATAATAATAATAATAATAATAATAATAATAATAATAATAATAATAATAATAATAATAATAATAATAATAATAATAATAATAATAATAATAATAATAATAATAATAATAATAATAATAATAATAATAATAATAATAATAATAATAATAATAATAATAATAATAATAATAATAATAATAATAATAATAATAATAATAATAATAATAATAATAATAATAATCTTGTCTTTATTTCTGATATGTTACATATAGAAAATGGCGTTCAGTTCAGTTATAGTCACTGGTCTTCTACTTAACCTTCAATTTTCACAATTATTTAATTTCTAAACTTGGACTGCATCAATTTCTACATTTTCTTCTCACATTCCTTATTCCATACAAAATATGGTCTGGTATTATTACATACATTACATACTTTCAATTACTTTAATTTAAAATAGCTAAAATGTCATCAATCTGACGTTTAGGGCCGGTTGTACCAACCAAGTTCATATCGAGTTTATTGCTTGAACAAGTTCAACGTTAAATTTACGTTGTACCAACTTGATGAACTCGTTCATCTCAAGTGGCAGTTAACTACAAATTTTGCAGTTAAACATAACCCCTATTTATTTGTTGACATTTACTAGAATTTATTTTATGTTTCATGATCCTTGATTATTATTTTAATTGACTTTTAAGGCGGGATACATGAAATTAAATTAACAAACTACATTTGCATTCAGTTTGATCATGGTATTTTTGTCACCAATGATAATAAAATAATTGAGGTTAGGGTATTTTAATAAAAAAATAAATAAATATATATAAATAAATATATATGTGTTACATAGAAGATTTTAACAAAACTTACTTTTCTTTTCACAGGTGTTGATGTGTGTTGCGGGTGGTGTGAATTTGTTGTGGTTCTTCTTTTCTTCTTCTTTGTCGGCTATTTATACGCCACTGCTGGCGTCTTAACCTCTTCTCTGCTTGTAATGCTGGCAACTTACATTACAAGGGACCTACAGTTTTAAGTGGTTACTGTTACATTAATTGGTTATTGTGTATTGTGGTTATTGTTGTCGAGTGATTAACTGTAGTGTGGTTATTGTTTTTTAAAAATGTATAGATATGTTGGTATGGGTTATTGATTTGTTCGTTTAGGCATCTGTAGTTTTTATTGATAATAAAATAGTTTTTTTCAGATGCACTAAAGTTTAGTGATCTTTTACATCCATAATACTGTATTAATTTACAAAGTTTTAAATTAATTAAATTATATATTATAATAATAGATTTACCATTCTATGTTTTTGTATAATAGGATTAAATAAATTCAGTAAATTATTTTATTATTTTAATTTATTACAACTAATTTTGATATATTTATATTTGATTAATTTATAAAAAAAAAATAATATATATATATAATATTTTTTTGTATTTCCCGTATTTATAATTAATACAGCACAATTTTTTTAAACTTTAGAAAACCAAACATTTGTGCGCAACCCATATATCTAGGGAATTCCCTAGATATCACTAGATTCCTTGCCAACAACTTGAGAAAAAAAAATAACCTAGTTCAGTTAACCGACGTATGGTACGACCCAAGCGCCGTTAAACCAAGGTCAAAGTTGACTCCCCAGTTAGTTGAACTGGCAGTTAACTACATATGGTGCAACCGGGTCTTACTTTGACGCCAATTATAATTTATCATTTAAAACTAATAAATGATATATTTTATGTAAATTGTCTTTTTCATCCAGTAAGAGACACATAACATGCAAAACACAGCAATCTGGCTACTAACGTTTTAGTTGAGAACTAAGCTTAGTAGCATTTTAAATATAACTATGCATACGGCTAGTAGCACTTTAGTAGCTACTAAATATGACTAATTTTATGTAAATTGTCTCTTCGACCAGTGAGATGCTAGGCACACTGATGATGGGTGCATACCCTAAAACACAAGTGTATGTGTTTCTTTCTGAATATTTTAACCTCACGGCTGCCTTTAAATATGTATCTGCAAAAACAATCATTTACTACCAAACCCGATAATTGAAGGAATAGAGGCAATGTAGATATTAACAAGGTCATAAGTTAAATTTGTAAAATAGTTGATAATTGTTTGTCGAACTGACAGTTTACAATTTATAAGACAAATTTGTCAATACTAAAGTTTATAGTTTATATGTCAAACGGCTCATATAGCAGATTTGTGAGACAGTCCTGTCGACTGTCTCACAAATGTTAGTTCATACGACAATGTTAGAGAATGCAAATCTGGAAATAAACGAAAGAATTTTTTTATCAGTAAATAAACTATTATTAAGTTGTTTTTACAAACAATAAGTTTTGCATAATTATACTCAAATTCACATTGTGAACTGGTCCCCAGATGCTTTGCTTACAGCACCTCTTTTGTGGCCGACCCCTGGTACTTTTTAATGTTTGATAAAACTTTATTTATGTTTTTTTATGTTTAAATTTTACAAAAGCTCCATTCCAACTTACTTTGCATCTCTGCACTGAAAGATTTCATATTTGATTTGAAAATATTGATATTTCCTCCATTAGTTATTCAAAGCAATCTATTTTTTTTTGTTATGAAACTGAGAGATATCTTTATATGATAAGCTATTCTGGGGTAACCTTCGTGATAAATTAAAACAACAAATTATTTACGTAGAACAAATTTATTAAATAAGATCTTTGGCATTGACATTAAATTTAAATATAACCAGAAAAGTTAAATTAGCACAGCGCATTGTTCGCTATTTTATTACATCCCTTTTACATTCCGTTAATGTTCATGCCACCGCGAATTTTAATAGTCAGTATTATAGTCGCTATAATATGCAGTGAATCTGTCAGCATTTGTTTTGGGCGAAGAAAACTATATCTATTTTTCCGATGGTGTTGGTGACAACCATGTTTGTGGGTACGGTCAGTGAGTGTGACGGCAGTGTTTGATCTAGACATGAAGGACACGTGCTGCTATCCAGGCGACACGAATCATCCGACCGTAGCGAAGACGCCTGCTGTAATGTTAGCGTAGTGTATTCCCTCTTGGTTCCTGCGGAAGAAACCAGACTATTTAAAAATAAAGATCGAGTCCGAAATGTGGGGTAAAGTTTACATAGTGAATGGACAAAGATATGTTGCGTTGTTTTCACGTCCCTTCTAAGTAAAATAATTTTAGTTGCTCTTCAATCAACGATAATATACTAAAACTTATTGTAGTTTCATTTGCGAGATAAAATAAATAATGTAAAATGATATTTACAACAGAGTTAGCTATTATGAAACCAAATTTGAAACATAGTTTGATTAATTGCTATTGATTTATTCTTTTAAATCAAATTTAACTAAAGTTTACTTTTGTAAAATATATAAAATATTATAAATTCAATTTATTTAGCATTTTTACATTAGGTATATAATTTTTTTACAGTATTTTAAAAGTTCATTCGATACAACAAGTGTTTGTTACGGTTCTTTTGATCCCAACAGAAACGTATCTGATTTCAACAGAAGTGAACAATTTTATGTGTCCCTCATACAGACGGGTGCCTCCCACCGCATTTCATGCCATTGTTGAATAGATTTTTATTACTATAATAATTAGAACAATATGTTGACTTAATACTTTTCTTCAGTCATATTAAAATTTCAAGGTCTGGTTTATTACAAGACATTATTGTATAATGAAGTCAATTAATTAGTTACGAAGTCTTATGTTTTCAATTGCAATAATAACATTAAGTTATTTAGTACAAATTTAAACAAAGTATTATCTAGTTTTTTTAAAGATTAATAAATTAGGTTTAATTAAGTATAATTAAAAATGTTTGCTTTAATTGAACAACAAACAATAAAAGGAAACATACAATTATAATTTGAAATAAAACAATAATATTAATAAGTAGTTTTCAGATTATTTATAATATTGTAATAAATTATGTAGGTACATGTTGTACAATAAAGATGGTAAGACGTTTTATATAGTCTATGAAAACCAATTAATTGTTGTCGACTTAAGCATAATTATGAAAAAAATTAAAGTACTACGCACTTCTTCAAAAGATTTGACTTAAAACTTATATAAAACTAGTTAGAACTATTTTAAAAGTGTATTCAACACCTGGAATAACTTAAAAAAACGCCAATTAGATACAACTTAAAAACAGATTATAAAAACATTAACACTTTTTAGCTTAATCAGATTGAAAGAATTACTAAAAAATTGTAAGCCAAAAATTTACTAAAAAAAATAACAACGAATACTTTAACTAAAGTAACAGCTCTGAAAAAAAAAAAGATTAATAATATATTGTACATCTAGTGCATAATGATACCTATTTTCTACAAATATAAACGTATCTGCGCGTGCTTTTGGCAAGTGCTGTTTTTATCCGAGTGCAAAACACTTTTTGTACTATTTACCGCAATGTCATTGTGCATCTGAAAGTATGCTATTTTATACGCATAATACGTATAAAAAGTAAATATTACGCACGGAGACATCAAAAAGTGACAGATCACCTGTCAAGTGTCATATTATAATATTTAATAAATAATTTATTTTTTATATAGACGTTATAAATATTTCCATAGAAAAAGTATAGTGTACAACTTGCACGTAATGTTCATTTTGCACTCGTGTAAATTGCAACATTTGCCAAAGCTTTGGAAAACACCATTTATACTCATGGAAAATGGGTATCATTACGTGTTAGTCGTATAATGTATTATTTTAAATTAAATTAAATTATTTATTAAATGTTATAAAATGACATTTGACAAGTCATCTGTTACTTATGTGTACGTAATGGCCCAGACACACGAGCGCGCAGCGGCTGCAACGCGGCAGTGTTGCGGCAGAATTTGAGTTGTATTCGATCGTTTGGCAGGGTCTTCGAACACGCGCTGCAGCAGCAATGCAACGTACCTCGAACAGTTTGCTACGCTACGTGTATTTGTAATGTTGTAATCGTGATAAAAATTAACATTTTACGTTTTGTTATGTTACCGACCGGACGTTGTAAAAGTACTACTCTGTTTTCTAAGCTAATGTACGGGCGATACCAGTTGAGAGTACTAAAATAGCTATTATAAGATTTAAGGTTACTAAGTAAAATTATTATACTATAGAAGACTGAGCGGGCATGGTAAATGTGACAAAAAGGGCAAAGCGCTGCAAAAAGATTTTTTTTTACTTGTAGAAATATTATTACCACTAAGAACACATACGACTATCCTCCAGGCAGAGATAGTGAAAAAAGCCCATGGGGCAATGAAAATAGTAGCCTAAGAAATATCTGGTGTAAACGTGCAAATCCTAACGGACAGCAGAATAGCAATTTTAACTATAAAAAACCTAAAATTACATAAATGCTGATACTAGAATGCCATAGAGCCCTCAAATTGGCAGCTTGCTCAAATAGCATTGAGCAGTGCTGGGTGAAAAGGCAACACAATAAGACTACTCGAAAAGAACCTGCAAACCATAACACAAACTTTGACATTGCACTTTCAGTTAAGACAACACATGCGCGTTGTAGCCCAATATGCAGAAGATGTGAAATAAATGACGAGACGACCGAGCACGTATTATGTACCTATTCAGCTCTTTCCTACGCATGTTACGGAATTGCTGACTTGACATGGCCAGCAAAAATAAAATTCCTAACCTATCCAAACAATGTCTTAGCATAGGTACATTAACAGCATAGATTGGCTGTGTTGGGACATAAGGTTTACCACTGATTGAGGTACAAGCACCTAATATGATTAATTTTTTTGGTAGAAACCGTTTTTAAATAGAATTGTTCAAAGCAGTAAAATTCTTGCAGGTAATGTTCTGCAATTTATGACCAGAAGTAGAAAGATAACTTGTAAGAATAACATTTGAGGTAATAGTTTGTTTTGCAACGCTTCAAGCTGTATCTGGTTTCCTTTGGGTATGTTTTTAAATACCTGTTATTTTGTGTGCTAAATAACAGATGCAGGTTTTTTATTTTAAAGGATTACTTTTTCTCAACTATGTCTTTAAATATGCACATTGAAAGTGATAGCTTGGTTTCTTAAATAGTTGCTGCACGACATAATAAGAATTTTTTATATCTTGTAGCAAACCGTAGGCAAAATTTAGGTTTTAAAGATTTATTTGATAAACTGTCATGTTTTATTATATAACTAAACAACGTTTGTTTTTATTAATAATCTAATATATTATGAAGTTTTAACATGTATCCGCCTTCATCAATTTAATATCAAACTTTTGATGTTTTAGATATGTTGCTCATATAACTTCAGACTATTGCAGTCTTTTTTCTGAACAAAAGCGCTTGCTCCTAATTGGTTACGCTTTGCAAATTGGCTGCAGTGTGACATTTTATTGTTTGTTTCCGGAATTTGGCAAAACGGAATCAATAAGAAATAAGCGTTTCCACGTTCCTGTACGTACCCAATGCAACCACTTTAACTTCTTTGCTTTGTTGCATTTATGCTATTTCGTATTGTAGCACTAAAGTGGCTGTACTGTAAATAGATGCTGCAAGAAAATACTTTACAAAACACGTTTCATAAAAGTAAAAAAAAATATGCTTACCAATATACGCCGTTTTGGATTATGGTAAAGATAACAAGGTATGCTTATACAAGCCAACTTAATTTAATAAATTTCTTAATAACATTTTCTAATAAAAAAGTCAAACAAAATTTATTCAATCGTTTCTTTATTTATTTAAAAAAATTAAAAAAATTTGTTAGTTTTTAAATTATTTCTGTTAACTTAGTGTTTATTGAGATATTTAAGAAAAAAAAAATTTGATCTTTTAATGACTAACATTGAGGCGGATGGTCAAAGCATACCACTACATACTAGACGAGCAAGTCTAACCTAACCCGGATAACGGGCGTTTGTCATCAAAGAATAGTATGTACTGTGTTCTTCTGTAACTTATAGACTATTGACGTTTTCAGAATCATCCAATTTTTTGATAATTAACATTCCATTCCAGATTACGAGCAATTATTTTGAACTGGAATAAATTCATCAAAAAAATATTCTAAGCGATTTGTTTCAAAATTAAAGCCGACCACAAAAGAAATGCTGTAGATGCCAAAAAATCTAAGCATCGGTTTAAAAATAAGGCACAAGAAATTTTTGTATTCATTGAGTAAAACTAAATAATAGTATATTTATTGATAATAAAATATTATTGTAATGTTTTTTTTTTAACTACATTAAATAACCCGGCAAACTTTGAACAAAGTTTCCAAAAAATGCATAGCACAACAAAAAAGTAATCCAGCAGTAAACCCTCACCGCTTAGAATACATTACTATACAGAAAAAATAAGTTACTTCTTGAGAACAACTAAGTAGAAAAAAAGAATGTACAAACTTAGTAAACTACACAAATCCAGCATAAAAAACAACATAAACTTATAATTGTTCAGAAAAATAAATATTTCAATAAATTACTTGGTACAGTAATCACGTCTAACACAAACATCCACTATCAACAAATCTTAATACAAATGTTTTGTACAAATAAATTACAAAAAACACCAAAATAAGAAACGCAAGGAAGTGTTATTTTATTTATAATCCAGTCAACAATAAAATAATATTTTAAACATACTGTAATAAGGTTTTTTCACTATCTACAATAACATTGTAATTTACATCTACACCAACATAAACAAAATTTATCCAAGAGTGTCATCTAGCATAAAATATAAAACTAGTTGCAAAATATGCATTGAACTCCCGCTATCAGATAACCTCACGAATATTTAATAACCAAATTCAAAGCACCGCTAACTATAAAAATTTTAAATTGTAATTATGTTTTTAATTATTTTAAACTTGCAATCAATAATTATTGGTTGAATGTTGATTGAACTGCACTATTTTATAACTGTGATATTGATATGTGTCTTGATGTATTTTACTCTGTAACCAATTATGTTATTGATTGTTTTGTCCCTAAAAAACTGTGGCGTACAAGCAATTTTCCTATTTGGTTCAACAAAGAATTAATATCACTTACTAAACTTAAGAATAGTTATAAATCTTCAAAACTATTGTTGGACTATAATGAATTCCAATCTATTCGTACTACATGCATAAATCTCAGTGCACATCAATACGAGCAATATATTTTACAAAATGAAAGTAAAATTCAAAATAATCCAAAACATTTTTGGAGATTTATTAATGAGAACAAAAAAACTAATGATTTTCCAGTCACAATGTATTATAAGGATCAAACCTGTCATAATGTGAACGACTTTGTCAATAGTTTTGCAGATTTTTTTTCTTCAGTCTATGATAACGAAACCCATCCAACTTCATTGTTTAATTTTATTAACGTAATACATTCAAAATTTTCTATTAGTTTGTGTGATGTTTTTAAGGAAATTGAAAACCTTAAATGTAATTTAAGCGGACCCGACGGCATTCCTTCTTTACTGTTGAAAAAGTGCGTTTATTCTGTTGCACTTACTTTTCAATGCTTCATTGAATGAAACTAAATTTTCTCAAATATGAAAACAAAGCTATATTACGCCTTTGTTTAAATCTGGAGCCAAAGAGGATATCACTAACTATAGAGGCATTTGCATTTAATCTGCAATACCTAAATTGTTCGATAAAATTGTAACTGGTCAGTTGCAATGGATGTGCAAAAGCATTTTAATAGCATGGATTTTGTGAAAAGCGTTCCACACTTACTAATTTACTCTGTTATGAAAATGATATTTTAAATGCATTTGAATCTAAAGTACAAGTTGACTCAATCTACACCAATTTTTCAAAGGCGTTTGATCGTGTAAGCCATAATATTTTGATTGCATAGCTAAGCGCTCTGGGTTTTCATCAATATGTGATTTCCTAGTTACTTAGCTTTTTGAAAAATTGCACCCAGTGTGCAAAAATTTATAATTTTTTGTCACAGCCCATTCTTGTTTTATCAGGTGTTTCTCAAAGATCTCATAGTAGACCAATTTTATTTTTGCTTTTTGTTAATGATATCCCACAGTATATCAATTCATCGTAATTTCTTTTATTTGTGGATGATTTAAAAATGTATAGAAGAATATCATCTCTCAATGACTGCCATCTTTTACAACTGAACTTAGATTCTATAAATACTTGGTGTTTTATTAATAAATTATTCTTCAATGTTGATAAATGTTTTTCAATAAGTTTCCATAGAACTTTAAATCAAATATCTTTTAATTATACAGGGTGTCCGGAAAATACGTGTACAACGTTTGACGACAGACTCCTGACGTCAAAATAGGTCGATCTAAGCCGACTTAGTTATATCCAAAATTGTCTCGTTTAGCCGGTAGAGGGCGTCAAAAATTTGTAAATATTAAAAAGAAATTACCTGTAACAATAATTTTTTAAGTGACCTTGTTGCTATGGCGTTTAATAATTTGACAATTATTGACAAATTGTCACCAGTCTATGAAATTTACTCAAGTATACGATCAACATTCTTGAATTACAAGTTCATTTTACCATTAAAAATGGAAAATTATACAAACTCTCAGAAAGTTGACATGCTCCTGGTATACGGGTTTTGTCAAGGAAATGGGCGTCAGAGTGTTAGAGTTTACATGGAGAGGTTTCCTAACCGTCGAATACCAAACCACCAAACATTTGCCAATATTGAGCGTCATCTTCGGGAAACGGGCAGTTTTGAGAAAAAGTTTGAAGGCAGGGGTCGTATGCGAACAACTCGAACTGTGGAAACAGAAGAGATGATTCTGGAAAGAGTTGAAGAAGAACCAAGTACCAGTACCCGTCTCTTAGAACGTGAGTTAAATGTTCCTAAAACGATTGTCAATGAGGTTTTAAGAGAACAGTTGTTACATCCTTACCACATACAAAAAGTCCAGGAACTTTTACCGACAGATCCCTCCATGCGGCTTACATTTTGTTAATTTATTAGAAACAAAAGAATCCTTGTTCCAAATTTTTGTAGAAAAATTATGTTTACTGACGAGGCATGCTTTACAAGATCTGGGGTAACCAATCTGCACAACGAACATATTTATTCCGATGAAAATCCACATGCCATTAAAGTTGCACATCATCAGCATCAATTTAAAATTAATATTTGGGCAGGTATTATTGTTCACTACCTTATTGGTCCCATTGTTATTCCAGACAGCTTAGATGGAAATATTTATTTAAATTTTTTGCAAGACACATTACCAATTCTTCTGGAGAATTTGCCCCTTTTACTTCGGAGGGAAATGTGGTATATGCATGATGGTGCCCCGCCCCATTTTTCCGTTACCGTTCGGCAATACTTACATCATCAATATCCCAACCAATGGATTGGAAGAGGCAATGATGCACCAGTAAAATGGCCACCACGTTCTCCTGAGTTAAATATGTGTGACTTCTTTTTGTGGGGCGCTATTAAAACAGAAGTTTACAAGACTCCGGTAAACACACGCGATGATTTATTGCAGCGGATTTTAAATGCAGGCAACCATTTTAATAATCCCGAGACATTAGATAGGGTCCAATATCATTTTTTAAAGAGTGTTAATAAGTGTATTCAGCAAGATGGCGGTCATTTTACACATTTGCTTAAGTAATGTTTTTGTTTTACTTAGTTTCTTACAATAGATACTTTCAACTTTGTTATACTTTTGTTTTTTTTGACGCCCTCTACCGGCTAAACGAGACAATTTTGGATATAACTAAGTCGGCTTAGATCGACCTATTTTGACGTCAGGAGTCTGTCGTCAAACGTTGTACACGTATTTTCCGGACACCCTGTATAATTGACACAAAAGTGATGGAAAAAAACACACAAATAAAAGATTTAGGCGTTATTTTTTATCATAAACTTACATTTGTTGAACATATTAACATCATGTGCAACCGCGCCATAAAAATGTTAGGATTTGTATATAGAATGTCTGCGAATTTATCAGCCAGTACACTAAAACTTTTATGTTGTGCTTTGGTGCGTTTGCATTTAGAGTATGCTCCGTCAGTTTGGATTCCTGTTTATAAAACTCATAACCGTAGTATTGAACAAATTCAAAAAAAGTTTTGTCGTTTATCGGGCATATTATCTGTAAATTATGATTACTGCTACATTGCTTCATTGTACAACCTACCACCATTGAAGATTCGCCGCAAAAGGGCTGATTTGTCGTTCTTGCGTAGTTTAATTATGTCTGAGATTGATTGTCCGGAGCTATTTGGTACTCTTCCATTCCATGTAGCACCTAATAATAGACATAGCAGGCATTCTTCTTTATTCCGTGAGTCTACCCATTCTACTAATTATAGTTTCAACAATCCACTCGGTAGAATGTGTAGATTCGCAAATAATTTACCAACTGATATTAATGTATTTTGTGTCTCTAAATGTACTTTTAGAAGTTAGCTGAGTCATGCTGACTAATGTTTAATTAATATGTGCGCTTTATGTTATTTTTTGTATTGTAAAACATTATTGTTTATGTATATTTGATGTAGATGTAAATAGTAAGATTATACCGTAAATAAAGTATTATTACAAAAAGATTTCTATTTCTGTAACTCTAGTTATATTAATTATTTTCGTAAGTTTCAACTATCAACTACCTGTCAATTTTATTCTGAACAAATCTGTAATATAAACTGACAAAGCAATTGTCACCTATTTTACAAAATTCTCAGTTAAAAAAAAAAGTCAACTGTTTCAAAAATTGATCAAATAAACTCTTAAATGTCAATTCAACAAATTAACTGTTTTATAAATCTGTCATATAAATTTCCAAACTCAACTATTTTACAAGTTTCACCAGCCGTTGTCAATTGTTAATTTAACAAAAGAATTGTTAACTGTTTCACAAATTTGTCAGATGAACTCTCAACTAGTTTTTTTTTTTCAAAACTGTCATTTAAACTGGCAACTAATAATTCGACAAAGTAACTGAGCAATATTTATGCTCTAAATGCAACAGTTTGAAATTGGTTTTAAGCAGAAAAAATGTTTTTCTAAAAAATTGTTAAAAAATTTAAGCGTTTTTGTGTAGAAATCGTATATTTTTTTATTTAAAAAAATTATTAATCGTTTTTCAAAAGTGTTATTTATTTTTGTTGAATTTTAAGCATTAAAATGTTTCTTATATTGTAATTAACTCATAGACGATAAAACGTTTTATTAAGATTTTTTTGAATTTATACAGACTTTTGAAGCGTTTTTTGAATATCATGATTTTTTTATTAACTTTAATCTTTATTTATGATATATTATAACTGTAAAAGCAATTTTAATTGACTCAAACGCGTTTTTAAGGTATATTACTTAACACATTTTTTTCACAAAACTGTCATATAAGTTATCTGATATAAAATCCAAACTTAATCTTGACAAGTCTATCATATATATAATATTATATTGTCAATATAAAAATGCAACTTTTCTTAATTTTACAATTTTAACGTATAAACTATGTTACCAAATTACGAGATTGTCAAACTATATCAAATATGCGGAAACGTGTCAAAATAATGAGCGTGTGTCAAAATATTGAGGGACTGTCAAACTTTTTTTTTAAACTATAAACTTAAGCAATACAAAAACAATTTGGTACGCAGACTATGTTACAAAAACGTTAAATATTCTAAAGATTTGTTAATTTACTTTATGTTGTGTCATATGTTGCGCAAATTTAATGTAGATATATAAAAATCTAACTGTCAACAACCTCATTAAAATGTCGAAACACTCTGCGGAATTGTCAAATTAAACAATTCAGTTGTGAAATATGCTGCGCAACTATTGTCAATGTATCAACTATACTAAAAATACTAATTAATCAAAAAACGCTGCGCAACTGTAAAACTATGTTACCAAAACGTTAAATAATTTAAAAAAATTTAAATTATGTCAAACGTTGCGCAACTGTAATAGTGTAAAAAACAATAAATAAAACATCAAATGTTGCGCAACTGTAAAAGTACACAATTAAAGTGTCAAAACAAGTTGTCCAGTTATCAATGTTTTCAAAGCGTCCAATATGCTAAAAAACCTGCTTATCAATATGTCAAACATACTACGCAATTGTTAAACTGTGTGGAATATAGTAAAAAATGTCAAAAATGCGCAGCTGTCATATTATTGCGCAAATATTGAACTAATAACTTTATCTATCTTAATATGTATTATCAAGAGATTGAATCAGTCACCCTTTTCTTTCAATTTAGTGACAAATAACATTCACAAAGAAAAGAAACATATAATTGCTGGACCACCAATACTTGATATAGGTAGATAAAGCACTATTGAATTGAATATTAATAAGATTTATAACAAATTTGCATTATCTGTCAATTTGACAAACAACTGTTGATTTAACTGTTTCAGATTATGTGAACTCTTAATTTGATTAAGCAACTTCAAATTGTTTAACAATGTTTTAAGATAAAAAGTTAAACGTAAATTTGACAAAACAACTGTCGACTGTCTAACAAATCTATGTACTATCTCACAGATGAATTTTTAAGAACGCAACTGTAATAAGGAATATCTACAAAGACACAATTAAGAACTTGAAAGCTGCTATAGATAAAATAAAACTTCACAATTACGCTCAGAAAACTCTAACTCTGCACATCTGCAAGATGCATGAAGCTTAAATTGTTGAAGAAGTAGTAGTCAATGAATACGACTTTAAGAAATTACAACATCTAAATTACAGTTTTGACCTCGCCCATTGTGACTATTATCTCTTTCCAAAACTTTAGAAACACTTGAGAGAACGTCGCTTAGGCATAGCGTCGATAGCTTGGTAGATAAACATAAAAAACTCTCTTTGTATGAATTGACGACAAGAAGATAAGATTAATTTGGACGTCATAAAACTATTTTTCAAAACACCACATTTTATAATTGTTTTAGACAATATTTATTTTTAGTCAAACTATTATTTCGTATTAAAATATGTGATCTTTATTGATAATAAAATAACTGCTTTCACAACCAACAATCTATCAAAATGTATTGTTTAGATTTAAACAAGTTTTGAATACGGTAGTAAATTTATTATTAAAATTACAACTAAAACATTTGATTAAACAAATGAATGGCTGTAACATGGTAAAGCGTAGCAAAATATACAATACGAGAAACTTCTAATGTCCCATGAACGCGCATTGAAAACCATCGATAAAATTAAAACCTTAATCTATTAATATTAAGGTGTAATAGAGCCAAGCTCGATTCGTTTTATCGACACCGCCATAAATCCAAAAACGGTGGCCGCCGATATTTCCCATGCTTTTGTAATTCCCCGCGGAGAAAGCGAATTGCCGGCCATTACATGCATTTTGCATACCATATAAACATAATCATCTTTGATTGTTAAACGTACGCATATGCATTGCGGACTAGAAACAATATAAAATTATATGTAATTTCACTGATAAAAACTAATACAATTATATATAGAATTTAAAGCAACTCACAAAAGATCATTAATATAAATCAATATCACATTATAAATGCTGAGCCATAATAATAAAGGAGTCGCACAATAGATTGAATTCTAATTTGATTGCTAGGAAAATTCGCCATTCACGATTCGTCGGGCCGATAAAACTTAGAACATGCATCACCATTATTGCAAATTATATGTTTCGTGAGTGTCGGTGGCAGCAGTGTCAGGAATTCAATTTGTTTTGTTGATGTTTGGAATTTCGTGTGTGGGTTCATCCATTTTATTATATTATATATTTATTTTGGTTCGCTCGTTTTATTTATTTCATAACAATCATAATTTTATCTTGTTCAACTTTATTGAAATGTGCGTCCAAAATGGAATTATTTATTTATTGTATCTTATTGTTTAAGTACATAATCAAATAACTTCAACATTAAGTAATTATTTCAGAACACAAAAAAGCTGTATGTTGTGACTGGCTGTTTTGTGGTAGTGATTTGTTGTTGAAAGGTTAGTGTTGGTGTTCTGTAGACTTATTAACACTAAAAATGCAGGTAGCTGTAGATTTTCCAACTATAATCTGTCTTCAAATTAATCACAACATAATCTACTAAGGTGCAAATCCCGCATAGAACTACTGCTTTATGTTGATGTTCTATGGCTAGTTTGGTTGATTGGAATTTGTAATCTGGCTATCCTTATCTTTAATAACAATGTCTATTTACTAGCACATCATTGTAAAGACAGAAAGTTAGATTAGATCTAATGTTTTACCAAAACAAAATTCTAATAAACTACTGGCAGCTATTGGTTTATTCGAAAAAGCAAACATTTTTATTATTTATGGAACACAATTTCATTCATGTGGCCACCTTGGTTGGCTTTGCAGTAGCGCAAGCTGTTAACCCAGTTTTCTAAAACCTTGGTGACGGTTTCTGGCTCTATCTCACAAATGGCTTGCTCGACATTTGCATTCGGTCCTTCACAAAAAAGTCTAACGGCGTCAAACCGCAGTTCCGAGGTAGCCATTTGACATCGCCGAGACGGCTGATAACATGATTACCAAACTTGGCGCGCAAAAGATCGATTGTAGCATAGGCTGTGTAGCATGGCGCGCTATCCTGCTGAAACCAAAGATTGTCCAAGTCCATGTCTTCAATTTCGCTTCCACAAAAAATCGTTTATCATGCCTCACCGTTGACCGAAATGTTGTTTCCAGCAGCATTTATAAAGAAAAATGGGCCAATGGTGCCACCGCTCCAAAATCCGCACCAAACTGTCATTTTCAGAAGATGCATTGGCTTCTCGACAATCACGTGCGGGTTTTTCAATCCCCAGATGCAACAGTTTTGCTTGTTAGCATAGCCGCCGAGATGAAAATGCGCTTTGTCAGAAAAAATGATTTTTCGAGCAAAGTTGTTGTCTATTTCGAGCTGTTCTAAGGCCCAAACTGAGAAGCAATAACGAACCGGATGGTCGTGTGCTTTCTATTGCTAAGTCAATTGGACCTTATAAGCAAATAATGCAAGGTCTTTGTGCAAAATTCGAATCAGGCTGTGCGTGAAATGTTGAGTTGTTGAGATCGATGGCGATTCGATGTTCTAGGACTGAGTCCTACACTCTCGGCTACGGCAGCCACATACTTGTCAGTGCGCACCGTACGACGCCGGGGACCGTGTGTGTTGACCACAACATTGACTTTAGAAATAAATTTGCAAGATTTCCCAACGTTGTTTAAGCGTAAAGCGATTTATTTTGTTCCGCGGAGATATGATACTAAATTACTGTCAAGATTTCTTACAAGAAAGATCTGTCACTGTCAAAATAACAAATTATTAAAAAGATACCACTAGATAGACCACTTTTTATATAAATAAAAATATAAGAACACAATATATTAACAAAATCAAAACAAACAAATGTGTAAAAATAAATAATACACACAACATAAATAACAACTAAGATAAATGGAAACATAAAATGGTGCCCCAAATATGAAGCTCTGCAGCCATCCATATGGAGACGGTGAGAGCAGCGAGTTGGGAGAATATTTTTTTTATAATAATTGTAAATATGTAAATATATTAAAATACAGTGATTCAGTTTTGTTGTTTACTTCCAACTTTGTTTTGTTTGTTGTTTGGTTGTTTGTACTGAAAAAAAAGATTAAGTAGTAATGCCAATGTAAATATAATATTATTTGCGGAAAATGCAAAAGATTAGTTAAACAACATAAGAAAATTAGAAAAAACTTAAGCTATGATTATAAATAAAAAACAAAATTATTAAAAATTAGAAAAGACAAAGATATAGAACTGAACAGTGTATGTAAAAAAAACTGGAAAGGTATAAGTATCTTCGTACTAAGCTGTTTATAGAAAATTCAAAAGAATCATTTAGAAAATACTTTAAATTGTTTGAAATGAAATATTAAAACATTTGAAATATAATTTTGAAAAAGATTCTAAATAATAAGTAAGAATGGTAAACTACGAAATGAAAAAATGTTCTTCTTTTTCATTTTTTTTTTAATTAGAAGATTATTAATAAATGCAATTATATTATATGTTGAAAAACTTACAAAAAAAAGTACACAAAAAAAGAAAAAAAAAAAACATGTAAGATGACTGACGTACTGAAGAAGAAACAAAAATGTAATATACTAAGCAAAAACAGATCAGGCAAATAAAAAAGCACAAAAGCAACCTGCAATAAGTAGAAAACTAATAATAAATGATAACAATAAATTATCATTTAAAAATGTGGATATTATTACATTAATGCTTCTATAAAATTTGAGTTACAAACCATTTTATGGTGCGATTTGTATAGCAAATACATCATTGAAAGCGGATTATCTGTACCATGCTTGAAGTCTTTGATTCAATTCTATGTTCAACTGTAAATTATATTAATTATAAATTAATATAATATTGATCTGAAAATCCTTTGCGGTAAAAAGCAGTTATACAATTAAATTGGTAGAATGATGCATGCAATAAAAAGATTATTAATTGTAATAAAAAAAAAAATGAAAAAATTTAATATTTGCAATAATCCAAAATAATTATAGTGCAATTAAAACTTATAACAAAGTGATATTTGATTGATCAATGTGCAATTCCGGTTTCCTACTTCGTCTAGTATGTAGAAAACCTTAACAAATTAAAAAAAAAATAGAAAGTGTTTCTAATATCCCACAAAAAAACTTGTAGAGTCTCTCTAAAGTACTAACAACTCTTTTCTAAGGTGTCTAATGTCTTTGTACTTTTAAATTAATATAATATCATAATAATTAAGCACTTTACCTAATTTTTCTGTTTCTTTGATAAATTTTACTTATAAAACTTTAAAAGCCCTCCAGGCTTTGATTTACTTCAGTATATGCAGAGGAGACGTAGACAACAATTTCAATTCCCGGACTACGTTAAATTATTATGCGTGCCGAACAAATTATTAAAATAAAAACTTATTTTTAAGCCTTAAAGAATATTTCCAGGATAATAAAATTAAAGTTTCAGTTCATTGAACGTTGGCTTAGATATCTTTAGAAAACCATAAAAAAAAATTGTAGAATATTATAAGCAGCTTTTAGAAACGAAAAAACTTAATAAACTGTAACTTTGTTTTATCTTATACCTTTAACGGGTCTTAACGGACTTGAGAGCAGTGTTAATGTTTTTTATAAATCAAAAATCTGAAAAAAAAATAGGCGAGAGATACGTAACACAAAAAATTTAGGAAAAAACTCGGGCAGACAAGTGCAGATATAAAACAATTGCACCCTTTCATATGGGACAAGAAAATAACACTAAGAACAAAAAGGTGATATACAAACAATAACGTACGCAGCAGAGTTATGGGTCATAAACGCAAGAGATCGAAGAAAGATACTAGACCCAAAAATAAAATATTAGAGAAGGTATTGCAGTTTTAGTAGACTGAACAGAATAAGAATGACAATAGAGACGGAAGTGATAGAAAACATAGAAACGAAAAAAATGATATGGTAAAAGCACACAAAAAAGCAGAAAACCGGTAGACCCTAAAGATTATTCAAAGATAAAATGGATAAAATAGTGCAAAAAAGAGATTAGAAAACAACAGTTGGAGTGATGAAAAAAATTAAAAGCTTGGCTAAAAGTGGGAAAGCAGCCGCAGCTGTAAAAAACTCCTTTGTATATAAATTTGACAAATAATATAGAATAAGTTCAAAAAAATATACTATCCTTAATAAATTGACGTACAACTTTAAGAAATGCAATACACAAAGCAGTCTTCTGTTTATCATATTCCAGACATGTTATCTATAGGGTTCAAGTTGGGTGATCTTGATGGCCAAAACAAACTATTAATGTTGTTTTGTTATAGAAGTCTGTAGATATGTTAGCAGTATAAAATGAAAAACAGTATCAATGTAATAGAAAGCATTTAATGTACCTTAAATAAATAATAAAGAAGACCACCAGGAATTAACACAGCGTGACAATGTTGAAGAAACTGCAAGTTTTGTCTTTGACCTCTAAGTTGTCTAACGTCCGTCAGAGTAATATAAACAAAGTGTAGATTTGTTGCTAAATTCAATTTATACCTATTTATAACCCCAGATTTGTTTGCTTACTGCAGTTTTTTGGCTTTATGCTAACTTTAAAAAAAAAAAAAAACAAAAATAAGAATGATAAAAGCGCAATCCAAAAGAGTATATTTAGTGCTCATAAATAATTTTATGATCAATTTCTTTTACCCAATTTATTACAACTGGTTGTGTTAGTTTTGTCAGACCTCAAATTGCATTTCTTTCAGTCATTTTTTTTTTAATTTGACTCTTACTAGCGTGTCGACAAACATGTCTGCCAGTTTTACAAAACACTAAACTACTCTCTCAAATCGGTTATAGCGTTGTCCGTTGCTTTTCCGATACCCACTTTTCATGGCTCTCTATCTTCCCATGCTTCTGGATTCTGGTCTTTTTTTGTGGTTTCTGCATCAACCTATTCTCTCTAGTTTTGTATTGGTATTCTTTTTTTTTTTTCTTAGTAGTAGTCTGCCTTTTTCCATCCTCTGGACGTGACAAAACCATTTCAATTACTTTGATCTTATATCCTCTGTAATTGTTTTTTTTTACATGCATTTTTTTTAAAATTCTAGCGTTGTTTATTTTTTCTTGTCTATTTTTCCATCAATCCCTTTCAAAAATTCATTTTAGTAGTTTCTATCGCCAATTGTTCAGACTTCCAAGCTATTATGTAGTTTTGTTTTAACAATGGTGTTATATATAGTTTTATTATTTTAGTTATTGCTTTTTTTCAAATGTTCTTGTCTTAAAGAACGGAACGGAGTTGAGTAATTTTTTTTTGTCGTTGCTTGCTCTTTACATCTTCCTATTTTATTTCCTGTATTTAATACTAATTTTTGCTGTACCCCTCTTATGCACGTATATCGTGTTATATTTTTTTCCAATCTCCATAATCAACTTACCCATTGGCATTTTACACTTTATCTTCCAGTTTTTAAGTACCTGTAAGTACTTTTTAAAAAGTGATATGCAGCTTTTACTTACTTAAAATCTGTTTGTTACTTGACCGCCAATCTTTATTTTTGATATATATGATGTTAAAGTTAATGTTAGTTAATTTCAAAAAAATTCACAGTAATGCAAAAGGGACACTACTGTAAGCTTTACTAAGATCTACAAAGAGAAAGTGTATTTTTTGAAATAATGGTATTTTCTTTTCAATTAGTTGTGTTACACAAAATACAGTCTCAATTGTTGACCTGCTAGCGCAAAATCTCGTTTGTTTTTTAAGTACTGCAGGTATTAGTTACTAAAATTCCCGCGATAGTAACATTTACTTTTGTTGCTCAAAAAGCTTTCAAGTTCCGTTTGGGTGGTATCTCATTGAGACCGGTAACAGTTCGTTTTTTTTTTAGTTTTTGACAAGTTTTTTATTGTATTTATGTCAAATTTTGTGTTTTCTGTGCTTTTCTTATATTGCGCCCTAGTTTTAGTAAGTAGGGTTTCATAGTATTTTTGCCATTTGTTTAGGATTATGCCTGATATGATAGACTTTTTGAATCTGTTCTTAGTTCTTTTAGCACTTTTTAGTTCTCCGTATATTTTTGTCTACCTATAAATTTATCAATTTTTTCCAGGTGTTTTACGTTTTTATTTTTTAGAACATTTTTTGACAGGCATTGACTTGAGCTTTTTTATATGCAATTTTATCTTAGTCAGTTTTTATGGTAAGGTACTTAAAGACGGTGTTTTGCTTTCTTTTTATTTTGCTTTTGATTTCTCCGTTCCACCAGTAAAGGTCGTTTCTCTTTGGTTTTTCCTCTACTATTCCGAGAGCTTTTGTGGTTGCGCTTTATAGTATATTTGCAATATGTTTGTAGTGTTGCTATATTCTTCTCTTAACTTTTGATTCAATAGTTTTTTTGGACAGGAAGCATCTCTTCTCAATTATACTTTTTTGCAAATGGTATTGTTAAGTTGATTTATGAAAACGCAATTTTCATGTTCAGTAGATGGTAGTCTGAACCGCATCATAAGTTTGGTTTTTTGTTTGATGATGACGTAACTTAAATAAAATAAATTATAGACTTTAATCTACGTTGTTTTTTTTAGGTCTTTGATGTGTATTTATTGTCATGGTCATAATACTCGTTAGTTACCCAAAGTTCATTTTGCTGGCATACATTAACCAATCTTGTTTCATTGTTGTTTAGGACATGTTCTTATTATTGGGTCATTATCTTTTTTTGCCAGTTTTGCTGTTCAGATCTTAGCAGAATGATGTCTATTAACGTTTCAATTTTGTTTATGGTTTTCTATCATTTGTTGAAAAATTCATCTTTGAAATTTATTAGTGCATCATCATTTACTGCATATACTCCTATTATTGAGCTTTGATATCCATAGATGTTCATAACAACCCTAATTATTTTTTTATTTATTGCTTTCTAGTTTAGTATGTGCTTATTGTGGTTTGTATGTACTAGTACAGCCGCTCCTTATTTTGCTCGATTTTTGTTGGTACGCTGCTGTAAAAAATAATGTATTGTTTT
This sequence comes from Tachinus rufipes, assembly GCA_963932245.1. Classification (NCBI taxonomy): domain Eukaryota; kingdom Metazoa; phylum Arthropoda; class Insecta; order Coleoptera; family Staphylinidae; genus Tachinus; species Tachinus rufipes. Next base: position 94,927,012 of record OZ010743.1, read on the forward strand.
TTTTAATTGCCTTTTATCTTAGTTTCCGTACAAACTATAATGTCCATAGGTAGTCTTCTAACTTTGGTTATAACTTTTTGAGATTTTTGTTAGATTTTCTGGACATTTCAGGTGAAATTTTTTAATTCTTTATTGTTGTTTTAGTCGTTTATGTTTTTCCATTCTATTTCGAGGCAAGCGTTTGTTTTTTTTTACAGAGTATATGTATTTATAAGTAACAAAAAGCTAGTCCGCTGCCTTAACCTCCAACCTGAATAACCAGGTTCAAGTTTTTTTTTTTAATTTTTGCAATTCAATGTAAGACAAGTTAGCAGCTTCTTTAAATTGGGACAAGCTTAGGCGAGTTTAACAACTCTTCTGCATTCCGACCATTTTTTCTCTTTTAAACTATGTAGTTTAGTAAAAATTTGGACAAACATTTTAAATTGTTTTTTATTTTACAAAACCACAAAATACACACAACTCTACGCATATGTAACAAACCAAAATTGAATCAATTGTTTACTATCTGCTTAGTATTCAACCATGTGACGTAAACAAACAGAATTATCTTAATTTTAAATTGAATCTAAACCAGATCATCAACTTTTTATTTTCAGAAAGCTGTCAAAACACCACTCATTTTTATAAAAGTTTCTTATATTGCTAAACTAGCATTAGCCATAAACTTTAATAAAAGGCTTTTTGCATGATATACAATAACGTTGGCAATTTGCAAAGTATCTATAAGTGTCTTCTAGAATCTAAAATGTTAACAAACCTATACCTACGGACTTTGGCAAGAAATATTATAAATCTTTATTATAAGCTTCCAGTTAAATTTTTTTATGTGTTTACAAAATTATTAACCATAAACCAAAAATGTATTCCTAAAGCAACTTTGAACTGCGTGTGGATTGGCGCTTTTTAATATTGGCGATTGGTGCCAGCGCATTATCTTTATTACGTTATTACTTAAAAATTTAAAATTATCCTGAAAGGATAATTTATATAATAAAAACAAGAGTTAGTATAAGCTACTAAGATAGTATTAACAAACTTTAACTACTAACTTTAAAACTTTAACCTATTTTTTAAGTTAAAGCTTAAAAAAGCTAATATTTTTTTGTAAAAATAATAGTATTTTATAAAAGTATAAAGAAACTATATGAACGTGCTATTAAGGCCCGTGCTGGTCAGCTTTGCTATAGTAGACCTATTAATTTTGTTCTGTAAGTTTGTTACGCGCTGGTGATTTTGTTCTGGTTCTTTAAAATAATGTGAAAATATGTTCTTCTTTTCCATAAGGCAAATATCACCAAAGTGGTAGAGTTGTTTAATATACGAAAAAAACTACATCATGTGAAATCAACTTTGAAGAAAATGTTGCTTTTATATTATGTTTTTTTGGTACTATAATTTTTCCACAATGTGTAATATTGACACATAGTAATGTAAGAATGGCGCCCATCTATCTAGAGTAAGTGTATTAAACTAATTAACTGTTATTCTATATCAAAAATATCTGTTCTTGTTTTATCATTTTTTTGTATTTGGTTTACTAATAAATGTACGAGGTTTACTAACTAGAATAAAAATAATTTACATCTTAGTGCAATTGAAAAATATAAAGTTAAAACAATAATAACATTAAAAAATCAAATTTATGAAAAAATTATCCTAAACTAAAAACATCCATTATTGCTTTACAACTGTCTCATTAGAGGACATTGCGTCTCTTCTTTATATATTTTAAAACAATAACTAATTGCACTACCTATAGCTATTTTTCAAGTAGTTTTTACTTGAAATGTATATAATCATACACTTTTGACAATTAACATTTCGCTAGTATAAAATAAATTTACAGTACTTCTATTCTTATAGCTATATAGTTACCAATTTAAATTTTTATCTTATTTTTTATTTTATTTATATAATTTTGATTGTGTATTAATGATTTATTTTTTCCGATATATTCTGATACCACTGCATTAATAAATGTCGTGGCCGCGTTATAAATCTAATTCTGCGTTAGAAGCCAAGAAGGTTGGTAAGATTGGCACTAAAAGTGATATGAATTTGAAAGTATATTTAGAAAATAATAAAGATACAAAAGAATTGTTGAACGATTTATCCGTTCAGAAGATATAGAATATTATGATAAAGACGGTTTTATCTTCATTATTGACAGGCTTAAAGAGTTGATTAAATACAAAAGCTTGCAGGTTTGTAATTTCTAATATTAATTCAACAATAATTAATAATATTGTGGTAGGTGGTTCTTACTAAATTGAAAGACATCTCATAAAGATCTAATTGATGCTGGTGGTATTGGCAAATCTAATAATATAGCGAGTGAATTGTTGCGGAAAAAGAATATTGCAGGTAAATATTATACAAAAAAGAATGAATAACTTCATACACTTTAGAAAATGTTAAAATATAAAAACAGCTTCATAGGCAGTAAGTGTCTTTTCGTTTCGTTGTCTAAGGTGGTCCAAATGTTAGCAAAACTTTTGTGGCAACGCACTTCTAGTTTAATTATTTGTTTTTTGGTTGACATTAGTAATTTGCTGTGCGTGCTTGCAAGTTTTATTCAAAGATTTCTCCTTCAGGAGTTCTTAGCATTGTTGTTCTTGCCTGTTTCTTGATTATACAATAATGCGTCATTTGTTAACTAGAACAATTAAAAGAATTAATGGATAAAAGTATTAATTAGTAAATTTTAAGAAATAGAAATGTACAACAGATAAAGATGTCAGGATCAAACTGTAGATTATTATTTTATTTTACTTGTTTTCTCCACATTTGTATTGAGATGAAAAAAGATAAAAGAATGTTAATAAAAAATAATTATTCAGAATGGAGTGAACTTTAAAGGTCAGAAACTATTTGCTAAACCTATAACTTTAATTATACTGTATGATATCAAATCAACCTTCTTCTTTACTCTACTCATTATTCTACTTTTATTAATACATTCTTCTTTTTAAGTGTAGTTTTAATCTTATAATTTTGTATGAAGTAAGTAAAAGGAGGCTTAATTATGCTACATGTTCTTTTAATTTAAATCGTAAAAACTTGATCTCCGATTCAATTTATTTTTTATTAACTACGATAGCCAGCCGTTGTGCAGTTATTAGATGTTTCATTTAACACTAGCAGAAAATATTAAGTTCATGTTTTGAAAATACTTGAAGCTTCGCTGACTACAAAATTTAAATAAATTCTTTATTTAAATTTCTATTTTCATTAAGTTCCTGAACTAGTTCCACTTACTCCTTACACATTGTTTAAAAAAAATGAAAATAAATAAATCGTGCAGAAGTAACGCCACATGAAAATGGCAGTAACAAACCGACAGAAAAAATAAAGTAAGAATAATAAAATATTAAAATTGTGCACTATTTTAAATATAGTCGTACACACTATATGTTATACGTTATTACAAATGTGAATTTCAACACCATGGTATAGTGAACGTGACATGAGTTCTGTTTCAGAGGTCGCATTTTATAACCACGGTCTCGTTTTACTAAAGACTATACCGACTCGATAATTAACCAGATGTGGAACGGAGGCCAGAAGGAGCGAGCCTTCTTATATCTGCATACCAAACCTAAGCTATTATGTATTGTTTCTCTTTTAGGGCCGATTTTGCCGCTTGTTATTTCCCCTGTGCGAAAAGTGGCCATTATTACTTTGCCATACACACAGCAACGACATTTTTTTATTGCTATTTTTGTCTGTCAAAGCGAGTTTTGTAAGTAAGCCTGTTATGGATGAATAGAAAGGGGTGGAGTATGTTCATTGAATTTATTTTGAGCTTATAATTATTAAAAGTTTACTAAACAATAATTACTTACACTTATATTATTAATATTTCTGCTAATAATAGAGCGGAATGAATGAAAAAATCATAAAAACTTATGTAAATCAGTTATTATTATTTTTTTTATTTATTCCGCTCTATTACTAAATATAATTATATCTTGAACAATATATAAATAATTATAGATAAAACTTTAAAAGTGTGTAAAATGCACAAATGCTTACCAATTTTATTGTAGACTGAAATTTTAAGAACACGATTTAGTTTAGTTTTATTTTGTTAAAACTACTAATGCGTACATTTCTTGAGTCGGTTATACAGAAAAATTTAAACATGTTCTTAAAATTTACAATAAAATTGATGATCATTTGTGCATTTTCAGACTTTCAAAGTTTTATCTATAAGTATATATGTAAATAATTCAAGATATAATTGTAGACAGCGTCATGCGGGCATAAGTAATTATTTTTTAAACTTTAATAATTATAAGCTCAAAATAAATTCAATAGACATACTGCATCCCTTTCTACTAAAATACAATTCAATATATTATTTATTTTATATCAATTATCAACAAAATAAGTTAAATTAAAAGATATTATTTTTTTTAATCTTAGTAAATATAGAAAAAATGATATAAAAACACAAAATCTTTTGATAAATCTGAAAAACTCCCTCTTCTATTCTCTTTAATTTTTTCATTTACTAAGACATAGGCGTGTCAAGTCATAAGTCATTCAAATCACTTGTTTGAGGTCTGCGTTAAGTTTCCTGTGACAAAATTACCAACAAAAAATAATGCATGGGAGCGTCGGCGTCCCTTTGAGAGGAACTAGATCAGAAGGGGGATCCGCATTTATACTGTCTTCAATATTATTAGCCTCTTTCATCTCTTCGTACGTTAATTTTTAATGATTGCTGCTACATGTTGTATATTTTTTTCGATGTGACATAAAAAATTAACATAAGCTTCTGGTAATTGTGGAAGAGCACTGACGACATAATGTGTCATGATATAATTTAATGATAAAACTGGATTGATTTATATCTGATATAAATATCAACTAATAATTAGTTGAAATGAAATATGAGCATGATGTTTAAATGATTTAATAATCAATTACAATCTTTCAGGAATTACTAAACCCATTAATTTAATTTAGTTTGAAAAGTCTATATAGCTAATTTGCAAATGTCTCTTAGATAAAACTTAAGTTGAGAATAGGTAGGTATGTTAATAATTGTTTATTTGTTAAATTAAGAAAAACGTAATTAAAAAGTAAATCAATTAGCTTAAATATGTTTATTTGCTGTATCAACATCAATGTTCGATACAGCAAATAACCTCTGCCAGGTGATAGTATTCTCAAGATGCGAGCTAGAAACATTACAAACGGTAGCATAGAATTTGACATTTGTAAAAGGTGTTTAAAGAAGACTTATTTTTTTAAGAAATCCATAATATTTTTATTTAAATCAAGACTGCAAGAGACGACCATATGACCACGTTAGGTATTCTTGCAAATAACCATTCTTTCTAGAAAATTTGTAATCATCTAATTGCAGATAAATATTGCAAACAATAATATTATCGTTGTTGGAGCATCATCTTTAACGTACCCTAAATAAAATCTAAAGATGTCAAGTTGTCTAAATCGAAAAACTACACAATTACCAAATCTGCTACTGAATAAAACAATTGTAAAAAAATTGCATCTGCATTTTAACACACAATCAACAAACGTACTCCGTTATCTGTAGTCTGCCGCCTTTAATTCTTAGTTAACTAAACTATGTAAGTCTTTAGACTGAGATCTTTGTATAAAATACTGTGCACACATCTTCCGTAATACATTCGGCTGTAGCATCAATATTTCTGGTACATTTTTTTGACATATGTAACTTAGCCAAGACGTTTAAACATATCGGTTAAAGTCACTACGTTTGTGTAAAAAAATTATCAGTTCATTTTTGAGATGCGGGCAATACTACCTCTTATATTTTTCTAATCAATCAAATAGCAACATTTGCATTTTTAACAAATAAGAAACAGCGGCAAATTTAAAACCAAAGATCTTATTTAAACAACCTTTATTAATGTCAGATATAAATGGTGGGCCACGTAACGTTTGTAATTTGAACTACCGTTTATTTTGTTTTTTAAAAGTATAATGACATTTATGAGTTGACAGAAATTTAGTTTTATGTTAGACATTTACGAAATGGGACTTTTTACACTTGAACAAAGTTGGGAAATAATAAAACTTACTTCCAAAGTGGCAAGTTATCTAATCAAACGGTAAGAAATTTACAAAACAAATTTGATAGAAAAAAAGTGCCTTCAACGCAGTTTGTAGACCAATTTATGAAACAAGTTTGCAAAACTGGATTGTTAGTGGATAAAACACGTTCACGTTCTTGTCTAGTGCGCTCAGCCAAAAAAAATAAATGTTGTTGCTTAGAGTGTGCGTGAACAATTCATCAACATCAACTTGTCATCGTTCTCAAAAACTAAACAGTTATGTCAATAAGCAAAGTTGTTGCATTTGGTGATCAGAAAATCCACACATGAGTATTGAACAGCTTATGCATCCACAACAAGTAACCGTTTGGTATGGTTTGGTGTAGTTTTGTTTCTAAAAACTGAAAAATATAAAATGGATTAAATTTAGTTTTAACAGGACGGAAGGCCACTTGCCACACAGCCAACGTAACCATCAATCTTTTGCGCACTGTTTTTGAAAATCTAGTAATTAGCCGAAATGCTAATGTCAATTGGCCGCCTAAGAGCTGTGATTTGACCTCGTTGGATTCTTTTTTGTGAGAAAACTTTAAAGATAAGTGTTACGCTAACTATCCAGAGACAATTAATGCCTTAAAACACAAAATCGAAGTTGCCATTGAAGCGATTGGAGCTCAAATAATCAAAAATGTACTAAAAAATTGGGTTAATTGGATGGGTTACTGTCAAGCCAGCCGTAACAGTCATTTCAATAATGTTGTGTTTTATTCTTAAATGAAAAAGTCTAATCTTTCTATTAAACTCATAATTTTGAAAAAATATTTATTAGTTTTTTATTTATAGCCAACTCAAATTCCAAAAATTAGATAGCCTACTCTTTATTAAAAAAAATGATTTATGGTTTTTTGCATTTGTTAAACTCAAAAAAAAAAAAAAAACATTTTCTAAAACTTTTAAATTGTTTTACAAATTTATCAGGTTTTTTTCAAAACGTTCTTTTCTTTTTTTTTTATTCTTCTTCATCTGCCATAGGTCTTTTCTAACATTTTCCTTGTTTCCATGTCTGTTTTGTGCCATTTAATACCAATTTTTGTCTGCAATCTGTTTAATGTTTTTTAGCCGCTGTGTGGTCTTCTTAGTTTCTCTTAGTTTCCATGTTGTTTTTTTTGGTCTCCATCTTTACTTTGGTTTTCTTTCAAGGTGTCCGATTCATTGCCAATTTTGTTACGTGTTTTATGACGTTTTTGAATCTCTTTATTTCTTATTTTGTTACTTATGCTAATTTTCAGTATTTCTTCCTCCATTGTCTTTTACGTTACTCTTAATCTCAGGCAGCTGCATTTTATGAGTGTTTTGTTTTGAAGCAGGTAGAAGAACGCATGCCTTTAAGTATATATTTTAGTTCTCAAAATGCTGTCCAAGTTAGACCTAACCGTCAGTTTGCTTCTGCAGCTTGGATTAATTTGCCAAGTTTAATAAAAATCATGCATAATTATGTTGTCGGGGTTCATAATTATTAAAGATAGTCTCCAGTGCCAAAGTAAAACATTTTGATGAAATAGGATCCCTTTGACAAACTCCTTCTTAAATTGAAATTCTATTTGTTTTAAGGAGTTTAAAAAAAAAAGACAAAAAGTATTAAAACATTACATTTAGTAGTCTTTTCTGTTAATAGCCGTATGGTCTGTAAGTGATCTATTGTATGTTAGCCTTTCTTAAAACGTGTTTGCTCATAGAGTTGGTATTAGCGTTGATTGACAAATATACTAAAATACGCAGCCCAGGACAATATTAAGTTCATGACATGTAGATGGCGTATACACGTCAAAATATTAATGAAACTGTAATAGCTTTTATTTTGAAATTATTATAAATATTTTACATATTCATATTTCCATAGTTTATTATAATATCATTGCAATTGTAAACAGAATTTACGTAATATAAACGTTTAAATTTTTTATGTCAGTGCCATCTATATCTCGTGAACGGTATTTTATCTCAGGTTGTGTATTTTAGTAAATTGTTTGTAATGAGAATTTATTTTTTTTAAATATTTTGTCCTTAAACTTTTTGGCATAAATTAATCATCTATGAAAACCACGTAATAAAAACATCTAGATTACAGGTAGTGGCAGAACTACAATGACGCCAAACTCCGCAATGGCAAAATTATAGTGAGTCTAACACTTCATTATTTCAATACATCTGTAACATTTCCGGGAAACTATTGTTTTATTGTTTGTTGATTGATCAAGCTGGACAAATCCGGTAAAAAATCTAAAATTGCAATAAATCAGTTTTTGACAGCAACTTGTAAGCATAGAATTTTTGAAAAAAAAACAAACCGCAAATCTTCGTATGTGCTCGTTTGTAGCAAATTGGCTTTCTGCCAACATTAAAGAAGTTTTGATTCTTAGTTTGCAACGTTCATTTTGTCGATGCTGGTTCCAGACTTTGTAAAAACGTAAAACTCTTGTTTCTATTCCAAACTGGCGATGTCAAAATAAATACTTTTTTTGAGTCCCCCTAATTCTACAAGAATTAGTTTTTTTAAGTTAAGACCTGCTGTACTATGCTGTGCTGTAGTAAGTACGTTTTTTTTTTAAGAAAATAAACAGTAACCTTTTTTTTTCTGAGGAGGTGGAAATCTTTCAAAAGGCACCCCAAGAGGTAGTGTCAGATTATTACTGACTAAAACCACCTCCCCTTCTTCTTGCGGGAATGACAATCTTTCTCCACCTCGGAATTGCATTTAAGTATTTCATCAAGGTAGAGAACCCCGCGCGACAGGCTTCAGGCGCGCACACAGTTTTATAACAACACAACATTTACATTTTAACACCACTTTTTTTTTTTATTCTGGTTAGTTTTTTTTTGTGGTACAACAATATATTTGTTTACTCAGTTTTTTTTTTAACATTTTTTATGACAAAAACAGTTTACAGAACATACATAAGATGACAAAAATTTACATAAATCTAAAAAACATTTATGAACAGCTGCGGCCCCACCCCCATCTCTACTTCATTCACACCACACCATGGAACTAGCTCTCTTTCTTCTTCTTCTTTCATACGTAGCATGGACTCTATCATGTTTTCCACAATGTCCCAGTTGGACACATTACTACCACTATGTTATCCGGGTTCAAGCTTGCTCTCTCCCATCAGTTTCACTCTTGCTCTTTCACGCGTCTCCAACCATCTTTTGCAATAAAACACGGTGTGCTCAACCGTATCCCTTTGCCCACAGTACAGACATTCATCACTTTCAATCAATTTCATCCAATGCAGGTACGCCCACAAACAACCATGTCCCGTTAGTACCTGCGTGAGGTAGTAGTTTACCTCACCATGGCCCCAACCCACCCAACGCTTCACGTCTGCGATGAGCCGTCTGGACCATGCCGGATTGCTACCACCTCCACTCGACACGGATTCCTTCCAACTCTTCTGCCATTCCCCCCCCCAAATCCATTCTTCCGCTTCACACTCAGTAAGGCTAACTTTTCCAGACCGACTTTTGTGCCTGCCACAACCAGAAGGCCCGCCGTCGGCATTGTCCTGTATGCGCTGCAGACCCTTCGCAGAACAAATTCCCTGTGCTTTTTGTTGTTGCACACGGCATCCCCCTATATTTTGGCTCCATAGAACACTATGGTAAAGACTACCGAGCACATAAGGCGCCTGATAGAACATCTTGCTCTACCAGGTTTGGCATTAGTCCTGCTAAAGACGGAGCCACTTTCTCCGCTTTTTCACACACTTTTCTCACATGTATTTCCCACGGTAGGTTAGTACATAGCGTAACACCCAAGGACCTTAACTGACGTTGCAACTTGACGGTAATCTCAAAATCGGTCATCTACAATTGTGGTACTCTTCTTGAACAGGAGAACACCACAAGTTTCGTTTTTTCTGGGGCCAATTCGAAGCCCAACTCGTTGATTTTACGCTCTATGAGGACAAGAGCGCAGTTTCCCGTTTCCTCCAGTTCTCCCCTAGAGCGTTTCGTAATTATCACCGCCAAGTCGACAAAGTAAGCTACCCTTTCAACACCCAGGGGCAATTCCAGACCTACCACGTCGTCGTAGAGGACGTTCCACAACGTGGAGCCTAGAACTGATCCCTGTGGCACCCCCTGTTAAAATTTACTTTTTTCTTTCCCTACCTTCTTCCACTAACAAAACTCTGTCCCAAAAACAGCTGCTAATATTATTCAGCAGGTATTTTGGAACACCCCTGCCCTCCAAAGCCCTCAAAATTCCTCCCCAGTTTGCCGTGTTGAAAGCGTTCTTTACGTCCAGAGCAACCAAGACGCATGCTTTCCAATTTATGTAGCTGTATTTTTTAGCAGCTACCACAGCCGCTTTCATCTCAGCAAGCGCGGTCAGGATTGACCGGCCTTTCCTAAACTCGTACTGGCGCTCACTGAGTGCTTGGTCACCCTAAAGTGCTTCCAGCAGCCTTCCCACTATTAAGTGCTCAAGAAGCTTTCCGGCTACGTCCAAAACAACAGTAACCTAACCTAAGTACTATTTCAATGTTGCGTGAACGTTAAACAATTCTCAAATGTAATACTTTTAACTTCTGGTGTTGGTAACTAATCTCGTTGCAGAAATGTAAATAACTAAATTAAAAACAAAACAAAAAACATTTTTGCAAATGTCAATACTGCAATGCTTAAAACTTCAGAATTAAAAAAGTTAGCGCATTTACATACTCTCTATATTTAAAATTGAAGCAAAAACAAATATAAAGAAAAAAGCACTTATTTTTTGCCAACTAAAGCAAAAAAATTAAATTATAATTAGTTAACTGAGAATGAGGAAACATTTAATAACAAAAAGTAACCGGATGGATGATTCAACAACAGAATACATTGGAAACAAAAAAGCAAAAGATTAAACAAAGAATTTATTGGAGTAGACATACAAAAAAGAAACAAGTTCAGAAAATTTGGTTTGTAAAAAAAACTAACCCATACTTTTGTATTATGTTATTGTCACAAAAATGAAAAAATAAAGAATGATAAAGTGACAAAAATAAAGATATAAAGAATGATAAAATAACAAACAATAAAATAATAAATAATTGACCAATAACACGCAACCTGATCTGTACAAACTGGTTTGATATATTTTAAAAACGGAATGTGCTACGGAGCTGCCAAAAGTAGTTAAACATTTTTGCCCAGAAAAGCTCAATTGTAAAAACCACACAGTATGTTTAAATCAATTTTTTTTGTTGTATTTTAAAGATAGTTAACAATAGCCGGGTTTCCTAAAACTTATCAAAATAATATTCAACATTTTTAAAATTAAGTACGTTTTGCATTTTAAAATCTATCAGTAAATCAGACACTGACAGTAAATTCTGGCATCTCCAATAAAGTTGCAGATTTTGTCTAGATCTTTTCAGTAAGTTCTGAAATTTGTCAGTTAACCCTAATGTTTCACATTCTTCTCAAATTCTAAAAGTTCTTCTATGATTAGTAAGGTCTGAAACCGTTTAGTAAATTTTATACTCTGTCAGTTACTTTAATTTTTTTAGTAAGTTCCCAAATCAGTCAGTGAATTGTACATTTGTAGATGTCAATAAGTTCCAGAACCATTTTATAATAATCCTTTCACTAAATTCAAAAACTTGTCAATATGTTGTAGACACTGTTAGTTAACACTAGGATTTTTCAGTAAGTTCTGGATTTTGTTAGTAAGCTGTTATTATCCCTAGATTTTTTCTTTTTGCATTTTAGAATATGTCAGTAAATCAAACACTGTCAGTAAATTTTAAAATTTTTCAGTAAGTTAACCCTAAAACACTTTAGTAAGTTCTGGGTGTCGCCAGTAAGTTGTAAACATTTTCAATTGACCTTAAGTATATTTCATTAAGCTCTGGATGTTGTCACTAAGTTGTCTACTCTTTCAGTTATTATCAGTGTGATTTAACCTTATATTATAAAAACTGCATTGGATGTTGTAGACACTGTCAGTTAACCCTAAATTAGAAGAACAAAGAACAAAAAAAGTTGCTTTTTTTAAGTAACAGTACTTTTAAAAAGCAAACAACCTAGTTTGTCCGCTCTTATACTGCATCTTAATCATGTTTGTCAGTCTGCTAGTAAAACAACAAGCAATTGCTTCTAACATCTATTTCAATAGCGTAAGTTTCCTTGATTTAATTTTTTAAGTTCACCTCTACTCAAAACCTAAAACATAGAAAGAAAATGGGAGTTTTATATTATGTATACAAAAGTACACAAAAATATATTAGCGTTTAGTTTCTTTCTTATATTCCACCACTCAACTGGATAATACAAATCGTCTAGTACGAGAGCTAGCAACGTTTTTGAGAAACTATTTTAGATCGGATAGTTTTTGAATATTTTCCATCCTTATTGACGATAGGTTGGGACGCGTCGCATTTGGCAGCTGAGAGCTGTTGCGTATACCTAGTAGCGCAACCTCCCTAAATAGGTGAAAATTGAGCATTTTTAAAACATTTTAAGACAACCTATACAGGGTGTCCGGAAAATACGTGTACAACGTTTGACGACAGACTCCTGACGTCAAAATAGGTCGATCTAAGCCGACTTAGTTATATCCAAAATTGTCTCGTTTAGCCGGTAGAAGGCGTCAAAAATTTGTAAATATTAAAAAGAAATTACCTGTAACAATAATTTTTTAAGTGACCTTGTTGCTATGGCGTTTAATAATTTGACAATTATTGACAAATTGTCACCAGTCTATGAAATTTACTCAAGTATACGATCAACATTCTTAAATTACAAGTTCATTTTACCATTAAAAATAGAAAATTATACAAACTCTCAGAAAGTTGGCATGCTCCTGGTATACGGGTTTTGTCAAGGAAATGGGCGTCAGAGTGTTAGGGTTTACATGGAGAGGTTTCCTAACCGTCGAATACTAAACCACCAAACATTTGCCAATATTGAGCGTCATCTTCGGGAAACGGGCAGTTTTGAGAAAAAGTTTGAAGGCAGGGGTCGTATATGAACAACTCGAACTGTGGAAACAGAAGAGATGATTCTGGAAAGAGTTGAAGAAGAACCAATTACCAGTACCCGTCTCTTAGAACGTGAGTTAAATGTTCCTAAAACGATTGTCAATGAGGTTTTAAGAGAACAGTTGTTACATCCTTACCACATACAAAAAGTCCAGAAACTTTTACCGACTGATCCCCCCATGCGGCTTACATTTTGTCAATTTATTAGAAACAAAAGAATCCTTGTTCCAAATTTTTGTAGAAAAATTATGTTTACTGACGAGGCATGCTTTACAAGATCTGGGGTAACCAATCTGCACAACGAACATATTTATTCCGATGAAAATCCACATGCCATTAAAGTTGCACATCATCAGCATCAATTTAAAATTAATATTTGGGCAGGTATTATTGATCACTACCTTATTGGTCCCATTGTTATTCCAGACAGGTTAGATGGAAATATTTATTTAAATTTTTTGCAAGACACATTACCAATTCTTCTGGAGAATTTGCCCCTTTTACACATTTGCTTAAGTAATGTTTTTGTTTTACTTAGTTTCTTACAATAGATACTTTCAACTTTGTTATACTTTTGTTTTTTTTTGACGCCCTCTACCGGCTAAACGAGACAATTTTGGATATAACTAAGTCGGCTTAGATCGACCTATTTTGACGTCAGGAGTCTGTCGTCAAACGTTGTACACGTATTTTCCGGACACCCTGTATATCGTCAATAAGGATGGGAAATATTCAAAAACTAGCTGAACTAAAATAAATTTTTCTGCGACTTTGCTAACTCTTATACTAGTCGCTGTTATATAATATTTTGAATTTTTATAAATCTATAAAAGTTGAAATTAATACAGTAAAGTTTACTTTCAATTCTTACACCTTATATTTTAATTTAAAATCTTCAACAAAACTTAACATCAAAGAGCATATTCTTCTAATATTTTTTAATGTATCAGTTTCCAGATTATGCTATTCAATTTATTGCTATAATATCATAATTCACATTGAGCTAATAGTTTCCGTAATTGAATAATATATTAACAACTACTTTGTTACTGGCATAAGAATAAAATATCAGCTTTATAACAATCTATTTTACTTTGGTCAGAAGCAAGGCAGAGTTTCATGTTTTCATATCTATTTACTCTTGAAGATTATGTTAAATATTAAGCTAGTATTTTAAAACTGTTATGATCATATTCAGTCAAAGTATATCAGAATGAAATTTTCTAATACGCAAAACGGTATAAAAGATAGCAAATTTGATACAAAACCGTGCTGATTATCTGATATTTAATTTATTACATCAAAGTAAAGCCGCTATTAGCGCTAACATCCGTTCCAAAATTTGTGATAAATTTTTATTTAAAATTGATTAATGATTTGATGAGTTAAGTTACATTACTTAAGAAGTATAGAATACTATCATGTGTACTTTGCTTTCAAATACTTAAGAGACTTAAGTAACTTTCTGCTGCATGTGTAAAAAAGTAACGTAAATCTATATATTTCCTATAAATAATATTTTTTATATTTTGCACTGCACGTAACTGCAGTTATAAATTAAACTTCCTTCGTTGTTGTCTTCCTTTGCACTATCCAATATTACGACATTTATATTAAAATTGCATCAACTGAAAAATAAAAATTTAAATTAGTAGCAAACTTCATTATTCAAACTAAGTTGTTAGCAAATTCATTAAAAATATCAATATCAAAAACACTTATCATTCATTCTCTTAGTATTTGTTTTGTGGATACATTCTATAATCTTTAGGTGGTGAGGGTGAATGAGATTTGTTTACTAGAATACCAAAAGAAGATAAATCGTGTAGAAGTCAATGTCATTTGACACCGTCTTGTGAAAACAAGCCGCATGTGTCACCGGGAATGTGATGGATCGATCGGCGCCCCTTTCCTTCCAAACAGGGATTTATTTAAAAATTACATATAATTATATCTGTATTGTAGGGGCTGCGCTAATTAAAATATGTGGACCAAATGTTTAGAATACAAACGACGAGATTAATTGAATGTTTTAACAACTTTTTTTTATGTTGATTTTTTAACACATAAATTTGGTTGTGTTTGTTTATTGAGAGTAAAGTTAAATTTAATCATTATACTTATTAATATAATATGTTTTTTTATAAAAATTTAAATAAACTGATACTAAGTTATTAGTTTTCAGATTAATATCAAATCTTATTCAGTTATTTTGTTTTTTTTTTAATTAAACTAAATGTGTTTTTGTTACATGCAATAAAATAATAATAAAAATACTTATATAATAATAATGCAAATTGATACAAATTAATATAACTTTGGATTAATTAGAAGAATATTGTATTTTCTAAAATATTCCATATTATAAACATAGTAGCGCCACCTATCCACAATGTGTAGAAGTATTATATTGCTAGATTGCGAACGCTGTAGTTCTGTGCCATGATACTATTTATAGTTTTCGTAGTTTTGTGCGATATTCTGTTGCAATAGAATAATAAATACAGTGGAGTTGAGTTTTATAAAAAAATGTTCCTTATACTCAATTTATAACTTGTTGTTATTAAAATATCTTAAAGATACTTTAAGAAAAAAATACTATTGAATCATTAAAAAAATAATAAATAGATGGAGAGTTTTTTGTGTTATCTACGTAGCTATAAAAACAATATGCTATCGCAAAAAAAAATTATGACATTCTAAAGAAAGTGTCATTTCAAAGTTAGTTACAATCCCTTAACATTTGTGATTTTTATATCAACTTAAAAGAGGCTAAAATAAGTAAAGTGTAACTTGAAAACAAAAGCGTCATTACATTTTTATTGAAAGAAGGCAGTAGCCCAAAGAATATTAATAAAAGAATGGTGGCAGTGCATAAAAAAAAACAGCCCGTATTATTTTTAAGTTTAATATTGGTAAAAGCAGTTCAAGTGGAGCAGGAAATCCATTCATGATAACCCAAAATGTGGATGAAAAATTATCAACAAAGTTGAAGGTTTGGTGTTAATTGATCGCCGAGTAAAATGATTAGTTATTGACATTAAAATAGGAATATCAAAAAAATGTTTTAAAAACTCTAAATGAAGGTTTGAGAATGTTTGATAAGTTTGGCACGGTGAACTCTCAAGCTGCTCAGTCTCGAACATAAACTGTGTAGACGACAAATTTTCGAGAACAATTTAAATGCTATATCCCAAGATAAAGACTTTTTCTATAAAATGATAACTGGAAATAAGATCTTGGTACATAACTGAGATCCTTAGACAAAACAAAAGTCCATACAATAGTAGTAACAGTTTTTTTTTGTGACGCTAAAAAGATTCGTTTTATTGAGTATATGTCAAAAAAACCTCAATATTAAAGAATGTTTACAAAAACAATACTAAAAATTTGAAAGCAATTATACATAAAAAAAGATCCTACAATTTTGTTCAAAAAACTCTTCTGCACAACAACTACAGAGTGCATAAAGCACAAACTGTTCAAAAAATGTAGTCAATGAGTGCTGTTTTAAGAAATTACAAAATCCATTTTACTGTCCCGACATTGTCAACTGTGACTATTATTTTTTTCTAAATCAAAACATTTGAAAGAGCGTTTCTTTATATTGAATGACAACTTGGAAAACGTTGTGGGTTCGTATTTTGCAGAATTACCAAAATAAGCATAAAACTACTAGAAAAACGTTAGAATAAGTGTGTATTCATGACTAAGTAGATAACATAAAAAACTTTTTTGTTTTGAGTTTAGTTTATAAGATATTTTCAATGTTGGATTTTAGATAACTAATTTTCTACGCATTTGTTTAAAAGAAAACGTTTGCTAAATAAAATTACATTTTTTTTCTTTCCATTCATAATTTTGTGTATTTTTCTTCATCCCTTTGTACCTATTTCTATTCTTTAAAACATCAATAATCTCACGTTCACCTTTTTGCAATTTTCAAAAAAACATTTTTTTCTAAACGCATGCTCTACCTACATTCTCTTTTTTTATGATTTAATAACGTTTTTTGTATCCTTCTTAATTCTTCTTTATTTGTTATTTAGTATAACCTACAGAACACCCTAGCTAAGCACTCAATTTAATGCTCTCCTCTAAATTCATATCTCAAATACTTTCATACGCATTTGATTTATTTTTGTAACTGTTTGTATTTAATAGTCTACATAACCTTCTTTTTTGATGCATAATAAGTAGAGTTTAAACAAAAACTTTTCAATGACCACCAAACAGCACCAAAACTTTCAGGCTCAAATGAGACGGGCACGGCAATTTTAAAGAACAAGCACGCAATCAAAAATTCGAATTCAGGTAAAAAATCTGGCTTCAATGAAATCCCAGCTGAACTAATAAGACTTATAGATAAAAACGAAATATTATATTAAAATTATTCAACAACTTATACGAGACAAAAAACTGACTGACCTTAACATTTGCGACAATACCAAATAAAAATAAAGCCAAAAAAATGCTCAAACCACAGAATTATAGCCCTGATGAGTTACACCCTAAAGATCTTCCTAAAAATAATACTAATGAGTTTTAAGAAAAGCATGGAAACCGAGGAGGCACTATTTGGAATAAACGTATTAATCCAAAAATGTTCAAAGATAAACCATAAAATGTATATCTGGTACATAGACTTCCGAAAAGCCTTAGATAAAATTTAACACTCAAAATTGATATTCTAAAAAAAATATTGACAGCAGAAATATAAAAATAATCCATAAAATGTATATCTGGTACATAGACTTCCGAAAAGCCTTTGATAAAATTTAACACTCAAAATTGATATTCTAAAAAAAAAATATTGACAGCAGAAATATAAAAATAATCTTTAACCTCTACTGGCATCAAAGAGCAAAGTCGGAAAAAATTCTGAGTAAAGAGCTCAGCTCTATTATTTAATGTGTACATTAAAAACATCTTTGAAAAGGCATTGACAGAGAAAACAAAAAACTCACAAAAAAAAGTAAAATAAAGATTGCTTACTGCACATTCATAACAATTAAAAAATCCTCTGCAACCATAACAGAAAACTAGAGCTCAGAACTAGAGTATTAAAGTACTACATATTACCCACATTATTATACGGAGAAAACATTAAGAACCTGGAAGTATTTAAAATGTGGTGCTACAGAAGAAAGGTGAAAACTTTATAGACTGACACCAACAAAACTAATGCACCGAATGGGTAAAACCGGAAAAGTTAATAAAAAAAAAGAAAATTAACATCGTGGCTGAAGATCCGCATAATAATGATGGTTTCCAATCTCCGATAGCAGCAAAACTTTAAAAAAAGAAATAAAGTTTTGCAGTTAAATACTACTTTTGACAGATAATCAGTCTTGAACTATCAACTTAGATAAAAGAGTACATAAAATTTACTATTTAGATTACATATTTGATATTTTATGTCTGAGTTGATGGTGCAAACTAATCAATTGCTTATGGGAATAACCGGGTGATGCATGGTCATCCTGACATTAGTTTTTTGCTTATAGCAGGTTTTATGAACATTTTCTTAACTCCTCCCAATGTTTTTCTTTTCTCTTCATCTCATAGACTTGTTTTTAAATAAACAATACATACCGCAATCATGAAATATCAAAAACACAAAAACAGTAGAAGTATGTAGACTGTATTGCAAATCATTATGAAAAAAGATACAATAACAAACAACCAAATGTACCCAAAGAACCAACAATACTAAAAGAAAAAGTTACATTTACATTTAAAAACTTAAACCCTCAAATTCTATAGGACCAGACAACATCCCGGCATAAATCATACAAACCATGAACAAAAATGGTGTAGAAATATTGCACGCAATATGCCAAAAAGTATGGAAGAGAAGAACGACTGTGACCTGATGACTGGACAAAGTCTACCTTTGTACCCTTGCTTAAAAAAGAAACGAAAGGAAAATACTAAAACTATCGTCTAATAGCATTAATGTCGCATGCCTGTAAATCCTTTTCAAAATAATTAACAAAAGACTAAACCATATCTCTCGTGGCAAATACCAGAACATATAGAATTCGTGAAGCTCTCCAATTTAAGACAGAAGCTCATGGAATGTAGGAAATGTAAGCGCAAATAAAAAATGTTAAAACAAGCAAAGACATGAGTGCAACAAAACCGACATAATTTTTGTGTATATTAAGTTACCTATTATACCAGCCAATCTGTTCTGGAGATACAAAAGAATTTTCCAATAAAAAGTTTCATTGTAAATAGCAGGCTATTTTTTCAGCTGTCAATTTTAAAGCTATTATCTTTTGACATTTGACAAGTAAAAACTACGCCATTATTAAAAATGGAACGATACACGCTTCAACAACGCATTGAAATTATTAAAATTCACTACAAAAATGGTGAAAATTTTTGAGTCACAGTTCGCAAAACTAAAGCAGTTTTTGGTCGTCGTAAAGCACCATCTCGGCCAGCAATAGTAAATCTGGTGGAAAAATTTCAGCTGTTGGAACAAGTTTGTGATGTAAAGAATCGAAACCGTGTGCATCGCTCAAGAACACAAGGGAATATTGCTGATGTAGCCCGTAGTGTTAAAGAAAACCCAAGTTTGTCAATCTTTGGAATTAGACATTCCACCGTATTTTGCATAAAGACTTAAGTCTTAAGGCTTTTAAAGTTCAGTTAACACAAGAACTCAAGCCAGTCGATCACCATAAACGTCGTATCTTCGCTGATTGGGTCCTTCAAATGCATCAAAATGATCCGGAATTTCATCGAAAAGTCATCTTCAGTGGTGATCACAATTGGCCCACGTGAAAGATAAGGTCTATGCCAATGCTCCACAATCGATTCAAGACCTTAAAGATAAAATTCGTAAAGTTATCGAGGACATACAGCCACAAATGTGCAAATTGGTCATGGAAAATGTCATGAAAAGAATGTGGTACTGCAACCGTAACCGTGGCGGCCATTTGACTGATATCGTTTTCAAATGTTAATGGCACACCTTCCTCTTTACAATGAAATAAACATTTATTGATTTCTCTTAAAAAATACCCTTTTTTTTAATATCGAAATGAAACCTCTTATTGGAAAACCCTATATAGTAGAGAAAGTACGGAAAATAAACAAACCATTTATATGTTTCGTGAATTACGACAATATAAAATTTAAAAAAAAAACTATGGCATATATTACATGACATGAAGGACCCCCAAATTATTTAAGGAAATTATAAGGTTTAACCCCGCTAGCATCTCCTCTAAGATTTTTCCTCTCAAATCGCTCTTGTATCTTCCTCATCTCACTGATTTTGCGTTGAAATCTCCTCCTACTATTATTTTTTTGCTTTTTTGTTTTATAATTCTTCTATTTCAGCCCACACTATTCCCTCTTTTTTATTTGATTTAGTCACTATCAGTGGGTCTACTTCCTCCGTCTCCGTACCAGTATATTATGAGCCTCTCTTCCCCTTCCTATATTTGTAACTTATACAAAAATTTTGGTTTAATATATGATCCTCGTGTTGTCTCCAGTTATCAGGGTTGTTGTTCTTTAAGTTCATATGTATTATGAGGTGTCCATATTTTTCCAAGGTCCAACCGAGACATTCAACCAAAAAAAAAAACGAAAAAAAAACTGGTATCTTCTTTATACGGCAGAATTGGTCGTTCGCAGAATCTTCAATGTCGATCAATTTTGTCTTCGTAGAAATAGGTAGAAATTTGTTATAAATTCTATTTTCTATCATTCTAATATTTTTTATGATTGCTTTGACTTCTATTATCGTAAACGGATATATTTAGCTGCCCCGAAAAAAAAAAAAAAAAACACCGAGTCCAGAAAGCTAAAACCAGGAAAACAGGTACAATTCCGGGAAAACCCGTACAATTTCGGAAAAAACGGTACAAATCCGGAACGTATGGACACCTTACTTATGCAGAGTACAACCACTTTAACTTGATCCATGTGAGCAAGGATTCTAAAGCGCGCATGAGCATAGTAAGTTGCCTATTATGGCGGCCAAGCGGTAATACTTTTACTGTGTATTATGTACTTATTTATTTTAATAGTTTATAATTGCCACAAAAAATGAGTTAATCTTATGATGAAGCTTGTAGATATCTTTATTTTGATATTATAGTTGGTTGCCTACATTATAAACCCCATTTTTTGCTCTCTGTATATTGAAGTAAATGTAAAAGATATGTTATTTCATTAAATAAATAAAAGGTAGTAATGTGATACTGTTAACACAACAATGGCACATTAAACATAACGATTTGAAATAACAGTACACACAATAATTATGCTTATTTATTTGTCATTATGATAATACATTACAATGGAATAACATATCGTAAGGATGGCTGTAACCTATACGACAGAACAAGAAGACTACAAAACATTTCCATTTTAATACTAATCTAAATTTTATTAATTTCTATATCATGGCGTAGTTTACCTGTTCTGTTCCCTATACATATAAAAAAAATATGTAAATAAAACTCTATATTGTTACTTTAATCTAAATATAATTACACTATGTACTTGAACACATACAGATATTCGGAGAAATTAATATTCAATCAATTTGGCTAAATCCTCTTGTATTTAAAAAACAAAATAAGGAAAGTACGTTTGATTCGCTAATGTAAATAATAGTATGAGCGATTTAATTAAAAAATATTATAATTAGCAACGATAAAATATGTACACCTATTAAAAACAAAATCGCGCGTAATTTTGGTTCATCTCATAACGCCTATACACATATTTTTGATCAATCAATATCATTGCGATTTAATTGGTCGGTAAAATTATAAAGCTTGAGTATCCTTTTTATTATTATTATAAACAAATCCTTTCAACATTGGTAAATTTATTATTTTGCACATGAAACATTCACCTAGGCTTGTATCATTCATAACATGATTTAAATAATACATATAAAGGTATGAACAACACATTCTAAATACGGATAGCGTTCTTGCTGATGAACTATATATACATATTGTGCTAGAAAAAACGCTATAGGTATTACTGTAATAACGTTTTTTTGTGTTTTTTGTTAGTATCATTTAATATTTAGGCCTTATTCGAGTGAATTCAACATTAACAATTGTTTTAGGACTTTGGTTTGGGATGTCTCTCTAATTTCACCGGCCAGGAACATCTCGTCGACGACTGTATACACTTTATAGAAATTGAAAACAAGATCTAATTCGCATACATTATGAAAATATTCATTGAGTACTTCCACAAAGTTGTGTATTGCTTCTAAGTAACACAGATTATTGTCATTTACGTCCACACATATGCAGAAGTAAAGACCTGCGTATCGGCGATAGACGATCTTAAAATTACGGAACTGAAACAGAAACATACTAATTAATATAACTATTAACATACACAATAATACAAAATATCATCAATAACATTAAACACTAATAATTAATTACATCACTAAAAAAAATGCAATTTTTGATATTTCAATTGCTACAGCTTATGCAAAAAAAAACTTACTTTATTTCAAGAACTGTTAACGGTTACTATGAAATAATTAATTAATCTCAGATATAAATTAATTTTAAATAGCACCACTGTAACTCCGCCCCCCTAATTTTGTAGTTTAGATATATGTATATTATTATGTTGTTCATTCTTTAACTCAGTTAACTTATTATACCTGTAGCAGTCTCTAATCAAGCCAAAACTAGTAATGTATTCATTCGTAAGAATAAACTTGTTATAAAACACTTCTTTGAATATTGATTCAACTTTGTACAAATATGCTCGATTGGTACCAACTGCACATTACAAATGTATGCAAATTGATAAGTCCAATTTTGCATAACCCAACAAAAAACGCTTATTGATTGAATTAAGAATTTGTAATTCCTAAACAGTTTATTAGATCATTATCAACCAAGCGAATAAAAAGCTGTAAAAAAATGTTTAAAAATGATACGTTAAATTTGAAAAAACCTTAAATTAATTGATATTCAACTACACCACACCATTAAAACAATCTTTACTCCTTAACCCTCCAGCGCCTGTGAGTCCAAGCAACATATAAAAGTTAAAACAATTTTGAATAATATAATCGTAACGCTTTCAACCTCTATGTACTTCTCAGAGATGTAAAAAGACATGTTTTGATGTTATTCAAATATAAATATAAAATTTTATTGTTGTGTAAAAGCACAATATGTCCTGACAGGCCTCACCCATGCGCTGGTGTTACTATCTATAAAAATTCGTTTTTGCCTGTAGGTTGTTCTAACAAAATTTGGTAACTCACAACAAATATATAATAACAATATAAATAAATTTACTAAAAGCTGCAAGTTGTTTATGAAATAATTTGGTCTCAGAAATCAACAACTTACCAATATTTGCCTAGAGCTATAAGTGAATTGGCTAGACGCTTATTTGAAATTTCAATCTCTGAAGAAGCACCCAAACCTACTCCAAATAAAAAAAAATTACTGCAAATGTTGCAAAAGAAGAAAAACAGGCTTGTACATTTTGTAAAAGTTGTGTATGGAACACATCTTAACATGGAGTGTACCGACAGAAATTAAAGCCAACTTTGTGTTCAGATTTTTTAAAATTTTGTGTTTTTGTTTCATTTTTTACTTCAGTATGCCTGTTATAGGAAAATTATAAATTATTGTTTTTTTTTGTTTAATTTTATTATAATATGATATAAATAAAAACGTGATAAAAAAAAAACTTTTTAGTTTTACGAGTCCTAAAAACAGTATTTTTTTTTTACAATTCTAATTATGCACAATAACACATAAATAGATGTACTTTTAAATTATCAAAAGTATCTCACTTTAATATTTAAACAAATATTTTTTACAGCTTATTATAAAATGTTCCTGATAGACTTCACACGTGCGCTGATGTGATACTAAAGCCACCCGTTTACTGGAGGGTTCACCATATATTAAAACATTATGCAGTTTGGTACCAATGTATCTCCTCATGAGCATGAGCTAACTGTACAATATTAATACTAAACTGATACATTTAATTATTTAATAAGGTGATTAACAAAATTGGCAATTGGTGTGAACCAGTTTATATGTCAATCGTTTACAATTGATTTGTCAAATTGCCAGTTAATAATTCAAACAAACAGGCTTGTTGAAAAGAGTTGACAGTATATCTGTAAAACTATTTATATATCAATACGCTTTCTCAGAAAGTAGACAGCTGATTTGTCAAACTGTCACAGTTCATACAACAAATTTGTTAAGAAAAAATTGACAATTTATATGTAAAGCAATTCATTTTAAACAATTGACAGTTGATTTGTTAAACTACAGTTGACACTTTATGTAATACATTTTTTTATTTAAAAGTTTCCAGTTCATAAGTCGATAGCTCATTTATGTTAAAATGTTCTTTGAAAGTTATTAAAAAGATTTGTCGACAAAAATAATAGATAGATAGATATATGTTTACATCTTCTTCGGAGTAAACATATATCAAAACGTTAGCAAATAAAAAAGTCAAAATAAAATAAAATTTATTTTCATTAATCCTAATTCCAAAAAAACTAAACTTCTAAAATCTTCAAGTATAAAATTAAAAGTGCAAACTGTTACTTTTCTATTCAAAATCCTCAAACTAAAGCAGCTACTTATATAATATATCTTGAAAGAAAAACAATCTCAAACATCATGTAAAAGTTAGCACAGAAAATTTATTTATAACTGAAATCTTATTGGAAAATGCAACTGAAAAACAATCTGTTGATGCATTTATGAACAGGATGTGTTAACATAGTGTTGTCATGCATATGGAATGTAATCCCCAAGATAAAATACAAGTTTTCCATGGTAAATGTGTATGGATAATGCATATTTGTTATTTATAAACAACAATTTTTGTAAAAAATTATATATATTTTATATTATTTACTTTTTACATATAACCATAACTATAAAACCACCTTTATTATAAGAAAGTAAACTTGAATAAAACTATTATAGACTAATAATTAGTTTGAAAATTACAAAAAACTAAATTAAATTTTCAAACTATGTCCACAATGCGGCTAGATCAATTCAATAAATATGGAAGTAAATGCCACAGACTTTATCAATAATTAATGTTTGTGTTTTGGTGTTAAGTTTACCAATACAAGTCATGTTTTAATATTGTTAAAGGTTAAAGTTGAATTTTATAAATAAACAGTGGACTTAGGGCCGGTATTATAAAACAAATCAATCTATGATTAAAATTTATTTAGCAACTAAACTAATTTAACTGAAAATATCAGTATTATAAAAGTCAATTAATCAAACATTAAATCAACCAAGTAAACTAACTAACAATTATGATATACGCAACAAAGGATTGATTCAATCGTTCAACATTAATTAAACTTACATAAAAAAATGTGCACCAATGCTTGGAATAAAATAATAATATGTCTTTAAAATCATGCTATTAAAATTTAATTAACCATTATATGCATCATATTTTAATCTCTGTCTATTCAACTTACAATTAAATTTATTTCTCAATTAATTGATGATGAAATTAACGTTTATAATATCGGCCCTTAAACAAGCAATTTGTAATTTCCAGTTTAAAATTATTGCAGCAAATGTTCTAAACATCTATTACATTATGTTTGTATATAAAGCATTATGTCTGTATGACACTGACCATAATTATACCTTGAATTATATATAAAAATAGATAAAACTTTAAAACTCTGTAAAATGCACAAATGATCATCAATTTTATTGTAGATTGAAATTTTAAGAACATGTTTTAAGTTTTTCTGTACAAAATAGTTGGATTTTATTATAAATGCTATTTCTCACACTTTTGAATTAAATACAGCAAATGTTCAAACAGTTAAAAACTGTTAGCCAACATGATAGCGCCGAGACCATAAAAAGAATTTTCCGTAATTATAGGAACAATTATGTATTATTTTAGAACTATAATACAAGTTTATTTTAGAACATGCATATGCATATTTTAAAATATGCACACTAATTGAAATTTTTTAAATCAATGCAGTGAAATGTATTATTAAAATGGCCTTCAAATATCAATATTCAATTAATTTATCCCCTTTAAAGTTAGCTCTTGATTATAATCTAACCTTACTAATATATTAAATCAATAATATACTTATCATTTATCTAAAACAACAATAAAAATATAATTAGAACTCCGTAAAGTAAATATTGAACCACTGGAAAAGTTCCAACTTAATGCATCTCATTAGCATTTTAATTCAAAAATTATTTACTACCAAGAAAACTCAATTATAAAAAACAGAATCTTATATATGTATAACTAAAAATTCTGCCTACTATAAATAAATCCTATACATTAATCAAGTAGTAACAACATTGATATAAATTAATCAATTAATATTATAATAATTTCTTGATAAGAAGACACATAACAACTTACTTCAACAAAATTTGTATGCTTAGCATCCCTAACAGTAACAACAGCGTGCACTTCTTCGATTAGCTTCTGCTTCTCATCATCATCAAAATTCATGTACCATTTAGCCAGTCTTGTTTTACCAGCTCGATTTTGTATGAGAATAAATCGAATCTGTAAATAGAATTTAACTTATTATCAATTAAATTGGTGATAACACATCCCACTTGCTGAAGATTCTCATGTTACATGTTTTTTTTAACTAAAAATTATGTACTAAAAGTGCTTAAATTAGCAAGTGCAGTTTGTTCGATTGAGAATGATTAGATTGTTGGTTTTATTATTTGATTGTGGGTGGTTTACTTACCATTTTATTATATTTATTGATAAAATAGGGCAATTTTGACACTTCTAACTACACTAACGTCAGATACAAATGTCAACTGCGTCAACGGTGGCTGTCAAATAGTTGCTGCTTACTTCACAAGAATCAAAAGTGAAATTGAAGAGTGCGTTCCAGAAACAATACCAGGTGCATGATTTGAGTGTAATCATGTACATACATAGAATGACGTAAATTGAAAAAGTAATTAATTATATTATTTAGGGTTACCAGACATACTTTTTTTCAGTAATATATACATTAAATATAATACTAAGGTTTAAATACTCTTTTTAATTCAAAATAATAGAAAATTTTAAATTTATATAATTAAAAAACTAACATAAAAAACCGACGTTAAGGTAGCACCCCATTCTGCCGACCCCATTCAAAATCCATACGCGCGCTGTTTCAAAATCCATACAATTGTATAATGCTAAAATAACAATAAATAGAGGTAATTTAAACAATATTAACAAATTATAATGTTAATAATTAAGTAACAATATTAAATAAAATAAAATAAGATAACTCTAACAATATTACAGAAAATTAACGGTTTTTTAATTTTAAAATATATCAACAATTTTCAATGTGTTCCCGGTAGTCAAGGTTAATGAAAATTTGGATTTAAGCTTGTCATGACAAAGCCAACCTACCGTGAAAATGTCATGGTGGCCGCGGACCGGAAAATGCCATTTTCCTCTAGTTATACATTTTGGGGTGCTGGCATAACATTTGATTTTTTTGCAATGTGTTGCGTTGTAAATTCATATGTAGAATTGTTTTATATAATTTTTTTTTTAAACTGAATTTTACCATTATGATGTTGCCTTATTAAAAAAGCTAAACAAAAAGCAATAATGCAGTGTCATGTAAATCGATTTTTTGCATGCCCACTCTGAAAAACAGTTTTTCCGCCCGTATTTTAGGGAGAAAAATTAGCTTTCTCGTTCTAAGGAGGTAAAATCCTTTGTCTCCCGCTAAGGGTTTTGCTTTTAAAACACAGATAGCGCTAGTTAAAATAATATTTTTATTCAATATAATTCTTAATTTTAATTATACTAAATTAACAGTAAGTATTATTAATTAAAAATTAAAATTAAATTAATTTATTACATGATATATGTTAATTAACATTTTGAACGTTGCTAGGTAATATTTAAAAACTCGATACCTGATTGGTTAAAAAGTGATTTTTACAGCGATGTTAGCTAACATCGATGTTAAAATATGTTCAGAATAGGCCCATTAGTAATAATATTTTTTAATATTTGCTTGATTTGATAATATTATATACAAAAAACAGAACTATTGACACCTAGTGTAGAGTGATTGTATTACAAGACTTCTTGGTTACGTCATAACAACATTTGACAATTTAAACATTAACCTTAAAAAAAAACATTGACACTTGAAGTATTAAACAATTTTTTTTTTAATAATATTATTGAAGTTGTTACATGTTATTGTTTTCTTACAGGGGCAGGCAAAAAACAATTGCTTACAATTGTTTTTTTGCCTTTCTTGCCCGTGGTGCTTACACCACGGGCAAGAAAGCGTTTGCAGCACTTCGCTGCCTGCCGCCCTCGCTTACTCGGGGGGAGAAACAGCGTCGTGCTGCAAACAGAGCTTTCCTGCCCTTGGTACTTAATGTACTATATTTAAACTTTATTTGATGCCAAGAGCTTTGCATGAAGCGCTTTGTTTACTGCTGGATAAATGTACCCAGCACATACATGCGCTTCGTATATTAAAGTACCCAGTGGATCATTGGGATGACGTGTTGAAACACCTAAAAGTTCAAAAATTAGACGCTAAGACAAAAAGCCAGTGGAAAGAATTGTTGGTGACAAAGAATGTTCCAATATTTAATTAATTGCAAAAAAATTTTACAATTAAATGCAGGTTGTTGTAAACTTGCAAGAAAAATATGAAGGTTCCGCAAAACAAGACGGCAAAGAATTTATCAATTACGGCTGCAACAAGAGCTCTGAAATGCAATCAAGAACACCTTGTATACACATGTCTAAAATTAATTATTAAGCATCCGGCCGAGATATTGAGCCTAACAACAAAGAAGAAGCTGTGCATAAATTGTTTGAAATCAAATCACATTGCAAGAAACTGCAACTCATCTAAATGTAAAAAATGCAATAACAACAGAAACTAGTTTAAACTATATTGTCCACATGTGAGGTATACTTGGATGATTGCTAGAGAAACAAGCATTTGGTTAGAGCTCTATTAGATTCAGGTGCTCAAGTGCATCTTCTACAAACAAAAGTGGAAAAGAAATTAGGATTAAACAGACAAGCAACTTCTTTACTTATATTGGAAATTAGCGAGTTAACTACAAATGTCCAGACGCAGACAACTACTACAATGTATTTAAGACATAATAATTTCAGTGTAAAATTAAAAATATTTATTTTGGATAAAATCATTTCAAACGTACTATGTCAAACACTCTCTCAAAAAACATTGCTAGGATGGATTATATTAGGTTGGTGGTCGATTTATTGTTACATTTCTATGAAAAGAAGATTCATCAACATTAGGCAATTCTAATCAACTAGCTTTAAACAATTTCTATTCATTAGAACAAAAACTAGCAAGAAATATAGATTTAAAAACAAAATTAATTTTATCTCAGAATCACTTGGTCATATGCAACTAATGGAACCAATAAAATGTAAAAAAAAGAATACTACCTATTACCCCATCATGCTTTTATAAATAAAGCTACCCAAACCACCAAATTACGGGTAGTATTTGACGTTTCTATGAAAACAACAAATAGGAAATCTTTAAACAATATTTTAGTTAGTCCAGCAATCCAAGATGAATTATTTAACATGCTATGTCGATTTAAAACACATAAATATGTAATATCAGCAGATATACAAAAAATCTATCAACAAATAAAAGTTTGATAAGATGATGCAACTTATCAACGAATATTATGACAAAACAATATAAAAGTAATAGTTCATATATCGATTAAATACGTTAACATAAGGAACCACACTTGCATCATATCTGGCAACTAGGTGCCTACAAGAATTAGCTAAAAAAAAAACAAGGATAAATATTTCACAGCTGCACGAGTTATCAATAAAGATTTTTGCGTGGATGGCATAATCAGCTGATGAGAACATCGAGCAAGATTAAAAAAAGAGTCACAATAATACTAAATAAAACCAAACTTGTACTCTATAAATAGGCCTGCAACACTAAAGAAGTGCTGCTAGACTGTAGCAGGAAAAGATTTATTGGGATAAGTCCGTACCAGAGCATATACACACAGAATGGAACAATTTCCTAATACAGTTAACGGATATCAATGAAATCAACATACAATAGTACTTGGCAACAAATAAAACTAGTACAAGTACAACACTAGTGAAAATAAGTCACCTTTGTTTGAAATTGTGTGCAGCAGTCTTAACTGCACAATTAGTTAGCAGATTACGTGCGGTTTTAGGTCTCAAATTTAAGAAAATAGCATATTATTCTGACACAACAATAACTTTGGCTAAGATTAAGTCATCGTCAAACAAGTAAAAAACCTTTGTTGCCCATCGCGTCGGCAAAATTTAGTCAATATCTAAAAGTCTAGATTAGCACCTTGTAAACACAAACAAAAATTCAGCTGATTTGATATCCCAAGAAACTACCATTAAAACACTAAGAAATTTGAACCTTTGGTGGCATGGGTCTCAGTTTCTTTGTAAAATCAATCTGTCACCTTTGCCTAAAGTTAACTACAAAAACTTGAACACACCAACGCTGGGCGGTTTGGAATAGTTTGAAAAATACTCTTTATTCACCAAACTTGTCAGAATCACAGCGTGGTGCCTAAAATTCATCAGTGCATGCCAATTAAAAACCAAACTTAAGAATGTTGTTTTGTCAACAATGAGCTCCAGAAAGCCAAAACTTGATTAATAAAATAAATACAGAAAATCAAGTTACAACAACTGCAAGAAAAACATGATGTTAATAAGCAAAAGTAAGATTTTATGTTTTATGCTTATTCGTGTAGGGGAAAAATTAAAGCATGCTGCATTACCCTATGATATTTTCAATATTAATACTATCAAAGCATATCTTTACAAAATTGATCATAAGATAAGAGCATGAAAAAAACTTGCATTCTATGCCCCAGGCAACACTTGCTGCAATCAGAAGTTAATACTGGCTATTAATTGCCAAAAGCACAGTAAGAAGCATATTGCAAAAATGTACCAAGTGTCTCTAATTTAAGCCCAGTCGAGCACTCTAATGATGGGAGATTTGCAAAAACCAAGAGTGATACCTAAGTATTTGTTTTTTAAAACAGGAGTGGACTATTGTGGGCCCATTCCATTAAAAAAAGCAACTTACGATCCAAAAAAATTGTAAAATGTTATAATAATCACAAAGGCATTACACATAGAATTAACAACAGACCTAACCACCAAAGCGTACTTAGGAGCCCTGAGAAGAATAGTATCTATAAAAGAGGTAATTGAAAAAATATTTTTTAACAAATAGGTGCCAATAACAAATTAAGTGAGTTACAGCGTTTATTTTGTGTTAATAATTTGCTGTTAAAAAAAAACAAATTGGTAAAAGAAGGTATAAAATAGCACTTTATTTATTCTGGTGCACTTTATTTTGGAGTGCTATGGGAAGCTGCAGTTAAATCAGCCAAGCGGCATCTAAAATCTAAAAAAAAAAAACAGTTGCAGAACAAGCATTGAACTATAAGAAACTGTATACACTGATGGCTTAAGTAGAATGTATAATAAACTCTAGGTCGTTGACTCCTCTCTAAGCAATTCCACAGAATCTAGATGTTTTAACGCCGGACTATTTTTTAATTTAAAGACTATTGAATGTAGTAGCAGAACTTGATCTGCAAGAAATAAAATTAAATCGATTATCTCAATAGCAACACGTACAAAGATTGCAGCAACACTTTTGAAATTGCTGGAAAAAAATAAAAATAAAAAAATTGGTTAATATAAAGAAATTTTGAAAAAAAATGATTTAAACAAACTTATTTTGTCTTTGTTAA
This sequence comes from Tachinus rufipes, assembly GCA_963932245.1. Lineage (NCBI taxonomy): Eukaryota > Metazoa > Arthropoda > Insecta > Coleoptera > Staphylinidae > Tachinus > Tachinus rufipes. Next base: position 94,958,953 of record OZ010743.1, read on the forward strand.
ATCTAAAAAATTAAAACTCTGAAGGTTAATTTAATCATTTAAACGTTACTAATAAGTGGATTTATATTTGAAATAATTTTCTAAATTAAAAAAAAAAAATGATTGTGCTCTGGAGTGCCACAATCAACCCGCTTAAGTGTCCGTCATCAAGTAATTAAATATGTATATCTTTTCTGACATATAACCTTATAACTTGCAGAAAAAAAAGTAACTTCCAATCTCTTGATAACAAATACTTGACGGGTGAGAAATTGTAGTGTGTTACCTATTTACCCATGTGTTAGCTATCAACATTTTGGTCACCAATACCTCTTTTCATATAATAACTTTTTACGCTTGCAGAGAGAAGTAAGTTTCAATTTTTTGATGACAAACACCAGTTTAACCTACTTGTCAGTAATTATGCTTTGAAGTGCCTCGTCTACCTACCAAGTATCCGTCATTAAGAGATTAAATGTTACTATCACTATCTATAACAAAGAAACTTTTAACGCTTTCAGAAAAGAAGAACTTCTAATTTCTTGATAACTAACACTTAGGCGGGTGGGCGTAAATCCCTAGTTTAAACCATCCGTCCGTACTCATGTACTAGTGTAACTTACTCACTTTCCCAAGTGTACATTATCAAGCAATTAAATGTCATCATTACTTCTAGACTTTTAATGCTTGCAACTTTTAAAATCTTGATAACTAACGCTTGTGCGAGTGGAGGAAAACTTCAGTTCAAACTATCCGTCCGTACTTACGCTATAGTGTAACCCACTCTCTCGACCAAGTGTCTGTCATCAAGGTATTAAATGTCATCAACATTTTGTTTGACACAAATAATTTTAATGCTTGCTGAGAAAAGAAAATATTTTAATAACTAACAGATGAGTAGGTGGTTGAGAACCCCAGTTCAAACCATCTATTTGTACTAATGATTTGGAGTGACCTACTTACCCGTTGACCGTCTTTAAAGGATTATATATCATTATCTTCTTTGACATAACGACATTTAACGTTTGCAGAAAAGAAAACTTTTAATTTTTTGATAACTTACACTTGTTTTGGCGTAACACTTTTGATTTTTTAATAACTAACAGTTAAATCATCCGTTTGTACTCATGTTTTAGAGTAATACCCACCTAAATTCCAGTATCCGTTTTTAAGGGGCTGGATATTATCATTACCTTTTTTAACATAGAAACTTTTAACAATTGCAGAGAAGAGAAACTTTTAATTTTTTATTAAAAATTGCAGTTTAAACTATATGTACTTATGATCTGAAGTGATCCCTACCACTTTCAAACTACTACCGCAATAACGGTACTTGACGACGCTGATTACAAAACAAGCATCAATATTTTAAATTTATTTAATGTTTTTAATGTGTTCTGGTGTTCCGGTGCATCATCTTATCTCTTAGTGGTAGTAAAACAGGCGTTATTAGTTGAGTACTGCAAAAATACATAAGCAATAGCCTTGAGTGACCAAAGCTATGATGGGCAGTTGAGGTCAAAAAGTACAAAAGTACAAACACATTGTTTAAGCACAAATTTATTTACATGTATTCATGACATAGAGATGTGTCTAAAACTATGATTGACTATGTAGTGTATGATCAAAGATTGAAAAGTTTAATTAAAAATACTCGAGCAGTACGTAGAGCTAAATGTAGAAACACTCATTATTTTGTCATATCAAAAGTAAACCTTAGTTGTAAATTTATTAGAAAAAAGCAGAAAAAAACTTAACAGTGTAAAGTAAAAGTAGAAAGTATACAAAATAATAGTATAAGAAAAAAATATGAAAGAAAAATTAGTTTGACAAGAGAAAGAATTAAATGAGAAAATGATGAATAAGAACAAAAATGTCTGGAATAGATTAAAAGTGACAATAGTTGATTGTGTGTAGAGTGACGGTGGTTAAAAGTATAAAGAAAGATGCATGGTAGAACAAATACGTAAAACTAGCAGTGAATGAAAGAAAGATGCATATAAATAATAGATTACAAAAAAAAATGAGGTACAAAAAATTTGCATAATGTGTACAAAGAGAAAAAACTGAATGAAAAAAGTAGTAAATGAAAGTAAAAAACACATAAAATCAAAATCATTAAAAATTAATGCAGAATAATTTTGAAGAAAATAAAAACAATATTTTAAAAGTTCATTCAGAATGATTGTAGTAAAATTATCTAGAATGAGAATGGTATTAGAGAGCGCTAGAGAGAATATGTTGAGCAATTGTATGGGAACAGTGAGAATACTATAGCAGACACAAGAAAGACTTAAGAAATGACGGATAGTCAAACCAAAAACAAAGTGATAAAAGCAATAAAATTGTTAAAAAACAATAAAGCCGCTGGTGTAGATAAAATTGCATATATTACATATTACTTATTGATAGATTAATTGACCTATTCAATTTGTGCTTTAGAAAATTGACAGTGTTTTTAGTTTGCTGTTAGTGTGCGTGAAATAATGACTAAAAAGGTTTGGGAAGTGCAGTGTAGTATTATGCCAGGTAAGAGCTGTTTGGATCAAATTTTTGCACTTTAATAATGTGATTGAGAAATGTATGACCTTGAAAAATAAAGTGTACTATGTTGTATTTGTAAATTAAATCTTGATTGATTGTAAAATTGGTTTAAACGGTGAACGCTGAGTTGAATGCTTTTGTGTACCTGGAAAAAAATATTTAATAAAAATAGTAGTTTAGGTAGAGAAACTGAGAAATGACAAATTTATCGCAAAAAGTTGTATGTGTATAACTGCAAAAAATAAAGTATTTTCCAAAGTTTATAAAAGTGTGACACCACAAGTCTGCTGTATGGATCTAAAGCATGAGTATGCCAAGACACAAAACACAAAAGTAAAATAAATGCAGTTGGAATGGAGTGATTAAAAAATGTGTGTAGAAAACTTGAGTTAGAAATAAGTGGGTAATAAAACAAATGTAGTTTGAAGGTAACACCAATAGACCAGTACAAACATAGTATTTTACGTTAGTTTGGCCACTTTGAAAATTATTTGAAGATAGAGTAACAAAGCAAACTTACTATAAAAATGTATATGGATCAAAATACCACCTACGTAAAAGTTAGTTGAATGTTGTAGATAAGTACGTGCAGAAAAATGCATGCTGCATAACCAGATGTATAGATATTGCGGAAGCAAAAGAAATGTGTCATGTTAAAAAAACGTAGAGACAAATAGTACAAAATAAAGTTTAAGAATTAAAGTATTCTATTGTACAGTATTACTGCCTATTTCAAAAGAAAAAGGAGCAACTGAGAATGTATGTTAAAAAAAAAACTTGAAAATATTAGAGAATCTCATAGAAGTATTGAGATACATAATACGTAAAGTAATGCGCATTTTTTTATAAAAAATAGATTTATTGATTGTACTGGTACAAACTCTTAAAAATTTTCAAAATACTTTTTTTCTGCATCAATACACTTTTAGAAACGTGTCTGTCACGCTTGAAAAGCATCTTGAAACTCTTTGACAAAAATGCCTTTTAATAACCTTGTAACATGTCTTTGGGTGTTTTCCATGAACTTTCAATGCTTTTCTTTCAGCTCTCTTTTTAGTCGCACAGAGCCAAGTCGGGCCTGTAAGAAGGCTGGGGGACCACCGAGGTGTTAGGTTGGCCAGGAAGTTGGTAACGATAAAGGTTGAAATGATCAAATCTCGCATCAAAACGATGTTTATTATTTTTATTGACGTCCAAGAAATTGTCTATTTTGGTTCGTACCGCAAAAAAAACTGTCAACTCTGCTTTTTACACGGTCACGCTCCACTATGATAATGCCCCCAGCCACATGGCCTTTATTGTTACCAATTTCCTGGCTCAAAGCAACACCTCGGTGATTCCCCAGCCCCCTTACAATTCCGACTTGGCTCCGTGAATTTTTTTTTTGTTTCTCCGAATAAAGAGAGATCGGAAAAAAAGCATTGGAAATCCGTGAAAAATTATTTAAAAAAAAAATGCGCATTACTTTCATTATAAACCTTGTATAAGTGGTGCCAGTAATAACTTACTGACGTAACTAAGTAGACAAAACTGCGTAGCTTTTACACTATAACAACGTTGATTGAAAGAGTATATACATTTAGTATGCAACATAGGCAACAATGTTTAGACGAGAGCGTATTCTGATTTTTTTTTATAGCAAGGTTAACATTTTGAATGTTGTTAGATAATATTTTTCTAAGAAGTGATTTTAACAACAATGTTAATTGACATCAATGTTAAAATATGTTCAAATAATTTTTTTACTTAATTAGATTAATTTACTTAATAAAGTACAAGTAAATGAAAATATTTTTATGCAGTGTGCACGAACACCAGTTTGTTTTCGGAACGCGTCACTACATACGGCTTGAAGTCAGCCACTTATTTAATTTCTTTAATTGATTTCAATTACTTTAATGCAAACAATTAATGAATAGTAAAAACTACAACTATTTTAAGTAACATTGAGAATTAATTATAAATCAATTAACATAAAAATACCGTTTATTAGTTGGTTTGTTGGCAATAATACTGTTTTGTATTAATGTTGGCAGTTTTGAACAAGATAAACAAAACAAGGCATTAGGCATTTAACCTATGCATTCAACCAAATAATTAAAATTATAATCAATATTAAGTTTAGTGATAAACAAATAACACCAACAACAATATGAATAGAAGAGGTTCTTATTAAATAAATAAATAATGTAGAAATTATACCTTACATTATTAACTATATCCTACATTTTACTAAAATCATGAATTTATAGGAAATCGAGGGCCCAAACTGGGCGAAAAGGCCAAAGAAATCTTAGAAAACATTGATGAATCCAATGTAGTAATGAAAATGTTTCGAGACTTTTCATTAAGTCTTGATGACAAACACGACCGATATGAACGAGTAATAAAATTATCAAGAGATATTACAATTGAATGCAAACGAATAATATTTTTACTTCACAACCGGGACACTGATGTGTAAATTGAATTTCAATTACAATGCGCAATAATACTAATTATTTTAATTTTTAGCGAATCTAAACGTGAGAAGATATTTATTGATGCTAAATCTAGATTAGATCAGATTGTCTCGTTTAAATTCAAAGCGGTAGCTACTGAGTTAGAAGAACAGGATTCATATCAATATCTGAAAGCATATACAAGTGGCTTACAGGAATTTATTGAAGCTTTAATATTTTATCAGTATTTAAAGAACGATTCTATCGAGTGTTGGGAGGTTATTGATGATTCGTTTAAGTATAAAATTGAAACAACAGATGAGACGAGTGAAGAAGTGCAAGTTAAAGAGATTAAGTTGTTGTTCCCACAAGTTGAGTTTATTTTAGGGATGGCTGATTTTACAGGAGAACTTATGAGGAAATGTATTAATAGTTTAGGTGCTGGCAACATCGACGATTGTTTTAAGACATGTGAATTTGTTAAATACATATATGCAGCATTTTTAGGTTTGTATTTTTTATAATTAATTTTTGATAATGTAGAATTTGCTTTTTTTACGTTGCACAAGAAATAACGGACATTTGTGCGTAGATTGGATGTAATTGCTTAATTAAATGGCAGAATATGAACTATTGCATAATATAAATATATTTATATAAATTATTGGGAATTCAGTTGGTAAAATATATAAATAAGTAATTATTGAAGTTTGTTCTTAGTATTCTTCACTTATTGGGATTATAAAATTTATGAGGAAATTAAAGAATATTTTGATAATTTAACAGTTGTTGATGTTCAGTTTTTTTCAATTTTTTTTTTATAAGAAACTTTTTCTAATCTATAAATAATCTTTTTTCTTTCTTTTATGGCCGATCTCACCGACACTTCTTAAATCGATTCTTAGTTAGGTCTTCCTAATAGTTAACTCATCCTTAAATTTTATATGCGTCTCACCAACCATTTGAAACAGATGGTTACGCTAAGTATTGTCGAATTTCTGACTAGCGAGCGGCACATCAGATTTCAGCCAAAATGCATTATATTGACTTAAACTTTTGCGTGCGCTTTCATCGCATTGTGTGCATAACTATATGAGAACAAAACAAAATAAATTTGACAGACGTGATTTAGATTTGGTGTTGTGCCGGTTGTGATTGTTCTGTTAATGTAATGTATAATTTTTAATATTATTGTTATATATTATATAACTTTTTTTAGTACAATATACTTTTCTTGAAGCTATGCTTTCACTTTTTAATTACTATAAAATATACTATTTTTTAATAAATTCCTTAACCTTAAAATGATCCTTTTTATTTGACAAATGTTGTTGTGCAGAATGAGAATGCAATTAGGCATAGTTTCATCAACAAAAAGATAAATAATTATTATATTTTCCATCTTTAGTTTACTTGTCACACACAAATTTGAGGTTAAGTTCCACTTTAAGCCGGCAAAATTGACGGCTTATATTTAACCAATAGTTAAGCGTTAAGTACGCGTTAATAATGTCGGTGCAACGCACTAAGCCTTACTTAGCAATTTAACTCTGGCTTAATTTTTAAGTTATGTCGGTGAGATCGGCCATTACACTTATCTTTAAACATCCATGTGTTTAAGATCATGTAAACATCAACTTGGCTGTTTTTATTTAATTCATGCAAGATTGAAGGCACTGTATATCAATTATTAGTTCTCAAGGACAAATCAGTAAAATTTTAAAGAAATCGGTTTGGGGAAATTCATTGTAAACAGGATGTAAAACCATATTTTTGACAAAATAACGGAAAACGAACGTGATACGCTTTATCAGATTATATCTGAAATCAAACAAGTTGAAATTCATAACTCTTGCATGGCGTTGGCCACAACGAACACAAATATAATAAACCAGAGAAAACTATTGTAAAACGATGTTGGTTTGTTTTTTTAACCAAAAACGCTATATTTAGACATATTCAACTTGCGGACGGAAAATGTATGCATTGTATGTATACCGGCCGATTCTTATACTTTTATAATCTTTGGAGCTGTCCCGGCATTTTTTGAAAAAGAGCGCGATGCACCGAAAGAAGTTCAGGGTTTCTTTCGGTGCATCGCGCTCGGAGAATTCGAAAATCTTATCGTCTTCTTTCGACTTTTTAAATCCGCTGACTCTCCGGGTCGAAATCGGGCAATTAAAGTTTGATCTACATCGACGGAATCTCAACGTAGTGTGTTTGACAAATTTAAAAAAGAAACGAATTTCGCTGCCCGCTTAGTCGACAGCGAACGGTTTTGCGTTTCATATCCAAAAAATAGGCAATAGGCTTAGAAAATCTTAACATCAAATTGTTGACCAAGATTTTTGATGAGCTTAGCGTGATACAAAAAATGTAGCCATATAATTATGCTTTTCTTATGCTTTCCAATTTAAATTATATGACTTCTTCACGTACTATCATTTTTCGTCAAGATAATGAACGAGAAATTTAAAATTGTTTTCTTCTTGTGATATACAGGGTGTTTTCTAACTGGAGCGAAAAATGAAACTTTAGTACATTTTTTAATTTAATACAGAAAATCTAAATAACTTTCTTGTCTATCTCGCTTCGTTTCCGAGATAATAAAAAACACACATTATTTAGAAAACATTTTATTTAGCAAAATAAAAATAAACATATCATTACTTTAACAAGTGTGCGTTGATACAAGATTTTGATACTGTCAAAATTGTTTTCTTTGGTTTGGTTAGTCAAATTTGATAAAAGATTGTATAATGGTATGCCCTAGCTGCATGTCGCGAGTATCATATATTAAGATTTCCCAACAGAAGGCAACCTTCTCGTTGCGTATTTTTGGACGCATTTTGACCTGTTCATTTTTTTGAAGTTTTGGTGTCTAATCTAATAAAGAATCAACATTTTTTTGTTTCCATCATGCACAATTTTTTAATAAATTTACTAGGTCTCATATTTATGGTTTTTTAAATATTTGAGAATAAAAATTAAATGACATTCTAAAAATTGCTACGCCACTTAGATTAAATTGTGTACAAATCGATAGAATAGTATAGGAGAATTTCCGAAAGTAAAATTTAATTGCTGGGATTCTCTGATTTGCAGTCAGACCGTCGGCGAATGAGATATAAATAGACGTCTTTGTGTAACAAGCGCATTCATGAGTCTGTTGCGTTCGGTCTAGGCAATCGTTGTTTAGTGAGTTTAGTGAGCTTTTTCCAGTTAAATTTGTGTTTAAAATGCCAAGACTTTGTCAAAATAATCCAGATAATGTTTGCTATGTGTGTGGTTGTTGTGGTCAAGAAATTTAGACGTAAAATTACATCACTGTTGAAACACCAATACTACGCGTATTTTAAAGTAAAGATTGGTGATGAAGACAAACATTGGGCATCACATGTTGTATGTAAGATATGTGAAGAGGGTTTAAGGCATTGGAGTAATGGAACAAGGAAATCACTATGATGACTTATTTCAGTATGTGCAATGTATGTGGATATAACACACAAAATTTAACATCATTTATCCGAACCTCAAGTCTGCAATTAGGCCAGTGCTACATGGTCCAGACGTGCGAATACCTGAAAAACCAACAAATTTAGAAGATGTTACAAGCAGTTCTGAACTTGAAGTTGACGAAAACAACTTTAGCGATGCCAGTGAAACATTGAGCGTTTCTAAGCAATCGCAGTTATTTTCCAAGACCGAACTTAACGACTTAGGTTTTCCAAAGGATCTTTTCGAAATGTTAGCATCCAGACTTCAAAGTAAAAATTTACTGGCAAAAGACGTTAAAATCTGGTATTTTAGGAAACGCGAGCCGAGTATTCAGGCTATTTAGAAAAAAGTGGTTGTCAAGTTTATTGCACCGACATTTCTAGTCTGATAAACAAACTTGGGAGCACATACAATCTCGATGATTGGAGGCTTTTTATTGATTCTTCCAAAAGAAGCCTTAACGGTGTTGCTCTTGCACAATGGGAATGATTTTTCATCGGTACCGGTTGCTCATTCTGTGCAAAAGACGGAAAGATCAAGAATTTGTGAATTCCATGAGCAAAACTGAGAAAGATGCATGGATTTTATTTGCTAACGTTATTGAAGATTTTTTGTGAAACAACAAGGATCTTAACTACAAGGAAATTGTGGAATTGGGATGAATTGTGAGCTTTATGCTTCACTTTTTACACACTTGCATCTTGATTACTTCCCCGAAAATCTTGGTGATGTGAGTGAGGAGCAAGGTGAGATTTTCCACCAAGACATGAAAGAAATGTAACGCAGGTATCAAGGTAGGTAGAATGTTTCAATGATGGCTGATTACTGCTTGTCAATAAAAAGGGACAATCCGGCTCTGGAATACAGAAGAAAATTTACTAAACGAAGTTTTTCATCTAAGAGGGAAAGAAAAGAAATTAATGATTGTTTAAGACTTGTTTCAATTTAGTTTACTATTTTTAATTTGTATTTTGTCTCTGTATCAACAAAAGTAGCGTTTATTTTGACCACATTTTTTATTAATTTATTTTTAACATTGACAAAAAACTTTATAGAGCAAAATGACACTCGGATTTGAATTCAGCAGATCAAAATTATACAAAATCAGATGTCAGATCGAAATGAACTTTCAAAAAGTCAAAATTTGTTGGTCTATGTAATATACATAATGAGCATATCTGGTCATTAGGAATTAACAACGTGGAGCAGCTACAAGAGAGAATTGCGAATGCTGCATTGCCCATTCAAAACATAACAGATTTTGAAGCTGTTTATCATTTTCTTTTAGTGCGTTGTCAAGCTTGCATCAACGCTCATGGTGGCTATTTTGAAAACTTATTAAAGTAATATTGTTTTGTTTGTTGTTACCATTGTTACAAATGTTTCTTATACCTAAAAAGTTTTTTAGTTTTTTTGTTTGAAATTAAAAAATGTAACTAAAGTTTTAATTTTTGACTCTAGTTAGGACACACCCTACAGGAAAAAAATTTGATTATCAAACTTTTAGAACATGCTAGTATATAATAATGTAATTTTTTAATTTTTTTAGAAAAATTAAAATAACAGCTTTTAGCGCGTTGCAAAGTTGACCGTAGCGTCACGCTTATAACAGTAGAGTGCTCTCTGAAGTTAGAGAAGGGGTCGGTATAAAAAACCTGTTTCTGTTGCAGGACATCTCTTCTTAGCATTTTCTATTTTTGATTTCAAAATTAAACGTTTTTTGTGGAGATATAAATACCGTTCAACTTAAGTAGACAAAAAGTCAAACCAAAAGCCAACACAATGATGGACAAGATAATGATTTTGCTTTTTCAATCTTGGAGCGTGTTTGGTATGTACTTGATTTCGTCGCTACACGAGCTCAGTACTATCAAAATTGCAATTTGCGTGTGCATACAATACCTGCTAAAGGGACTAAGAAGAAACGACTTACCGGAAACAAAGTAGATGAATTCATGAAAGAAATTGGCTCTTTTGTTATGGACAATTCCGACAAGTGTCAATTTTCTATGAATGTTTTGATGAAACAAATAAAAGGATAATTTGTTTTTGATCAAAACCGTAAAAATAATTGACAAAATTAAAATTAATGTACGCAAGAAATCGTGTAGACGAAATTTTTTTCTTGTCTTAACTTTTAAGTTTTTTTCTTTCTTGTTCAATATCTTAACAATGATCACTAGTTTGCAATTTTTGTATCAGATCGGAAAGCCTAGTCATGGCAAACACGGTTTTTGCTTTTATTAAGATTGCGTAGAATGCTCATAGGAAATCTTGCTTGACAATTTAAGGTTAAACTTTTCTAAATATAAAAAAAACAGGACTTTGAATCATTTGAATTTTCAAATGTATATAGTGAGTAGACTATTTGTCCGTATTTTTTTTTTCAAATCTATAAAAGCGTCATGTTATGAACCACTACAGCGGTATATACTTCGGGGTTTTTATATTCAACTGCTACACCAGCGGTTTTGGGTTCTTTTATTTGGAATGTCAGTTTTTCTGGTTAAAAAAAGTGTGTTGTGATGGTGCGCCTTTTTTCGGATAATAAGAGAAACTTTACCGGTGTACTGCCTCGGAATTTCTGTATTTGCTGCAAAATTTCCAGATGTGGTGGTCTTAGAGGTTATTACTTTAAATTATATGATGAACAAATAACAACCAGGGGTTGAGATACCTGTAAGCAAGAGTCTGCAATGCGGAAGGGTCCTAGCTCTGCCACTCTAACACAACCTCAGTTGAAATCAAATTATGATACATCGCTGAAGACAAGTGGATTATAAATTTTTTTTATTTCTACAAGATAAATAACAGGCTAAGTGCATTAGTGCGATATAAACAAAGCACTGGATCTCTTTATAATATAGTGCTTTTGTGAAATATTAAAAAAGTTACCAGATTCTGTTTGACTTTTTAAATCGATAGAACCTGCGAAAAGTTGAATTTGATGTATGCCAAAACATGTATGTATTACTTTTTAAAGTAGATAACTGAAGGATTGAAGGGTAGCAATCAAAAGTGATGAAAATATAAGAAAATTCTTTAAATTATCAAAATTGGAAACAATAGATTGATAATTAAGCATGGCCCGCAACGCTGATAAAATTTTCTAAGGGATAAAATTAATATTATAAATTATAAAAGTGTTATAAATACCTACAAATTTAAGTGTCAGTGATGTCTTATAATATAGAAAAACAATAAAGATATTTATTATACGGAAGTAAAGAAATGTGTTTATTGTCGTGACACCGAGATGTAGTCTCTTGCAAAAAATGATACTTCTAACACCTTAAAAAATTAATAACCTTTTCTATTGTGACAGAATCTTTTCTATTTTTACTGACTATACTTGCATTTCTTACATGTGAAGTGATATCTTGCCACCTAAAGTTATTGAACATCAACATGGCTCTCGCCTTGAAACCGCGAACTTCACTAACTTCACTTCACAATCTTTCTTCTTCTACTGGCAACGGAGAAAGTTTTTTTGAGGACGTCTGCAATAACTGTTGCCATCCGATCTTTGAATAAAGAGCAAGTTATTATTTTAGTCATATTTTTTGGGAATTGTAATTAAAACTGTTAGCATGCTACGCCAACGCTCTAAAACTCTTTATTTTCTGACTCAGTGGCCAACTTAAGGGTATGAAGTCTTTATTTATCAGGACTAGTTCACCTACGTGAGTTGCTTGCTCTTATTTTTTTTTCCGATGTTTATCTTGTTTGTAGTTGATATAAATATTTTTTTATAATTGCTCAGGCAGGCTCAATGGGAACCGAATGTAGCTTAAGTTCTGGTAGTATGAATACTGATATAGCGTCTTTATAAATGTCTGGGATTATGTAATCACTTTAAATATGCCGTCTTTTTAAAATTATGCACCAAACTATTTACTTTTAGTGCGTTCTGTATATCAACCGAAATAACCGGCTATAATGAATAACAAAACAGTATTTTTATAAAAAATAAAAAATTTTAATTAAAAAAAAAAACCGTTGAAAGTAACTGTGATAATTAATATATGGAAGTACATATAATAAAAAAATAATCTAAAAACTATTTTACTAAATTTCTTTTTTATTTTAACCTATTTAGGATAACCGGGGTTTAGGTCGTTTAGGTTGATATACGGAACGCACTATTTGTTTCGGCAGTTCAACTTCAATTGTCTAGCAAGGTTATAAGGATATTTTTATTATTGATTCTTAGGATGGGCGGTTTTATAATGGGAAATCTCTATTCTATTCAGATTGTGTTTGAGAGTTTTGACAGCAGTATCCGGATTATGAATTTGAATATTTGGTGTTGTCAAAACATATCGTAGGAATAGTCTAGCGATTCAGGAAAATTGGTAGTGTGCAGAAAGGCAAATTGTCAGGCAGACCATCTGTACAAGAGGTTGTTGAAGATGTGCGTCTAGAAATAAATTATTGTCGGTGGTTCTTGGACAATTTAAATGATGACCGCACATTTGACTTGACATTTTTTAGAGATGAGGCTTGGTTTCATCTTTTGGGTTATGTAAACTCCCAAAACTATAGGTGAAAACTGGAAATATCTTCAGAAAGTTGGAGTTTGGATGGCTGTTTCTCGCCGAAGAGTATTTGATCATGTATTCTTTAACGATACAATAAATGGTGAGCGATATCGGCAACAACTGATCGAACCTTTTATAAACCAGTTAGAGGGCGAAGAATTGCAGCATGGATTTTTCCAGCAAGACTGAGCGACAGCTCACACAGCAAGAGCAACATTGGACCATCTTCGTGAGTTTGATGGTGATAGATCAATTAGTCAATAAGCCCGCTGGACTACTCAATCTTTGGTTACCTGAAAGACAATGTATACTAAAAAAGGCAGCATACATTAGAAGAATTGAGGGCAGCAATTTTAAACGCATTCCAAACTATTACTCCTGAAATGTTAGTGAACATTTTTAACAATGTTTTTTTTATGTTTTGTTATTTTATTTTTTCTTTATGTTTGATATTAATAAAAATGTTGGAATTGCTGGCTGCACGGTGTCCCAATGACAATTCAAATGTGCCCATTTTCAGCATTAGCTTTGATTATCTTTTATTGTTTTATTTGCCTTTTCAAATTCAATAACTTACTATCACCAAACTATTATACTGTAAATAATCTCACAGGTCTAAGGATAACAAAAGAAGAAACTAAAAAGCCATTAAAACAACGAAAGACACTAAAGCAGCAGGACCGGACGAGATACAAGTTGAAATAATTAAGCTCCTCGATGATGACAGCATATCGAATATACAAGTAATATTTAACAAAATATATGATACAGGCATATAGCTTAATAACTGGTTAAAATCAACCTTCATACCACTACCAAAGAAGAACAACGCTAAAAGATGCAGTGAATATAGACTCATTAGCTTGATGAACCACAGTCTAAAAATCTTTCTTAAGGTGGTACACCAAAGAAATGAGAAAGCTTCATTGGGGAAACAATTTGGGTTTAGAGAGGGTCTAGGAACCAGAGAAGCACTAACTGCAATTCAGGTGCTTGTTCATAACCGCCATAACTAACGTAAACCAGTATACATATGTTTCATAGGTTATGAAAAAACTTTTGACAGAGTACGGCACGATAAACTAATTGACATTCTAAGAAAAAATGATTTAGACCAGAAAGATATAAAATGCATTAATTGTATTGGAATCAGACTGTGAGAGTAAGAGTAGATGGAGAAATGACAAAAGAAGTAAATATATGCCGCGTTGTACGTCAGGGATGCATTCTGTGTCCCCTGCTTTTCAACCTGTATCCAGAAGAAATTTTCCAGGCTGCATTGGAAAATTTAGAAATGGGTGTTCAAGTAAATGGGAAATGGATTAACAATATACGTTTTGCAGACGACACAATCATTATAGCTGACAACATCAACGATCTACAAACCTTAGTTAACGAAGTAAATATTTATAGTAAAGAGAAAAGGGACCTAGGATGAATATAGACAAGACTAAATATGTGGTAATAACTAGAAACCTAGAAGCAGGCCTTAAAATCGATAATTCATCTATAGTATGAATAACAAAATTCAGATAAAGAGATAAAGTGTAGAATCGATGTGAGAAGTGCTTTTATGAAGTACAAAAAAGTACTGACAAATAGTGAATTTGACTTAGACCTGAGAATACGATTTATACAGTGCTATGTATGGTCAGTACTGCTGTATGGAATGAAAGCGTGGACGTTAAAAGTTGTCACAATGAATAGGCTAGAAGCATTCGAAATGTGGATCTATCGCCGAGAACTTCTAACTTGCATTAAACGTCGAAAGACGTCATATTTTGGCCATGTCATGCAAAACCCGAAGTACCACATGTTACAGCTTATCTTGCAGGGCAAGATAGAAGGGAAAATGGGAATTGGACGCAAGAAAATGTCATGGTTGCGAAACATCAGAGTCTGGACAGGCATGAGGACAGTCCAAGAACTTTTTAGCACAGCAAGAGAGACGAAATGAAGCATGTGGTCGCAAACATTCATTAGTGGATATGCAGCAGAAGAAGAAGAAGAAACTATTTTTCCAACTGTCAATTATACTCTAGAAGTTGGCTATCGGTCATTGTTGTTGCAATGTAGGCAAATAAGACTACAGAATACCGCCTTTTTTGCACCTACAAGCAGATTTGTATTTTTTTGCACATGATATAAGCTTTAAAAGCTTGGTAATTGGTGTTAGCCCACGATTTATTTGTTGCCAGCCCCATTCCTCTGGATTCTTGTAAAATTTAAGCCAAGATTGTACCTGGACGTACGAAAGATATGCTGCAGTGCTGCGCTTTTTGTTGGTGCTAGTAATGAGAGGTTGAATCTATTTTTTGTGACTGTGGCTTGAATTGTAAGCCGTTGATAGATTGTTTTTGTTTGTCACCGCCATATAAGAAATTGATCTATGGACCTCGGAATCTCTGGATCGATTTTTTCGAATATAATTTTTTGGATGAGTTTTTTTTAGGAAACAGTTGGTTGGCAAAGGGTCTATTTAACCTTAATTTGCTAAATTTTTGCTCCACTTTTATGGCCTTCCGCAATTTATTGTTTGCATTAGTTGTTATAGAGTATGCTCATAAGTATTTTATATTTCATTTGATTAAGATTAAGAAGTTAAGCGTTGCCCATAATCTTCGTTATTTTATATTCCCACCGAGCGAGTGGGTGGAACGTTGTAGTGTAGTGCGTGTTGAGCTTAAAGGTCCTGATCTATTCTTTTTGTAGAGTTTGCTACTGAAGGTTGAGGCTGAAGTTGTTGACTTGGATGGTTTTAACCAATCGCGCAAGTTTTTCAACCAAAATTGCTTATTCTTGTACATTCTTGATATTTTTAAAGTCGACATTTCTGTTTCATATAATAATGTAGGTAGCACTTACTAGTTTGTAGATTGCAATTGCGTTTGAAAAGGCAATAACTCTATCAAGTAGATATTCAAATCTGTTAAAATTATTACGATCCAACAAAATCTATTAAAAACGACGCAAGTTTTATTGGACGATTTTTTATCAGATCAGTCAACAATAGTATTTAAATTGAATTTGACATTTATTAAAAGAAATCTATCTATTATCGGATGTCAATTGGTTTAATAGGATGAAACCTTTCAAGTAGTGCACGGAAACATTTTCATTGCATTAAATTTATTGTGTATCAGACACATATTGATTCTATTAGATAATTTTTAATCAATGGCATTTCTTACGTAAAACTTATCTCATATAATTTGTGAATTATACGGAAATAGGAAGAAGGCAACATTTCATTGTATTACTTGAATAACGGACAAGTTTATCGGACGGCAGCAATCAACAGAAATTGCAATGGATGACAATGGCTTAAATAGCGTTTTAAGAAGAAATCCATGAATTATATAAATCCTGAAATAGTGAACACCATTCACAAATTTTGCAAGTTAGCTAAAAAACGAACGTACGTTCATATTTTTGTCAGGGCGCAATGAATTTCACACAATACGTTTAGACGCGTCTCTTGATTACACGCAGATTTACATAGACTTTATTACAACCCTAGTAAGACGATTTATTTTTAGCATAATTAACTGCGAAAATCGATACATGTGAAAGTAATAATGCAACGGTAATAATCGTACTGTTTTTTATCGTTCGTTCAAAAATAAGTTATTGTGCTGTGCTATAGCGATAAAATGTCTCAAATTTTTATATAATAATTCTCTTGCCATAGAAAATTCATATTATTTTCAATTAATGAATATTTTATATTTTTCAGGTACAAAAATTTACGGTATTAAGGAGATGAGTAGGAAGCTACATGTGTTACGACAAAGTCTTTCCAAAATGGAAATGGTCTGCTATAATATTAAGGTTCGAGGTAGCGAAGTTCCTAAACATATGTTAGCAATGGTGGCAACTTCTGGAAATATGGATGATATGGATGTTGATGAAGGATACTTCTAATGAGTTATTCAAAAGAAACTAAATTTCATTTTTAAATTTATTTTCACTCAGCACAGTAAATCATATTTTAAAACAGTACAAAAAATTAGAATTTAGATTTTATTTTTATATTTTGATAATATATAGGTAGAAATATTTTAGTGTGCCTATAATTTTGGACGGACATTTTTTAACTCTTGAATAAATATTTAATTTACAAAATTATAACAAATTAATACATTAATATTGCAAGCTTAGTAAATCTTAAATACAAGTAATCTTTGTTCTTTTATTTATTATGATCTCAAATAATAATATACTGTTTGGTGGCGTAAATTTTTTATTATATTGGTTGTGGAAAAGGTATATGAAGGCATGTTTAATAAATTCTAACTATTGATGTCAATTATAATATTGCCAATTGTAATTTACACTATGTGTAATCTATAATGTAGTATAAAGTCTTATTGTAATAATGCACTAAATATAATCTGATTTATAAATGGTCTATTTATTAATAAAACTTGTTTACTAATGAAGACTCTACAGATGATGTTTTTTACTCAATGTCATACTCATGGAGTCTTTTTCTGTACGTGAATATACAGAAATTTAGAGAATTTACGAGAATTTTTGTGGTTATTTATACCACTTTATCATGTTGGAAGAAATAATATTTACATTTATAACAAAACCCATCGACGATTACTAAAGTTTGTTTTCTAAACAACTAATTATTAGCCAGTTGTAAGTTTGGCGTACATTACGAAGAACATTATATCCCTACCACATACAATATGTACAAAATCTACATAATTTGAGACGTATACAATTTTGTTAATAATTGCTAGATGCTACGCAACTCCTGATTTTTTTTTTCTTATTTGTCTGGGAATTCTCTGGCGCTGAGTATTGATTTGTTGGTTGTTGTAGACTAGCCCAACGATATAACATGGGCTGTTCTAGTTTAATTTTTGCTTCTTGTACATGTTATTGTGTCTGTTTTTGTCAAATGAAGTGATACGCGTCTCTTCGGTAAAGATTGACGTTTTATTTTTTTAATTATTTGTCGATTTTTGGTTTGAAGTATTTTGCTTTTTGTTTGAGTCTCAAGTTAGTGTATTCTAGTGTATTTCTTTTTGCTAAGTTTTGAATTTATTTTATAACATATTTCTTTATCTTGATATGAAGATCTATCGGCTCGTCCTATAGATGATATGTAGCAGTGGTGTGGTGCATTACCTGCTTCTACGTTTTGTAAGTGCTGACTGCTAAACTGGAGACTCACTTCCAGATTTTGTATATTTTATGTTGCTAGTTACTTGTATGTGAGCAGAGCAGATATATTTAGAATAGTGGCACACTAGAATACGCAAACATACAGTAGCATTATGGATTTTAATATTTCTTTACTCAATGGTTCTAAATAAGTTTTTTTTTCAATGGCGCACTACACTCGATTAATAAACATGTGATTCTTAACGCTTATGAAGATATCACTTTATAATAAAAGCTGCACCACAATTACCAAACTAATCTTTTAAAATAAATAAATGATGTATTTTATGTAAATTGTCTTTTCACCCAGTAAGAGACATTTGCATTTTAGGGTATGCACCCATCGTCAGTGTGCCTAGCATCTCACTGGCCGAAGAGACAATTTACATATCAAACTAATTGTTTATTTTAATGTAATATACCATTCAAGTAAAAGAAAACAATTCAATGTAGATTTTTTGAAAAATACTGTTGCCAAATTTTATGCCTTTTATAGCTTGCTTGTGGATCGCACGGTGGTTTTTTGGAGTGTTCTAATAAAGTTTCTCACTGGGTGCCAACGAAGTTGGTGAAATGTGTACTAAAAGTAAGATTAACGAATATTTAGGCAATAAAAATCCTATACAAGAAATATTTGATGATGAATGGTACCTTTACACATGTGATATTGGATATTTTGACTAAGATGATTACATTTTTATAGTTGATAGGCTGAAAAAGCTAATTAAATATAAAGGTTTTTAGGTTTGCAATAATAAAATAGTGGAATAGCATAAAAATGTTAATAAATATTGCTTTATTTTAAATTGGAAGATTTTTGACTACTAACAAGGGTAGGTAAAATTGGTATTTCTGATACATTTGTTTTTACAAAAACCAGGAATTGTAGTGACGAAAAATGAAATGCTTGCTTGTATCGCTGGTAACATGTTCTATTATCTTCTTCTTTTTATAGTTCCTTATCCATTCTATTTTTGCAATCATTTATTTATCACTTTATTTACTGCTGCTCGGAAAAGCTCAGTGGTGGTCATGCCAACCTATGTTCTTCTTCTTCTGACAGCTCTTTTTCCTGCTATTTTCCTTTGCAGTATTTTTTGCAGTAGTTGGAATCTGCTTTCATTCTTCATAATATGCCCCAGGTATTGGAGTTTTTTGCATTTTATGGTGTTGAGGACCTACTTCTCCTTCTGCATTCTGTGAAGGATCTCAGTATTGTTTATGCAATCCTTCCACAAAACTTTCAACATTCTTTGATATAACCACATTTCAAATGCTTCTAGTTTTCTGCTCATAGCATCGGTTAGTGTCCACGATTCAACTCCGTAAAAAAGAACCAAAAACACGTAGCATCTCAGAATTCTTATCTTCTTATGCTATGTGAGGTCATGGATCCCATACTGTTGAAAACAGTTCTCTCTATTTGGATCTTGACCTTTTGGGAGTGGTCCCACTGATTGTTTACATTAGTGCCAAGATACGTGTATTTATTTACTCTCTCAATGGGTTTCTGATTGACGGTGATGTGGAAATTTTTAATGTGGGATTTACTGATGATCATATGTTTGGTCTTTTTGATGTTTATATCAAGGCTATATCTTTTGCTACTAGCTGTTACTTTATTCATGAAGTGTTGTAGTTTCTCAATGCTATCAGCAAATATTACCGTATCATCCGTGTAGCGTATATTATTTATGGTTTTACCGTTTAGCGATATTCCAGCTTTTAAGTCTTCCAGAGCTTCTCTGAATATATATTCCGAATATATATTGAATATCAACGGCGATAATATATCTTCTAATCTGACAACGGTTGATTGGTTTCAGTACAAGTTTTTGATTATTCTTAGGTCTTTTCCATCTATTTCAACGTTCTTCAAAATTTCTATTATCTTTTGATGTTGTACTCTTTCGAAGGCTTTCTGGAAATCAATAAAGCAAGCAAAAATATCACAGTTCATGTCTCTGCATCGTTGAAATAACACTTGAATGCTATAGAGGGCTTCTCGTGTACCTACCGCGTTTCTGAAACCAAATTGCGTTGGTGATATTTGCTTTTCACAAATTCTGTATATTTTCTTATGGATCATTTTGAGAAATAGTTTTAGAAGGTGACTCAAGACTTATGATTATAAACTCTTCATTTTTTAGCACCATGTTTTTTGGGTAAGGTGATGAACTCGTACTTCAGTCACTCTTATGAGATGTTACCAGAGTTATAAATGTTGTTAAATACTAAAGTCAGCCATTTTATAATAATATTAATAATAATAATTTATTTAGTGCTTACATATACAATAATTTACACAGGTCATACAAAGTTGGATATATAAAAAAGATATAAATTTTCTAAATTGTTATTTACAAATTCATCTCAACTATAAAAGGCTTTTTGAGACAAAAACGTTTTTATAGTAGGTTTAAATAACTTTTGTGGCAGTTCTTTTGCTTGTCTGGGTAGTAAGTTATAAAACTTACTACCATAATAGTTTGTGCTATTTCTAGAGCTGTTTAGACGAAGTCCACATGTTCTTAAATCACTCCGGAGCGAGTGTTGTGGTTATGATTATTTTTGTTTAAACTATGCTTTATGCTTTCTTCGTCGAGTATTTTGAGAAACTCTTCATATTGTCAAGTCCGGATGCCTTGTCTTCTTTCATTGCTTTAATTGCTGATTTTACCTCTTCTATTTAAGTTGTTGGACCTTCATCATCGTCTATAGGAGTAGACTCTGGTCTATTGTCATAAAACAGTTGTTTAATATAATTTTCCCAGGTGTCTTTGATTTCAATCTTATTGATGATTATTTTTCCTGTGTTATCTACTAATTTATTTATTGTTCTTAGTTTATTTTTTCCTGTTACTTCTCTAATTTCCCGGTGTACATTGAAGTATCGTATTTGGATTGTAGGTTTTTGATTTTATTTCTTTAAGTTCTAATTTGTTGGCATTTTTGATTTTTGCCTTAATCATTGTTCTTATATTTCTATATTCTCTTATGTTGTTTTGGTTCTTAACTATTCTTCTTTTTTCTATTAGTTCTAGGATTTTGTCTGTCATCCATGATTATTTTTTAGTAGTATTTGGTTTTAGTAGTTCCTCTTTGATACTCTTTATGGCGTTTTTTAAGACTCCAATTTCTTCTTCATAATTTATCCCTTTAGTGTTCTGCATTTGTTGTTCAGATATTTTTCTACTTCACATTTTATCGATGGGTCTTTGAGTTTGCGAAGATCGTACTTGTTAACGGTTTTCTTTCTTACGTTCTTCATTGTTACTTTAAATACTCCCACTACTGGACTAAGATCTGACTGAATATCAGCCCCTGGATATGTTTTTACCGATGTAAAACTATTTCTATATCGCTTGTTTACTAAGATATAATCAATTTGATTTCTCATATTTTCTATGGGTAAATGTTGTCGCTGCAGGGGTTTGTTCCGCGGACCCTTGGTCTAATACATATAATAGCCTAATTTAAAAGGGAAGTCCAAGTCGCTAAATTTGAGATATTGGTTTTATTAAATCATTGTTTAATATTTTATATTTATCACTGTTTATGCTACGCGTGTTGCATTGCATCTGTCTAATAGCATGTGACAAGGCTTTTCATCAATGGGCAAATTGATCTTCTTATACTGTCATACTTGCTATGAGCGTCTGCACCTCTCTCGTATGTTTGTGGTGTGCGATAATAGTTTCACACAAACATACGGACCTACAGTTTAACGTGGAATCCGAACTACACCACTAGAGGGGTTTACTAGACAAATACTTTGCTGGTTTGCCATTGCTTTGCGAAGGAGACCACCGCATCGAAATATATTTGACAAATTAGATATTGTCGCTGCCGGGAATCGAACCCGGGCTGCCTGCACAACAATCCTTGCACTCACTGTTTTATTATATTATAGTTTTAATTTTGATTTACGTTTGTTTTTGAATATATTGTGGAATCTACGTTTGAGTGAAAAAGTGTAGAATTTTACTGAACCTAAGCAATCAGTGGTACTTTTACAACTTTTTCAACACAAAGTTCACCTATATGGTTAATGTATGCTCAAAGTATATTTAAATTACAGTCTGACCTCTTCTTTTTCTTTTCTTTGTAGGATAGTTTGATATTTTTTTGCATTGTCTTCAGTAAAATATTTAGAAAATCTGACTACGGCCCGGAAATGTTTTAGACTTTTAGACTATGGTTTGTTTAAAACCACTTACACCACATTATTGGTTATATGTAATAGAATAATTACTCTTTAATATCTGCCTCAACCGTACTACTGCCGTATATTATTGCGGTTATATTCCTTAAAACTAGTTCCGTATACAATACGCCTGCCAAAACAGAACTCAAAATCAGAATGAGTTTTTAAACTATTTTAAAAGCTTATTGTCATAAGTGGACTGCATAATATCCTAATTAGTTTAATGAGTTTGTTATTGGAATAAAGTATGCATTATTACTACGGAACACTTAAGTATTTATTAATTTTAGTTCAATTTTATAATAAACCATCTACCTGTATATTCAATAGAGTTATACTTGTTTTTCCAGTCGGCGAACATGGGTAGAATTGTTCAGCTAGTGATTCTGAGCTACAAATTGAAAATTGAAAATGTGTGTTAAATTAAGTAAAAAAATAGTTTAGCTAATCTGTAAGCATAAAAAATATGTCTAGCGAGTGAAAAACTGATAAATATTTAAAAATTTATTTCCCTTATTTTGGCAGTCAGATAGTTGTTTACATTATAACAATAGCTTAAAATATAATTTGGCTATAATACAAGAACAACAAAGTCTTGCTAGACTAATGCTTCTCAGACGCGCTCAAATTGTTACGTTCTATTATACAGACGATTATGCTGTTGTAGCTTTTTTATCATTTAGAAACAATACTGTATAGAATACAGAATTATGTTTTATTATTTTATCTGATCTTACACGCACGTAACAAAATTGGAAATTGTTTTATCACTTTACCATTGTCTACTTTATACTTGTAGCAAATGATGTAACTAAGATAGACAGCTTTTGAATCAACATCAGTTGTCATCTTATTACGTTACCAAAAATTGATTAAAAAGGCCATTAATATTTTTTTGAATCTTGTATTCTATAAATCTTTCGAAAATCGGATAGTCAAACTTGCTCAGGTTCAAAAATGTTGTAAAGACGGACATCTGTTGACTCTTGTAAAAAATGTTTATACTCTTTGATGGAATGACGATCAAAAATGATTGCTGTTATTTTTACGTCGTAATAAAGAAGGTTTGCAAGATTTTGTTTGTAATATTTTCAAATAAAAATGGTACTTTTTTCATAAGGTATAAAAATGCTGTCAATAATTTATTTGTTCCCGTTTGTCACTTTCGATTTTTTGCTCTAAGAATTTTAGAAGAACTGATTTCTTTGCTTTACAAATATTTCTGTTAATATGGCACAATGATAGATGAACAGGAGTCAAAGGGTAAGTAAGGACATTTCCAATGTCGGTTTTTTGCGAAACCCATACGCGATCAATTAAGTTTTTCTGCGCATTTTTTCAGAAACAGTGTTTTTTTCTTTTTTAAAGAATTCGTGAATGTATAAATTATTTTTTTTAAATTATTTTTTTCAAAACGATTTTACTTGCAACACACTTGGCGATGAAATATTGACGTAGTTTAAACCCGATTGACTCAACGTTAATCAAATTTACGATTGCTTTTCAGATTGAAATGTTCTATAATAATTTATTATTTAAATCTGTTCCAAGGGGATTGAGGTTTTTATTTATTCTATAAATGAATTTTTTAAGCCGATGAGTTCTTTTTTTTATCCGATCTCGACTCTAAATCTGTTGTTATATTTTGACTTTGGTTTATGTTGTTTTTTTTTTAAACATGTGAACAAATACTGTGGTTTTTACACTAACGTAGACGAGCGGAAATCGAGTTAATTTGTTTGCAGAACGGTTTTACAATTATTTTACACCAAACGTTTTTTTAAGTTGTTTTTTTAATCCGGGACTTTACATCAACTTGTAACAAATTATCGTAATATTTCACTAAACACCGAGAATGATTAGGTAGGTTGAAAACAAAAAATAAGTTCAAAATTGTCGGTATTACGTATTTGAATAATTCGAAATAAGCTGTTCAAATACTATAAATATAGATCATGTAGTATTTGGCTGTTAGTCCATGTTCACTAGCCAGTATTGTAGTGTATACTTCTTGTATTTTTTAAACAATTCGTTTAACTTGTCATCTGTGATATTGGGTCATGATTAACGTATTGTTTCATACTTTTGTACATATTTTTTTGATTCTAAGTTGATTTCAAATTTATTAGCACACACCAATATGAGATGCAGTCTATTACATTTTTTTATGTGCTTTTTAGTGATAAATGCATTTACTCAGCTATTTGCTAACATTCTGCTATCTACCATATTGTTGGATAAGCTACAATTATTGATGAATTTTCCAACCGTTTTGGAATACGCATTATAACATATTGTCAAATCTTGTTGTTTACTTGCTTGAATTTGTAGAACTTAATTATTATTGTTAAGTCATACATCACTTACTTATAAGCTTTTTTGCATTCTTTTGCAAATTTTTGGCTTTGGACTATAGTCTACAATACAATTTATGTGTTTGTTTGCGATAAATTTATTGTCGGTAAGTAGGAAATTTTCTGCTGCAACAGGGTCTTTATGTAAGTGCTGTTTACCAATAAAGTCCACAAAAGTCGTCAACATGCGCAAGTTTGGAACTACAAATGCTTAGTTTACGTTCTTCCGCTTTCTAATTATTTAGATAAGTTAAAACGACACATTACAACAGCTGTGGAAAATTTCAACTCAGATATGTTATATTGGATTTGGAATAGTTTTGATGTGTTTAATGAGGGACACATATTCAGCACCTTAGGTTTTTAAAAGTAAACTAAGAATTACTTTATAAAACATTGTAAACAAATTCATAATAACATTAGTTTTGAATTAATGAAACATTTAAAGTGTCTATTTCTTTTGTACTAAAACAACCAACTTGCATTTATTTCGAAATGTTTACTAAAGTTGTAAAGCATGATATTATTATCATAATCTCTAATATTCGAAAAATATTACTACCACAAAATTTTACTAATTACGCCCCCAAGATCTCAGGACTTAACTTGTTTAGATTATTGTTTGTGGGGCCATATGAATTTTTAAGGCAGTAGAATTCATTTGGAATAACAATAATATGTTACATAAATGAAAATTTGGACAATTTTTATAGTGAATTTAATCTAAAATAAAATCATATATTGATTTTTCTATAACTTATTTAATCAGTAATAATTAAATATTTTGTATTTTGAAAACGGTTTACTTTATTAGACTTTTTAACTATATTTGGTCTAAAGATTACTTACACTATTCGTCATGGGACAACTTGTATATTATAAAAATTTAATTGTTAAAGGGCCTGCTTTTTCTTATCTAAGCACATGCTTATTAATTACTTCCTTGACAGATAAAGCAGCTTGGAATACAAAACAGTATAATCACTTGCAGATAGCATTATTGATTGTCTATTAACTTTACGGTCCAGTAGAAATAGATAATATTGTAAATATGCTGTTTGTAAACAAGCAGCATGTAAACAATCATGAGATGTGCATAATATATAATAAAATAGTTGAATTTTTTTATTGTCTATGAATGATATTTTTTAATTATATATAATAATTAATTAAAGATTTTATTATAGTCGTTAATCTTTAAGTCTGATGGGTTCATCAACATGTTGATACCGAGTATTTAGTTGACATTTTATTATGAATAACCAAATTATTTTTAATATTGTTTTCTTGAAATGTCTGCGCGTATATTTAAAAACAATTTATTTATTAAAAAATGCTTCTATTATTTTTGTTAATAATTTTGATGTTATAAATTTGGTTTATATGTCATTTGCATAATCAAAGAAAGTTAATATACATTACTTGTTATGTCATTGATTATTTTATCAATTGATGATAAGTGAGTTCTTCCATTCTAAAGGAATAAATAAGAAACATAGCTGTTTATTAAATTAGTTGTTTATGAGACTGTGAAGTTGCAATAAAGTCCAATATGACTGGAAGAATTTTCAAAGGTCCTTCGGAGTACGATGGAGATGAAATTTATCCTGATGTATCTTTTGGAAAAATAATATTTGATAAATTATCTCAAAGGCCTGACAATATTGCCATGGTAAGTATCTTTATTTCAGATTTGTTTCTCAAGAGTTGCGATTAATAACTTTTGATAAACTGTTTAAAAATTTGGTAACGGATATAATTAATTTTTTGTAATTTATTTAAATTATTATATTATATTAAATTAATTGATTTTTACATATTGATATAATATTTTGGGAAAATGTTTAAAAAAGGTATAATTAATATTATTTGATAAATGTAACAAGAAGGTAAAAAAGTTTATTTTTTAATTTTGTTTAAAGATTAAAATGAATGAACAAAAATGAAAAATATATGCATATTGCATAATAAAGAACATTTCAAACAATATGTAAAGTTGATTGTTATAGTAGTTTAAACAAGCAACAAAATTGTACACAAAGCAGTTTCCTAATTTTTTTTTGTTAATACTATTATATTAAACCATTTGAATATTGAAATTTTAAATCATACTCTCAGACCAAACAACATAATTTTTTTTTAGATAACGACTATTAACAGTTCAATAAACAAGTTTACTTAATAAATATGTTTATTTGCTTGTTTTACTAAAATGGTTATTTTTTTCATAACAACACATTTCTTGAGTGTAAGTATAATATGCATTATTTATAGCTATTGAATAATGATTGAATTATCTTAATAAAAGTATTATCCACGGACAAACGAAACGCAGTTAATTATAAATAACATAACTATTATCTTGATTGAAAGAGTATGTAGAGATACGTAATCTCTATTCTTGTTTCCTTTTATGATTTTTTTGCTTACTCTTCATACCAGAATTCGTTTTGCTGTATACTATTATTTGAGCTTAACAGGCGTGCATATCTCTATGACCATCGATCGCGTCTTTTAAATTAAATATTATTTTATTCTATATTAATTTGAAGCATAAACAAACCAAATAACGTTTAACATTGGGATGTTTTGTATTTAATTAATTAGTAACGATAATTCACAATTACTCAAAGGCTGAAAGAGTACGATCAATGGCCATTTCAAGATATATTAATTATTAAAATTTAACTTGTATAATTTATTTTTTGCCTCTATCTACCAAAACCATTTCTTTCGGCTCTAAAATGCGGAGTGTTTGCAACTGTTACCCAGATTGGGGATGTAAACGCGACTTGAGGTTTGATGACGGTTTAGCTGATGTACAACAGAGTATTCACGTTGGAACTCATGTTGATGGGCGGGTATAAGAGAGTTTGTTAGCTTTAATTTACATTATCAATATAAAAGTCTGTAAAATTTTAAATTCTACAAAGTTTTGGTTATCTAGGTCATGATGAAATTGATGTTTTAGTATAATTTTAAAATTAAATTAAAGGAATTTTAGGGTTTTTAGACTACTGATCCTTGTAATATAGTTTAAATTGTTGAATGATTTTATACAATTTTGATTTTTAAAGAATGTTATGCATCAGGTTTCTTCTAGTAAACTTCTTAGTGTTATCCGTGGTTTTTTAACTGACGAACAAAATGCTCTGTTTCTCAACCATCAAGCAACAAAATTATAATAAAAATTAATTTAACAGTCGCAGTTTTTTATTGATTTCTTTGTAAGCTCCAATGTACTTTTGAACGTTGGTAATGGTCAAAAATTGTTTAAATTTTTTTCTGCAGTTTATATTCTTTGCAGTACTTTGGTTCAAATTTTTTTTTAACTTTTTTCTATTAAATGTCCAGAAAGTCACTTTTATTGAAGCATAATTTGTTCCATTCTTAAAAAAATTAAAAGATGTTTAAGATTTTTGAAAAAAAAAAATTCAAAAATTATGTCTGAAAAATCACTTTTATTGAAGCATAATTTGAAACAAATTGAGCAACTTATTTTCAATAAGAGCTAAAAATTTTGGAAGAAAATTTCAAAATTTATTTTGAGATAATCACATTTATTGAGCATAATTTGTTCCATACTTTAAAAATTCTGAAAAGTAGTTTAAGATTTAAAAAAAAAAACTCAAATTTTAGAAACACATTAATCAACTTATTTCCAATAAATGCTGAAAATCAAAAAAATCAAAATTTATGTCCAAAAAATCACTTTTATTGAAGCATATTTTGAAAAAAAATTATTTAAGATTTTTTGAAAAAATTCAAATTTTAGAAACACATTAATCAACTTATTTCCAATAAATGCTGAAAATCAAAAAAATCAAAATTTATGTCCAAAAAATCACTTTTATTGAAGCATATTTTGAAAAAAAATTATTTAAGATTTTTTGAAAAAATTCATATTTTGAAAACACATTAAACAACTTATTTCCAATAGTTGCTAAAAATGTTAGAAAAAAAAATTAAAATTTATATTTAGAAAATCACTTTTATTGAAGCATAATTAGTTCCATACTTTTAAACTTTCTGAAAAGTTATTGAAATTTTTTTGAAAAAACTCAAATTTTGGAAACACTTTAAACACAACTTAATTCTAATAATTGCTAAATTTTTTTTTTTTTTAAATTTATCACTTTTATTGAAGCATAATTTGTTCTATACTTAGAAAATTATAAAAAGTTAATCAAATTTTTTCGAAAAAACTCAAATTTTGGAAACATATTGAGCAACTAATTTCTAATAAGTCTTGAAAATTTTAGAAGAAAATTTTAAAATTTATATCCGGAAAATCACTTTTATTGAAACCTAATAAGTTCTATACTTTTAAATTTTCGGAAAAGTTGTTTAAGGTTTTTTTGAAAAAACTCAAATTTTGAAAACACATTAAACAACTAATTTTCAATAATCGCTAAAAAATTTGAAAAAAAATCAAAATTTATGTCCGAAAAATTAAAGTTTTTCTTCTCTATGCCAGAGTAGACAATAGTGATACAAATTTCTGGATAACTAATAATTGGGTGGGTGGGTGGGACACTCTATAACATGATTACCAGCTAGTAAATAGAATTGGATTACTTTTTCTATGATCTTACTTAAGGTGCATAAGAAGATTGGACGGTAGTTTTGGGTAAACTTTTGGTCCTTTCCAGGTTTTGGGATGTTCATGCTTTTGGAAAGTGCCTTGTACGTAAGATTGCATTTGCAATGTTGGTTAGAACCATTATTGCTTTGTGCAAGAAGGATTTCAGTGCTGTGTTGAGAAATCCGTCAGGGCCTAACGCAGATTGAGTTTTGAGTTTTGATTCTTTGATTTGAGAAAGTCATCAGTAATCAGTGTCTTCTAAGAAGTTGTTAACTTTTTGGTGAACTCTTTTGACATGTTTTGTCATAGAGGGGGAGTTTGAGACTGTCAGTCAATTCTTTGGTTTTAATCTCGGTGAAGTATTGATGTCCATTCTTGCTATGGATGACCGGAATGGGGATTTCTTTCTCTTCAACATTAGATTTTTATTTTGTGTAATTGATTCTAAAGTTTTTTCCCAGCACTAATTTTTTTGCAACTTTATGGCCGTTTTGAGTTGAGTGCGTTGAGGATCTTGCGATCTCTAGGGTCGCGATGCCGTTGCAATTGGTGTTTGCGGCATTTTTTTTGGTGAATTAATGCCTTTTGTGCCCGCGATAATCTTAAGTGGTCATCAGTGCAAATATGATGGATTTTAGAAGTTATTTCCATGGCTTTGTGGATTTGGTTAATGAACAGTTTGATGGTTTCTTCTGTGTCCGCAACTATTTTTACTGGGGCTATTTTACTTATGCTTCTTTTTAGGTATCTTGAGAAAAGAGTCTAATATGTGTCAGTAACAAATCTTCCTTCTCCCTCATTTGATCTTCTTCAGCTTGGAGCTTAGGTCATTAATTACCCTAATTTCGATTTGCGAGTTGAGTTAGCGTCCTTTAATTGCCACGTTAAGAACGTGCTCTTGGTGACCCGCGACATTGAAGTGAATGGTTTGCCTGGACCCAGAACTGGATAGCCTTTTTGTTTAAATGCTTGATTTTTCAAGTTGGTTGTGAGATCGATCTAGGCTGGATGTTTAGAATTAAAATCCCCAGCTATTATGATGAGGAGGGGGTCGAGAAAACCGTATTAAAATCCGCCGTTACGTAAACGTGTTTGGGATTCTTAGCGTGGAACTTTTCTTTAACTTTTCCACTTTGTTCATTTTGTTTTGCGTACTCTTAATAATACATCTCTCGTATTATCTATTGTTTTAAATGAGTAAGAGTTTAGATATTATTTTGATTAAAAGTTGTTAAATTTGGCAATAAGAATCTGTTTACTGATACGGCTGCAGTTTTGCGGGACCGGAGCTTTGTGAAGCAGACGGGGAGTTGCACGGAGATTAATGAAAAACAAATAAATTTATTTTTTTATTTGGTGGATGTTGGTTGGCGCGAATTTCAGTGATTTGAGTGCTTGTCCAACGTCTTCCTCTATTAGGTTTTGTGAAACGTTTTGGATAATCATTTCGAGACAGCGTTTTTTGGGGGTGGACTAAGTATAAATGTCGGCCTTTTTTGATTTTGGGAAAACTGTTACATTCCGATGGTCGGCGCTGGTGGCCGAGATTATTTGAGTACTTTTGTGGACATTGTAAGAAAATAGTATTGCAATATTATTATTAATAAAATGTTTGGAGTAGCAATGAAACTTGTTCTTTTTGGACGGGGGGCGCGACTCAGATGACTCGATTGGAGGTTGGGTGGAGTTGGAGGCGTCGTTGATGCCAACGGGGTTGAGGTGCGAAGCGGCAGGCCTGAATCTTAATTTGGTAAAGTTTTATTTTGGCGTGGGCGGCGCATTTTTTTAAGGTTGGATGGACTTTGTGTTTTTTAAAATTAGGAACGGATTTCTGTTGTAGCACAGATTGATTTAAGGGGGAGACTCACCTCTTGTCTTCTATTACTTCTTATGGACAATCCAAATTGGTTGATGATGCACGTTTTTTTGCGGTGATATTGCTAGTCTGGGAGGCGATTTTTTCTGAAGCAAGAAGATCCGGCAGGTTAGCGGCGGTGGTGACCTTATTGGGCACCTGAAGGTGGCTGGCGGATGTGCCCTCGTCTTCCGGGGGAAGTACACAACTTGGCGTTTGCCCTTGAGTGCCTTCCTTTCTCTTTTTTTAATTTTTTTTTTGCTTTTTGTCGGGTGGTGTGTGGTGAAGGGGGAACGCTGGCTTTGGCGTCGGTTGTAGCAGCAAAGGTGCTTGTAAGGCTCATCATGATGTCTTGGAAGGCTTCGATCTTCTGCTTAAAGTTTGAAGCCATTTCTTTGATCTTGATCTGATTTTTGATCTTGGACTTTACCCGGGACTGGGATTTGTCTCTGGGTACGGACCTATCCCGTTTTTTTTTCTTTTTTAACGTGTTTCATCTGACGCTCTTGGGTGTCTTGTAAGTCGTTGTCCGTTAGGATGTTTGTCAGCTGCTGCACCTGCTGTGCCATCGCAGTTGCGTTAGATATGCGGCTGGATTTTTTTTTAGTTTATACTTTTTGTTTTTTTGGAACGCATTGTGTTTGAAAATCACACTTTTGGAAAACGAGGAACCATCTAGTTATGCGTGCCAAAAGTAACCGGCAACCATTAAGGTATACTGATGATTGGAGAGGAGGGTAAAAGGTCTACCTATCAAGGATACCCGCAATTTTTGCAAAGCAGTATCCAAGCTTAACAGTTCTTCTTTGGGAACAGAATAACATCTTTATCTAAAAGTAATTTACTAACAAAACTACTTGTTTGCCGTTACCTATCTTCTAATACAACACAACCCTAACTCTTATATTGTTTGCATTGCATTGAACTTCATTTACGTTCTTTTTGTAGTAACTTTGTTAGCGGTTTACATAAGCTAAAAAACTTTTTTACAAACTTTCTATCAAAATTAGATAGCTCTAAAAATGCCTGCATTTAGAAGGTATTTTTGGGGATAAGAAAGCTTGCATAGCCTAAAAAAATATTTTTTTTACAAAAAACAAACGGTAATACATTAAATTGATACGCTCGCTCGAGTACCGACGCAAAACTCTGTAAACTGACGAAGCTCTTGCCTGATTCGACTTTTTCAGTAAAAATGCGTTAAATCTAACAAGGGTATGCACTTTAATCCACTAAGGCCATGAATTGTATCTGACGGGAGAGCTTATTATTGGGTTTAGACGGTTTAGTAGTAGCGTTACACTACGCGGATCTAAAGACAGATATACAAAACCATCACGTTTTACAGTATCAGTCAATATGATACTACAAATATATACTCTCTATACGAATGAGAAATAATTTGTTTCAAATTCAATTTCCAGAATAATTTTCAAAAAAATAGAAGAATTGAATTTCTTCAATGAACAAAATTGCAATTGTTTTAAGTAAATTTATGCTAGGGTTGGCGGCATTAGTATAGATGTTGTTTCTACGTAATATATTCACTTCTGGACCGAGAAGTGAGCATCCATGAAGTTTCTCAAATCTAAAAAAAGTTTTGGGTTATCCAAAGGAGTTTAATCGACACTTTCTTGAACCAAAATACATTATCTTTTGGTTTTGTAAAATTTGGATTAGGCGTATAATTTTAAAAAGAATTACCAGTGAAATTTGCCAAGAAGTTTGATTCTTTGTAGGACATTCTACTATTTGTAATTTTTTAGTGCATCACGAACTATGGCTCATTCTACTAAACAAGTACAAATGTGAATAGGTAAAAAGTGTTTTTCAATTGTTTTTACCAAATAAATCTGAACGTAAGGTGGTTTAAGATAACGTGCTTCAAATATTAACGCTTTATATTTACAATTTTTGATAAGTGTTTGTAGTGCGCAAATGATAACTACCAATGGCTGTTGCCTAAAAATATTACTTGCTTACCTGACGACTGAGCAGGTCTATTACAAATTAAAGTTGAAAATTACGCATTTACTTATTGATAGTTATTGTTGCTTGTTTTAGTTTGTTTTAATTTTAAATCTTTTAATTTTTATTATTTTAAATTTTCAGATTGATGCATTATCTAAAGAACAAATTACAAATAAAGATTTACTTGATCAAAGTAGAAAAACTGCAATTGGATTAAAAAAACTGGGTATTGTACAAAACGATGTTATTGCAATAGTTAGTGAAAATTGTTTGGGCTATTCTATACCCATTTTAGCTAGTTTCTATATTGGTGCAACCGCTAACCCTGTCAATCCAGCATATACTATACGTAAGTAATTTGTTTAACAATTCCATTCAAAACCTTTAGTATTATAATTTTTATAGGAGAATTAAAGCATGCTTTTGGTATTTCTAAACCAAAAATTGTTTTTGTATCAAAAGACTTAATAAAATCCGTCTTAACAATTCAGCAAGAAGTTGACTATATAGAAAAAGTAATTGTGTATGGTAATGATATTGATGGTGCTATAGATTTTGAAGAATTGATGAGATTTGGCGATGAAGGTACTAATGAATTTATTCCATGTGAAATTAATACCAAAGAACACGTTGCTTTGGTAATGTGCTCATCGGGTACGACAGGATTACCCAAAGGTGTCATGTTGACACATGCTAATATAAGAATGGGTTGCAATTATTTAATGTGAGTAAAATTATAACATGTTACAATAAAATAATTACAATTATTAATTATTTTTAGAGGTGGCGTTGGTTGTAATCAAACTGATACAACTATTGGCATAATGCCATTCTTCCACGTATTTGGTTTGATTGTACATGTAATTGGGCTACTTACAGGATTGAGGATAATATTGCAGATAAAATTCAAACCAGATATGTTTTTAAAAATAATTCAAGATTATAAAGTTACACAATTATTTATTGTACCACCATTAGCCGTATTTATGGCTAAAAGTCCATTGTTGGACAATTACAATTTAACTAGCATAACAGATATTATTTGTGTTGCGGCGCCTTTGGGAAGTGAAGTACAACATATTCTTGAAAACAGGTAGGTTACTTAAAAATAATTAAAGGATTAAAATATAATAATTTATTTTTAAGATTGAATGTAATTTTACGTCAAGGCTATGGTATGACTGAACTTGGAAGTTGTTTGACTTTGTTACCATTTGGTTGTTCGACTAAAGTTGGAAGTGCTGGCAAATTATTATATGGAACTGTGGCTAAAATAACAGATTTGGAAACTAATGCTACATTGGATATTAACAGAGTTGGTGAGATTTGTACTAAAAGTGAGATGGTTATGAAAGGATATTTAAATAATGAAAAGGCAACAAAAGAAATGTTTGATGATGAAGGGTTCCTTCATACAGGTGACATTGGATATTTTGACGAAGATGGTTTTCTTTTTATTATTGATAGATTGAAAGAGTTGATTAAGTACAAAGGTTTTCAGGTTTGTAATAATAATATGTAAGATTACAATTAAACATATATTGATGTGGTTTATTTAGGTTGCTCCTGCTGAATTGGAAGATCTTTTGACATCTCATAAAGATATTGCCGATGCAGGTGTAATTGGTATTCCTGATGAAAGAGCCGGAGAACTTCCAACTGCATTTGTTGTTACAATACCTGGAGCTGTAGTGACAGAAAAGGAAATTGTTTCTTATATTGCAGGTAAGTTTATTATTAATAAATATTTTGAAAAATCTTGTTATTTTAACATTATTGATTGTTGTTTTATTAAATTTTACAGTTCTAACTTATTTATCATATACTAAATCTCAGAATATTATTCACTACTAAATTAATTATAGAATTGTTTTGTAAAAAATCAGGCTCGTTTTTTTGTAATTTAATTAATTAGGTCAATCAAATGTTTAAAAATTTGTTAAAATGTTTATAAAAATAGAAGTTATTTTTATTGTTATTTTTTTTATAGATAATGTTTCGATTCAAAAGCAACTTCATGGTGGTGTTCGTTTTATTGATGCAATACCAAAAAGCACCACAGGCAAAATTTTACGAAAAGATTTACGAAAACTGGGAAATTGTGTTTAAGAA
Source organism: Tachinus rufipes (assembly GCA_963932245.1). Lineage (NCBI taxonomy): Eukaryota > Metazoa > Arthropoda > Insecta > Coleoptera > Staphylinidae > Tachinus > Tachinus rufipes. The sequence goes on from OZ010743.1 coordinate 94,994,221, forward strand.
AGTGATGAGGTGGTACTAGTAATTTTAGTAGTTTTTATATGTTATTAAATTTATTATTAATAGTTAAAACAACATTTTTGTACATGTATGTAAGATAAGTTTGTAAAATTAATTTTTTTAACAAAATATGTATTAATCAAATAAAAAATAAACGATATTTTTTACACTTACTTAATATTTTTAGCTTTACAACTTTCAAAGTTTAGCCTTTGTGAAATTTTTTATTAAGATAGTTAATATTTAATTTTAGATTGGCAAAACTTTCTATAACAGACCTTAGACGATGATCAGACATCAATTCAAATCCAATTCTGTGATGTGTAATACTAATACTGACGGAATTGAAGGAGTGGATTTATAATTTTTGAATAATTCAAAGTAGTTGGTTAAACTAATACGTTCTTATCAGTCTGGCGACAGTCAAAGACCGGGCAGGGATAGAACAAGACGATGATCACCTTACTATTCAAACTACGCAGTTAGAATTGGAGAAAAATTGATAATTAATATTATTTTGGGCAATAAAACCTACACAGATTATATTAATAAATATAAAAGAAATGAGGTTTTAAAAAAGCTGCTAGTTTCATATAAATCAAACCGAATGCAGTTAAAGATGCCAAGAAAAAATAAACTTCCTAAGATCAAATTATTGACAAGAACTAATAAAAATTGTAGGTTCAAAGATTAGGAATTGAGGCATATGATGTATATATTTCGAAAAATTGGACTTTTTTGTGTTTTCATAAATTTGAGAAGACTCAAGTAAGAATACATTAAAATTTTATTATAGACTATTTATCATTCATACAAAATGATAAGAATATACAATTATATACTAATACAGTTACCCTCATTATTAAAATAGTTGCAAAATTTTTGTCTTTATATTTTGTGCACTTGCTGGTGTGTTTTCTTGAGTGCTAGTGGGCCGAAAACAAAATTGTTCTTGATTCATATTTTTCTCTGCTCTTTGTGTTTTCTAATTTAAAGTTTGTAGTCGCGTTTTAAACAAATAGCTACATAAATAACATTAAGCCAATACTACTATTTATATTTTTTTTGTTGCTTATGGTATATAGCTTTTAGGAAGACCTTGATCGGGTTTATAATGTGGTGGGACTTGTTTTTAGTGCACACATCTTTTGCGCTCAACTTTGTTAAGTTTGGCTTTAATTAAAAGATTTTGTCAGAAATAATAACATAAGAAAATTCTTTATCAGTGTACGGCAGTAGCTATGGTTTTGATATATTTCATTTCATTGTCAAACCAACTCTAGAAGTAGGTATAGAATAGTACAGCATCATTTAAAACATTGTTTATGCCAGCATCAATCACAACTAAGTCTTTTTTTTTTTAATTTTTCTAATTCTTCAGAAGAATGCTCTAAAACCTTTTGTAATTGCAACATGCTTCCCATCTAAATCTCCTAACTAGTTCTAAAACTGATATTTTTTTCTCAAATTTAGCAGCAATATTTGTCCGTTCTTCTTTTATTGTTGGTATCTGAAATATAAATTAGTATGTAAATGCCATTATTTTTTGTTGCAGGTTCTTAATGCTAATGAAGAAAGCAATTTTTTAAATAAAGATTTTGTATACTGTCAAGAAGCAGAAGGAAGCTTTATCCTCCAGTTGCGGGTAGCCCTCGGCGGAGATCAGACGTGTTTGCGACAGTGTAATGTTTGTTTATTTAAAATTAGTGATTAAATATACATTATTATTTATAATACTTAGGAAGCAAAAGAACAGTGAAACAATACAAACAGGAAACAGAAGTTTCTGGGATGGTTTTGTGAGGTTGCAAAAGGTGGAATAGTTAGTGATAATTACACATTAAAAAAGGTGCGGTTGTGTTTAAAAAATACACTCGTGTTGTGACATGTTTAGTGTTTACGAAATAGCACAAAATTAGGCTAAGTACGGGAGGTCAAGGATTGCAGCATGGATAGGTTTATAAAAAGCAAAAAGAAGCTGATCAAAATGATTAAATATTAAAGAAATATACATAGTAATACCGGCAAGAATAGCGCCAAGAAACAACATTGTTATGGAGATAGCCGGAAATGAAACTTTAACAAAAATAAGGATGTGCGTGCTAACACAAGTATAAGTATTGAAGACAGAAAGAAGAACAGAAACATAAACTATAGTAGTGAGCAAACAGGGCAAGAGACAGACAAAGGGATCTAAGTTTAAGGAGATAAAAAAATGAAAAAAAAATGAGTTGTTACTAATAATAAAATAGAATGATACAAAGAAAGAGATGGTAAAAAATAAGAAATGGAATGAAAGGTTACAATGTGAAAAAAGCCAACAACAAACTTACAGAAGAACTAGTGATAATCAAGGATACTTGCCTGGATAGTTGGAAATAAATGTTGGAAGAAGTTATGAACAAAGTAATCACAAAAGGAAGTACAATAATATCCATAAAAAAAACGTACAGAGAAAAACAAGCCGTTATAGTCAAGATGGACATAAACATAAACATATAAAAAAAAATGCTCCAAATGTTAGATAAAAAGACATATAGCGGTGGAATACAAACGAGAAGATAGGTTATTGCTGTGCATAAAATACTAGGTTTCCGAATGCAGGAACATACTGCATAGAATGCAAAACAATAGGACACAGTCGTACATCTTGTACGGCTACAAAGAATTAAAAAAAAAAACGAGAAAAAACAGATAAAAATATGTTGAGGACAACAACCCCCATAACTTTGTATGAGTTTATACAAACAAATATAGAGAGGGAAAGAGAAATTTACGATATACTGATAGAAACAACAATCATAAAGGAAATATACCTAGTGATAGTGAATAAACCAAATAAAAACAAACTGAGTGGTATACTATGGGTAAGAGACAAAGGAATAGATCCGGTTATTTTAGTTAGGAGAAAGTGACAAGGGGGAACACCAAAAGCGGGAATAGTTTGGGCTGAAATAGAAAGTATAATAATATATAGCTGTTATATCAGCCTAAACTGGGAACTGAAATACTATTTGAAATGGATAGAAGAATTAGAAAACAGTTTAAGAAAAAAGAAAAGCAAACAAATCTAGGTACAGGGTAAAGGGACGAAAAGGATCATAATGTTGGTGCGAAGAAATACTAAAGGTCACTTGCTGAAGACAACATCTCACTTTTGAGTGTGCAGAAACTCTTAATTGACTAGACTCTATACAGAGATATTTAATCTCAAGAATATACTGTTCAAAGTTGGATTTGATAACTTGCACAAAAATTTTATTCAAATAAATAAGTCACATCACAGCTGTTTCTTTATTTAGTCACATCAGAGCAATTTTTTAATTTTCTATACTGCAGAAACTTATAGAAACTGCACTATGCTCCAGTTACAACATAGGACCTACTAACGAAAGCCATCTTGTAGAACTACGCTATAGAAGTAACTATACAGATTTTGAATATACCAGATGTTTTTTTTTTAATTTGTTTATTGTATTTGATATTTTTAATTTTTACTTTACTTTTTTTATTTGATTGTTTTAAAATATAATTGTACTATATAAACAAAGAAATATTAATTTTTACTTCCCTTAATATTCTTAGGTTATGCTAATTAGGGACATTATAATTGAAAATTTTAAAGTTTTTTTCAGTAGCAAGTTATCTTAACGCTGCGGCCAAATTTTGTTTAGACGATATAGATTTTTTGGATTTGAACTAGAAGTATAAACTAGCCAGAAATTTTAAACATTTTTGTTTAGGTTCTTCTCTAAATATGTATTTTAAGTAAAGTTTTGGGGAAATCATTAGAAGTAGAAACCAGTCTTGTAGGCGTTGTAATTGCAATGCAATTATGTTGATTGAATTCATGCATAGGAAAATTTTAATGTGTTTCTTGGCAAGACGAGAATTCAAGATTTGAGTGATTAGCAATTTTTTGACCTACATGTCTGCATTAGCTTGAGTTCACTCTTGTATTAGCACTTTATAGTTGCCTTTGAATATGTACTTGCAACCAGAAATATATACTATCAAATGTAATAAATTGATAAATGCCATAATTTCTTAAAATATTTTGCCGGAGAAGGGATTTAAACTTGCGATAAATTATGCATCAAGATTTAAGTTAAATGCAGTCCTTGTGAAGCAGTGGGGTCAAAATATTACCCGTCAATTTAGTTTTATCATGTATAGGCGTTATGCCAAGTTTAAACGTTTAGCCTTTATTCAATTCAATTCTTAGGTCCTATTAAAGCAGATATTTTTTTACAGAGTTAGCAAATATTTTCTAGAAAAGAGTGGTTTTGCTTTTCTCAAGATTGATTTTTACTCTACAGTTTTTTACACAGGTTTTAACTGTTTTAAAAGTTGTTTAAAATCTTACAGTGATAACTTTTGGGTATTTTAAAATGTATAGCAAAACTGTTTTTTAGTGCACTGAGCAATTTTGATATTAGGTGCAATACATGGTATATTGCTGACATAAAAGTTAAAAAGCATTTAAGATAAATCTAAACTAGAGGGTCCATGTTTTCTTAATCTTCTTAGGGTTCCTATCTGTTCCGGATGTTGGCAACTATGTTTGTTATCATCACTTTGTTGACTGCGGCTCTGAATAGTTGTGTGGTAGTCATTGAAAACCATGTTATTAAGTTTTTGAGCCAGGATATTCGTCGTCTTCCTACGCTTCTTTTCCTAGCACTTTTCCTTAGAGTATATTTTGAAGTAGTTGGTATCTGTTCTCGTTCCTCATGATATGTCCAAGGTATTCGAGTTTGCGTGTTTTGATGGTGATTAACACTTCGTTTTCTTTGTTCAGTTTTTGTAGGATATTTTAATTTGTTACGTGCTCTGTCCACGATCCCCTCAATATTCTACTATACAACCACATCTCAAATGCCTCTAACTTTCTGCTTGTTGCTTCGGTGAGTGTCCATGACTCTACGCCATATAACAGAACTGGGAGTATATGGCAGCGCAGGAGTCTTATCTTTGTGTCTAATGTAAAATTATGGTTTTTAAATATGTTGCTCATTTTGTTGAATACGGTTCTGGTCTTTTTGATGCGTATTTTAATCTCCCGCGAGTGATCCCATTGGTCGTTGATGTTCGTTCCTAGGTATGTGTATTTACTTACTTGCTCAATAGGTTGCTGATTGCTATAGATGTAGCGGTTTGGTATATTGGTTTTGCTTATAATTATGAACTTAGTTTTGCTCGTATTGATATTGAGTCCGTACTTTTGGCTGCTTGTTGTTATTCTGTCTATGAGTTTTTGTAGTCCTTCTATAGTGTCGGCGAAGATTACTGTATTGTCCGCATACCGTATGTTGATTAGTTTATTCCTATTTACTAGAATTCCTGTTTCGATGTCTTCTACGGCTTTTTTAAAGATTTGTTCCGCGTATAGATTAAATAATAATGGGGAAAATATACATCCTTGTATCGCTCCTTGTAGTATCCTAATCTCGTCTGTATTTTCAACCTCTAATCTCACAGAGGCGGTCTGGTTCTAGTAAATCTTTGTAATGATTCTATGGTCTTTATCATTTAGTCCAACGTCTTTTAGGATGTTTAACATTTTATGACGTTGGATTCTATCAAATGCTATTTGGTAAATAATAAAGCACGCGTAAATGTCGACATTCATGTCGTTGCACCTTTGGAAGAGCACTTGTACGCTGAATAGGGTTTCATGTGTGCCAAGTGCGTTTTTAAATCTGAATTGGGTTGTTGATATTGGCTTCTCGCATAGCTTGTATATTCTCCCGTGGATAATTTTTAAGAACACTTTTAAAAGGTAGTCCATTAAGCTAATTGTTCTGTATTTGTCACATGTTTTTGTACTGTTCTTTTTTGGTAACGTTATGAATTCAGCCGTAAGCCATTCGGTTGAATATTAAAGTTAGCCATTTTATGTTGTCTGAATTTTAGAAATTTTGTTTTTATATTGTATCGGCCTAGTGTTATCACATTTTTTGTTGTTTTTATTGCAGCACGTACTTCTTCTTCTAAGATACTTGGTCTTGTTATGCAGTTTGTTTCAGGAGGAGCTTCTGGGCGGGTGTCGTGATTTATTGTTTTTATGTTTTTCTTCCAGGTGTTTTGGTCTCTTTTTTGTTAATGATTATTTTATTATCATCTCCTATTAATTTGCTTGTTGTTTTTCTTTTATTTTCCGATGAACATTGAAGCTGTCGTGTTTTTTTTTAGAATTTTTGTTTCTGTTCATTTTTCTCTCATTTCGTTGTTTTTGGCTTCTTTTATTTTGTTTTTTATTGTTTTGTGGATTGTTTTGTTTGATTGTTTTTTGCGAGTCTCTTTTTTTTATGAGTTTTAGTATTTTGTCCGTCATCCAAGGTTTTCTCTTGATTGTGTTAGGTTTTAGTAGCTCATTTTTATCTATTCGACTGTGTTGTTAATTTTTTTGATTTCTGTCTCCGTACATGAGTTGATGGTTGGACGAATATAGGATAATAGTGTTCTTAGGTCTTTGTTGATCTTGATTATCGCTTGTTGCCTAATGTTAGTTTTGTGTAGTCTTCTCATGTCGTATTTGTTGATAGATTTTTTTTTGGACTTTTTTAAAATCACTTTGAAAACGCCTACTAGTGGTATATAATCCAAATGTATGTTGATTCCTGGGTATGTTTCTGCAGATATTCAGCTATTTTTGTTAACCAGGATGTAGTCTATCTGGTTTCTTACAATATGGTCGCGTGTATATTGTAGTGATTTCCAAGTGTATAGCTTTCTTAGTGGCAGTGTGAAAAGAGTGATTGTAATTACAAGGTCTTGTTCGTTTACGAATACACTAAGTTGTTTGCCTCTTTTGTTTCTGTCCGTATGGGCCTATGAGTTTTCTTTCAAGCCTTTTGCCAATCTTTGCATTGAAATCTTCCATTATTACTGTTAAGTCTTCATTGGGTATTTTTTTTAATTACTTTGTAGATTTGAGTATATAGTTCTTTTATCTCAGTGTCTTCGTGTGCTGTTGTTGGAGCGTATATCTGTATAATATTTTTATGGCTAGGACTTGCATTTATTTAAATCAGCATTGCTCTTTATGATATCGGTACAAAGTTTGTAATGCATGCTGCTACTGATTTGCAGACTATTATTCCGACACCGTTTTTGTGTTCGTTGTTTGATGTCTTTGAATGGTAGACACGATGCTCTTCGATGTTATGTTGGCCTATTCCTGGCCATTGCATCTCGCTTATTCCCATGATTTTTATGTCCATTCTTTTCATTTCTTATCATATTTTTATCTTTGTTGAAGTGTTTATTTATACCTTTCTTTTTTATGTCATTTACAACTGTTTCCCCTAGAGATCCGATCAGGAGACTTGAAACTCCGGTCATTTGTTTAGTGGTGAATTTTTACATGGTTGTTACTAGAGCTTATCCGTGTGGATCTTTAATGTGGTGGTTGCTCTGTGCTTTCCACATCCTTACGCCGTTAGCTGTTTTACTGTTCTTCCTTTAAAGTTAATTTCTTAACCCATGGCTAAAAAGTCCCCTTACACTTAGTGGTTTGGTTATTAGGTGTCTGCTTATACCGGCATTTATTCGATACTGGTATTTTCCTGTCCAATACCAGCTATCTCGCCATATCTGCCTAAACTTACTTAGTTTTGCCTCCAGGTCAATGCAGTTGCCCGGGGTGTGGCACGAGGAGCCATAAGTAAGACTTGGGTACCCTGTAAAGACAAGTGTCTATCTACTTTATTGTGTCAATGACATTTGAAATTACCGTAGAAAGAACAAAGGTGTTACCTTTTCAACGTAACCGATCCACTTCTTAGTCTATGTCTAAAGCATTATTATATTATACAAGTATTAACAAAATTTGACTTTTAACAACAAAAAAATGATCTTCTTTACTGTGGGATATTTGTTCAGTTAACTAAGTGAACTAAAAAAAAAAGAATTGGTACAAATTGTTGTTGATGTCTTTCTTGGTTGCATGTAATAACCAAAATGTTGCATTTATTGCGTTAGAGTGTCTTAGTGAGGTATATACAATTGACAAAAAATTAATCGGGCATCAGTTTTGTGGAAATTGTCTATCGTTTTCGACGATTAAGATTGAAATGACATTAGACGTGATGAACCATATAGATACCAATTAGTTAATAACAGGGTCTTAATTAATGTCGGAGAGTTATTACTCAGGTATATGTTTTGTCTGATTCTAACACGAAAAGTTCTTCTAAAGTTATGGTCTAAAATGCTTTCTTTTTGAAATACAATGTAATTTTTTTTCCACAGTTTTAAATTTACAGGATCAATAATTTATTTATAATTAAAAATGAAATTGTAATACAATAATAATTAACAAAAATACTAAAAAAAAAGACATGAAGGTGCATACAAAGTTTAAAACAAAAATTATAAAAGATGTTGAAAATGTAATCATACAGTTTAAATACACGCATCAATTCTTCTTCACATAGATTAACAAACCTTTTGGAATATTTTTGTAATGTTTTAAATAGTCTGGAATGAAACTATGATTCTATTTCTTAGATTTTTTTTTGTGTTTATCGGCGTGTTGTAAACCAAATATTTTAGGTGTCCCTAAAAGAAGAAATCAAGGCTGCTTAGATTAGGAGACTTAGCAAGCTACGGTTGAGGTTTACTTTGATCTATCCAACTATTGTTGAATGTTTTGTTCAAAAACCGGCAATTTTGATACGGAAATGTGCAAGTGCACCGTCGTGCATAAACCAGCAATAATTGAAAGGAGATGTTCTTAAAGAAATTTAAGATACAATTGTCCGTTGAACTGTCTTTGCAACAAAAATGGTTCTATTTTTGATAAGATCATCTTCTATTATGCCAGCACGTAGATGTTACAAAGCTCATTTAAAAGGTTGTAGATGCACAACTTGTCACTGTTTGGTTTGGTCAATAAGAAGCAAATAACATAACAAATACATCAGTAATAGTTTCGAACAGACTAAACAAGATTATGAGAAAAATCGTAAACATTGTAACAATCTAATATAATCTAAAAAAGATAACATTGGCAGAAACATAGTTAATTGAAAATGAAATTAGCGTTTTTATACTTTATTGACCTTTATTGATGGTTGTGACCTCGACTACGTGATAATTCATGTTAATGAAATAATAAAACAATTTACTACGTTTTTTATCACAAATTTATTCTTACAAATACATTACTAGTTTTGGCTTTACTCTAGCCTTCTACAGATCAAATAAGTTATATGAGTTAAAGAATAAACAACAACAATTTATACAAATATCTAAACTGCAAAGTAAAAGAGGAGGGGCTAAGTTACAAAAGGTGATTAAGAGAAAATTACTTTTAAAAATTACAGTAATGAGCATGTGGTACTAATGGTAAAAGGATTATATTACAAAACAGATTAAAAAATATGTGATAATTATCTAAAAAAGAAAGATTAATGGCTTTAAATATTGGGGATTAAATTAAATTATTTGGTCATTTAAAAAGGGTCCGGCGCTACTTTTTTGTTTAAAATTTTTAAATGCTTCTAATAAATTTAATTTAAGTCTTTTTTGTGAATTATGTAATATTTGTACGTCCTCCAGTTTTGGAAAAGTATGTCGATGTTCCAAATTGCACTCAACAATGGCTATCCCATTAATACTATAGAGAAGTTAATAACTAAGAAAATGAAAAAAAAAACGTATATCCTTAAATAAAGGAAACAGTCGATTCAAAATTTACTTGTCTCACATATTTTGGTTCAATCACCAAATCCGTATCAAATGTGCTTTATAAAGTTAACATGAAAATTGCTTTTAGGTTAAAATTATCAAACATTTTATTTAACGCAAAGAAAAGAACGGACAAATTTAGAAAATCAGGAGTATATAAATTAACATGTGGAGACTGCACAAGCGTATATATAGGACAAACAGGCAAGAATTTTATTACCCGGTACAAAGAACATATAAAATTTAACTCATAAAACTTATTTCATCTGTAGAAAGCTTTAGTAAAGCCAAAACTAGTAAGAATAAATTTATGATAAAAAAACGTAGTAAATTGTTTTATTATTTCTTTAACCTAACCTAAAAAAAAACTAGTTTCATCAAATTATAGATCAATTGCATTATTGTCTAATCTGTCAAAAATTTATGAAAAATATAACTTTATCTCAGATTCTCAAGATGGATTCTGATGAAAAAGTTTGAAAACAGATCTTCAAACATATGTTAGTCACAAATGGAATTATACTTTAGACAAACATGGAAAAAATCTTGCAATTTTATACATTTTTAAAGCATTTGATGGGCATACTAATCTCATTAACAAGTTCAATTGTATAGAATTTGATCACAAATCTGAAAGTCTTATCAATAGCTTCTTTGACAATAAAAAAATAATCCGGTGATCTTGATAGCCAAGGCAAACAATTGAGGGTGTTTTGTTTTAAGAAGTTTATAGTTTTGTTAGCAGTATGAGGTCGCGCTTTATCTTGCTGAAAAATTGCCATTTTATGGTCTCAATTAAATAAAAACAAAAAGGGTATAGCACGTCTGCCAATTTCACGAAATCTTAAATTTCTCTGATGCATTCTGATAATTTGTTTTTTTTAATTGTTTAATTTGGTGAATGGTTGCACGTCTTTGCACTTCAGGCATTTAAAAAAAAAATTAAATTTTTATGTACAGGGTCGTTATAAAAATTTGGGAATATGTAACCATCTAATGTACGTTTGTGCCACTCTAGTGAAATAGTGAATTCAATTTTGGTGTGCGTAAATACAGTTGAACTGTCAAAACAAAGTAAATAGTTTGATGATCAATTTTAAAAAGGCGGCATACTTAAAGTGATTACATAATCCCAGACATTTATTAAAACTCTGTATTTAAAAAACAAACAATACGGTAAAATTATTAAATCTGTAATTATTGAACTAACTGAAACTACTGTATTTATCAACTTCATCTGGTTTAACTTTTGGTAATAGAATCTTTGGCATTCTAAACCTGAAAAGTTGTTTAATTTATTATAGTATTAAATATAATTTGGAAAATATAATTACAAATATTTATTTTTTTTTTATAAATTTTACGCACAAACTTTTATAAAATTGTTCTGGTCATATATGCATTGTATACATAAATTTTGGTAATTTTGCAGATTGATAGTTTTTGAGGCATAGTTAAATTTTAATACATTGCTTAATTGAATCTAACGTTTATGATATACAATAAAAATAAAGATTAGTTTTAAAGGGTGCACTATCTACACGCATAATTATTTATAACTTGTTAGACAGATAATAGTCTGCAAAATGCTTCGTATAACGATAACTTATTATTGATTAATAATCAACTTAATGGTCCATCTGTAATATATAATATTACTTAAGATAAAAATTTGTTAATGTAAATAAACTCGTTAAAAATAACAAATATAATGTAAACAGCAAAAATGATAAACAAATTATTTTAATTAACAATATAAACAAACGTGCTGTTAATTTTTTTTTTAAATTAAAAATTGTGGCCGTGTAGAAACTAGCAATTACGTTATAGGATATTTTATTTGCAATTTTTATGTATATTAAAATTATAATTTAATTACTGTCTATAATTGTTCTTATTAAATTATAAGTGTTTATTTATTAAATTAATTAGTTTCAATTTATTTACATTTTTTGAATTTACAATTTTATATAATATTTCTGAAATAATTCTTAAGTTAAAAAAAACTACACTTTTTCTTTTAAATTCTATTCAAAGATAAACTATTTAAAACTGTTAATCCTGACCAGTTAAGGACACATTCCTAAAGTAGTGCAATTTTAAAACACTCTGTATATACTTTGCAAATTGACGTGGCTGTTGCATGTTTTTATATATTTTATATATATATATATATATATATATATATATATATATATACAGGGTGTCCGGAAAATACGTGTACAACGTTTGACGACAGACTCCTGACGTCAAAATAGGTCAATCTAAGCCGACTTAGTTATATCCAAAATTGTCTCGTTTAGCCGGTAGAGGGCGTCAAAAAAAAACAAAAGTATAACAAAGTTGAAAGTATCTATTGTAAGAAACTAAGTAAAACAAAAACATTACTTAAGCAAATGTGTAAAATGACCGCCATCTTGCTGAATACACTTATTAACACTCTTTAAAAAATGATATTGGACCCTATCTAATGTCTCGGGATTATTAAAATGGTTGCCTGCATTTAAAATCCGCTGCAATAAATCATCGCGTGTGTTTACCGGAGTCTTGTAAACTTCTGTTTTAATAGCGCCCCACAAAAAGAAGTCACACATATTTAACTCAGGAGAACGTGGTGGCCATTTTAATGGTGCATCATTGCCTCTTCCAATCCATCGGTTGGGATATTGATGATGTAAGTATTGCCAAACGGCAACGGAAAATGGGGCGGGGCACCATCATGCATATACCACATTTCCCTCCGAAGTAAAAGGGGCAAATTTTCCAGAAGAATTGGTAATGTGTCTTGCAAAAAATTTAAATAAATATTTCCATCTAACCTATCTGGAATAACAATGGGACCAATAAGGTAGTGATCAATAATACCTGCCCAAATATTAATTTTAAATTGATGCTGATGATGTGCAACTTTAATGGCATGTGGATTTTCATCGGAATAAATATGTTCGTTGTGCAGATTGGTTACCCCAGATCTTGTAAAGCATGCCTCGTCAGTAAACATAATTTTTCTACAAAAATTTGGAACAAGGATTCTTTTGTTTCTAATAAATTGACAAAATGTAAGCCGCATGGGGGGATCAGTCGGTTCCTGGACTTTTTGTATGTGGTAAGGATGTAACAACTGTTCTCTTAAAACCTCATTGACAATCGTTTTAGGAACATTTAACTCACGTTCTAAAAGACGGGTACTGGTACTTCTTCAACTCTTTCCAGAATCATTTCTTCTGTTTTCACAGTTCGAGTTGTTCGCATACGACCCCTGCCTTCAAACTTTTTCTCAAAACTGCCCGTTTCCCGAAGATGACGCTCAATATTGGCAAATGTTTGGTGGTTTGGTATTCGACGGTTAGGAAACCTCTCCATGTAAACCCTAACACTCTGACGCCCATTTCCTTGACAAAACCCGTATACCAGGAGCATGTCAACTTTCTGAGAGTTTGTATAATTTTCTATTTTTAATGGTAAAATGAACTTGTAATTCAAGAATGTTGATCGTATACTTGAGTAAATTTCATAGACTGGTGACAATTTGTCAATAATTGTCAAATTATTAAACGCCATAGCAACAAGGTCACTTATAAAATTATTGTTACTGGTAATTTCTTTTTAATATTTACAAATTTTTGACGCCCTCTACCGGCTAAACGAGACAATTTTGGATATAACTAAGTCGGCTTAGATCGACCTATTTTGACGTCAGGAGTCTGTCGTCAAACGTTGTACACGTATTTTCCGGACACCCTGTATATATATATATATATTATATTGTTTTAAAAGCTTTAACCATTGTTTAAACTAAATATAAAACATATTGTATATAAACTTTTACAATTATTAACTGTTATTGACAGTTCAAAGGTGAAACGCTAAAGATCAATTGGAATAACCAAAATTTAAATATTTTTTGAAAATTAAATTTTGATAATAAAGACATTTTTATATTAAGAAAAATCACGTTTTGTAATTTAAGGCTGCTTAATATTTAATTCTTGTTGTTATTTAGAATATCAGTAGTTTACAAAATGCGGCTTCTTTAGAAACAATAACATAAACAAATTCAAAACGTGTTTAACCTTATCAATCACATTGGGTTAATTATATGAATTTAAAAATTATAAACACAATTCCAATTGCATAAGTGTAAACAATTAACAAACATAATTTAAAATTGAAAAATAAGTAATGTAACTTTAATTAAAATGAATTTTAATAAACAAATAAAATGTTCAATAACTTTTATTAAGCTACTAAATTTGTTTATTTATTCATTAATAATTTGAAAAGAAAACGATTATGTTATTCAAACAGTTTCTGTTTTGTTATTGTCTATGTTATCAATTGGAGATAAACCCGTGCCGTCTTCTTCCATAATATACACATAAATAGGAAACATGTAGCTATTTATTCAGTTAGTTCCTGAAACTGTGAAGTACAAGATACAATTAATACAATGACTGGTAGAATTTTAAAAGGTCCCGGGGAGCATGAAGTTGATAGGATTTATCCGGACATTTCTTATGGGAAGATAATCTTTGATAGATTATCAGAAAGTCCTGATACTATTGCTATGGTATGTACATTTAATTAATATTTGTGTACTAAGAAATATTTTAGTTATTTATCGCATATTTGTATTACATTTTAAATATTTAGACTTCAATTTTTTGCAAAACTTTTTAGAATGACTATAATAAATACTTCATATATGTAAAATTAATGTATTTTTAAATGTTGGTTTCTTGAATTTCAGCTATTATTGTTTTAAAAAGAAATATATAAAAGTACCTTTCCACGTGTTAGTAATTAAATATAAGCAAGTATAAAATGCCAATGACACCGCTTAGTGAAAACTTGCTGTCAATTGACTAATTTTTACAGTTGTGAGAGACTTGTTGATATTCACTCTCAAGTGGAGAACTATTTTGGTTTAGTAAAACTTTTTTTTTAACTGTTTGTTTTCTAAATTACTCTGTTTAAACTTTCAATTATTAGGTTATTCACAATTTATAGATATTTTTAAATAGCAACCGACTTTATTTTAATTTAATAGAACTTATTTAAAAATAAATTAAAATTTGATATTTATTAGTTAATGATGCACATCAAATGAATAGAAATTGTTTTTACAATTAAAGTGAGTAAACAAGTCCATTATAATCTTTTAGTTGTTTACTTTACAAATTAGTTCATTGATTTGTTTACGGTAGTATTATCTCGTCTCTGCAATACAACAATTGCTTGCATATTATATATAAAAAGAGTTTGTTTATTTAAAAATTTGATTAAAGTTGCGTTGTAATTAACTTGTGTTTAAAATGACATTGTCAACCATTGACAGATTTAACATGATAGAAGCCCGAGGCGTTTAAAACTTGGGGTTCTTTATTTTTATTTTATTTTGAAATTTATAATAATAGTAGTTTTGATTTCTTTAAATGTACAAATTCATCGTTAAAATTTTTTTTTTTTTAAGTTTTGATGTAGTTCACAAGTTTACAGCGGTTTTTGTGCCAATTAAATTTTATATAAGTGTACAGTACACATAGTTTTTTTTTAGAATTATTTGCAATAGGATTTTAGATTTACAATACTTTCATTTACTAAAAAAAAAAATTTACGGTTCGGAATTTTTACATCTAAAACGTTTAATATAATTTAAGGTACAAATTTATAGTCTCTACTCTCCAAATTTACTAGTATCAATTTGTGTTTTGCAAATAAATATAAATTATCTAAACTTCTTAGTAACTATTATTTTATTGCAAATTTATCTAGAAACTTTTCTAAATATTCTGTATTATTCAATTTTTGTTGTCAACTTGTTTTTTTAATAATAATCAGTTATATTTCTTTCTTCTTATTGGTGTTTTGGCAATAATTAGTATTTGGTCATACCATCAAAAGCTCCTCAGTTTTTTCATCTAAACTGAAAGCACTTAGTAGTGCATTTAGCACCGTTAAATTTGAGCAGTGGGCAACAGTGTGCAATACAACACAATACTAACTACACCAAAAACCTATTGCCACTCAAGAAGAAACTACCCAGAAACAAGAAACAAACTAAAATTTGCACTAATGGTTTCACCAGTTTTTATTTATCTATCTGAGAAAAGCTGGCGCTAGTCTTTTATATAATATATGTTTTGGCGTAAAGCTGTTCATGTTTATTTTACACTTTGTACGCTTTTATAGAAGCAAAACAACACAAATAATTATACTAATAATTTCATACTTATTTAAATTAAAAATAAGCAAATTTTTTTTTGGTTTTGCATTTGTTTTTGGACACCAATTGAATCCTTTCATATATGAAGCTCAATGCAACCAACAACAAACTTTAGATGGTGATTCCTTAATTTATTAAAAAAATAAAAATTGTTTTAATAAATATTCTAAAAACGCGTTTGCTCTTGGACACTAAACTTAACCAAAGTCTTATTTGGGGAGCTTTGTTTCATTAACTACCTTCCTTATCCAAAGAGTTTGCAATAAAATATTTTTATTTTTTTTTATTAAAATGCAAATTTTTTTTTTTTAAATAACTTTATAAAACATTTCAAAAATTTGCAAAAAAAATAAAAGAAACACTATGGCGCAGTACATTCAAATCTGTTATTTACTTAAAAACGTCGTTTTAGCAAATAAAAGTGCCTGGTCTGTTTTTATAAGTGAGGGAACGACATTGGCCAGTTCTGGCTCATGGTTAGTACAGACTTGTTTTTAAATTTTTTTAGTTTATTAAACTCAATTAAATTGAATGTTATCAGATTAAGCACCTGCAGGTCCAGTGTTTAAGCTAGAAAGTTTACAAGAAATTTTATAGTTTTGCTAAATCTTGTAATATGTATTCTTTCAACTTCTATCTCAAAGGTTGTCAAGTTGTAGCACTTGGAGGGTAGTGTCTAGTCGAGCAATTAGTCTGCCATTCTTCATGCGGTAATGGCTTAATTGGTGTCAAAGCTTTTGTTTGTTTGTTTTTGTTTGTTGGTATATTTTGTCTAGATTTTTGTCGAGACACTTTACGTATGGTGAAGTCCTATGCGTTGAAAATCTTGCACACATTTTTAAGCATCCAAATTATTTGCTATTGATTTTGGGTTGCCTTAATGGCCACGTGTGTTCTAATTGTTATCGAAGGTTTTCAGCCAAATATGTCTTGAAAATTTCCTGTGCAGAATGTTTTTTTATTTTTTTCAAAATGTTCCGTTAAGATCCTTTCAACTTTTAAAGGCCATTGTCAAGTAAAAATAAACTAAAAAAAAAGTACATTTAGTTTAGACAATGGCCTTTAAAAGTCGAAACTCAAGTCGTGACCTTTTGTTTGTATTGATATGTATTCTTTAGTAATATATATATTTATATCAATTAAGTATTTGTAATAAAAAAACTTAGTTTGTGTTTTATTATTATTATGGATTACTCAGTGGCGTATCTAGGAAGAGGCTAGTAGTTCTACAATTATTTGAGCTCTTCAATTGTTGTGGGATTGTTAGTGTAAACTTTGTTTTTAACGTAGCCTTCAGAAAAATGCAAGCTACCTAGGCAGCCATTTGATGTCTCCTCTTAGCAAAATAACACGTCTGGGAAATTGCTGAAGCAAAAGTGCTATTGTTTCTCTAGTTGTGTGGCATGTAGCCACGTCCTGCTGAAAATAGACATCACCTACGTCCGTCTTGTCCAATATTGACCACAAAAAGTCTGTAAGCATCGTACAGTAACGCTGCGCATTGACTGTAATAGTTTCATTATTATTATTCTCAACAAAATAAAAATTATTCATCGAATACAAATCCGTCTTCAAAATGATTCACAATAAATAGTGCGTTCCGTATATCAACCAAAGCGACCGAAATGCCGGTTATCCTAAAACAGGTTAATATACGGAACGCGGTTACCCGAAGAAGGTTACAAAGGTTGCGACCGCGCTCACCATTAACGAACGTCAGTAAATTTCAATAAATCGCGGTTACTGATGGCACATGTTACTCGTCTAGCGCCTAGTGTTTTGTGTGTGACGTTGTGTGCATTATGAAATAAAAAGTAATTAAACTTTTTATAACCTTAAGGGCCTTATTGCTGAAAGGTGTTAATAAAATAAAACAAATTTAATTAAATTAAAAGCTAAGTTGTTCTGCCATATTATGAGTTAGATATTACGGCCCTAAACAAAAGAAAATAATATAATAAATTATTTTTGTAGGGTACATTAAACTGTGGACATTGCCAAGTTGTTTTGGAAGGACATGAGTACAACAGAGCAAACATTATTATTGTGTATAGTTGCCTGTTATACCGGCCAACCTGTACTGGGATTAATGTACAAACAGGTAGATAAATACATTAAACTTTGTAAACCAAGAATTGACGTTTTCCTCGTTTTTGTCTTTATTGTTGACAGAGGTGCCCCAAGTCCCTTCATAATATTACGGGGTGCAACAAAACTGCAAAGTATATCTCAAAAAATCATCTTTCTACAAATTTGTTTTAAAAAGTTTCAATCTTTTTCCACAAACTTTCCTCTAAATAAATAAAACCTTGGTTTGTTTTTGTTGCCTACTAGCCATTTATGTTATCATTTAAACGATATCAGTCAAATGGTTGCCACGGTTATGATTGCAGTACCACATTCTTTTCATGAAATTTTCCATGACAAATTTGGACATTTGCGGCTGTATGTCCTCGATAACTTCACGAATTCCATCTTTAAAGTCTTGAAACGATTGTGGAGCATTGGCATAGACTCTTTCACGTGGCCCTAAATAAAAAAGTCTAAAGGAGTTAAATCACAAGATTTTGGTGGCCAATTGTGATCACCTCTTCGAGAAATAACACGGTCAGAAAACTTTGTTGCAAAATTGCGATTGTTTTGTTGCTTGTGTGCACCTAGCGCCGTCTTGCTGAAAATAAACGTTGTCTACATCAATATCTTCTAATTCCGGCCATAAAAAATCATTAATCATAGCTTGGTAGCACCATCCATTCACCGTAACAGTTGCACCAGCCTCATTTTCAAAAAAAGTAGGGTCCAATCACACAGCCATCCCAAAAACCGCACCAAACAGTGACACGTTGAGGATGTAAAGGCTTTTCAACAATCTTTCTTGGATTTTCTGAGCCCCAAATGCGACAATTTTTCTTATTAACGTAGCCTACAAGGTGAAAATGGGCTTCATCACTGAAGATGATTTTTCGATGAAATGCCGGATTATTTTGATGCATTTGAAAGACCCATCAGCAAAGATACGACGTTTATGGTGAGTTCTTGTGCTAACTAAACTTTAAAAACCTTAAGACTTAAGTTTTTTGCAAAATACGATGTAATATTGTTTGTGGAATGTCTAATTCCAAAGATTGACGGGGAATCGACAAACTTGGCTTTTGTTCAACACTAAGGGCTACATCAGCAATATTATTATGTGTTCTTGAGCGATGCACACGGTTTGATTCTTCACATCATAAACTTGTCCCAACAGCTCAAATTTTTTTACCAGGTTTCCTATTGCCGGCCGAAAATTGTGAACTGTGATTTTTTACCATTTTAATAATTTCAATGCATTGTTGAAGCGTATATCGTTCCATTTTTAATAATGGCGTAGTTTTTACTTGTCAAATGTCAAAAGATAATAGCTTCAAAATTGACAGCTGCCCAAATTCAAATTCAAAATGAAACTTCTTATTGGAAAACTCTTTATATAACTTTATTGTTTTTTTTGCAATGGTTCTAAGTTTACCAACAAATTTCTTTTTAAAGTTTATTTTTTTAATAAATGCAGTTTCTTTATGATTTATTTCGCATATTATACTATACAAGTTTTTTCTAGTGTCATTCATATTTTTTGCATTTTATGCGCTGGATTTGTTTCTTATATTCAATAAAAAAATCATTTTAATTATTATATGCTTAAAACGTTGCATACCCGACATCCAAATATGGTATTACTGAAATATTATCATACAATTTGTTCAAATAATACAAACAAATAATGTTAATATGCTTATTATCTTTTTATTTGACAGTATATGTTTATGGAATCAATGCTATTTCACTTATCATTTGCATAAATATGTTGATACCTAATTTGTTAATAGAATGTAATCAAATCTGTGTAGCTAGAAAATTGAATATTGATGTTTTAGACATTGTATATCTTTGCAAAGGTGATAAAAGTTACTCAACTGTCTATAAAAAAAATAATAAAATTGCAATTATTTATTTGATTTAAATAAAATTTACTTGTTATAAACAATTTTTATAAAAAAAGTTTTGATCTTTAGTTACTACCGTGTCAGTCAAACAAATTAATGTTTTTTTTTTGTGAATTATTAGAAATTTTATATTATATTATTGATGATAGGTAAATTTGATACAAAGACTAAATAATTGCAATTTTATGTAAATTATCTGGTGAAAAACATATACTGTATTATTGATTACGCATTAACATTTTTATATAACCAATTAATTTTATTCAAATTAATTTTATATTTATGATAATTTGAGCTAAATATTCATATATAGTGTACAACTTGCACATAATAAATGAATCATCATTTAATCTTTCACACTTGTGGGAAATCAATATTATTACAGTACAATATACTCTGGAAGGATGTGCAATTCACATGCAACATTTCTCTATTTGTTTTTCAGTAGGTATGGTCTAATTGATCATTTAAAATTTGATAGTCGTAAGACTAAAAGATAAAGCCTTACATATTTTCTAATATAAACTTGGAGTGTATCTTACAAATATGTGAAGTTTGTTCTATTTAACCTTTTAAATACTAATAAGCAGAGTTTTATAAACGATAACCGATCAGTTGCTTTGAAAAAGTTAATATATTTTTAAATTGTTTTGAGAATTACGTATTAATAGTGTTTCCGGAAAAAAAAAACTATTAAAAACTACTATCATTTGAATTTTATAAAAAAAAAATAATTTGTCTAATCAGCCATTATTTAAATTTAGAAGAATTTCTTACATTGAAATGCATAATATTGTCAGTAACTATAAAAGACTAAATCAATAGATGTGTATGGCATCAATGTAGATCTAATTAAGTCTATGAAAGATGTAGTAATAATATCTATTACAAACCTAATAAACGATTTAATTAAAAATCAATAACTACTTGAAACATTCAAATTTGAAAATGTGATTCCTTTATTAAAAGTCCATATAATAGCTAAAGCGTTTCTTTCCGTTGTTGAATAGTTTTGTTTGGCAAATGTGACCAATCTGTTAATGTATCCAATAAAGTGTTTTTTATTTTCCTCTTTCTGGATTAACACTGCTTTAATAGGTCTGTTCTTTGCAAAGCGTCCAAACTGTGCACACAAACAAATATTTGTCATTCTTAGGCAATCTTTTATACACAGTAATTTGTTTGTGTGCATAGCTTGCAAACTGTCTAAATTGTACGTTGGAACAGACCTAATAACGAAAGTAATTTTGTTGTTACTAGTTTGATTTATCTTTGGAGACATATTAGTTTAATATTAAGTGCAAAGACAAACGTATTTGCCACCAAAAAAATAATGTTGTAAACTTTATTTTCACAACATTTGCAATTTTAATTACAAGTGGCACCACCGAATAACAAAACTTGTGTCAACTTACACAATCATCTTTAATTGTAATATGCTAATTGAATGTAGACTTTAATGTAGTACACCAAAACATCTTCAAATGTAATCATTCTTCGTTACTAACTAAAAAAAAGCAGGAGTTTATCTTAATAACCAATTAGTATTTGTATTTAACGTTTTGGGTTTGGAATTTTAACAAACGCAATCTTCAAGTTTGATTAAACATTTTTTTGATTATTGCGGAAGGCAGCATTTTTAAAATCTCAAAAAATTGCTTTGTGCAAAGGTGGGATATTATATGATCTAATTCATCAGTTTGAAGCGTAAAATTAACTGTTCAGCAAATTGTTTTTGCAATACAGGTTTCACGGGCTGCCTGGTAGCCGATTTGTTGAAACCAAATGTTGTCAAACTTACAGGTTTCAATTTTAAGTCCGTTATCACAATAAGAAGCAATATTCACAGTTACGTTCTGGCCGGCTTTATTTTTGAAGAAAATTAAACCTATGACTTCACTAGTCTATAAAGCACATCAAACCGTTGTATTGTTTGGATATAATAACAGATTTTAAACCTATTCTGATTTCTTTTTAGCCTAAATACGGCTGTTTTGCTTTATTGACGTAGCTATTAAACCAGAAATGATCTTTTTTGCTGAACAAAATTTTGATTAAAAACAATGATTCTTCTTCAAACTGTTTAATAGCCCAGAAATTAAATCGGTGACGATTTGTAAAGTCGGCACAAATTAAATTTTGTATGATTTTAAACTAAGATTCATACGTAAAATATACCAAGTTGTTTCATACAACAAGCCAAGCGTTGAAAATGGCATCAAATTGATCCATTACAGTCATTGCGTACACTCAAGTACTGCCACTATATTTTTTGATACGTTCTGAATGTAGTCTATTTGGTTGCCAATTATCCAATAATAATTTTGAGTAACCCAACTATTCGACCAAGTGTTGATTATTATAAGATTAAATATCACCTCTTCCTTCCTGACTAAATGACTTGCAGATAAAAGAAATTTTTAGTTTTTTGATAACAAACACTTGGGCAAGTCACTCCAGTTAACATTAATCGTTGGTAATTTTGATGTAAAATGACCAACTACTCGTCAAAATCAATTTTTTTTTTCTTGGACAAAAAAACTTTTAACGCTTGCAAAGAAGAAAAACTTTTAATTTATTAATATCAAACTCTTGGGTTAGTAGAAAGTAAAAACTACAGTTTAAACTACTTGATAATAACCATGATATGACATTTTTGGACAAAGAGTAAAAGTTTCTTTGTCCAAACTCTTGGGCAAGTGAGTGGCTACTCCAGTTTAAACTATTTGTTAGTAATTATAATCAGAAGTGATTCACTTACCAAAGTTTTGTCTTTTGGCAAGTGTTAAAAGTTTTAATCAAAGTCAGTTATCAAAAAATTAAATATTACTTCTTTTTCTTGTGACTAGTAAGTACTGACGTTTATAGAGATGCAAAATATTTAATTCTTTAGTTTGAATGTTGAATTGATTATTTAGACAATGCAAATCGATAGGTTTACATGTAGAATTACAAGGTCTGGCTATTAAATAACAAGACTGCGATCACATAAGGCGTGCTAGAGGGGTAGGGGGAAAAACAAATGCAGCGTTGGATAGCTAGAAGTGTCTACTATTCCAGTACAAAAACATGTTTCTGTCGCTGTAGTAGTATTTTTTCTATAGAGGGTAGAAACAAACGTGTTTTTTTCTTGTGCCGATAACAATGTGTAACAAAAAACACGAGCTACAGATCAATGTAATTTTTTTTGTTAAATTAAAAAATTACTACAACTGAGTGCTATAAGTTGTTAAAAAAGGCCTATAGTCAGAATTCTCTATTGCGTACTTGTGTTTTCCAATGGTATAAACAGTTTTTTGAAGGCCGATATAGCATCGAAGATGACCAACGTCCAGGTCGACCTGTCTCTGTTTCAACTCCGCAAACAGTGACCAAAATCAATCGTAATGACTGAATGAGTTTTAGAGGGTCAAACTGTAAACCAAACTTA
Organism: Tachinus rufipes; assembly: GCA_963932245.1. Classification (NCBI taxonomy): domain Eukaryota; kingdom Metazoa; phylum Arthropoda; class Insecta; order Coleoptera; family Staphylinidae; genus Tachinus; species Tachinus rufipes. The sequence continues at coordinate 95,017,550 of OZ010743.1, forward strand.
CTATTTTAAAGTTTTGGCAACACTGCAATAGGAAATTTGTAAGAAACGGCCAAAGTGATGAAAACACGCTCTGTATGTGAAGCGTTATTTAGTCGCTAGAGGCACTGCAGTGTTCAAACACGCGCCGTACTTGCTTGATTTTGCCAGCATTGCTTTGACCAACGAAAAATGAAAGGGTGCGCAGCGAGGAGAGAGGAGTACATCAAAGAGGATTATTCGATTATAAAATAATTTTTAAAATAATACTTTTTTTCATAAGCAGTTTTGTTATTTAATAGCCAGACCTCGTATATTTAAAACATCTGTTTTTCGTGTTTTTGTTAAATTTATGAAATTGACGTTTTACAAGTTATATTGATTATTTAGACAATATTATATACTATACTATATAAATGACACCATACATAGAATTGTCTTCTGATAATGTTTTATATAAAGAAAAAAAAATGGTTTGTTTGAAGAAATTTAGAGAAGTTATTGGCAAAACAAAGGAAAAGACGGTACGTCTTAAAACTAAGTGATTGAATTCTCTAGTAAAGTGATCGTATGAAATTTTTTTGGATAGTTTTGGTCAGACATTTTCAAGTTCTTTTGTTGTTGAAAATCGTTCTCATGTTTCTAGGGCGTCCAGGTCCAATCCCCGCCGTTGTTCTTGTCTCTCTATGCATCTGGGTTAACATTAAGCTATTGTACAAACATTTCTACCAATTTGTTAGACAAAACCACAAATTAACAAACCACCCTCTATCGCGTTGTAAATGGCTTAATTTTTGTAAAACGCTACGCTAACAAACTCGGAGCATATTTAAATTTAAGTATGAAACTAATTAACTGATTTGCTCAATAAAATTGTAATGTCACTGCAGTTTATTTTTTACTCCAAGGTAAATTAACAATTTTACAATAATTGACAATTCGCCAACGCACATGGGTGTAATGCAACAGAAAAAGAAAAAGGTAAATTAAATAAATTAAAAACTTTTAATTTTAATTTTTTGTTAAAATACTACGGATTCTTAGTGTTTTTTTTAATTTTTGGCGGGTAGTATATTATAATATTAAATAAATAATAAGTTTGTAATTCAAGCTATTTTGTGTCTCTAAACTAAACAAATGGTGATTTTAAGTAAAAAATATATGAGAACTTTAAATATAGTATAGTTAATAATATAATTAATTGAATAAAGAAAGTGATTATTTAATTTATATTATTCATATTATTAAAGTAATAATTTTATTTTATTTTACATACATGTTTCGATGAGTTATCTTTAATAATATGAATAATATAAAAGGATTTTATAAAATAAAAATAGAAAATATAAAATATTTAATTTATAATAAACTCAAGCATAGTAAAGGTCACAAACTCTTCATTGATACAGTACGGATGTACTTAATCTGCACTCATTTAATAACTTATTTATGTTTATAATATTCAATGATATCTGCACTCATTAATAACATTTATGTTTTATAAATGTATTTTTATGACAAATTTAATCTTTTCTAAAAAACGTAGGTTAAATAGAATTGATTTATTTGTATTTAGTTTTAAGAACGTGAAATCATATGCTAGTCAAATTTTACTTTTATCAAGTGTTTTAAATATTTATATTAATAATTTATATTTCTAGATTGATGGTTTATCTACCAAACAAATTACATATAAAGAGTTATTGGACCAAAGTACCAAAGCTGCAATAGGGTTACAAAAACTGGGTATTACAAAAAATGATGTCATTGTCATAGTAAGTGAGAACTGTCTAGGTTACTACATACCTGTCTTAGCAAATTTATATATTGGTGCAATTGCAAATCCTCTTAATCCAGCTTATACTACACGTAAGTAATTTTTTTAATGTTTTCTAATTTTTAACTAACATAATTTTGCAGGAGAGTTAAAACATGCTTTTGATATATCAAAACCAAAAGTTGCCTTTGTATCTAATCTTAATATTAAATCTGCTCTGACAATAAAACAAGAAGTTGACTATTTAGAACAAATAATTGTATTTGGTGATGCTGTTGATGGTGCTATTGATATGGAAAAATTATTAAGATTAGGCGAAGATGGTTCTAATGAATTTGTTCCATGTCAAATCAACACTAAAGAAGATGTTGCATTGATATTGTGCTCTTCGGGAACTACAGGATTACCTAAAGGAGTTATGTTGACTCATGCTAATATAAGGATAGCTTCTACTTATTTAGTGTGAGTGAAATTGTATCAAAAAAAATCTACATATATTTAACTAATATTTTTGTTATGTTCTATTTTCAGTGATAGTCAGTTTGTTGGATGCAACAAAGCCCAGACAACAGTTGGCATAATGCCATTTTTCCACGCTTTTGGATTGCTTCTCAGTTTGGCTGGACTTCTTTCTGGAATGAAGATAATTTTATTAGCCAAATTCAAACCAGATATATTTTTAAAGATAATCCAAGATTACAAAGTTACAAAATTGTTTATCGCACCACCATTAGCAGTGTTTATGGCAAAAAGTCCGATAGTTGATAATTATAATTTAACCAGCATCACTGATATCATCTGTGCTGCGGCACCCTTAGGGTTTGAAGTACAACAGATTCTTGAAAACAAGTAAATTAATTTACAGTATTTAATAAATTTAAATTTATAATAACTTATTTTTAAGATTAAATGTAATTATACGTCAAGGCTACGGTATGACAGAAATTGGAGGATGTTTGACTGTGTTACCAATTGGATGTTCAACTAAAATAGGAAGTGCTGGAAAATTAGTATATGGCACCACTGCAAAAGTATCAGATTTGGAAACTAATGCTACGCTGGGTGCCAACGAAGTTGGTGAGATATGCACAAAAAGTGAGATGATTATGAAAGGATATTTAGGCAATGAAAAGGCGACACAAGAAATGTTTGATGACGAAGGGTTTCTTCATACAGGTGATATTGGATATTTTGACGAAGATGGTTACATTTTTATAGTTGATAGGTTAAAAGAGTTAATTAAATACAAAGGCTTTCAGGTTTGTATTAATAATATGTGGAATAGTATAAAAATATAAAACAATATTATCTTAGGTTGCTCCAGCTGAATTGGAAGATCTTTTGACTTCTCACAAAGATATAGCTGATGCAGGTGTAATTGGGATTCCTGATGAAAGGGCCGGAGAAGTTCCTATTGCATTTGTTGTTACAAAACCAGGAGCTGTAGTGACGGAAAATGAATTAGTTTCTTATATTGCTGGTAACATGTTTTATTTGATATTATTTATATTTTCAAACGTTTTACATTTTACAATTTGTATTTTACAGCTAATGTTTCAATCCAAAAGCAGCTTCATGGTGGCGTTTGTTTTATTGATGCTATACCAAAAAGTAGCACTGGCAAAATTTTACGAAAAGACTTGAGAAAATTGATAAACGTTGAACAGTAATTTTTACAATGATTATAATTTAATTCGATTTTATTAATATTTTAATTATTTTTATATTTTTTTTCAATATACATGGTGTCCGGAAAATACGTGTACAACGTTTGACGACAGACTCCTGACGTCAAAATAGGTCGATCTAAGCCGACTTAGTTATATCCAAAATTGTCTCGTTTAGCCGGTAGAGGGCGTCAAAAAAAACAAAAGTATAACAAAGTTGAAAGTATCTATTGTAAGAAACTAAGTAAAACAAAAACATTACTTAAGCAAATGTGTAAAATGACCGTCATCTTGCTGAATACACTTATTAACACTCTTTAAAAAATGATATTGGACTCTATCTAATGTCTCGGGATTATTAAAATGGTTGCCTGCATTTAAAATCCGCTGCAATAAATCATCGCGTGTGTTTACCGGAGTCTTGTAAACTTCTGTTTTAATAGCGCCCCACAAAAAGAAGTCACACATATTTAACTCAGGAGAACGTGGTGGCCATTTTACTGGTGCATCATTGCCTCTTCCAATCCATCGGTTGGGATATTGATGATGTAAGTATTGCCGAACGGCAACGGAAAAATGGGGCGGGGCACCATCATGCATATACCACATTTCCCTCCGAAGTAAAAGGGGCAAATTCTCCAGAAGAATTGGTAATGTGTCTTGCAAAAAATTTAAATAAATATTTCCATCTAACCTGTCTGGAATAACAATGGGACCAATAAGGTAGTGATCAATATTACCTGCCCAAATATTAATTTTAAATTGATGCTGATGATGTGCAACTTTAATGGCATGTGGATTTTCATCGGAATAAATATGTTCGTTGTGCAGATTGGTTACCCCAGATCTTGTAAAGCATGCCTCGTCAGTAAACATAATTTTTCTACAAAAATTTGGAACAAAGATTCTTTTGTTTCTAATAAATTGACAAAATGTAAGCCGCATGGGGGGATCAGTCGGTAAAAGTTCCTGGACTTTTTGTATGTGGTAAGGATGTAACAACTGTTCTCTTAAAACCTTATTGACAATAGTTTTAGGAACATTTAACTCACGTTCTAAGAGACGGGTACTGGTACTTGGTTCTTCTTCAACTCTTTCCAGAATCATCTCTTCTGTTTCCACAGTTCCAGTTGTTCGCATACGACCCCTGCCTTCAAACTTTTTCTCAAAACTGCCCGTTTCCCGAAGATAACGCTTAATATTGGCAAATGTTTGGTGGTTTGGTATTCGACGGTTAGGAAACCTCTCCATGTAAACCCTAACACTCTGACGCTCATTTCCTTGACAAAACCCGTATACCAGGAGCATGTCAACTTTCTGAGAGTTTGTATAATTTTCCATTTTTAATGGTAAAATGAACTTGTAATTCAAGAATGTTGATCGTATACTTGAGTAAATTTCATAGACTGGTGACAATTTGTCAATAATTGTCAAATTATTAAACGCCATAGCAAAAAACTTAAAAAAATATTGTTACAGGTAATTTCTTTTTAATATTTACAAATTTTTGACGCCCTCTACCGGCTAAACGAGACAATTTTGGATATAACTAAGTCGGCTTAGATCGACCTATTTTGACGTCAGGAGTCTGTCGTCAAACGTTGTACACGTATTTTCCGGACACCCTGTATAACAAATTTTTATAAAAGATTTTTTATATTAATTAAGTCTGAAAATTAATATAATTAAATATTTATAAACAATTTAAATTTAGTTTTATTACGTCTAGCAGGCCAGATCCGCCCCTCGAGAGTTTTTCATACGCTAACATTATTTTAATATATTTAAATAATTTTAACTACTACTACTACTAACGTAGGTTATTATCTAATTTTTAAGCAAAAAAAGTAGTTTTGGTAAAGTTAAAAAAAATGATTTCAACAAGTTAAACACTACTTTTTCTACGTCTTAAAAATGTAAACAAATATTTAATTTTGATTTAAAAATTATAAAATTATCAATTATATTTAAATTACTTATGATTTAAATATTGATTACATGTTACTTTTGAATAATTATTCAATGTGCCATAATTATGTTCCATTGTAGCTCTTTTTGTATTTTGCAGCAGAAGTTTTGAAAAAGTTATGACAGGTATATCGTTAAGGAAAATGAAAAATATTGAGCTATTTTTATAGAAAGTTTATTAAATTTGTTAATTTTAACAACTTGCCTATTATACTTTCTATTCTGATAGTTAATACAAATCTTGAATTAATTTTATCCATGTTTAGTGAACAAAGATTTATATATTTTTTAAAATGTTTGTAAAAGTTTTTATAAATATGAAACAAATGTGATACTTTTGTCTTTGTGTTAGGTGTTTTAACAATAAGTGTACTTTCGGAATCTTTTAAATCAATTATTGTCAAACCTTTTAATTCGTAGCAGCGACACGCATAAGAAAATCTAAAAGCATATTTGTTAAAATAATACGTGAAAACTTATTTTCTTTTTCTTTAAGTTTTATCTCCATTACTGATGGTTGGAAGCAATCATACTAAACCCTATCCGATCTTTTGCCGCTCTAAACAAAAAAATGGGCATCTAAGCTAGTCCAATCTCGGATGTCCTTCAGCGAGGAGTATTTCTTACGGCTTCGTTGCCCTTCTATCTTGCCCTCTATTATCAACTTTAAGATTTTATATTTATTATTGCGGAATATGTGCCCCAAATATTCCGTTTTTCTCTGTTTAATATTTAACAGTAATTGTCAATCTAGCGCAACCCTTCTTCATTAGTGGTATGATCTACCCACGACACTTTTAAAAGTCTACGGAACGCCCACATTTCAAAAGCTTTTAATTGATTCATGGTGTTCATCTTTAATGTCCACGTTTTACATACAACAATATCGAATACACATAGCACTTCTCAAATTTTAGTTGGAGAGTTAAGCTTAGGGCTGTATTTGTTAACAGTGGTTTAATGCTATTGAAGGTGACATGGGCTTGTTCTATCATAGCACGAACCTCACACTCCTGGTCCTACTTTAATGGTTTCTCCGCAAATTTGTACATGGCAAGGTGGTGTTTTTTTGATTACTACTATAACCTTTGTTTTTTCTGTCTTAATTTTTAGGCCAAGGATCTCACCAGCATCTGTAATTTTATTTAGCAACTGTTGGTATCATCAGCGTACCGTATATTGTTTAAGACTCTACCATTGATCTTGATTCCGTCCGTTTCGTCTTGTACTCCTTGGTTAAAAGCACATTCCAAATACAAGTTGAATAATAAAGGCAAAAAAACGTAACCTTGGCGCACTTCCTTCTCGATTGCAGCAAGTTTAGTAGTAGTATCTTCAACTCTGACTGCGACTGATTGTTGCCAATATAAATTCTTAATTATTTCAATATTGTTCCAGTCTTGTCTTTTTAATTTCAGTATTTTTAGAAGGTTTATGAGTTTTACTCGATCAAAGACCTTCTCGTAGTCAATAAATCATAAAAATGCGTCTTGTTGCTAATTTTTGCATTTTTGAAAAAGTACAATTAGACCATATAAAGCTTCCCTAGTTCCCAGACCCTTGCGGAATCCAAATTGTGAGTCGCTAATATATCTCTCGCATTTTTTGCAGATTCTTGTGTGGATGATTTTTAGAAAAATCTTGAGGAGGTAGCTTATCAGACTTATAAGTCGGAACTGATTAAATTTTCTGGATCTTGTTTTTTTAAAGATTGGCAATAGTAGCAAGTTGAGCCAGTTCTTTGGTATTTCTTCAGTTTTTTTTAAATACGATTAAATAGTAATGTTAAGTTATCCAAGTGTTTTTCTTCTAACAATGTCTGCATAGATGTTATCTGGTCCAGCAGCCTTCCCCAATTTGCATGTTTTGATTGCTCTTATCACCTTATTTTTGAGTATTTTTGGTTCTGTGGTATTGTCATCAAATTTAGGGGGTTCGCTATTATAAAGGTTTTTAATGTAGTTCTGCCATTTTTTCTTCAGTTCTTCCTTTTCCAGTATAACTTTGTTGGTGTTGTCTACAATTTGTGGTAAGATTCTCTTTTGGGATTTTCTTGTAGCTTCTCTTATTTTCTTATGAACTGAAAAGTAATTATGTTTTTTTGCAATTCTTCTATTTCTTTGCATCTTTCTCTCATCCATGATACTTTTGCTACCCTAATCTGTTTCTTTATTTCACTGTTGTCTTGTTTATATTTTATATTTCAAGAGCCTTTTCTCTTACATCTTTTCTTTTTCTAATATCTCCTTTGTCATCCACTCTTTCTTCATGTCATTTTCTTTACACCATACTTCTTCTGCTTCTATTTTGTTCAAGATGTTTTTAATTTTTACCCAATCATTTTGTATATTTTGTTTATCTATTCTTTTGTTGGTGTTACCCGCATTAGCCTGTATTTTTGTAATTTCAGAATTGATTCTCGTTCTTACTTTGTCCTTAATTTCGGGATTTCTCAATTTTCCAATGTTTACCGATTTCTTTGTGTTACGTTTAAGTTTCTTTAATTTAATGTTCAAGTTGCCTATTTTGGGTTGTGATCGGAATGTACGTCGGCTCCTGGGCACGTCTTTACTCCACGCATTCCGTTACTATATCTTTTGTTGATTACGATAAAATTAATTTGATTTCTAACTATGTTATTTGCTGTGTGCTAGGGGAACTGCCAGGTGTACAAGCGTCTGGGTGGCAGGTTGTACCAGGTGTTTGCTATTACTAGGTTATCTTCTTGGCAGAATTGTATTAGCCTATCTCCTCTATGATTACGTATTCCCAGCCCGTATTTACCAACAATATTTTTTATTTTCCCCTGTCCAACTTTTGCGTTGTAGTCTCCCATGATTATGTTAACTTTGTTCTTTTTTGTGTAAGTAAGAAGTTCCTTAATCTTTTTATAGAAACTTTCCACCTCTATGTCTGGTTTATCAGCTGTTGGGGCATAGCATTGTATAATAATAATATTGACAGGCTGAGTTTTGATTTTCAATGGTTCTGTCTGAATATGGGATAAAGTTTATTACCAATTTCTGGACATCATCAGACACAAGTATGCATATGCCATTGAAGTGTTGGTTAATTTTGCCCCCGAGTAACTGAGTATTGAGTTATTCTTGTTGCATCTTCCATGGGCTAATGTCCAATCTTCCTGACATGTTTAGGGTGTTAATATTCTACGTACATATTTTAAGGTAGTAATTTTTCCATTTTGGAATTTGTCTTAACTCTATAGTCTCTTCTAACTTCAGCTGTTCTGCAAGGATTTCGCAAGATGACGACCGGAAAAGCCTCGCATGTTAGTTTTGATTGTCCTCCCATGCCGGATCTTTGTATCCGAGTCCTATAATCAGTAGGATACAATATTTGGTTTGTAGTAGTCATGATTGCTATACTAGGGATGCTAATATGAACCTATAATGTAGTAGTTTCCCTTTGATTTCTACATTTCCATGCCGTTGACCAGTTTGCCTTTAGTAAAGATTTCTCTTTTCATGGACAAGAAGGTGCCTTTGCTCTTACCAGCTCTTCCACCCATAGCTGTTGGCTGATGAAAAAGGACAGCTTATACCGGCAGTCATTCGGCCGACAGAGCCTCGTTGGTTTTCTAGCAGGATGTACCACGAGCAGGTGAGGTTGTCAATTGAGCTGGAATTTCCATCACACCTTACACCCCCTTTTTTTTATTTTAGTGATTAAATATTTTGAGTCGGGTGTATTTGTTAGAAACATGTTTATTTTTTGGGCAAAACAAAGCATTCTTACTTTTAAAATCATCAAATTTTCCTTTCAGGAAAAAACGTAGCTTGGGATATTTAATGATACATATAGTAGAGTAGAAATTTAAACAAAAATATTGATGACTTCAATTTTTTTAATGTTTTTGAAAAATATGCAAACAGGATAATTTTCAAATATGAATTTACGCGGTTATCAGCCCTCTATTCCATAAATTTTGTATAGATTTCTTTATTTTTTTTTCTGGCAATAAATCCGCAAAAGTTACTATTTCTGGTGGAGTATTAGGAAGAACTAAACTATTTTTAAATTCAAAAATCCTGATAAAGCTACAAACAGCATAACTACTGACCAGATTTAATAATGACCATCATACAACGACAACAGACAGCTAGCCGGATGTGAAACTTATTAGGTAATATTTGTATTTGGGGACAAAAGTTAACGTTATGGATTTTTTTACTAGTGACGGAAATGAAATTATCGTTGGAGTATTCAGTGACAAAAATATCTTCTTATAAAGGTTTGTTTTTGTGTCTAACATTACACATTTCTTCATTGCAATATAATAAACAAATTGCACACGAAGTACGTTAATGCGGAATGCAACTTGAGTGGGCTCTCAAATAATACTTTGGCATTACTAGCTAGTTAATTTGTTTAACTTTATTGCAGAGCTTGAAACATAAAGTTTAATAGATTGCGATGTTAAATGTTGTGACATATTATGTAATTACTAAATAACACATTTTCAAATTAAAAAAATATAAATCAGTTAAATATATTAATTTTAGATTTATTTTATTGATCAATTGTTCAGTTTAAAATATTGAGTCATTCCATGAGTTTTTGTTTATTTTTATGTACGCTATCTAATATATTTGAAAACGTTGCAGCCGGTTTTACAATGTATAACAATTTTTATCGGTAACTCTCACGTAATATGGTTGATAAACCTTTTACATAATTATCACCTATAATTTGTATATTTATTAGCGTTAAACAATATATTTTTTTATATATATTAAACAAGGTTGTGATATTTTTTGTAGGTTTATTGCATGGAGTGAGATTAGTTTTTTTTTTATTATTGCATATTAGTTTTTTAGATTGACATTCAAGTAGCATCTCCGACGGAAAAGCTTTTTTACCTTGAAACAATAGAGTATGTATCTCACACTTTCATTAAATTTATTAAATCTACATTCCAAATAGAATTATTTGAAAACAATTAATCAGAAATATCTAGTTTACTAAGTTTATAATCGTGAATGTCATCCTACTAAGCAAAACACTAGACTTAGAGATTTTTGCAATTGTTACTAAAAAGTGTATGGCCCACTGACAAAGAAAATTATATTATTTATATTGACCTCTGTTTATGGTTATCTATTTTTGGCTGACCACAATTTTAATTAATTTGATTACTAAAAAATGTGACTAAAATATTTTTATTAGTTATTACTTATTTATACAATCTAATCTATAAAAAATATCTAAAATAAAAAAAAAATTAAATGAAATATTTGTTAAATTAATGTAAAAATTCTTGAACTTTTCTGCCTCGTACCCTTACTACTTTTCTGTTAATTTTCTTTGATTTTTTTGCCTTTGCTTGCTTCTTTAAATATTCTTTTTCCATCTTTTTTGCTTTTTTAATTTTTAAGTCAATATTATTCATTAATCCAGTTTTATTTCTGTTTCTAATATCCACTAACAATTCCAGTAAAAATATAACAAAACCAATTAAACTACCAAGAAGCACCATAATAAAGGCTCCTTGCATATGTTCTAATTTAATAACAACAATAGTTTCCTCTACTTCTTCAACACTATCTTTATCATCTTCTTTACCATAGTTATAATACCTTTTAACAAATTTATCAATTAAACCAGCGTTTATCATACGTTCAATTTGTTTATTAAATGCATCTCTTAAAGGAAATCCATGTTGAAAAACCATTCTTATAGGATTTGTGAAAATAACATCTCTAACCAGAAATATTTTTGGGGTTCTATCAAAATTAGTAACTATACGATCAGCTTTTGATAGTAGATATTGTACGTAAAATTCTCCTAAAACTGTTATTCTATTACGATCTTGAGCCACGGTTTGTAACCATAAATACATAGTATCATTTTCAGGAGGGTATGTTTTATAGGCGTTAAATATTTTCATAGAGTTATCGTTATTTGGTTCATCAAATATATAACGAAATGCAGATATACCACCAATTTCCAAACCAGATTTAAAAACTTCTTCTTCGGTATCTATTTGATCATTATATCTAGGATTGGTTAATACATCCATTAATAAACTTTGGTATACACAACAAATTATAATACTAAAAAGAGCTAAATGAATAAATAATATACGTGTAATTGAAGTTTTTGGTTGATTACAAGCTGCTGATCCTATCATAGTTTGTAATGATAATAAAATAGAAGCTCCAAAAAATTTCAAATAATTTGATTCGCGTTTATTTTGATTGCTTAATATATAAAATGCAACACCAAATAATATTAAAGTTATTATTAGACAAATCCATAAGTTAAAAGTAAAAATTATTATTATATATCTCCACTGAGCAACTAAATCAGGAGTAGGTGCTATCCACAAAATATTCTGCGTTACATAATCCGTAGTGTAATCAAAATAATGCAAACGGACACCATTTAATGAAAAACAACCTACTCCAATCATAAATTGATTTTCCAATATATATCTTAAAAGACCACTCCAAGTGGTGTCATTAATTTTTCCACCCCAATCCTCAGATCTTGCATGTAATTCTTTTTTAAATGTAACATTTATTTTTTCTGATATTATATTTAGTATATCAATTTCTAATCCTTTATCAATATCTATTATAAAAGGTGGTACTCGCATTGCAGTCACACTAATAGAGCAATTTTTTAAATTATTTGCTTTCTCCATAACTGCAAACTTCTCATTCAGGAACTTTCCGTTTAAACACATATTCAATTCTTCAAGTTCTGGTGTTTGAGCACATTTGGTTGTTTGTTCTGAGTATAAATCATAACCAAACAATCTGAATACTTTTTTGTTTTCTGCTATTAAAACAGTAGTTCTATATAAGCCTAACTTATAAACAATGTTTTGAATTTCTAAAGCTTTTTCTTTGTAATTTAGATCGAGGTATGTATAATAAAATAGATAATTAGCTCTTGGTTTAAATGAAGTTAACGTTTTAATGTGTTTCAGAGTTATTTTCAGTTGGTTTAAATCGTCAACCATGATGATATAATATATAGATCTCACTATAATTTGAGTTTGATGTATGAAAACTTTTTTATTTTGCTTACCATTACAATTTGTACAGAATAAATATGGTTGAAATAAGTTTCTACTTCCATTATTTACCTCCACTGTCCATTTTAAAATTTCATGCAAACCTTTTAATACTTTATTTGCAATAGTATAATCATTTAATAGATTGTTGGGTATAACTGTTACTAAAAATGTATCTTCATATGATCTGTAAGCCAAATCTAATATACATTTAGAAACCAATTCTTCATGTTCAATATCAATTAAAAATTTAGTATTTACTTCAATAACAATTAATATTATTATTATTGCTAATTTAAACATCTTAGCTGGGTGATGGTTTAAATTGTTCTGACCCACATATGCATTATTTTTATCTGATATTGCCGACTTCATGGTTACATGTAACTATTATATATTATTTTTGATTGTTAGAAAAGATTGCAAATGCACTTTACCTGTGAGCAATTTATCATGAAATAGGATGTATTACGTGCAGATAACAATTAAATGTCTCCACGTGAAATTGTTTGAATTTATCTATATGTTAATGTGCACGAAATATTAAAATTATGTTGTAACATAATTATTGGTAAGAAATTTAAAATTAACTATATGTATAATATTATCATGATTTTAGAAAAAAATAATTTGCTTAAAATTATATCATAAATCTTAATTAGTAATTATTAATAAATAGACAGATCTAAAAATTAATTTTTTTTTTTATCTATACTGAAAATGTGATGCATGGGTAATTATAATATTATTGTCTGTGCCTGATTACTCAAAGCAATAAAAATAAGAAACACGAACACAATAAAAGCACTAAATTTAGATATACCCTATTTAGATATTTAGATAATTATTTATTTTGGCATATCAGTTTAATTTTTAGCTGACTTTCTCTAACAAGGTTTATAAAGTAAATAATATGTTCTAAAGTAAATTATTAAATTAAATAAATAAATAAATAAGTATAATAAAAGTACAAACAAACAATAACAATAACAAACATGATTAATTTTGCTGGATTTTAAAATACACAAACTCACAAATATCTTAAACACAACAAATATTTTGTTACATCCAGCCTGCTCTATCGAACAAATTCTAGCAGACATTTAACATCAAACTAATGACATAAAATGTACCTAAACTATGTTAGATGTAGAGCATAATAACATGCAATTTTGCAGTACAAACATTAACACTTAGCAAGTTAACCGTAAACTGCTGATTATCTACTACACAATACAATCGATAATTTAAGTATTTTTTTAAATTGTATGTTAATATCCAAGTACGATTTACAAACACACAATTTTTTTAATTTTTATATTTTTTTGGTTGATAATGTAAAGTGGGTAGTGACTTAGTCATAAAATCCTTTCCGGAAAAAGCGTCTGCCTGACGCTTGACCGTTGGATTCTAGAGAGCCAACCTAAGAAAGTAAGCACCGGAAGAGTTCCCATCGATTACAGCACCCAGTCCTAAATATGTATACAACAAAACCAACATAATTTTTGAAAATGAATGATATGAGTAAATTGGAACAAGGCTTAGTCTGTTCTATAATATATATAAGTTAATTTTTCTAATGCGTGTTGTCTAAAAAACAATTTAAATTCTGTTTATCAGTACCTCAAACATGAAAAACCCATATCTTCTTTTTGACTAAAACCATGGTAAACAATAAAAATCCATATTGCTTTAATCTAGTAGATTCCGTTTATTAAATCATATTTTTAATTGCTAACCAACATTATTTTTGTGCCTATATCTACAAACAACAAGCACATTCTAGACTGACAATGTACAAAATTTAGGGCATTGGTTCTAATAGCAAATTTCTTAAACTAAATCTTCCCGATAAAAAGCATTTACCGTTTTTCAAATAAAACTAACTTTTTTGATGACTTTTCTCTTTAGGGTAGTTATTGAAAAGGTAAAGTTAATTTTTTTGTCATCTTTTACAACATTATCTGGCCAACAAGCTATGCTTTTCATAATCTTCTTATAAACTTTTTTGTGAACCAAGGTTATAAAATCTGTATCTTTCAACTATTTCAGATATTACAACAACCTCTGCTTTAGGAAACTCTAAGATAAAAAAATAAAAAAAATAATCAAAAACTAGTGCAAATGCAAAACTCGTACAGTTAAATTTCTAAAACAAAACTGGTTTTTTTTACAAAAATAAGTTAAAAAACTAAATTTACCAAAAATCCTAAACAAAACTTGTGTTTAAGAGCACATAAATCAATTATTCGAATTCATCCTTTACCATCAAGCAATGCCGTACCACCAAAATGCACTGATGAGGATTTGTGAAAACCAAAACAATTGTCTGTATTTGGTTGGCCGTTTTGGAGTTGGATTGGGATGGAGTAATTGATTTTAAACTTTTGTTTTTCAATAAATTATATTTAATTGTCAACCTCTTTAGACATTGCAATTTAGTTGCCAGTTGTGATACTGAAGCTATTCGATTCTTTGGTAGAAGCAACATGATGTAGGTACAACTACTTTGCATTACCTCGCTCGCTTGCTATATGTGATTCGCACAGCAACAGAATTTATTGCTTTTCTACTGTATCAAGTTAGTTTTAATTGTTAATAAAAATACGTGTCGTCGCAGAACAATTAGTGTATTTTTGTGTGTTATTAGTTAACAAAATAGTGCTTGATTGTATTAATTATAAACAAATTTTACATGTGAACACATGGAATAAAAAAAGACATCAGTATTGATTTTAAAACAACGTGTATAAAATTTATTTAATCTAGCGATCAAATAAATAAAACATTATCAATATGCCCGGAAAGAAAATTTGCGATTTGAAAGTCGTAGATATTAAATCTCATCTTAAGAAACTCGGAGAGTCACGTCAAGGAAACAAAAAAGATCTTGTCAACAAACTACAATTAGTACTTAATTCAAGTACCATATCGAATAATGACAGTGATAACGATACGGAAGAATTAGAAGAAAGTGCTTCAAATAAAAAAGACAATTGTGATTGTGATTGTGATAACTGTGAATATTTACTGCAATCTATTAATGATATGAAAACTGAAGTAGAAACTCTAAAATCAATTATTATTGAGATGTGTGAACTCATAACTAACCAGGAAGATTTTACGAACACTTCTGTAATTAATAGCGGAACGACAGATATTAAAAATAATAATAAACATGAACTTGAACTTGAACCTATAGTTATTGCAAAAAGTAACGATTTAATCAACGACAATCAAAATACTTCAAAACAGAAAATACTTTTACTGTCGGATGAGAATGGTATTAACTGTGCTGAATTATTTTCAAATTACTTATTAAATAAATATATTGTTAGTACAATTTTTAAGCCACATGCATTATTTAATGATGTAATAATAGATGCGCAACAATTAGTACGGGATTACAATAACAGTGATTTCCTTATAATATTTGCAGGAGCGTCTAATGCTACGCGTGATATTAAAATAGATACACAACCCATTACTGAGTTATTAAATCATAATAGAAATATAAATATTCTTGTTTTAGGATCTGTTTATTATAAAAACCGTCCCATCTTAAATAAATTTGTTCACACGTTTAACGATGTATTACATAAATTTGTTCTTAATCAAAACTCTGAAAGAATTAGATACTTTGATGTAAATTCTATAATATTTAATTACTTAAAAAATAATTTTATTGAAATGAACGCACCTAGCAAAAGGATGATAATTAAAACTATATGTGATTATATTAAAAAAGTTAGGCAAACCGTATCAATTAGTCATATACTTCCAACAACTAATCTACCACCCCCAAATTCGCTTTATACGAACAGAGGTAAACGCCACAATAATATTAATAGAAATAACTTATTTCGGAAATATAGGAACCAATAGTGTAGATAGTGTAGATAGTGTAGATAGTGTAGATAGTATAGATATTAATATATATTTTCAAAATACGCGCGGTTTAAACTCTAAAATTGAATTATTTTCAACCAATGTAGCGGAAGGTGAGTTTGATCTTATTGCGGTAGCAGAAACATGGCTCACAAAAAATGTCTCAAATTCTGAACTATTTTACAATTCATATAATGTTATTCGCTGCGACCGGAATTTAGAACTGACAGGTAAAACAACTGGCGGAGGCGTTTTATTAGCAGTTATCAACACATTTAGTATTGAACAACTGGATTTGAGTATACTATCTAACGTATGTGCGTTAATAGACATTTTAGGGTGCAAATGTCTCACAAATAAACTCACAGTTTTTGTTTTTGTTGTATACATCCAAGATAAGGTGTCCATTAATGACTATAAAGAATTTTTTGAAGAATTTGAAAATGTTCTTATTCAATTTAACGATAAAAAGATTATTATTCTTGGTGATTTTAATGCTGCGAGTAGTAATACCAAATCCTTAGTTATACAAAGTTTTATGGACTTTACAGACCTTGCGCAACATAGCACAGTTCTCAATGAGTACAACAAATCATTAGATTTAGTTTTTAGCAATTTAAATGTTAAAGTAGTTAGAGATACTGCACCACTAGTGCCAGAAGATAATCATCATCCGGCTCTTTATTGTAAATGTTGCATCAATTCTCATAAATCTTCTGCCAATAACATTCCGATAAATAAACATTTAGTTAATTATAATTTTAAAACAGCTAACTATATTTCTTTATATAATGAAATTTTAAACTATGATTGGACTAACCTCGACAATATATCAGATACAAATACCATGTGTAATGAGTTCTACAATTCATTATATTCTATTTTTACCGTTCATGTTCCACTTCAAAAACCTAATTCAAGAATGAAAATGCAGTATCCTGTATGGTTCAGTAATGAATTATTACGCAATATTAAAGAAAAAAATATATATCGCAAAAAACTTAAAAAAAATATTTTGTTAGCTGCAAACTTAGATAAATTTAAATATCTACGAGCTCTTATTAAAAGACAATCAATTCGAGATTATCATCAGTACATTCAATCTGTTGAAGAAAACGTAAGTTCTAATCCTTCTGCATTATGGAATTTTATCAACAACAAAGCTCGCAAATCACGCATACCTTCCAACATTGTATATAATGATATAACATATGACACGCCGATGAGTATTGTAAGCGCATTTGCTGAATATTTTAAAAATGTATTTAACCCTATTAATAATTCTTCAGCATCAAAAAATGTAGACTGCACTAGCAACAATCTATGCAAGATTGAATTAATTGAAGAACAGGATATCATTCAAGCACTTAAGCGAATTAAAGATAAGTGGACAACAGGTAACGACAAAATTCCTAGTTTTTTTGTGAAGGATTGTGGAAGACCACTAATTGCTCCCCTTCTTAAAATTTTTAATCATTCTATAAAAACAGCTGTTTTTCCAGAAATATGGAAAATTAGCAAAGTGTGTCCCGTCTTTAAAAATGGCGATAAACACGACATTCAAAATTATCGACCAATTTCAATTTTAAACAACTTTGCAAAGTTATTTGAATGTGTTATATACGATAAAATATATAATGCTGTCAGCTACTCTACTTGTCAAAATCAACATGGATTTCTTCGACAAAAATCTACAGTCACAAACTTAATGCAAATGACGCAATTTATATCACAATCTTTAGATAAGCGTGGACAAGTCGACGTGTTATACACTGATTTTATTAAGGCTTTTGATAAAATTGACCACGGCATTATTTTATCAAAATTAGCTAACTTTGGCTTCACCAACTCTTTACAAAAATTTATGTCATCTTATTTATTGGGTCGCTCACAGTACGTATCATACAACGAACATTTATCAGATGTGTACGTTTCATCTTCAGGGGTGCCACAAGGATCAAATCTTGGTCCATTATTATTTCTTATGTTCATTAATGATTTACCATCTACATTAAATTGTGAATCTCTCTTATTTGCAGATGATACTAAAATATATAAAAAAGTTTTTGAAATAGATAATTGTTTGTATTTACAAAACCAAATTGATGCTCTAACAAACTGGTGTGAGTGCAACAGATTAGAATTAAATATTTCTAAATGTAAAATTGTCACTTATACGTTACGGAAAAATCCAATTATTTTTAATTATACCATACATAAGAAATCTGTGGAACGTACTTGCTCAATTAAAGATCTCGGTGTTATATTTGATAGCAAATTGTGCTTTACTGAACATATAAAATACATTGTATCAACATCTCGAAAAATGTGTGGCTTTATAATGAGAAACTGCAAATCTTTTAAAAATGTCAATGCTTTAAAAACACTGTATTTTGCACTAGTGCGTTCTATGATAGAATACTGCATTGTTATATGGTATCCATTTTATAATAATCATAAGTCAGAACTAGAAGCAGTGCAGCGAAAATTTCCTAATATATTAAATATAAAGAAACCGGCACTTATCCAGTTAGACATTGTGACCATGGCTCATTACTTGAATCACTTGCTATTGACTCAATTGAATGTAGATCAGTAATATGTGAAATAGCATTCTTGCATAAACTATTAAACAATAAGATTAATTCTCCTTACTTGTTGAGTTTGCTAGGTTTTAGAGTTGCGCGGTTTCGTACTCGACAAGCAGATTTTTTTCAAATTTCTCAGTGTCGCACTAATGTCTATACTAACTCACCTATTAATAGAATTTGTCGTCATTTTAATAATATTGTAAACGTAGATTTAGACCTATTTTACCACAGTTTACCTGCGCTTTTAGAAGCTGTTCGTATATATTTTAGAGTAGCGACAATAAGTTAAGAGATTTTTTTTTAATGTGTAAAATTATGTATTTAGTTTAGTAGTAATATGTAGTATAGTTATAGGGATATGTTGTTAATGTTATTTATGTTATGTTGTCCTGTTATTGGATGTAATTCTGTTGGGCAATAAATATATTATTATTACCAATTATCAAATAAGGATGTTTACTTAAATGGGTTAATTGAGTTCGACCAATTTGACCCCTACCAAGACAAAACCCTTGAGTTGAGGAACGGAGTCAAAAACCTCTATAATATTTTGAAATCTCTACACCATTTTGCAGTTAATCCCTTTCCTTAGTTAACATTGTCTTTTGAGTTAATTTCATTGCGTTTTCATATTCATGATGAACTATTGATCAAACAATCTCATTCTTCGCAATCCTCTTTTGTGAAATATTAATAAAACGCAGCACAAATGCAATAATTCTTTTCAATTATAATAAGAAAAACATCTTGTTAAACAAAGAGTAGTAGTAGTAGTAGAGTAGTCTCGATTTACTACATTAGAGAACACATAATTTTATTTGAATTCAGTTAAATCCTGTATTATTAAATCTGGTTTTTTCAAACGCCAAGTAACCAATAGATTCCGAATAAAATCTAAACCTTTCCAAAAAGCAAACATTTAATAAGGTCAGAAGCAAACAAATCCCGACTAGTCGGATCTGCGGAATCTTGAGTTCCTAGAACATGTTTCCAAGTTGTTCGTGGATTTAACTCATGGATTTGCGCAACGCGATTCGCAACAAAAGTCTTTAACAAATAATGGAGAGTGCAAATCCATGCCATAACCGTTATTGAATCCACAAAACAGAAAAGAACTTTCATTGGATAACGCTCTAAAGTGGCAAAAACGGTAAGAAATAATTTAGACAACAACCATGCAGCTCCTAATTCCAAACGGGGTACCGTCCAAGTTTTTAGAGGAGCCACACGAGATTTTGCCATCACCAAATTAATTTCAACAGAATCAAAAGTTGCAATACGCAAAGAAATTACTGTTTCCATTTTACAAATACTAGCATCCGAAAAACCAATCAAACGAAGTTTAACAAAACCTTTTAGTGCTTAATGCATCGTGGTACCCAAATTTTTTTCAAATCAGTTATTCCATTCATAATTTGTGTCCAAATATTTAAAATATCTACTGGCAATGGTTCATCCCAATGAACTTTTAACAACCAAAGTTGTTGTAATAAAACTTTTAACAAAAAAAAATAGACTCAAATATATATTGATGTCAAAAATTTGCGCTATTCGAGACAAAATACCTTGCTTCAAAAGAATTTTGTTATCTGATTTAATTATATAATGGAAAGCATCACAAAAAGAATCACACAAATTTCCAATAATTTAATCGAATCAGAGACATTTCCAGATTTAAGAAGTACCTGATCCTCATTTTATAACAGACCGTTGTGAACTGGCAATCAAATGACATTGATCAATGTAATTTCGTATGTTTTTGGAATATATTTCTTAAAAAAATTATCATGTTCAAAACGAGCTAAAAAAGTTTCAAAGCATGTTCTCTATTGTTACCTAAAAGAGAACAAACATTTGCTTTGAAAGGTAATTGAGTAATGTAACACCCATTTTGATCTCTAAAACAGTTTTTACAAAGTAATCTTTCCACAGAATTTCTTCTGGTGATAAAAAAAAACTGAAGAAGGTTCCTCCATCTCACGTAAAGCACAAATCAATTGCTCAAGAGTAGGACATTCAAATTTTGGATTCATGACCAAGGAATTCAAGACCAAACTAGTTTTAATAATCTCATCCGGAAGTGAATTGTTTGAACAAAGTTTCTCCAAAAGCCGCAAACCGAGATTGATGTCAGAGGCTACTCTTCTGCATCCAAAAAACATGGAAAGTTGATGTCAAAGGTCTTGTTGAAACAAGACGAGTCACTAACAACGTACTCCTCTGCATCCAAAAAAGATTGATTGCATTTCTGTGTTTAATAGAATCATAGAACTAAACAGCCGGGGCCAGTTTAAGCGACATTAAATCTAAATAAACAAACATAGAATTCGTTATGTTTAGCTCATTTTCAATCCCATTTTTCACAGAACCCATTATTATTGAACCTAAGTTAGTTAAGATGGCACTCGGATTTCTTTTAATATGTGCTGGGCGAAGTGTAGTAATATTCAAAACAGATTCTACTCCCAACAAAATATATACAGGTGACATTACATGAAAGTACAGATCTGCCAAAGATAAATTTAAAAACCGACTTTTAACTTCATCAGAAATAGGAACGTGGGCAGATCAGCTGTAATTTTAGGTAACACTACAGTTCAAAATTTAAATAAAAATTTTTATTGAATTTAGGGCGTAAAAGACAATTCACCATTTCTTTGGATGAACCTACCTACAACTGACTCACGCCATTCAAAGAAAAATGACATCTTCTTCTTGAAAATTGCAATCTGTGAGCTAATTCCTGAGTTATAAAATTGACTTGACTTTCTGAATCAATTATCAAACGGTAGTCTACCCAAAATGCATCAATGTTGCAGATTCTTGCTTGTGCAGTTCTTAAAGAAGCGACAGAATTTGTGAATGAGGACTCACAGAATTCAAAGACACAGAGTTTAAAAGAAACCCATTAACTGCATGTGAAATGTCCAGTCAAAATGCAACAAAGTGTTGTGATCCTTTTGACCACAAGTTTTGCACAAAAACTTTGAAATACATCTTGAAGAATGATGAGAACCCAAACAAGCAAAATGACGTTTATGAGCTTTATCTATTTCATCTTCTATCTGAAACTTGAGGTATCCCCTAAGAACACAAGACAATTTATTAATCGATGGTCGATCTTACACAAAGAATACTCAAAGGAAAATGTTTTAAGTTCGATCTTTTGGACTCCCATCTGAACTCTTTTTAAAAACTTGAATAAGATTAATTAAATTTTGTTAGAACTGAAGAAGTTTTTAAAAGCAAGTCATCAACAGTTGTATGTTTGGTTAAAAAATCAATAACATTAAAAAAAAAGAATCCCAGAATCTAAATGTTGAGATTCAATATCTTTTCTCATTTTAGAATCTAATAATCTTAAAGAAAGTTCTAACAAAATGTAATCTGAAAGATTATTTAAACCTAAAGTTTTCAATTAATTTACATTGACTTGTATCACATCCAAAAGATGCATGACCCCTTTAGAATTATCAAATTTTACAGGACTCAATTGCAACATATTTGAAAGGTAATGATTCGCAATATTTTTTTTATTTGTATATTGTTTTATCAACAGATCAAATGTCAAATGATAATAAAATTATCTGGCATAAAGGCAACAGTTTTAATTAGTTGTAGAGCATTACCTTCCAAATACCCTAACAGGTAAGAAAACTTTTTAATGTCAGTCATGTCTGTACTATGAATCATGTTATTATATAAAACTATGAACAAAAAAAATTCATAAAAACTTTTTTTTTATTAATTTTTGGTAAACGTAGGCATAATATTGCAATTTTTTGAATTTGCTATAGATATTTCAAGGACATTGTTCAAATAAAGTACAACATATAGTGCCGCCTAAACAAATACTTACTCGTAGTACAGGGATTGCTAAAAATTCTAACAAATATTCACTGACAGTTTAGAGATGTAGGACCGAAAGAGATTTATTTAAACGCACTATTGACACATAGAATTAAATTTCTAAATTTATTATCTTCCTAGACTTATAATCTGCAAATATTCAAGATCAATGTTCACTGGCTGCTTAAATCTTGTATTCAATGTGTAACGCTTGTTTTAACCTTTAAGTCAGTTATACTTATAAAATCAAACTAAAAAAAAAAAAATTGTCATTCAATATTTGGATTCCTGGTAGTATCAGAACGATCAAGATACTCGCCAAGCAATTTCAACGGATAGGTAGGGTACTATCAATTATAAGGGCGCCACGTAATTTAAAAAATAAAGATATTCTTGACTTGTCTAAAAAAGGTTAAAACTACGAAAACCGGCTGTAAAAAAGAAAAATCCAAAGTGTGCAACAACAATTTAACCACAATTTATTTAAGTTCAAATAATTAATAATTCTATAATACATTAGAGTCGATATTCTTAAAGTGTAAACTACAAAAAAAAACTTTTTTGAAGATAAAAAAAATATGGTTAAAATTATAATCTAAGTTTAATCATCTACCACTTGATCGTTAATCAAATTAACACTAAACAAGTTAATAAAAATAGAAAACTATAATTTCCAGTGTATCTGTAGAGTAATGCTTGAATACCATGTACTCAAACCTTTAACGCAGGGGGTTAAATATAGCTATATTTTCCTGGCCGGTAGTACTTCTCAGTAAGAGATATAAAAGATATATCGCTAAATGGAAATTATATTCACATATATACCTTCGCATATATAAGGCTCTATGGCCTCTATATAAATAAAATATTTGTATATCACTCTAAGTGTATGTACTAACTACAATTAATTTTAAATCATTTGAAATATAATCTAAAAAGTAATTCGTTTTGTTTAAATGCGTAAGAACAAACAAAAAAAAAACGTTAAAGTTTAAAAGGCAAAAAAAGAAACATTAAAAATTATCATTATGGGATTTAAAAAAAAGAACAAATCAGTAATAGGTAATTAAAATCTTAGCTGTTATCCTGGATCCTTATCTCAGTCTGGGTTTTACACGTGGCCGAGGTACATTCCAACAATTCGAATCACGTCTTAAATTTATCAATAAAATTTGCACGAGGTCGTCTTGTAATTCATCGTGCTAGACTATTGGATCATCATCCAGGAACCACTCATTAAGGCGGGATAATTAACGATGCTGATTAGCTTGGCATAAATGAGTCTAAATGAAATTATAATCCCTACGATACACAAAATCAAAAAGAATCGGAAAATATATTCATATTTCTATTGTATTTTACTTCGTGATACGCGCGGAATGTTATTTTTTGCGGTACCCTATTTCTTATAGATTTTTATTCCCTAAGGGTGCGTTTATGCTGCACATCGCCGGGGCTGCTCGCCAAGATTGGCGCCGGGATGTTGTGGCGATGATGAAACAAACCTATATAATCTTATGGGAGCATTTATGCTGCACCTCGCACATCGCCGCGCTGCTCGCCACATTTCACGCCACTGCGATGTGAACAAAATAGTTTGTTTTTTATAATTGGACCATCGCCGTACATCTTCAAACTAGCGCTCTGATTGGTCCGTTTATTGCCAGTTTTGTGAGACGTTAACATAATGTAATTTATATTATCAAACTTACTTCAAACCGTGTTGAGGTTATATGCAATTTAAAAGAATGAAGTTTTATTTGCATGTAGTGTGTTAATTTATCAAAACTTTGTTGCGTTTAGAATAATTTTATGAAGAATTTAATTGAAATAAATCCGCATTAAGCAAGAAATTGTTGAAGCAATGTTTGTATTTTTACTGAAGTGGCATAGTAATTAATTATTTTAACTTAATATTTTTACTTATATTAATAATTTCATTATAAAAATATTTTATTTAAAAAAATACATATTGATTGTCACAAATCAAGATTAAATAATACTTGACTTGCAATTTAAGTTAAGAATTTGTATAAGCAATTAATAAGTACGCAAGTTTATATTGGAATCTGTTTACTAATTATTTATTTTCTTTAACATTATAAATTATATTAAATATTTTGATTCAATAATATAACTTATATTAATAACTATAATATATTAATATTTGATTAATAAAATAAAACTCGACAGTAATTAAATAACGGCGAGGTGCGAGCAGCGCGGCGATGTGCATTTATGCTGCTGAATGGCGATGTGCGAGCAGCGGGCAGCGCCAATCTTGGCGAGCAGCGCGGCGATGTGCAGCATAAACGCACCCTTACTCGCGTATATAATTTTTATTCCATAGGCGTAGGTAAATAATTTTGATCGAACAAAATAAATAGTGAATATTTATTGCACGAACTTAATAAAAATTAATGCCATATTTTTAAACAGTAAATAATGTGACAGTTTCAACGAGTGTGGTTTTGTTGAAATTTAAATGTATTTTTATGTTGTTGTGACATTGTTTAATTCCTAAATAGCAAATTTTGAAATTAAAAAAAAGTATATAGATAGTATAGCATAAGCTGTTATGCTATTAGTGTGTTTGCGCACGTCACTTTTTTGCTTATAATAGTGTAAGGGAAACAATTTTAGTGTTTGCGCATGTGTAATATAACGTTACGGTTAAAACTGACAAGTAATCAAACTAAAAACATAACCTAAATAAACATAACATAAGGACAATCAAATTACTTGCATATTAATATTTTATTTTGAAAATGAATTCATTAAAAAGTTTTTCAATGTTTGGCAAAACAGTATCAATTGCAATTTATATAAACACAGAGATAAAAAATCTTACGATTGTGGTTTATGGCTATATTCATTATGTTTAATACACATCAAGTAGGCGATACATTTAGCGTAAGGTTTTTTGATTGCCTCCGTTAATTTCATAAATAGCGTAACAAATGATAACGTTATACTTATACGGTATAATTATAAGTATAAAGTGGACTTTTATAAGCAAAAAAGTGACGTGCGCAAACACACTAATATCATATCCACAAAATCAATTAACATATTTATCAATTTTTATCAACGCATTAGAATATTGATAAAAAATATAATTAGTTTTAATTAATTAATTAATAAAAAATAATATACTATAAAATATATGCTTAGTTTTTTGATTAAATTACTATTAACAAATTAACGTAATAGCTTTATTGTAATGTGTGTCAATGCTTATTATAATTACTAGTAAACAATGTCACTAGTAATGGCAAAAAAAGACTATTACTATATTAAAAAAGTCTGATTTACTTTGTTAAAACAGATGCGATAACACAAATGAATATTTATATATATATATGATGTTTTTATTTAAAAAAAATCAGGTAAATGTACATTATAAATACAGTATTTCTCATATACGTATAAGTATTCAATCGTGATATCGTCACTATTTTAACAAAGTAATCAGAGCTAACCAATATGAGTGAAAGAATATTATATGGTCCTAGCCAAAATGAAGCCGATGCAATGTTTCCTAATATTTCTTATGGAAAAATTATTTTTGATATATTGAGCCAGGGGACGGATTGTATTGCAGCGGTATGTGTTTTATTTAATATACTATATAAATCATTTTATGACAATATGCTTTTCAAGCACATTTCAATTTAATCATTCATTATAACATAATAGATAGCATGAGTTAGCGCGACCTTATATAACAATTATTATAATGTTTTTTATAAAAAATTGCAAAATTGTTCAGTCGCTTAAAAATAAAAACCTGCATGGCGTCAATTTTATTGACCAGTCTGATTAACAAGTAATTTTTATATGAACAAATATTTAATGAAAGTGCTACATATTCTAAAAACAATTCTTTAAGGAATTGTAGAACAAAAATGTATCTTGTATGCACGGATAAGAAGAAATGAACAATTAGGAGTATATTTTTTTATTATAGTGTATAGTGGCATGTCCATGACGTGTCGTCTAGTTTTGATATTTTATATAATTCTATTTCCTTAAAATAAAATTAATAAGTGTTAATATTATAAATTTATAGATTAAGTATTATAAATTAGGGTTATATTTGTCCGTGTCTTGAAGATGAGTATTGAGTAGTTTATAATTTGTTATTACAATAACATAACCTATTACACTGCATTTTTTTTCCTTTTTAAATTTCATAATGTGGTATTTAGGTATTACTTAATATGACACAACAACATAAAAATATCTTTGAATTTGAACAAAGGAAACCACACTTGGTGAAACTATCACATTGAAGACTAGATTTAAGCAGTATATAAACATTGACCTTCAATATTTGCGGCTTAAGGTGCGTATAAATATGCGAGCCGAGCGGTTTGCAAGCCGCTTGTGAGCCGCTCGGCTCGCATATTGGGACGGCTTTTGTAGAGTTACACGAGCTGCTTGCGAGCCGTTTTTGTCAAGCCAACTATATTCGGATTTTCTGCGAACACAAAAAGTATATAAATATGTGAGCCAAGCGGTTTGCGAACCGCACGGCTCGAATATTGGGACGGCTTTTGAAGCGCAGCACGAGCTGCTTGCAAGCCGTTTCTGTCGAGCCAACTATTTTCGGTTTTTCTTTTTATTTCAAAATAATAATTTTACAATGATAATTTAAGTTATGCATTATCAAAATAAATTCATTTTTTACAACATAATTTTTATTAAAAATTAAACTATTATTTTTTCACACGCATCTTCTTTTATAAATTTTTTTAAATGTTTTTTATGTTTTGGATTCCATAAAAATGATTTAGTTAATATCAATGAGTTTAATATGTGTTTCACTCTATAATTAAAATAATAAAAAATTGTAAAAACTTGCGAGTACACAAAACACCGTCCCAATATAAACTGAAAATGCCTTTATGTTCGCAGAAAAACCGACAATAATTGGCTCGACAAAAGCGGCTTGCAAGCAGCTCGTGTCGCGCTTCAAAAGCCGTCCCAGTATGCAAGCCGAGCGGCTTGCGAACCGCTCGGTTCGCATATTGGGACGTTATTTGTTAAAAGAAACTGACGAGCAGCTTGCAAGCCGCTCGGTTCGCATATTTATACGCACCTTAATAAATTTTAGGAAATACTAAGTAGAACTTTATGTGTCGATAGTACGGTTAATTTTTTTTAAAGTTTTGGTCTTGCATTTTTAAACTGTCAGTGAATATTTGTTCAAATTTTTAGCAAACATGGTACTACGATTAAATGTTTGTTTAAATGGAAATATGTCTTGTGTATCGTTTGAACAATGTTTATAAAAATATTTATAAAAAATGTTCTCATCACCGAAAGGGTTAATAACGCGGTTGTTGAATTTGGTGCGCAGAAGATTGATTGTGGCATGTACAGTATGGGATGTTGCCCGATCTTGTTGAAACCAAAACTGCTGTAGATCAAGTTTCTCTAATTTGGGCCAAGAAAAAAAAATTGGTGATCATGCCTCTGAAACAATCTCCGGTAACAGTAACTTTAGCTCTATTATCATTTTTGAAGAAAATAACCCAATACTACTCCAAAATCCGGACCAAACGGTAACTCGCAATGGATGTATTGGTTTCTCAACTATGGCATGTGGATTTTCTGTTTCTCAAACACGGCAGTTTTGTTGTTTACATAACCTCCAAAGTAGAAATGGGCCTTGTCTAAAAAGATCATTTTTTGGTTAAAATTAAAGTCAACATTCAATTTGTTTAAAGCCCACTGAGCAAAGCAAAAACGGGCACCAAGGTCAGCTATTTTAATTTCTTGCACGAGTTGCACTTTGTACGCAAACGTACCGAGGTTTTTGTGAAGAACACGCCTTAAAGTGGTTTGCCAAATATTGAATTGCTGACTTCTGCGCCAAGTTGATGTTCTTGTGTGCTCGCGTACACTTTGAGCCACAGAAGCGATAATTTTGGCAAAACGTTTTGGATGAGTATGCTTGATGCGCGTATTATCTACCAGCATTCTAGTTTTGCGCACTTTTTTTTACAAATTTTTGTATTTTTTTGATTGATGGCGCTTTATTTTTTTACGCAACGAATGTAATTTTTGCGCTGTTGCAGACAAATGAGACCCATTTTCAAAATAAGTTTTTAGTATTTTAAAACGTTGCTCCAAAGTAAAACGATGGATCTTCTGTCTACGGAGGTAACTGACCACACTTTTTTATGACGCTTTAAAAATGTCTAAAGGTACTGCAAGATTTTGCAATTTTTTACATTTTTTCAAAACACTTTTTTACAGTTTATCACCAAATTTTGAATTTTTCCAACAATGTTATGTGATATTTTATCACCAGATTTTGCTAATATTGATGTTTCTAAATCAGAATTTAATATTTTATAAATAAAACTTTGGATTTTTCAACCTTTCTTATAGATTTTTATTCTATCTAAAAATATTTTAATGCTTTATAACTGGGTTTAGCTATATTTATTTTTTTTTGCACATTTTTACTATTAATGACTGAATGTGGTGCTTTTGACAATATTTGTTTACTTTATAGTCAAATTTGGCTACTTTTGGCATTCTATTAAAAGAGTGTTGCAGTTTTTAACAATTTATGAACGGATTTTAATGTTGTTTGACAATATTTTAATATTTTAAGGCCGGATATCGGTTTTTGCAACAATATGTTCATATTTTATGACTGTGTTTGCTATTTTTGACATTTTGTTAAAGGAATTTTGCACTTTTCAAAAGCTTATGTCGAATTTTAGTATTTTTTAACAATCTTTTTTCACATTTTGATTTTGCTACTATTATAATTATACGAACATATTTACATTGAACAGTTTATGACCAGATTTTAGTGTTTTCTTACAATTGTTTAATATTTCAAGGCCGGATTTCATTAGTTCTTGACCGGATATTGTTTTTTTTTTTTAATTATTTTAATGTTATGACTGGATTTTAATTCATTTTGACAATATTTTGACATTTTACAGCCAAATTTTGCTACTTTTGAAATTTCTTAAATATTTTTACTTTTTTTTATTTTTTTAAATTTTATAACTATAATTTACAATTTTGATTTTTCATAAATAATATTTAGAATTTTTAAAATTTTATGCTCAATTTTTGGTTCTTTATTACAATATTTTAATAATTCATAGCCGGATTTTGCTATTTTTTACGTTTTATGAAAGAATTTAGCAACATTTCAACAGTTTATAGCCGGATTGTGTTATTTTCTATCAATATTTTAATGTTTCCATGCCAAATTTTGACATTTTTCACATTTTATAATATATACGTTGTTAAAACTTATTTTAATTCGTAATTACATTGAAAAAACTAATTCAATTTATTACATATGGGTAATTCCATTACTTTTCGACTAATTTGAAAAAGTGGACCTCTTTAATTTTGCTCAAATTTTCTGGGATCAAAATATAAATGAAAAAAATGAGATTCCCAAAATTTTAGACCTTAGAATATTGCCTGTTCAAAATGACACACATTTGAAGGTCAGAAATTTTACAATAAAACGTCTTTTTAAGCTTATTTTGTATCTCAATTTTTGGGCTACTGGAAAAAGATAAGAAAGTCCACAATGGCTTAAATTATTCCTGATTACATGTACTTTAAAACCCATATTTTTATGTTTAATTACGTGCCAGTCATTTTGATATATTAAGCTTCAATAATTATTCCAAAAAACGCCGTAAGTTTAGGAAAATCGTAAAATTTGGCTTTTTTTAAACCGTTCTAACTTTGTCAAATCTTAACAAAATTTGATTCGCAAAGTCTAGATTTTTTTGTGTTTGATCTCTTTATCATTATTTTGATGCAGGAAATTGCACATGTTTTCGCGATCTCCAAAACTTGCAATTTTCAGGTCCTGAAAAAGCGCAGTCACCCTATGTTGATTTTAGTCAAAATTTCAGTAAATACTCTTTAAAACACAAGAAAAAAAGTTATCTATATGAAAAATGATATTACAAGCATTATCAAAAAAAATTTTAATATTCAAAAATTGTCAAATATGGCAAACGGCACATTTTTGAATCTCAATTTTTGGGCCTCTGGAAAAAGATAAAAAGGTCTACGGTGACTCAAAATATTCCTTATTGCATACACTTTAAAACCCATATTCGTATATTTTATGTTGAGGCAGTAATGTTGTTATATCAAGCTTTAAACATTTAAAAAAAAAAACGAAAATTTGAAAAATAGCGAAATTATGCCAATTATTAGTCAAATCTTAATGAAATTTGATCCACAAGGTCTAGATTTCTTCGTGTTTAATTTTTCTTTAAAGTAACCACACTAGACTTATAGAATCAATTTATATTGACTACTATTTTGATGCAGGAAGTTGCACATGTTTTTGCGATCTTCAAAACTTGTTATTTTTAGGTCCCGAAAAAACGCTGTCAGTCTATTTCGATTTTAGTCAAAATTTCAGTAGAGATTAAACACGAAGAAATCTAGACCTTGTGGATCAAATTTTGTTAAGATTTGACAAAGTTAGAACAGTTTAAAGAAAGCATAGTTTTGCGATTCTGCTAAATTTACGTTTTTTTTTGGAATAATGTTTGAAGATTAATATATCAAAATGACTGCCACAAAATTAAACATAAAAATATGTGTTTTATAGTACATGTAATAAAAAATAATTTGAGCCATCGTGGACTTTTTTATCTTTTTCCAGAAGCCCAAAAATTGAGATACAAAATAAGCTAAAAAAGACGTTTTATTGTGAAATTTCTGACTTTTAAATGTGTGTCATTTTGAACAGGCAATATTCTAAGGTCCAAAATTTTGGGAATCCCATTTTTATCATCTATATTTTGATCCCTGAAAATTTGAGCAAAATCAAAGAGGTCGACTTTTTCAAATTAGTCGAAAAGTAATGGAATTACCCATATATAAAAATTTCCTTGCTATCTAGATAGTACGCACATAAAGTTTACAAATAAAAATCTAAAAGCATTACGAAAAAGGCTTATGTTTTGTGATGTTTTACGATTGTTGCCAATTTTTGTAATGTTTCTCGTAAAAATGTTGTATGGTTTTAATTTTTTTAACTGTACCGCAAAAACTCCTGTTTATACAAAGTTTATCTATTACAGTAAAACGTCAGCAATACGTGTCAGAATGTTGATTTAAAATTTGGTTCAAGTTTGTCGATCTGTTTAGAAGATATTAATTTTTTATCACAAACGCATTATTGGTCTTAACTTTGGATAAAATTAATCAATTTTTATCCGGAACATTTTAATAGTTAGTTTACAATGTTAGTAGCATACAATGGATATTTTAAATGTTTAAAAAATTAAAACGATAAAATGTAAAATGTTTTTAATACATGTTGGGTATTATCAAGTTACTCGCGAGTCAGGTATTTACTATATCCATGGTTTTATCAAACTTAATAACAATAATATATATTGATAAAATTATGTTGTCCATAAAATTAAACCATAAGAATGAATGACAAACACTAATGTGAAAAATGTTTTTGGCACGATTTTAGGTTTTTATCATTAAGACGACTTTCCAATTTACTTTTGATAAAATTTATGATTAAAAATGATTGTTTGCATGAATAAAAAAAAAAACAGCAAATACTAATTCGATTCCAGGTATTAAATTAGATCAAAGACGTTCAAATTTTGAGTTCTACAATTCCTTGTTTTTTAGGTCCAGCTATATTAGAGTTGCCAATGTCAAAATAAAAAGGAGACAAAATTAATTCTGTTACAGTAACAATAAAAAGTTTTTAAATAGTCGCTTTGCTTTCAAACAAAGTTTTTCTTTAAAAATTTTTAGGAAAAATGAAATATTTTTTTAAATAAAAAGACGTTTTCTCATATAAACAAAAAAGTTTACGACTAAACTAATTTAGGTGAGATAAAATAAAATAATTGCATCTACTAATTGTTTAGCTTTGTAAGAAGTGTAATTACTATACACCTTTCTTAAGAAGAAATGCTTTAGACAAAGGCAGGAGTGCGGATTTTAATTAATACGTTGTAGAACGCGATGCAAAAATTTGACTTGACAATACGTGTAGACATTTTATCTTTCTGAAAATGTTATCTTAGTAAATCGCTTCAGAGCATTTGCTTAAAAATATAAACACATAAATAAATTAAATAGGTAAAAATAGAAATAAGCAAACCAATCATTACTAAGTTTAACTTTAGCATTAATAGTTTTTAGGCTGATATGCCATAAATCTACTTCTTTTTCTTCTAAAGGTGCATATATGATTTTGGATGTTTGCAATGAGCATGACTATCTTTGCATTATTGGTTGCTATTCCAAAGAGCTCCTTTGAAGTCTTTCCGTACCACGCCCTAAGATTCTGCAACTATGATACTCTCCTCTTATTGCAAATATGTAGCACCTCAACATGCGTATTTTGGTATCAAGATAGAGTTTGTGGTTTTTGAAAAAGCTATTCATTATATTGAAAGTTGTTTGAGTTTTTTCAATTCTATTCTTTATTTCTTGATTATTGTCCCAGTTTTTGTTCACAATTGTGCTTAAGTATGTTGTCTGCCTAACTTTCTCTATTTGTTGATTGTAAAATTATAGATTTACATTGGGTATCTTTTCTTTGTTTATGACCATGAATTTTGTTTTGTTGCTTTTGATATTAAGTCCAAATTTTTTACTAACCGCTACAATGTTTGAAATCCAGTGTTTGAAATCCTTCAAAAAAGTCAGCAAATATCATTCTTTCTTCTGTGTCTTCTAGGGCTTTTTAAAAATTTGTTTGGAGTATACATTGAACAGAATTGGCAAAAGTATGCATCCCTGTCTTACCCCTTTTGCTATTTCGATGTCTTCTACTTGTTCATATGCAATTTTTAAGGATGCAGTCTGGTTTCAATTTTAAGTTGGTAATGATTTGGAGATCTTTGGCTTCGATCCTTATTTGTTTTAAGATTTTTATCATTTTGTAATGTTGCACTCAATCAAAAGATTTCTGGTAGTCAATTAGGCATACTTAGATATTGCAGCTTACAACTTTGCTTCTTTGGAAAAGCATTTGTACTGAAAAAAGTGCTTCTCTTGTGTCTACATTGTTGATAAAACCGAATTGGTTTGCTGATATTTGTTCTTTGCATTTGTTGTAAATTTTCTTGTGTAATATTTTAAGGAATATTTTAAGAAAATGACTTATGAGGCTGATATTTTTATCTTTTTGTTCCGCCTTTTTTTGGAATTACGATGAATTCCGACTTCAACCATTCTTTTACCTACCCAAGTTGTATATTCTATCAAATATGTTGGTGAGACTTTTAATGTGCTTTTCATTTAGTAGTTCCAAGATTTCAACTTGTATGTCGCCAGGCTTTGTCGCTTTGCCATCTTTAATTTGTTTCATTGCTGCATTTACTTTCTCTTTCAGGGTGTGCGGATTTGTTTCTCTTTTAATGATTGGTGTTGCTATTTTTTCTTTATTTTTAAAAAGTTTGTTGAGATATTCCTTCTACGTTTTCTTTTTGTCTTTTAAGTTTATGATGATTTTTTTCTCCTCAAGGTTTTTTTTCTTGTTTTACCAGTCAATTTTCTAATTCTTTGGCGTACATTAAAAACGTCATTTTTTTGCATCTCTTGGCATGCTTTTGTTTTTTCACTTTCTTTGTCCTTTTGATTTCTTGCCTAATTGTCTTGATAATTTTTCTGTATTCTTTATTGTTGTTCTTTTGACCTCTTCTTTGCTCCATTAAATTTATTATTTCATTTTTTATCCATGTTTTTATCTTTTTTTTTTCTTTATTTTCTTTTAATTTTTTTTTCTTGATATTTTAGATGATTTGATTCAAAACTGTTATTTGTTTGTCTACTGACTTGGTTTTGTCCATTTCTTTACTGACTACTGACGGTCCAATATATTCTGATTTATATCCTGTACCAAATTTTGAGTTAAACGACTCTATTGTGATGATTGCACTAAACGTGATAATTTGTAGAAGAGCCACATTTAATGAGCCAAAGAACCGCATGTGGTTCGCGAGGCGACTACTGTTCTTATATATTTAAATCAATGTCAACGCCATTACAATTTTGCATAATCTTTTCTGGAGCGACCATGTTGTTAACATAGCTTCGAAAGTACCTAGAAAACTGGGATTTCTTAATAGACGAGTGTGGTTCCACCCGTTGAAATACAAACGTATTTTTATGTTGTTGTTACATATTAAGTAATTCCTAAATATCACATTTTAAAATAAAAAAAAAAAATTCAAATATTAAATATGTAATACTTTTAAACAATATCAAATCTGTATAATAGAGTCTAGTAATTCTACTAATTATGGGTTTAATCGTCCCCTAAGCAGAATGTGTAAATATGCTAATAACGCGTTGTCTGAAATTGATCTTAATCTGTTTTGTTCTAAAAATAACTGTAAAACTCAAATGTACCAATTGTAAATAGGATTTGTTATTCTGTGTTATATTTTCGCTAATGGTAGTTTTTTCAAATTTTTTAATGGTTAATCATTTTTAACACTTGTATTATTTTTGTATACATATGTAGTTGGTTGTTATAATTTTTTTTAGCTATAATATAATAGTTTGTAAAAAAACTTATTTTTAATTTTACTGTTAGAGAATTCTGCAAAAAATCCAACAAAAGCATTATCTATTATGACAGAATAATAGGAAGTACTAGCAAAAATTTTTTTTTTTTAATTTTTGCAGTTTTTTTTTTTGAAACAACTACTTTTGAACATATTTGATAACACAATAGATAGCATGACTAAGCAATCAAAGCTAGCATAACTAGTTGTTAGGCATCCGCGGTGATCTTTCTAATAAAACAAAAAAATCACACAGTCCGTCGCCATTTAAACTTAACTTGTTGTTTTATAAAATATTTTGACAAATTTTGTATTTATTTGTTTATTTTTAGATAAATGGAGAATCAAAAGAACAAATTACAACTAAGGAGTTATTGGAGCAAAGTATTAAAGCAGCAATAGGATTAAAAACGTTAGGTATTAAGAAAAATGACATAATTGGAATTGTTTTAGAAAATCATTTACAATATATTGTTCCAATTTTGGCAAGTCTATACTTAGGCGCTATTTTTCATCCGGTTAATCCTGCTTATACAACAAGTAAGTAATTTTTTAAATTAATGTAATTATTTAAATATATTTTTTTACATAACAAAAATTAATTTAGTCGGACCAGTTGATTGTTTGTTTGTTGCTGATTTTGCACTAATGAACTGGTGATCTTGATTTTAATAAATAATTTGGGATAAAGTTAATACTATTAACAGCTACTACAGTTACAACATATAAATAATTTATATTATTTTTATAGGAGAATTAAAGCACCTGTATGATATCTCTAAACCGAAAATAATTTTCACCTCTGAACTAAACATAAAATCAATAATGGCACTTAAGGAAGAAGTTGATTATATTAATAACATAATTATGTTTGATACAAACAACTTTCCGGAAGCATTAGATTTTGAAGAATTATTAAAGTTGGGATGTTATACCAACAATTTTATTCCATGCAAAATTAACGCTAATGACGATGTTGCTTGTATATTGTGTTCTTCAGGGACTACAGGGTTACCAAAATGTGTGATGTTAACACATAATAATATAAGGCTGACATCTATTTCTCTAATGTAAGTGCATACAAATATTTTAGTAAATATTTTCAAATTATATTTTAGGGATGGTAACTATGGTGCATCTACTAAATCCGATTGTACAATTGGTATATTGCCATTTTTTCACATTTTTGGGTTGGCAATAAATTTGGCAGGGTTACTTTCTGGAATGAAAGTAATCATTCTTCCCAAATTTAGGCCGGATTTATTTCTAAGTACAATCCAGGATTATAAAGTAACTAAGTTATTTATAGCACCACCGTTAGGAATTTTTCTAAACACAAGTCCTCTTGTAAATAATTATGATTTAACAAGCGTTAATTGTGTTTTTTGTGGTGGTGCACCACTTGGAATTGAAATGGAGAATATGTTGAGTAATAAGTAAGTATAAAATTTTTTCAAAAATAAATTTCTTATTATTATAAAATAAATATAAAAACTGAATTTATTAAAATACTGCTATTATTTCAAAAAAAGCATTTGACAACATTGACCACCAAAAAATGTTAAAAACCTTTGCTGAATGTAGAATATACCACATATACAGAGTTTTTTTGCCATATCTATGAACACGCTACATCCATACTTAAGTATCATCAGTACCAAATATTAAACTAAACAACAAATCTACATCAAAATCTTAATTTGTTTTTTAGGCGTTTGAATTTTAAATAATCTTTTCTGGAACGACTATGTTGTTAACATAGTTTTGAAAGTATTTAAGAAATTAGGATATTTTAACTTGCAATTATATAAAATTTATATTTGTTCTTGTATTGAATATTGTTCTCAAGTATGGAAAAGAGAACTACACTATTGTTTCTAAACTATTCGGATTAATGCAGATCCAAAATTTACTAATGACTTTACAATACAGGCAGTTCTTTGCATTGTCATGGACATTGCTTAAACAAAACACAAGACATATTGCTATCTAAACAAATATTTACTCGT
This sequence comes from Tachinus rufipes, assembly GCA_963932245.1. Classification (NCBI taxonomy): domain Eukaryota; kingdom Metazoa; phylum Arthropoda; class Insecta; order Coleoptera; family Staphylinidae; genus Tachinus; species Tachinus rufipes. Next base: position 95,054,886 of record OZ010743.1, read on the forward strand.
AGTACAAGTCTTGGTAGAAAGTCAAAGATTTTTTAAAGGTGTTTTTATGTTGTTGTGACATATTAAGTAATTGCTAAATATAACATTTTAAAACAAATAAAAATTTTTAAAAAACCCGACGTCTTTAGAATAAAAATAGAAGTGCACCAAGAAAACACTATCTTACTAACATTATTTATAGCACTATTAAAATACATGTCTAAAAAAGTTAACTGAGGCATTATGAGAATAAATATAAACTGCAAAACATTAAGATATTAACGTTTTGCTGACGTATTAGTGCTCACTGCGGATTGTTTAGAAGATGCTAAAAAAAATCTAAAAAGGCTCAACTTTGCTTTGCGACAAATATGATTTGAACACCGTCACCAGCAATAACTTTAGGATAAGAAATACGATTATTAGCCAAGTAACAACTAAATAATAGGACACACAATATAAATAGAACGGGTTAATCTTTTATCAAATACGAGGGGCACTGCTAAAGTTTGCGGAATCAAGTACTGCCTGTATTACCAGTGTTCTGCGATTGTCATATTTATAAAATTTGACGTTTTTCACCTATAATTCATTTGACAGTTCGATTTCAAACTGCTCAGTTTCGTTTCATCAAAATTTAACGAGAGTAATAATTGACTTCCGAGTGATGATTTTTTATGATTTTCGATATGGTTTAACACCTCAACAATGTGTTTAAAAACTAAGTTTGTTATTTGGGGATGAAGCACCATCCAAAACTATGGTTTGCAGAATTCAAGCGTGGAAGACCAACGTTTGATGACGATCTTCGCGAAGGACGTCCATGTCTTTTTGCTGTCGCAAAAAATATTGATGTTGTGCGTGAAATGATTGTGTCAGATCGGCATGTGACCTATAGTGAGATAGAGGTATCCTTAGGCATTGCAGCAAAACAAATACATACGATTTTGCACGATCATTTGCATGTCAGGAAGCTTTGCAGTCGTTGGATTCTACACAATTTAAAAGAAGAACAAACACAGGCACGAAGTGGTGCAAAGAAATGCTAAAGAAATTTGAAAGGAGTCCTTCAAATTTGGTATATAACATTGTAACAGGTGACAAATCTTGGATATATTCATATGAGCCTGAAATTAAACAGCAATCGACTGTGTGGGTGTTTCAAAATAAACCCAAACTTACAAAAGTGGTGCGTTTACAAAGCGTTTTGAAAAGAATGATTGCTTGTTTCTTTGGAAAAACGGGTCATGTTGCAACTGTTGCATTAGAGGATTGAAGGACAGTTAATGCTGACAGGTATACTTTAATGTGTTTGCTAAAAGTTATTGCTGAAATCAGAAGGAACTATATAAACCGGCAAATTATTGTTTATTATGACAATGCAAGCGCTCACACAGCACGTTTTTTATTGCCTGAAGAGGCGTTGAAGCATTTAAATCACTTGTTTTGGAGGTACCTTGCTCAGAGTGGCAACATTGTTTTGAAGATTGGTTTCATCGGAAGCAAAAGTGTATAGATTTTAAAGGAGAATATTTTGAGAAGCATTGAAGAGATTTACATAACGTAATTTGTGTTTTGCTTTACATTTTTTGCAAACTTTGGCTTTATTTGCAAAACTTAAACATATGTTTAAAGCAAACATACCAATTTGTTTAAAGCGCAAAATACAAAATACAAATTTGAAACAAAAATGTTGTTACATGACGCATTTGACGACGACTTTGGGAAGTTTTTATTTCTTTTCATTCTTTTTTGTAGTTGTTTCTCTGCAAAATATTCTCACTCTAAACTTTGTTTGAACACAAAGTGCAACATCTTTTTGTATCTTATATGAAACAATACTGATCTTTTAAATATAGTCCTTGTGGCACTCACAATGCAGTCACAAATTGTTTGGTTTTTGAATTAAAAAAAAAATGTATTGTCCGTTTAAGCTTTTCACTCAAGATTTAATCTCACGTTTAACGCTACAAATATCACCGCTCAACGAGGATTCGAATTTTTTTCATTATTTCGTTGCCCTTACAATAAATTTCTAAAATAAAGGTTGTTGTTTTTAAGATATTTGTAAAAAAACTATCTTTTATTTTTTGCAATCTTTCTTCTTGCGCAACTCAAGACACAACAATCAAATCGATAGGGAACTCTTACACATTATAGAAAGCTATCATACTAAAATGCATGCAAATTAATTAAACAAAATAAATAATTATTTTTTAAAATTAAAATTATTTTTTCAAATTAAACAAAACAAAAGAAAAAAGTTTTTTATAGCGTACAACAAAAGATTTTTCTGCTCTACGGCAAGTGCAATGTAATTTCTCGCACTAAAGCTACAAAGCATCATTTTTAAATACAAAATATAATTTTTATAATAACTTAACATAACTTTTTGATTTAAAATATAAGCGGATAAATTGTTTTTTAGAGCGGATATGCAAAAAAATGTATTGTTTAAAATATGTTATTTTAATACACAAAACTCACTCAAATTAAACTTACTAATTTTGTTAATAAAATTAACAACGCACAAATAATGAAATCGTTAGTTTTTATTGTAAACAATATTTTGAGTCATAACTTTGTGGAACTATACACAATATAAAGTATTTTTGTATAAATTATTTAATAATTAACAAATAATTGTTTTATTAGATTTAATCTAAAAGTACGTCAAGGTTACGGTACAACTGAAGCAACAATTATATCAATAGTACCAGTTAGAAATTTTTCAAAAAAAGGTAGTGTTGGAAAACTATTGCATGGACAAATGTTAAAAGTAACGGATTTGATTACAAATTCCACATTAGGAGCTAATGAAGTCGGTGAGATTTGCATCAAAAACAATATCAAAATGAAAGGTACCTAGGAAATGAAGAAGAAACATTGAACATGTTTGACAAAGAAGATTTTATGCATTCAGGAGATATTGGATATTATGATGATGATGGTTTTATCTATATTGTTGATAGATTGAAAAAGTTGATTAAATATAATGGGTTTCAAGTATGTAACTTTAATTTCTATTTAATTAATTTCTAAATTATTATGACTAAATTAGGTTCCACCAGCCGAAATAGAAAGTTTGCTTATATCTCATAAAGATATAGTTGATGCTGGTGTGATTGGTATTCCTGATGAAAAAGCCGGTGAAATAGCATTGGCTTTTGTTGCTAGAAAACCGGAATCATTGATTACGGAGAAAGAAATTATTTCTTATATTGCAGGTAAATTGGTAGTGTCGTCATTTTTTTGTTGATATTTACTGTATAAGAAATGTTAATATAATAGGACTTTTAATCAATGTTTTTAGAAAATGTTTCAATTCAAAAACATCTGCATGGTGGCGTTCGTTTTATTAATGCTATACCAAGAAGTGCTTCAGGAAAAATATTAAGAAAGGATTTACGTGCGCTAGTAACAATTAATAAATAATCTATTACTTTTATTATAATATTATATAGATGTATTTGGTAAACAGGCCAGAATATTGAACTATTGATTAAAAGAATATTACTTTTGTTATCACAAGTTATCTTAATAAAAATATACAACTAACTTTTCAAAAACTTTTGAAATGAAATAAAAATGGATATGGGTTTATCGTTTTTTACATAATTTTTAGCACCAAACTTATGGATTAAACCCGTTTGACACTGACTATAATTATGTCTTGAATTATATATATATATATATATATAATTATTATTAGAATTTGTACAATAATTCCATATATAAAAATTATATCCTGTATGACACTATATATAATTCTTTATATAATTATAAAACCACGCATGCGCCTTATCTATGCTCTGTCAAATCAAGTTTCAATGTTTACTACACTTTGCAGGTTATGTCATTTGTTTAAAATTGATTATTGTTACAGTTAGTTATACAATTAATGAAAATAATAAAAAATGGAAGCAGAACAAATTAAAAAATTGGTAGCAATTGCTATATGTGGAGCTGCAGTGGTAAAATTGAACAAATATAAGAAAATACAAAATGATATGCGCACATCACGTTCGCGTCGATTATAGATGGGAAAATAGAACATGTTCTAATTTTTCAAGATATAATTGTGACCTTGATAGTTTGTGCGTTTTACACACGAAAATGGTCTGATCTATAATTATATATATAATTCAAGACATAATTATGGACAGTGTCATACGGGTTTTAGAATGATAAAAGCTTGATTTTAGCAATCTTTAAAACAAGATGCGATTTATTTATATGGATATAAATAAATAGTGGAAAGTATGTGATGTGTGAACTTGTAGATAGCGTCAGCAACTATAAACTGGCCCAAAAGTCTGCAAAGAGATTTATCTATCAGTGCTGTCAATTTGAGAATCACTATATGTAAAAATATATGGTATTTGATTACCACTACGTTTAGATTTGACTTACCTTTTTAGAATTAGGTTTAATCTTACCTTCCACTTTTTTAATGTAATCAGAATAACAAGTATTAGCCAATTACTTAAACTAATCAAGTATAGCACTAAATTTGTGATAGTCAGCTGCTGATTGAGATAGCACATATGCTTTGTGTAACTTTTTTTAGTAAAGTCTTTAGGCTCTTTTGTAAACTATATAAGAAATTTATAAGTATCACGTGTTTATTTTGAGTACATAAAGGTCAATTGTGTCAAACACCAAAAATTAAAAACGATGACATGTTTTATCAGTATTACAAATGACAAAACAATATTATCTCATCTTGTATTGAAAAAAACATCATTTAAGGAAATGTAATCAGCATTTTTGAAGTTATACTGTATCACGTTATCTTTGCCACACCAAACGCTGTCTACTGAATCATGAAAAGAATTAAGTTTTAAAACTGAATCTAAAGCGGGATGTTGAAGATTGCATAGTACAATAGAAAACAGCGATTCCGTAAGACTTAAGTATGAAGAAAATGTTGAAGGCGCAAACAAAGTATGTAGTTTAATTGATCTGTTTTATCATTAATATGTAACAAAAGAATCACTTTCAATAACATTTATAAAAACTAAAAAATATTTATTATGTTATGTTTTAATAAAAACAGCGTAACCAGAGAAACATAAACAATATAATAATTAAGATAATATGCACTAATAAACTTTCAAAATAATTTAAATTACTTTGCTTATCAAGTTTTGTTGGTAGTATATAACACAAAACACGTAATTGCTTATTCAGTTGCTTATGAGACTTAATGTAAAAGCTAGTGTAAAAGTTATAATAAAGCCAATATGACTGGAAGAATTTTAAAAAGTTCTGTCAAAGACGATGTTGTCCAGATCTTTCCAAATATTTCTTATGGAAAAATAATCTTTGACTCATTATCAAAAAGTCCTGATACTATTTGTATGGTATGTACGTATTATATTAGCATTTATTTTAGATAAATAAATAAATTGTTTAAAATTAACTTAAGTAGCTAATTATAACTAACAATAATAGTTATATTTTAATTTGTGATAATAATTTTACAATATTTACACGTATAAGCTGAAAAATTGTTTTTAAAGGTAATTTAATTTAGTTTTAATAAGAACAGTGATATTATTTTATGTGTTTTTTGTGAAAAATAAAAGTAATTATAATGTTTGTTTTATTATAAATTACATCTTCATAAAAAATTGTTAATAAAATATCTTTTTGAATTTGATCGTTCAAATGCTATAATATATTTAAGTGAGATTTAGTTGATATTATATGGTATTTACAAAACTTTAATATATAACAACTTTACTTAGATTGATCATCACGTAGCGTTTAATAAATTAATTTTTTTTACTAATACTGTTATTATAAAAAAATATCTTTTTTTTCTTAAAATTTTTGTGTATATACTGCCAAGGGTTATTAAAATGCACTTAAATTGTTAGATACTTTGTTCTTGAATAAGATAATAAGGTATGCATATTTATGAAGCAAATATTGAGAAGATCAAAGTATATTATTACTATTCAATATAAATACGAGGATCGAGCGATGTGCGAGAGTCCGAGCTTAGAACAAATTTTAGTGTTCTATGCTCAGAGCGCTGTTCGATGGTCGAAGCGCTGTTCGATGATCGGAGCGCTGTTCGATGGTCGGATCGCCGTTGTGTCCACACACTTTATTTTTATGGTGGTCTGCCATTTATTGTTCGTTTTACTAAGGCACTTGGTAAACAACCCTACCAGTGTGAAGAGTGTCCCAGTTTATATCATTTAATCCTTAATCCGTTTTAATTTTGTTTTTAATTCCTTAATTTTAACTCTGATTATTTGGATTAATCAAGATGGTTAAGTGTTTAAATTGTCAAAAGGATTTACAAATCTATCATTTTGCAAATTCAACTAAGATAAATGATAAAGATTGGATATGTCTTACTTGCACAAAATCTATGCAATCACAGAAAAAAGATAGTCGTAGTTCTACTAGCAAAAATGTAGTCGATTCAGGAAAAGATTACCTTTCAAAATCGTTTTTTTTTAGACCAATTTAATGCATTTTCCGAATTTTTTTTATTGCAACTTGCCACATGTACGCACTTATTAATGATATCGGTGAAAGAGTTAAAAGTCTTGAAGTAGAAAACATGAATCTCAAAGCTGATATAGTAATCCTCAAAGAAAACCAACCACAATGTTTGGATGAAGCTATATTTGAGATTCAGGACCGTCAACAAAAAGCAGTGAACGTCATGGTTTTTAATTTTTCCGAATCTTGTTTATCAAATCCAACTCAACGGCAATCTGAGAATGAAACAAATGTCATTAAATTAATGAGAAATAAAGTTATATACAATCATACAATTAAAAAAGTGCCTGATAAAAGTAATTTTTTATAGTGAGAAATCAGCTAAAGCTATAATTAAACATTGTAGAGGAAAGGAACTTGGAAATGTTTTTGTGGGTGTGGATAACACTCCCAAACAACAAGCAGAATTCAAGAAAGTTTGCAGTGAATTAAATCGTCGCAAACTAGAAGGTCAGCAGAACATCAGTTTGCGGATTATTCAAGGAATTCCAAGGATAGTGGAAAATAAAGTCTCAAATAATTCAAAAAACGGACATTAGCTATTTATTATCAGAATGTCAATGGGTTAAAAACCAAGTTAGCAAATTTGTCAAATAACGTAAGGCTTTGTGATTTTGATGCTTTAATTTTTAGTGAAACCAATCTTTATCAGGATATTTTATCTTCTGAATTAGGATTAACATCATTTTGTATTTTTAGGAAAGATAGAAGTACGGTTAAAAAGAGCGGAGGTGTTGTGTTAATTGCTGTACGTTCAGATTTGATTTCAAGTGAAATAGCTACTTCTTTTAATAAAGTCGAACATGTTTTTGTTAAAATTAAGCACCAAACAAACTGCTACAGTTTTGGCGCTGTTTATGTACCACTATTATGTAATATTTTAAAGTATATGGATCACTGTTCAGCTGTTGAAGATATTGTGGATAATCACTTAGATGCCAATATTTATATAATTGGAGATTATAACGTCTCAGGGTTTAACTGAGCAAATGGTGTAATTGAATCAGGAAGCAGTGCCTTAAATTGGCAGGACATTTTTTAAATAAAACTTTTTTGTATCTAAATATGCACCAAGTTAATACAATAAGAAATAGTATTTTATTTATTTATTTATTTATTTATTCAATTTACCTTTCTACCTTTCGGTGTAAGGCTATTACATACATTTTAATACTTTGTTTAATATATCTTATTATTAATAAGTCTAATAATCTTCCTTATTTTATTATTTCCGGCGAAATAGTAAAGGCTCTCTATAAGACTTGGCGTTTTTCACTAACAAGAACATGCTTCTTAGTACTTCTGACAATCATTTACTTTCCTGCGATAAATATCATCCGGTTTTACATACAACTATTAAATCTAATATAGAATAAACATATAACTTTAAAAAGCCAATTTAATGAGAATTTAGAATTACCCACGTTTTGTGGATTAAAAATTTCTTTTTGAAGGTTTAAATCTTGAAGACTGCACACAAGTATTTTATAATACACTGTATACTTGCGTTATTTGTTTTTAAATTTATCACAAGTTTGTCTCCTAGTTATTCCATTTGGTTCTCTTGCACATAAAACTTATAAAGATTCTGGTTGATTTGAAGACTATTTTACAAACATTCAAAATAAATGCAAGTTAGGAAATGATTTATGTTATAAAGAAAACATCAGCAATCTGGAAAGAGAAGTTTATACTAACTCAAAGAATTTTTGGAGGTATGTCAAATCTAAAATTTTTGATCATAGCATTCCTAGCATTATGCATAATGATAATGTGACGGCACCCACAGGAGAAGATATTTCTAACTTATTTTTTTCATATTTTTTATCAGTATACTTTTCCACTAAATTACTGGAGCTCGAGCACTTACAGTTAGCTCTGCTATCGACATTAACTCTTGTAACATCACTTTAAAAGAAGTTAAAACAAAATATTTGGACTTAAATTGTACATATACCAGCATCTATACTTAAGCAATGTAAAAATAAAATTGCTACCCCTTTAAATTACATCTTTAATCTTACCCTAAATACATGTTACTTTCCATCTATATGGAAGTTCAGTTATGTTGTACCAATATATAAGTCGGGAGATAAATCAAATATACAAAATTATAAACCAATAATAAGTGCTATACCTAAATTTTTTGAACTAAAATATTTTAAATGATCAACAGCATAGTTTTTGCAAAGGAACATCAACTTTTTCTAATCTTCTTATATTTGAACAATATATTCTGAATGCTTTCAATACTGGGCATCAAGTAGATGTTATATATACTGATCTTTTTAAGGCATTTGATAGAGTTAATCACAGTGTGTTAATAAAAAACTAGAAAATATACGCGTATCAGGAAATCTTTTAAACTGGTTAAGTAACTATCTTAATAATAGATCACAATATGTCACTGTTAATAGTTTTATTTCTTATGGAATAGCAGTTAATTCGGGTGTTCCACAAGGTAGTCATCTGGGGCCGCTTTTATTTCTGCTTTTTATCAATGATATTACTCAGTCAATAAAATCGTCTAAATTCCTTTGCTTTGCCGATGGTTTAAAACTCTTTAGAGCAGTAACAACAGCTGAAGATGCATCTTTAATTGATAATGACATAAAGTTGAAAAATGGTGTACTATTAATGGTATGGACTTAAATGTAAAAAAGTGTAAGGTAATGACATTAAATAGTTCAATATCTAATTTTGCATACGACTATAGTATAATCTCACAGATATTAGAAAGAGTCAACTTTTTTAAAGATCTCGGTGTATTTTTGGATGCCAAATTGACGTTTGTTAAACAGCTCTTCAATCACTATTCTGTGGTCTGGTTTGTCCTATCTTGGAATACGGTTTTGTGGTATGGTCTCCATTTTATGGAATTCATATTGATCAAATTGAAAGAATCCAAAACAAATTTCTTAAATATTTGTCATTTAAAAGAGGAGATATTTTATTTAATTTTTCTTGTACTGAAATGAGAGAACTAATCCAACTTGAAACACTCTGTGATAAAATAGCAAATGGGATTATTGATTGTCCTAGTCTTTTGTGTCTAGTAAATTTTAATGTACCTAGAAGACATACTAGAAATGTAAAAACATTTTATTCCGAGTTTTGTAGATCAAATTATTTTATGGATTCTCTATTGCAGCGTATGTGTCGATTTATAAATGAATCTGATCTTGATATCTTTAATGTGTAATTTTTATTAATATTGTATTTTTTTTGTATTTATCTGTTATTGTATTAATATTATTTAAATGTTTAGATTGAGTTATTTCAACTCAAATGATATGTTATAATCATCTTGTTATTTGTAAATTAATTAAAAATTGGGTAATCCCGTTAATAAATAAATTAATAAATAAATAAATAAAACTAAAATTTAAACATATAAAAATGTATTTAAACATTTTCCAAACTAAACATTTTTCAAACTACATATTGCATCTCTAAACAATTCAAATTTTGCACACCCTAAAGGTTTAGTAAACACAGATAATATTTGATATTTACTATTCTTTCAGACACCTTTTCACAGATAAACTTATAACGCACATCTATGTGTTTGCTGCATTTGTTCATAATTTCATTTTTAATTAGAGACATTGCACTCTGGTTGTCGGTTTAAAGATTCAGTTTTACTTGTACAGTTGTTAATTTGGTCACTAATTCTTTTAAGTAATAAATAATAATGTAATAATACGTTTATTTCTTGCCTTTCGGCCTTGAAAATTACATTTACAAATACATTTACAACTTCCCAAAATAATAAAACTTAATCCTTATAAAATTAACACAATTAAGAATATTTTCTTCTCTGTTCGTCTATTTCTTTTCTTCGTTTTTTAACTGCCCTCATCCATTCTACCCCTCTTCCGTCCCCTTTCAATATCTCATTTTTTTCCATCTGTTCTTCTCTCATTTCGTTACACTCTTTCAACATATGTTCTATAGTTTCCTTAGTCTCTCCGCACATTCTGCACATTTTCAAATCCTCTTCCATCCAAAATCTTGTCACTTGCTCTTCATTACCACATCTAAATCTTGCAATCATCTTTTTGTCATCTTTACTATATCTTTCGCTCACTAAGTACATTGGCAATTCATTTTCTATAATATGTTCATAGTTTGCGTTGTACCTAGACTCTTTCACTCGCATTCTCCTTTCTTGCTTTTGTATATCTCTATCTCTTTCCATAACTTCGTACCATGTCTCTCTCCCAGATTCTCTCATTCTTTCAATTTCTTGGCTCGCATATCCATTTCTATTGTAATAATTTTCCCTAATCTCCCCTAGCTTTTCATTTCTTGCTCTCATTTTCTCTTTCATGCATTCTTGTAATATTTTGCATTCGTGTCTCTGTCTCATTCTTTCTTCATATTTCATTGCTCTTTTTCCTGCTTCTACTCTTAACTTATCTTTTTTGACTTCCTCCAGCACAATATATGCTGGAGTTTCTCTATTTAAACCTAGCACCCATCTCCAATATTTTACATGTATTGCTTCTAATTTTTCTTGTTCCTTCCATCCCCATATTTCTGACCCATACAATATCATACTCTTAACTAAACTATCAAACATAAGCCCTTTTATTCTCATACATTCAAATTTTCTTTCACTTATTCCCCAAACTTGTCCCACTACTTTATTTGCTTTTCGAGCAATCTCTTTAATGTGCTCGCTCTCGGTGTTACTCGTACAAAAAACATATCCCAAATATTTAAAAGATTTTACTTCCGTAATACCTTGCCCATTCCATTTCCAGTCCTCTACTTTTTTTCTCCCACCCCCTTTTTTAAACACCATAATTTTTGTTTTTTCTACGTTAACTTCTAAGCTTTTTTTTCTAAAATATTTTTCTAAACTTTTCATCATCTCTTTCATTTCCTTCGTTTCTTTTGCTAGTATTACCATGTCGTCTGCGTATGCTAGCGACCACACTTTTTCTCTACCAACTATTACCCCTCCTGCTTGAGCCAACCTCAATTTTTTTTCTACATCTGCTATGTAGATTGCAAATAAAGTAGGACTCAATGGGCAGCCCTGTCTTACTCCTTTTGTTGTCCAAAATCTTTCACTCATTTTTCCGTTAACACATACCCTACTTGCTGTCTCCTCATACACGTCTACAATTCTTCTTACCAGGTGCTCGCTAATTCCTTTCTCTCTCATACACTTCCACAGTTTCTCTCTATCCACACTATCAAATGCCGCCTTTAAATCTAGAAATAACGCATATACTTTCCCCCCTTTCTCTGCTATTTCTTTTTCCACAATATGATGTAAAATATATACGTTATCCATGGTACCTCTTCCCTTCCTGAAGCCGGCTTGCCCATCTGGAATTATCTCATTCATACTTAGTTCCTCATTCAACTTTTCTTCTAATATCATGGCGTAGATCTTGTATGCCGTACTCAGTAGTGTTATTCCTCTGTAGTTATTTACTTGCTTTTTGGATCCACTTTTGTGTATAGGGCATACAAGACCTTCTCTCCATTGACTCGGAAACCCTTCTCCCTTCCATACTCTGTTTATTAACTCACTCAATCTCTCAGTCAGTTCTTCCGTACCATACAACCACGCTTCATTCTGTATCCCATCCATACCTGGCGCTTTCTTTTTTTTTAGTTTTTTTATCTTCTCCCATATTGCCTCCTTTGAAATTTCTTCCGCTTGGTGGATTGGCTTTTGTCTTTCTAGTTTTTTTTCTTTTTTCTTCTCTCCTCCAAACAAACTTGAAAAATGTTCCTTCCACGCTTCCATTGGTATTTCCTCAATATCTCCCTGTTTTCTTCTTATTTCTTTGTTTATGTATTTCCATGCTTCTGCTTCTGTCTTTATTTTTTTAATTTCTATTTCTTCTTTTTTTATAAATTCACTTTTAGCTTTTTTACATTGATTTTTGTAAGCCTTCTGTTTTTTCATATATTCTTCTTTTGTGCTTTTGTTGTTTCTCCAGTGCCTTAACATCTTTCTGGCTTCTTGTTTTTTCTTAGTACATTCGCTGTTCCACCATTTGCTCTTTTTCATTTTTTCTTCTTTTCTTCTATATGGTTTTTTTACTACCGCATCTCTAATTGTTTCCTCTAATTCCTTCATTATCTCTTCGACATTTCTTCCGTTTTCTCTAATTTTTCTCAGATTTTTTTGTACTTTATCACACTTTCTTCCGTCCATGTTATCTTTTCTTCACTTTTTTCTTCATTTTCCTGTCTTCTTACAGTTTCCCCAGTTAAGTTGAGTTCTAATGGCTGGTGGTCTGATTCGACTCTTATTCCTACTTTAAGATTATCTATCTCTTCCCACGCCTCCTCATTTACAACTACGTAGTCTATTACTGATTGCCCGTTTGTCCCTATATAAGTAAATTCTCCCTCTTCATCTCCTGTGATGTTTCCATTTAAAATGTCCCAACCTCTCTCTTCTATCATTTCTATCATTTCTTTTCCTTCTCTATTTTCTGTGGTATCTTTTGATTCTCTGTTTCTTGTGTCCTCATTTAACATAATTTTTGTGTATACTAAGTTGCCTATTATACAGGCCACACTATTCGTGTTTAGCTGTACGTATCTTGTCCTAATTATCAAATTCTTTTGGCATTTACATGTAGGTTACATCATGTAGGTCTCCGTAGAGGAATGCTGTCTTTATATCAAATCTTATGATTTTATAATTTTTATCTGCGGCTAGTGCAAATAGTATTTACCACAAAACTGAATATCTTGTTGTAGTCAATTCCATGTTTTTGTTTGCATCCTCTAACTACCAGTCTTGCCTTGTATCTTCTATTATTTTTTACTTAAGATCCATCTGTTACTGAGTATTTTTTTGCTTTCTGCTTTATTTTTGTCAACTTGTATCCACTTTGCTTTCTTGAACTGATTTTTTTTTTCTTTGGTTGTTTTAATCCATTCATTTTTTTCGGGACCTTTGACTACCTCTTCAAAAGTTAAAAGGGAGAAATTGTCGTATTTTGTTGGTATTTTACCCCATGTTGACCATTGTGGTTTGTTATTGTTTTCTTGATTTTTTTTTGTTCATTTTAACTGTTTTTATTTTTTTTTCTGATTTTTTTTTCTTTTGTTTCTTCTGTTTGTGATGGAATTTTTTCTTTGGTTTTTATTTTGTTTTTAGAGTCTTCTATTACAGTTGTTCTTTTTTTTTCAAATGTTTATATTAAAAGTTACATCACTATGGATTTTTATTGTTTGTTCTTTCGTCCATAGTCCACAGTCGATATCCATTTAAGCCATATCCAATCATTACTAATTTCTTACTTTAATTATCTAATTTTTTTAATGTATCTAGTACTTTGGCAAAAGCATTACTTCCAAATACTCTTACTTTAAAAATATCGGGTTTTTTATTTGTCTATTTTTTATGTAGAGTTGTATCAACAGTTGATGACAGACTATTTGTTAGATAGGTTACTGTTGTTACGGTTTCTTCAACAATTTTTTTATGTTAGTTTCTATCCAAAATTAATGTTCTGACATATTTGATCAAGGTTCTGTTTTAATCGTTCTGCTTTACCATTGAGTTGAGGGGTATGTGGAACTCGTTCAGTCCAGAGTCATTTCTTTTTGTTTGGACTATACCTTAATTTTTTTGAAGATTTTTATGCCACTATTGTTACATCTGAGTTTGTGTTTTAAGATTTCATTTTACTTTGACCATGTTTACGTATTTTTTTATTGCATTTTTGGTTTGATTACAACTTTTTAACAGGAGTGCCATGCAATGACTTCACTTAAGTCATCAAGGAAGGTGATGAAATATTTGTTTTCATCTTACGTTTTAGGATTTATTGGGCCACACACGTCCGAGTGTACTATTTCTATTGGTCTAGTTGCTTTTGTTTGCTTTATTTTAAACGGAAGTTGTGCCTGTTTTGCTCGTACACAATATTTGCATATCTCATTCAAAAAATTAATTTGTCTTTTGTCTAGAGTTAGATTGTTCTTGTTTGCTACATTTCTTGTGGAACGATAGCTTTGTGTTTCACACAGAAAGTTTAGATCATTAGTGAAGTGTGACGTAGATCCGTAGTCCACTATCTATTCATTTTGTTTTGTTTTAACTAAAAACGATATTTCACTTTTGTTTGTTGACTTATTTTCACTTTTTTTTACAGATGTTGCATCTTGGTGGAAAATTTTTAGTTTTGCATTTTGCTGCTAGATGTTTTTTTTTTGTTTCATTTAAAACATTTTTGTTGTCTGTAGCATTGATCCACAAGTTTGATAGAATTTTTGATATCAGCATTTCAGAACTTATTGCAGCGTTTAACCTTTAAAGTTTGAACGCCATGTTATTTATTTTGCTGAGGAAAGTTGCCATACCAGCTTCTTTCTTATATTTATGAATAAAAAACTTTTGCATTAAAATACACTTACGATGTTTTTCATTGCTAGTTGCAACATTTAATATACAGGGTGATTCAAAACATGTGTCCGAAAATAAAGGGTGGGATTACTTGGCTAATTATAAGAAAAAAGTTCCTATTAACATGGTACCGCAAACGCACCGCTTTGTATCTCACAAGGTGTAAAAAACTATTTTTTTTATTTTTGACTATATTCCAGGAATGGAAAGAAAAAGTAGCAACATGATCACAAAACCTTTATTTTACAAAACTAAGCAAAAAAATAAAAAACCAAAAAAAATCACAAAAGTTGTTGAAAATGACTTTCTCCTACGGTAACGCAGGCTTCCAACCTACCTTTTAGTGACTGACGTACCCGTTCAAAAATGCCTGGAGTGTTTCGTATCGTATTGCAGGATGCAACTGATGTAGTGTAAACTAAACTTTTTAAGTGACTCCACAAAAAAAAAATCCAAAACATTTAGATCTGGAAACCGAGGAGACTAAGCCTGTGGGCCTTCTCAACCTATTCAACGGTTCTTATACTGTTTATTTAAGAATTAACGCACAACTAAACTAAAATGTGCAGAAGCACCATCGTGCTTAAACCACATTTTGTTTCTTAATTGAACCGAAACGTCCTCTAAAAGACCTTGCAGCTCTTTTTCAAGAAAATTACGATATGATTGACCATTTAGCGTAAACGGCAAAAAATATGGACTTTTTAAATGGTTTCCTACAACACCTGCCCAAACATTAACGGAAAATGGTTGCTGATGATGGCCTTCCATTATCAAATTGCGAGAAAAATTAGCTTTGGCCGTAAATAAAACTTGTTCAAGGAATCGTAGATTTTGCGCAATTCTTTTTTGAAACCATTCCCACATAGCCAATTTTTGCGGAAAATCCGCTGGTATAAAGGCTTGTACTCGCTGTATGTGATAAGGATATAATATCTGGTTTTTTATTATCCTCTACACTAGATGACTAAGGTTTAGGTTTAAAGCTAGTATTCTAGTGCT
This sequence comes from Tachinus rufipes, assembly GCA_963932245.1. Taxonomy (NCBI): domain Eukaryota; kingdom Metazoa; phylum Arthropoda; class Insecta; order Coleoptera; family Staphylinidae; genus Tachinus; species Tachinus rufipes. The sequence continues at coordinate 95,070,784 of OZ010743.1, forward strand.
AGTTGATGGATTGTCTTCGATTTCTTGAAGGACATCTTCTTCAATTTGCGGAGGTAGCGGGTGAGGTCTCCCATTTCCTGCATCTTTTTTATGTACATTTCCAGTTTGATGTAGTTTGTGAATACAAATGAATGTTTTTCCATTTGGTACCTGTCGGTTTGGAAACTTTTCTTGATAAATTCGACGAGCTTTTGCTAGATTTCCATTGGCAACGCCATAAACAAAATGCATATCGCATATTTTGCTATCACTGTAATTATTCATTTTGCTATCACCACGCAAGCAAAATACTAAGAATGGGCAAATTAATTGGGTAATAAAGATAATAAGTTCCCGCGATATTAAGTCCTTTTGAAAAAGGTTATTTAACAACTAAACGACAACTGTCAATAACTCAAATGAATGAAACAAATGCATGAACGCTGACGACTAGATCATAAACAAATGTTTTTATTAACAACAAAACATGTTGCTACTTTTTTTCATGTCTTCTATCATAAAATGCCGTATTTCTCTAAAACGGTTTACGTTAGAGCTTTTGACTAGGAGTACCTTTTTTGGGTAGAAAATATTGGTAGTTTATAATGTGCTTTCAGAATGCTAATTTAAAAAGTGTCATAGAAATTAGAGCCATAAAAACCTCACGCATTTCTAAAATCTCCGTCAATGTGTAACGCTACCAAAACGACTACCTTCAACTTGGTAACCTATACCCGTTTGTGAGGGTAAGAGGTAGACAAGGTTTCACTTACCGTTGTAGCTCAGTGGAGACGGGGGTGGTAAGTTGAGATCTTTCTATAAAGTCCACCCTGTAATTAGCCTCACTTTCTAAAGGTAGAACCCGATACCAAAAAGTTAGACAAAAGGCATACGCGGATAACAAGTGCAATGGAAGCTAAAATTAAATTGAAAAATTTGCAAAAATACAATTAAATTATATTCGGCAAATTAAATCATAAACAAAGCTTGATGTAAACAAAAAAAATTATTACTGGGCTACAATGTTCAAGTTAGGAACATTCTATAAATGTAACATAATTAAATGCAAATATACAAAACACACCCAAATATTATTAAATAGTTAAAAAAAAAAAATTTAATTAAGTATTGGCAACGGCTTATGTCAATCTACAATTAGCAATTAAAATAAATGTAAAGTTCAACATTTTAACAACTTAATAATAAACTATGGCCTTCGATCTAATGAAAACGACTAGCAGTGTATCCGACAAATCAACAAATGACTTTAATAGCTATAAGCAATGATTATAACAAAATAAGAAAGTGATACATAAATAAGCCGTGAAATTTTAAATCAAAATATCGGTACAAAAAAAAGTGTGGTTTGGGTCCCTGTCGAGGCATACTGCTATCCCCGTCCAAAGATATTGCAAGGCAAATCAATAAAATTTCACCACCAAAAGCTATCACGCTGTCTTACACCAAGTGGTAGAAGGCACAAAATAGATTGCTAGAATTTATAAAAACCAATCACATAAGTTGCCAATAACACATTGTTGTCTTTTTTCTGTTGAACACATTTCTGGGTTCTTAAAAACAAACCAATCACTTCAATTGGGAGCAAGAAACGAGACTTGGAAAGATTAGTGGCCTCACGCGTGTCTTCTGCAGACACCATCTACTTCTTTAGCACGTCCAAAGCGGAACATCAAAAATGGGTCTCCCGTACCTGCAATAGATATAGCAGGGAGGTGACCGTTCTGGGTCGTTATAAATAAATTAGACCGCCCGTAGGAAAGAACCTGAGATTTTATACGGTCCAACAATCTTTTTAGAAAATTTCCAGCCATGAGGTGTGGGTGGGTGACAAATCTGCTCCTGCGGTTGTGGTATAGACAATAACCCCTAAATCTCCTTTAGCGGGTAGCACAAATCACAATATATCACCACTTAATGCAGTTTAAACGACGAGTATATAAATCAGGCCAGGATGCATAAGGAATAACAAATCCTCTGAGAATACTCGCCACTGCCACAACACCACACCACGACGCCTCAGCGACTGGAAAAGGAATAAAAATCATTTTCCGTAAAGCATGACATCTTGCCAATCAAACCGATGCGCAGATGATTCAAATTAGGTAAAATTCAAATTTCCAAACAAATATGTGCTTAAGAACGTGATCAGAAGATAGCTGACAAGTGTCAAGTTGAAAGTGACAACAAAGTGGATTAACAGCCACAAGTAAGTACAACAATTCAAATTATTAAAATTAACAATAAAAATAATTCTAACTACTTACTGTAACTTCTTTGCTCCTGAGAAATCTTCCTTGCAAAATTGAACCACCTAACCTCAAATCAACTACATAACACAACAAATACTTGATATCCAGAATAACACCCCCAGTCTCTAACAAAGTGCAAAATTATTCCTTGAGTAGTATTCACAACATTTAACTCTAACAATAACAAAAATCCTAGTATTAACACTACCCGAGGTGAATAAAACCCATTGTAACCGCAATCATACTCAAACTAAACAATTAATTGAATCCTTATTAGCACTTTTCCATGCAATCTACAGCATAATACAACCTTTCTTGATTAACAATTAATAACAATTGCATTAAAATTAACCTAATTGCAACTTGTTTTTGGATTAAAATCGAGAACATTAGAGCCGGTTGATCGACACGAAATCTACAACACAAATCAATACCGGAAACATGTGAGTATTAAATTTACATAAACCATCAAAATAACTTAATTATAAAGTAGCTAGTTACTAATTTAAAAAACAAAATAAAGTTTCTAATTTATCTTAACAACATTTTCAACCAAACATAGTGTTGGTTGCATACCACTAATACCTATTTTTGGTTTTAGGAATTCCACCAACATCAACTCCCCCGGAATTATGCCGTTACATATCGCACATGAAAAAAATTGAATAAACGTTTAAAAAGTAGCTAATATTAATGCTAAGATGTGTACAAAAAGCTGAGTTTTGTATCTTAAACGGTTCCTAGGATATCGTCAAAAAAAAAAAAAAAAAATTACGACCTGTATCTTGAAAACGGTGCGTTTGCGGAACCATGTTAATAGAAACTTTTTTTCTTATAATTAGCTAACCAATCTCACCTTTTATTTTTCGACACATGTTTTGAAACACCCTGTATGTGTTAGACATGTCTTGAAGATTGTCGTTTATAACGCGTTGCGCTTTTGCATCTTTTTTATTCTATTCTTTACGTGCATTTGTTGCAGTTTCAGGTGTAATTTTAGACTCAAAAAATGTTTATTCAAATATTCATAATTTGTAGCTGTTACAATCCTTTAATTTTGCAACTTGATTTAATTCTTCACTGACATTTTACTTCGCGGCACACGCGGCCGGTTTCTTGTAACCTCACTCTACATGCATTTACTAATTTATCTGATTTTACTGAGCCCATAACCTGTTGATTGAGATTAAATAAAATACCGTATTTATAGTATTTTATATAATCAAGTAGAAATATTAATATTTAAGTAGACACACTTTTTGGTTAGAAATGTAACGTGATTCTACCATGTTTTTACACAAACTGTTCGTTGTTTTATTTTTAAACATTTATTTACATTTTGTTACCAACACAAGTATGTCAACCTACTAAAGTAACTATATTTGTTAACATTATTAAAAAAAAAAAACAACGGGTTGTTAAAGCTTATTTTCAGCTTTAGTACATTTATTAAATCATTACAAACAATATATTATATTTATTAATCTAGTAAAACAGTAAGCAATTACTCTGTATTTTTTTTTTTAGATTGATGCATTAACAGAAAAACAAATCACAAATAAAAACTTACTACACCAAAGCATTAAAGCTGCTATTGCATTAAAAAAATTGTCTATTGAACGAAATGATGTAATTGGTATAGTAAGTGAAAATTCTTTAAGTTACTCCATACCTATTCTAGCAAGTTTATATATTGGTACAATAACCCATCCTGTTAATCCAGCATATACTACTCGTAAGTAAATTTTATTAATTTTAAAATATTTGTAATAAAATCTAATATATTTCATAGGTGAATTAAAAAATGTCTTTGATATTTCAAAACCAAAAATTGTTTTTGTATCTGAACAACACATCAAATCTATTTTGACATTAAAAGAGGAAGTTGATTACATTGAACACATAATTGTATTTGGTGCAGCTGTTGATGGTGTTATTGAGTTGGAAGAATTATTAAAATCTGGAAATGATGATGTTGACAAATTTGTTCCATGTAAAATTAACACTGAAGAAGATGTTGCAGTACTATTGTGCTCTTCTGGGACTACAGGACTGCCAAAAGTTGTTATGTTAACCCATGCTAATTTAAGCACGTCTTCTACTGCTATAGTGTGAGTAATATTTTAAACAAGTTAGTTTAGAGTAATTTAACTTGTTTTTTTTACGCTTACAGTCACGGTATTGGTTGTAAAGAATCCGACACGACAGTTGGTTTAATGCCATTTTACCATGCGTTTGGATTTATTCTTATTTTATCTGCAATGCTAACTGGTATGAAAATAATTCTACTATCAAGATTTATACCAGATATATTTTTAAGGATAATTCAAGACTATAAAATAACAAAACTGTTAATTGCACCACCATTAGCAGTATTTATGGCAAAAAGTCCTTTAGTACATAATTACAATTTAACTAGTATTACTGATCTCATATGTGCTGGTGCATCTTTAGGAAGTGAAGTACAACATTTAGTTGAAAAAAGGTATGCTAATTTACATTATTTAATAATAAAATTTATAACATTTTGTTTTTAAGATTTAATGTTATTGTACGTCAAGGTTATGGTATGACAGAAATAGGATGTATGACTGCGTTGCCATTAGGAAGTTTATCTAAAGTTGGAAGTGCTGGAAAATTGCTTTATGGAGCTATTGCTAAAATAACAGATTTGAAAACAAATATTACACTTGAAGCTAATGAAGTTGGTGAAATTTGCACCAAAAGTAAGATGGTTATGAAAGGATATATGGGAAATGAAATAGCCACTCAAGAAATGTTTGATGACGAAGGTTTTCTTCACACAGGAGATATTGGATATTTTGATGAGAATGGTTTTCTTTTTATTGTTGATAGATTAAAAGAGTTAATTAAATACAAAGGTTTCCAGGTTTGAAATATCACAAAATTTGAATATATAAAATTATGAATTAATATGATTTATTTAGGTTGCTCCAGCTGAATTAGAAGATCTTCTGACTTCTCATAAAGATATAGCTGATGCAGGTGTAATTGGTATTCCTGATGAAAGAGCTGGAGAAGTTCCAATTGCATTTGTTGTTAGAAAACCAGGAGCTGTATTAACAGAAGAAGAAATAATTTCTTATATTGCTGGTATTTTTTAATTTTATGTTGATAGTTAAAAAAGTGTAGCTACACATTTTACTTATATTACAGATGCAGTTTCTATTCAAAAGCAGCTTTATGGTGGTGTTCGTTTTATTCATGCAATACCAAAAAGTGCTACTGGAAAAATTTTACGAAAAGATTTACGGAAATTAATGAATTGATGTTATTAATATTTAATTTTGTAATGTTTTATTTTGAAATAATCATTTGTTGTATTATTTTATAATTTTAACATGTTGGTAAAAATTAATAAATAATAAGTAATATATCGTTTATATCGTTGGATAAAAAACGCATTGTTGAGCGCTTATGGTGATAAGAGATACACAAGAGATAACATTATTAAAACAATCCTTTAATAAATCACCTTTTGACTTTTACAATAAACTGCAAAATCTGCTTAATTTACAAATCTCGTACGTATCAAACCACATTGTTGACGCAGGTCAACGCCACTATATAATTTATTACTTTAGGAACTATGCGTCACGTGATTTATTACGTGGTTTGAAGGATCCAATAGGTTTGTAAATGCGTGTTAAAAACTCAGTAGATTTAAATATTGCGTTGTATATGCTAACGACTTTCAATACGAAAATAATATCAATAAAAATGATAAAGTAAAAACATCCACCCGGATTTTATAACTCTCAGCCAAGGCCGAATAATTATTATAACTCAAGGCCCAATTTTAATGCTTAACAGGAATTTTCCTAATCAGCGTCTAAATAATAATAATAATTTTAACAGAAACAATGGGTATAATTATTCAATATTTTGATCAATAATAATACGGTATATCCATAAAGAAATGGATTCCGCTCAAACCAGAATAGGAATTTTATTTCTGAAGAGTTATTTAACATGGATGAACAACCACCCAAACAAGAATATAATTTTTTAGAGGCAGTAGCCCTGAACAACCAATTGAATTGATAAGCTTAACCAATAATGTACAGTCAACTGTCTTATATAATCGAACCCAACTATAATTTAAAAATACTAATCGATACAGGTAGTTTTGAGAGTAATAGCTAATAAGCTTTTTAAAAGTCACATTAAAAGTGACTAATTTCAAGTTGCTACTGCACATACCATTAAATAATTGATTCAAATTAAAAGAACCTTTAAAATTAAGGTTTCGCTTATTCGATTTCCATTCCAATTTTGTTATCCTATGAGGATTTGATAACTTAAAACGATCAAAAGCAATTTTTAATTTAGAGCATAATTTATTGACAGCTCCTAATTGCAAAATAAAACTCAACCATCACTTAATTCAAAAGATCCAGAAAATGAATTGTATAGTAGTGCCTGCTTGGTATGAACAAGTGATTAAGGTTGATACTAAAAATATAAAAAAAATGACAAAGTAATCATTATAAAGCACTATGTACCATCATTAACCCATTAGAAATTAATATGAATGTTAGAGTTAAAAATCTTTTTATAGTCAAAAAGATTGATGAATACAAATTTAAATAATTTAAACTTTGAAAAATTCGACATTTTATCATTTGTTCAAAGCATATGAAAAATAAGTCATACTAAAATTAATCAAAAAATATTCTGATATTTTTCATATAAATAATAAACAATTATCATTCACAAATAAAATAATGCACCAAATTATTACAACGGGTGAATTACCAGTAAACACCAAATTGTACAGATATTCCAAAATTCATAAAAAGGAAGTCCAAAATGAAGTCCAATATATGCTTGATCAAAAAATAATTAGGGCTTTATATAACCTCCTATCTGGGTGGTTCCAAAAAAAGTTGACTCATCAGGTAAACGTAAATCACGTGTCGTAATTGACTAAAGTTAAACAAAAAATTGAAAAGCGATTTATACCCACTTCCAAATATCACCAACCTTTTCGATAAACTTTAACGCTGCTAATACTGTCTAACCCTAGACTTTGCTTCAGGGTTTTATCAATTTGTAATGGCAGAAAAGATAACACCAAAAATGGTTATTTTGAGTTTCTTAGAATGCCATTTGGGTTGAAAAATGCAACAGCCACGTTCCAGAGAGTTGTGGATGACATTTTACTTAGCATCCAAAATGAAAAATACCTAGTTTATCTAGATAACATTATTATTTTTAGCACAAATTTACAAAAACATATAGAAAGGTTAAAAAACGTGTTTGATCGATTACAAAAAAATCCAACTAAATTTCCAATCCAATTAGAATTTTTAAGAAAAGAAGTAGCATACTTAAAGCACATTAAAACACCTAATGGTGTTAAGCCAAATTCCGATAAAATTATAGCAACTCAAAACTACCCAATTCTTAAGACGACAAAATAATTTAAAGGGTTTCTTGGACTTTTAGGCTACTATCAAAAATTTATAAAAAACTTAGCTGGATTAACAATTGCCAAGAATCTGAAATAGACTCTATTATTAATATTAATATGCTTTAATCTGTGTAAAGGTTTACTAAATCTTTATTTTATTATCCTAATCTTTTCAAAAAAATTAATTTAACAACCGACGCTGGCAAATTAGCTATTGGTGCAATTTTATAAAAAAAAAAATAATAAGCTTAGATTTGCCAATAGCGTATGCAAGCAGAACGTTAAATAAATCAAAAATTAACTACTCAACAATTGTGAAAGAGCTTTTTGCTTAGGTTGTTAAATATTTTAGACCATATTTATTTGGACAGACATTCCAAATTATTAGTGATCATAAACGTTTAAAACTAACTGAATATGATTATATGATTATGTATAAAAAGGGTATCTTAAATAAAAGTAAAGATGTTCTCTTTCGAATTGAACTCAATGTAAATGCTGGTTTTAAAAATACAGAACATTTATATCCTAATTAATTTAATGAAGCTTTAATTGACAATCTAAAAAATATGAACCAAACCAGTGAATCTCTTATAGTTGAACTAGGAGACCTAAGCAAATATTTTGATAATCTAAATAAAGATGACAAAACAATACATTCAAATATTAATAACCCAAAATTTAACATGCTAGTTATAGAAAAGCCAGTTAATTTTAGAAAAAATAAAATCATTATTTTTGAAGTAAACTATGCTCTTTCAAAACCAAAAATAAAGTCATTTTGATAATAAGAAAATGCAAATATATGTACAATTGTCAAAGTTAAATTTTGACCAAGGTATTATATCTTTTATGAAGGAATATATTGTTCTTAAAATAAAATATTATTCATATTTTAAAAACCCAACCTATGATAAATTTTGTTCGACTCTTTGTTTGTAAAAGACGTTAAAATGCAATAACAAATTATTGAAACTATTAAAATGTACTATGAAGAAAAATCAAATCATCAAAGAGACAATAAAACCAAAGCACAAATAAAGATTTTATTGGCTTAACCAACGGCCATCTATACAAGCTTACTTAAATAAATGTGATATTTGCCAAACTAGTAAATATAAAAAGAACCCGTTAAAACTAAAATATAATATCACCCCCACTCCTTCAAAACCATTTGAGATAGTATACATTGACAATATAACTTTAGAAGGTGTAAATATTCTCACTATAATTGATGATCTCAAAATATGCACAACTTTACAAACTAAATTTACATCAAGCAATTAAAATTTCAAATATCATTATTAAGTTAATTACACATCATGATATACCAGAACAAGTGATAATCGATAACCACTTAGTATTTAAAAATAGCGTTATAAAAGAATTAATGGAAACACATAAAATCAAACTACAGAGCAGAAAGACTTTGGTTGATAGCCTTTTTTATATTAATAATCATACTTATTTCTATCTTACTTTTATATATGTTTATTTTCTTAAAAAAAAAACTTTGTATGTGTGTATATAAAATAAATTTGTTTACTACTACTCAAACTACATTTTATTAGCTCACAACAGCCGAACTCCAATAGAATGGTCTTGCAAGTACATTCTACAATAATTGAACATGTTTTTTACTAAACAACCAAAAATGTTACAAAAAAAAAACCTTATAGAAATTAAAATAATGTATGCTGTTCTTTCTTATAATAACTCAATTTATTCAGTAACTAATCTAAAACTATGCAAAATAATGTCAAGTGACATAGACACAAAATGTCCTTTTAATATTGACATTGAAAAACGTTTAGTAAACAATTGTACAGTAAACCATCAAGACAAAATAAGATTATAATACAAAACAATTAACAAAAACATTCAATACAATAAAGAAACCGTAATAAATAAACAAAACAAAATTTGAGAAAATTTGTATAAACTACCTGAAAAAGTTCATCAAATATAATAAAAAACAATCTAAAACTAAAAATTAATTTAAAATTGAAAAACTTGTATTAGTGACAACATGACTGTCCTGTTCTTATCAAATGGAGTAAAATTTGACTTTTTTCACCTATAATTCAGTTGACAGTTTGATTTCAAACTGCTCGATTTTGTTTCAACAAAATTTAACAAGACTTATAATTGTGTGAAAAATGGAAATTTTGAATCGTGACTTTCGAGTGATGATTTTTATAATTTTTGATACAATGTGTGGAAAAACTTAGTTTGTTATTTGGGGATAAAGCACCATCCAAAAGTATGGTTTACAAATGGTTTGCAAAATTCAAGCGTGGAAGACTAACAATTGATAACGATCTTTGCAAAAGTCGTCTATGCACCTTTTTTGTTGCGAAAAATATTGATGCTGTGCGTGAAATAATTTTGTCAGATCGGCATGTAACTTATAGTGAGATAGAGGCATCCTTAGGCATTGCAGCGAAACAAATACTTACGATTTTGCACGATCATTTGCATGTCAGGAAGCTTTGCAGTCGTTGGATCTCACACAATTTGAAAGAAGAACAACAACAAGCACGTGTCAAGTGGTGCAAGGAAATGCAAAAGAAATTTGAAGGAGGTTGTTCAAATTTGGTATATAACATCGTAATAGGTGACGAATAAAAATAATATAATAATAATAATATATATTTAATCATTTAAGCCAACTACATGTGGATATAATAAGTCAAACAAAAGCAATACATACATATAACAAAAATACATACATATTACAAAAATACAAAATAAAATAGAAAAGCTTACTTAGCTAGATACAAAACTTAGTGTTTTACATGTTTTAAATGTTATCTGTTAAATATTTGTTGATTGTATAGTAACATTTTTGAATTAACAGAGATTTGACAGTTTGTCTAAGCCTACAAAAAACCTTAATTTTTTTAATACATGTGGGAAGCTTATTATATAGAATTGTGCACTAATTTTTAGGTTTATTTTCAAACATAGTGGATTTATGCGACTCAGTTCTTAATAAGTTTCCATGGCGTGTAACATATCTGTGTGAAGCTCACTACAACTTGTGAATACATCCATGTTATTTTATACATATATAATTGCATTAAATATTAATATACCAGGTACTGTTAAAACATTTTCTTTTACAAAAGGTTTGATGTTATAAATCATACGTACTACTTTTTTTTGCATTATAAAACATATATGCAAATGCATGTCTTTTCCCCAGAGCAATTTATTATATTTTAAGTGAGAATGCACTAGCGAATAGTACATATTTAACAGTGTATTTCTATTCACTTTAATTTTCAATTTAAAATAGAAAAGTATCCAGTATTAATTTTAGATTGAATATGATCTACGTAGTTATCCCAAAATAATTGATTGTCTACAATGCATCCAAGAAAAATTTTGTAGATTTAGACACTTTAATTGTTCGCAAGATAATACAATTATTTATTATCATTTACAAAAAGTAAAACTACCCCCATACTAAAGTCAGCTTTATCAATTTCATATCTATTTGTTCTAACCGTAGTTTTGCGATTACATGAATAGGACCAAATCCATTGATTTACATGCCCCCTTATTCTTAACGCATTCAGTTTTTTAAGCAAAAAATCGATATCCATTACATCAACGGCTTTTGAAAAATTAAAAAACAAGCCAACTACATAATCTCCTTTATCTAGTTTATTATAAACAAAATTTACAAACTCAGCAGTCGCAGTTTCCGTCAACTTGTTATTTGATTTGGTGTTTGTAATTCAAATTTGTCTATAAAACATGTGATTTGTGAGTATACAACTTTTTCAATTATTTTTGAAAAAACACTGATAATTTTTATTGGTCGATAATTAAGCACGTCTTCAGAACCACTTTTTTTTAAAGATTGGAATGACACATCTTACTTTCAGTTGATCAGGAAACGTTGCTGATGACAGAGATAAGTTTACCAAATATGTTATTGGTTGGATTAATTCCGCACACACTTTATTGTTTAGGTTAGAAATAACATTTTTTATGTCACATTCACTAATTTCCAGAAGAACCATTGATGCGCAGGTAGATGTTTTTGATGTTGAGCAGGTATCCGATGAAATAATCCCAAAGTGATCCTTTACTGATTTTTCTGCCACTGTACTAAAATGATTACGAAAACATAATGCAACGTCAGCAGGTTTTATTATTTTGAGTTGTTTAATTCAATTTTGTTAGTTGTCTTTTTTTTTCTTAGTTGAGTACTTATAAATTGCCATGTATTTTTGATCCTATTTCCAGGTCTATTTATTAATCTGTTAAAATAAGTATTTTAAGCTTCCATTATTTTAGCCTTATATGTCTTTTTTGTTTGAAAATAATGAGTTATAAACTCCAACGTGTTCAATGTTTTGTACTGCCAAAAGAGTGTTTTCCATTGTTTGTTTTTTAACATATTATTAGTAGGTTTATATTTATACATTTTCTTTTGAAAAGTGTCAAAAGCACTGTTTATATTTATAAGCTTGTGATTGTGTAGTAATTGATTCCAGTCGCAGTTAGCAAACGTCTGTTTTAAGATTAACATATTATTTTTATTAATAGTTTTTTTAAGTTGATTATTTATACTTTTATCAACTTCATTTTTTTAAACTGCAAAAGTCAGTTTGTGACTAAGATGATCTGCAATAAAGTGTTGTATAGGTCCAGCTTACAAGCTGATTCTGAGTAATCTATCACAAGACAGTCAAGTTCACTTATAAAAGTTTGTTTATTTTCATTTGTAAATATTCGTGTTGGACCTAGGCTATAGTATCTAAGATTATATGAATTAAAAATATCAAATAATGCTTTTCTTTCAAAGCTGTTTTCCATGCCATTAATGTTTAAATCTCCTGTAAGTACTGTACATTTGTATGTTGTAATTAATATATGTAGAACTGATGTTAGGTTGTTGATAAAAATCTTTAAGGAGGTCTGTATATAACCAGTATTGCTATGCAATCATTGTTTGTCTAATTTCCATTTTGATTGAATAATTATTAATTGATAAAATTGCTTCAACTTTTATGTTATTTTTGACTAAGATGAGAGCACCACCATGTGTATGATCTTTTTTTATAAAATCCAGTAACTGGGTTATAATTAGGTATGTTAATAATGTTTATTGCATCTACAACACACCAATGTTTTGTTATGCATATAAACGTTGGATCCTCAAGTTTAGCTTGAAATTTCAGCTCATCATATTTATTACTAATAGATTGAGCATTAATATGCACAATTTTATAGAAGTTATTTATGGTATTATTTATATTTGTGTTATTTAAAAAAAAAAGAATAGATTTCTTTTACGTTATTGGTTTTATGGTCTTGGTGTTGAAGAAAAAACGGTTTATTTTTACACCTACTGGCCATACTTCAGGATTTTTAATAGTATCTAAATCATTAATTTCAAAAAAACAATTGGAATGAAGAATATTGGATATATTCATATGAGCCTGAAACTAAACAGCAATCGACTGTATAGGTGTTTCAAAATAAACTTAAATCCACAAAAGTGGTGCGTTCACAAAGCCTTTTAAAAAGAATTATTGCTTGTTTCTTTGGAAAAATGGGTCATGTTGCAACTGTTGCATTAGAAGATTAAAGGACAGTTAATGCTGACTGGTATACTTCAATTTGTTTGCTAAAAGTTATCGCTAAAATCAAAAAGAACAACATAAACCATAAACTGGCAAATTATTGTTCATCATGACAATGCAATCGCTCACACAGCACGACAAACTGTAGAGTTTTTGACTAATAACAACATCCAATTAATGACTCATTGCTCATATTTGCTTGATTTATTGCCCAATGACTTTCCTATTTTGACATATCAAAAATTAAAAACGTGGCGAGCGTTTTGCATCACCTGAAGAGGCTGTTGAAGCATTTAAATCACTTGTTTTGGAGGTACTTCGTTCAAAGTGGCAAAATTGTTTTGAAGATTAGTTTTATCGGATGCAAAAGAGTAAAGATTTAAAAAAAGAGTATTTTGAAAAACAATAAAGCAATTTACATAACGTAATTTGTGTTTTGTTTTTTTTACGCACAATGGTGTAACCGTTACTGACAGATTTGTAGATTTTAATCATATGATCAAAACTAAGAGAAGTTAGGTACATTATACGTACCCTGTTCGATAAGAGCGGACGGGTCAATCATTTTTGCTCTCACTGTATTAAATCTCATGATATAGTGTCTAATAACATTACCGACAAAAAAAGAAAATTTATTTTAGACACTTTATAAATTTTCGCTGACCCATTGTGTAAGTTCCAACTTAAAAATGAATTCTGGAATTGCTTATAAACCAGATTTGGAGAAGTCGAGTTGTTTAAAGACAAAACAAAAAAAAAACCTTTGCTTTGCTATTAAAAAATAATATTAATCATTATTTTTATATATACTTTACTTATTTACAAAAAAAATAAATATTATAACAAACTCACCTAATCAGATTTATTTAAGATTTTGGTTCATTTAAAAGAATTTTGTTTTTTTGAACAATATTACCAATTTACTTAGCAATACATTGGTTATGATGTGGGTTAGATTGTCTAAACGATAAAAAGGTTAAAACTATTTAATATATTTTTAAAGTTTCAAATATTTCGATACATGTTTATCACAATATATCTAATATTAAAGATTCATTTTCAGTTTTATCGTCGTCGCGCTAACGCAAAGTATAGAAATTAAAAACATAAAAAAATATGAAATATTCCAATAAACCTAGGTTCTGCAAAATGACTACTATGATTAGTATAATGGCCTCTTATTAAAGAATTGTCAAACCAAAATAATTAATTTAAAATTTAAACTCATCTATTTAAAAAAATTATAACTATATTAAAATAATTAATTATAGTTGAAATATTTTAGACAAAAAAATCAATAATGTAAAAGTTTACAAAATACAGTCTAAACAACCAATTTATTAAGATATTTAACAAACTTATGCAAAACAATTAAATACAATAAATTGTTGTTAAAGTCAAAAATTTTACAATCAGTTGAGATAATGATAGATGAAATACAACATCAAAACTTACTCTTTATAAAAGATTTGTTTAATCAAGTTACTATTCTATATACCTTATAGAAAATTTGATTTCATTTCGTAGAATAAAGTTATTGCATCCTAGTATTATAAGTTAAAATAATTTATTTTTAGAATTTAAAAGAATTTTAAAGTACAATCGATACCACGCAAATTTTTATTTGAACTAAAACCTGAAAACATACAAGATTTTAAATCAATAATTACGGTGAATTGTAAAATTGAATCCACAATTATTAATTTTTTTAAATTTTTATAAATTATGAACACACACTTTATTACCTAAATTCAATTCTTACAAAAGATGAATATAAATTTGTAAAAATCTGGTTGCAAGATTAAGGTATTACACCAAAAAAAAAAAAAAAAAAAAAACAGAAAGAGGGCTCGTATTACACCAATTATTTACTAAATTAATGTTGTTTTGAAGATCACAGTTTAACAGTATTGTGTGCGGAAACAATTTGTCAGCAAAAAGTAAACGTTTACAAGTTAAGATATTTGATAAGTTGTTAATAAAAAGTAAAAAAACCTAATAGATTTAAGATCATTGAAGCACGTCTGACATTGGACAGTAAACTGAAAACTTGCAGTTATTGTAAAAAAACATATTGTTATCTAATTATAATTTGAACATTAGTAAAAGATTATTACTAAAACTAATTTTACTAAACTTATAAAATATAACAAAATGATCTGTTGTGTAAAAAAACCTTTTAAAAAATAAAGTACATATGGATATATATGGATTTTTTAATTTACGATCTTTGCTGTAAAATCAACAAAGTTACCACAAAACCATGCTGATGTAGTGATAAATGTTGGAATGAGAATATTTACAAAGACACAATTAAAAACTTGAAAGCGGTTTTACACAATTATGCTCAGAAAACTCTGGAAGGTGTATAAAGCATAAATTGTTTAAGATGTAGTCAATAAATGCGGTTGTTAGGAATTACAACATCTACTTTACAGTCCCAACCTTGCCCTGCAACTGAGCAACACTATGTACAAAATTGTAAAACGTTTTTTTTTTGTAAAATAATAAAAAAATCCAATATAGAAATGAATGCGTTTTAAGTACTTTCAAAAAGATAATTTAACTAAAATACTTTGTCAATTCATTTTTTTTTAAGTATAAGTAGAAAATAAATTGGTTACAAATTATATGTAGAAATAGGAATAACTCCAAAGTTGTTGTTTTTGTTATAATATTACAAATAAAGGTAGAATTTACAAAGTAATTAGTTAATTGGAAAAATAAAACTAGTTTTAATTTTTGTTTTTATCGATTATATCGATTAAGTTCTTATTTTTTTATAATTATATGTTTATATCTTGACTAGCATTTAAAAAGAAGTAAACAAATAACAGCTTAACATTGTCGTATATATTTTCAATTACGCAAAGTGGATTATTATTTGCTTATTATTATTAGAATCAATATGAGTGTATTGACAGGTCCTTGCAAAGATCAAGTCAATCAAATTTATCCTGATATTTTATATGGAAAAATAATTTTTAATATTTTGAAACAACGCGCTGATTTAATTGCTATGGTATGTATAAAAAAACTATATTAATAATAATCATTTATAATTTATAAGTCGTTCAGTTATAGAGTTAGTGTAGCACGGTAACAGTGTCGGGTTTGATTTTGAAAATATGAATAAATAATAACTTGCTCAAAAGTCACCTAATAAGCTGTTGATCTTATCAACTTCTTTCAAACAAGTCGTAAAATAATGTAAAGTAGATGCAAAATAAGAAAGAAAAGATACGTATTTTAAAATTCAACAAATTGTCCCAGCGTTTATAATTTATTAAATTTTAATAATGCGTTGATGTAGTTTAACAAAAAGCCTTATGAAACAATATGCAGCAATTAACACTGTTAACAAGTAATTGAAACATTTTTTTTAGATTAATGTAATAACAAAAGAACAAATTACATTCAAAGAATTATTTGAGCAAAGCATCAAAGCTGCAATAGGATTAAAAAAATTGGGTGTTCGGAAAAATGACGCTATTGGAATTGTTAGTGAAAACTGTTTACAGTATTTTGTTCCAGTGCTGGCAAGTCTGTACATTGGTGCTTTTGTTCATCCTGTTAATCCTGCATATACAACAAGTAAGTAATTGACAAAATAATTGATTCTCTAATTACTGTAGTTTTGTGAGTAAATAAAGCCTCATGTCGTTTGTTGACTGTAGGGTAAGTGAAGTATACTAAATAGTATGGAACCTATGCGTTAAGTATTAAACAAACATTTAAGTAGAGGTGTCAAAACTTACAAGTCAATGACTAGTACATTTGTGAAGTGTGTAGTAGACTTTTATTTGCTAGAGTAAGGATTTGGATTTTAACGAGATAGGTAGCGAAGAGAGAATATTAAACGCACCTGTTATAATCACATCTAGAAAAAAACACATATTTTTTTACGTATATGTATTGGACAAGCAGTTTTGATGTATAAATTAAATCTAAAATGTAGCGTATATTTAAATTCCAATAAAATTTTTAGAAGAAGCTAGTAATCATTGTTTGTGAAATTTAAAAAAATTATTTTGGACGTAGACTTATTTTTAAGTTTACAATTCTCAAGATCTTATCTACAGCAACATGAAGAAAGACTTATAGATGTTGGTCTATATAACATTAGCAGAATGTCAATGCAAAACAAAACGCTAAATTTCTAGAGCATTTTAAAGTTTTAAAACCTATTGTTGTTTAATAGTTAAAGGCATTTAAAGATAATCCTTCTCTACATGTTTACGTAAATTCCGGTGTTACCGACCTACTACTAGATCGTTTTTTAATTTTTTTTTAAGTCTAAATTTAGTTTTAAATTTTTAATCAATTTTAAAATATTTTTTATAGGTGAACTGAAATATGTATTTGATATTTCCAAACCCAAAGTAATTTTTGCATCTGAATTATCTACAAAATCTATTATAAAAATAAAAGACATAGTTGATTATATAAACATTATAATTGCTTTTAAAACTGGTATTCATAATGCTATAGGTTTGGAAGAATTGTTTATGTTAGGCAATGACAAAATTAATGAATTTACTACATGCGACATTGATACCAAAGAAAATAATGCGTTTTTATTATGTTCTGCTGAAACTACAGGATTACCAAAATGTGTAATGTTGACGCATGCTAATATGAGAACAGCATCCAGCTATATAGTGTAAGTTAAAAAATTCTTTTCAAGTTTTATTATTTTTAAATTTTTTTTTTTTAATTTTAGTGATAATGCAGGTTTTGCATGCTCAAAATCAGATATAACAATTGGTTTATTACCATTCTATCACATATTTGGAATATTAATTAATTTAGGTGCACTACTCACTGAAATGAAAATTATTTTGCTTCCCAAATTTAAACCGATATTATATCTTAGCACAATAGAAGAATATAAAATAACAAAATTAATTATTGCACCACCATTAGCCGTATTATTAAGCAAAAGTTCTTTAGTGAATAACTATAATCTGACGAGTATAACTGACATTATATGTGGTGCTGCTCCCTTGGGAAGTGAAACGGAGGTTATGTTAAAAAGCAGGTATATTATTATAAATAAACATTTGGCAGTAATTTGTATATTTTTAATGTTAATTAATATTTAGAACGTTGTTAGGTAATATTTAAAAAAACAATTAAAATTTTACAGAATTGGCCTGAATATCAAATAGAATTTAATATATTTTAGATTAAATGTAAAAATTCGACAAGCTTATGGTTTGACTGAAATAATTGGGGCTGTAACTGTATTTCCATTTGGACATTTAAATAAACCTGGCAGTATTGGAAAATTAGTTTATGGATCTTATTTAAAAATATCTGATTTACAAACTTCAGCTACATTAGGGCCAAATGAGGTTGGTGAAATTTGCATTATAGGTGCTACAGTTATGAAAGGTTATTTACTAAATGAAGAAGCTACACAAAGCATGTTTGATAGTGAAGGGTTTCTGCATACAGGAGATATTGGTTATTTTGACAAAGATGAATTTATTTACATAATAGATAGATTGAAGGAGTTAATTAAATATAAAGGATTTCAGGTATAAATTGTTATTTATTAAAATTACTTTTAATTTAAATATATCTAATTTAGGTTTCTCCATCTGAAATAGAAAATTTGCTCATTTCTCATAAAGATATATGTGATGCTGTAGTGATTGGTATACCTGATGAGAGAGCTGGTGAACTAGCTTTTGCATTTGTTGTTAGAAATATAGGATCATTGATTAAAAAACAGGAAATTGTTGATTATATTGCTGGTAACTTTTATAAACTTACTATTTATTGCTGGTTGTAACAATATTTTTATGTGAAGCAATTAAGAAAGTTAAATAATTATTAATTAAACTATTTCATAAAAATTTCAAATTAATAACATTAAAGCTGTCAAAAGTGAAATAAATATAACTATCTTCAAATATCTCAAAAGTGTAAAATTTAATTATTTTATTATTTGACAATAAATTTACTATAAATTAGAAAACTTTTCTTTAAAAATTATAAAATTAACAAAATTTAAAATATACAAGTCCATTTAATAATTTTGATTAATCTACCAAAATGCAAAGAACATAGTTGTAGAGGTAATTTCTTCAAATAACGTGAAAGTTTCAATAACTAAAAACTGTTTTTTTTTTAAATTATTTTGTGAGCTCTTAAAATAAGGAAATAAAAATAAAATTTTAAAAGTAGTATTAAATTTAAATTCAGCTTAGTACTTGTTTTAAGAAATTTTACAGTTTAAATGAATTGGATTAGAATCCATTAATCAATTTAATTTAATTCAATTTACCTGATTTGTTATTACAAAATTAATGTATAGTAATAGTTAATTTATAAATCATATATTTATTTACATTATTTTTCAGAAAATATTTCGATTGATAAACAACTTCATGGAGGTATTAGTTTTATTGATGCTATACCAAAAAGTGCTGCTGGAAAAATATTAAGAAAACAATTACATAAACTTGTGAAAAAATATTTATTGTTAATATAATATTCTATAGGGTTTTCCAATAAAGGTTTCTTTTTGATAATTAAAAAAAACAGGTATTTTTTAAGAGAAATCAATAAAAGTTTATTTCATTGTAAAGAGGAAAATGTGCCATTAACATTTGAAAACAAAATCAGTTAAATAACCGTCACGGTTACGGTTGCAATACCACATTCTTTCATAAAATTTTCTATGACCAATTCGCACATTTGCGGCTGTATGTCTTCGATAACTTCACAAATTTCATCTTTAAGGTCTTAAATCGTGGAGCATTGGTATAGACCTTATATTTTACGTGGTCCCAAAGAAAAAAGTCTAAGGGTGTTAAATCACAAGATCTCGATTGCCAATTGTGATCACCTCTTTGAGAAATAACACGGTCAGGAAACTTTTCTTGCAAAATTGCGATTGTTTCGTTGCTTGTATAGCATGTAGCGCCATTTTGCTGAAAATAAACGTCGTCCTCATCAATATCTTCCAACTCCGGCCATAAAAATCATTAATCATAGCTCGGTAGCGACATCTATTCACCGTAATAGTTGCACTAGACTAATTTAAAAAAAGTAGGGTCCAAAGTCACCACCAGCCCAAAAACCGCACCAAACAGTAACACGTTAAGGATGCAATGGCTTTTCAACAATCATTCTTGGATTTTCTGAGCCCCAAGTGCGACATTTCTGCTTTTTAACATAGTCTCCGAGGTGAAAATGGGCCTCATTACTGAAGATGATTTTTCGTTAAAATTAAGGATTATTTTTATGCATTTGAAGGACCTAATCAGCAAAGATAGACGTTTATGGTGATTGACCGGCTTTTTGTGTCAACTAAACTTTAAAAGCCTTAAAATTTAAGTTTTTATGCAAAATACGGTGTTTGTTTGGGGAATGTCTAATTCCAAAGATTGACGAAGAATCGACAAACCTAGGTTTTCTTCAATATTACAGACTACATAAGCAATATTCTTATGTGTTCTTGAGCGTTGCACACGGTTTCGATTCTTCAAATTGACAGCTGTCCAAATAGCCTGCTATTCAAAATGAAACTTCTTATTGGAAAATCCTTTAATACTCTATTTTTTATTTGTAACTAGATTTTGAAGTTGACATTGTAATCTAAACTATAAACTATATTCTTTTATTATGTATTTGATTAAATAATATTAAACTTTGTTCACCGCTTTAACCGCATCGACATTCATGATTTCTGCAACAAACAAATTTAAAAACATTAATCATCTTGCCTCATTTTATTTAAGTTACTTAGTTGCTTAATTAAAAAATGGCAACATTAAGTAAATAACAAAATTACATTTTACTAAACATTAAGTTAATCAACAAATTTATTAATTGTTTTATTTTTATCTATTTGGGGTTACTATTTTGCATAATTTGCTATTTACCAACTCAGCTGCAACGTTTATAGTTTTGAGTGCATACACATAGCAGCTAATTTTGACCAAGCTGCATAACTGCTCTCTTTTTAAAATTTTTATTAGGGTTTTTGTTCATTGTCTATAAGCAAGTAATTTTTAAAATGTTTCTTTGTATTCTACCCTAAAAGAGTATATTTTAGATGTACAACTAATTTTCACTAAACAATCTTGAGGCAACTGGTGACGCAGTTTATCTAAAATGTTTGAAGGTTGCAGTAAATTACCTAATGTTCTGTCGGTCATATTCCAGATAGGTTCTATAGATTCTAGATAGGTGATTTTTATGGCCAAAGCAAACAATTAATGTAGTTTTGATTATACTAACGTTAGTAGAATAATGTCGTGCATTATTTTAGTAAAATCTGCTTGTAAATAAGGTTTCAAGATTGTATCAACGTAACGGCACGCAATTAATGAGCCTGGAATAAATATTAAAAAAGGTTTTTTTTGTTAGCTTTCAATAAAAGTTAAAGCCGTGTGACAACGTTGAAAAAAATGTTAATTTTGTTTTTGACTTCTTTTTGAACTTCTTGTAAGTGTTTGTGTTGGTTCTGCCGGTTCTCAAATTGCACTTCTGTTTAAAAGTTGATTTTTACGTGTTGTTCTGAGACAATCACTGCTTTAACATACAAGTTTTTAGGCTAATTTATGGCAATGTTTTTAAATTTAATTTATACTGTCGTGTAGTGAACTAACATGTTGGCAAATTTTACAGAATCTTAGATCATCATTATTAAACAATTGCAATTTGAGGCGTTGTTGCATTTATATTTTTTTATAAGTGCCAACTATATAAAATACTAGTAATTTTAGGTCAAAGACCTGAGAAAAGAACACAACACTTTAAAATATTTGAAATAAATAAATAAATACTAAAACTTATATCACAGTTACCTAAATTAAAACTAAACTAAAAACTAATATTAAAAGTGACTGTAGTGCTAGAACCTAAAAAATAAACTTAATCTAATATCACAAAAAAAAACACCAAAGTTGTAAAGTATTTTGGAGCCAGACCCTAAAAGTAAACTTAGCCTAATATCACAGAATGCACCAAAGTTGTAAAAAACTACGGTGTTTTATATACTACTAACTAACATAAACATTTCAATACAAACAATTAAATAAATTAACATGAAAACCAGTAAAAAGACAAACAATTTACATTGTTTTGAAGAGTCCAGCGTCACCTATAAATTTAACACTCGTTCCTATTATATACGTTTTTTTATTTGACTAAATGGACACTGGTAATTTGAGCCGATTACGGTAAGAAAAGTAAGCTCGGTATTCCTCTAGTATATGTTTTACCGTCAGAGGGTAGTGACTTGTTTTGCATATGGGTTCGTCGCCGGTCAGGAGATACAAGGATGTCAAGTTGGTATATAAAGTTTGACTTCTTTTAACTTGCTCTAAAAGCTGTTCCAGTCCTGTTGCTAATCCTCAATAACTTTTAAATTTACTTAACGTTTTAGGTCATCTGTTTTTACAGGAATATTGTCAGCTCATTACTTTTAATACTTACATGACGTGGCGTCCACACAAAAACAATTGTTTTATGGGAGAACTGGTTTAATTTGTAGATTAAGACATGTATGAGCTAAACCAACAGATTGGCCAAGTCAATCAGTACTAAACTGAGGATGGCACTAAGTTAGTTAGAATAAATAAAAAAAACTTTAATTGGACATTTTACAGTAATATGCGCTTCTGTAAAATGTTGTTTAATTCTGTTGTGTACACGCTGGCCGACATATGAAAAAACCAAGAGTGAGCCGCATTATCAACAACAAATGCGTTTTTTACATTGCACTCTGTTTTGGACCCGTCCGTGTATAACTGAGAAGAATTCGGATACTCTGCAATTAGGTTCAAAAACTTGCCCGGAAAGCACCGCGACAAGTACTGCGTTTTCTTACTAAAGTCAGATCCAAACGTGAAAAAAGCCAGGACGGCATCTCGCAAAACCCAACTTCATATACTATAGGAAGACAAATATCTAAACTCTCCACTCTCAGCTTTTGCGCTCGGACGCACACTGGTCTACTTTAACCGCTGCGTTTTATTGTTAACAATAATTTGTAATGTGTTTTATTTTGCAGCTCAGTACTAAAGTACAAAACGTTTGCGACACATGAGTAGCGGGAGTACATTTGATTTGCAGCAGAGATTTGATGTAGAACTTGTCAACAGCACCCAAAACTTTTAGTTAAGAATTTTGTGCAGATGAGTTGTAACGGTTTGTTCTAAAATCACTATTGTTTTTTAATCTTGCGGTTAAACACTCGGAAGCAAGGAAATAACTCAAAAACGGAGAACAAAAAGACTGAAAGCTAGTTACTCGAGTACCTTCATCCGGTTAAGTACAGAAATTGTCTCTTTGCATGAGGAGGATCCCAACTGCACGTGGTGGCACTCAATTATTACTTATATGATACGCTTATACACCAGAAACCATTATTCAAAACAAAGTACTTGTTTCATTTTAACTGTTTGCGTTGTCTACCCATAGTCCAGTCAAATATGCTCAAATATTGATTTTACCTCTAAAAAATTCTAAAAGATTTAAAACTTTGTACACTGATTTATAGGTACCTAAAGAAGAATATACTAAAAGTCCTTACAAATATGACACTAGCTTTAGCGGTAATGACCGAAAACAAGGCATTTTTTTCGGTATTTCGATAATATCTTAAGAACTATAGGTAGGAGGTAAAAGTTGACTATATACATAATAAAAGCTAAATAATAAAAATAAAATTTGCAATAAAAATGATCATGTACATTTTTTTGTATTTCCAGTGGTTACAAAGTTATAGGGCGCTAAAGAACAAAAAAAAAGTTTTTTGTATTGTTACGAGCCAAGAAACCGGTAGTTTTTTGTTTGGTTTTTAGTTCATTTTGAAGGTTCAATTTCTCTCCGTCATACGCGTCAAATTGTAGTGTTAGTGCGGTATTTCTTTTACCTTCTTTGTTTATGGAGGAAGGTGGTAATCAAACCTTTAGCGATGTTTCTAAAGATAGCTATCAACAAGCAGAGTAATGAGAACTTAAACAACTACTTATAACATAAGATTACTCTTGATCCTTTATCTTTATTTAAGGAAACTAGAATGCGAAAACAAACAAATCCGCCTTATACGATACTTTTTCTGTACTACAACAAGAAGCTAATTTTCTCTATTTTGACATCGTTTTGGATAGAGGATTACTGTTACACAAGGTGGTGTCGCCCAAATCTCAACAATTTGCAAATGTTATGTCGCTTATGTTCTCAAGCATCATGCCGGCAAGAGCTGTACCGTTGCGTTTGATGGCTATTCAGCGGCACTATCCAGTACGTAGGCAGATGAATAGAACAAAAGTACAAATTAAAAAGGTCAGTTGACATAAATTTTGACCACAAAACACAAATCACAGTCAAACAAGATAGTTTTCTTTCTGATGAACACAATAAGCCCAGACTTATTTTATTCCTCTTAACTGCTTTAACGCTGGTAAATTGATCATCCGCACAAGAGCCATAAAATCCGAAACTAGTGACAAAGTAGCAATAGTTGGAAAAGATGTTGATCTTATTATCTTCCCCATGGCTTTATATTTAACAAATAATATTTTTCTTTTAGATGGGGTATTTGAAAGAAAGATATTATTTGTTAAACCAAGCCACGGTAGAATAGAAAGGAAAGAATAACCGAGTCAGAAATTGTAAATTATGGGAATAAAAAACTACACATACAACTTCCGCTGCATATCAAAAAAAGAAACTTGTCTGTTTCAATTTGTTCAAGAAGCGAGCTACATTGTAAGCCGAAAACAAAATATTTCTGGCATGGTACAATGCACAAGCAAACTTCCCTTAACATGCATTGTTGCAAGGCTTTTACTAAATCGGTTTTGAATGCTAAACCAAACTTCTCTGCGCTCTTGCTCACAGAATAAGCAGCAATGCAGCATGCCCTTTGTGTTTACCACCAAATCCAAGTTAGGCTAGAAAATGAACTTTCTCCCACAGTGGGGTTGGAAGTTTGAGCTAGCTGGTTTGATTCCAGTAACTACAGAATTTCTTGCAAATGTATAACACCCCCCCCCCCCCCCACAGTGATTCAACGTATTCAAATTTTTGTTTTGTTTTGACTTCTTCAAAAAATTACATATTGTGCCGTGCTAACTTTTTTTTTTGAAAAAAACGCTATTATTACTGTTTTATAACTCTGTAAGCGCTAAGAATACTAGAAAAATGTATATAATCATTTTTATTGCAAATTTTATCAGCTTTTATAGTATACAGTTAACTTTACTTCTAACCTACAGTTCTCAAGATATTAACAAAAAACCGAAAAAAATCAGTGTAAAAGTTTCAAAACTTTTGGATTTTTTTAGAGGTGAAAAGCTACTTTGACTGGACTACCACACCAGTGCCGGGATAGCGCCTTTACAAACCCCATAACAAACGGGACTACAACCAAAGAGAAGCTACCTAATATGTTTCCTAATATGTGGAGAACATTGTCGGAAGATCTGTAAAATATAAAATTGTAAGGAAGTGATCTCACTGCCAGATTTATATCTAATCATTTTAGCATATCGTCTATAATTTTAATTAAAAAAAAAAAATAGAAAAAGTGCTACAAATGCCAAATTTAATTTTGAAATAAAATCCTTAGTATATCAGCGCTTTGTTCTCTCAATAGCATAACATTTCTTTTGTTAAAAACATAAAAATAAGCAATAAGCCAGGAAAAACATATCTTGTAGAAACGTTTCTTCAAGTTTTACAGTTGCATCATCTCATGTATTCTAATAGATGCTTTCCTTTCATTGTTTTGCGCTGTTCCAAACAGTTCTGTGCTTGACGCCCCAAGTACCTTTTACAAAGAGCGCGTTGCCTTAACTTGTTTAAAGTTTCCTTCCCCTCTTCTCTCATGAACCAACTACCACACCGTATTAGAACGGTTTTGTGCGTCAAGCTTGGGGAGCGTGTTGCTCTTGAAAGAAAAGCAGTAAATGGCGCAAAACAAACATTATTTTTACTCATTCTCAAAGAAAACTTATATGAAGAGTTTTGACGAGATGTGTGTTCCAGTTCTAATATAATGTAACACTGTTCAAGGGGCAATACTGTGCGTCATTTTCTAAATCTCCAATTAACGATGACTCCCTTGCAACTCCTCATGCAAACTAAAATACTGTTTGCCAAAAAAATATTTATTAAATAAAATCCCGCAAAACAGAAATCAAGGGTTTAATAATAAATTTACAAAATTCTCAACAAATTTTTGAGTCTTAAATATCGGTTTAACTCGTTGCCGTTAGATAACGCTACTAGTTTACTACTACTCTAGAATAAAACCCTAAGTTGCCGACTTATTGAACAACCACTTTAATTCACAACACCTCACAAGAAAAAGAACAGCTGAGCTAATCACCAAAATCTCAAACTCGTACAAAACAAAAACCCCACTTCAAGAAGAAATATAACAAGAAGACAAACGGCAGAGAGAAAACCATCAACCATCACCGATAAGTAAACCAAATCTTCCGATTAATAAAAAAAAAAATTGTAAAATCTTTGGACGTTATCCAAACCACCTCATTAGCATTTTCAAATTGGATAGATAGAAAAGCATTAGTACAAAAATTGTTTCATGTGTTTTCAAATGTTCACCACAATAGTTATGTATTACAAGGTGAGGCAAAAGTAATGTCATAATGTAAATTGACTCCTATTTTGGCCTCAAATTGGTAATTTTTTTTTAATGTTGGCTTTCAAGACTTGCAACGTTTTTAGTATATTATGAAAAACGCGAGATATCAAAAAAAGAAGTCTGGCGCCGTTAGATCTGGCAATCTGGCCGGCTTGTTCAAAGCGCCGGAAAGAAAAAACCACATGGCTTGGAAATTGATGTTTCAAAATCTCCATAGTTGCCCGAGCGCTTGCTCCGTCCTACTAGAACCAACAATGCTCTAAACCCAATTGAGCAGCTCGTTTAAAATTTATCTGTAACGTTCACCAGCTACGGTTACGGTGATGCCATCGGCTCCGTCAAAAAAATAAAGGCGATTCACTTTTTCACTTCAACTTTAGCAATCACTTTGAAGGAATGCAATGGCTTTTCATACAGTTTTTAAACAGCAAAATATTTTCACAGTATTTGGATATATATACTATCCATCTTTGTTTGAAGATTATTTAAACAAAGAAACTAATTACAATTTAAGAAAACAATCTTTAATACAAATTCTATGTCACTGTCTAAATAAATTTGAGTACGGTACACTTGATACATGTATAAAATTTTATAACAACCTACCAGAAGCAATAAAAAAAAACTGTAAACAGAAAAGAATTTAAAAATGAAATTTTACTATATCTTGTGAAGCTGGAACCCTATTGAGTTACATAAATTAAATTATTAAACTCTTTTTGACGTCTTCAAACACAATGTAATGTACATTATTTTATATATGTGTATGTAACTTGTTTGTTTTGAAATAAATATTATTTTTATTATTATTATTATTATTATTATTATTATTATTATTATTATTATTATTATTATTATTATTATTATTTATCATGTAGATTCTCTGTGCCACAAAAACGTAAAGTTTGTTTGTTAACATATCTAGTTAAGTAGAAGTGGGCTTTGTTCATTATGATTTTGGATACAAATTTATCGTCTTCTTAAACTAAGAAGTAAGCTAAACCTCACTTGACGGTCAGCAGGCAGCATTTGCTGAACGATTTCCACAGGTCTTTTACCAAAACTCGACGGGGCCGACCACGTTGTGCAACATCTTTAGTAAACCCAGTTTGCATGAGAAGCTTAATTGTTCGCGTACATGGTGCAGTACGACAAAATCTACGCTGCGTTAAAACTAAAACTAATTCTGCGTTCTACAACATATATGTCAAAGCATAATGACATTTGACGCCATTCTTGCCTGTAGTGCTTACGACTAGCATGCCCATGCTTTTGTGCGTTAAAAAGTATACGGTGCAACCGTGATCAATTCTGGATAGAACCAAAGCATTGTACAGTCGCAAAAGTACCTTAGTTTTATTTAAAGTCTTCTTTAAACGCGTAACGAGCTTTATGTGTTTGAAAGGAACGAGTTCTATCAAAGACAAGCAAAGTACCTCGCAAAAATTCAGGGTTGCAATGAGGTTGTCTGAACCTACAAAAATGCATGCAAAAGGTTCCCGATCTTGCATAAAAAATCTGACAAACACAAGCAGACGACCTAAGTCTTCATGCGTGTAACTTTTCAAGAATTTATACAAAATGTTTTTTTTTCTAAGAAGGCATATTGTATAAAATTTTCTAACTAGTCAGTTGTACTGTAGTACTTTCTAAACCCCGCCTGGTGTTTTTTCAGAAAGCCAAAGGTTTTTAGAATCTACACCAAACGGTTGTTGATCATTTTTCCAACAGTTTCCTAAAGCAGCAAGTCAAAGAGATTGGTTTATAGCTGTTGGCATTGTTTGAGTCATTGCATTGCTTTAGTAGTGGCAAGATAACGGTTTTTTTCCCGATTGGCTACATCAATTTCCAAACAACTGGTAGTACAAACTCAGAGCATGATTGGTTTTTTAACATAAACCAAAATAAACATAGATGATATAAATAAAATAAATAAAAATCAGGGGAGAATATCTTTTATTGCTTTTAATAACGTCACTTTTAATAAAAAATTTAGGACTATCTAGTATAATATAATATAAACCCAATAACAAGCTTTAAGTTAATTGCGTTTTTATACATTAACATGTATAATTAATTGTAAATTTATTAATTAAATATCACATTTCTCCTCCGGTAGGGGAAATCTATGAAGTAACGTAAATGAGGATCAGCCAGTAGATAGCCTGGCACAACAAGGCAGTGTTAGCACTTACAGAAAACTAAAAATGTACGCAAGGAGTATAGGAAATATTTTGTTGGCAGCCAAGTGAAATTTCTTATTACCGGTTTGCACGCTGAAATAACAGCAAATTTAATACATGCAATTTATCAGTGCCTATAAAAATTTCATGTAACCTTAAATGGTTCAGGTTTACCGTTTTATATATTAATTATTTATACAACTTCCACTTTCAACTACTTTTTTTTATCACCTATGTTTATTCGATACTTATTGCGCAGTGCCAGAAAAGTAAACGAGCGGTCAACTTCCACGATATATATTTCTAATACAGGGAGTTTATAAATGAATGGGATTATGTAATCAATTTAAATGTGCCGCTTTTTTTTAAATTGTTCACTAAACTATTTGTTTTGACAGATCAACTTTGACATCTGTCAAGCAAACATATGAAAACATATGTAGTATAGTGGACGATTTTAAAGAGGCGGCATATTTAAAGTGATTACATAACCCCATTCATTTATAAACTCCCTGTATAAATAAATACACACATTAGTCACGATTTCTGTCGTGACATAAATATGCAATAACTGTTAGATGTAAACGCTCTTTTACAATATGTAGCATAAGCTGTCAAAGTTAAAATCATAGCCGCAAAATAAATTAACATATTATGTATTATCCCCTTTCCTGATAATAAACAATGCATTACAATTACAAATACAATTTTTAAAAATATAATTGATTTATAATAATAACAAAAAGAAAATGATATACTATAAAACATTTTATTAGTTTTATGTTTAAATTACTATTGACAATTTATAACGTAATAGTTTTATAGTAAAAATGTGCGTCAATGCTTATAATGATTATTAGTAAACAATGTCACCAGTAATGACAAAAGAAGGAAGAGACTCTTTATTGATAATTTGTTTTCAGTTTTGATGATAAACATTTAATGTTATAATTAAATTCTTATATAAAAGAAGTTTACCTTTACATTAACCTTGATTTTTTTAAATAATATGCGCATATATAAAATTGCTTTCTTAGATAATTTAGTAAATTTAATCAGTGATGACCAATATGAGCGGAAGAATATTAATAGGTCCCAGCGAAAATGAAGCCGATACAATTTTTCCTAATATTTCTTACGGAAAAATTATTTTTGATATATTGAGCGAACGGACGGATTGTGTTGCAATGGTATGTATTTCTAGAATATATTTTAATAATTTATATAAACCATATTTTTTTCAAGCATATTACTGAATTCAATTCAATCATCTACTCTAACACAAGTTCTCGGCATAGGATAAAAAGACCCGATTACACCAGTTTTATAAAATAAAATAATTTATTATTCAGTTGTTTATTTTTAGATAAATGGAGAATCAAAAGAACAAATTACAACTAAGGAATTATTGAACCAAAGCATACAAGCAGCAATGGGAATGAAAAAATTGGGCATTGGAAAAAATGACATAGTTGGAATTGTTTTCGAAAACCATTTACAATATTTTGTCCCAATGTTTGCAAGTTTATATTTAGGCGCTATTGTTCATCCGGTTAATCCTGCATATACAATAAGTAAGTTATTTTTTAAATTAATGTTAGGCTAGGTCGATATATTATTTAATTATATTTTTTATTTATGAATAATTGGTTACACTAATAGATTATTTGTTGTTGCAAAGTAGAATTTAATAGTATTAAGTACTTTGTGTATACCATTTATATTATTATTATAGGAGAACTAAAACATGTGTTTGATATCTCAAAACCTAAAGCAGTTTTTACTTCTGAAACATACATAAAATCTATCATGGCAGTTAAAGAAGATGTTAATTATATTAATAACATAATTGTGTTTGGTACGAATAACTTCCAAGAAGCATTAGATTTTGAAGTTTTATTAAAATTGGGATGTAATATCAACAATTTTATTCCATGCAAAATTAACGTTAATGACGATGTTGCTTGTATATTGTGCTCTTCAGGGACTACAGGATTACCAAAATGTGTGATGTTAACACATAATAATATAAGGATGACATCCATTTCTCTAATGTAAGTGTATACAGATATTTTAGTAAATACTTTCAAATTATATTTTAGTGATGGTAATTATGGTGCATGTACTAAATCGGATTGTACAGTTAGTGTATTGCCATTTTTTCATATTTTTGGAATGTTAGTAAATTTGGCTGGGTTACTTTCTGGAATGAGAATAATCATTCTTCCAAAGTTTAAACCGGAATTATATCTGAGTACAATCCAGGATTATAAAGTAACTAAGTTATTTATAGCACCACCGTTAGGAATTTTTCTAAACACAAGTCCTCTTGTAAATAATTATGATTTAACAAGCATTAACTATGTTCTTTGTGGTGGTGCACCTCTTGGAACTGAAGTGCAGAACATGTTGAATAATAAGTAAGTATGTAATTGTTTTAAAAATATATTTTCTTTTTATAATATAAATATAAATATTTTATTAATTGTTAAACTGCTATTATGTAAAAGGATACAGCTAACGGCACTAGTCGAGTGTATAATAATAATTATTATACCTTAATAATTAAGTATTAGTAATGACTTTTATGTTTATTTTAAAATAATGATAGAAGAGGCGCGGTTTAAGTTTAGTTATAATAAGAAAAAAGTTTAAAAAGTAATAATTAAACGATTAAAGTTTTTAATGCAGTTTTAACAGTAGTTGTAATCTCTAAAATATTTAAAAAATAGATTTAAAAATCTTGGTTTAACAAAAAATCTATCACAAAGAAAGTAATAATAATACGTTTATCTTGTGCCTTTCAACCTAAAAAGTTACGTAACAACTACATATTTATTTCATCTTTGTTTTTCTGTTTTTGTCTATTTTATTTTTTGGGTTTTCTCACATCTTGTTATATTGTTGTAACATTTGTTCTATAATTCATTACTTTTCTACACATTCTGCGCTTTTTCAAGTATTCTTCTATCCAAAATTTTGTCACTTATTCTTTATTACTACATCTAAATCTTGCAGTTATATTTTTATTATTTTTTACTATATCTATCACTCTCTAGTACATTAGCAGTTTTGTTTTTTAAATATATTTACGTTTTGCGTTGTTTCCGTACTCTTTCATTTTTATTCTTTTCTCTACTTTTGTGTATCTTTTCCATAATTTTTATTTGCGCCATGCCTCTCTTTTAGTTTCTCTTATCCTCTCATTTTGTTTTGGCTAGTATAACTATTTTTATTGTAATAATTTTTTATAATTTTTCCAAGTTTTCATTTTCTTGCTCTTATTGTCTCTTTCATGCATTCTTGCAAGATTGCATGTTTTTGTCTTTTTATCTTTCTTTGTATCATATGGCTCTATTTCCTGCTTCTACTCTTATTTATCTAGTTATTTTTTTTTTAGCACGCTATATGTATTGCTTCTAATTTTCTTGTTTTTCTCATACTCATATTTTTGGCTGAAACAATATTACACTTTTAACTAAACAGTATTAAACATAAGCCTTTTTATTTTCTTACAAAAATATTTTCTTTTACTTATTCTACACACTTGTTTTTTTTTTTTTATATACTATCAAATGCCGTCTTTAAGTCCAGGATTAACGCATATACTTTTTATCCTTTTT
Organism: Tachinus rufipes; assembly: GCA_963932245.1. Classification (NCBI taxonomy): domain Eukaryota; kingdom Metazoa; phylum Arthropoda; class Insecta; order Coleoptera; family Staphylinidae; genus Tachinus; species Tachinus rufipes. The sequence continues at coordinate 95,103,518 of OZ010743.1, forward strand.
TCTGCTATATTCTGCTTACGTCTTGAAGATTATTTCCAAAGAATAACTTGTATAGAGTCTTGCCGGTTGCTCAATTTAACGTAGAGTTTAGGCACTATTCGACTCTGTGCAAACATGTTTTATCGTTTTTTACTGTCCAAACATAAGGTAAATTGGGAAAGTATGGTCTAATTAGATGATTTGCACGTAGGGTAGCTTTTGCGTTTAGTACTAATTTTACATTTAAACTGTTGCAATAGTTTTCAAACTTTTGCTATTAAAACACGGTCTTCGGTCCGTAACTAACCGCCTTGGGACACTAAACGTTTGAAAGGATTTGAAAAGTTTAGTGACGGATAACGAGAGTTATCCACCTGGTGCATTAAAGAGTTCACTCCTTCTGGCGTCGTACATGTGTTGGTCGGTTCAAATAAGTAGTTTGGTAACTCCGGGGTCTACTTTGTGCCCAAAGGCATTGTGGTGGAGGTAACCTCTAAAGGTCGACAACACCTGGCAAGCATATGGTTGTGCTCCATAAGTTGCAAGAGTTGGTGCTGCTCGGTTAGGGGTACCGCCAACGGCGGAGAATCTCCTCTTCCTACTGCTGCCCTACGAATTCTGGGGGGGGGGGGGGGCAATTGTTCAAACACTACGGTCGAGGAAAAGTGTGACCAAGCGGGCGCACCTCGATCGGAAAACAACCACCGCAAGAACGATGACGACCCGGCTACGACAAAACAGATGAAGGAAAAATTGGCCTTCGAATTGGAGCTTTTGAAGGTGCAGCGCCGACGAGAAAGCCTGAACAGGTCCCCCAATAGAGTAAATACGCCCGCAAGCAGAGATAGAGGCGCGTTCTTTTTGTGTACCGCGGCAAATAGAATCATAGTGGATATGGTAGTCAATATAGGGACAGTAAAACCTGCAAAAATAGAGTACCCGCCTAAAAGAGGAGTAAACTCTTGACCAAGAGGAAGAGATGGCTACTGAAATTAACCGAAGACTGTCAAATATAGGTAACGACGCAGAGTTTTTGGACCTACTGAATGAACCCTGGCCAGAAAAAGTGTTTCGGGTAATTGACCTGAAAATAGACAACCCGCTAGTGGACCAGGAAGGAGCCTAGCCGCATATACAGAAAACACAAAAATGGAAAAAGGCATAGAACAAAAGTTCAAAGAAAGATTCCCGGAATTGTGCGTACTGCTAGCAACAGAGGGCTAAAATAAGCAGCACACAGCATTCATAAAGCTTACAACTGAAATCCCAGAGAATAACGAGTACAAAAAAAAGAAAGATACATATTCGGACTAACGGCACAGACAGAGACTGAAGAAACAAGCCGGATAGCAAATCTCATAAAAGCAATGGAAACACTAAAAAAAAGCGCACACATAAAACAAAGACGGAAAATTAATATACCAGCACCGGAAAATATTAGCGGAGAAACAACGAGGAAAGTGGTAAAACATGTATTTAGAAGATCCGACACAAAACTCGTAATAAATGTACAAAAGATAAGCCAAAAGAAGACGAAGACACTAGAGAAGGCAAGGAAGGTATCCACAAATCCGGCAGATATGGGAACTGTGATTGTCAAATCAGCAGGACGAGAGTACGCTGACATTCTTAAAATGGTAAAAGGCAAAATCCTAAAAACAAATTACAAAGTAAAGATGGTGAAAAAAAGTAACAAAGGCGACTTCGTAATGTCAGTGGAAAGAGGAGAAGAAGCTGCTAAAAAAGTAAGAGAACTTATCACAAAAAAAGTACAAGACACGGAAGTGAAAATAGGAGGTGGGCAGCGAAAGAAAACCCTTTACATCATGGGGATAGGTGGAGTAACGACACAGAAAGAAGTTATGCATGCGATTACACTGACCGGAGTTGAAAGCCACAAAGCAATGGTAAAATCTATGAGACCGGCGCACGGCAAGAACCAGAATGCCACAGTTAAACTAAGTGAAGATGTAGCACGGACCCTGCTCAAAGCCAGAAAAATTAAAATTGGATGAATGAATTGCCGAGTCATAGAATGGGTAACACCAACTAAATGTTACAAATGCCAAGAATACGGACATTGGGCGCAAGATGCCTGAAGTGTGGGAAGACAGGACACAAAGCAAAAGAATGTCAAGAAGAGGAATACTGCCAAAGTTGCAAAAAAAAGGCCATAGAATTGATAGCATGAAATGCCCAACCTATAGACAGCTAGTGGAACAGGAAAAGCAAAAATACAGTGAGCGGAGGACCTCAAATAAAGATGCACGGAACTAAATTCTAAGAAATATATGCTGGAGCAGAGCACCAAAGTCTTCCAGGTAAATCTAAATCGGTGCAGGACAGCACATAACCTGTTGTATAAAGCTATCGAAGAAAAGGAAATAGACTTAATGATTCTAAGCGAGCCAAATAAAAACATTGCCACAAAACGAAACTGGTATGTCGAGGAAAACCTTGATGCAGCTATAGCCATCGTAAACAAACAGTGCAAAGTGTACGAAACAGTGGCGGAAAGTGGATACGTATGGATAGAGCTGAGGGATGAAACTATATACAGCTGCTACATATTCCCAAATTTAACCATCGAGTACTTCGAAGATTTTATACACCAGCTGAAGTCCAGCATTAGAATACAAAAGAAAAAATGTATTATAGGAGAAGATTTTAATGCCAAATCGACGCTGTGGGGTTCGGCAAAAAATGATCGGAAAGGAGATATACTGGCCAAATGGGCATCAGAAGTAGATCTTGTAGTGGCAAATACAGGTATTCCTATTTGTTGCAGAGGGAAAAATGAATCATACTTAGATGTCACCTTTGTCGCAAACACCATAGCAAACAAAATAATGGATTAGAAGATGTTGGAAGAAGAAAATTTTTCAGACAAGAAATATAACTATTAGGATCAGGTCGCAGCAAAGTCCAGAAACATCAGCGGGCAAATCAAGAGAGCGAAAAGAATGGAAACTATCTAGCGTAAAAATGGAGGCTATAGAAGTTAGGCTAAGACAGAGAGTCCGGGAACGCAGCGTGCAGCCTAAAACACCACAAGAACTGTTAAAACTTATCAGTGACACCTGCAATGAGCTTGGCACTAAATAAGTCGGAGTACGCAATAATAAAACTCCAATATATTTGTGGACATCAGAAATTGCGGAAAGCCGGAAAAAAAGTTTGTCCAAAAAAAGAATTAGGACACGTACAAACAAACGAGCAAGCAGTACGGAAGAAGATAAAGAAACCGCAGAAAAACAATACAGACAGCAGAAGACGCAGCTCAAAAAGGCGATAAACATCGCAAAACTAGAAACCTGGAATAAAGTCATAGAAGAAGTGGAAGATGACATTTGGGGAATAGGTTATCGACTTGCAACCAGCTCACTCCGCATAAGTCCTCGAAGTAACATACCAAAAGAAGTAGCTATTAAAGAAGCAAAGGCTCTTTTTCCGAAAGACCCAAAAATTAATTGGATTTGTAGCACAGTAAACAGTCAGGAAATTCCCCTCTTTACGGAAGAAGAGGTAACAAACGCTGCAAATAAAATCAAGCCAAAAAAAGTACCCGGACCTGATGGAATACTTCCCAAAATGGTGGCTAAATCATTAACAGGAAACTGCCTGCAAGTGATGAACAAACTGTTACAGACCGGCAAGTTTCCACAAATCTGGAAAACAGCCAGATTAGTACTACTTGAACAACAGCGCAAGCAAAGGCAAGATAAGCCAACTTAAAGACCACTATGCCTCTTAGACTGTATAGGAAAGCTACTAGAGCAGCTGCTTAAAGGCAGGATACTGGAAGAGCTGGAGAACACTGGAGGTCTAGCTAAGTCCCAGTGGTGGATGCGATGGAAAAAATGCTAGAAGAAGTAGACAAGACAAGAAATGGAGGGCGACATAGGAAGCTTTGTTTGCTGGTCACAATAGATGTTAAAAATGCTTTCAACTCAGCGCCTTAGAAGGGTAATGTCAGGTCTCTTAGAGAAAGAAACATCCCACTATACCTGCTGCAAATGGTAAAAAGCTATTTTTCTCAAAGAACATTGCTAGTAGGGGAGCAGACGCTCCAAAAAGTCACGGGCGGTGTCCCGCAGGGATCGATTTTAGATCTACTGCTATGGAACGTTTACTACAACAGGGTTTTGCGACTGAAAATGCTACCAAACGTCACAACCGTGAAATATGCAGCCGACTTAGCAATTGTAGTCACTGCAAAGACCAAGGAGAACCTAATAGCATCGGCAAACTGTGCAATACAGCAAATCACTGCCTGGACGAAGGACAATATACTGGAAATAGCAGCGGAGAAAACAGAAGCAGTACTCTTGAGCGACAGCAGAAAGGTCAAAGAAGTTACCGTAGAAGTGTTAGGCAAAAATATCACCACCACTCGCAAGATAAAATACCTAGGCGTGACTTTTGATTCTGGGGCAAAAATGAAGAGGCACATAATAAACACCAGCAAGATGGCAGAAACATCTGTCAGGATGCTTGCTTGTTTTATGCCAAACATACAAGGTCCCACAGCACAAAAAAGAAGGCTGTTATGCGCAGTATTGCATTCCAAAATCCTATATGCCGCTCCTATCTGGGCAAGAGGCTTGGCACACCAGAAATACAAAAACATGCTACTAAAAGTGTAGCGGAAGATGCATACCAAACTGTCTTCACCAGCGCAATCCTTGTAGTTGCCGACATGCCACCCATAGACCTTTTGGTGGAAAAGAAGAAAAACGGGTATGGGGGTAAGAATCCAGCAGAAAAGCTAACCTTAAGAGGCAATACTTTAAAGAACTGGCAAAACCGGTGGGAGAATACAGCAAATGTAGGCCAATGAACAAAAAAGGTTATCCCAAACTTAGAAAAGTGGGTAAGGAGAAGGCATGGGGTAACAAACTACTTCTTGACGCCGATGTTGATTGGGCATGGGTGTTTTGAGGCGTACCTCCACAAATTCAAGATAAGAGCGGCCCCAATATGTGCATATTACCAGGGTACGGACGATGTGGAACACATGTTCATCAAATGCCCGCGATGGAACAACGAACGGTGAACGGCTGAAACCCAAGTCGAAGCGGCGTTGACTCCGCAAAACATCATGGCATACATGCTGAGCACTACTGACTGCTGGAACATTATATCTACGATGGTAGAAGATATAATAAAGGCCAAAGAAGACGAAGAAAGAAGAAGAACAAACAAGGAAACAGCCCAACAAAAATAAATGTAAGAGACAACCAAAAACGTGGACGAGACGATAACAACTAAGGTCCGCAGAAATGCAGGTTTGGGCAAACTTCCCCAAAGTAATGCCGGATGGTAATTCCGGGGCTGAGTTTACATAAACGCCAAGTAGAATAGGGGTTTAGCGGATAAGAGTTTCGCACGCAGGTTGATAGAGCTTCCCCCAACCGCAATAATTAAAAAAAAAAAGACAATTTTGTAGGTGTAGTCAAGAGGCATAACGGTCGTCGTATGGTGTGAGCAGCAATAAGGTTAGAAAGTATGGGGTCGCATTATAGAGTTCAAGTAGATGGTTTAGTTCCAATCTGTTCTGTTGTCTAAAGATGCTGGTTACTAACTGAATTCTGGGCAGTGAGCGCGCGTTCTTTATACCCCCCTATTAGTTTCTTATTGTTTCTTGAACCGTTACAAATATTGTATCGCCCTAGAACCACAATGCAACACTTAAAAAATTGTTATTTAGAATGACAAAAAAAGTCTAATTTGTACAATAATATGATCAGTACGCAACTTTTATTGTTATGGAAAAATAAAATATTTCATTCTTTTTAATACGCACGCATAATGCGTAATATAACAATATTGTGGGAGAGTACCGAAGATTGTGGGTTCGATTCCCATATACCGTGATATACTTTTCACTTTCTATACGCTCTCCCACTCCCCAAACCGCCTTACCAGCGTGGGGTTTTACGGCTAAAACCTTCTCTGATGGAGTGATGAATTCTCTCCAGTGGTTCGAAATCCACTTAAAACTGTAGGTTCCTTGTAATGTGAGTTGCCAGCATTACAAGCAGAGAAGAGGCTAAGACGCCAGCAGTGGCTGACAAAGAAGAAAGAAGAGTGCGTAATAAAGTGAATACTTTGCAGGGAAACATCAAAAAGTAACAGAGCACAAGTTAAATGTAATATTACAACGTTAAATGTTTTTTTTTACTTGTTATAAACATTTTAGCTATAAAAAAACACAATTTTTACAAAGATATTTTAATAATATAGCTGCTACAATACACTAGTAATTTACAAACAATAATAATTTTATGCAATTATATACAATATAATGTATTATTGCATACACTATTTAATAATTAACTAATATTTTTTTTAATAGATTTAATATAAGAGTGAAGCAAGGTTATGGTACAACTGAAGCAACATTTATAGCTCTAATGCCATTTAAGGCGCCTTTAAAAATTGGCAGTGTTGGAAAATTATTGTATGGACAAATGCTAAAAGTAACGGATTTGAATACAAATGCCACTTTAGGAGCTAATGAAATTGGTGAGATTAGCACCAAAAATAATATCAAATTGAAAGGATATCTACGAAATGAAGAGGAAACATTAAACATGTTTGATAAGGAAGGTTTCATGCATTCAGGAGATATTGGATATTATGATGATGATGGTTTTATCTATATTGTTGATAGATTGAAGGAATTGATTAAATATAAAGGGTTTCAAGTATGTAGTTTTGATTATTGTTTAATTAATTTTTAAATTATTGTTACTAAAATAGGTTCCACCAGCAGAAATTGAAAGTTTGCTTATATCTCATAAAGATATAGTTGATGCTGGTGTGATTGGTATTCCTGATGATAAGGCCGGTGAGGTAGCATTGGCTTTTGTTGCTAAAAAAACAGAATCATTGATTACGGAGAAGGAGATTATTTTATATATTGCAGGTAAAATTTGTAGTATGCTATAAAATATTTTTAATTTTAATGTATAAGTAATGTTAATATAATTGCATTTTTAATTAATGTTTTTAGAAAATCTTTCAATTCAAAAACAGCTGCATGGTGGCGTTCGCTTTATTGATGCTATACCAAGGAGTGCTTCAGGAAAAATTCTAAGAAAAGATTTACGTAGGCTAGTGACTAATAACAATTAATCTATGACGTTAGTTTATAATATTATATGTATATATTTTGCTATTTAAAGTGAACAAGTTTAAAAATTGAATACTAAGCATATTAATTAAACATGGTAAAACAAATTATGAATGAAATAAAATTATAAACTGTTTACTATATGGTAATAAATATCAATGTAAAACCCACATAAAACAAAATTAACGCTACAGGTAAAAACAATCTCTATCAATTTTATCACAAAAGGTTAAAAAATTAAAACAAACGTTATGTAAAATTTCTGCCAAGTTGTAAGCTAAATATTAATGTTAAAATAGATAACACACTGTGTGATTGAAGTATTTGTAGTTTATTTTATGAATTATTTACTAAAGTTTAGTTAGTTTACTTTATAAAAGAAGAATCTTAAGTTGCAGACAAATTAGGTCAGTTTGTAGCTAAGGCAAAAACTACAGAAAATATTATCAAGAAGAACGCAAACACAACAAGAGAAAATTATTCAACAACTTACAATGCACTATACTTCAGAATAGAGTAAGGTAGCATTCTAAAATATTTCAGAAACATTTTTATATGAATTGTAGTACAACATAGAAATAAAAATAAAACACTTGCTGATCAAAAAGCAATCGAAATAAAGTTTACAGAAAACTGCAAGCTCATTATATTAACAGATGTAATTTTTGAAGAATAAACAATAACTAAAAAAAAAGGGTGTTAATATTTTAGAAAACATCACCAAAAATACAGAAAACAAAAGAACTTCTGCAGCAGATGATGAAAAAAATGCTGGCAAGATTTTAGAGTGTTGTGGCGTAACAGAACGTCTTTCAAAACTTCAACAAAATGCTATGATTTGTAAAATAAAAACTTTCAGCCTGGTTTACATTGTTTATTAATTCAGCAAGTTCAATTGGACAAAAAAATGTAATAAATAACTTTCTAATTATGAATATATGAATATAATTTTGTGTTTGTCTTTTTTTTGTAAGCATGACCGAAGAACAGTAGTAGCTAGTGCTTTTTTTATAATGAGTATTGTTAAAATTTCTTTTATTTAGCTTTCTTATAAACGTTATTCTTAAAAGCATTCTGATTAAGTTATATTTTTTTAGCTCAATCTTGTGCATGTGGTCGTGAGCGTGACTATGATAACAAACACAAATGCAAACGCTTAGATTAACTGTGCTATTTCAAGTTTTTTTGGGTAATCTTTTGTTAGTAGTAAGATGTACTTTTAATGGTCGTGCATCACAATCATTTTTTATCAAAAACACTATACCGCATCAATGTTTTTCAAAATGGATACACTGTTTGGTGTAGTTTAGACTAGCATTGTTCTTGCTTAGTCAAAGAAGTCTACCAGTATACATGTTTTTCCTAATTTAAAAGCAATCAAAATAAAGTTATTCCAAGTTGATTATCACTGATAAATTATGTTAAATACACTTGTTCTTACAATGTTGGTTGTTTGCGGAGGTAGTTTTTGACTAGGTTGCAAAACTGTGGACATTTATTATAAGAGTGCTTATCAATCAACTAAACAGTGTCGGGTTAGCGTATTGCGCATTAACCGCTGTTAGTAAAAATTGTAGTTAAGATGCGATTCCCGGTTAAACTGATATTTGCAGCGCCGTGTGTGGTTTTTTAGGTTTTTAATTACAGTTTAATGCTAATTAGTCGACGATGTATGTTGCTGACTAAAGTCTGTTTACATGCGTCAAATTTTTTTTTTGAGATCTACTTAAAGCTTTTCACGTCAGCTGTAAATCTAAATCTTATAAAATACCAACGTGGGATCTTGATGCTAGCAATGGTGTCTAATAGAATTTAAAAAAGAATTCCAAAGTTATTGTACGGGGTTCCATAAAGAAAGTTTTTGGTTTTAAATTTTAAAAGATTTGATTAACTAACGACTAATCTTCTCGCTTCCTTACTGTTGTAACCATATTTTTTTTGTGCAATCTTTCTATTTGACTGTCACATTTTTGAAAGGTCATTAGCAAGACAAAATAACTCAGAATCCGATAAATTACCGATTTATAAGCTCTCAGTTGTGTGTTTCGGATGTAGTAAGGTGTTTTGAGATATTTTTGTAAAATTTTACTCTAAATTTACTCTATTTTGTTAAGATGAAAAAAAAAAGCGTCTATACTCTAATCTGGACATGCGTATGTTAGTATTGAGTAAAATGATTGATTTGAATAGTAGCAACTTATTGTTTGTACTTATTGTACCTCATGCTCGTTTGTTAATATATATATATATAGCAACCAATGTGCGGTTTTGACTACAACGCCAAGTACATCTACATAATCGATTTATTATTTTACCAGTACATTTCGAATGGATTAAACTATGATATGTCGAAGTCTTTTAGTCAAATATTATTTAGGAAATAGCCGAAAAAACCCATCAAATATAGAAATAAATGCGTTTTTTGTATTTTTGAATGCATTTTGTTGCTATTTTCAAATAGAATTCACAAAAAAGACTTTGACATATCATAGTTTAATCCTTTCTAAATGTATTGGTAAAAAAATAAATCTATTATCAAATTATTTGTAGAAACAGCCATGAAGGGGAAGTTGCCGTTTTTGTTATTATACTATACGTCTTAACACAATGACAATTTGATTATTTTAATTTACTCTCCAACCCAATTGCAGATTAAATAATATATATTTTTAACAACATGTTAATTCTAAAAAAGTTAAATTAAATTAATTTTATGACACTGACATTTTCCTTAACTCCAACTACCAAAACTAAACTGTTTTTTTAGTTTAACCAATTGTAATGTTGAATAAAACTTTTTTAATTTTTTTTAGATATATTTACTTACTAGAAGAAGCTTGGATCCAGATAAATCTGTAATTTTTTTCTGAAATTAAAAATAAACATGCACTACTATAAAAACTCAAACCAATCAGAATTTGCACTACTTCACCGATGCTCTTCAATTTGTATGTAGCCGACATACTATCAATTTAAAAAGAAACGAATTGATTGTATTTTCTAAATAAACATTGGAAAACAGATCCAACTATAATAATAGTTAAATATATAAAATAAAACAATTAAAAAGGAAAATTCATTTAAAATATTACAATTTAAAATATTACAATCTAAAACAAAAACTAGAACTGCTAAAAATACTAACAAATAAAAAGATTCAAGTGAAAGCGAAGAAGAAACAACAAATAAAGATATTATGGAAACCTTAAAAGACCTAAAAAAATTGGTGAAATACATGAACAATAAATTCAATGAAGTTTTGAAAGAATATAAAGAAATAAAAAAAATAAAAAAAGCAGAAAAATCAAATAAAGAACTAAAAGAAAGAGTTGAAATTTTAGAAATAACATTAGAAAAAACAGAAAAAGAAAAAATAAAAAACAATGTCATAATAGTTAGAGTTGACAAACAAGAAAAAAATTAAAAAAACGGAAGAAGTTGTAATAAAGATAATAAAAGGATTAAACACATAAACATAAAAAAGGAACAGATAAAATCAGCTTATAGAAAAGATACTTTCAACAAAAAAATAATAATTGAATTCAAAAACAAAGAAGATAAAAAATATACTAAAAACTTGAAAAACAATTGGATCAATCACTACTCTAGAATGCGAACTAAAAAGAAAAACCAATGAAATATATATAAACGAACAATTAACAGCACAAACAAATATGCTGTTTTATAAAGCAAGAAAGGAGCTTAAATATAAATACTTATAGCCTCGAGATGGAAACATATACATAAGAAAAACAGAAGCAAATATACAAATTAAAATTAAAAAAATTTCCGATATAGAAAGTTTAAAAAAAAAAAAAAAACCAATTGTAAACTAAATAAATAAATACAAAACTGAAATGTATACTATATATCTGCACAAAGCAAGAAGTGTAAAAAACAAATATCACAAAATTGAACTTATATCTATCATACACAATAATCCTACAATAATTGCTATAACGGAAACTTGGCTTAAACCATATAACCAAGAACTGTATACTTTAGAAAATTACAATGTAGAATACAACTCTAAAAACACAAAAGGAGCAGGATGTACATTAAAAAAGGTACAGAATATAAATTAATAACTAGTAAAACAATCAAAAACATAGAAATATTAACAATACAACTAAAAGAAGAAAATACTGCAATAACTCTAATATACAAACCACCTAGAATAAACTTTAAAGATCTTAAAACATTAAAAACAAAATAATCAACAGAAAGAAACCACAAATAATAATAGGTGATTTAAACATTGCAGAAAATGATAATACAACAAAAGAATACAAGAACATGTTGTTAGAAAATGGAAATAAAATAGTAAATAAAACATCTATAAAATACTACACAAGAAAGAATCCAGATCCAAATGAAAAAAATTCCATATTAGATCATGTTATTACAAACAACAAACAAGAAATAGAAGATTTAAAAATATTACCTCCAAACATATCAGATCATTGTAAATTAATAACCAAAATAAAAAGAAAACAAAAATTCAAACAAATATATCAGTACTTTGAGCACACACTCACAGATTGAAAAAAGAAACAAACTACAAAAAAAATCACCTTAAATATCCAAATAATTAAACAACAAAAAATGACTATTTCAAACAGAAAAAAGAAAACAAACATCATAAAGAATACTAAAATGTTATACTATAAAAGAAAATTTCTAACTAATAAAAATAACCCTACAAAAATATGGGAAATAATAAATAAACAACTTAACAAAAAAACAAAAAACAAAACAACATTGAAGAAATAGTAAAACAAGATAGAACAAGAACTAAAGAACCGATAGAAAAAGCAAACGAAATAAATAAATGCTTTACAAATATTGGTAAAACTCTAGCAAAAAAACAAATTACAAGAACGAGCAACAAAACAAATACAACCACAATAAAAAATAAAATAACCGACATACATTTTGAACACACATCACAAGAAGAAATCTACAAAATAATAATAAAACTGAAAGAAAACAAAACACCCGGCTTTGACAAAATTACAAACAACCTAATAAATCAAAATAAAACAACACTAACACCAGTTTTAGTACATATAATAAATAAAGTCATTGACACAAGTATATATCCAAATTACATGAAGAATACAATAATAGTGCCTATACATAAAAAAGAAGATAAAACAAAACCAGAAAACTATCGATCAATTTCTCTACTATCAACATTAAATAAAATATTAGAAAAAGTAATCCATACTAGACTAACAGAACATATAAATCAAAACAGTATAATACAAACAACAATATGCTTTTCAACAATACTCGGGAACAACAACAGCAGCTTATAATATTGTAGATCACATAAAAAACAAGGTAGATAAAAAAGAAACCGTAGTAGCAATTTTCATCGACATAAAAAAAGCTTTTGATACTGTATCAAAATCAAAGCTTATAGAAAATCTAGACGCGATAGGAATAATAGGCAACGAACTGAACCTAATTAACACATACCTCAAAGACAGACCACAAAAAACAAAAATAAACTTTATAGAAAGGGAACCGATGCAAGCTGAATACGGAATTCCACACGGAGGAATCCTACCGCCGACATTATACATACTATATACAAATGACATATTAGAACTAAAACTACACGGTACACCTTACATATATGCCGACGACACCTGCATTATATACTCAAGAAAAGAAAACAAAAAATAGAAAAACTTATCGAAGAAGACATAATAAAATTAGAAACATGGTATTATAATAACCTACTCACTATTAACAAAACAAAAACAGAATTCATGATCTTTAATAACAAACAAGAGAAATTCCAATCACAATAAAAATAAATAACGAAAAGATTAAACAAATTAAAGAAGTTAACTATCTAGGATTAACAATCCAAGATAACTTCAAATGGGATCTACACATAAATAAAATTGTTAAACGAAATTCAGCAACTATAGCAGCAGTATGGAAAATAAACAATTATCTAAAACAATTAAAAATATCTATATATCATGCATTATTTACATCATATAATACATACTTAAACCATATATGGGGAAACACAAGCAAAAAAAAACATTAATAAACTACAAAGACAACAAAACAAACTTATCAAAGTTTTATACACAATGGATAGAAGAACACCAACAACCGAACTATACAAAGAAAAGCTAAATATTAACAAAATGATAACTTTAAACAACATATTAATGATATATAAAATAAACAACGAAATGATAAAAAGCAATATAACGTTACAGTCCAACAAATAAATACACAATCACCAAACAAGAAGAAAATCACACATAAGAACAACAAAGTATTAAACAGTCAAGTGCAGCCAGATAATAACAACAGAAACAATAAAACAATATAACAGCCTACCAACATACATAAAACTTTAAATTATGTACCATTTAAATTAAAAATAAAGCATATGTTATTTCATGACAAAATATAAAAAATAAACAAAAACAACAACAACCACGAGCCCTCAATACCGATAACCTCAAGTGATGATAGAGGAAAGAATTTATTTTTATTTTTATTATTATTTATTATACATTCAGTATTGTTTTGTATTATATAAATTTTATTTATAAAAAAAATATATTATTATATACCATGCATAACTCAAAGTCTAAAAATTGCTCAGTATGCAACACGGTACTGATGTACATTTCAAGGAGTTTGAAAGTCATCACGCTAAGTGGCATTAAGGCACTTCAAGTTTGGTTTTGGTACTGGAAAGTAAAAATCAATCAAAAAAAAGCAAAGCTATTCTTTTCACCAAATGTTACAAACAAACTCCTCATTATTACGTTTATCTCAACGGCGCTTCAATTCCATGAACAGATACTGCAAAGAGTTTGATTGTGAACTAACTTTTAGATTACATATTAAGACTATCTTGGATAAGGCCAGGATAGCAAGTAATATGTTAACTCCACAGCGACAGCAACATAAACTCTACAAACAAACAAGTTGCAATTACTTCAAACAATCATTTGCTCAATACTGACATACGCATGTTTAGCATGAGAAATGACTGCATCGTCTTATCTGAAAAGAAAAGAGTTGTTTTAAAATAAAACTTTAAAAAGGATTCTTAAAGCATCTTACTAATTTTTAAATACACAACTAAGAACTGATGCGGAAAGTGTCTCAATCAGTGTGAGATTTTACACCAAGAGGGGGTTTAGTTCGTAGGCGCTTTCAAACATTTGGAAAGAGAATCCTACACATTAAGTCTTTAGAAGATACCCTTCACTACTGCCATAGCTATTAGAAGTTGTTTGATAAATAAAATACAATCAACAATGCATCTTAATCTAGTTCAGAAAAATTTAGACAATTTTTGATAACTTTGTCAAAACAGTAGAAAAAAGAGTTATTGTTTAACAGAAATGCGTAGTCAAAACTAAACAATAAAGCTTAAAAGCAATTATAAATTACTGGAAATAAAGCTTACAAGCCTAAGAATAAATCAAACTACAAATTGCATGTCATAGATTTTGCTAACAATAAGACTATCATAGCAAACAAGAAGAAAAGCAAGTTACCTATGTTTTAGACGTAATTTAGTTTTAAGAAAGATGCCTAAAGTTCCGCACCAGAAAAAAATTGGGGTCTACAATAACAAAAAAATGCTACTAAATTACAGTTTTTTTACATTAAACATGCAATGCGCATCAAACAAAAATTAATATTTTTAGTTTACAGATTTGTACTGCACCCATCAAACCACATCAAAATTTAAAAAAAAATTATCAATTTTGGCAAATTTACTAGTAGAAGATTAAATATACAAAACTTAAGAGACGCATGTATTATTTATTTAAACTTAGTAAAAATAAAGATTAAATTTTATTCTTTAAATAAAAACTATATTTTTGAAAAATTTTAGTTCAAAATTATTGTATTGACAACAGTATTTATTAAAATAAGTTGTTATACAGCTTTCACTTAGTATATTGCAAGATGTATAATAATGTAAGGTTGGTTAACAAAATTAAAAAAAAAATATATATATAATAAACATAATTTTAAAATACATAAAAATATAACAAAATTAATAGTTATTGCTTTATTAATTCACGTAAATGCTTTCTTAAAATTTTTCCAGAAGCACTTTTTGGAATTGCATCAATAAAACGAATACCACCATGAAGTTGCTTTTGTATTGAAACATTTTCTAAAACAATTTAAAAATATATATAAAAATTTATTATTGTTTTTGTATACATATTTACTTGCAATATAATCAATAATTTCGTTTTCCTCAACAATAGCTTCTGGTTTTTTGACAACAAATGCCATTGCCACTTCTCCTGCTCTATCATCAGGTCTCCCAATAACACCAGCATCAATTATATCCTTATGAGATGTTAACAAATCTTCCAATTCAGCAGGAGCAACCTACCACAGTATTAACAATTATTGTTGAATTAATATTGTAGATTACAAACCTGGAAGCCTTTATATTTAATCAACTCCTTTAGCCTGTCAATAATAAAAACAAAACCGTCCTCATCATAATATCCTATATCTCCAGTACAGATAAATCCTTCATCATCAAATAATTCTTTTGTATCTTTTTCATTTCTTAAATATCCTTTCATATTCATACCACTTTTAGTACAAATCTCACCAACCTCATTAGCTCCTAATGCTGCATTAGATTCTAAATCTCGTATTTTTACTAAAGTCCCATAAACTAATTTTCCCACGCTACCAGATTTTGAAGAAGTTCCACACGACACGACAGTTATTACTGCAGTCGTTTCAGTCATGCCATAAGCTTGCCGTATTATTACGTTAAATCTAAGAAACAAAAAAACTTATATTAGAAAAATAAAACATTAAATCATAACTAGAATTATATAAATAAAATAAAAAATAAATAAGAAAAATGATAATAATAACTGTAAATTTATTTAATTTAAAAAAAAATTTATTGTCATAAATGTATGACATTATACTTACTTTTCTTTTAATTTAGCTTCTACTTCATTTCCTAGAGGTGCAGCACCACATAATATATCCGTTATACTTGTCAAATTATATTTATCTACTAATGGACTTTTGCTTAGAAAAATAGCTAAAGGTGGTACAATCAACAATTTTGTTACTTTATATTCTTCAATTGCACTAAGATATGAATCCGGGGTAAATTTTAAAAGCATTATTATTTTCATTCCAGATATCAATCCTCCTACAGTTACTAGTAAACCAAATATATGAAAGAATGGCAAAACAGAAATGGATATTTCTGATTTAGTAAAACCACACATTGCTCTATCACTGAAATATATATTTTTTAAATAATTATATTGAATAATTTAATACACTTACACTAGATTTGTGCACGCCATTCTTACATTAGCATGTGTCAACATTACACATTTTGGCAAACCTGTAGTTCCAGCCGAACATAATATAAAAGCAACATCTTCTTGAGTATTAATTTTACATAATTGAAAATTGTTTATAGTTGCATCGCTGCTTAATTTTAATAACTCTTCCAAATTTATAGCTTTGTTAACGGGATTTTTGTCAAATGTTATAATATTTTCTATATAATCAACTTCTTCCCTGACTGTTAATGTTGATTTTATGTAAAGCTTTGAAGTGAAAATTACTTTTGGTTTAGATATATCAAATACATACTTTATTTCACCTGTATAAAAGTCAAAATTAGTTTCCATTTTCTCATGAATATAAAAATGTCTTACGTGTTGTAAGTGAAAAATTTACTGGATGAACAATAGCGCCTATAAACAAGCTCGCTAAAATTGGTACAAAATATTCTACACAGTTTTCACTAACAATTCCGATAACGTCATTTTTTATAATGCCTAATTGTTTGAATGCTGATGCCAATTTTATACTTTGTAGCAACAGTTCTTTAAACGTGATTTGTTCTTTTGATATTGCATTAATCTAAAACAAATAAAAAACGCATTATCCCTTTAACCAGTAAACTTTAATACAAACTAAACACAAAATTATTTATGTAAACTTGATATAAAGATTTTAATTTATAATATCATTTTTTTAATTTAATTATATTATTTAAATAATTTATTTACCAAAGCTATACTGTCCGTCCGTTCGTTAATACTATCAAAAATAATTTTTCCTAAAGAAACATCTGAATAAATTTTATCGACTTCATTTTCTTGAGGCCCTTGTAACACTTTGTCATCCATAATTAATATTAAATTTATTATTATACCACTTCGATTGAACACGATTTACTCAGGAGCTTGTAAAATAATTCTAGTTTATATAGATTTTATTAGACTAACATGTATGTAAATTTTTAATGATATATTTTTATACATTAAATGATATCAATGAACGTCCGCGGCAGTTTGCGAGAACCGGTTTTGGATTTTCTACTTGTTTACCCTAACTAAAGAAATAAAGCTATAAATTTATGATGCAATAGTAGTGAATATTTACATAGTTATGTACACTCCTTCATAACATATCGAAGGAACTTCTATATAAAACAACAAAGCTTGTTTCATAAAACTTTATTTAAAATTTGCGTAGAATCAAAACAATGTTAACATTCTGAATAAACATATTATTTGACAAAATCTAATCATTTGCAACATACAAAACCCCAACTTTTCACTATACGAGCATATCCTTTCCCTAATTCATCATCGTTGAGTTGTTTATGACATCTATCATATTATAGACATCTGTTTTATTTTTGTTTTGTTCTTTTTAACTAATTTAATTACTACATGTAATTTAATTCTAAAATACCTTGGACAAAGGCTCATTAATTAAAAAGAATTAATAATTATATTTTAAACTTTTTGTAGTATGATCTGTTATTTTCATTATTTCCATTCTTTTTTTATAATTTTAGTAAATAAAAATGATTAATAATAATATTTACATACAGGAAAGATTATGATTTTTATTTAATATTAAGAATGCATATTTATTATTTAGACTGAATCAGCTTAATTTATCAAATTATTTATTAAAATATTTATAATAGCTTAAAGTTTGAATTGTTGACGAATTGAATTGAATGAGTATTTATACTTTAATTTTTATTTTGTTTTTATGTGCTATAGTTTAATTAAAACTGAATAGATTGGCTAGTATAATAGGCAACTTAATATACACAGAAGCTATGTGTTCTTTGTTGCACTAGTGCTTTTGCTCGTTTGCACACATTCCACGGACCATGGTGTTCTGGAATTACAGTTGTAGCCATATGAGACTGTTACGCTATTTCAAAAAGAGGTTTAATTATATTTCTTTTTTATTAACTTAGAGCTAATTATTTATTGATATTTTTGTATAATTAAAAAGTTATTTTTGAAGATCATAACTATAAATTTTAACACAAACTTATTTGTGTCTATTCAAAACATGCAGGATAATCATAAAACATACTATTAAACAATTGTAATAAAATAATAACAGACAATATATAAATAATTGACAAAATTATATTGTAAAATATTTAAAAATTTCAAACCATAACATTAAAAATGTGATTGTAAACGTAATAAACAAGTAAAAACGATAGATCAAAATTTGTATTGACATTATAGTTCTGTTTCGAGAATGAAATTTGGTATGCAAATGTTGTTCATTGGTGCATGAACATATACATAAACAAAAACATAAATAACATCTGCTTTTTAGATCTTAGAAATAGCATTTGATAATGTGTAAGTGGCAGAGATATATAAAAAAGAACAAAAATCATTACAATTAGATTTTTCAAGCCAGTAACTTTGAGTGTAATAAAAAAAACGGTTTTGTTTGTTAATTATGTTTATTTAACCGATAAATTTTTTTTATCAAGATGCAAAGTTAATATTACTCTTGGGGTTGCTACCACAATTGATGCAGATTTGAGTTCGTATTACAGCATTTTTTATAACTTATTTTCAAAACTCTATTTCAATTTCTTGTCGGATATTTTTTTTAAGGTCACCAAAGTCCTAGGCTTGTTTGTTTAAATATGAAACAATAAAAAATAACCGGTTAGGTTTGCTTTAAAATATCCACTCTTGTTTGTGCTTTGTGTGCAGTTGCATTGTCTTAAAAACATTAAAAAGTTTTTTACTCAAACTTGCAGTAACAATTGCTTATTGATGTTTAATTGTGTAGCTTGTTGTCTGGATGATGATTGAAAGTACTTTTGGACATTTACTAATAATCTTACTCAATTTTTTTTAGACGTAGTGAGGTATTGGCCTCAGCATGTGATTATTGAGAATGACGTATGCAAGTTACACATTGCTATACTTTTTGCTTTTATTTTCTGCATAAATCTTGTTGTTATACTGAGCATGGTTATTAGATTGCAGATTTTTATGCAGAGTTTATCCGCTCTTTTCTTTTCATATCCTCTATTTTTATCTCTTTTTTGCTTTTTGTAACTTTTTGATTGCACTTTTTTCAATCTGTGTGTTATTTAGTTTAATTATTTGGTTTGTCCTCAGATGCATTTTTAGTTTTTTGTTCACTTTTTTGTTGTATCTCTTAATTTTTATTAGTTTTATTCTTTTTGGCATAAATTTGTATCATAATCTGGAATTACTTTTTTGTGTCTTCTAGTTGTCAGGTATATTCTGACCATCTAAAAGTTGCGATATCTGTCAACCTTAAGATAGCGTATGTACCATTTGGTATTTGCTTTGTTATTTCTGTTATTTAAATTTTCTTCAATATTTTTTTTTATATCTGCAGTTTTTTTTGTTTTTGTTCTATTTTGCTTTCTTTCCTCTTTCTATTGTGGTTTTATTTGATGTGTTGCTTTGTATTGATTTTTTGATATCAAACTTAATTAATTTTTTGTTTAGTATTTTTGTTGCAAAGTTTCTTAGCGTATTTCATTTATTTTTATCTGTCAAGTATTTCTTAATGATTGTTGTTTTATCTTTGCTTTTCAGTATGTTTTTTAGTTCTGTTCTATCTTTCTTTTACGCCTCATATTTTATTAAAGTGTGTTCTGCATTATTGTATGTTTCATCAGACAGATTAGACATTTACAGCCTTATGCATAGTTGTTTGGTTAGCATGCTACTAAAACGTTACTTACTAGTAGCTACTTACACCATACTAAATGTATCATATGCATAGTTGATTTTTAGTATAATTTAGTTAGTAGATAATAACTATAAAATTATGTTTTGGCAACACAGCATTATGTGACATGAAGTTTGTTTCGAGTCCCAATTTTACGCGGAAAAAACAAATAAAGAAAAGATTTTGCACAAAAATAAAGATTCAATAATGAATGTAGAACTTGTAAATAAAACCTAATTAACAAAATTGATTGAAAAAAATTATGCAAATGTATAAATATATTTTTGTTTTGTTTCAAAATATAATTTATTGTTATCTAAACTAAAAGAACTTAAAAAAATAAGACCACACACAATTAATAGCTTTTAAGCTATAATAATTTTAAAGTATTATTAAAGTTAACAAATAACCATTATTTTTAGTCAGTCAGTTTGGTGCTGTCATATTAATATTATAACTTAATTTTTGATGTGCTGCCATCTTACAGAAAAACACTAAACTAATTTAATTATTAAAATGAATAACATTAATTTATTTTATTAATTATACTTGAAGCAACCACTACATTTTGGTGCTAATATTTAAGTATTACCATCTATTGTATTAAATACAGCAATATGTCATAAAATAATGATAAATATCTCAATATTTGCAACTGATAGTTGTAGGTTATATTTGCAATGTATTTAATCACAAACAAAACAAGGCAATTTGGCTACTAACGTTTTAGTCGACAACTAAACTTAGTAGTGTTTTAAATATCACTATGCATACGGTCAACAGTAATATTCAGCTAGTAGCATCTTAGTAGCTACTAAATATGACTAGGCATAAGAGTGTTATTTTCTTCCTTAATCTTTTTAATTTTTTGCAAGAATTTTTTAAAGATTCTGTGACCGTGTTTAAGTTGTATAGTAGTTTTGAGTTTATTTTTTTTACTCATTTATTTATCTCCGTGATTAATTTGTTTGTTCCGTTGCTTAGTCTACTAAACTTTATTTTTATTTTCTTTGTTTCCATAACTGCTTTCTTAACTTGTTTATTTAATCTTTTTGCTTTGAGTGTCACTCCAAAGTATTTAATTTTTGGTATCCTGTAGCCGCAAGCTTCTATATTTTGCGTTGGGTATTTTAAACTTTTACTTTTTAACCATATTTGTTTAATAACTATTGCCACCTTTAGTTTTTCTTTTAGTATTTTTGACAACCTCATCGGAAGTAACTCATTATGAACTAGATTTTATAGTTTTTTTTTTTTCTGGTTAGTTTAAATTTTTACTTTTTGGACATTATTTTTCTACGTTTAGTTGTTTACTTCTTTTGCTATTGCTGTCAATTTTTTTATAGCTTTTCCTTATTGTTTTTTTTTTGTTTTATTTTTTGCACAATTACTTTCTTTATTATCTTAGCTAGTGTTTTGATTAAACATATTGGCCTATAAACTGTTGCTTTTCTTGTTTTTTTCTGAAACCTCTTTTTAACATTAAAAAAAAATTAAGTTGTTGAGCAATTCTTTTATAATATTCTTTTATAATATTCTTTGTTTTTTTTACTGTAGCAATAACAATTTTTTTTTATTGTATTTGATTTTTTTGTCGGTTCTCTTTAGGAAAACATTTTTTTAATTATGATTTCTTTTTTTTTTGTTTTTTTTAAGTAAACTTTATTTGCTCTCCTTTTTATTTTGTTTATTACTAGTTTGTACAAGTTTTCTCAAAGATCCTCTTTTATTGATTTTATTATTTCTTTTCAGCATTTTATTTTGCTATCCCCGATTGCTTATTTAGTAAACTTTGTTCTGTCACAATCCAGTCATTCTACGTTGGTATGGTAATGCCAATATGTAATGGTTAGCTTTTTTTTGTCTCCTTTGTTGCAAGTTATAAGGTTTTTTTTAAGTTTTTTTTCTTAAATCGTTTTTATATTTTTCTCATCTTGGTGATTTTGCGTTAAAATCGTTTTTTACTATGATATTTTGCTATCTACTTCTATTAGTAATACAGTCCGCAGTATGAGTTCATATAATAGCTGTATTCTTCTTCTTTTGGTGCCTACCCGTATCGATTGTTGGCGATCATCATAGCTATTTTTACTTTATTTGCTGTAGCGCGGAATAAGCCCACCGTTGTTGCGTTAAACTATGTGCGCAGATTTTTCAACCAGAAGGTTTTTTTTCTTTCTGATCTTTTTTTTTCTTTATTTTTTCTTGTAGGACTAGCTGCAGTAACCCGTATCTCTCTTCATTTTTCATTACATGTAATAGATATTCCAGTTTTCTTGTTTTTATTGTCATAATTATTTTCTTTTCTTTACCGATTCTGTTTAGAACATGTTGATTGCTAACATGATCCGTCCAAGATATTTTTAGACTGCGGTGGTATAACCATAATTCATAGGATTTGGCTTCATTTTTATTTTTGTTGGTATAGGTAGGTCGTGTGTTTTAAATATCTTTGACATTTTTGTGAATGTTATTCTTTATTTTTTTATTTTGCACTTTATCTTGCATGATCCCAGGATCTGTTAAGTGTTGCGCTTAAGTATGTGTATGTTTCTACTCTGTCTATTGTTTTGTTGTTCATTCTTATTTGGTTTTGATCATGATTCTGTTTGGAAGTTATTATGTATTTAGATTTTGTTATGTTAAGTGCAAGGCCATATTTTTGGTTGTTTTCTTCTATTCTGATGTTCGTGAGTGTCTGCGAATACCGCCGTATTGTCTGCGTATCTTATGTTGTTTATAATTTTCCCGTTAATCTTAATTCTAAACTCCGTACCATCCTGTGCTTCTTGAAATATTTGTTCGAGTATACATTAAATAGTGTTGGCAACAGTTCGCATCTTTGCCAATTTTTTTATTTTTTTATTTTGATCTCTCTTGAGAGCTCTCCTTGAATGCGTGTGGAGGCTGTTTGGTTTCAGTACAAATTACTTATAATATTTAGGTCATGGTGTTCCAGCCCTATTTCTGTTAGTATCTCTATGAGCTTACCATGTTGTACATTGTGAAAAGCTTTTTGATATTGCATCGAGGTATTATAAACGTCAAATAATAAAAGTAGGTAACTAAATCTTTTCCTCCTTTTTCCTAATTTATAACTTTGTTCTGTATTGTACTGATGTCTACCTTTCTTACGATTTGGACGTCCAAGACTCCTGCCATCTCTGTTTTGTGGCCTTTCGTTTTTTGCCCACTTGGCAATTCTATCCTGGTCCATCTTGTCTACATGGTCTCTCCAGTATCTTCTTCGAGATCTAACCCATCTGACAACATCTTTTGTTTGCAGTTTATCTCTTATAGCGCTGCTTCTTATTTGATCCCGTAGTGTTACGCCTTTGATTGCTCTTAGCGTTTTTATTTCGGTGCTTCTCAGGAGTTGCTTAGTTTTTGTTGTTTTTACTCGGGTCTCGGCAGCGTATGTTAGGGTGGGTCTTACACAGGTTTTATATATTTTTATCTTGCATTCTGCCGACATATATTTGTTTTTCCATATTAGGTCTCTTAGGCTACCAGAAATAAATGATGCTTTGATACAGCTTGCTTTTATTTTCTCAATCAGGTTTCTGCTGCTCTATATTTACGACCCTAGGTAGTTGAATTTTATAACCTGTTCTATCGTTTTATTGTCCATAAGCCCATAAGTTTGCACTTGACAGGCTTTTTGGATATAACCATTGATTTAGTTTTTTTTTGTTGATACAATCATGTTGAAAAAAATTTTAGCGGTATTATTGAGTGCAAATAGTGGCATCATCTGCATAACATATTATCTTGAGGCAATTGTTAGTCATTCCATATCCTGTTCCTGTGTTTTTAACCTCTTTGATTATTTCATTTATCATGATGTTAAAGAGGGTTGGACTTAAGCTGTCTCCCTGTCTAATTTCAGCCTTGATGTAAATTTTTTTAGTTAGCGTTTGGTTTGTTTTAATATGTGTGCTATTGTTTTTGTTTAAGTCTTTTATTACGTTAATGTATCTATCATCCACTCGATGTTGTCGTAGAATATTTGTAATGACGTTCAATTGTATTTGGTCAAATGCTTGTTTGAAGTCAACCATACATAAGTAGACTGGTTTGTCAAATTCAATTTCTTTCTCCGCTAGGGTTCGTACTATGAAGATAGCGTCTATTGTTGATCTATTTTTGCGGAATCTTTGCTGTTCTTAACAGCTTCCCACGGCAGCTTCGAGTTTCTTGACTAATATTTTTGTGAAAATTATGAGCACTGCACTAAGCCGTGTGATGCCATGGTAGTTCTTAGGTTCTTTTTTTGTACCTTTTTTAAAAATTGGTACTGTTATGCTGGTCCTTTTTTCTTCTGGAATTTGTTCTTCTTGGAGGATTATTTGAAAGAGCTGGGTTATTTTTTTAATGATGGTATTTCTCCTATTTTTGATCATTTTATTGCTGATATTATCAATGCCTGGTGCTTTTTGATTTATTAGATTTTTTAATGTTTTGAGTATATCATCTGTTGTAATTAATTGTTCATCGGTTGTGCCGGTGGGTGCCTGTGTTATGTATTCTGCTTCTTCAGTTTTTGCTTCTGTTTGGTCTTTATATATCTTTTCAAAATATTGTATCCACTTATCGTGGCTGATGTCAGTCACTTGGATGTCCTCTGTTATTGGATTCTTTCTGTTTCTGAGTATTTTCCAAATCTTCTTTTGATCTCCATATAGGTTGTGCTGCATTTTGTTAGAGAAGTTTTCACAGTATCGCTCTTTAAGTTCTTTAATTGCTTGATTTACTTGGTTTTGTACTTTTTGTATTCGTCATGTTTATTGTTTTTATATGTTATGTATGCTTTCCGCTTCTGTTTGGCTAAATCTTATACTTCTTCTGTGAACCATGGCTTGTTGGCTCTTGTGCCATTTACATTATTTGTTCTTACTCTTATCGCTTTGTTTGCACTTGATGAAATGTTGGATTTAATATTTTCCCAGGCTTGATTTACGTTGCACTCTGCTGTGATTGTTGAGTATTTTCTGTTTTAAATGTTCTTGGTATAGTGTTTTGGTGCATTCATTTCTAAATGATTCAACGTTATATTTTGATATGTGTACTGTAGTCTTTTTTCTGCGTAGGTCAATTTTTTGACGGTATTTGCATAATACCAAACCATGTTGTTGCGTTGGCTGATGTTAATACTCTTACGTCAAGTATCTCCCTAGGTTGTATATTCTTATTGGTTATAATGAGGTCTATCATCGATTTTTGACCTCTAGAGTTGATAAATGTGCATTTATACTAGGGTTTGTGGTCAAAGTAGGTGTTGTTGATGGTTTGCTCGTGTTGGCGCATGTTGTTAGTAGCATTTCTCCGTTGCAGTTCAGGACATTTTTGTTGAACCGCTGCATTACGCCCGGGATTGCTGTATTGCCAACTCTAAAGTTAAATTCATCATTAGTAGCTTCTTACTTTTTGATATTCGGCTTATTGTGTCTTCTAATTTTTCGAAAAATTGTTCTCTCTCTGCTATTAGTTTACCCATATCCGGCGCATACACGCTTATGATGTTCAACGTGGTATCTTTTGTTTTGATAGATAGTTGTATTATGGTAACTAAATCTGTGGAATAAATTAATTATCAAAAATCTAAAAATTAAAATTTATTCAATGAATAATTTAACATATGTCATGTTTTTTAGGTTAATTTTAATGTGGACCAATTTCCAATTGCGTCTCTGCGGCTCCTCTCTTAGTGACAATTTAAGTGGTTTCAAATACAGATTATATAACTAAAACTAATCTTTGTCCTAGTGTTTGTTTCGGTGATTATAGTGATGTAACTTTTATGTCGGTGAGTGAATTAACTCATTAAAAACAATTCAATAAACAATATTAACCTACACAGTGTTGCCAGTTGAAAAATGTCAATTCCCCGCTCCATGTAGCGCAAATACCCGATTTTACCCGATAAAAAATTTTGAATACCCAAAACTTTATCCGCATGTTTTTTTAGTTTAAAATTACAACAGTTAATCATAATTTTAAGGAGAAAAACTTATTTACCTTTTCTTTTTGTCTTGTGTATCAAACAAGATACATAATTTAGAACGCCATTTCACGCTGTTTGCGCATTTATTAGTTATTAGCGAATCATTTGTGCGTTGCCGCCTCTGAATATTAATGGTTGGTAATAATATATACCTAATATAATAGATAATAGTAAAAAAAATATTGCTACAATAATAATTTTTGTTATAATATATCTAAATTAAAAAAAAATTATACCAAAAATAAAATACCCGCAAATTCCCCGCAAATTATCATTACCCGCATAAAATTTTTTGATGATCAAAAATACCCGCTTTTCGGGTAATTACCCGCACATTGGCAACACTGAACCTACAAAGCGTTGCTTATTGAGGCCAACGCCCTTATATCAACTCCGCGGCCCACTGCGCATATCTATTTTCGTCTGGCGGAAAACAAATCGCAAGTTCGATCCCCGGCGATTATTCTTATTTTTATTGTGTATTTAATAATAAAATAAATAAAATAAATTAGAAAATGGCAAATAAACGCCAAACAGCAAAAAAATAAAAAAAAGAATATACAATTGAAGGACTGGCCGAGACGATAAATGACCTAAAAGAATCAATTGAATTTATGTCCACGAAATTCGACGATTTGATGAAACAAAATAAAGAAATTAAAGATAAATTAAAAAATGTAAAACAAGATAATCAAGAACTGAAAAATAAAATATCAACAATGGAAATCAAAATAAATGATATAGAACAAGAAAAAATCAAAAACAATCTAATATTTAAAGGAATTGATATACAAGATAAAAATGAAGATGCTATGGAAATAATAACTAAAATAACACATGAAATGGGAATGAAAATTAATAAAAATAATATAAAAAATTGCTACCGAAAACTAAACGATAAACAGCCGAGATATCGTTGTTGAGATGAAAATTGAAGATCTATAAAAACAAATTATAGAAAAAAGAAAAGAAATTAAAACCATTAGAATTGAAGAATGTGAACTAAAAGGAAAGAAAAATAATAACATTTACATAAATGAGCAACTTACTAAATACAACAGCAAAGTATATTACGAATGTAGACAATTAAAAACAACAAAAGCATACAAATACATATGGACAAAAAATAGAAAAATCTTTGTTAGAAAATCTGAAAATGATAAGATCTTACAAATTCATTGTCTAGAAGATATAAAAAAACTAAAACAATAAAAACCAAAATAAATAATATACATTACACTATATAAACAATCACCAATCCAAAATGAACTCTTTAACGTTATATTTTCACAATATTAGAAGCGTTAAACAAAAACTAAACGAACTAGAAATTATCCCAAAGTTATATAATGAACCATCAATAATATCGATAGCAGAAACATGGCTATATGAAGATCAGGAAGACTACTATGAATTAAAAAACTACAACAGCGTACAAAACTCAAGAAAAACGAAAGGAGGAGGTGTAAACATGTATATTAAGAAAAATATAAAATATAAAAAAATAACTAACAAAACAATTAACTTTATAGAATTAATTACAATATTTCTAACAGAGCTAAACATATACATAACATCAATCTATAAGCCACCAGAAATAACAAATACAGAACTACTAAATGTTCTTGAAAACAATATACTTAACACAAAAAAAAACACACATTATTATGGGAGATATGAATATAAATCTAGCAGAAAACTCAAATAAAACCAACACATATAAAATGATGATAACAGAACAAGGATACCAATTAATGAATACGGCTGATAGTACAAGAACAAGCAAAAATAACAAAATATCAATAATAGACTATATAATAACAAATAAACTGTACTAATGGAAAGTTTTGAAATAAAATATGCTATATACTCTGACCACCATGCAATAATGACCACATGGAACACCAAAGAGATAAAAAATGAATATAATATAACAAAAAAATATAAAATAAATTACGTTAATATTAAAGAAACATTTGCTAAACATATTAGAGAAAAACAAATTGAAACTTTTGATACATTAATTGAAATAATGACAAAACTAATAGAAAATAACACCAAAGAAGTAAAACTTAAATATAAACAAGGAAATGATTGGATTAATACCGAAATACTAAACGACATTAAGAAGAGAAATGATTTATATAAAAGATGTAAACAAAATCAAACAAACGCTATAATCAAACAAAACTACATTACAATGAAAAATTTCGTTGATAAAAAGGTAAATGAAAAGAACAAAATGTACTATCAGATTAGAATAGAAGGTGTACAAGATAATTAAAAAAAAAACATGGAATGAAATAAATCTAATTATAAAAAATAAAAAAAGAAGCAAAGATATATCAACAATCACCGACGAAAATGGAACAATACTCACAAATCCTGAACACATATCTAAAACAATTAATATATATTTTGCAAACATTGGAAAAAACCTTGCAAAAAAAAAACCAAATAATTCCACATCACTCAAAACAATTACATTACAAAAGAATATAGACTCAAACGCAACATTTAACCCAACGACGGACGCAGAAATTGAAAACATTATAAACAAACTTAAAGATGGAAAAGCACCTGGAAAAGATATGATAACATCAGAAGTTATTAAAACTGTAAAAAATGAGTTGATACCGCTACTAACTAAATTAATCAACAATACAATATTACAAGGTATATATCCAGAGTGTCTAAAACCAACAGTTATTATACCTATATTTAAAAAAGGAAACAAACATCTACCGAAAAACTATAGGCCTATTGCATTACTCTCTATTGTAGCCAAGATAGTCGATAAAATAATTTATGAACGAATATTAAAACATGTAGAATCACATAATATTATAAACACTCGGCAATACGCATTCCAAAAATAAACCGGTACAGGCTCTGCACTTACTGACATAATGCACAACGTCAACAATGCACTTGATGTAAGAAAAGAATGTCTTACATTATTTATAGACATGCAGAAAGCGTTTGATACTGTATGTAAACGAAAACTAATTACAAAACTAGAAAAAATGGGAATTCGAAAAAAAGGACTAAATCTAATTCAAACTTATTTAAAACAAAGAACCTTACAAACAAAAATTAAAAATACACTGAGTGCAGTAAAATATAGTGACTACGGTATACCACAAGGTGGTGTGCTTGCACCACTTCTATATATTTTATATATTAACGACATATTTGAGTTAAAGCTAAACGGAAAACTATACATATACGCAGACGACACAACTCTAGTACATACAGAAATAAACAAAACAAAACTGCAACACGAAGTACAAGAAGACTTAAATAAAATTAATGACTGGTATAATAAAAACCTGTTAACAATTAATGAACATAAAACAAATTTTATGTTAATATCACGAAAAAAAAAGTAATAACAACATCTTGCTATCTATAAATAACCAACAATTATGCGAAGTTTCACATACAAAATATCTTGGAATTACAATTACCAATAATTTAAAGTGGGACAAACACATACAAAACCTTATAAGAAAAAACACAATAGCTATAGGAGCCCTATACAAACTGAGCAACCTAACTACACAAAAAAACAAGGAACATTATCTATAATGCTATTTTTAGCTCACAAACTAATTACATGATGACCGTATGGTCACAAACCAACATAAGAAACATAGACAAGCTACAACGACAACAAAACAAGGCAATAAAAACACTATATCAAATGGACAAACTAACACCTACAAATGAAATTCACAAAAAAACAAACCAACTTACAATAAAAAACAAAATCTCACAACAATGTATTATCTTAATAAAAAAGATACAACTTGGTCTAACTAAAACAGAATTAAAACCAACAACTAGAAAAGAAATTCATACACACAACACACGAAGAAAAGGACACTTAAACATAGAAGTAAACCGAACAACATCAAAAAACTAAAGTATAACTGTCAAAGGCATTAAAGAATTCAATAATATACCAGAAGAAATTAAAAATATATGCATCATAAATAATTTTAAAATGAAACTAAAAGAATATCTGATGAAAAAACAAATATAAAAGTTAAAACTACTAACACACATCATAACACCACACGATGAGAGAAAAAAAAAATTTCAATACCAGGCCCCAGGATTCCTTACGGATGGATGGCGGTACTGCAGGAATGTTATATTTATATGAAAACTTTTTTTTTTTAAATTTTGTAAATATATATATATATATGTATGTATGTATAAATAATTTTAATAAATGTATTAAAAAAAAAAAAATTAAAAAAATAAAAAAAAAAAAAAAAATATTTTATTTTTTTATATCTTGGTATGCATCTGTTTTTTCTTATTTTTTTATCTCTGGATTTTTTCTTATTTTTTTTGTGTTCATTTTGCTATTTTTTCTCTCTCTATTATAGTTTTATTTTGTGTGTTGGTTTTCTATGTTTGTTTTTCTATATTTTTTTGTTGTCAAAATTATTAATTTTTTGTTTAATTTTGTTGTTGCAAGGTTTTTAACTTATTTTGATCTCTCAAGCATTTCTTAATGATTGTTGCTTTATCTAATTTGCTTTTCAGTATGTTTTCTATCTAGTTTTTCTCTTACGCCTTACATTCTACCAGATTGTGTTTTGCATTATTGTGTGTTTATTTCTGGCAGGATGGACATCTAATCTCTATTTTTTTAAATTTTTTGCTAGAACTTTTCAAAAACTCCTTGACCAGTGAGTATTTAAATTGTATAGTAGCACGTCTTAGGTTTATTTTTTCTATGGATTTATTTCTCTTTGGGATTAGTTTGCTTGTCTATTTCTTTTTAAATCATCTATTCCACTGTCTTTGCCATTATGCCATCGTCTTCTCTTTTGCTTATATCTTTGATTTCATTTTAATGTTTTTTTTTACTAGTTTAGTTTTTCTTTTTCACCATCATATCCGCGGAAAAGGTTGCCACAATCACCTCTAATGTCTGTGACACCGTATTGTAAGCCTTGCTGATCTTTAACAAGCTTGCACTCAAAGCTTTTTTTATTTTAATCCTGTTTTTTATTATTTTGTCTTATCTTCATGTTGCTGCAATTGTTATTAGCTTACTGGTTTCTTTTCTTGAAGCTGCAATGCTTGACGTGTAGTCACTAACCTTTATAACCTTATAATTTCCTTTTTTCTATAATTGCTTTCTTAACTTGTTTATTTAATCTCTTTGCTTTGAGTGTCACTCCAAAATATTTGATTTTCTGTATCTTACTTGTTTTTCTATTAGTCCTTTTAGTTGATAGCCGCACGCTTCTAGTTTTATTTTAATCTTTTACTTTTTATCCATATTTATTTAATATCTGTTGCCAACTCTTGTTTTTTTTTTTAGATTTTTGGCAGTTTTATCTAAAATAGCTCATTATGAACTAGGTTTTACAGTTTTAGTTCTAGAGATGAGCCCTGAAGTACCTTTTTGGTCAGCTTAAATTTTCCTTTCTTGGACTCCATTTTACTACTCTGTAAGTAGCCATCTATATTATCTTAATTGATTTTCTGTTCAGTTTTTTTTTACTTTTCTAACGGTATCATTACGCAGTGTTGTTTTTTCTTTTGCGTTCAATTGTTTACCTGTTTTGCTTTTGCTTTCAACTTTAATTATAGCTCTTTCGTATTGTTTCTTTTTTCATTTTTTTTATCTAATGTTTTATTCTGCGCACAATTTTTTTTTTCTATTATCTTAGCTAGTTTCAACATTCTGAAAAAGTTTTTGTAGGCATTTATTTGTTGATTATTTGAGTTATTTTTACTTTGTTTTTGTATATTTTGTCCGGACCTGGTGTTGAGCAATTTTTTTATAATTTTCTTTATCTCTTTTAACGTTCTCATAACTGTTTTTTTCTTTCTTTGTTTTTGGTTTTTCTATCAGCTCTTCCTTAGAAACAATTTTTTAATTATAACTTCTTTTCTTTCATCTTCTTTTAGGTAGATTCTTTTTGCTCTTTCTTCTAACTTCTTTATTACTATTTTGTACAATTTTCTCTAAGAATAAATATAAATTATATTATTTTATTCTAGCATTTTTTTTTTGCTATCTTTGATTGCATTGTTAGGATTTTTTTGTTACTTTTTGCTTTATCTGCAGCTTTTTTGAGTTGAGTATTTTTTGCATTTCTTTTTTATGTTTATGTTTTCTGTCACTTCTTTTGTTTCTATAGTTTTTTTTATCTTTTCTTGTCGCTGCTTTTGTATTATATTGTATATGTTTAGGTAAGCTCAGTGAATCTTCTTATGTCGCGGTCCAGTTATTCACTATTCTTGCTATTTTCTACGTTGCTATAGTAATTTTAATAAATAGTTTTGAACTTCCTCTTACAAACATTGGTTTGTTTTTTTTGTTGCAAATAATTTTTTCTTAAATTGTATTTGAATTTTCTCCATTTTGGTGATTTTGCGTTGAAACCTCCTTTTAATACAAATTTTTGCTTTTTTTTTAAACTGTTTTATAATTTTTCTACCTACTCCCGATAGTAATCCATTCCGCAGTTTGGGTTAATCTAACTAACAACTGTATACTATCATACTTACTACTTTAACCCACACTAGTCTCTTTTTTGGTAATCTTCATTTTTTACCTTGTTCCTACACTTCTCCTTAGCTAAAATAGCCGCATCTGTTCTTTTGTCTCTTATTCACTTACTATTATTTAGTTTGTTTTTATTTAGTTTATTTATTATTACTAGGTCTTTCTTTTCTCTTCGCTGTTGCTATTAGTGCATTGTGGGCTTTTCTTTCTCTCTCTATGGTTGTTTGAAAAAATTTATACTATTTGGTTTAGTAACTGCTTCTTGTGTTGTTTTCAGTTGTTGTCTTCTATATTCTATACTTATTTTGCTTTTCTTTATTTTTTTTTCTTATTATCTGTTCCGCTGATTTTTTGTTCATCTTGATTATAGCGCTTTGTTATTCTTTATCGATATTATTGTACTTTCTTCTGTGTTCACTTTGTTTATAATTTCTTTTAACATTTCTTTCCTGATACTCTTCGGTTGTAATCTTTGTTTCTTGCACTAGTTTTGGGGGTTTGTGGTTGTTTTTCTTACATGATAACTTTTCATTTTCTTTTTTTTTTGTCACATTTTACTTTGTTATTAGTAACAATTTTTTGTTTTTTGTTTTTTTTTATATCTTTAAATTTAAAACAAGTCTGCATATGTTACGTTCTGTGTACTCACTATTATAACTCTTGTTTTTAGTCCTTTTTTTATTTGTCTCTGATACCTGTACCTGTGTTGGCATGCATAGTCTCATTTTTGATTAAGTTTTTTTTCTTGCCACCTCTAGTCCAGTCTTGGAGTTATTGCCGTTGGTATTGGAATATTTATTTTTTTAATATTGAATGCTTTTGCTTTAGCATTTTAATAGCTGTTAAAATATTAATCTTTCTTTTCTTTGCGGTTTTAATGCTTAGTGTTTCTTTATATAAAGTTTTTTTTTTCCTTTTTCTTTTAATAATTCTGGGTATTTTATTTTGGTTTGTTTTAGAATACTTGATTCTTTACTTATTTTGTCATTATTTATTCATATTTCTGTATCGCATTTTTTTTATTATTGGTTTGTTTCTACTTTTACAAATTTGCAATTTTATTAACTATTTGTATTATTTCTTGAACTAAAATAAAATTGTTTGTTTTTTATTGTCTTCCGTAGGTATTGTCTTTATTTTTCATTCTTTTTTCTTGTTTAGTTTCTCCAGTCTCTTTATAGTTATAAAAAATGTGAGCATTTTTTTTAATTTCTAGTTTAGTGTTTACACAGTCACTGATTAAATCCTTTAGTTTCCTAATTAATTTTCTTATTGTTTTTATCTTTTCCCTTCTAAAAAATTCTAACTATGTTGCTTGCTTTTAATATAAATAATGAAAATTGGGCAAAAAAATATTGTTGGAAATCTGTACATAGGACGACAATGTTTGGGTTGTTTTTGGCAAGAGCTGTGTCATCTCCTAAAGTAAAGTATGCCTTATCTGTTGTAATTTAGTGCATTTTACTTTTGAAAAAAATACTTTGAGTTTTTTTTTTAGATTGAGCACATACAAGTCGGGTATACAATTTGTCGCATAAAGCACATATGTCAGACCCAGGTAAACCAAACCTTAAGCTGAAGTCTGAATTATTAATATTCCTATATTTTATTTTAAGTTTTACTTTTCTTTGTGTTTTTGAATTTGTTTTAATGTAACTTTTAATAGCTTGGCAAGCAAAGGCAGGGTTGAAACCGCAATGCCTAGGCTTTTGAGAGTAGTCAGGTGTAAGCTCTAAAGTCATCCGGTAATGCTACAAAGACACAAGAACAATACTCCCCAGTAGCTGCACCAAACACTCCGAGTACATCAGGAATGCAAAAGTAAAACCTATCCAGCAGCAGTACGCCGGAATTGCAAAAACAAAAAAAAAGCAAAAACAATAAAACAAATAAAAAGGACCCCGAAAAGGCTCCCCGACTATTCAACTCTGAGAAAACAAAAACAGTAACGTCAGCTGTTCTGTGTAGGATTGACAAGATACAAAAAAAAGCATCACCTTGTTTTTAGGAATGCTCTTTTTTTTTAATTTCATGTATGAGAAAGTCAATTAAATAATGGTTTTTCAGCACATTAGCCAAAGAAATCCTATTAGAAAGCAAATAATTTCAGATTGTGGATCTAAAAGACGTATCTGAACTAAGTAGGGTAATGACATGGAAACCGAGACCACAGTTGGAATCAGCAACTCTCTTAAAAAGTGTAATGGTGCAAAACACTATAAACACCAAAATGTGACAAGTGGTCAATTCTAAACCAAAACCCAACACATTCTGTTTTGGGCTCTGTCCTCCTTCAACAAAGACAAAGACAAACCGAAAGAAACAAAAACTGTCTAGAAGGCCGTGAATTAAAACACACCGTTGGTCGCCAAAAAACAATAACGGTAAGTTTAATGTTAATTATTGTGCAAATTAATTTACATCACTGCAGGGCAGCTTCTGCAGCTCAGTGCGTATATTGTTAAACACGATATTGACATTGCCTTTGGATCTATAAGAAAGAGATAAAAGGGGTTAAGCACATCAGGTAAAGAGTTTTCCAATAGGGACGCCCCTGTTTTCAATAGCTGCTATTTGAACATGTGTGAAGTTAGCTCCATATTATAAACGTCAATTTGTTCGAAACATTATACCATTTCATCATGGTAAAGTACACGTGTGCGCAACGTTTGCAAATTATTAAAATATATTACGAACATTCGAGTTTGGTCACCGCAACTTTTCGTGCGTTGACTCCGATTTTTGGTCGTTATAATCGTCCGGATAAACAGTCTGTGGTTCGTTTAGTGACTAAATTTGAGTCGACCTACTCATTATTGGATGTTCCCGTGCCAAAAAGAGCAAGACCAGCCAAGAGCAAAGAAAATATTGACGCTGTACGAGCTTCTGTAGCCAAACAACCAAAACAATCAATTGTACGCCGTTCTTAGGAGTTGGGGATCAGCCAAACAACATTGTGGCGGATTTTGCGGAAAGAACTTGGCCTACATTCGTATAAGATCGTTCTAACCCAAGAATTGAAGCCGAATGACCATTTGCTGCGCAGAAATTTCACCAATTGGGCTTTAGACAAGATGAAGATGGATAATGATTTTTATTGAAAAATCATCCTGAGTGACGAGGCTCATTTTTGGCTAAACGATTTTGTTAATAAACAGAACTGTCGCATTTGGGTCACCTTTGTATCCATTAAAACTGACTGTTTGATGTGGTTTTCATGCCGGCGGAGTCAATGGCCCTTATTTCTTTTTCAACATTTCAGGAAATGCCGTCACGGTCAACGGCGATTGCTATCGGGGAATGTTAACCGATTATTTTTGGGACAAATTGGATGATTTTGATATGGACAATATGTGGTTCCAACAAGACGGAGCCACATGCCATACAGCTGGCCAAACAATCGATTTACGAAGACCAAGTTCGGAGACCGTGTTATTTCAAGACACGGCCCAACCAATTGGCCGCCTTGTTCGTGCAATTTAACGCCCCTAGACTTTTTTCTCTGGGGGTACGTTAAGTCAGTAGTCTACATCAACAAACCAAAATCATTGGAGGAGCTCCAGACCAATATTGAAAAAGCCATTGCTGACATATCGCCAGATTTGTTTGAAAAAGTGATGAAAAATTGGGTCCAGCGTCTCTATTTGTGCCGGCGTTTCAGAGGTGGCCATCTAAACGATGTTTTGTTCCAATGGAAGACCCTTTAGATGGCTGATAGCAGCACAATTCATGCGCAAGCTTTATACATGCATCTTAGCTAAGCATGTACTTAATCTAATGCAATTATGGAACCTCTGTTTTAAAGACTCAGGTAGTGATAATAGGAAAAACAACTAAAAAAGAAATAATTCTTGAATCTGGATATCTTTCCTACGATCAGCAGGGATCTCTATTACCTGCTGATTATTAGATGTAACACCAACGCCCATCACGTACCCTGGAAGAGCAAAGACATATACCTAAAAGGTAAAAAACTCCTAAAGTTTATAGTAAAATTTAAACTTAATCATAAACAAACGTTTCGTAATGCGTTGCGTAGCAAAGTTATTGACCTAACATTAGTAAATTATGAAACAAGTAAAATGATTAAAATCAATTCAATATCGAATCTGAAGAAATGTTTTTTTTAATACAAGAATCTGAAAAAAACTAACTGGAATCTATACAGCAAAATACTAATTAGCCAAATTTGAGTCTGTCCAAAGACAGCTAAAACATTATAAAAGCTAGAGATAATAACAAACATACTTGCCAATTTCATTAAAACGTTTTTGAAGGTAACTGTCAAGCACACCTGATTACTTAGTGGAACAAAGATCTCGACAGAGCAAGGGTGGATACAAAAAAGCTACACACAAGCTCAGGAAAGCAAATCGGACCATCACGTTTACTTTATAAATTTATTAGTAAGAGTTTAATAAGTGTGAGCAACAAGTGCAGTTTTTTTAGATGCGTCTAACATAAGGCTGATTTTAATAGTAATGTTAGTACAATTATCTATATTTTACATATTTTTTTAAATTTAATTTTATAATTCAATATTTTTTTTAACATATACAAAGTATGACAGACGTATGTGTCAATTATTTTGTAAGTTTAGTAATCTAACAAAATAAAAATATTTAATAAGTAACATAATTATATAAAATAATTAAAAAAATAAACGTAAATAATAGTTATTGGTTTACTAATACCCGTAAATTTTTTCTTAAAATTTTTCCGGTAGCGCTTTTTGGAATTGCATCAATAAAACGAATGCCGCCATGAAGCTGCTTTTGTATTGAAACATTTTCTGAAACAATTTAAAAATATATAAAATTTTTGATTATATGTTTTTTATAAATACTTACTTGCAATATAATCAATAATTTCTTTTTCCGCAACAATAGCTCCTGGTTTTTTGACAACAAATGCCATTGCTACTTCACCTGCTCTATCATCAGGTCTGCCAATAACACCAGCATCTATTATATCTTTATGAGATGTCAGCAAATCTTCCAATTCAGCGGGAGCCACCTACCACAATATTATTAGTTATTGTAAAAATTTTATTTGAAATTACAAACCTGGAAACCTTTATATTTAATCAATTCTTTAAGTCTGTCAATAATAAAGATAAAACCGTCCGCATCATAATATCCTATATCTCCTGTACGGATGAATCCTTCATTATCGAATAATTCTTTTGTATCTTTTTCATTTTTTAAATATCCTTTCATATTCATACCACTTTTAGTACAAATCTCACCAACCTCGTTAGCTCCTAATGCTGCATTAGATTCTAAATCTCGAATTTTTACAATAGGTCCATAAACTAATTTTCCAACGCTGCCAGATTTTGAAGGAGTTCCAAACGGCACGACAGTTATTAATGCAGTTGTTTCAGTCAAGCCATAAGCTTGTCGTATTAATACGTTAAATCTAAGAAACAAAAAAGCTTTAAATATATTGAATCAATAAAATTTATAAATTATATAAAGAAGTAAAAAAGTAAATTAGTAAGCAATAAAAATGGGAACTAATGATATTAGTAATTTGATTGTCATAAGTGTATGACAATATACTCACTTTTCATTCAATGTAGCTTCTACTTCACTTCCAAGAGGTGCAGCGCCACAGAATATATCTGTTATACTTGTCAAATTATATTTATCTACCAATGGACTTTTGCTTAGAAAAATAGCTAAAGGTGGTGCAATCAACAATTTTGTTACTTTATATTCTTCAATTGCACTAAGATATGAATCCGGGGTAAATTTTAAAAGCATTATTATTTTCATTCCAGTTAGCAATCCTCCTACATTTACTAGTAAACCAAATATATGAAACAATGGTAAAACCGATAATGATATTTCTGATATGGAACAACCACACATTGCACTATCACTGAAATATATTTTTTCTAATAAATTATATTAAATAATTAATTAAATAATACATACACTAGATAAGTGCACGCCATTCTTACATTAGCATGTGTCAACATTACACATTTTGGCAAACCTGTAGTTCCAGCTGAACATAATATAAAAGCAACATCTTCTTCAGTATTGATTTCACATGTTTGAAAATTGTTTATAGTTGCATCACTGCTTAGTTTTAATAATTCTTGTAAGTTTATAGCTTCATTAACGGGATTCTTGTCAAACGTTATTATATTTTCTATATAATCAACTCCTTCCCTGACTGTTAATGTTGTTGTTACGTAAAGCATTGACGTAAAAATTATTTTTGGTTTAGATATATCAAACACAGATTTTATTTCACCTATATAAAAAACAAAATTAGTTTCTATTTTCATGTTTATGAAAGTGTCTTACGTGTTGTAAATGAAACATTAACTGGATGAACAATAGCGCCTATAAACAAGCTAGCTAAAATTGGTACAAAATATTCTACACAGTTTTCACTGACAATTCCAATAACGTCATTCTTTTTAACGCCTAGTTGTTTAAATGCTGATGCCAATTTTATACTTTGTAGCAACAGTTCTTTAAACGTGATTTGTTCTTTTGATATTGCATTAATCTAAAACAAACAAAAATTAACTAGGCACAAAATACTTAATTGCAGTACATTTAGAATATAAGATAAAAACACATGTTAATAAAAAAGTGTTGTGTTAAACATAAATTATTTATTGTTATAATTTCAATATAGTATAACAACAAATAATTTATGTAAATTTAATTTAAAGAATTTAACTTACATAATTTAATAATTTTATTTAAATCATTTATTTACATACCAAAGCTATACTGTCTGTCCGTTCGTTAATACTATCGAAAATAATTTTACCAAAAGAAACATCTGGATATATTTTATCAACTTCATTTTCTTGAGGTCCTCTTAACACTTTGTCATTCATAATTAATATTAAATTTATTATTATACCACTTCAATTGAACGCAATTTACTCAGTAACTTGTAAAATAATTCCAGTTTATATAGAGCCAAGTGTAATGAGCACTTTTTATTTTATTTTTAAGAAGACTGACATGTATGTAAATTTTTAATTAATAATTTTATACATTAATTGGTATCAATGAACGTCCGTGGCAATTTACAAGGGCCGGTTTTGATTTTTCTGCTTTCCCTAACTAGAAAATTAAAGCTATACATTTATAACGCAATAGTTGTGAAACATGCAAATAGTTACATACATTTCTTCATCCTATCTATGAAACAATAAAGCTTGTGATAAAACTTTATTAAAATTTGCGCAGAATTAAAACATTCTTAATAATCTTATACTGTGACAAATTCCAATCACTGTTATAATATATAAAAACATTATTTGTCTTTATACTAGCATATCTTTTCCCTAATTAATTATTGTTTGTTTTGTTCTTTTTTAATAAATTTAAAAACTACTTATAATTTAATTTCTTGGATAAAAGACTTCGATTTATTAAAACAAATCATTTTAGTTTTTGTGTTAATCTGTTATGTTATTTTTCTTTGTAAATGTTTAGTAAATAAAAATAACTAATAATAATAGACAAGAATCATTATGATTATTATCTTTTATTGAGTTTTTAGTTAATTTTTCCTTCAAGCATATTTATGGTTTTTATTGAATTTTTGGAAATATCACAAATTTACAGTTCAGACGAAGTTTGAATTTTTGTTCCTAGGACTAATATGGAACAAAAAATATAAAAAAAAACTTTTTACTAGTAACGAGTGTTAATCCTTCTTGCATTAATGACTGCTTGAAGTCGACAAGAAACACTTTGAATTAAATTAGAGATAACATTTTGGTCGATATTATTCCATTACTGCAATGGCAACTGTCTTAGCTTCTGAGCAGTTCTTAAAGCAGGTGTTTTTGGATTCATAGTCCCAACTTATCCCAGACATGTTCTATGGGATTCATGTCCGGGCTGAGAACTGGCCAATCAAACCGCACAATTCCCATTTTATTCAGATAATCTAATTCTGGATACGCTAGGTCTAGCATTATCTTGCATGAAAATGCCGCATTTAGTTGTCATAGTTGTCATAAAGAGCGTAACATGATCTTCAAGAAACTCTATAATGTCTAATTTGTGAGCTGTCAGGAAACTCTGTGCATGTTTTGGTAGAAATTCCTGCCCACACCATAATCGACCAACCGCCAAATGGAAGTCGCTTATCAATACAAACTGAAACGTATCTTTCTCCACGTCTTTTCCACACTTTCCAGCGTCTATCTGATTCATTGAGGCAAAAGCGCTACTCATCTGAAAACAGTACTAGTTCTTATTATTCCATGCCCGGTGATTTTGGACAAAAGCCACGATGCAACACAATGTCGGCGTTGTAAAGATGAACCTGAAGCTATCTTTCTACAAAACCATTTAGCAGCCCAATGCTTTCTCCTAACGGTCCATTCACTACAAACAAACACAAAGGCTTTTACCTACAAATCTTGCAGTTTTCTCGCACATCTTTAATCAACGCTATAATTCTCGCCACAACAATAATGTTTTAAGGCATTATGACCTGCCAAATAAAATAAAAATCTGTAACACGGTGAAAGTAACTGGCAGATAGATAACATTTGTTAGGAAATAAATTATTACACGCCAATTTTAATTTACAATTTGCAAACATAAAGTTAAAACAGCAAACATAAAGTTAAAACAAAAAATTCCAACAATAAGTCATAATTTTAATGTGACTTTTATTTTTTGCTCGCCAGTGTAAATAATAAAGTTTTATATTTGTGTTTATTCATTGTCAAAATTCAATTAAAATTTTGTAGTTTTTTTGATTTAATACCAACATTTTAGTCATGCTTATTTTTAAAAACCGGATGATATGTTGCTCATTATTGAAATACATGCGCTAAGGAGCACCCAAAAAACTTATTTGGAATTTACTCGTACAGAATAAATGGTCGCAAAGATAAAATTAGTTAAGTGGCCGTCCCAAAAATTAATGTGTATTTGGGTTTGTTTTGTAAGATTTTTATGATTTTTTTTTCAAATTTTCTGATATTTTTTAACTTTATGTTGAATGTTTTTTTAGAGCCGCCAAAGTGTGTGGCTTGTTTGTATATATCT
This sequence comes from Tachinus rufipes, assembly GCA_963932245.1. Taxonomy (NCBI): domain Eukaryota; kingdom Metazoa; phylum Arthropoda; class Insecta; order Coleoptera; family Staphylinidae; genus Tachinus; species Tachinus rufipes. Next base: position 95,145,292 of record OZ010743.1, read on the forward strand.
TTGACTTCAAAAAATCCTAAAACAAAGAAGTCTGAAACGGTCAAAAATTAAACGGTAGTATGTATGTGCGGTTGCACCGTCTTAGAAACATCAGCACAATTGCGTTGTGTAGTTTTTGTTTGATAGTCCACTTGGACATCTGCAGCTTCAGCAACAATATTCTCAATCAAGGGGCTGTTCCGGATCAAACAATTAAACGCTACAGTGTAAGTTAAGTCAAATCATCTATAAATTATTTATCAATCATATTGACACAATTGTTTTGCGTTTTTAAGAAATACAACGGTTTATAGTTTGTTTAAGTATATTATGCGTCTGTTTACATTACAAATGTCAAAATCAGCTGCAAAAAAACTGATAAAAACAATCAAAAGTTTGACGGTAGTTTTGAAAATTTGGTTTAGAAACAGAAAAGTTAATAACAACATTTGTTTTATTAATGTTGATAGTTAAAAACACAAAAACTGCAATTAATGTGCAAAACGACAACAAAGTTAGCAACAATAAAAACTAACAAAAAAAAAAACAATATTTAAACAACACGCAACAGCTAGAAAACGTTAACAGTACAAACATTTATTTATCCTCAAGAAATAACAAAACTAAACTATGCTATTATACAGAGTGTTAGGTAAACATGAGACAAAAATTTAAGGGGTTATTCTTTGGCTTGTACTAAAAATAATTTGTTTTATAATAATTTTTGAAAAACTCTTTTGTTTTGAAGATACAGGGTAAACAAAATTTGCGTTATATTAATATCAAACTCACACACCAGGGTTGTTTCTAACTGAGTTACACTTAACAATTATCCAATTTTGCAAGTTGTCCAAATTTCCCACTGGAGTAGCGTAAACTAATGACTTTAGATAGCCTCGTAAAAAATAATCCAGGGAGTTTAGGTATGAAGATCAATCAAGCCATGCATGTGGCCCACCTTGACCAATCTAGCAATCTTCGTATGTTGCTGTTGAATAATCACAAGCAACCAAACTGAAATGTGGTTGTTCACCATTATGCATAAACCACATTGTAATTATTGTTGCAATAGTACATTATCTAAAAACTGAGGTAGCATGTGTTCCAAAAATTGCAATACATCTCGCCTGTAAGTCTTCCTGATAGAAATACTGGTTTAATTAGACAGTCGCCTACAATTCCAAATATGTGTCACAAATTGAGAGATTACAAATAATGTTTGCAAAAGCCTTTGACATAACGCAATACGTGAAGGAAAATCAGCAAGTAGAATTGGCTGAACACGTTAATTGTAGTATAGATACAACAAATTGCCCTTACAAATTTTCCAAACTTTTCAATGACTTGCATTTAAAGTATTGGCAGTTTTTGCGTAGAACTACTTGGATCTTTTTCTATCGTGTCCAGCACATTCCAGTTGTACCGTTCTTACTGTCATTGATTTTCTTGTTTCTCTATTTTGTTTCAATGTGACTGTTTTACGAATACGTCGATGAATGTTTTCAAAGATTTTTTGGTCAAAGATATTACGACCAGGAAACCGTTTAATGTACAATTGTCTAGCTTGTAATAATTTGCCATCAGCAAGTTTATACATGAATTGCATGTCAGTCATCTCGGCGTTTGTATAGTGATTTATAGTAGAGGAATTTACTAACTATTAAAGACACGTCAAACAGCCAAACGTGATCAATGACGAGACGTATTCAAATGAAATTTACTTGTACATTATTAGATAAAACAACTGTTCCAAGCTATCGTTAACAATTTTTGTACTTGATATACTATACCTAATAGCAACATACAGAGATTGCTTAATTGGTTGAAGTGAGCCTCACGCATAGCCTGCGTGTAACTTAATTAAAAACAACCCTGATGTGTTTAAAAAAGTCCGGCACTCAATGACAAGAATATTGAATGCTTATATCCAGGCTGGAAAAAGTCATTCTTTGTAGATTCGGCAACTTTACATGTATTTTTTGATAATAATGTAAACGCACATTTTGTTCGGCCTGTATCTTTATTAAAAAGCGGTTTTTCACCATAGGCCATGGAATTATCTTTTAAGTATTTGCCGCATGTTTACCTAACACTCTGTATAAAACAATGAAATGCGGTGGTTTTTGCAGAAAGTTATCAAAGATGCTTTACTAAATTAAAAATCCGGAAGTTTTTTTTAACAATCAAATAAAAATTTAATTTATTAAAACTTAAATAAATCCAGTATTGCTTATTTAAAAGGTATCTATTGTAAATTAAATAACATCGACAAATGGTTGGTTTAAATTGATGTCTTGTAGATTTAAATACACTGTTGCAGTAATGGCATCCTCAATTAAGAAACGTCCTGTGCTGGCACTACGATGTAGGTATCGCATTGCTTTAGATAGCAAAATGACGTCAGCGAAGTCACTCTATCGCATTGAGTTTTGGTACTTCCATCTGCAAAAAACATGTAGAGAAATTTTTGTTTGGGAATAATCGGAATCACGTTTTAAAACATTGAGCATTTAAACTATTTAAACTTTAAAGACCAATTCCGAATTAAATTTCTATAGGCTAAATGGCAAAAAAATAAACTAATATTAATTATAGGTTAGGTTATGTTTTAAATTTAATACTTTTATATGCTGAATGGTTCATATTTCATTCAGCATATAAAAGTATTAAATTTAAAACATAGCATAGCATCGTACAGGAGTTGTTTAATAAATCATCAAAAATTACCAGGTGATTGAATTTGGATGTGGGTTCTATCTATAGCACCAAACACTCTTAGAAAGGCAGCAATATTAAAAAACTTGCCACCAAAACTTTTAACAATTCTACAAGCCGTAGATACTTGTCGAGGAATCCCAATTTCTATTATTTCTAATACCTTCACATCATCTTCAAAAACTAGAAGTATTTTATAATCATCGTTCATTTTTATTATTATTGTGTAGCACTTTTACACACACTATTCACATTATTAGGTTAAGGTGATGTTCAAGTCGCAAAGTATTAGGACTTAAATTTAACCGTCACTTAAGCCTTTAAGTATTCCTTAAAAACTTGGTGCAACGTAATAAGGAACACTCATGACTATGAAGGGTTCCTTAAAATTTAAGAAACAATGGTGCAAACAGGCCTAAATCTTTTGGCTTCACTATTTCTTTTGGTTGTGGATAATTTGCATTGATTAACGTAGTGGTTGCATTTGCAATAAACACATGTAGCTTGTTAAGTAGATATGTGCACCATTGTTTGATGTCTAGTTTATTATAGGATGATGTGCATGACGTAGCCTTGATAAAGCCATTGCTTCTAGTGTGTTGCACTTACAATAAACGTTTGTAATAAGAGCAATGAGTTTTGCGTGTGATGTTCTTACTTCTTCTTAGTTGTAAAGTTTAATTTTGTTGTTAGCAGGTAGTTAAGAAATCAAATCAATAGTCCGTATCTTCTTTTATTAATTTTAATGCACGTAGATGCTATGTTGTGTTGTCAATACGTAGTCGTAACAAATGATGATTGTCGATTGTTTAAAGAATTTATGTATGTGGTAAGTAACTACTTATTATTATTTTAATACATACAAAAAAAATGTAAAATATTTAAGGAGGTGGTAGTACAAACTACAACAAACAAAAAGTCTTAATAAACATGGGTTGCCATAGCAACAGTTTTGGAGATATAAAACATTATTCATTTTTATATATTTTTACAAAAAACAAAGTTATAGAAGATGTTTGAAGCGTTTAATTCCATTTCCAAACAAGCACAACATCTTTGTCTGAAGGACATTTCTACGCTTTCTAAAACTTCTTTATTGGCTAGGATTTATTGGCACTTTTTATTGTTTTTTAACTGTAGTTCCAAACGTGCCTGATAATTTGTTAAATTTAAGGCATGTACTTGCTGTACATGGTATGGATAGAGCAGCTAGTCGTGGAGGTACAGTAGCACAAATTCTTACCTCGGCTGATATTCTCCGCACACTTGTCCCTGGATTATGCTCTATCCGTGCTATGCACTGTTTTCGAAGTGAACCGGTATCTCTCAATCACTGGTGAATTCTTCCAAACATAGGATGTGAAAGAATCTGGCGTTTTGGATAAGCTACTACATAAAGACGACGCGCTTTGGTGGCCATTCTATTAGCACGACCATACATGAAACGCATGTCAGCTAGTTTTGCATTAAAGTAATCAGCCATAGCAATAAAAACTTGTGCGTTAACAACAACTGTCAAGTACTGAATGTATATTTTATAAATCATCAGCCAACTATGATAAAAAATGCACGTTTTTGCAAAATAAAAATGGAGAAAAACAAATAATAAAAATAAATATTGTTTTACATCTCCAAAACCGTTGCTATGACAATCTATGTTTATTAAGACTTTTTTGTTTGTTGTGCTTTGTACTACCACCCCCTTAAATATTTTACATTCTTTTTTTGAACACCCTGTTTACATACTGTTAATTCTTTCTACAATCTATTCAATAATCTTATTTGATGTCTTCCATTTTTTTTTTGTAATCAGAACAATTTTGATTTCTAAAAACTGAACCAAAAACTAATAAATGTCTAACTAACAATTTGTAAGATTTTATATATTTAATATCAAACAGTTAGAAATGATTAACAAAGGTTAAATAAATTAAAGGCTGATTGAACAACGGTTTATTGTTTATAATACAAATGCAATAAAAGCCGACGTTTTTACGATGTTTTTTTTAATTCACGGCTAAAATAATAAAGAAAAAAAAACAATAAATGCATATTACAAACAATTATGAACGTCTAAAAAGCATTTAAATAAAAACATAACTACAAAAAAAATCTCATTCTTTACAACTAGATAAGTTTTTTTATTTAATAAAAAACAAAATAAAGGATTAATTATAAAAAAGTTTGTTTTTTTTCAAAAAGCAGTATTTGCTAAAAGATTACTTTTTGTTTTTGCTAGTATTATTTATAACAAATTAATTGAAATATAATTTTAGAAACATTTTAAAGATGAAATCTACATTTATTTGTTTAATTTCAAATTTTTTTTTGTTTAATTATACTTGATATCAATAGTTTAATAATTCTGTTTTAATAAACAGATATATAATTTTTTAATAAATAAACTCGTAACAACTAACGTTAAAAATTTCTTTGAGAAAATAACAAAAAACTAAAACAAAATTAATTAACACAATTATGCTATGTTATGTTGTTTATTAAATGTAAAAAAGATACATATATAATTACATAAGTAAATAGCATGTTTGTAAATAAATTTACACACAAAAATATATTACAAGTATAAAATATTTCAGGTACATTTTGTATAATATATTATATAATAATTAAAAACATTACTTATACTTTTTAACATATTATTATAGTTCTAGTGAGTCATAATTTAATATCATATATGTTTTTAGCAGTCCCTTGAATTGTAGAATACTCGTAGCAGCTTTAATGTGCGGTTTTAATTCATTAAATCTTATCATTCCTTCGTAAAATAAAGATCTATATGTTGCTTGCTTGTGTACCGTATTAACATGAATGTTGTGTCTAGATCTGGTGGCGTAATTATGAATATCACTGTTTTTAATGATTGTACTACAAAGATATTCAGGTAAACAATTATTTAATAATTTGTAAATAAAACACATGTTTCCAAAATAGAGTGACTGTCGAACTGAAAATAATTTCAACTTTTCTAACATGTTTTTGATATGTGTGCGCCAGTCACATTGAAGTATAGATCGAAGACACTTATTTTAGAGAACCTGTAACCTATCTAGTTCAGTTTTAGTTAAATAAAATAAAACGGTTGGGCAGTAAACAAAAAGCGGACTAATAATTGATTGATACACTATAAATCTATTTTTACAATCAAGAGACTGACACATACGATGAAAGTATTTACATTTATCCGATATTTCGGATGTCATTTGTTTACAATGGCTTTTAAAGTTTAATTTGTTGTCAATTATCAAACCAAGATATTTAATTTCATTTACATATTCTAATATTTCACCCAGTAAACACACTCGGACATCGAGATTGACCATATCATGGCCCAATTGTCGATTAAAAGTAAATTAGTTTCTTAATATCAACAAGTTTACATTTTTATAAGTACAAACAAACATCCAAGACCTTTGATATTTACATGTTCAACCGGTATTCTTAAGAATTGGAGCAATACAAATTGTTGCACCGTATATTCGATATTTCGTTAATTAATAACCAGTATTTGTTTAAATTGCTTACAATTGTTTATAAAATTGAACAATTAAAACTAAATGCAATTAAAAATTATGTGTATTCTAAATCATTAATTAATTACTATTACAACTTATTTATTAAACCGCATTCATATTTATTTTAATGCATCAGGTTTTTAGAGAAACCAGTTTTATTAAAAATTTTATATGGATTTTTATATAAAATTGATGCCAGTATTTTATTCAGTTCATTAAGCAAAACAGCAAAACATTCTCATTAATAAATTGTTCTGTCTCTAATGATAATAATAATCGTAAATTCTACTAAGTATAGTGTTATCGTAATACATGTAAGTAAATTATTTATTGGATAACTTTTTATCATCACTTACTGAAATGTTATTTTAACTGCACATAAAAGTCAGTTAAAAATATTTAAATAGATTTAATAATATTTGCTGATAAGTTCTTCTGAACGCTGCTAAGTGTGTATTTGTAAGAGTTTATGTTGAAAACTAGGCTTATTTTTGCAGTTTTTATGAGTTTTGGATCCCAAAAACACAAAACAAATTTATATTTTCCAATTAATTTACATCAAAATACATCAATTTTAGCTGTTAACAAAAAATTAAAAATGCTGCTTTATGCTCAGTCCCCTGAATACAAAAACATTGTTTCACTAGTAATTTTTTTTTTTAGTTAAATTTGCGATTTTTAAACAAAAAATGCGATTAAGTTAAAAACGACAAAAAATACTGTTTCATACCCTTACGAACCGATCAAAAGACTACTAATAAGTTATAAAAACTGAAAAAAAAAATACTAAAGCAAATTTCTTAATGCTCTGGTTCGTTTGAAATGGAATTGCCCAAATATAAATAAGGAAACATTTTTTTTTTTTACATGACTTTAATAAATTTTATTCAACAACGTTCTAAATGTTTTCATTTAACTCTACTTCGTATATTAGTGACTTAATAAATACTTTTGTGTAAATGCATCAATAAAGATAAATATTATTATTATTATTGTGTTATAATGCTATGGTAGGGACTTGTACTGCAACGCCAATAAAACCTACCTACCTATTGAATAATAATAAATATTTCTAATATCAATATTAATATTACATAATAAATTACAATTAGATTTAAAAAAATGAAAATATGCTATTGCCAATGTCTAGTTTAGACACTCATTTAAGTATGTCATTGCCATTTCAACAATAACATTTAAAATGCCATTGCCTAAAGTAGTAGGAATTAAAATATAAAACTAAAATAACGTATATAGTAAATAAATAACCTTCTGTTCAATATAAAATTCAACATTTATCAATCAATTTTAGTTTGTCTATTGCCGTGTTAGGATGCAATAGAACTTTAGTTTGATTTGTTTAAAAGTTATTTAGTAAGTGAATGTTGTACTATTTTATTAAATGTATCTTATATTCATAAAACCAAACTACCAATTTTAGTATGCGTTAGTAATCGTTTTATGTTTGAATTTAGCAATGAATTAAAAAAAGTCAACAAAAAAATTGCATTAATAAATAAAAAAATATGTAATGAACATTATTTACAGAATAAAAATGAATGGAACAATATTAAAAGGTCTCAACGACAGTGAAGTCAAACATATAAATCCAGATATTTCTTATGGAAAATTTATCTTCGATATCTTATCGGAGCGGGAAGACAGTATTGCTTTGGTATGTATGTTAATTAATAATTTTATTAATAAACATCAAATTCTATTAATAAACGATTTAGGGCTGTAATATTCAACTTCTAATAAGCTATTAACAAAATATGGACATCTAATTAAATATATGTTGATTATAGACATTTATAACAAATAAAATTATTAAGCATATAATTTATTACCTTCTCAGAAATGTTAATAAAATAAAACAAATTGAATTAAATTAAAAGTTAGGTTATTCTGTTAATACTTAAATAATACGATCTCTAAAAGTCAATACATTCAGCTAATAAATATGTTTGCGTAATATTCATTTCTTAATCAATTTTATTAATTAAATGAATTTTTACATCAAAACAGGCTTTTTAATACATTAGGACAATAAATTCTTTTTTTATTTATTTAGTTTATTAATTAGACAAATAAATAATTTATGCTAGAGATTAAAATAAAATTTATTTTTTTTTCAGTTTTGCAATATAATAATAATAATCGTTTCTTCCATTACAAAAAAACAAAGTTCATAGCATTGATAGTCTTCAAGTTAACCTTCATTTTAATAGTTTATTTATATACATATGACTAGACTAACGTATTATTATATAAAGTTATTGTTAATTGTCATCTTAATTATTTATCTCTATCATTGAGGAGCTGGTTTAAAAAAAAAATTCAATGCAAGTTTGTAAAAAATATGATTAAAACGCCATATCAATTAGATAAATTTATTATAGTTAGCTCTATTGATCATACAAACTCATGCAAATGAAGAAAAATGTTCTCAAACGTTTTTGAACAATTTTTTGTAGTAATTTATCAAATTAAAAAGTTTTTTTAAATTTTAATTATTCTCAGATCTATCCAAAACTATTGAAAAAGGAATAATTTTTAGATTATCAAATTCTTAATACAATATAACTATTTTATACAAATGGACTGTATTGAAATATTTTATTAAATGGGAACTTAGGCATTTACAAAACTGGCGTTTCAATATTTTAGCAGCTATCTATCATTACTAGTTTATTTTTATGACTTAGTTTTATAATTTTTTGTTTTAACTAATGTTAGCAAATTGTAAACAATTGTACTGTATTTTGTACACTAAATTCAATGTTGAATCGTAAGCATAATTATTGTTTTTATTGCGTATTTTAGAAATATCACAAATTTACAGTTCAGAGAAAGTTCAAATTTTTGTTTCTAGGACTAATATGAAACAAAAAATATTTAAAAAAATTTATCATTAATAACGCATATTACTTCCTTTTGCATTAATTGACGACTTTGAATTAAATTGAAGATCACATTTTAGTCGATATTATTCCATTCTTACAATAGCAACTATCTTAGCTTCTGATCAGTTCTTGGAGCAGGTGTATGCTTTTGGATACGTCGTCTCAACTCATCTCAGATATGTTCTATAGAATTTATATCCGGGCTGAAAGCTGGCTTATCAAACTTCAAAATTCCCACTTTATCCAGATAATCTCTGACTTTGGCTACGTGAGGTCCAGCATTATCTTGCATAAAAATGCTGCGCTTGCTCATAATTGTCATGAAGAGCATAACATGATCTTCGAGAATCTTTATAATGTATCTGTAAGCTGTCAGAGAGCTATTCTCTATAAAGACCAATTCTGTACGTGTTTTGGTAGAAATTCCTGCCCAAACCATAACCGACCCACCGCTAAATGGAAATCGCTCATCAATACAAACTGAAGCTTATCTTTTTCCGCGTCTTTTCCACACTTTTCGTTATCCGTCTGATCTATTGAGGTAAAGGCGCAACTTATCTAAAAACAGTCTACATTATTCCATGCCCGGTAATTTCGGGCAAAAGCTAATCTTGCAACACAATGTTGGCGATATAAATGTGGACCTGCAGCCATCTTTCTTTACGACAATCTGTAACACGGTGATAATAACTGAGAAATAAATAACAATTATCAGGAAATAAATGATTTAACGCTTACTTTAAAACAGAAAATTCTAAAAATAAGTTTACTTGCCAATATATAATATTTTTATTAGTTTGTTGAGATAAAAATAATTATATTTGAGTATATTATATTTCAATTCAATGTCACAAAATTTGAATTAATGTAAAAATAAAAAAGGTCTTATTGACTTTTTTAAAGAACAATAAAAAAAAATAAAAACAGGCGACGTTCACTACTCTTTTCTTAAAAAACATTTTTTTTAACACTTTTGTTGCTAACTAATTTTTGGCAGTATATAACAACACAGTGCGCCGACGCACCGTATGCATTGGTAGCAACGAAAATGTTAAAACATTATAATAACATTATCTAAAATACTCATTATAGATTTTGATCAAAACGTTTGCACTAGTTTTAAAATGAAACATTTTTAAAATGCTTTAAAAATTAGAAAATATATTATAATTCAAAAATTAATTTTAGTTTTGATTAAATGAATGTACAAAAAACATAATTTTTATAATAAATATGTTGTTTTTGTTTTTTTATAACGTCGTAATAGTTTTTATGGAAAAAGGAATATGTTAGCCACAAATAAAAGTTTTCTTTAGACAAATTTAGAAAAAATTTGATGTTGCATCTTTTAGCGTTTCTAAAAGCCGCTTTTACAATTGTCAGATAAATTATTCTACAGTTATACCTGGTATAATACTATAATATAATATTATAAAACGTAAATGAGTAACAAATCTTACTTTTCTCCTTATTCATTTTTACAAATATAATATATGTGCGGCGCTTACAAGGTTATGTGCCGTATGTATAGCGTTATACTTTATTCCTTTTCAAACTATTCTTTAACTGGGGATTGTAAAAGCTGCCTTAAAGGATTTGTTAGAGTATGGCGTCACAAATCTGACAATATTTATATGTGAACATATTTGGATTGTAAGTTTATATTTTCAGTAATTAGTAATAAAAATTCTGTTAGTTATTTCACTACTAATTATCTAAAATTTTATAATTTTGTGACAAATAATTTTATATTTTTCTTCAGAATATATCCGATGTTCTGACTAAATTTTCTATATTTGATTAAATTTTTTTCTGATGATACCGCCCTTGTAAAAATCTTCAACGTTGTCTAGTTTATCACTGTCTTAAAAGGTATTGCATTTATAAGATTTGTTAACAAAAGTGTTACATATATCAACTAAAGCATGATCATATTTGGTAAGTGTTTTATTAAATATGTATTTTTGTGTTTTTTGATTTGAATTACTAAATGTCCATATTTGTGATTAATTGCAACTTTTGTAAATTGCTAATTTTTAATTTAAATAAAGAAGTAAGTAAGTAAGACATAAAAGTTGATATTTTATCTGTCCGGTATTTAAAGGTGTAACTATTTTTGAATGACAAAAATCTAATTCTAAGTTTAATAAATTTAAATTATTGAGTTTAATAAGTCTTTTATATATACAAAGTGTGGCTATTAAATAACAAGACTGAAGCAGTCGCGGGCAAACTGCGCATTCGCTTAACTTCTACGCTTCACTGCTATTTTGCTTAAAGCAGTGGTTCCCAAACTTATTTGGCCTACCACCCCCTTTCCAGAAAAAAATATTACTAAGCGCCCACTGCAAATTATTTTTTTTTAATTTTTCTAGCAATTAAACAGAAAAATATATGTATTATGTTTTTACGTTTTTTGTAAAATATAGTAAAGAAAGGTGTAATTTAGAAACATTGAAGTTTGAAATTATAAAACTATTTATTGAACTCAGAATAGAAAGGTAATACAAAAAAATAAAAACATTCAAAATCATTTTAATGAGAAGGATGAACCTGATATGCTGCTACCAATTTAGTAATTCTCGGCTCTATTTTTGTTAGCAGTTATCTTTTCGAATCACCGCGATTGACTATTTGCAATCGGTTTTTTTGTTAATAAATTCTACAAAATACTATGAAGGAAATGCAATTAAGAACTTTTTAACCATATTTTAAGATAAGCCATAGAAATCTTTAAATTTAAATTCATTATTTGTAGTTACTTTTATCAGTTCTGTTTGTAACTGTAGAGATTCTTTTGTGTTTGCACATGAAAAAGCATTAAAAATCTAATCTGGTATGTTCTTTTTCAAAATATTATCAAATTGTTGATTAAAATCTGAATGGAGAACATCCAAGTGCTCACAATAAGAAAATATGTATTCATCTTTTTTTTCTGCTTTTGATAAATTTGAGAACCGACTGAATTCCTCTTGCCCAAAATTTTGTTTGTACAGAAGAAGTTTTGTCACAAATGCAAAACTTACAGAGTAACAAGTACTGCCGCTGCTTTCCACGCTTTGGCCTTGCAATGGATCAATAGCACAAGTGGCAGTTACCCGCAGCAATGCTCGTAGTGTTTACAGATATTGGAACGGCAAATCAGTGAATCCTGTACCATATAAACAGTAGCAGTGCGCAAACACATAAATTAATTTTTCTAAATCTTCTCTTCTTTTTTTATGTTTTTACGGCAGTTATTTATTGCTCCCAAATGCACCTGTAGCTATAACCGCCTCCCGGATTGCTGCAGCGTCCACTTTGAGAATCACTGGTTTAAAGCCGCTAGATATTTTTGTATGATTATAGTATTTGTTTTTGTAACTTAGGTTTTTTCCTTTGCCAAAAAAATGTTAAATATTTTAATTGAACAAAGAATTGTTGTAAAATTTCATGTACAACTTAAAAAAAATGGCCTCGGAAACGTAAAAATTATTATATAAAGTGTATGGTAATATGTGTTTTTACGTTTTAAAAAAGGCTGAAAAGAGTTTGAAAACTATGCTAAAACAAACAAATAATATGGTTCAAGCTGACCGCCGATTAAGCATTTGATAGAATAAGAAAAAAGACGAAAATTGTGAAACAAAAATTTATAATAGTTATTGTATTTTTTTTGAAAATTGTTTCTTTGACCAGATAGATGCTAAGCACACTAATGCTGGGTGCATACCCAAAAACATTTGTCCATGTGTTTCACACTGGGTCTAGAGGCAATTTACATAAAATACATTATTTATTTAATTATAAAACTAATTACTTACTTTTTTTGGAATTGGCATCACAATCTATCTATAGCGTCTAACCACTAAACTTCTTGCATCGGTTAATGACTTTCTAGCTTTATTAAAATTGTTGTAATAAATAGCCATATAAGTGTTACATAGTATTCGTACCACGACTATATTCGAAACTCAGATTAAGGGACAAATAGTATATTTTTAGCTTTTTAAGCCTAGAAGATATTTTTTTTTAAAATCAGTTTAACTTGTTTGAACCAAGTTGAGAACAAGTTAATTTTTGATTAATAGTGTCAATACGTTTTGCGCGTAATTTTCTGTTGCCTATGCGTAGGATTTATAAAAAAAGCGGAAATCTGCATGTGAAAACTTGTGGTGTGTAGCTCATTACACGCGGCGCATGTTGCTACGTACCCAGACTCTTTTGTGAATTTGCATGTGAAGCTAGGATAGGCTCCAGCGCATTGACGCATACGTAAGGAAATTTGCATCTAGAGGCCGTGTGGCTATAACGCTGGCCACGATGGCATTGTACAATGTCCATAGTATTTAACGATAACTGTAAGCTTGCACAACATTGTGAGAAACTTGATCTCTTGACTTGTTGCGTTTTAGGGCCACTAAACGTATAGCATTAGGAAAAGTTTATCATCTTTATTGACGGATAGTAGGCGTACTCCAGAGCGGTTAACTCTGTTTACACCACATTAGCTTTGCTGCATTTGGGTACGTTTTTAATAACGTATTTTAAGGTCTTTTTACACATGTGTATAGTCACACATTGTTACTTTTGCAGTAAGCAATTGCAGCTCAAAAATCAGCATGGTATAGGGTTGCGTGTCAATGCCACGTTTACGACACAATCAATAATTATTTTTTTTATATTCTTAAGCGTGGCCAACAGCCCTTGGAACACAGATTTATTTTGTATTACAATGAGAGTAAACGTTGAGTGACAGCATCTTTTGTGGCCGCTGTTCAGGTTGGGGACTTGTTGGAAGGTCTATTAAGCTAGTAGTTTGGCTTTGTTGGTTGATGGCTTTAGTGGCGCTAAAAGCACCTGACGTGATGTGCCGGTTGATGGTCTTATACAAGCAGAAACTGTAAGGGACTCACCCGAGTCCTTCTTTTGCTTTTTTGCATTTTTTTTGTTTCTTACAACAATGTAAGGAATACAATCTATCTTAGTTGTCTTGTTGGACATTTAATATTTTCTTGAATTTAAAGGTGGGGTAGGGAGTTGGATAAGCAATTGGTCTATTTAGTTAAGTTCTTTGCCAGAGATGAACTTCTTGTTTTTTTTTTCAAGCTACCCATACATTATCTAAAGCAGTTTAAAGTTGCCGGTGTTTTTGTTGTCAATGTCGGTGACGTCGGTAAGGTAGTCGTTATCATTGTTCATACTAGAAAAAATTAATCTTCATTAATTAATTAAAATTAATTTATTGATTTCATAATTGGTTGTGTAATTAGCTCAATAAATAAAAAAAAAATATTTATTTTTAATTATTACATTTAATGCATTATATAATCGTAATATGATTCAGCAAAAAATATATTTGTTACATATTTATATGCTTTACAATTTCTAAGAAATAATAGGAATTTGCTGAGATGTAAGAAACTAGAGTTACTGCAAGTGCACGTGCGGATATTATTAACTAAATAAAATAATTATATCAATTAACTTTCAGGTTGATGCACTATTAAACAAAGAAATCACATACAAAGAATTATTTAGTCAAAGCATTAGGGCTGCAAAAGGATTAATTAAATTGGGAATTAAAAAAAATGATGTTATTGCTGTAGTTAGTGAAAACTGTTTGGATTACTCGGTACCTATTTTAGCATGTTTATATATCGGTGCTATTTGCAATCCTGTAAATCCTGCTTATACACTTGGTAAGTTTTTTTTGAGCCTTGTCGTTGGGATTACCCTTTAGAATTACAGCGTTTGTTTTATTATTTTTTAAATAACAATAAATATGTAAAAATAATGTTATAGCAGTTGTATAGAAATTGTTCTCCGGATAAATGTGTTATAAGTACCTAATTAATAAAAATTAATTAATCAAAACACAAATTATAGAACGTTGAGAAGAGGCATTTGAATATTGAATTAATATGTTTGCTAGCAATTAATTGACGGTTGTTTATTAAAGAATTATTGTTAACTTGATGCAAAATAGTTTTAATGAATAAAAAAAATAAATTAGTATTAACAATGTTTATTTCAAATTTTTACTCTAGGTGAATTGAAAGATGCATTCAACATCTCCAAACCAAAAGCAGCTTTTGTGTCACTATCAAATTTACAATCTGTATTATCCATCCAACAATCAAATGATTATTTAGAATCAGTAATAACATATGATAACGGAACTAATGGCGTCATTAATATGGAACACCTTTTGACAATGGACAACGACGATACTAGTAATTTTTTACTAACTAAAGTTAACAATAAAGAAGATGTTGCCTTTATATTGTGCTCTTCAGGAACTACTGGATTACCAAAAGGAGTTGAATTGACACATTATAATTTAATTATGTCAACTCATTGTCTAGTGTAAGTATATTAAATAAAAATAATAAAGTCAGACCATAAACATCCAAAAACATAAAGTTTAAAATAAATAAGTTTAGGTTGTATTTAAAACATTTCCAAAAGCTGTTACTTTAGTAATCTATCGTCAGCACAATATATAAATCTTGTTCTGTTAATTTTTTTCTTGTCGTTTTAGCGACGCTAGATTTGTTGGATGTTCAAAATCTGAGATAACAATTGGTTTATTGCCATTTTTTCATGCATTTGGAATGCTTATAAATATGGCCGCATGGACAACAGGAATGAAAATTGTTTTGCTTTCAAAATTTAAACCAGAAACATTTTTATGTGCAATACAAAACTACAAAGTAACTAAATTATTTTTAGCACCACCATTGGTTGTTTTCTTAGCAAAGAGTAGTCTTGTTGATGAATATAATTTGACTAGCATTACTGACATTATTTGTGCTGCTGCACCATTGGGAAATGAAATCCAACAGATTTTCGAGAAAAGGTAAAAAAAAATAATAATAATCTTTTTAACAATATATATTGTCTTGTGTACTTGATTAAAAAACGTGATTTTAACTAAATATGTATACTAAAAACAATAATTCTGTATCCCATATTATATGTTTTGTATTGCATAAATAATAATATTTAAGACTATATTGAATAATTATATTTGTATTATACATATGTATGCAAACATATATGCAGGTTTAAACTGCAGTAGGATACGCATTGAGCTCTTAAGTCAAACGATAAATTTAATTAATACTTTTACATTTAATGCATATCATAAATATCATAATTCTAACCAAATAATATCAATTCTAATAATATTTCAGATTAAATGTATCTATTCGCCAAGGATACGGTATGACTGAAACCGGATTTATATCTGTTATTCCCTACGGTTGTAGAAATAAGGTTGGTAGTGCTGGCAAACTAGTGTATAAAACAATAGCCAAAATACGAGATATAGAAAATAATGCTGAATTAGGCGCAAATCAGCAAGGAGAAATTTGCATTAAAAGCGAAACGTGCATGAAAGGTTATTTAAAAAATATTAAAGCAACACAAGATGTTATTGATGAAGACGGATATCTACGTACCGGTGATATTGGATATATTGACGAAGATGGATTTATGTTTATTGTTGATAGATTAAAAGAATTAATTAAATACAAAGGGTTCCAGGTTTGTTGCACAATTAAAAATTGGTTTAAATAATTTATTATTATTTGTTAGGTTGCTCCTGCTGAGTTGGAAGATTTGTTAACTTCGCATTCAGATATTGCGGATGCTTGTGTAGTTGGTATTCCTCATGAAGGTGTTGGTGAATTGCCGATGGCTTATATTGTAAAAAAACCAGGTAGAATTATTACTGAAGATGAAATTATAGCATTTGTTGCTGGTAATTATTTTGTGTTATTTTAATAGTTACATTTATAAATACGTTTATTTTAGAACATCTTTCAATACAGAAACAACTGCATGGCGGAGTTCGCTTTATCGAAGCAGTACCTAAAAGTGCGACTGGGAAAATATTGCGAAAAAACTTCCGTTAACAAGTTTATGTATAAAAATATAGTTTTGGTGTTATAGCTCAAAGAGTAATATTTATTTAAATATAGTTAGTAAAACAATAATTAATTTTTAGACACTACTTAATGGTAGATTAGAAACAAAACAAACTAACTACAGTAATTTGTATGATATTTTTAGAATATATACAAATTAATAATTCTTATACTTTAAATAAATCATAAATTTAATTTAGTATTTTTGTGTTTTTGTATATTACAATAATTTAGCTTTAAAAAACAGTAAATGGTCAATTTGATGAAACTATAGCTTGCTTTTATGAGAAGATACACTTTTACATACATTTTTTTAACATTAGATAACTTTATTTATGTATTATGGCAATTTAGCTTATCTTATATTTAGCATGTTCTAGTTTATTTAAGATTTTATTAACTCTATATCTCTAACATTGTTAGTTTTTAAGGTTTTTCAGTTTTGTTTAATTTTGCAGTTAAACCTTTAGTGTGTACGTGTCTTTTCTAAATGTAATCTTGTTATAAGTTTACGATAATAATTCCAAAAATGATCTTGTCAGCTTTTACAAGTCTTGTTGACTTTGTTAACTTTATTCTTATACTTAATAATTTTGATGTAGATATTACACAGCAATAACTTTATTTTTTGTTCTAACTATTTTCGTACTATTTTTGTATTGTTTGTACAAAGTTAACCAATTTGCTAAACCAGTTTGTGAAAGCATACAGTTTGATCTCAACGTCTTCAATGTATTAGTTTGGTCACAAAATCTTAATTGAATTAAAAATAATAATTAATCAACAAAACAGCAATACAATATATCTGTATAGCTCAATAATGAAACAATACAAAATTAATATGACATTTAAGATTAGAATATCATAATTTGTTAACATTACTCCAATATCTTGTACTGCATTTTGCATATCTGCATTTTTTCAATACTTTTTTGTTTTTTTTTTAAATGTTATTGTGTAAATTACGGTTATTTTACAGAATTCATGTCTACGACTTGTTTGAAACGAGTTGATTAAACCAACAGCTTCCAGGTAATGAACGTCATAGAACATGTAATTTTTGCCTGTTCTCTTCCAGAGTGCATCCTGGATGTTGTTGTTGGTGTCTACATTGGGGTTTGAACATACGCACCACACAGACGCACGCGCCACCGTTGTTCCCGCTAAGCTAGGTAATAGTTTTGTTTTGTGGACGACGCAAACTTACACTAGGCACTGTTCAGTAGCCGTCCTAAAACTCGGGCGGGGTGTGCAAGCACCGGGTATATCTTGTTGGCAGTTTTTGGATATCTCTGGGATACTGTGTGGGTGTAGCATTTACAGATGGGCCGGAGGTTTGCTGCTTCCTTGTTGGCAATGCTGCTGTTGTTCGGAAGCTGCAGTCTGTAGGGGCAGGTTCTCCAATGTCACTAGACGGATTCCCGTTTTTTTCTAGTGAAACGGCTGCTCCTGCTGATGTTGGCTGTGGCTCAACTGACTGTTGTTGAAAAAAATCGGCCAGGCTTTATACTTTTGGTAAACCGCCTACTTGGACTGTCTACTGTTTGGAGCCATGTTTCGTGGTGACATCTGGCGGCCGTAACAATTTACCCTCCTTTCTTTTAGGCGCCAGCCACATCGTGCCTTTAGTTTTCTTTTGGGATTTCCAATAGGATTTCTACCTTTGGAGTTTCTTTGGGAGATGGTGCTTTTTGCAGATTATTTGCATGCACTTTGGTCGGGAGGCAATAATGGAGATCTTAAATCCAGCAACAGTTTTCTCCTGCTTTGGTGATCAAATTGGGGTCCATTATTCGACAAGATTGTCTTGGGGTACCCAAATTTGTAAAATAATTTCTTTTCCAACAAGCGGACTCTACCCACCTGGTGCACACATTCATCATAGTTAGTACTACTTAGTTTTTCCGGGGGGGTCACGTCGAAGGAGCCAATGTAATCAATCGTCACTTTTTTCCACGGTTTCTCCGCTTGTTAGGTTTAAAGCGGCCGTTGTGTGCGGTGTGCCGGTTTTAGTGCGTGCACAAATTAATCATCTTTGCACAAACCTGCGTATGTCATTCCTCATTCCCGGCCTGTGATATTGGCAAAGGAGAGTTGTGGTTGTCTCGTCTTCTCCAGGGTGTCCAGTTGTTTTAAAGGAATGGAAGTGTGTGAGTATTTTCTTCTAAGCGGTTGGTAGAGCAACCATCTGGACTAGATGGTTGCTCTACCAATTCTGCTTTGATGCAGTAGAGTTTGCCGTTCTGGCCTAGCTTGTATCCCAGGTCCATGTTTGGAGGGTTCTCCGGATCATTCACCAATTCTCGGTACTTTCTTATGATTGTTTGCGTCTGTGGGCATTTGTGTTGGGCGCGCATGATCATTTTTCCTACTGTTTCATTCTGGAGGAGGTTTATGCATACTTCTGCACAATGACAACGTTTGCGCAATCGGCCATAAAGTGTCAGTATCATGGACGCTCGTTCTGTGAAACTTGAGTTCATGAGTAGTAACAACCTGCTTGTCTATGTTATCTCCAACTTCTTTATTGTTTGGGTGTCTGGACACGGCATCTGGCAGTACTTTTATGGCTTTGGGTGTATGCTTGATTGTGTAGTTAAATTTTTTGAAGATCATTGACCTTTGAAGAATATGTCTTTTGCGTCAGCCATACGCGGGCTTTATTGTTGGTCATCAACGTAAGTGGTTCATCTTCAAGATACGGCCGGTACTTCTTGACAGCTTAGAATATTGCCATTGTTAAAATAGAATTTGGTTTGTTGGAATGTCAGTTTTGCACTATCATACAAAATAATATGCATATGGTTTCCTTCTTCTAAGTAAAGTACCGCTCCTACTCCCTGGTAGCTTGCGTTCGTTTGTAGGACAAATTTTAAGTTTGGCTGAGGCTAATGGTTTATTTCCGTCCGCCGTAATCCGGTGTTCAAGATATTCTACTTTGTTCCAAACTTGCATTTTTTAAGGTTGCAGCGCAACCCGTGCTTTTGCAGCCTTTCTAGTACTAAGCGTAGGTGGTCCCAATGTTTGGTCTTGTTGTTCAAAAGGACCATTATATCATCCAGGTACACCAGAACGCATTTTTCTAGCATGCCAGTTAGCACCGTTTTTCAGGCCAAATGGCATAATTTTAAACTAGTACGTTCTTCCGTTGAGGGTGGCCAAGGTGGTTAAGTGCTGGTGACTCTTGTGCATCGGAATTTGCTAGTACCCCGTCGTGAGGTCTATTTTGGTGAAAATGTTGGCTTTTCAGGGCTTTTTAATAAGCGATATATGAGTATCTGGCGACCTGGATTGGATTTTTATTGATCAGCTTGGTCTTGTGAGTACTTGTCTGCATTGTAGCGGGTCTTGGCTCTTTGCTGAAGACTGACGGAAAAGCTTGAATTATGTCTCTAAATTGTTGCTGTTGCGGAGAGAGCGTTCTGGCTTTGGTACTGTGTTTTTCTAACCAGAGTTTCTGATTGTCACGTTTTTAGTAGGCCGTTAGCTGCCAGCTATGGGCTTTCCAAAATCACATCTTTGCCTAGGTCTAGGGCAATTAAAAATTCATCATTTTTTTATGGCTGTCACCGGTAGTGATGGTGGTAAAGGCTCAAACTATTGTGTTGAGTGTCAAATCCGGATTTGCCTGTCTGATTTTTTTACAACTTGGTTTTTTGTTAAGGAGGTTTAGTCGTGTGAACTGGCCCCGCTGTTAATCAATTGATCAAAGCTTTATGCTCGGTACCATTATTCTTGACAACAATGCGGAGAAGGTGGTTAGAATCTCCGGTCGCCCCAACCGTCACGACTCCTAATGGTTTCTTGTAGGGGTCAAGTCGTTTTTGTTTCTTGGAAGGTCGGCGGTGCTTGCCTTGTGACCGACCCGGGGCTCGTTTTCCGAAGCTTTAGACGTATTTGTTTGTTTATGTGCAAACGTTTTTGCAATGTTTTG
The DNA here is from genome assembly GCA_963932245.1 of Tachinus rufipes. NCBI lineage: Eukaryota > Metazoa > Arthropoda > Insecta > Coleoptera > Staphylinidae > Tachinus > Tachinus rufipes. Next base: position 95,166,272 of record OZ010743.1, read on the forward strand.
GCGTTTTATTGCAACTTTGACGCGTGCAGCGACGTCTACTAATTCTTCTAGCAAGCCGAATTGTCGGGCATCTATTGACTGTTGGATGCGTGTTTCCATCAAAGTCGCTAACGTTGTTGTCATGGTGGTTTGATTGTGGCCCGGATAAAACCGGTGATATACGGCCGCTTGACGGCAGAGAAAGGCTTCAACTGGTTCTTTCGGTTGGTGCGTGTTGTCTATCAGGCTATGGTCGTGGGGTCAGCGTATTTTAATCAACCTAGCCTTGCAGTGTTCATAGTGCGGCTGCGGCTCTCTTTTAAACAAATTTTCGAAATTTTTGTCTTGTCGCGGAGGCTTGTCAAGTATACCTTGTGGTATTCCGATGTTAATACGCGGTGACGTTGTAGATAATTTTTAAATCTTTATAAGAATTCTTCTGCGTTTTCATGGATGTGTTCTTTAAACAAAAGTAAATCTTTTTTTTACTTTTTGTTGTGGTACATTCCCGGCTACATCATGGCGGTGTGAGGAAATGTACTCAGTGTCCCAGACCGCCGGGCACTGGGGTATTTTGTTGGTCCAGGTGGTTGACCTTAGAAGCTGCGGTTCCAAAAAATTTGTTTTCCGGCCGTGTTCGCTTTTGCTCTATTGTGAACAATGGTTGCACTCATTGGTTTGGGTGCGCCGTCTTGGTTCCGAGTTCAACCTTTGTCAACGGCGTGAGGTTTTGGGATCTGTTAATTGCTCAGTTTTAGGTGACCCCTACCTTAGCTCTTAGTTCAGCTGGTGCAGGTAGTAGAGAGTCGTTGTGTAGAGTTGGCGGCTCCTAGAAAGACCTGCGGCGGTTCACCACTGTTGTTTGGTGCCTTAGGTACTTGGGTCTACCCGTATTTGGCATTCAATAGCCTGATCTGCTTCTATTTGCCAGTTAAGTTAAAGTGTTGTTGGCACTAGGTGGTGTCCGGTTGACGGCAGCAAGTTCAGATAAACTGCTTGGCTATCCACGCAGCTTCCGTTGGTTGGGCCATAGGATATAGTATCTCTCACACGGTTTATTGTTTAACCGACGGAGTAATCTTCCCCGGAGGGTTGGTAGGAACTATCCGTATAATTTGCCGTGGAGTAGCTCGGCGTTCTATTCTCAACATTATCTTGCATCTCAATAAGTACATTATCTGTTCGTTTTACTTTTGGGAATTCAAAAGCATCATGCTCCTGAATTGTCTTTGCTCGGGCGCCATTTGTCACCGGCGTCGGTCCCAGAGCTGTTATGTAGGAATTGGGTTCTTTTAAGTTCTGATCATAACTTTATTAAACATGTCTGAATTTGTTAGATAGACATGTTCGAAGGCGCCCAGATCTAATCAAAGAATGGGAAAATACTCCACAAAAAGACATATTTCGACTCGTACAAAGCATGCCTCAAGTTGGCAAGCAGTAATTGGTGCTAATGGTAGACCCACAAGTTATTAAAGAACCAAATCTTCTTAAAAACTTAACAATATACAAGCAAGATACTTGCTTGCTTTACTTTGTTTCTTATAGTTTCTTTGAAATGTTATTGGTGTCTTAAAAGTGATATGTAAAATTTCTTTTGTTTTTGCAAATTATTCAAACAAATCAAGAAAAAAAGTGTTCTTCTAAATATTTTAAGCAGTCTAGTTTATTTAAATATTGAATTATGAGTTATTTATTTATTTTATTATTTAATAATCTACTTTACAGCATAGTATTTTACACTTTATATACATAAATACTTTATTCACACTTTACAAACCTTGTATAAATCCTAATAAATTTGAATTACCAGTCTTTTCAGACTGATATGCAAAAAAATTAAATTAACTAACTAAAATATGGCTTATGTAAATCCAGTGTATATGTTATTTTTTTGTCGTCTTGAATCTTATATATTGAACAAAAAACTGAAAATCACAGACAGACACAGGCAGAAATACTTTGATAGCTCAAATGATGATCACAATGCAGTTTCAGTATATTATACAAAATTTTTTTTTGTTTAAGATTTGGCGGCGTATATAACTAATTAATTAATTAATAATAATGCTAATTAAAATTTATGATATAATTTTAGTCAATTAATTTTTCTAAAATCATGATAATATTATACAAACAATTAATGTTAAATTTATTACCAATAATTATGATAAAACATAATTTTAATATTTCGTGCACATTACCATAAAGATAAAATGCAAACAAATTCACGTGGAGACATTTAATTGTTATCTGCACGTAACAAACATCCTATTCTATGATAAATTAGTTACAAAAGTAAAGTGCTGTTGCAATCTTCTTTAACAATCAATAATGATATGTAATAGTTTATATTCATGAAGGTCATATATCAGATAAACATAATTCATATATGGATCAGAACAATTTAAATAATCACATAGCGAAGATGTTTAAATTTGCAATAATAATATTAATTGTTGTTACAGTTAATAGTAAATTTTTAATTGATAATGAACACGAAGAACTGGTTTCTGAATGTATATTAGATTTAGTTTACAGATCATATAAAGACCTATGTCTCGTAACTGTTATACCCAATAATTTATTAAAAGATTATACTATTGAAAATAAGGTATTAAAAGGTTTACATCAAATTTTAAATTGGACAATGGAAGTAAATAATGGAAGTAGAAAATTATTTCAACCCTACTTATTCTGTACAAATTGTAATGGTAAGCAAAAGAAAAAAGTTTTTATACATCAAACTCAAATTATTGTGAGATCCATATATTATATCATTATGGTTGACGATTTAAATCAACTGAAAATAACTTTGAAACATATTAAAACATTAATTTCTTTTAAACCAAGAGCTTATTATCTGTTTTATTATACATACGTCGATATAGATTATAAGGAAAAAGCTTTAAAAATTCAAGATATGGTTTATAAGTTAGGTTTATATAGAACTACGGTTTTAATAGCAGAAAAGAAAAAAGTATTCAGATTGTTTGGTTATGATTTATATCCAGAACAAGCAACCAAATGTGCTCAAACACCAGAACTTGAAGAATTGAATATGTGTTTAAACGGGAAATTTTTGAAAGAAAAGTTTGCAGTTATGGAAAAAGCGAATAATTTAAAAAATTGCTCTATTAGCGTGACTGCAATGCGAGTACCACCTTTTATTATAGATATTGATACAGGATTAGAAATTGATATACTAAATATAATAACAGAAAAATTAAATGTTACATTTGAAAAAAAGTTACATGCAAGATCTGAGGATTGGGGTAGAAAAATCAATGACACTACTTGGAGTGGTCTTTTAAGATATATAATGGAAAATCAAATTATGATTGGAATAGGCTGTTTTTCATTAACAAATATTCGATTGCATTATTTTGATTACACTATGGATTATGTAACGCAAAATATTTTGTGGATAGCACCTACTCCTGATTTAGTTGCTCAGTGGAGATATATAATGATAATTTTTACATTTAATTTATGGGTTTGTCTAATAATAACTTTAATATTTTTTGGTGTTGCTTTCTATATATTAAGCAATCGATATAAATGCGAATCAAATTATTTAAAATTTTTTGGAGCGTCTATATTATTATCATTACAAACTATGATAGGATCAGCAGCTTGTAATCAACCAAAAACTTCAATTACACGTATATTATTTATTCATTTAGCTCTTTTTAGTATTATAATTTGTTGCGTATATCAAAGCTTATTAATGGATGTATTAACCAATCCTAGATATAATGATCAAATAGATACCGAAGAAGAGGTTTTTGAATCTGGTTTGGAAATTGGAGGTATATCTGCATATCGTTATATATTTGATGAACCAGATAACAATAACTCTATGAAAATATTTAACTCTTATAAAACATACCCTCCTGAAAATGATACTATGTATTTATGGTTACAAACTGTGGCTCAAGATCGTAATAAAATAACAGTCTTAAGCGAATTTTACGTGCAATATTTATTATCAAAAGCTGATCGTATAGTTACCAATTTTGATAAAACCCCTAAAATATTTCTGGTTAAAGATGTTATTTTTACAAATTCTATACGAATGGTGTTTCAACATGGATTCCCTTTAAGAGATGCATTTAATAAACAAATTGAACGTATGACAAATGCTGGTTTAATTGATAAATTTGTTAAAAGATATTATAACTATGGTAAAGAAGATAATGAAGATAGTGCTGAAGAAGTAGAAGAAACTATTGTTGTTATTAAATTAGAACATATGCAAGGAGCCTTTATCATGGTGCTTCTTGGTAGTTTAATTGGTTTTGTTATATTTATATTAGAATTGTTGGTGAATAATAAAAATAAAAATAAAATCAAAACTGGATTAATGAATAATATTGATGAACAAATTAAAAAGGCAAAAAAGATGGAGAAAGAATATTTGAAAAAGCAAACAAAAATAAAAAATTACGCAAGGAATAAGAATAGAAAAATTGTAAGGATACGGGGCAGAAAAGTTCAAGTATTTTTAAATTAAATTATAGATTTGTTTTAAATATTTTTTTTTAGTTTTAGGTATTTGTTGTAGATTAGATTGTATAAATATGTAACAACTAATAAAAATATGGCTTTCAAGTATACTTACTAGACTGGTTCTTAATTTATTTTTTGTGTACTTTTAGAAAGCGATCTGTATGCAAAAAAGTAAGTTATTCCTAATTTCAGCCCTTAACACGTGACTGAGATTTGTCTATGACTGTTGCCGTTAATCAATAGTAAAAACACAATATTTTTTGCTGAACTTTGTTAGTTTGGTTGTCATGTTCTATTTTAATTTTTTTATCTTTTAGCAAAAACCTTAAATAATAATTTAAGGAATGAATTCGTGACTTTTTTGTCAGCCGGAAAATGGTAAAACAAAAGTAAAATTATCTGCATATACATCTACGTATACGCATATTTTTTGTAAAATGCTTTGAGTTCAAGACTGAAATTTGTCTATAAATACCCAAACTGCTTTCTTAGTCATTGCGTTTGTATCAAATAGTGCTCAACTTATGGGCCTAAACAGTATACATTTTAAGCTAAGCCAAGCATAACATTAACTAGAAAACAAACCTTTCAGTTGGACCGCTTAGTCATATACAAACTGTTTGTCAATTAATCACGCTTTGACCACTACGTGTTGTTGGTAAATTTTCTTTTCAGTCACACTGAAAAAGGTTGTTGTGTAGACATTTACCAATATTATAGACGTTACGTCAAAATACAAAGAAAAACAAAAATTAAATTATGTGTCACATAACCGCCGGAACGCAAGATACTTATTACTACCATTGGAACTACATCAAAAACGTAATTTAACAAACAAGAACGCAGCCGAACGTTGAACAAAAATTTAAAAAAAAAATGTGCGCGAATGTATTATATGCAGTACCACTAAAAAAAGATAAAGATAGTCACATAAACCTCAGTTAGCAGTTCATCACAGTTCTAAAAACAAAACAAAATTAAAAAAAAAAACTATTGTGTTAATAAACAAAAGCATTTGTAATAAGAAAGGATAAAACCGGTGCCGCAATGACTACGCTCTTAAAAAATTAACATTTTATTGTTTTGTATATTCGATCATTATTATCATCAACAACAAACTACAGTTTTAATCTTATAAATAGGCACTAACGTGCAAACTATAAGGATCTTAATACTACACAAAAAACTGCGGCTGTCAGCTACACACTCAGACAGGCTTTTTTAGAATACAACCTTGATTGTTTAAAAACAAAAAAAAAACAAGTCTAGATTTAACAGTGCTAACTTTTGCTCAAAAACAGATAAAGCTATATGGTACTTCATTTTTACTAAAAACAAAAAAAACAAAATAGAACCAAAAAAACAAATTTTGTTTGCATGAAGGCAAACATGTTACACAGTTGAACAGCACATTCAAATGATAAAACTTTATTATTAAAATAAGTGTTTGTTAGTGCAAAAGTTGCGCGCTTACGCCTATTTTACGGTAGACGTAGGCCCTTCACAGTCGACTCTTCAACGTTTGGTAGCTAACTTTGAGATGACAAGTTTAGTAAATAATCAGCCAACACCTTTACGTTCAAGAAACGCAAGATCGGCGGAGAACATCGCCGTGGTCAGGAAAAGTGTACATCAGAACCCGAGGCATTTAATTCCTTGCCGTGCACAAAAACTAGGCCTTTTGTAGACTTTAATTTGACAAATTTTGCGTTAGGACTACACCCGTACAAGATCCAATTGACCCAAAAGCTCAAAGTTTATGACCATAGACAACGCTGTTTGTTTGCTGACTGGGCTTCAAATCGTTTGGAAAAGGACTCTAATTTTGGATAAATGGTTATGTTAACAAACAAAATTGCCGTATATGAGACGACCCCATCCCACACAAGATTCACCAGGTGATGCATTCTCAAAAAGTTATTGTTTGGTGTAGATTTTGGGCCGGCGGCGCGGCGTCGTCATTGATTTGTATTTTTTTGAAAACGACGTTGATGAGGCGGTCACTGTCAACGGCAAGCGCTACAAAACGATGATAACCAATTTCATATGGCTCAAATTGAACTATATGCAGCTAGACAACATGTGGTTTTACCAAGTCGGCGCCATGTGCCACACAGCAGACGCTACTATTGACATTCTGAATGAATCTTTTGAGGGTAAGATTATATTTTGCAGAAGAAATGTGAATTAGCCACTAAGTTCATGCAATTTGACACCGCTAGAGTTTCTCTTGTGAGGTTTCTTGAAGTCGCAAGTTTATGCAAATAAACCACAAATGACCTATGCTCTAAAGGTGAACATAACACAGGGTATCGCTCAAATTCAGCCGGATCTATGCGAAAGAGTAATTGAAAATTGAACCATTTAGATCCGTGTCACCATAAGAAGCCAAGGCAGGCCTTTCATATATAAAAAAAGAATTTTGTTAATACCTTACACACAGCTTGTTTTATTCCATTTCAACGTCTACCTGCCTTTATTAAAAAACTCTTTAAAAAAGCTTTATCTTTGCCTCAACAGCCAATAAACAGAGTAACCATTAACAAGTTTTGTTTGCATACAGATAAACATGCAGCGGTTTTCAAACACACAATATACAATTTTTTGGATTATTTCTGCTTTTCAAAAAATTACCAATTGCTTTTTTATAGTGCGCTTAAATAAATTACAATATAAAAATACTCAACATGCCACACTTAAGCATAAAAACAACGCGTCCAAGATAGTTTGAAGATCATCTACACATCATAGATTTTCCAACATTAAAAGGCATTTTTAACCGACATTTTAAACGGCATTGCAGATTAATTTTTTAATTCAGCTTTATTTTTACTCAAGACGTCCCTACAGCAGCATCGTAAGGAAACAAGCTTAGAGAGAAAGCTTTGGAACATTTTTGCAATAGCAATAGCTATACTGTTGCAATACTTGACTTAACCGGTTTGACACTCGATGGTATTATATTATGTTTATGTTGAGTGTTTTTTGTGTATAATATACCTTGCAGTTTTATTCTCATTTTGACTTCTGTGCTCTTTTCTAACAAAATACTAATGTATATGTCTTGAGCTAGAAGAGAGATAATTTGCAATAATTTATTTTAACAATGAACGCCAATTCAGTACAAAAAAATAACAAAAATAATTTTATTTAATGCATAAAGTGCTTTTGAAATCCAACTCAGTAAGACAAAACAAATCAAAAATTAAGAATAAACATTTTTTTATTAGTTAAATGTTTTCATGTATTTTTTAGTTACTTGTTAAAAAGTATTTCCTTTTAATTTTGTATTTATTTTGGACAATTAAATCAAATTTCAAGAACTCAGACGTCACTTTTGAGACACCTTGTATAAACAATATTAAAAAAACGCAATAAAACTTGCAATTTAAATTATACAACACATTTTAGTCAATGTTATTTTATTATTCATTAAAGAAAGTAGCAAAACTGATATCGTGGGCTGTTATTATGTGATAATTTATAATTAAATAAAACAATTACAATAAAACAAATTATATTGTTTGTTGTTTCTTTTCTAATTTAAAAGAATAATTAACATAAAAGGAAAAAAAAAATATAAAAGTGTCATTCCATCATTTACTAATTTAGTTTACTAAATTTAATTTAACTTTTTTACTTTAATGCGTATTCTTTTTTTTTTAAGTTTAATACTTTTGTTTTGTACATGAGTGTATAATTATTTATACTGCTGCATTATGTATACTTTTTTTATATTAAAAGAAACTTAACTAATCCCCAAAGGATGAACATAATTTTTAACGTAATTTTAAAATGTAAAAAGTAGTTTTTATATTAACAAAAGGTAATTTATTAATCTTACAAAAATTGTGTTAGGCTAGATTCTAAAATAAACTTAAACGTATGCATATACAGTGTGTCACAAATTAACTAGCCATAAAATGAATGCCAGAAAATACAAGCAAATTGAGTAATATTGACCTAATAAAGTACTATAGTATTTTTAAATACTATTTAAATATATCGGTGCAGTAACACGGAGATGGGTGATATGCATCTAGTCCTTGGAGAATAATTAGGAAATGCATCGGCAGCAGCTAGACGTTACGCCGAAATGTACCCTGAGCAACAAAAACCGGAAAGAAAAAAAGCACAATTAGTCCCAAATAATTTGTGACGTTTATGAAAGGGTCCCTCCGGTTAACATAGGTGAAATGCCCCCAATCAAAAATATTCAAATTACCCACTTTCATAGCATCAAAAAACATAATTAGTAGATTTTAAAATTTTGATCTCCCTCCCCCCTCCCCCTTTCCATAGGGGGCAAAAAATTAGCATTTTCTTGATTTTTTTCTCCGCACTTATTGAATAAAAAAATCTAAAAAAATCGTAATAGTACGGTTTTGGGTGGTCTTCAAACACAATTTTTTTTAACTCTTCAAATCCTGTATACAACCCTTAAAAAATTCAAAAAGGTTAAAATTTACTTTTGGTTATCTAAACCTTGGATTGCATGGAATTTTATTTTTTAACTTTATAAGTAATTGAAAAATTGAGTTTTTGCAAGTGATACGCCACTATTAAAAATCGATTTTTTTACTTTTTTGCCGTTTATACTGTTTTTTTTTTCTGCTTTTGTGACTTTGCAAAGCATTTATAGCTTTCAAAATACCAAAATTCAGATTCTACAGAAAATTTTACGTTTTACAATTAATGGACCGACGTACTTTTAACCGTTATGCTAGGCATTTATTCAACATGGAAGGACAACCTTTAATTAACAGCCGCAGAGATGTTGTATGGAGAATCACTCTGACTGCAAGGAGAAATGTTGCACAGACATCGTCATCGACAGGCAGACAAAATGTATCAGAATTTGTGACAACTCTGCATATACATATGTCAACGGGTCCAGGCATGGAGAAAAATGTACGTTTGTGTTTAAAGACCTTGCCACTACCAAACAGATTTTTGTAAAAGATGATGGACCAAAGAAGCTCCTACAACTATTATATAAAAAGCCATTTAAAGTAATTTCTAAAACAGAAAATATTTTTGTTGTAGATATCGAGAGACGTAATGTCACTGTCTTTATTGACACACTAAAACCTGCATATGTAATATCAGACATTCTAATCACCAAAGATAATAATGCTGGACCGGAAGCAGGAAGCAGTATGACAACACGGGCGTTAGCGGAAACCACTCATCAATCTACAATCCAGACAGGTTACAAGGTACCGATAACCAACGGTACACGCAATCACGTATATTGTACTCAAAGATATATCGGTTTTATTACTTTGACTTATCGGATTAGCTCATTAGTAGTTGCTTTTATAGCATTCAGGTAACATTTTAATAGCCCGAGGTATAAAAGATTTATTGGACCTCCAAGGAGACTACTAATGAGCTAATCCGATGTCAAATTAATATTAATAAAGCCGATATATCTTTGGGTAGACTATATTACAATTATTTTTACATTTTCTGTGAACGGCGATGTTTTGTTTTCTTTTGAAAAAATTGTTTTATCCCCTTAGTACAGGTATAAAAGATGAGAGATTGATAAGTACTTATTTAATGGACCTCCAAGCAAACTACTAATGAGCTAATCCGATAAATCAAAGTAATAAAGCTGATATATCTTTGCAGCTAGGCTTCTTGTGATCTAAATCACTGGCAGTGGAGTACTGTAGCGACTAGCGAGTATCATAAATCATAATCTTAATAAACATCTGGCAACGCTCGATGGAATAAGGAACATGGTTTTACCCATGTGATATTAATGTATATAAATAAGTCAGTGAGTCAGGCTAAGATTGATATTGGAAATAATATTTAATAAATCTTAACTATACAAATATTACTTTTTCTTATTTGTCACCCATAATTACCAAAACTAAATAAATGAAAAAAACAAATTAAACATTGAACAACATAAACAAGAAAATAAATGACAAATACAAAGTACAAAATAACAAAAATATAAACAAAGTATGAATAGCGCTCCGAATACAAATTTATTGTAAATATGTAAAAACATTATGATATTTAAAAAAATGGTCAATTTGAATAAAAACTTTAAATACAATATTTATAAAATCGATTGAGAAGTAAAAATAATTTCAATATGAAACAAAATAGATAAATTAAGAATATAAATGTGTTTAACTACAAATACTATTAATATTAAATAAAACTTAATCAATTATTTAATAGAATCTTGTAATATATAACATTTAACATGAATTGCAATCGATGTTTTGTCAAACTATGTAATTATAAAATAACATAACTATAAAATAATAAACAGTTTATTTACATTCCAATTCTTTACAAAATCAAACCTTATCAATGAGCACAGAGCAAAAATATTTGTTTATTAAACAGCATAATAATTTTCTTCATATAAGCACCCGTATATGCATTTAACCTTTATTAGCACTTAGTCAGTGATAAAATAAACATCGTGAGTGCTGAGATAAATCTAGTTAATTAATACGTAACTTTCATCTTGAAGAAAGTAAAAATGATCAGCAACAAGTTTATCCACACTGGCCCACCTTTATATGAACCACTTAATCAAGACAGTATTGGAATACAAGTTTATAATAGTTTTTCTGTTAATGACAATAAACGGGAAGCATTTGTAAGTATACAATTTATAAATAATGTTAGTTTTTATATTTTCAAATAAATAAAATATTAAGAACGCAAAAATAGATAATCATATGAGATAGCCAAGCTGAAAAACGATGAATTGATTGATTTGTTTGATTGTTTTTTTTATTTTAGTTAATAATATACAAGGTGATAAAATAAAGTGTACGGCAGAAATTGCGATACCATTTTCAGTTTATAATAAATACGGTTTTAAAACAAAAACGATTATTTTTTTGATTAATTATGTTTTATTGAAAAAAAAATTTTTTATTAAGTTTATGCTTCTCTTTCCTTGTATAATTAAATGTAACAGTTGATATCAGTAGCCTCTCAAAACGTGGCCAAAATATTCTATCTAGCATTGATTGTAAAAATAACTTTCTTTTCTTTGCTCATTCTCATTTTTAATGTAGCCACTTCTATCCCGTATAATAAGACTGGGAATAGATAACACCGTAACATTTGTGTTTGATATCTATGCTCATAAAAAATAGTTTTATTTTAACAAGTGGGTATGGGTATTTTCTACCCTACTGCTAATTTTAATTAATGACTTACTATCTGTTTTGCTAGACCTATACGTCTGGGTATTTAAATTTCTGCCTTCTTTCAGTGTTGTTATTGATTAATATTAGTGGCTGTATTTATTGCGTTAAGTAATTTTTATATTAACATAAACTGAAAGATTGAGGACATATTCTTCTGCGTATTAGATTATTAATTGGTTTTCCATAGAACACTATTGCTAACAAACTATATTGGCAATCAAGTTGTTTTTCTTGTTTCTTAACAAACTAAGGTTATTACATTTATACCTTGTAACTATTTTGGAGATTGCAAATACTGTTGAGGCTACATTAGGTAATTTTAATCATTTATTTATTACTTCTGTTAAAACTTTCTTACGAATTTTGTTTATTACAAGAAGAACTGCCTTTTTTGATGCAGCACGTTCTTCTTTAAACTAATGATGCCTTTTTAAAACAATTTATATCACGATCGTTGTATTGGAAAAGATTGCCCAGTGCTTTGACTTTCAAGGTCACTGTTTGGGGTGATTGTGGACTGTATAATTTAATTTATTTTCAATTACAAATAACTAACTTAAAATAATGATGTTTTGAAAATCGATATGGCTTGGTTGTTTTTATCCAAATTGATTAATGTTTCTTTAATTCCTTGATTCAATTGGTGTAGTTTTGTGATATGTCTGATAATCTTTTTTCGTAGGTTTTTGCTTTTTTTATATAATAACTTCTATTGGTAGGCTATTCTCCAGCAAATTCCATCAGGTATAATGATATAATAAATAAAATTAAACTTAACAATTGTATAATTTAAAATTCAATAAATGTTTAAGTATTTTACATTTTAAAAATGTAAACTCAACCGAACAAGATAAATTCAAAATATTTACTGTTTATACATTTCCACAGTATCGGAAAAAATATCTTTTCTTTTTGTCACACAAAACAAACTGGCCTACTAACTCTTTTTTAATACCAAACATACCCCCTACCAAAATAAACAATTTTGAAATTATTGTATCCTGTTTGGCGAAGGTAACGTATAAATTTTGTTAACCGGTCTAATAAGTTTACAAGTAGTAGATTTGTTTTTACCACTTGTGTTACACTGGCCGAGCCCGGAAACAAATCAATAATCCGTCTTTTTGGCCATTCTGAAGATGGCAGACTAGGACTGAACCAAAACACCAAATCACCCTTTTTAAGTGAAGAATTATTGGTTTTAATATTTGAAAGCAAAATCTAATTATGAATATATTCACGACTCCAACGTTTCCAAATAGATTGCAATGACTGATTAGACAATTTTTGACCAGATTTATATTAACATCTAATAAGTTTTCTTCTAACCTTGACAAAATAAGTCCTTCTACTGAAAATGCCCAGGAGTTAAATAATCAAATTCATCTTGAGGATCATTCGAGTGTTCACACAAAGGCCGCGAATTCAAGATAGTTTCAACTTTAATAATTATAATGTTAAATTCTTCATAAGATAGAAGTTGTTGTCCAATTTCTCTTTAAAAATAATATTTGTACAATTTTACTTCGGTCTCTCAAATTCCTTCAAAGCAATATAATCAGACAAGATTCTATTATTATCAGATATAATTTTAAACAACTCTTTGAGTTTCTTTGCTGTTTTACAAAAATTACTACCTCGATCTGAATCAACTTTTATTGGTAAACCTCTTAAACTTGAAAATCTATTCAAAGCTTTCAAACATGCTTCAGATGAAAGACTGGTCACACATTCTAAATGTATTGCATTAGTCACCATGCAAACAAATAACACCAACTTAAATGTAATAAGGTAGTAAAATGTTATATTTCACTACGTTATTACATCTAAGAAGTGGTTCTTTAATATAAAACGGACCCGCATAGTTGATACCAACATGACTAAAAGTCCTTGCCGGTTCTAATCGATATGCTAGTAATTCTGCCATGATTGGCTGTATAGGCTATGCCTTTAAACGATAACAAATTCTACATTGAAAGATCAGATGACGAATCAGATTTGTTTTCCCGGAATTCAAAAACTACTAAAAAGTAAAGACTGAATTAATTTTGAGCCACCATGTCCTAAAAAAATATCAAAATAATCTATTAACAAAATTGCTAATTGACTTTTATTTGGAATCAAATAAAAATGTTTACTTAAATGGGTAAACTGAAATCTATCGATTTGACCCACCATGACAAAACTCTCGGAGTTAAGGAACGGAGTCAAACCTCTATAATATTTTGAAATCTTTATACCTTTTTTTAATTGATCCCTTTCTTTATTTGACATTGTTTTTTGAGTTAATTTCACTATTAATTTCATTGCATTTTCATATTTATGATTGAACAATCTCATTCTTTGCAATCTTCTTTTGTAAAATATTAATAAAACGCAGCATAAATGCAATAATTTTTTGCAATTTTAATAAAGAAGACATTTTATTAAACATATTTATAAATTCTGAGTAGTGTTGACATTACATTAGAGAACAAATGGCTTTCTTTCAATTTAGGTAAATCCTGTATTATTAAATCTGGTTCTTCCAAAGGCCAAGTCACCATTGGATTCCAAAAAAAAATCTGGATTTTTTCACCAAAACAAACAATTAATAAGGTCAGAAGCAAACAAACCTAGATAAGCAAGATCTGCGAAATTTTAAATTTTTGAAACTTGTTTCCAAATCGCTTTTAGATTCACCTAATGGGTTTGCGCAACGCAAATTGCAACAAAAGTTTTTAACAAATAAGGAAAAATGCAAATCTATGTCAAAATCATCATTGAATCTACAAAAAGATTTTCTATTGGATAACGCTCAAAAGTGGCAGAAACTGTAAGAAATAATTTAAACAACAACCATGCAACTCCTAATTCCAAACTGGATACCGGCCATGTTTATAGAGGAGCCACACAAGATTTAGCCATCACCAAATAAATTACTGTTCCCATTCCACAAATACTATTATCCAAAAAACCTATCAAACAAAATTTAGCGAATCTTTTTAGAATTATACATTGTGGTATCCAAATTTTTTCCAAATCAATTATTTCATCCATGATTCGTGTCCAAATAATTAAAATATCTGCTAGCAATAAATCATTCTAATTAACTTCCAACAAAAAAAGTTGTTGTAATAAAACCTTTTACAAAAAATTAAAAGGACTCAAATATCCATTGATGTCAAAGATTTGAGCTACTTGAGACAAAATGTTTTGCTTTGAAAGAATTTGGTTATCTGGTTTTATTATATAATAAAAAACATCAAATCGGAAACATTTCCAGATTTAAGAACTACTTGACCTTCAAATTCTATAACAGACCAATGTGAACTGGCCCATTTGCCAATTCCAAACCTCTGCAACGCAGAAAACTTTTACTTTTAATTCTAAAGCTTTATCTTCATCAGGAGCTCCCCATAAAATGTCATCGACATAAATTCCATTCTTCAAAGCATCCGCTGCTAAAGGAAAAAAAATCCTTCATCTTCAACTAACTGAAAAATAAACCTTTAAGCTAAATAAGGACTAGAGGTAGCCCCAAAAATTACAATTGTTTGTTAGAATTTAATTGGATCATTAAAATTATAGCGCCAAAAAAATGTTAAAAAACACAATCTTCATTATGCAACCCTACCTTCCAAAACATTGGACAAATATCAAATGAAACTGGTTGCTTTTTAATCATTAAATTACTTTGATCAATGTAATTTTGTATGCTTTTAAAATATAATTTTTTAAAAGTTTTATCTCGTTCAAAACGAGTTTCCAATTGATAAAAACGCTTCAAAACATGTTCTCTTTTGTTACCTAAAGCAGGAAGAACAGTTGCTTTGAAAAGTAACCAAGTAATGTAACGTCTATTTTTATCTATAAAATCAGTTTTTACAAAATAATCTTCACACAGAGTTTCTTCTGGTGATAAAAAAAAAACTGAAAAAGGTTCTCCTATTTTTCAAAAAAACACGAAACAATTGCTCAAGAGAAAGACAAAACAAATTTCAGATTCATGATTCAGATTTATCCGGAGGTGGATTGCTTGAACAAAGATTTCCTAAAGGCCGAGACTGAAGTTAGTGGCCTTGTTGGAACAAGACAAGTCATTAACGACGTACTCCTCTGCATTTGAAAAAGATAGAAAGTTGATGTCAGAAGCTTTGTTGAAACAAGACAAGTCCCTAACGACGCACTTCTCTGCATTCGAAAAAAAATAGAATGTTGATGTCAGAGGCCTTTTTAAAACAAGACGAGTTACTAACGACGTACTCCTCTGCAATCAGACAACTTAACATTTGGGGCCAGTTTAGACGACATCAAATCTAAATGAACACATATAGAGTTTGTAATGTTTAGCTCATTTTCAATCCCATTTTTTACAGAACCTATCAATATTTAACATAAGTTAGTTAAGATAGCATTCGGATTTTCTTTAATATGTGCTGGGCAAAGTAAAGTAATATTCAAAACAAATTCCACTTCCAATAAAATATCTACAGATGACATTACATAAAAATAAGAATCTGCCAAAAATAAATTTGAAAACCAACTTTTAACTTCATCAGAAATAGGAACAGTAGGCAGATTAGCTGTAATTTTAGGTAGCACTACAACTCCAAATTTAAATAAAAATCTTTATTAAATAAGGCGTAAAAGACAACTCATCTATCCTACCCACCGAGGACTGACCCACTTCATTTAAAGAAAAAAGACATCTTCTTCTTGAAAGTTGCAATGTGTCAGCTATTTTTTGAGTAATGAAATTGACATGTTTTTCTGAATCAATTATCAAACGACAGTTTACCCAAAATCTATCAACGTTGCAGATTCTTGCTTGTGCAGTTCCTAAAAAAGCTTCAGAATTTGTGAATGATTGAAGATTTACAGAATTCAAAAACACATAATTTAAAAAAGACCCATTAATTGACAGATTCTTCTGTTCTGTTATTCATTGAATAAAAATTTTTGTTAGATATTCGATCAAAATGCAACAAAGTGATTTGATCTTTTTGACTACAAGTATTGTACAAAAACTTTGAAACACATTTTGAAAAATGATAAAGAAAAAAACAAGCGATGTTTATGAGCTTTTACTATTTTATATCTAAAAATTGAGGTTTTTGCTAAGAACACAAAACAGTTTATTAATCGATGGTTGGTTTTACACAAAGGACACTCAAAGAAAAACGTTTTGGGTTTGATCTTTTTGACTCCCATGTGAACTTTTTTTAAAAACCCTTTTGAATGAGAAAAATATTAATTAGATTTTGTTAGAACTAAAAATTCAAAACCAAGTCAGAAACAGTTGTTTGTTTAGTTAAAAAAACTAAAAAATTAAAAAAAAAATGGAACCTCAGAATCTACATGTTGAGATTCCAAATTTTTTCTCATTTTAGAATCTAATAATCTTAAAAAAAGTTCTGATAAAATGTAATCTGAAAGATCAATCAAACCTAGTTTAAAAAAAAAAATTACATTAACTTGTATCACATTCAAAAGAAGCAGGACCCCCATGTGAGCTCTTTTTGAAAACTCATTTGGATAAGAATAAGATTAATTAAATTTTGTTAAATGTTGAGATTCCAAATCTTTTCTCATTTTAGAATCTAATAATCTTAAAAAAAGTTCTAACAAAATGTAATCTGAAAGATCATTTAAACCTAAAGTTTTCAAAGAATTTATGACCCCTTTAGGATGATCAAATTTTACAGGACTTAATTGCAATATATTTGAAAAAAAATAATTTGTAATAATTCTTTTATTTGTATATTGTTTTATTTGCAGATCATATGCCAAATGATAATTATCTGGCATAAAGTCAACAGTTTTAGTTAGGTGAAGAGCAGTTCTTTCTAAATAACCTAACAGGTAAGAAAACTTTTTATAGTCAGTAAGGTCTGCACTATAAATTATGTATTTATATAAAGCTATAAAGAAAAAACACTTTTCATAAGAACCATCAAACTTGGCCAACTTAAAATCCCGTAAACGTGATTTTGTGTGAACTACTACATTTGTTTTTGAAGAGTTTTGAATTGACAAAGATACCATAAATTCTGATTTTATCAAATAATAACCAGACTAAAATTTAGTTTGTCAGTTTATCAAGATCAACATTAAACTTCTCATAATTCAAGATCAATAAGGATGATTGATCCAACAAAATCTCATAGACGTATAAACTATATTCTAACCAGCTGGCAGCTCAATCATGTTTATACATGATTGAAGTTTTGCCTACAGTCGGTCTCTCTTATTAATAAGAGCCGAAAACTTCATCCTTTTGGAGATTGTTGGTTCAGCCATAAAAAAATGTTAGATTGAAACAGAAGGAAAAAATAGAAAAAATCGTACCCCCCTCCCAAACGCGATACAATAATAATTAATTGAAGAAATAATAATTCAATAAATTATATTAAATGACTTTGAATATTTTATCAAATAAACTAATCAAATTTGTAAATGTAATTTTTAAATTTCCGTATAAAATATCCTGGGTTTGGCTGGCCCAATTTGTTTGGAGTGATTGTAGACAGTATATTTTAAATAATTTTTAATTACAAATGACAAACTTAAAATAATGATGTTTTGAAGTTCGATATGGCTTGGATGTTTTTATTCAAATTGCTTAATGTAGCTGGCCATTTCTACAACTGTTTCTTTAATTCCTTGATTCAATTAGTGTCCTTTTGTGAAATGACTGATAATCTTCCTTCGTAGGTTTTCTCTTATTGGTAAGCTATTCTTTCGTAAATTTTATCAGGTATGATGATATAATAAATAGAATTAAACTTAATAATTGTATAATTTAAAATTCTATAAATGTTTATGTATTTTACATTTTAAAAATGTAAACTCAACGGGACAAGATTAATTCAAAATAATTACTGTTTATACATATCCTCAGTAACGGAAAATCATCTTTTCCTTTTGTCACACAAACAAACTGACCTACTAACTCTTTTCTAATACCAAACAGTCACCTTACACTTTTCAACTATTTTCTTTAGTGCATATAAAATCAATACTTTATTCAGATAGAATTTTGCAATAGAAATACATTTTTCAACCAAATTATAAATGCTGCAGTGCAAATAAAAAAATTACAAATATTGTTTAATCATTTTTATTCTAGGCCAAACAATTGAAGAAGATAATTTTGAACAGAATTTGTAAATATTGTTGAAAAGAACAAATTAATTTTTTTTTACATTTTATTAATGACAGTAAACATTTTTGAACATATATTTATTAAGAAATTTTAATTCTAATTGACTTCAATATCGCATCCTTAAGCTATGAACCTCGAGTCATGAAACATTCTGTATTTACTAAAATTTTCACCATAAAAACTCCGTACTTGTTGTGCATAGTAACATAAAGTGGAATTATAGTACGCTTGAAAAAAAAAATTACATCATTATAATTTTAAATTTTCTGCAGTAAAAATCTATTACGTTAGCCGTTTACAATTTGAATATTTAATTTTTAATATTTAAATTAATAATTCATATCAGAAACTTGATATATTATTGATTATATAACCAACCGGTTTTGTTATTTGCATATCAATGATATTGAGTTTAGTACTTATTAAACTATTAAATTTATTAGGTAGTTTAAAACAAACAAATTTAACAGTTCTTTATTCATTTTAATTTTTATGCTTAAGGCCTATATTTCTATTATTTGTGTACCATAGTGTACCATTTGGATCTCTAGTCAAGGTAACAAGTTACCACTTATTAGAAAGTTTGTCTAAAAAAAATGTCAATATTCTTCACAGAAAAAAGAAATACAAAAACTGCTATTTATTGAGCATCTTTTCTTAAATTATAGAATTTAAGAGTTGTATTTAATTATGTCTTACTTTAAAAATTGGTTTGTAATTATTATTGTAAAAGATTGTTTTCCGTAACTAAAGAATTATTATTATTAATTCAAATAAAAAAATCAATTACTATGAATTAACAATTTAATCAAGATTACTAGTGAGCAATCTAATACAAATTGAAATCTACAAAGCTCTCTCTTAAAAATGAATGATTTATCTACATTTTTTTAAATTTTATTATATTATTACAATTCATATTATAGGTCGATGTCAAATGAAAACTATCATATAGGAAGTTGATGGAAATTTCATGTAGATTAGCAGAATCACTTAAAAACGCAGGATACAAAGCTAATGATGTCATTTCAATATGCAGTGAAAATAGTTTGACATTTTTATATCCAACTTTGGCTGCTTTATATCTGGGAATAATTGTTGCACCCATAAATCACTCATATATTAGAGGTAAATTGAACTGATATAATTATATTATCAAAGGTTATATAAAAATTACATCAAATTTTATTACCCACAATGACATATTTTTAATTTGGTAATAAACCAAGAAAATCATTATTGATTAATAATCAGATCACAAGTTAAATTTAATAATAAGAATATATTGAATATAAGAAATATTTTTAAAGTTATTTTATTTGGCATTGTATTATATTAAAATTTATTAAAAAAATCAATTATATGGTGTTAATATAGTTTATTTTGTTTTGTTTTAGATGAATTACATCATATATTAAATATTTCCAAACCAAAAATTATATTTTATTCCAAAAATGTAATGAACAAATTTATTGATATGAAGAAACCATGTATTTTTATTGAAAGAATTATCGTACTCGACATTGACAAGCAAACAAATAAAGTTGATACCTTAAATAGTTTCATAAATGATAATAGCGACGAATATGGTTTTAAACCTGTTAATTTAGATTCCAAGAGTCACGTAGCTGCAGTTCTATGTTCATCTGGGACAACTGGTTTGCCTAAAGGTGTAATGATTACTCATGAAAATATTAGTTTTAAATTAAACCATGCAAAGTAAGAAATCTATATTATTAACTATTATTATGACTAACTAAACGATTATATAGTGACCCTAGATTACAAGTAAAAATATCCAACATGGCAAAATTAGCATTTCTTCTATTTTTCCACGGTTATGAATTTATTTGACTTTTAATTGGGATCTATTATTTTGGGCAAATTAGTTGTAGTATTATCAAAATTTGATAAAAAAATATTTTTTAAATCAATACAAGATTACAAAATAACAGATTTGTGGTACTATTTATCTTAATATTCCTTTTCAAATCGCCATTAGTTGAAAAGTATGATTTATCATCTATCAAAGAAATATTAAACACCGCAGCACCTTTACGCAAAGAAACTGAAGAGTTGGTTAAAAAAAGGTTTGTATATTAAAATTTATTTAACAACAAGCAAATTTAACATTTTTAATAATAATATATAACGACTAATCCTATTTTAGATTAAATATGTGTGATGATGATGCCAATAGATGTAGAACGCGCTGGTTGTAGTAGAAAAATTGTCCCTGAAATGAGTGCAAAACTTCGAAATATAGAAACTAGTCAAATATTAGGACCTAATCAGGTAGAAGAATTATGCGTTAAAGGCAAATTAGTTATGGTTGGTTATTTGAATAATCCAAAAGCTAATAAAGAATCTTTTACTGAAAACGGTTGGTTATTAACTGGTGTTGTAGCATATTATGATGAAAATGGATATTTTTATTTTGTTGATAGAATAAAAGAATTAATTAAATATAAAGGTTTCCAAGTAGCTTCTGCTGAGTTGGAAGCTTTGTTGTTGACTTATCCTAAAATTAAAGATGTTGGTTTAGTTGGGTTGCAGAATGCAGAAGCCAGTGAATTACCGTTAGCGTTTGTTGTTAAACAACTTGGTGTGGATGTAACTGAGAAAGAAATTCAAGATTTTGTTGCAGGTATTATATACACAATTTATAACTGTATAAGTTTTTAATGATTGATTTTTATTTTAGGAAAAGTTTCAAATGTAAAGAGATAGTGTCCGGGGTGGTGTTATATTTTTCTAGCAAATTCCAAGGACAAGTGAAAAGATATTGAAAAAAGGATTAAAGAAACTTTTAAAGAAATTTAATTCTAAAATGTAATTAATCAAATATTATTTAAGAATATATTTTTTTATCCAACAATTTAAATTATTTTAGAATTAAAGTTAATTTATGTGATTTTGTGATTATACATCATTGATGTTACAATAAAAGATGAAAAGTTATGGCAATATTACATTCTGTTTCTTTTGTAACTATATATAAAAATAAATTATCACCGCCTTTATTAATAATAATATAGTTTTCAGTATAATTTTTAATTTCTAATACAAATTGAAATAACTTTTATAGTAGATGTTACCAGTTTAGGCAAAAAAAATTTCTTGCTTGTAGAGTAGAGTATGATAGATATTGTTAACATAAGTATTTTTAACAATGTTTTTTTTTATTGCCGCGGTTCTACATAATTTCCATGTGTTGATATAAAACCATTAGTCCAACGTTGTCCAGTTGTCGTTTTCTCAACCGCGCACATTAAAAGCATTGTAGCCAACTTGTGGCTTATCGTCCACACATAAGCTATAATAAGTCTGAATTTTACAATGAAAATGTTTTTTTGTATTTAATTTAATGTGTAAGCAGGGACGCTTTGAGGCGCAATACGTCAGGGGCGCTTGATACACCAAATTTAGCCGATAAGTCCTAGCTTTGTTGCGCGGAATTTTTTTTTTTTTTTTTTCATTGTTCATCGGGTCTCGGGCAACTCTTTAAAGAGGTTTTTTAGGTGCAAAAAAGCCTTGGGGCTGTTATGGTTACTCCTTATTTCATAAACTTTGAAATGTAACCTGGGGTTGCTTAGTGAATCTACAGACTTACAACTCCGAAAACGGTATGTGCAATTCTGCCAAGCGCGTGTGAAACACGTTTGTTGGTGTACATGTAATTTTAATTACTTTTATTGGCCAGGACATTGCAGAAGTTGTTGATGTGATTCTATTTGGTTGCTGTGTTGCGGACTTGGAATGTTGTTTCACAATTTAGTTTTGATCTTTAATTGAAACTTTGCTTAGAATTTCTTTAGCAGAGCTGGTTTTGTATATGTGACTGACTGATCTGTCTGTCATCCGCCACCTACACTATGCTTGTTTGCACGCTTGTAGGTTACCCTGAGGTTTGCCTGCCAATGCAACTAATATGTGCGTTGGTAATTTTCTGGACTCGAATATTATCTAGTCTTCTCTCTTTTAGTTGGTGTTTTTGTTACCTCGACTTTTTTTGGTTCTAAAGACTGTCTAACTGACATTCTGAAGGAGAGTGCTTACAGACTAAACTTTCCCCACATCATGCTTGAAAGTTTGAGACTGTAACTAAACTAATATACTTTCCAATTGGAGAATGTATTTTAGGAGAAAGTTGGTTAGGACGCCTTATAGGCTGTCTTTAGAAATTGATGAAATTGATTGGTCTCCTATAGGAGTATTTATCTTTGTCTGGCTTGGCAAGTACACTTTTGTGCCAGACAATGTCAAATAGTTTTTCAGCGTCGATAAAGACCACCCCTGTGCAAATTCTCAGTCTGAAACTTTTCACAATGTCACTTGGCTTATTTGGTGGACTTTCTCGTCGAAATCCATGTTGGTAGGCAGGAGAAGATTGTTAGATTTCTTGTGGTTTTAGATTATGTTTAAGATTACTTTCTTTATGACCTTACTTACTTAAGATATAAAAGACTGATTGCTTAGAAGTTTTGAAAAAACTTTTGGTTTGTTTTTTTCCAGGTTTTGAAACGTTTACGACAAAACCTTTTTAAGCTTTTTGGTGTTTGGTTCAAAGAATTGCTTTAACAATGTTAATGAGAGTTGTTTAAAATTCTGTCAGGGTCAGGAGCAGATTGAATAATTTTAAGATAATGTTTTTGATTCAAAAAGGTCAAACGCAAGTTATTGAGTTCTTAGTAAATTCTTTTGTCGTGCTTCAGATCAGTGTCCTGAGTCATTGATGTGGCAAGTTTGAAACTATCAGCAAATGATTGTATTGGCAATTTTTTTTTTATGTTGTAAATTGAATTTAAAAATGTAATAATTTTGTAATATTAATTATGTTTTTTGACACTTTAGAAACCAAGGGCAACATATTTAAAATTTGCGGGAAGACGCCATTGTAGAAAGCACTGCTTTGTCCACAGTTAAGCTCAATGCAGACCTTAAAGTTGGGTTCAATAGTGCCGCTTATATATGTCATAACGTTATATTGTTTATAAATGTAAATCTATGGACGTGTACATGCTTATCTAAATAGGTCTGAACTTGTTCTGCGTTTGATCTTAATCACAGTTATAGCAGTGACAATTTATTTTATGCTGCATGTCTCTTTAGCAAAGACTGCATTTTTGAATGTAATTTTTTGTGCTAATTTATCTTGATATATTTAGAAGGGCTGCAATAATAAATCTTATAATGTTTATCAGAAACTGCTATAGTAGAATTGTGAAGGAGTTGGAGTAATCTGTATTTTAGTTTGTTGTCGGCCAAACTAGATTTAAAATACAATGAAAATAAATTACAGACAAGATGTTCTGGTTGTGAATTGCTATTGTAACAGGTTGTTTGGTAATTCTTACGCAATGCAAATTTAAAACATACTTTAAACAGGTCGACACGATACAAAGGCGCTTTTATATAATAAAACTTTTGTGTTTTGGGAGAGCTACGAGAATGCATAAACAAAAACGGTAATTTAAATACTTTTCAATTTTGTTAATCTTTGATAAAAAGGTAATGCGTTCAAAAGTATAACAAGTGCTACCATTTAAATTACAGAAAGTTTTAAAACATTTCTATTCACAACTGTCCATTCTGACATTTAAGTAATATTTTTAAGAAGTCATACAAAGTGTCCGTTCTGCGCCAGTCTTGTAGACGTAATAATAGTGTAGTGGTGATTAAGAAACTGCGTTCATTTGATACCGCATAATTGATCTAATTGTTTTGACAAAATTACTCAGAATCTGAGTAATTAGCAATTTTAATAAAAAAATCTAAAAACCATATTTTAAAACAATTCTATATTTTTTAAATAGGTTGAAGTTGCCAAATTCCAAGCTACACATGCGTATGTCTGTATTAGGCAAATTGTTGTTTTGAGTCTTTGCAACTTGTAACTTGTAATGTTGTTTTTGTAGAGCATTAGAGTGAGAAGCACATTTTGGTCGTGTCAAATATGGCTATATAAAGTCTAAAATTTTAACTTTTTTTCTATTTAATTCCTAACTAGTAATTAACTGTGTCGTTTAATATTCTCGTGCGGATTTAGCAAATGTTTATTGCAGAAGAGCTTTGTTCTTCTTATGGTTGATTTTTATTTTGTAGTTTTTTTAAATGGTTTTGCTTTCTAACGTCATCAAGATTGACTAGTTATGACACAAGTCAAACCACAACAAAGTATACTTACAACCAACAACAACCAAACAAAAAAAGTTTAGCTCAGCGCAAAAGAATAACCACTAAGCCATCAACCACACTATTACCACTGCAACCCACACTTACTCACACTCCTGCATGGGCTTTGTAACAGTTTTTTATTGATGATTATTAATATTTTATTGTTTATGCTAAGTATTAAAAGGTGGCACACTTAATTAAAACAATAAACTTGTAAAAAAGATATTTTTTTTTTCTTTTCTTTAATTACTTTATTGATTTTAAGTGAGGCAGTGATATTAGAATTAACAATCAATTTCTTAAAGAAAACCTTAAATTTTGGTTAAAAGTTTTCCTTATCATAAGCAAGGGGATTGAAGGTTAACCGTGAATAAGAGAATGGATGTTACTAAAAAGCAATTTCAGTATTTTTAGTTTTTGTTCATTTTTTTAATTAACTGCCTAACTATTAGTAGTGCACAAAAAATGATATGACTCCAATATATGTCAGAGCACTTTGCAAATAGTAGTTGACATAAGATACTAATAGTATAACTTGACACACAATTTCCCAACCCCTAGCGTTATTTTGAAAAGCATTAATGTTTTGTGTACGCTATATAATGTCTAAAAAATAATTTATGATCTATATATCAAACTTGCGTCTATTCCTGTAATCAAAGCGGATAGCTTATAATAAAAAAATTATCTCTGTTGATATAAAACATTTCTAAAAATAATCTGTTTTTGATTTTTGATTCATTATTTAAAAATGTTTTATATCAACAGAGATAAATTTAATATAAATTTTAAAACTGACATTAATAATCTAAATTTTATATATACAGGCTGTTTCCTAAAAAACGCCGGAAGCTATAATTTTCTTATTGTAAATTTTAGACTCGACAAACTATATATATATTCTTAAATGGCAAGAAATAAGCTATCTTTTGACGTTCTCAGTTTGTAAATATATTTTACCTGTTTTGAGTAGCAATATCCATCATCGTTATTTTAAATTTATCACCCTGTATATTTTTACATATTTTGATTCAGGGTGAAATTCTGCATACAGCAGTGTATTTTATTTATTTAGTTATACACAAAAATATTTAAAAAAAAAATATGAAATGTGCAAGAAAAACAATCGTTAATACTGAAATATTTTATTAAAAAAAAAAACTACAAAACATAATATTTGTACCTATAGACTTTCTATCAAATTTTTACAATCTCACATAATTTTTTCTGGAACGACCATGAAGTTGACATAGCTATGAAAGTATCTAGAAAACTAGAATTTCATATTAGATTTAAAAAGATTATTATTTTTGTTCAATTTTTGTTTCTAAATATGGTGAGGAGCATTGGAAACTACACTATCTCTTTTAAACTTTATTAAAAAACGAGCTATTCAGATCATTGCAGATCCAAAATTGACTAAGGACTTAGATACTTTACAACACAAACGTGTTGCAAATCTTTTTTTTTTATAGATATTTTAACAAACATTGTTTAAACAAAACACAAGACATATTGCCATCTAAACAAATATTTACTTTGTACTCGTATAAGGCTTGCTAAGAATTCTAGCAAATATTCACCGACAGATCATAGAAGTAAAATCAAAACTTTTAAGAGATATTTCTTTAACCATACTATTGACAAATGGAATAAACTTTCAAATTCAGTATTTTTCAAGATTTAGCCACGAATATTGAAAGTCAATGTTTACAGACTGCTTAAATCTAGTCTTTAATGTGATAGTTTCAGCAAGTTTGATTTTACTTGTTGAAATTTGAAGGTATTTTTATGTTGTTTTGACATATTATGTAATTTTTAAATATCACATTTTAAAATTAAAAAACCTTGCAAAAAACATATTTACATCAATAGCATTCAACCCAGTATTATGTTTACAGTAGAGACCAAAACCTAAAATAATATTAGCTTTTTAGTCTTAATAATATGTTACAATAATAATAATAGTCATATATTTGATATTTTTTGTAAACCAACTTATACAGACTTAACCATTCAAAAGTCAAAATAAGTTGTTAAACATTTTTTTTAACGCTAAAGACCCTACAGATACAATTTTAACATCAGGACTGTACAAGTTAAGTTGTCTTACATGTAATACACGATAGAAAAAGCAAACAAGAAAAAAAATTGAAACTAGATTTAAAAAACATTTTTGTTACGCCTTTCAGATAGTACTTTTGCAAATAATATTTTAGAAAATAGTCATACTTTTCCAGATATTGATAAAATCATTTACAACTGATCTAAAGGCAAAAAATTGAAGCTCTTAAAATTACTATCTTAAAAAATTATCTTTTTGTAAACTTGTTTAATAATCAAACCGACTTTGTTTGAAATAATTTAATCATCTTTCTTCTTTTTGCAAAATTTTTTTGTATTAATTACCTTTAAGTAAAAACCGCCATTTAACCTTTTCTTTACCAACTTAATCTGTTTTTTTATACGCTTGCAGTACCTGGGCTATGAAAAAAAAGTCGAATTTTGCCACACTTCTTTTTTCTTCCTTTCTTCCTCCTTGATTCAAAGTAATCATAAGGATTCTATAATGTTCTGTAAAATGTTGACATCAGAGTTGGATTCATTACTGAATTTCATTTTATATTGCACTTGCTTTGCCTCATCTCATCCCATTTATAGATAAATATCAATAGGCTACTACAATTTTAAACGCAGAATTATTCTTAAAATTGTATGGTTTAGTAATGTTTGTAAGTTTACAAACATTACTAAACATTACATTGTTTTGTATGTACTTAAACAATACATCTAGAGATAATAATTAATATAACGTTTATTTTTTATTTTTTTTTAAGCTGTTTGAAACTTGTGTGCTCTAGTTGGTAGGATCTTAAAAAACTTTTTAAGTTCTTTGTTTAATAGGAGTTTTTTTACTCTGTGACTTTTGATTTCACAAACAACTTTTGAAGACAACTAACATACTGTATCAAAAATGTAAAACATCATCAGTAATTTACCTTGCACACATCTGTTTTCAGTAATATTGTAGTGCCATTCAACCATCTGATTTTAAATATGAGCTTAATCATGAATGTTTTATACTTAACAATTATTTATTTCTGTTGTTTTTCACTATTAAATAGATGTCATAAATTTATCCCAAAAAATTTTGCAATTCAATAAACAATTTTTTTTTTCTTAAAACGTCATCTTGCATCTTTTCTTTTCTTTTTAAGATTCAAGTTCACTATTTTATTAGTATACAACATATGTGGCGTATCTATTTTTTTATAATTGTACCTAGTAGCGCTATTTTCTTCCTTCTTTTTTTCAATACTTCATTTCTACCATTTTTAGTTTATTTCTCAACATTTCAGTTTACCTTCAGAGAAGAGATCTGACAATCCAAGTCTTAATTACTATTGTTGTTTTTCCTGTTATCTTTCTTATTTTAATGCTTTTTTATACTTTATTCAACCGTTGGTCTTAAACTTAAAAAGGTTCATTATAATCTGAGAAGGACTAGAAAGCTGCTTTCTAGAAGAAGTGCGAGTAGCATAAGCAATTAAAATCTTCTCTCCATACAAAGCGCCAAAATTAGATTAGATTTTTACCTTTCTACCCTTTTACAATAGAGCATGTATATTACCTTTAGCATGTAACAGCTTTGCGTCTTTTCTGTTGAAAACATTAGAGCAATTGTGCAAACAATCAATTTTGTAACGGATCAACCAATCAAACCAATAAAAAAATTACTAAAAAACAAAATGTTCACATTGGGCTTATTTATAAGTATTGAAAATGCTTTCAATAAAAAAATTAAAACTGCTTTTTTTTTAGGACGTAGTGAGTTGTTAGCTCTCAACAAGTGGCCCTTAAGAATAACTTACGCATGGTAATACATTCCGGTTTTCTTCTCTGCGCAAATCCTGTTGTTATAATGTCCCTGTCTAAACTAACCTACATTTGGCGCTATTTTAAGGTGGGCTGGTTTTTGCCTTGCGGATTTTCACCCATCATCTGCGGCACGCATGCTGTCCCCGGTCCCTCTCTCCTTATAACCCTTTTTGCCTTTTCTTATCTGCACTGGCATCTACCTCTGCATTGTCTTCTTTTTCCCATCCTTGTGTTATTTACTCTAATTATATAATTTGTTTTCAGATGTGCTCTTAGCTTACTAAGGTCTTTATTCACTTTTTCTTCATCGTATCCCCTCTCCTCCATGAATAATTTATGCAGTTTCATTAGTTGTATTCCTTTTGGCTTTCCTAGTTTTACCTCCAGTGATATCCTTGTATCTCCATCAGGAATTACTTCTTCATGTCATCTCGTTGACAAGTATATTCTGACTTTCTGAAAGGTTGCTTTCTTAGTCAGCCTCGAGATAGCATATCTACCATTTGATATTTGCCTTGATATTTCTGTTATGCTGCTTTCCTTCAATATTTCTTTTCTCCTTTTCCTTATCTTTGCAATTTCGTTTGGTATTGTAGTCTCTGTAAATGCTCTTCTTTTTTCTTCTGTTTCTTTATATGCACAATTGTTATGTCCTTTCTTATTTTTTTCTTTTTGATCTTTTTCTCTGTTTTCTTGTTTCCATTTAGCTTCTCTCATCTCTTTCTTTTCTCTTCAATGGCTTTTAGTTTGTGTGTTTGTTTTGATTGTTTGTTTTTCTATATTCTTTTATTGTCAAACTTTTCAATTTTCTTTTTGTACATTTGTTGCGAAGTTTCTTAGCGCCTTTTATTTATTTTCATCTTTTAAACATTTGTTAATGATTGTTGTTTTATCCACTTTGCTTCCTAGTATATATTCTAGTTTTTTCTATCTTCCTCCCACGCCTCGCATTCTACTAGAGTGTGTTCTGCGTTATCGTGTGTTTCTTCCTAGCAAACTGTACACCTTTCTTCTTCCATTATTTTTTTAATTTTTTGCAAGAATTTTCCAAATGCTCCGTGCCCGGTCAGTATTTGTGTTGTATAATAGCACGTCTCGGGTTTCTTCTCTACCCATTCTTATATCTTTGGGATTAATTCTCTCGTCTATTTTCCCTTTTCTCCTGTATCCCATTTTCTCTGCCATCTTTTCATAGTCATCTCTCTTGCTCTTATCTTTGCTTCTTTTTACTCGTTCCTTCTTTTACAAGTTTTTTTATTTCTATTCATTCCTCCACCATCATATCCGCGAAAGATGTTGCCGCAATTACCTCTACTGCCTCTTGTGACACTGTTCTGTAAGCTCTACAAATCCTTAGCGAGCTTGCTCT
The DNA here is from genome assembly GCA_963932245.1 of Tachinus rufipes. Classification (NCBI taxonomy): domain Eukaryota; kingdom Metazoa; phylum Arthropoda; class Insecta; order Coleoptera; family Staphylinidae; genus Tachinus; species Tachinus rufipes. The sequence continues at coordinate 95,196,531 of OZ010743.1, forward strand.
TGTGGCTCTTCTTACTTCATTTCTTTTTTTTTTTTTCATTACTTTTCCCCATGTTTCTGCGGCATACAGCAATTTGCTTCTTGCTACAGTTGCTATTAGTCTTCTGCTTTCTTCTCCTGGACCTCCGTTGTTTGACATAAGTCTACCAAGCTTTCTCTCCATTTCCTTTGTTACAATAACCGCTTCCTTATCCTGTTCATTCCATCCCTTTTCTTCGAGTGTCACACCGAGGTATTTGATTTTATTTCCTATGGTTATCTCTTGATCTCCCACCTGTATCTTACCTGTTCCTCTATTATTCCTCTTAGTCAATAGCCATGCCGCCTCAGTTTTTTGTGTTGCTAGTTTTAAACCCTTACTTCTCATCCATATTTGTATCATATCAATTGCCAGCTCTAATCTTCCTTTTAGTACTTCTATTTTTACGTTTCTACCTACTACTGCTATGTCGTCCGCAAATGCTGTTATTGAAACGCCTTCCGGCATCTTCACTCGAAGTAACTCGTTATAGACAAGGTTCCACAGTTTTGGTCCCAGTGCTGAGCCCTGCGGTACCCCTCTGGTAAGTTTGAATTTTCCCTTTTTGGTCATTAGGTTTCTGTCCAGTGAGTAGCTTCATATAATCTAGATTGTTTTTCTGTTCAGTTCTTTCTTCTTTGCCGCCTACGCTATTAAACGCGTTCTGTATGTCCAACGCTATCATTACACAGTGTTGCCTTTTTCTCTGCGTTCCGCTGTTTGCTTCTTTTGCTATTGCTTTCAATTTTTCTATAGCTCCTAAGGTTGTTTTTCCTTTGGTAAATCCGTATTGTTCTTTTTTCCATCCTCCTTTTTTTTCTATTTTTTGTTCTATTCTCCGTACAATAACTTTCTCCATTATTTTAGCCAGTGTGTTGATTAAGCATATTGGTCTGTATGACGTTGCTTTTCCTACTTCTTTCTTTTTCTCAATTAGTACCAGAGTGGCTTCTTTCCAACATCCTGGAAAAGTTCCTTCTTTTAGGCACCTGTTGATTATTTGAGTTATTTTTATCTCGTTTCCGTCTAAAGCTGCTTTAACAATCTCTGTTGTTATTTCGTTCGAACCTGGTGCTTTGTTGTTAGGCAGTTCTTTTATGATCTCTTTTATTTCTTCCTCTGTTGCCATAACTGTTTCTTCTTCGGCTTTTGTTTCTGGTTCTTCTACTGGTTCTTTCTTGGGAAATAGTTTTTTAATTATGACTTCTTCTTCTTCGTCTTCTTTTAAGCAGATTTCTTTTGATCTTCCACCCAATTTGTCCGTCACTATTTTGTACGGCTTTCCTCAAGAATCGCCATTTATAAATTCTATCATTTTTCCAGCATCTTTTCTGCTATCCCTGATTGCCTTTTTTAAGATTTTTCTGCCTTTTTTAGTTTCTCTTCTATTTCCTCTGTGTTCTTTGCTCTTCTTTTCTGCCTTTTGACTTTCCTCCTTGTTTGTATTGTGTTTTTCCTGCATTCTTTTATTTCCTCACACCACCAGTATGGTCCTTTTCGTCCGCCTTCCCTGTACCTAGGAATTGCTTTCTCCGCCGCTTTTCTGAGTTTTTCTTTAGTACTCGCATTTTTTCTCAATATTTTCGATTTCTGTCACTTCTTCTGTTTCCATGTCTCTCTTGATCTTTTCTTTGTCCATTCTTCTTACGTTCCATTTACCTTCTTTCGTGTGCTCCTGTTTTCCTTTCTCCTTTGTATTGTATTGTATTGTATTGTATTGTATTGTATTGTATTGTATTGTATTGTATTGTATTGTATTGTATTGTATATGTTTGCGTAGACTCAGTGATTCTTCTTCGGTCACGGTATGGTAATGTCAATATGTAATTTTGAGCTTCCTCTTACAAACGTCGGTTTGTCTCCTTAGTAAATGGATAAAACACAAGTTAGAAAAAAAAGCGGCTGGCTGTAACCGTAGGGAATTTGACGGTCAAGAAAGTAGTTGCTTAAAATTGTCTCCAGAGAGGTGTAATATCTATACTATAATAAAATATAATAGTTGACAGCCTTATACAGCTCTTAAATGATCGTTGTTGTTATACAATTGGCTATACAAATAACATACCAATCTTGTTAAGTGGTAAATTCAAAAGCATACTTTCAACTTAATGAAGACCATAAAAATAATTAAAAAATAGTGCAAAGACCAAGATTTAGGTCAACTCTCTAAAAACGAAACTGATTCTTTTTACAAAAAAAGAAAAAAATAAAAATTAAATCTACCAAAACTTTTAATTTCTATCAACCAACTTTTTAGCAATACAGACAAGCTGTAATTATGGTTGTACATAGCCGTCATAATGCTCACATACGGAGCACTAATATAGTAGCAAAAAGCTAGACAAAAAACGTTTGCAAGCAAACTAAATTAGATACACCTTGCAGGAAAGGTTGGCAAACATTATGGCTTCTTGGAAAAGGATGCCAAGAAAACACTTCTATTATGATCGCAAAGAAATAATATGTTAAACAAATAAAAGCAAAATGTAGTCAATGATTTGATTAAAATCTACATGGATAGCTTAAAAACTAGTAAAAGTTCTAAAACAAAAATTTTCTTGTAAGACCTAAACTTCAAAATATCTTTACTACTAGAAACGCACACGTCTATCATCCAAGCAGAAATAGTTGACATAACCTATGAGGTTATGGACATAGTAAACCGCAAATTACTTTGCAAAAATGTCCAAATTTTAAAACAAGGTAAAAATCATCAAAGTTTATTTTTAAATTTCACCGCGTCCTTACCGTAACATCTTGTAGAAATAAACATCAAGCTGCTCTGGGTAAAAAATGAATTCCTTTTAAGCTTTGTACTTGCATACATTAGTCACTTAGGGTAGTAGAATGCAAGGTCACCAGAGTGAGGTTTTTACTGGAAGAGGTACAGAGAGCTTAATGAGGCCTATGTGCAGTAAACTTTGGTTTACCGTCCAACTCTAAATCCATAGCCCAGAACATATACAAGACTTAAAACACGTCCTCAAAGAATTAAAGAAGAAGAAAAAAATAAAGCCATCATTGCACTGAGTAGAACTAATTGATGCAGAAAATAGTAACAATTTGGCTGGAGAGTGGCTAATTTTTTTGTTATCGAATGTTACAACTAATTAAAGCACATTCACTGTCCCTGCTTAACATCAACAAAGTATACCAATAAATAAAAAATAACCATCCGACGTATAATTCTAATACATATATCCAAGAAAATGGCTAAACTACGTCCTGCGTTTGGTTGATTGTCTAGAAAAAAATAACCACCAAGCTATCAACCACATCACCACCAACGCTCACACAACTTTGCATAGATCCACAACGTCATCTGCTACAAATCCAGTCTAGCATTACAGTCTGAGGAAACGTGAAGTCAATTTCACTTGCCACCGCCTGTGGCAACATTTCTCAGTTGTAATGGACCTTCCATTACACCTGAGAAACTTCTCTAGTAAAGCCCACAAACAAAAACAACGGTTATGCCAGCTACAATACAACATAAGTACAGGACAACATTTCAAAAACGTTCCTCCCTCTAACGCTGTTATTACACATCTCAAAACCCTCTTAGTTGCTTGTCGGGTTCTATAAAACAAATTTGTGATAATAATTACATTAAAAACGTTTTTAAACAAGCTGTTAAAGCTTCTTGGGGTATTAGACAATTTGTATGTAAATGTATTAAAAAAAAAAATATTTAAAAAAAAATGTATTAAAAAATAAATATCTATAACAAAGATTTAAAACATTTCCAAGAATAATATATTCAACAATTATTTTATCTTGTTTTGAACTACGCTGTATAACATGTATTGAGTTTATACCACGTTTTGGACTTTGATAGAAAATAAAATAAATATCAAAATATTTCAATACAATGAAAAAATAATGAGTAAAAAAAAAACGTAAACATAGTACTAAAATAAATTATTATAATAAATCAGATTTTGCTAGGTTTGATAGCGATACTATCAAACCTAGCAAATTCTCCAGTATATATATTCGAACAATGTCAAGTAATACGGATTACTATACGAAAGTAATAAAAATGTTCTTTGAATTATTTATTAATTAATTATTATTGTCAATATTTATTATTTATTATCAATAAAAAACATTTCTAATGACATGTTATTAAAATAATATTAATCGCAATCTTCTCTTTTTTAGATAAGATACAATTGCAAAATAGCATCAAAATAGGTTGCGTTTATAGACATAATTATTCTCTTTATATAAGTACCGTGTTTGCGGTTGACTTTTATTACCAGTTTGTCAGCGATAAGGTTAACATCTCGAGTCGGGCGAACATAAATCCAGTGTTAATAATTTCGTTTCTAAGGAAGGTGAAAATGAGTATCAACAAGTTTGTTCACACAGGGCCACCTCTATATGGACCACTTAATCACGACAGCATTGGAATACAAATTTATAATAGTTTAGCGGTGAATGATAATAAACGGGAAGCATTTGTAAGTACACAGTTATAATATAATATGTAATTTAAACAGCATGTTCATGTTACAATAATTATTATTTACTAATAAATAAAATAAACAAAAATGCGGAAATTGATAACCACGACATGAGATAGTTTATATAAAATTCGTTTATTTTTGTCTCGGTTTCGATTATCAATTGAACTTTATATCATAATGCATATGACTTGTGTTATTCTTATTAATCGTGAATATATTCAATTCATGCAAATTTATAAACTATTTATGGACAATACACATTATTATTATAGTATTAACAATGATTAGGTAGAATAACTGCAAATAATTATCAAAATTATTAGACTTTTAACTAGTAATATTTCTTTTAGAAAAACGTAGGTTGATGCCCTCTTTCTCATAATCACTTATTATATTTTATATATCAATTATGTAATGCACAATCAAAGTTTTTGTATTTTCAGTTTTTCTTTTGGAATATAAATTGTGTAATTTATTTAAAAAGATTTAATTTGGTTTCGATATAAGAATCTATTTATATAAATAAAATTGTGATCAAAGTTCAAATAAATGAAAATATTAAATGTTTATATCAATTATTTAATCATTTCTATCTAAATAATTTTCATAAATTGGAACTAATCTGTGTTATATTTATATTATTATAATAATGTTTCAAGGTCAGTATAAATACCACTTGCTGATAACATATTTAGTTTACATTTAGAACATTCATTTTTAAAAGAAAGTTTATGTATTACGTATATTATGTTTTAATGATTATATATTAATTGAATTATAATATATTATAAACTGGATGAACCGCATTAGTTTCAGTTTGAAATAAATTATTTATTATTTACAATATTAATGTGCAAACAAATTATGTTTCGAATTGTTAATTCATTTCAGTCATATTAAAAATATCGTTTTAATATGATTGAATATTGATTTTAATAAAGACTGAATTCTGATTCTAAACTAGCAGTAGTAGATACACTCTAGTCAGCGATATAGTGCGATGAAAGTGTGCGAAGAACTTACGCCAGCTTGCTAAGAATAAAAGGTGGTTGACCCACTAGGTGCTTGTACTTATACCAGTATTGTAATATGCAATATTATTACCATACTATGTTGTACTTTTTAAACAAACAAGATAATCAATCACAGGACGACAGAACATTTTAAAGTATATATATATATATATATATTCCATAAAAAAAATAAAAAATAAAATTAATGTCCCCTTTCTTAATTTGCGCCACCACATAAATAAATATATAAAATATTTGATTAAATAAGGCCTTGTGTGCCATGTATAAACATCCACATTGAGGTAAAGAGAATTTTTTATTCAATACTTTCAATATGTAGAGATAATCAAAATTGAAATAACACCGACCTCTGCTTTTGAATTATGGCCGGTTTTCACGCTCAAGTAATTTGTACAAATTGATTTGTGCAAGCCATTTGCGCACATTTTATTTTTTTTGTCTATCCATTTTTACGCTCAGTCTAATTTGCACAAACTTTTGTACCATTACAGTTGAGATATGTTTTTTTAATGAAATTAATTTGTTTTACCACAGTTTCTCTATTTGCAGTCTCGTCCACAATGAGCATTTTTTCGAGTTTTAGCGTTAGTGTATTGTTTGGATTTGATTTTCCAAAGACAAGGAATAGATTTATATAATCAATAATTTTTTTTTTCTCATTGACATTATTACAAACAAAACAACGTACAAACAAATTATATAAACGAGTTTCCGCACAAATTATAACAGAAAACACGTGCGACGTGCAGATCAGAAGTTGCTGTTTAATATTACGCTTGCGTCTTGAGTAGAAGTGTTGTTTACACGTTCATGCATTTGCGCAAACCACAAGCAAACTACTTGACCGTGAAAACCGACCATTAGAGCTGGAAAATATAAACGCTTGTAAAACGTGGATTTTGTCTCGATAATGATTAAAACTATTTAGGCGAGTGTTTTTTTTGCCCCGTTAGAATACATGCGATGATGCACCTCTGGAGACTTCAGGGCCATAACGCGTTTTGGGTAAATTGAAGTTTCCTGAACGTAATTAATATAAATTTTTGCTACTTAAATTGGCAATGGAACATAAAAACATAAAACTATTTTACAACTCACATATAACAGATATACATCAAGCCCCACTATCGGACAAACAGCTGATCTGTGGCATTGTTTTGTGACCGTTCATTGTGGTTCTATGGACATATTTATGGCTTGATGTGTGCAGTTACAATTAAGGTTTCTTAGGGGTGGCTTAAGGACAGCCTTGGAAGGTTTTTAGCATTTTTTTAACAAACTTGTCAGGCGTACTTATTTTATTACTTTATTATTGCTTACACTCGAACAAGGAGTGTCCTCAAAAGATAACGTTTGTTTATTTATTAACTTAGTGTAACGATTTCCTGATAATAGATCCCTGTTTAATTACCGTTTGTAGTACAAAATTTTGTTTACAATTGATGGTTAGGTAGAGTGCCGGTGGCAATTACCAATGAGTTGTTGATAGATGTTGGTGATGCTTGTGGTTTGTCAGAAACCGATTTGACACGTGTCCGACAGAGTTTGTTGAGTGGTTTGTCATGACAGAAACAGTATGTTCAGTTTATGTGTTGTTTATTTTTAAGACAAGCAAATTCTTTTCCGATTAATGTTGTTTTGATGTTTTGGGATCTACTGACTTGATTTTTTTGACTTGATTTTTTTCCTGCGACTCTTTCTCTTGCAATACACTAACGCGTTTTGCAAAAAAAAGTGTGCTACTTAGCCGCTTTAATAATTCTTTTCCTTTCGGTTAAGAGTTTATGGAGACTTGAGTGCGTCATTAGTTTCTGTTTTAATATTCACTACTGTAGATTAAAAAAAGTAGTTTATAATGTAATAAACGTTTCCACAGGGGTTCTACTATTTGTGTAGTGTTACAAGCTTAACCTAGCATCACTTCAGTATATGACGTTGATTGTGAACAGATTGATGGACAATACATGGACATGGGATGATATTACACGATCAGTCCAGACTGACATCAGTCTCTTTAGAAACGCTTTTAATGTAATACGGTATTTTTCAACAAACTATATATTGCCATAAAGAAAAGCTTGTATTGCAATAGCAGCAGCAATGATTTAAAAAATGGGTTAAATGGAAACGATAAGACTAAAAAATGGTTATTGAAAAAATATTACACTTATTTAAACTTATTGAATGAAAAAAAGCGTAATGGAAGAGGAGGATTACGAAAACTATTATCGTATGAAACTGATGACTTGTTGGAAATGATTAAGCGTTACTTGACAAAACAAGAGGACTGAGGTACTGCACTTGCACAATAATTTTTATTTGTTGTTCTACAATAGACTGACAAAAAATATCAAAATATTTAAATATTTGTTAATCCGGTTTATCAGTCTTTCAGTGAAACTATTATACGATCAGTTTGATGTTATCCTGACATAATTACCGACTGAACTGATGCCAGATTAAACGTGTAACATAGGTCTTAAAATGTTACTTACTCACGAGCGCAATAGTTTTTCAAAACGCACATGTTTGGCATTTATAGTTTTTCCGTGTTTGGTCCGGGTGTATGATTGCGTGTAAGCGGAGTAACGGAGACGGCACTTTTCAAGTTCAGATTGTCTTGCTGCAAGTTTTTTTTTTCTGTGGAAATTGTCAGATTAGTTTGGGGTAAAATTTCTGTGTTAGTGAAGGGTTAGGTTTCCATGATGATAGGAGTCTCATCTGGCGGTTGTGCGTATGGGTTTGTGCATGCCGTATATTCAATTAGAAAGGAAGGTAGTTTTAGTACACGTAGGTTACGCAAAGGTTGATACCTTATTTAGCATTTAACTTTGGACGGAGTTTGAGTCGCAAATTTTACGTAGTTGTGACTGTGACAGTTATTGATTGTTGTAATGTAATCTTTTAGCAGGGCGTGTAATGCTCTGGAGTTTGTGAAGGTAAATTTACTAGAGGGTTATTAGTATAGATGGTTACAAAAAATAAGTTTAAGTTGTTTGACGTATGACTGGCTTCATTATGGAAGAGACGATATGTCCAATCTATGTTGTTTTGAAAATGTTCTTCTTAAAATTGTTATTGCTTTAATATCTTGTGTTTGACTGACATAAATTATAAAGTTTTTGTTTTCAAAAACGGCGCCGGTTGCTGTAAACCTAGACCGGTTGGGTGGCTCTTGTTAATAAGGTCCCGTTGAGTTGGACGGTGAGAGTGTTTGTTGGAATTTTTATAACAAATAAAAGTTATCATGGTGTTCATCACTGCGTACGTATTCACTCAGAATGCAGATTTTTAAGACAACGTGATTATATTAATTTGTTTAATACAATATTGTTTGGTTTTAAGCTGACTACAGTATCTGAACTGAATGTTACTCTTAGCGGAGGTGCAAAGTCAAAAAGTATAGAGGCAATCATCTGTGCAGGTGGTAGTGCCAAATCTAGATTTGACGTGGCGAGGTTGTAGGTGTTGAGCCCGTTGGTGAATAAGAAGTTGATGGCAGTATTTCAGCTGTAGATTTGTTTTTTTTTTTGTATTTTTCAAAGTAAATTTAAATGACTGTTAGACAGATTTCTAGTCATGGGTTGCTTTAGTTTTTTTTATGGTGGTACTCATAGATGCTTGTGTTTTGGAGGTACATTTTTTAGGGTGCAAAACACAAATTATCTACTAGCACGCAATCTTGACGCACTGCAGCGCCGTTTCAAATTGTTTGATTGCACGGTTGCGGTGATGGTTAGGCCAATGTTAAGTGATATCCCAAGGGTTTATTTAAAGCGTGATGTAAACTTTTAAAAGTCTTTACTATGTATAACAATAGAGACTGTCTAAGCCGCGCTAATGGCATTGTCGGACTTAGCTACATGTTTTTTTTGTTTGGTGTGTTTCTTCTTCTTCTTTGTCTGTTTTTTTTATATGCGCATAGTGGTTAAATACGGTATCAATTAGGTCTTAATGTTTCCTGATTAATTTTGGATGACTACGATATGGCCAGCTAAAGACATAATCTTCATAAATGGAGATTTAAATTTACACGATTTTAAAAATAATACCTGCCAAGTGCCGCTGCTCATTATCAATACACTAAGCTACGCAACATATTTGTTACTTTTGGCTTTGTTGCCCCGGCTTGCAGTTGTAAGTTTATACTTGTTGTTTATTGTCAAGTGTTGCTCCGCACACCAAACTACTTTAGCAGTAGTAATCTGGTCAATGTAAAACCAGTTTTGGGCTGCTTCAAACAGGTGAACTAGTTATAATAATAATAATAATAATAATAATAATAATAATTTATTCTTGTTAATTAATTACAAATGTCAACATACAAAAACTATAAAGCTATATCATAAGATTTATTAAGTTTCAACAGATTGAAAATTTAAGTTAAAAAATTCTTCAAAAGAAAAACATGGATTTAATTTTAAATACTCTTTTATTATTTTGAGTTGAATGTGCTGTGGTTTGATTTTTATGCAAGTTGGTGTAGCATTTAAAAATTTGTGTGCATAGTAATTATATGCATGTCTGGACTTTTGTAATCGTATAAAGTCGATTCTTAGATCAGACTGCTGTCGTGTCTGATAAGAATGAATATCGCTGTGCTGCGTGTAAAGTTCAACGTTTTGAATAATATATTTCAAACATTTTAATATATAAATACAAGGTAGTGTTAAAATTAAAATGCTTCACGACAATCTTCTCTATAATTTAGTCCAACAATGACTCTTATTGCCCTTCTTTGAATTTTAAACAACCTACTGCTTGCTGGTGCATGCCCCCATGCACTAATTGCATAAGTCAGTTTAGACTGAATAAGTCCATAATATGCTAGTTTTACAGTATTTAGTGAAGTTGTTTGAGACAAGTTTCTTAGCACATATATATATATATATATATATATTTATATATATATATATATATATATATATATATTTTGATACAGAACTAGATATATTATTAATATGTTCTGTCCATGTTAATTTAGCATCTAATGTAACACCTAAAAATTTTGTTGAATTTGCTGTTATTAATGGATTATTTTTTAAAGTAAATATAACATTCTCAATTTTGTTTAAATTCAAACTTAGTGAATTGGCTAAGAACCATGAGTTTAGATTGTTCTGAACAGTCTCTATTTCATTAAGGTTTTGTTTGTTGTTGATAGTTTTAGCAACCACTGTATCGTCCGCGTAAAGTATAAGATCTGCACCCGATACAGCTTGCGATATATCATTAATATATATAAGAAACAAGACTGGACCAAGTACAGTCTCTTGGGGCACACCAAATTTGTTTTCAAAGTTAGAGCGTTCTGAATTATAAAAAATTACATTTGTTCTTTTTTCTAAGTAAGACTTTATGATTTTGCGTGCAACAGGACTAAAAGTGTAGTATTTAAGTTTTTCATTCAACACACTGTGCACAACGCAATCAAAAGCCTTACTTAAGTCACAAAAAACTGCATTTAAGTATTGGCTATTTTCATAAGCATTGACTATTCTAGTTGTTAATGCTGTTATTGCCATAGTCGTTGACTTTTCATGTCTATAACCACACTGAGAATTGTTGTAGTAGTTGTTAGATTCCATATAATCTACAATTCTTGTTTTAAAAACCTTCTCAAAAATCTTTTCAATGATAGGTATTATAGCAATAGGTCTGTAAATACCTAAATCAGAGATTGAACCTTTTTTAAAAACTGGAACAACTTTTGATCTTTTTAGCGCAATAGGAAAAACTCCTTTTTCTAAGCATAAATTAAATAACTTGGTTAATGGACTTATCAAATGGTTCTTTATGCTCTTGACTATTGCTAAGTTTAAATAATAAATATCTTTACTTTTTTTTATTATTCAAGTTGTTAATAATATTTCGAATTTCAATGTTAGTGACTTTGTAGAAATTAAAAGCCGTACCGTTTATCTGAGGATGTCTGAGAAAATCCTTAAAACTACAATCTGTAGAACCTATGTTGGATATAATATCTTTTGCAATATTATTAAAATACTTTTCAAAATCAATTGCTACTATGTTGGAATCTGACTTTGTTGTAATGTCTTTTTTTCTTATATTAGAATTTATTATGTCCCAAACTAATTTTGGATTATTTAAAGAAGATGTGATTATGTCATCATATTTTAACCTTTTTTGTATATTGATTTTGTTTCTGTATAAATTTCTGTAATCAAAATAATACTTTTGGTTTTCCTCTGTAGAATATTTATTATAAATATCTTATAGTAAGTTTAAATTATTTCTTAATTTATCGTAATACCAATTAATTTTAAGACTATTTGACTTTACTCTTATAGTTTTTTTTGAAAATGCCTGATCGCACGACTCTTGCAATATTTTTAACAAATTTTCTGTAATAATATTTTTATTATTATCAGTATTTATACTTCAATTTACCAACTCCATTATATTATGCAAATGAAAGAATCCTTGTTGTGTAAAAGGTCTGTATTCTATACTTTTATGTGACGATTAATATTGTTTGCTGTTTCAAATATAACAGCTCTATGATCCGATAATCGAGTTTCTATTACATAACTATTATATGACGTATTTTCCATATCTGTTAGTGTGTTATCGATATAGTTATTATACCGAGAGTTTTCACTTATAGTTACATTTAAACCGAATGAGAATATCAAATCTTGAAAAGCTTGAGTTTGCACTGACTGATCATTAAAATGAATAATAAAATCCCCATTAATAACAACCGGTACAATTGTTTTCTGACATAAATTTAAAATATCTTGCATTATTGTAAGAAATGTCTCATAATCTCCATGAGGAGACCTATATATTGTAATTAATAGAATATTATAATCTACAAGCTCAATGGCCACTACTTCACAATGTAAATCTTGCGATAAATTAGTGATATCTATTCTATTTTTATAAATAATGTTTGTTTTTAAATAAATTGCAACACCCCCTCTTTTTGCAGTTTCATTGCGACATTTTCCAATTGCTAAATGAAAATTTCTTATCACCGTTGCATCTAATTGACAACTTTTCATGCATGTTTCAGTAAAACACAAAACATTAAATTTGACATCACTTAACTCTAGTAACATTTCACACTCTCCTATTTTAGGTACTAATGATCGGACGTTTTGATGAAAAATTATAACTTGAAATTTTTTATCGTACGTATCTGCTCTTCTTTGTTTTTGTTGCGAGGAATTAGTTGAAATAAAAAATGATTTATAGACACATTTTTAGACCATATTTGTGATTCCATAATTTTCTCAGAGTATTCCGATGGAATTGACACTTTATTTATGATGCATATTGTGCAGGATACTTAGACCCGATTTTTTCACATCTACTATTATTAATTCCTTTTTGATTTAAATGAATTAGTAAATCTTCGCTTGTTGTTTTGGGATCTAGGTGGTAAACGTGGAAGTGAGCATACCTTGAAGTCCCTTTTATACCATTTGATTGTGATGTTCCAATTGTTACCTTGTTTCTACGTCTATTAATTGTTTTCCATTCTTCATTACTTTCTGTTTAGATTGTTTCGGTTGCTTTTTGTGTGACCGTTTGAGATATGTTGTTTTATTTTATAGAATTATTGACATTTGAGTTGCCTACGTTTGTATTTGGTAAATTTTTGTAATCTCTGCTTCTGGGATTTGCTTCGGTTGCGGCGGTGGATTATTGAGAGTGACTGCGCGACTGTAGGTTTCTGTATTAGAATTTTCTTCTGTGAAATCTTTTCTGGGTTCCGCTAAAATGTGTTTAGATTTGTTTAAAGTTTCCTGTTTACTTAATTTTGGTTTTTGATGCAAGTTGTTTACATTTTGTTGTATTTCATCTATATTTAAGGTTAGTTTATGTATTATATTATACTTCTCGTTAAATTGTAGGTTTTGAGAATCCAATAGATATCGTAGATCTTTTACTTCGGTTTTTAATTGGATTAGAACTTGTAAAGTCATCCTTTGAACGCCATTCTTTTCACATTTAAGACATGCAACGATTCCAAATTTATCCTCACATTTCATACAAACGGTATGGAAGTATAAATCACAAACACTACACTGTATATAATCTTCTGTTGTTTGTTTATTACATCCATTGCAATAAATTTCTTCAGTAATAGTTATTGCAGAGCTATTTAAATCGCTCTCTGAGGCCGAGCGACCGATCTTGCTAACGGCCATATTAATGTGGGTTGGCTCAGTTGGCATGAACTACTTTACTAGTTGTTATTGTGAGCATGTGTAATTGGTCAACGTCAAATACCTTACTACGACGTTTTTCTTGATCATTGTCTAAGGTAAATTTGTCAATTCCAAAAATTATTTTTTTGTGATTAATGGGTCCGACGCCATTGAGGATACAGTACATTGTTTTTACTGTTTAGATTTGTTTTATAATGTGTAACCTTGGTTTTGCAGTGTTTTGTAAAGTGATTGCTATTAGTGGTGTCACAATTGGTGATAATTTTTTTTTTGTTAATTTATCAAATATGGAACAAATAACCTAAAATCAGAACACTGTAACCAAAGTATTGGCAAAAATTTATCTAATATGTTAGATTTTTTTTAAATGAAATTGTTATTCATTGCTTAAATGTTTGTGTGTTTTTTTTAGGAGGCTTTCGAAAACTGTATTTATAATTGGTCATTGGAGTACATTTCCTTGTGGTTTTGCTTCAAACTATCTTGGGTAAAAGCTTTGGGGCATCGTACCACTTGGCATCACAATTTTATGTTTGACTGCGTAAAGACATCTGTTCACTTCAATTAGCATGGTTGTGGTAGAATTGTTTAACATAGATCTGGTTTCAACATTGCAGAAACAGTTGTTTCTTTTAATTGATGTTGTTGCATTGATATCTCGGGCTCGACTAACTTGAGTTTGTTGAGTAGATTTTTTATGCAATTTGCTTTATTGCAATAAGCTAACGCTTACTTTACTTCTGCACCTGTTTAGTACTGATGGTTTTGTTCATTTTTAGCTAGATTGTGTGAGAGCGGCGTGACAGGGACAGCATATTTTTAATCTATTTTGTCTTGTTTCATGAGCTTGCTTTCTGTGGTAATTGTCAGGATATGTTCACGATTAATATAATGTCATTGATCTAGTCTGTATTGTGTGCGCTTTGTGCATGTCTATGCAAGTGACTTTTTCGGAGAAACTGCTGGGTATGCTGTCATTGAGGTTGATATTTATTAAATAAATATATCTGCTACTTGGTGTTTGAACTCTATTTAGGTAGATTTGTAGACTTGAAAATCTTCTTCATCGAGGATGCTGAGATTGCAATCGATGTTGTTGATTGGTTGAGTGTTAACTATTTACTTATTATTTTGCGTTAATGCGTATGGGTTTGTGCATGCCGTGTGTTCAATTATAGGGAAGGATAATTTCTTATCATACTAATGTTTGCCGACCGACAGTGTTTTTGGCTGGCGGAGTGACTTAGATTATGCTTGTGTACTTTATACTCGCGATGACAATTTTATAATCTTATTTGTGTTTTAAGCTATCAAAGAAATTCATCACATGACTGTAGTTTTTAGAGTGGTAGTTAAGGGTAAGTGACTATAGGTTATCTTCTTCTGATGTTTGATGAAAGCTCTATTATCTTTACATGTGAGTTGATATTGTTCAGTGATAGACCGTTAGTAAGCTAGCAGTCTGGAATTTGTTTTTTGAAATATAACTAAAATAATAATAACTTGCTTTTCATCTAGTAGAGTGATTTGGAAGTCACTTAATATGCCGTTGGTTCTATTAACCCCCTTCAAATAAATTTTAAGACTTTTGTGGCGACACAAAATAGCTGTAAGCTTGTCGGAACTGGGGATTGGAACGAGGAATTGTTGCAATGAATTGATATAGTAAAGTTGGAGGTAGTATTCAAGTCATTTCTCTTTGATATGGCTTCAATATATTGGTAAGTATGTCTTGCCTTGGACATATTTCTCTTTGGATTAATGTTGATGTTTTTCTAGTGTTTAATTAGTCAAAGTTGTTGACGGTATATTTTATTGTTGCGATTGTCTTGATTTTGGCAGCTTGTTCTTTCCATATTTGTTCTATGGTGTCTGTAATCTTGGTTCTGCAAAATATTCAACCCCTGGTTTATGGTTTGACTTCGTCATGTCTAGAAACTGACTTGAATTGTGGAACAATTGCTGTTAGTAATGTCAGAATTGGTGACAACGATTTGACTAGCAGATAACTTGGGCTGTGGAAGTAATTACTTAAAAAAAGTGTGTTAAGTTAAGTTAAGTGTGACTGGTTAATGAACAAATGTGGTTTGAAGGTAACACCGATAGACTAGTAAAAAGGTAGTATTTTACGTTGGTTTGGTCATGTTGAGAGAATGAGTGAAGATAAAGTTCAAAGCAAATCAATTATGGAAATGTATTTGGATCAAATTCCAGAGGTAGACCACAAAAAGTTGGTTGAATTTTGTAAATGAATCCGTACGATAAATAAAAATTAGGAAAAATAAGATAGCATGCATGGCCAGAAGTATGGATGTTGCGGAAGCAAAAGAAGTGTATTAAAATTGAAAAACGTGGATAAAATAGTACAAAGTAAGCTTTAAGAACCAAAGAAGGCTATTGTACAGTATTACTGCCTACCAGAAAAGGGAACCGTGTGATTAGATACGTTTGTATATATGTTGCATGTCTGGTGATATTAGATACACGTACGTTTTTTTTATTTTGTACTTATGAAAATACACCATAATCACTGTCTTACTGGTTTTGGTATTCAGTTCACTTGTGTCAGAAAATGCTCTATAGCAAAACTAAATTTTCTTACGTTGTACTTTGAACACTATCTACCAATGTTAAAGATAGTTTATATTTTATTCTTTAGATATAAGTGTACTTTTTCGAGTATCTAATGTATGTATAAGAGTATTATTAATTATAGATACAAGTTATATTTTTTTATAAACTGTTGTTGATACTTTACATACAATTTTTGGGTTTCTTTCTCTTCTTGGTTTTCTTTTTTAAACTTGGACGCATGCACTAGTTCTTTAATATACTATCATATCACAATACAATTTATAAAATTGCATATAACAGCTTTGTTATTATATTGTCATTATAAAATTAATATGAATGATTAATATTGACACAATTTATGTTACAGGTAGATGCCATCACAAATGAAAAACTGTCGTATAGCAAATTGATGGAAATCTCTTGTAGATTAGCAGAATCACTTAAGAATGCTGGATACAAAGCTAATGATGTTATTTCAATTTGCAGTGAAAACAGTTTGAAATTCTTTCACCCAGTTCTAGCTGCTTTATATTTGGGTATAATTGTTGCACCTATCAACCAATCATACATTGAAGGTAACTTACATTAACTAAATTATGTTATAAGTTTTTAAGTAATTTTTATATGTAATATATTCATGTTTTATTTTGTACTATTGAGAGTATCTTTTTAGATGAATTACGTCATATATTAAACATTTCCAAACCAAAGGTGGTATTCTGTTCTAAGATGGTAATGAACAAGTTTATTAATATGAAGAAAAAATTAAATTTTATTGATAGAATCATTGTACTTGACATTGATGAACCAATTAGTGGAGTTGAAACCCTGAATGGATTTATGAATGATAATAGCGACAAGTATTTTGACGAATATCGTTTTAAACCTGTTATGTTAGATTCTAAAAGTCATGTTGCTGCTGTTTTATGTTCTTCTGGAACAACTGGATTACCTAAAGGAGTGATGACTACACATGAAAATATCAGTTTCAGATTCAACCATGCAACGTAAGAAAAAATTATTATATGACTAGAATTGCTACAAATTAATTAATTTCATAATTATTAGTGACCCAAGATTACATGAGAAAAGATCTAATATGGCAAAATTAGGTTTCCTTCCCTTCTTCCATGGTTATGGATTTATGACTACATTAGGATCTATAATTATGGGCGAATTGGTTGTAGTACTGTCAAAATTTGATGAAAAAGCATTTTTACAATCAATACAAGATTACAAAATAACAGATTTGTGGTTGGTACCACCTATTCTAATTTTTCTTGCTAAATCTCCATTAGTTGAAAAGTATGATTTATCATCAATCAAAGAAATAGCAAGCGGTGCAGCACCTTTAAGCAAAGAAACTGAAGAATTAGTCAAGAAAAGGTTTGTAAATTAATTTATTAAACTAGAATGTTTGTGCTACTTTAATATATTACATGCATTGTATTTTTTTTAAGGTTAAACATTAACTTTATTAGACAAGGTTACGGCTTGACTGAATGTACTTTGGCTGTAATCATGATGCCATTAGGTGATGAGCGTGCCGGTTGTAGTGGTAAAATTGTTCCTGGAATGAGTGTAAAACTCCGTGATCCAGAAACAGGTGAAACATTAGGTCCTAACAAACCAGGAGAACTATGCATTAAGGGCAAATTAGTTATGGCTGGTTATATGAATAATCCAAAAGCTAACAAAGAAAGTTTTACTGATGATGGTTGGTTATTAACTGGTGATGTAGCATATTATGATGAAAATGGATATTTTTACATTGTTGATAGAATAAAAGAATTAATTAAATATAAAGGTTTTCAAGTAGCTCCAGCAGAGTTAGAAGCATTATTGTTGACTTTTCCTAAAATAAGAGATGCTGGAGTGGTTGGAATACCAAATGAAGAAGCCGGCGAACTGCCTTTGGCTTTTGTTGTTAAACAACCTGGTGTGGATGTTACTGAAAAAGAGATTCAAGACTTTGTTGCCGGTATTATTTACCAAAAATAGTAACAGATTTTTTTTTAATTACCATTTTTTTTAGGAAAAGTTTCAAACGCAAAAAGATTACGCGGTGGTGTGAAGTTCCTAGATCAAATACCAAAGAACCCAAGCGGAAAAATATTGAGAAAAGAATTGAGAATACTAGTCAAGATCTTTAATTCTAAATTGTAGTTAGTTTATTAAATAATAATTGTTTATCTAATGTTTATAAATAAGCTTGATTTATTACATAATTCCTATCAATGCATTATTATCTTCCGTTACCAATATTTTTTTGCATTACACAAAAGATATGTTTATGAATATTTATCTTTGAACTTAGGAATTGTTGATTCATGTCAACAGATTATGTTACAGTCATAACAATATTATCTGAACCACTTTATTGTCTTATCTTTCTTTATTTAAGCAATATTATGCTATTTATCTTCTCATTAATATTTTAATGTTTAGTTTATGATGGAAGAAAAATATATAGTGAGGGGTTCACGAAATACTGTACCTGTATCAAGAGAATCAGTTGGTTGGGAGATATATAAAACTTTTAAATGGAATTATCATTCTATTCAACCCGCACTTGTAAGTATTTATGTTGTTTTGTCGTTATATATATTTATTTTAATTGATTTCAAAACTAACAATTTTGGAGAATAGTAAACATTTCTTCGCAGCGCTGTATTTTTCTCTGAGGAAAGCAGCAACGCTGCCGAAACGTTTAGAAGTTTTGAAATTTATTAATAAATATTTGTTTCTCTTGTGTAATGTTATTAAGTTACAAATTATTTTTGATATTTAATGTATTAATTGGCAGTTAACCTTTTCTTTATTAAAAATTGAATGGTTGTGGCCGATATTATGTGGGCAATTCCATTTCAAACGGACCAGAGTTGCACACCCCATTGAGAAACTTGCTTATGTTTTTTTTTAGTTTCTATAACTTATTAGTAGTCCTTTGATTGGTATATGAAGGTATGAAACCCATAAAAAAATATACCACATTTTTTTTTTTAGATTCTTTGTCGTTTTTAACTTATTCGCGTTTTTGTTTAAAAACCCCAATTTTAACTCAAAAAAATAAATTTACTTATGAAATCAATCAGAAATTTTCCGTAAAATCCAAATCTGGCGCCATTTCAAGTCTAAACCCTGTCTATAAGCCGCAAATGCCATAAAACCATGTTTTTGTTCTCAGTGGGCTGAGCAAAAAGGGGCATTTTTTATTTTATTTTTTAATTGCCAAAGTTGACGTGTTTTGATGTAAATTAATTGGAAAATATAAATTTGTTTTGTGTATTTGGGTTTTAAAGGTCAACAACTCAAAATAACTGCAAAAATAAGCCTATTTTTCAACATAAACTTTTACAAATATTATTAAAAAATTGAGTTTTGCAAACAATTCTACATAGAAAATAATCAGTGTTGTGCTTATCTGGCCAAGAAAAACCCATCTAGAAAAAAAAAATTGTTCAACATTTACTTAAATTTTTATTTTTTTTTTAATTTTTCTTAAAGATTATTTTAAAAGTTTAACAATGACATCTTTTGTCCCTTGAACCAAATTTGGGTCATTTCACTCATTGTTTGATAGTTTTTGCGCTTGCGGCACAAATTTAAACTCTATCTATCGGCGCCAAAATTTGAAAATTTTATTATTTTTGGCATTTCAACATAAATTCGCCTGGGGCTTATAAAAATTTGCTAAAAAAAGTTTTATACCACACCCTAGTGTGTTTTTAATATTTTTTGTAAATATAAAAAAATAATTAATTTTTAACGCATTTTTTGTCTTAAAATTTCATAAACATTTCTTTCTAGATGGACTTTTCTATAGACGATGAGTACAACACTGACCATTTTCTATGTAAAATTGTCCCCAGAATTTAAATTTTTAATATTATACACCAAATTGTTTCTCTGAGCACGGCTAAACGTGCATTTGTAAGAGTTTATGTTGAAGAATAGGCCTACTTTGCAGATTTTTTTTTACCCTTAAAACCCAAATACACAGAACAAATTTATATTTTCCAATTAATTTACATCAAAATACGTCAACTTTGGTTAAAAAAAATTAGAAAATGCTCCTTTTTGCCCAGCCCACTGAGAACAAACACATGGTTTTGTGGCTTTTGCGGCTTATAGAGAGGGTATAGACTTGAAATAATCAGATTTGGATTCTACTGAAAATTTATGGTTGATTTCATTAGTAAGTTTATTTTTTTTGATTTAAAATTGCGGTTTTTAAACAAAAAATGCAATTAAGTTAAAAAACAAAACAAAACAAAAACTAAAAAAAATCGGAGAATTTTTTTTATGGGTTTTATACCCTCATATACCGATCAAAGGACTACTAATAAGTTACAAAAATTAAAAAAAAAATACATAAGCAAGTTTCTCAATGCACCCTCCCCCCAGCTCTGGTCCGTTTGAAATAGAATTGCCTAAGTACTATATTACAAATAACCTTTACAAGGTCATCATCGGACGGTGTTACAAATAAGTATACTTGTCTGATGCTTTGTAAAGGTTAAAAGATGTTAAGGTTTTTTTAATATATTTGTGATATAGTACATAGTAAATGTGTTTTATTTATCTTTTCTTTATTACTTTATTAAGTTAAAAAGTAGTCACAGCGAATCTCCTTGTTTTACTTTTATCCCAAACGTTGCCACTAGGGGCTTTTTTGTTTGCATCTTTAGCACTAGTTAAAGTGATTGCAATTTTTAGACTCCAATAAAAAAACAAGATGATGTAGTAGAAGTTAGTTGTGTTCCGCGCAAATTTGATATTTCAGATGTTAAATTGTTTTAGAACTTAGTGAAGATAGTGGTTATGCTTTTGAAATTTTGTGAGTAAACTATAATGCTATCTAAGTAAAGCAAAATAATGATACTCAGGAGTCCGTCCAATACTCTGAACATGTGTTTCTGAAAAGTTTCAGTGTCTCTATTTGAACACATTTGTTTGGTTGCCAATGCAAAAACTGGTTTCATCTTGGGTGAGTTAAGGCAAGTAAAGTTTTGGGTTGCTTCCAAGTCGATCAAAGCTTGACTGGTTTTTCTATTGATGTTAGTGGTAATGCGGGATAATGGGCCTTATTTACAATTTCCACGGTTTCTTGTAGATTTAAGTCTTGGTGCTATTGGTTTTTGGTTTTATTTGTGTACGAAATAGTTTTTTTTGACTGTTACCAAGGAACTTTTATTCATTCGTTATCTGTGTTTTATTACATCAAATTTCTTACTGATGCATTTGCCCTTTACAAAGTACGACATTATCATTAGAATTTTTTTCTTATGCCACACATTTCTTATGCTGGTTTCGTGGATCCTTAGGCTTACAATGCTTTTATTTATTTGCAGTATGTATGCTGCTTGTCTCGCTCCTATCAAGTGAAGTGGCGGTAACAATAATACTATTTTCATAGTTTCTGTGAGCGTTGTTTTCATTGTCTTCGTCATTAGTAGACATGCTAACTTCTAAACTTGGTTTAGTTCTATTGCCGTACACTTGACAGAGGTCATATTAGGTGTTAGCCCCTATGTACGTCCGACTTCAAACTGTCCCTATGCAAAGATAGTGTAATTATCTGCATATCATGGCAAAGATGTCTATATTGTTGAGTATCTGTAGTAAATTGTCCATGACAGTACGGTAAAAGTGCGCCCTTCTGGTTCCTACAGTTTTTTCTTATAATGTTATGGTTACAGTTCGGTTCTTGAGCATACATTTGACCATTGTTAGACGCATGATTCTATTTTTTGCATTTGCAATAAATTTGAAAATAGTATTGTCAATATCCAGAAAAGCACTTAAAACTATGTCTTTGCATTGAATGGTGTTTTTGCACTTGCTTATTGCTCGTGTATAGCTAAGATTTTTGTTTGTTTAGAAAGCATACTGATGAGGGTGTAGCACTCGCTGATTGGTCTGTAAGATTTAGCTAAGGTATACGTGCGTCTTTCTGGCTTTGATATAAACATCATCTTTTTTTCAGAGCTGCTTAGTATTTGTAAAAGTGCTAAACTTGATATGTTTTATTTTATCACTGCAAACCTTTTCTGTAGCATGATGGGATAAATTTTATTGACTCTTAGCGACTTACATGAAGTGTTAATCTCCGATTTTAGGTTCCGTAATTAATTTTAGTTTTTGTATTTTTCCAGCCCTTTTTGTTTGGCAATTTCAAGTTTTTTTTATACATGAGCTTCCGTCAGCATAAAGCTCAGTAAATATGTCTGCAACAGCTCTTGCAGAGTTTTCAAAGTATCTCCTCTACAATTTCATTATAGCGTTGTTATATGCCGTAAAACTGGTTTGATTTGTGGCTTAATTGCCGTTTTTTTGCTATTGTTTAACAGATTTCTAGTGTTTGCTTTTACCCTGTCAAAATTTTACAAATTAACATAACATTTGCCATATAGCTAATTCACTACTAATATAATATACAGGGTGTCCCGTGAATCGATGCGCATAGCTTATTTCTTGGACAATTTTAAGTAAAAAATGTCTTATGCACTTTTATCCAAAACTCAATAGTTATACTCAGAGATATGGGCAATATTAAATTCAAGTGAGCGTAACGTGATAAACGTTTTATACTCTTTTGTCAAGTGTTTTGATAATGACAATTTGACGTTGTCATTTTAAGTTTAACTTTGTATAGCTACGTTTTCAAATCAAGAATATAGCGATATTCACTTTATTTATGAATACTGCAATGGAAATGCAAGAGAGTCAGTGCGGGAATATCAAAGAAAGTTGCTTGGTCAAAGAACACCTAACGCAAAAGTATTCATCAATGTGCATTGTCATTTGACAGTAAAAGGTAGTGTTCTGACACTACTGCAGAACGTCCCGTACGCCAAGAACTTGCTGAAAACTAAGCTATTTTTAACATGATCAAACATAGTCCTTCCACTAGTGTACAAAGAATATCTAATCGTATTCATGTTAATTGAATGAAAGTGTAAAGAATATTAAAAAAAAAATTGTTTGCACCTTTATTACATACAATCTGTTCAAAATTACAACCAATTGATTGAAACCAACAATGATGCGGACAAATTCTGTTTACGGACAAAGCTACATTTACAAGAGATGGAATCACGAATACAAGGAATTTACTTTCATGGGCAATTGAAAAACCTTTTAAAATTACGGAATCGCATTATCAACATCGCTTTTCAGTGAATGTTTAGTGTGGTGTCTTTGATAACCGTTTTATTGGGCTATTCATATTTAAAGAACATTTATTATCTGCACTTTATTTAATTTTTTTACAAAACAAGATGCCAGAATTATTGGAGGATGTACCACTTTACAATAGAGTTAATATGTGGTTTCAGCATGATGGCGCACCTCTAAACTTTGGTATAAATGTAAAAACATATCCAAATAACATCTTTGCTAACCTGTGAATTGGAAAAGGAGCACCAGTTTTCTGGCCTCCGAGGTCACCAGACCTAACGCCTCTCGACTATTATCTGTGGGGACACATAAAAAGTTTGGTGTATTCTAATAAACCACAAACCAGAGACGAGCTAATTCAAAGTATTATGGCTGCAGCTGCATTCATACAAGAAAACCCAGATAGTATTTATAGAGCTACGTCTTCAATTGTTAAAAGACCAACAATATGTTGTGAGGCAGCGGGAGGACATTTTGAACAAAAACTTTAATAAAATACTATTAAAAAATCAAATTTATGAAAAAATTATTCTAAACTAAAAACATCCATAGACGCGTTTTGAGGTTTTACCTTTCATCAGTATGACTTTATTTATTTAAACTTAATGTTTTACAACTGTCTCATTAGAGGACATTGCGTCTCTTCTTTATATATTTTATACATGTTCTGATATACACAAAATTGTATAATAGTAGAGAAAATGACCTACAGACAATGCTAGTACAATTACATCAGGTATCAAAAAACATCTGTTTGAAAATAAACTTGAATAAAACCAAAGTAATAACTTCCAAAAACTACCACATAACCATCGGAAATGAAGCAATTGAAAACGTAACCAACTATCTCGGACACAAAATAGAACTAGGAAAAGAGTTGGGCAGCCATTGAAAAATTAGGTTTCATTCTTTTTTTCTTCTTCTTCAGCTTTTTAAAGTCCACTGATAGACATAGACCTCTCCTAATTTATTCCAATTTTCAAGCCATCATTTCTAAGGTCTCCCTACTCTTTTTTTAGATTTGCGTGGTCTCCACTTTGTAACTCTATTTGTCCAACGGTCTGAGTCTTGCCTTGCGACGTGCCCTACTCAGCTTTACTTGAAGTATGCCACTTGGTGTAATACGTTTGTTACGCCTGTTTTAGTTTGTACCACTTTAATTTTGACTTTGTTCCTCAAGCATATTCCAAGCGTTGCACGTTCCATGGCTCGTTGGGTTTTTCTTAGTTTCATGGCGCTCTTTTCTGTCAAGGTGATAGTTTCTAGCCCGTAAGTTATTACAGACAGTATACATGCATTGAAAAACTTGGTATTTAAATACATTGGGACATTCCTGTTTTTCAAAATGGCCTAAGTATATGTATTGATCGACAATTTTTATGATATTACCATCAATAGATATCTGTTGGTTAGTGTCGCTCATTATCTTTAATTTGTTCAGGTTCATATTTAATCCGACTTTTTTGGAAGCTTGATTAAGTTCTTGTAGCATGGTATGTATTTCTTTAATGCTATTACCCATATGGACAATATCATCTGTAAATCATAAGTGTGTCAAGTTTCTTCGATGTTTATACCCCTTTTGTCTCAATTTAGTTTTTTGAAGATATTTTCAAGTGTCAGAGAAAATTGTTGAGAGGACATCTTGTCACCCTGCCGGACGTCACTTTTAATCTTTATTTGGTTAGTCTTAATATTTTCATCTAGCTTGATACAAAAGGTCGCATTTTCATATATGTTCTTGATTATGTTTGTATATCTTGAATCGAATCTTGCATCGGACATTGCGCTTAGTATCGCTTATAATTCTACCAAGTCGAAATCTTTCTCGTAGTCAATGTATGCCAGGTGGAGTGGTACATTATATTCTACGCTTTGTTCTATTAACGTTTGGATTGTCTGCAAATGATCAGTCGTCCTAAAGCCCTTCCTGAATAATGCTTGCTCGACCAGTTGGAGTGGTACATTATATTCTACGCTTTGTTCTATTAACGTTTGGGTTGTCTGCAAGTGATCAGTTGTGCTAAAGCCCTTCCTGAATCCTGCTTGCTCGACCAGTTGGTAAAAGTCTAATTTGTCCATTACTCAATTTGTAGTAATTTACTAACAAACAAATTAGACTTTTACCAAGGCACCAAAAATCCTTATATACTTGAAAAGAGAGTATACAAATTGTGCGTACTACAAGTTCTCACTTACGGGACCAAGACCATGGGCAATAACAAAAAATACGGCAAACAGGCCGAGCAATGAAAAGAACCATGTTGGGTATTAAGAATAAAATCAGAAACGAGAAAATTTGAAGAAATACTGAATTCTAACAGCCTAAGACAAAGACAGATGGAAGAAATTGGAAGAAACCTACGTTCAAGAATGGATACATACAAACTGAAGAAGAAGAAGTAGAAAAAATACTTAGATCTCAAAATTATCTTTTCTACTATTATTATCTTGGCTTGTCTTATAAGTCCCACAATGGTATTAGATTAAGTACATAGTTTGAAATAATGCAAGTAATATGGGTTGTGCTACTAGCAGCCATCTGCCTTGTATGCTTAATTCTTTTATCAATCCCTTATAAATATACATGACATATGACTATATACGCACTGGCTGCAGAAGATGCTTTGCAATGGTGTAAATTAGCGACCAACAAATTTTGATCTACGGTTTTCTTGACAGTTTTTGTCGTTTATGGTCTGCCTCAGTTTTTTTAAGGGGTAGAGCCCAACGGGTTATCTTATAAAAAATCTGGATAAAATGTAAAGTTTACACTTTAAGTTAGCCATCTTTTTATCAGCGCTCTTATCTATAAGCAGAATGAGTTGGGCCTCTTTGAATTTTGGTTTAGAGTTGACCACTTGCCAGGTCATTGCAATTCCGGTCCAGTCAGCTTTTGTTTTTGTCGGGTATTTTTTTTAAAGTAAAAAATTGAGTTTTTTTTAAGGTTAAAATTAACCAAATTGGAAGTAACCCATATTGTTTAAAGATCTTTGTTTATAGATGCTACAAATTCTAACCTAGCATAAGAAAAATTCTAAAATTATCAATTACTCATGCCGAATCAATTAATCCGTGTTTTTAGCAATACTATCTCTTACAATAGTCATATTTTTATAAGACCATACTGATACACACGGGATGTAAAATTTAATATCGGCAGCAATTTGTCTTTAAAGAGTTAAATTCTCATTGGCTGCGTTCAGAACGACTCATCAGTTGCAATCCCACTTTATAATGATTTTAGGTTTGATTATTTTGATTATTTTTTTATATTTTTTTAATTTCTTTGCACAAGTGTTGTACGTTGTTATCCCATATATTTATTAATTACTTATATTGCTTTCTTTTTCAACTTTTTTAATAATTTGTAAATTTATATGCGGCGATTAACTGCTGAGTTGATTCGTAAGCAAGCAAGCAAACCTAAATGCATAATGAGTGAAATGATAAGCGCTGCATGCAAACGATGACTGAGCGGTAGTCAGCAGCGGCGTTCAGTATGTATGATGAATCGTTCTGAACGCGGCCATTAGCCATGTAGCTACCTGGCGTTTTAATCTGTAATTGCCAACTTAATAAACAAATGGCAGAGTTAATTATTTTTTTACTCTTTTTGTTATTGTTACTTTCATTTAATTTTTGCTACGTGTAAAACATAGTTTCAAAAAACGTTCAAATACATTAATTATATTTGTTCCAGATTGATGTTACAAATAACACATCAGTTTCGTACAAAGAACTATTTGAATCAACATGCCGTGTTGGAGAATGGTTCAAACTAAACAAACTTCAAGAAGGAGACATGGTTTCAATATGCAGTGAAAATAACACACATTTTTTTGTTCCAGTTATTGCTGCGTTATATTCAGCTATAACAATAGCATTAATAAACCACAATTATCAGGAAGGTAATAGTTTAAACTCAATAATCAAGACATTGTTGATAAAATCAATTAATTTTCAGGTGAACTTATTCATGCATTAAATTTAGTAAAACCAAAAGTGATATTTTGTTCGATAGCTACATATAATAAGTTTGCAGAGTTGCGTAAAAGTAATAAAATTTCATACGTTGAAAAAATTGTAATTTTGGAAACATTAAATAATGACATAAAGCACATTTCAATAAATAATTTTCATCCTGTAAGATGCAACCCGTATGAAACAACAGCGGTCATTTTATATTCTTCGGGGACTACGGGATTAGCTAAAGGAGTTATGATTACACACACCAATATAAATACAAGATATAGTCATATACAGTAAATAAAATAAAGCCTTTTTTTCTTAATTCATTTTTGTTAATTTTTATATTTTCAGTCACGGGCATACCCTGGATACAGATTATACAGAAGAGAATTGTGTTATAATTACACCATTTTATCATGCTTATGGGTTTATGGTAGCACTTGGATTGTTTCAACGTGCCAAAACATTACTATTTTTACAAAAATTTGAAGAAGAAGTTTACTTGAAAAGTATTGAAACTTATAAAGTAAAACTATTACTAGCAGTACCACCATTAATGGTATTACTTGCTAAAAGTCCACTTGTTGATAAATACAATTTAACATCAATTGAAGAAATTGGTTGTGCTGGTGCACCTTTAAGCAAAGAAATTGAAAATGCTGTAAAAAAAAGGTAATTTGCTTTAACAACTTTTTATTACAAAAAGTATTAATTATTTATTATTTATTAATATATACAATTGTTAGATTAAATATCAGCTTTATCAAACAAGCATATGGAATGACTGAAACAACCTTAGCAGTAATGGTATTGGGTTCTAATGATAAAATCAAGCCGGGTTCTTCTGGAAAACCATTACCGGGTGTTTTATTTAAAGTTCGAAATCCAGATACTGGAATGATTTTAGGACCAAATTCAACGGGCGAGCTTTGCATTAAAAGTGATTTAGTAATGAAAGGTTATTATAATAATCCAAAAGAAACTAAAAATGCATTCGAAGATGGTTGGTTGCTCACTGGGGATGTAGTATATTATGACAATGACGGATATTTTTATGTAGTTGACAGGCTTAAAGATTTGATTAAATATAAAGGGTTTCAAGTGCCTCCAGCTGAATTGGAAGCTTTATTATTAACGCATCCGCATGTTAAAGATGCGGCTGTAATTGGATTACCGAATGAAGCAGCTGGAGAATTACCGATGGCATTCATTGTTAAAAAACCCGATGTGGAAGTAACAGAAGAAGATATTAAAAGTTTTATTGCTGGTAAGTAATTATTTGAGTTTTATTTTTTTTAAATTGCATATTTAAATATATTAAACCTGTTTCAATTTATGGTTTTAAATTAAATTTGTTTATTTTTAGATAAAGTTTCACATCATAAAAAATTGCGAGGCGGAGTGAAGTTAATAAATCAAATTCCCAAAAATGCAAGCGGTAAAATATTAAGAAGAGAATTAAGAAAATTAGTTATTCGAATAAATTCTAAGTTGTAAAGAGAATAATGTTATTATTATCTATTGAAATTATATTAATAACTGGTGATTTTTTATCGTTAATAATATTAGAAATCTCATTGTGAGATTAATAATATGTAAGTAATAAATATTATTATAAAAAAACAATTGTCTTGTTTTATATTACAATTATAAATGTGATAAAAATTAGCTTTACTATTTCATCTAAGCTAGGATAGATGTAAGTCGGCTATAAAACTTATATATTATTTATTTTGATGAGTTGGTTATAAATGATATATATTTATTTTGATCTTGAGGACCTAAGTTAAAAGCGTCACTTATAATCCATTTGCTGTGAAAATAAATCTATCTAGAATGTCTATCTCGAAGTCTATTATGTTTATGCACTGGGGACAGTCGGAGCTATAGCCTATGTATTTTACATGGAAGTGAAGTTTTATTCTTATATTTGTAGTTTTCCAGATTAAATAATGACGTCTGATTTAAAAGGTGAATATGTATTTATATTATTGACTTTAGAAAGTATTTTGTATTATAGCGGACAATATAATCATATTTTTTTAAGAAAGTTTTATGTATTCACAATTACGCTAATACTGATAATTTCTTATAATTTAAATTTTATCATACGCGTTTTGCCATCTAACACTAATTTTCAGTACTGTATAGTTCTCACACATGTAAAGAGATGGCGCAGTAGGTATAAAAATTTGAGATATAAATATTAAATTATTTTTTTACTTAATAAATATGAATAACGCATATCTTGTTTGGCTTGAAATACATAACACTATCATATAAATGACGTGTTTAATGTACTGAAGTAAACAACAATATACTTTGGCGTTTTTAAAGGAAATTACTAGCTCCATATTTGTCGGTAACTGGATATTCATTGAGAAAAGATTTTGCCATAGATTAAACAATACTGAATTGAGACCATTTAAAAAATAAATAATCAGTAGTACATACTTCACTAAAGATGCAGGGTGTGTCCAGATCTAAGGCGACTCAAGAGACATACATTTATCTTGAGTAAAATAGAATTAAAAAAAAATTAGAGTTTTAAGTTAACCACTTTATTAATCTAGATAAAACAGGTAATTCTATTTCTTTAGTTAAATAAAACTGAAGTGTTGTTGCCAAAAATTTAAGTTGTTCTGCTGAAAATTGGTGTAATTCATAGTGATATTATTTCACGGGCTCTTGTTTATTGCCACGTATGCTTTTAAAGCTTGGCACTCAACATTATAAATAACCAGATCTTTGCTTTGCAAATCAAAAATAATGTTTTTAATATGCATGGCCCAAATGTTGCCTGTTGCTAGATGCATATAGCATATAGCATCAAGGAAACTTTGTGAGTCAGAAAATACTATAGTTTTTGTTCAATTACATATAATTTTTTTAACTTCAATAATAAAATTCATAAACCCAACGCGGCAAACAGTCAGTGAAAATTTGAATGTAGTTGGGCTAGCGTTAAAAAGTGAATTCTTCAAACACAACGTTGATCGGATTAAAAATCATTAAAAATACAAAAAAAACGCGCTTAAAAAGGCATGAAAATGTTACTAAAAAAGCATTAAAAAAGCACCAAACATGTAAAAAAGCATTAAAAAGGCATGACACAATTGAAAAAAAAAATAATAAAACTAAAAAAATCCATAACTATAAAATATTTAAATAAAGGTTAAATAACATTTATAATTACAACAGTTTGAGTTATGATATTTTTTACACACATTTTAAATAATATAAAATTTTTTTTAAATAATTAAAAAAAAACTATCCACAAAAACAGTTAATAATTAAATGTTGCTTTAAGTGTTTAACTGTAAAATCTGCCTTTGATCACTTAAAATGTTTTTGAAACGGAAAAAACTTCTTTCGACATGCACACTTGTTACTGGTGCATGTTTAAATTTTGCTTTAAAAGCTGGATTCATATCGAAATCTGGAACATTCTCTCCACTCAAAATACAGTTTATTTTATTTAATGTAGATAAACCTCAATTTTTCAAAAATTTGTCTTTGGATTTTGGATTTTACTGTGTACCCAATATAGCCTAGTACTTTTAAAATTGCATCTTTGAAATCTCTAATTATACTTAGACTTCCATTTAACGTATTTTCGTGATTTTTTAATTGTATCTAACTTTTATGAATAAGGATTGGATAAAAAACAGAAATAATTTAGAGAAAAAGATCTTGTAAATTAATTAGTTATATTGAGAAGCCTCATTAAATGCCTAAGTCATGAAAAGACAATCTTTTGCTAGCCAAAAGGAATGGTTGCAAAACTTTTACATGTTTGTGACATGACATAAATGGCTAAATAGTTTGGCAACATATTTTTTGGTAATTATTGGTTATTTTGAATTCTGTCCAACATTTTTAAGTTAAATTTAATGCAAAAAAATAGAAAGTGTAATGCAAAATCAACGCAAAAATAAAAAAAATATTTTTTTTGAATTTTTTTTTCAATAGGTGCACGCTACATATTTCAAAATGTTAATGTTTTGAGCACATGATTTCTGAAGTTTATTGACGTGTTTACTTTAAGACAATTTGTTGTCAAATGTGACCAAAAATTTATAGAACTGTATTTGGACAATAGAAATATTGTTAACACTGACAGACATGATAAAGTATATTATTACGTAGCCGGCCTGAGAAAAACATTGACCTACTTTGATTTGCTAAGAGAAAGTTATAGTACTACGTTTATTTTACAGATAACACTGTTTGGAAAATAGCCAGATAAATAGATAGCAAAATCATTTGCAAAAAAAATCTTTTTCACCGATGGAATAGAGTAGTGTACCAAGCCATGTATGAACATATTAAAAAATCAGGAGCTGAGAAGACTGCCTTGTGGAAGTCCGACAAAAGAAGTAACAAGCCTTTCTTCCGTGGATATTCCTGACAAGTAGAGCAATTTTTTACACATCAACTCAATAATAGTTTTAATAAACAAAAAGAGCAATAATTGAGGGGTGTACTTTCAAAAGATACAATCTCCACCGTAATCAATTTTTTAGATTTTTTTACAAACTGTCACAACTAAAGTAATGTTTAGAGTTATTTACAAAATATTTGTTAACATTGTTATAAATTTAAACTATTTTGATGGCTTTTAAACTGAATTTTGTCAAAAACTTTTTTTAAAGAAAAGCTAAATAAAAAAAAAACTCATTTTTGTTGTATTGTCTAAAAAACAATTTTAGTATCACGTTGTACAGTGCGTAATTTGCTACAAGATGGCAATACTAACTCAATAATTTCAAAAAGTAGAAATTGTAATTTTTGAAACTACACTTTTCAATTTAAAATGAATATAGGTTTTAAATAGGCTATGCACATTGCACACGTTATTATACGCTTTTTTATATCTATTATTGTAACACATACATATTTAATAATAATAATATGCTAAGATAACATTACAACACATAGTGGTGTCGTTCTCACATATACCGTGGCCTTTTCTAAAGCCTGTAAACGTTAAGTTTATCTCACATCATCTTTTCAATCGCACTTTGATAATATTTTTAAACGTTTTTTTAACACAGGAAAAAATGGCAAAAGATTTGAAACTAGGTTCCATGTCTAGCAAAGGTTTACCTTTTGGTATGAGTACAATCTTGATAGTTTTCCATTTATTAGAAATTGTTCCACATTCTACAAAAGTATTAATAAAGTCTACAATATGTGTTTTAATAAACTAAATAATAATAATAATATAATAATAATAATAATAATAATATCGTTTATTCCAAAGATCAAAGACATAGGACAAGTCATGTTTACAAACAGGGTAAATATTACAACATATTACTAGATAACAAATAATATTAATTAAAACTAAATACATTTATCAAACTGCCTATAAACTAAAACTATAAATATATTATCAGTATAGCATTTCCAAGGCGCCCGAGTGTTTGTGGAGAGAGAAGTCAATCCCGTCCACAGTACACTGTATACCAAGACCCCACTATGGAAACCCCGCATGCGCCCACAGCACCATTCTACAGGAACAAACAAAAAACTGTCTTGTGTCGACTACAAAATACCGCTTCACAACAATTCCCAGCTCCATGGCATATTTCAGACAACCAAATCTAAAACACGCCACGAAACCAAAGACCATTACAGAGCAGCACTTCCAGTCGATACAAGAAAGTCCCTCGCTCCTTCAAAACAGTGCTAAAGGCACACACGAGGCCCCCACAGCAAGGCACCGATATTAAACTAAATTTGTTCAAATTCTAGAGAATCTTCAATAAAATCGGCAAATGAATAATAGCATTTTTGTATCAATATATTTTTTAATGTGTTTTTATATATTTTGGTTGGCATTTCTTTAATTTGGTTAGGAATTTTATTATAGGCTTTAATGTCAGCATATTCCGGAGATTTTTCATATGACGTTAAATTGTGCTGTGGGATTTCCAGTAGATTTGAACCGTGCCTAGTATTATAGTTATTAAAATTGTTTAGTTTTGTAAACAAATTTATGTGCTTCTTGATATACTTTAAAAGTTCGAAAATTAATAAGCTTGGCAAGGTTAGGATTCCTAGCTCTTTAAAATATCCTTTACATGAGACAGTATTGCTTAGTTGTAGCATGGCACGAACTGCTCTTTTCTGAATGACAAATATCCTTTTAAAGTCTTTAGATAAGCCCCATATTGTAATTCCATATGTTATTTGTGAGTGAAAATGGGCAAAATAATATGTTTTTATAACCGGTAGATCAACTTTCCGCTTAAGCTGTTTAATAACATAACATTGAGTACACAATCGTTTTGCCAAATAGTCTATATGTGCACTAAAATTTAGTCCTTGATCAATTATAATACCAAGAAATTTTGTATGTTCAGCTTGTTTGATGGATTTTTTGTTGTGTCTTATTAATATGCTCTCGTTAGATTTTTTGTTTTTGTTGAATTTTAATAACACTGTCTTCGATTCATTTATAAGTAGATTATCGCTGCTAAGCCAGGTAGTCGCATGATCTAGTTGCATATTTGCATTATGAATTAGTGTGTCTAGTGTCTTTGACGCTATCAGAAGAGACGTATCATCTGCGTACATAACAGAGTTCTTGATTTGTAAATCATTCACGTAAATTATGAATAGAATTGGGCCAAGGACAGAGCCTTAAGGAACTAATTTCCTCATATCTAAAGAACCTGATTTAACTTGTTCTATCTGTACGTAATAACGACGTCCTTCAAGATAGCTTTGGAACCAATCCAGCGCTAGTCCCCTGATCCCGTAGCTATATAGTTTACTAAGTAAATTATCATAGTTGACTAAATCAAACGCTTTTTGTAAAATCTAGAAAGATTCCTGTACAGTTATTTCCGTCGTCGATTTCTCTATAAACTTTATTCATAAATTGAGTTACCGCATCGATCGTCGATCTGCCTTGGCGAAAACCAAATTGGTTTGGATTGAACAACTTACATTTATTAAAAAATGAGACTATCTGGTCCACCACAACAGACTCTATTATTTTTGAGAAGGTATTCAATTGTGCTATTGGTCGATAGTTTTCGATATGAGTTTTTGGTCCTTTCTTATAGATTGGCACTATTTTTGAGATTTTTAAAGAGTCGGGAAACCGTCCTTGGGCAAACGAGAAGTTAGTTATATCTACTAATGGGATCACAAGTTCATTGCAACATTTTTTTATAATATTGGAATTTAAATAGTCGTTACCAAAGGATGTGGATGCTTTTAGTTTTTTTACTGCTTGAGTAATATCTTCTTCATTTACTGGGTTAAAAAAAAATGATATATGATTAATTAAAATTAATAGTTGGCAGTTTCAAATTTACAGGATCCAAATGGTTTGCGATGGTATTAAAATGTGTGTTGAGCATATTGGATATTACTTGGTGGTCTGTGATATTTTGATTATTATGATTCAGAGTGATTTTAGATTTAGGCAGTTCAGGTTTATTTTCGTTAATTATTTTCCAGGCGGTTTTAGATTTATTTAAGGAGTTGTTCATTAGTTTGCTGTAATGTAGTTCTTTGGCCTTTAAGAGCAGTTTTTTGTATATTTTCTTATATTGTTTATAGTACTGAATTATTTGTGGTTTGCCGGTCAATGTTAAATAATAAAGGTCTTTCATTTTTTGTGATGAGATTATTAAGCCCTTAGTTATCCATTTGTTCTCAGAGGCCATATTATCTACTACTACTTTGGATTTTAATGGAAACGCACAATTAAAATGGTATGTTATTATTTCTAGAAATGTGTTATATTTATTGTTTATGTCGTAGATTTCCAGTACACTGTTCCAGGATTCTTCATTTAGTAGGTTTTTAAAATGTAATATATTTGCGGATTTATTCATTTGCCGATAGTTTATAGTTTTTTTTTCAGTTGGTATTGACGTATGTACTAATTTGATAATCTGAGCGCTATGATCTCCAATGCCATTATGAATTACATCGCTTATATATCCGGTAATATTTTTACTGATACATATATTGTCGATGCAGTTTTTCTTCCGTGTTGGTTTATTTATAGTTGGGCGTATATGATAAGAGTTAAACATATCTATTAGTGTAGAGCGTGTAATTGATTGAATTAAAAAAATTATGTTAAAATCTCCATCAATTATTAATTTATATTCATTTTGCTTGTTTATTAATTACAGCATTTCATTAAGTTTATCAAAAAATGTGTTCATATTACCTGATGGGATTCTGTATAAAGTTACAATTACATAAGTCAACTTATTTATTTCTATTTTTATAGCTACACATTCAAAATCTTTGTCGACAGATAAAGTTTTTACTGAGTTTAAAT
The DNA here is from genome assembly GCA_963932245.1 of Tachinus rufipes. Classification (NCBI taxonomy): domain Eukaryota; kingdom Metazoa; phylum Arthropoda; class Insecta; order Coleoptera; family Staphylinidae; genus Tachinus; species Tachinus rufipes. The sequence continues at coordinate 95,232,301 of OZ010743.1, forward strand.
TAGATACTTTTAGATCATTTCGCACTAACACTAACACTAACACTCCACCGCGCTTATATGTAGTCCTTATGTAGCTATCGCTGATATAGTATCCTTTGATATTTATAGAGTGAAGACTATCGTTGTTTAACCAGTGTTCAGAGACACAGAATATGTGGCATTTGCTTGTATTTAAGAATAGTTCTATTTCTTCTATTTTATTGCTAATATTTTGGACGTTTTAGTGCATTATCGTTAGTCCTTCATCCTTGTCTTTGGTGGATATGTTAAAAAATTATTATTATCAAGATGCCCCTGCGTGGGCATAGATAGACTTATTTGTTGTTGAATGCCAGAAGAATTGCATTGGTTTATTTGTTGGATGTTGTCAGAGTTCATATGGGAGAATTGTGTATCTTGATTATAAGTTGAATTTAAAATAGGAGTAATTTCTGCAACATACACTTTGGTCTTGGGTTGAGATGTTCCAGATATATTAATCGTGTTGTTCCTTGATAGGGTTTTGTTATTAACATGATTGTTACAAAATTGCTTACAAGCAGCCCAAAATATTATTCTTTTGGCCGCGTTATTGAATTCTACTAGATTCGTACGAAAGTGATTTGTTAAAATAGTATTAGTGTCTAGATATTTAACGTGTGTGCTGAAGCCACAAGCCAGTGCATGCATATTTAGGTTTGTCTTGTATAAAAATTTATTTAAGACTGGTTTATCGATGAAATAGGGACATCCAATTAAAATAAGATTTGTGTGTGGTAGTTGATCTGCAAGTTGACTGAGAGAATCCATATCAACGCTATATCCCTTGCGTGCATCGTTTCTCCCTGCCATTATGATTACATGGCCATTCTTGGTAAATTGTTTTGCATCTGATAGACTTGATATGACATTTTTAAAGCACGCATTTAATTTGACAACATTTATAGTTCTATATCTTGAGTCTAGGTAATCAGCAAGTAGTGTTGTTCCGTCGTACCCGCACTCATCAGATAACCATAATACTTGATGTTTTTTGTTGTCCTTTATTGGGTTTAGTACACCTAGTTCAATCTGTTTGTTTTTGTTATCGATGTCAGTATTTTTCGTTATTCCCGTTAATTCAGTATTTTCTGCAAGTACGATATTATCCACTAGTTCGATATTTTCCGTTAGTTTGGTACCTTCCGCTAAATCGATATTTCCCGGTAAATCCATATTTTTCGTTAATTCGATATTTTCCATTATTTTACAAAAATTATTTATTGTATTGTTCAAGTTATTAACTTTGGTGTTTACGAGTTGCAGTTTCTTTACTAATGTACTATAAGCTGCACATTTTCTTATACTAAAAAGTTTGAGAGTAATAATAGGTTTTCTTTTGACTTGTTGAGTATCATTTAATTCTGAATCTGAATCAGTAATTATACTTGTATTAACTACATTTTTTAATTTTTCCGCTAAGTGGTTTTTATTTCCTGTATAGCTTTTGCCTCTTTTTTTTAGTTCGTTTTTAATTTCTGCTAATTTGAGCTCTGAGATTCTCCTAGGCATTTTGATAGTTAATAATAATGTTTTAATATTTTAATATTTACTGAATTATTTATGAATTCTTTACCTTATTTTCATTTTTATTTTCATTTTTATTCTTATTTTACGTATTGGTTTGGCTAACAATAATAAAAAATAACAATAAAAAAACAATAATAACTTAAAAAGGTATTAGACAGGGATCAGACAGGGATCAGACTCTTCAGTGTACAGTGTCCGTCGTACTATCACAACACAAGACTAGACCGACGGACGGGTTAACATAAGAGAACAAAGGATTACGTTACAGTTAACACAATTTGTTTAAAATTTCATAAATATTAAAACATATGTATTATGAATAAAATATATATATATATATATATATATATATATATATATATATAAGTATATATATATATATATATATATATATATATATATATATATATAAATAAAAATATTAAAAATATATACGCAGAAAAATTGATTTGTATTGTAGTTTTTTGTTTCTCATTTGTTTTGTATTGATATTAAGAGAGAAACATAAAAGAGAAAAGGAAGAAACAATAATATACTGTATAAAACGCAAACAATTTAAAGTATATAAAAAATACTAATAAAAACAGTTATAATGACAGCAAGTAATATAGAATTTAATTAAGAAAGAGAATATGTCTAAGAGTATATTTAAACCGATTGTCTAATCAGAGATATATTAAAAAAGAAAAATTAACAAAGCAATATTTATTTCAAACCTCTTTTGCTATGCGATGTTTTATAAATTCACAAAAAGTGGAACGCTGTATAAAAATACGTCGACACACCGAAAGAACTATAAAATAATGGCTAATTGATGCACTATCACAGAGTTCATTTTAACGTTTTACACATTGCACAATGCACTTAGGTTTAAAATCACTAGAGTCACTTGCGCTAGGTTAATTCGTCAGGGAAAAGAAATTCTTGTAACATGAATAGAAAATGATATTATTTTCCATGGTTGAATTTTTTCTGCAAGCAAGAACTAAGTAGAATTTGTTCATGTTGTATAGGCAATGTGAGGGTATGTGAAAGTGTATTGCAACATCTTGCAAAATGACTACTTAGTGTCAAAAGTATAGAGGGGTTAGTTTTAACGTAAAGTCTAAAATTAAATCTTCTTTAATAGGAGTAATATGTCTAAGAATTTAAAAAACATATTTTATCATTGACTATACGTAGAACAATGGGAAAATTTTGTAATGAGAACTGAAGAAAATTTTAAAGTTTTTTTTTTTAAGTTAGAGCGTTTTTGTTTGGGCCATAGCCTTTCTAGCTGCGTCAAGATGAGCTAGTCTGTACGGCAAAATATAGTAAAAAAGCGTTTTTTTTAAAGATGTGTCAAAACATTCCATCTCTTACTATAAACAAGAAGCTTCTTCGGTCTTCAAGTTTTGCAATGAAAAATTGTCTATATGAAACTCGATCTATTTTTTTTAACAGATTTGTTTGTAATGAGTATACAAAGCGTATGGAGAGTGATTAAAGTGAATTTTGATAATAATAAAACAGTAAATACTTCTAAACGTGTCTTGCAGTGTTTCCAAACGAAATTTTAAGACAATATTAGTAAAAGCCATGACTAGATAGATTACGTTTATGTAGATCCTTGTTGGTGACCTATTATTTATAATAATGTGATCAAAAAAATTTATAGTAGTTTTTAACTCTAAATTATTACAGTTATAATAGTGATGACCGGCATTAAAATATATAACAATAATAAGAAATATAAAAGAAAAAATGTTTCTATTCAACAAGCGTTTAAGGGGGCAGTAACATGACAAAAAGATATCACGTCTAAAGAAAAAAGGTACTTCACCATAACTATCTTCCTAAATCAAAGAATTGCAAAAGGTTTATTTGGACAAATTTTACACAGTACAACCGCCAGTTTTAGTTCATGCATTATGTGTAATAGTCTGGATGTTTGTTATATCCAGATTAGATATTTCAACTAACTAAACGTATAGACGCATGGCTTGTTGTTAGATTGAGATACTAAGTTATTAAAGGAAGTTATAAGGTAAATCATAAACAGAATTGATTTGTTTGGGTTGTAAATGAAAAACTATTAAAAAGCTTTGACTAAAATTTTAACAAAGTTATAAATAAACAATGCATTGGTAGACGCTCTTGCATCTAAAAAATTAACTTTTTTTTTTGTTTGTAAAAAAAGTATTTTTTTTTAAATATCAAACAACTAACGTCACTACGCAAAAATACAAATTTTAGAACACACTAAGAATTTTAAATAACCGCGTGGGACACTAGTTTTTACTAAAAATCTTTAGATTACTCCAAAGTGGATAGTACTTTTACACTAAAAACATACGCGATCTTTTTAACTTTTATATTTGATAAAAACTTTTCTTACAAGCAACCGGCGTAAAACCGCGTAAAAAACGCTTTGTTAGACTACGTCTCACCCACTAGAGTTTAGCTAGCCATCAACAAGACGTTCCTAACATATCAATACTTGGACTTAATTTTAAGTTTAAAATTAGGACAGTTTTGACTGTAGTTCATTACTAACTAATATAATACACAAAGCCACAGACGTGTTTTTAAAAAACCTATCTGGCCAATAGTCCTTTAAAATCATCTTGCGTAGACAAAACATTAATCTGCAAAAGAAACGCCACAAAACACTAACAGTGCAAAAACCGCAAAATCTTTAATTTACTTTACAATCAAATTAAAACGCGAATAAAATTACATAACTTTTTAGTTTATTGCCTCTTAGATGTTCGGGAAGATAATGTTGCATTAGACCCGTTTTTGGCAATAACTAATTTGGCATAATTGATGATTTTGATTGGTAACTAGTATTATCAATTAGTTTAATGTAAAGACCATGTAGATAATTTTTAAAGTAACAGTTTTGACTTGACAATTTTCTAAATAAGGGTGGAAGAAAAAAGGGCTATCACGTTTTTGAGCAGTTTTGGTATTGACAGCTAAATGAGCGCAACATGTTGACTTCATTGTCATAGTCAATTAATTCTATGTCAACTTATTTAAAAAAAATAGTTTGCAAACATAGTCGTATTTGCAAATAAATCTTCTAAGTTCAGCTAAATTAAAAACAAAAATTTAGTGTCGTTGTTGAGTTTTATATTATATATAGTTTTGACTAAATACTGAATGTTGAGTTTGTTTTGAATTACTAATGACTTAGTTGATGCTAGTCATTTCTGTGGAACCAGGCCTTAATAGGAGTCACAGTTGCTTTTTATGATGTTGCTGGAAGCATCTTGTTATCTGCTTTCAATATCAATGTCATCTAATCCTTGTTGCTTTCTTTTAAACTTACACAGATTAGCAGAGTAGTTGTTATACGCTTTAAAATAATTTGCAACAAAATTTATGATTTGAAGAAATTATACGTACTTTGAATAATAAAAATCTTGTTGATAATTAAAATTGTAATAAATCTAATGTTTTGTAAAGTTGTTATTATTATTCCACGTTTTTCAATGTTTTCTTTAATCTTTTTATATTATTTTATGTTTATATGATAATATTATAATTTAAGTTTTATATTACGATTATATATTGCGTGATAAAAGTTTTATAGCTTAAGTTAATTATTAAAATATTTAAATATAACTGCTAGAATTGATCGAAACCTATAGTGCGTTCCGTATCAACCGAAGCGACCAAAATCCTGAAACAGGTTTATATACGGAACCTGAAAAAGATTACAGATATTGCGACCGCAAATAAAAGTGAACAAAAGCTTCACATGTTACTCGTCTAGCGTCTAGTGTTTTGTGTGTCTAGTAGTTGGGACGTTGTGTGCATTATGAATTAAAAGATAATTAAACTTTTCATAAGCTTAAGGGCCTTAATGTTAGCTGCTGAGAGGTGTTAATAAAATAAAACAAACTAAATTAAATTAAAAGTTATGTTATTCTGCCATATTATGAGTTGGATATTACGGGAATAAATACAAGAAAATGTTATAATCAATTAGTTTTGTAGGGTTTATTAGAATGTAGACATTGCCAAGTTGTTTTGGGAAGACATGAGTGCAACAGAGCAAACATTATTATTGTGTTTAGTTGCCTGTTATACCGGCTAACTTGTACTGGGATTACTGTACAAGCAGACAGATAAATACATACAATCATCTAGGATTAAGCACTGAAATTAAAAATATATAGCCGTAACCTAACCGCCGGTTATATCGGTTGATATATAAAGCTGCGTTCGGCTATCCTACTCGAGTCACTCTATTTGTTCTACGACCGTTCGGGTATTATTTTTAGAGTGCACGGAATTATGTTTTGGCCGTTCGGCTATTACGGAGTGGAATAAAAAGAGCAACTCTATTTACTCTACCTCGACTAACGTGGATATAGGAGTCGGCAGCAGGCGCGTATTTAAAATCATTGCATCGTGGTTGACTGGAAAAACGGGAATTTTATATTTGAAGATGAAAGTAATTCTAAAATAATATTTTTATAAAATTTTAATTGCTATCAATATAGGCAAACAATAATTAGGCAACAATAACGGACTCAGATAAAATTAGATAGATTTGAGTAATTTATGTTTTAATTGTATGTACATTTTAAAGTTGTACTTATGTATCTTTCTTGTAAAAGAATTATCTTAAATATCTAATAATAATATAAATACTAAAAAAATCAAATAATTTTAATTTTTAATATTTAGCAAAAGAAATTGGTTTTGAATTTATAGATGGAAATTTAAGAAATATATTAAACATTCTTCCTAACAACCATGAAGACATAATTTAGCTGACGTTACAAAAAAATTACTTCAAAACTACTCTTACTCCGGATTAATAGCCGAACGAAGCTTAAGTCAGTGCCGCTAGGTGACTGTCTTGCAAACTTAATATTTGTTCCCAGGAGCCAAGAGATGGCGCAAAAACTTGTGGCAAAATATAGAATTTTTCAATAAAAAAACCTTTTTTAAGTTTTGCTGTATTTTTGATCTGTTGAATAGCAAGTCTTGAATCTTTACATTTGTTATTAAAAATTATACGATTTAAAAAACTATACGATACACGTTCCAACAACGTACAGAAATATTGAAAATTTGTTATAGACGCGGAGAAAACTTTGACAGACAATTTGCAAAATTTGTTGTGTTTTGGTTGGTATAAATTACCTTTCCGCAAAGATATTGTAAAGCTAATTGCAAGTTACTGATAAAAAATTGTCATTTCTAACTTAAACTGTCAAGTCAACCCAAATCATTGCCAATGTGCAAAAAACTCTGGTTAGTCTATCTCAAGACGCTCACATCAAATAAGAATTTTACAGTCTAACTTTTATCACATACTGCACAAAGATCTTAGCCTACATAATTATAAAGTAGACAAAACTGATGCAAGAATTGAAACCGAATGATCATGTTGTTGTTTTTTGGATGCTAAAAATGCAGGTACAAAATTATCTTTAACAGCAAAGCCCTTTTCAGTTGCATTAGGGTTGTCAATAGAAAGAACTATCTCATCAGCTTTCAAAAATCTTAAAACTTTAGCTGAGAAACTTCTTCATACTCAACAAGCTACTGTTTGGTGCGGTTTTTAGGTCAGTAAAATCCGAAAACCTTACTTAGTGTCTTTTCATTAAAAACTGCAACTATTTCTTGTTGTTCTTCCAAGTCTGTTTTTGTTTTTTGAAAAAATGATAAGTTTTTTTTAACATCTTTTATTTGTTGGTTTTTACCATTACTGACCTTAGATTATGTGCTGTTTTTATCACTTTTCTACTTTTCCAGTATCTACGTCCAATCTGTATTTTTATTTTGTCACTTTTTTTAAATATTTTGGGTGGTTTTGTTTGTCTTGATGGTTCTGTTTTTTTCTAAATATGGAGAATTTTGTTTTAGTCATTTTGCTTATTAACTTTTGGTTGGTTGGAAATCTAATGAATTTATTTCTTGAAGTTTTTTGAAGTTTAGTAAAACAAATCTGTTTTGTCCATGAAACACTTTTTTTGAATGTATCTTTAAATTCCTTTTTTTTAGAAAAATATGGTAAACCATTATATGATTCTATAACTTTTGGTATTCCATGTACACTAATCTAGTTTTTTACGTGTTTTGTTGTTTTGTATGACGTTTGTTTTTTAGCACTTTATAGTCTATATATAAACTCTAAATATTTATTAACTAAATATTCTTGTTCTCAAACTCAAATTTTGATATTTTTAGGACTTTTTTAGTTACGACTGGTTTTTTGTACATAGTTTAATCTTTGTTGTTTTAGACACATTTTGCACAGTTTTACTAAATTAATTGTTATACAGGGTGTCCGGAAAATACGTGTACAACGTTTGACGACAGACTCCTGACGTCAAAATAGGTCGATCTAAGCCGACTTAGTTATATCCAAAATTGTCTCGTTTAGCCGGTAGAGGGCGTCAAAAAAAACAAAAGTATAACAAAAAATACGTGTACAACGTTTGACGACAGACTCCTGACGTCAAAATAGGTCGATCTAAGCCGACTTAGTTATATCCAAAATTGTCTCGTTTAGCCGGTAGAGGGCGTCAAAAAAAAACAAAAGTATAACAAAAAAAAAAAAACCCGTATACCCAGGAGCATGTCAACTTTCTGAGAGTTTGTATAATTTTCCATTTTTAATGGTAAAATGAACTTGTAATTCAAGAATGTTGATCGTATACTTGAGTAAATTTCATAGACTGGTGACAATTTGTCAATAGTTGTCAAATTATTAAACGGCATAGCAACAAGGTCACTTAAAAAATTATTGTTACAGGTAATTTCTTTTTAATATTTCCAAATTTTTGACGCCCTCTACCGGCTAAACGAGACAATTTTGGATATAACTAAGTCGGCTTAGATCGACCTATTTTGACGTCAGGAGTCTGTCGTCAAACGTTGTACACGTATTTTCCGGACACCCTGTATAATGATTTTTTAATACAATAACTGTCGGGCGCGTTTTATGCAACTTTGTATTTTTTTTCTGTCTTGTAAATAGTTGGTTCAGCAATTTTTGTATTTGTAATTTGGGGATTACAATTTTATTACTTTTAAATATAAATTCCCTATAGTATCAGAAATAATTTTGGTTTAGGGTCTGTTCCTATATATAAAGTTTTGCCACGTACTTATAAAACTTTTGTTCTTGGTTGTATGGGCTACTTGATTATCTTGTAACAGTACTGCGCCTAAACTTGTTGCATCCGCGTCGAATGACAGTGTTACATTTTTATTTATATTGTAGAATTTGTAGTTCAAAACTTAAGTTTTGCTCTACATCCCAGTACCACTTCGTCTTTTTTAATGATTTTGTTTGACAAGTTTGAAATGAATTTGTTGATGTAGGTAACAATACCTAGTAGCCTTTCTGGTTCTTGCTTATTGAACAATGTTTGTAGGTTTTTTATTTCTATTATTTTTTGTGGATTTAGTTCTAGTTCATTTTTTAACAAATTATGACCTACAAATGTTACTTTTCTTGTTTGAAATATGCATTTTTTGTACAAGTTTAATCACGTTTCATGTAATTTTTTAATATTTTTTTTTTGGTAGTTACTTTCAATTCTTCCAAGCACGCTGCATGTACTAACATGCCATTCATTGCGCATTCAACATTTTTTATGTATTTTAGTATAAAGTTGATTATTTCTTGGGAAATTTCTGGTGCTGAGCTTAACCCAAACAAAAGTCTTAAACACCTATATCTTTCTCATGGAGTTGAAAATGTTGGATTTCTTATCAAGTAGTGTAAAAAATTGGTGGTTGCAATTTTCACATTTTTCTTTGTATGCTAGACATTCTTGTTTTTTATGCTTGGCTCCGCATCTTTTACAGTCAATTTATCAATTTTATGTTGTTTACTTTTTACCAGGTAATTTTTTTCTGTTTCAACGTTATGAATTTCTTAAATTTAATTTGTTGCTTGTAGTCTACAAACAAACCCGCGTGACTGCCCACATTTTTAAAAGCTTAAGTTGACAAAATCTGGCACAAAGATTTACTCCTGAAACTGCACAAAATTCAAATGCTTTCTGTGTCTTATAAAGCTGACAGCTTTATATTTAAAATGCAATACTCTCGCGGTAAAGTTACTAAACCACATTTCTACCTTTTGGCAGATTACGGCAAAGATTTTTTAAAGCTTTATTCTTTTGTAATGTAATATGCACGGGGTAAAAATGGCTTAATATACTGACTCTACAGCTTTTATCTGTAGTTTTTGGTTGCTTGGAATGGTGACTCTAAAGCTACAAAACGCAACCATAATCTTAAAAACTTGCCAACCGACTGGCAAAGTCAAATCGTACCTAAGACAAAGTTGTTTTCTTTTTACAAACCAATTTACATGTTTGCATGTTCTGACAAATAATTTGTAACGTGTAGTGCGTATAGAATAGCAAATAGGCCACTCATCTTACACGTTATTGTTGTTGGTAATACTGAAAACAATCTGGTGGGGCAGGTTTCCAGGAACTCTTCAGAAACTTTGTAGTCATTTTAGTATAATTCTAGTCGTTCCCGAGAAAGGGGCTTTTTATGTATCGCATATGTGCGGATTGAATCAGTTTGGCACAACCGGTCTTTGACACGAATACTATAATAAAGCTGATAGCGCACGACCCGGCGTCATTATTATTATTATATAACAAACCCTACCCGTTTTTCCGTAAAACCCAGGCCCCGCCGACAGCTAGCCGAAGCCGCCAACTTGGGAGGTGCATCTTTGCAGTCGGTAAGTTGTTACAAACTTAAGTACAAATTGTACGTTCAGTTTTTCTAGAAAAGCTGGAACAAAAAAACTTGCTAATTTTAATTCTTTAGCAGAAAATTAATAAATTAAATAATGAAATCTATATGTATACATCTATAATCATACCTACTATTTAAATTACTTATGTGTTTTTAGTTTGATATATGTACCTCAAATACCTTAAAATCTTTTAAAACCTAACTCTCCGGTAGTTTGTCAGAGTTCTGTTTTATGTCCGTAACAAGAACATTTCTAATAATCTACATGATGATGATGATGATGATGACATTAGAACTTTGGAAAATAAAAACACTTTTGAAGCTCTTGCAATTTATTCTAAGCTTAATCTGAACAAAATAGCTAAACTAAGCAAAGGTTTATATACAATAGACCAATAAATGTTCTTTTTATTTATTAACAAAGTGGCTCACTTTAAACTCTCACCACAAAGCCAATAAAGTGTCTTAAGTAACTATTTTCCAAACGGAAGGTACATGAGCTTTGTGGTTTTGAACTTTTAGTCAGTAAGCACTCTTCTTCAAAAAGTGAATCGAACACTCCATTGGTAGAACGTCTTCTTTAACTCTACAAAAAAAAATATCTGCCAACCAAATCCTAGAAAAGAACATAAACTAGACATGCCGTATCTGCTATAGTGTCAACTATACTACTACTAAAAAAAAACTCAAGCACCTCTATTTTTGGTTTTACTAAAACGATTCTTGGTAAACATTGCTTAGCGGTATTGCAGTTTTAGCTCAGGGTACTTCCGCACAATCGCATTTTGTTAAACTCGACCAACTAAAGCGGAATAACATTTAAGGCTAAAAAATCTCAACCTGTTTAAACAAGCATAGACACGAGTATACCTTTGATGCGTGTAAATAGAACATTGTTTATCAAACATAATTGAGGAAAGAAAAAAATATATATTTTTTTTAGATTTGCTAGTTTACTTATAGCAAAACTAACACACAGCGGAGTGTGAATGCCACAAATAAGCAATTTTTGCTAAACAAAAAAACAACAAATTAAATCTGCTATATATATAAAAAAAAACACAACGCTGCAACTCAAAGTTGGGCTAGCAGAAGAAAGGAATACAAGTGCTGTGCTAAATTACTTATAGTCTACACTTGTGCACACAATATCTATATTATCATCTCTAAAAATGACTACTAGAACCAACCGGAACATAAAACTCTCAATTTTAAACGTGCTTTAACATACTGCAGGATTAAAACTATATTAACTTTAGTTTTTTTACAAAATATTTATTCATCTTTTGTTAAACATAGTTGCATAGTTTTTGTTTACTTTGTAAGTTAATTAATATTAATTTAGATTGACTTTGTTAGTAAATTATATTTTTTACATATTTTAATTTTTATGTATATTGAATAACATAAAGCATTTTACAATAATTTTGTTCTTTGTCTTATATATTTTTAAAAATAATAACTTTGTAGTATATTGCCTTTTGGGTGTCCCGGATTTTTTTTCCAAGCGCTAGTCTTGTTTAGGATATGCCCCTACTTTAAAGTTGTTATTGATTAAACTTTTAAAAACAATCTAGTTTTTGTAGTATTCATACCTAAATGGGCTCTACATGTTAACGTTGTTGTCATAGTCAATTGATTCTTGCTCAACTTTTTTAAAAAATATTTTCCAAACATAATTGTATTTTCGGAAATAAATCTTCTACTTGTGTGTACTATGGTAGGTTGTTTTTGAAAGTCTAGCTAAAATCTTTAGTGCAGTTTGTGCGCTTTAATTAAAGAAGCCCAAAACTAAACTGAATATTGAGTTTGTGTTGAAAACAATTACTAATGATCTTGTCATTATTAGTCATTTCTATAGAACCAAGTTTTAGTAACCGTGTCAAGTTTTAAGAGTTGCTATTTATGATGGCGCCAAAAGCTTCTTGTTGTCTGTTATTAGTAATAATGTTAGCTGATTCTTGTTGCTTCCTTTTAAACACACACACAGATTGACAGCGTAGTTGTTGTAAGCTATAACATACATACAAAAGTTGAAATGATAGATATTATTAGTTAATTTGCAACACAATTTATGATTTCAAAGAAATAATCAGTGGTTAATAGAAATCTTGTTGATAAATAAATTGTTATCTATAGTTTTACTAATAACAAATTTAATGTTTTGTGATTCTACGTTTTTTAATGTTTTTTATCTTATTATTTTCTTTAATATTTCTATATCATAATTTAAGTTTTATATTACGATTATATATTGCGTGATAAAAGTTTTATAGCTTAACTTAATTATTAAATTTTTTTAAAGTAATTGCTAGAATCAAAACCTAGTTTTTACTCATTGTTAATGTTAAACTTTCGAATTCGTTAAGGTTTTTATTAAGAAATCAAACACGTACTGCCATCTATTATATGTTTCCCCTACTGCGTAGTTCCTCGGTTATCGTATAGGTGCCGTAGCGTGTATTAAATTTAGAAATATTTAACTTTCCATTTCAATTATTACATTAATTCAGTACTGTCTGTATATTAAAATCGATCCATCACAATTTGATTTAAGTTATAATTTTAAATTTGTTTGTACAGTGCTTTATAACCAATAATAATATATTATAAAATTGATATATATTTATAAAAGATTAAAACAGTATTTTAAAAGCAATAGTTAATTACTGATTTATTTTTATGGATCAATAAAAAACAAAAACGTTGTTTTTTGCTGTTTTCAATTTATTGACCATCAATTACAATTTAAGTATGTAATTAAATAAAAAACCACTTTATAAAATAATTTGTATTTACGTGCATAATTTTGTTACATTTTTTTTAAATTAATTAATTTCACTAAAACATTAAAAGTTTCAAATGGTTATCATTTTTTTATAGTTTAAAGAATTGATTTGTACAGACGTATAGAGGCAATATTTTTGATTTATGTTCATTGTATCTCTTATAAAATATAAATGCATTAACACACTTTTAATCAGCAAATGTAAATAGTTTATAGAAATATTCGTATTGCATTATTGAATAATTATGATACGGAATATGTATAAATGTATATACGGGTTTTATAAATTATTAAATTTAAACTGCTCAAACTTGTTCTTTTTTATTTCTTTGTTACAAATATATGTATTAAAATTGATGCAAAAGACTGTAAACACAATCATTTCAATATATTGGAAGTAATGCCATAAATACTCGGAAAATACAGAACTTGCCCTCAGTTATTATTTCTATAATCCAATATTGAGCTTGTCAATTTCAGTTGCTGAATGAAACCTTGATGCTTATTTATATATATATATATATATATATACAGCTTCTAGTCGTTTTTGTTGTGATTATTTTATAAAAAAACAAAAACAATATTTTCAATATTAGTTGTCTGTTGAAATAAAAAAATTATTAGAAAATACTCATCATACAATATAATTACAATATTTGTAAAATTGACTAAAATAAACTTTTTGTCTAAATAAATTAAAATAATAGTTTAATTCTTTCAGCTACATACAAATACTTAAAAGTTAAATCTAGTAGTGATATTGAAAATAATTTTGGGATTATTCTGTTTTTTATATTGTCAATTGTGCACTAAATTGTAACTGAATTACATTTTAAAGTGCCTTAAACCACTGCTACTGCTCGGATAATAAACAAAACTAGACTAATGTATAAAAAGTTTAACAACAACTATGTCAAAATTAGTTAATGGCAATCTTAAGTAATATATCTATTTAAATCATGTTTCAAGTTATGCAATCTTCAGTATTGTGTCTAGCATTTTACGAGTTAAAATAAATTATTGCATAAAATTACATTGGCACTTTAACCGATTAACTTAACTATGTTTGATAAACAGCTGGCCAAAGCTTTTTTTGTGGCGGCGTTAACATTAGTTATTTAGGCCTCAATATTAAACAAATACTTTATTTAAGTTAAACCCTTTCTTCTCATAAAGTTTTGTTAGCTGAGAATACGGATTTAACAGTTACACGAATGGCTTATTTTGCATTTATTCAATCTTTAATTGAGTATGGAGTGCTGCTGTGGGGTAGTTCTCATCACGCTAATCGAATCTTTGTTTTGCAGAAGAAAGCTGTTCGTGCAGTTGCGGGTCTTGGTTTCAGAGATACGTGTAGGTCTCATTTTAAAAAACTGGGTTTTATGACTGTTGCAAGTTTATATGTATTGGCATGTTTGGTGCATGTGAGAGAAGGTATAGATGCTGGAAATTACAAGTTTCAAAATGAATTGCATAATTATTGTACCAAATCAAGTAAAAACATCTGCTTGCCATACTGCAGACTAACAAAAACATTAAATTCGTTTCATTATATGTCAGTCAAAATGTATAATATTTTACCCTATACAATCCAAAAATTACCAGCTAAAGAATTTAAGTTATCTCTAAAAAAAATATTATTAAATAATGAATTATATCATGTTAATGATTATTTTAATTTAAGTTTTTAAATTGTTTTGTTAGTGTTCATAAGTGTGCATGTAAAAATGTTTTCTTTTAATATTAACTTACAACTTGTACCTGACGTTTTTGTACCACATTATTTTACTATGTTTATGCAAATAAAGTTTATCTTATCTTATCTTATCTTATCTTTTTTTTTGTGTGATGACTGCATTGTTAATTTCGGCTGTTTTAGTACATTCTGATCATTCACTCATTACTTCTGTTATTAAAACATTTCTTTCCATTACTACCAAACCTAAACCGCGCATTTATCATTATTCTAAAATGAAATGATTTTTTTAATAATTTTAATTTTGATACTTATTGCCTATATTCTAAGAATCCACATATTGCAACAAAAGTCTTACAAAAAACGATTCAAAATGTCATTAAAATTTGTTCTATTTGTTCTCTGAGACTATTTCGACCGCTACCTTGATTTGTAGTATTTTAACAAAACCAGCAACTTTGGCGTCATTACTGTTCCACATACAATTTCATAATCAATTTATTTTTTTCATAAATGCTGGTGTTTTTAAGGTCTTGCTCTTTTACCAACTTGATTTACATAAATAAACTTTTTTAATTAACTAAAAGTCTTATTTATAGTTTTGCCTTCTACAGATGAAATAAGTTATAGCCGAAAATTCGTAAGAATAAATTTTTGATAAAAAACATAGTAAATTGTTTTATTATTTTATTAACAAGAATTATCACATAGTAGAGGTCACAACCATTAATTATATTGAATTTAAATACCTTAAGTAGCAGTTCGTTGCGTAACTTGTCAACACGCGGCGTGATGTAAAAATGCGACGGGCTTGACTTTAAATTGAGACAAAATAAAAATAATTCTGAATAAATTTACAAATTACAGGAATAAAATAAATCACCAAATATATAAAACAGATATACCTTAAGTATATGCTGAACACAAATACTTTAATGGTTTTAAATACTACAGTACACCGACATGCGTTTCAAGATGGCGATTAAAAACTAGCGGTTGGTGATTTTATTTCCTCGGTTTCTCAAAAAAATATTTAAATAACCGCGTATGAGTTACTCAGACAAATTCGCATACCCACGCATCGCAACCTTTCCAGACTTCAACTGCTTAATAGTACTAAACTAAAAGTTTAATTAACTAAAATAAGGTAGTTAAATAATTAAAACATTTATTAATGACGCGGTTAATATAAGTAATTTAAGTTAAAGTGAAACAATTAAAATGATTAATATTAATTGATCAAATCAAAGATAGAACCAAAAAACGCGCAATGAAAAGCAAGACAGAAACTGAGTTGTAAACATGTAAACAAAATATTAATTATGTAAACAAAAGTCAAGTTTGTTTATGTGTGGAATAATTAAGAATTCAATTTGCTAGTAACTAATTAATATCTGCACTCAATAAAAATTGTTTAATTATCAATCTGTAACCTACAAATTTAGGAGATTTATAACATTGTTATTAATTTCAAGACAAAATTCAAAAAGATTGGTTCCAGTTTATGATAAAGAAATAGGAAAGAATAAAAATAACCAAAAAGATGTGAAACGGGATGAAAAACAATTACCGCACAAAGAAAAGATAGCTAATTATTTACATAAAAATTGATAGAAACATTTTATTTTATTTTCAGCGTTGCTGCAAACAATCACATAGGAAATCCCAACATTGGCAAACAAATTGTCGCAAAAGTGGTATTTGCTACGGTTTTACAATATTTCTTAGGTATGTCATTTACTCTATACAATTCTAAGATAAAGATAAATAATTTATCTTTTTAGCATCTGTACTTTGTTTGCCAGCAGATCTGAAGCTGGTTATTGCCTGTTAAATTTTTACGCGCATCAAATCTGGGGCTGGTTATTGCCTTTCAAAATTTTTCCGCAACATCTGCGGCACGCATGCTATTCCCGGGCCTACTTTTCTTATAGCCTTTATGTTTGTTTGCTTTTTTCTTTTTTGTATATTTTTATCTGCACTGATATCCTTTTATGAAGTCACCAACTTATGTACTTCTTCTTCTTCGAGTGCTCTATACGCTTAGCAAACGTTGGCTATCATGTTGGCTATCATCATTTTATTAACCGCTGCTCTGAACAGCAACTCTGTTGTTAGTCCAAACCACTGTCGGATGTTCTATAGATTATATGTAAGATATTGTATGTCTCTGGGTGTCTCATTACGTGTGCAAAATATGCAAGTTTTCTGGTCTTCACGGTTTGTACTAGTTTGGTTTCTTTCTTAAGTGTTTCCATAACCGTGGTATTTGTAACGTGCTGCGTCCAGCTGATGCGGAGTATCCTCCTGTAGCACCACATCTTAAAGGCCTCTATTCTTTTAAGGTTTGCTTCAGTTAGTGTCTATGTCTCTACTCCATTGTTGTAATTATTTGGGTTGTCCTTAGATAAGTTTTTGGTTTTTTTATGTTTTTGTTTCCTTTTTATGTCGTATTGTTTCTTTTTCATAAATATTTATGCAGTTTCAATAATTGTATTTCATTTAGTAAATCCAAATGTTTAAGTTTTACCTCTAGTAATATTTTTGTATTTATATCGGAAGTTACTCTTTGTGTTCTCTCGTTGTCATTCTGATTATTTCAAAGATTGTTTTATCCGTAAACCTTGAGATGGCGTGTTTATCATTTAGCATTTGCTATGTTATTTTTCATTCCGTTAAGGAGTTATTCTAGTAAAAACAAGTTAATGAATTGATTTAATTTTTTTTCATAAACGTGTTGGTGATAGTCTCAAGTATGTATATTTAAAAATTGAAGTCAATATTTATAGTTAAACTCAAAATAAAGCGCATTTAACAAACAAATTGTATTTGAAAAAATTGTATTTAATATTTCCGATTGTTTAAATTTTTTAGTATGTTATTTTTTGACGCGTTTACTATGCAGTGGACTTTTAAAAAATTATTAATATACAAAATTACATATTTAGCGCAAGTTTTAAAATGTAAAGAAAGGTTTTGCAAGTGCGCCATCTATACAATTTTAGTTAAAATAAAAACTCTATAGGTTTATTATAGATTCAAAAGCCATTTTTATAGATAAAGTTTATCTGTTACAAATTTTTTTAAAGAGGGCTGAGCTAAACGAAACAAAATGCCTTCTTCAAAAAAAGTCTTGGGGACTCATTGTAATGCACATGTGTGGCTCAGAAAAAAAACAACAATTTTATGAAATAGTTTAAGATGTGTACTTCTTATGTATTATTTTTTTTATGTATAATAAAGTCTTGCCAGAAAAACAGATAAAAAATTAATTGTTTTAAAAATTAGTTTACTAAAATAACCTTTTACCATTTTTTTCTTTTTTTTTATGTTTGCAATTTTGTTTGTATCTGTAAATTTTCTGTTTTGTATCAGTACTTTTTTTTTCTTTTTAAAATTTTTTGTATTTTTTGTATGCAAATTGTCCTATTGCTTTTTATTTTTTTCATTATAATGTAATTTTTTGTTGCAAAAGTCTTTAGCGTTTTCTATTTATTTTTGTCTATTAGGCATTTTTTAATGATAGTTTTATTTACTTTACCATATCTTTTAGTTTTTTTCATCTTATTTTCTCATCTTGTATTGTGTTTTGTATTATTGTGTGTTACTTTTTAAAAGAATAGACAATTTTTTTATTTTTTGTAAGAATTTTTTAAAGGTTTCTTGCTCAAATAGTATTTGTGTTGTATAATAGCACGTCTTGGGTTTATTCTCTATCTATTTTTATATCTTTCGGATTAAAAAAAACTAATACTGTAGAAAAAAAATTCTTATTTTCAATTTGTCTTCTACTGCCTTTCCCTTTTTACATCGTTTTCTCTTTTGCTCTTACTTTTGCTTTTTTTCTACTAGTTTTTCTATTTATAGTTTTTTTGTTTCTTTTTTTTTATTACATTTGCGGAAAGTGTTTAACTTTACTGCCTTATGTAAGACCGTTCTGTAAACATTGTTGATCTTTAACAAACTTGTTTTTGTAGCTCTTCTTATTTTATTCATTTTTTTTTGTTTTTATGGCTTCTCTCCATGTGAATGCACCGTATAACAAAATTGTTTCTTGAGACCATTTTTATTAGTTTTCTGTGTTTTTCTTCTGAACCTCCGTTATTTGGCAAAAGTCTACCAAACATGCTCTATTTTTTGTTTTGTTTTTATGACCAATTCTTTAATTTGTTTACTCTATCTTTTTGTTTTAAATGTTACTCCGAGTTATTTGACTTTCTTTCTTATAGTTATCACTTGATTTCCTACTTCTATTTTACCTGATTCTATATTAGTCTTATTAATCGATAGTCATGCCACTTCTGTATTTGTGTTTTAATTTTAAACTCTAACTTTTTGTTCATACTTGTTTTATATTTAGTGCTAGCTTTAGTGTTTTATTATTTTTATTTTTACGTCTTTACTTTAAATGCCGCCATTGTTACGTTTTTTGGCATGTTCGTCCAAAGAAACTTATTATACAAAAGAGAGTAATAGTTACTACCGCACCGGGAGGGCATGGGGTGGGGGGGGGGGGGGGGGGGGGTTAGCTCACTCACTCAATGCAACTTTATTTGCTAGACTAGTTGTTTAAACCGTGGGTTCCCCATTACACCGCAAGTTAGATCAGCTTTTGTTCATGCTCCCAGTTGGTATTTTGAACGTTTTAATTGTAGAGAGTTCACCTATAGGCTTACACTCACTATTATAACTGAGATAACTCCGTTAGCAAAACCGCCTCTTGCGCGTGACCCCTAGTTTAAGACACGGTAGCCAAAGAGGCAGTAGAACAGGGTCGTACGAGCGGTTGCACTCTCTTAGATTCAACGATCATGCTTTACAATTTGTGGACAACTTAATTCTCACATATCTACTAAGGTAACGACACAGCCATTGAGAGACTAACGCCATACGAGCAGGCACCAGCAGCCAAAACCGGTAGGGCTCCTGCTCTCCCTCAGTACTCATATCAATTTTCAAACCAAAAAATTACGGGATGAGCGCCGTTCCAGGTTTTACTCTGTACTTCACTAAGTGAGATACTATCGTATCCCGTGGTGAGCACTCGGAGAGTGCTCCCGGCAACACCGTACTTGTGTAAGACAAGATTTCTTGTCAACGTGTGACGAGTCGCCGTTGAGGCCCTTAACGGAACATCACTACTCTACATCACAGTTTTGGTTCCCGTGTTGACCCCTGGGGTACCCATCTGGTTAGTCTAAATTTTTTTATTAATATTATTATGTTCTTACCCTGTAAGTAGCTCCATATTATCTTGATCGATTTCCTGTTCAGCTTTTTTTGGCGCTTTTATAATAGTTTTCTATAACATGTTGTTAAACGCGTGTTTGTCTTTTGTCTGCGTTGCGTTGTTTGATTTTTTTTGCTATTGTTTACACTTTTTTTCTTTTGGTAAATATGCATTGTTCTTTTTCTTATTCTTTTTATGTTCTATGTGCGGAAATTTTTTTTAATTATTTTAGGTAGTGTGTTAATTAAACATATTGGCTTGTATGACGTTGCTTTTCCTGCTTCTATTTTTTTCCAATTAGTACTAAGGTGGCTTCTTTCTAACATCCTAGAAAAGTTCTTTCTTTCACAATCTTTGTTGATATTTAGTCCAGACCAATTGCTTTATTGTTGGGCAATTTTTTATAATTTTTATTTTTTCCACTGTTGCTATAACTGTTTCTTATTTTTTTTTCTGGTTTTCTTAGCGGTTTTTTGTTGGAAAACTTTTTTTAATTATGACTGATTTCTCCTTGTTTTTTGGTTGATTTTTTTTGCTTTTTTTTCTAAATTTGTTTATAATTATTTTCTCCCTAATTCTTTTTCTCTTCTTGTTTTTTAGTTTTTTTTTATTTTCTCTGTGTTTTGTCTAAATTTTTTTTGCCTTTTTTAGTTTTTTTTGCACCACTAGTATGGTTTTTTTGTCCTCTTTCTCAGTATCTGAAAATTGTTTTATCTGTCTCTCTTTTCTCAGCTTTTCTAAGTAATTTTTGCATATTTTTTATGTTTTGTTTTTGTCACTTCTTTTGTTTTCATAGTTTTTTTAATCTTTTTTTGTCTATCTTTGTTACGTTTTATATATCTTTTTTTTTTGTGTCTCTTGTTTTTATTTTTATTTTGGATTGTATTGTATATGATTGTGTAAGTTTAGTATTCTTTTTTTAGTGAAGTTTTAAAATCTTGCTATAATCTCTTCTAAGATGTTTTCTCTTAAATCGCTCCCGTATTTCATCTCTGTGATTTTGCATTAAAATCTCTTCTAACGATTTGTTCGCTATTCTGTTTTTTAAACTGCATTCTAATTTTTCTATCTACTCCCGATAGTATTTCAGTCCGCAGTTTAGGCTGTATACTATTATACTTTCTAATTCAGCTCACACTATTTTCTTTTTTGGCTTAGCTTTAACTTAAATATGAATAGACTACAGTATTGTCAACTTGGCCTAGTTTAGCAAAAGCTTTTATTTTTGTTTTAAAATTATAAATGTCTTTTATTTTAAAAATTTCCCTACTACAATATATTAAAATATAAGTTTTAATGCCAATTCTCTTTTATATAATAACGTGTATAAAGTATTTTGTTTATAAATTAAAGTTTTATTTATAATATTAAAACTTTCATGAATAAATCTGTGACTCATTTATTGTTGGTAACCCAACTCGAATTTAATATTATGTTTACCTAACAACAACTTTGAGAGAATTAGTTATTGTTGTGAAACATAGCATACAAACAACAGGAGAAATAGAAAAAACAATGAAGAAGTACTCAGCCCAGCGAAATATAACACATTGTTGTTTCCGGTTCGGAACATTACCGCTCTCATTGTTTATACAATTTCACGTTTAGTCCCTTATCTGGCAAAGTTAGTATGAAGTAATTTGAAAGTAATTAGCATGAGTATAACGAAGCGATGTATAATTATACGTCTGGGTCCTATAATACCGCAAGGACAGCTGTTAGTGAACAGTGCTAAAGGGGTGCTGCTGCTCTTCCACAACCGTTTTAAGAATATATCTTGTTTTGAAAATACAAAAACTCCTCGCTCTCGAGATGTAATTAAAGCCCACCGTTCGAAAAAACAATGGGAGTCTATTAAACCCCGTCGGCCAAGAATTAATTACGCGATTTTTTACATCAAAATCGTTTTCTTTTCTTCTCAACGTGTTTCAATTAACGTTTAATCAACAAATCTTTGCTATAAATATATCATTTCCAGGTTTATTAAAATGAAACGCGTGGTTTTAAATATTTTTTATTTTTTTAGGATGAAATGGGAAATTATCGTCCAGACTTCATTTGCATCGGATTTTCCTGGAGGATTTGCCTGGGTGATGAGTTTTATTTTTAGGACCTGAGATAATACGTGTGCTGCTTATACCGCTAATCCTCGAGGTGTAAGATGTAGAAGCGAGATAAATGTAACGAATAGTCTTAAAGATCGTCCCTGGGGACTTATAATTTCATTAAAGCAACTAATACTTAATCTGTATGAAACAATGTTTTACCGTCCTGATACCGGCGAAAGAGAGAAAACAGTTTGTGTAATGAGTACTTTTGCTAATTAGATTTCGTTATTAATTTTAAAATATGCTAAAATTATACGGTGGAAAATTGTTGTTGCGTTTACCATACTAGGGCTATTTTAAATACAAAATTGTATAGTGCTTATATAATACTAAGTATTATTATCATTTACACAATTCTTTATTATTAACATTTTGTATTATAATTTTTAATTTATAAACAGATTTTATGTTTGATATCAGCTTAATTAATAGAATTACAGTAGTTTTTTCAATTTATTTACGTAGCCATTATACTAAATAACTTAAGCTACATTAAATTTAGTAATAATGTTTATATTATTTAGGCTTTAGATGTTAAATAAGATTTTCTAACGGCAACCATTTAATATAAAATTTACAAACACGCCATATGGTTAATAGATTACAAAATATCTAATCTAACCTTATTTAATTGTGAATCTAATAACATGTTTTAAAAATATTGTAAATTTTATATTCAGTGATAGTTAATAAATAAACATTAAATGATGTATTTATCATCTAAACATATACTTAGAAAGACTTTCTACTTTTTTTAAATTATGTAGAGAGTTAAGCCAATACAACTCTAAAATGTTCTAATGTTAATAATAGTAATTCAATGTTTTATAAATAATTTACTTCACTGCCAACAATGTAAATGTTTTTTTTTAGAACTTAGTGAAGTGTTAGCCTCAACATGTGGCCTTTGAGAATGACTAGTGCATAGAAATACATTTCATTTTTCTTTGCTGTTAATTTGTCCTTGTCATTGTTACTAATGTGGTATTAGTTTTAAGTGAGCTGGTTTTGGAATTCGATTTGGCAACACATGCCGTTTCCGGCCCATCTCTCCTTCTACTTCTTATACTGACATCCATCTCTCCTTTCTCCCATTCTTGCGTTATTCAAATCTTACCCTGCCGTATATTATTCTTGAATATGTTCACCGCTTTAACCGCTTTGGCATTCATGGTTTCAGCGACAAACAAATTTATAAACAATATTATCTTGTCTCATTTTATTACTCATACTCGGAAAGAACTTTGGCCTGCTAGAACCAGGTTGATGAGGTCGATAGAGTGTAACAACACTAATTTTACTTTTAGGATAGATATTTATTTCTTTCTTGTTGCATCCTTTTTTTTTCATAAATATGTGTGTACCTCACTGAAATGTATCTTCTTTGGTAGTCATACATTTGTTTTACTTCTTGAAGATTCTAGAATTTCTATTTGGGGTTAGTTTTTTGTGGTTGCCACACATACTCTGGCCATTTTTAAAATTGCATTGTCTGTCAACTTTGACTTGGCGTATCTATCGTAGATAATGCTTAGTCAATTTGCTTTTATTAAGAAATTTTTTTATTTTTCTTTTTATCTTTGCAATTTTGGTTGGTACTAATGTTTTAATAATCAATAAATGTTTTTTTCTTGTCTATTTTTTTACCATCTATATTTTGGTAAGCATAGCTGTCTAAATCTTCTCTGATTTTTTTGCTTCTATTTAGCTTTTTGCTCCTCTTTTTCGTTAAAAAAACCCACAGTTTGTCTGAGACAAGTCAAACTTATTTGTGAGTTATTTTTGACACAATTCACCAAACATCTTGTAAAACTCACCTGCGTGTTTGCTGTGCGCGGTAACCCAAAAGCTAGGAAAAGGAGATTTTGATAGTTTTATACTCAGGTTTAGAAGAGTGTTAGTTCCAACACACTACTTTAGCCCTAGCTTCTGGTAAAACAGAATATTAAACTTAGCCCAGTTTTAACCAATTAGTTTATTATTTAACTTAAGGGTGAAGAATTATATATGTGGTGATAGAGGAAAGGTTTACACTGTGCTACGGTTGAAGCCCGATAGTATTTTGTGTGTTTGCGAAAGTCTTTTATTTACACTTATAAAATCTATATTGTTTGCTTAGCCCTGGCGACTGTATCAGTTTGTGATGTAGCGTCCTATATGTGGCTCCGTGGTGGGTGAGGAAATTGAGCAATAAAATTGATGTTTATTATGGTAGATTCTAAACCTAAAGCTAAAGAAGATAGTATGAATACAAGTAGAAAGTTTGTTAGGTATTTAATTGTTAAATGTTCTAAAAATGGCCAGAGTCTAAAGGAGGTGTCTCCCTTCTTAATTCATTGGACTATTTCCAATATTATAAACAAAACTTTAAAATCGTGTTAAAAGTTAAGAAACGGTACTTTGCTTATTAAAGTAAAAGATAAAATGCATAGCAGTAAAATGCAGGAATGCTCGTCGTTTGGTAATATTGCGATGACAGTTGAGCAGCATAAATATTTATATATTTCTAAGAGAATTATTTAATGATATGAGTTGTTATACACAACTGTTGACAAATGCAAACAAGAACTGGCGCCGCAAGGCATTATCGGTATCAAAAAGCTAACCTGTAGAAAAAATGGTGAGGTAACAGATACAACATTTATGATTTTAACATTTGAGGTGTTTCCAATGCTAACCTTTTAGACACACTTCAGTTAAGTGTCCAGCAGTTGCAACATGTGCAAAATGCAGTAAAAAGAAACATGACCTTGATCCATGCAACAGTTCACTTTTCTGTGAAATTGCAAAAATAAGCATCTTGTTTATTCTCGAGATTGCCCAAAAATAAAAGAGGAAAGGAAGATAGCCAAGATCAGAGTAACAGACAAACTTTCTTTCTCTTGAACATTCGTTTGATTGATCAATTACTTAAACAACTTCCGTTCCCACTCCTCTTTATGAGTGATTTTAATGCTCATAACACTTTGCAAGGCTCAAGTCAAACCATTGTCAGAGGTTGTAACTTGGCCAATTTATTTTCAGAAACAGATTTAGTTATCTTAAATAAAGGTAACAATACTTACTTTTTTGTGGCCAATTGGTTGTTTTTGGCTACTGACCTTACTATTTGTTTTCCAAGTTTTGCAACATTGCTAGATTAGGAAGTTTTGGAACATCTTTATAATAGTGACCACATTCTTGTATTCATTTGCGTCTTTGGTCATAAAATCTTTGAAAACAGTTATCGGAAAATTTTTACCAATTTTATCATACAAGCAGCTTATGCTAGTATTCTTCTGTCTTCAGGAAAACCTCGCAGAGAGCCTGTTCCTTGCTAGAATTTTGATTGTGAACAAGCTAAATGAAATAAACGCCGTTCTTTTCAAAGGTTTAATCACTATCCTAAAGAACTTGTTAGCTTATTTGAAGTTTAAAACAGAAGTTAAAAACATTAAATTCGTTTCATTATATGTCAGTCAAAATGTATAATATTTTACTCTATACAATCCAAAAATTACCAGCTAAAGAATTTAAGTTATCTCTAAAAAAAAATATTATTAAATAATAAATTATATCATGTTAATGATTATTTTAATTTAAGTTTTTAAATTGTTTTGTTAATGTTCATAAGTGTGCATGTAAAAATGTTTTCTTTTAATATTAACTTACAACTTGTACCTGACGTTTTTGTACCACATTATTTTACTATGTTTATGCAAATAAAGTTTATCTATCTTATCTTAAAGCTGTTGCGAGAAAAACTTGCAAAAAAGCTAAAAGAGAATCATGGTCAGAATACGTTACTTCTATAAATTTGAGAACCTCTATCGGGAAGGTGCGGAAAAAAATCATAAAAGTTTCTGGCCAAACTGCATCTGTACCTGTTAGTGGGTTATTGTCAGGTGATCAACTTATCACCGATTATCTCGATATCTCAAATATTCTGGCCAATGTGTATTTTGAAACTCCCAACAAGTTATAGGCCTATCTCTCTAACTAGCTGCTTATGCAAGTTATTAGAGAGAATGATCAATAAGCGTCTTACTTGGTTATTAGACTCAAAAGGTCTAATTGCTGATATACAATGTGGATCAAGGCGTCATCGTTCTACGACTGATCACCTTGTTTGGCTAGATACAACAATTAAAAATGCCTTTGTACAGAATCAACATCTTGTTTCTGTATTCTTTGATATTGCAAAAGCATATAACATGACATAGAAGTACAATGTTCTACAAACGCTTCATTTGTGGAGTATTTGCGGAAGGATGGCATTGTTCATACAAAGCTTTTTAACTTTCCGTTCATTTAAGGTACATGTAGATGAAAGCATCTCGGGCATACGTCAGCAACAGAATGGTTTTTTGCAAGGGTCCGTTTTAAACGATACACTATTTATGATAGCTATTAATGGCATAAGTCAGTTCATCAAACATCCGGTAAGCAAATGTATGTATGTTAATGACGTAGGTATATATTGAGCTTTGAGAAACATGCCAACATTGGAACGTCAACTTCAAATAACTATCAACCACATTTAGAACTGAGCTAATAGCAATAAATTTACTTTTTCTACAAGCAAAACGTTGCTCATCCATTTTTGTAGAATGCAAACTTTACACGGTGACCCTGTATTATATCTTGGGAAAAAATCTATTTCTGTACAGGAAAGATTTCTCGGTGTCACGTTTGACCGTGCTTTAACTTGGCATCCCCATTTATTAAACCTGAGATCAAGATGTGTTCCAGCACTAAATTTGCTCAGATCTTTGAGTGGAAAGTCATGAGGAGCGGATTGGAAAACAATGCTACATTTGCATCAAGCTTTGGTGCGTTCAAAACTAGATTATGGTTCCATTATCTATGCTATTGCAGCATCATCCACATTACGTATTGTTGATCCTGTTCACCATACAGAAATTTGTTTAGCAACTGGCGTATTTTGCACTAATCCTATTGCTAGTGTTTTGTGCGAGGCAGCCGAACCATCACTCTGTATTCGGCGTAAGATCTTGACTGTTAGATACGCTGCTATACTAAAAACTAAACGCTTGCATTCGACGTTTTCTGTCGTGCATAATAATAGTCTTGACAATTTATACAACATCAGAATACGGTCTCAAAAACCGGTTGCTGTAAGAAATTGCAGTATACTTTGGAAACTGAATTTCTTACTCCTTGATGTCTATCAACTGTCTTATTGTTGCGATCCCCCTTGGACTTTTCAACGTCCAAGGTTAAATACAGATTTAACAAGAATGAACATAGCATCAACTTTACCTGTTGAATATTGAACTAAATTCGCAAAAATTTAAGAGAAGCACGTAAATGCAAATTAGATTTTTACCGATGACTCAAAAAGTAGTGAAGGTGTGGGTTGTGTTTTTCTGGTAGATGAGCTTCAGTTTACATTTTGCTTGCCAAGTGTTAGCAGTGTTTATACTGCAAAACTGTTTGCTATCTAGAAGGCTCTTCTGTACATCCTTCTAAGTGAAGGTACATTCTTTGTTATATGTACAGACTCGTTGAGTGCATTAAATGCTATAGATTATCAATATTCTGATCATTATTTGCTGAGGCAAATTTATTTGATTTTGCTTAAGGTGTCTGAATTAAATATTAATGTTTACTTTGTCTAGATCCCCAGTCACGTAGGTATCAGTGGCACTAAAAAAGTTGATGCTCTTGCCAAATTGGCTATTA
Source organism: Tachinus rufipes (assembly GCA_963932245.1). Taxonomy (NCBI): domain Eukaryota; kingdom Metazoa; phylum Arthropoda; class Insecta; order Coleoptera; family Staphylinidae; genus Tachinus; species Tachinus rufipes. Next base: position 95,260,095 of record OZ010743.1, read on the forward strand.
CTAGCAACAAGCTTTTGTCTGTAACATTACAGACAAAGCTTGGAGATGTTTGTAATTTTTTACTACAATCAATGTTGTCTAGCTGGCAGGCGGAGTAGTTTGCTATTAAAAACAACAAGCTGCGATGTATTAAAAGCGTTATTACACCGTGGAGTTTGCTATGCAGGCCAAAGCGTAAGGAAGAGGTTTTTTACATCGGTCACTGTCGATGGACTCACAGGTATTTGTTGGCTATGAGGTGCCTCCAGTTTGTGATATCTGTAATGTTCCATTAACTGTTCGTCATATCTTATTGGATTGTCGGTTGGTTCTGAATTATTACCTAGTTTGTCAATTGTCTTAGGCGATCAGATCGTTGAAGTCGATCGTTTGCTTGAATTTATTTGAGGGAGCAGACTGAGTATATAGATATAATTGTTAATTTATTGTGATTAATGTTTTTGTATCGTAAAATCTAGCAGTGTTTAGAACTTTTTACACCCTAGACACTGTTGGAATTATCTAGTCATTTTTGGTATAATTTTTTATAGTTTGTTAATGTTTATTTTACCTTTGTTATTTATTTATTTATTTATTTATTTAATTTTGTTCTTTAATATTCCATTTTACAGTATATTATGTTATACTTTTTATAGTTAGAGGAAAGAATTGGCATATATAGTCTTCTTAGGCTGATATGCCAAAAATCTAAACTAACTAACTAACTTGGGAGAAAAATGTTAACTTAACTTAGGTTTCATTGGAGTTTTAGCCCTTAAAAAAATGAAGACATGCAAAAAAAAAACAAAGGTCATACAAGGGGATTATAGATCAGAATATATTGCCGGTCACAAAACAACAGTAAAGGTAAGTTTAATGTTATACATTGTGTAAATCAATTTACATCACTGTATTGCAGCTTTCTGTAAAACACAACATTATTATTACTTTTTTTCAAAAGTTTTATGTAAACAAAGGAGAGATAAAAAGGTTAAACATGCAGGCAGGTGGCTGCTACAAGCCCAACCCACATGCAAACTCTGTACATTTGGATCTGAGTACTTTTTCTACAATCAGAAAAGACCTCCATTACTTGCAGATTTATTGTAACTGGTAAGCAGCGGAGATGACACAACGCTGGTTTTTGTTTGCAATGCCAAAGCTTCTCACGTAGCCTGGGAGACCAAGAACATAAGCTTTAAAGGTAAGAAACTCTTAAAATTTATAGTAAAATATAATTTTAATTTTATAAACAAAAATAATGCGTCAACGTTTTAGAATGCGTTGCGTAGCAGAAATATTAACCTTACATTAACAAATCATAAAACAAATAAAGTGATAATAAAGTGGTACTTGTCGGAAAAGCCCTCATTGTCTGATAATGCATACATCCAATTTAACATCAAATTTAAATAAACGCTTGTTTTAGAATACAATAATCCAAAGAACTCTAACGGAAAACTATAAACAAAATGCTAGTTAGCCAAATCGGAGTCCGTCTAAAAGCAGTAAAAACGTTACACAAGCCAGAGATAATGACATATATATTTGTCAGTTCTATTAAAACCGCTTTTGAAAAAAGCTGTTGCAAACGCACTTTCCGGATTCTACGCTGATGGAAATTCCAAATTCAGAAAAGAATTGCCAAACAAAAAACAAAATAAAAATAAAATAAGGCAAAAACCTTAATCAATTAAGGCAACCTGAAGAGCCAATAGAGTTTATCCCATTACGTTACAGAAATATTTTGCAGTTCTGAAAAAAATTTCTATGCATGATCTTCAGAGCTAGCTTCAAATTTTTATACATACCAAGCTGATAAAAAGCACTCAAACTGATATTTTTATTAAAGCCGGAGCAACCCACATATGCCCTAGCTAAATTCTATAGACCAATCAGCTTGATTTTTTTATTCTAAAACTATTAAAAAATTTTTTGACTGGTACAAACAAAACGGGGTACTAAAAGCCCGCTCATTACACCAGCACCAGTAAGCTTACCAAACGGATTTTTTTTAAACTATCTAAATACCAGCTAGTTAAATGCAAAACATTATCTAATGCAAATAAATAACTTTGGGTGCTTTTCTGGATATTGAGGAGACATTTAACCAATACTACCTTTGAATTTATTGCAAAAGCAACGAGAAACTTTAGAATAGATGTTCTTGCTCATTAATGGGTCAACTCGATGCTCACTAACTGGACTGCAATTATATAGAAATAATAATAGCCTTGAATATGTAAGTTTTAAGGTAACTGTCAAAAATGATACAAAATGCTCTAAATACCGTTAAAAAGTAGTGCAAAAAACATTCAGTAAACTTAAACAAAACAAAAATTGTACCTTTTACAATCTAGCCTAACACCACAAACCTAAAGATGTATATAGCAACGCTCCCAATAACGAAGAAAGAAAAAAAAAACATTTGGGTGTTCTTTGCAACTAAAATGATGGCTAGACTCACATAAGAACTGACACCTAATATGGCTAGGTAGCTGCATAAAGAGTTGGTAAAACCTATTATTACATATAGAGCGCTTTTATGAAGAGAACAACTACTTTCAAGTGCAAGACCAACAAACTAGGTAAAGTTTATAATCTATGTGCACGACGCACACAGCAGCTATAGAAATACTATTATTGTTACCACCACTTTACTTGCATGGTGATTCTAAATAAATTGTAAACTTTGCTAGTCTGAAGTAAATATGAATTGGTTTTTTAGGCAGGGGTGGTTGTCATCAAATGACGAGATTATCCATTATGTCAAATAGTCAAGCGGCATTGCAGGCACTGCAATTGCCAGTTATAAAATCTAAATTGGTTATGGTTTGCATAAACTTTTTCAAAGCAGTAGCTACAATTTGCTTAGTTTGGATACCAAAACAACAGAAAATTAAAAAAAAACTCATAGCAAATCAGCTGAACAAAAAGGAAGCACACTTAAGACGGAACACAGCATCTGGTAGAAGAGCTGTAAGAGATTGACACACTTAAAATTATTTCTAACAAAATCATTGCATATTAGTAAATCCTTAGTAACATATTTGAGTCAAATCAGATTGCAAAAGCTTACAGGATTGATAAACCGACACTGTGATCTTACCAAACACATGCATAAAGCGTGTAATTACAAAAATTAACATTGACAGAAATCAGTATACAAAAAATTGAGGCAAGGATGTATCCTCTTACCTATATTTTTTAAATCTCAAAGATACAAAAAAATAGAAAAGGGGCTGGGTAAACATTAACATACTAATGTGACATTATTTACACAATTAAAAAACAAAGTTCCCATGAGGAATAAAAAACATACAATCTATTTAATATCATGCAATAATTGTAAAACAAGTTACATAAAACAACTTAAACTAAAATGAAAAAAAAAAAAAATTTATATTAAAGTGATTCTTTTACAATTGCATTAAACTATATTTTATTTTATTCAGATATATATACGCAATTGTATGTTTTTAAATTACAATTAGACACTCTTTAGCATACATACACACAAAAGAAACAAGTTAAATAATTGCTCAATTTACATAAATTAAATTCATCATTAAGATTAATAAACAGTCTCAATATTTTTATCATATTTTATAGAATTTTTGTACTTGGAAATAAATTTATATGTTAAAGTTTTTTTTGTAAAAAATATTTTTTTTGCTTGCACACATCTAAAAATACATTTATTGAAGGAAATATTTTATAAATGTTCACACAGTTACTGATATGGTTGAATGAGAATAAATTCACTTTTTCAAATATATAATCAATATTCAAAATAAATTTAATTTGATGGAAAAACGTAACACCATAAATAAGTAATTTTAATTTAAATTTCCACAAAAATATTAGTAAGTGCAATATATAAATTTAATATAATCTTTTTGTGTATGCATGTATTTGTTTGATTTTTATTAATTAAAATAATTTTGTTTTATTGTAGTGTAAGTGTAAATTTGTATATTTGTGAGTATAATAGTGTTTAATTTAATTAATGTTTTTAAAAATTCTTTATAGCGCTTATGAAGAGAAGAGATCTATTTCAAAACGTCCGTCTTTGTTTTTTTTTTTTTAATTTTTATGATTAAATAAAAAAACCTACAAAGTCCATTGTCGATCTTATAAAGATAACCCTATATAGAACAAAAAAAATGACATAAAAAAGACAAATATCCAGATTACTATAAAACCTAAAACTATGCTATTTGAGTCAGCCTTGGATAAAATTAAATTGGTTAATGTAATTGCTAACGTCTGTAGAAGATAAACACTTAAAGAAAAAGAAAAGCTATTTTTATCGAGTCAGTTCAGTTATTGATACAAATTGACACTGTACATTACTTTTATTCATAATACTTTAAACTTTAAAAGTTTTTTTTTTTTAATTTCTTAAGCTTATGTTGGCATTGCAGCCAAGGATCGGCAGCGCATTATCACTTCTGCTTGCAGGTGATGTAGGTCCTTGTTGATCGTAGAAAAAAAAAACGGATCTAAAAATTTTTTTTTAAATTTTCTTCCATACTAACACCACTTTAGCTGTTTCTAAATTAAAAAAAAAATGCATGTACATACGTTGGATTAGGGTTGCTTTGCTAGCAGCCATCTATTTGGTACGTTTTACATCTTCATTTTTTTTTTAGCAGAAGCTGCTTTACATTGATCTAGATTGGTTTGCATAATGTTTAATAATAAACTTACAATTACAGTTCTTCGCCAACCAGCAATAAATTCTGATCCATGGCTTTCTCAACGATACCTTTTGCTTTCGGTTTTCCTATCTTTTATAAGAAGGCACAGAACTCAAAAAGTTATTGTAGAAAAACCCAAGTGCAATTTGCTCTTTAAATTTACCACCTTTTTTTTAAATTCCTAGTTTATAAAGCAAAGGCGTGTTTGGTCCGTTTGAAATTCAGTTTTAAGTTGACAACTACCCAACTAGGTCTTGGTGCTTACGGTGTTTTGTACCGCTAACCTATTTAGTAGATTAAGCAAATCTTTCAGATTAATGATCTAGACTTCTTTACCTTTTAACAATTTTCTTTTGTCATGATGATGATGATGTACTGAAAAGCCACTTTTTGGCATGCATAAGTAATTTTTAGAAACTATTTTCTTCTCTTAAGAAAACGGGGTAAGCCTACTTTATTTACCTTATTAATTAAATCTAAAAAAAAGATTAATGGTTTTTGCCTCAACTGAAACAATGAAGCAATCTGGGTATCTCTTTGAGATTATTACTAATGTACGTGTTTCTAAAAATCTTTATGTTTGTTTTTTTTTTTTTTGACTAAATAACTTTTGGGAGTTGCTATAGCATTGTTTTGGTAGAATGCTTCAGATAGCAGTAAATTGCTATCAATAAGACAAAATTAGCAAAAACCGTAGCAGGTATTGTATAATTCAATTAATAATTGTTTGTTTGTTAATTTATGTCTAGACAGGTTTGAATTTGTCTGTTTTTGTCAGCAGACAAAATTTGATTAACACTGCGTTATGTTATACTGTTTTTGTATTTGAGTTTGGGCGTTTGTTGGTAAACTAAGTTGTTGTTGTTAAGTATAAATTTTAGAAATTTTCAACAAGAAAATTAATGTTCTTTCTGCAATACAGTAGTTTTTGTTTTTACTAGTAGTGGTAATTGTGGCAATAACTTCTAATAACACTTGCAGGTATATGTTTGAAGGTATGTGAGTACATACTTGGTCCAGTCGGAGTTGGTTTTAGTGATCCTACATAGTTTACGTTTTTACAGATATACAGGGTGTTAGGTAAACATGCAGCAAAAACTCAAGAGGTTATTCCTTAGCCTATTCTAAGAATATTTTGTCCTATGATAATTTTTAATAAACTTTTTTGTTTTGAAGATTCAGGGTAAATAAAGTTTGCGACAACTTTATTCTATGTTTGTTGAATCCATTAATGTAAATAAAAGTATGACGTACGTTAATGAGTATATCAAGTACAAAAAATTAATAAATTGATCAAGTACAAAAAATTGTTAACAATAACTTGAAACGGTAGAAAGTGGATTTTATTTGAATACGTCTCGTCAATGATCATCACATGTATCGATCGCAGTTGTTTAGATTGAGTGACGTTTGACTCTTTAATAGTTGAATTCTTTTACCATGAATCACTATACGAATGCCAAGATGACTCACATGCATTTTATCTATGGATTTGCTGATGGCAATTTATTACAAGCTAGAGGATTGTAAATCAAACGGTTTTTTAGTGAATATTCCCAACCAAAAAAACTTTGAAAACAAGCACATTGAAACGAAATGAAAGACAAAGAAGATTAATGACAGTAAGAACGATACAACTAGAACAAAATGTGCTGAACATAATAAAAAAAAATCTAAGTAGTTTTAAAAATTGCCAATACTTTAAATGTTAGTCATTGGACAGTTTTAAAAAATTCTTAAAAGCAATTTGTTGTAACTATACCACATTTAGCGTGTTCAGGCACTGCTACCTGCTGATTTTCTTTTACATATTGCGTTATGTCAATGGATTTTGCAAACATTAGTTCTAATTCCTTAATTCTTGACAAATATTTTTTTCATCAATGATGTCAGTTTCTCAAAAAATGTAATAAAGAATTTTTATAACAAATATGTGTGAGCAGATAAAAACCCGCATCAGGTATGGAAAGATAGTTTTCAACATCAATTCTCCTTAAATGTTTAGGTTGGAATTGTGAGTTGACTGTCTAATTTGACCAGTATTTCTACCAAAAAGACTTACGGGCAAGGTGTATTGCAACTTTTTGAGTCACATGCTACCTCAGTTTTTGGATAATGTACCAATGGCAACAAGAATTGCAATGTGATTTATGCACGATGGTGCACCACCACATTTCAGTTTAGTTGCTTGTGATTATTTAACAGCAACATACGGGGATTTCTGGATTGGTCAAGGTGGGCCAATCACCAGATTTAAACCCGCTGGATAATTTCTTATGGGGCTATCTAAAGTCATTACTTTACATTACTCTAGTGAAGAATTTACACAACTTGCAAAATTGGATATTTGCTAGGTGCAACTCAATTAGAAACAACCCTGGTGTGTTTGAAAGAGTTTGGCACTTAATGACAAAAAGATTGAATGTTTGTATCTAGGCTGGAAGAAGTTATTTTAAACGTTTATTGTAGATTCAGCAACTTTATAGGTACTTTTTATAATAAAACGTTGTAACTGTTGCAAATGTTGTTCACCTTGTATCTTTGAAACAAAGGGGTTTTTCAGAAATCACCATTGGACAAAATATTATTAGAATACGCCAAGGAATAACCTCTTAAATTTTTGCCGCAGGTTTACTTAACACCTTGTATAGCATAATGTGGCTTTCTTTTGATTTGTTTTTGTTGATATTTTGTGTATTATTTGTATATTTTTTGTAGAACCGTGTTCTGTTCATTGTGCATGCTGCAACTACTAGACTTTGCCGGGAACCTAAAATTATCTAGTGCACACAGCGGTGTTGGGCTTTTATTTTAGACAAATTTGATCTCATAAAATTATGAGTAGTTTTGGAGCGGTTTCTTTTTGTCTACTTACGCGTATCCGTATCTTAGGTAGGTAAAAAGTTGTTTTAGCAAGATTAATAATTAAATGAGCTGCTTTGTTGTTAGCTTGTAGTTTCTTTTTTGTTTGTTGGTGATGTTTTAAACATACACTTAAATCACTAAAGTTAAGAGATATTACTATAATGAGATTTTAATGCAAAGGTTGGCAAAGGGAAATGTGACAAGTACATAGGCAAATATGGGTTAAGGACAGGAAATAAAAGAAGCGATATATTAGTACAATTTTGCTAAAAGGAAGAGATAATAGTAACGAATATATTCTACAAGCTCCTAAAACGTCGACGTAGAAACCCTTACAAGACAGTGACCAAAAACTAATAAAAAATCAAATACACTACGTCTTAGTAATTGCAAGATACAGGGATTGCATCAAGTCAGTTAAAACCTACCCGGGTGCTAATGCTTTCTCGGACCATAATCCCTTAATAACCCAAATACATATAAAACTCAAAAAAACAACGAAGAAAAGAAAAATACATATAAATGTAGAGCCCTTAAAACAACAAGAGATACAAACTAACAAACAACAATAAAAAAAAAATTGAAAAAACACAGAAGAATACCGGAACTGCATTAACGTAAACAAAAAATAGTGTGGTATCAAATCAGCCTTATTAGAACTCTTAACAACCATCCTAAAGAAACAAAAATCTAATGGAAATCAAAAATGGATGACTAACAAAATTCTTACTCTCATCGATAAGGAAAGAAGCTTTAAAGGAAAAAAACACCAACAATATAAAGAAACACAACAAATACTCCGCACAAAAATAAGAAAAGCAAGAGAAAAGTAATACAAACAAAATGTTAGGAAATTGAAATACAAGCAAAACACGACAGCTTTAACATACACAAAAAAAAATAAGTCGCAGGCACCAGTAAACAAAAACAGCTGAAACAACACAAAAACTAGAAATATGGAAGAACTATATTACACATCTTTTTAAAGATGATAGACAAAGCTAATCTTAAAAATATAGAAAGGAAATTGGGCTTGGACATACTTAAAAACAAAGTGATGTATGCATTGAACACTCTGAAAAACAGAAAAGTGTCAGGTCTAGACCAACTATCTGCGGAAATTCTTAAACTAATAGAGGAAGACCAAATTCATAGTTAGTTAATCAATACCATATACAGAACTGGAGTGATACCGAATGAATGGTTACTATCAACTCTCCCAAAAAAAAGAGTGCCAAGCATTGTTCCGATTACTGCACGATCAGCTTAATGGTTCACACTTAGAAAATCTTGTTAAAGGTGATTCATAATAGAATATATAAAAAACTAGATGCAGACATCAGCAATACACAATTTGGATTCCGTAAAGGCCTAGGAACTAAAGAAACATTGTTTGCATTTAATGTCCTGTCGCAATGATGCCTAGATGTAAATCAAAACCTTACAAATATAAGAATAATTTCAAACTTTTACTATGGCCAAAAAGCGACAGTACGAGTGGAAGGCATAACATTTAAAGAAATGGAAATTCAGAGATGAGTACGTCAGGGCTGAATACTCTTATCAATCCTCGTTAATCTGTATTTAGAAAACATAATAAATAAAGGACATGATAATCAGGGCAAAGGTATTAAAATTAACGACCCTACAATAAATAATCTGAGATATGCCGACGACACGGTTCTCCTAGCAGAAACACTTGAAGAGCTACATACACAATACAAATTAATAGAATTACCGCAATAAGTAAAAAATATTTACTATCACTAAACATAAGCATAACAAAATATATGCTAATAACAAAAAACCCAGAACAACCGTAGAGTATATGCAAATAATCAATCTATAGGGTAAAAGAATATAAATACTTAGGCACAACCGATAATAAAGACAACAACAGCTCCCAAGAAATACAAATCAGAATCAAACAGGCAAGAAACACATTTACAAAAATAAGAAGGCTTTTCTGCTGTCAAAATCTAAACCTTAAACTTAAAATACGACTGGTGAGATGTTACGTACTATCAGTACTATACTACGGAATGGAAGCCTGGACATTGAAAGTGATCGACGTTAAGAGACTGGAGGCATTTGAACTATGGATATATCGGAGAATACTGAGAAATAACCAATGAAAAAGTGATGAGACAAATGTGGAAAAAAAAAGTATTTCTGACAACCAAACAAAGAAAACTATTATATATGGGACATATTATGAGAGGATAACAAAATTAAATTATCCAAGTTGGAAAAATCATAAGAAAGAGATTCATAAGAAGAAGACAAAACTCGTGGTTCAAGAACCTTAGGGAGTGGTTCGACTATACTAACAACCAACTATTTAGTTCTGCGATCTCAAAAGTAAAAATTGCCGTAATGATTGCCAACTTTCAAAACTTAAAGAAGAAGGTGATGCTTGTTTTTTAAATTTGTAGTTTTTTTGCGGAACAAGTATTTTTAATTTTTACTTTTTGTTTGGTTATTGTTTCTTTCTTTACTTTTGGGGTTTTTCTTGACGTCCGGTTGTGCTTTGCGCCAGGTAGCAGTTAATTTAGGTCTAAAGCAGCTTCAAAGTTAATACTGAATCCTTAATCCAATTTTAACTTAATTACAACAACAACAACTAAATTAGAATATATTAATAAATTCTTTACATAAATAGCAGCAAAGTAAGAAAATTATATGTTTTCTTAATTTTTTTATATTTTTTTTAATGGATCAAATTTAGCTAAAAAATATATGTAACTTTTATTGTAATTGAGCATCATTACAAAGCTATACCCAGTTGCATTAGAAGTTTGATCATAACACCGGATTCTATATGTTGTATACATATATTGTTATCAGTAACACCAATCAATACTTTTTATCTAAGCTATTTACAATTCAGAATTTTAATTAAGTTGACGTTCAATAATCCGGTTGAAATTTAGGATATAATAATACAAGATATAGTAAAATTTATAAAATAATCAAACAAACGATAAAAATATTGGAGTAAACATAAAAATTCTTTGAGTCTACAAAAGCCTTAAGATGGCTTTATTTGATGCTTCAAACTAATCAATACAGTATGTTGTAAAGTTTTATTTTAATAATAACAATAAAGTAGTGTCGGTGTGATTTCAGTCATTTGGTGGTCAGCCAGGTATAAAGGTCGCTTTCAAGTCTGCTGTACTTGCGCTGAAGTGACAGTAAATGGTGTCTGAGTGTAGCGTGATGTTATACCCAAAGGGCTTAACCCCTTTGGCTGACACAATTTATGTTTTATTTTTATTTATGCTATTCAGATCAAATATGAATGAGATTTGTACAATATTCTTAGTTATTCAGATTAGTTTTAAATACTTCAAAAACTAATTGATTATATCTAGTAAAGCCAACTAATTGCGCGATTGAAACTTCTTTTAACTTTCTAACTTGCTTCTCAGAGTAAATTGTACAAGTTTGAAAAGCTTTTTTAAATGAAAAAATAAGTTTACAGCACAATTTTATATTTGTAATAAGCCTTCCAACTGATTTTTTTTATTATTAATATAAAGAAACACAATAAATGTTCAATAAAAATGTCCCTAACTTTTATTACCATACACCTCCAGTCATCCATGCATACCGCAATATCATTGGAGACTGTTACAGGCCCGAAATTAATATAATTTTGTAAGCGGCGAACATACACACATATAACAGTAATTTGTTCAGCAAAACTTTTTAATAATATACCGTCTGAAATGTTATACAGAGTAATATCCCCCTGGTTTTGTTCACCCGCCCGCGTCCTCACAATTCAGTTTAGTACAAATACAATTTAATTCAATTATAAGTTAATATATTCTGTACAATTTTACGATTGAACAATAATCGGTTTACAGCTGACTAATTCCATTAATTTTTAAATTTACGGCCTCGATTAAAATTAGATGCGACAGTCGCTGGAATCGAGGAAAAAATATATATAGCTGACTCAATGGGGGGAAAATTGTTCCAACGCATCACAATCATTTACATTTCATTGTCGAACATTTATATTTTAATGAATATCAAATTGAATCTATTATTTGACCAGTATATGCATAAAATATAATAATTGTAGTAATTCTACACTTGTGTTTTGATTTTGTAAATATTCTAAATAGCTCCAAATAAATTACTAATTTATTCAAATATGAAACTAATCAATAATATTATGCATTGATTAAGGTCTAGACTTTGCTGTAAATTTTGTAAGAGGCTTATGTCTTGTCAGATGCGTTTGGATCTTATTTAAGATTTGTAATCAGTTAGAAAATCTATACAAAAATAATATAAATTAATTAAAATAAATTAAATATAAAGTTAAATATGTTAGAAACACAGAAATATTGGTTAAAAAAAAACTTTATTAGTAAAAAATAAAATTCAAAATATTGGTCAAAGAATGACTAAATTAAGATGTAGTAAACAAGAACAAAATTAGATAGATATTGAAGAATTATTTATGCAATAAAAACCAAACTGTTACAAATATATGCTTAAAAATGACTGAGTAAAAATAAAATAACTTAGAAAACAGTCTTTGCCCTTGTAAGTCACTCTTAGAGAATCGTTTTTAGACAACACATCACTTTAGCGTAAATTTATTTTTAAAAGAAAAATTTTAAGTTGTCAGTCAGCGTAAATCTGATAACTGACAGGGTGAGTTCTTGGTAGCGGAAAGATGGGCAGCATGCCAAAAACTTAATGGTTTTGATTTATTACGTTATATTTTTCTGGTAACTCAATCAAATAGTTTGTTTTCTGACATGCTCAAATTAGCGAACAACATGGCAAGTAAGAAACCACAAAGATTTTATTCAGGAGAACATTGAGAATCAAAACTTTTTCACCAAATGTGTTTTTAGATGCTTTGATACCTTGTCAACAAGGACAAGCAGCATAAGTGAGGCTTCTTTGAGCCAATAACAAAATTGCCACGTGCCGGATACGAGTCAATACAAAAAAACGCAACGCACTAGAGGCCATCTACCACACAAGTAATTATGCACGTTTTTAATACATTGTTTAATGACTTTAATAACGTTTTTGTTAGTCTTAATTTACTTTTAGTGTCCAGTGCATGAGCACATATGCAGTTTGGATAATTTGTGTTTTTTTTGTACTTAGTTAATTTCTATATTTGTCTGTTTTTTTGTTACATATATATATATATATATATTGCTTTGGAAATCAGAATAAATGATAATTTTTTTAATTTTTTTTATTTAACAAAAAAGTAATTGGCGCCCTTATAATAGAGAACTCCGGCACCCCGATTTGAGAACTAGCAGTCAACGCCACAAATTGGCGCCACAGTGTGGGGCTCTAGTTCTTTATTCTCAATCAAATATTTTAGTGATTAACATCTTTGCACAGTATAATTATTCTAATTTTTAAAATTAAAATTTTAAGTTCTATTGTCATTATTTTTTTATATAATTACGTATTAAAAATTTATTTTGTTGTGCTTTTGCAAAGTTTTTTAGATTTTGTATTTTTGATTTATATTTTTTGTAAATTAATGCTTGTTAAAACTTGTTAATGTTTTTTGATTCTAGTTATTTGTTACCATACTTTGCGAGTGGATCCAGAGCGTTGATTAACAAATCGGCAGTGGTATATGGTATAATTATTTGATTAATACTGAAAACAGAATTTACTGTAAGTAATTTAATTTTGATTTTTTTTTGCAACAGCTTGCTTTATTTTTATAAATCAAAAGACATCTCAAAGCTTGAGTTTGTGTTGTGTGAATCTGTAAGGTAATTTTAGTTAACTAATTTCTGAGCAAGACATAAACACTGTTAAAATATTTTAAAATGTCTATCTCAACTAATCTGTCCGCAAATCATTTAAAAAGTAGTAAATTAAGTTAAAAATCAGAGGTGTTGTTTGAAATGGAAAAAAAAATACAAGACTTGAAATACCTCTTCCGACAACTACTGAAAGACAAACGGCCTGTAACGTTGTTTAAATTTGAATATTCAGATGCCAATGCTAAAAAAATTAAGTCTACATTAGATAATGTTGCTAAATTAATAGAATCACATCTAGGTAAAGACGCAACCTAACCTAACCTAACCCTGACCACGGAAAGCCTATCAACAAAAATTGGAAAGTAGGAAGTAAGCAACAAGGAAACCCTGAGTGACCACAATTACATCATTTTTGAGCTAGTGGACATATAGCAGAAGAGGACCCACCCAACCAAAATAAAGGATGGAACTCAAGAAGGTTTGACAAGCAGATGCTGCAACGTGCCCTGGCCGATGCCAACATCACTTACGAGGAAAACCCGTCATCTGCAAAAGACTTCTCAAAAAACCTTACGCACATCTGTAACTCTACTCTGCCAAAGAGAAATTAACTCATGAAAATGCAGCCAGTATATTGGTGGTTTAACGAGATTGCCAATCTGCGCAAGAAAAGCATGAAGAAAAGAATGGAATGCACAAGAAGCGCACAAAGAAATCCTGCGGCATTAAATCTGCAACTACAAGATGCATGTAAAAGCAGCAAGAAAACTTTGCGGAACAGCATTAAAGCGGCAAAGAAAAAATGCTCAAAAACTCTCTGTTATAAACTCGGCTGTGATATATGGGGAGACTGATACAAGATTGTTATGAAACAACTAATCGGTTTTCTTTCAAGACCCCAAATGACAATGCAAATGATGGAAACGATTGTCAAACACCTCTTTCCAATACATGACCTAGTCAATTTTATCTTTGATAAAACCGTAACGTTCACCGATTTTAGATTAGATGAGCTGCAAACAGCATGTAGTAAGCTAAAGCTTAACAAAGCACCTGGACCAGCAAACATCCCTGCAGAAGTGCTAAAAGAATTTGTAAATGTCAAACCTAAATATGTGTTAGAGGTCAAGATAGCGCGCAAAGGTACATTCGCAGGAGACTGGAAACAGGCTAAACTCGTGCAGCATATAAAAGGCAACAAACCGTTGGACCAGCCAGCATCATATAGACCTATTTGCTTACTAGATGTTGAAGGAAAACTATATGAGCAGCTAGTCTTGTTGCGGTTTAAAAACAAACTTGAGCGAACTGGAGGTCTAGCGGACAATTAGTACAATTTCAGGGAAGGGAGGCAAACAGTGGGCGCAATAATAATCGTAATTGAAATTGCAGAAACAGCGGCAGCTTACGCACACCGACATAGACGATTATGCGCTGTTATTACACTGGAGGTAAAAAACGCTTTTAATAGTGCCTCGTGGCAATATATCCTCAAAAATCTAAGGGAAAGAGAAATAATAGAGAGCCTAATAAATGTACTATCATCTTACCTATCTAAGAGGAAGATAATCCTAGAAGCTGAGGACAAGACCAAGGCCATCAAAGTCAATAGCGGTGTTCCGCAGGGATCAGTACTTGTTCCAACCCTGTGAAACATCCTATACGACAATCTACTCAGAATGAAATAGCTAAAAGGAGTAACGCTAATTGGATTTGCTAATGACGTGGCTCTGACTGTGGTTGCAGAAAATGAAGTAATTTTAATGAACAACGCAGACATAGCAAGAGTCGAAATGTACAACTCCTCAACAAGAGTAGACATAAGTTCTAGGTGGCAGGAAAGTTGGGAAAGCGGGACCAATGGTAGATGGACATACAGGTTGATACCAAATATCCAAAAATGAGTAGGCCGCCCTTACGGAGAAGTAGATTGTTTCCTTACGCAGGCTCTCTCCGGGCATGGCTGCTTCAGGAAATACCTCTATGACAAACACAGAGCAGCAACTGAGAAATGTACTTACTGTGACCGGACCGATGACGTAGGACATACCCTGTTTAGCTGTCCCAGGTGGGGAAACGTTAGAAGTGGCTACACTGCCCAAACCAGAGATGCCTTTAACAAAGAAAATATGATGACAGGCCTGCAGGCTGCTGAAAAACTCTGGAGATGGGTGTACGACGTAATCCGCATCATAATATACACCAAAGAACAAGAAGAAACCGATAGATAGTTAAATTGACAACGTTCATTGTGAAGTAATGCGTAAGCGGTCCCGTGATGAAACGGCTAGAGTAAAGGGGTGTTTAGTCCGTAGGCAAAAAAAAGGTAAGGACGCAACAAGATCTGCACGTCAAGTTAAGAATAGATTATCTCACTAAGTCAATACTCTGAGCCTGAAGATAAATTAGAATCTACAAAAAATCTTTTAAAATTATGTACTAAATATAATGCGCAATTAAACTTAAAGGTTACGAGATTAGTAAGATCAATGGCAAGCACATTTGTGGGAGATAATCTAGCTCAGAAAATTTTAGATGTAGGTTCTAGCGATAAAAACCGGTCAAGTATTTCTAGTCAATTCAGTGTGTTATCAGATAAAAGAATCAGTGCTTTAAATAAGTCAGTAAATATTGAGGTAGAACCTTGTAATAATTTAGGTAGTTTTTATTAAATCTTGGATATCATATCTATAAATAAAGTATTAAGTTTAATGGCAAACTCAGATGAGGCAATCTTTTTTTCTTCTGGAAACAATTGAGAGAAAGAGTTAAGACTTACCAGGAGAATTTCAAAATCGGGAATGTTTATCTCTGCTATTAGCCTATTTTTAGAAGACGCAATTGCGTGGTACAGGTCATCAAAAACTAGAGTTTCTAATTAGGACAAAGGAGCCGTAAACAAATTAAAGGAGATAAAATTACCATGTTTATTGCCGCCATGAAAAACGTATTTTCTATTTTAGGCGCAAAACCAGATAAATTTACAAGACTACGTCTCATTAGGAAAAATTTTGCTTTGGAGTATAATAAAATTAACTTAACTGTATAGAAAAGTCAAAACAAGTTTGCTCAAATATGTGCCCAAGACTACTAACCTTTTTTTCTGTTAGTACTAGTAATACCCAAGAGTCAATTAGAAAATCTTCTAAAAATAATAATGTCAGTAATTTTCTTAAAAATTCTAGCGCTTTGAAGACTGTGGCAAAGACGGGCACGTTTTTCATTTTTGTTTGGTTTTTTGCTCTGGCAAGTTTTGCTATTTATATATTTGGCAATTAAGAGACGCCGCATATATTAGCAGCATTGACCTCAAAAACGCTTTCTGGCAAATACCGCTATCTAAGAAATCTAAAGAAAAAACGGCGTTTTTTGTCAGCGGCTATATAAGTTCAATGTCAAATCCAGCAACTTTTGATAAACAGGATTTTTGGACCAGAGATAAAACTAAATGTGTTTGTTTACTTGGACAACATTGTTATTGTAAATGAAAGTTTTGAAAATCATATGAACACGTTGCGAGATGTTTAAAAAAAACTAAAAAATGCTAATCTTACCGTCAACGTTAGTAAATGCAAATTTTGTAAAAAATCTCTAAAATATCTAGAGTTTGTTGTTGACGGGCAGAGTTTAAAGACTGACCCCGATAAGTTTAGTAGTAAGGTAACTTATTCAACGCCAATGTTAAGCACAGAGGTTTAATGGAATTGAGTTCTTGGTACAGGCGCTTTGTACTAAATTTTTCAATTGTCATGGTTTTTATAATTTATTTAATAAAAAGAAAAATAGGGTCAAAAAATTGTCTAGAGTTCAGAAGCTAACAAAGTCTTTTTATAATCCAGAGCCATGCGTCTGATGTAGGCGAAAGAACATGTCTGCTTCAAAACGAGTTGATTATTGTTTACGCAAGCAAAACTTAAGCAAAATAGTAAAGAACTATTCGATTACTAAACGCAAATGTCTTGCAATGATTTTTGCAATTGACAGATTCAGACCATATGTAGAAGGAACTAAATTTACGGCAGTTACAAACTATTATATAATGCTCTGGCTTCAGAGTCTGAAGGATCCTGTCGGGAGGTTGTCTCGTTGGGCAATGCGGATATACCAGCATGTTGTCGACACATACCACCAAAAAAGTAAATTGCTGGTTGTTTTAGGTGCTCTTTCTAGAATTCTACAATTACGCAGCATCAAAAAATTACTTGATATTAAGGACAATTGGTACAAACAGCAATTTAATGGAGTTATGGATAATTCTGACAAATTTCCAAATGGAGTGATGCTAAAGGAAAAATTATATAAGTTTGTAGCTGCAAAAAGTAGAATATCTATAAACAACCTTAAGTTGAAGTTAATAGTCATCTTAAACAACCAAAAAAATATTATTAAAAAGTTGCATAATCCGTCAACATCTACTCACTTTGGGTTTTTTAAGACGCTGAAAAAGATGCATGAAAATTATTTCTGACCATCAATGCGGAAAGACGTTTTGGAATTAGTAAAATGTTGTTTAGTTTGTTTTTTGCAAAAAAACCGAAATGTAGCTAGAACCGGCCTAATAGGTAAATCAAAAGTTGTAGATCTACTTTTCCAAATTATCTCAATGAACTTAATGGGCCCGTTTTCTAGGTCAAAAAAGACAATCGTTTTCTTTTAGTTATTACTGATTGGTTGACTAAATTTGTGTTAGTGCAACCGTTAAGACGGGCAACCGCTAATGAAGTTTGTGAGTTTGTTGAAAACACAATTTCCTGTGCCACGTACTGTAATAGTAGATAACTGTCTTCAATTTATAAGTGCACAATTTAAAAAATTAACGAAAGCTGACAAAGTACTCCGATTAAAATACAATGCCAAATATCACTATAAAGTGAATGTCACCGAACGTGAAGATCACAAAGTTTGGAACAAAGAGATGTTTAGAATTAGTAGCGCTTCTCCTAATGCGTTGGTTTTTGGTTGGAATGTACCAATTTGTGGAGAATATTATAAAAAATTACTAAAACAAAATTAGTGAACGGTTATGAGTTAAATGCTTGCCAATATATTCTTAGGAAAAAAAAGCAGACTTTTCTAGTCGGTGGTCTTGTGTGGAAACATGGCTTTTTTTGAATGCTGGAAAAGAAATATTTGCTAAGATCTTGCTAAAATACCTTATAATAGATTTAAAAAAAGTTATTTTAGATATTAGATATGTCTAGGAAATAGTATACGGTAAAAGTGAAGAAACGTGTCTTGTGTTGTTATTATTTTGGTGCTGTTGTGGTTTTGTGTGTTATTGAGTTTAATTAAAAATTACTTGGCACATCTTGTGTTGACTGTGTAAGTAGTTATATATGCTAATTGTTAACTTCTTATAGCAGCGATATTCTTGATGTGCATTGTTGTAATAAATTAACCTTTAATTATTGTTGCAACATCCACGCCGTTTGCGGCATATTTTTATACTATTTGTACCAGTGGCGTAACATTTAATTTGTGATTTTATATTTTAATTTAATTTTAAAGTTTGTTTTTAATTATCCCGTTGTCTCTACTGTAACCTTTCCGTGGTCTATCCGTGTTTGTATTAAAGTGAGTCACCTGGTGATAGACCGGTGTGAAATTTGTCTCCTTGTTTTAAACCTTTTCCTACATATTTTATTTTATTTTATTCACATTTATATTTACATTTACATTTTTTTACTATGACTGGCCTTTGCAAGTGTAACAGTATAGCACAATCTGGAATCACTTGTAGTGGTTGTGGAGTTATTTTCCATAATAGCTGTGCTATTCGCTACAAAAAATGTCATTGTGGTGTTTTATTTGATTTTAAATCGGAGTCTGATCTATGCAAACTATACAAAGAAAATATCGTGTTGTATCAAGTATTGTTAGATGAAGTTCGCTCTAACAATAAACTTTTAACTGACAAAATTTCTTATTTGGAGGAGAAGATAGCTCTGAAAGATATAGAAATTTTAAACTTAAAATCTTGCCGTCAACTTGAACCTGCTTCTATTAGGCCTGTTATTAATACGGATTCAATTCAATTGCCACCGGCAAAAACAATTTTATCCAGTACTTCTAACACCACTAATAGTTCACAATCAATTAAACCTAGAGTACAGCACAAAACTCCAACGATTTTTGGATGTGGTCCTGACAATGACCAGCTACAAGCCTACGTTCCCCCTTCATATATTCATGTGTCAAAACTTAAGCTTGGAACAAATAAAACTGAAATTGCAAACTATATGAAAGCTAAACTACCATCTGTTTTGATTGATGTTGTTGAGTTGGTAGTGAGATCTGGAAACTACAGCAGCTTTAAAGTATCTATTCCAGCCGATCAAGCTGGTTTAGTTCTTTCTAAAAACTTTTGGCCGGCAAACATTGCCGTCAAGAAATTTATTAACTATGGCCGACCACGAAATTTACCACCAACTCCTGCAGGGGATTTTCGTTAAATCCGCTCAACAGTTTGGACCCGTCCCCAGGAATACCAACGGCCTCTCAATTTACTACCAAAACGTTGGAGGCATAAAAACCAAACTAAAAAAACTTTTGTTAGCTGTAGCTCTGTCAAGTTATGACATTATTGTTTTAACCGAAACTTGGCTATCTGATGACATCGCTGACTCAGAACTAAGACTAACTGGCTATAACCTATTTAGATGTGATCGGTCTAATTTAACTAGCCCTAAAAAAAGCGGGGGTGGCGTATTGATTGCGGTTAGAAGTCATTTAAAGTATACATTACTACATCCGCCATATCTAAGTGTTGAACATGTGTTTGTAATTGTCAACTTTAAGTTTGTGTCGTACATAATTGGTGCAGTTTATTTACCCCCTCGTTCGGTTATTGATAAATATGCTGACCACTGCTACTCCGTTGAATCTTTTGCTGATGTTTTTCCTAATAGTAAATTAATTTTACTGGGAGATTACAATTTACCAGATGCAACGTGGCTAAATGATGAATTTGGAACTGGAGTTACTTGCAACGAAAACTATCCTGGACATTTAGTTGCTAATTCATTTGGATTTTTAAGCTGTGTTCAATGTATAACCATACCAAATAGTATGGATGTATTTTTAGATTTGTGTTTTACTAATGATAGTGATAATATTAGTGTGATAAATGCTGTAGATGTTTTATTAGATATAAGTCAACATCATAATGCCTATGTGATAGATGTCAAATGTGATACTTCTAGTGATATTTTAAACTGTAACTACGTTTTTAATGATTTTAAATGTGCCAACTTCAGCGCAATCAATGATTTTTTGTTGAACGTTGATTGGTCTGTTCTTTTTAACAACTGTGATATTAATGTATGTGTTGATTTATTTTATTCTGTTTTGTATTATGCAATTGATTGTTATGTACCTAAAAAAGTGTGGCATGACAACAACTTTCCTATTTGGTTTAGCAAGGAATTAATTTCACTTACTAAACTTAAAAAAATAGCACATAAACGATTTAAATCTTCAGAACTTCTTTCTGATTACAATGAATTTGATTCTCTTCGGACTTCATGTAAAAATCTGAACGCACGTCTTTACAAACAGTACATTTTACGCACCGAGAATAACATTCGGTCTAATCCAAAACATTTCTGGAGATTTGTAAATGAAGCTAAGAAAACTAATGCTTTTCCAGCTACAATGTATTATGGTGATCAAACCTGTATTAATGGTGACGTTCTTGTAAACAAATTTGCAGATTTTTTCTCTTCCGTTTATAATTCTCAAACTCATCCAACTCCATTGTTTAAGTTTGATAAAAATGTAATTCATACAAATTTCTCAGTCAGTTTACTAGATATTTTTAATGGAATTACAAGCCTTAAATCTAATCTTAGCACTGGACCTGACGGTATTCCTTCTATGCTCTTAAAGAATTGTATTTATTCAATTTCAAAACCATTACATTTACTTTTTAACGCTTCATTAAATGAAACTAAATTTCCTGATGTATGGAAACAAACTTATATTATGCCATTGCATAAATCTGGTGCTAAAGAAAATATTACAAATTATAGAGGAATTTGCATTCAATCTGCTATCCCAAAATTATTTGATCAAATTATAACTGGTCAAATACGTTGGATGTGCAAAAGTATTTTAGTAGAAGAACAGCATGGGTTTCGTGAGGGTCGATCTACACTTACCAATCTACTTTCTTACGAAAATTACATCTTAAACGCATTTGAATGCAAAACTCAAGTTGACTCTATTTACACTGACTTTTCAAAGGCCTTTGATCGTGTGAGCCACAATATTTTGATTGCTAAGCTTCGTGCTTTGGGTTTTCATAATGCAGTGGTTGCTTGGTTATCTTGCTTTTTGAAAAACCGAACGCAGTGTGTAAAAATCAATAACTTTCTTTCACAACCTATTTTAGTTCCATCAGGTGTTCCTCAGGGATCTCACTGCGGACCTATTTTATTTTTACTTTTTATCAATGATCTTTCTGACTGTATTAGTTCATCATCATTCCTATTATTTGCAGATGATTTAAAAATTTATAGAAGTATTTTATCAATCGATGATTGTAATCTTTTACAACAAGATTTAGACTCTGTTAATGATTGGTGTCTTATTAATAACCTTTTGTTTAATGTAAATAAATGTTTTGCAATCAGTTTTAATAGAACGCTAAGCAAAATTTCGTACGATTATATTATCGATAACAAGGTGCTACAAAAAGTGACACAAATTAAAGACTTGGGTGTAATTTTCGATTTTAAACTTACGTTTGTTGAGCATATCAGCTACATGTGTAATCGTGCTATAAAAATGCTGGGGTTTGTATACAGGATGTCTGCTGATCTTTCTCCAAATACTCTTAAATTACTTTACTGTGCCTTGGTGCGTTCTCATTTAGAGTACGTTCCGTCAGTCTGGTGCCCTTTCTATGAAATCCATAGTCAGAATATTGAACGTGTTCAAAACAAATTTTTTCGCCTGTTGTCCTATAGATCTGGTATATTGTCGGTTAATTTTGATCGCAATTACATCTCTTCACTATACAATTTACCGTCACTAAAAGTTCGGCGCAAAAGATCAGATCTCTCATTTTTGCGTGGTCTAGTGATGTCTGAAGTAGACTGTCCTGAGTTACTTGAATCTCTTCCATTCTACATTCCTATTAGTGAACGACGTACTAGGCAGACTTCATTATTTAGAGAATTTACACATTCTACTAATTATGGATTTCACAATCCTATTGGTAGAATTTGTAGATTTGCAAACAGTCTAACAAACAATTTAAATTTTTTTTGTTCTAAATCTTTGTTTAAGATTCAATTGGGACATATTGATTAAATGTTATGTATTTTATATTGTTTTTTATGTCAATCTTTTGCTTTTGTTTTTTATATATGTATTATATTGTTTATATTTATTGTATTTTTATGTAGATGTAAATGGTTTTACTTACCGTAAATAAAGATTATTATTATTATAAACATGGCACGTCAAGGACCTAAAGTCGTATTTTGTAAATTTTGTCAGTGATTGAGTTTTTTAAGTTAAGGTTAATTTAAAACAATACCTTTCTCTAGGTATTTTGGTGTAATTTATAGATACCCAATTGAATGTAAGTGCACAGAAATGAGTAAGTGTAAGAACAATCTTTTATGCATGTTGCATGTATAATGAATGTGAGATATTTGACTGCGTAATGACTGCTTTGTGAAAATGTTTTTTTATCAAGACATTTTTTTTTGTGAAAAGGAGGGTGTTGTAACGTTTTTTTTAAACATTTTAAGATGCTCTGATTTTAATAATCCGCGGAGTCCCGTAAGCCATATTAGAACATGGTTGCAAAATTAAACAAACGAAATGTGCTTCAAAGTTATTAACAGAACAATATTTGTTGTTAATGACAGGCTATTATATAAGGTAATTTAATATATTTGCTAGTTTTGTTTTTATTTAATTAATTTGTTTTTTTTACTTTCTACTTAATTTTTTTAATTAGCCTTCTAAGCTAGGGTAATAAAATAATTATACCCCACTATTTAAAAAATAATTGAACCCAATGAGGAGTCAAATATGAAACTAAATTAAGAGTTAAACAACAATTATTCAAACACAAATATTTATAGACGTTTTAATACACTGTTTAATGCTTTTACTAACGCTTTTGTTCTTTTTAATTTACTTTGAGTGTTTAGTGCATGAACACTTATGCAATTTGATTTATTTGTGATTATTTTGTACTTCGTTAATTTCTATATTTGAATGTTTTATTTGTTATATATTTATATAGTACATATGGCCCATGTCTGAGTCAAGTGTTCGGAACAAAAATTTGATTTTGTTCAAATTGCTAAAAATGTCTTTCTCTACATGAGTCCTGATCTTGTAAATTTTTTTAGATTTTTTTAATAAGAGTATTAAGCAATCAAAATTTGAAATAAATTGATTTTTTGAATTTATTTACATTTTTTGATCGTTGCTCAGGATTGCATTTTTAGAAAAAAAACTTTTTTTTTTAAATTGTTTAAATAATTTTGTAGAGCTAAATTTTTTTTTTCTTAAATTTTGAAAATTTTCGAAAAACTTTAAAAAACATTTTTTTTTGTAAAAATAGATGACGGGTATTTTTTTTAATATGAATATAAAAGTGCTTTTATATGTGTATTTAATATTTCTTTATTATCTACAGGATGAATATAAAATTAGATAAATTATAATGAAAATGATTTATGAGAGAGTTTTGGGCAATATTGGCAAAATAGTTAAACCAAATATATCAAACAATTTGACATTGTTAATATCTAAAACTTTGTCAGTTTTTAATTTGATGTCAACTGCCTTTTTGTTTTTACAAAGTTTATTATTAATCAATTTCCAAGTTGCTTTACACTTATTTTTCTGTTTGAAATTGGTTAGAAAAATAACATTTTTTAGCATAGCACGCATATGATCCCGTTTCATATTTTTATAAGTTAGCTTAGTATTTAAATCGTTTGTGTGCGTTATTATCCAGTAAAGTTTTTTTAATTTTTTACTAGTTTTTATAATGTCTTAAATGAGCCAACTACAATTTTCAAATAATTTGTCAACATTTATTAAAGAATATACAGTTAGCCAGATTGCATTTTTTAAATGATTAATATTAGAAGGCGACATGCATCTGTAAGTATACATTGTTCTTTTTTACATTCTGGTTGATGACTTACATTTTGCGGATAAAACTTAAGTATTTGTGCTAAATGATCTACGATGTTTTTACAGTTACAATATTAAATAGTTTAAAAACCAAATAAAAATTGTAAAATAAAAACTTTTAGTAAAATAACTTTTAGAATAGATACAAAAAAAACATTGTTCATAACTGTAAAGACAACAGTTGTTTGGATCTACAGTATTTAAATAAATTTTATTAATTTGATTTAAGTAATGATTTTTAAAAATTACTAATTCTTAATATGTAGTCAATCAATAGATTACAATGAAGTTAATTTGTATAAACAAAGTTATTCATTTATGAGAAGAATAAAAATTATTTAATTCTATATAAAAATGCACGTATTAAAGTAATATAAAATAATATTATTGTAAACGAGTTAAATATATATTAATCCTTTAAACTATTTAATTAAAGTATAAGTAACACGATCGTTCGCAAAGTAGTTACTAGCAGCTGTCCAACTGATATTAACTAATTTTATTAATCAAGTTTATAATCGCCGCTTTATTACAACAATTAACAGGTCTGGCCAATTTCCAATATAATCTGGTCCAGTCTATGACGGAAATGCTGTTTAAGCTTTGAAGATGTTTTCTTATATTGACGCTGCTATGTGAAAAAAGAAACAGTTTCTCCCGGAAAGAAGAAATCATTGCCGTTTTTCAATTAAACTTTACACAAGAGATCTCTGAGTGGGGTTTGGCTAGGGGTGGGAGGCCTTCGCGGATTGTTCCCATGTTTGTATCGCGGAAACTAATTTATCGGGCCGCCAATCAAAAAAGCCTTTGAAAATATTTACTAACCAAGGGGTTCTAAACGACTTTTAAATTCTTGCAGGAGGCAATTTTAAAGTCTACTTTTTTCGGGGGCGCCCTCCGTAATCAACTTCTTATTACCCCCGCTTGAAAAACTCTACCCTCGCCACTTCATTTTTCTACTTATGGAATTGATTCAGATGGGAGTTTCAGATAAAAGGCTCCGCCGGAAAATTCTAATGGCTCATATTAATTGAATCGTGGAATCAAGTTACGTTAATTAAATCATCTACAACGAACAACTTTACGTTTAATTAAAAAACTTTTAATTATGTTAAACTAGATGTGCGGATGGAACATTACATTTGTTGACATAATAAACACATCCGTCATACAACTTAATTATTGTTATTGATTAGAATTAATCACCAAAATAATGGCTTTCTTAAATGCTGGCTATTAAATCAATATTAATAACAAATAAACCGTCAATCAATTTATGAAATATTCAAAAATTCAATTATTATTCCGACTGAAATGAGAAAACTTTGTTAATAAAAACTTATCCTCTCCCCCAATTTTGTAAACATTAAAAAAATACAATAAAACTTTTATTCAAGAACTTATCCAAATACATGAAAATTCAATATTTGACTTTTATTTTTCTTATTTCTTAAACCGAAATGAAATGGAGTTTTATACTTTATTAAAACTGCGTGAAAATAAAATGATGTAAACAAAATGTGTGTCAAAATGATTTTTTATTAAAAATATTATATAGTATTAACTAAAAATTTATTTTGCAAATGATAATAAAAACAAAATTATATTTTTTTTTTCAAGATATTAAATATGATAAAATGACTATATAATTTTTCAACAAATTGCTACCTCTAAACACAAAGATTTGTAAACTATATTTGCATTTTATCTCACATTTTTGTAAAAAAAATTTAAAGTAAATTATCTAGATATTGCGCGTAAAAACATTGTCACTTGCTTGTGCCAAGCTGATAGTGTTGCGTTTTGAGTCTTTTCCGTAGCGTTTGCATTTGATTGCTTTTTGCAGACGTTGGAAATGCTTAAGATAAAGCGGAAGTCCGTTTTTGAGAAGCGTGTGTCTTACCATGGGTTTGACTAAAATTTTAGCTTGCTATCAGTTTGAGATAAAATGGATAACTTATGTAGTTTACGGCGCATAATGCAACATGTCCGATCTCTTTAGTTGTTTTGCATTCAAAACTCAAATGTGATCTAACGCATTTAACGCACACTGTTACCGGTTCCATCTCCGGCGAAGTTGAAACCGATCGACAATATCGGTGATGACCCATGGTCTTTTTAGGCTGTATTGTCCGTCGTTCGACTTCCTTTTCTTCTCCATCACGCAGTTGTCTATTCTAGCACTTGGATTGTGCACGTACTTGGGCGCAAGTTGAAACTTGTCTGGCAGTTGACCTTGAGACGGATATCCAACCTGGTCGGTCGTCTGCGTAACATAGTCACGCTTACAAGAAGGTGCTGTGCAATGCCTCGGGGTTGATGTTATAATTTGTTTGTTAGGGAAGAGTGCGTAGATACGGGATGTTAGGACTGTGAGGTTTTAGGGGTTGCCAGATTTGGCGGAGCGTTGTCGTCGTCGTAGGTTTAGCTGGAGAAACAGGGGAGACGGAATTCCTATCTGCTTGTATGCCAGCGGCGGCCTCTTTGGAGATGTCTGCTTGCTAACTCTGGTGAACCTTCTGGAAAAATGTTGTTAAGTCAGCTTGCTCTGGAAGACTGTGTTGAAATGTTGAAACGCATTTCTTTTATACTACGCGCTCTGCCGTGATTGGTTAAACACGCTCGCGGAGAAAACGGTTGTTAAGGTAGTCAGCGCCGCCTGGTGGCCGTAACAATTTCCCAATATTTTCTCGAAAAAACTTAATTCTTGAAGTTACAAAAAAATGTTCCTAGTCTATTGCACTTGATTTGAACGGGAATGGTAAAATATAAGAAATGTTCACAACGGGTTCCACTATGTGTTTTTTGTGTTTTGCAAAATTCACTATTGTCCGAATTCACAAACACGGGCTTGTTCAAAACTGAAACAATGTCCCAGGTTGCGGTGGCGGTTCCGGACGCAACCTATACACCGGCGGTATACACTTAATTCGGTAACGTAAAGTCACAATGCCTTTCCAGGATACAAATTGTCTGAGGTATTGCCGACGGAGGCAATGCTCGTTGTATCGCTGGGAGGTTTGATCACGGTCCCATGTGCGTCTCAATCGAATCCGGAGTTTTCTCCCACACTTCTTCAGTATTGATGGTTTTGTTTCCATCTGGTCCAGGTGCTTGGCAGCGCTGTAAACGAGCTGCGCAACGTGGCTGAGGAATTTCCAGTCTGCTTTGTCTTGCGGCGTTAGCTCTTCTTCTGCTATCGTTGTGATGTGTTTAGGTATTTCATCGGCTATGTAGGTGATGTTCTCCGCAGGTATGCCGGACGGTTTTGTTTTTCCAAGTGCAGCATTTGTGGTACAATTAGACAGCATTGCTCCAGTCTGAGTTGCAGTTACTATGTTACGGTTGAAGCTGTTGACGGTGCTTATGCAGCCTTTTCCATCTTCTATGTCAACAATGCTTTCGTCAATGTTGTCGTGTTCGGGATAAATAATTCCGCTACTTGGAATTCATCGAGCTTGACCTGGGTGGGCTCGTTGACTTAGACTTGCATTTCCAAGTTTTCCTCATCGGAGATGTCGTAGTCGTTGATTGACCAATGTGACATTAGGTCGCTGACAGGGGTCTCAACCAGCGATCGTGCATAAGGGCTGCACGCGGACGGTTTGATCGGGGAGTGTGTTAATTTTGTACACCACTGATCGGTTTTCGACTAGCGTAGAAACAAAAATGTTAATGTTCTCTTGTTTGTCTGTTTTTTTGACCCCGAGCTGCACACGACTCACGGCCTTGCACCCACCGCCGTAAGCCGTCTCCCACCTGGAGAGTGAAACATCATCTCTTATGCTGGAAACTCTATTGCATCCTTCTCGACGCCGACACCTGCTATGCTCATGGAAACCCCTAGACTCCTCTACGCACCAACAAACGCGTTAGAGGTGATTCACCTACTTCTAGCCCCCAACTGCACCCACGGCATTGTACCTTACGCCGTGGGACAATTAATTCCGAACCCTGGGGATACAAATATACACCACCCTGTGGCACCTGAACCCACTAACCAAGTGCTCAGCGTGACCTTGACCCCTGAAGGCTCGCAATACGTCACACCATACCACCAGGTGTATTGATAGATTGATAACATGATGGCGCTTCCGCCGCCACCAACGGGAACAAATGCATTGCCTATCAAGGCAGAACCCCGAGGCCTATGGTTTTACAATCAACTCCACCACACAAACAACCACAAAAAAAGCCACGCCTTTTTCTCCAACATCACCGACCCCTACCCCAAGACGGTCAAACACCGACCAAAACTAACTGCCGACCAACTACCAGCCACATGGAGGAAGAAAAGCAGCGCAGAGAGAACTAAGCTTATAAGGCAGCGTTTGAAAACGACCAGCGATACATGGCAAACCACCGGCGGGTGGCACACTTAGCAAACGCAGTTGCTTACACACAACGCAATCAAAGTTTGTACCAAGCCGAACTACCCCGCTTCGGCGGAGAATCACACAAAGATCTACACCAGTTTTGACCTGGAGAATCTCAAGAAGTGCGTCTTTGGGACCGATTCGGTTGAATACTTAGGCCACTGTAATGTAAAACTACTTGTTTATCTCATACAGTCTTTTAACAAATTTGTAACGCTTTACCCAATTTACTAATCTTTTTGGTCACGAGAATTTGCGTAAGAGAGGCTTTTAAAGCTAAACAAAGTCGTGTTTCTCACCAATTTATGTTTCCACTGAGTACATTCTCAGCTACATTTGTTTTTTTGATTGTTTTTATCTGTTTTTCACACTAAAAATTGATTTATTACGCTATAACGTAAATATAGACTTCAAAAAACAAAGGAGCATGATGACTATTTTTAATGGCAAATCTGCTTTTCCGATTACATTTATTGATGTTTTTCTTAATATTGTCTCGCCAACTACATGTGGTTTTTATTTTCAAGCAATTAACCAAATAGGTGCAAAAACCTTAACCAATTGTACGGGGATGGCATGGCAATAATAGTACAATCGCATACTGCTTTTGCAAGTCTTTTGCTAATCACGATTACACGGAATGGAAACGTGAGAATTGGTCCAAACTGCCACGTACCATCAACAATTTTGAATTAAACATAGATAAAATCAATTTGTATTCAACTTTACTAAATCAGACAACTTTTTATTGGCAGGTTCCAATAAGAAAAACATATTGTCATTTTACGGATTTTTGCGTTGGCACGTAAGCGTACTATTTAGATTAAAGTTATTTTATTCACGCGTTGTGTAAACAAAATTTTAGGAGTGAAGTTTAAAAAAATCAACTACAAACTTTGCTAATTTTTATTGGGTGTTTGTGCAGCAGTTTTTAACTCTAGTTTTTTTTTATGTAAGCTGTTTACAAAATAGTAAGTGGAATTGGGAAAATAAGAAATGCAAAAAAAAATCAAGAATAGTTAGTGCAAAAAGTTTACTCACTCGCGACATAAACATTGATTTAGTGTGCAATGCGTATTATACTAACGGGTAGAGAAACGACACTGAAAAGTTTTGTTTTTAGTAAAAAAATCAACATTCTCACAGGTCACTGAGCGCTCATCTAACAAAATTCAACTTAATTGCTTTTTTTTGTCTCACACAATGAGTGTTGTCAATTTAAAAGTACACGTTTAAAATTTGAAATAAAATAACATTTTTGCCATGTTTTAATCTTGCCACCTTCTTTGTTTGCCTAGCCCTTAAACCTAAAAAATTTACATTTTATTAACTTTGGTGGAATCCAATCTTACTTTTTTATTAAAATGTTTGCTTGACAAGTAACGTTTAAATTCAAAAACATCTTCATTAATGTCTGCTATTTTTTTAGAAAATCTCTCACAATACAACTTTATTTTTCTCATTTTGCTTACCTTTGTATATTTCTTGCTTTTGTTAATGACTTTATCTTGCTCACTACCTAGTAGAAATTTGTGGTGGTCTCACAGATTTAGACCTATCAATAGAGTGATTGCAAAAGCGTTGATATATGCCAAAAGTTCAAGCATTTGCTCGTTTCCAATTTTACTTTTGAGTCTATTATACCCTACGGGCCTAACAGTTTAAGCGTGTGATGCAGAAGCTTGGTTGTTTGTTTAGAACTTATTGTTATAACAAGTATACTGGTTATGTGCAAGTAATTAGTAAATTTACACACTTTCAATAGTGTTAGTCATGAATCGACGAGTTTTAACTCAATTAAGTGAGAGAAACTTATGACCCCATGATTATTTTAATGTTAACCCCAAAAACTTTAAACAAACGTATACGTAAATGTGTTTTGCTTGATTTTACTAGAGCATTTGTTTAAAGAGATCTGGTTTGGTTGGGGTCTAATCCCAAAGACCGATCAACATTATCACTTTCTAAAATAACTTACCTTACAATTCCACACCACAGCCTATAGGGCATTTTAACTAACCTTTTTTTTAAATACAATCTTCCAATTGGAAAGTATAGGAGATTTACGGTCTTTTAGTTCTAGGTATAATCCGGGAGAAGTTTAATTAGTAAGCACTCTCTTTCAGAGAGTGAATCAGACAGTTTTATTCTTTTTTCAAACTCCAAAAAAAGTTGGAGCAGTTGAAGCAGACTACCAGTCAAGGTAAACAACTGACACGCGCCCTTTAGCTCTTAGGTAAATTTTAAAAGAACTAGCTTGACTCAGTTTGTAGAGACAGGCCGGGTTCAACAAAAATGTTCAGGTAACAATGTGACAATATTAGAAAATTAAACAAATATCGACTCACCAGAAATAACCGTCTTATTAGTCGTAGTAATATTATGGTTCTTTATATTTTCAAAACCAAATAATTGCAGTAAGTTACCAAAAATTATTTAATTATTATTGTTATATAATAATATAATGCAGCCTAGAGCTGTCCTTGTGTATTATAATTGACACAGAATATACTTGGTAGGAATGAGTTTTCTTTTTCTAGCCTACTATCATTCTGAACAGTCAATAAACAATGATTTTATTATTTATAATAATGATAAAATGTTTATATTTGCTATAGTTTAGAGTACTTTACTTCAATCTGATAATTGAATTATATCTGCATATTACAGAACAATCAACAATTTATTGCTGAAACTCATCATGTTTGAGTAAATAGAAAAATGTGTAATTTGGATATTTATGTATTTTAAATGTTGGTGTATCGTAAATACAAGAATATTTAAGTTTTCTTACAGAATAAATATTTCTGTAAAATAGATTTTCTCATTATACGTTTATTGTTTAGATATAAATCTGTTTATTTATTTTACATTATCTTAAAATAATAAAATGTCTAACTATATAATTTTTTTAATTATTTTATTTTTTAGTGCGCATGCATGCTAACGTCGTATTCTTAATTCACTTGATACTATTATAAAATTCATAAATTACTTCACGTGTCTCACCGCTGTATGTTTTTAATTGACATTCATTTAAAGCTCGTTGGGATTAAACGAGGAATAGACGCTCGCACCCACAAAAAAAAACCGTAATGCAGCTAGTAGCATTAATATGAAAAATGAATTTTAACAGTGTAATAATAAAGGAAAGCGCGAGGTCTGTTGGTGTTGGTGGCGGTGCTCTCTCAGCAAAATTTTTATCGCGGAAACAAACATAATGGCGTAGTAAGAATTTATTGTAAATTGCATCTAATTTCGGCGTGAATTATTTGCTTTCTCTTAATAACCGCATAAATGCGAGAGCCACAATATTATGCTGTACACACTTCAGCGCCAGAATATTTCAGCCTGTACAGAATTTCACACTAGATTAATATTTAATTGTGTCCAACGGTGCATGGGAATTTATAGTATTGTAAGATGTATGCAGTATGCACGAGCAATTCTTGCGGTTTTCTTTTAATACGTCTCAGTCAAATGTGTGAAGATATAATATGCTTTGTAGTGTGTGGAATAATAAATAAGCATAGACAGATTAAAGTGAAAAGTTTTCTTGACAAAATGCACAACTTAAAGTTTATTTTTTTAACAGCGCGCCTAGTTTGCATTAACAACGTATGTTATAATTAAATTAAAATAAGCAACAAACACTGCTCCAACACAAGCTTAATTATTGCGATGCAACATTTATTTTAAGAATTAATAATTTTTGTTATATTCTTGATAGTATAGTGTTTCGTTGGATAATTCTACGTATTGCATTGTCATCAATGCGAATGAATAAATTACTAAAACTACATAAAGTTGCATTTTATTGTTCACAGGTAAATCGAATTTTTAAATAGAGAAATATAAACAGAATACGATGGCCACTACACATTACTACAAACGCTGAATTGACAACTTTAAATAAGTGAACATGAAATACTATCAATTTTTTTAAGGTTTACTGTTTCTCATCAACTCATCAACTGTTTGAAGTGAACAATACTAAAAATATACTAACAATGTAGTTAAATAAACTATGTGTTAACTAAATTCAAACACTAATCAGTTGTTATAAATGCAAAAAGCTTTACATAAACCAAAGCAATATAAGCTACATAACCAAATTTAAGCAGATAATGTGTTAACGTTGAACATTACAAATAAAAAAAATTACAATTTTTTATTATTATGATTCAACATTTATGCATATTTCTTAGAAATAAAGTATTTGTAAGGATATTTATATACATTTTCATGCTGTGTTGATGGTATTGTATATAAATATCCTTAAAATTTTTTATTTGAAAATAGTGATTATTATAGAGTAGTAAGAACAAGATTAAATAAAGTATTAGATTGTTATACAGAATCTATCCAAACTGTTATGATTGCAAACAACAACAACAAATAAAAAGTAAACATTGGAACATTTTAAAATACTCCGAAAATCTGTTTTGAAACATGTGCAGTTAAACTAACATACTACTTTGATGATATTTTAATTTTATTGTATCACATACTATCCGGTAACCTTTTAACGTATCTTATTATATTTTAAAGAACTGTAGGCTAAAAATATATGTTTGTGTTTTGATTTTAACTTGTTCTAGTGATTGTGATTTTACATGAAAATACATAAACTTACAAAAAAAACTTCTAACGTCACAAACTTTCCTAACACATTTTGTTAATAAAGTAACCAAACAAAAATTATAAATGAAAAACAACACACAAAATTTTACATGTAATTAATAAATCCAAAAACTAAAGTAAAAACAAGATCTATTGATTATAATCGGTGTATAGAGAATTTACAATAATAGATAGTTACGTAACTTATCTAAGGTCTAAAAAAGATCTTACTCAGCATTATAATTTATATAAATATGTTGCATTAGAATTAACAGTTTTATAAAACTCTGCATAGTGTAATGTCATAAAAATCAATAAATAATTGTTAGTATTTTTTAAAAACAAACAAACAAACAAACTTTTAATTTCCATAAAAATAACTTGCTCACTCGGTTTGTTTTGAGGCTGCTTAGTCCGTAAACGACGAGCTAACAAAACAAACAAGCGGAGCAAAACCCAATCGGTTTCCTCAACACGCATTAATCCAGATTTAGCAAGAATTTTTAAAGAAATCACTGCATCTCAAGCAACTTCTAAAGTGACTCTTATAAGGTGGCACTATGAGCACATCAAACATCTGACTACAGGAAGATTAAAAAAGAGTATTTATATTTTTTATTTGCTTTTTTTAAGTATTTCACTATCAAGTAAGGTTTAGTTTTACAAAATAGTGAATCCAAAACGTTAAGTTTTTAGAAAATTCCTTGCCCAAATTACAAAAAAGTAAAAGCGGTCAAAGAAAAAAAAACTTTTAAAAACGTTATTAATATAAGGGTTAAGTTGGTCTACAAAACCAACTAGTTCTTTTGTTTTCTTATATGTTTGCACATTTAACAGTGCTGTTAGCATAGAACACTAGAAATTGTTCTAAACTCGGACCCTCGCTCATAGTTAATATAATATCTACACTTAAATAGTTAATTTTTACAACTAATTTTTCTTTCACTTTTGTTACATTGTTTTTTTGTTTTAAAAAGTAATACCTTTAATTTAGCCATGTTTATAACTAAATAATGTTTTTTAGAAATGTTTGCTATTTTAACAAGGTTTTGATTTAATGTAACTTGAAGGTTGTTTATTGCGTGTCGTCGGCGTAAAAGTGCACTTTACAATTTTTTAATACTTTGTTAATCGTTGAAGTATATAATATGTACAAAAGAGGTCCAAGTATTGACCTTTGCGCAACGCTTTTACTGGTTTCAATAAATGCTGAAGTACTGCTCTAGGTTTTTTAGATTGCAATGCAACAAATTGTTCTCGGATTTTTTAACAAAAAAATATATATATGATGTGGAGGATAAGCTTATACCGCAGTCTTTTATTTCTGTCAGATTTTTTTTTTTTATTTATTTTAAAAGACAAAGTTATAGCATTTGTGACAGCTTTAAACTTTAATGCATCCTAATCTATGACAAATCCTTAGACTTGGATCACGTAAAATAAGCTCACAAAAAATAAGACGTGTAAGAAACGCAATAAAACTGCTTAAATTTGGTCTGAGCGTCTAGGGAGACTTATTTAATAACTTATATCAAACCCAAATTGGCACCAGATAAGGATTGCAATCCAAACAAAGATTTAAAAATATTTTTTTTTATAAAGTTGTGATGTTTCTCACAAACATTTGAAATGCAATGCTTAAAACATTTATCCTGCAAAAGTTGGAAAAAATAGACATTTTTCTTAAAGTTTTTGCTGATTAATCTTCTGTTGACCTTAAGTAAATTAACAAAAATTGTAATTTTAGATAGAATTTAGGATCACACGTTAGCCAAAAACCTGTTACCGAATTATGATATTATTGTTAAAAAAGCGTTCAAAAAGGTTTAGCAACTAGGTTCAATCTAAATTTAATAAACTTGACTGCTTTTTACTTGAATAGAAGGACACTGACCGTAAAGATGTTGAGCACAATTGAGACAGGGGTTCCTTGTCGTTTAGTACTATTTTCCAAGTTATTTAACTTGTAAAGAGTAGGCCATCTAACTTTTGGAGTTTGAATAGACTATAAATAAAAAACTAATAAATATTTTTTTAAAACTATAAGTTTATTAGAAAGATTGGACATTTTTATTTAAGAATAAAACACAGCATTATTCAAATAACTGCCTACTGGCCTACTTGACAGTAACTCATCCAATTAACTCAATTTTGTAGTACATTTTTGATTATTTGGGCTAAAATCGCATAAACAATTTTGTGTCTCAAGGCATCAATTGTCACTGGATGATTAGCGTAACACTTATCCTTAAAAGCTTTCTACAAATAAATCCAACAGAGTCAAATCACAGCTCTTAGGCAGCCAATTGACATCAGCATTTTGGTTGAATAATTGATTTTCCAAAACAGAGCGCAAAAGATTGATGGTTACTTTGGCTGTATGGCAAGTGGCCTCATCATGTTAAAACCAAATGTCATCTATTTTATACTTTTAAATTTTTTGAAACAAAAATTTATTTAGCATAGCACAGTAACCTTTGCTATTGACAGTAACGGCGGTTCCTTGCTCAATTTTAAAGAAAAATGGCCCAATAATGCCGCCAAACTGCCGGACCAAAACCCACACCAAACGGTTACTTGTTGTGAATGCATAGGCTGTTCAATAGTGTGGATGTGTGGATTCTTTGATTCCCAAATGCAACAATTTTGTTTATTGACATAGCTTTCAAAATAAAAATAAACTTAATCAGAAAGCACATTTTTTTATAAAAAGGCTCATCTTTGGCCAAACATTCTTTAGACTAATTGAAGTTTGTAGGTCTTTAAACCAAAGTCTTTATGCTAAACTCTCCGCAGAGAGTTCACGCACACTCTGAGCAACAATATATTTTCTCAAGACAAGAGTTTTGTCTCCAGTAAGTCCTGCATAGTTGTAAGCGCTCTCTAAAAGACAACTGTTTTACGCAAAAACAATTTAAAAGCAATTAAAATCATATTAATTCAAGGTTATGCCAACAACAAGTCTTACTAAGTAAATTTTTGCGCATGTGAAGTCAAGTTTACTTATGTGACTCTTGCTGCTATCAGACTACTCTTTATATTACATGATGTTAAAATCAAAAATCATTAAATACCTAATCTTAATTATTTATCAACGGATACAACACACAAGAGCAACACAATGACTCCTGAACTTGTAACGGTTGATATCATTTCAAAACCATAAATCGGTAAGATTAGACAAAAATTAATTAGTTGTCTTACTTGTTACAAAATACACCTTCTTTTGGCACTACTACTAACTAAAGCCGTGACAAAATTTACATCAGCACGTAAGACAATAGTTGCGGTGTACCACCAGCAAAATTAAAAAATCCTCTTCCTGTAAATACTTTTTAAAAACTTTACTTACTATATTCTAAGATCGGAAAGGAGCTGAAATATTTTAAATGGAAACTGCACAGGAGATAAAAAGGAAGAATTTACTTATATTGTGACAATTGGGCAATCGGTAATAGACTGTGTAGTTGTGAATGAGGCAGCGTTTGAAGAGGTAGACAAACTCGAAGTAGGAATAAGAGTAGAGTCAGACTACTAGCCATTAGAACTGAGCTTAATTGAGAAAAATGTAAGAAGACAGGAAAATGAAAAAAAAAAATGAAGAAAAGGTAGTTTGGATAAAAAAAAAGTGTGCCAACGTATAAATAAAATCTAAGAAAAATGAGAAAAAACGGAAAAAATGTAGAAGAGATAATGAGAGAATTAGAGAAAACAATCAGAGAAGCGGTAGAAGAAAAGAAAAAAAAGAAAAAAAAAGCAAATGGTGAAACAGTGAATGTACTAAAAAAAACTAGAGGCCAGAAAGATGTCAAGGCACTGGAAAAACAACAAAAGCACAAAAGACAAATATTTAAAAGAACAGAAAGCATACAAGAATCAGTGTAAAAAAGCCAAAAAAGAGTTTATAAAAAAAAAATAAATAGATGGATGGAATACAGAATGATGCGTCGTTGTATGGTACAAAAGAGTTGATTGAGAGATTGAATTAGTTAATAAATAGAGTATGAAAGAGAGAATGGTTTCTGAGTCAATGGAAAGAAGGTCTTGTATGTCCGATACACAAGAGTGGAACAAAAAATCTAGTAAATAACTACAGAGGAATTACTCTACTGGATACAGCATACAAAATCTGCATTATGATATTAGAAGAAAAATTGAATGAGGAACTGAAAATGAATGAGACATTTCCAGACGGGAAACCGGGTTCAGAAAGGGAAGAGGTACTATAGATAACGTATATATTTTACATCATATTGTTAAAAAAGAAAAGCTGAAAAAGGGGGAAAAGTATACGTGTTATTTTTGGACCTAAAGGCGGCATTTGATAGTGTGGATAAAGAGAAATTGCGGAAGTATATGAGAAAAAAAAATTAGCGAGCATCTGGTAAGACGAATGAAAAAAAATGTATGAGGAAACAGCAAGCAGGTTGTGGGTAAATGAAAAAAATGAGTAAAAGATTTTAAACAACGAAAGGAATAAGACAGGGCTGCCCACTGAGTCCCACTTTGTTTGCAACCTACATATCAGATGTAGAAGAAAAACTGAGGTTGGCTCAAATGTAATTTTCAAGGTTGAAAGGCAAGAAATAAACGTATTAATAATAATAATAACAATAATAATATTCTAAAATCCTTTTTTACAACTTTTGGTATTGTTTAGTTTGCGCTCTTTCTTACTCACTGCACCGTATAGATTGCTACAACATAGCTACGGCACTAATCATAATTTTTTAAATTAAAAATATTTGTTTTTTAAAAACAGGTACAAAAAAATGCAGCCAATAAAAAGTTAAAAAACAACTTGTTTTTGTTAATAACCAAAAATCTTAAAACATTTATGATAAACTTTAGATAGTTCTTTGCAAAGTTTAAATTTAGCGTCAAATAAAGCTAAATCAGGTTTTAGTAATTTTTAATGTTTTGATAAACAACTCATTCCTGTTATTTATTTATCAAAGCGCCAGAATTTAAATCCAATTCTGCCACATACTGCAACATTTTTTTAGAACATTTTAAACAAAATTTAAGTTGTAGATCCAAAATTGCCATCAGAACAAACCTAAAAAATTGAAAATAAATCATAAACACAATAAACAAAAGCAAAATTACAAATTTGCATAGTTTGTTACAAACCATTTATCAAATTTACCAACTTATGACCGGTTTAAAAATACACAAATAAGCAAAACATATAAATTTAGACCAAATGGCGTCAAATTGACTAAGTGTTTTCTCCTGTTCTTATGCGCAAAAATTGACAACAACAACACTTCTAAAGTTTTTTCTTTATTAATTATGACAAAACATGTACGTCTAATTTTAGTTAAAGGTGAACAACAAATATATTTATTGTTGCGTAATTATTAAAGGCATTTACATCTAAGTATTTACGTTGCTGTTAAAAATGACGTATTTGCTCCAAGTTTTCTAAAACTACGCAACGCTTTTTTGTGCAGTACATTTATTTGGTCTCCTGCTATATGGACCTAACGACATCAAATATATAAGAGCTCGATCCCACTTGTCGAGTGTCGGGCCCGGATTTTAATCGGGTGTTGCAGTGGCAGAGCATTTTATATTGAAGTATTCACACTTGTCTGACACCGATTTTGTGTCGGCGCCGACAAGATACTTTGGGTGTTTTGCCAGCCATCGTGTCGCGGCTCGCTCGCCTCAAGCAAGTCCGGCGCTGTTCACATTTATCGGATGTCGGGACCCCTTATTCTGCCCACACGTGCGCAGATCACGTACTCACACACATCGCGGCGCGCAAGCAGAGTTGTGATTTTATTGTACGCACGTTTGGCGTTTCGTAATAATGGAAACAAATATAAATCCTGAACTTTAATCACACTAGTTCAGAAAAGAAGTGTCCTTTGGGACAAAACATTAAATAAATATAAAGATAAGCAATTGAAAATCCGCTTGGCGAAAAGTTTGCTGCCTACTCATTCCTGACTTTGACAAGTTGGACAAAAAAGAAAGACAAACAAGTGGTAAGTGAAATTATGTAAAATCTGAAACATATACATATTAATCATGAGCTTCTGGTTGCCAAGTCAACGAGCCTATTGTTGAAATGAAGTAATTTGCAAATTCAGATCGTATATTATTTGCAAAAGGACCACCACGTAGATTACAGTTTTGCAGTTGTATTTGTTCTTGCATCGGATTCTCTACTGCATACTGAATATTTTCAAAGTTCAGACCGTCCTTTTCTCTTACAAAATTGTGTAACACTGTACACGTTTTTACAATTTTGATAGCCGTGTCTTGGTGAAAATCTAGTGGTAGATAAAATATTCTCCATTTATTGGCTAAAATAACGAACGCACATTCAACGTACTTTCTTGCCCAACTTAAACGATAGTTAAATATTTTTTCAGATCTTATTAATAGTTGACACACCAACTCTGTAACTATAGTGCAATTTTTTAAAGCAACAACCCGATGCACAGTATTTGTTAAATAATAAAATAGGAAAGATATTAACATTTCTATATGTACATATTTTAATTGCAGAGAAACTAGTGTCAACAAAGTGGTCGAATCTACGAGATGCCTGGGCGGTTTCAGCGCATGAGAAAATACAATACAGTGCTAAGGTACGTTTTTTGAAACAGTAGCAACGATAACTGACAAAAATGAGCAACATGATTCAAATAGATTTATTATTTAAATATTTTTTATAATATTTACGTTAACTGTTGCAACGCTCTATAATTGTAGGGTCAGTAATTGCAATGCTTGTAGTATTTTATTAACTTTGTGCTTCTGAATATGGATTTAAACTAACATTTAAAATTTTTAAAGTAAATAAATTTGTATTTTTGTAATACATTGCAACATGGAATAATTAAATTGTTATTTATACTGCATAATGTTACATCACTAAATATCCCAATTTTAAACATAAAATATTTTACTAATTATTACGAACTTTTCTTAGTTGTTATGTTTAATTCAAGCTAACATAAAAACATTACAAATTGTATAGTTTGTTAAATATAAACGCAAATATGTTGAATATCAACGCAACCTCTTAAGAATAACGTTTTTCTTCATTCTTACAAAACTTAAAGGGATTGAAATTTATGAAGCGGCGAATTACCCGCCGTATCAGTTATTAATCCCCATGAATAATGCCCGGTAAGAAAAAGCATCTCGTCCACAATGGAAACGGAGGTGGTTGCACAATGTGCTCAGGTAATGAAATGAATGAACTGACGTTAATGGATGTAAGCGCCGTGTAAAATACAACCATGGTAATCTCGCCCAATAAAACAATGCGAAATCGCCATACATGTATATTAATTACCACGAACATTTTACCTGTAATTTAATGATAAACCGCTGTCAGCGTTCTAGTAATTGACGCATCCTGCTAATATATTCATAGTCCTCGCCATTGAACTGTCACGACCAGTTATTTATCTGTCAGCGGGAACCAAACAATAAAGATAATGGCTTTCGGCGGTGGTGAGAGGCAGACAATTTTAAAAGCAATCAAACATCTTGAAACATAAAGTTGCCTCGCCATTTATTGTAGTTTATTAATAACAATATTTATTGATTCTATAAAGTTAATTATACATGTGGCGCTATTGCTTTGTGATAAAAAAAAACGTAGTAATTGTTATCTTTAATCATTTTTTTATAGATTAGTATATCAAACATACTAAAATATTTGAAAAAAAAACAAGATAACGCAATTATTTTATTTAATAATTTAAACAATAAATATAAACCAAAAATAAAAATATTAAATTAAGAAATAAATAAAACGTAAAAAAGTACAACGCCATTTTTTTAGTCAAAAATTATTTATTATTTTATTAAAAATGTAATCTACACAAAGTATAAAATGCATCATATTAATAATTTAAAAAAATAAATAAACAGGTGTTGGTAAGTGTATTTTATAGAAACTAATTCTTTTATTGAAAGTTTAGGAAAAAAATCTCGGATGTCGGATTTAAACGCACAACCGCCTACCAACTAATAAACTACATCCGAGTGATATCTTTTATATTTTGTATCAATAGGCAATCTATTGATTTGCTTATTTAACTAAAATTGCTTGTCATATAGGCAATTACATAGTGTTGGTGTTAAATTTGTATCACGTCTATGTCTGAGTGTCTAGACTGCTTAGCTAGTAGTCTGACAAGCTACTTGTTAACTAGGTAAAATAAATATAAACAAATTTAAATATATTTAGAAATTGCCCCATCAAAAAGGAATAAAATATTATTTTTTATTTGGTAAAAACTTTGTTTATTAAAAAGTTAAGAAGTAATTTTTTTTAGATTTTGCGGCAAATCAAATTTTTTGGTTTTACATTTTGTCTTATTACTTACTGCTCAACATGCCAAACTTGTGTATTAAATTGTAGACATTACGTTGTGCAATGTTACTGCGTATGAGAGTAAATTATTAAATTTAGAAAATTTAACCACCCGGCAATATACAGGGTGTAAATTAATTGGCGGACAAACGCCAAGTAACTTTGTAGACCGTGCCAAAAGAAAACAAAAATCTTAATTCCAAAATATTGAGAAACTCTTCGTTTGGCCTCACGAAATCCTCAAAGTTTTGTTACGCTTGGCAACGTAGCAAAATTTCTATTTCTATATTCAAACCTATAATGTAGGCAACTTAATACACACATTAAATGTTATTA
The DNA here is from genome assembly GCA_963932245.1 of Tachinus rufipes. NCBI lineage: Eukaryota > Metazoa > Arthropoda > Insecta > Coleoptera > Staphylinidae > Tachinus > Tachinus rufipes. Next base: position 95,302,264 of record OZ010743.1, read on the forward strand.
TTTATTATAAAATACAAATGTTCATATTGGCCACCGTTTACTTCTAAACACTATACGGTATCGAATTCATGACATTCTCAAGCATCACCGGCGTAATTTGCATATTTATTCAAAGTAAAACTCATAATAAAATAGAAATATCAACTGACATTTATTGCAAAGCCTACGTTATAATTTGATTTTTATTAAAAAAATTTGCTATGTTGCTAAGGGTATTTTTAATTTAAATTTGATTTATTCTTGAAAAGTAATTTGCACCTTTTTCAATATTTTTTATTATTAATTTTTAATAAACCTCGTAACTTTTATTATACTAAAAAAGAAAGCAACTTGGTACAAAAATACGCAATTAAAACAATATTTGTATTGACAAAATTGAAACTTTGAGAACTTCGTGAGGCCAAACAAAAAGTTATACAGCATTTTGGAATTAACAAAGTTACCTGGCGCTTGTCCGCCAATTAATCTACACCCTGTATTAACAAAGTGCTGAAACCTTACGTGTAATCCTACTGATTAGTGTAAATTTTAGGTTGTTTACATTATTAGACAATTTTTTTTTTGAAAAATTTTCTTTAAATGCTATAGATTTCAAAAATTTGTTGTATTAACAAGAAAGTACAACTTACTTAGTTTTCCGATTGAGCAAACATAATTGGAGTGACATAAACTTAATTGTGCTTGATTGTCTTTAAAGACGCAGTTTTTTATGCTTTAAGATTTTTGGATTTAAAGTTAGATAGTAAACCAAAGTTTAATGCACATATGTTTTATAAGGTTATTTGTACTTTCTCTAGTAGTAACATCACTCTGTTGTTCTGACGTTCAACTGTCCTATGTGGCTAATGTATTCAAGTACAAAGTTTGAAAAGGTTTTCTACATACGGCCATGTCAAGTCACCCCAACATAGACTGTCTTTTGTATGTAAAGATTGGGCATGTACATGGCACGTATTTTGTCATTTATTTTACATTACCTACAGGTTGGACTGCCTCCATCACCAATTGTGTGCATTTGTATTTTTTATTTGGCATTGTTTTGTCAAGAAACTACATAAAAAAATTTGTTAAAGTTTTTTTATGGACAGTTGCATGTAGTAATTGGCTGTTTTTTATTGCCTTATTTGCCTGTCTGGAGCCTTGAATGTTATTCTAACGTCTTTTCAATGCGCTGTGAATGTTGATTTTCAGTACGTTATTGAAGCTTTTAATGAGGCTACAGTGACATTCAAAAACAAGCTTTGATGTTATTTTAAGATTGTTTATATTAATTTGAGCCGCTCAACTATTTGTTAGAATTTGAATATTTTTGCAAGATAGTTTGTAGTTTATTATTTCTATAACTTTATAGATTATCTAATTGTGAGCGTTCTTAGTAGTAGTATAAATATTTTAGATTTTAGAAGAAGATTTCCACTTGAGAATATTTACTGGTTTTTGAGACATTTGTGTATATTCTCACCAAATCATTAACCATACTCTGCTTCTCTTGGTTAGCGTTGTAACGTCTTTAAAACACACAAAAAAAAGTGACTGTTATCTGTTTGCGCTCTTAACAGAAGTTTTTTCTTAACAGCCTTTTTCAGGAGTGTACACTGTTTGCTAGCTTTCTTCGTAGTGTGTCAAAGTCCAAAAGCATTTAGACAAAAAGCTACTATTGTTGCCATTTTCTCAACGTAAATGTCAAAAAGCGGCAGACACAATATTGTTTCTTGGTATACTTAGGCATGCATTTGTTGTAACTGAGTTAGTTTGCTTGTTTTTGTCTAGTTTTTGGCTACTAAATTAGTGTCTTGTAAGTGAACATAGTTTTTATTACAGCTATGTACAACCATAGCACTATCTTTAAAAACAGTTCCTATGTTTTTCCACTGCTTGTCTAAAATACCAAAAAAACATATAACTTATTTTCAATTTTATATTTAGATGTAGTCTTTATGCTAATTTGCTGTCATAAATCACTTCAATATATTTCATTTTGATTGATAGCGATAGTACGGTATTTAGGAGATTTGGTAGATTTAGTTTTACAATTCTTTTTGGTTTTCAGAGGGTTAATTGTAAGAACTTGGTCTTTGCACTGATTTTTGATTATTCTTATAGCCTTTTGCATTAAACTCCGTTTGAGTATGCTGCTAAGCAAGTTTGTTATGTTATCTGCATAATCAATTGTATAAAAACTACGATCATTGAGTAACTTCATAAAACTGTCAACAACTGTGTCTTTTAAAACAGCTTTTAGCAACAACTTTTCTGTCTCTCAAATCCCCTACGGTAACTGTCACGTTTTTTTTTTCTATTAATTGTAGGGTTTACACTGTGTTATATTATTTTTTGAATAAAATGGAGTTTTTGTAAATAAATTAATTGAAATTAATAAAACGCTTTGAATCTATAAATAGCCCAAGGTCGAAATTTTGTCTCTCAGTGATCTTTTGATTTGGTCCGTTACAAAATGTAAGGTTGATTTGTTAAATCTTCCTTGAGTGTATGCTAGTTGGTTTAGGAGTATTAGCTAAGTGACAAAGACCATCTTTTGAAATAATCTTTTACATAACCGCTCTAATGTTTTTAAGAAAAAAAAAACGTGAGGCTGATTGCTCAATAGGATTTTACAAATCGTTTTTAGTTTTGGTATAAATACAACTTTTAATTGCATCTACGCTATAGATATGTATAAAAAAGCAATTCTTGCTTTACAGATTTTTGCCAAATAAGTTACCTATTATAAAAAAGCAAGAAATTTAATATTGTTGTATGAGCTGTCAATTTGCAACAGTTGAAGTATTTTTAACACCCTTACAATAAAATCTCTAAGTTTTCCTGTGGCGTTGATAACCTTTTTTAGTATATTTGTATAACATTTAGTCTGATAAATTTTTTGAGTATTTTGCTTTGTTAGAAGATCTTGCAGTTTCTTTAAGCCAATCAATATTTTTACACTACCAAAGTATGGTGTTGTTAGATTTAGTAGCTAGCGTTAGTGGGCATGAGTCCTTGTACGCTTGTGTTAAGGAATTTTCCTAATTACATAGTTTTCTATTTCTTCAATAATGGGTTGACTTAAATCTGCACAGGTACATAAACTTTGCAATATGTATTAAAAACAATCTTATTGGTTAGCCTTGGGATTTGGTAATACTTGAATTTGATCCATCTGTAATCTTACATTGAAACCGACGTAGATACGTGACAATAGTGAATTTTGTGTGAAAGTGCAATATCTATTGCACAAGATTCTTTGGTTTTGTTCTAGTTGGACGACTGAAATTGTCCGTTTACATATTGCGGTTTAACGTTTTTTGACATTTTTTGTTATTTTTTTAAAGCAAATCGATAAAACCTCAAAAAAAGAAGACTTTCTAAATCCTAGCCACAGTTATGTTATACCGTAATTGATTGTGTTGTTAAAAGCTAAGGAAAGCATTTATCAGATGTATTATTCCATATATAATTTTTACATGTCTACTAAAAAACAAATATAAACTGATTGCCAACAATAACAAAACCCAAATTAAAGTTATCAAAATTGGCTAAAAAAAATAAATCGATAATCTTAAAACCATTCCGACCGTTATCTTGATTTGTAGTATTATTACAAAAACAGCTATTTTGTTAAATATAAAAAAGATCAAAATAAGCATTTGCAAATAGCATGCATTTTTAAATTTAGATATTTATTTGGCTATTTCTAACAAAACTGAAAATAAAATTCACTAAAATATTAGAGGCGTAAAATGAGTTGCGTGAAACCACTAAAGTAAGAACAAATCCATCATTAGTCTAACCGCAATATTAAAATGGTAAACATAGTGTAATAGTTTATAGTTCTTATACTAATAGTTTAAGATTATTACTTTTTCTTATAGTGCCATTACTTGCTATTAGTATGTCGAAAAATGGTAGCAAGAAACGGAAAGCAAGAAAAGATCAGGAAAAATAATTACATCAGAAAGCAACTATACTTAGTGGATTTAAAAAACGCATTCTACAAGGTGAAACGGAAAGATTTTCTAAAATTTGTGAACACACAAAATATAGAAAGTTACATAATTAACTTAATTAAAGATATAAATGACAATAACAAAAGTCAAATAAAAAAAACAGTACACATGGCTCTAAAAAAAAGAATACGTTAGAAAAACTTGCTCAGTTCACGACTGTTCAGTATGACATTTAACTAAATATTGAAAAAAATTAGAAAAACAAAAGGTACAGAAAGAGGTTTTATAAAATTACTTTAATACGCTATACCAGTATTGCAATACTGATAGTAGACAGCAAAAATAATTTGCAAAAATTACTACACGCCTTCAACATCACAGCAAAGTAATATAGTAATTAGTAAAAAACCACAAAGATGCAAACTAATGGCGTTTTCGGCTGTGACTATTGCTTTCTGCCGGTGCATATCCGTCAATTTTACAATATGGCATTTTGAAAAAAAAGCTTTGTCAGCCGAACACAAAAATATGCACCGAAGGCATCCCAGCGCATAAAAAATGACACAGAGCGGGTAATGACATGTAACTACATAGAAACAGAAACAAGAAATAACAAGAAAAACCACAAAAACATTAAAAACAAACAAATGCTTACGAGAGTCCATATAATAAAACAAATATATAAATATAACAAGGTGAAGATATACAAGATAGTAGAAAGACTATAGAATATTAACATATGTAGCAAAAACAAAAACAGACACAAAAACTACAAAACAGAAAAAGGTAATTCCACGATAGTTCATAAAATCGGCCCCTCATTGATATCTCCGATTTTGTTCGAATTTTATACATATGTTTTTTGTACCAAAATATAATAATTTATAAAATTTTAGATCTCTATCTATTTACACTGTATTGCTCCTATACAGGCTATAATGGCGGCCATTTAAATTTTTTAGGAATATTTTGTCTTCTTTCAGTTTGTGTGCTGTAAATAAGCAAAAAATAGTCAAAAATTATATTTGAAAGAGTGGTGTATCTTATAGGAAATTTATCGTAGAACACGATCCCGGCCTTGGTTTTCCAAATTTTTTTACGAAAAATGGAAAACTTACCATTTTAACAAAAATTTTATATCTTTAGTTTTGCTACATTTGGAGATTTAAAATTTGAATATGATACTCTTAAAGCATAATACTTTTGATTCCAAAAATTTAAATAAAATTGGATTTGCTTCCTTTAAGGTAAAAGTTAACACATAATTGCTAAAAATGGGTTACTTTTAAGGGTTTTTCCTCAAGTTTTTCTTAATTTTACAAATCTGTTGGTTTTTTTAAAAAAATTTAAAAAAAACTGACTTAAAGATTGCGTTCTACAAAAAAATTCTTTTTGATTACACTAAATCAATATTTTATTGACCTTTTTTTGCAAAATTATGAAAAACCAAGAAATATCTATTTTTTATCATAATTTTTGTCGAAAAAGTATGATATATACAGGGAGTTTATAAATGAATGGGATTATGTATTCACTTTAAATATGCCGTCTTTTTAAAATCGTCCACTATACTACATATGTTTTCATGTTTGCTTGACAGCTGTCAAAGTTGATCTGTCAAAACAAATAGTTTAGTGAACAATTTAACAAAAGCGGCACATTTAAAGTGATTACATGATCCCATTCATTTATAAACTCCCTGTATATATATATAGGGTGGAGATTAATTGATGGACAAACGCCAACTTTGTAGACCGTGCCAAAAGAAAAAAAAAATCTTAATTCCAAAACGCTAAGAAATTTTTCGTTTGGCTTTACGAAGTCCTCAAAGTTTTAATTTTGTCAATACAAATATTTTAATTGTGTATTTTATGTACCAAGTTGATTTTTTTTAGTATAATAAAAGTTACGAGGTTTATTAAAAATTAATAATAAAAAAATATTGAAAAATGTGCAAATTACTTTCCAAGAATAAATCAATCTTAAATTAATAATATCCTTGGCAACGTAGCAAATTTTTTAATAAAATTGAAATTATAACGTAGGCTATGCAATAAATGTCAGTTGATATTTCTATTTTATTATGACTTTAACTTTGAATGAATATGCAAATTACGCCGGTGATGCTTGAGAATGTCATAAATTCGATACCGAATAGTGTTTAGAAGTAAACGGTGGCTAATATGAATATTTGTAGTTTATAATTAATAATTATATTTGATGTGTGTATTAAGTTGCATACATCATAGGTTTGAATATAGAAATAGAAAATTTGCTACGTTGCCAAGCATAACAAAACTTTTAGGATCTCGTAAAGTTAAACAAAGAGTTTCTCAGCATTTTGAAATTAAGATTTTTGTTTTCTTTGGCACGGTCTACAAAGTTACCTAGCGTTTGTCCGCTAGTTAATTTACACCCTGTATATACATATATATATATATATAATATATAATACATTTCTTTGTCTTTTATAATTTTGCAAAAGAAATTATGTATTAGTGTAATCGGAAAAAAATGTTTTATAGAACCCGATCTTTTTGTCTGTTTTTTTAAATTTTTTAGAAAAAGCCGGAAAATTAGTAAACTTAAGGAAAATCCAACAAAAATTGCTTAAAGTAACCCATTTTTAGCAATTATGTGTTATATTTTACTCTAGGGCAAGTAAATCCAGTTTTTTTTTAACTATTGCAATCAAACGTACTATGTTTTAGAAGTATCATATTTAAATTTTAAATCTCCAAGTGTAGCGGAATTAAAGATTTTTAATAAAATAATAATATAAAAAAAAAAAATTGAAAAACTAAGGGAGGGATTGTGTTCTACGTAAAATTTTCTATAACATACTTCCTTTTGAATATTGATTTTTGACTATTTTTTGCTTATTTACAGCACAAAACTGAAAAAAGACAAAATATTCCTAAACAATTAAAATGGCCGCCATTTACACTGTATTGCACCTAGAAATCTAAAATTTTAAGAATTGTCATTTTTGGTTTCTCAAACATGTGTACAGCAAAATCGGAGATATCAATGTGGGGCCGATATTCCAAACTATCCTGGAATTACCTAAAAGTAACGACATAGAAATTGAAAACTTTGAATACAATAAAAAGCTTAACATTAAAAAACAGACAAGCGAGCAATAAATACGACAATAGTGTAACGTGCAAAACTTCAATAAATAAATAAAGATAAGAAAAAGAAACTGGAACAAACACGTCGACAGGATATGACTAGACCAACTGGCAAACATGTAAAACTAATAAACCTTGTACTAAAATACTAGTGAAAAAACATTCACAAGGTAAAAAAACAACTCACAGTATGTTGATTGTAACAAACAAAATAAATCCTAGTCGTGCACAGAAGAAGAAGATACTTTTTTTAACAACTGTTCCTGCTTCTACGATTATTTTAATCTAAATTGTATTTTCTTCTAAAATTAAACAAGCAAACATTGACCTAATTTACAGTTTAAAAATCAATTTTTTAAAACAATACAAATTTTTTCATCCTCATCTTGAACTTGAAAAACTACATTTTTTTTTTACTAAAACCAAAGTAAATAATAAAAATTCTAATTTTAATTATTATATCAAACATTCATTTGCTGACTAATAATGTGTTTGTCACACATCTACAAATAGACAATTTTAGACTAATGACTTACAAAACTCAGGGTACCGTTTTTATTAGCATATTTTTTATATAAAATTTTTCAGATAAGAATATTTTGGTTATAGGCATATATTGTTAAATAAAATAAAACAGTTTTTTAATAACCTTTTTAAACATTTTAGCGGTTTTTTAAATATATTATTAATTTAAACACAGGTGGTTTAGGGTTTCAAAAATTGAACTGCAACATGTTTTACCATTCAGTGGCATCACAAGACATCATTTCTCTGCTTGATGATGCAACTGTCACTTAAAAATTATGGTTTTTTAATTAATGTAAACAGTTTTTTACTTTTGTACAACTTTTGCATATATACAAGGTGTAAACGTACGGCTGAATAACTTTATTATTTTTAAACCAATTTGAATGATTCAAAAACTATTTAAAATTGGTTCTTTTATAACTATAAATGTTGCTGTTGTTTTTAATATGGCTGCAACAACAATCAATTTTATTTTTTTAAACAGTTTGCATTCTAATATTAGCTTTGATAAAATTATGAGCTTAATTATAGCTAGGATTACAATTTTGATGTTTGTTTTTACAGATATTTTTTATATTAATGTTTCCATTCCCAAGATAGTTTCGGCTTACTCTGTTTAAAGGATAGTTGTGTGTCTTTCTAGAGGCAAAATAATTTGGGCATCTATATCTTGCAAATAGGTTTTTGTTCTAGAACTTTAGGATGCTTTAGAACTATTGTTGTAAATTTGTAAAAAAATATCTTTTGTTGTTTTTCCATTTGAACATTAAAGTGTTATTGAAATCCAAAATATGGTGACATTGTGTTTGTTTGCATTTTTCTAGGAGAAATCATTGTTTGATAGTATTCTATGCAATATGCCAAACGATCTTTTGATAACTATAAATACTCTTAGAGTAGACACTTTGTTTTGTAGCAACCTCTCAATTCAGTTTGCCACAAAGTGTAGAGCTCATTTGATAATTTTTATATATATATATATTAGTATGGATGTTGGTTTAGTTGTATCGGCGTGGATTTTTGTGCTATTTTTTAAATTAAAATTTTTCATAGTTTTTTTAGTATTTCTAGAAAGAAAAAGGTAAGGTTTATTGGGCAATTAAACTTTGCTTGGATGTAGTTACTACGCCGTAATTTTGTTATAAGTATGAATTATATATTTTTTTAAATTTTTGTAATGTAGAAATAAGCAATACGATAGGGCTAGAGAAATTCTGTTTATTCTTAGTGTCTTGTGTTGCAAAAGTTTTTGAAATCTCAGGTTATAAGCGCTTTCTCTACAAGGTGATTGTCATCCTTTAATAAGGTTACGGTTGCAATACTAGTCCACTTTTGTGTTAAAGTCCCTACATCCTAAAAATAAGTTTTAAAAAGTATTTTTGTTGCTTTCGATAAGTTGGCTGTGTATGAGTTATCCGTACGTTTTAAGCAACCAAGTTGTTGGTTGGTGGTTTTTTAGTCTAATTGCGTTTTTGACTTTTAATTTTGTCATCAGATTATTTTGAATTTAGATTGAGTTATTAAAAAATTTTACACTACTGTGGTATAGCGGAACCAAAAACTGATTTAAGTGTGCAAGAATCTTTGTATGCTTGTGTTAGAAAATGTTTAAATTTACCAAGATAGTTTTTTTGTATCCACTTACAAGTTTACTTAAAATTGTCTAAACATTTAAACTATGCAATAGGTTGTCTTAAAAAGCAGCCTAAAGTTAAAAATAGGTTTTACTAACTTATTTTTAACTTTGTGTTTAGGTTCAAATTTGAAATTTATTTATCTAAGATTTGACATTAAGGCTGACGTTGACACATGCTAATCTTGGATTAGCTTACTTTTTCTACTAAAATGCTTAGTTTAGTCTCATTGTTTAACTGAAAACTTTTTTGTCAATTATTATAGAATAGTCTGCTACTCTTTTTTTACGTCTTTCTTTTATATTTCCAAAATTAAAAATTAGCTTTTTGGTTTGTTTTTTTTTATGGTATAAAAGACGCTCATAACCTGTTTCATAATAATAATTGGTTGTCCCAAAAACTCTGGTTTTTGCTTGCCTACGGAGACAATACACCTGCAAGATGCCCGAGTTGGACTTGGCTACAGATGTAGGAATCTCTCAAAGGTAAAAGGTGCTCTTCTGAAGTAAATGAAATTTAATTTAGCTTTTAGATAAGGTTTTTTTTATAAGTTTAGCTTGTTTTTTGGTAGTTTTACGTAAGGGAGGGTCAAGCTGATTATAGCCACGTAGAGAAGCAGTTTTTTCTTTTAAGTTTTGTCCTTGTACATTTTACTTTTTTTTAGGTTGTATAGTAAAAGTTCAGATGTAGAAAAGCAACTCACTATTTTTTGGTAAAAAACTTTGTGGACAGTTAGCAGAGGTTGCCACGTTGTTTGAACAATATTGAATTATGAGTCTTTTACACAAGTTTTTTTTTTAATGAACTGGGTTTTGTTAAGTTGTTTTATATTAACTTTGTGCTTTCAACAATTTGATAGTAGTTCCAAATTACTAATACAGGTTTTGCATCTACTTCTACTTACAGTTTAAAATCTTAAATATGGCAGTATTAGCCTTACTTTTGTATAGCAACTTTTATCCGGAGCAACTTATTTAATTGTTTTTTAATTAGATAGTTGTTTATAGCACCATTTTCTTTACGCAAGTTCAGCTTTTACTAAACATATCTTTATTGAAAACCTATCTTATAATTTTCAGTAAACAAAAATGCTAATATGAATTAATCTTTTGTATTATTATTTCCGGGCACCAATCGAACTTGTTAGTACAGTTTGTTTTAGCTTTTCAAGTTGTAGACGCTTTGTCAACTTTTTCTGTTGATTGGTGTTAACCTAAATCATTGTACGTTGTTTGTCTTTGTATTTTCTAGAGATGTTGTATGAAAGCTATGGTTTGTTTGTGACATTATTTTTTATAAATAATGTATTTTATTTTGTCCATTAGCAATGTAGCAATGTGCAATTTTACAGCTGCACATAATCTCAATGTAACAGTACTTTATAATACACAAACCCCAAGGCTAGTGTTCTCGTATATTTCAGCAATGATATGTTGTGTGTTGTAACCACTCTGCCTGTATGTAAATGTGTAAAAAAAACATTATTGCAAATAATACTAGCAATTAACATAGTTAACAAAGTAATTGCAATTGGTAAATATATAAAAATATTGGCAGTTGTTTAATTAATTTTAAAGCAACTAGCGCAAAAAAACCAATTAAATAATTTTTATTTTCATTGTCTTCTATGATTGAATAAAAAAAAATAACATTTTTTATTAAAACATATCACAGGACCTTTAACAATTACAATTGATTTTTTTTCAGTGTAAATAATTTTAACATGAAACTATTGTTGCATGTGGAAACCATCCAACCGCAAAAAAATATATACGGCGATAATATTGAGCAAATACTGGCAATACGAGATTAAAAGCAAAAATAACTTTTATCGAAGCATTTCGGACAACAAACAAAACATTAAATGTAAACACATATATTGAAACTGCGGGTCATTATTATCGAGATTGTGTCAGCGAAAACTGGCTATAAAATATCCTGCGCATTGTTGTCCCATTTGAAATTTTCGAACGAAATGTGTTATATACAAATGTTATTTGCGGATTTCAATATTTAAAACGTTCGTGTCTGTTGTCACATTGAATGGATTTTCAACCTCACGCAGCTACGTACACATTTTTTTTAAATTTAATATTATTTTTACTCTCACTGTTTGAGCATGCTAACCAAATAAAAAAATCCCTTTTTATTGAAAAACATAAGTTAATTGAATTAGTCGCTGTATTAACAAAAGGTATGCTTGATGGAATGAGTCGAATTAATTTTGTTGGAGAAACAAAGAAAAAACTTTTTATGGCTGCTATTGAAATCGTATTTACCTTGTTGACACCCTCAGGGTTTTTTTGTGTTCAATCATAAATATTAATACAGTGCATTCTAAACTTTTTTGGCAAATTATGTTGTTTATTAATCTTAAAAGTATTAAAAACTATTTAACAATTTTGTTATACTAAGTATATTTAATATAATAAGAAAACGAACAAATTCTGCATAGCAAATCTTTAATAGTACAATTTGTAAATAACTGTTTTTATTAACTAAATGGAATTTTGAGTTTTATAGAATAAGTACCTTTGTTGAAACTTTTTATTGTTAGATAACACATAGTTCGGCCAAGATGTGTTTTTATTTAATCTATAATTGAGTGGTAATTAATAAAAGTGTTTCATCAGAAAAAAAATCAAATCATTACAATTAAACCTAAGACCGTGAAGAGAGTCAATTACAAATGATTGTAAGTTATTTTAAATAAACCCCGCTTATTTTTCTACATTAAGTAAATAATTAATTAATTTAATTTCATAATGCAAAAATTTAATTTCGAATGCACATTTAAAGTAATTAGGCATTAGTAATATTATTAAATTGTAATGTTTCAATTTACGTCTCATTGCTATTTTAGTAAATAAAATGGATCCCGCTACATTTTTTCAAACTGGAGAAATATTTACATTTATAAATAGCCAGTATTATCAGCATTGCTTGTTATGTTTTATTTAAATTTTTCTATTATTTGTAGTTTATGCGTGTTTATTATATTGATTATATTTATAAGTTGAATGTAAATCATAATTAAATTGTTATAATTAAAAACTTTAGTTTTTATTTATAGAGTTTTTATTTTGTTACAATAGTTTAGAAATATAATTTTATTTTCATGCTGAAACTCTAAAATTATAAAATTGACAATTGTTTCGGTTTCCCCAATACTTCATCAGCTTTTTGAATGCCGTTCCACCAACATACTTTGATGCGAATTTGTAAAAACCGAGTCTGTATTTAACTAGATGTTTTGGGGTTGGATTGGGTTTGAATAATTGATTTTAAACTCTTGTTTTTTATTAAACTATTTTGACTTGTTTATAGTTTTTTTTTTTTTATTTTGTGTAAGAAAAGAAAAATCTTTAAAAGACGGCACTACTGTCTAGTAGTGTCACTTGTGGTGGTTTGCTTGGCGCTCCTTGCACTGCGGTTCTATTAAACCTGTTGTACACCTTTGATGTTCAACTCTTTGAGCAGCTCCGTCTCTTTGATAAAGTCTAGTATCTTTAGGCCAATGGGATGTTTTTAGCACAGCTTTTGTTAGGTTGTGTTTGCCAAAGATATCTGTGCTTTGCTATTTGTAGGTTTTGCATTAATTCAGCTGGTGTATCAAGGTTTCATCTTTTTCTATAGAATTAGAAAGTCCACTCCTATTCTCATTTTGTGCAAGTGTTTGTTAATACCACAGTGTCCAGTTATTAGTTTTGTAAACATTTGTAGTCTAATACAGTTTTGATAATATGCGTTGGTACTGTTAGAAACATTTCTTGATTGTGTCAATTCCGTTTTATTTAAATATTTTAAAGTGTGATATTCAAGAATTACCTAATATGTCACAACAACATAAAAATATTTTTGAAGCTCATAGTGATCTTCTACAGGTTGTTGTGTTTTTCCTCAAGTCTGCTGCGGATTATTTCTTTTCCGTTCTTGTATTTTACTCAAGTAAACGTTTCTTTTGTTCATTGTTTGGCAAGCTGATTTGCTATAAGGTTTTCTTCTATTTTCTTTTTATTTTAGTATCCATACTAAGAAACATTGCAAATTGTGGCTACTGCTTTAGACTGTCTAACCAGGTTATTACTAAATCTGGTTTTTATTACTAGCGATTGCAGAGTCTGCAATGCCGCTTGACTATTTGACATAATATTTATTAATCTGCCAGGTTTTAGTCTTTTTTTGGTGTCTCTGGCGCATAATTTGATGACAGCCAACTCTGCCTAAAAAGTAAAGACAAGTAGACCTTTGTAAAGCACAACCTCATCGTTAAAGTTTTTACCTTATGCAACATATTTGTTATGTTAAGCTTGTGGGTTTTAAGGTTTACAATGTGTTCATTGTTTATATATAATATTTGGTTCTTTGGTTGACACATCAATCGTATCTACTATAATTTTGCACCACTGGTTATATACTAGCTTCTGTTAAAAAAAATTTGCGCGTCCGAAAAAACAAATGCTTTCTTTAATGCACTAATAATTAGACCAAACTAGAATAGACTGTAAATTAATGCAATTTAGTAAACAAAAATATACTCGTAAATGATATACAAGATGCGTGTGCAAAAAGTGGAATACGTTTAAAAAATAACAATTCTCACTCAAATGTCAATATCTTTTTTACGTGATTCAACCTGTTACTACTAACGTGTAAATGTCAACCAAGCGACTTTTGGGATAAGAATTTACTTCTTTACTGTGCCAATAGTTTTTCAAACAACGGACAAGCAAGTTAAAAACACCTGAGCACTTCTTTTCCTAACAGTAAAAAAATGACTTTTAAAGCGGGTGAATAAAAGACCTCACGGTATTCTAAGAACAAGATGTGAAAAAACATTTTTTTTAAAGATGTGCTGAGAAGAGAAAAATTTGTGAAACAAGATGGAAAAGAAATACTGCAAAGGAGCAGCAAAGTTCTATTTTAGTAGAGAAAAAGAAAAAAATAATAAGGTTGAAGTGGTAAAAAGTAAGAAGTTATTCAAGGGTAGAGTAAAAACATTAAATATTAAAGCGGCACAAAAAAGTATATTAATCATATAAGTTTATATGCCAACGAGCATCTTAGAGAAAGAAGATAAGAGACTTGAATAATAGTGTGGGTAGATGTTGTGTAGAAAAAGTGGTAGGCAAGTATAAAAAAAATTAAAAAAGCAAAAGAATGACTAAATTTTGCAAAAAGAAAAAACTGATAGTTACAATCACTTAGTCTAAAAACCACAAAAAAAAATATGTATATTTGAAAGGAATTTAGAGACGGCAATAAGAACCAAGTAAATTTTATAATGATTGAACCAAAGTTAAAGAATGTAGTAAAATAAGCATGTGGTTGGTAGAGTCAGATATACACACTGATAATACATATATATGGCTATGTATAAGTTAAGTGTACGGAATAAAAATTTGATTTTGCTCAATCCACTAAAAATGCTTTCTTTTACATAAATCCTAATTATGTGCATTTTTTCCGATTTTTATGCAATCAAAATTTGAAAAAATTGATTTGATTGCATTTTTTATGAAAAACTTCAAATTTGTTCAAAAAATAAATTTTCACTGCCAAATTTTTTTTTTCCAAAAATTTTCAAAATTTTGCAGAACTATAAATGACAGTTTTTCTTAAAAAAAAGATAACGGGTATTTTGTTTTTTTTTTCAAATATGGGTTAATTGACGTGTTTTTATATGTGCAAAAAATACCCTGAAAATTTCAGGAAATGATATTTACAAAAATACTTAAAAAATTAAAATTAAAGCTATTTTTGTTTTTTGATCGTTTGTAACTTCTCAGGATTACATTTTTTGAAAAAAATTATTTTGTTTTTTTTTCTTCAAAATTGTCCAAAGAATAAGTTTAAATGGCAATTTTTTTTTAATTAAAATTTTGCAGAAACAGTTTTTCTTAAAAAAAAAAGATTACGAGTATTTTTTTTTCAAATATAGATAAAAACGTGCTTTTATATGAGCAAAAAATACTCACTACAATCCGAAATATCTTAGAATGTATTGCATTTTTAGAAAAAAATATTATAAGGTACTTTTTTTTTTTCAAAATTACTCAAACAATAAGTTTTCATAGCCAAATATTATTTTTCATAAATTTTGGAAATTTTGCTAAAATTTAAAAAACAGTTTTTTTTTTAAATAACCTTCAATTTTCACTATAATTTTATTTCTAAACTTGGACTGCATCAATTTCTACATCTTCTTATCACATTTTTTATTCCATACAAAATATGGTCTTGTATTATTACATACATTACATACTATTAATTACTTTAATTTAAAATAGCTAGAATGTCATCAATCTGACGTTTACTTTGAATTTAGTAGTTTTTTTCTTAAAAATGCAACCCTGAGAACGATAAAAAAATGTAAAACATGCAAAAAAATTGTTTTTTCCTAATTTTGATTGCTTATGACTCAGAAATCTAAAAAAGATCAGGACTCATGTAGAGAAAGGCATATTTAGTGGTTTAAGCAAAATCAAATTTTTGTTCCGTACACTTGACTCAGACATGGCCATATGTAATGGTAGAGTGTAATATAAAGTTAAAAAGAGTAACGAGAGCCAATAATAAGAAAGTGAAACTTGAAAAAAGTAAATAAAATATACAAAAAATACTTAAAAAAAAAACAAAAAACTAGATCGGTTAAGTTAAAATAGCACAAATGAAGCAGTACTAGAAAGAAACTGAAATACAACCAAAATAAGAATTAAAAAATCAACAACAAAAATGAGTACAAGAACGCAAGAAGAAATAAACAGCACAGGAAACACAAAAAATTATAACTAAAATGCAAGAAAATTTAAAACACTAAACACTGAAAAAAAAAAATAAAAGTCAAAATAAGAATTAAAAAATCAGCAGAAAAAAATATTAAGTACAAGAACGCGAGGAAAAAATTAAAAAATGCAAGAAATGATAAGTAAAATAGAAAAAAAAAATAGAAAAATAGAAATCTTAATACAGAACTAAAAAAAAAGTAATAATACCAAAAAGCAATGCTTTGATAATGAGCGTAGAAAGATAGAAAACTGAATAAGATAAGTAACCACGATTTAGCGTACACCTGAATTAATCAAAATAAACAATGACAAAAAATTAAAAATTATTACTTTTTTTTATTGCATTGCACTGAGTTATGATATTTTACTCTTTCAATTTTAAGTGTCTATAAGCGTTTTTAATTGTGAAGTTTTACCTAACGTACTGGTAATTATATTTGTAATTGTTTGTGCTATCTGTCTTAATCATTATTCAGTCAAATTTATGGTAAAGTTTGTTTATTGAAACTTAACCTAAATTTATAGCCGCCGCCCGCGCATTCTCATCCGCGCAGCGCAAAGCAATATTCTTATCAGTGGAGTAACTTGTTTTCATTTAATTTGTGATTTTATATTTTAATTTGTGATTTTATATTTTAATTTGTGATTTTATATTTTAAGCTTCTTTTAAACACTCCTTTGTTTTCTTGTGTTATCCCAACCGTGGTCTGCTTTTGTTTGTTTTGTAGTTAGTCACCAGGTGAAGGACCGCACTAGTGTGAATTGTATATCCTTGTATAATCTTTGTATTATTTTTTATTCCTAAATATTTAATCACTTTTATAGTTAAATTTTTATATTTTAAATTTTAATTTATTATTATGTCCGGTCAAGCGTGCAAATGCAGAAGTGTTGCACAATCTGGCGTAACATGTACTAGTTGTGGAATTATATTTCATAAAAAATGCCACTGTGGTACGTCATTCAAACTTTATAAAGAGACTATCGTACTGTATCAAGTTTTGTTAGATGAAGTTCGGTATAACAATAAATTGCTATTAGATAAAGTATTGTATCTTGAAGAGAAGATTGCAGACAAAGATAAGGTAATACTTGAATACAAAACTCGTATTCAAGAATCTATGCCTTGTGTAGTTACACCAACTATTAATGAGGAAATTCAATTGCTTCCACCTGCAATTAATTCTGTAATTAATAATTCTTCTTCTTTTGCAACCCTTACTGCTCAAATAAAACCTAAATAGAAAGTTTAATCTAAAACCCTAACAATTTTTGGTTGTGGTCCAAGTCACAATAAGTTGCAGGCATATGTGCCAAACTCATACTTATATGTATCCGATGTTATTAACTACATTAAATTGAAATACCCCGATATTTTAATTGACGTTGTAGATCTAGCTGTACAATCTGGAAGCTACAGTAGCTCGGTTCCAGCCGACCATGCTTGAGCTATTTTTTGCAAAAACTTTTGGCCAGCTAACATTGCTGTCAAAAAATGTGTGAGTTATGGTCGTTCACAAAATGTTCCTGCTTCATCTCCAATGGATTTTTGGAGCCTGAATCCTGTCAACAGCTTGGACCCACCTTTAGAAATGATAACGGCTTCTTTATCTACTACCAGAAAGTCGGGGTTTAAAAACTAAACTCAGGAAACTGTTGCTAGCTGTAGCCGTATCAGACTACAATGTGATTGTTTTCACTGAAACCTGGCTTTCTCCAGACATCAGTGACTCTGAATTAAATCTAAAAGGCTATCGATTATTTAGGTGTGATCGCTCGGTCTTTACAAGCCCCAAACAAAGCAGAGGTGGTGTTTTAATTGCTATCAAAACTCACCTCAAATCTATATTACTTTACCTACGTGTTGAACATTTGTTTGTAGTTGTTAAGTTTAATCTTGTGTCTTATATAGTTTGTGCGGTATATTTACCACCTAATTCAACTAGTGATAAATATCTTGACCATTGCTATTCCGTCAAATCTATTGCCGACGAGTTTCCAAGCAGTAAACTAGTTTTATTGGGCGATACCTGCAGCATCTTGGGTTAACAATAGTTTAGGTATAGGAGTAATTTGTAATTATAGTTACCCAGCTCATTTAGTAGCTAATTCATTTGGGTTCTTAAACTGCGTATAATGCATTTCTATTCCTAATAGTGAGGGTGTGTTTTTAGATTTATGTTTTACTAACGATCGTGATATTTCTGTGATAGAAGCTGTAGATGTTTTGTTAAATTTAAGCCAACACCATACTGCGTACTTGTTAACTATAAAATGTGATACTACCTGTGATATTTTAAATTGTAATTATGTTTTTAATGATTTTAAACTTGCCGATTACAACGCAATCAATAATTATTTGTTGAATGTTGATTGGACTGCACTATTTTATATCTGTGATACTGATATGTGTCTTGATGTATTTTACTCTGTAATCGATTATGTAATTGATTATTTTGTCTCTAATAAACTGTAGCGTGAAAGCAATTTTCCTATTTGGTTCAACAAAAAATTCATATCACTTACTAAACTCAAGAAAACTGTACACAAACGTTATAAATCTTCAAAACTATTGTCGGACTATAATGAATTCCAATCTGTTTGTACTACGTGCAAAAATCTCAGTGCACATTAATACGAGCCATATATTTTACAAACTGATAGTAAAATTCAAAATAATCCAAAACATTTTTGGAGATTTGTTAATGAGAACAAAAAAACTAATGGTTTTTCAGCCACAATGTATTATAAAGATCAAACTTGTAATAATGGGAACGATTTTGTAACTAATTTTGCAAATTTTTTTTCTTTAGTCTATGATAACAAAACTCATCCAACTCCATTGTTTAATTTTAATAATAACATTCAAAATTTTTTATTAATTTGTGTGATGCTTTTAAGGGAATTAAAAACCTTAAATGTAATATAAGCGTTGGACCCGACGGCATTCCTTCTTTACTGTTACATTTATTCTATTGCAAAGCCATTGCACTTACTTTTCAATGCTTCATTGAATGAAACTAAATTTCCTCAAATATGGAAACAAAGCTATATTACGCCTTTGTTTAAATCTTCAGCTAAAAAGAATATCACTAACTATAGAGGCATTTGTATTCAATCTGCTATACCTAAATTGTTTGATAATATTGTAATTGGTCAGTTGCAATGGATGTGCAAAAGCATCTTAATAGAAGAGCAGCATGGATTTCGTGAAGGGCGTTTCACACTTACTTATTTACTCTGTTATGAAAATGATATTTTAAATGCATTTGAATCTAAAGTACATGTTGACTCAATCTACAACGATTTTTCAAAGGCCTTTGATCGTGTGAGCCATAATATTTTGATTGCCAAGCTCAGTGTTCTGGGTTTTTATCATGATGTGACTTCCTGGTTATTCAGCTATTTAAAAAATCGCACGCAGTGTGTAAAAATTAATAACTTTTTGTCACAGCCCATTCTTGTTTCATCTGGTGTTCCTCAAGGATCTTATTGTGGACCAATTTTATTTTTGTTTTTCATTAATGATATCCCACAGTATATCAATTCATCGTCATTTCTTTTAATTGCAGATGATTTAAAAATGTATAGAAAAATATAATCTCTCAATGACTGCTATCTTTTACAACTGAACTTAGATTCTATAAATACTTGGTGTTTTATTAATAAATTATTTTTGATGCTGTTAAATGTTTTTCAATAAGTTTCCATAGAACTTTAAGTAAAACTTCTTTTAACTATATAATTGACACTAAAGTGTTAAACAAAGTCACACAAATAAAAGATTTAGGCGTTATTTTTGATCATAAACTTACATTTGTTGAACATATTAACATCATGTGCAATCGTGCCATAAAAATGTTAGGATTTGTATTTAGAATGTCCACGGATTTATCAGCCAGTACACTAAAACTTTTATATTGTGCTTTGGTGCGTTTGCATTTAGAGTATGCTTCGTCAGTTTGGAGTCCTGTTTATGAAATTCATAACCGTAGTATTGAACGAATTCAAAAGAAGTTATGTCTTTATTGTCTTATAAATCCGGCATATTATCTGTAAATAATGATTACTGCTACATTGCTTTATTGTACAACTTACCGCCATTGAAGATTTGCCGCAAAAGAGCTGATTTGTCTTTTTTGCGCAATTTAATTATGTCTGAGATTGATTGTCCGGAGCTACTAAGTACTCTTCCATTCCATGTAGCACCTAATAATAGACATAGCAGACATTCTACTTTATTTCGTGAGTCTACCCATTCTACTGATTATGGTTTCAACAGTCTACTTGGTAGAATGTGTAGATTTGCAAATAATTTACCAACTAATTTTAATGTATTTTGTGTCTCTAAATCTACGTTCAGAAGTCAGCTAAGTCATGCTGACTAATGTTTAATATGTACGCTTTTATGTATGTTATTTTTTGTATTTTTTGTATTCTTTATTTTTGTATTGTAACACATCATTGTTTATGTATATTTGATGTAGATGTAAATGGTAAGAGTATACCGTAAATAAAGTATTACTATTATTTTTAAAATGAATCGTTTAGAAGTAGAGGACAAACAATGGAAAAAATTAAAAGATTAAAAAGTTTTGAATTGATGTATTTAATTCAACTTTTATAAAGCAAATAAAAATCCAAAAAAATTTAATGTGGAATGGAAAAAATTTGTGAATAAACACAATATAGGTTGATAAAGAAAGTATTGTCAGCTATGAAATACCGTTCAAACTGTCAAAATATTTGCAAGAAAAAAAAAACTAACGTTGTTTTGTAATGATATATATGAAAGCCGACAGTAGCCATAAATACAGAAATAATACTGATGGCAAAGAAGGAACAAAAAATGCAAGAAGTTTAGAACAATCAGATAGTGCACTCAGCAAAGATCTTGTTTAAGGTAATAAATCAAGAACTTGTATGAATCATAAATGAAAATTAAACAATTTGGATTTAAAAAAAGGATGAAGACAAGTGTTGTAAAAAAATATAGTAAACACAATTGAAAAAAGTACGTAGAAAAAAAAGTTTAAGTGTGTGTATTATGAACTTAGTTAAAATATTATTTATTAATATGTATGGCAAAGAGATGGTACCAGAGTGCTAGAAATGAGACGAATGGGTAAGAATAAAAAAAAAAAACAAAATTAATTTGATTCATTAATAATATAATTGTGTTTGCGGAAAGTACAGAAAAACTGAAAATGCTAGTTAAAAAACTTAAAGAAGTTCAATCAATAGCAAAAATTATAAAAACTGAAGAAGCAAAAATATGAAAGAGTACCAAAACGGAAATAAATTAGAGCAAAAGGAAAAGTATAAGTATTTTGGTACAAAAATAGAAAAGTTAACAAATGCTTGAGTATGAGTCGGAGTCTATTGACAGTGACCGAATCAAAGCGCGTATAACTTCTTTTCTGCATTTTGGCCTGCAAGATATATTCTACGGTACAAAAAGGTTAGTATAATGTAGCTTGTTTTCTTAAATAACAAACTATTTTGTCTTCCAGCTAGACAACATTAATTGTTGTAAAAATTACAAATATTAATAACACAACCTTTGTCTGTACTACTATCAAGGCTAGTTATTCCAAACTTGGAAAACGCATCAACATTTTTATTGCTACTGATACTCATGTAACTGACAATTCAGTTAAAAAAAAAGAATATTGATAATTTACGGTGCTTAATGCACTTAACAAGTCTGTACCTGCACTTAGTTGGATGTAGAGAAAAACCTTATAGATAGCATACAATTTTGCAGTATATATACAAGGTCTGTCCAAAAGGTCAAACAGTGACAAAAGAGTACTATCAAGAAGTTTTCTGCTAATTTCGTAATGCAGTTTGGCGCAAAAGACCAGATCTGGACAGCAAAAAAGTAGCAGTTGCATTACGACAATGCTTATTTTTATTCATTGCTCCGGATATAAACTTTCTTAGTAAAACATGAAATTCCAACCTTCTTACTTTCTTTCTTGCACTTTTTGGTTGTTTCTAAAATTGAAGATGCTAATGAAAGAATCTTGTTTTTAGAGTAAAAAAGAGATAATTTAGAACGCATCGGCAGAGTTGAAGACCATTCTAATAAAGATTTCAAAAAGTGTTTTTAGCAGTGAAAGAAACGGTGTGCTAATTGTGTAGAAGTAAAAGGGTTCTACTTTAAAGGGGAGTCCCAATTTTGTCATTAAGCCATTGGGCGAACATTTTTTAGATAAACCTCCTTTATACTTTTAAAATCTTGTTGTACTCTTTCAAGTGTAATTTTTTTTGCTTTTTTTAAATTAGCTTGTTTATTTATTTATTTATTTTTTGTTTAAGTTGGCAATGAGAATTCCTTTGTTTGTTTCTAATTTTGTTTATTCTTGTTACACCTTCTATTTTCTTTAGATACTTCATTCCGTTGTGTTGGTTTGAATATTGTTTTCTGTAGTGTCATTTTTGTTTTTATGTCTGTTTGTTGTTTAAAATTACTTGAATAATTGAATGATAACTTATGAACAACAATGTCTAGATTGTCTTGTTTATTTCATGCTCCTTATTTTCTTTGTTATTTAAAGTTGCTCTTAAGTACGTGAATGATTCTAGCTTTATATTTGATTTTGATATTACTAAAATTTGCGTTTTTTATATTTATAGTCATGTTGTATTTTAGCAGTTCCATAAATTTATGTTGTTTTTTGCTTTTTGTTATTATAGCTAAATTATCAGCAAATGCACATTCTGCTATTGTTATTCTTTTGAGATTGTGGTATCCAATTTCTACTTTTTTTGTTTTATTCTATATATATTTTGTAATATCGTTTAAGAAAATGATAAATTGTAAAGAGCTTGACGCTTCTCCTTGTCTCAATCCTTTTGTAGTCGTAAATTTTTCTGATGCTGTTTTTCTAGTTCTTATGTAATTGACTGTGGTTCTATATGCTTTTTATTACTTTTAGTAGGTGTTCATTTATTTGTTTTTTATTCAGTATTTTCTATAACTGTTTTTGAGGTACTCTATCAACTTCTTTTTTTAAGTCTATAAACGTTATGAAAAGTTTGCTGTCTTGCCTTATGGTTTTTTCAATTAGTTTTCTAATTGTGAATATGTAATCTTGTGTAGAATATTCTTTTCTAAACCTTTTTAAGTGTTGGTTCTACTAAATGTCATATTTTATTTAGATTTGTGTACTTTAGCTCTTGTGCCTAGTAAAGATATCCCTCTATAGTTACAGTATAAAGAATGCTAACAGATAGCAAGCTAAACTATAGTTCTACAAGAAAAGCACAACTCACATTGTTGCTACTTTTTGAGCCATCGGTAAAAACCACAGTAAAGTAAGACAAGTAGTAGACATTAGAAAGTTGGAAATCTACTTCTTGACTTGTGCTGCAATTTCTTACAATAACGGGTTTTTGCAAGCGTATCCTGATGTCGTATATATTGTCAAAACTATTATTATGCACGACAAAAAACGTGGGATAAAATAGTTTTGTTTTTCTTTTTGAGACGTCCCTAATAGTCAAGAAGTAAGGCAAAAATTATGTTGCCATAATTTACTTTTGAACACACAAAAGCGCGATGCAACAGTAGCTTTGTTTTCTAATCCGCTTTTTATTCAACAATCTAAGCAAGTCCAATACCAAAACACATTTTAATTGTAAGATAGTTGAGAAGTTTTGTATAAACATGTTATGCATCCGGCAAATACCCATTTGTAGAGATTTTTTTTATGTTAATTTTGATTTTTTACAATAATCCACTAACAGGTACAGATGCGTTTAAGCCAAATTAGTGTAATATATTCAAACTATGATTCTTTTTTAGCTTTTTTGCAAGTTTTTTGCGCAACACTTTTGTATTTCAAAGTAAGCTAAGAGAGTAATTCAACTTATAAAAATAATAGCGTTTGCTTAGTTTAACTGGTTTACAATCAAAACTTACAAAAAAAATGTACTTTATTCAACGTTTTCCATGAAAACAGCAGAATATTTGCATGCGCTGCCTGGATTCGGTGAAAATTTTAACATCATTGTCAATAATAGCTTGAACAATTACTTGTACAAACATATCCTAATCAGCATCTTTCATTTTTTAATTTTGACGACTCTTTTCATAAATTTTAGAATAAATATTAGAAAGTGATCACTATTCTAAAAATTTTCTGAAACTTTTTAATCTAATAATGCTGCAATATTTAAAGAACTAACTATAAGATCAATAGCTGAAAATGATCTAATAGCTACGGATAACTAGGTATTATTACTTTTTTTTTAAATAACTAAATCTAGTTTTGAAAACGATTGGCCAAGTTAGAGTTTTGAAGATTGGTTTGACTTGAGCCCCACATAGTGTTATAGGCAATAAAATCACTCCTAAGAAAGAATAAAGACAAATAATGTTCAAGTAATTAATAAATCAAACAAATATCCAAACTTGTATTTGGCAAAATAAAAAAATATTTATTAAATTACTGCTTATAATAAAGTATTGACTAAGAATTTTTTAAAGTAACTTTCATGTTTTTGAACAGTGTAATGTCTGGACTGCAATATGTTCAAAAATTTGCATTGAAAACACTTCATTGGGTTTGGAATAACTGGGTAAACCGATCAAGTATTAAACGACACTTTGTTTTTTTCTGAAAACAATTTAGAACTGAAAGTTAAGATAATGGACTTTAAATAATTTACCATAATTAAACTCTGCCATCTTTATTGCTCAATTTCTTCATTCACCATGGAACCACATATATCACACTACATACATCGCAAACTGATACAGTTGTCAAGACTAATTGAGTGATAAAGGTTTTATAAATGTTAATTAATGAAAAACTTCTTCAAACACAAATAATACTATTGGCTTTTATACCGTGGCACAGTGCAAACCTTTTATCTATCGCTTCAGACATAGTTTATCAATTTTCCGTTTTACTAGTAGCTAAGGCCAAAGTAGTATGTTAAAATTAAACATAAACATTAGCTTTTCAACTACCAGGATCCCTGGCTTTTGGTCTCCGCGCACGGCAAACACGCAAGTGAGTTTTACAAGATGTTCAGTAAATTATGTCAAAAGTAAACTCACAAATAATTTTTGGCTCGTTTCGAATAAAATGTAGGTTTTTAAACAATTTTTTGTTTGTTTATGGGTCGTCTTTTACTAGCAGCAAAAGGGTAAGTGGAAATATTTTTTTGCCTTATAGTCTTTTGCAGGTAAAACTAAAAAAAAAAATTAAAAAAATGTTTTTTTTATTGTTGAAGACAAAATACTCTAGTAAGTTTGTTTTAACTACAGGAGTTTGCAAGTTTAAGATAAATAAAATGGTAAAACTAGTCAAAGTTTGCAAACGTTATAGAAAACTTTTTAAACAGACACTGAGATGGGTAAAAGCAAAGTGAACGTCACAGGTAATGACAATTATTTACAATTCTATCACTAAAGATTTAGACATATATTTAGACATTTATTTGTATTTGTTGTTTTATGCAAAGTCTGCTACGTTGTTCAACTGAATATTAATGTAGAAATAGACAACAAGCTATGTAAAAGCAGTATTAATTAAAAAGTTAATTGATTGCTCAAAACGAGGCTAAGATAACAAAATCAGGAAAGCGCATTTACACTGAAGTTTATAGTATACTTTAAAAGTTGTTAACTGGAGATTGGTACTTTGTGTTGTTTAAAGATGATTACATAAAGATTAGGAATATTTATTTTATAAATCAAAACTAAAACTGCACATATAGACTACAAGACATACATACTATTCAAAAGTTACTGAGTGACAATAAACGCAAATTTATTAACAAAAAGTGGAAGAATAAAATGTACTGTAGTAAAAACTTCCATAACAATAATGCATGTTTATAAAAAACAATTTTCAACAGGTTCTTCAAGAAACATTTTTATGGGTATTGTGGTACGGCAAGAAACTAGGTATACATCATCTAATGTGTTACAAAGCAACAAAGGAAGAAAATGGATCAAAGAGCAATAAAAAAATTATCGGCTACAATTACTACTACGGATGCAGGATTTATTGCAAAAAAAGTACAAGCTTATCAAATTGAAGAATGTCATCTTTGAAAAGAAAACGCATTCTAAGAACAACTATGTTATTATTTCAAAAAACGTTTAAGCTTTTGATCAACATTAGAAATTTAAATATACAGATAAAGATTAGAGCACCTACAATGTTTGTTAAAATAGATGTTCTTTAAGCATCAAGAATGCAAAATACAAAAGAAAATTTTGAGACGTTTGCGTAACAAGGTGTCGTGCAAAGCTTTAACAAAACATTAATATGCACTTTTCGACTATTTTAAAAGCACCGGAAAACCATATCAAAAAAAGTTTATACAAACAAAACATATTTTCCGAGGCTGAAAATTTATTATATTTTTGGCTCTACTAGAGCCTTCTACAAATGTAATAAACTAGTAATGTGTTCGTAAGATTAATTTTGTAATAAAAAACATAGTAAATTGTTTTATTATTTAATTCATAAATTTACTTGGATAACATTGCTCAATTGCAGCAAATATTTAGTGGTATGTTTATGCAGTTATTAATGATTTACAATGTTAGCATGTCATATTTTCTGGGAGAATAACCTAAATGTTTGACATTTTGTTTATTGCTTTGTTAATAACATATGTGTCATGGAAGCTTATCACAAAAGATGTTAAATCTAATCTGTCGCTTTGCGGTTGACAGCTGAGTTACTATCTAGCTAACATATTTAAGCTCTTGCTCTTGTTACTGAAAGGCATAATCTAAAAATGTTGCTATAAATAATTTAATTGCGCAACGGTATGCATATAGTTTCAAAAATTTATTTTATTATTGGTTGTTTCTATAATTGATAGTTGTGCCAATGTATGAACATAACTTAAAATTGTTGGATACAAATTGTAGCTTTGCAATTGCCAATTTCTTAACTGATACTTACGTCACTGTATGCACAATATATATTTCTTTATAATTTATGTAATTGATATCATAAATTTCAGTTTAAATAAATATATATTATTTACAATAACATTTATTTTTTTATTAAAATTAACATGAATAAAACAAGGAATGTAAAAGTTAATAAAATTCCAGAATTTATCGCTCACACACGCATATAAAAAAAAGGTGAGGTCCTTCCTGAAACTACAGCACGTACGAAATATATCATTTCCATAATCTCCCTCGCTTTCGGCGATGCATATGCAGTACAAACAAGCGGAAAGTAGTGTACATAAGAGGAAGTAAGTCATCGCTCGTTTTCTGTAAACACAAGTAGACGTACCCCACCTGGACAGAGTCTGTAAACAGACATTTATCAAACTTGTTATTATCATTTTGTGTTCACGCGGTGGCTGTCTGGCTGTCAAGTGTTTGGGATCAATCACCCTTAATTACCTTAAAGTTTTATTTTTATTTGTTTTATTATATACATAAATTCAACAGTAATGATTTTGCCATAATGAAAAGTGTTTGGTGAGATGGGGGACTCTATTTGCTCGAGTGTGGTGGTTAGCTTTAGCCAAGAAACTAGCTAACATTAAAGGGGGTAGCAGGATTTATGGAACTGCAGCGCAATGCACACAGAATAACCGACCCTTTCACGTGCAGAAACATTTGTCCGGTATATATGTGTGTGTGTATAATAATCTCGTGGAAAATCTCAAGTAATAATAATAAATATGAAAATACTACGCCTTGACAGTATAATTATTTTTAATGGAAAATATTGGTCGTAAATTTTTTTGCTAAATTATGATGATAAAAGAGTTTAAATTATATTTTCAACCTGTTTATTGATGCATAAACTTCCTTTGTACTGTTAATAACTACAATGTAAATTAACACTAATTAAAACTTTACTTTACTTTATTTATAAATGTAGATAATTTTGTACAACAAAGGAGTTTGTATTTTGTAAAAAAATATGTTAAATAAGAAAAACAAAAAAAACTATTAACTGTCTATCTAAATCACTTAACAATGTATAAAGACGTTCCAGCTAAAAAAGCTATAACGACTATATCTTATGCTTAAATTAGTAATTAAAAACTTAATTAAATATAAACTCAATATTAATTTACGCAACTTCAAATCAATAAACATAATATTGTTTTTTTAATACTTAGTTTTGCTATAAAAGAGTTTGAAAGTACTTATACTATGTGATAAATTTTAATTTAGAAATTTACATTTACAAAATAATGAGGAACTTCATAGAAAACGCAGTGCCTCTGAATATTTCCTCTCATAAACTAAATTAAAACACATGACCAATTGGCAAAAGACGCGCCAAGATATTCCAATTCCACAATTTTAAAGGGCCTTGTACTTGACACCAAAAGTTATACATGTGGAAATGCTTTAATTTTCCACAAGGAGCACTTAATAATCCCTCCGTGCACTCACGTCGCATAAATTCTCAAACAATGAAACCGAAATTGTACCACTGTATATAGAATAAATTTGACTATTCATTCATATTACAAACAAAGGGGACAACTGGGGGGTTTCAGTCAAGGCGACTACTAGATGCCTTTGAATATGGATTTAACCTTTTAAGTTTACCTATCTAAATTTCATCTGAAGACTAAAATATGCAAACGTTGAGTGGCATTTGGACTGGCTGCAGCCCGAGTAATCTCCCAGCACCAAAACATTGATCCCGCCTTAGCCGATAAGAAGGCTGCATACATTTGCACATAAATATAGGACGCAATGAGCAGCAAGGTTGCGGACCGTGAAATTACAACAGCTTCCATAGGTCAGTCTCTTTAGGTCAGAGTTTAACTTCAATTATGGTATTGAAAATATCGATCGCGTACGGAGGGCAATTTGCACTCAACCTCACGTTTGCAATGCTTTATTTTTACAGTTGGCTTTTGTATGGAAGCCAAGGAGGATGGCTATGTGGTTTCTATTAAAGTAAATTTAATAAGCTTTTGGCTATGTAAGAATGATAAAATTAATCAAATGCAGGCAATTTTAATTTTTTTATCTCAATTTTTTTCATTTGGGTGACATCTATGCTGTTATATTATTATTGGCTTATTTAAAATATGGTTACATTTATGTTTTAAACAACTAATAATAGTTTTAATAACTAATCATTTTAATAAAATAACAAATTAACAGTAATATTTTCTTATTGTATATGTAGTTAAACAATTTTTATTTAATCACAACACATGAAAGCTACAAAAGTTGAGGCAAGCTTTGGAAAAGTGGTGCAAAAGATTATTCTCATCAAAACGAAACGTGTGGTTAAACAAAAATATTAAGCGTTATATGTTTTATAGAATAGGTTAATATATTAAATAACCACAGAAAAGAAACCATGTAAAAATTAGAAAAATTGAAAACCAATTTTAAATAAATTATTGAACTATTAAAAAATAACAAATAACAGTTTTTAGTAACCAAAAAATAAAAAATCATTTTACAGCTTCTATAATAGTCTATATAAAAAATACTATGTTTATGCCCTGCGTTATGTGGCAGTTTAAAACATCTTCTAAAGTTATATAATTATTACATGATTTTTGTTGAGCACCAATATTAACAAAATAATTAATTTAAATAAATGGTTACAATTAGTTTTGACGAGATGATGTTAGGACGGTGAAAGGTTTAGAATTAAGGAGAATTATCCCCCGGCAATAAAGAATTACGCAGCGCAATAAGGCCACTGGAAATTGTCACATATAATTTGTAATAGTTGAAATAAACAATAACGTCAGCTACGAAGCAGCGCATCAATTGTTTATTTACAAACAATACTAATTATAAGCGTATAAGCGTAATTAATACAAGCAATTAGTAGAAAAGTTGAAGTTAGACTAAAACTGATTAGATAGACAGATATATAGATCGTCAAAGAGATACATAGAATGGCTCGTCACAAACTTTAAATATAAATTAACATATTAAAAACATTTTTATACAATAAAATACAGATAGATTAAAATAATAAAAAAAATCAATTATAAAATTCAATCAAAAAATAAAAACATTTTAAAATTAGAAAATCTTTTAACGATTGATTTTTTTAATTTTGAGAGTATATTTTGAAATGTATGTTTGTTGAATTTCTTGTATTGTAATTATGAACTGGTTCTTGTGCAAAATTTTCCTTACTTTTAAAGCATAAATGCATATTTTAGATATGTATATACTGACAGCAGTTACCATTATATTGCTTCGAAATATATCACGGCATGATTTGCTTAGAGGTATGTTGTAAATAATGCGTAAAATACGTTTTTGCATATCAAATATTCTATGTCTTTTGATTAACCCCATGCTATAATATTATAATTAATTGCGCTGTAAATAAGAGCATAATATGCGGACATAAGATGTGATATAGGCAGTTCTTTTCTTAAATTTATGATAGCAAAAGTAGCCATTGCTATTTTTGAATAGACATTATCAATATGATATGTCCAGTTCAAATTTTCATCAAACGTGACACCTAAGAATTGTTACAGTGTTGCTAAGTTCAGTTTGATTTAACCTAAAATTAACATCAATTCTATTTTTAAATAATATTGTTTGGGTTTAGTTCATATTGATGGTGTTCCGTGTACACCATTCTTGAAACTCACAGAAAATTGCGTTTATTTTAATTTTAATTTAATTAAATTTCGTTTGTGTTTGCAGCATTTACCACAACAGACGTATCATCTGCATACATAAATACTTTACCATTTAATATAAAATTTGGCAAGTTGTTAACAAATAAGACACACAACAAAGATCCTAGTACTGATCCCTGGCCAAGACTTATGTTACTTTTATACGTATTAGACAAAGAACCATTCAATCTCACATAATTAGATCTTTGTGTTAAATATTACTCAATCCAATCATGCATTGATCCTCTAATACCTATATTAAAAATGTTGTTTAAAATAAATGAATGTCTAACGGTATCAAATCAAAGTTGGTTATGTACATATTGAGTTATACTAGTGATTGCACTTTCAGCAGATTTGCCTGGTGTAAAGCCATGCTGACAGACAGTCAGTTAATAATTTCTGGATGCTCAAAAAATCATTAATTTGATTTACAGCAGCTTTTTCAAAAACTTTTGAAAAAGTGCTTAACACTGTTATTGGTCTATAATTTATAATAGTATTGCCTTTTTTAAATAAAGAAGTGATTTTGCCAATTTTTAATATATATGGAAATTTCTCAAGTAAAAACAATTTATTTATTAAATCTGCAAGTGTTTCAGTAAGTGTTACGTAATAGAACTTAATCAATTTTATTGGAACTCCATATGCACTACATGATTTTTTGGTAGTCATGTTTGATATTATTTGCAACACTTCTGAACCGGCTACAGGTGATTTAAACATGATTAACACATGCACAAGTTGTACATTCTTGAGAAATATTTTGAAAATGACTATTAAGCTTTTGATGAACTATTTCTGAGAAATATTTAGCAAACATATTACACACGCTTATTTTTATATAGATAGATAGATTCTGAGTTAAGTACAACTGTGTCAAATTTGTACTGGGTTTTGTCAAAAAGATTGATCTGATAAGTGATTGTTTTCTTGGCCGTTGGTACATTGTTGTTGTTAAAAGAACTCAACCTAGAACAATTGCCAACTAAACCTTTGACAAAGCTAAATTGCAACAGAAAGGTTGTGTTTATATAGTGAGCAGCTGCGCACACGTGACGTACTTGTTGCGTTGTTACACTACAAAAGCAACATTACCAAATAATAAGTAACAATCATTTACAGTTAGGTACAATAAAATATATTTATTTTTTTTGTAAAAAAGTGTGCTAATTGAGACTAGATAACTTTGATGACTTTGACTGCCAACAAATGCCAAGCAAATCAACTAAAAAAAAACAACAAATGCAGCACTACCATAATAAAATCTCTATTATAAAACAAATTTGCCGTAAAAAATAAAAAAAAAGATTTAAAAACCAGAAATCAATAATAATTATATTCAAAAAGTTGGCAAAGATGCTTGCAAAAAAATTTCTGATATCTATCGTTGACCAAACTTAACTTTAGCCTGGTTACTACGCATTAATTGCCACACATACACATACCAGTTTTTTTCAAGTTATTAGGGTACAATTGGACAATAAAGGAGGAATCTATGAATTTACGTGGTAAAGTATTTAAGAACCAAGTTTCTGAACAAAGTTCCAGTGAGACACGGTACCAATGCAACTCTACAAAAAAAACTGCAATATCACAATGACGTCCTCTGCAATAACCTAGACTACTAACCTAAACGGATCTACAACAACAACACCTGCAACGGACTGCTTGATGCAACAGATTTCCACACATGTTGAGGAAACGGCTAACAGTCATTACCACTTAGCACTACACGCGCTTGGAATTATTGCACCAACCGCCGTTGCTGACGTCTTCAAAAACAACCACTTAAACGGACTCAACGTTGTTTGACTATGCAGCTCCAGTTTACTCTATTGTACTGATAAAAGTTGTGAATTCATTGGAACTCTTACCAGATAATCTAGATATTTATATAAGTCATGTCTAACACCTTTGCAATTTTGTTAGAACCTGGAATCCAACAGTCGCTAATTATTATCCCTTTCAAATCTTAAACCTAAAAACTGCCGTTAAAGTGAAAACCAATTTAGCCCGTCGCAAACCTTTTTGCCCTAGTCCAAATCCAACAACTACTGCAAACACTTTTGCTAATTTTGCCCAGCCGCAAAACAAGTAAAAGGTCAAACCGCAAAACGCAAATTGTCCTATTTAACCCAACAAAAACACTGCCAAAGATAAATTAAAAAAAACAAGACCTCAAAGAGACATTAACTTTCCACAACAAAACTATCATCTATAAAATATTTAACACTAAATAACAGAGTAAAAATTGTAAGAGACGGAATGCTACACTTTTCATTAACGAAATCCAAACTAAGACTTTGATAGATTTTAGGGCTAGCTAAATTTTTACCTGGCTCAACTTACTCAAAATGCAATCATCATTTGGACAATTTAAACTGACCCAAAAACCTAAGTACAATTTACGGGTAAAATAAAATCAACTGATAAAATTGGCAATCCATGCCATTCAATTTTTCATCACACCCAGTCTGGAAAAAAAAGTAATATTTGCGTCACCAACAGTTAAAAAATCAAAAAGTCAATATTAAGTATTTCCGCCAAGAAAAGGAAAGGAAAAAATTGCAAGTCCACCATATACTAATCACAATAGTCAAACCAGTTTCTGGTCAAGAAAGAAATTAAAATTCTTACAAACTCGTTCTGATAACCAGACCTGCTTTAAATGTTTTACGAGGTATTCAACACTAGCACCGACCATCACCCACCAAATTAATTTAGTAAACATAACTCTGGTGCGGGTTCTTTAATACACCCAATGTTTACCATAAAGCTCAGATTTTAGATTAAATTCGTAAACTTTCACCAACAAGATTATTAAAAGGAACAACAGCAGTTGTTGCGCTTACTAATTAACAAAAAATATGGCAAGTTACGTTTTTACATAAACTATAAGTTAAATGATGTCACTAAGACCAAAGCAACACCACTTCCAAAAATTCTAAAAGATTGAATAATTTTAAAAATGCTCATGTTTTTACTAAATTTGACTTAACTATTGGCTACTGGTAGATACTGATGAAAAAACGACAAACTTTAGACTGTTTTTTTTACAGTGATGCTATTTGGACTCAAAAACAATCTAGCCAGTTTAGAAGTAAATATTAAGAGTGTTGGAAAGATTTTTAAGTACCATTGTCCTAGTCTCCATAGAAAATATTATAATCAATTTTCAAAACCATTAAAAACAAATTGACTATATTTGCCAAGTCTTAAGACTATTGCAAAAATATGGTTTAAAATGCAAAATGTTCAAAAGCAAATTTGAAAAGGATAACATGAATCTGGAACACCAAATTAAGGCCAACCACTACCAAAAAAAAAAAAAAAAAACAAAAGTTTTCCGCCGCTTTATCATATTTAATCTTTATTTAATCAATACCTGACTACGGGAATACGTCTCAGAATTTTTCATTATAGCCAACTTTTTTTTTGTATAGACTGACGCTAAACTGTAATAACAGCACTGGCCCGACCCCAAACAAGTAGCAATCGATTTTGTACAATCTTTCAACAATACTCAAGCTAGAAATAGCCCTCAAGATTAAAGATTTTTGATTTTGTGCATTTTATGTTGCTCTTTGCGGTCTACTACAATAACCGAAATATAACTGCCGCGACGAAAAGAACACTAAGCAAATTATTGCTTGTCCACAACCTAACTAAACCCGGAAACTAAGATGCTGCAACCAAGAAATTCCAACTTAGACCAACAACTAGAAGAGGCACAACATTGCCAAGTTACTTAACAATAAAAAAACGTTACACAGTGACCTGGAACAACCAAAATTAACACTTATCAGCCAAAATTAGTGTAACCACTTCATCATCTCTAAAGTGTTTTTCTTTTTTTAAAAAACTATTTAACCTAGACCAACAACTAGAAAAGGTACAATATTGCTAGGCTAATTACCAAGAAAAACGTTACCAATAGACAAACCAATTACCCAAAGCGTATCTAGACCAAGCTACCAAAAATAACACGCAAAATTAAAAAAAAAATGTTTTGTTCCAGAGAGAGCACTTATCGGCCAAAACGAGTGTAACTACTGCTAAACGAAGATGACAATTCTAATCTCGAGCGTTCTTTGATATACATACAATGTTTGCCAGAAAAACGAAACCGTTGAGCAAATTTATTAGCTTATAAATGTGATTACCAAGCTGAGCAGTAGCAGCAATTTAGTTTTGATTGTGCTGATAAACAAAAAAAAATGGCAAATCACAATTTTGCATTGACTACCGGACATTGAATAAAGTGACAAAAACTAAATCTGCTGTACTCTCAAAAATTTTAAAAGTGTGCAAGTGTTTACCAAAGTTGACTATACTATCAAATACTAGCAGGTACAAATAGAAAAAAACTACAACCAGGCCTTTGCCTTTGCAGCACTAGATAAAGATACATTAATACCGTTTGAATTAAAAACAAGCCCGACACTTTTTAAACATACACGTCTAAAGTATTAAACGGGTTGTTAAGTATTATTATCTTGGTTTAGTTTGATGACATTATAAGTTACTTGCATAATTACAAAAAAAAAACATATTAAGCATCTCCATCAAGTTCTGAAAAAAGTACGGTTTAAAATGCAAATTGTCTAAGTGCAAATTTAGAACTAACACTGTAATTGCATCATTATGCCCCTATCCAAGATCATCCAACCACTCTACCAAACAATGTTTTGTTTTAAAAACCTGCAATTGCAGCTGTTAAAACAAAACCGATTTAACTAGGCTCAGACCAGGATTATCATTTGTCCTACAGACAAACGCATGTAATCTGTCGTCTTTACTTTAATAAAAGTTTACTTTTACTTTCAAAGACAATGAAAAAAATCCAAAATTTTTTAGACATCCTTATCATAACTTAAAGATTAGGTGGTAGGCTTTTTCATTAAAGCAAACCGACCGATTTATTGCACAAAGGTGCCATCTTTATTAATCTGTAAGAACAAAAATCATTGGCCAAAATATTACACCAATGTAAAAAAAATATTTATTGAAATACCCGATTAGTCTACTACTATAATACGGCTGGCTATCTAGGATTAAACAAAACGCATATTGTTATTGTGGGTTCCTACTACTGGTTGAAAATCCAAACTAACGTGAATACCTATTATAGGATGTTGCCTAAAATGCTCTTTCACAAAGATAGGCTAACAGCAAACTAAAACATCTTATTAGTCGCAAACTTAAAAAAAAGACTTAGATTTTATGGGTCCTATCAACACCAATCGGGCAAAATATAAAATATTGTGTCTATGCACCTGGTAAAACATTTGATACATCATTGATAGAAGTACCTTAAAGTATTTATTTTCAATAACGGGTTGCAAGTAAAACATTGTACATCATACCATCGCAACTTACCACTACAAAAAACTTGGTAGACGCCAAACATAATATATTTACTTGCACGTTTCTTGATAAACATTTTCATATGTTTGTCATTTGCGTAGTTTTATAACAGAAAAACTAATGCCATTACGGAACAATCTTAAATAAACTTTTCATTGGTAAAAATTTGTTGAAACATAAAAATTAAACTCAAAAAATTACCTAACTTGCATCAGAAGTAAACGTTACTCATAACACGCCAACGTCTGTATTTATGCCCGGGCGACCATATCATGATGCGCCAAAAAGCAAAAAATTTTGCTAACAAGCGGAAAAACTTTTATTCTTACTGAGTTGCAGTCAAACTTTACTTGGAACCTCTGCTCTTCACATATTGCTGAACTTTCTGACAACATCTAAGTGAGTTTGTTTCGTAAGAAGATTCGTATAGCAAACCACAAACACTATTTACAATAAACAATTCTTGCCCAAACTGCAAGGAGTTTCACTTTATGCATCACTGTAAAAAATTTCAGATAGAATTAAACGCATCAAGGAATTGCATTTGTGTATTAACTGTCTAAAAAAAGGACATTACTTACAGGAGTGTAAGGCTTTAAATTGTAAATCTTGCGACAAAAAGCACAATACTTTATTGCACATGACCAACCATGAAAACATAAAAACAAATACAAACACACATGTACAACCAAATGAGGCAAGTTTAAGTACAAATTCATTAAGGCAAATATTACAAACAGCCAAGTTCTGTTGTCTACTGAAATAGCTAGTGTATTATCAAAAAAAAAAAAACTTTCACGGTTCGCGCTCTTTTACACTCAGCATCACAATTAAATTTTATAGCTGACGCATTATGTAAAAAAACTCAATCTAAAATTGCAAGAAACATCTGTCTGTCAGTGGAATAAATCAAAGGCATCAAAACATAAGGTATAAAACTGATGTTAAAATACATTCTCAAGTAAACAAATTTAATACAACTCTTACATGCCTGGTAATGCCTACCATTGCAAACAACATTTTACAATTTAGTTTTGACAATACCAAATTAGAGATACCACCGAACATAATACTTGCC
This sequence comes from Tachinus rufipes, assembly GCA_963932245.1. Taxonomy (NCBI): domain Eukaryota; kingdom Metazoa; phylum Arthropoda; class Insecta; order Coleoptera; family Staphylinidae; genus Tachinus; species Tachinus rufipes. The sequence continues at coordinate 95,339,377 of OZ010743.1, forward strand.
GACAAGAACTTCAACCAAGCCGCTCCTGTGGATTTATTAATCGGATCATCAATTTTTTGGACATTATTGTCAGTTGGTCAAGTCAAAATTAATCCAGAAGGTCCTATACTGCAAAAAACAAAACTTTGTTGGGTAATAGCTGGAAATGTACAAGTCAAAGAACAGTTAAACAAAGGTTTAAGTTACATTTCATTAGAAGAAATTCATGAGGACTTAAAGCAATTTTGGAAACTAGATGAATTCATGTCAACCTCCAAGCTCAGAACAGATGACGAATTATATTGTGAAAACCATTTTGAGAAAAACACCCAAAGACACAATGATGGGAAGTTCATAGTCAGAATATGATTCAAAACAGATTTACAAAATTTGGGCAACTCATGCTCACAAGCAGATAAACGATTTTAATGATTAGAGAAACGATTTATAAACGAACCAACTAAATTGCGCTATGTACAATTCATGCAAGAATACTTGGATCTAAGACATATGTCACTAAAAAAATCAGACTCTGATAATCATGGGTTTTTCTTACCTCACTATCCAGTAATCAAGGAAAGTAGTCACACAACTAAACTCAGAGTCGTCTTTGATGACTCATGCAAAACAGAGAATAGAAATTTGCTAAATGAGATGCAACATGTTGGTCCAACAGTGCAAAATGAATTATTTTGTAATATAATCAGATTTTGAAAACATTTGTATGTCTTCACAGGAGACATAGAAAAAATGTATCGTCAAATTTGGGTGCATCCCAACAACAGACGTTAGCAACAAATATTCTGGCGAACAGGTGCATCACATACGCAAGGGACTTATGAACTTAATACAGTTACTTCTGGAACAGCCTCAACTCCATACCTTGCTACTAGATGCTTCCACCAACTTTCACTAGACTTTGAACAAACCAACCCATTTGAATCACAAGCTATTTGAAACAATTTCTATGTCAATGACATTATCACAGGTTGCAATTCGCTAAATACATTAAAAGGAAATTTAACTTCCATTTTAAACAAAGCAGAATTTTCATTACAAAAATAAAATAGTAATATAAAGGAATTGAGTGATTCAATAAGCGATTCTGAACTCACACCAATAGGCAAAGAGTTGCATAAGCTGTTGAGAATATTTTGAAAGTCATCCAAAGAATACTTCAATTTCTCAGTCACCTTAAAGAATTTAATCATATTTCAAAGCGCACCATTCTTTTTTGTACAGCTCAATTATTTGATCTCCTAGGGCTACTAGCACCTTCAATAATATTTTCAAAATTAATCATACATATATTGTGGCATAAACAATTAAGGTGGGATGAATCAATACCATGTGAGTTATTTACTCAGTAAATGAAATTCAAAAATCAATTGCCAGAATTAAATAAACTCAAAACACCAAGACATGAGCTTTGTGCAGCTGTTATATTGGCATAACTAATGAACATATTTAGAAATATCCTCAAAATTAACATTATGCTGAATATTTTTGGTCGGACTCAAAAATTGTATTAAGCTGGATTAATTCTTTGCCATTACGTTGAAAAACTTATGTAGCAAATTTCGATTTTAAAATTCAATCACTCTGTACTCTAGAACGTTGGAATCATGTTAGTAGACAACAAAATGCAGCAGATCTCATAACTAAAGGAGTCATACCCAATGAATTGAAGTCATTGAAATTTTGGTGAGTAGGACCAAACTGGTTAACGTTACGAGAACAATTCTGACCAAACACATTAAAAGAATTAAATGAATTTGATAAATCAAAAGCTAAAAAGCAAGAAGTATTCTTACCAATATTAGAACGGCAATCATTTCCATTTCAACGATTTTCAAACCTAACTAGATTGAAACGAACAATTACCTATTGTAGAAGATTTATAAAAAAAAGTTAATTGCTAACGGAACAAAGAATCACTGGATCCTTATCAGTGAATGAAATGAAGCATTCAAATTTCTAATTAGGATTAGTCAGCATAAAACATTTTATTTCAAATTGGTTACTCTTCAAACTACCAACCGATTAAATCCAAATAGTAAAGTCATCTTATTAAATTCTTTTTGATATAATATTAAGAGTAGAAGGCAAGCTAGACTATTCAAATTTTAACTTTGACAAAAAACATATTAATGCATCCGGGAGCAAACTTATTACTACTTTCATCAAAGATGAATTTTGGGCAACTTTGGGTAGAAATCTAGCAAAACAAACATCAAGAATTTGTGTTATTTGTATCAAGTGCAATCCAAGATCACAGTTTTTAATTATGGACAATTTACCATCAAAAAGCGTGACAATGATGCCACCCTTTCACACAACTAGCATAGATTACGCAGGTCTTATGTTATTAAAGGACCGAAAAGGCAGAGGTTGTAAAACTTTTAAGGATTACATAAGTCTATTTGCTTTAATTCAAAGGCAATTCATTTAGAATTAGTATCAGATCTAACAACGGATAGATTTATTGCTGCATTCTGTAGGTTTGTTGCAAGACTTGGTAAACCACTCAATATTTATAGTGACAATGACACCAATTTTAAGGGTGCAAGAAATGAGTTGAACATGTTATATGAATTTTTGTCAAAAAATAATCAATTTATAATACAAGAAACTTTAGAGGACAACAATAATTAGCATTTTATTCCCGTCAACTCCCCTCACTTCGGCGGACTGAAGGAAGCAGTAGTGAAGATTGTTAAATATCATTTAAAAAGAATTATGAAAAATAGTTTATTAACCTTTAAAGATACTTATACAGTTTTAGTACAAATAGAGTCAATTTTAATTCACGTCCTTTAACTCCTCTAAGTTCCGATCCTAACGACACTGAAGCTCTAACTCTAGCACACTTTTTAATTGGACAAAAATTTACAACAGTTCCTGACCCATGTGTATTAGATATTTCAAAAAATCGGCTGTCAACATTTTAGCATCTACAGAAACTTCAACAACATTTTTGGCAACGCTGGCAGAAGGAATACATTAATGAATTACAACAACGCACTAAATGGAAAACAAACAAAACTCAACTTAGCATCGGATCGTTAGTCATAATTAGAGAAGACAATCAACTACCTTCAAACTGGCAGTTAAGTAGAGTAACATATCTTCATCCTGAAAGGGACAGTGACTCAAGAGTTGCTACAGTGAAAACCATGTGCGAAGACATTAAGCGTAGTATCACAAAGTTATGCCTTCTTCCTCTAGAATAAATTTAATGTATTGTATTGACTTACTTTAACCTGTAATTGACGATAACTTATTAAGGTGGGCGGCATGTTAATTTTTCTTTACATTTATTATTGTTTTATGTTTTACTTGTATTTAATACTATTGGTTTTCTTTGTATTTATGACTGTTTGTTACAATGTTGGTAGCATGCTTTTAATGTTTACAAAGTCACAAGCTGGAGAGGGAAGAAACCCCGCTCTCCCTGCTTCTCAGACGGTTAAGAAAGACGAAGAAAGACGCCAGTCTGCAAGCAACCACAAGGCAGTACACATCGTTTTATTGTAATTAAAACAATTTACACATGTAGTTTATATTAATAAAAATATATAAACAAATCAATAAGTGCATCAAACATATAAATGTCTTTGCAACAAGCAGAGACAACGTAACAATATGTTTGCTCATTCTAGTATGGATCTATTGGTCAGTTTAGATGCACTAATTATATTATTGTTGCAATATTTTATTTTCAATAGGCCCGCTTTTAGGTTTTGATATTGGTAACACTTTTAACCACAGTAAAAATACGTTTTTTTTTTGTTCTTATTCTATTGATAAGGTTGATAAGTTTGTTATTTCTTTTTTTCAGTTTCAGACAGTTTTGATGGCAATTAAATTTCTTGCTACTTCGTTTTGATAGATTTGTTGGCCATTGCTTTGGGATTAAATTAGTAAATGCGTGTTGGCATATAAATTGATAGTTTTTCTTCTTCTTCTTTTTCAGTCATCTATACGTCACTGTTGGTGTCTTAGCTTTTTCTCTGTTTCTAATGCTGGCAACTTACATTACAAGGGACCTACAGTTTTAAGTGGATTTCGAACTACTGGAGAGAATTCATTACTCCATCAGAGAAGGTTTTACCCGTAAAATTCCACGCTGGCAAGGCGGCTTGGGGAGTGGGAGAGCGTATAGAAAGTGAAACGTATATCACGGTATATGGGAATCAAATCAACGATCTTTGGTTCAGCGGCCGAATGCCTAGACCACTGCGCTACGCTCTACAATTGATAGTTATTAACATATAAATATATCTATATGTTGTGTTATGAGTTTTTAAGTTTTTAAATAAAAGTCGTATCAAATACTGATTTACGTGATTGACGGTATCAAATTTTTGATTTATAAATTTTGTTTAAAAGGTTTTAGTTGAACCAATATTTGAACACTTTGATTAGTCTTAGAATAATAGAAGTTGCACTCATTATACAGTGCATAACTGTAACTATAATGAGTGACACTTCTATTATATGCAGTGGTACCATAGATAATTTTTTCTAGTAATTTGTTTGTTTAATTTTTGTAAAATTGTTAGTCAAGTTTTATGCTTTGACCTGTTTTAAAACTATTAATTTCATTAAATTATTAAGTAATGCAACGCAGCATTGATGAAAACACAGAACATAGTATTAACGTATGAAAAAGAAAAAGAAGTGCATTACAGCAATTTTTTATACTATAGAAAACTTGAAAATAATGTTAGAAATTGATTGTCAAAATTAGAATGCATTTTGTGTATTGCTTAAGTTAAGTAATAGTAGTCAGACACGGCTCTAGCGGTGTATGTTTAGTACGGTGACATGTAGGATGCACTCTAATAAATATTATAAAGTTGATCATCAAGATGGTTGCGACGGTTACTATGTGGTTCTTCATATTTAATTAGTGGTAAAAACATAGTAGTTTTTTTATTTACTTATTACAAAGTTATTAAAATTTAATTATATCATAAGGACTTATTTTTTAAGACTTATACATACTTAGGAATAATCAAAACTACTATTGAAAATGCAAAAACCATAAGTGTACTGTTCATGTAAAAAATATTTAAAGTAATATTTAATTTATAGAAGTGCTAAAATGCAACTTTGCACAAAGACACCTCTTACCCACTGGCAGTGGTTGTATCTGTCACACACTAACACAGTGCTTCAACTTCATATTTAAAACTAAAATAGTTTGCAGCAATCACAGTAAAAATAATAGTTTGTAACTCGGTACTGAAAGACAACTTCCTGTAAATTGGATTAATATTTGCATGCTATTTCAACAATCAATCACAAAACTAAAAGAAACTTGCTCTGGCGGTGATACTTTAATACTTAAACATCCGTCATTGTTATCAACGCTTAGTTGTAAATATCCAATCAATGCTTGAAAGTGTGGTAACAACTAAGTTTTCCAACTATTTACTTTTCCCACTCAATATTATTTATTTTTAGAAAATTGACACCTACATTTATTTTAAAAAGTTTAACTTGTTTTAGAAAATAATGTCTGTTAATTATTTATGATTTGGCTAGGTAAAAATGAAAACACAACATAATAACTCAATAAATTATGTATTTTCACCCTATTCCGTCGTGCCCTCACTTCCCCTTCCAAAACATGCATTTGATATTATTATGACACATTATATTAAAAGCGCCATTGGACTTCTTGAGGGACAATTAAATTTAATAACGGGAAACAATTGCTGGACACATACACACGCTAAAAACATATACAGTTGTAATTATGAAGTCGTCACACAATATGCGTTCCGGAACTCAGTACGAGCACACATATGAAATGTTGGTCACGAACTGCATAAGATCGTTATCTTGCCGTCTTTCTGTAGCCGTGCACTCCCAATTCTACGGAATAACACCTTTTGAATGGACACATTTACATGTGGCATGTTAGTAATGCACATTACATGTGTACACTTTATCATAAACCTTTATATAAAAATTATTTTAATATGAACTAATTAAAAATAATTAAAACTTAGATTTTAATTATTCATTGATGTTTTTAATTACAAAAAATATTACGTCAAAATCCGTTTCAATCTCTGCATATTGCATTTTTAATTCCAAGCAAGATTCATCAACGACGGTGTTCATTTTTTTTAGTAGTTCCTGTTTTTCAAGGATTAGCTCTTTTCAGTCGGTTTTTATTAAAAATAAAGAATCGTCCAAGGTTATTTTAAACTGCTAAATGAGACGAGCAGCGAAGTGTTATAGAAAAGAGGTTCGTTAATCCTGAATATTAGGTTGCAAAGTCACCACTGCATTCCGAACACAATAGGAACACAATAGCCGAGTGGTAACTCAAGAACAAAGCATTTGATCCACCTCTTATGGTTCGTGTACAATGATGTCGTATATTCTGTAGTATATATGTGGAAAATAGCCTGGCCAGAATTAACGTTCAAACTCTATTACTTGCTGGGTAAACATTTTTTGAGGAATTGTTTGCATGGTAAATAATAATATTTTAGTTGAAAATTATTACGTTTTAAAATGAAATAGAAAATTTAATAAATAATTCAACTAAAATATAGCATTTCATAATCGATGCAACCATAGATATTCCGCACGAAGTCGGTTCATAAATAAGTTATAATCTATATAATGCAGCAAGCTTTCGCATTACAAGCGGAATTATAACTTTCATAAATTAACAATTATAAAACAATTTGTAACTGAACTAAATATTATTAGGATTTGAATATGCAAATCAGTGGCCGCATTAAATGTAAACTGCGCTTCTGTGCATGTGTGATGATGTAACTAAACTCTTCTCCGGCAATTAAGTGATTTATATTTAATAATTGCATTAATCTACACATATTAATTTATTTTACGTTTACATAAACTAGGGTAATATGGATGCACTCAAATTAATATTCTAGTTTGGATAGCTTTCTAGAAACAATGAGTTTGAAAATATATATATTATATCTCTGAACATATACTGATTGTTAGAATTTAAAAAATTGCTTGGCAAAATTACGTGGAATTACATTTTTGTTATTTTAAAGTCAAAAACTACCTAACACCTGCTACACACGTATCTAAATAACTTAAATATATAATTATTTGATCAATCTTCAATCTCATATATATTTGTAAAATATGCAGTTACATATCTGACATGAAAAGATCTTTATGACAACTTTTCTGTTGTCACTATATGCTAATATTTTGTGCCGGAGCACTGCAGACTTTTAATATGATCTAAAATATATTTTTATGTAAAAAATCTTAAAAGAGTTAATTATACAGGGTGTTAAGTAAACATGCGGCAAAAACTTAAAGGGGTTATTCTTTGCCTTATTCTAAGAATATTTTGTTCTATGTTGATTTCTAAAAAACCCTTTTGTTTCAAAGATACACGGTGAACAAAGTTTGCGACAACCATATTCGATATTTGTTGAAATTTTTAATGTTAATAAATGTATAGCGTACGCTAAAGAGTATATTAAGTACAAAAAATTGTTAACAATAACTACAAACGCTGAGATGACTGATATGCATTTTATGTATGGACTTGCGGATGCAGTTCATTACAAGCTAGACGATTGTACATTGAACGGTTTCATGGCCGTAATATCCTTGACAAAAAAAATCTTCAAAAACATTTATCGACGTTTTTGTGAAACAGGCACATTGAAATGAAATGAAGGGCTAGGAAGATTAATGACAGTAAGAAAGGTACAACTGGAACAGAACGATCCACGTAGTTGCCAATACTTTGATAGTAAGTCACTACACAGTTTGGAAAATTCTTAAGAGCATTTGTTGTACTACATTCAGCGTGTTCAGGCACTATTACATGGTGATTTTTCTTTACGCATTATGTTATGTCAATGGTTTTTAGAAACATTAGTTCTAATTTCTTAATTCCTGACACATTTTTTTTTTACCGATGAAGCTCAGTTTCTCAAGAAATGCCATAAGGAGTTTTCAATACAACTATGTGTGGGCAGATGAAAATCTGCATCAGGTAAATGAAGATTGTTTTCAACATCAGTTTTCTTTTAATGTTTGGGTTGGAATTGTGGGCGACTGTCTAATTGGATCAGTATTTCTACCAAGAAGACTAACCGGCTAGGTGTATTGCAACTTTTTGGAACACATGCTACTTTAGTTTTTGGATGATGTACCATTAGCAACAAGAATTGCAATGTAGTTTATGAAGGATGGTGCACCACCACATTTTAGTTTGGTTGCTAGTGATTATTTAACAGCAACATACGAAGATCGCAGGATTGGTTGAGGTGGGCTTTAGTTTAGGACTATCTAAAGTCATTAGTTAACGCTACTCCAGTGGAAAATTTGGACAACTTGCAATTGGATAATTGTTGTGTGTAACTTAATTAGAAACAACCCTATTGCGTTTGAAATAGTTTGGCACTTAATGACGAGAAGATTGAATGCTTGTATTCAGGCTGGAGAAAGTCATTTTGAACATTTATTGTAAATTCAAAATTTTTACAAGTATTTTTCAATAATAAAATGTTGTAATTGTCGCAAATTGTGTTTATACTAGGTCTGTTCCAACATACGATTTGGACAGTTTGCAAACCGTCCAAATTGTGCACACAAACAAATATTTGTCATCCTTAGGCAATTCTTTATACACAGTAATTTATTTGTGTGCATAGTTTGAACAGTTTGCAAACTGTCCAAATCGTATGTTGAAACAGACCTACTTTATCTTTAAAACAAAAGGGTTTTAAAATCAGCATAGGACAAAATAATTTTAGAATAAGCCAAGGAATAACTTTTTGAGTTTTTGCTGCATATTTACCTAACAACCTGTATAATCATGTTTTTAAGAATAAAATTACTGGAGTTGCAAAGCCACAAAATTGCTTTTTAAGATTGAGGGTATGGCTGTGTAACATTGACTGCAGTTGATCTTTATTCTTAACCCGTACGCAAATTTTCTCTCAAGTAACATGCACGACGCAATGTCAATTAAACACCAGAGACACGCGCAGGACAAGCGACCAAATAGAATCAAGCCCCCGCACGGGTAACCTAACTTAAAACGGTTATCAAAGCAAGCATTTCTGTTTATTTCTTCTTATCCCATCAAAACTCGGTAAGTATAAGAGTAACAAGACTATTCGCTATATTGTTCTGATTACTGGTTAGACCAGGAATGATATCAAATATTATAAACCAAAATATTGATCCAAATATACAAATAAATGTATTTTTAAGTACTTTTAAATGCATTTTAATGATGTCAGCGTTTGGACATAAAACAAAAGGGCACTAAAAAGATGATGAAAGGGCGTTTTTTTATTATCACGTCCTTATTTGCTTTTTAATTTGCTTCTGCTGCGCAAGAGTGAAAAATGCTTGTGCAAAGTTTCTATCAAAGTTGGCAAACTCTAAAATTGTAATTGCCAAGGTGGAGAAAAATTGTTTAGAGTTTGTGTGCGTAACACATCTTTTGCAGTTAATATGTAGCCGAAAAACAAACATTAAAGACAAAACAACGGTACTTATCTAACTTTAAGGTGAATCTCGCTTGGTTGAGTTGAGTAAAAATGTTATCTAAGTCTAAATTCATGCAGCGCGCAAAATATTACCAATGATTTTTTTGCCATAAGAGCATTGCAAATTCAAAGAAAACAAAAACTTTTTGTTTCAGCAAGGCTGCGCATGATATTTTTTATAGGTTTGATTATATAACCATGTTCAACAAGCTAGAAAATAGAGTTTTAAAACGTTGCGTAACTTTTTATTTTTTAAATTGTTCAATTTTTTTTAACTACTGCTTGATGATAAAATAAATGGCTTAAAATTTGTGGAAAAAAGTTTTTTAACTTTTACTGTTAAGCTCTTACCAAGACAACGAAGAAAAAAGTTTAAAAAGTCTAAACTAAGCCTAAAAATTACTCATACTTTATTTATTTTTTAACTCAAAAACTAAATAAAATCTTGTCCACTCTTAAGAATGGAGCGACTTTTTTGTAAAGTTTTATTTTGCCGTAAGTGGCGGTACTTCCACGCTCCACTTCCATGCGTTTAATGTATTTTCCTAATACCCCCCATTTAGACAAAACAACCAATGAGCGGGTAAACTAGATGAGCGGGGTAGAACGTGCATTGAGTTATAGTCGAAGAGCATGAATATTATAAAAAATAGGATGAAATAAGAAGACGGGGTGAAGAAAATATATTTTTATTAATCTAGGGGCATGTTCAACTCCATTATTAATGCAAATTAAAAAAAAAACAATAGTTTTTTTTTCTATATAGTGAAATAAATTTAAAATCGGTTTTTTTTTTTTAAATTTTGTAAAATATTGCCTTAAAAAACAAACAAAATATGTCAAGTTATAAACAATTATATCATTAACAATTCTTGAAATTTTCACATGTTTGCGTTCAGTAGTTTTCCTCATGAACATGCCCCCAGTTTATGGCATAAATTTGCCAGCTTTAATATACTACTCTTCACTGAAGAGTGGTAACACAGAACAAAATCTTAAAACCACATGTATTGATGACGCATCTCTAAGATAGCTACAAATGACCATATCCAGTCTTCAAGTTATGTAGTCAAAAACAAAGTTAAACGTTGTGCAGACGGATTATCTTTCTAAACAGACAAATACCATTATCTGGATTTCAAAACCTTCAAATGCCGTTGAGTTGATCTTGAATTGGTTAGAGAAGCAAATTCAAAAGTTCAGCGTAAAAAACTAAAGCGTTTTCTATAGTATCAAAGACCCAATAAGTTGTTTTTTTTGTCTTAGAGATAAAAAAAAGCAAAATAATAGAATAGAGGTAAAAAAAGAAGACAACCTATCCAAACAAAGCCAAGCCTTATAACAACGAGTAAACTTTTTGATCAGATGTGTTGCAAACTATCACTACATAGTATTGAAAAGCAAAAACATAAACAATAGGAGTAAGCTGTTACATGATATATTATCAATACTAGTCTAGAAATACTAAACTTAAGCACCAAACTAACGTTTGTAACATATATTACATTGGCAAGTATAAGCATGTCAAACAAAATCCAGAATTAAAATGTATGTTTTACCAAAACTTGAGCTTGTCTGACAAAGCTGCTTTTTGAAACAAGCTATTGCAAAGTTTTGGTGCTCATACAGTTTTAAATAAAACAAAAATGTAAAAAAAATTAAAAACTACTTAGGTAAGTTGCAAAAAAAGACTTTTACTCACTTAAGACAGATTTCTATTATATTTTTATTTATTTTTTTTGCGTTTTACAGCTATTTCCCTTTAGAAGTAAACGACTTGTTTAAATAAGGTTGATGAGACCAACGGTTTATTAGTTAATTTTTGAATTACCCCGGTAGATAAAAATCAAGTTATTATTTAGTCATATTTTGAAGATCACATCCCGAACTGTTTGCGTGCTACGCTTTATAGCTAAGCTAACCTAAGATTTTGGTTTTGTCAATACTATACTTTGGTAATGGGACAATTTCAAACGGTTCAAAGCGGTTTTTTAAAAAAATATATGGGACATACATTGCCTTTAGCTACATCTCTATAGCATAAAAAGAAGAAAAAGTTTTTTTTATACCAAAACCTAGACGCTGTGACTACATCCTGGCTAAATCTACTGATTAGATAAATAAAACATATTCTAATCAAAAAGATTTTAATAGCCACAGTAGATGACACAATAGTCAAAAAAATTGTTGCCAAAACTGCGTTCAAGGTCTGAACACACAATTAACTAAGCGAATAACATAATTTTGCTAAGTAGCACATTTAAGGGCGTATTCAGTAACCTTTAAGTCAACTAAAAATAATAGGAAATTAATGCAAGTATCAGGTTCTTATCTGGGTGAAATTTTTGACAAAAGTTGTAAAAAGTTATATATGTCATATTGGCAATATAAAGAGGCTGTTGACAAAACTGAGGACTGTTTCTAAAAATAGTTTAGCTCTGATAAAGGTAACAACTTTATCAAAACGTTAGCAATAAAAATCCAATTATACAGCCAGACACGAATAGTGTGGCCTCTATAACAGGCAACTTAGTATACACAAAAATTATGTTGAGTGTGGTTAAACTTATGCTTTTGCTTGCTTTAGCATTTTTCAATCCCAGAACAACGTCGCCCATAGAATGTTTAAAATGTAAGCGCAAATGAAAATTGCTAAAACGGGCAAAGGCATTAGTTTAACCACATTTAACATAATTTTTGTGTATACTAAGTTGCTTATTATAGAGGCCACACTATTTGTGTCTGGCTGTAATAATTAAATTAAATTATATAAATAATCTTTACAGGATTAACAAACGCGCAGTGCAATAGATAATAACAGTTTGTTGTAAATAGTGCAATTTTTGACTAGAAGTAATTTTAATTGTATGGGAGTGAATTAAATATAAACGGGATTTTTGATTCTATGTGATTACGGTTACTAAAACTGGGTCCGCGCACTAAGTATGCTTGGGTGGGGTTATTAGAAGTGGAGTGTGCCGGCTAATCCACACTCTAGTATAAACTATTTTGTCTGTAACACTCATAATGTCAGAGCAACGAGTGCATCTTTTTGCTGCGCAACGCATAATTATACAATTTCTTGCTTGTAAAGAAGTGGGGACCAAATTCTGCCAAAAACTTGTGCGTTTATCTAGCATAAAAAGTTCAAGGAAGGACAAAAACGAGTGAAAAATCAGAAACACGATTGCCGTCCTCAGACCAGCAATCAATGCTGCTTGCTACTACAAACTATTAGTCAAAGCAAAGGCTGCATATTGCCCAAAAGACAAAATTTGGCATACAAATTTAATAGAAGGACAAACATGAGTAAAAAAACACAATTGCCGTTCTTAGACCAGCATTACGAGCAAAAACATTTGCGCGGCTTTTGCATGAACGACGCACACTGCAAGTTATTGAACAAAGCAAAGGTTGTATATTGCCGTAAAAGACAAGGTCAACCAATTCAAAAAGTCATTCTTTTCCATGACAACGCCAGGCTTATACAATAGTTCAAACCGTCTCAAAAATAAAAGAAATAAATTGGACTTTGCTTCACCATTCTCCTTACAGCTCAAACATATCACCTTGCAGTTTTTATTGGTTTGGATTGCTTAATAAAGCTCTAAGAGGGCAACGGTTTGAAGACAACAAAAAAATGTATTTTTAAAGCAAGAAATTATGTAAAAAAATAAATTATTATCTAAATTATATAAATCTCGTTTATATTTAATTTGTTTTTGTATAATATGTTAAGTTGTCTACAAGTATGTGTCATCATTGTTTATATTTTTATTATTACTGTTACTTTTAGAGACATTTGTTAGAAAGTGTAGGGACAATTTGTTAGATTTTTCTCAAATTATTTTTGCACATTTTTTTTTGTAAAAACACTTTTTGGGTCATTAAATTTTAGTAGAAATAATAATGTTTTACTCATCTCCCTGCAATGAAGATGTATGAATAATTATTTTCAGTTATTTAGAATACTTTGGTTACGTTTAAAAAACAAAGTTAATCTTAGGATTTTTAATAAGATTTAATAATGACATTCATTAGTGTTTTAGAGAATGCCCAATTATTTTTTGTTTGTCTATTTGTCTTGCTTTTATTATCACATTAAATGTTTTATAATGCAATAATGTTTTAAAGTTTAATCTCATCAGTTTTTTTTATGCAACACGTTTGTTATTTTAGGTTTATAGATTCCAAAGTCTACAATGTGTTTATTAATTTGTAGTCTGTACGATGTTTGTCTTGCTTCTGCCATCACAATCAAATAAAGTGACGGTAACGATAGAAGTACTTTTATAGTTGTTGTGAGTGCCGTTCTTATTGGTCCCGTTATCTGCAGACATGCTAGCCTCAAAACTTTATTTAGTTTAATGGTTGTACCGTTGAGGGTGTTTTATATCACTATACAAACCTTCTAAATGTAATGATAAATTTAACAAGTGTAAATTTAAGATATTCTTTGTCATTGAAAGCATATTTTTTTTAAGTCTGTCTACAATTGCTGTTTTGTTTACGTTTACTAATAACCTATAAAATTTTGTGACATGTTTGATACAGTTGCGTAGCAGACGTCTATGTCGTTGATTATCTGTAGAATACCGTCTATGACAAAACATCATATTAAGAGCAAAAGTACATTTCTTTGTATTTTAGCTCTTAAAGTCTTTTTATATAGTGTTATGGTTACAGTCCGGTTCTTAAACATAGAGTAGACCTAATGTCTTTGGTTCTCTATTGCATTTGCAATAGATTCTATAGTAGCATTTGCATAGGATGGTAGTTTTGCTGCTGTTGACTAGTTGGTGTATAGTTTGCAGATTTTTTTAGTTTAATAGGCTTACTGGTGCTTGTGCAGTGACTAAGCCTTATATTTAATAGTTTTTGTATAATAATTGTCAAGTTTGTTGGTCTGTAGGATTTAGCCAGAGCATACGCGGGCGGCTTTAGTATAAATACTACCGCTAAGATTTTGCGTAGAGGCTTTCAAAAAACTTAAAATTTGTTCTGTAGCATAATGGAATAGATTAATGCTTTATTCCAGTTCTTTTGTTTGTTTTCTTATTTGACAGAGAACCTTCTGAATTAAAAACTTCTACCAGATTTTGATTGACTCAACCGTATTTTTTGTTGGAATGCAATGTTTTGAGCTTTGTTTAAAGATTTTGAAGGCCCAAGCATGTGGGATAGTTTTGAACATCTTCACAATATCTCTTTTACGTTTTTTATTTATTTTTATAGCATTATTAAATGCCGTAAGATTGATATAAGTAGCACAGTAACCGTTTTTGGGTTTGTTGTACAGCTTTTTAGTGCCCTTCATTTTTCAAGTTTTTTGTTTTACCAAGTAATCTTATTGTAGGTGTGTTTAGGCAGTTTTCTTCAAAAGGGGTCTTAACTTATCTGTCTGTCATTATCTTCAGCTTGTGTGGCGTATTCGTTGCCTTGGATAGATCCCGATTTGGCTAATTAATATTGTATAGATCCTAATAAGTTTTATTTTTTTTAGGTTTTTGTATTTCAAAACAAACGTTTATTCTTAATCAATTTTACCGGATCTATGCAATAAAAACTTGTCAACAAAATATATTTAAAGTTGACATCACGTCCGATGAGATGTATTTAATTGCCATTTTTTTAATGTTGAATCAAAGACTATTAAAATTAACAAATTTTGTATACATTTCTTAATGTCAATCTAACGATCACAGCTGCCAAGAGTCAAGCACAATTGTTTTTGTTTTACAAACTCTGTCAGTGTGCCTCGTATGACCACGTCATTGCATAATAGCAAAAGACAAATTTAAATCAAAATGTTTGAGCTTATAAACACAGTAAATGATGTAAATAATCAAACAAACGACTGTGGCACTAGTGCACCAACTGGAGCCAAAGTTGTTAGTTGATTATTTATAAATACTACATGTATATTTGACTGGTTCTTAATTTTTTGTAGAATTTCTTTGTATGCACTTTCAGAAAGTAATTTTTATGCAAAAAAGTATCTCATTGTAAATATCAACCTTTAAGAATCAAAAGAATACGTGTCACTCTGCCTTTAAGTTTTAAAAGTAAACCCGTTACCTTACTTTAAAAAAAACATTATTAAAATGCTACAAATTTAACAAAGACGTTTTTTAAATAAAAAAAAATTGTAGGCTTAAGCCTCAAATTTTTGTTTACGAGTCTAATTTTATGTTTGAAATTTAAAATATAATAAAAATATGTTAATTAAAAAAAAAAAAAACAGAGTAAATTGAAGTTTTATATTGGAACCTAATTAGCAAGTACTCAATTGCTTTCTTGGGTGCCAGGGTATGCATCTAACTCATATCTGAAAGCTATGATATTTATTAAGTATATCAATTTTGAAAGTTCAAAGGTATTGCGACACGTGTCTTTTAAACACATTTTTTTTAAGAACTATTCAAATGTATAAAGCCGTATTAAACCAAACATACTATTAATGTAGAAGCTAAAACTATTCATAAATATATTATATTTCATCTGTAGAAGGCTTTAGTAGAGCCGAAACTAGTTATTAAATTAGTGATAAAAACATACTAAATTGTTTTATTATTTCATAAACTATTAATTTAAAAAGTTTATTAATTTGCAAATAAATAAATTATTTTAAAATGGCGGTTTTTGATTTGATAAAGTTTTTATTTTTTCATATTGTTATTTTTTGTATAAATTCTTTTCTGCACATAATATTAATATGCCAATAAGTGCTAAGTAGTTAAGTAGTTAATAATTTTATTATAACATGATTTCAAAAATTAAACAAAAATATTTAAAAAAAATTTATAATATAAAATTTACTTTAATCCAAAATGTACGAACTATAAAAATATGTAATCAGAGTTTGCAGTGTAGTGAAGCTGTAATAAAATCGGTTTATATTTGAGCAAGTGAATAAATCATTCAATTTCAGTGATGCCTTCCAGTACATATTATTCCTGTTAGAAACTTAATTGCACATTCTATGCAAGCCGATGTGTGTGTTCAGGTGAATGATGGCTTTTAATTATCCCATGTGGAGAACAAGAAGATTCTTCCTACCCTCGTGCGCGACTGCATATCGTTAAAGTATCCTCTGATAGCTTCACATCTAAAGTGCGGGCATATATTATATCGACGACACATACATGCTCAAATAACTTTTATAAAATGAACACGTTACCTTGCAGATACACGTAACGAGACACGCTGAAATTTACTTGACATTTTAGACAGTTCAATTTTAAATATAACACTATTTTCCTCAGATATTTATCCATACCTGACAGTATATATACTATTTACAAGACAGCTCACATAAACTGGAAAGTTTTAGTAGACTGTCAATACAAACCATTATTATCAAAGTCATTACGACTTATATTTATATGATTTATCACTGGAAAATATTATTGTAGTTGCAATTAGATTGGGTTATTAGAAAGTTATAGTGGCATGGGGGAAAGGAATACGACCGACATTACACAGAAGCGTAAACCATGAGGGTGCTAAAATATAATGAAACATAAGAATATGGGTGTTATAGCAGTCCCTATATTACACTACGTTTTCAACGAGGAATTTATATATCTAATTTCATTTTGTGTTTTATAGGCTTGTAGCCCCCGTATAAAAAGATATATTTAACTTTAGAATTACAGGCATTTTTTCTCTTTTTTCCTACTACACTGCGCAAAAGGGGCAATTTTTAAGTGGAAAGTAGGGTAGAGACAATGCGGAGATGTGCAAATTATGAAACTGCTGTTTCTCATTTTTTACCGGGTGCAATACTTTTTTTATCAAAATTTATATAAATTGGAATTTTAGGAAGTTGTGGATTTATGGACGCTCGAATATAATATATTTTTTATTCTATTCAATAGGGTGAAGTGATATTGGTGGAATTTATAAAAGGGAATTGATTTGAAATAAAAATATATTTATTATTTTGCCATCTAAATCCTAAAAACTTACACTTTATAATAAATAAATAAATTAAATTTTATTTAAAATAATTTATTTATAAAATTAAAATTTCTGTTAATCACTAAAACGTTGTACCCTGCTAATAGGGTTGCCTTGATTAGCCATGGTATAAACCGCCACCTTACGTAATCGTTTGATAAAAAAACGTAAAGTCTTTAACCAATGACTTTACACTCTCCGTCGCACGATCACCTTAGTCTTACAAATTATAATTGGGAACGGAAACACGTGCTTGTTGACGATATATTATATACTTATGTCTAGTATACCACATGGTAACACCGGATAACGCAAAATCACTGGTATGGCGCGTGCAGATCATGCTGCGCACGTTACAGTTTTACTAATATAATCAACAAGACAAGTTATACATTTATCCCGAATTTATTCCCAATAAAAATAATTTAGTTATTTACATCCCACAAATTACGCTCTAAAAATTACACTTTTTTTGTTTTAATTGATCATTCCTATTTTCACATATACATAATTTAATCAATTTTTTTTTTCACCAGTCATTTAGAATAGAAATAAATGCGTTTTTAGGTATTTTTAATTGCATTTTAATGCTATTTGCAAATATAATTTGACAAAATATAGTTATTTTTTTTAATAAACTGGTAAAAAAATAAATTAATTATATGTGAAAATAGAAATGACGCCAAAGTAGCTGTTTTCACTACAATACTGAAAATCAAGGTAGCGATTGATCGGTAGTACATAAGGTAGACAACTATTAAAATACAACAAATCTATTCCGGATTATACTTAATATCTTTCACATAAAACCAACTTTTCAGTTTTCTATCCACAAAGTTTTTTAGTTCATACAATTTGTCCAATTTTTTAGTGTTTTTGTTCGATCAATGTTTTATTAGCGGGTTTTACCGGATTGCTTTTAAAATTTACGAAAGCATGGCCCCGAGTCAGCTCCGAAAGGAACTATCCATCATATCATATGATAATGCCAAGTTTAAACCTTGTCAATCGAGGAGGCTATAAAGTGGGAAAAAACGGTGAGTTAATCGAAACTACCGCCAGCCATGACCAACTGGTCGTACCTCCTAAAATGCAAAAAGAGTTATTGCCGAAAGTTTAGAAAAATGTGTAAATGTTTATCAAATTGTGGAAAAGAGTAACTATTGATTACATTGGTCCTATGGACGCGACGCACAAGGCAAATCGGTACGCCTTGACAATAATGAACCTCTGCACAAGATAGGTCAAATGAGTGCTGGTGCCATCGGCTTATAGTGACCACCTAGCTCTTGGAACAACACCTGTTCTACAGTCCGATAACGGAACTTAACAAGTCAACACTTTAAAAGCATGGTACAACGGTGGAAAGTCAAACATCACACAACAGCAAGCTACGATTTCTAGACTAACCCGGTAAAAAACAAAACGCCAAAGTTAAGAGAAAACTTAAAACCATAAAGGAGATACAGCCTAACAAACAATGGCGTAGTTCTACTGCTATTGCAAGTTGAACGCAGCAACATGGCAAACAATAAACGAGCTGCTATTACGACAAAACCTAGCAGAACTTGGAAATTGGGATGCTCTTCAAGAAGCACCCTAAGTCAAAGACCACCGCTTACAGGAAGCCAGGTAAAGGCAAGCGACGTATCAGAAACTACGGTACCCTAGACAAGCAAATGCCCAAAAAGGATCATTACCACTTACTGCTACTGGGTAGAAGACAACCGCTTTACAGGTAATACTCCACTTAGACAACCTGCAACCTACTCCATTGATGGAAACACAAACTCTAACAGCTGCAAGTTGCAATCCAGTAAATGGAAAAAAATTGGTGCTGTTTTGTGGGCGGAGCATTAAAGAGCCAATAAAAGATCAGCAATAGGTGTGTAGCTTAGACGTTTACGGCAAAACACCAGTCAAGCGATTAAAGACGGTATAAATTGGATTTTAACTATTTTATTCAAATCAAGTATGCAAGCCATTAGTTTTTACCCCGACTACTACCACAACGCTACGACAACCGCTATGCTCACTGACCACAACTATAGACTTAACTAGATACCGACTGCCGCTTGCTCTCTGTGTTGCCGTAGGTTTTCTCCTAACAACTGACTATTACCAGAAAAACTTACCAATGACAACCATTGCTATGTCTACTGTCTACGCACCCTGCTACTCTTCTACACAAAAAACAAGTTTTAGGTTTACACTCACTCCCCAAGACTCTGCACAGCTTGCAGCATTGCGCACCCTGCCGTAAGATACATCCTTACCCATAAGGGTACACTAACATGCACAACAAAACCATTAGTGGTGCTCCTACATCAACTTTATAGTCTATCTCCGGAAATCTATTGGGGGGTGCAACCTTTTGGCTGCAGGTTTATCTCTAACCGAGTTGCACCTACCTCGTAAGCTGTAAAACAATTCTATACTTTTGTTAAGTGCTTTGATCTTTGGAGAACACCTTCATCATGATGCTTCAAAGCGCAATGTAAATGCCGGATGATCATACCAACCAAACATTACATTTAAACTAGTTACAACATGCATAATGAGTTAATTTCAAACAACTTTCTTCAACACTTTGTTCCTTCTTTTACTTGGCAAAATAAGAACCGGTAACATCTTCAATTCTCGAAAGAGCAACATCGTTACTAAACGACCATCCAAATCAAAACGCATTATTATTCAAGAAGATTATTTTTGTCTCTGTAGTTAGGCAATTATTAATAATTGACAAAGCGGACTTGAATATTTGTGAAGGCCTAGAACCCTCCAACCAATTAACAAACATCATCTTCTGAGGCGAGATACTGATCTCTACACAGGGATTACCAATAATCACACCGCACTAGCAATTACCGGCAACAATTGACGCCCAATGTAGGGCAAAGCGCCTCCCACTTACCCGACTTTTTTACAAAACCGCTGGAGTTTGATTAGAAAATTAAATCTGACAGTCTTCACCACTGAGTAGTAGTAGTAATAAAACTTGATTAACTACTACAATGGCCTACGCACCGGCAACTTTCTACCTAAGTTTTTATCAAAACTGCAACACGACTAAAATTCAAACTTTTGGTTTTTAAGAATACTAACTAGTCAAACCAGGGAAACCGACCTAGTCACTACAAGGCTCGGTTGGAAAGAAACTTACCAATCAACAACTCTAGACGACTCGGTTTATGAAGTTCCTATTATTGCCAAGCAGGTACTGTCACACAAAAGTATGCGAGCTATAACTTGATTTTAAATCTAAGCCAACAACAAAAACAACATTAAGCCAAAGAACTGTATTTTTCTCTGCTGCAAAATTGCGCTATACCAACGCATTGCATTGGAGGCATCTGTAACGGCCATTGTCAATAGACTGATCAACCTGGTCGACTAACAACTCCAACAAAAAGTGGAAATTATTTTGGCGTAATATTAAAAATCTTTAGCACTTGAGACAACCGCCATAAACTAGGTTAAACAAGCACAAATTAAGCCCAAGCATACCAACAAACGCCAAACGCAACCACGTAAAACATCTTTGCAGCTAACCGATTAATCCGCAAAATACAACGCAAATTACTTGCTTAAGTATGAGTAGTCGGCAATGATCTACAAACAAATGAGCGAGAAGCTTGCTAAAAGCGTCATCAAGCTTTCCATTAGCAATTACTGTGCACCGGTGGTCATTATTAAAAAAAATAACAACAAACCACGCTTTTACGTTAATTTTGAAGTGGGGCGGCAAGTGTCTTCTATAAATTAGATCTCACCACCGGGTACTGTCAAATACACCCGACTAGCTAACACCTAACCGCTTTTGCCACAACGGAGCTACTTACTAGTTAAAGTCATGCTTTTTGGCATTAAAAACGCCCAGTTACATTTCAAAAGCTGATGTTTAAGGTACTAGCGGGATAGATAAGCTAATTTATATTATTATCTAATGACAATATTGTCGTATATTTCACTAACTACCACAACCACATAGGGTACTTATAGCAAGTGATAGAGCAGTTACAGGAGTATGTGCTACGCTGCAATCAAGAAAAATGTTACTTTGGCCAACCAGAAATTAAATAACTGGGACACATAATCACACGTATTTGCACGTGGTTTGACTATCACAGACTTGCAAATGAAAAAGCGTCTATTTCAGTGGGTCAACGCGGCAAAACAAACTTTTGTGGTTATTAAGACTCTATTTGACCAATTTTTGACTCTAGACCGGCCACAACCTAGTCTGCAGTTTGTTTTGCTCACTGACGCAAGCAAAGTAAGCATGAAAACTGTACTGTACCAGGAAGAAAGGAACCGAAAACGAACGACTCATTATTTACGTCAGCTTACGTTTTATCCCCACCAAACAACGTTATCACAGTAACCATTTGCTAATCAATTGTATGACTATAATCGCAGCAAAACTAACCTACCTGCCGACGAGTCATTGCACTTAAGAGTTCAACTCTAACCACCGTCGTGAAGTAAAGTCAACGCAAGTACAAAACATCTTTGGCGGATTACGTAAACGGTTAGCCAAATCTAAAATAAAACTAAGTTACACCTGCTGTTTAAAAAAAAATTGATAAAGCTGCATCACAACAACTGCGACGGACATCTATAGCAAGAAAAAACTTGCCGCAACCTGCTAAAAGGTTAGTATTAGTCCGAAATCAGAAAGGACGTCTAGAGGCGCATCACCTGTGCGCGAATAAAGTCTAGTTCTGATATTGATTTTTACTAATCGTCGTGAGTATGTGCATCCGCTGAGTGGAAACATTTGCAACGCAGCTTACTATAAGCAAAATCAAAATCAAAGGTTTGAGCATTCCAAAATGAGTAACAACGACCTCGAATTTGTAAGCCACACATTCAGAAAAGCTACTGTCAAGTGAAAATGCCATCATTACACTACGGCTACGTATCACCCGCAAGCTAATCTTGTAGAACAACGCTACGCAATTATTGCAATGCTTACTGGACAGCCACCTCGGCACTTTTTGAACAAGTTACTACTTATGGGCAACTTCCAACTTTACCGTCAAACTAACGCAGACACCGTCTTCATCTTAAGTGAAGCCCTACTTAGGGCAAATACCGCCAACAGCAATATTCTAAGCGGCGCAACGCCGGCATGAAATATCGACTAGGCGAATAGGTCATGCTGGGAGAGAAAACTAGCCGCTAAATGGATGAGCTTAAATTGCTTAATTACCGCCGCTGAAGGGCACTATCACCGAGTTGAAAATCACCTACGGCACACTCTCGTGAAGATCTATGGGACGATATTAGGCCAACTTTCAATCGTTTCAAGCGCGTGTCTAGGGGCATAGTCTAAGTTTTAACAAATTCTTACCGCGACTTGACTCTTTAGCCAATCTTCTCAAATTCTCAGAAAAACAACGTTGTTTCCAAACAACCATCCAAGTAGATTACTTTCTGCGTTTGCACAGCTATGTCATAAATTAACTTGTCTCTAAAGAGATGGGTTACTTTCATCGTATTGTACTTATAAGAATGAATATCAATTCAAATTAAACTGTTTCTGACAATGAATAAATGAATGAATACAATATACACTTGTGTCAAATACCACACGGATAGTATAAAATCCACTGGTATGGCGTGTGCAAGTCCTTCTCAGATCATGCTGCGCGCACCATATAGTTTTACCAGTACAATAAACAAGACAGGTTATACATTTATCCTCATTAACAATAATTTATATATTATATTGCCTAAAAAAATACTAAACAAATATTGAATTAGAAAATCTGAAATCACCAGTTTTTTAATTTAAATCAAATTGTTAATTAGTAGCGCAAGCTGTTGCTAAAAAAATTAATTACAAGCAGATAAACGTTTTATTGAGCAAGCAATCGGTTATAATTACCAATAATAATATATTACGAAAAAATTCCACATAGTGTAAATGAAGCCATACAATTATTATTATAAAGAATACAAATTCCAGAAATGTGTAGTTTAATGTAACTGCAAAACTAAATTTAAACGCAACCATTTGATACTTTGTAAGAGTCTGCATTAATCGTAACGAATGTACAGTAATAAAACTGGTGGTGTTTTTTACTTCGAGGTAGGAATTTAATGATTGTCCTGTTTGTATTAAATAATGCATCAATTAAACAATATATCCTAGTAAAACCCGCATCAATTTAAAATGGTAAACAGTTTTAATTTAGAACGAGCGTGGGAGAGATGCAAAAGAGAGCATTTTAGAGGGTTTCATTTATTTCAAACCATAGTTGAGGTTTGCATACAACCCTTTTGTTCCGAGTTAAGTAAATTAATTCGATTGATAATACAACACTGGAGTGTAAATGTGCTAAAACAACGCCCTTTCTGTGTCCAATTCCGTGCAGTAATTGATTTTTATATAAAAAAATGTAATTTAAGAGGAAAAGATTCGCACGATCGGTCGACACAAACAAACAGAGAAAAAAATATATAGAGCAAGCGATATATAAGGGATTGATCAATTGTTAATTAAACCGCCTGCAGTTTGGTAAACAAATCGTCAGAAATTAGGTAACAATAATAAAAAAAACTCAATTGTGTTTTATTAGGTCGTGATAATATATGGTGCATGCAAAATAAATATGGGACCATTTTAATTTTCTATCCCATTACATCTGTGGAACAGACTAACGCCTGAATATTTGTTGAAATTTGCTTATTTAACACACATACATGAAAATCTTTGCTAAATAAAACAAAGGGCGAATTCCCTAGCATTACAAATGCGCACACATTTTTTCAGTATGAAGTCATGCCTTGTCAGTTATACTTCAGACAATATAACGAATTATATTTTTCCACGTCAAACAAAACAGAACTGGAAATTTATAAATTATGAACTTGCTCACTAGCCATAATTTATATTGAATTTTTAATATAATCGATATTTCTTTGTATAAAATATATTTACGAAGTATTATTATGAAAATATAGAAAAAAACAAAGGGAAATATGTCGGAAATTCAAGTAATGATAGAAGCAGAAGACGGTTTTAAACAAAGGCACTTACAAATCTTATCCGGACAAATAAATACGCCCTTGGTTGGACATGATAAAAATAAGTAGGGAAGATCAAACAAGGAATGTTTGGATGAAATTCGGTATGGCTTTACCATGTAAATACTTATCAAGTTACATAACAAATCAATAATTTAGGATGCATTTCTGAAATTTTGTTTTATTTTATTTTTTTAATAAATGAGATCTATCAATGCGAGGGTAGATACCTTAGCTGTATTTTGAAACACTGTAAGTCGTTCAATTTTAAAAACATAATGAATTTATTTATGTGTTTGAAACACTAAAATGATCCACATATGCAACAAGGAACCAACCAACATTTTTTCAAAACCAAAGTTTTCGCGTCATTCGGCGTAAAATAACTATAAAAGTGTCCTGTAAAATTAAATATTGGTACTAGGCATTGTAGAGCCATCTGTTGTAGAAGTGAACCAACTAAAACGTTTTAGTTTGAGTTTTAGATTCTGCAACAAGGAACCAAGCAGTTGGTACCTTGTTGCTTATACAGCGAACGCCTACTCAACGCTGTTTGGTGACTTTCAGTGACATAGTTTTAATAAAAAATAGCTTGTATTCTGTGCTTGTATTATTGATATTACTTTAATATGTCGCGTGGAAAGCTGCTAGTTAGCCTAGCAGAAGAAAAATATAAAAACGTAAGTAAAATATTTAGGCATTTAAATTTTAAAATTCGATAAAATCTTACGACAAAAGTTGTTTTTATAAGTTAAGTAATATTTATTTACTTATTACAGAATGAAGCTACTACTAATGAAAAGGAAGAGGACGAAATATCAGAGCTTTCTGATGATTCTCTGAAAGATCCTGCGTGGGAGGACCCTAATGAGGGTGAAAACCAAATTAACATAGAAAATGAAGATATAGAAAACCAAGATGTTAGTCGTGGTAGGCCGAAAAAGGGAAGAAAACAAAAGTATGCTGGACAGGATAGAACTGTAAGAAAGCTTAAGACAAATAGCAATAAGGAATATTTTTCCGCAAGAGGAAAACTTATAAAAAAAAAGTTTTTAATAACTTTAAGTGTACGTGCATGCAGAAATGCTATCTATTAGTTACTGAAGAGAATAGAAAGCTAATGTTTGAAAAGTATTAGGAACTTGGTGATTACAATGTGCAAACTGCATTTTTATCGTCATGCATAAAAGAAGAAAATGTAAAACAAAAAGTAAATAAAAACTCAGAAAAAAGAAAGTATACCAGAGTGTACTATTTCAATAAGCAGCAAGTATGTAGGGATATGTTTACAAAAACATTACAAATTTCTACAAAACGAGTGAATACTTCACTAAAGAAAGTAAGAGACCTTACAATACCTGATAGGCGAGGAGTGGTTGGTGGGCATAATAAGTTAGGTGAGCAGGTAATAGAGTCGGTGATTGCTCATATAAATAAATATCCCAGATATAAGTCCCACTATTGCAGGGAGAAAAAAGATAACCAAGAATATTTTGCAATCGGAACTACAATTCCTATGATGTATGACTTGTACAAATCTGAGGAGGGCACATTAAGAAATGTTGTAAGTTTATCCACTTTTTGAAAGATATTTTTAACCGAGTTTAATTTAAAAACTAAGAATCCTAAAAAGGATACTTGCAATAAGTGCGATTTATTTAGAGCTCTGCTCGGATTATGACACACATTTAAAAAAAGCTGAAGCAGCAAAAACTGCCATGAATAATAATATAAAACTTGCTGCCGATGATGAAAATGTGGAAACTTTGACATTTGACATGCAGAAAACTTTACCTTTGCCTAATATTTCCACCAATATTATTTTTTACAAAAGGCAATTATGGGTGTATAACTGTGGAATACATTCAGGTAAAAGTGATAGAGCGTACTGCAACTTATGGGTTGAAGGTGAGGCTGGTCGTGGGGCTCAAGAAGTTGGATCTTGCCTTATGAAGCATATTATGAAGATTGAAAGTCCGGTTTCAACCTTATTCCTATGGAGCGATTCCTGCGGTGATCAAAACCGTAACATTAAAATGGTTCTGATCTTAAAATGCATATTTAAACAGCATGTGTCATTAAAAAATATTCAACTTCAATTTCTTGAATCCGGTCACAGCTTTTTACCCAATGATAGTGATTTCGGTGATATAGAGTGCCTTATTAAAAAACAGGAGAGAATTTATTCTCCCCAAGATTATGCCAACATAATGCAAAAATGCCGTCGTAAAAATCAGATGACTGTAAATTTTATGAAAAAAGAAGATTTTCAAGGGACAGAAAATGTTGAAAAAATGATAACCAACCGAAAAAAAGATGTTACTGGAGAAAAAATTAACTGGCTGCAGATAAAAGCCATTAAAATTGAAAAAGATAAACCACACAGCATTTTTATCAAAACATCTCATGAAAATGAAGATTTTCAAGAAATTGATATTAAACATCCTAAGTCAGGTCGCCCAATAGCAAATGATAACTTTTCAACCAAATTAATTCAATTATGGCCCAATGGTAAGCCAATTGCCGATGCAAAGTTGAAAGATATTAAATCATATATGCATCTTATACCCCAAACAGGGCAGCATTTTTACGTCAACCTTACTGGTGATGCGAACATAGAAGAAGATGTTGATGGTTACAATGGAAACCTGAATTTTGAACCAGAAGACGACTAAAGTTAATTATTTGCATTATTTTTTTCTATGTTTTAATAAATATTAGTTAATTTAAATAAATTATTTTCTTATTGCATTTTTATGTTTCAGTTTTACTAGTTTAACAACAAAGAACCAAATCCATGGTTCTCTATTGCACTTTCATGTTTTCTATTCCTGTAATTAAACAACAAAGAACCAACCAACATTTTGTTAGAAAAAAAGATATTCAAAAGAAAAAAAAACTAAAAATATTTTTTAATAAATGTATTGATTATATACCCTCTTCATAGTGAAAGTATTTTTGGAATAGCTATTTTAAATATTTTTTTACAGTAATAAGACTTTAACTTCAATATACTCAGTAGTGTAAAAATGTTGGTTGGTTCCTTGTTGCATATGTGGGTCCGATTAATATTACTAAAGAAATGTTAACTGATAGTTGAAAAACGCAAAAGGTTGATAAATTGAAATAATTAGTTTAATAAACGTTTTTATATTTGTATGCAAGTTTTATCGGTTTATGAAAACAAGTATTCCCTATTTAACATGTATAACTACAAATTTATTATGCACTATTTTATTTAGTTTAAAAATAAAATATTTGTTTATAGTTTGTTTAGTTGCTACTTAATTTTATAAAATGTCACTGACATATATCGAAACTGACAAGTAAAATGTGTTTAGTAAAATAATATATTTCTCAATATGAATGTGTATATGTAACAAATTGTACTTCTATCGCCTACATTTAACTCTTTTTTTAATTTATTTATTAAAATAATTATATCATTTTAATTAATTAATTCAGAATATTATTATATGTTGGTAACAACAATTATTGATTCAACCCAACTGAAATGTTGAAAACAATTTCTTGTCTATATATACAGGCATTTCCTAAAAAACGCCTGATGCTATAATTTTCTTATTTTAAATTTTAGACCCAACAAACTATATATATTCTTAAATGGCAAAAAATAAGCTATCTTTTGACGTTCTCAGTTTGTAAATATATTTTACCTGTTTTGAGTAACAATATCCAACATCGTTATTTTAAATGGAACACTCTGTATATTTTTACATATTTTAATTCAGGGTGAAATTCTGCATACAGTAGTGTATTTTATTTATTTATTTGTAGACGGAAATATTAAAAAAAATATGTTATGTGCAAAAAAAACAACCTCACGCAACCCTAAAATCTCCATCAATAGCACATGAAAAAAATTTAGTAAGCGCTTAAAAAGTAGCTAATATTAATGCTGTAAAGATGTGTACAAAAGCTGTGTTTTGTATCTCAAACGGTTCCTAAGATATCGTCAAAAAAAATTTAAAAATATTTTTTTTACACCTTGTATCTTGAAAACGGTGCGTTTGCGGCACCATGTTAATGGGAATTTTCTTTTTATGATTAGCCAACCAATCCTACCTTTTATTTTCCGATACATGTTTTAAAACACCCTGTATATTTAAATAGGTAAACCAAAACTAGTAAAAAAGTCTTACTAAACTTGGGTTTGCACATTAACGCTAGTTCTTCCTTTTTGTTTTTTTTTCTGTTTTATTATTTCGGTCACTATTAGCACTTCACTAATCACACTGATTACTCATTTCACCGATTTTAATTAATTGTTTATTATAACTTGCCACAGTTGTTACAGTTTGACAGTTACCGATTTATATGAAGCTAACTTCAGTAGTTATAATTTCAGTGGCGTAGGTTGGTAGTGGTATTACAAGTTTTTAATTGCAATTAACGCTTATAATCAGCTTGGTTACGGCTTCTGCTTATTTTCACATTTTTCATTCATTTTCTTTTTACATTCCTTAATTTTTAATTTTGTTTTATTTTATTTTAAATCTATTTTTCTTTTACTTATTGAGGCGGGCTTGCGCAGAAGAAAATTCCTTCTGTAGATCAATCTGCAGCCTGTGATGCCAAGCTAGAGGGTTTTCCCCAAAATTTAGAGGTAAACTCAGTGTATAGGGGGATATTTAAGGGGATAAAAAATTTGAGTGGATTTTTAGGGGTAATTTAAATATAATTAAATAGCATATTTTAGATAAATTAATGTCATTAAAAAATAATAACTTTAAATAATATGGAAACGTTATAAAATATTATTGAATGTTTCTGTTAAATGCGTTTGAAATTGCCAACCTCTATAAATTCCAACAATTTGCAGCCCGTTTTTTGCAATACAATACAAGAAAAACTAAAACTCATTGTTGTGTGCGTAATTTTTAATTTTTTATCTCTGACTTTCTTTGCCCCCCCCCCCCCTCTCCTCTTTCGATTTGATTTAGGGGAAAGAATGTTCAATCTGGGGGGTTTTCTGCTTGAAGTAGAGGGAGAACGTTTACTTGACTTGGCAACACTGTCTGCAGCACTTAAGATCATGTCTTTTTTACCGTGAACTTGAAAGAGTGAACGTCGCAAGTCAGATTTAAATCACTTTCTAAATCTTAATTTTTTTTAAAGTATTTGCGTTTGCAGTCTTATAGATATTATGTTTTTGGTATTTACAATATTAAGTCTCTTCTGGGTGGCTTGAGTCAGATAAGTTCTTTTACAATTTTTTTATCTCTTACGGTCATTTACCTTTCAGGTTTTTGGACATTTTGTGCCTTGTTTATAACTAATATTTTAATTTTTATATGGATTCATTACCTAATTACAACTGTCTTTAAAATCTTTATTTGCCATAGCCGTATTATTGCAAATTATTATCACCACGTGTGGCGGTCAACCAAAAAGCCTTCTAACAGTTCCAACGTGGGAATATATTATTTACTTTTATGAAAACATTATTTGGTTAATGTGTACTGCGAGACAAATTATTGTTAGTTGTGATTTATAATTTAATTTAAATTTTGTACTTATATTTCATACTGGGTAAATAGTGTGTGTTTCTTACTTTAATTTGGATTGTCAATCTTTATTTTATTTATTGTTTAATAATTTTGGTTTTAAATTATTTTGTATTAAATATGTTACAAGAGTTTTTGTGTTTTGAGTTCTCTTCACAGGGTTTGCCTGCAAAATCAACAAGTGAAATCCTGTCCGCCGCTGAGAGAACATCGAATTGAAAAGTTCCAGTTATGACCATACCTGCAATTTTTATTGCACCTTAATTTAGATAATTGATTGAACTGGTCACTCAATCAATTATCTACTCATTTATTTAATTACTGAATATATAATATTTAATATTTAATTCTAACTCAACTGTAATTTTCAGCATGGATTCCGACCTCTCTGACAGTCAGGTTCTTTCCATTCTGCTCATTGAAATCCAGAAGATGACTAATTACATCAAAACGCAAGACACCAAGCTAAAGAACTTGGAGGAACGTCTGATGAGAGGATGGTCAAAGACGAGTCGGAGAAGATAGACGTCGCCTTTGACAAGATCCAAAAGGCCAAATACAATCTTGGCTCTACTCTCCGGACATTTCAAAAAAAATAAAAATTATAATTTTCAAGATTGCGAAGCAGCCCATACTGCCAGCCATTTTCGTAGGAACCCCGGCGATGCTCCCAGCCGAGCCACAGCCTATCAAGAGACCGGATCACCAGGTCCAGGTCTCCTTAAGAGGCCGGCCAAGAATCCGATTAACTCCAGTCTATCTGATGAGGAGCAGATGGAAACGGAGAGCAACGTCGCTGCCCTTCCTGACGCCCCGCCCTAGAGGAAGAGTTTCAGACCGTGGGCAAGACAGGAAAGAAGAAGAAGTCTAAGAAAGTGAGTCTTCCTCAACCTTCTTAAATACTAGGCCATCAGCCAACCTCCGTCAGGTGCCTTTAGCGCCAGCCTTTATGACTCAGTCTGCCGCCTCGGGCCAAACTGTTGAACCCTTAGGCTCTCTACGTCTTCCATCTCCGCCAGTTCCCACAGAAGACGCTGGCGCCCGACGCCTACCCCCATCATGATCAGGGAGAAATCTCTGTATTCTGGGCTGTTGGAGACTTTCAAGCTCATTGCTCGGGCGTTTGATCCTTCTTCCGTAACACGCATGGGAACAAACGGAAAATCCTTTCCATTGCTTTACGTACAGCTTCCCCATTAAGCCAAAAATAGGGAGATACTCTCTTTCAGTGAGATTTGCGGGCTTTGTTGTACGGTGGAGTACAAACGTAAAATCGCAAAGATTGCTTAATGCCATCGTTGCCAGCGGTTTGGTCATACGGCATTTCGATGCAACGCACCATATGTGTGTGTTAAGTGCTCCGGGACTTATCAAAGCTTTGCCAGCGTTTTTTCTAAAGAGTCCGGACACGTAGTTACGTGTGCCGGGTGCAGTGAGTTGCATACTGCCAGTTACAATAGCTGCCCAGTTTATATTAAACTGCGTGCTAGTCAATTTGGCAAAGCCCTTAGTAAGGCACCTGCTAAACATAAGTAGACCCCTCCAAGTGCTACACCCAAAGCTAGCAGGTTTTACGCTCAAGCGGCGGGTTCTGCTAATAGCGCAGATATTATTGATTGTAATCAGTTGCTGCTCCGTTTATCCCAGGCGAGTGGTGACAATTTTAAGAAGTTAATACTAACTTCTGCTCAGGTTTTAGCCAACTGATGGTTAACTTCTCAGACTCGGTCAATTAATCTGTTCTTCGGAAATAGTGTGGTACAAAATTTACACAATACTATGCAACGCCTATAAGGCTGGCACACTAGGTGCATTATGTAATTTTAAAACCTGTAATTTATTTCTAAGTTAGTTGGGAAAGTACTTTTGCCCGTAAAGCGTCAAACTTCCATATGGCAGTCACTTAGGGGGGTTTAGTTGGTAGGCGTCCGTGAGGATGAATCCGACACTTGCCAAGTTTTTAGGAAGATTCCCTTCCTAGACAAAAAAAACTGCGAGTAGCAGATGGCCGTCATGTGATGAACGCATTTCTACCGTTGTATGACTTCTGCTGTTTGTACCCGAAGTCAGTTTGGGCGGAGTTTTCATGCCGTAACAACATTTCCCGGTGACGTTAGATTATTATGCGGGCACTCTTTCTGCGCTTGCTTGACCATGTCTACCTTGGTTTTTGCCTGTAAGACGGTTCAGTCGGTTGTATAGCATTTGTAAGCTGTCTGGGGATTTTGTCTGTAGAGATAAAACGTCTGGTAACACTTTTTCTAAATTAGGAACCATTTCATAAACTTTGACTTTGCGTCTCTGTACGTGTTGAACTTGGTTTTGTTGTCGGTCCGTAACGTAACGACCTTGTTTTCTAATTAGAGTCTAATCATGACCCACAGGATAGCGTAGCATTCTAGTTTGTTGGAATAAAAGTTAGATTATCTGTTTGTCAGCTTTGAGCTATTGTATAAAAATATATGTTTTTTTTAAGCTTTCTTCTTGATACAATTCTGCACCAACGCCTTTAATGGTCTTGCCAGTTTCAAGGTTGGTTGATGCGCTTCATTGGTGTCTATTTGAAAGGTTGCTTCGGGCTTTGCATTGTCATTAGTAGTACGGCAATTCTTTCAAAGTCGGGCATATATTCATTAAGCCAAAAAAGCTCTTAGTTGCTTTTGTCTGGAGTTTGGAGTAATCTCTGATTAACTTTAGGTAGATTTTTAGAGCTTCATTGCCGTCTGCGGTTATGTAGTGCACCAGGTATTTAAATTTGTTAGTGCCAAACTTGCGTATTTTCAAATTGCAGGCGATCCAGCACCAATCTTAGGTGATCTCAATGTTTTTGTATGGTGTTGAAGAATACCATAATGTCATCAAGATATACCAAGACGCAGCGGCCCAGCAAGCTTGCCATCACTTTTGACATAATCTTTTAGAACATGGCCGGTGCCTTTCTGAGGCCAAATGGCATAATCTTAAAATTGTAAGTGCTCCCCTTGGGAGATGCAAATGCAGTTTGTTCTTTGTGTGCATAGAAATATTTTGGATTCACCAAAGTCTTTAAGAGTCTCTCTTATCTTTGGGAGAGAAGTCACCTCATACTTGGTGGTTTTATTTATTTTTTTGTAATTGACACAGAACCTCAACAACTCTTTTTTTTATGATGACGACAAGGATGCAGTATTTTGCTGGTACTACGTTCTATTATGCCTGTCTATCAATTCTTTAATTTGTTGGTATATCAGAGTTTTCTTAAAGGTGTTGTACAAGTATTGTGTCAACCAAGTTGGCGTGTTGTCAATCAATTCAATTGTGTTGAGTGCTGATGAGGGTTTTGGCCGGACAATGGTAATTGCTAAAGACTACTACAAACGCTTGAATTATTTTGATAGCGTTTTTGATTTTTTGGTAGGGGCCCCGTTTTGTAGAAATTGGCATCTAGTCACAACTTGCTGTTTTTCATCTTTCAGTATGCCGTAGTTCTTAGGTTTTGTCTAAAGTGCAGGCAAAAATGACCTAAGATGACGTTTTTACTTAAGTCTTAAGTGTTTTTCCCTATCTGTAGGGTGGCTTGAGACCGGCCGGTCCTAGACCTAGAGGTCCAATCGCAAAAAAACTTTTTTCTTGAGGTTCTAAAGGTAGGCCTTGTGATTCGCCGACTGCGGGATGCGGTGTTGTTAAAAGTAGTCTTCCAGCCGTCGTACGAATTTTTTGGGGCTTTTATGTGTCTCTTCTCCAAATGTGGGTAGGTTTTTTTAGTATTTTTGGGAATGCTGTAATCCGTGCCTTACATCGGAAGGCACTAGAGTGGCTTAGCGTTTTTGGTTTTGGTTCAACCGGTTGTGAGGTGCAGTTGCGAGTTTATATTTTTGGGAAACGCATGCTCCTGTCTCATCGCGATGGATAGGTGCATTCCTTGGTTCGGGTGCGCCGTCAAGGTTCTAGGTTTGATTTTTATTGACGGTAAGGGATACTGTAGTTGATGCGTGACCCTGTGAATTTAAGCGTGGTTCTAGATTTAGCTTGTGCTTATTTTGAGTACAAAGTTGGCAGTTCTCAGAAGTATCAGGGAACGGTCTACCGTTGTGCTTTGATGTCTGTAGTCCTTTAGTCAATTTGACGGAATCCGGTTTGGCCGACTAGTTTATGTTTCAAAAGTGTTATTGGTAACTGCCAATCAAACCTTAGAGTCGCCGCTCCGGTGAAGCACGTAGCAAACGACAGTGTCCAGCATAAGCATGTAATCTGGACCTCTACCGGATGTAGCAGTGAGATAACTAGGTGGTTGGCCTCCTAATTGGCTCGGGGTTTAGCTTGTTGGTACCCTTTGTGGTAGCATACCACAAAAAGATTATTTTAATTTGTTTTGACGTTGCTTTTAAATTTGTTTGTTTTGTAGTCTCTTTTTTTTACAAATTTGATATCTATAAAAATATTGTTTTTATAAGGTTTTTTTTATCTAAAAGCACTATGCTTTTGATTGTCTTTGTTTGGGCGCTATTTGTTACCGGCGCCGGCCTTGGAAGTGGTCGTGGAGGCACCGTCATTAGTCCATAAGGGGTTAGGAAGCTTCTTGGAGATGGTTAGGTAGTCAGCCGTCTGGTCGAACGCCATAGAAGCTCTCGGCAGTGTCATTAGTTTTTTGTGTGGCATCCCGGTGCAATGGTACTCAAGGGATTGTACCTTAGCACCCGAAGTGCAAGGTTATGTTTCATCCAGCATATAGAATACGGTCATTCCAAAAGTTTGAGTTGTTTATCTTGACGGAGGTTCCAGTAGCAATGCAGTTAGTCTCAAAATTGGTTTCTCACTGGTAAAATTTTGAATTTAGTTGGCGCTATCTGGCGGCCGTCACACAAGTTTCAGTTGTTTGTGAAATGGGCGTTAATTAACTCTTTTAAGTGGGCGTTAAGTTTGGGTAGTCATTCTTAGGTTTTATTTAATACTTTCCAATACAATTTTTTTAAACTTTGTTTTTTAATCTTTAATGATGTTATTTTGCTAAAATTAAGGTCAAATTGATTGGAATGAATTTGTTGATTCATATAATGGATTAATGTAGTTTGTAAAACTATATATTGCAAATCGGGTTATAAGTTAAGAGTTTTTAGCATATTTTTATTTTTTTAGGCAAGTTGTAACGGTTAGTTAAATCTGCAATTTTTTAAATAAATTTTTAGTAATAACCTACCAGTCTTAAGAGTAGACCTTGGTAAAAAATCTAATTTAAAGTTTTTTCAACATAAATAAATAAGACACTAGTAGCATGTTTTGTACAAAAACAGATTTTATTTTATCTATAACTCAGGTAAGTTGATATATTGTGAAAAACCTATATCTGAAGTCATGTTGATAATTTTGCTACATGTTTTTATTTAAAAAAAAAAAATAATAATCAGAAACAAATACTATAAAATTACAGTTTTTGTCACCTTACTAAGGGCCAAGAAAAGACTTTTGTAAAAGCTATAGCATTAAAGTGTTTTCATAAAGACGTTTGCATTGCATTTGTAATAATTGTGAAGAAAATAACAGCCTTCTGAAAGATTTTTTTTTAATTTGGTTTAGAATGCAATTTGGATTTGGAACTAATTTAAGTTAAAGATGTGTGATAATATTTCTACCCTGGACGGACAAACCAATTTAAGAATTAAAAAACTGTTAGTGTGCTATACTATATTGTAGATCATTTTTAACATAATTCAAAACTAAATCTTTGTCATAGATTAGAGTGCAATAAAATTTAAGACCATCTATTAGCAAATGCTTGGGCGTGGTTTTTTAAAGTGTATTCAAAGCTATTTTTGTCTCAAATGAATAAAAACGGCGTGGTTTGAAGGGACAATCCTCCACATTATATTATCATCTTTGTTGGAGAAATCAATAGCAATCTTTTAGCACATTTTTGTGCTTCTTGATTGCCTATTTTACCTCATCAATAAGCTAATTTAGCTTGGTTTGGTTCGTTAGGTCATGTGAATTTTGCATTTATGTCTAGTGCAATTTTGAAATTGGATGAGCATTCTGGTCTTTCTATTAAGACTAAATTGATTTAATCTAATTTTAAGCAAAGTTTTAGTAAATTTGTCTATTGCTAGCAAAACAAGGTTAGTAAAGTCAATAACCGTGTTGTCAACCCCTTTAGCTGTTTAAATGTTAGGCAGTAATATAATGCTCTTTTCTAGAATATGTTAAAACAAGGACTAATTAGTTTTCTAAACTGACCTGAGCTTAAGTTGTTAATGATTAAAATAGCAGTTTTGTCTTTAGCGTTTGTTAGTTAACTTTGTTAAACTGGATGCTTTGAGTTTAAGTCTTTTGCAACAATTGTTGGAAGCTGCCCGTCTAGTATTGCCTTAAAATTTTCTGTTACTAGCTATTTTATTAGCAACTATTATGCTGAAATCAGTTTAATCAGTCCCTGGAACATAAATTGCAATCCAGTTTGCCTTTAATTCAACAGCTGGGGCGTAAAGATTTCCGAGTTTTCAGTTCTACGTCCTTGTGCTCCAAACGTGTTTATCAAATACGTGAAATTTGTGTTTGAATTAATGTAAGCTTTTCAAGAAGCTAAGATGGTTTTGAATAATAACATCACATCAACAATATTGTTGAAAAAGAACTCTTTC
Organism: Tachinus rufipes; assembly: GCA_963932245.1. Lineage (NCBI taxonomy): Eukaryota > Metazoa > Arthropoda > Insecta > Coleoptera > Staphylinidae > Tachinus > Tachinus rufipes. The sequence goes on from OZ010743.1 coordinate 95,376,025, forward strand.
AGTTTTTCTTTTTTATAGTTTATGCTGTTTTTATTCCAAAAACATATTTATAACAAAATTTTTAATTAAGCGTGTCAGCAATTATAAAATTACTATATTGAGGGACATTGACTTGAATTATAATTTTTTTAAATTTGTTTAGATTGCCATCATTTATTTTATCAAGAGTTCTTTGCGGGCGTTTGCTAATAATTTAATAGTTTTCTTTACTAAAAGATGATGGTTAAGTGCCAAAACCAGCAGCCGCTGCATGTGTAAAAGATTTTTTTGAGACACAAAAGAGTTGTTTTTGGTTTTACTTGTAGTTGGTTTTGCTATTAGCAGTTATTACACAGTTAGGAAAAATAGGTTTATCTTTACCTTCTCTTGCACACTAGTCGGTAGGTTAAGACCTTGCGCATTTCAGAAGATAGGCGAAGAAAACGTAAAACAACAAAGATTGTTGGTAAAAGCCTTCATGCTGTACAAAAGGTGTATTTGCGTTGAATGGATACTAGCCGGATAACCAGAAAATCAGGATCCGGTTTATTTTTAGAACGTCGACATTGTGTTGCAAAATTGGCTTAAGCCCAAAATCACAGGGCATGAAATAATGAGGACAAAATTCGATGTTTTAGAGAAATTTTACCCACAGCTTAGCGACCTGTATACTTAGGTGTAATCTGGCTGTCTAAAGACTATTTTCACCTAGCGCACGCATGAAAAAGGGTGGTATTGGAGTAATAGACAAAAACTATGCGTTTTGTTCAAAAATAATTTTAATTAAAAGTTGTAGAAAATTTTCTATCGATATAGGTCATTTGAGTTTTTTTATAATTTTTTGTTTTTTTGGGCAATGCACACATTATTGAAAAAATTTAAATTTTTCAACATTCTTTAGCAGAAAATGCTCTCACTATTGAGAAATTCAAATAGCTAATATCAATCAGAAATTTTTTGCTTTACAACTTTGATCTTTTGTAATTTTTCACTAAAATGCATAGTTTTGAGCAAAAAAATAAAATATATATTTTATTTTCCTCGCTTTCTAGCGGAAAAACGAAAAATTATAGGAAAATTCAAATGACTTATATCATTTAGAAATTTTTTGCTTTATTACTTTTAAAAGAGATAAATTTTAGACAAAATGCAAAGTTTTTGCTAAAAATGCAAAAAAACCATTAAAAACGCAAAAAATGATATATATGTATATATATATAATCATTATATGTTATGCCTTTTATGACAACTATGAGCAAGCGCGGCATTTTCATGCAAGATACTGCTAGACTTTACGTAGCCAGAGTTGTCAGAGATTATCTGGATGAAGTAGAAATATTGCAGTTTGGTTGGCTAGCTCTCAGCCTAGATATGAATCCTATAGAACATGTCTGGAATGAGTTAGGACAACGTATCCGAAAGCATGCACTTGTTCCAAGAACTTCTCAGCAGCTAAGACGGTTTCTATTGCATTAAATTAAAGTGTTTTTTTTGGACTTTAAACAGTTATTAATGCAACTCGTAATTAGTGATAAGTTTTTTTTAATATTTTTTGTGTTATATTAGTCCTAGGAACAAAAATTCGAACTTTGTCTGAACTGCAAATTTGTGATGTTTTAAAAATACGCAATAAAAACAATAAATATGCATTACATAATTTTAAAGTGACCTCTATTTTTTGCTTGCCAGTGTATATTTTTTGATAATGCTTGATTTACGTTTAATCTCTAAATAACAAAATTGCACAAATATTTTAATACAAATTTTTTATAATTTTTAGCCATATTTGCAATTTAGACATAATATATCATAAAAAAAACCTTCTTCTTTTTCTACTGAAACATAGTAACGCAACTGTCTGTCAAAGCTCTACTTTTAGATACAATTTTTTTTATTGTACTATGAAACCAATAGATTATTACATATAATTTTTTTTTTAAATCTATGGTAAACTATTATACCCAGAATTTAAAAAAATTTCTATGACCCACAAAATAAACGTTAAAATAGTTTTTTTTATAGTATTTATTAGATAATATCGATAATTACAAAGTATAATTTTTATATTATAATATAGTCACTATAGTATATTATTACGTACATGTGTATCATGCGAATTGTGTAATTAATTACAAACATGCTATATAAAAACGGCATAATGTTATATAATACCAGTAATCTTGAAGCATCAATGCTTAATATAAACACTATAAACTGTACTATATGATAAAGTAAGTCGTTAATAAATGGACGTAAATATTATTCTACGCTCTCGTTGATAATAATTACAACCATAAATAAGTTTAATGGAAATCTAGATGGTTTTAGTTAAAGATATTTAGTAATTAAATTTAATAATTAAAAAGTAAATTATGTTGCATACAAAAAGATAAATATATAACATTTTAATTATGCGAAAAATGAACGTAGCCGATGCTAATGAGAAAAATGTCTTATCCCATATCTAAATTAATATTAAACACAATTTACTCTAGAGTTAATTACGGCCGGCCTCTATAGGCACTGTGAAAATAAAAACCGGAGGCGGGCATTATACGGTGAAAAAAGTACATGGTGGCCGCTTTTGTTTTCGAGACAACAATGGTGTTCATTACAGTTTTATTCATAAAACAAATACAGGAACTGAATCGCTTCCTACTGCATCATCCCTGCACAAGAAGCGTTTCTATATAGAGAGATTGCTCGAAAATTTAATTAGCGACCTTCAGTTCGTCCGCCGCCTTCACAACAAACGAGAATTTCTGCAACGGTAAAAGTGCATAACTTGATTATAGACTCGATTTAACCGGTAATAAATGATCTATTGTTGAATAAAGCCCTTTACAAAGCATGTGTAGTTTATTTTACAATATTAATGAAATTTTAAATTCACTACTTAATATTTAATTTGCCTTTTTAGATTATAAAATGTGTTATTAGTGCTTCCATGTAACTTTATTATATGGAGTAATACTTTTTTTATATAGAATATAAAATTTATGATAATCGTGAATATAAAGATAGACGTATTAGATTATATTTCGTTTTATTTATTTGTGGAGTTTTAAAATATGCAAATTTTAATATTAAAAATGTTCGGAAACTTTTTCCGGCAAACTTTTTGTAATTACTCCATGTTCTATTAGTGTAAGCAAATCACATTATCTTGAAAAAGAAAGGAATGTGTTCAGTTCAGACAAAGCAGTCTCGAGTAGCTTGTTAATTTTCTAGTAAGTTCAGCGAGCAGCATTCGTCAAGTACTACAATTACACACACACTGCTTTCTAGGACACAACAATACGGATGCATTTAAAATGCAATCTCAATTAAATAATTATAATAAAATCAAATTGTAATTTTACATAAAAACAACCGGAAACAAACTTATAAAGCACATGAAAATTAAAAAAAAATGTTTACAGATTTAATAAATCGAATATAGTTGATAAGCATGCTGAGCACATTTAAGCATACAAATCTTGTTGCAAAAAATGTTAAACTCATAATTTAATTAATTTATAAAAATATTACTGAAAAGTACCCAAGTTAGTTTTAATTTAGTTTGAAAAAGAAGCGAAACAAAGAAAATGTGTTTGTTATTGCAGTTACAATTTAACCTATGCAATACATAGAATCAAAGAGAAAGATTTTGGGGATAATTCTTTTGGAAAAGTATCTGGTTTCAGAGAGTTGTGATTTACGCTTTACAACCATGGAAAATTCTTTTAGCATGGCCATGGAGTTCATCATCATGTTGTTCTGCATGTTATGCTGATGATTGACAGCAATAGTTAGTAGGATTACAAAAGGTGGTTAAAATAGTGTTAGCATTTTTATCAACTTTTGCCTTTAATGTTTCTCGCCCGGACCTGCAACGTTTAATGTTTTTATCAAACTAGTATATTTGAAATGTTATTGCTAAGGTTGAGTCTTAATTATAGCCAGTGATTTTGTTTGTACCATCTTGGGCAAACTTTTCTAACAGTAGAGCAGTTGTTTTCTAGGGATAAGAGAGATAGTTTTAATTGTCTTATTTAGTATACTACCGGGACCTGGTGCATATTTTACTTTTAAATGAATTATACTTTCTTTGACCGTTGACATTTTTAAGTGCAGTTTTATTGTCAGTATCTTTAAAAAAGCGGTTAACTTTGTTGTTGACTAGAAAGCACTAAAGTAAAAAGGCTGTCAATGTTTTGGCCTTATCTTTAATGGTGTATACTGCCGTCCTAAGAAAAAAGCCGTAACTACCTCTAATATTGTTTGAAGAAAATTGTAAAAATTTATTGTTGTTTGTGTCATTAAATTAAATTATTTTTTAGCAACAATATATTTTTTCTATTTCTTTATCAAAAAAATGTAATACAACTATGTTTATTCATCTGTTTTTATTACCTATAAAATGTCTTATCTAACAAAATTACGACAAGACGCTGAGCATAAATAAAAACCAGTTCCAAATCATACTCAGTAAGAAACTAAGGATAAAGAAAACACTGAACATAAGGAGGAACATACGGAAAGACATAAAAGGCCACAACACAACTTAAAATTGAAACTATTGCCAACAGTAAAAATATGAAGTCTGTAAGATCTAAATTATCTATAGGAAGGACAAAAATAACAAAAATAAGGAATAGCACTATTAGCAACAAAGAAGAAATGAAAATGGTGCTTTAAGACTTCTACAAAACTCTAGGTAGTTCCACCACCCAGAACTACCAGTATCAAGAATAGAAAATACAAAATGCATGGTCAAAAAAAATCTCCAAAATAAACCCCAATAACTAAAGCTAGCGCTGCACCAAATAAAGAACAAAAAATGTGCAGGCAAAGATCGGATAACAACTAAAATGTTGAAAATGAGAAGTAAAAACTTAAAAAAATGTAAGAATGTTGCTAAATAAATGTTTAATAAACGAAGTGATACCAAGTTAATGGCAAAATACAGAGGTCATTATTCTACACAAAAATGGAGACAGATACAACATTGAGAACTACTGCCTTATAAGTTTATTACCACACTTCTATAAACTCTAGACAAAAATAATAACAAATAAACTACAACTTAAATTAAACTTTCATCAAACAGTAGAGCAGGCTTGGTTTGGAAAAGGATTTAGTACCACTGATCACCTGCAGACACTGAGAACCCTTATAGTAAAAAGCAATAACTATAATTGACCATTTCACATCGTTTTCGTCGATTTCCAAAAAGTATACAACTTTATAGAAAAGTGGACAAACCTAAATGCCCTAAACAACGCAAGGTACTCAAATCTTATTAAGTATATTTACAAAAATGCATCTATACACGTTAAAATTAATGAAGATACCAAAACAAAGCAAACACCGATAGGATGAGAAGTACGTCAAGGAGACACAATCTTACCAAAACTGTTTACTGCGTTAAAGGAGGTATTTAAAAGCATAAACTGGACCAAAAAAAGAATTAAAATTGAAGGAGTGTAAAGACCATACTAGATAAAAATTAGACTACAGATGAATCTCAATAAAACAAAAATAATGACTTCTGAAAACATTCAGGTGACCATCAAAAACTAAATACTTGAGACCGTAGACAAATACATTAACCCAAGGCCATAAAATCCAGACAGACAAACAAAACTAAACTACCAAAATAGCGAGGAAGATAGATTAATGCTTGGCGGCGTTAGGAAAACTGGGATTTATACGGCAATTTTCTATCAATCTTAAAATGAAAGTTTACAAGGCTTGTATCTTACCAGTGCTCACTTACGGCCTTGAAACCATAGCAATAACAAGCAATACAGCAAATAAACTTCTACCTACCTAACAAACAATAGAGAAAGCCATGCTGGGAATCATCATCAGAGACCGGTTCAGAAACAAGGAATTTTGAAGAAGGAGCCAGGTAACCAACGTTCTTAAAAAAATTACACAACTGAAATAGAGATGAGCTAGCCATGTAGCAAAGCAGGACCAGATGAACAAATTAATTGGCGTGATGGTGCCCGAGGGGCACAAAAAAAGCAGAAGTTTTCCGAGAAGGTAAAGAGACGACATCCAGAAGGTCTCAGGAAAAAACTGGATACAAAATGCCCAAAACAGAAAGACATAGAAAAATTTGAAAAAGGTTTACATCCAGAAGTGGATAGATAAGAGTTGAAATGAAGAACAAAATTAATAAAACTTTATACAAGTTGTAACTACTTAGTACACTACTGTCATACATTTTATGGTTTTTAAGTTATTTTTAGTAAACTTACAGATTGTATTTTGTAAAAATAGATTAAAATAAAAGAATAAATTATTTTTTTTTTTTAAATTGAAGTTACGGCGTTTTTCTTAGTCAGTTTTTTAATTAAATGTTTAATAGATGTTTAATGTACTATAACTTTCAGATTTGTGGTAACGTTTTCAAATTTGTTTGGCGCGGTTATGTTCCTAATTAAATTTTTAGCAAATTGTTGAAGTAGAAGTAATTTTTAGTTGTCAGTTAGTTTGTAGACGGTCCAGTCCACATCTTTCTCTTTTTGTATCATAAACAAACTACCCAGATTAAAGTCTAGAATGCAAAAGAAAGTGGTTATTTTGTTTTGTTAGTTGTTTGATCTTACCGCTTGCCGTCCATAAATTTCTAATACAATATATTACGAGTATAATCAAAATTTACTAATTTTTGACTACCTTGACAGAAACTTTATAGAAAATAATCTTGAACATACTTATATCAACAACATTGGCTAATTTTTATTAAATTGTAAAAGTTGCATATACAATTTTGGAAGTCAATACTCTATGTACTATCAGGCTCATATTCTACTGATTCAAGTTACAAATAATAGTTTACTCTCAGTTTAAAATTTAATAAAAATTAGTATATCTTTATTTTTTTAAATGTTTTAAACTTTGTCTTGGTAATTAGTGGAAAATATTGTTGCTCAGTATTTATTTTTGTTACTAATAAGAAAAAGCGAGATTTTACGTAAATTACCAGTTCCGTATTGTATTTTTTTGTTTGTTAACAAAACAAAAACTCTTGGAATAGAGGATTGTTTGCAATAATTGGCTTGGTTTAGCTGGAAACTTGGAAGGCCGGTTGCTTATCTAAAATAACGAATGTTTTGTTCTAGATTCTCTGTTTAAGAAATGTGCCAAATGCATATCTTTCTAATTTGTAATAGAAAGTATTATGTCAGTCTCGGCCGCACGTTTTCAACTAACTGGATTCATTTCTATCTGCTCTTCAGTGACGCTTAGTGACTGTTAAACAATAAATGCATAAATTATGCAAAATTTACTTATTTTAATGAATTTTATTAAGATAAGTTTTTTTAGTATCTTGACAATTAAGTGCAGAAAGCTTTGTATCAAATTTAAAAAATCTCGAAAGTTGTAAAATGTGAAGAAAAGTTGTACAAAATTAATTTTATTACATTTATTTAAACACTTTTGGATATTCAAACAATAGAACTGTGAAAAAGTCAAAATTCCTGGTTTTGAAGTTAATTTTTTTAAATAATTATTTGTTATGAAAGTTATCAAAATTAGAAATAACATATTTTTGAATATTTTGAAATTAAAACTGCTAAAAATGCAAAGTTATGGATAGAAAAAGTTGTAATATTTAACTAATTTAAAAATTTATTTACACAACATGTGTGTGACGTCAATTGTGGGCGTAGAATTTTGGATTTACCACAAGACAAGAGGAGAATACGAAAGTTAGTTTAAGATAAAGTCAGCGCGGTTACGATTTCAATGTTTTTGAACAGCAGCTTTGAAATTAAATTAGCTAACTGGTTTTTTGTAGATAAAGATTGATTAAACTTACAAAAATAACGTTAATTGAGTTTAGCCTGTGCAGAATTTTATTTTGAAACGTGGCTGGGATCAACAACAAGGATTTTGAATTCTGAGAACATATAAAAACTTTTGATATAATTAAAATGGCAAAGACGTGGATAGATAGACAAGAGATGAAAGAAAGTTAAAACCCAGCATACCGGCAAAAAACATTTAAAAATGCAACTAAAAAAAAGAAGAAGAGCAATAAGAGACATAATTACTGGTATAAAAATAAAAATAAGTCAAAAAAAGAATGAGGTTATAAAAAAATAAAAAAGTACAAAATGGATATTTTTGAGGAAAAGAACAAAACATAAAACAATAATATACAAAAAAATGAATAACGAAACTAATTATAGTAAAGACTAACTAAGAATTGCAAAAAAAAGAAAAAAAATCAAACAGTCTTAAAGGATTTTACAGAAAACAGAGAAGGAACTACTATAAATGATAAAAGAAAAGTGTTGGGACATTTTAAACTTAACAATAGATGAAAAAAGAAAATTTACTTATACAACAAATAGGCTACGTAGTTGTAAATGAAGCAGCGTGAGAAAAAGTAGACAAATTTAAAGTAGGAATAAGAGTAGAATCATATAATTAGCTAGTAGAATTAAGTTTAATTTGAGAAACAGTAACAGTGCTATCGTAAAAAAATTTGAAAAAAATAGAAAAAAAAAACATCAGAAAAAATAACAAAGGAACTAGAGGAAATAATCAGGCAAGAAGTAATAAAAAAACAGGAAAAGAAAAGTTGAACAAAAAACTGAGTATAAATTAAATTATTCTAGGCTGGCAAACCGTCTTTAGAAAAAAAATGTACTATGAATAATATATATATATTCTACATCATATAATTGACGAAAAATAGCAAAAAAAAAAGAAAAAGTAATGTGTTGTACTTAAAAGCGGCATTGTATAGCGTAGATATAAAGAAATTATAAAAAAGTATAAGAGAAAAAAACAGCAAACATCTTGTAGAAAAATTAAAGAAATGTATAAATAAGGTGTAGATTAACGGAAAAATAAATGAAAGGTTTTGAACAACAAAAAGAGTGAGATGGTGCTTGAGTATTACTTTGTTTGCAACTTGCATAGAAATACAAAAAAAAAACTAAGGTTGGGTCAAGCAGGAGAGATGGTAGTAAGTAAAGAAAAAGTGTCGTATTTAGCGTATGCCAACAATATGGCAAAACTGCAATAGAAACAAAGGAAATGATGAAAAGTTTAGAAGTTAATATAAAAAAAATAAAAATAATAGTGTTTACAAAAGGGGTAGAAAAAAATGGAAAACAAAAATTAAATTAGAATGATATTGAAAAAGTAAAATCTTTTACATATTAAGGATATGTATTTTCTACAAACAACAGCAAGAGCGAGCATATTAAAAAGATGGTTTAAAAGATAAACAAAATAGTAAAAATAAGCATAGCGTTTAAGTAAAAAAAATTGATTAGATGAGAATAAAAAAACACCAGCATATATTGTGTTGAGAAAGTAAAAAAAAGATAAATTAAAAAAATAAGCAGCAAAAAACATAAAAAAATTAAACTAAAGAAAATCAACAAAAAATATTACAATAGGAATGGTTATGTTAGCCAAGAAATTGTAAGAATAACAGAAACTAGAAGAGATGCATAGCATTAAATTATAAAAAAAATATACAAAAGCAAAAAAAAATACAAGTAAAAGAGCCTAGGTACAAATTATGAATATATTATAAAAAAAGAACTGCCAATATATCTAGAGAGCAATAGATAAAGTGCAGATAATAAAAAGGTGATTACAAAACTCAGATGTGGCAATAAAAAGCAAGTAACAAAATTTTGTATAAAAAAAGATTTGAAAATGTGCAGATAGTGCTAAGAGATCAAAAGTACTATAGAATTTATGTTAAAAAAGTGTAACAAGATGAGAGAAGTGAAAATGAAAAAAAAATGAGATATTAAAAAAAAAAAACGGAAAAGAAATAAAATAGATGAGAGCAAACAAAAAAAAGAAGTAGACAAACAAAAAAATAAAATTTTTAATTGTGTCAATTTATAAGATCTTTAACGTTGAATGAAATGTTTGACAACTTGTTTAGATTTTAAAACGCTATTTTATAATTAAATTTACTAAAAATATTTCTATTTTCTTGGATATGTTACCAAAATATGTTATTAAAATGTATTTTATGGGATCCATGACTTTTATCTTAGGATATTCAACACTAAAGACCGTAAGATACAATTTTAACATCAGGAGTGTAGTGAGTTAAGTTGTCTCACATGTAATGCACGATATATAAGACAAACTTTTTCAGATTACGCCATTCAGATAATACTTTTGCAAACCATATTTCAGAAAATAGTCACACATTCTCAGATATTGATAAATTTAAAACCATTCACAACTGTTTTAAAGGTCGAAAATTAAGTTTGTTAGAAACCATTGAAATTAGTAAATAAAAAAATAATCCTTTTGTAAACTTGGTTAATGATCAAACTAACTTGTATAAATCTTTTTTATTTGAAATAATTTAATTTTCTCTTTTTTGCGGAATGTTTGTCTTAATTACCTTTAAGTAAAAACCGCCATTTATTAATCTTTTCTCTACCGGCTTAACCTGTTTTTTTATTTTTGTATTTTTGTATGTAATCCATAATCTTTTTAATCATAATAATTTTTTATCTTTCTGTACATTTTATGTTTTACTGCTTTTAAAATTTCTCTTATTTTTATACTTGTTTGTATCACCCATCAATGATGGTCTTGTACAGGTTGAAACTTGTTATGGTTTTTTTTTAAACTTGTTTGTAATATTGTACATTGTAAATGTGTTTTATTTATTTTATAAGTAACTATCACATACTAACAGCTACGTACCATCATTCAATTTTTTAATGTCTTGTTAATTAAGTAACATACAAGTAGACTGTACATCTAAAGTTCTCGATAATAGCGTTACTCATTTACTTCTTTGATTGGGAGAACAAAGGTTGGTTTAAACAAATATGTTTAGTAGATAGACAAATTGTCAATAATGCTAGCAAATCTTGCTAACAGAACCGTATTCAAGCAATACAATAAATATGGTATTTTATTATCGTAATGACTATTACAATATACGTTAAATAAAAATCAATGTTTTGTATTAATGATCCAATACAATACGCTTTAATTAAAGAAATCTCTTTTTTTAATACGCTTCATTACAATACACAATAGCGTTTTTAATGAGATGAACGCAAATAATAAGAACGAATTGTAATCAATATATAATTAATAATGGTTAAACAAATACAGCGGGTTTTATATAAAGCTTAAAGTAAATTATTAAAAGTTTACAATTTGTTTGTTTAACTAAAATAATAAGCTTATAATTTTACAGCGCTATGGGCAATATTGATAAAGTCCTTTTTTATTATATATTTATCTTTATACGTGGCTCACGTTGACACACGCACGTGTATTTAGAAATGCAAAAGCACTTATAATTTTATGTACGGTAATACCTACCTAGATCGCAACGTATTACTCATTTTATTCACAACATTCAGTATTTTATAGCAGTCTGATTTTAGTGACAAGAGGTATTTTTAATCAACATATTTAAAATATTATATTATAATGAATTTCATAATTTTATCATGAAATACGTAACATTACTTTGTTTATACAAATACCACTCCCATCAACAATTTTAAAGACTAAGTTTAAAGTTGAAAATTTAATAAAAACATAATTAACAATGAGTTTTTTTTTTTTTTTTTTAATAATTTACAACACATATTCAGATATAATTTTTTAATACAGCTAAAAGATTTTGCCACAACCATATGCGATATTTGTTAAAATCATTAATGTAAATAAAAGTATGGCGTACGCCAATGAGTTTATCAAGTACAAAATATTAATAAAATTATCAAGTACAAAAAATTCTTAACAATAACTTGGAACGGGTGTTTTATCTGCTAATGTACAAGTGGATTTTATATGAATACGTCTTGTCATTGATCATTACATGTATCGGTTGCAGTTGTTTAGATTGAGCGACGTTTGGCTGTTTGACGTGTCTTTCATAGTTAGTAAATTTCTCTACTATGAATCACTATACAAATGTCAGGATGACTGACATGCATTTTATGTATGGACTTGCTGACGGCAATTTACTACAATCTAGATGATTGTTCATTGAACGGTTTTTTGGCCATAATATTCCCGATCAAAGAATTTTCAAAAACATTTATCAACGTTTTTGTGATTAAAATAGAATACCAGCAAGATCAATGACAGTAAGAACGGTACAACTAAAATAGAATGTGCTGGACATGATAGAAGAAGATCCAAGTAACTCTACACAAAAAATTGTTAATGGTTTAAATGTAAGTCATTGGCCAGTTTGGAAAATTCTTAAAGGCAATTTGTTGTATCTATACCACATTTAGCGTGTTCAGGCACTACTACCATCTGATTTTCCTTTACGAATTGCGTTATGTCAATGGCTTTTGCAAACAATAGTTCTAATTTCTCAATTCCTGACACATATTCTTATTACCGACGATACCAGTTTTTCAAGAAATGCAATTAGTTTCATAACAACTATGTGTGAGCAGTTAAAAATTTGCATCAGGTATGTGAAGACCGTTTTTAACATCAGTTTTCTTTGAACGTTTGGGTTGGAATTATGGGCGACTGTCTAATTAGACCAGTACTTCTACTAGGAAAACCGGCAAAGTGTATTGCAACTTTTTTGAACACATGCTACCTCATTTTTTAGATGAAGTATCATTGGCAACAAGAATTGCGATGTAGTTTGTGCAAAATGGTGCACCACTATATTTTAGTTTGATTGTTAGTGATTATTTAACAGCAACATACGGAGATTCATTATTTTACGCAACTCCAGTGAAGAATTTGAACGACTTGCAAAATCGGATAATTGCTGGGTGCAGCTCAATTAAAAACATAAGGGCGTTTGAAAGAGTTTGACACTCAATGACTTAAAGATTGATTAATTATATCCTGACTGAAGGAAATCATTTCGAACATTTATTGTAACTTTACATGTACTTTTTTAAATAGTTTATTACAAAATCTAGGATGTAGACCGTTGCCAACACATGTTTTTTTTAGTTTTTAAGAATTGTAAAAATAGTAAAGCTACAGAATAAATGCATTTTAATTTAGTTTATTTATTCATTCAAGTTAGACTTTTTTTTCTACTTTATACTTAACCATTTTTGTCGATTATTAAGTATTTTTAAATAGTTCACTTAAGCCTGTACTAATAGTTCGAGATTAAGTCTCGGATTGATCCTGGATTCTTGAATTTGATATTTATTTTGCTAATTGTTGATTGATTCTAAACTAATTCGCGGATATTGTGATGGCAATTTTATTCTTAGTTTTTCTTGCTTAATTCTAGGATTGAATTTGAAAACTATGCAACGTCAATAAAATTCTAGATTCAAATAATCTTGGGAACACTCAAGATTAATCGTAGATTGTCTATTAGGGTGTCAGATATTAATTTGGACATTTGTTTATGTTCCAATCTATTATAAATTTATAATAAATGATGACTTAAATTGATAATTGATCAATGACAATTTATGTTATACAAATACCAATTGGGTCTATAGAGTATAAGTATACTAATATATACTCCACAAACTTTGACATAAACTTAAATAAATAAGTCTTGAATTTATGAATCCAGGATTGATCCGAGATTTAATTTCTGACTATTAGTCACATAGTGACGCATCAAGTATTATCAGCTGGTTAATTGAAAGCAATAAATGCTACAAACTTATCCGTGCTTTGTGAGAAAATATTTTTGTAGCCAAGTCAGGAAGTTTTAAAAAAAAAAAAACAAAATACTAAAGTGAATTGTTATTTATTTAAAAAAAAGACTGTATTTTTAGTAAACTAAGATTTTGATTTGACCGTTTTTTTAAATATTAATTTGAATGGGGCCAAAAATTAAATCAAATAGCAGTTACAATTTATGTTTGAAGCTAATAACAAAGAAAATGTTATTAGAGTTAAACAAGTGAACTGACAATAAATTTTTTAAATGATTTTTTTTATTTTTTAGACAAATCAGGCAATTGTGTCAAACATGATTTAAAATTTACCGTTGAAAGATGGTGCAAAAATAAGTGATAAACCTAGAATAAACGACAATTTTCCTTTTTACAATATCTGAAAAACTTAAAGATGTATTAAGCTACGTTCTCAGTGGCAAATAAAGTAAAATATTTAAGATTCAATAATAGCAAAATTTAGTCATAACATTTAAACATTGTCAAACATTAAGATTAAGCCATAAACTGTCAATTTACAACCCACTTTTAGAAACTATACTTTTTTGGTAGCCTTGGAAATTGAAACGTCTCAAAATTTGCGGATTTTATACCAGGTGGGGTAGCCAAAAGTAAATCAAATTTTTATAACCATTGATAATAAAAACTTTCCATCGAGCGCGTTTTTTAATACATTGGTAACAACTGTATTTTTAGATACCTAGCAATCTATTGATATCAACACAAAAGCGCTTTCTGTAGACATTCTACTTACTACGTTTGCAACTCAAACTTTCCCGAGCTGTTCCAAAAAACGACTTTGTGGTGCTGATGTTAAAAGACAAAAGAAAGCGCGTTTGGCTGCTACAAAGCAAGCAATTTTAGTATTAGGATGGCAACATAAAAGACGTCCAAACTAAATCAAAAGCTTCTTTAGAATAAAAATCTTCCAAGCTCCTAAGCATAGAAACACATTTAGAAACAGGAAAGCAAAAGAAAAAGTTTTGCTTATCCAATTCTAAACTGTCACAACTTACAAAGAAGGCTTAAGTCTTAGTCTTAGCCAAGCCTAAAAAACTTATTTTTAAACAAAAAAGTAGAAGTCAGCTACGAATAAGCTGTAACTATCTCTAAGTAGCAGTAGCCAACTTGTCCAACCCTTTATGTAAAACCACCAAAGCACTAGCAAAGTTAATTAAAAATGCCTTAACTTGGAAACTATATAAAACCTGCCTACCTTTAAGAAACTGTTTTTACTTTTGGATAATAATCCCACACAAAAGAAATCTTTAGAATTACTTAAAATAATGACACATCCCTAAGATGGCTATAAAATATTAACTCCAGCTTACAACTGTGGCCGGAAACAAAGTTAAACGTCGTGCAGACAACTACCATTAAACTGGTTTGACTTGCCTGGAGACGCAGAACTAAAAACTTGACTTAGAGAGAAAGTTTTAAAAATTGCTTTAGATGATTACAATAAGAAAAATGCAATTTAGCAGGATAAGTAAATAGAAGTGGAAGAAAAAGTCAACATACCCGGATAAAACCGGAAAAAATATCTATTAAACCGGAAAGAAATGGCACCTTTTCAAATCGTCCTAGAAGAAGACAAATGACAAGTTGCATTAATATTATTAATTAGCCGTGTTAACACTAAGCCGTAAACTAGAAGTAATGCAGCATATAACAGCTATAACCTAAAAACCATAAATGGGCAATTCCACGTCAAATGAGCAGTCCATTTCACGCGACCTGCTTCGATTTAACTCAAATTTTGTACACTTATTTGAGTACCCAAAATATGACTTCATGCTAAATTTCAGATCTCTAGGTCACATAGTTCGCCTCGTAGAGCAAATTGAATTTTACGGCAATTTTTAGTTCAACTTTTAACTTTATATATTTACCTGAATTGCATTTCAGCCTGGAAAAATTTTAGAAAAGTCATAACTGATGGGAAATTTTTCAAGGAATCGAATGCAGCGGTCAGATTTTTGTTATCTTGTCCCGCACGCGCAGAAAGTCTCTCTGCGCTAGAGTCTCTTGAACGCACAAAACCATTTTTTAATCAAAATTTTTGATATTAGACAGGCTTCTAAATTTTTTTGTGGAATTTCTTTGTGTGCACCCTTAGAAAGTAATTTTTATACAAAAAAAGTATGCCATAAGAAATTTCAGACCTTATGATTCAAAAGAACACGTGTCGCACTATCATTGAATTTTTAAAATTAATATACTTAATAAGTTTTATTAGCTTCCAGATTTGAGTCAGATGCATACTTTGGGTCCCCAAAAAAGCAAATTAGTTCTTGCTAATTAGGTTCCACATGAAACTTTACATCAATATACTCTGTATATATATTTTTTAAATTATAATATTTTTATTATATTTTAAATTTTGATCATAAAAGTAGACTCGTAAACTAAAATGATTAGAATTTAATAAGGTTTATGCCTATAATTTTTATTTAATTTAACAAACTTTTAAAATGACGTATTGTACATATTTTTTTTATTTTGTTAAATTTGTAACATTCTATAAATGTTTTTTTAAGTAAGGTTAAAAAATGCTTGAAGTTTTTCTTTAATAGCACACAATCGGTAAGAGCTACATTAAAACAGGTGAAAAATGCGCAATTGAATGGTTTTTAATTTCGAATTTGATTTTTTTTTTATTTTTGACTTTTAAACATAATTTTTAACAAAAACAACAAAAAAAATATTTTAAAATTATTCTATAATTTATGACATAAGTAAGTAGAGGGTTTTAGCCGGTTCTGGATCCACCGCACCACCGCACGGGGTGGGGATAGGAGTGGGGGGGTGGCGGAGTGGGGGTAATCCAAGGGGTGGGGGTAAAAGAAGGCGGGGTAACCCAAGGGTGGGGGTAAAAGGGGCGGGGTAACCCAAGGGTGGGGGTAAAAGGGGGGCGGAGCTCCGCCATCTTGGCCGCCATTTTGTTTTCCGCCATCTTGGACGCCATTTTGTTTTCCGCCATCTTGGCCGCCATCTTGGACGCCATCTTGGCCGCCATTTTGTTTTCCGCCATCTTGGACGCCATTTTGTTTTCCGCCATCTTGGACGCCATCTTGGCCGCCATTTTGTTTTCCGCCATCTTGGACGCCATTTTGTTTTCCGCCATCTTGACCACCATTTTAAATCACCCAGTATAATTTTCCCGCCATTTTTCAAAAAAAATTAATAGAACACCCTGTATATTTTGTTTTTATATGACATCTTTTAGACAATGAGTCAACTATTTACTCACACACAACAATTTTGAATAATGTTTGCAGCCAGTCATACAAATACAAAAGATTTCACCACAATTGATAGTAATCCAATCATACACTCACAAATTGCCACCTCAATTAGTACTAAAACCATAGAAAAAAAAGTGAAAGTGTGCTTTACCCCATAACGCTCACTCATTCTTCAACTCTGAAACAGTGAGAGTCTTATAAGAGTAGCACGAGTATTTTCACCTATCTTACCCTTACATTTAAAAACAGTGAATTTTAGTTTTGCGTGTGTTTTATGTGTTTTAATTGCATACGTGTGTGATAGTGTTTTAAGTGAAGTTAATAATTGTTTAAGTATCATCAATAATCAAGGTTAGTAAATTTTGATATTTCCATTATTTATTTATTTCTTTTTTTTCATTTAGTAAAATATTTTTATTTTATTATTAAACAATACATAATTTAATATTCACTTTATCATACTAATATTATTTATAGTTATACATTATTTATCACATTCAACGTTCAACATTTACTCCACATTTTAAATAATTTTTTGATTGTTTAAACCATAATATACTTATTATGGTTTAATTTACATAAATAATTTAAAATATAATAATAAAATAACTATAAGAATATGAATATGAAAATATAATATTAGAATCAGTCATAATATTAAATTATTTCAAAATTAATAAATACATTGAAGTTTTTTTTTATGTTTTTCTATTTTTTAAATTGAAACTATCATTATCACTATTATTAATTGCAGATGTTCAACTGCAATAATTGTAGTATGTCATTCACGAGGAAGGATGCTCTCAAACGACATAATGATTGTTGCAATGGTGGAGTTAACATTTTTAAGTGCCCCAAATGTGAATATAACACACCTCGAAGGGATACCATTACACGGCATCTAAAATCCATGCATGGATTTAATGGTGAGCAAGTGTCAGCCGCATTACCTATGGGGGGCGGAACAAGGAAGCGACAACATCAAATCGATTCACCCCCAAGCACATCTAAGAAGACATGTAATGATGATAATGATGATGGGGTAGAAGAAGATGCTAACCTCATACGGTCATGTGATCTATGCAATATCACATTTGATACATCGTTGAAATTCGCTGGGCATATAAGATCACAAGCCCATAAAGCGAAATTGGGGCGACCTATTGGAGATGGCATTCTTGAAGTCTCCAGCTGCTTCAAGAATCGAATCGGAAGCTTTAAGATAAATGCTGAATCCAATGTCGGCGCGGATATCCCATCATTTTTAAACAACTGTAAAAATCGAGTTGTCCGCCTTGTCCGTAATAAGTTGGAAATGTTCACAAGTATTAAATTTACTTGTGAATTATTTGCTCACTATGTGAAGACGGACACCGATGATGATACTAGAGAGTTAAAATCATTTAACTCCAAGTATGTAACGGTTGATTTAATTACCGATATTAATGCCGCTTATGATGGGATATCCGCAACCATTAAAACAAAAAGCGAGGAATTTCAGGTAATAATATTTTTTCTATATAATTAAGTGATAATTTACTAATTTATATGTTTTTTTGTATTATAGGCAACAGGTAGCGGCTGGGCATTGGAGTCGGTGTCGCATCTATCGATAGAAGTTGCCAAATACGCACCAATCCGTGGATCTAGCTACATCGACTTACCAGGTAATAATTAGTACTGTTATATATATATAATATATATATATATATATATATATATATATATATATATATATTATTATTATTATTATATTTAATACTATTTTCATCATATTTTTTATTATACGTTACTAATTTTTGCTATGTTTTTTTTTTTTTAGCACAAATTAAATCCAGAAAGGCGTGTATAAACATTCAAAATAATGATGAGATGTGTCTGGCCTGGTGTATCACCGCTGCCCTCCACCCGACCAACAACAACAATGCACGCACATCCAGCTACCCGCACTTCAGCACCGTGTTGAATTTAACGGGCATAAGTTTTCCATGTAAGTTGAAAGATTTAGCTAAAATTGAAAATTTGAACAACATAAGTATAAATGTTTACGAATTAGAATATAATAATGACACCAGCGCGTTTAATATTGTGGGCCCCGTATATTTCACTCAGAATAGACGGGCAACCCATATTAATTTATTATTAATTGAAAATGGAGTCAAATCTCATTACGTTTTAATAAAACATATATCTAGATTGGTATCATCACAAGTTTCAAAACATGATCATAAAACATATTTATGTGATGGTTGCCTAACTTTTTTTAAATCAGAAGCTGCTCTAGTACTTCATACGCAGAATGATTGTAGTAAAGTATACACAATCATGCCAACTTCTGATTTGAAAATGGATAGAACTGGGGTGATGAGCCCTGGAAACATCACAAAATTTATGAATTATGATAAGCAAATGAAAGTCCCATTTGTTATTTATGGAGATTTTGAATCTGTTTTAAAACCCATTCAGACATGTGAACCTAGTGGTGATACTAAGTTCACCAATATAACGCATGTACACCAACCTTACAGTTTTGCATATAAGATTAAATGTTCATATGATACATCTTTAGATAAGTTTGTAAAATACACCGGTGACGACTGTGCCAAAGTATTCATTGACAAACTTACTGATGATGTACATAGAATTTATAATCAGCATTTAAAGCCCATAATTCCCACGAATAAATTAACACCCCAAGAGCAATTCTCACTCAATAGTGCTATAATATGTCATATTTGTGATAGAGAGTTATCCCCTGCTGAAAAAGTTGCAGATCATTGTCACTTAACAGGGAAGTTTGTCGGTGCCGCTCACTCGAATTGCAATATTAATTATAAGCTACCAAATTTTATACCGGTATTTTTACATAATTTAGGCGGGTATGATTCACACCTTTTTATTAAAGATCTCGCTTGTGACAATCAAGACATTGATGTCATACCTCTAAACAAGGAGAAATATATCTCATTTACAAAATCAATAAAAGTAGATGAATATATGAATAAAAAAGGTGTGAAACAAGCTCGTAACATAAAATTACGATTTTTAGACAGCTTTAGATTTATGGCTAGTTCAATAGATAAATTAGCTAAAAATCTAAACACTGATCAATTAATCGAAATTTCGCGGTTTTGCAAGTCAGCCGATGATTTAAAATTATTAACTCGAAAAGGTGTTTTCCCATATCAATATATTGATTCGATTGAGCGGCTCCAAGAAACGCAATTACCATCAAAAAAATCTTTTTTTAACTCCCTCACAAATACCGATATTACTCGTGATGATTATAAGCATGCTCATAGTGTGTGGGATCAGTTCAAATGTAAAAATATCGGCGATTATTCAGATGTATATCTTACAACTGATGTTCTTTTACTCGCCGATATATTTGAAGCATTTCGAACATTATGTTTAAAAACATACAGTTTAGATCCCGCACAATATTTCACAGCCCCCGGCCTCAGTTGGGACGCCATGCTGAAATATACTAAAATTGAATTAGAATTGCTCACTGATATTGAAATGCATCATTTTATTAGTAAGGGTATACGCGGTGGCATTTGTCAATGTTCTCTTCGTTATGCCCAAGCTAATAATAAATATATGAGTAGTTATGATACTACTAAACCTAGCATATATTTATCTTATTGGGATGCTAATAATTTATATGGGTGGGCAATGTCACAATTTCTACCATATAAAGGCTTTAGATGGTTATCTGAAACCGAAATTTTAAATTTAAATGTTACCAATATATCCGATGATTCATCAACTGGATACATTTTGGAAGTAGATTTGGAATACCCCAAAAACTTATATAATAAACATAATGATTTGCCTTTCCTAGCTGAAAATATTGTACCCCCCAATTCAAAATTTAAAAATTCCAAACTAATTCCATCACTCAATAACAAAAACAAATACATTCTCCATTATAGAAATTTAAAACAAGCTTTAGAACATGGCTTAAAATTAATTAAAATTCACCGCGTAATTTGTTTTGAACAGTCTGATTTTCTTAAAAAATATATAGACTTAAATACCGCGATGCGTCAATCAGCTAAAAATGATTTTGAAAAAGATTTTTATAAGCTGATGAATAATTCAGTTTTCGGAAAAACAATGGAGAATGTAGATAAGCGAGTTGATGTTAAGTTGGTGACACATTGGGATGATATTGGTAAGAGACGTGGCGCTCAAAGTCTAATCGCGAAACTAAATTTCAAATCTGTCTCAATTTTCCATGAGAATTTAGCTGCTATTCAATTAGAGCGGCTAAAGGTTATATATGATAAGCCAATTTATATTGGGTTTGCAGTTTTAGATTTATCAAAACTGCTTATGTATGAATTTTATTATAACTTTTTAAAACCTCTATATGGTGATAATGTGACATTGTGCTATATAGACACTGACAGCCTAACATTAAAAATACAGACCAGTGATATTTATCAAGACATTAAACATCACATCGATAAATTTGACACATCCAACTTCTCATCAGATAATGTGTATGATATACCATTAATGAATAAGGCTGTGTTAGGTTTAATGAAAGATGAGAATGCCGGTAAAATAATGACTGAGTTTGTTGGGCTGCGTGCTAAATTATACGCAAACTGTATAGGTGCAAGGTGTGTAAACTGCATTGATAATGATGATGAAATATGTTCAAACTGTATAAATAGCAGTTGGACTAAAAAAGCTAAAGGAGTTAAGAAATATGTTGTGGCTAATCAGATATCCGGTGATGATTATAAAAATTGTCTATTCAATTCGGAATTAATTTATAGAAAACAAAATTTATTTAGAAGCATAAAACATACCATCCACACAATAACACAAAACAAATTGGCATTATCATCAGCTGATGATAAGCGTTTTATTTGTGAGGATGGTATCAATACGCTCGCCTGGGGTCATTATAATATTCCAAATATATAACATTTATCTTTTTTCATATTTTTACATTTTTATTTAAATATTTCAACTAACATGGTTCCTTGCATATGATATCTTTAAGGATGTATATACAATTATCGTACTGCTAGTATTATGTTTATATTTATTTTTTAATTTTATTAGTTAGTTTCAATCACCTTACCTTAATTAATTTATCAAATTTATTACATGTTTAAGACAAATAAAGCACTATTATTGTTATTATTATTATATAATATTTACATACCTGCTTTTTATTAAAAAAATATTTATGTTTTATTAGATATTTAGATGTTTTCTTTTTTTTTATATATATACATATATATTATTTATATTAATGATAAAAATAAAAAATAATTTTTTAAATATATTTTAATAGTTTTATTTTATTTCATAACTAAGTAATACAGGTTTTAAAAATAATATTAGTGGTATAATCATACAATATCACTACATTTTTAATATTATACATATATATTAAATCCATTTTATGACAACTTCAATAATCAGCATTTTCATGAGTAATTTCAAACTACTCTTCTAACTACCCCCGACAAAGGTTTATACTCAATGATATTATCACATAGGATAAGACAGTAAGCACGTGTATTAGCCTTAAATGCTTCAGACGCCTCCATCTCAATACTTAAATCAACCGTAGCTGATTTGATACTTTCACTTTGTTTTGATACATCAAATACATAAAGCATCTGTTTCTTAAATTGAACATAGTCAAGAAGCGGTTCACTTATTAGATGCTTATAATAACTTTGTTGAAACATGCAATACATGTAATATGCAAGTGCATAATTACCATTTTCAATATCAAGATTTAAAGCATCATACGGGTGAGATTCAGAGTTTAAATGAATTCTAATGTTTTTAATCTTACAATGATCATATTCAGAACAATCCTTATTATTTTGATTTCTTCTATTAGTTTGGAAGGCTATGATTACATATCGAGGTTTCTCAAGATTGCTTGATGTTTTAACTGACCAAATATCTCTATCTGTTTCTCTTAGAGATGGAAGCTCATGTAGCTCCCATCTGCGGAATGGTATACAAATCGGTGCATCAAGTGCAATATTTTCAAACATTTGTAATTTGTTCTCATCATTCAGAAGTATATGCGGAACTCTCCATTCAATTTTATCAATATTAAATTTAGCTCCAGAAGCTCCAATATAACAGTTAACATCACTACTTGTTCTCAATAATATTAGCTCCTGTTTAATATTAACAATTACTCTACGATAATCTTCAGCATATCCCAGTAAATATTTTAATGGTATGATCGCATAAAATTTATTGGTAGCATCAAAATATGTTTTCGGTTGTCCAGTGGCACTCCACCCAGCAATTTCAGCTGAGTTTTTATTATTCCCCCTCATTGATATAAGACCCTTTATTGTGCTAGTTATTCCAACATTTCGATTTTTATCAACTTCAATACCATTTAATTCATATCGTATCTCTTCAAATAGGAAACTATACGCGTTTTGGATAAGATTGATTGCTGTTCTAACTGGAGGTGTACCTGTTAGCGGTAAATCAATGTTTCCACTGATATGGATATAACTATCGCATGGTAATGTTAAAATATCATGTTGTTGAATTATAATTCGAATTTCATCACTATTTCCATAATTTGATGTTCTAGGTTGATATGTATGAAACTGTTCTTTTATAATGGCCTCATTAAAAGACACATTATTAAATATATCCAGCTGACTCATTTTTCAAATATTTTTTTTTACCTTAATTGTTACGTTATTTAACTTATATCCTAGATTTAGTAACTTCTGTCTAACCTTAGATGTTCTATCAGCGGATTTCTTTTTAATACTGACAGATGTTGTACTTAATCCGACATTTATATCACCAAAGCAAATACCCATTTTCAATAAACTTTTTTCAACTCTAAACGGATTAATATTTTTTCACCTCTAAAATTAACTGGTTCACCGTTCTGATCAACTATTCTAAGAGTTATATTATCAATAATATTTGTATTGATGAGTGGTAAATATAAAATATTTCTAGGTTCAATATTTATAGAGTATCCTGGGTCCACTGTTGGGGTAAACTCAAATAATGTATGCGATAATTTATTATCGTAATATGCCCCAGTAATAATATTACATTCAACCCTAATACTAGTGACTTTTACTATTTGTACAGGTATGTCAGAACTGTGTAGAATTCCAGCATTTAGAATACTATCACCTGAAAATCCTAACAGTTTACCAATTGTACTTTTATTACACGTGAAATCAATATCATATTTACATTTAATTTCACACTTTAACGTATTATTATTCGGTTTGATAGAAATTACATCACTGCCCTCAATATTATATGGCTCCCTTAATAGCAGCTGACTTTGTAAATATGCTTCAATGTCAGTGATTTCATATGATCCATGTGGAAGTATAATTTCTTTATCTCCATCATATATAAATTTATTAGTACCGCATTCAATATTCGGTATTGTATTATATGTGTGTAGTCCTATTAATCCTAAACAATATAATGATTTATCTTCAAGTTCAATTGGTGGATGATAGTTTGCAGAAAGGGTGCTGCTAATACCTTGTATGGTGAACGTCTGAGACATAACTAAAATATGTATAATCTATGCTACCTTATTTATATAAAAATTCCAAACATAGATGACCACAGTTGTAAGTATTAAATTTCTGATATCGCTGATGGTTATAATTGATCTCACAACTCTTAAAATATTTTACAAGCTCAGGTGGTGGTGGAATGTCACCAAAACTATCAAAATATTTAACTATTGAACCACGCTTTTTATAAGCTACCCAATGTGTTCCACGCCCCCATCTACTATCCAAATTCACAATCGCTGATTCATTACGAAGAGGCTTCTGTGGTAATGTATCACGCATAAATACACCACGGAAATATTTTATATTTGTCTTATGTTTATTTAAATCAGCATCGGTTAGAGCACGTTTGGGTAGATTATTTAGTTTTTTCAAGTTTGATTGTTTAATGAAAAGACCCAAACCTTTGCGATATGGTCTTAAAAATAATCCATTACCATGTTTACTAAGGGCAATAGCCTCCATCGCTTTATTATGACGCTCAGCTTCAAACATTTTTTTACGTGCATCACTTACAGAATTTACTGCTTTAGTAATACCAGCGATACCTCCAGCTAATGAACCAAATGCACTAGCTGCCGCAAATATTGGGATTAAAGGTAGTATACCACCCTGCATTGGTAAGGGGATTATTCTAGGTAGTCTAACTTTTTTCTTACCACCAGCATCTTTAACAGCTATTTTTGCAGCGGCCAGTGCAACTCTGCAACCCTCCTTCAATACTTCAGATTTTCCAATTTTTTGTTTAAATTTTTTAATTGCATTTTTAGCATTCGCAACTACACTTGTTTTTATTATTGTCTTTTTAAGGCCCATACCCAACTTTCTCTTAGCCTTCATTACATTCATTACTATCAATGCAGCACCTTTCTCACCTATCTTTGAATCATGAGATTTTACCCGCCCCCAAGCAGCCTCTTCAAGTTCCTTGTCAGCTATATGTCGATCATTCAAATTGTTACTCTTAGAATAGATTATATCATGTTGTTTACAAGCAGCGTCAAGAGGATTTATACCAGGATCACCTCTCTTTAACCGTTTATCTAACTTTGTACCAGGTCCACAATACTGATAACTGGGTATATGCGCTTCAAACGGGAGCGTGTTTATAATGGAATTGATGATACCTTCACCGCGATACATCATCATTTAAACAAAAAATAAAACAGTATCGATATATATAGGTACCACCCGAATATAAATGTTAGTACAATGAAGTTCATTAAGCAGAAACAATCACTCCCAGTGGTTAATTTGGATCATTGGGTAGGTGAGGGTTTTAAATCAAACAGACATGGTAAATTATTACCTGACAGTGTTAGGGCTCTTATATGCGGACCGTCCAATTGTGGAAAATCAAATGTTATGTTTTCACTATTATTTGAAGAGAATGGTTTGAGATTTAAAAATGTTTATGTATATTCTAAATCACTATACCAACCAAAGTATAAGTTTTTGGAAAAGGTGCTGTCTGATATACCCGAAATTAATTATTTCCAATACAAAGAAAATGATGATATTATTGATCCCAGTGAAGCTAAAGAAAATTCAATATTTATTTTCGATGATGTTGCCTGTGATAAGCAAGATAAAATCAGAGATTTTTTTAGTATGGGTCGACATAAGCAGGTTGATTCATTCTATTTATGTCAAACTTATACGAGGATACCGAAACATCTCATTCGTGACAACTCAAACCTAATCATACTATTTAAACAAGATGAGCTCAATCTCAAACATGTGTATAATGATCATGTTAGCAGTGATATGACTTTTGAAAAATTTAAGGTAATGTGTGGATTATGTTGGAAGGATAGATATTCATTTATAGTGATAGATAAGGATAGTGATATTGATGGTGGTAGATATCGAAAAGGGTTAGATCAATATATAATAATTGATTAGAGCAGTCTCATATATATTCAAAAAACATGTTCAAACATGTTCATACATGTTCAATTCTGTTCAGCTGGCTGTCTATGAACAGACAGCTGAACAGACAGCTGAACAGCTGAACAGCTGATCAGACAGCTGAACAGCTGTTGATCAGCTGTTCAGCTGTCTGTTCAGCTGTTTGATCAGCTGTTCAGCTGTCTGTTCAGCTGTCTGATCAGCTGTTCAGCTGTTCAGCTGTCTGTTCAGCTGTCTGATCAGCTGTTCAGCTGTTCAGCTGTCTGTCTGTTCAGCTGTCTGTTCAGCTGTCTGTTTGTCCATCTGTCCAGCTGTCTGTCTGTCTGCAATATATATCATACTATGATATTAATCGATCATTGTGAGAACTAACGTGAACAAGTGCAGATCTATCAATAATAATGAGTGATATAACAAAGAAAAAACTTATTACAATTACAAAGTCGATTAGGCGAAAATTGCATGCGATGAAATTAAATCGTGATGAAAATGATGAGGTGCTTGAGAGACTGTATAAACCAATCATTGGTCCACTTAAAGATCTAACCAAGCAGCATGCTATAGTAAACCCTATCACAACTTCACATATTAAACCATTAATTGCTTCAAATATAAAACAAACATGGTCGCCTCTAACTATGGAACCTGCTATATCCACACCGATGGCATCTAGAATACATTCTCAGAGTTCAAGTGCTATTCGGTTAAATGAACTTCAAGGATATATAACAAAATTAGGACAAATACGAGAGAAGCTTAACTTTTCAAACGATTCTAATATGAGTGTGAATGAAACTTCAAGTGTTAATAATAATGCTATTGATGAACAGAACCAACATACCCCTCAAACACCTTTAATTATGAATAATTTATCATCTCTATCTAAATCATATTTTGAAAAATTAGCTAATGATAAGTATCACAATCTAGACATAACATTTGGAATTGTTTATGATAGACATAATGATAAATTTACGATGGGCCGTAATTTAATTACCGTTGATGCAGATAGTATTATTATTGATGATACTCGCTATCCTGGTACTGCGGGATTGTGTGAATTATTATTTATTAAAAAACCCAAAACATATAATGATACTGACATTCAAATGTATAGTGATATCATTAATAAAACTAAAATTGCACATCGCGATTTTGATCCAACAAAGCAACTTCGTGGAAACCAATCATATAAATATACTAAAATAATCAAACCATTATTGGATTCATCCAACCAATCACTACCACAAGCAAGAATACGATCGAAAACTGTAAAAACTATTGATGGTCAAGGGTTTGACTCTAACATAAAATGTAACTTAAGTGTACCCATACAATACCGATATTGGGATGATGTTGAGGAGTTGGTGGATAGATTATGTTTGTTGCATGCTGCTAGAAATGCCGGAAATGCAAGTGTTAGTAATGAGATTCTTGCAATTGAAGAGGAGCTTCGAGAAGCTTCTATTATTATATAAATATTCGAGTACATCCAGTTTTATATCAAAAATATAATGAGCGTTGACAAGTTCGGACGTTTATTCAGAGATGGAAGCGGAATTCGTGCTCGAGGACGTCCAGGTCTAGGATTTGTTTTAACGTTAGACGGACATTATGATTTACAGAATAAACGATTAAAACATGTTTCGGATCCTGAGGATTTAGATGATGTGGCCACTAAGAAATTTGTGAATGAAACAGTTTTAGAAGTGGAAAAAAGTTTATCGACTGTCAAACTTAATACTCATATTATAAGACTTGAAAATATTATGATTGAGCTTAATGCGCATATTATAAGAGTTGAAAATATTGTAACTGCTTTATCTGTGCGAGTTAACAGTCTTGAAGAGGAGCATAAAAAAATGAGTTTACACTTCGAAAACCTTTTACGTGGTAAAGTCGATATTCCATATATAGAAATAAAAAGGCAACAAAAACTATTATAATGAGTAATATTAAAGCTGACGTTGTAAATGAATTACACAAACCTGCAAAAATCAAATTCCATCGTAGACGTACTGTAATTAAGGGGATTGATGATTTATGGCAAGCGGACTTGGCTGAATTTGGATATTATGCACGAGAAAACAAAGGGTATAGGTTTATATTAGTGGTGATTGATTGTTTTTCCAAATACTTATGGACTAAAGCTTTAAAGGATAAAACGGCGGATAGTGTTAGTATAGCGATTAGGGAGATTTTTAATGAGCATGATCGGATACCAAAAAATTTACAAACTGATAAAGGGACTGAATTTTACAACTCTACCATGAACAATCTACTAACTAAGCATAATATAAATCATTATTCAACTTATACTACAATCAAAGCGTCTATGGCTGAACGTGTAATTAGAACTCTGAAAGATAAGCTTTATAGAACGTTTAGTTTTCGTGGCAAGTATGTGTGGATAGATGTTCTGGCTGATGTCACTAATGAATATAATAATAGAAAGCATAGTACTACTAAAATGAAGCCTTGCGATGTTACGAAGAAAAATGAACGATATTTGCTTAATACAGTTTATTCATATACTAAAATTCCAAGTAGACCTAATTTCCATATCGGTAGCATTGTTCGAATCAGTAAACAAAAAGTGTTGTTTGAAAAGGGGTATACTCCTAACTGGTCTGCTGAATTATTTAAAGTTAAAACCATACAAAGCACAAATCCAGTATCATACTTACTCGAAGATATTAATGGCAGACCTATCCTGGGTGCATTTTACAATGAGGAACTGCAGCTAACAAAACATTCGGACGTTTACCTAGTTGAAAAAATTTTACGTAAAAAAGGAAGCAAATTTTTTGTTAAATGGCTAGGACATGATGATTCTCATAATAGCTGGATTGAAAAAACAAATGTATTGTAATGTGTGTATATTTAATAATGATAATAAATGATTTTTGAATGCATCAAATGTTATTATTTATTATAAACTACAAATGTTCATATTGATCACCGTTTACTTCTAAACACTTTACGGTATTGAATTCATGACATTCTCACCTGCATAATTTACATATCCATTCAAAGTAAAATTCATAATAAAATAGAAATATCAACTGACATTTATTGTATAGTAAGAATATGAATATGAAAATATAATATTAGAATCAGTCATAATATTTAAATTATTTCAAAATTAATAATATATAAATTATTTCAAAATTAATAATATACATTAAAGTTTTATGTATTTTTTTTAAATTGAAACTATCATTAATTACAGATGTTCAACTGCAATAATTGTAGTATGACATTCACGAGAAAAGATGCTCTCAAAAGGCACGGTGATTGCTGCAATGATGGGAAAAAATAAAATTTTTACAATTACATAAAAAAATTTATTAAAAAAAAAAAAAAATACAATACAATAAAATAAAATTTGTTATAAATCATCACCATCGGTTTTGGCATCTCTCAGCATTGAATCTCTGAAATAGAAAATAAATATTAATAACTTAAAATAAAAGTTTAAATTTAATAGCTTACCATTTTCAATTTTGCGCATTTTTCTAAGCGCTCTTTTTTTTTCTTTAACGCCTTGGCCAAATCATCTTTTCGCCATTTCTGAAACAAACAAACAAAAAAAAACAATTATTAATAATTTAAAATAAAAATTTAAATTTAAAAACTTACCCTTTTTAATTGTAAGCATTTCTCAAGGCGATTGAGTTTTTTGGATGCCTCAATCCAAATATCTTTTGAGGTTTTCACTAAAACCCTTTGCCGCTTTAGTAATCTCTCTTCTTCCAAATCTTCTACTTCTTTATCAATTTTTTTAAATGACTCCTCGGTGAAGTAGAAATCATCCTCCAGGATGAAATCTTCGTAGTTGGTAGGTGTGGGTGGTGGCGGCGGTGAATCAACAATTTCGATTATTGTTGGGGAATCATCATCATCAATTTCGATTGTGATTCGATTGGGAGAGGTAAAAGGGTATAAATTTGTTATTTGATTTATATCGTCATACAAATTGTCACAATCTGCAAACGGGGAATAGGTTGGTAGGCGGTTCGGGGAATTTGCCTTTTTAATAAGAATATCTTCAATTATTCTAAAGGCCGGCATAGTGGGTGATGTTGCTGTTGTAGTTTGCGTACAAAGAACTAATACTATCATACGCTGCATTGTTTATATATTAAACATATAGTAAAAATGAAAGTTTTAAAGGGGCGTAGCAGCAAAGCTATTAAAAGTGAAAAGTAAATTCTCAAATTTGATTATGTGAACCTAATAAAAATGAAAGTTTTTAACTATCTTAGACATTATACAGGTTGAAACTCATAAAATTATGTTAATTAATAATCGATAATATTGATTAATATGTGAGATTAGTAGTAATATTAACTTTCAAAAATGTAATGTGAATTTAAAATCTTATAATAGGATTTAAATTTGTCAATTTGTAGGTGCTGTGAAATAAATAATTAGTAGATGTTTATGGAAATTAAAACAAAAATTATTATTATAATTATTTATTTAATAACTTTTCAGTTTTTCAAAGTCATAACAAATTTTATTATAGCAAGTATATAAACATTCCATCATTAGATATGATTTCATTATAAAAGTTGCATTTTCAGGGTATGTTTTCCGTGATATTAAAGATGTTATATTGCTATGCAACTGTAAATCATCATCGCTATTATAGCACTCATTTAAAATTTTATCATAATATGATTTAAATCCACATCCTATCAATATTTCCATTTTACGATCGATTAGTTTTTTCAGATCTATTAATGTTTGTAGCGTCTTCTCAGCAATGACAATGGTTAAACCTCTCTGCTGAATCCAAACAGTAGTTTTCTTGCAATATAGTCTCATAGTTATTATATGCTGATTTAACATTATTGGTTGTTCTATCGCTACTCCTTGAAAGCATGTTGTGGAAAATTGCATCCACTCTTCCTCGGTGAATGTGATACAGGAATTTGCGCCCCAAATTTTTACGATTGGTATAAATCCTGCTATTAAGCTGATTCCAATAGAGACTTTCTTTGAACCTGATTTATTTAAACAATATGTAGATTGTCCAAGAAGAACCTTTTCAGATTTTACATCATTATCAAAATTTTTTAGCTGCTCTTCTATTGGATCAACAAATTCATTCAACATTTGATTAGTGGGTATGTTAATGTCCATGCTGAGTTATTGATAATAAAGGGAAAAATATATAAAAAACTTTCTATAATCACTAGCACTTCAATAACTATTAACATGTATTGCTTTAATGTAAGCTTAATTGAATGTTAATGTGCGACTCCTCAAATTGGTATATATACTAATGTTTAACCAATTAGAAAGTGCACTTTCACATGTGCTAGCCTTGAAATTGTGGTGGCTCGTTCACGGTTGAAGAATGATAGAGCGCTATGAGGTTAAAGTACACTTTCACTTTTTATATTAGTTGTGACTCATTATCAATTGTGGTGGAAACTTTGTATTCGTGTGATTGGTTACAAACATTATTCAAAATTGATGTATGCATGGTAAATAGTTGACTCATTGTCTAAAAGATGTCATATAAAAACAAAATATACAGGGTGTTCTATTAATTTTTTTTGAAAAATGGCGGGAAAATTATACTGGGTGATTTAAAATGGTGGTCAAGATGGCGGAAAACAAAATGGCGGTCAAGATGGCGTCCAAGATGGCGGTCAAAATGGCGGCCAAGATGGCGGAAAACAAAATGGCGGCCAAGATGGCGGAAAACAAAATGGCGGCCAAGATGGCGTCCAAGATGGCGGCCAAGATGGCGGAAAACAAAATGGCGTCCAAGATGGCGGAAAACAAAATGGCGGCCAAGATGGCGGAGCTCCGCCCCCTTTTACCCCCACCCTTGGGTTACCCCGCCCCTTTTACCCCCACCCTTGGGTTACCCCGCCCCCTTTTACCCCCACCCCTTGGATTACCCCCACTCCGCCACCCCCCCACTCCTATCCCCACCCCGTGCGGTGGTGCGGTGGATCCAGAACCGGCTAAAACCCTCTACTTAAGTACGGTTAGAGATAGATCCAGATATGCTGTTCAAAAAAGATGGACAATTTAATTGCCTATAATTTTTATATTCTATTGTTTTTTTTTATTTAGACTTCTAAAAGAGATATTTCGAATATTGTATAAAAAAAACAAAAAATTTTTGACGTGCAGCTTCTAGGGTGAACATGTTTGCCTATAAGTTTATAATTAAAAAGTGTCGCAAATAAACCCCTCTACCGACCCTAAAAGTTTGTTACACCTATTCATTAACACCCTGTATATTAATCAATATGTGCTAAAATTTTGATTAAAAAATGGTTTTGTGCGTTCAAGAGACTCTAGAGCAAAAACAACCAGTGTGGAAAATTTTTATTTAAGCATCTTAAAGTACATATTTTTGGCTGTTTTTGCCTAAAATTTGGAGTCTTAATCGGTGGCAACTTTTGAGAAATAAACTTTTGAAAAAAAAACTGTTTATTTTAAGTTTTCTGCGCGTGCGGGACAAGATAACAAAAATCTGAACGTTGCATTCGATTTCTTGAAAAATTTCCCATCGGTTATGACTATTCCAAAATTTGTCCAGGTTGAAATGCAATTAAGATACATAAAGTTAAAAGTTGAACTTAAAAATTGCCGTAAAATTCAATTGGCTCTACGAAGCGAACTATGTGACCTACAGGTCTGAAATTTGGCATGAAGTCATATTTTGGATACTTAAATAAGTGTACAAAATTTGAGCTAAATCGGAGAGGATTGCGTGAAATGGACTGCTCACTTGACGTGGAATTGCCCAAATACTAAAATTCAGAATTTGGGATTTTAACAAACTTAAAAATAATGTTTAAAAACTCTACTAATATTAAGGTTAAAGACACACTTAAGCATATTTCTTATGCGCCCAGTTATATCACGGGTATAAGGATTAGCTTGGCTATGTAATTAAATACTTGGCCTACAATACACTATTTTTAACTGCAATAAAAAGTTAGTGCAGTATTGTATGAGTGACAATATAAATATTTTGATCGGATGTGACGCAAACTCTTCCAACATATGTAGTATGAAGAAGCGAAGACACAATCGACAGTAATAAGCTTTTTATTATTAGTACTAACTTAAAAATACTAAACCGTTAACTCCTTTCAAACAAGTCGTAATACTGCTGGGGCAGTGTAAAAAGCTGTACCGCACAATAAAGAAGAAAAATTAAAATCCAAAACTAGTATAAACGTCGGCTTTATTAAAAAATAAAACTTAAATAAGAACATACACACAAAATTAAACACAAGTTTTATCAAAACCCAAGGCTAACCAACAAAGCTGCGTTTTTTGGCAATAGGTTGTCATAAAACCTATTGCAACATTTTAAATAAGATGGTTTAGTATTAAAAAAAATTAAAACAACGTAAATAAGTTGGAATTTTTTTAATACAAGTATACAAAGATTTTTGCTCACTTAAGTAAGTTTGACGAGCTCAAACAACTTGCCGCTGCTAGAAAACCTTTTAACAAATCAAAAACTGCAAAAAGTATATAAATTAGACTGGCCGACTAACAAAAACGCCCAAAAAGATTACAAAAAGATTATGTCAACGACTAATAAACACATGGAGATTTTTTTGTGTGTAGATGTTGAAAACACTTACAATGTTTTAAAGCTAAAAAAAATCTAAACAAAAAACTTTCTAAAACAACAATTTGGTTGCTTAAAATGATCGGACGGCACACATACAATCATCCTATCAAAAGCAACTGACATACTTTTAGAAACTCACATGATTCGTCTGATGATGCTTTGTTTATTATATAACGCACTAAAACTGAATAGAATTTCACCAGCTTTTTTTACAATGAAGCAAAAACATCATCCTAATCAACCAAGTAAGAATCTATAAGTCAAAAACTGTCTTTTGTTACATTCCTATAGAAAAAAAAAGTTTTATTTAAACTAAAACTAAGATGCAATGACTACATTTTGCATCTTACTTTTATTTCTAAAAACATTTAAAATAAATTTGGAAAACGGTGTTTACCAAAACGCCAATATACCTAAATCAATATGGATACACTCAAAGAAAATTTACTTATTTAGCGTTACATCGTGTAAAAAATCAAATTGAAAAATAATTACTAAGTAAGATGTCCACCTTTGGTGTATTCATAGATAACAAATAAGCATTTGACAAAACCACCTTTTAAAAATTTAAATAACTCTCACGACACAGGGCGTTGCTAAAGGCGGTCTTCAAGGTCTCTTAGTTCTATCACCACTACTATAGAATATAGTAGTAAACTTAAGTAAACACGCATATAACATAACTTAATGACCAAGGTCTCTACATAATTAGCAGATGACATAACAATTTTACTAAGTGGAAAATATAAAGGCGTATTCTGCAATGCACTAATACAAGAAACTCTAAAAATAATCAAAAATTAGAGCAATAACTAAGCTCTTACTGCTAACCTTAAACAACAAACTGGTACTCTTTACAACAAAAAAGTTAAACCTAGGTGAGATCTTTGACAACAATCTCAAATGGAAGCCACACCTAAGATGTTTAGGCTGTGTAAAAAAAATTGTCTGCTCATAGTGCTAGCAATCATTATGCCACCGCATTTTGCATTTAAGTAATCTTACACAAATAAACAACAATACAACTTGAACAAACTCTTTCAGATCTTTACTAATGGCTTCATTTTTTTTTTGTAAAGGACACATATTACTATTCTTTAAGCCAAAATAGCTTGGATAACACATGTGGTGATGGAAATAGTAATCCGACAAATATCTGGTAAAAACGTTAAATCTTAACAAACAACAGAGCAGCAATCTTAGCTATAAAACATTAACATAACGCAATACATAGAACACGAAAATATCTTGTCATACAATTTAGAGTTGTAATGCATTATATAATATAAATAAAATACAAAAACAAACAAAAAATGAATAAAAATTTAAAAAAATAATATAACCCATAAAACCATGTTATGTGTGTTGTACACGTTATGCAACGAAATAAAAAAAATAAATAAAAAAAATAAATAAATAAAATACGATCCACAGAAACAATAATATTAATAATCAAATATAAATCAATTACAATAGCTGAGACTTTTTGTGATAATTCGTATCTGTACGAGGGTGATTGTAAGTATAAAACCCAAAAACCTATTTTTTGGTTATTTAAATAAAATATACTCCAAATATTAAATATATTTCTGTTAGTAAAAATTAATTAAAATGCAACGCAAATCTGTTTGCTTGTTAATATTAAACATATTAATTTAATTTTATAATTATATAGTATTTTGCAAAATTGCATCTTTAGCATAATTGCAAAACAATTTTGATTGTCATTGAAATCTTGTATCTTGTTGTTTTTGTTCAATTTAAATCTAATTAAAATCTACATAATAATACTGTAAAATGTGTAAAAATTACTTAAAATTATTATTTATATCTTCATTATTGAACACTTTTATTCCTAATAACACATACAATGTATAAAATCAGCTCGAAAAAATGAAGGTTGCATTTAAAAATCCCATATAATTAATAAATCATTTTGAATAATACCGTGTTTTGATTTTTATACGGAAATGAGATAAATATAAAAATCTAAAATGTCATGCAAGGCAGCATAACAATTGATATATAATAATATAAATGTTATTATTTGATTCGCATATAGTGTTGAACCACAGATAACGAAAGTAATTAAGTTGAATTCGTGCATTGCAATAAACTCAACAAAGTGATAAACAAATTCTAATATAGTTGTGTACCTTTATTATTATCACAATATGTACTACTCAGTGGTTATTTTGTTTATAATTGGTGGTTTGGTAAGGGGTGGAATTGGAGTTAATTGTCCCAGTGGGGCACCAATTACAAGTAAGTTGTTATAGTATCGTTTTTTTGTTAGATAAAAATGTTCTGGTATTTAATATCAATAACAGTGTTATGAGTTGTTTATTATTAGAAATAACTTGCATACTGATTACAAGTATAATTATATTTGATATGTTTGAATTTGTGCGCGTTTCAAATTTCTATTGTTTTGAGAATATTAAGTACCTTACTAACAATCTTTTACATTTTTGTTGTAGATTATTGTCATTAAACATTCTCTTGAATTTAAACAAGTTATAAAGGACGTAATTCATTTATATAAGAAAAGATAATAAAACTAAATAAAAGCTTGGGTACTAATTTTAAATTACATTAAAGCAACACATGAACTCAATTATCCATTTAGTTATTTTGTAAAATAAAATATAACATTTTTTTTATTCATGCTTTAGAAATAATCAATGACAAACAGTTTTCCTTTTTTGCAGAGAGTGGTTTAAGTGCTGCCGACAAACGGGCAGTAATTGATGCCCATAATAAGGTTCGCTTAGATATTGCAAACGGTCGTGTTTCAGGACAGCCGAAGGGCATCGATTTGAAACGTATGGTATGTGAACAAAAAAATACCTAGGATATTTTAAATTTAAGATATTACTACATTTCAATAAATTTTAAATTTATACGTTTTTAGTTAGTTATGTGTATGATCTGTTTCAAGTTAACCTAAAAAATAATTAAGAATGTAAAGTGGGGAAAATATGGAAATTTAAAATATGGATTTTTAATAATATTTAGAAAAATAATCAATTTTTTATTATTTGTGTTGTAAACGGCGTCAATAACTTTTATACTAAATGTAATTATGGTTACATAAATTAATAAATGCTAGAATTTTTTAACATTTCTTGCCAAAACTGGATCTTAAATCTGCGACAGTTTATACGTTTAACTTCAAAGCTATTTTTTCAGTAGTTTGTTAATTTGTAGTCGGTACGCTACTTGTCTCGTTTCTATTATCAACACTGAATGCAGTAGTGGTAATACTACCAGTGTTTCTGTAGTAGTTGTAAAAAATGTTCTCATTGCTTTTGTTAACAGCTGACATGTCAGTCTACTTTAGTTTGGTTGCCGTACTTTTAAGGGTAGTTTTTGATTCCAATAATAGTATTTCATGTGTAATGATAAGTCTAATTACTGCAGTGTGTAACCAGCTGGTTATATCAGGTGTTAGTCCTCATGTTTATTCGACTATTGCTTTAGTTGCAAAGAGAACCCGGATGGTCTTTGAGGTAACATTTTCTAGATGAATATACATTTTTGTTGTTTGTTGCGGCAACACATACTGTCCCGAACCCATCTCTCCCTATACCTTCTTTTTTGTTCTACTTCCTACACTGACAAATTTGCTTTGTTCTTAGGTATCTGCTTACTTTTTCTATATTTTCATTAACTTCTTTTTTGTCGTATCTTTTTTCTTTTATAAATATTTTGTGTAGTTCTATCAAAAGCATCCCCTTTGATAGTCTTAGATTTGCCAGTTTTATTTCTAGTGAGATTCTAGAATCTCCGTTTGGAGTTAGTTCTATGTGTCCCCTGGTTGCCAGATATACTTTATCCATTTCAAAAGTTGCATTGTCTGTGTCAACTTTGAGTTGCCGTATCTGCCGTATAGAATTTGCTTAGCCAATTCATTCAGTTATTTTTTTTTATCAATTTTTTTGTTTTCTCTTATCTTTGCAATTTTGGTTGGTACTAATGTTTCAGTAAATGTTTTTTTGTCTACTCTTTCACTGTCCATCTTGGTAAGCATAGTTGTTTTGGCTTTTTTGTTTTTTTTTTTGCTTCTATTTAGCTTCTTGCTCTTCCTTTTTTTTCTGTGGCTTTTGACCTGTGTGGTTTTTTAAATTTTGGTTTATCTAAATCTTAAAGTTTCAAACTCTTTTATTTATTTTTTCTTAGTACAGTTGTTTAGTGTTTTCCATTTGTTTTTGTCACTTTAAGTTTAGAAGCAGTCCCTTGTGCCAGACTATGTCAAAGGCTTTTTCGACGTCGAAAAAGACTATTTTTATGGTTTATTTTTGTCTGAAACCTTCATCAATGTGGTCCGCTACTCGATCTGAACCTATGTTGATGGGAGGGGAGAAGATCGTTCATATCCGTGTGCTCTTAAATGATATCCAAGATCACTCTCTTTATGACTTTATTGACATAGTAGGCTTATAGGCCAATAATTTTGGGAAAACAACCTGTTTTTCCAACTTTAGCGATGTTTACCACTTGCGAGCCTTTTTAAGCTGACGGGAAATGCCCAGTGCGATGAATAGCATTTGCAATATTGGTTGGAGCCACAAATGCTTTATGAAAAAACAATTTAAGAGCTTTGTTAAATATTTTGTCAGGGCCAGGAGCAGAACGGGATTTGAGTTTTTTAATAATTTCTCTGATTTGAGAAGGTCTAACGCTGTTTAGTGTAGTGTGATCGATGTGCTCTAGATCTGTATAATTAGTATACCGATTGGCGCATTTGGAGTTCAAAGTTGTCTGCGAATGCTTTGGCCTTTCCCTCAGTAGTGTATTACATCCTTCTTTTACCATGAATGGTGGGAATGGAAACCCGTCTGTTCCTAAGAGCTTTAGAGATCCTTCACATTGGATGTTTATCGTCCGTGAAAGAATCTAGCGTATTTTCCAGCGTTGGTTTTTATGCTCCCTTATGGCCGTTCGAACTTCATTGTGAAGTCGATTTAAGATTTCTTGTTATGTTAGATGTTAGACGGCATTTTTTGTTAGGATCAACGCTTTTGTTTCTTGTGATAATTCTAGAGGATTATTGTTGCAAACTTGAATGGTTTTAGAAGCCTTTTCCAAGGCTTGTTGGACTTGAGTAGTTTTTAATATCCGCAGCCGTTCGTACTGGGGTCAGGCTACCAATGCTATCTTCCAGGCATCAAGAGAAGAGAGTCCAATCCGTTTGTGTGACAAATTTTTTTCCCTCTCCGGACTCCCTTCCGAGTAGCTCCAGTAAGTAGTACTGGACCGTGGTCAGAGCTTAGGCCGTTGAGCGTAAGTACTACTGCGTGCGAGTTGACGTTCTTTTGGATATCATGGAGAACCTGATGAAATGTTCCCCATTTGATGTACGTATGTGGGTTTAAGGCCCAGTTTGTCCAACGCTATGCCAAGGTCTTCTTTGGTGGGGTAGGTCGGTACTTTAAGAATGACCATTTCTAGGCTGCGTTCATTGGAAGTTGCCCAAGTGTGGTGCTTGGCTTTCTTTTTTTTCATCAACGCGATTGCTGTCCGATGGTGGGTTATTGTCGCCGCGGGTTTGATGCGTATACCCTCGTAAGTATGCATGGCAGACAAATAATTAATATTATTTGCCTTGAAATTGTTGGAGATTTCCGGAAATCTTTTTTTTAGGATGATTGCCGGGGGGCGCGATGGCGAAGAGATGACTGTCAGTGGATTGTTGGTATTGAAATTGTCACCGTCAGGGTTGGGGTTTGAGGTAGCAGGCTTAAATCTCATATATTACTGATGTTAAATTTATCTAATTCTGGCCAAACATAGTTTTGCAACATAGCACAATAGCAAGCTTTATTAACCATAACGTAGCAATTATTTTCACTTTTTGTAGATGCCATGGAGTTTCTTGAAGTACATGTGGATTTTTTGCTGTCCAATAACACAAGTTTTGTTTATTAACAAAATCATTAAGACAAAAATGAGCTTCTGATAATTTTTCGATAAAATTTAAGATTTTCTTCAAACTTCTGCAGAGCTCAATCGAAGAAATTTTGATGCTTTCAATAATCAAAAGGTTGTAGTTCTTGATCTAATTTTAATATTTTAGAGTGTAAGCAACAATGTGAACTGAAAAATTCTTAATTTACGTAAACGGCGTGGAATCGACTGATTTGGCTTATTTTGAATTGAAGCACTACGGTTGCAATATTTTTTTTACCAAAAGGATAATAGATAGCGTTGAGAACTTTTACTGGAACCAATTAACTAGGGTTAAAGTTGACGGAGAGATTGACATGTACAAATAGAAAGGCATGCTAGAGATTTATTGCATTGCAAATACTGTTCAGATTGAATTTAAGCAATCCATTTTAAGCAGCATCAAAAAAGGATTTAAAGTAAACGGAAAGAGGATCAAGAATATTTGTTACACTAAAATAATAGTTAATAAAATTTGTTAATTAAAGTGAGTATTCATAGCAACAAAATAGGGTTTATTATGAACATCAAAATGACTATATTTATGATAATAACACGTATTTGATTCAAAAGAGTGAGCCAATTTAAACATCTCAGTACCAAGTTTCATAAATAATGGAATTCAGACAGGGCCGTCGCAAGAAGTATAGCTGCCTGTGTGCAAAACATAAATATGCCGCTTTTTATAGCATATAAAGTATAGCTCATGGGTGTTGCTAAGATGATTTAAAATTATTTTGGAATTTTTGAGACTCACTGCAAAGTATTCAGAGCGTACAATTCTATCAAAGCTTTATCTTACAATTAAATATACTATCTAACTAGCCTTCTTCCCCCCCCCCCCCTCACCCTTTTCACATGATAAACCTAAAAATTCTAAAAATGGTTATAGACAAACATATATGTTCAAAGATGTCACCAGCATATACACTACGTTTTAGTTATGTTGGCAAATATGTGTTACGGTAACAAATCAAGACACTTGATGCCCAGTCCACACTTATTGGGAAAATGTGTAAGATATATTAACAAAAGTTAGAGAACCTGCTTCTAAAATCAACTAAAACTTTAAGTCATTAAGCGTCTTTTTTATGAGTTTCTGTAACTTTTTTTGCATAAAATCAAATTTTTATTACTTCTTAGTCTAAAAACAGCATTTTTTGAAAATATTAATCCAAAATTTTTTTTATGTATGAATGTTAGTCTAAAACAGTATCTTTTATCTTATTTTTTTAACTTTTTTAGTTAAAATTACAATTTTTCATTACTTTTTGATTGAAAAATTTTTGCACAAAATTACAATTTTTTGTTATTTTTTAATCTAAAATGCAGTTTTTATAAAGATTTTAATTAAAAACAAATTTTTTTTAACACGTTTGCTTAATTTTTTTGTTTAATTTTTATTTTTTTATAAGTTTTCTGTAACTTTTTGCACAAAATTTTATTTTTTGATTACTTTTTGTTTTAAAAAGCAGTTTTTATTAAGTTTTTATTTAGAAACAGCATTTTTTTAACACTTTTTAGTAAAAGATTGCTCTATTTAGTTTATTTTTTAGTCCAAAAGCAGTCTTTTCTACAAGTTTTGATAACTGTTTTTGCACAAAATTGCAATTATTATCACTTTTCTGTCTTAAAAGTTATTACTTTCTAGTCTAAGAAGAAAGTTTAACTCAAAAACAGCATATTTTTAAAACATTTTTTGAGTATGTATGTTTAGTTAAAAAAAATTATAAATTATTTATAAATTTTTTGCACAAAATAATATTTATTATTATTTTTTTTGCAGTTATTAAGTTTTAAGTCAGAAACAGCATGTTCTGAACACTTTAATCTAAAATTGTTTTATTTGTTGTTTATTTTATAGTTTAAAGCAATATTTTTTGATAAGTTTACTAATACAAAATTACATTTTTAATTATTTTTTAGTTTAGAAAGCATTTTTTTTTTTAATTTTTAGTCAAGAACAACGTTTTCAAAACACTTTAGTTCAAAATTGCTTCTTTTGTTTAATTTTTACTTCAAAAAATTATTTGTAATAAGCTTTTTTTAACTTTTTAGCACAAAATTTAAATTTATTTTATTTATTTTTGGTGTAGAAAGCATGTTCTATTAAGTTTTTAGTCAAAAACAACGTTTTCTACACACTTTAGCTTAAAGTTGTTTTTTTGTTTATTTTTAAGTTCAAAACTATTATTTTCTAATAAATTTTTCGTACCTTTCTTGTATAAAATCACATTTTTTAATTACTTTTTAGTCTAGAAAACATTTTTTATTAAATTTGTAGTCAAAAACAACGTTTTTTAAAAATTTAATTTAAAATTGTTTTTTTGTTTTAGTCTTCTTTACCTTTCTCTCACAAAATTACATTATTTCATTAATTTTTGGTTTAAAAAGCATGTTTAATAAGGTTTTCAGTCAAAAATGTCATTTTTTTCAATCTCTTAAAATTGTTTTTTTTTTTTTAGTGATTTGTTCTTGTACTGTAATCCCTTTTTCAATTGTGCACCTTTGATTGTTACTCTTTTGGTAGGTGCATTTTCATAGTTATCAAAAGCAGGTTCAAGTCCATTAAGCATTTTTGTAGTTTTTTATTTGCTAGGCCGCTTCAAGCTTAATTTCTTTTTTTTTCTTGTTTGCAATTAAAAATTCAGTCCTATTATCTGTTTTTTAGCCTTCCATTGATGCTAACGTCTAGCTATTTATTTATCTTTTATGTAGTCTGCCTAAAGGTTTTCTACTTTCGGATCTTTGGTCTTTACCTCATTTGGAAATTCTGTTGTAGTTCATTCTATCCACATGGTCCTCTACTGCCATATTTGTAAATTGGTCAATCTAGTTAGTATCTAATTCTTCTTTGATAGCGCTGTTTCTAATTTTATTAAGTAGTTTACTGTTTTTTTTGTTCTAAAACTATATATTTCCGTGCTCCTCATTAGTATTTTCATTTTAAAAGTTTTTGCATTGACTTTAGCGGCATAGGTTAGGATCGGCTGCACACAGGTTTTATAGATTTAACTTTGTCTTGTTACCTTTTATACTCCTAATCTACAAAACATTAAACAAGAAACTAACAACGAAGTCTAACCACCATTGAGCCAGGAGCTATCTACGACAAAACAAATCTAAAATGGCAAAAATAATATTTTGATAAAGTGACTATCTATGCCACAGAAACAATAACTTAGTCACAGACACAATTTAACAAAAAAAAAAAAAACTCAACAATCAATTCAAATACATTTTTGGCCGCTTTATTCATTTGACCGCCGTGTGCACCGCACTCACCGCACAATATGTAGCGACGGCACTGAATTCAGATAAAAAAAAAAACAAAAAAACCGTAAAGAACATGCCCGGACTGCCTTTATGGAATATAAACAAGTACTAATAAATATTTATTTAGACTTAAAAATTTAATTTGTAAAATGCTATTTTTTGTTTGAACTGCTCTACAGAATGAAGTAGTGAACATAAAAAGTAACTATTATGAATAAGATAGAAACATTGGAAATGTGGATTTATTGCCGCATCCCAAATTTATCTTTAACCGCAACAGTCACAAACAAAGAGATATTACACTAAAAAAACAAAAAAAAAACTATAAACTGTTAATCAAAATAAAACAAACAAAAACTACATACTTTAGTTACAACATGCGCAGTTTAAAGTATAACATCCAACAGCTATAATCTAAGAGAGAAGAAAAAAAAATAAATTTAGAGCAAATGTTAAAATATTTGAAAATGAATTGATCTAATATCTGGTTTTGACTAAACTTATTAATTATTGAGAAGTAGTGTCTTTGCTTACCCGCACTCTTGTGTCTGAAGTCTAAAATACCTTATTCCTTGTTATTTGGAATGCAGAAAAGCTAAATCTACTTTCCAAAAACTGATAACCTTGCGTACCTAAGCTTTCTCTCAGAACCAGAATACTTTGTTTTTTTATAAAATAATTATTTGTTTTTTTATAAAACTCAAACCTTACTTACTTTTTTACCACTGCTATTTATCTACCCATAATTTGTAGTCTAAAATTTAATTCTGTTTATTATCATTTCAAACATAAGAAACCCCATATCCACTTTTTGATTGAAACTAAAGTAAACAATAAAGATCCAGATTGCTTTAATCTAGTAGATCTCGACTATAATCTAAAACATTTATTTACTGACCAACAAGGTGTTTGTGCCTTCATCTACAAACAACAAGCATGTTCTAGACTGCCGACGTACAAAATTCAGGGCATTGCATATTTCTTAAACTAAATCATCCCGATAAGACTATTTTTGTAATAAACCGTTCTCTAAATAAAACAACACTAAATTTTGTTGATAAATTTTCTGAAAGTTTTGACAAGCTTATTTAAAATAGTTGATAGAGTTGACCGTTACTACGTGATAATTCATGTATTGTCTAAAGAAAGCTTTAGCCAAGACTG
This sequence comes from Tachinus rufipes, assembly GCA_963932245.1. Lineage (NCBI taxonomy): Eukaryota > Metazoa > Arthropoda > Insecta > Coleoptera > Staphylinidae > Tachinus > Tachinus rufipes. The sequence continues at coordinate 95,420,396 of OZ010743.1, forward strand.
CAGTCACCGTGTGACAAAATAAATAGTAATACAAAAACATAGTAATTGTTTTATTTAATCTTATATTAAGCTTATTTAAAATAATCATCGAAAAGCTTATATAAATTTGTTAGGAAATTTTAATGTACATAATACAGAATGGTTAAATCACTCATTTTCTACAACACTATCCGGTATCCGGACAACAAACTATGATTTTTGCAGCTTTACACAATTTATCTCAACTTATTTGGCAACTTATTCATTTTTCTCGTAATAAACTTCTTGGTGAATTAAGATTATTAGATCTAAATTTTTCAATTATTCCAAAAATTACAATAATTGTTATTGAGAATGCATTAGAAGATTCTGACCACTCACTTACAACTTCTGTTGTTAAAACCTCTCTTTCTATTAAAACTAAATCTAAACTGTGTCTCATTTATCATTATTCTAAGATGAACATAGTAAAAATAAAATAATTTCTTAAAAATTTTGATTTCGATACTCATTGCTTATATTCTGAGGATTCGCATATTGCATCAAAACATTTGTTTGTGTTTGTATTAAACCAAAACAAAAGTATTTGTACTAAATTAAAAAAAAAGCAGTTAGTTAAAAGCAAATAACATTTAACAAATATGCCAGTAGTCGTTTTGATCAGACTTACCTAAATTATAAAAAAACTTGTAAACATTGTGACAATCTAAACAATCTGAAAAAGATAGGACTAACAAAAACAAAGCTTATTAAATTTTTCAGCTTTTTATAAACAACAAAATGTAGTTCAAAATCTTTAATACCCCTCTTCAAAATGATCAAAACAATTTAGTTACTAATCCAAAAGAAAAAGCAAATCAATTTGCATCTAATTTTATTATACTAAATATTTCTTTTATTGTTTCTACAATGTCAGTTAGTGGTAAAATAATGGGTAAAATTTATTTTAGAAAACGGGTTGTTACAAAATACCTTCTTAAATTAAACCAGAAAGTATAGGTGTAATATTTGTCTTATCATAGAAAACAAGAACTTTCCGAACAGAAGATTGCAAATGTTCAACCTATACCTAAAAAGAGAGACAAGTTTGATTCTTCAAATTATAGACCAATTGCGTTATTGTCCAATATCTCAATATAATTAAAAAAAACCTATTAATTTCTACAATGTCAAGTACTTAAAACAAAATAACTTTATCTTGCAATTGACATTCTAATCTTATCAATAAACTTTATTGTATTGCCAGTTCTGAGCTGACCGTTGAATAGCGGCCAAAAAGACACCGCCGACCGGGCAATGCAGCAAGATGCTAAGGCATGGAACTAGTTCGATTTGACGCCAAAACGCCTCGCTTTGCCTAGGCCTGGCACGTCAGCCAAGACTCGCTTCTCATCCAAGCTAAACCGACGCATCTCAATTCTTAAAACCAATCCTTATCTCAAAGTTGCGGGTCTAATTTGTTGACTTCTCTTACCTACAATGTTCTATTGACTAGAGGCTTTTTACCTTGTAGACTTGTTGCGGACATGAATACAAACCGGCAGGAAATTTACGTGGATCTCTCCTAAATTTTTATGGTCCGAGGGGAAGATCTGGACACCGTTGCCACTGCAGTGCTTTTTGCAATTTTTGCCATATTTCCCTGCTAGATGATTCCATGGATAAAAGATGCTCTTACAGAAAAAAAAAACTTTTTCAAGATTTCTTGACAAAATATTTTATCTACTAGGAAGGTTTGGAAGTTATGTAATAAACTGTGTCAAACTTCTTTAAGCAAGTCGCAAACTTAATGAGAAGTTTTAGTGGTCAATTCATTATCTTTTACTTTCCGTCTATACAATAGTACCAGACCAATTTCTATATCAAAGCTTGTATGTATTTGACTAGCGGATTGACCAAGTATAATAAACTAATACTTAAAATTATATTAAGCAAGTTAATTTAAATAAGAATTAAACTGTGATAAAATTCCGCGGTATACACAATAACCAAATCATAAAAAATATTTCAGGTTCTTAAGTATCTGTAGTAAGTCGTTTATAACAAGGCACTACAGTAATGTTACTACCTCCTTGTAATCAGTTACAAGCCTGATTGTTTTGAGTTTTTTTATTAATTACTTTGTGTTTGTGGAAAATGAAACTACGATACGTATTGTAAGCTTCACACTTGCTTTGTAAAAATAGTCAAATTTCTTTTTTTCCTAGACATTTGCGGCTTGGGAGATCAGTCCAAATTCTCATTGTATACAAGTTTTTGTTTAGAAGACAATGTCAAGTTATAATCTTGTAATCTATTGAAGTTTTGGTATTTTTTCCGGATAATAGCTTTATGTGCTTCACTTTTTGACAGTTTTTCTACAGGTTGCTAAGTTGTGTTTACAGTTTACTTGTGTTATTTAATTTTTGGTCTTGTATGAGATTTCAAAAGCAGGTTCAAGTTGAATGAGCGTTTATGTATTAATTTTTTTTTAACAAACTGGTTGGCAAACAAACTTTTTTTTAATTTTTATTGGAAAAACTAATCTTTAATATCTTAAGAAAACAAATGTTTGTATTCTGGCGTTTAGTTTAATACTGTACTTTTGCTGCTGAGCTTTATTATTAATAACAAAATGTTGGTTTGTGTGTCTTTTTTTATGACACAGATGCCTGCTGTCGTATCAAAAGATGTTTTTGCGTATATGCTGCTTGTTTAGTAAAGTACGGTTTTTAACTAAAAGTTTTGTATTCTAAATTATCATATAATAAATCATATCGTTTGCTGTTTTCAGATTTGAAAAACATCTTTACAAACTTTTTATTTTTTAAATCGTTTAATTAGACTAATTGATAAATGCTACTATAATACTTCCTAAGTTCTATCAGGTGCTTTGTTTTATCTTAAAAATCTAAACCAGATGACTGTTAACCAATTTTTTTAAACATTTTTTTTAAATATTAAGACAGTAAGCCGACCCGGCAATAGCTGACCCAGTTGTTGGCATCATTTTGGTACTTTACTTAGTAGCAGCAAAATATTGGCTTTTTTTTAAACATGAACTAGACACTTTGTTCTCATATCAAATATATATTTCTAGTAGCCGTTCTATCATACAAAAAAAGCAACTGCTGATTAAGCTGTTACGGGACAACATCTTGATTAGATACCGTAGATGTACTTGCACAACTGAATGTTTTTAACTGCTTTAAAAAAATGTAATACAAATTACAAAGACAGTTTGAATTCTGTTTTTTTAATATTTTTTTTCTGTTTAAACGTATTTAGCTAGATACTAACACTAACACTTGTTGGATGTATATATTGTTAAAGAAAAAATTATTTAACGCAAAAATACAAATAAAAACTTAAAACTAATTTGTTTTGTATGATTAATGTACACATGATATTATATTCTAGGTCTATGATGAAAAGCTAGGAGAAAAAGCTAAAGTAGTTTCCAATACATGTAAAATGGAGCACATTACAATAAAAGATCGTAAATACTTGCAACATACATTTTTTTTTAATAATTTAAAATGATTTTTAGCTAGATGGAGTGTTGGTCAAAATCTTTACATTTCTTGGTCTAGTGCAGATGATAAAGGAATACCGGACTGGAATAAAGCCGTGAACTACTGGTTTAATGAACATAAAGATTTTACCTATCCAAACAAAAAGAAAGCAAATAAAATTGTCGGACATTATACGCAGGTACTAAAATATATTATTATTATTCTTATATCTTACTGGTCAGAGAGACAATTTACATAAATTGATAATGCTAAGCACACTGATAAAGAGTGCTTACCCTGAAACACTAGTGTATGTATCTCACACTAGGCGGAATGGCAATTTACATAAAATGCATTAATTATTGTTGTTTAAAATCTAATTTAAATAAAACGCGCGCGTAAAAGAATTAACCTGTACTGCAGCTCTCTTTACACACACATACACACAGTTTATCGTTTTCACTAATTACTATCTCTCTTACTAATTTATGTTTTATTTGATTTTAAGGTTGTTTGGGCAACTACAAAACATGTTGGTTGTGACTTTGCTTACTATAAGGACAAAAAAAATAACATGTTTGCAAAATTGTATACCTGCAATTATGGACCAGCGTAAGTCAAACTTTATAAATAATTTTCGACTATTTGTTTTATTTTCAATTTTATTTTAGAGGCAATTATCAAAATATGGCACCTTACAAAACCGGATCTTCAGGTTGTTCCAAACTGTGTTAAAATATTTATTACATTAGAAAAATTATTACTCAGAATATATTTTATATTATTATTTAAACAAAAACAAGTTCATTAATATTTCAATCTTAATGTTATAATAAAAAATAGTTTTGAATATAATTGAATAAGTTTCTCTGAGTAATATTTTCGTCGAATCGAATAGAAAATATGCAAATCGTATATCTCGATAATCTATCATATTTCTTACATATGCAAAGACATTCACATCCCAGATATCGATTTTAATACATTTCCTTTTGTTGTCGAAGAGCACCGGAATATGTAACGTATAAAAGGAAAGTGGGTTTCAAAATATATTTTTCACATCACTTACCACTTTCATCATCTTAAAAGGTTGTGTGCAATTCCTTGATTCTCAAGATAAAACAATTTATTTTATTGAATAGAATGGAAAAAATAACCAACTGATATGGAGCGACATGACATATTCATATCTAAAATGTTATTAAATATTAGTTTCCTATTCTATAATCCAAGCAGCTACATTTGCATGACAAAGAAAAAGAATGCGTTTATCTTGAAAATCAAATAAAACTTTTAAATTTTTGTTGAAATTAAATCAGAACCCGTGTATGCGAAAATATGCCTTTTATGTATTTTTGCGACCGATAGAACTTTTATGTAAATTCTCCGGCGTTACTAACAGAGACATAAGACTGTTATAAATATGTCACAGAACATTGAGAATGAGCACGTTCCATGCAGGCAAAGACATAAAACAACGAAGGCATGCATAAAAGTCATTACATATTACAGACGAGGAAACAGTTTGACTACGAGCACGATGAACACTAAATACTATTGACTTTTATGGGTCTCCCTCTATTTGTATGTGTGTTTGCATTCATATTTAATATGGCAAACTTTCTTTTTCAGTTGCCGAGAAATACGGTGAAACTATTTCAGTATTTAATCAAGTTCAAGTTTACAGACATGGATTGGTTGTGATTAGATAATTATTGTATTCTTAAATAAATAACACATAACTTGTTTAATTCTAATTATCTAAAGTTTACTGTAGCAACTTTTCTAATTTTAAGTAATTTAATAATGACTTGCATAACAATTGGTATAATATGACTGAAATGATTGTGAAGAATAATAAATTTATTATTGTTAATATTACTCTGTAAATTTTGCATACGCCTTTAAGACATTCAGAATAAACAAGCAATACAAACTGTGATGATTTACTGCTAACGTTAAACTCTCACAAATAAGGAATCTATTAAATACTACTTTTAAAAATTTACGATATCAAAATCGTTTGCAGGCGCCCAATAATAATAGTTCAAGAATTGAGATTACAAAAATAATGATATTTTTAAATGATTTAAAAAAATACAGAAATTAAAGTTAACTTTTCACAATGAAAATAATGATGTAGGAAATTAATTCATCATTTTATGTGCGTTCAATTGTATTAATATGCTGAAGGTCAGTGATAATAGTTTAGTAATTTCTGCAAGAAAATATGCTTATAATATTTCAATCTCAACACAATTGAGAAATTCGTCCGGCTTCTACTAATCATTATGCCATTATGCATTGTAGGGCCTCAGACAGATCAAATATTGTTCTCATAAGAAAAATATATATACGATTCCAAGTTCGTAGCTCTGGTTCGACCAGTATTTGTAACTGTCAAAAAGATGGAAGAATCGAAAACAACATGGCTTTATATTGAATTGGGCATTCATTTCGGCAAATGCGCGTCTGTCACATTTCCCGAAATGACAAATCGGTGTAATTTTGTTTCTTCCTGCGGACACGCACTCCTTTGCGGGAGCCCGATGTTTACAGGACCTTCCTCTCTTTCTATATATATTTTCCCCTTTTCATTTCCAATTGATCCTTGCCGAGACATAAGTGAAAGCCTGTGTATGCACTTAGCTTGCGACGACCGAAAACTATTCACAAAAGTATTGCTAACCTACTGCATTCAAATGTTTCTCTTCTTTGTGTGCATAAATGTCATTTATTTAAATAAATTTGCATTCAGACAAACTAAAACTTTATATAAATCTATATAGGTACATATAAATAATATAACTATAATTGAATATTTAATGAAATGAATTAATAATTTATTCAAAATCAGTCAATCGAATCACAGCGGCCAAAATATTTAATGTTAAATTGACTGTTTATTATTTAATTTATGAAGTTGGTATTTCTTAATACAATTTAACAGAAAATTCAATTAAAAATTAAAACATTTTTAATGTATTTCGTTTTGTTTATCTACTTACTTCTGATATAAAAAACATGTATTATAATGTATTGAGTTAGCTTGTCAAAGCAAATAAAAAATTATCATTTCAGTTTATACCAGGCATGGTCAATAGTTTCAGTTTCCGGGCTCATTATTATAAAAAATAAATTAATGAAAATTAAAAACATTTTTCAAATTTTGAAAATTTACATAAAGTAAATTTTCAAAATTTGAGATTATCCTTAAGATTAATGACTTTAATGACCGGTTGCGCCAACTCACCTTAAGCTGTAGCTAAAGCTTAAAGCTTGCCTACATTTTAAAGTCTCCATAAAACGATGCACCAACACAAAATTATCTCACATTTACACATGTCCGCCTTACATCTCAAGTAGTTGATTTCTATCATTTTACATTTGAATAATAATGTATATAAAAATAAATTATTTTAAAATAATAATATAAGTAAAATCAACTTTGATAGTTAAAACAATATTAGAGTAAGTATTTAAATAATTATAAAATAATATTATTACAAGTTATTTTCATTGCGTTTTAGGACTTTTAAGATACAATTGCCTGTGTCTACATCTATTGTTAGTTTGTTGAATTGCATTTTGCGCAGTTGCCAAACGTATATTAATGCTAAGGTAAGACGCTGTCACATTTAATTGGTACAACAAAATGTAAAACTTAAGGCGCCCTTATTGCAAAACTGCCTTAGCTAAGCTGCGCCTTAGGTTGCGTTTGTGCAACTAGACATAAGTTTGAGTGATACTTTTTAAGAAGAATTTCTATTGGCTATTGCTTGACCAATCACTGTTGAGCATAAGGGAAGAGTTTATAGGTGGACGCAGTAAATGTAATTTAGGACCGATTTTTTGAGCAAAATTATTAACAGCCTGGCTACAATAAAAACGGCTAAACGGCGGTTTTTGTTTTAACAAAATACTAGAGTTTAAAAATTGTTCTTGCATAAAGCAATTATGACGCTCTCCAACATTGCTAATGCAATACTTCAAAACCGGGCACTTTTGTACAAAATAGAAAGTCTTACTTGTAATAAACATCCCAAAGACCAAAGGATTTTTCAAAATTACCGGTGTATTAGTTTTCCATGCACTTTAGGTAAGGTCTTGGACATAATCTAAAATCACGTCTTTTACGAGCATGGACTCAGATAGAATTATTCACCTGTACACCAATTGGCTCGGCTTTTTGTAGCCTAAAGGTGATCACCAGAGATGACCTTGACGAGTACAAAAGTGCAGTATCGTCTGCGTATTGTGCCATTTTAACCCCGTGCTTTAATCCCGAAGGCATGTCAGCAACAAAAAGATTAAAAAAGACCGGAGAGAGAATGGAGCCTTGAGGGACACCTGCCGTGATATTTTGCGTGGTTGAAACGTGTTTTTGAATTCTAACAGCCAAGGTTCTACGGTTTAAATATGAGACTATCAGCCTTATAAGACGTAGAGGAAATTTTTGACTGTGAAGTTTGTAGAAAAGACCCTTATGCCAGACTTTGTCAAAGGCTTTTTCCACGTCAAAAAAGACCATCCCTGTGGCCTTTTTCAACTTAAAACCTTCCACAATGAAATTAGTCACTCGATTTAACTGGTGGACCGAAGAATGCTTCCAACAAAAACCGTGCTGATGCAAAGGAAGTAAATTATTCAAATCAACGTGATCCTGAATAATATCTAAGACAGTATTTTCTATGACCTTTCTTAAGGTGCATAGTAAACTGATAGGCTGGTAGTTTTGAGGAAACCGCCGGTTTTTTCCAGGTTTTAGGATATTTATGACAATTGAGCTTTTCCAAACTGTAGGAAAATGCCCAGTGCAAAGGATTGCATTAGCAATATTAGTAAGAACCATTATTGCTTTGTGCAAGAACCATTTAGCGTTCTATTAGATATTCCGTCAGAGCCTGGAGCAGACCGGATTTTTTGTCTTTGTATAATTTTTTGTATTTGAGACGGTCTCACCCTTTGAATTTAGGACTCTCCTAACTACCCTTTTAATCCTTTCGACGTGCTCCGAGTCCAAACAAATGTTCGGGGAGCATTGGAGTTCCAGGCTGTCAGCAAATGCTTCGGCCTTTCTCTCAAGCGAGTAAAGTAATGAACCAATGTGCATCCAGACATGTAGCTGCTAATAATTTTGATTGCAATAAAAAAATGAAAAAATGTAAAAAAATAAACTAGTTATAAACAGTTTTAATGTTTATCAACTGCTAGGGAGTTTTTAAGATTGTAATTTAACTGTCAGAGGTTATTCACACATAGACCAATTCAGTCATGGAGATGTGTAAAACAAAATACATACGCATTAAGATCATCAAGTTATTTAATAACTAAAGCATGCTTAGAAAGATTGTAAAAGATTGTTATTTACACACTGGCTAACTGTCAGGCCTTGGAGTTATAAACTAACATTCTGGGCTATTCTCTATGTACATTGCTAGAATTTAAGCAAAATATATTGCTAACTAACAATATAAACTGTCATTTTAACAAATCTTGCATGCTAACAAAATGACCTGTCATTTTAACAAATTATGATTACTAACAATATGAATTGTCACTTCAACAAAATTAATTTTTAATTACATTATTATTATTTTATCTAGAGATTTGCCTAGCTTCCTGGTCTGATGACCATTTATATTGTTAGTAAACAAGATTTGTTAACAAGACAGTTTGTATTGTTAGCTAGCAAGATTTGTTAAAATGACATTTTATATTGTTAGTTAACAATATATCTTGCTTACATTCTGGCAATATGCATAGAGAATAGTCCCGATTGTATCTAGCATTGTAACCCTACACGTAAGGGTTGCATAATAAACGCAAAAGATTGTTAAGCACATTACAGTAGTAACAAGTACTTATTTACACATTAGTATTAAATTATACTTTGAAGTTGTGTTATTTAGGTAACTGGTATTGTAGTATATTACGTATTGGTGTTATAATAAGGATTTAAACATTTTGACCTGTTGGTTTTGTTCAAGAGAAAGTTTTTATTTGCTAATTGCACAAAATGTAACTTAAACTAAAAACAATTGAGCAAATGCCAATTAAAACAGCGCAGAAAAATGATGCGGTTAGATAAAAAAGCAGCAAACACGTTTTGGCAACAAGCCGTTCTAAAGTAAGTTATTTATATTTAGTTAATTAAAATACAAACTGAATATATGCTTTGTAAATTTTTTTTATATTCATACTTGTTTTGTATCACCATCCAATGATGGTCTTGTAAAAACTAGTTATGGTTTTTAAATATAGTACATAGTAAATGTATTTTATTAATTTTATAATGAACTATCTTATAGTAACAGCCAACACCATTCAATTAAAAAAAAATTATTAAACTTTGTATTTCTTTTAAAATAAAAACGCTGACACATTTCCAATCAAAGATTATCCTCGAGGAACGAAAAAAAATCTCAGCATGTCTAGCCAGCATATTCGGTAAAACAATCACTGTCCGCTTAAAAATTCAAAGCAGTACAAACAATCGCGTATGCCTTTCTCGTGTGATTGATAGGGAGTTTAATCACGGTTCATATATGGTGGGCAGCGGGCCGGCCGCCGCTTTAACCTGGGGCAGAGCATTCAATCTAAATTAATGTTACTTGTGCGCCATGGCGGAACAAACCCTTTAGTAATTCATATTAATTGTACAACGCACACTTCATCCTGTATACTAGTGCCGCCGGTAAGTTGCTGCACGAATCGACGTGCTTATTATTTATGTCTAATACAGTTTCTCTTTGCATATAAGAGACCGGTAGCGAATTGTTAATTATATTATGAAAATTTAAAAAAATATTTTTCGGTCATTTTGATTAACGTTTAAATTATTTATATATGTATTTATATATACATAAGTTTTTTTTTAAATATAAAAACCATTTTTATTAATATTTAATTCAATAATAGAATGTAAAATTTACAAATCATAATATATATGATTAACATTACAATGCCTCAAAGTAGAGAATTAAAATAATTTTTTTAATTAAATTGAGTAATACACATACAATAGTAGTTTTTGAATGTTTCGAGCATAACGTAATTAGCTTTAGTGGTAACGCAACGTCTTCTATTACGAGTAAGTTGATCTGTTTATATGTCTGTATCTCATAATCAAATTTTAAACTTAAACAGAAAAAGAAATACTAAACTTTTAATTCATTCATTTTTGAAAATTTTGGAAACGGTGGCTGTTTAAGTGTTAAAAAACTTCTTTCTTTTTTAAACTTTTTAGGTTTAGGTGTTCAAGTAATGCTACGTAATATTTTTTGAAGATTGTCAATAACCCGTTCGGCAGTTGATAAAAAACTATTAAAACATTTTTTGAAAATTCAGCTTTGTAACTGATTGTTTTAACCGTTCAGATGTCTCTATAATTAAGTTTTATTGACAGTTATAAATCAACATAAAAATTAATGCTTTTTGATGAAAATGTGTTTTAAAGAACCGATAGAAATAGCAAACGAAATAAATGAATACTTTACAAATATTGAAAAAACTCTATTATTATTATTATTATAAATGACAAGAACGAGCAACAAAACACATACAACCACAATAAAAAAGAAAATAACCGACATACATTTTGAACACACATGACAAGAAGAAATTCACAAAATAATAATAAAACTAAAAGAAAACAAAACACCCGGCTTTGACAAAATTACAAACAACCTAATAAAACAATATAAAACAACACTAACACCAGTTTAAGTACACATAATAAATAAAGTCTTTGACACAGGTATATATCCAAATTATATGAAGAAAACAATAATAGTGCCTATATATAAAAAAAGAAGATAAAACAAAACCAGAAAACTATCGACCAATTTCTCTACTATTAACATTAAATAAAATATTAGAAAAAGTAATCCATATTGGACTAACAGAACATATAAACCAAAACAGTATAATATACAAACAACAATATGCTTTTCAACAATACTCGGGAACAACAACAGCAGCTTATGATCTTGTAGATCACATAAAAAACAAAGTAGATCAGAAAGAAACCGTAGTAGCAATTTTCATCGACATGAAAAAAGCTTTTGATACTGCATCAAAATCAAAGCTTATAGAAAAACTAAACGCGATAGGAATAAAAGGCAACAAACTGAACCTAATAAACACATACTTCAAAGACAGACCACAAAAAACAAAAATAAACTCTATAGAAAGCGAACCGATGCAAGCTGAATACGGAATTCCACAAATAGGAATCCTACCGCTGACATTATTCTTACTATATACAAATGACATATTAGAACTAAAACTACACGGTACACTTTACATATATGCCGACGACACTTGCATTATATACTCAGGAAAAGAAAACAAAAAAACATGGTATTATACTAACCTACTCACTATTAACGAAACAAAAACAGAATTCATGATCTGTAATAACAAAGAAGAAGAAATTCCTATCACAATAAAAATAAATAACGAAAAGATTAAACAAATTAAAGAAGTAAACTATCTAGGGTTAACAATTCAAGATAATTTGAAAGAAATGGGATACACACTTGTAAACGAAATTTAACAACTATAGCAGCAGTATGAAAAATAATTTTTTTTCTCCCAAAACAATTAAAAATATCTATATATCATGCATTATTTACATCATATAATACATACTTACACCATATATGGGGAAACACAAGCAAAAAAAACTTTAATAAACTACAAAGACAACAAAACAAACTTATAAAATTTTTATACACAATGGATAGAAGAACACCAACAACCAAACTATACAAAGAAAAGCTAAATATTAACAAAATGATAACTTTAAACAACATATTAATGATATATAAAATAAACAACAAAATGATAAAAAGCAATATAACGTTACAGTCCAACAAAGAAATACACAATCACCAAACAAGAAGAAAATCACACATAAGAACAACAAAGTATTCAACAGTCAAGTGCAGCCAGATACTAACAACAGAAACAATAAAACAATAGAACAGCCTACTAACATACATTTAAACTTTAAATTATGTACCATTTAAATAAAAAATAAAACATATGTTATTACATGACAAAATATAAAAAATAAACAAAAACAACAACAATCACGATACCGATAACTTGAGATGGGATTGAACCCGCAAACCTCAAGTGATGATAGAGAGAAGAATCTATTTTATTTTTATTATTATTTATTATACATTCAGTATTGTTTTGTATTATATAAATTTTATTAATAAAAAAAAATATTATTATTATTTAAAGGTTTTAATTGTTTTGTCTGTTTTTTGATAATATTTTAACGGACACTGGAGATGACTTTTTGAACTTTATAGGGTATAGAAAATCATAAAGCTAACTTAGCCAACAAGTGGTCTACTGCACAAGAAAGATTAATAACTGTTATGTCATGATAGCATCCTCTAGGGTTGGCTTTCTTTTTTTTGTGTCTGTGGTAACGTCGGGAAAATTTGGGTGAGTCTCCAAGAACTAAGAAAAAGTTTTTAGTTTTCTGCCAAAGTTGAGATATGCTGGAAAAATTAGTAAATTAAGAAATAGCTGTGTTTAGGCAAACGTCAATTTAAATAAAAAGATGTTCTAATTTTTATGATTGTTTTCAGAATTATTGTTTAAAAAATTTGGTTTGCTTTTTTAACTAAGTTTGCTTGTGGTTTTTTTTTTTAATTTTAATATAATGCCATCTTTAAAAACTAGTGCTTGTGGTTTTTTTTTTTTGCATTTCAAATGAACAGGCATTGGAATTATTTGGTTAAACTGTTTTTCTTTACAATCAAATAAATATGTTCATGTAATAACCAAGAAAAAGGTACCTTGAAGTTGACAAACCCAAGTTTTCAGCTGTTTTTTGTACTGGAGGCACTTATCCTAGTGTTTTATACATTTTTTTATATTGCAGATCATACTTTGCTAACAATAGCTTATATTAATTTTAGTTATTGTTTTAGCAACTCTTAATTCGGTTACACAGTTTTTAAAATTTTCCTACATTGGCAACATTTAAAAATTCCCAGACGTGTGATAGTAAGTTTTACATTATCTCTAAGTTTATTATTATACTTAATGTAGAACATAACAAAAAACAATAATCAGGCCTTACCAAAGCCCGAGGCTGACCGATAAGGCTGCTTTTTGAGACAACCTATCACGGAGTTTAAATACTTGTGCAGATTTAATTGAACCTATTAGTGTAGAAGAAATAGAAAACTATGTAAGTAAGTTGGAAAATTCTTTAACTCGAGCCTACAAGGACTTTTGCTCACTTAGGCTGGTTACCAAATTTGACAACACCATATCTTGGTAGTGTGAGAAACTTAACCGGCTTAAGGAAGCTGCACGGAGATCCTTCAACAGAGCAAAAAACTCAATAAACCAATCAGACTAGATGTTACACAAAACTGCTCAGAAAGATTATAAATGACGCATACGTCAACGTCAACGGGAAACTTGAAGATCTTATTGTGAGGATGTTAAAAACACCTCAACTACTGCAAGGTTAAAAAAAATCTTATCCAAAGACTCCTAACAGCAACTGGGTTGCCTGAAACGAATTGACGGCTCATACACAGCCAATCTATTGGAAGCAAAGTTTTCTATTTCTTTGGAGATACTTTTAGAAACTCATTTCCTAGGCTGTACCGCCCCGGAAACGTCTAGTCTGACGCTACAATTTCAGCTTCATCAGAGGAGGACTTCTTGCCAGCTTGATGATGAGGTGCGTATAGCATGGGCAATTAAAAACTTATCTCCGTATAAAGCGCCAGGATTAGATGGAGTCTTTCCTGCTCATCTACAATGGGGCAAAGATATCATACTAACTTACCTGGCAAGAATCTATAGTGCATGCATTGCTTTTTAATACATACCTATAGCATGGAGAAAAATAAAACTTGTATTTATACCAAAACCAGGGCGTAACAATTACACCTTTGCAAAATCTTATCGCTCAATCAGCCTCACGTTTTTTCTCTTGAAGACATTAGAACGATTGTGCGAAAGATCAATTCGAGAAACGGTTTTTTATACTAAACCAATACACTCAAACCAACTTGCATACACTCAAGAAAAATTTACCAAATCGGTCTTACATCTTGTAACGGACCAAATCAAAAGATTATTAAAAGATAAAATGTCTACTTTAGGCATATTTATAGGTATTGAAGGCGCTTTTGATAAAACCACCTTCAATACAATAGAAACTGCTCTTGCAACACATGGTGTAATCTTCACAATGAGTGGATGATAAAACACATGTTGGAAAAAAAAGCCATTACTGTTAATGTAGAGGATTCGACGGTCAGAAAAGTTGTTGCTAAAGGATGTCTCTAGGAAGGTGTATTATCTTCACTACTATGGAATATAGTAGCAAACAGCCTTATACGGCTACTCAATGATCATGGTTTCTACACAATTGGTTATGCAGATGACATAACAATCCTACTAAACGGTAAATTCATACTCTGTAACTTGATGCAAGAGGCTTTAAGAATAATTAAAAATAGATGCAAAGACCAAGCTCTTACGGTCAACCCTCTAAAAACCAAACTGGTTCTCTTTACAAAAAAAAGAAAATTGGAAATCTAAATTTACCAATTTACCTAATATAGGTTCTGAAGCGGGAATTTTCTCGCAAGACCTTGACTTCAATATATCATTACCACTAGGAGCTTATACAACTATCTTCTATTAAAAATTAACACACACAATAAACTGAGACGGCGTTGAGATGATAATCCGAGCTGCAGACAATCAAAGAAAGCAATGACTGCTTCAAACGCTAAAACAGCCGATTACTACTTGCGACTGTCTAAAAAGAACTTGCAAATTATGACAGAAGTCTTGACAGGACACTGCCAACTAAAGAAACACATGCACACGATTGGTATAGGAAACAATCCAACGTGTAGAGGGTGTAAAATGGACGACGAGACAATTGCTATGCACATGCCTGGCCCTCTTATACGATAGAGAGTCTATGTTGGGAAGCTGCTGGCTTGACATGGCCAGCATAAGGGAGACTCCTCCAAGTTTTGTACTTGCATACATCAGCCACATAGGGTGGTTAAATGCAAAGACAACGGAGTGAGGTCACCACTGGAGGAGGTACAAAGGGCCTAATAAGGCAATAAATTTTGGTTTACCTTCCAACTTTTAATCCATCCAGAATCTAATCATCTCTAAGTTAGAAATGAGGATAAACGTTAGAATTGACCATTATGGCTGATTCTTTTCGGTATTGTATAACAAAATTGTACTGATAATCCAATGAGCAATACAACTATTAGGATTAAGCACGTGCAATCATTTTGATAGTTGGTCTAAACTGAACAGTGATAACCTTCTAAATATATAGAATATTGTTTTATGCTCTATACAATTGACACTTCTGTTCAGTCACTAAATAGTTTTTTTTGGCAGTATTAAGTAAGTGGTTGGAGTAAACAATGACTTTTAACTGTTAATTAGTTGAATAAGTGCTGTTTCTAAACCCTAATTAGAAATACCGGTTTGTAGTATAAACGGTTTGATGAAATCTAAACAGAATAGTATAAAAAGCTGTTTTAGCTCTTTAAAGACGATTTCCTGCATTTCAATTTACACAAACTGTTATGCCTTGCAAGTTAATGTTAGCGGGCTCACAATCTCAGCAAAAGATGGTATAAATCGGCGGTGTTAAAACGTCATACATTTTTTTTTAATCTTTTCAATTTGTAGTAGCCGGAACTTTTAAAATGGCTACAGTTTCATTTGGATCTGTTTTACTGCCATCCTCAGAAAAAGCATAATTTAAATATTTAATTTTTTTTTGCAATAATTACATTTTTTGATTTTTAGTTGTATATTGACATTTTTTAAACGTTTTGCTTAGAACAATTATATTGTTAAAATAAACAAACGTTTAAGGTTTTATATCTAGACCGATAATTTTATGTAATTGACATTAAAACGTTGCTAGATACAGTGCAGCATAACAGTAATTGGAAAATGCTACATCCCAAAATGGATTTAATTTTTCTGATTTTTTTTTGTATTTACTTATTCTCGAAATCCAGAGTCAAGATGTAGTGTTTCTTGCAGTTTGTCTAAAATGGATTTTATTTGTGGTAGTGGATAATCATTTTTGATTGATATTTTGTTGATTTGATAAACATTTATTTAAAACTGGTGTTTATTAATTTTTATTTTTTGTTATAGATGCAAAATAACATGCACTTGTTTAAGATATTCTAATCGGAGAGGAATTGAATAGGTTAAATGAAAGAAATGCGCAATGATAACACTACATGTGATTAACTCAAATACAACTTATTATATAAATTAGTTGTTGAAGTTGTTTTCTACTAGATAACAGTTAAGGTTTTGTTTATTGCTGTTTAAGGCTCGTTTCACACGTATACGGTTTCCATTCGGTTCGGTTTGTTTTTGCTTTGTTTTCGGTTTATTTTCGGTTTCTATTCGGTACCTAATAGAAACAGTATAGCACCAAATACTCCCTTGTAAAGTAATGAGAGGGTGCTCCCAATAAATTCCTTCTTTGTTTTTTTAATTTTTTTTATAAAGACACAACACGGCAACAACTTGACTTCTTTTCATTATGATTACTACTGAGCCTGTGTACAAAAAATACACAAAACCTGATACATGCCGTGTGTGTGTGAATAAGTTCCATTTGGTTCGGTTCGTTTTTGGTTGCAACCGAAAACGAACCGAACCGAATGAAAACCGTATACGTGTGAAACGAACCTAACGTAGTTTAAAAAAAAACAATTGTCTAGTTTCATATATTCTGTAGCCATAAGAACGGGTTACAACCAATGTCTTTTCTGTTTTTTATCTTCTTTTCAAAGATCAGCTGGGGTATTTGGTGTTTCTGCCTTTATAATATATGGCTTACTACTTGATAATTTTGAAACAGATTCTTAAGTTTAGATTTTTATTAAATAGTATTTATTAAATGTTTGTGTGGCTTGTTCTACCCTACTTTTGATCTTCTGTTAAAGATCCTATCTGTCATTTACTAGTGTGCGTAGATGTTTTGTGCTTTCAAATGTTTTATATTCTACCACAATTGAAGCTTCTTTCTTGTCTATACTAGCATTTTTTAAGTATTTGTTAAGAGTATGTAGTTGATGCTGTTAAACGCTTTCTTGTAGTAAAAAAACATAAAAAGACGTCTTTTCTCTAGTTGTAACAGTTTTGTACTAAATTGTTTAAACATAATGTTGTTTTGCGTGTGCTGGTTTCTTTATCAAATCCAAACTTGGTGTTTCTACTCAGCTTTTGAAGTTTTTTAAATAGTCTGGTCTGTAGAATGTGCAAACGTATTTTTTGACTGGCTTATCAGCAATATTGACTTATGGTCTTTGCAATTGGATGCATTCTGCTTTTTAGTAAACATGATAAATGATGACTTTAACCATTCTACTGAAAATAGTCCGGTGTTGTAAACACAGTTGAATAGTTTTAAAATTACGTTTTTGTCTGGCATTTGTGTTTTGTGGTTTTTGAAGAACTTTATAGAATATTTTTTTGCATTTTTGTTGCATTTATGATTTATGACTTCTTGGCATTACAACGTATTACCTTATGTAATTTTTTATATTCACCATATTTTTGTTAATTTTTTAGTACTCTGCGTTCTTTCATTATCTGAATTTTGATTTTTTGAACATAACTTATAATAATGTGTTTTTTTTGTTGTTAGTATTATTTTGAAGTGATGTCATGTGATTTCAATGTTGTTTGTTTAAATCTATCTTTATTTTTTGTATTTATGTGATTAGAATACAAAGCTCTTTGCTATTAAGTTTTCTGTTAATTTGCGGTCAATTATTCTTTTAAGTTTAGAAGTTTTTTTTATTACAAAGCGGAAACGTATTGTTGTCATGATTGGGTTGTGATTTGACGAGACGTCATCTCCCAGAAAAGCGGCAATTTGCTTTATGTAATTGCGCAATCTTCTGTTGATTAGAATGTAGTTATTTTGGTTTTTAGTGATTTGTCTTAGACAGGTTTTGGCAGTTAAAACCATATGTTTGTTGAAATGTATTGATTGCTTTAAAAAATTTGTCTGCTTGATTGTTTTTGGAATCTAGGTCAAATTTACCAACTATATCTTTGTAGCAACCATAAATATGTTTATATTATTTTTGTGTCTGCTTTAATGTTTTTTCATGCACTTTTAAATTTTTTTGAATGCAATGTTTGACTTTTCCGTTGTGATAACACACATTTAGCTAAAAATTATAGATAGATAGATAGATAGATACATTTTATTTATTTCATAAAGATTGCAAAATACAAAAAAATATAAAAAACAATAAATATGAAACAAGTAAAAAAAAGCGATACTGAAAATACAGTTACTGAATTACAAAAACAGTTTTAATACATATATACCGCCACTTTATTCACTGTAATATTTGTCTGCTTTAATGTTGACTAAATAGTTTATAATGTAGTCTTGCATTGTGTATATTCAGTCGTTATGCCATCTCACTGCACTGATGTTCATAATGCTCACTTGTAGTCTTTGTAGTTTTTGTGCAAAAATGTAAATTTTACTTGGCTTATAAAAACTTCAAACATTTCAAGTTGCAATTTTTTGGTAGTTTTTTTAAATTAAAATTTAGACATACTTATTACAGTCAATACCGTTGAGCCAACTCTGCATATAACTGTTTGTGCACTAACCTTGCTAATCTGTATATATCATCCGCTTTGTGACAGTACTGATGCCGATACACTCTATCAGTGTTACCTAACTTTCTGGTCTTTTGCCATATCTAATTACCCTTACTTAGTTTGGCTTGCAGATCAATACAGTTACTTTGGGTGTGGAACCTAGAGCTATAAGTAAGAGTTGGGCACCCTGCGAGGATCATTCATTGCAACCTATCTCTTGTCTGTGACGTTTGGTAAGACCGGCTTAGGTGGAAGGTGCTACCTCTACAGTAAGACCTCGTGTTACAGTTTAATAAGTTAATATGTGATGTAACATTTAATGAGTTTACGTTTTATAATTCAGCTAATGTTATTGTTGTATCTTGAAAAATCTAATTTATGCCTTACTGTTAACAAAATATTGAATTTTGGAAAGTAATAGTGACTTATCTGAATAAAATAAAATAATTCAACTAACAACATAAAAACTGAAGAAAAAGTGTATACTTTTTGTGGTGATTCTCAAAAACCAAAGTGAGTAATCACAAAAATGACAGCATAATTTACAGGTAGATAGATTAGTGTAATTTTACTTAAATATAAATGTAGATAATTTAGTGTTATTTTTAAGTAAAGCAGGGTTTAAATAAACCAAGTGGTTGCCGTTTTAAGTTGTCCAAAAATAGTAATACTTTTCAAACCGCTTAGATATGTAAACAATCAAGAACAGAGTTATTTAAAATTTAATTTACTAAAACTAATACAACAAATGCAAACAAATTTATATTATTTTTTTGTAATTATTTAATGCTATGTATTTTATTTTAAATCTAACTGTAGACACATTTTAAATAGTATAGATTAAGCTATCCAAATTATTGCGTATTGTAAGGAGCTTGTCCTTGAATATTACCTCTAAAACAAAAATAAAAATAAAAAATAACAAAAGGTAAATTAATTTTTGTATATCAACACTTACCCAGGACCATAATTGCATGTGTATAGTTTAGCATACTTATACTGTGGGTTGCCAGAATCAATAAAGTAAATAAAGTGACATCCAAGATTTGTAGAATCTGCCCAGACAACCTAAGAGTATATATAATGTTTATATTATTACAAAAAAAGTAAACTAATCAGATTAATAATAATTAGAAGTAGAAACAATGGTAATTACAACAAAATATAGTGTTTTATTACTTATTAAAGATAATGCTGCTTACCTGAGTATAATGTCCGGTAACTCCATTGCTCTTATTAGGGTAAATAAAATTTGTATGTTCAGCAAACCAGGCTTCAACTACATCATTCCATTTTGGTATACCATTATCGTCTTCGGACGACCAAGATATGTATAAGTTTTGTCCAACCCAACCCCATCTTGCTATAAAAAAAATTAATAGCAGAATTTTAAAAAATTTATAATTTTTTTACAAATAACTCACAATCTTTTGCTATAATATGTTCCATTTTACAGGTATTAGATACCACTTTCGCTTTATCACCCAATACGTTGTCATAAATCTAAAATTAAAAATTAAAAAAATGCTACTTGTAATGTTTGTAATCAAAAGTTTGATATGTTTAAAAAACCAAAAACTGTAATACATCATAGTAAATAGTTTATTATTTTATGTTTATTATTTCTACGTAGTAGAGGTCACAAATATCTTACCATAGTTTCTAAATTGATACCTTTTGGTTGGCCGGGAACAAGACCATTTCTAATTTGTGTGCGATAATTATTATGTGCTGCCGTTACCGTCTGCTTATCAGTATTACTTAAACCTTTTTCTGAAAATAAAAATGTATTAAAATATAATAAACTCGGTAGAAAGATAATACATATCACTAAACATGGATTTTAATTTGCTATATTTTTCTTTTGTTTAAATTGTTTGTTTTAAAATATATTTTTACAAAAAATTAGCAATTTCAAAGTGAATCAATTGCATTTTTGTTGGTGCATTTAGATTGGTTTAGTTTGCAAGCAATCTATTTTCAGTATTTAAAAACAAATATAATTTTTATGTTTTATATAAAAATCAAATAAATATATATTTATAAAATATATAAAGAAGAGACGCAATGTCCTCAAATGAGACAGTTGTAAAAGCAATAATTTCGAATAAAGCCTAGTTAAATAGGTAAATTTATACGAATGCCACAACGACATATGTAGCGCTCGTTACTATTTGTTCAATCGGACAACCCAATAATAACATTAAAAAATTAAATTTATGAAAAAATATTCTAAACTAAAAAACATCCATAGACGCGTTTCGAGGTTTACCTCTCATCAGTATGGCTTTATTTATTTAAACTAATTGATTTTTAACTTACTTCGTCAACATTGTTCACCACCACAATTCAAAGTGAATATTTTAAAGGGTGTATTGACTATTTATACTAACTGACTTAATGACTTTATTTAATGGCTATGGTTAAAATTCTGAGAATGAACAAATAAACTAATTATTTCGGGATATTAAGCTGATGGTAATGACATGAAAGAATTAAAACAGAAATTTGAAAATTAAAAATAGAATAAATTTTTTGCATAAATTATAATTACTATTATACAATTTCGTGTATATCAGAACATATATAAAATATATAAAGAAGAGACGCAATGTCCTCAAATACAGCCATACTGATGAGAGGTAAACCTCGAAACGCGTCTATGGATGTTTTTTAGTTTAGAATATTTTTTCATAAATTTAATTTTTTAATGTTAAATATATATTTGTTTTAATTTTGGATCCTATTCCTATAAAAAAATTGCATTCAAATTTTTTTAATATGTAAACAGTAAAAAATATACACAACAAAATTATATAAATAATTATATAAAGAACTTTTATTTTTTATTTCAAACTCAATTCAATGACTTTTGAATTACTAATAGATTTGACGCAAAAGTAAATTAAAAAATAGAAGCAATACAAAACAGCATTTTTTTACATTTTTTTTTTGCAAGTTCACTTACAGTATATGATAATAAATTTACCTAAATAATTTTTTATTAGGTACAGATTAGTATCAAATAAACTCAGACCAATTTTTTTTTGCACAATTACGAGTGAATTTTTGTCCTATTCAATTCGCAGTATTTATTCAACACTTTCATCGCTATAACTTCTTTATCAAAAGTATACGTTGTATTAATTTTAATAAATTCATCATTCTGTTAATTACACGTATGTAATTGAAGCAAATATATAGCTTTATATTTCAATTTAAATTTCTTCTATCTAAACATTTTTAATATCCAAATGATAGAAAACATACACAAAATCATTACAGTACAACACAAATAATAAAACAATAAAAACATAGCTAAAAAACAGACAATTTTTTTAATATTTGGAGAACACAATTTTTGCTGACTTAGATCTGATACTTGTTTTCAACTTATTTTGGGGTGCTGATTTCAAAAATTAATATTTGCCTATTACATTAAGTTTTTGTTCTACATATCGTCGTTTTTAGTCATTTTTTAAACTTTTATTGTTTAGTTTTATATACCAATGATACAATAACTTAATTAATACAAATTTGGAGAACAATAGGACTAATTAAGTTAAAAATATTTATATAAATTTATTAATTGATTTTTGTTTGTAGGATTTTCTGGAGTACATCATTCCCAAACATTTTTTTTTTATTTCCCAACAGTAGTCAGCCATCATGTGAGTATCTCACTTTTCTTAGTATTGCCTCTCTATTTTAAATTTTGGTGGAAACCATGCTCATCACTTACATCTCCTAGAATTTCTGGAAATTTGACAAAATTACTGTATAAAAAATGAATTTTAATGCTCATGTTGCAACTCAGATGATAAAAATTCTTTATATATCTTTGAACAAGTTCAACATAATTGTCTGCTTTTTTATTTTCTAGGAAATTTTTGATAAGTGCCACGAAAGAATTTCATACATTTTTTTTCACTTTATTTATGGAATTAAAAAAAATTTAATTGTTGACAAATTTTTTAATTTGTGGCTTATTAAAAATGCCAATTTTTAGTTTTTCAAAGTTTAGTTTGCTTAATTCATCGCATATGTGTTTAAAACATCAACCCAACTATATGTGAAGAAGAGAAAATATGATCTTTGATGGCTCTACTTAAAGTTGGTGTATTACAGTTAGGTTTACAACATTTATACCACTTCTTTCCGGCTAATCTTTCTAAATCCAATGCTTGTCCTTAGCTTTTCTATTAACACAAAAAATATGAATACTTTGTAAATCCCTCTTTTTGACCAAGTAAGTAATTAGCCGATTTAAGATCCACTCAGATGATCCACTTATGATCTTTATACTTAATTAGCTCCATCATCTTTTTAATTGTATTAAAGTTTTCTTTGAGAAGTAATGAATGCAAATTTAGAATTGAACGTATTTATTTTTATTATGGAACAAAACTTATTTCAAGCGTCTCTTCAAAATGTTCAAAAACAATTGTCACTCATTTGGGTTATATAGTGTCATCTATAAAATTTAATAAGCCTGGCACTTTATGACAATAAACTAAAGCATTGTCCACTTTAAGATATTGTAGAAATTTTGTTTCTCTGGTACGAAAGATTATAACTTTATGACCTGGCTCGAGCATTTTTTTTTAAAGCTAGCAATTTTGATGTTTATTTGAAAGATTTAAATCTTTTACTAAATTATTTAATTTGGCCTAGTTAAATCTATGAAGTGTAGATTGTGTTTAAGAACCGCCTTCAAAATCCATACCAGCATCTTGTTTGTCAATTTCATCTGCAAAACCTCCCGCGTTCTCAAACAATAGAGATTTCTTAAACACTGGCACAGGTACTTTATCAGAATGGATAGAACAAAAACTTGACGTAAAGTTATGCAAATTTTCAAATAGACTATTTCATATGGCAAAATACAGTAATACAATGCACGTCTTTGAAAGTCATATTAAAGGTGATGCAAGAATGTGGCATGTTAATGTTGTAGTCAAACTGGCTTCTATTTTATTGTTACCCATACTACTTCAGGTAACTAATAATCAGCTCAGGTTAAATACCAAACATTGACGCATTGTTCAGTAATTAATTAAATTGTTTTACAATGAAGTACTTTGAATTGTCAGATTTTAAAAGAGTTCATAAATCACTTTGGACTTTGGTACAAGTCATCAAATGAAACTAACTAACTAACGCGTGTAGAGTTTTATTATATATTTGGACTGAATCTAAAAAGTACAAAGTTGAATCTTTCTCGGATTGTAGAGCCAGTGGTAGTAATCTACTGGACAATCTAGCTACATTATTAAACATGGCTTATGATGTGTTTAATTTGACAAAACAAAACGTAGTCTGTGTAACAAATACATACTAAGTAGAAATTACTTACTTATAATGAGTTGACCGTTTGGACAATTTGATGCAGTTCCACTCTTCAACAAACACACAGCAACAAACAAAGCAACAACGTAAACACGCATTATGATACATACAACAAACTAACTTGATTGTAATACATATTATTACTTTATATATTATATTCAAAGTTTGTAAAGAATTTACCTTATCACAATTGTTGTAAAGAATTAGATAAAAATCCCCTGTTAATTATCCGTTTAAGAGTTTTTAACTACACATATTTTAAAAGTATGCGTGGATAACATAAATATATATTTTTATTAATTATTGTTTACTATTACGTTGTATTATTATATGCAATTCTAATAACTATTAATAATACTAATTAATCATACATACATACCAGATACCAAAACGTCATAAACACTGTAGTATTTAAAGGTTAAATAGTAAAAACACTAAACGCATTATTTTACTAACAACTAATTACAAATTTTATTTACTTATATATTTATATGTATTGTTAAAAATCTAATCACATTACAATTTTTACTGCAGTTCCATAAAATTCCCCAACTCAATTATCTATTTAATTGCTACTGATTAACACGAGTTATTATGATACTGAATTATTTGTAAAGGCATACGTCTTAATTAGTTTAATTATGGTTTGTAAGTATGTGGCATGAAAAATGCTCAGGGGTTTGGTGTTTAATAAATAAATTTGATTATATGTTTCAAACAATATTTAATCTTCGGTAAGGGTGAAAAAGTACAATCGTAAAACTAAAACAAATATAAAAATTCTAATATAAGGTACAAAATTAGGGAATGCACAACCAATCAAATAATTATGATAAAGAAACACTTACCTAAAGGCAGGTAATTTATAATAACCAAAAAGGCTTCTAGCTGCGATGTTACTCGGAACACGTCTTTGGAAGGAAAGGACCGCAAATTGACGCGAATAAATATACCGCGGCGCAAGTACATCACAGCATCAAAAAATTATTATTGATGCTGTTTGAGTGGCCTATGCTATATACGTTATTTTAAACCTTTTCTGTCACAACTGCTCCCGAACATCTTCATATGTATAGTCAAGTACTAGGCGTATGGAGATGTTGTAATTTATAATAAACATTAATCATGAATTAAATTTGCGCAAATGATTAGCGTGAAACATACCCCGCTCTTTTAACGTAGTTTGGTCTTCGAGAACAAAAGTAGCCTCACTTACTTGTTTTTTAATACGGTATATTGGGAATTAAAGGTATCATTGAATCCTTTTTTTGTATATAATCTTTTGGGTGGCACAACTTATCATTACTAAACTTCGGTAAACATTTTAAGTAAAAACTTGAGTCGCGAATCATTTGATTGGTTGTTAACAATTGGTTTACATTTGTATTATTAATTCTATCATTTTTTACAGGTGGATTATAATGTAAATTACTAAAAAAACCATTATTGTAAGTGTCATAATTAGTTGAATAATTGTGGTTATTAATTGGTAAGTTATCGAAATGTTCGCGGGTATAATAATGCGACCCATCATTTATATTTGCATAACCAAATTCCGTTGTTTTTTTACGATTAGGAATAAATAAATTCTGTTCACGAGGACAAGGATTATTATAATCGCAAAAAAATTCACTGTGATTGTTTTTGTCAATTTCAGTTTTTTTGTTTTTGAATTTATTTTATTTATTTGATTATCATTTTTATTATTGGGAAAAGTACTGGCTAATAACTCACAGATAAATGGTAAATCGGCATGTCCTGATAATGGTTGCGATGTAGTACGACAAGGGCGAGAAATACCTGGATTAATTGCGGCGGTACTGGCTGGTGACTGGCGTTGTAATCCAGCGGCGCCTTCCCATGCACTGCGATCCTCTTTTTCTTGCTGTAATAATTTCCTGGATGCGGCTCCCTGGTCGGTGCCGTCATCGTCCGAGTCCACGCGGTCTGTGAAATCCTTTCGCCATCTCGGGATCCTAGAAAACTGCCCAGCAGTATCATGGTTTTCCTTACGGTCTGTGATATTGCTGCGATGATTCGGAGTCCTGGAATATTCTTCCGCTGCATCGTAGGAGTCACTTATATCGCCGTTATCCTTATCGGTGCACTGCGGCGGTATTTTAGGAATTGCTCCCGTGTTGTTTATGGCTCTCTGAGTACTGCTCCTTGTCTGCACACCATCTTCTACGTCCACGTGTTGGGGTGGCGTTCTTTTTGTTTTACCCATTTTATTGTTTGAAATATTTAAACAAATTTATTTTTATTCGAATTGATGATTTAATTTAATCAGCAACTCGGCTCACGTGTTGGGCTCCAAAGATGTGGCATGAAAAATGCTCAGGGGTTTGGTGTTTGATAAATAAATTTGATTATATGTTTCAAACAATATTTAATCTTCGGTAAGGGTGAAAAAGTACAATCGTAAAACTAAAACAAATATAAAAATTCTAATATAAGGTACAAAATTAGGGAATGCACAACCAATCAAATAATTATGATAAAGAAACACTTACCTAAAGGCAGGTAATATATAATAACCAAAAAGGCTTCTAGCTGCGATGTTACTCGGAACACGTCTTTGGAAGGAAAGGACCGCAAATTGACGCGAATAAATATACCGCGGCGCAAGTACATCACAGCATCAAAAAATTATTATTGATGCTGTTTGAGTGGCCTATGCTATATACGTTATTTTAAACCTTTTCTGTCACAAGTAAACCGTTGTATGTTTTGTTTAATAAAATTTTCACTAACAATTATATTAATTACTTTTTACAAATATTTTATAATTAATTTTATAAGTGACGCACCAAATTCTTTTACCATTCACTTTAGATGAATTGTCACTGTTCTACTAGAACTCTGTTCTCTCATAATACTGTGCTTGGATTTCTTTAATATTTTCAATACTGAATTATTAATACTTAAAAAAAAAAAGTTTTTTATTGCGGTTTAAAAAAAATAGATCAAATAAAACAAAATGGGAAATTGTAGCAAGATCAAACACTTTATTTTCAAGCTTGCCAATGACTTCAAACTTGACGGCACGGTAAAAGCTTGTTTTAACGCAAAACATTTAAATTTAGCTGACAATGAGTTGCTTCGCTTAATTGAAAATATTATGAAATATCTGGCTGGCGTACGGTATATGTTGTCACTTGACCTATGCTGCTCATACGAACAAGTTTTTATCAAAAAAGCACAAACGTTTTACTAGGTTTTGGGTAGGTACACGCTTATAACAGTTTAACGTGTGGTTTTTTGGCCTTAATACCGCTGTTTCTAGCTTTACCAAATGTATAGACAAAGTTCTAGACTTAGGTTTTTAAATTGTTTGTTTATGATAATGTGGACAATTTCTTAATAACGTTCCTCACGTTAGAAGATTTAAGCATTTATAGCGAACTTGTATTAACACGGCTGCGAGTTTACACCAGCTAATAACCGGCAGTTGCAGGCATTTTTAAGTCTGGCAAACTTTTCACAATAACTTAAAATAAATTGTTGTTGGTCTTGTGGGCTTCTCAAGATAAAACTGTCTAAAACTTAAAAAACGGCTTTAGAACAGGAAGTCTAAAATGTGGTCCAAATTGTGGATCAAATCATTATCTAATAATGGCTAAGCTTTATTTCTTGTATGGAACCAATCAAACAACTAAAATAATAACAAAGACTAAAAACCGCACTGGTCAGAATATAAGTAAATTGCTTAGATATAAAATTGATTGAAGCGGTAGAGAAAAAACAGATAGCCTACAATAATTGGCTAATGTAATGATGTAACAAAACAAGACAAGGGTACAAGGTTTGGTACAAAAAAGTAAAAACGATGGTAGCACAAAAATAACTAAACCTATGAAATTAAATGTAAAGAAGTTGTCGGATATTTTTGGCTTGTAATCTACAAAAATCTGTCTTGTTTTGAAAAGTGAATGATAGCCAAACATAAACTGTTTTGTTCTACAACAACTTGTTCACTAAAAAGCGATTACAATATACAACTAACAACGTAAGCAACTATCTAAAACAAGAAAACAGAGAAAATATTGATATAGATCAAGTCAGAAATGCTCATAAGACTTTAAAAAATAATAGATCATATAAACCAGGTGGTGTCCCTGCAAAATGTATTAAATACAGAAGAGGTTTCTATATTTACTAAGTTCTTTAGGTCTACGTCTACGTTATCAAGAGCATTGTTTAGCTATCAGTGTTAGCCATAATGTTACTTACCGACTTTAATGCTGCTGGTAGATAAGAGCTACTAGTATAAAGTACAAAAAAATTTTTGTTTTATTACATAAGTTTATAAGCTTGCTTTTGGGTAATTTCACGATAGTTCGGACAATTGATCCCACATCAATATCTCTGATTTTACTCAAATTTGTACACATGTTTGGAATACCAAAATATGACGATTTTTATAATTTTAGCTCTCTAGGTGCAATACAGCGTAAATGAATGAGAATATTTTGTCTTTTTTCAGTTTTTGTGGTGTAAATAAACAAAAAATAGTCAAAAATTATATTCAAAAAAGTGTATCTTATAGAATTTTTTTTTTAAAGATCCTGCTCTTGTTTTTTTTTTTAATTTAAAAAAAAATGAGAAAATTGCCATTTTATTAAAAATTTTATATTTTTAATTCAGCTTCAGAGATTTGAAATTTAAATATGATAGTCCTAAAACATAGTACTTTTGATTGCAAAAATTAAAAGTCTTGATTTGCTTGCTCTAGAATAAAATACATCAAATAATTGCTAAAAATTAGTTATTTTTAAAGAATTTTCCTCGGATTTTCGTAAATTTATCATTTTCTGGCTTTATTTAGAAGAATTTAAAAAAAAACGAACATACAGACCGCATTCTACATAAAATGTCCTTTCGATTACACTAATTCAATATGTTTTTTGGCATTTTTTGCAAAATTATAAAAGAGCAAGAAATAATTATTTTTTATCAAAATTTTTGTCAAAAAAGTATGATATATGTATATACATATATGTATATAATATATAATATATATGTATAATATATGTATATTACTTTGTTTTTCATAATTTTGCAAAAAAAAATTATTTTTTTTTTAAATTCTAAGGAAAAATTTCATATAAGTTACATAATTTTAAATAAAATTTTTGTCGATTTTTTGCTTAATTACAGCACAAAAAATAAAAGGAGACAAAATAATCATAAAAAATTAAAATAGCCGCATTTACACTGTATTGCACCTAAACACCTAAATTTATAGAAATTGTCATATTTTGGTACCCCAAACATGTGTACAAAAATTAAGCAAAATCGGAGATGTGTGGGGACGATTGTCCGAACTATCGTGGAATTACCCTTTTATTATTTTTATAATATTTATTAAAATAAAATAATTACTTACTCATAATTTGTCCACCATTAGGACATTTAGCTGCAGTTCCACTTTCCAACATACACAAAGCAATTAACAAAGCAACAATGTAAAACCGCATTATGATACATACAACAAACTAACTTAACTGTAATAGATATTTATAATACTTTATCACCCTTTTTATGCAATTCCATTACTCAATTATCTGTTTAATTGCCACCGACTAAAAAGAGTTATTATGATACTTTTTTTAAATATACGTAATAAGTCTTAATCATTTTAATTATAGTTTGTAAGTATGCCGTTGTATGTAATGTTTGATAAAATGCAATCTAAAAAAATAATTACTATTTTAAATATTTTATAATTGTTTAAAAGATAGAAATACATATACTAATTACAATTATAAAAATAAAGTTTTAGTTGTGCGTTATGAATAATTATTATAAAGAGTTTTCCAATAAGAAGATTTATTTTGAATAGCAGGCTATTTGGGCAGTTGTAAATTTTGAAGTTATTATCTTTTGACATTTGACAAGTAAAAACTACGCCATTATTAAAAATGAAACGATACACGCTTCAAAAACGCATTAAAATTATTAAAATTTACTACAAAAATGGTGAAAATTTTTTAGTCACAATTCGCAAAACTAAAGCATTTTTTGGTCGTTGTAAAGCACTTTCTCGGCCGGCAATGTAAACCTGGTGAAAAAATTTGGGCTGTTGGGACAAGTTTGTGATGTGAAGAATTGAAACCGCGTGCATCGCTTAAGAACACATGAAAATATTGCTGATGTAGCCAGTAGTGTTGAAGAAAACCCAGGTTTGTCGATCTTTAGAACTAGACATTCCACAAACGACATTACATTGTATTTTGCATAAAGACTTAAGTCTTAAGGCTTTTAAAGTTTAGTTAACACAAGAACTCAAGCCGGTCAATTACCATAAACGTCGTATCTTCGCTGATTAGGTTTTTCAAATGCATCAAAATAATCTGGAAATTTGTCAAAAAATTATTTATAGTTAGTCCATTTTCACCTCGGAGGCTACGTTAATAAGCAGAATTGTCGCAAGTGGGGTTCAGAAAATCGAAGAATGATTGTTGAAAAGTCTTTGCATCCTTAACATGTCAAAAGAATGTGGTACTGCAACCGTAACCGTGGCTGCCATTTGATTGATATCGTTTTCGTTAATGGCATACTTTCCTTTTTACAATGAATTAAACATTTATTAATTTCTCTTAAAATATACCCGTTTTTTTTTTTAATATCAAAATAAAACCTTTTATAAATAAAAGTTTAAATAGTATCACGACAAAAATAAAAAAATTAGTAATTTTATATAAAATACAAACAAAATTATAACAAAACGGTATGAAAGTTTCTATATTCTAGTCGGCAGGTTGTAATTTTAAATTGAAAAAAAAATTTAATTATTAGAATCGATTTATTGTAGTTCTCTTTTAGACATACTTATTTTACCTAATTGCGCACTCTTCAAAACAAGTACAATTTTGCCAAAGAAGTAAAAAATATTTTGGTTCTGCAGTAAATAATGCAAATATCAAAACTAAAAGTAACTAACTTTTTTATCAAAATAATTTTTACTTAGTATCATTATCTTATAAGCTACAAATAAAAAAAAATTGTAAAGTAAAGTCAAGTAAAGGAAACTGCACAGTTTTCACACTAGAAGGAAATCAACTTTTATATTTGAGGCTATATGAGCAATAGTGGCCTAACACAAAAATAGGGAAACTAATATTTTTGCAGTGAAATGTTAAAGTTTTTTAAAATTAGAAAACATCTAATTAAATTAATATAAATTATAAATATTTTAAAAATTGCAAACATTTTGTAGATAAAAAAAATAAAAATTAACTTCTAAAAAATACCGTTTAGCTCCATCAGATATGCTAGTGGGTTAGGTCACTGTTGCTCTCATAGCCTCATTTTATGTATGATCAATTGACAAAAGTTTGTAAAGACTTTGCATAATTATTTCCAAATATTGTTGTTTTCTTATTATTATTATTATTACATTATTAAAATTTAAGTTTTTAAAACACAAAAATATTAATTAAATTATGAATCAAATCATTTAGTTATTTTAAACTTTAAATTTAACTTATTATAAATTAGGCGACGATTACACTTACTCATTTTTGATTTGCATTATAAACTAATATTCAATATTAAACAAACAGACGTTTTTTTTTTTAAATCTAATCAACTATGTATTTTTTGGTAGGGTATTACATATGCAAACAAGTTCATTTTAAAAGCAATTTATTCTAATTAATTAATATTAAAAACATTTTATTTAGCATAAATTAGAGCAACCAGAAGTTCCAGTTTGGTATGGGGCTTGTGAACCAACATTTCCACTAAAATTAAGAATATTAATGTAAACAATAACACATGTCTATTCAAATACTTACCCAGTTCCATAATTGCAAGTATATAATTTAGCCCACATATTAGTAGCCGAGTCTTTAAAGTAAGCAAAGTCACATCCAATATGTGTAGTAGCAGCCCAAACAACCTAAAACAAATATGTTAAAACGTTTAAAATTGACAGTCAAATTTATATAATTTTAAACTAATATAATTGTACAAAAAATATAAAATGCATTGTTCTGCAGCAGTATTTAAACAAATCAGCACTAATATAATTGATGGAGTTGATTTACGTAATAATTCATAAATAAAAAGTAAACAAAAAGCAAGTACTAAGTTTGTATAACATCTTGATATAAAAACTTATTATATAATTGTTTTATTTAACTTTAAAGCATTAATTTAAATATTGTAAATTATAGTAACTTGTTATCTATCAAAAAATTATACCTATAACAACAAAAACTAAACTAAGCACAACAATGAATAGTGTATTGTTATTAAATAATTATTAATTATGATTGATTCAAACAAATACCTTATATAATTAGTATTAATCTAAACAAATTTTATTGTTTTATGTAATATGACATATTTAATTAATAAATTAGATATTGCTTACCTGTGTGTAGTGTCCAGTAACTCCATTGCTAGTGTTAGGATAAATAAAGTCCTTATTTTCACTGAACCAATTTCTAACTGCTGCATCCCAATCTGGTACACCATTGTCGTTTACACTTGAGAAAGACATGAATAAGTTTTGCCCAACCCATGACCATCTCGCTATAAAAACGTGATAGTTAGAAATATTTTTTACGGTAATAAAAGTTATAGTTAGAAACAAAATATAATAAGTAATGCGTATATCTCAAATAACGTTTTAATTGAGATGCCAGAACATTTAGTTGTTAGTGTTGGTAGGAATATTTTACACATTTTTTTAATTGTAAAACAATGTTTGTATTGTTATTAAAGTAATTTTGAAAACTATTTTATTATTGGTTTGTTTATTAATATATACAGCATGATAAATAAATTTCATTTTTTTTAAGTTTTAGTTTTATTATTATTATTATTTTCTTAAATTTTGTAAAGTTTTTTTTAAATGCAACTAAATGAACAGTCTTTACAATAAAACAAAGAAAATAAAGCGGCGATAAATTAAAATGTAATAAAAAATCAATCATATACTTAAAAAAAAATGTAGTTAAAATGTAAAGTAGTACCCTTGACTGCAGTACAGCCAAATATTTTAAATAACTAAAGAGACAGTTTTAATCTGCTTTAGATATAAATTAATTTTTTTTTGGCATAGTCAATTTGCAGTAATATAAAATCAAAAGTACTTACAATCAGTTGCTGTGATATGCTGCATCTGGCAAGTATTTGAAACTACTTGTGCTTTTTGCCCTAACACATCATCATATTGCTAAAATTAATCAGAAATATATAGAATAAAATTAATTACTTTTATAACTATATTCAAATTATTAATTTAACATCTATACAACCAAAATGTTAAATCATGTTTATTTAGAAATCAGTAATGTTGTATATTAGTACTTACCAAACGCTTTAAATCAATACCCTTTGGCTGTCCGCTAACACGACCATTTGCAATATCTAATCGAAGCTTATTATGAGCATCAGTTACTGCTTGCTTATCGGCATCACTTAATCCACTCTCTGAAACATAAAATTGTGTTAAAATATTTGTTAAATTATTAAAGATAAAAAATAATTAACAAAAATTAATAAATAATAAACAACTTTTAAGACTACTGCAATTTAGACAGTACACGGACTTATCCATAAGAAGTCGTGTTTATCACAATTTTAGATTTAGTTCACATCAAGCTCATAAACAATTTTTTTTGTAACGTTTTAAATAAATATATGACTATATTTATTAAAATAAAATTTATGTTAACATTTTATAAATTTGATTATTATTTTATACACAATTGATCTTTTTCACCCTTATAACTTGCAGGTTTACAAAGAGCATTTATGTAATTTACTTATAACAAAAAAACATAATAACTTACTTGTAATGGTAACACCATTGGGGCAAGTCGCTCCAATTCCACCCTTCACCAAACTTACGACAATGAACACAACAACTACGTGAGAACGCATTATGTTTTTGCTTATAGTACAAGAAACAAAACTGACACAACTAAACCACAAAATTCTACCCTTTATATACCCAGTTCAAGCCGATTACAATTAAAACTCAAATCAACTTATCACCAATTCTTGTGGTAATTATATACAGCCCTTTAGTTTATTATCAGTTAAAAATGTGTGATCCGTTTAATTGCTACCCATTAATGGTAGCATTCAATATGATAATACTGGTTTAAAAGGTATGCATGATAAGAAACGTTCATTTTTAATCAATTCAAATATAATTTGAAATATAGAGTTGTGTGATAATGCATCGT
Source organism: Tachinus rufipes (assembly GCA_963932245.1). Taxonomy (NCBI): domain Eukaryota; kingdom Metazoa; phylum Arthropoda; class Insecta; order Coleoptera; family Staphylinidae; genus Tachinus; species Tachinus rufipes. Next base: position 95,455,122 of record OZ010743.1, read on the forward strand.
ATCATAAAAAGTCATTTATGAACATTTGTAATAACTTTTATCTTGTTGAAAAAAAAAAAAAAAATACGGCCAAAAATACGTTTAATTAATGTTGTTAATGCTTATCAAAAATAATGATTAAGTTTATAATATTTTTGAACAGTTTAACCTGATTGTGTTGCTGCAATACTTTTTATAATTTATAAAATACATTACAACAATAGCGTTGTATTTACTACAATAACATCATCTTGTATTTTAATTAAATAATACTTGACATTGCAGACGTGCCAAGCTTGTATGAATTGTGGCAATCAATTTTTTTATCTCTTTGTACACTAGTATTTATTAAAGTGACTTTCTTAAAACGCTACTAACTAGATACAAGACGCTCTGGATAGAAGTAGATAGAAGACGTTGAATTGGTAGTACCAAAATCTGGCGAGCGCTTGTGAGACAACCGCTTGAGGAGAGAACAAACGAACGATGTATATAAAAATAAAGGTTAATCAAACAAAATATTTTTTTTAAATTTTTTTTGTGATTTAATCAAAATAAAAAATCATATTTTTCAACTTTTTTTAAAATTTTTATATATATATATTTTTAACTAAACAAAATAATTTTTTTTTTCTTTTTAGAGAACTGCAATAAATTTGAGCGTTTTTGCTATCTAGCAATATACGTAAAAAACGCAAATAATAAAAAAAAAATATATAAAGTAAAGTATCACAAAAATCTTTAACTAGCAGTATATATCTTGCTTACTTCTAGCAATGTGCAAAGAGAATAGCCCGAAATAATATTATTATTATTTACTATAATATTATTATAATATATTTATAATAATGCTTTGGCCGTGCACACACAAAAACACGTCCCAAGTATATTCACACGTGGTCGTTTTTATAGAAATTGCTTAAATTTGCCGGAGCGCTACATGCAAGCATGCATTAAGTTTTGCAAATAACTTTAATGATTATTAACATATCGATATAAATTTTGAAATTGATACTCAAGTAATTTGTTTTTTAGAGCATAAAACCATTTAGAAACAATACTAAAATTTTAAATAATTTTTTTTTAAGAAATAACATATTCATGCTTTTTATTGTTTATTTTTACATATAAATTATGTTTTCAAATTTGTTATAAATAATATTTTTTAAGAAAATTCTTACAAACTAGAGTAAAAATTTCCTGCTCTTAAAAAAAGCTTATATATATATATATATATATATATATATATATAAATATTATAAAAAAAAAGAAAAACATTTTCTGTATGCGTGTTAGATGCTAGTCTTGTACATCTAACAACAACCGTGACGACAGCTGTACAAACAAACTCTGTTTTATTTATTTATAATTTTAGTTAACTTCTTATCATTTATAAATGTTTTGAAAATATAAACATTGTTATAATAGAATAGTGGACGGTTAAGTAATTATTTAAAAAAATTAAATTTTATTACCTTTATGCATAGTCATATTTAGTAGCAACTAAGGTACTACTAGCACTAGAATATTACTGTTGATCGTATGCATAGTGATATTTAAAACGCTACAAGTTTAGTTGTTGACTAAAACGTTAGTGGCCAGATTGTCTTGTTTTGCATGTGATCAAATACATTGTAAATATAACCTACAACTGTCAGTTGTAAATACTGAGATATTTATCACCATATAATGACATATAGCTTATTTTATTGCAATGTATAGTAATATTTAAATATTAGCACTAACATGTAGTGGTTGCGTCAAGTCTAATTAATGAAATAAATTAATGTTATTTATTTTAATAATTAAATTAGTTTAATGTTTTTTTGTAAGATGGCAGCACATCCAAAATTGAGTTATAAAAATTAATAATTGGCCAAACACATCTGATCTTGTGCATTTTGACTCTAAAACTTACTCTGAGTTAAATATTAAGCTTTGAAACTAATTTATTAATATGATTTATTAATAGTTAGTACAAAATTATATTTATTTTTTTAATAGAAAAGTCATAACAACACATTGCCTAGCAACAGACTTATCATAGACCAAATATGTGGTATGTCTATAGTCTATAGGTCATATACATACTACTTAACATCCTCTCAATTTTTTCAAGAATTTATAGTAGATATATTCTTCAATCCTATCCTTGAACTCAAGTCTTGCAGTCTGGGACCGTAGGCGATTCAACCATAAAATCTCTTGAGCAGATTCACTAGCTGCTATTAATTCCGCTTCTGTGGACAAGATGGATACTGTCGTTTGCTTCTGGCTTCTCCAGCTTATAGCAGCTCCTGAGAATAAGCACACCATTCCAGATGTCAATCTTCCAGTAGTCGGATCTCCTGCGTGATCTGCGTCGCTATAATAGATTATGTGCGGAGACGACTTTTTCATAAAGGTCAACCCGTTTTGTTGTGTTCCTTTTAAATACCGAAAGATGCGTTTCAACAGCATAACATCTTTATTAGTAGGTGTTGCAAGGTTTCTAGATGCGACACCTACAGCATATGATAAATCAGGTCTTGTCCCGACTGATAGATAAGACAAAGCACCCACTGCTTGTCTGTATGGAAATTTTGCGTTGGTTTCAGTTTCTATTTCCGTCTCATTTTCTTTGATAATCGGCGTTGGTGCTGATTTGCAATTGGACATTCCATATTTTTCCAAAACTTTCTTTGTGTAAGCCTTTTAGCATAATGTAATGGTCATGTCCTTGCATACGTTAATTTCTATTCCAAGAAAGTATGACGCTGGTTTGGAAGTTATCTTGAATCGTGCTCTCAATTCATTAATAAACTCGTCTCCCGCTGTGTTTGTATTGTAGGCTACAAGTCCATCGTCAATATAAAGAGCAATAAAGACTTTCGATTGTTCTCTGATTCGAACATATAAGCATGGATCTGCTTCACACTGCTGGAAATCAGATTCTTTTAAGAATTCAGCAATGCAAATATTCCAGCACCTCGGCGCTTGCTTTAATCCATAGAGACTGCGTTTTAGTTTACAGACTCGATTTGTGCCATCTTGATAACCAACAGGTTGTTTCATGTAAATCTCTTCTTTTACTGTGCCGATTAGAAAGGCAGTTGACACATCGAACTGACATAGTTTTAAGTTTTCTCTAGCAGCTATAGCAACTAGAGATCGTACTGTCGAACAACTGGACAGAATGTTTTATCATAATCCACTCCAGGTTGCTGTGCGTAACCTTTGATAACCATTCTGGCTTTGTATCTCTCGACGGAACCATCAGGGTTCATTTTTACTTTATACACCCATTTGCTTGGTAGGGCTTTACGTCCTTTGGGTAGATGTACGAGATTCCAGGTTTGGTTATTACTCAAGGAAGTAATCTCATTATTTATGGCTTCTTGCCGTTTTTCTTTGTCAGGAGATTCTATTGTTTCTTTGTAGGTCACAGGTTCTTTAGGCTTGTGAAGGTTTTCAATTTCTTCAGCTGCTGCTAAAATAAAATCATCGTATCGCTTAGGAATTGTGATATTTGACCTGTCTCTTAATAACCTCGGATTAGCAATTGAGTTATCTTCAGCAACAGCAGTTTGTACCGTTTCATCACCATCGACAATGTTCGGAGAACCGGAAAGAGATTCGTTGTCGCTTTCTATATTTGTTGGTTCTACATGTTGAACTTCTTCAGTGCTATCGACCAAATTATGTTGCAACGTTTCATCGTCGTCTTGATCACTTGTGTCATCATCGCTGTCAGTTTGCTGATCATCTCCTTTTTTATCATCGTCAAACATAACCTTCGGTGTTTGTTGTGATGAAGTTTGTTTTGGTTTTTTGTGTATAAATACTATATCATTTAAAAGTTTGGAGATTTTATCTTTATAGCGTTCATCGTAATACATAACATTCATCGTTTTAATGTCTTTTGATATGATTATTTTATTTTTGGAAGGTATATAGATTCGGAAAGCTTTGGAAGTTTCAGAATATCCTACAAACATGCCAGGGATTGCTTTTGGTGCAAATTTGTGAACTTTTGTGCCTTTTATTAAAACATAAGTTTTGCAACCAAAAATGTACAAATGATTAATACATGGTTTTTTTTTAACCCACCGTTCAAATGGTGTTTGGTTCTGAATGGCGCTATTTATACTCCTATTTGATAGATAATTTGAAGTTGATATTGCTTCGCCCCAGAATTTTAATGGTACTTTTGCGTCAATCATCATTGCTCTTGCTTTCTCTACCAAGGTACGGTTTTTCCGCTCAGCAACACCGTTTTGATTCGGGGTATATGGTGCGGAGAGCCTGCGCTGTATACCGCAACTTCTTAAATAAGTGTCAAACTGTTTGTTTACATATTCCGTGCCGTTATCCGATTGTAAGAATTTAATTTTGTTCCCAGTGTGGGTTTCTGCTAACTCTTTATATTCTTTAAAATTTTCAAAGACTTCGCTTTTGTTTTTAATCATGTAAACTTGACTATATCTGCTGTAGTCATCAATAAAAATTACAAAATACTTGTTGCCACCTATTGTAGACGTTTGAATTGGACCACAAACATCGCTATGAACCATTTCGAAGCATTCTGTTGTTTGTTGTGTGGTTTTCTCACGGGGAGCAGGTACTAGATGTATTTTCACTTGAATACATGTTTCACATTCAGCAATAGATTCAGTATCATCAAAATTTAGACCTAGTAAAGTCTTGTTTTTTAAGTGCAAGTTTCATATCTCTGACATTCATATGGCCAAGTTTTCTGTGCCAGTCATAGATTTTTGATGAATTTCTTGTAGTGATGATTGGAATTTTGTCATCATTCTCATTGGCTAAATTGTTGCGCTTATATTTATTAATTTTCATATAATAAAGACCATCTGCTTGTTTGTATGCTTTGAGAGTTATTTTTTGTTTTGAATTTCTGACCGTCGCTTTATTTTTGGTAAACAGGACAGAGCATCCAGCATCTGTCATCTTACTGACAGACATCAAGTTTGTGCTGAGACTAGGTACATACAGCGTATTCTGTAAGTGTGTAAGCGCCATGCCATCAGCATTTTTAGATACAAAAGAGACTGTACCTTTTCCTGTAATCTCTGCAGTGTGTTCCTCAGTTGCGAAGTTTAATTTACTGGATGTTTGCTCTAAATTTTTGAATAAGTCTCGTTGATAAGTCATGTGAGAGGTACAACCACTGTCTAAGACCCATGTGTTGTTATCAGGCTTATTGTTACATGTGAGAAGGTTCTGCGTAGCAAAGTGATTCTTTTGAGAGTCGTTATTGTGTTTAATAGGCTTTTCACGTTCTTTTATCTAACAGCTTGTACAAATTCTGTGACTCTTTCTTTTGAAAATATTATCTTTTCGTTTGCAAATTTTGCAAGACACGTAGAGAGCTTCTTCGTGAAATTGGCTGTGACGAGATTCACATTCTTCTAATATTTTAGTTTTAAGCTCTTTGGGCTTTAAAAGAGTGTCTTGCGATTCTATAGCTACTCTGAAATTTTCATATTCTGAAGAGAGACTGTATAACATCATGATTGTCAACATATCCTTGTTAATTGTAACGTCCATGTCTGCCAGTTTGTCAACTGTATCCATAAACTTGTTTAGATGACTGCGTACATCGTGTCCTTCTAGTTTTGCTAGGATCAGTTGTTTTAATAAAGTCGCCTTTTGAGCAGGTTTCTTACTGGCGTAAATTTTATTCAATTTTTCCCATAAAGCTTTGGCAGTAGTGCAATTTTTAATTTGTTTCAGTTCAGAAGGAGCGATTATGAGGATGAGCTCAGATCTCGCCTCCTTCTTTAGCATCTTCTTTAGCATCGTCTGCTAGGGAAGTTTCGACATATTTCCATAGTTTGTTTCGTACTAATACGGCTTCAGCTTGTATCACCCATGTGTCGTAGTTATCTTTTTTAAGATGATGGATTTTGTTTTTCGACATTTTTGACAAGGGTACTTACGCAGTATATTTTGATTTCGTGTGTGTAGTCTCGTGCTTATTTTACGGACGAGAACCACGCTCTGCTACCATGTTAAATATTAAGCTTTGAAACTGATTTATTAATATGATTTATTAATAGTTAGTACAAAATTATATTTATTTTTTTAATAGAAAAGTATACACAACACATTGCCTAGCAACAGACTTATCATAGACCAAATATGTGGTATGTCTATAGTCTATAGGTCATATACATACTACTTTACACTCTGACTATACATAATATGTAGTTGTTTATTAATTTTAATATTTTAAAACAATTATAGTAAAGTAATTAATTGTGTACCCGTATTTTTTCAAGCTATTCAATTGCAATAAATGCATAATTTTTTTTAGATATCAATAAATTACATTTTAAAACAAACTAAAAATATATTTTTATATTTGCATAATTTTTTTTAATTAATTTTGTTAATAAGGTTTTTATTTACAAGTTCTACAATAATTATTGAATCTTTATTTTTGTGCAAAACCTTTTCATTATTTGTTTATACCGCCCAAAAATGGGACATAAAACAAACTTTATGTCACATAATGCTGTGTTGCCAAAACATAGTTATATAGTTAGTAGCTACTAACTAAATTATACTAAAAATTAACTATGCATATGCCACATTTAGTATGATGTAAGTAGCTACTAGTTAGTAACGTATTAGTAGCATACTAACCAAACAACTATGCATAAGGCTGTAAAATTTTATAACCTAAACATTTGTTTTGTTTAGTTACATTACAATTTATTTTATTATGAACTGAATATTTTTTAGAAGTTTATTTATAAAATGAATTCATACAGTCCTTATAACTCAGTAGTATGATAAATGCTTTATGCACTAAATTTTTGCCGTGGTTTGAATGTCGGCAGGATAGAAAACATTTTACTACTTTTTTATATTAACATTTAATAACACTAACAAACCTTTACAGTGGCTTCTCTTAATTCTTGTTTGGCTGAAGGTGTAAAAAGTGTGTTCTAGTAACTTATATGTTTTTAAAATATTTTTTATAAATTGGTTTAGTTTATTATTGTTTATTAATTGTAAAATTTTTGAGAATTAGTTTCAAAGTCAAAACTATTGTTTCTACTAAAATTTCTTTAATACAAAACCAAATTTGACTATTAGCTAATATTAGTATGAAATAGCCAACATATTGCAAACAGCGTTCACCGTAAAGATTTGCTCACTTTACTAGTTTTTTGGTTTACTTAACTTTACAACACATCACACATCAAACAATCAAACAATCAAGCAACCGTCCAAACAAATATGCTTTTATTAAAGACAAAATGCAATGAAAATCACAAAAAAACGTAATTAACAATCAACAACAACAAAACCAACAATACTGCTCCGCACAGCTACTCAAAACGTAAATGGAAAAACCCAAAACAATCAGTTTCTCTTGGCTTTTTTGCAACTTTAATTTAGCAACTTTTGCATTGGGACTTGAGTCTACAGCCGTATAAAATCTAACTTTAAGTAAACAACTATAAACAACGCCGAGTATTTGCTGGTTACGGTCTGAAGCAGTTAAGCCAAATTTTGCTAAATAATTATATTTATCGACGATGTCTATTTTTGGATGATCAAATCATTGTTTAGAGCAAATTTTGGTTTGGCAAATTTATCGGTCCGTACTTTGTTCAAAACAAAATTGGCATTGTTATAACTGTGAAAGGCAAGTGCTACTGATGATAAGCAACTTTATGTGACTTAAACTAGATGCTAAATATTGTACGAGCAAATTGAGAGCGTGGCATGGAGTAACAACGTAAACTGGCCTCAAAGATTTTGTGATTTAATGATTTTGAACTATTTTTAAACTATTTTAAATTCCAGGTGTATGCAAATAAACCGCAAACAATTGATTTTTTAAAGTCAACATAACAATAGTTATCTAGCAAAATCATCAAAAATTGGATTTCTCAAATACGTGCCACAAAGTTTAATTTAATGTCATAAAATATTTTTTCAAATAAATAAAATAAATAGATATCTCACACGGAACTAGTTATATTTACATTTAAAACATCAACTTTTTTTTTCCAAGATCCTGTTCTAATTAAAGATCACTATTCTTGACAATACTACTAAGTTTTTTACTAAATCACAATTCCATATAAACCGCCAATAACTTATCCAGCGTAGATGCAAAAGTTGCTACAAAAATTACATTAGTGCATTACTCACTAATTCATAAACACTACTCTATGCATAAGCTTATTTGTTTATAATCTACCCCATTTAAGAAATCTAGAAAAGCCTATGCGTAAGCATATTTATCTAAATTCTATGAGCAAAGCATATTTGTCGTTTTTAGTTTACAGTTTATTTATGCTGTTTACTCTCAATCTCCTGTTACGTTAAATTACAATATAACGTGTGATGCATCTTAGCACAATCATTTAGTTAGTTATTTTATCAGCTCACAATCCAAACATGTCGTTGTATACATAATTCCAATCCACAATTGAAAATAATACATCGGTTTTGGAAATTATTGGCACCAAATTACACAAACATATTAATCCGAACTTAATTAATTCCCTGTTTTTTTAAGCAATTACCACAACCGTCTGATATGCTGGTAATCCATATTCAAATCTTTTAAAATCTAAAATATTCATATTTAATGTCCAGACAATCAATTTATTGAAATTTATTAATTTATCTTATCCAAACTGATTTTACTTGGATCCATCATCTTGTCACTAATTAATGCATTAATTTAATATTCTGACATATTTATTTATTAATGTGAATAATTCTATTAATACATTTGATCCAAATATGTTTTAATTACTATTTTAGATAAATCAATATACTGAATTATTGACACACAAACACATTACTCTTGCAACGATCTATTAACTTATTTAGATCTAATAAATTGATGAATTTGCAATAATTTAATTGAGTCTATATCTATTTGCATACTTACAGGTAAGTGTAATCCAGGTGTCGGTTATAATTATCCAAATTTAATATCTTGTTCTAAATTGATGCACTAGTTTGCAATAATATAATCTACTATAGAAAATAAATAAAACTCATTTACTATGTACTATATCACAAATTTATTTAAACAGTGACTAAAAGGTCTTTTTACAAGGTCATCATCTGACTGCGATACAAACAAATATCAATCAGATTTGCTCACGCATTACAAATGTATTATTTGTTGTACGAATAAAATAGTAGATTTTTATCATGAGAATTTGTGCATTTCTGTACTTATTGCACAGACAATATCCACAAAACCACTTCCCATTTTTACCGTTTTACAAATATGTTGTATGAACTGTAGTTTCTCTCCCATTACTTTATAAGTTTAAATTGATGACATTGCCAGTATTTTGTTCTTGGCAGACTAGAAAAGGTAAATAAATTTTTAACTAAAATTTGGATCTGTGTTTTTAATTTTAAATAAACCAGGTTTTACTACATGTTTTTTTTTTTATTTAATTATTTAACGTCGGTTTATTTCTGATGCCAAGTCTAATCACCGACGCCAGAGGTTAAGACTACTACATCTGGGAATTTTGCCGCAAATTCAGGAATTTCAACCTAAATTATTGGGTTCTTTATCGTGCACGCAACATCAAGGCAGTACACGGGACCTACTAAATTTTCTCTTCTTATCCGAAAGAAGGCGTACTCATCACAACACATTTTTTTCTTAACCAGAAAAACTGACCCTGCAGACTTACTACATGTTATTACTATGAAATCTATCATAAAAACACTAGTCCTTTTACAGTCCAACAGTACCCAACATCTTTGGCTTATTGCCAAAATAGAACAACTAAACATAATTAAGGGGTGTGAATTTTCTTATGTTTTAATAAGAAACGCAAAAGTAACATAAACAATCGGTGATATAATGCGCTTGCTGTCCAGAGTTTATTTTATGTTATTATTGAATTTTACCGCATTGTATTGGCAACCTTTAATTAAAAAAAAGAACACACCAAATTTAGTGGATATTTTTCTAACATAAAAATTCAAGGTATTATCAGTTGGACTAAAAACTACCATATCTTTCTTTATGTGTACCAAATGCTTGGTTTTACTTTTTAGTTTTTTGTACATCCTTACAGAGACGATTTACAATTAATACTAATTCCTTTAAAGAACACTTTCAACATTTAATTTATTTATTTTTTAAATTGCAACCTACAAGCTTCACTCCCGGAATCAAAAAATGTATATTTTTGTGACATACTAAAGTTTTTAGACTACGTATTAAGCTTGAAAAACTTGCGCCCAAATCCTGAGAAAATCCAGTCTTTACAATTATCTCTCTCATCTCAAAATCTCCGGCAATTACGCGTTTTTATGGTTTAGAAAACTACGATAGAAGTATTTGTTGACCGTTTTGCTACTTTGTCGGAACTCTTAACCATGCTGCTACGTAAAGCTTGCAAATGAAAATTGCACAGCCCCAAATTAAAGCGTTTGATAACTTAAAATTGATGTTATTGTCCAAAATGCTTGATTACCACTTTTGGTGTGGTTTGTTGTTTACCGTTTAATGTTTTCCCAGCAATACTGAAAAAAGAGCATTAAAAAAACTGTCAGAATTTTTAATAAAACCACACTTGATTTAGCAAATAGTAAATGAACTAAAATACACTCAAATGCAAAAAAACCGGGTCATTAGGTAATTTTTTTCAAAAAACCCGGGTAATTTTTTTAAATAAAATTTTTAATGTTTTACAATCTAAGAGACCATCAGGATGTAGAAAAAAACAACATATGGTACTTGTCAGTTTATTTCATAAACATTAATAAGCAAAAACGATAATGTACGTATTTCAATTGAATAATATTTAATAGTTTATATTGCTTCCTCAAGCTCTAATTATTGGCTGCATACGGCGGCCTATACTACTAACGAACTCACAAATATCATTTTTATCTGGGGTACATGCATGCCAGTTGAATTTTTATACTTTAACTGCAACCAAGTATTCTTTTACGCACTTTGCAGAATGCGGTCTTGCGTTATTTTATTTGCATTCAGCAATCCTCTATCAATAACAATCAATTCGGTGCAGGCATCCATTAATATTCCTGCTCATACCATCAGGGAACTTCCACTTTAGCTAAGCTAAGCTAAGCTTAAAGGTACACTCCGCAAATCGTTCTTCCGTTTGTCTTTATACTTCAATTCAATCTGGCAAATGTAAGCAGAATCTAGACTCGTCAATAAACAGTACAGTCTTCAATTATGCTAATGTTCAATTCAAATGTTTGCGAGAAAATTGAAGTCTGGCTACTTGGTAACGTGGGAATAATTTTAACAAACTGTCCACACACTCCCAGCTGTATTTGAAACCTTACGGATTTAGTTTCTGGTTTTCACTGAAGTTACATGACGATTCCGTAGAGTAGTACAAACAATAAATCGGTCATTAATAGCAGTTGTTTTTTGTTTTCTGCCAGATTCCGAAATCCGAGTATTTCACAAGAGCAACAGCTTTTGCATAAATTTTAGCACTTAGAACCATAATCAACACACCAATCTGCCTTGAGAATAACAGTTAATCAAAAACAAATAAGTTTAACAACCTTAATTCTTTGTACATAATGTCAAATGAGCAATAGGTAGTGAAAAACGCATACTTTTAAATTTTATTTTTGTTTAATAATGTTTATTAAATAAACTGATAAGTACCATTTGTTGCTTTTTTAATTTTTAGTGGTCTCTTTAATTGTAAAACAATAAAAGTTTTATAAAAAAAATGACTCGTTTTTTTTGCACAAAATGACCTTTTTTGCATCTAAGTGTAGAATTAATTGATTATCAACAGTACTTGCATAAAAAAAAACTTATAAGACGTAAATTTATTAAATCAAGTGCAGTATTATACAAAGTATTACAATTTGTTCTAAATCAAATATCTCTGCCAAGATTTGATCCTAGATATTAAAAATATCTGAAGGCATTTTTTTCTCAACTAACTTTTATTAACCACAATTCATGCAATGCCGATATTTTTTACGGATAAAACCAAGTTTACAGCAAATGGAGTTGTAGAGTAATAATATCTATACATCAGACAGGTTTTTTATTAACAGGTATAGTAGGCAATATTTTTAAAATTTTTATATATTAGCAAACCACTTATCAAAGGCTGCTTATCTAAACATTCTGCAGAACACAATGTATGATCTTTTTGACAACATTAATACTGACCAAAAGCAACAAATGTGGTTCTAGCATGATGGTGCTCCAGCTTATTTTTTGATTGTTGTTAGAGAGCATTTACATTATCATCATTTAAATTATCGGTTCCAGCAAACCATCTTTGAGCTATTCTTTGCAAAGACTTTTGGCCAGTTAACATAACTGTCAAAAAAATAGTCGTTCACAAAATATTCCTGTTTCATCAATAATGGATTTTTGGAGCCTGAATCTTGTCAACATCCTGGACCAATTTTCAGGAATGATAACGGTATCTCCATCTACTACCAGAACGTTGGAGGTTTAAAAACTAAACTCAGAAAACTTTTGCTAGCTGTAGCCGTATCAGACTACGATGTGTTTGTTTTCACTGAAACCTGGCTTGCTCCAGACATCAATGACTCTAAATTAAATCTAAAATCTATTATTTACTTAGGTGTGATCGCTCGGCCCTTACAAGTCTTAAACAAAGCGGAGATGGTGTTTTAATTGCTATCAAAACTCACCTCAAATCTGTATTACTTTACCCCACGTTTATTAGTGTTGAATATTTGTTTGTAGTTGTTAAGTTTAATCTTGTGTCTTATATAATTTGTGCGGTATATTTACCACATAATTCAACTAGAGATAAATATCTTGACCATTGTTATTCCGTCGAATCTATTGCCGACGAGTTTCCAAGCAGTAAACTAATTTTATTGAGCGATTACAATCTACCTGCAACGTCTTAACGATGATTTAGGTATAGGAATAATTTGAAATGATAGTTACCCTGCTTATTTAGTAGCTAATTTGTTTGGGTTTTTAAACTGCGTACAATGCATTTTGGTTTCTAATAGTGAGGGTGTGTTTTTAGATTTATGTTTAACCAACTATCGTGATATTTCAGTGATAGAAGCTGTAGAGGTTTTGTTAAATTTAAGCCAACACCATACTGCGTACTTGTTAACTATAAATTGTGATACTACCTGGAATATTTTAAATTGTAATTATGTTTTTAATGATTTTAAACTTGCCGACAACAGCTCATTTTATAACTGTGATATTGATATGTGTCTTGATGTATTTTACTCTGTAATCGATTATGTTATTGATTGTTTTATTCCTATAAAACTGTGGCGTTAAAGCAATTTTCCTATTTGGTTCAACAAAGAATTGATATCACTTACTAAACTCAAGAAAACTGTACACTAACGTTGTAAATCTTCAAATCTATTGTCGGACTATAATGAATTCCAATCTATTTGTACTACGTGCAAAAATCTCAGTGCACATCAATACGAGCAATATATTTTACAAACTGAAAGTTAAATTCAAAATAATCCAAAACATTTTTGGAGATTTGTTAATGAGAACAACAAAACTAATGGTATTCCAACCATCATGTATTATAAGGATCAAACCTGTCATAATAAGAACGACTTTGTCAATAGTTAAGCAGATTCTTCAGTCTATGATAACAAAACCCATCCAACTCCATTGTTAAATTTTAATAATAACGTATTACATTTAAAATTTTCTATTAGTTTGTGTGATGTTTTTAAGTGAATTGAAAACCTTAAATGTAATTTAAGCGTTGGACCCGACAGAATTCCTTCTTTACTATTAAAAAAGTGCATTTATTCTATTGCAAAGCCATTGCACTTACTTTTGTTTAAATCTGGAGCCAAAAAGTATATCACTAACTATAGAGGCATTTGCATTTAATCTGCAATACCTAAATTATTTGATAAAATTGTAACTGGTCAGTTGCAATAAATGTGCAAAAGCATCTTAATAGTAGAACAGTATAGATTTCGTAAAGGGCGTTCCACACTTACTAATTTACTCTGTTATAAAAATGATATTTTAAATGCATTTGAATCTAAAGTACAAGTTAATTCAATCTACACCGATTTTTCAAAAGCGTTTGATTGTGTAAGAAATAATATTATGATTGCAAAGCTCAGTGCTCTGGGTTTTTATCATGATGTGATTTTCTGGTTACTTAGCTTTTTGAAAAATTGCACGCAGTTTGTAAAAATTAATAATTTTTTTTTTTTTTTGTCACAGCCCATTCTTGTTTCATCAGGTGTTTCTCAAAGATCTCATTGTGGAAATGTATAAAAGAATATCATTTTTTAATGACTGCCATTTTTTACAACTGGACTTAGTTCTATAAATAATTGGTGTTTTATTTATAAATTATTCTTTAATGCTGATAAATGTTTTTCAATAAGTTTCCATAGAACTTTAAGTAAAATTTCTTTTAACTATATAATTGACACAAAAGTATTGGACAAAATCACACAAATAAAAGATTTAAGCGTTTTTTTTTATCATAAACTTACATTTGTTGAACATATTAACATCATGTGCAACCGTGCCATAAAAATGTAAGGATTTGTATATAGAATGTCTGCGGATTTATCAGCCAGTACACTAAAACTTTTATATTGTGCTTTAGTGCGTTCGCATTTAGAATATGCTCCGTTTGGAGTCCTGTTTATACAACTTATAACCGTAGTACAAATTAAAAAAAAAAGTGTTGTCGTTTATTGTCTTATAAATCTGGTATATTATCTGTAAATTATAATTACTGCTACATTGCTTTTTTGTACAACCTACTGCCATTGAAAATTTGCCGCAAAAGGGCGGATTTGTCGTTCTTGCGTAATTTAATTATGTCTGAGATTAATTGTCCGGAGCTATTTGGTACTTTTTTATTCCGTGAGTCTACCCATTCTACTAATTATGGTTTCAACAATCCACTCGGTAGAATATGTAGATTTACAAATAAATTACCAACTGATATTAATGTATTGTGTGTCCCTAAATCTACGTTTAGATGTCAGCTGAGTCATGCTGACTAATGTTTAATATGTGCACTTTTA
Organism: Tachinus rufipes; assembly: GCA_963932245.1. Lineage (NCBI taxonomy): Eukaryota > Metazoa > Arthropoda > Insecta > Coleoptera > Staphylinidae > Tachinus > Tachinus rufipes. Next base: position 95,470,149 of record OZ010743.1, read on the forward strand.
TGTATGTTATTTTTTGTATTCTTTATTTTTGTATTGTAAAACATCATTGTTCATGTATATTTGATGTAGATGTAAATGGTAAGATTATACCGTAAATAATTTGACAATAAGTTTCAGGTAGATGCTATATACACAGACTTTGAAAAAGAATTCGATAGAGGTAATCATAAAATTTTAATTGCCAAATTAAACCATCTAGGTTTTAATCAAAATGTAGTAAATTGGATCAAAAGTTTTCTGGCGGGCAAAACGCAATGTGTTAAAATAAATAACCACTTATCTAAACCAATTAACGTAGTTTCTGGTGTGCCTCAAGGAACTCAATGCGGTCCAATTTTGTTTTTGTTGTTCATAAATGTATTAAAAAATGTATTAAAAAACAGCAAGTGTTTGATGTTTGCAGACGATCTAAAGGTATTTCGGCCTATTAGAAGCGAAACGGATTGCATTCTTCTACAAGATGATATAATCCGTATACATGAATGGTGCTTGTCCAATAATTTTTCTTTAAATGCGTCAAAATGTTTTTTAATGTCGTTTTATAGAATTAGTTCTGTTTTGCAATACATTGAAATAAAAGATTTGGGAATCATTATGGACACAAAACTAAATTTTAATAAACACATTTTAGAAATTTACATTAGAGGATAGAAAATGTCAGGTTTTGTTAATAGAATAACATGTGATCTTGGTCCAAATGCTTATCTTGTTCTATACAGATCATTAATTCGACAAATTTTAGAATACAATTCAACAGTTTGGTCAGCTTACCAAATAGACAGCATAAATAAGATCGAAAATATTCAATCAAAATTTATTAAATCATTTTGTTTTAAATTAAACACTACTGGCATTTACATTGCTCGAAAAAATGTTGCTACAAAATATAATTTACTAGATCTAAAAGACCGGCGATCTGTAAACAATTTGAGTTTTATTTATAAATTAATTTATGGCTACACTTACTGCCCTTTTATATTAAGTAAGATAAGTTTTAACTTTTGCCAACAAAGATATACAAAACAGTCTAATGTATTTAAATGTAAATTGTATAAATCAAATTAAAGTTTGTATGCACCTATGTGTCGTTGTATGTCTCTGTGTAATACTAATCAGAATAATGTTAATTTTGATATATTTATGTATAATTTTGATAAATTTAAAAGGATGTGTCATGAACTGTATAAATGACATTAAACTGTTTTTATTTACGTATTTTTTAATAATTTTTTGTGGGTTATTATTTATTTAACTGTATAAATTTATTATTATAAAATTACATGTATACACTTTATTATAACTGAATACTATTTCATTTTGTAAAGGCGGATGCCGTAAATTAAGATTATTATTATTATTAAGTATTATTAATATTTTTCAAAACGGTCTTGTTTTATAGCCTGCAAGATTGCTTGATTTAAACCTTTTAAATTTATTTTTTATAGATATTAGAAAACGTTGGCAGCTACAAATTAATTAAAAATACCAACAAATCTGAGCCAATAAAAGGGTTTTAATAAGAATTCAAATATCTATTAGACTAAAATGTTGTGTCTGCTTAAAAATTAAAAGAGGGCACTTTAAACATTTTATGTAGCTTTGTTTTTTGTTTATGGTGAAAATCCTAAAATATTTCTAAAAATTAACGGTATCTGACAAATTGGCATATTTTAAAATTAATTAATTGTCAGAACGTATAAATAAATGATGTACACTAGTCCAATCAACTAATTTTTTAAATCTAAATCTGTAGATTTGTTTGAAACATCTCAAAGCTTTTCCTGCTAGAAGAAAATCCACCAATTAAACAATAGTACTCTGAGCCAAATAACAATTAAAATTAAAAAAAAAATGTTAAAAAGCGCAATCGTCTTCATAGGGACCCATATCTCAGAACATTTGAAAAATATCACAATTAAGGACTATATGATAAAAACAAAAACAAGTAAAAATTTGAGATACATTAGAATGTAATATTTTTTTATTTAATTGAGCATTATTAAAGGAAATATAATTTATCATAAAAGGGCAATTCCACGTCAAGTGAGCAGTCTATTTCACGCGACCCTCTCCGATTTAGCTCAAATTTTTACACTTATTTGAGTACCTAAAATATGACTTCATGCCAAATTTCAGACCTGTAGGTCACATAGTTCGCTTTGTAGAGCCAATTGAATTTTACGGCAATTTTTAAGTTCAACTTTTAACTTTATGAATCTTAATTGCATTTCAACCTAGAAAAATTTTGGAATAGTCATAACCAATGGAAAATTTCTCAAGGAATCGAATGCAGCGGTCAGATTTTTGTTATCTTGTCTACGCGCAGAAAACTTAAAAAAACAGTTTTTTTTTCAAAAATTCATTTCTCAAAAGTTGCCACCGATTAAGACTCCAAATTTTGGACAAAGACAGCCAAAAGTATGTACTTTAAGATGCTTAAATAAAATTTTCCCACACTAGTGGTGGTTTTTGCTCTAGAGTCTCTTGAACGCACAAAACCATTTTTTAATCAAAATTTTAGCGCATATTGATTAATATACAGGGTGTTAATGAATAGGGGTAACACACTTTAAGGGTGGGTAGAGAGGTTTATTTGAGACACTTTTTAATCATAAACTTATAGGCAAACATGTTCACCCTAGAAGCTGCACGTCAATTTTTTTTTTATACAGTATTCGAAATATCTCTTTTAAAAGTCTAAATTCAAAAAAACAATAGAATATAAAAATTATAGGCAATTAAATTGTTCATCTTTTTTGAACAGCATATCTAGATCTATCTCTAACCGTACTTATGTCATAAATTAAAGAATTTTTAATTTTTTTTTGTTGTTTTAGTTAAAAATTATGTTTAAAAATCAAAAATTTAAAAAAAAAATCAAATTCAAAATTAAAGGCCATTCAATTGCGCATTTTTCACCTAATAACATGTTTTAATAGAGCTCCTACCGATTGTGTGCTATTAAAGAAAAACTTCAAGAATTTATTAACCTTACTTAAAAAAAATTAATAGAATGTTACAAATTTGACAAAATAAAAAAAATATGTACAATACGTCATTTTAAGTTTTTTAAATTAAAAAAAAATTATAGGCCTAAACCTTATTAAATTCTAATCATTTTAGTTTACGAGTCTATTTTTATATTCAAAATTTAAATTATAATAAAAATATTATAATTTAAAAAACATATATACAGAATATATTGATGTAATGTTTCATGTGGAACCTAATTAGCAAGTAATCATTTGCTTTTTTGGCGACCCAAAGTATGCATCTGACTCAAATCTGGAAGCTAATGATACGTATTAAGTATATTAATTTTAAAAATTCAATGGTAGTGCGACACGTGTTTTTTTAAATTTTAGGGATTTTCTGAGGGTGCACACAAAGAAATTTTACAAAAAATTTAAAAATCAGTCTAATATCAAAAATTTTGATTAAAAAATGGTTTTGTGCGTTCATGAGGCTCTAGAGCAAAAACTACTACTAGTGTGGGAAAATTTTATTTAAGCATCTTAAAGTACATACTTTTGGCTGTCTTTGCCCAAAATTTGGAGTTTTAATCGGTGGCAACTTTTGAGAAATGAATTGAAAAAAAAAAAAATGTTTTTTTGAGTTTTCTGCGCGTGCGGGACAAGATAACAAAAATCAGACCATTGCATTCAATTCCTTAAGAAATTTCCCATCGGTTATGACTATTCTAAAAATTTTCCAGGCTGAAATGCAATTAAGATAAATAAAGTTAAAAGTTGAACCGAAAAATTGCCGTAAAATTTAATTGGCTCTACGAGGCGATGATGTGACCTAGAGATCTGAAATTTGGCATAAAATCATATTTTTTACTCAAATAAATGTACAAAATTTGAGCTAAATCGGAGAGGGTCGCGTGAAATGGACTGCTCACTTGACGTGGAATTGCCCAAAAACCATTTTAGCAAAATTGAAAACCATTGTTTTGCTGTTTCCGTAGCTTTTTATTTATCACCCCAAGATATAATAATAGTCAATATTTATAGAACTAATAATTTTACAAGTTTTAAATGTTCTTGATCATTATAGACTTTAATATTTTCTGCATATAAGTTCATATTGAACCATTTTATTAGTTAAAGGAAACGCTTTAAAACATGTTTTTAAAAATAACCTAAACTTGAATCAATGTTGCGTCTATCATTAGTTCTTGAGACAGTTTGAGAAAATAATTAATCACACAAAAACTCTTCAGATAACAAAATCACACATTGAAGTATTTTTTTTCTCTTTTAAAAAGCTCAAATCAATTAAGAGAAAAAAATCAATTTTCTTATTACAGATGTGAGTATTTTTAGCATTAAAACAAAAGGTTTTTTTCAAAAATGTATTGAACATTTTTAGAAATCACATCAATTTGCAAAGATCGCTAACACAGAGTACAAACTGTCATTAAAAAACTGAGATGACTAGAAAGCGGATTAATAGCATTTAAAATACGAAAAAAAGCGCTTAAAAAGGCATGAATGTTACTAAAAAGGCATTAAAAAGGCACCAAACATATAAAAAAAATTTAAATGGCATGAAACAATTGAAAAAAAAAAGAAAAGTTAAAAAATTAAAAACTTTAAATATTTGAATAAAGGTTTTATAACATTTATACTTACAACAGTTTGAGTGATGATATTTTTTACACACGTTTTAAATAATATAAAAAAACTTTTAAATAACTAAAAAAAAAAACTATCCACAAAAACAGTTAATAATTAAATGTTGCTCTATGTGTTAACTGTAAAATTCTGTCTTCAATCACTTAAAATGTTTTTGAAAGAAAAAGACTTTTTTTGAGATGCACACTTGTTATTGGTGCATGTTTAAATTTTGCTTTAAAAGCTGGATTCATATCAAAATCTGGAACATTCTCTCCACTCAAAATACAATTTATTTTATTTAATGTAGATAAACCTCCATTTTTCAAAAATACATCTTAGGATTTTGATTTTACTGTTTGCCTAATACAGCCTAGTACTTTTAAAATTGCATCTTTAAAATCTCTAATTATACTTAGACTTCCATTTAACGTATTTTCCTGTTTTTCTAGTAATTTTATGGCATGACTCACAAAACCAAAAGCTAAATTATTTTGAAGTTTCTTATTTTGTAGAACTGCTTGGCAGTTTTTTACTGACTTACTTGCAGAATCCAAAATTTATATAACAACGTTTTTAAAAAATTTAAAATATAGAGAATCTCGGACTTACCGACTATTTTGGGAACTATAAAATACAGTTATTTGTTTTACAGAATTATATTAAACTTGTCTAAATAATATTATAAAAAATATGCAAAATCTCGATACGTAAATTTTGCTTTACGTTTTCTAAATAATAAAATAATATACGTTTTTTTTTTATTTACATTTCAATCCACTAAATTTCACAAAAAAAACTGATTTATCAAAAATAAATGTACCAAAACTGAAAAAAAGCACAAAATTTTAAAATAAGCAGCAAACTCAAAAAAGTAATAAAAAAGCAAAAAAAGCGTAAAAAACGTAGTGCCAAATAATTACATTCTTCACAATTTGTGCATATATTTAGACATTTTTTTGATGCTTTAACTATTTAGCGTAAGCATAATAGCTAGGAATCCGCTCTCTAGTTATGACTAAAGACTTGTTTACACAAAATTAGCTTAATCGAACGTACCTTTCTGCACCCAATAGTTGTTGATTGGTGTCAGAAGCCTTAAAACCACGACATGAGTTTAATTGAACGTACTCTTTTGCACCCAAAAGTTGTTGATTAGTGACAGAAGCTTTGACAATACGAGATGAGTTCAATTGAACGTACTCTTCTGCATCTAATAGTTGTTGATGTGACAGATACCTTGACAACACATTAAATAAAATTAAAAAAAAAAAAAATAACGTTTTAAATAAATTGTTGTCTGTGCTTAACTGTAAACACTTATATAGATTTTATGTTAATACTATACTGCAACAACCTTCTTACTAGAAAACATTGTTTTTAAGCTTTTTATATCTTATGTATATTACGTAATTCTATGTAAATTCTTTAACTTGCTGTGTTGTTAAATCAACTGACAAGAGTTTGTAAAGCTAATTATTACTAAATTATTAAGAAATAATTTGATTATTTTTAAAACAATCTTTTTGCAATTTAATAATGACTTAAATAATTTTGTTTTGTTTAACATTTTTAAATTAACTTATTATGCATGAATTGCATTAATATATAATTAATTAGATTTGAATTGTAACTTAAGATGCAATATTAATGCTTAAAAATCTAATGTTTTAATTTTGTACTTTTTGGGTTATGTATTAATTATGCAAACAAATTCATTTTAAAAGCAATTTATTCTAATTAATTAATATTTAAAACATTTTATTTAACATAGATTGGAGCAGCCAGAAGTTCCAGTTTGGTATGGGGCTTGTGAACCAACATTTCCACTAAAATTAAGAATATTAATGTAAACAATAACACATGTCTATTCAAATACTTACCCAGTTCCATAATTGCAAGTATATAATTTAGCCCACATATTAGTAGCCGAGTCTTTAAAGTAAGCAAAGTCACATCCAATATGTGTAGTAGCAGCCCAAACAACCTAAAACAAATATGTTAAAACGTTTAAAATTGACAGTCAAATTTATATAATTTTAAACTAATATATTTGTACAAAAAATTGTAAAATGCATAGTATTGCAGCAGTATTTAAACAAATCAGTTTAGAGTTGATTTACGTAATAATTCATAAATAAAAAGTAAACAAATAGCAAGTACTAAGTTTGTATAACATATTGATATACAAACTTATTATGCAATTGTTTTATTTAAATTTTAAAGCATTAATTAAAATATTGTAAATTATAGTAACTTGTTATCTATCAAAAAATTATATCTAAAATAACAAAAACTTAACTAAGCACAACAATGAATAGTGTATTGTTATTAAATAATTATTAATAATGGTAGCTTCAAACAAATATCTTATTTAATTAATTTTAATCTAAATAATTTTTTTTGTTTTATGTAATGTGACATATTTATTTAATAAATTAGATATTGCTTACCTGTGTGTAGTGTCCAGTAACTCCATTGCTAGTGTTGGGATAAATAAAGTCCTTATTTTCACTGAACCAATTTCTAACTGCTGCATCCCAATCTGGTACACCATTGTCGTTTACACTTGAGAAAGACATGAATAAGTTTTGACCAACCCATGACCATCTTGCTATAAAAACGTGATAATTAGAAATTTTTTCTACAGTAATAGAAGTTATAGTTAGTAACAAAATATAATAAGTAATGCGTATATCTCATATATCATTCTAATTGAGATGCCAGAACATTTAGTTGGTAGGAATATTTTACCAGTTTTTTAATTGTAAAACAATGTTTGGATTGTTATTAATGTAGTTTTTAAAACTATTTTACTATTGGTTTGTTTATTAATAAATATAATAAGATAAAAAATATCATTTTTTTAAGTTTTAGTTTTATTCTTATTATATTTCTTTAAATTTTGTAAAGTATTTTTTAAATGCAACTAAAGGAATAAATTTAAAAAAATCTCAACAGTCTTTACAATAAAACAAAGAAAATAAAGAGGCGATAAAATAAAATGTAATAAAAAATCAATCATATACTTAAAAAAAAATGTAGTTAAAATGTAAAGTAGTATACTTGACTGCAGTACAGCCAAATATTTTAAATAACTAAAGAAACAGTTTTAATCTGCTGTAGATATAAATTAAATTCTTTTTGGCATAGTCAATTTGCAGTAATATAAAATCAAAAGTACTCACAATCAGTTGCTGTGATATGCTGCATCTGGCAAGTATTTGAAACTACTTGTGCTTTTTGCCCTAACACATCATCATATTGCTAAAATTAATCGAAAATAAATATAATAAAATCAATTACTTATATAACTATATTCAAATTATTAATTTAACATCTATACAGCCAAAATGTTAAATCATGTTTATTTAGAAATCAGTAATGTTGTAATTTAATTCTTACCAAACGCTTTAAATCAATACCCTTTGGCTGTCCGCTAACACGACCATTTGCAATGTCTAAGCGAAGCTTATTATGAGCATCAGTTACTGCTTGCTTATCGGAATCACTTAATCCACTCTCTAAAATATAAAATTGTGTTAAAACATTTGTTAAAATATATTTATAATTAAAAAGTTAATTAATAATGCTAAATAAATAATAATTTATTTAAATAAACTTAAAAAAAATAATATAATTCATTTTTTTAAGGTTATTTCTTGTTAAGACTGTTTACTACTATTGGGCTTTAACTTGATACTTAGATAAAAGCTTTAGTTTACAACATTATTTTTTATTAATGTTATAAATAAATGTTTGTCAATATTTAACAAGATGATTTATTTAACACATCTAAATTTTCAATAAATTTTAATATATTATTTTATACACTATTGATCTTTTTAACCCTAATTACTTGCAGGTTTACAAGGAACATCTATGTAATTAACTTATAGCAAAATAACGTAACAACTTACTTGTAATGGTAACACCATTGGGGCAAGTCGCTCCAATTCCACCCTTCACCAAACCCACAACAATGAGCACAGTAACCACGTGAGAACGCATTGTGTTTTCGCTTATGGTACAAGAAACAAAACTGACACAACTAGACCACAAAATTCTACCCTTTATATACCCAATTCGAGCCGATTACAATTAAAACTCGAATCAACTTATCACCAATTCTTGTCGTAATTATATAGAGCCCTCCAGTTAATTATCAGTTACAAATTTGTAATCCGTTTAATTGCCACCCATTAACAGTAGCCCGACTCGATATGCTAATACTGGTTTTAAAGGTATGCGTGATAAGAAACGCTCATTCTTAATCAATTCATATATAATTTGAAGTATAGAGTTGTATAGTAATGCATTGTATCATAAAAGGCGATTCATGAGAACATTTGTAATAACTTTTATCTTGTTGAACTTTTATATAAAATAATTTAGTAGGTGAGGTGAAAAATGTACGGAGCTAACGACACAGAAGCGGCGAAGTAACTTTGCATATATTTAAAAAGCTCGTTCGGATTCATTCTATCGTGTGCACCTTTCAGATAACATAAAAAATGCCCCCTCGGTTAAGATTTCGAGCGGTTCGGTCTGTTGTACAATTATTTGTATCATTTAGGTCGCAGTCATTTCTACATCATATTTATTCTATTTTTACATATTCTGATTGAAATTTATTATTAATACATAATTTTGTTTGAATATATCAATAATTTCAGGTTAATACTATTTTAATCGTTGTTTAACTTCTAGAAACTAAGTTTGCACTTGATGTGATTTTATCTGTTCAATATGTTTTTGTCTATATTATTATATTTTAAATTACCATTTTATTGGATTACTTAGTAAACAAATAATAATACATATTAAAATGTGTTTAATGATTATTATAAGAGAAATTTTATGAATTATAAATGCTTCATTTGCATTTTGGTATTTTTAGGTAACTACTTTTACTTTTTAGTACTGAATTTACTTTATTTTATAACTTATAACGATCTAGTTTCAATTCGATAGATATTGATATTAGATAAATTTATTAATGCTTCATTTTAGAAAAAAATAGTTGCACAGGTCATACATAATTGTTACTAGACGATTGAGTCGCTATAATAACTTTACAAAATTTCTTACAAACATTAGTTTACACATAAAATATGAAAATCCAATCTAATATCCAGTTCATATTAAAAAAAATACAAACAAAAAACTTTAAGGCTATAAGTGTTAAAGTGAGTACTTAAATAGTTTATAAACTAGCTAAATAGTATATAAACTAACCAACTAGCTGGTTATTTTAATAAAAAATCAAGTGTCTAATAAAACAGTGATTAGAGCATGACATTTTGAATTTAGTTTTGAAAAGCTTTGGTTTTTATTTTGAATTTATGATTTTTCTTAACAACAAAAAGGTGGCGCAATGTTTTTGTGTAGAAGCATAAACCACATTAAATTTAGTTTTTTGACAAGTATTTTTATATATGTATAAATATTTTTTTTATAATTGTTAATTCTTTTTTATTAGAAGTAGTACTACTATATTTTTTTAACTTTATTTTATCTATTAAAATCATTACCTGTATATAAAATAAAAAAAGTATAAATTAATAAATTAATAAATACACTCATCTGCATAAAATTTGATTAATTAATAACTTTTACAATATTTTTTAATTTATTTTAGATAAGTTTAACAACGTTTAACAAACTTAGACAAGTCTTTCTCTTTTAGAATAATTATTTACAAAATATGCAAACAAATAATAATGTAATTAAACAAATGGTATTGTTTAGTTGATTCAATAACAAAAACATAGCAAAATTTTAAACAATGAATAAAATATAGATTTAAAAATTAACAACAAATCACAAACTACAAAAAGAAATAAAAATAATTAAAGTTGCTTCTCCGAGCTTGAACTACAGTTTCCGTTATTCTTGGCATTTCTTGAATAAGATGAGAATTGTATTTTAAACATTTTTTTTTTAAATTTACGTAATATCGCTGCACTTAACTTACCCATGCTTGCATAAGCAGTAAGATTAAGTTTGTCTTTTCAAGATGTCTAACACCATTCTGAGCCACCATCAAAACTAAGTCTTGGCACATTATTGCGCATTTCTATCACAGGCAGCTGTGTTTTGTTTTGCAAAGTTGTTTAATAGCCTTCAAAATCTTAAAACACTATATACCTTAACTGCGTATCATTATAACCGCCCGCAATAGCTCTGACAGATTCAGTAGTAGTTAAAACTATATTTTAGTTGTAGTTGCGTTATGTTGACAGTAAATATAAGTTGGCTGTTATAACCGGTTTTGTTTGTATGGCCAAAGCGTACGTTAGTATTTACTACAAATGCAAAGAACGGTTAGCAAAATTACACCCAACTTACTGAAAGATTTGTACAAAAGTTTCCCATGGCGTACAAAGTAAAGAAAAACAAAAAAATTTTGCATCTGCCTTCTTGTTTACTTTATCTATAACGACCTAGAGTTGATGTGTTACAACAAATATAGTATTTTACAACATGTAAATTATCAAACCGTCGACATACATTAATGTACAAGGGCAACCACCAAAGCAGCAATTGCTAAGCCAGTGTAGACTTTTTGGAAATACTGTTCTTAGGATGTAATGTCTTCTGAACTAATGGTTTTCACTCTTACTTTAAATTTGCAGTTTTGCTCTCAAATTCTCATGTGTGCAAGTTTTCTAAACTTCATAACCCCAAGTTATGTTTTTTGGATAAAAAAAATTATGTATCTAAGAAGTCGAGGTTTCTAGAAATTTGATCAATTTTTCTTAAATTTTACCCAATAAAGTACGTCGTTTAGTCAAGCTGCTAGAACTTGCTCCGCTGCCATTAATAGTTGTTTGTAACTCTACTGAAAAAAAAACAAAATTAAGTGATCCTAACAGAGTTTATAATTGTTCTTTTGGATGCAGAAATTGTTTACAATAATTTAAAGAGCTATTAGCAGATGCAAATTGAGTTTCCAATGCGTCTGCAATTTTGACCGGTTTAGTGAATTTGCGTCCGTCGATAATTAAGATGGAAGCCACATAGAAAAGTTTCTCCCCCAATACTGCTCTCACATTTTTACACACTTTGCCGACCAAAATAGAAAACTTTGCTATTTAATTCTGATAAGGCTAGACTGGCTTGAAATTTTTGCTAGTCTGCGCGGTCTATCTACTGTTTTAAAAATTTCTAATGCTTGCTAAGTGAAAGTGCTGCTAGACGTCAAGACAATCAAAACAAATCAACATATTTTTTTGTATATCTTTCAAAGTCCAATCAAATTTCAAGATTCAAGATTCGAGATAGGTTGCAAATTGGTGTTTATTGAAACGGATTGCTATTGCCTGCAGTTTGGTACTAAGGGTTATTGCAGTAAATAAATAAATAAAAAACGGCATCATCATATTTAGCTTACAAACTAAATTTCTTGTGCATGTAAAGCTTTAAAAAATAATTATAAAAAATAATTTGAGTGTAAAGATTTAAAACTGAAATAACTAATTAAAAATTAAATGATAAAAATAATAATTTATTAAAGAAATAAAATAAAAAAGTAAACATGAATATAAAAATAAATCACTATTAAACTATAAAACATTATAAAAATTGTTTAAAAATGCAACATTTGCATTATTGTATGAACAAATAATCAATAAAATGTGCTCTTTAGCACATTTTATTGATTATTTGTTCAATATCATCTACAATTGTTTAGTATCCTAATCATTATTGTCTTTTGTCAAAAATCAACTGTTATTGTTATGTGCGATTTGTCATGTCATAATAATACTTCTATCATTTTAAGTAAAAAATAATTACCAATTTACAAATGAAGAATATGCAAATATAACTTTTTTATATGGTTTTTGCAATGGCAATGCATTAAAAGCTTATAAAGAATACATTCGGAAGTTTTCCATTAGGAGACATTAGTGGCGGAGCTAGGATCTTTTGGCTCCACCGCAAATTATTAAAAAAGAACCTCAGAGACAAAATTAGAAAAAACCGTACAAATTTATATATTTTTTTTTAATTTCATAAAAACTCTTACTTTTAGATATCACTGCCATTAAATGTAAGTATATAATTTAAGATAAAATAGTCATTATAATATATTAATTTTTAGCAGATCACGAATAAACAACGGACATTTGCAATAATTACGTGGACAATCTCATTGATGCATTTTTCTCTCACTTCAATACACTTTTAGGGTTTTTAAGTTAGCACTAAATATTTAAAATCTACTTTTTTTGTCAGTGTTCTGTTTTAGAATTGAATATACTATCTACATCTCTTCCTCTTCCCCAACCCATAAAAAGACCTACAATTTTAATGGTGCCAAAGATCTGATTACCAGCGTATAATCAAAATCAAAATTACTTAAATTTATCAAACAATTTTAACGCGCATTCTATAAAATTGTTGTCAAGTTTTCTAGAGCAGCTGCCATTTGCTGTAAGATTTTTTACTCACCAAAGTCTAAAAACAATTAAACTAACTTTATAATTAAATATCTAATTTTCCATAAAATAGGAAAACAGCTTGGACAAAAAGACACTTTTTGGGAATAATCAAAAATATTTATTTACAACTTAGCGATAACAGTTGTTACCGCATTGTACCCGAAGGGCGTGTTATTATCTTACTTGTAAAACTATCAGAAAGATCTATCAAAACAATTTTAAATATTTACAAAATACCAAAAATGTTAAATAAAATCCAGAGAAGAGTGCAACGAGTATTTTTTGATTTTGGATTGAAAGTTGGATAAATCAAAAACGTAGGTCTCATTAGGCTCTTTGTACCTCCTTTAGTGGTGACCTTACTCCGTTGTCTTGGCATTAATGTATGCAAGTACAGCGCTTGGAGGAGTCTCCTTTATACTGGCCATGTCAAGCCAGCAGCTCTCCAACATGGACTCTCTATCGTATGAGAAGGTCGGGCATGTACATAGCACGTGTTCGATTGTCTCGTCGTTTATTTCACATTTTCTACACGTTGGATTGTCTCTAATACCAATCGTGTGCATGTGTTTTTTTAGTTGACAGTGTCCTGTCAAAATTCCGGTCATAATTTGCATAGTTTTTTTTAGATAATTGCAAGTAGTAATTGGCTGTTTTTGCGTTTAGAGCAGTCATTGCTTCTTTTGTCTGTCTGCAGCCCGGAGTGTCATCCCAACGCCGTCTCAGTGCATTGTGTGTGTTAATTTTTAGTAAATTGTGTAAGCTTTAGAATGTTAATGCGGTCCAGGGACCACATGCTATGAGTGTTGACCCTTTACGCGCCATATTGTCCGCCTCAATGTTACCTACTTTGTTTGAGTGTCTTTATGCCCAGAGCAGCTGAAAATTAGTTTTGGTGTGATTTAAAGCTTGTTTATAGCAGTTAGAGCCGCTCTACTATCCGTTAGAATTTGGACATTCTTGCCAGATATTTTGCGGTTTACAATTTATATAACCACATAGGTTATCCTGACTACTTCTGTTTGTAAGTTAGTCGTGTGAGCTCCTAGTAGTAATAATATATTGAAGTCTAGGTCTTGCAAAAAGATTCCCGCTCCAGAACCTTTATTGGTTTTTGAGCCATCTGTGTAAATTCTAATAAAATTATTGACCACGTTTATGTGTGCGCACGTTGTAGGGTCTTTGAAATACAAAGAACATGACATGTGACATGTTATCTGTTTGCGCTTTTGACAGGGTTGTTTTCTTAACAGCGTCTTCCAGGGGAGTACAGTGTTTGGCAGCTCTCCTTGCAGTGTGCCAAAATCCAGCTGCATTCATACGCAAAGCTGCCTTTGTCACCATCTTTTTGACGTAAATGTCAAGGGTGGTAGACACAACATATCCTCCATATCTGCCGTTTTTTGTCTAGCTTTTGGCCACCATATTAGTGCCTTGTATATGATCATAGGTCTTATGACGGCTGTGTACAGCCATAATACTATCTTTAAAGACAGTTCTCATGTTTTCTCCACAGCTCGTCTGCATTGCTAAAAAAACATATAAACTTTTTTGCATCTCATATTTAGATGGTACCCATGTGAGCTTATTGTCAAAAACTACCCCAAGATATTAACTAAAATATTTTATTAACCGAGGTAGTTGATAGCGGTAGTGGAGTATTTAGGAGTTTTGGAAAGTTTAGATTTTCAATTTTTATTTTTTTTGTGAAAAGAACCAGTTTGGTTTTTAGAGGGTTGACCGTAAGAGCCTAGTCTTTGCACCAATTTTCGATTATTTTTAAAAACTCTTGCATCAAGTTGCAGAGTATGTTTTCAAATTTACTGCTTAGTAGGATTGTTATGTCATCGGCATAACCATTTGTATAGAAGCCATAATCATTGAGTAACCGTATAAGGTTGCCAACTACTATATTCCATAGTAGTGGAGATAATACACTTCTCTGGGGACATTTTTTAGCAACGACTTTTCTGACCGTCAAATCCCCTACATTAACAGTAACACACTAGAACAAACTGCTGACAACATAATAATATGTTACAATAATAAGTAATGATACTTAAGTCCAGTCCACACTTATTGGAAAAATATATTACCAAAAGGTTAGAGAATTTACATACAGTTTTCTGAAACAAACAGTTCAATCTGGCGCTATATGTACCTACCAACAGATTAAGTTTTTCTCATTATTGGGTAATCTTTAACTCTTATTTAACTTACAAAAATTACTTAAAAACCGTTTTAACAACAACGTTAAAAGAAAACACGTAATTTGACAAAAATAAAAATTAATTATTTTATTTAAATATTTATTTTATTTATTTAACATACATACATGTTTCGATAAATACTTAAATAAAATCATTAATTTAAATAATATGAATAAAATAAAACGATTTTATAAAATAAATAGAAAATATAAAAAATAAAAAAAGATAACTTAAAGCAATGTCTAAGAAAATAAAGAACAAAATGCATTTCAATCCTCTAAAATTTTGTTGAAACTTATTGTAAAACCGAATACAAAACAGAACAAAATCTAACATTGCGCAAAATTTTGCTGTACGTACTGAATCAAGAATACATTTACAATATTGTATAATTTGCTACTTTTTATTGCAGATAGTTATTTATTAATAGTTTGTATTTTATACGCCGCAAACCGTTAATTACAGGAACCAGACGCTAATAAAAAAAGTGGCAAAAGTTGATTGATTTTATTTACTGTGCAAATTTGTTTTAAAAAATATTGAAAGGAAATCTGCCATATATAAAAAGTCATATTTCTTGCCTCTTGACATTGATTGCAATAATTTATTTACAAAAGTCGGTGAATTTGGAACAAACCAAGGCTACATCAATAGCCAAAATTACTGCAAACAATCAATCTTTAACTATTAATGAGCTTAACTACAGGTTACTTTCTGCTATCTAAATCTAAAAAAATCAAATGCAAAAAAAAACAGTTTATTTACCGACTGCGCTATTTTGGTGAATACGCTAGTATACCAGGAAAAAACACGATTTTCTGCTGTTAGCATTTTTTCAGCATTCAAGAATAATTGATTCTTGAAGTCAGGTATATATAATATAATTAATTACTGGAATTACTGTAGGGCAACATAGTCTAATCATAACAATATTAATACCATAAGCGCTTGATAATTTTATCTGATTTAAAATATTATTGATATTACTCTTATCAATCAAATTAAAATTAAAGTGTGAATAGTTAGAATTAGTTAAATTTGAAAAATAGTCTGAGGTATTTATTTTGTTAGCAATATTCAAGAGGGTATTACTATTTAAAACGTAATCACTTATAAGTTGAGCATTAGCATGATCTCCCAATAAGTTGATTTTCTTAGGTTTGCTTATACCCAGGTGTTGTAAACGATTCTAGAAAAGAGATTTATTTTGAAAACCTAATACAATGTTATATAGGTTTTTTTCTTGTTTTTCACTCAAGTGTTGGTAAAACTTCTTAAAGTTTTGTAATAATCCCAGTGAGCTGGGTTTTCTAACTTTCTAAATTTTAGTTTGGCTTTATTTTGCAATTTCAGCATTAATTTAATATTGCTTGTAATCCAAGGAGGATTGCATGGGTAATTTGTGGAATTATGAAAACAGATAAAAGCATGTTAAATAAATTAAGAATGTAATTGTTAAAGAGAATTAATTTACTATCAATATGTTCTGTATAACAATATTATAAAAAGGAATATTGTCTAAATCAATTCGAAAATTATCCATGTCAATACTGTTAAAGTTACAAAAAAAAATCAAATCTTCTTCAATCGGGTCATCAACTAAACTCATTGTACAGTACACAGAATCATAATAAGCAATATAATAATACACTCTATTTTACCGGAATCCTTAATATTTAAATCTCTTGATACCAAGATAATATTAATCAAGGTTGCAAAAGTATCCGTTATTCATGTAGGGTTTTTAATAATTTGCTTGAGATTCATAGATTCAAGAAAGTTATTAAGAGATATAGTTGAGAATACGTTCGGTGTAAGAGTATCAATATTCAAATCCCCAAGACAAATAATATTATCTGTATGTGTAAAAATTTCAAGTTTTTTAAGAAAATAATTGTAGTCAAGAGAGGATCTATATGCACAACCCACAACAACCTTTCTTGTTCTGGTTTGTATAAGAATTCAAATAATTTCAATATTTGTTGTTTATATCTAACACCGTAATTATTAAACTTTTTTTATGTATACTCCAACTCCACCTGCCCTAGATAAGCGATCATTTTTAATAAAATTATACCCGTCAATTACCAAGCAATCATTTGTAACACATTTCCGAGATCGTTACGACAACAAGGTTGTGGGACATTATAATTTTTTTTACTTCAAATAGTTTAGGTAACAATCTTACATAGATATGAGCAATTTTAATTTTATTGGTCATTATGGTTATTAAAAACTAATCAGTATAATAAATTTAAACAATTATATGACGTTCTTATTGGCTTATTAAATTGAATGTTGTATTAGCATGGACTGTGATTGCCTAGTTCAATAAAAAAAATATAGTAAATCTAATTTTAATTTTATAACCTCTAAAGTTTCCCGAATTAAATCAGTTAGATTTTTAACTGTTGGGACAATTAAAAATTTGAAGTATGCTGTTGAAATTAATACTATCAAACAGTTAACACAAAGAATTTATAATGCTGTTCAAAATATTCAGAATAGGCACGTAATACTTTTTTATCTTTTGATGCAAAAGTTGCATTTGTCACCAATGCAAACACATTCAACAATTTTTATAATTTTTATAGCTTTTATTATTATTTTTTATTAATTATTTCAGTTTTAAATATTTACACTCAAATTACTCAAAAATGTTAAAAAAAGGTATTTTTTGTTGGTTTTAAGTTTAAACTTTGTTTTACCAAAAAAAAAAAAACTTAAACTGAATAACAACTCAAGAAGCATAGTTACCAAACAAAATAAAATATTTATTTGCTATTGTATATTTTATGTGTAAATTTTGTTAAAATTAAATATACAAAAGTAACAAGGTTTAGTAAAAGCTGATACCAAAATTTGTTGTTGTATATTTTGGCTACATTGAACGTTAAAATAGGTGCTCATTGTTTAATAAAAATATTAAATTTATTTTTTTATTAATTCAGTCATGTTAAAGCAAAAAATAAATTTAAAACAATTTTAACTAAAACAATCAATTTAATTTAACTTATTTTAATTAAATCTGTTAGTTGCAAGTTTTAAATTAAAAAAATAGAATTTTATTAGTGCAGTAATCTAATTGAACACATAATTATCAAAAAAATGTAATGTATTTTAAAAATGTTAATAAAAAATAAATTATCTAACCGACCTACTATTTCCTTTACTAAATCCCACACCTAATAGCTTTACAATTAAGGTTCCAGTTCCATCATCGACAATTTATACGGAAAGCGTTTGATCGCTTTCACAAAGTCCGTGTAAATTACATCGACTTACATTATGTTTTCAAATGCATCTTTTATCTTTGATTGGTAAATCAGAACATTTGATACAGTTGATCGCTTTTTTATAAAAGCATATTGATTTTCTGTAATAATATTTTGACGCATTTATTAGAACTAACAAGCTATTAAAGATTATTTATCCGCTATACTCCTTTCTCTTGAAATTTAATATTAAAAATAATACTGCTCGTAGTCTTTAACTTTCAACGCTTCAAAGATATTAGGATTTTGATGTAGTGGTTAATCTCCTTTAATGAAGTTGAACTAGAAAAAATATTAATGTAAAATGTGGTAAAAAAGTAATCTAGCAATTAGTGTTTACATAGAAAATATAATCAGTTTATTTTAAGTTATGTTAATTTATAAACTGTTGTGTAAATAGCATTAAATGTATGATAATTTTAAAAGAATTTTTTATCAATCTAATAGTAATATGTAAATATCAGATATAAGTTCTACAAATGTGCACTTATTTATATTAACACATGGCATAATTTAAATATTGTATGAAAAATACTTAGATAATATACAACTAGAAGCAATTAATGATAACATGTAAGTAATAATCCATTTTTGTGACCCAAATAATATGTAAGTTAGTTTGTTTGCTTAATATTATAGGTATAATAAAATATTTAATTTTAATTTTCCAACAATGTCCTCTGTTAAAGAAATCTTTCAATTTCCTAGCAAATTATAAAACGTAATTCTTTCTTTTATCTTTCATTATTTCTGTATGAATACATCCCGCATGTTTTCTAATCACCCATAAAACATTCCCAGCTCTAAATCACGCTCACTTCGAGGGGAAATGTGAGTGAGCATAAATAATTCATACAGTAGAAGAGCAAAGGAGCGAGCGAGAAGAGGTTTCGGTTTGGTTGCGGTGTTGGAATCCGGGCCTTGTATAAGAAACCGCTGAATTTATCAACTATTATAAAGTATATAAAAATATTGAATAAAGCAAGAAATAATGGGGGCGATAGTGACGCCAGCTTGCGGCGCGGAACAATATTAGCTGTGATATTAAAAACTCATAACTCACGGCCCCAGACATTTTATCAATGTTAAATATACCGAAAATTGGAAGTGCAGCTCAGGAAAGGAGGGATGAGAGTGTAGGGAAAAGTCTTCGCTAAGGATATACTTATACACAAGAAATTGATAGGAATCTTTAAAACTGAGAATTTATAGTTGTTTTTAATACAAAAGTTTTCTACGTTCTATAAACTTATCATACCTTGGGCTAAGGTGTATTGCTGAATAAAATAAATTTGTAATATATTTTACATTGATTGACTATTAACTACAAAATGCTACTACGCTTTATTAGTTGTATACATAAATAATTACTTAACAAATATTAATCTTTATATTATAAACTATTTAATATTATTTTTTTTTATAAAATAATGATGATACGGTTCACTTAAATATAAAATCTGTGATCTAAATGTGTGTATTTGATTCTTATATTGCTAAGATAAATTTGTAGATTTATGAATAATTTTATTAGTTCATAATTTAATGATGTTTTTAGGACACAATGTCAATTGTAGGGTTTAAGTGAATCCTATGCTTTGTTTCATTTGTTTGCTATGTAGTAAATTGCTGTTGTAATATAAAAATGTCATACGAATTAGTTACTTTTCGGAAATATTGCCATGTTCTATGGTATTCAAATATGTTAACAAAAACTTAAGGTTGCTAGCTTTAATATGTTTATTTTATCGGTTTTTGATTGAATTATGTGCCGGTGACACTTTTGATTAGTTTGATGTGTTAAATTATAGAAGCGTTTCTTTTTTAAACTTTGGTGCAAATTTATAAACATACTTTTTATTCTCCAAAAAAAGATTCCTGTTTTTTTTTTCTTTTGCATTTTTAGAGAGCAAAGTATTCCCAAGTAGAAGCAACAAAATTTTGCTAAATACCCACTAGAAACGGTAAACCACTAAGTTTTGAAGACATCACTACAGTGGAAAGACGGAAGTATTACTAAAACTGAACTGTACAGAAAATTTATAAACAATAAATTGCAAAACAAATATGATATATGGCAAAAATTTGTGATAAAATTGAGATCTTAAAAAGAAACACAATTTATTTCACCTATATAAAAAAGTAAAATATCTAACAGAGATTCACAAAAGTAAATAAATTGATCAACTAAAAACTTTGTAAAAAATGGGAACATTATAAGAAATCTTTTTAGTAACAACAAAAAGAATCATACTAAAAAACAAACAATAATGAGGGCTTTCCAAATCTGAACAAATAGGTATAAAAGCAAAAAAACGGGCAAAATGTTGTCCGAACTTTGACAAAGTTTTGTACAAGCTGCTTAAACTACTGAACAAACAAATAAAAAGCTATTAAGAAGAGCAAACCTAAGCTGTGTAGTGACTATAGAATGATAAGTTTGATCAACCACACAATTAAAATATGTATTAATAATAAAATAAAACACTGTCTACGTTTTTTACCACAAATATAGAAATATAGAAAACGTAGACAGTGTTTTATTTTATTATTATTATGGATTACCACGTAGTAAAGGTCTCAACCATCCTTTATATTAAAATATGTATTATTAAAATTAATACACAATTGCAAATACAGTGCAAAATCAAAATAGATTCAAGACAATTTGGCTTCCAAAATGGGTTGATCACTTGAAAAGTTTGATTCTGTATGCAAAATCTCATAGAAAAAACTGTAAAGTTCAAAAAAATAAATCACGTATTTAATATTAGATAAACAGACAATACACCTGGCGTCACTGAAAGCTTTAAACAAAGAAGGTCGTGCAAGAAGCCTAAATACCAACACTAATATAATGAAATGGATGATGGCAGGTGAGATTCTAACTGTAAACTCACAACTAACTCTAAATTATTGAATATATGAAAAATTAAAACACTTACTACGTGTAGTCTATTCTATTGCATAAAAAGTTGGACCCTAAAACTAATCAATTTTAATAAACTAAAAGTATTTGAAATGTGGTGTCACCGGAGAATACTTAAAATTTTGTAAAAACTTCCACACATTGAAAAATATGCCTAAAATATTGATGGTACGATTGATCTTACTGGTAAGGTAAAAGGATGACGTTGGATACTTTCTTAAGCAGCCGCGTTTAAAAACATGCACGGCACTACAAGAAAAAAGAACAAATACTGAAAGATGATGTAAATAATACATAGACCCTGATATGCCCATCGGTAGATCAGCTTTTAAGTTTTGAAAGATCACAAAAAAAATTAAATAAGATAATAACATTTTTTGTTGGTTATATGAAGCACTTGTTTTTGAATATTGCTTTTTAGCCCCAAATAAAAAAGAAAGTTGTTGGTCTCTTTATTAAAATCTAATTAATTTAATCTAATTTTTGGCAAAACTTTATTTTAAAAATTTATTTTATTTTTAATCAGATAAAGCTAATAAAATCAACAACTATCAACATTATCAACTTTTTAAGCCGTTTAATTAGCAGGTAATGATCTGATGCTTCCTTCACCAATTGTTGAAAGTTAGCCGTTGGTGCCGTTTTGTCGGCGGAGCCACACTTCACCAGTAGCATCTCAGTCATTTGTGCCTTGTTTCTATAAATACTCAACTTTTACGGTCACACTCAGTCAAACTAATAACATCACCAGATTTGTCTGAGTTATCCGGTGATCACCACTCATAACTACTGCACCTTCCGACATGTACGGTGCCGTCGACTATCACACACAATAGATACCTCTGGGTTAGGCCAAAGTTCATTGATCTACATTTTTACTAGAGGACATCGACAAAAGCCTTCTTGGCAAGAGTACAACGATTTTGGGAGATAACCCAATGCTTTTGAGGGCACACTTGGCTATACCCCTAACACCTGGGAAAATGCAGCAAGCAACACAGAACCTAAAAAAAAAAAAACTAAGCAACAGAAACGCTCTGAAAAACTTAAGCAAACAGTCTCTGATGATGACAGAACCACATGTCATCTAGGTAACCTTACATCTACGGTCTTTAACCAGGTAAAGATCCCTGTCAACCAAACCGCTATGATCACAGTCAGCACACCACATACAGTCATAGGACATGTCTAGGCTCTTGCACCGGACAAACCCTAAACGACTGCAATTCTGCGACTTTACCAGTTTTGGATCCACCAAAATTTAATAATAATAATAATAACTTAAACCAATACCTGGCGCTGTATCTCTCCGTCACCTCACAGAAGTACGGCGGCTCCATAACCTATGAGAACGGGCTGATTACCGTTACTTATCACTTCGACAATCTCTCAGACATTACGGGATATCTGATCTACTTGGTGAACACCTTTCAGGAAAAGGCAGAAATTAAAATACTAATTACAAACTCATTCATTGGTTATTACGTAAAATAACAGACCTGCTGACAATGATAAAGAATCCGCAGTACATCTGCAACCCGCAGGTCGCGCACAAAACGCATATGTACAACCGAGCAAGGTATCTAACCTCAATATGCTTGCTAAAAAAACCAAAAAAGTCAAGGAATTTATACCGAAACCGATCGGAACTCTTCAAATGAGCATCAGCAAAGCCAAACAACAAGTCACGTCACTCCAGGTTACAACCACCGTTACACACATCAATAGCAAGTACTACAAAGACGTATTATATTTTGGCTCGACCTTATTTACCGTCACGGCCAACATTGCAACGCTCTGCACCCCGGAAGAATAAAAAAAAATACAGACCAGTCATATTCCATCTATTCACATACCCGACCTCCCAGGGAAAACAAAAACTTCCAACCGGATCCGCCTGCTGTTGAACATAGCATAGCCCTCTACGCAACATGAACAGGACACGGTGCACGTAATAAACAAATGTATCAATAAGAAAAATCCAACCTCGGCCAATTACCACCTTCCTAGGTAGAAGTTGTGCAACAGCAAACTACCGCGTAGTGCCCTAAAACTTGGCGCGCAAGAAGTTAAACATTATGTGCCATCACAGTGTTGAACACCGCGGAATATCGCCAAAGCCCGGAACTTAAACAATTAGCCCGTGTCGCGAGCGTATCAGGCATTTTGAAGCCGGAACACCCAAACTTTAGTAAAGTCTTAGTGGACAGTTTTACATTACAAACTACTCCTCTCTCAACCATAGGGCAGTTAATAAACAATTTGACAACACTTGAATACCATCACCTTACTAGAAAATTGGAAGCTTAGTTTGAGGGGGGGGGGGGAATTGATGCCGTTTTGTGGGCGGAGCTACACTCCAACAATAGCCTCTCAGTTCTTTGTCATCTGCTCTTATAAATACTCGACTTTTACTTACGTATTTGGAATAATCTAAGCTTTTTTATGAGCGAAGAGAATTTTTGATAATAACATTACATGATATTTTTAAAGAAAAATGCTTTTTGTTTTTTTTTTAATTTATTTTAAAACATCTGCATTAGGAGTATCAGCTAATATAAAAGTACTATATTAAGTGACTTAAGATCCAATTTTTTTAATTTTTGTTAGCTTTTAACAATATAACTTACTAGAATTTTTTTCAACAAAAGATAATAATTGAGTGCAAGAAACCGCTGCATGTGCAAACATTTTTTTAATTTGAGACACAAGAATTGCTTTTAGTTTTACTTGTGGTTGGTTTTTGTTGAGCTAAAGATTTGTTGATTTGTTGCTGGCCGTGTAAGCTCCTTGACATAAAGCACACTTAAGAGAAGTTGGCTCAATGTTACTCCTTTTTTTTAACTCAAGTCTGTAGAATCAGACTTTACGTATTGCAAACATATTTGCCAAATGTTTTAACCTTTAAAATCTATGGCATTAACTGACAATGCTCAATTTGCGTTTAACCTGTACTTTAACATAAGGTTGTTTTAAGGGCTTGCAATCACTATCCAAGACTGCAAACAACTTACGGCATTGCACACACTGCCGTAAAAACCAAACACAAATGATAAATTATAGGACCATGGCGGCGCTTTCACAGCAACCAAATAGGCTCTCTACAGCAAAATATCGGGGTGTAAATGTTCTTGGCAGCAAGATTGTTTCTAACCAAGTCGCACTAATTAGTGCAAGCTATGAAGTAACCCCAAGGTGCACCAAGTGAACTCTGGATTTCAATACTAACTAAATACCATGTTTGAAAAACTAGTATTTTTTACAAAATTCATATCAGGTAGATAACTTTTGTCATTTACTTCTAACTTAACAAACACCCTGAAAAGATTTTAAATAACCTTTTACACTATTGCCGATTTTTCTCTTTTTTTAACATGCGGGCAGGATTACTGAAATTAAAATCTTGAATTTATTTTATTAATATGTTAAAAGAAGCTTTTTTATATTTTCTACAAATTTGAAAATTTGTATTTATTTTGTTTTAACTGTAAACTACTTAGCAAAGTACTTAGTTATTAGTTTTTCTTTTTATGTTTTAGTTACGTTTTTTTCTTTAAATTTTTTAGCTTGAAATTGCGTCTTGTCAATAAATTCACTGTTTATTAAGATTTGTTTTTAATTGCTACAGTTTTATATATTATTCAGGTATAGATAACAAGTGTGGTTTTACTTTTTGAAATTTAAAAGTATTTTTATGTTGTTGTGACATATTATGTAATTCGTAATTATCATTATTTTTAAAACTAATATTTATTTATTTATATTTAATAATTTTTAATGTAGTATGGTCTTTTAATTAGTATTTATTTGAATCTTTATTATTGAAGTTTTCTGTTATACTAGTTAAAGCAATAAAATAAATAAAATCAACTTTGTTGCACCTACTACGTTCAGGTACATTTTGTACGCTCAGTTGAACGCTATATACCACTTAATGTTTTGTAAGTAGCCATTTAGGTTATAGTTTAAATAAACAGTTACTGCATTTATAAATAAAATATTGTACGTATTGGTTTTGGTTAATATTTTATTAAAATTGATTTACAGTTTCAAAGATATGATAGAAATACAGCACACCGTAAGGTTTGTATTCTTACCGAACGCGGTAGAAGTAATATATTAAATTTGATCGATAAGTTGGCAAGTGATAAAATCCGACACTTTCAATATTGATAATGAAACCCTGATTTAATGTAAAAGTTTATACAAATAAATTCCACACTAAAACTTTCCACCAGAACCATAAATATTTGGGTTTGTGTAAGTGACTTACGTACTTTTGCAAAACGCTCTACAGTAACCGAAATTCTTCGCGGAGTTAACCGCCGGAGTTATTAGACGCCTGTGAGATATTACACGTTTAATTCACAGGATCATATAACATAAAGCATTTAGAACGCGGACTTATTGCCATAAGATATTGCCATAACCTAAGGAAGCAGTAAAATGTTAAATTAAAAGCGAAATTGGAACTTTCAGCGGTGCTGAAAAATTTATAAACGCAACCATAAGCAAATCCTTAATGGCCCTTCTCATTTATATGCTAATCGGTTTTTAAAACAACATTAACCTCTCTATATTATACACACACAGTGCAATTACTTTTTAATAATATATTTAAATATTTATAAAATTTTACATAAATATAATATAGCAATTAATGCTTTACTCCTTTATTTTTTGTGAGACATAAATTTTATGTGAAGTTTGCAAAGTGCAATTTTCCCTCTGCTTTATTTAATAGATCTAGCAACGTCTGTGTATAAACCATGGTGAGCAAATTATTTTTCTTTTTAATTTTTGGCAGTTTAAAAAGGGGCAAATAGAAGTAGTCCTGGAGTGCTTTGAGTAGTCCCCATTCTGTTCTATTGCAGAAGTTTTACACTGCAGCAAAATAAAGAATAGAACAGCCATCCAGCTGAACTCGTTTATAAAAGTGCGCTACTTGAAATGGAAGACATGTAATATTGTTATAAATAATTATTTTAAACTACATATTTGTTCAAAATTAAATCGATTAAAACTTTACTAACTCTGTTGTAATTAATATAACCGAATGCAATGTTCTCGTTGAGTATCCAGTTACATTATTGATGATCATTCCCAATTCTCACGTGTATATTTGAAATTATTAATTAAGTACATAGAAGGTACCTCTAAATACACGCTAGCATTAGCATTTGCAATAACTGGAAGTTTGTATTGATAAACCGAAATTTAGTAATTAGATTTATTTATTCAATGTCAGTCAACCTGTAAAACCGATTTAGGATGCTCTGTTTTTTAGGAAAACAATAATTGAAATTTATAAAAGGTCAGACCAGTTAAAGTTCAATTTTTTTTTGCTGTTAGTTTCAATATTTGTCTATTCAACGATGCATATTGCATGCCATTGTTTTAGAATGTAATTGAGCTTTTTATTTGCTTTATTTCAATGATAAAATCTGTTTACAACTATCATTAAAGCTAATTTTATTATAATTTACATTAATTAATAATTGAAGTAACTTTATAGCAAATAGTTTTCAGATAAAAGTAATTGTCAAACTTTTTAATTAAAACTATATGTTTACCTAATTAATTTTATATTGTTATAAATTTGCAATTTTTATTTAT
The DNA here is from genome assembly GCA_963932245.1 of Tachinus rufipes. Taxonomy (NCBI): domain Eukaryota; kingdom Metazoa; phylum Arthropoda; class Insecta; order Coleoptera; family Staphylinidae; genus Tachinus; species Tachinus rufipes. The sequence continues at coordinate 95,497,245 of OZ010743.1, forward strand.
ACAGGGTGTTTCAGGATAACAAAAAATAAGTTTTAGAAGTTTTGTTGTTTCTGGCATTAGATGTTTGTTAAAAAAATACTTGATTGGCGATTTAGCTATAAAATAGTTTAATTTATGTTAGTACAAATTTTATGTTTTGCTGTTTTAAGAAGTTATTTACGTTTTTTTTTACTATTTTATGGCATTAAGTAAAAAATATAACGTTGTGCAAATGTCCGCCGCGGCTTTGATTGGTAGCACTTATTTGAGAAGTCTAATTTTTGAGAGTTTGTCACATAAATCTAGCGGTGTTTGTTGGATGATGGCGTTTATTGTATTTATTTTAAGAGCATCAATTGTTTGCTGATTATTTGTTTAGACCTGCAATTTAAGATAGGTAAAATTACCTGATCTTGGTGGCCAGTTCACGTTGTAGACGCGTGAAATAAATATGCTCACAAATCGTTTGAGCAAAATGCCTGTTATACCATGCCTTGTGTGGCACAAAACACCGTTGAAACTTGTTGTCAATATCTATACTATTCAGTCACAAAAAGCTATTATTGAATTGTAACGCTTGTCATTTACGGTTACAGCAATGCCGGTTTTGTTTTAATAGAAGTACGGACTGATGATTTTTCCAGACTAAAATCTGCACCAAACAGTGACTTTATCAGAATACATTTTAAACTAGTATTTCTCGTGTAATCTTGTATTGCTTTAAATCTAATAACTTTGCTTATTTACATTTTTATTTTTCAAAAAATAAGCCTCCTTGTTGAAAATGATGTTTTGACAAAATTTTAGTCAAACTGCCGTTGTTTGCTTAAGTTGTTGAGTTTGTTAAATTATATTGAAAATACTTAGGTGTACTCTTACATGAGCCGCAACGTATCATGAGAAATAAAAAGTATAAATGTGACTGTTTCTAAAGATAGTACTACAACTGTTTACAGTTATCATAAAACTTATGTTTATTTATGGGGCACTGATTTGGTATCAAAAGAACTAAGCTAAAACGTCCGCAAACTAAACTAAATCAGTTGCAACAAATAGCATGTTGTAAAACAAGCGGCATGTAAACTTCTGCAGCTATCTTATCAATGCTTGGTCTGATATTCTTAAACAATTATGTTAAAAAATTGTAAACATTAGCAGCACTGTCTTTAAATGCATTTATGTTCTAAAATAAAAAAAATTAAATTTTTAGATACATTGTATTTACATTTTTTAGAATAAGTTGAAAACTGGAATCATTTCCACTGCACTTAAGTCTTTGTTTTTCCTTTTTGATTGCGGTTTTTATTATTTTTTTCTGAATTAAATTCACGGATTCTTTTTATAACTTTTGTTTACTATATTTATATTATTACTATAGTTACGCATATTTTTATAAAATTACAAACTGATTGATTATTTGTTAATTCTATACATGCCGCCTCCGTTAAAAGTTTTTGTTTCAAATTAAGATAGGTTATTGGGCAGAAGGCAGAGTTTAAAACATTTATTACTTTATTAGAAGTTTTTAATGTAGCTGCTTTGGTAATTCCATCTTTTTCCTGATGCAATACTTAAATCCTGGCTAATTTCCATTGTAAAGGGTAACTGTTGTCTTTTTGAATAACAGCAATTTGCCATACTTTTGGATTTGTACCCTTGTTTACTATCCATTTTGTTCTTTTTTGTAATTTTGATAAATATTCCTATTTCCAATAACTTTTAAAGTGTTGCTGCAATCTTTGTACGTCCATCGAGATAAATAATTCAATTTGATTTTTTGCAGATCAAATTTTGCCACTACAATCGTGCCTTATAGTTTAATGCTGTTTCTCTAATTGTTTTGATTAGAAGCCATTTGGTTGATTCAACTACAGCCTCCGGTAGCTCTCCAAAATGAGGTAAACCAAAAGGAATAAAGTGTCATTTTTTACCTTCTTCTACCAATTTGTTTTTTTAACATCAAATTATTAATACAAATTAAGAATTGTTATTGGCACCTACAAAACTAGTATTGTTGTAGAAAAATATTTCTTCAATTAACCCTCTTCTGGACACTAATTTTCTCAAGGCTCCTAAGAAAGCTTTGGTGGTTAGATGTGTTGCTAATTCTATGTGTACTGCTTTTGTGACCATACAAATGAATATTACTACATAACATTTTACAATTTTTTTAGATTGCAGGTTGCCCTTTTTATTAAAATGGGCTCACAATAGTCTACTCCTGTTTTAATTTTTCATCATTGGCGTACTTGTTGTGGGTTTGAATCGGAGACACCTGGTACATTTGTGCAATATGCTACTTACTAGTATTACTATTAAAAATTGCTTATCATAGAGTAATGCAGCATACCTTAATTTTCCCTCTACACTCATAAGCCTTTTGTCATCAATAAAATGATTTAAACATAATAGCTTATTTTGCTTATTAATATTTTTTTCTTTCTGCAATTACTGTAACTCTTTGGCAAACTCGATTTATTGTATTATTTTAATTAATTGAGTCTGTAGCTCATCTGTTGACAATACAACGTTTTTAAGTTTGGTTTTTGATCAGCATCCGCTGATGAATTTTAGGCACCACGCCGTGATTTGGACAAGCCTGGTAAATAGTTTTGGATATCTTTGTAGTATTAATACTTTTTTTGGAGTGTCCAAGTTTTTGTAGTTATTCTTGGGAGGAAGTGTAGATTGGTTTTACAAAAAACTGAGGCTCATGCTACCATAGGTTTGATTTTTGTTTTGTATCAATGATAATTTTTTGGAATATCAAATTAACTGGGGTTTTGTTTGTGTTTACATAGTGCCAATCTTGACTTACAGAAATTGACTGAATTTTGTCGATGCAATTGACAACAAAGGTTTTTCACTTGTTTGACAATGATTTAGTCCAAGCGAAAGCTATTGTTGAGTCAGAATAATATGCTATTTTTAATTGAGTTCTAAAGTCGCACGTAATTTGCTAACTAATTGTGCAGTTAAGACTGCTGCACACAATTCTAGCAAGGAAGACTTTTACTGGTGCTATTTTTGACTTAGCGCATATGATATTACATGATATACTATCTCTTCTTGGCTAACATATTTGTTAATTGTATTAGAAAATTGTTCCATTCTGTGTGTATATGCTCTGATATGGACTCATCTTATTGAATCTTTTTCTGCCACAGTTTTTGCATATGTATTTTTGTTTTTAATATTATAGAGTTCATTAATCCAAGTGGTCAAATATTTGAGATATCTTAGCTAGAATAACCTTTTTTGTTTGCTTGCTTTTCTATATTAAACTTAGCGCATTTGTACCGAAAAGTATCTTCTTTGGTGTTTCACTGGATTCCGTTTTTACCATATCCGACTTCTCCAAAGTGAAAACTGCTGATTTTTCTAGGAGTCAGTCTAGAGTACAAGTTTGGCCTTATTTAGTATTATTGTGACTTCTTTAAAATTTTGCTTAAGATGTCGATGTTCTCAGTTCCGGTATCATGCCATCTACGTAAAAATTTTCATTGGTAACTCGTGCAGCTGTGGTATAATAATCCCAGTTTTTTTTTTGAGCATTTAGTTGACAGATATGATGCAGGCGAAGTTTTAACTGTTATTTGTTGATAAGTTGCATTATCTTTTCAAATCTTTATTTGTGGATACATTTTTTTGTATATCTGCTGATATTATATATTTATGTGTTTTAAATAGACATTGAATAATAAATAAATCATTTTGAATTGCCAACCAATTCATAAAATATTGTTTTAAAGATTCCATTCGTTGTTTTCATAAAAGCGTCAAATACTTCCCGTAATTTGGTGATTTAGATGCTTTATTTATGACAGCATGATGGGGCGTACCTTTTTTGGCGGAAGTTTTTCTATTTCTTAAAATGTTGATATTTAATTGTTCACCCTTACATTTCCTTTGTGGCATTTTAAATTATCTATCTGTTACAGTGAGGTTCCTAATATAATCCATCCCAGCAATGTTTTTTGAAACAGTATTGTATTGTTTGTGGTACATATTGTCCTACGTATAATAGCTTGTAGAATATATCCACCTCAATAAGAAGATCTATTTGCCTTGATTTGTTAAATTTGAGATCCGCTAATTTAATATTTTTTGGAATTTTAATCAAATATTTGTTGAATGTTTGACATAGTACGTTTGAGGTGATTTTATTCAAAATAAATATCTATAATTTTAAGCTGAAATTATTATGTATTGAATATATTGTTGTGGTTGTCTGCATTTGCGCATTTGTAGTTGACTTGCTAATCTCCGATATAGATAAAGAAGTTGTTTAACCCTAATTTTTTTGCCACTTTTGTTGTAGAAGATTCAATTAAAAACTTAAATCTAATAGAGCTCTAACTAAATGTTTGTTTCCCGAGCAATTATCCAAGTATACCTTACATGTGGACAATATAGCTTGAGATGTTTTTTGTTTGTTGACACCCACTTATTGCTGTGTTTAAATTTGTTTCTTCTTTATCTTTAATGTCGCCATCAATATGCAATAAGGTATGATGCAATTTGCTGCATTTTTTACATTTAGATGACTTGCAGTTTCTTGCAATGTGATTTAATCTCAAACAATTTATGGACAGTTTCTTCTCGGTTATTAAGCTCAATCTTTCTGCGGAATGCTTATTAATTAATTTTGAGCATGTATATACAAAGTGTTCTTGATTGCATAGGTAATATTTTAGTGTTCTTGTTGCAGTCGTAATTGATAAATTTTTTGCTGTTTTGTTTTGCGGAATCTTTATATTTTCCTCGCAAGCGTCTTGCAATTAATTGTCAGAAACTTGAAATTAGTTAAATGTAGAAACATCCTTTGTTACCAACAATTCTTTTCACTTGGCTTATTGTTTTATTGTCTAATTTTTGAACTATAAAGTGTGTTAACACGTCATCTTAAATGCTCTACTAGGCGCTTTAACATACGAAGCGCATGTATGTGCAGTGTGCATTTATCCAGCAGTGAGCGCATCAAAGAAAGTTTGACTAATCCATTTACATAACACTGCACCATTGCTCAAATATCTTTGTATTACATTTTAATCAGGCCTACGATACATTATAATTGTCAGCAGTTATTGATAATTACTTTCACCGCTTTCATTTTAGTTGCTGCCGTTAAGTAATGCATTTTCACAATTTTCCTAACGTTAGGGTTTTCATCAATTAATGAGACAAAAGTGTTATAAAATTTTAACTATCTGTCATATGTTCAAAAAAATTAAATTAAATTTAAAGCCGGCAATTTGATTTGCAAAGTAAATCCTTTTCCAATTAATGTCATAGAATTTATTTCTACTTAAGAATATTAGTCAAACTCACTACACAAACGCCTCTAACGCTCTGGAAATTACCACCAGGACATCTCTTAAACTCTTGAAACTCTGTCGTCAACCACGGAGCTCAGCTGGTAACAAGTGACTAAATAAAACTAGTTTAAAAAGGTAAGTGAACAAAATAATTATTACAAACACTTGTTGGTTTAGATTTGAACAAAATTGGACAGTTACAATGTTGCAAAGTACACTTTTAAATTAGTCACTTAGCAGAATTATTTTGTCATTTTCGTAGTTAATTGTGTAGAGACTTTAGTCAGTAAGTTGTATAATTTGACTATATTCCATAGTAGTGTTAATAGCACCTCACCCTGAACGCAGTTTTGACAACAACTTTCTTCACCTACAGTGACTGTTACGGCTTTTTTCTTTCAATGTGTTATATTTATTTACTGATTATAAGCTCAACGTCATGTGTTTTAAGTGCAATTTTTTTTTAGGGAAGTTGGTTTAGTCAAGAGTAGACACCGTATCCTGTAGAGATATTTTATTTGGTCTGTTAACGGTGTACCGCCAATTTTGTAGACTTTATTTAAACGTGCATGTTGGTTTACGTAAATTGGCTATAGATGAGATGTCCTCGCCCCAATGTAGAAGAGCTAGGCTAACTTTATTTATTCTTAGTGTCTTATATGGTAAGAAGTTTTTATTGCCCAGGCTTCTCAGCATCTCTTCTATAAGGTAAATGTAACATCAGTCCAATTTTTTTTAGTTTTGCAGCAGTGGATGTGTTTTTAACATTCTTGCAAAACGATTTTCAGTTTTTTTTTTTTGTTGACAAATAACGTTTTTGTAGTATTTCCAGACGTCTTTATAGAACATTTAACCATCTAGCACACTTTGAGTAGTTTGTGTTTGTAAGTATTTACCAACATAAAACATCCTAAATGTATATTTGACTGTAACTGATCTACTGTTCATTTAGTAACGCTTGTTTTAAATAAAATATATGAATTCTTAACACCAGCACTAGTCAAATAATAGAACACATTTAACTACTGTTTTTTCGGCTTCCATTATATATTGTAACAAAGATAATATTGATCAAACAAATCAATTCCATCAATGTTTTAGTTGTAATCAGAGATACTTTTTAGACATTAACAGTAATTTTAACTCATGTTTTTTTTTATTCATTTACCAAACAGTTGATTTCTTAGTTACTATTTGCATAGTATAACCAACTAATAGTACAGTCAAAGTAGCTTTTCACCTCTAAAAAATTCAAAAGTTTTGAAACTTTTCACACTAATTTATAGGTACCTACTGAAGAAATACTAAAAGTCCTGACAAATATAACACAAGCTCTAGCGGCAATGACCAAAAACAAGGCACTTTTTTTGTTTTTTTATTAATATCTTGAGAATTATAGGTTTAAAGTAAAAGTTGACTAAAGATATATAATGAAAGTTGATAAAATTTTCAATAAAAATGATCATTTACATTTTTTTGGTATTCTTAGCAATTACAGAGTTAGAGGGTGTTAAAGATAGCGTTTTTTTTTTAAATTAAAAAAAAAAGCACGGCACAATATGTAATTTATTAAAGATCTCAAAACAAGAAAAAGGAAATGTACTTATTAATATCATTTGTTAGATACTTGTAAATTAATATTTGACAATGTTTTTTTGGATACGTTAGTTAGATCATTGTGAAGACAAACTTTACAACTTGGTAAATGAAAATGAAATAAACTTTATTACATAATAAATGAAATTTTTTAAGAATACATAAAACATGAAAATTTAGAAAATTATAAGAATTATCAGCATAATCACTCAACTTTTGAACGCTTGTTTCTAAAAGACCTTGCAATCTGTACATCTACTTGAGCTGTACCACTTGCTGCTTGAAACCGTCACACAAATATAAACTTTATATTTATATAACAAGAAATAAGCAAAGCAATAAAACAATGTATGAACATTACTGTTTATTACTGCTAGCTGCACGTAATCAGTAAAGAACAAGAAAGTGCAATCTCACTTGATTTCTGGTTATAAGTCCTGTAAAATCAGAATTTTAATCTTTATTTCAAAGTCTTTTTACTGACAGTTCTGTTTCTGTTTCCAGAAGTATAAAAAAAATTAGATCATCAAGGTCATCAAAGTTATTTTTGGGGTTGGAAGTAATGCTATTCAAACATTTTCTATAGCAGTTGTGGCAAATATTTGTGCACATTATTCCTGTTTTTTGGCAGCCTCATATGTTTCCACATTTAGTTAAACATTTGCGAAAAAATGAAGTTGAAGACTATCTCAGGTCTTCTGTAGTTACTAGGATCAGCCGGCCGCTTTCAAACTTCTAACTCCACTGTTCTGGAAAAAGTTCATTCTTTAGCAAATATTGGATTTAGTGGTATACACAAAAAGCATGCTGTATTGCTGCTTTTTTTGTGGGCGGCATTGCGGAAAGGTTTGGTTTAGTATTCAAAACCGATTTGGTAAAAGCATTGTAACGATGCATGTTAATAGAGGTTTGCTTGTGGGGTGCATTGTACATTGCCAGAAATATTTTGTTTCCAGTTTTAGCTACAGCCCCATAGAATAAACTTAGACTGTTGAATACATCAATAGTACTTCATTCTTATAGTTTGCAATTGCTGACTCAAATATACTTTTCTTCTTACTTTGCCGTGGCTTGGTTTTACAAATAATATCTGTCTTTCAGATAGGGTTAAAGTCATGTTAGCTATGAGGAAGACAATAAGATTAACATTTTTGCCAACTATTGCTACTTTGTCACTAGTTAAAGATTTCATAACTCCAGTGCGAATGATCAATGTATCAACGTCAAACTTGTTGTGTTTTAATTCTATGGTCGTAAAGAGCAGTTATGAGGAATGAAATAAGTCTTGATTTATTGTGTTTATTAAAAAAAAACATCTTTTTTTACTGTGATTTGTGTTTTGTGTTTAAAGTTTATGTCAACTGACCTCTTTAGCTTGTACCTTTAGTTTTGTTTAGTTTTTTTTGTACTGGATGGTACCGCTGAGTAACCATCAAACACAACGGTACAGCTCTTACCGGCATAATGCTTGTGAACATAAGCAATATAACATAAGCAAATGTTTGAGATTGAAGAATTTTTAGGCTGCATTACTTTGTGTCACAGTAATTTTCTATCCAAAAAGATGTCAAAATTGAGGATATTTGCTTTTTCTTGTAGTACAAGTATCGTATAAAGCAAATTTTTTGTTTTTTGTATTCCAGTTTCCTCAAATAAAGATAAACTTTAGATTAAAAGCAAAGTAGTAAATATAGACGGAAGAAAAAGAAGAGGTAGAAAGGTGTACAAAGAAAAGAGCTCAACAATAAAAATAACTTTTTTCTTCAATTCTTTGGGAATACGATCAATACCGCTAGAGCTTGCGTCATATTTGTGAAGATTTTTTGTATATTCTGTATTAGGTACCTATAAATTAGTGTAAAAAGTTTAGAAACTTTGGATTTTTTTAGAGGTAAGATCATATTTTGAGCATAGTTGACTAGACAATAATATATATTTTTTGTTATTGATTTTTATTAGCATTGTCCGACTTTCCATGCATTATGTTTTTATCTTTGGCCAAAAACTTATTTTTTTATTATTAGTTTTTTGTTATTGGTTTGCTTTACTAAATGACGTAAAAAAATTGTTAAAGTAAACAAAACAGAATTTATCTGTAAGTGAATTGGACAGTTGTAATACTGTTTTTTACCTAAGAAATTTTGTTGTCACTTTGTTTTATCTTTTTGTATACAAAAAAATTAACAAATGCATTGTTGAAGAGTAAGCTAAAGCTAACATATTAATAGCATCTACTGCTTCAAATGGTTTTTACATTTAAAACAAAAAACATCTTTGCTTTTATCAACAACCAAATTTATTTCTAAAATGTAAGCGTAAGATATTATTTAAATAAATAATCATAGGTCTTACTTTGTGCAAATTGTTAAAATCAAGATCTATTAATTGTTATTGATATGTAAAAATTTTCTTTTTTTAAGATTTTTTTTAAGGTAATAATTCCCGATATTCTGCTGTGATTAAAATTTTGATTAGATAACAGATTGAAACCCATTATTGTCATAATTTCAGAAAAAGCTTTCAATTTTTCTAATGTTCTGTGCAATTCTGGAAAAACTGCACACAATAAATAATTTTAAAATGTTTTATAACGTAACGGTTAATTCTTATAATGAATTAGATTTTTGTGCAGTTTTGTTGTGTTTAAATAAACAAATTTTAAATAAGTATTCTCCGCAATATTTATTTAAGATAGTTTGCAAAAATTTTACAAAAAATGTTAGTGGCGCAATAGTTGTCACCAGATATTGTGTGACTGTAGTTTTGTTAATAAATAAAAAACTAGTTATTTGATGCTTAAATTGTGTTTTCATTAAGTAGAAAAAATGATATTGGCCAAGTGACCATCGCCAAAATTAATGACTATACGGGTTCGATTTATGGCATTTTCTATCACTCTTGTCAGAACTTCCGGCAATAAGATTATGCATCCTTTGCGGATATTTTCTTTGGATGCTTCAAGAATCTGAGGCTTGTTGACATTGACTTGTGATTTAAAAAAAGAACCACAAAAAAAAGTCTAGAACGATCAAATCGAGTGATCTTGCCGGTTAATGCCAATTAGAATTTTGGTTGTAGGTCGTGCAGTATGCACTGTTGCTCCATTTTGTTAGAACCACATGTTCTCCAGTCCCAATTTGTCCAGTTGAGGTTGAAAAAAGTCGTTGAGCATGGTTCTGTAGCGCTTGCCGTTCACAGTAGTTGTATGGCCCGCAGAATTTTCAAAAAAAAAATAAAGCTTAATAACGCCTACAGCGTAAACACCACACTATACAGTAACTCTGAGCAGGTGTAATAGCTCTTTGTGTGTTATAAGCGGAATTTTGGTACCCTAAAATCAATAATTCTGCTTATTCACGTATCTACAGAGACGGAAATGCCCCTTGTTGCTTATGATAGTTTTCAATAAAAAGTTGTCTTCTTTGTGGTTGAGATTCAGGATGGCTTGAGCGTAAGTTACACGCGCTTGGCGGTCAACGGCTAGCAGCTGACGCACTGTCTGCACTTTGTAAAGAAACATATTTTATACCAAAATTCTCTGTAAAGACCGCCGATTGATACCCAACTGCGTCTCACGTCGTCTGGCCGATACTCCGAGGTTCTCTGCGACATCATCAGCCACAGCCGCAATATTCTTAGCAAAACGGCTGCTCTGGGTTCGCCCAGACCCGACAGCATCTCGTGTTGATCCACACTCTTCTAAGTAAGCAGCTAAACGCGGTAGTGTTTGCTCAGATGGTGTCGGATGACCGGAAAATCTACGTCTAAATTTACGCTGCGCCAACACCACCCACGAATTATTACGCAAAAAAATTGAAACAGTTATTGAAGAGTATAGCGATTCATGTATTATTGACGTGTATTTTGTATCTGTTACTTCACAAATTTCAAAGCAAAACTGACATTCACTTTATTTAAAGCAAGAACTAGTTTTTAAAAAGTGAACTGGTAACTGCTCAATTATGTTGCAATATTAATTATTTTTGTTTTTAGTAAACATGATTAAGACAGTATCTTATCACACTTACATTTGAAAACTTTAATTTTTGTATTTTTGTCTTATTAAAATGAGTAAGAAACTATTGATGTAATTTGATAGCCAGTAGTTTTCTCTACATTTGCACCAATTAAGCAGTTCATTACACTTATTGGTAGCGTGTTCAATTTAATTAAATTAATTGCATTTTCCACATGCGATTTGTATTAGCGGAGTAGCGTAAATTCCGTACACAGGACAGTGCTGGCTCAGAAAAGAAAATAAAACGATTTGTAGATTCTTATAGAATTCTCTATTTAATTGTCGAATGACTGCTTTTATTTAAATAATGTTTAATATTATTTTGTTTATTCTCAATTCACTTTATAATAAACGCATGTTGTATTGTTAATAACATATATTATAATTTATATTAAAATAGTTATGACATATATAAAATAATTTTAATAAATTTAGTTTTACTATATAATTATATAAAAATCTATTGTTGAAAAAAATCAATTATTGAAATTGGTAACAGCATTTTGTTTTCAATTGGAAAATAGCACGTTTTATTTATAGCGAATTGATAATGTAAAAATAGACCTTTTTAAAAAGGGTTCATATAAATGGAAGCCTATTGATTAATGCCGTGACATGTTCGTTTCCAAAAAGCCTAGGTGTCATTGTTGATAAATTCACAATGCTATTGATTGTCACATTTCAAGAGAATGCTAGCTGAATAATTACAGTTTTGTTCATAATGTAGGTAGTCTGGGTAAATTTAACAGAAGCTTTTTATTATCTTCTTCGCACGATTTACAGCTTTTTTATAAAGTGATATTATTTACTGTTTCATTTTTAATTTTTTTTTAATTTCTGTAATATTAATAAACATTAATGATATTTTAATTTAAAAAAAATATCTACATTAGATTTTAATTGTCTAAAGCTTTGCAAACACAGATTGTTGTCTTTTAGAATTACAAGGAGTTAAAGTCCGTTCATCTCTTTAAAGACGGCTACAACTTAATAGACACATTTTGTGTACACGCCTAAAATCAATTTTACAAGTTGCTATAAGTGACTAGTAGAACTTAATTGATTTATACAATTATTTAAGTAAGTATGTATGTTCCACGACGTGAGTTTACAACTACGGTTGTAATAGTTGCAAACGAAAAGGGCATTTTGCTAAATACTGTCCGCAAAACAACTTGAATTGTAATAACAATTAAAAACTGGATCAAAAAAACATTAAAATAATCACACATTAATTTTTCATTACTATTGGACTATCAACATAAGACATCGACCGTCGATATGATAAGAATTTCGTTTAAAAGCTTGTCTTGTTGCAAGTCGGTTTGAGTAAGTTAAGGGTATTGATTATACCAACATTTTTAGATCTGTGGTATGTCATAAAAATGACAACTTTTGATGTCAAGACTGCTTTTTTGTATAAAGAAAAAAATCTATATGCTTCATGAGCAAGTGTGCACACCAAAAAAAGGTTTCTGTAATCTAAAACAAACTTCAAAAAATTGAAATGACAAGATTTTTTCACTTATTTTTGTTAAACTGGAAATTATTAAAATTCTGATTAAAATCCACAGTAACTTTAAAATTTGAAAATAAATTTAAATACTACTTAAATTATCATAGACAGCAAATCAACAATAAACCAAAAAGAAATTTTGTCAGCTAACCCAAAGACTCCAAGAAAATAATTTAATGGTGTAATTAGAATAGCTACTATATTACATCAACTTTAATTAAAAATAAATGGTGACCAACAAATAAAACTTTTTAAGCAATGAGGCGTTAGGCAAATGTATTCTTTACCCTAAAGCAATTGGTAGTCTGTTCTATCTGGCAATAATTTCTTGTTCAAGCATCAATTTTGCAGTTAACTACTTCAGTTGTTTTTGCAATTAAACAATAAATGAAATAAATTAAATAACAGAATTTAAAATTATTTTCAATAAAAATGATCAACTGTATGTCTATTCTTTGACTGTGGAAGCAGTTAAGACATTTTATGAGTGCAGTATTTGCAGTAGATCTATTGTCTGGTATACTCAGTAGCTAGCAATCTTCTTAAACATTGAAGCCTAATGTTATAATAGTAATAATCATTTTTATCTAAAAATTGACTTTAGGTTAATGTTGAATCTAAAGCGTTTAAAATTTAGATCTAATCTTAGTTGTCAGTATTTGCATGCTTGTGATTTTTGATAAATTAAAATTTTGCAACTATGTCTTTATTTAGCAAGTATAATATTAAGAAAAACTTTTAATCTGAATTGAATAACTAATAAGCCCAATAATGCGTAATTGTAACATTTAATTAATGCATTAAAAAATAAATTTGCTTTGAGATTTAAGTAAAAACTGCAGAAGTATTTAAATTTTTGACGGTAAGCCTTGTAAATATCATTTTTGGGTTTTAGTCTGATGACAAAACTGAGAAGACACCGTTCTTTTGATATCTACTAAATCCATTTAGAAACAATTTACTAAAATCTATATCTAAAAGTGCATAAAATGTATTAATAAGTGTGCGGCGACGTCAATGCAAAGTTACCATCTAAATCATTGACAACGTGTCAAATTTGAAAGACAGCAGAAATTTTTATTAGCAGTAACTTATGTTACAAGCAGTTTTGGATTTTAACAAAACGGTTTTTACGTTACCAACTACTTTAAAAAACACTCATACTTTAAAAAGATTCTTGAACACCAAAACGTAGTATAAAGAACATATATCTAATAATTGCAAAGCCATAGTAGCTTACCAAAATCAATTAACTTTATCAACGTTACACATTTTTTTATAACTTGTTAATGAGGCAGCAAAAAACACTAGAAAAAGAAATTCAAGCAACAAAAGTATCCAAAAAAATATTACAAAACTAAGCAGTATTTAGCTAACTAAAGCACTTACTTAAAACACATACACTCTAATTTACTTTAAACGGTCTACAGTTTTTGCATACTGCTAGTTACAACATACTAACAATGGAACTAGCAATACATGGCATAAGTTTATAAGATAAGATTATTAACAAAAAAATTATTTGTCAAACTAAAGTAAAAAAATAGAACAAATAGCAAAGTTGAAATGGAGCTGAGTAAGCACGTAGCCAGAAAAGATACAAAAAATAAACTAACAAAATAATACAATAGATATCACAAAACATCAAAAAAAGAATTGGCAGACCAAAAAAGAGATATTGTGTTGACAACACCAAAGAGAATGCAAAAAACGAATGAAACCAATTATCAAAAAAAGTTTTAGAAAACTACAGGTTAAGCAAAGAGAAAGAAAGATATTTATAACTGCAATAAGCAATTTGAACAATTTCTTAGCAAAAAACAGCATTTTTGTTAGGTTTTAATTAAATTACCATTTAATTTACGTTTTAGATTATTGTTTGACATTGTTGCAAGTTTTGCTTCTTAATTTTTTTTTTAAATTGTTTTTCTTCTTATTTTTTCCTGCAATAAGTTACATTTTGTTACATAAGCTTACACATGCAAATATTCTTCAGTCAGTATCAGTTTGACAATTCGTACCTACGCCTGTCAAGTCATTTTTCTTAGATTAATTTTGCTCAGGTCATTTTTGCTAAAGTCTATATCCGGCGTCACATAAATTCTGTTAATTTGGTGCGCGACAAATAAAATGCTTGACGTATCTAATAGGTTGTATTTGTTGAACTTTCAAATGTAAAATTCTTAACTCATTGAATTGGAGTCTTCTTCGTGGTCCAAACGCTAAAGTTGCAAATATTAGCAGACTAAGAAACAATGTTCTTGTTTATCTAGACGACATATTAGTATACTTGAAAAATCACGCCACGCACTTAGTCTACTTGACCTGACAAGTATTTAAACGTTTTCAAAAATACAGGTTACGTGACGACTTGAAAGCCAAAATTAGCGCTAAATTAAATTCAATTTTTCCTCACTACCTAAAGCTCTTCAGAAACCAAGGTACTCCACTGAATAAAAAACTACTGCTAAGTTAATTAAGTCTATGCACTTGGTTCTAGAAATACAAAGAAATAAACAACCGTTTGTGGAAAGCAAACCTAAAGCCAACGTTTTCCAAGTCATCAAAACCGCATTAAATCAACTCTTAATGCTTGCCGAAGGAAATCCCAGATTACTGTTTGTATTCCAAACAGCGCATGCAACATTAAAGACAGAGCTGTTCTGTATCATAAAGAAAGCTTACACCGACGCGTAGTGTCTTCCAACAACACTCACACTATGTCATGCCACTCCAATAAATTAGAATGCATGGCCACTATGTGGACAAAAAACAAGTATTGAGCCTACCTCAAAAACCAAATTGATCATGCACCGGACATACATCTAAGTTCTGTTTTTGCTAAATTAAAAGACGTTAAGTTTAGTTTACCATGTAGTTTTTCATTCTACAAGAATTTGAATTTACCATATAGCACACCCTGTCCCAGTAAATCATTTACTCTACGCATTTAGTCGGAACGCCAGCAAGATCCATCTTATTATATTAGTCGACGAGTCGAAACAATTGTTACCACCTAAAAAGCCAAACCAGCAAAAACTACTATACAATGTCTGTATCAATAGTCAAACAGTCCAAACAAGCGCAGAAATGCAAACAAATCCAAATTGTTATCTGATTCCGTCCGGATAACGCCAAAAGTCTAAGATTACAAAACAAAAGACCTGATAATAGTGCAAAGACAAGCAAAAAGAATGAACAACAAATATCTAAGTTTTAAACGATTGATTACAACGGCCTGGACCAACTTGGTAAAAGATACGTCCAAGTCATCAGCAGAAAATTTAAAAAAATTAATGCTGCCTAGTGAAAAAAGTAGATAGATTGAAAATAGATAGAAGTATGTAGAATGAAATTATGATGAGATATAGAGATTTACAAGTGCAAGAGTGTAAAACACAAATAAATGAATCTAGATACAATTCAAATTTTGTACATATTATAACGGATGCATTACCAAAGTACTTAAAATGTTAAGTATGAAAAATTTTTTTAAAAACATGATTGCCAGATTTAGGTGTGAAAATGAAAAGAAATTTGCAAATTTTGGATAAACGAGGAAAAAATTTGTAAAATGTGTGGAAAAGCTAGGAAAAACTTAAAACACTAAAATGCTATAAGATGAAATAAAAGCAAATGAGAAGATATGAGGTACTGAAAGAAGATGAAAGATAAATAAAATAGATGATAGCGGTATCTATTAAGTAAGACTCTAAAAAAGATTCTCAAAGCACTTTAATACGATTGTATCACCAAACTAAGAGTTGATACTGGATTTGACCCGATCAGTGATCACATATTGGTTTTAACAAAAAACTTTTTTGAAAAAATTGCTAATCACTTAGATCCTGAGTTATCTTGTCTTGCGGACAAACCGATTTTCAAAAACAAGCGTCTATGCTTGCTGTATAAAAAAATGTATGGTTCTTCAACGCCTACCACACTAAATCAACGTCTACCAAGTTGAAAATTCTAATCCAAAAACAGTAAATTTGACACATTAAGTCTTTTAAAGATTTTTTTTTTAGCCAAAAAAGTCAGTCATTTATAGATTAGATTTTTAATCGTTTTTAGGTTACCTTACCATGCAAATCTTAAGCAACACAACACAAAACAATTTTAACTTTAGGATGATTTTTGACTACTCTTATAGAATTTTGAATATTTATACCTCTACACCAACAACTGTCTTGAGAAAAACCCTATGCGTCCCGGCATGCACACAACTCTTGCAATTACACCAACCGCCGTAAGTTGCTTTTTGATCTTTAGAGACATGCCGTGTATCTTTAGCACCAGGAATACATTACACTCACTTCCGACTTTGGCCGCCGCGCTATGTACTTGGTTAACTTTGGTTACCAACACACAACAATGCTCTAAAAATGACTCACTTACCTCTAAGCCCTACCCGCGGCACTGCACACCACACGGTGGGACAATTTTCAAACTTTAGGTAAAAACTGGTGACGTCCTAGGGCTAGCAAACACCTGGTTGCAAATACGTCCTTAACCAGATTGCACCACACAGTGTATGGTCACACAACCCAAGCCCGCAGCGCGTTTTTAATCGCTGAAAAGTTGCAGTTGCAGACTTAAAAGTAGTGAATATTTTTACATAGCTTCAAGAGAGCCTGTGATACAGTAAAATTGCATGTTCGATAAGATATAGTATTCCTTAAAACTTCAATCATTCTATATCTCATAAGGTAGCCGCATACAAATTTATGGTTCATAGAACCTTGACAGATTTACTCAATACAGAAAACCAAGAGTTTGAGTTTTAAACAATTATAGAAATTGCAATAAATAATGGTTACGTGCACAGCTCAAATGATTGGTATAATAATAAGTAAAAGGAAAAAAATCCAACTTTTAGAATTCATTCTCTCAGCAGTCAAAAACAATTCAGAAAAATTTTGCAGCATCACATATTTTTGCCCAATCTCAAAAAATTAGGAATTATGTTAAAAAAACAAAAATTAAAAGTATAGCCAATGAAATGAAAGAAATAATAAACTAGAGGGATCAGGAGTCTATAAGCTAACATGTACTGATTCTGAAAGTGTATACATAAGTCAAACTAGTCGAAATTTTAAACAACGTTTTAGTTTTAGTGAACATGAAAAATCATATATACACGGTAAGTTAAAATCAATAAATCATATAATTAATAAAAATCACACACACCAAATTTAGACAATTTAGTAATTTTGCATAACGCCAAAAAAGTAAAAAAATAGACTAATTAGAAATATAGAAATTTTAGAAATTTAAAATTCAATTCACCTCTTTTAAACGACAGCCGAAACTGCAGCACAGTGTGACAAATTAAATAGTGATATAAAAACATAGTAATTATTGTATTTAATTTTATATAGTAATTGTTTTATAGATAAGAATACGTTTTATGCAGATATGTTTTGTTATATGCTCATTGTAAACACAATACAAGTAATAACAGTTACTGCTTAACTGTACTGAATAACACTTATAACTAACACAATAATTTTGCTTGTTTTTTTAGATGCAAACACAAATCAAATAAATTTAACAAATTTATTATTTTAATAAATCAACTTTTTTTTTAAATAAATATTTATACAATTATAATTAAAAATTAAATAATTTTAATTATTTTTTTAGTCGAATTTGACATCTAATAAAAATTTACATTATTTTAAAAAATAATATAATGTAGAAGTTGTTGAATAGAATACTATTTTTGCTTTTAAAGTTTCAGGATCCAACAATGTGTCAGTTACGATAGTTTGAAAGGTGCATAAAACTAATTTAATAAAATTAATGTACACTTTTCGCCTGACCATGTGAAAACATGTACGTTAAGCTATAAATCGACTTAATAGCCGAAACTGTATTCTTTTTTCCCGCTGGTTTTTCGGGAGACTAGGACGAACAACGTGCATGTAAGGTTGAATTAATATCTTATTGCACTACCCATAAAAATAAGTATAAAAGCCATATTACTCAAGAGTTTACTTTTATGGATAGTAAAATGGGATGGCGAGTAAAATAAGACTTGCAGACCCTAACGCATCGCCCTTGTTCATAAAACCCACGCCGAATGCAATGAAATCAGCATAGAATATTGGCACGGCTGTTTTTTCTTTTCTACAAGGACCTCTTTTGTATGCGTATTCTGAAAATATCGTGCAGACACACCGACCAACACTATAAAATATTAAACGGTAGTAAAGCGAGATATTATTTATCATTTTGTAATTTATTTTTGCGCGCGTAGTCGTAAAGAAATCGGGACGGCTTTAAATCTGCCCTGGGAGGTAGTGAATAATCAATAAACGGGATCTATCCTCATGAATATAGAGAAAGCTCCAGGTGAAAGCGACACATGAAATTGATTAGAATAGGCAAGGCACGCAACTTTTGATAATGCGCCAGAATTGTTTAGGGGTTGTTAATTAGCGCAACACTTATAGTTGTGTTTCACTTAAACGTCGAGATTTAAGACTATTAACGCTCAATTTATTGCGTCGGAAGTGTAATGGTTATGTAATAGGATATGCTTTTGCAATAGGGGTAGTAAACGTAGCATCAATCCAATCGCGTCCACTTCGCATTATTGCATTGAAGCTGTACTGGTTTATTTAAATTTAATATCCGGAGCGCGTCCGCTTTTATTTTCCTTGCAGGCCCTTAAGAAATCTGAATACGCATCCCGTCCAATTCCCAAGATACCTATTTAAGTAACAAGAACCAAATGATTTGGATGGTCACTGTTAGACGTGCTATTGCCATTACAGTTACATGCCCTCTTTTTTTTCCTTTGATTCCGACCCTTTTTAAAGAAATCAACTCTCCGGCTCACTGTAGTGCCTATTGTTTTTGATCTTTGATCTAGTTCATTCCAACTTCAACGAGAAAACTTTAAGAGTTCAGTGCCGAAAACGAGAATCTTTTACGATATAAAACGTATACGTTCCTCCACACAAGCTCAATATCTAATTCAATTTTAGCAATATTATTTTAAATTTTCAGAAAAACTTTATTCTATTAAGATAATATTGTTTGCAATTATTAATTTGATATTGTACATTTCAGGCCTCGGATCACATGAAATATTATGTTCCAGTTAGATAATCTGCAGCATTGGGAGTAATATTCGTGTTAGAGCACGAACTAGGGACCATTGGAGGGTCCTTACCCTGAGGGAATAACCTTGTTGATCACGGTAGCCCCAAGCAATTTTACTCTTAGTGCCCTCTACAATCATTATAAACACTAACATGGACAGTGTATTAAACAAGATCTAATTATGGTAATGCCAGGAGAGCATAAAGCATACAAATGGACCAGCACCAAGCGTCATCGTTATCAGGAAAGTGTATGCATCCGTTAATAATTATTAATGGGGCATTAATATCAAGTAGAAATATAGATTGGATTATATTGTTTAGGTTTGTAATTTGATATATTATCTGTTATTAAATTACACTCTCTACTTTCTGTTATTTATTTATTATTTTTAATATATTTAAATTAAAAAAAATAATTTATTAATAATTCATAAAATTTTTGATTTATCTAAGATTGAACAAGTAGTTGTAATATTTTAGCAATGAGCATTCCTGCTTCGGTTTAATATTTATCACTTGGCACCCATGTAGCGAGCACACTATTAGCATTTGTAGAATTATCGTAATACTTTATATTCCATATTTCTTCAATAGAATGTGATTGAATTTATTTTCAATATAATAACTATTTATATATTAATAGTAGTTACTTTAACATTAACTTGATTAATTAATTAGGGATTTTGCTTTATAGCAAATGCAATACATATATTTATTTTTAATTATCCAAGCATGATAGGAACAATGCTAGTAATTAATTCAACTTTGAATTTTTGAAAAAAACTTATTTTATTATAAATTATTTGTTTAATTTAAAAAGTGTTTAGCCACAAATAAAGTGTTCATTGTAATTATTATTAATATAAAAATTTAAATTTGTGATGAAAGGTTTTTAAAGTATATTGCGTGTTTGTAATTGTAAATATAAATCTGCTTGATTTAAATGTTTTGTACTTGAATGTTTTTGTTGAGAACAAGATTTGTCTTTGTTATATTTATTTCTAATCCTACTTTTTGTAATGCAATTTTAAGTTTTTTAAAGATGGTTTGTATTTATTATTTATTTATTGATTTGTTAGTCAATTAAAGCCAATATAAAATAAGTGTACATAACTTAAAAAACACAATACACTGATCAACATTTGAATTGGTACACTTATATAACATGCAGTAAAAGTAATAATAATTATAATAAAATTATCAAAGCAATAATAATAAAGGCTGTGTTTCGGAATGCAAACAAATGCCTATCGAATAACATTTTTGAAACAATTGTTGTTTATCTGTCATCAGTGCAGTTACTGAGCTAGCGGACGCTTATACTTATCAAGTATAAGAAATTTTTTGCGAATATCTCAAGTAAGTTTTAATTCAGAGTGGTTGACCGCGTTTTAACGATGCCATTAAGGCGTTTAAGTGTTTAAGAGATGAGCCAAGCAATGAGAATGCTTATTACTGTTGCTGCTCACTTCAATGTGAGTTCGAATGCTTTTTAATGACACTAGAACTGTCCAACATAGGCACGGCGGAAGGCAATATCGCAGTACAACAGTCAAGGACAGTCAAGAAGGACCGGTTTATTTCAATTCAGTGTCAAAAAAATAAATTTTTCACTGCAAGAACACTCCAAGTTAATTTATTGAATGCAATAGGTACTCAAATATTCACTCAAACAGTAAGAAGAAGGTTCCATGCAGTAAATTTAAGGTCTAGAATTTTGAAATAATGTCTATTGTTGACCAGAGCCCACAAAAGAAAAAGGCTAAAGTGAGCACACCAACATGCAAATTAGAGTGTTGAAGATTGGAGTCGTTATTTATTCAGATTACACCCATGAATTGGCCTGCAAACTCGTCAAATCTCAATTCTATAGAGAACGAATGAGATTACTTGAAAAGATTGATAAAGTCACAAGAAGTGGATTCAAACAATCACTATCAGCTCCGACTTGCGTTTTGGAAGAATGGCTAAATATTTCTTAGCATTACGTTTTCGGATTTGATTTCTAACATGCTAAGACGTTGCCAAGGAGTCATAATAGCTAGAAGAGGTTCTATTCATTATTAATATTTGAGTGCATTTCTTTCCAGATCAAGTGTTTCTGTAATACTAAAATGAAGATTTTGATATTTTTTTATTAAAACATTTGATTTTGTTATTTAAAAGTTTTATTGATTTAAATCTTTGCCCTAAAAGTTTTTCCAGAATCATATACTTTTTGATTTTTACCTTTTTCTTTTTTTTGTACGTCGGAAAGGTGCATTTTCAAAAGAATCTATGGAATGCTGCTTGATTCAATTGCCATTCTACAGCTTTGCCAATGGACTGAACACTTCCCCACTCTTTGGCAATATATTATGGTGCGAATACTTCGTACACCCTTTTCCATGGTTCTTCAGCAGCCTGCAAGCCTGCCATCATATTTTTTTGTTAAAGGCATTTCCGGTTTGAGCAGTGTAGCCACGTCTAACGTTTCCCCACCTGGGGCAGGTAAACAGGGTATGTCCTACGTCATCAGCCCGGTCACAGTAAGTATACTTCTCAGTCGCTGCTCTGTGTCTGTCATAGAGGTATTTCCTGAAGCAACCATGCCCGGAGAAAGCCTGCGTAAAGAAATAATCTATTTTTCCTTAAGGGCGGTCTACCCATTTTTGGATATTTTGTATCAACCTGTATGTCCATCTACCATTGGTCCCGCTTTCCCAGTTTTCCTGCTCCCTAAAGCTTATGTCTACTTGATGCCCGCGACTACACCTACTGCTTCTGTCGAAATGGTTCTGTATGCGCTACATATCCTAATTGACATCAGCTTTTGGAGTCCTGACAGCTTCCTAATGGTTCTTCTGTTTCTAGTTGCCGATTTCCAAGCTGGTGCCGCGTAGAGAATCTGCGAGTAGATCACGCCTGCTATTGTTTGCCTCTTTGACGCTTTGGGTATACTCACATTGGGCATTATGCAGGTTAGGGCCTTTATTGTCTTTGCGACTTTTTTGGTGGTTTGCTTGACAAGCTTTTTGAAAGTAATCTTAGTATCCAGCCAAATACCAAAGTATTTGATGGCAGCATTGGGTTTGATAAAGGAGCCTAGAATGTTACAGCGTATGCGCCTTATTTTCTGCTTGGTAGTCAAAAGTAAGGCTTCCGATTTCTCGGGTGCAAGCTGTAGTTGTCTTCATTCTAGCCAATTTGCTATCCGGAGGAGTGCTATGTCTGCATTGTACATTAATATTGCTTCATTTTCTGCATTCTAGATTTTTGAGGATAATTTGCCACGAGGCATTATTAAAGGCGTTTTTCACATCCAGTGTAATAACAGCGCATAATCGTCTATGTTGGTGTGCGTAGGCTGCCGCTCTTTCTGCGATTTTGATTACGTTGTTTATCGCGCCCACTGTTTGCCGTCCTTCCCTGAAACTGTTTGTCCGCTAGACCTCCAGTTTGCTACAAGACTAGCTGCTCATATAGTTTTCCTTCAACATCTAGTAAGCGAATGGGTCTATATGATGCCGGCTGGTCCAACGGTTTGTTGCCGTTTTTAAGCAGCACGAGTTTAGCCTGTTTCCAGTCTTTCGAGAATGTACCTTTGCGCGCTAACTTATTATACACCTCTAACACATATTTATGTTTGTCACTTACAAATTCTTTTAGCACTTCTGCAGAGATGTTTTCTGGTCCAGGTGTTTTGTTAAACAATAGCTTACTGTTTGCTGCTCATCAAATCTAAAATTGGTGAACGTCACGGTTTTATCACAGATTAAGTTAAATACTTCGGGTTTTTTGAAAAAAGATGTTTGACAACCGTTTCCATTATTTGCATTGTCATTTGGGGTCTTAGAAGAAAACCGATTAGTTGTTTCATAACAATCTTGTATTTGTCTCCCCATATATCACAGTCGAGTTTCTCACAGATAGTTTTCCAGCAATTTTTCTTTGCCGCTTTAATGCTGTCCCGTAAAGTTTTCTTGCTGCTTTTATATGCATCTTGCAGTTGCAGATTTAATGCAGCAGGATTTCTCCGTGCGCTTCTTGTGCACTCTCTCCTTTTTTTTATGCATTCCTTGCGCAGATTGGCAATCTCGTTAGACCACCTATATACTGGCTGCATTTTTATGTGTTGATTTCTTTTCGGCAAGGTCGAGTAATAAATGTGCGTAAGGTTTTTTATGAAGTTTTTTGCAGGTGAGTGATGTCGGCATCGGCCAAGGCCCGTTGCAGCATCTGCTTGTCAAGCCTTCTTGCGATCCATTCTTTATTTTGGGTTGGGTGGGTCTTTTTCTGCGGTATGTCCACTAGCTCAAAAATGATGTAATAGTGGTCACTCAGGGTTTTCTTGTTGCTCACTTCCCATCTTCCAATTTTTGTTGATACTTATTTTTACTTATTTATTTAGCATTAAAATCTCCAACAACGATGGTTTTATCTTTGCATCTTCTTATTTTCCTTCTGATTTTGAAGAGTATTTCCTTCAGGTTTTCTATCTCCTTGTTGGGGAACGCGTAGCAGCTGATCAATGTGAAACGGGTAGTTTCAATATACAAGAAACCGATTCCAAACTCCTGCTGTTTAATCGCTATGCGTCTGTCTATCACTTTTATGGCGGTGTCTAGTTGTTCGTCAAATATCTATTTTTTGATAGCGTTTTTGTTAGGCTTGTTTATCGCTACAATTCCTGCATTCAGATCTTTAGCGGTGGCCATGGCAAGGTCCTGTGCCGGAAGACTTCTGTTGGTATTAATTTGCAAAAACTTGATCATTTCAGGATAACGTTCTCACCCTTCTTTTGTACTCGTTTATTTAGACATCTTACGCTTCCTGATTGGTGTCCCTCCTCCTTACAGTGCACGCAGTAAAAGTTATTTTGACATTCTGTTGCTATATGCCTTTCTTTGCCAAACTTCACGCATAACTTCTCTCTAACTGGTCCCTTGCAGTGAACTTTTTTATGTCCATATTGCCAACACCTAAAACACTTGGCTTCATTTGTTCTCTCGATTATTCTGCAGTTCATCCAGCCAATCTTAATTTATCCCATCTGTACAAGTCTTTTAGAGTCTAGCTCAGCCATTACTAATGTAGCATTCTGTTTTTGATGGTCTGGTTGTTGTAGCGTTCTGCTTAACAGGTTTTGTTCTTTTTTTACCTGCTTTCCTTTCTGTTGTCTTTGGGCCTTTTGGTTGGTTTTTTGTCGCTGTAAATATGGTAATTTTTATATTTGTTTTGTAGAATACATATTTTGCTATTCTAGGGAATATAGTGCCAATAACGCGTTTGCTTTCTGGTAACGCTATTTTTGTTCTTTTGTTTTTAACCATTGTATCCCTAATTGATTTTATAGCCTTAAAAACGTTTTTATCTTCAGCGTCTTTTATATTATTTCCGTCTGTGATAATCGGATAATATAGTCGTTTATTAAGATCTACAATGTTTCCATTTTTGTCAGGAAAACCTAGTGCATGGGTCATCAAGGCAAAGTCTCCTATTAGTTTGCTTTGCGATTGAAGACCTTCTTTGCCACAAAACCTTCCACTCGCTTTTCTTATAGACTTATTGCTTGTCTCTATCAGAACAATCAATAGTTCCACAAACTGTTTTAAAAACTAGCATCACGTAAAAATTATTATTTTTTTAACTATTAAGTTTCTTGTAGCAATGTTACACTTACCGCTGGGCCACGAAACAAACGCGCCGCTTGTAGCGTCAAGGACGCTGGGAGCGTATTTTAGCAGCGTCAAAAACAAGGCCACGAGCCTGTCAATTTTTGTTGGAGCGTTTATTTTGACATTTCTATTTAGGGTTATGATACATTTATATTTACTTATATAAACTTTTTAACACTTTTTTTTATTTTTAAATATTTATTCTGCCAATATATTCTTTAAAAATAAATTATATTTATGTAACTTTTCAATATATACAAAATTTTAAAAATGTAAATTATTTACATAAACAATAAATCATAGAATGCGAAAAAAAAAACAAAAATTATCTTGCCGCTTATAGCGTCTAAACCGTCTAAACACGAGTAGCTCAATTCGTATTATATTTGACATTTCTATTTTAGGTTATGATATATTTATATTTGTTTATATAAACATTTTATTATTTTTTTAATTCAAATTTTATTTATTCTACCAATAATCTATTTAAAGGTAAATTATATTAATCTTGCTTTTCAATATAATATGTATATATAAAATTTTAAATACATATATAAAAAGTATATATACAAATAGAAAACTACAAAACGCGGGAAAACAAAATTTATTTTAAAAACTAAATTAATTAATTTTTAAAATAAATTTATTTACGTATTTGTCATTTGACTTATTGAAATATGACATGTAAAACTATGTGATTTTTGTTACTATCTAGCTTTGTTCTCCCATCTTTTCACGGTAATGATAAAAAATAATAGTTTAAAAATAAATTTTATTTCTTCAAATTTAATAATTAAAAACCCAAAATCTTGGCAGAATTGACTTTGGCAAACTAAATTTGATAATAGAATATAATCTATCAAACATGTAGGTTTCATCCATTCTAAAATTATGCTAGTTTAAATTCTTCATTATTAACTATTAATATATAATTGTAAAAACTGACAAAATGTGTTTTATATGTATAGTGCAAAACCTATACAAACATATCATAAATTATACATTATTTTTCTTACATAACTAATAATTTTACAAAAAAAAATGTAATAATAATTCACTTAATTCAATATAGTTAAATAAGTTAAATCATAATAATGATAAAATACATTTTTTTTTATAATTACAATCTAGACAAAATTATCAATTAAAAAGAAAACGTTCTGGCGTCTATATTTAGGAGCGTTTGAAACAAACCGATTTGTTTCAGACGCTGACGCTCAAATAATACGCTCCAACGGTATAAACAGTCAAATTTTATTGTGTACGTACTTGATTTTATGTATTAATTTGTTTTTAAGAGGCTTATAAGATGAGCGTCAAACGCAACGGACGCTCGTATTTGTTTCGCTAGAAGCAAACGACGCTGCGTCTTGCAGCGCTATTTCGTGGCCTGGTACGTATAAACCCATGTATTTGAATTGGACGCTTGACCCAGCGGTTATGCTTCAAAAGAAAAAAAACTTTTTTTAGTACTATTTATTTTTAGAACATACACAATTGAGTCATATAGAATAATTAGAGTACAAAGTTTAGATAACTTTATAAAGTTACAACTCACAAACTATAAGAGCTTTGTAAAGCTAGCTCATTTTGGAGGTTAGGAAGCAAAATTAGGTTCAAAATTGGCTTACCACCAAAATCAAAACACACCATACTAGTCACTTGTCTTTTTGTTTTAATTTTTAAAACTTTTAAGTTTTTTCAGGATTTGTACAAAAGTTTTAAATTGTTTAGCTTCTAGATACATAACTTACCGTTCTGGGTTTGCATGTACAAAAATCTCTGTGAATGTGTTTCTTT
The DNA here is from genome assembly GCA_963932245.1 of Tachinus rufipes. Taxonomy (NCBI): domain Eukaryota; kingdom Metazoa; phylum Arthropoda; class Insecta; order Coleoptera; family Staphylinidae; genus Tachinus; species Tachinus rufipes. The sequence goes on from OZ010743.1 coordinate 95,524,244, forward strand.
AATGCGTTTTTATTTGACCAGTTGCAGCGTATTTATACTATCTCCAATGCAGTAGTTTTTTTTTTAAACGGGTGCTTAGGACTGTGGAATTAGCGCTGTTTTAAGTATTTAGCAAAACTATTCTACTACTGAGAAAAAGTGACAGGCTATAGTATACGCTAAACAAAATATAAGAGTTTACTTGGAAGGATATTATTTCACAGTAATCACAGACTATCAATTCTTGTGTGGTAACACTCCCTAAAAATCCTAGCAAAAGAGTGACCTGATAAGATATTTTCATGCAACAGTATAACTTTTAGATAAAATACCGCAAAAACGTTCTAAATTAAGTTGCCAAAACCTTATTATCTTATTGGTCCACATTGTATTCTTACATGTGTTGCTAGATAAGTTTATAAAACAAGTAGAATATTATTGTTTACGTTCTGCTACCGGTATACAAGTTCTAAAAAAAAATATTTTTTTGTATAGAAACGCTAAATAATTTAATAATGAACATTTTTTTAAAATTTTTAAATTTTACGAAACAAGTTTTCCACGTACACGCCACAAGCAAATCCAGTTGAACTAATTAATTAATCTATTAAGACAATGTTTCTTCAATATTACAAGATTAATCATTAACAATAAAACTAATTTTTACCTAAATTGATGTATACTATCAACTACAAGAAATTTGCTGCTACAAGTTTCTGGATTATCCAACAGAACAACAAAATTGTCACTCACACACGTTAAGTAAATGTTTATTTTATTAATTACCGCAAATACAGATTAGTTCAAAATAATTTAAACCAAGCGGGTAATTTTTTTTTTCTAGCCTGTGCATTTGGAGTGCACCAATAAATATGGTTACCCAATCTTTACATCTTTCTAAAATCACGCAAAATAGTTTACAAACATGCAGTGTGACAACAAAATAAGTTCTTCGGTACCTGTTTGTATTATTAAAAAGAAGTACTTTGATAAAGCAAGTTCTTAATTTAATTGCAAAATTCATGTACCGGTAAATCTAAAAACATTAAAAAGTTAAATATAATTTCTAAGTAAAAACAATTTTAACTGCCAAAACAAAACGTCTTATAAACAATAAGCGTTTGAGAGATTTTGATATCAAAGTTTTACCGTATAAAACATGGAAAAAAAATAGTATATTGTAAAGATTTTCTAAGTTTTTTTATTAATAATTTAGTAGAAGGGTTAAGTAGTCAAAGAGTTGCTAAAATTGCCAAATTTTTATAAAACGTAACTGAATTTTAATAAAAACTCGAAACTACGTTTGCACGTTTTGCTAACTCTATAACTACTCATTTTAATGAAAAACGCTATGTACAACCCGCTTGTTAAATCAGTAGCAAATAACGATATCATTGGCAACATTATGTCTTAGCTAATCAGTACTTATTAAAAAATTCATCATATATATTAAGTTTAATAAAATTATTAAGACGGTAGCGGCAGCTTTTTTACAAAATTAAACATTAAACAGCTCAGAATGAAACTAGAACAACCTTAAACAATTCGAGATTTTACTCTTTCTAATACGCCGGGTCAATTGAAACCTTAGTTATTAGTGTCAATTATCGAAAATGACAACGACAAAACAGCAACGTTGTTGCAAGAATCTGTCTTTCTCACAATTTAGTGAAATGAGCAAAACTATTACAACGGAAGATTAAAGAAAACCATGTTAGTAAAAAGGTGTTGTGTGTTATATTTATTTCTTTTATTGTTTTAATATTTTTGATTTTTATTTTATAAATGGTTTCTGTAATAAAAGTTTTATGTTTTGTTTATTTGATAGTCTTGTCATTAAAGTATTCTTTAACTTAAATGTTATTTGTAAAATTAGTTTTACGTTTTAATTATTGCATAGTTCTGGCATTGTAGCGTTTTACAACTCTAATATTATCTTTAATTAGTTTTAAGTTTTATTTGTTATATTGTTTTAGCATCTTCTAGAGTCTTTTATAACTTTTTTATCATCTGTAATAAAAATTTTAGGTTTTACTTGTTTTATTGCCTTTTATAGCTCCAATATCATTTATGATATCATTTTGATGCAGACATCATTATTGTGCGCTTAATATAATTTTGGTTAAACACATAATTTGTTGCGTATGTTTTTAAAAATCTTTGAAGCTAAAAAATAATTAGAAATTACGTTCTGCCGTGTTACCAAGTTAGAGATAGGTTTGCTACCACTTCTTTAAATGACTTCTTATCTGCATCTTTTCTAAAAAGTTTTTCTACTGTCTTGTCTAACTTCAAAGATTTCCTAATCATGATATCAATTGGTAGAAGCAATTCTACGTTTTCTTTCTAAGCGCTTTTTCATTATTACTCAAAGCAGTTTGTATTTGTCTATACGTATTATACGACCAAGGATTTTGATAAATAGTTTTTTAACCGATTTTATGATTTTAAGCACTATTGTGTTCGGCACCTTATTAAATCATGGGACCTTAAGCATTTAGCTGCAGACCCACATTTGGAATGCTTCAATTTTTTGCATAATTTTTACTTTAATGGTCTATGTTTTTATGCCATAGAGGAGAACAGTGTAAATTTAACACTTCACTGCACAATAACGTGGTGTTTAGATTTCTGTTGCATTGTAGCGCTTTTCATTTTAAAAACGTGTTTCTGGCTTGTTTGATTCTGTTTCTAATTTGTTTAACATGGTACCTATGTACTTAAATGATATCACTTGCTCTATGTTCTCCCTACCAATATAATATTTATTCTCCGTTTTTGTTTACTGACTCTTATTGTTTTTTTTTGTATCATTGTCAGTAACTTTTGCAGGTATGTCTTATTTTTTGAGTATCATAAGGGAAAGGATGCATCCTTGCCTAATTGATATTTTATTTGTTTCCTCCTTTGCAACTTTAAGTGTTGCTTTCAGTATAGGTTCTGTATTATTTGAAGATTTTTTCTCTTAAGTCTACTCTCTTTTAGTTTCTTTATCATTTCTACATGGTTTATTGTATCAAAAGTTTTTTTATAGTCCAAAAAGCTTATTTATACATCTATTTTATAGTTTAAGCATTTTTGCACAAGGATTTGTAGAGCAAATTGAGCCTCACGAGCATTTTGTGTAAATTTGTTGTGTAGATGAATTTTAAGAGAACTTCAATACGTGACTTATAAGACTAATTAGTCTATACTCCTCACATTTTCAGGCATTAGTTTTTTTGGAATTGCTATAAACTCAGACCTTAACAAGTTGTTGGTAAAATAATTTATTATCTCTATGTAAGTTTTATACAAACCGCATGCTGTCTTTATTTTGCTAATTTTAATGGCTTGTATAACTTTAGATTTTAGTATTGCTAGTCCTTTTAGTTCTTGTATTTTTTTCTTTTATAATCTTATGTCATCAAAAAATTTACTGATAAATTCTTCTCATGTTTTGATAAATTCCTGATTTCTTAGTAAAACATTGTCTTGTCTATCAGTTAACACAAGTATTAGAATTTTCTTGTATATGCCCGCTGTCTTTTTTGGTTTTCAATGTAAGTATGATTTTGTTCAAGCTCTTCAATTTTTCTGCAATTTTTCTCTAACTATTTTTTTTTTGTTTTTTTGATACTTTTTTGTATTTTCTTATGTATGATTTTGTAATTTTTTTAATTCCTGCTTTTTGCTTCTCGTCTTTGGTTCCTGAGCACGAGTATTTTATCTGTCATACATTTCTTCTTAGAAGTTTGTTTAATTTTCTTTTTTTTGTTTACTATTAACCTGTATTATCTTATGTTTCAACAATTTTTATTAATTTTTATGTTGTTATTATTATTGATCAGCTTTGTTCTTAATTCTTGGTTCTATTTGCGCGATTGTTATAGCAGTTCTAATGGTTTTCTTTCAAATGTTTGATATCGATTTTTTGGCTTGGTCGAAGTTGCTGGGTTTTTCTGAGTTTAAGTCTGAAGATTGCTACAACCGAGTTGTAATCAAAGTGTATATCTGCGCCAAAATATGCTTGAGCTTTTTGTACTTCCGACAAAATTTTTTTATTTATTAAGATGTAGTTTATTTGGTTTCTTACTACCTCTCCGGTTTTATCTTTTGGTGAACTCCAGGTGTAGAACCGCCTTGGTGGTAATTTAAACCATGTATTGTTAATTGAAATTTTTTTTCAGAATTTTAGTAGTCGTCACTTCTGTCATATCTTTTAGAAAAGTTATTTTCAAAACCACACTCTATGCTACAGCAATTTGTTTGATCCCAAATAAAAACCACAACCTGCAGTTTTTATTTTTTAGAATTTAATTAGACTCTGAAAGACATACACGAGTTAGTTGCACTATTTCCACCACTATATTTTTTGCTGGATGATTTTAATAAAATATTTTTCTGTGGGGTTTTTATAGAAAAGATCCTCAAAGTTGTCTAGTAGAAAAGTTTTTTGATGAAAAAGATGCGGTTCTTCTCAACACGCGTTTTTCAAAACATTTTAATGACAGAGAATTACGGTTTTTAGTGTTTGATTTAACGTTTTTAGTAGGTTGTTTTGATGGTATTTACTGCAGCGATTATTTTGTAATTGTAGTTAAAACAATTGTTAGATAGAGTAGACAGTGCGTTCCTCGGAAATAAAAATTTTCTAGTCAGTTTGATCTCATTTCATTTTAGAGGTGCAAATGTTGAGGCCGCTGTGAAACATGTTACTGTATATGTTGTTCAAATACCAAATTTGTTTGACTTAAAACCGGACCGGTCCTTCTGTTTTATAGTGAAACAAAAAAGATAGCTGTAGAGTAGAAAAAAACAAACCCGAAATAAATTTCAGTAATTTTTGACGCAAAAAAATATGATTGCTTTCAACTGCTTGACGCAATTTTTTTGCTAGCAAGGAATCATTGTGAGAAAACTACGTGTTGAAAATTACTTCCACACCTCAACAACCGAAGTGGTTTTTTCGGTAACCGGAAAACAATTTCCGGCTGTACCACTTGTCTTTAAAGTTGACGACCAGAACATTAGCAATAAAACTTAAATTATAAATATTTTGACTAAACCATTTAAATCTAGAAATAGCTCTTTAAACTACAAAACAAATTTATTGCGGAACAAAAAAATGTATAAAGGGTCCCCCCTGTTAACATAGGTGAAATGCCCCCCATCACAAATATCTAAATTAACTCAAAAATTACTTTCCTAGCATCAAAAAACATGTTTTATAGGATTTTAAAATTTTGATAAAAACCATAGGGGGCTTAAAATAGCATTTTTTGGTTTATATTTTTTTCTTTGCACCTATTGAATAAAAAATTCTAAAAAAAATTATGGAATGGGAATCATTTAGGTAGTTAAATGCTTTGCAGAGTCACAAAAGCAAAATAAAACAGTATACATGGCAAAAAAGTCAAAAAATCGATTTTTAATAGTGGCGCACCATTTGCAAAAATTCCAAAAAAATCATGGATGTAGATTTTTCAATTACTTATGAAATTAAAAAATAAAATTCTATGCATCAAAAGCTAAGCAAAAGTAAATTTCAACCCTTCAAGAATTTTTTTAAGGGTTGTATACAGAATTTTATCCTATTTCCATGATTTTTTTTAGAATTTTTCATTTAATAGGTGCAGAGAAGAAAAATCAAAACGAGGAAATGCTATTTTTTGCCCCCTATGGAAAAGGGGGTAGTATCAAAATTTTAAAATTCTACCAAACATGTTTTTTTGATGCCAGGAAAGTAATTTTTAAGGTAATTTGGATATTCGTAATTGGGGGCATTTCACCTATGTTAAGCGGGGGGACCCTTTCTCTAGATTTCTGTTCTCAAGAATCGTTGCCATACACCTCTACTTTTTTTTAAAGAAATTAAAAACAGCACATAGTTGCGTTAGTGCATCTATAGCACCTGGTCTGGATAATGTTTTGTATTAGATTATCTGGCAGCTGCCTATAAAAACGCGGTTGATAGAAATAAATGTTGGAAATAAACTTATATCTTGCTACTACTAAAATAAGACACTGACCCAAAAGATGTTAACTAATCTCTCTGACTTTTGGGAAAATGTTAAAAAAATAATTCACAATTGTTTGGTGTAAATTATAGAAACCTTTGACTTACATTAGTAAGGTTTAAATAGTACAACAGTAACGTTAATTTTTTTTCTGCAAAACTTGTTATTTACACGGTGTACTGTACTTAACAGGTGATAATGCTTTTAAGCTCTATTGTTGTGGCAAGAATTATGGGGTCAATTAAAGATGGGCAAAGAAAACGCAAAATTGCAAGGATTGTTGGTAAAAACCTTTGAACAGAAGGTGTGTTAGCGTTACTTTAATACTGGCCTGATAACTAAAAGATCAGGATCCGGGCAAATAAAAGTCACCACAAATTTACAGAAAAGAACAACTTCTGCAGCAGTTTGTCTACAAAATCAATTACATAAAGTTAGAAATGTAAATGTATGGGCAGCTATATCGTCTTGTAGAAAGATAGCTACAGGTCCATTTTTACAACGCCGACATCGTGTTGCAAGATTGACTTTTTTCCGAAATCACCGGTCATGGAATAATGAGGACTGAAGCAAAGTATTGTTTTTAAATTAGTTGCGTTTTTGCCTCAATAGATCAGACAGATAATGCTAGACATGAATTCCATAGGACATGTCTGGAATAAGATGGGACAACGTATCCAAAAACATACACCTGCTTCAAGAACTGCTAAGGAGTTAAAACACTTGCTATTGCAGGAATGAAATAATATTTGGTTGATATGTAATTTTTAATTTAATTCAAAGTGTTCCTCGTTAACTTTATGCAGTCATTAACGCAAGAGAGGGTAGTACTCGTTATTAATGATAAGTTGTTTTTAATGTTTTTTGTTCTATATAAGTCTAAACTGTAAATTTATGATACTTCTAAAATACGCAATAAAAACAATAAATATGCTTTACGATTCAACATTTAATTTTTAATTTAGTGTGCAAAATAGAGTACAATTGTTTATAATTTGCTAACATGAGGTTAAAACAAAAAATTTAAAATGAACTTTACTTTTTGCTTGCTTGTGTATTAAAAAAAAATTAATTAAAATTTGCTACATTAATAAATAATCAAAATTATAACCGCTGTATTTTATAACATATATTTTATTAAAACCTAATAAACACCAATTATAACATATACAACGTGAAGTTTTAATTGTGCTTAATTTTAATGTTGCAACCAAATAGACGCACCAAATAAGTCGAAAGCAATAACTACTTTCTCTAAATAAATAAAGAAGCGTTAATAAATAACTAATTAAATCAAATGTACTAACTTAATTAGTGTTTCTTTATCCTATCTTTCTTGATTGAAGCTATTTACAATTGGTATTAATTTCAGTAAAAAATAATACATTAAAATAAATTAATTCTACACTTTTTGTTAATTTTTTTAATAAGCATCATACACTTGCATATTAACTTATTTATCTCACAATAAACATTTAGTTCCTTTTTATTTATCTAGAAGTTAAAATGAAAAAATATCTCCGCATCTAAGAGTGTAATTTTTAACAATTTAAAAGCAATTTCCAATTCTCTATTTATACACATATGTTCTTGACAAATAGACCGCAACAATCACTTCAAGTTTAGACATTCCATCATCACTAGTTCCTCTAAAGTTCTTAACAAAGTTGCTTTACATATAATGTAATAATGTAGTAATGTAATAAATTAACGTAACAAATAGCTTAAAATAAAATAGATTTAATCAATTTTATATTTATATCTAACAATATTTCTTCAAATTTTACAAAAGCCTGTAAATATAACTATAACCATTTAATAATTATGTCAAATTACAATCGCATTATATTTAGCATTGAATTGCCATTTACGGTTTTATATAAGCTGCAGCACGTACTATTGGTGATACAATTTTATATTAAAATTCCAGCAACGTCCAATTCTAAATATGCACCAAGAGAATCCTTTGAAGTTACCCCTAACTAACTGGAATTTACAGCGAAACAACTTATATTTGACCCTAATGCAAAACCCTAACGTTCGGTACAAATAACACACTTCATTATAATTAATTTCAAATGTTAATTAATACAATTAAATTAATTATTATTGTCCTTGTGTTATTTATAAAGCGTTAAATTAGTTTCAGGATTTGATTGCCAATGATAAATTGTTGAAAAATAAACTAATTTGTATTTTATTCAGTTATAGTGGGGTAGTGTACTTTTTCTGATTACGTCTGCGGTAAGGGAGGTGTCGAATGGGGAAGGTTTGTTCAATTTCCGTCACAACGAACAATTTATATTCGCTCCAAACACATTGCATGCATAACAAAGTACATTCAGTCCGGTCAGTCTCTGCCCTATTTGAGCCCTGCTACAATAGCCCAGTAATGGGAAAAGTACTGGAGATATATGTAATTGAAAAGAATAAAAAGAGAAGTAAACAAATAACCACCTCATAGTATTGATTTCAACTCATTTAATTTAATCAAATTCTGTAAACAGTTTGTGATGAAATTATAAAAAAGAAATGTCGTACAAATCAACTAGATTATAACATTTTACTAGGAACATGTGCTATGTACGTGCAATTACTTTTTTGGCACCATTAAGTATGCTAAGCTATTATTATGCCAACACGGCTACCATTACAGAATCTTTATGCGTTAGCTGCATGTGTATTCGCAGTTTTCATCATTTCATAAATCTTTATTATATTACTTTAATAATTATATGGGGGTTCACAATATAAACATAGTTAGCGCGTGTTATTTTACGCAGAAATAGTGTTCATAATTTTAGACAATTATTTGTTGTAGCTGCTTGAAAAACATAGCTTTACTATGGTTATAAAATTAAATGTGTTTATAACAAAATTTGCTGGACTTGTAAATTAAAATTTACATGTCAAAGATATATTTTTAATTATTTTACTGTTAACACTTGTACCAATGCTTAATATTTGTGGTATATAATCTAATTAAATATGTAAAATTACATACATACAATCTATGCATAGAGAAAAGTATTTTATTGACTTTGAGAATACCGGCAAAAAAGAAAAGCGCAGAAAATTTATTAAATCGATCTAAGAACGTACAAAGCAATTAAATGACTTCAGAATTTGACGAGTTTTAAACTGCCAGCATACTGTGAGACGTACGTATAAAAAAGTTTATACACAATTATTATACTATAACAACTTTGTATTTGAACAGCTGCACTGATTTAGTGTATCACATATTGAATTAAAAACAACGTGTAATACGTTATTCACAAAAATTGTGCAGTAATTTTGAGTAAAAAAAAAATGAATTGAATTAGTGCAATATTTAATAAATTGAGTAAACATTTTGATATTCGACTATGTGTAACATTTTTAAATAATAATAGCTTCAACTATTTCTAACCTTAATTGCATTATATTGTTTTTGGACTACTACAAAGAAAGACAATTACTATCAGTTTAAAAATATTTATAAAAATAGCTATTTGATTAGCAAGTGTGCATCGGCAACAGCAACACAAACACCAGTAGATCAAAAGTTGCAATTATCTAAAATTTTTTTATAGTTTTGTAATTGTTGCAGATCCGTTCTAGAGATGAGTGGCTGATTTAAGTTGCTACCCCGTTATGTGCATATGTGGCGTTGCTTATGGGCAACAATTATTTTTATTTGTTTTAGTTATAATTTTTAGTTTCTCGGTTTATAATGCTACCATAATAAAAGATAATTAATAAAAAACCGCACGGTCTTCATACAAAAGTTGGTCAAGAGAAATCATTGGATTTATGTGCGAAAGGACTTCTAGTTAAATTAATCTCAAGATTTAATAACAATAGAAAAAAGTTTTTTATTTAATGTGGTAAGAAAAAATTTATCAGTTCTGTTTAAGTAATTTTTTATAAGCAAGTAACACGTTTATATCGCAAAGTTGTTGTTAACATTTATGTTAGTTGGGATTTTGTTTGGTTTTCTTACTATATCCAAACTTTGTTTTTTTTTCTCTTAATGATAAGTTGCATTTTTGTAAGTAACTTAATTTGCTAGAGTAACTGATCTTAGGCTTGTTTTTTTTTAGTAAGAAAAGTCAAGTAGTGTCAATTTTTTGGTGTTGACTAAAATACTCAACTTTTTTCTTTCTTTATTTTAAAGGAATTAGATTGGCGCTCCTTGCACTGCGGTCCTAATGAACTTGTTTTTAGCATATCTGTGGTTAGGTTATAGTATCGGAGTCTCCATACACTCGCGGCATAGATGGTAAATATTTCCTTGCTTTTTATTTAGCATGCTAATTGTTTCTTTTTTCAGGTTGTGGTTACTGTTTTCAGACTTTATATGCAAGTCATAACCAGTTTGGATTTTATTACTGCCAATTGTAGAGCATGATTACGTTTCTGGTGCACTAGTTAATACAGCCACTTTTACTTAAAAAGTCGAGGCATATTTACCCATAAGTAGCAAAGTTTGATTTCTTTGGTGTTTGTCTTTGTAGATTTTAGCTCCGGTACTTTTTTGGTTTTTTTATGTGTTCAAAAGATACCTTGAAAATTTCAGAAAATGCCGTCTGCTACGTTCCGAGATATTATGTTACAATGTATCTACAGAAATACTTAAAAATAGCAAAAAAGGCTTAAATTTACATTTTTTGATCGTCTGAAACGTTTCAGAATTGCATTTAAAAAAAATATATAAAATTTTTCTTCAAATATGTCTAAAGAATAAGTTTTTACAGACAATTTTTTTTCTTTGTATTTTGAAAATATTGCAGAATAGCAAGTTTTTATTTATATTTGAAGAAAAAAAGAAAACCTTAATCTTATTTTAGGAAAAACTGTCTTAAAATTTAACAAAATTTTCAAAATTCAAAGAAAGAAAAAATTGGCTATGTAAACTTATACTTTGGACAATTTTGAAGAAAAAAGTTTCTTATAATTTTTTCCTAAAAATGCAATCCTGAGAAGTTACAAATGATCAAAAAATGTAAAGAAAACTCATAAACCTTACATTTTTCAAATTCATGTAGTTTTGTCCGTAGTTTGAGCAAAAACCAAATTTTCATTCCGTACACTTGACTCATACATGGCCATATATAATTCTACATCTGCTCCCATGTAACTCTTGCAGTTTTAAACCTAATTTATAAATCTTTGTTTTACTAATATTTAACCCATTTAATATATCTAGATATCTCTTAACATTTTTCAATATAACGCTGTTTCCACTTGTATATACTTGATCAAATGTAATTTTAATTGCAAAACAAGCAAAATAAACAATTGATGACCAATTAATCCGTCTGAATTAATAAATTAACTTTGATTAATTAATTAAATCAGATTTTTTCCAGCATGGATCTACCAGCCAATCCCGCCGCCCCTCAAATGACGGATAGCTAAATCTTAGCATATTTTTATATTAAGTTCCAAAAGATGATCAAAGACAAAGACAAAGCCAAAAAAAAAGACATCTTTGCTGATAACATCAAGCGGAACCGATTAGATTTCAATAAGATCCTTTTGAACCTGCGCAAAGACACCACCAAGACTCCGGCTTCCTCGGCTCAAGCGTCTCTCAAGTGGTCAGCCGATTTTAGCATATCCAAGAACAAAGTACCGATAGATATACAGAAGGAAAACAACGATTCCGCTCCAAAGAAAGTCCAGCCCATAGAAAAACAATTTCAAGTGGTAGAATACTCCAAGAAGAAGAAACAAAAAAAGAAATTGGGCCAACCCTATTCTGTAATTAATAAATCTTTTGCCGGCCTCTTAAGACAAGCGCACTCTGCGCCTATAAAACAATCAATCAACAAAGCCAAAAAGTCCTCAACCAAGCCAACCTATAAAGCCCAAGCGTCCACTTCTAGACCGCCTTGCTCCTTAGGCCCTCCTATAATAGCAACCCCCTATTGTTATTCGGAATTAAGCCAAATTTTCTGGGTTGTTCAAAACATCTAAACATCACCATCGATCGGGCGACAAACGTAAAAAGTAGTATCCAAATGCATCCCTTATCGCATGAAGATTTTTGAGCTGCACTTTACTACGTCGTGAGCAATGATATCCATCAATAATCACGGAATGGGACACTTCGGCGCCGCCGTTTTGGCGCGGCCGATTCGGCGCGAGGACACCTCGGCGCTGGCCATTTCGGCGCCGGCCGTTTCGGCGCCAGAACTTTTCAAATAAAATAAAAGTATATATACACATTATAATAAAAATTGATTTGTTTTGTGAAACATAACAAATAATGTATGATAAATAAAATATAAAATACATATAAATTACATAACATATCAAACAAAAATTATACATAAAAATCATAATATATGTACGTACATATTTAAATTGTCAAATATACAATATATATTATAATAAATAAACATAACTTTGGCCCGCAAATAATTTATAGGTAATTAATTATCACTTTTTAATGATAGGTAATAACCTGAAAAATATAAAGGATAATAGTCTATTAAAATAAATAACTAAAAGAATTAAAAATATAAAATAGTAAAAAATACCAAATAAATTTTTATGATTATAATATATTTGTATATACTATGTTTTATTTGAATCGGCCGCGCCGAATCGGCCGCGCCGTAATGGCGGCGCCGAAGTGTCCTAGACCCCAATAATCATTCCATTGACGGTTTAAAAAAATCTTAAAATATGTAATTAAGAACGTGCCCAATGCATCAAAGCTGATACGGTGCAAGCAGAGCTAATTGCTCTCTGGTTTGCTCCTACTTCTGTCAAACGCATAAAAAGAGCGGGAAAACTCTTCCCAATGTGTTAGTTCTAGCTACCACAGAACTTACAAAACCGGGAGATTCTAGATCTAACAAAATTGTTCAACCTAACAGATACGGTAGAATATAAATGTAAGTCTGGTGACATTGTACAATACCACCGTTGCCAGCGATATGGCCACACGGCATCAAAGAGCAAGTCTCCCTATGTTTGTGTAAAATGCGCTGGTTCTCAGCTATTTCTATAATTTGTATCCAATAAATAAACAACTCAGCAATTTTGTTTTATTTTTTAATATGTTACACATTACGCTTGCAATTGTTGTTATAACACAAATAAGAATTGCTTGAAAAATTAATTGCTATTTTGATTTAAAAAAATTAAGATAATTTAATAAAGTAAACGGTGTTTAGTTTTTGTGTGTTTCAAATATCAAATATAATTTCAGCGCGATTTGAGACGTTGCGCTAAATTTTGATAAATTTTATTCAATAATAGATTTCTGCGTAAGTTTTATACAATCAATTTCTGATTAGTTTTGTAACGGACCTAGGGTCCGTTTTGTACATAATAAACTACTTCTCAAATTAATCCTGGTATTTTTTCCAAATTTCGACCCCCCCGTATATCAATTGTCAAATTAATTTGTTTTGCCCACCCTGTATTTGTGATAATTAAAATAAGGATTTTATTAATTAATGTTAGGGCAAAACAAATTAGATATTCGTGGTCGGGGTAATATTAGGAGAAATAATTATTAAAGACATTATGTCCGCAAACACCTAATTAACCCAAGGGGGCCGGACATAACCTCCCGCCACGTGCTCATTTAAAAATGCTACTTACTGTTTTCACCGGACACATTCACATCCACACACTCTCTCGATGTATTCCCGGGCACAAAAACATTATTTTTATTACGCGTGCCGTTGAGACAAATGTAAACAGGTCTTGCGCGATAATCAGCTGTTGTGCCGATTTCGGGGCTATTGCCATCTGGCGAGTCTATGTCCGACCCTCGAATAAGAGTCCGGATTGTTATGCAATGCACAATTTTATGTATAATCATTATTAATTAGTGTAATTAGAATTTAATTATTAGTTTAGTTATTTTTATGTTTTGCAACTATGTGTTGGCAAGCCTGGCGGGCCATCCCCACTTCTTGGGTGCTGGTATAAATACGCGTGGCCTGGCCAGGTAGAGTCAGTGAAGCTTGCACTCAGCCAAGCAACCAGTCGACCCAAAGAATCGAATCGGATAAGTAAGAGTGAGAAAGGTCATAGTGCGACTATTCTCACCATTACAAGTCCTGAGAAGTAAGAGCCGTAAGTTCTAGTACATGCTAGTTTTAGTTAATATTAACCAGTGGCCCGACCCTGACAGGACACTGGTTGATTTTGTAAATTGTAATAGTTTTAGTTAATATTAGCCAGTGGCCCGACCCTGACAAGACACTGACTGATATTGTAAATAGTAATAGTTTTAGTTAATATTGACCAGTGGCCCGATCCTGACAGGACACTGGTTAATGCTGTACATAGTGTTAGTTTAGTTAAATGTTAACCAATGGCCCGACCCTGACAGGACACTGGTTATCTTAGTACTTAGGCTTATTTCCCATTTTATTTGAGTTGATTTCTGTTGTTTTGTTTACTTACTGAATATGAATTTATTTCCTCCTGACATTGTATTGTTTTATTCATAAGCACCCGTCCATCTTGCAACTGGTGGTGGCGCCCGAGACCTCCTAGGCCAATATCGAGCCCTGTCGATCACGACTGATCGCTACTCAGCCGCTTCCGGTCGTCAGCGACAAGGAAGCGTTACAGTTTTTGACATATTTTATTCCATAAGTTAATTTTTTTTATAATATTTTAAACTTTAATAAGTAAGCAAGATCCTTCTTCTACTGTGTACCAGTTCTTTTGACTGTTCTCAGTTATTTATTCTTTATTCATTTACATCAAATTTCTTACTAATGCAGTGGCCGTTTATGAAACCGACCTTATTATTAGAATTTCCTCTTTATGACGGTAACAATAGTAGTATTTCCATAGTTGATGATGACATCATAGTTTATAAACTTTGTTTAGTTTTTTTATCGTACACTTCAGAGTACTTTTTTCTATCTAAACATGCGCTCCGTATGTAATAATGGGTCTTACCATTACCGTGTATAATCATCTGGTCATATTTGGTGTTAATCTCCATGTACGTCCAAACATTACGGTATTTAATGCATTCTGTGTTATATTAGACATGGTTGCTTTAAACTTACCGTGTGCAAAGATAAGTTATTCATAACTAAGCACCACAGTAGAAGTAAAATTACAGCTTCTGTGAGCACCCGCCGGAGGCTTTGGTTTATACAGTTTTTTCATATCTTGTTATAGTTACAGTCCAGTTTTTGAGCTTAGAGTTGACCTATTAAGAAAGTCTATTTTTTGGTTCTTTATTGTCTTTGCAATAGATTTGAAAATAGTATTTTAGAGTGCTTCCTTAATATCTAAAAAAGCACTCAAAACTAATTTTATGTATTGGATAGTATTTTTGCACTAACTGACTATGCTGATGTATATCTAGCTTGCAGGACTTATCTGTTTGGTAAACATACTAATATTAGTGCAGTTGTCAAGTTTTTAGCGCCCTGTCCCCTATGTACCTTGACAAATTTTTTTAAGATTTTTGCATATCAAACTGATTGGATTGTAGAATTTAGATAGAGCGTATGTATGTCTAACTATCACTTTGGCTGCTTTTCAGCTGCTTGGTATTTGTGAAAGTGCTAAGCTTGCTTTGAGAATCTTGCATAGAAGCTCTTTTAGCACTGCGTACCCTTTCTGTAGTATAATGGAATAATTTTTATCGGTTTCTGGCGGCTTGATTGGTTAAAACGTGCTAATCCATCATCCATTTTTTTGTTTAGTATTTTTTGGTCCTATTGATTAAAGGCTTTTGTCAACATAAAGCCCGAAAAATGTGTCTATTGCAGCTCTTGCAACCGACTTTGTGTTTTTCTCGTTTTTTGGTTTGCAAAGATTTAATGTTCCTAGTAAGGTTTTTACTAAAGGTTTTTTGGAGGCGCAAGCTTGTAGGACCGTTTTGAAGAATGTTTTTACAGTACTTTCTCTACGATTTTTTTTGTTTTTTTTTATGGTTATATTATATGCCGTAAGACGTATTCTATAAGTGGCTCAGTCGCTGTATTCTTTTTGGTTTTGTTGAACAGTTTTTTAGTATCCGCCTTTGCTTCGTTCAGCCCCTTATTCCAACAAATAATTTTGATAGAAGTGTGCTGCTAGAGCAACTTTCTTAAAAAGCGGTTTTAATAAAAATATCTGTCATTACCTCTAACTCTTGAAATGTTTGTTTTTGGATAAATTCTAGTTTGGCGTTTAAGTCGTTGTATAGATTCCAGTTTTTTTTTTTAATTTCTGTATTTCAAAAAAAGCGTTTTTTTAGATTTGATATTAAAATAGTGTAATCATACAATGAGGATTTGTTTGACACATACCACTTTTTAATTACTTCATTTGCTTTATACTTAACGTTAGGTTAATAACCTTGTTTGTAGAAAAGTTATTTAGAAATAAAAATAATTTTTTTCTTTGTTTTTTTTTCTACTATTACAATCTTGGCTTTTACTAAGTCTCTGAAGCATGGACCTATAATGGTATTTGATTAAGTACATGTTTAGCTAAGATGCATCTACGATGCTTGCATATGGGCTGTGCTGCTATCATTCACCTGCTTGGTATGCTTAACTCTTTTATAAAGTTTTTTTTATAAAACAATGTCAATATTGTATTGGACTAGAACCTTAAGGGTTATCTTAGAGAAACCCAGAAAGAGGTTTTCCCCTGGGTTTGCTACCTTTTTCCAAGCGTTTTTATTTAATGGATTGCTGTAGAATCTGGTTTAGAAATGACTAGGTTTAGGTTTTAATAATGTTTTACGGTTCTAACTTTTTTAAAAAGTTGTTGGATTTAACTGTGGTTTTGGTACTCATGTCATTACATTCTTGGTTTAGGTCCATCAGATCTACGATCTAAAGTTTGTTGCTTTCCAAAAGTTTTTTTTGGCTAATGTGTTAGGAAGCCATTTTGTCATTTGAAATTACTGCTAGTGCAATGATGAGAATTTATAAAAGTCTTTTATGAGGTTATTTTTTACGTTTTTTGCCAGTTTTTTTTGCATTTCCGGCGTGCTGCTACTTGGTTTAATTTTGATGTACCAGTGGTGTTTGGTGCAGATAGTGTGGAGTATTGCTGCTATGTTTTTGTTGTATTACCGGGTGCCTTGTGCATGTCTTTAGATCTTACGCCTGGCCGCCCCCGAAAGCCTAGATTTTGCAGGGTCAAGCCCTTGCTTAAATGTAAAACTATCTAGCATTTAAAATTAAAGTTTTGGCGTTAAGTAAAAAGATCTTGTTATTAAATAAAACTATCCAGTTTTTTGAGAAATAGTAGCTTTACGAATCCGAACTTCCGTAGGAAATTTAAAAAAATGTATCACCTATTTCTTGTATCCCCTTCGCCTTCTAGTTTATTCCACTTGATTTCCGTTGACAACCAACCTTGCAAGCAGGTTTAAAACAATGCAAAGTTTTTGATTTATGCACTTTTGAAAATCTTAGACAACAATGTGTATCACTGGCTGGTAGTAACATAGGAATTTCTCCATAACCAAACGCTAAACAAAATTTTATGATTCTGGGAAGAAAGAGCAGAAAGCAATTTTAACAAAAAAAAAGTACCAGAAAGGTTTTTGTGGTTAAAACGGACAATCTTTAAAATTAACGTTTTGAAGATTTTTTTATACAGCAAGCATGTTGATTAGTAGCTTGTATTTTATGAAATAATCCTTTTCAACATTTTACTTTAAAATAATTCTATTTTTTTAAAGATAAGTTAAAACTAAAACAATAAAATTGTTGTAACTTGTTGCTGGTAATTATATTGCTGTCCTTGTGCAGCAACAGAATTCAACAAAATTAAAAGAATGCTTGCCATTCTAGCCTTATCCAGTATGGAAGTTATGAGCATTTTTGAAATAAAACCTTTATCTAACTCTATTCTTAAGTATTTTGCAATATTCATCTATAAAATTAAAGCTCCGACTTCTGTTGAAGTATACAACAATGCCGTATTGTCAACAGAGTAGGGCAAAGTGTAATCTGACTAACGATTAAAAAGATACTGACTAACAAATCATTGCCAGCACGAATAACGAATAACGAATAATTATATAATAATAATAATTTTTATTCATCCTTTAGGCCAAAATCATGGATAGGATACGTTAAATAAATACAATACATAAATACATATTAAAATGTTACAAATCACTGCAATATTTGCAAAACCAACAGATTAAAAACATTAAAAAACATTACAAAATAATAAAAAAAAAAAAAAAAAATAAATAAAATAGTTTTCACATTGATAAAATAAATTCGTTTATTGAATAAAAGAATCCATCAATTAAAAATGTCTTTAAACAGCTTTTAAATGTTTGCGGCAAAATATTAAAAAGGTAACCATAAATAAGTTTGTTTTGATTAACGACTATTCGTATTTGATGTGACTACTGATTAATGATTATTAGTCATTAGTTAGTAAAGATCGATTACTGACTAATAATCACCAATCAAAATTCTCATAGTAATGACTAACGAGTAACAACTAACCAAAGTTTTCTTAACCATTTTAAGAAAATCTGAGCAAATTTAAAATTGATTAAATAAATTTAAATGATATTTAAAAAAAATTAAGAAATAATTTAAAAATATTTAAAAAAAGTATAAAACAATTTTTTATAAGAAAAAATTCAAAAACTTTTAAGAAAACTTACGCTGTAAAAGATTGTTATTCACACACTGGCATTTGTTGCCTTGAGGTTATATGTTAACACCCTATTTGGCATTGAGGTCTTCTGTTTAACAGTTTTAGTAACTTTTAGACAGATGTAATAAAGTTTTTGGCAATTTTGAACAAAATTTGACGCATCTGGCAGATTGTACACGTGATTGTGTGATAAAAACATTGTTGTAAACTGCTTGACAATTTTACTAACTAACAACATTTTTAATAGTGTTTTTGACAAATTTAAATGTAACATTTTGACAGTTTAAATAACAATTTAAAATACAATTTGTCAAATCTGGTTGCACATTATTAAACAGAGAGTCAAAACAATAGGGAAAGGGAGATATATATTTTACTGGCTATCAAAAACATGCTTAACAAAGCAAAAGCATTAAATAATAATAAAATTAATATACAAATACCAACTAGAATAGCGCTAAGAAAGGCACATTTTTTATAGAGATAGCAGAAAGAAAATTTCATACAAAGTAAGACTGTGCGTGCCAACCAGTGTTGGTATTAGAGACAAATGAAGAAAGAAGATCAGGAACAGAAACAAGAGCTGTAATAGTGAGCAAACACGTTGTAACAAATGCAGACTAACTGAGACATCAAAACTACAAATAAAACGATATCTATATAAGATAAACTATATTCAAAAAGATAATAGAAACAAAAAAGAAAATTTGTTACTAATAACAAAAGAAAATAAGACCAAAAAAGATATTGAAAAAATAAGTAATGGAATGGAGGATTACAATGTAAGAACAACGTACTCACAGAACTAATGATGATCAAAGATACAAGTCTAGAGATAGTAACAGAGAAGAAATGTTAGAAAAAATTATGAACAAAGCAAACACAGAAAGTACAATAATATCTATAAAAAAGGGTATAGAGAAAAGCAAACAGCTATAGTCAAGTAGGACAAAACATCAGCGGAACAGATAATAAGAGAAGAAAGAATAAACATAAGACTCATAAAATGCAGAGAAGAGAAAGTAACAGCAAACTAGAGAAAATGTTACAAATGCTGGATGAAAAAACATGTAGCATGTAAATGCAAAGGAAAAAATAGGTTATCGCTATGCATAAAATGCAAAAAGGAAGAACACCAGGTTGCTGAATGCAAGTACAAAGAATACTGCATAGAATGCAAAACGATAAGACACAGAACGGGAAAGAGAATATGTCCGGCTACAAAAAAAACAAAGAACTAAATGGTAAGTAGATAAGAAACTATAAAACAGATGCGACTATGTGAGCTAGGGGAAAATGTAGTGACAAAGTGGAAAGATGGAAAACACATACAGCTGTTATGTCAGTTCAAACTACGGACTGGAATACTATTGGAGTGAATAGAAAAATTAGAAAATAGTTTAAGAAAACAGAAAAGCAAAAAAATCATAGTAGAAAAAGATTTTAATGCAAAATCACCGAAATAAGGAGAATACAAGAAGGCTTTAAAAGAAAACGAAGAAGGAACTAAAAAACGATAAAAAAATTTTAAAAAAGGTAATTAAAGATACCAAAAAAAGATGTTGAAGGATGAATAAATTAGGTAAAAGAGCAAAAGAAAACAAAAAAAAGAATTCATAATTAAGAAACTGTTTCCCAATAGAGAACCGGAAAAAGATCCAGACAAAGAAGAAAAAGAAAAAAAACAAGAAAAAAAAAAGAAAAAAACAGACATTGTTAAAGTAGCTCTAGGTTGGAACAAGCTAGAGATAACTCAAATAATCAGCAGATGCTTAAAAAAAGGAACTTTATCAGAATGTTGGAAAGAGTCCACGAAAAAAAAGTAAGAAAACCAACGTCATATTGAGAATTGAACAAGAAATAGAAGATAAATGGGGATGGGAAAAGGAACAATACGGATTAACAGAAAAACAATCAAGGTCATATAGAGCTATTTACAAGATAAAAACCTAGAGACCAAGAAAGGAAGATTCAAACTTACCAAAGAAGTACTATATAGCTCAGCACTATGACTAAAACTATGGAACCTTGTTTATAATAAATCACTTTGAATAAAGTTGCCGGAGCGTGACAATAACGGCATTTGCGGACGACATAACACTAGTAGCTAGAGACGTAGAATAACAGGAAGACTAGAGCTAGCAATAGATATAATACAGTTATAAATAAAAAATAAGGGTTTAAAACTAGCAACACTGAAAACAAAAGCAGCATGGTTATCGACTAAGAAGACTAATAGAGGAACAGGTAAAATACAGATAGATTATGTAAGTGATAACTATAAGGAAAACATTTAATAGTTTGAAGTAAAATTTGAAACAAAAAGCTGGAATGAACAAGTTAAGGCAGTCATGAAAACAAAGAAAATAAAGAAACAGCAGAAAGCTAATAGCAATAGCAACAAGAAGCAAATTGTTATACGCCTTAGAAACATAGGGAAAAGCCATGAACACAAAAAATCAAGAATGAAATAAAAGGAGCTACAAGAGCCAGCTTGTTAAAATTCAGCAGGGCTTACATATTGGTGTCACAAAAAGCAGTAGAGGTGATTGCGGTAACACAACCCTTGAAGTTTTTGCAAAAAAAAAGATGACAAAAAATGTATATTTTGTCAGAAAGAAACACGCAATAATGCAGTATTCTAGTATAGTAGAATGCAAAGCGTAGGAGGAAGAAGAAAAAACTAGAAAATATACTGGAAAACAAAGTGGATAAAACAACATACACTAAAAAATATCTAAAAGATAAAAATAAATAAAGAGCGCTAAAAAAAGACAAAAAAAATTTGACAATAGAAGAATATAGAGAAAAAAAAAAACAAACAATGGATACAAACAAAAAATAAAACCCATAGAGGAAAAAAGAGAGAAACAAAAGACGCAAAAAAACAGGAAAAAAGATCGAAACGAAAACAATTATACGTTCAAAAAATAGAAGAAAACAGAAGAACATTTACAGAAAATACAATACCAAACAAAATTGCAACTACCAATTAGTAGATACACTATCTTGAGGTTGACAAATAACGCAACTTTTGAAATGGTCAAAATATACTTGGCAACAAGAAGACACAAAGAAGTAATCTCAGATATGATATTGCTGGAGGTAAAACTAATAAATCTAAGGCTGCCAGAAAGAATACAACTAATAGAACTGCATAAACTATTTATAAAGATGAGATGATATGATAAAGAAGAAGTAAACAAAGACTTAAGAAAACTAAAAATATATCTGATGACAAACAAAATAGTTAAATAAACACCATACGGATTAAAAAAAAAAAGAATGCAGAACTGAATGTCTTTGCAGAAAAAATAGAAAAAAGCAAAAGAGACAGAAAAAGGTAAGTACTATAGGGAAAGTGAGGGCCGGGGACAGCATGCGTGCCGCTTGTTAAAATATTTTTCTCTATATGTTCTCATTTATTCCAATTTTGTTCTTCATTTTCTACTTCAGGTTTTCTTGTAATATTTTACATTCATTCTTTTTTTTTACTTTTCATATCTCATTGCACGTTTTTCTGCTTCTACTATTAATTTATTTGTTTTAACTTCTTCCATTACAATGTATGCAAAGATCTTTTTGTTTACCCCTAATACCCATTTTCAGTATTTTGTTTGAATAGCCTCTAACTTTTCATGCTCTTTCTTTCCCTAAGTTTCCGTTCTGTGCAATAACATACTTTTTACTAAACTTTCAAACATCATTTTTTTTATTCTCATACATTCAAATTTTCTTTCACCAATCCCACAAACTTATTTGCTTTTTTTGTCATATTTTTATGTGTTCATTTTTATTATTTGTTGTACAAAAAACATATCCTAGGTATTTAAATGTTTTTACTTCTTAAATTTTGTTTCCATCCTACTTCCAACTTTCTACTGTACGTTTTTTTTTCCCTTTTCTAAAAGTCATTATATTTACATTTACTAATTAACTATTTTTTTCGAAAATACTTATCCAGGCATATGATCATTTTGTTCATTTTATTTGCTTGCTTTGCTATGTACAATCACCATGTCGCCTGCATAAGCCATCAACCACACTTTCTCTCTGTTCATTTCCACCCGTCTGAGGCTTTCATAGCATTTTTTCTACATCTGCAATGCATGCCGCAAATAAACTATAGCTGAATGAGCATCCCTATCTCACACCTTTTGTAGTCCAAAACTTTTTACTTATTTTTCCATTTATGCAGATCTTGCTCACTGTTTCTACGTATACTTCTTTTATTCTTTTTACTAGGTGCTATTTTTCTTAAATACATCTACAATTTTTTTCTACTCACACTGTCAAATGCCGCTTTTTTGGTCAAAAAATAACGCATACAACTTTCTTTTCTTTTTAAAATTTTCTTTTCTACTATATAGTGTAGTATGTATACATTATTCATGGTTTCTATTTTTTTTAAACCCAGCCTGTCCGTCTGGCAAAATTCCACTTTCTGCAAGCATTTTTTTTTTTTGTGAATCGAACATACTTTTCTCCTCCTTTTCATATTTTATTTATTATCTCATTCAGTCTTTTTTATAACATAAAATAAGTAGTAGATAACATAAATTAGATACAAATGTCTAAAAAATGCTGATCAAATCTTTCGTACTTTAATTAGTATATTATTGACACCTGACAATTTTTGTTTTTTTAGTCTTTTAATTTGTTTTCATATCATTTTTTTTTGTTATTTCATCTACATCTTGATTCAATTGTTGTGTTGTCATTGGTTGTCTATCGGTTTTTTTTGTCCAATCCTTCATACAGTTTTATGAGGTGTATCCTTCAGTCTTCCATCAAAATTTGGTTGTATTTTTGTTTTCTGCTGTTTCTTTCTTTGTTTATGTATTTTTATGCTTCTTCTTCCAAACTTATTTTTTTAATCTCTATTTTTTCTTTATATATATATATATATATATATTTTTTAAATTTTTTAAATTTATTCTTGTATACCTTTTGATCACTCTGATATTCTTGTTTAGTCGCCTTGTTATTTTTTCAATTTTGGAGTACTTTTCTATCTTCTTTTTTTTTCTGTGTGCATTTTGTGCTCTACCATTTGCTTTTTGCAAATAATTTTTGAGTTTGTAAAAATCTATTATTTATTGTTCCGTCTGCATTTATGTTTTCAACTTCAGCCATTTTTTGTTCTACATTTTTATCTTCAATTCTTTTATATAAATTTTGCCTGTACATTTCTACGTTCTCTTGTATTTATACAGTTTTTGTAGTTTTTTTTTTCTTCCTTTTTAAATGTGTTTATCTCTTGCTACGCTTCTTCATTTACCATTACGTAATTAATTATCGATTGTCCCTTAGCTACAATGTATATTCTTTTTAATCATTTCCATCATTTTTTTTTTTAGTTTCTTTTGCTTTTTTGTCAATTTTTTCTTTTTTCTTTGATTAGTCCAATCTTGGCGTTAAACGTTGAGATCTAAGACTACTAGGCTGTGGTCTGAGTTTAAATTGTTACTGAATAAAATGACAGTTTAAATTGCAATATTCTTGAGTAACGCATGATAAATAAACTTCCAGAAAACTTCTTGTAATTATGATAAGTTGGTACTATAGAACAGTACAGCTCTTACCTTAAGCATATCTAAAAAGTACTTTGCTTTTAGCATTTGTTAGTCAGCTGTGCCAAGCTAAATGAGTTAAATTTTCTTGCAACATTTGTTAGATGCTGGTTGTCTAGAATAGTATCTAGGTCTGCTTTAACAAGCTGCTTAGTTGACTATTAATATGTTAAAATTAGTTTTATCAGTCCCAGGCCAGCAATATTAGTTGCAATCAAGTTAACATTCAATTCAACAGTTGGGAGCATAGAGACTTTTAAGTGGTCAAATGATTTTTTACAAAGATTGCTGTTCTACGTCCCTGTATTCTAAACGTGTTTCTCAAATACGTGAAAGTGTGCGAGAGATAGAGTGCTTCAGATAATATCACATAATGTTATTTTAGAATAAGAACGCTTCAAGTTTTTTTTATATAACTTATGCTGTTGCTAATTTAAAAACATATACAAAACAAAATGTCTTTATTAGGCGTGTGAACCATTATAAAACAATTTTGTTAAAAGATTTTTGCTGAACATTTGCCAGCATTTTTTTTTACATAAATATGGTGGTTGAGTCTCAGAACCTATTGCTTGTAGAACAGATTTCTTGTTTGAGACACGGGGATTGCTTCTGGCTTTACATGTGGCTGATATTTGTAAAGTTTAGATTTTTTTTTTGCTGCTATAACAGTTTTATCTAATGTTTGTAAGTTCACTGGACATCTTCTAATGCCTGGCACAGATAAAAATTGCAAATGTTAAAATCTTGGAACCGTGCTGGCCATCCTTCATCACCTTTTAAAAAACTATACAAAAAACATTTTTCTTAAAATATAAAGTAAAATAAGAGCTGAGTAAGTTGTGGATTTGTTATGTTGGAACTACAGGGAGTTTATAAATGAATGGGATTATGTAATCACTTTAAATGTGCCGCTTCTGTTAAATTGTTCACTAAACTATTTGTTTTGACAGATCAACTTTGACAGCTGTCAAGCAAACATATGAAAACATATGTAGTATAGTGGACGATTTTAAAAAGGCGGCATATTTAAAGTGATTACATAATCCCATTCATTTATAAACTCCCTGTAGAACTCCGTCAAGAAAAGACATGTATTTCTCATTATAAAAAGTACGGCATATCACTGTAAATTGTAATATATTATACCATACTGAACATTTAGGCAAATGTAGCAATCTTTTATAAATCAGTCAAAAGTTATTTTTAGCTCAGTAGCAAAAATCATTTTTATTAACATTTCCGATTAAATAAAAAGATCTGTTTCAGCATTTGTTTAGAAATGTAAATGTAAATAAAAAATACTCTTTAAGCTGGGGTTTGACATTCTGAAAACTACATAGCGGCGTCAAACAGAACGTATTGTTGACTGTTTAATTGCTGCTCTTACTAGCTGTACATTTTTTAGTGTTTTTATTAAACTGCATCTGCTATGTGTACTTCTGCTAGGCGTGTTACCAGTTTAATCCAATTGCCTAACCCATGACAGAATTGTATTTGCAATTAACCACCACAGTCCAAATAGTAACCGTCTTAAACCGCGTAATCCGTTTTGTTGCACCATGTATATAAAATTTATGTGTGTTTTGTATTAAATATTGTTCTCAAGTATGAGAAGCATCTATAACTACATTTTATCTAAATTCTTTTTAACAAGTTATAAATATTAGTATAAATAGAACTACAAAAAGGTATTGTATAAATCAAAAAATTAACCTTTGTAACTGTAGAATATAAGACTAATAAATTTATTTAAAAATCAGTTCCCTTTATATAAAATCAATTTTTATATAAAAATATTAAATTACTTAAAAGTCACTTGCAATTAACAATAAGTCGTGCAGATACTTTTTCTGATTTGACACTAACTGTATAAACGAACAGGAACTAGAAATCCCAAGTACTAGTTTATATTGGACAAAATAAGCTGATAGAAGGTCCAGAATACGTGAACCTTCTGTGATAAATCTGTTTTCGTTGTATCATACATCATATCCCGAGTTCCTCTAATACTTCTGTCCGCTTGTTACACTCCGGTAAATATTCTGCAGCATACATATTTTAAATAAAAATCAATAAAATCACCCAACAGAATACTTATATATAAAAAAATATTTATAATAACATTAAAATAGACATAAAGGCTTTCATCTTGTCAGGTTTAATATAAATGATCCCTCAGCATCATTTCCTATTAGATACTTGTAAATTTTATAAAAGAATTTTCTTCTGGTTTATAAATTCGCGACAAGTCTAAGATATAATGTGACAAGTTTGGAGTTTATTTTGTGTCATAGTTTGAGTAGAGAACACTCGTATGTGTACACAATATAATGATTAAATATCACACGATCTTATTAAACTTTCCTAAAACTTATAATCCATTACAAAAAAATCAACATATTTTCTTGTTGTTGTTGAGAAATTGAATAAAGTAAAAAATAAGTTAACCTGAAACCAATTTATTAAGCAAACACATAAAGTAACATCGCAATGTAAATGGAATGGTGAGAGGACTAAGCGGAAGGCGAAAGGGTGGCAAATAAACACTTAAGAAACTGATCTGACGTAATAACACGGAGAAAGAAAACGTCCTAAATCTCAAGCGTAACCTTTTAGTCGCTGGAGGGAGCTGTTACAGCCCTACTATGCCCTAGTATACCCTTGGTACCCATGCGACATCTGCACCGCTCTCAAGAACTTTACTAAACTATTTATGTGCTTGCTCTTTATAAATGTTATGTTACCTTCTGATATTATTACAACTGCAAGGAGATAACCGGAAAATTTATTTTTATTTTCACTGAACACACTGGGGATTTCCGAGGCCATATCATTTTAGTTTGGGGTGCAACAAAACATTTCAGAATAATTTAATTAGTATTCAAGTTTTTAAATAAATAATCAATTTGAATATACCTAATTAGTATAAAATAACATTTCCATTATTATTCTTCTTAATTAAGCGTTTTTTGTGATTAAT
Organism: Tachinus rufipes; assembly: GCA_963932245.1. Lineage (NCBI taxonomy): Eukaryota > Metazoa > Arthropoda > Insecta > Coleoptera > Staphylinidae > Tachinus > Tachinus rufipes. The sequence continues at coordinate 95,551,384 of OZ010743.1, forward strand.
TAGGCTTTTTTGCACGTAATTTACTTCACGGCAACACATTTGCTTTTGCATTACCTGGGAATGTAATTAAAAATCAAATAAATACCGTGTTATTTCAAAGTTATTGTATAATTCTGTTGAGTGAAGATGAATTATGATAGAACGGGTCCCGGATAACTGATGTGACAGATGTCACGGTGAGCACCTGCCACGTTTTCAGCAGACATGAGAACAAGCGCGCGAGCACGGCTGAAAATATCCACATTATATTTATTTTAACTTTTTTGCTCTTTCCGTGTTTGTTTCATTTTTTTAGAAAAGTTATACCAGGATCGGATTTATCTTTTAAATGTGATAAAAATGTTGTGTGTTGCGGCTATAATGTGTACTGGTTTTTTTAATTTAATATAATTATAAAACTTTTTGTGAATTAAATATAATCTTCACGTCATGACTCTTTCTAATTTATGTGTTACAGTTTATTTAATTTAATTATAACTTACCTTTATGCAAAACAGAAATATTATAATAATTTGTATCATATGTTTGGGACGGTTTGAAGTAACATTTATGGCTATTGCTAAAATATTAATAAATTATTATACGGTATAGAGGTAGGTTAGGTTACATAATGTTTCTGAATCTGAAAAGTAAAAACTTTAAAATTTGAGTTAAAATGAAGTATTATATGCTTATAAACTAATTGCAAAAGCTTCTTCTTAAACGTATGTAAAAATAAAACATAATTAATTTGATTTAACATAAAAATATTTTGTCATCGTTGCTAAAATGCTAGTACCATAACAAATCTGTTTAATACATAGTTTTTTAAGATGACAAAGTAAGCTCAATTGAAATTTTCTGTGTCTATAAAATAATTACATATTTAATTATTTGCAGATTTAAAGTTGATTAAATATAATAAAAAATAACAATAAATAAACTTAATTTTTTTTTATTTAAGCAGTTTATTTTTTTTATAACATTAATGCTTTCAGCTATATAAATAAAGACGCGTATGTCAGAATACATAAATGTGTCATTCAGAATTGTTTGGATTTAAAAATAAAATATACTGTAAAGTAATGCATTTAAATAGACATTGAAATAATTAACTTTACATTTATTACGTTTGTCAAGTTTAAAAAAATTTTACAAAAAAAATTTAAAAGTACGGAAAAATAGAGTAAATTGGTTAAATTGCCAATGTACTAAAGAAGAAAATTCAAAAAAGTACACAAAAAATATTTTTATTAAAACCGAGTTTGAGTTTTACGACGTTTATTTCATATACCGTATAAACGTACAGATAATGGGCAGCACTCTGCTTCTATACGTAATATGTAGATGCCAAGCAAGCTTTTTATTATTTATTAGTTAGTTCTTTTTTTCTTCTTAGAGTGCATTCTCTTAACGGAGGTTAGCAATCATCATAGCAATATTTATTTTGATAACTGCAGCTCTAAATAGTTCCACCGAAATTTTTCCATACCATTCCCGGAGGTTTTTTAGCCAAGATGTTCTGCGGCGTCCTACGGATCTATTTTCCTGTATCTTTCCCTGCATAATTAGTTGGAGAGTTGAGTACCGTTCTCATCGGGAAATGTGCCCCAAATACTTAAGTTCTCTTTTCTTGTGCTTTTTTTGTAATACTTCTTCATTGCTTACAAAGTCCGTCTAGAGTATATTTAGCATACAACGGTAGAGCCACATTTTCAATGACTCGATCTTTTACAGTTATTTGGGCTTTCTGATTCTAGTACAAATTTTTTATTGTTTTGATGTCATTGTAGTCAAGACCGTTCTGTTGTGCTATTTCCATTAGGTGCTCGTGCTTTATCAAAGGCTTTCTCGTAGTCGATAAATTTAATGTATAGGTCGACGTTCATATCGAGACATCGTTGTATTATGACATTCATGCTAAGTAACGCCTCTCTTGTATCTAAGTTCTTACAAAATCCAAACTGTATCTTGCTGATATCTGTTTCTTGTGTATGCGACTATAAATAACTTTTAAGAACACTTTTAAAGTATGGCTCATCAGGCTAATAGTTTTAAAGTCTGAGTACTCCCTTGCGTTATGCTTTTTTGGTATCGGAATAAAAGTTGATTTAAGCCATTCTTGGGGTATAATTCCGGTTTTGTAGATGGTATTATATAGATTTACTAAAATTTTCAACTTGTCGTCATCAATTAATTTGAAGAGATTTACTGGTATCTCATCTGGGCCTATCGCCTTTCTATCTTTTGAGTTCTTAATAGCATGGCTTACCTCTTAAGCAGTTATAAGGGGGCCTTTCGTAGTTTCTTGTATATTTATCTCATTTCTAGTGTCATCAAATAGTTGTTGTATGTATTCCTCTCACCTTTTTATTTTTTTCTCTACGTCTATTATAATGTTTCCGTTTGTATCCTTTATTAAACCATTTTGTTTTTTCCTTTCTATGCCAGTAAACTTTTTGACTTTTTTATGTAAATTAAATGAATCGTATCTCTGTTCTAGTGCTTATATCTCGTTGCACTTCTGTCTAATGAATGTTTCTATGGCCTCTCTAATTTTTAGTTTTATTTGTTGTTAAATTTCTTTGTATGTATCCCTATTCTGTCCTTTGTATTGTCTTCTATTTTCCATTAGAATCAAGATTTTATCAGTCATCCATTGTTCTTTAGGAGACCGAGTACTGCATTTAAGTTAATTCTTGCTTCTATCCAGCAAGACTTCTATAAGGTTTTTCCATGTCTCGTTTACGTCTTTGTTTTCTACGCTTTCCTGTACGAATCAATTAAAGTTTTTGTTGATATTTGTCTTTACCTTCTGTCTGATTTGTTCTTCCCGGAGCATAGTTGTATTTAATTTAAGTTTTTGATACTTTCTTTGGACTTTCTTTAGCTTAACATTTAGGGTGGCTATAATAGAGTTGTGATCAGAATACACATCTGCCCCTGAATACGCTTTAACTGTGTTAATAGCGTTTTTATATTTTCTGTTAATTAGGATGTAATCTATTTGGTTTCGTACTATTTTATCTGTTGTGTGGGCTAGTGATGTCCAAGTGTATACTGCCGTCATAAGCAAAAGTACCGTAAAAGTAAAAACCGCTGAAACGAGATAAATGAAGTTAACTTAAAAAGTTGAATGCCACCTGTTTCCATAAGCCAAATGTAAATTTTTTGTTGCTAGAAACATGTATTTTTACGGTGTTTTTGCTTATTAAATCGGTAGATTTTGGTACCAGCTATGAGAAACAGTTCCTAACTCGTATTCACCAAAAAATGACTTTACGGTATTTTTGCTTAGGACGGCAGTATAGTCCTCGTTTTGGTAATTTAAACCATGTGTTTGTAATGACCATATTTCTAATCTGAGAGAATTCAATGAGTCTTTCTTCTCTCTCATTTCTCTCCCCTAGACTATATGGGCCTACACATTCATCTACACTTTCTTTCCCGACTTTTGCGTTAAATTAAAACAATGGTAATATCTGAGCTTTTGACTATTTTCATAATTTTGTTTAGTTGGCTTTAGAATTCTTTTATTTCTGTTTTGTTTTTATCTATTGTGGGTGCACACACTTGGATGATGTTAATTTTGCCTGCATGAGACCTGAGTTGTACCATTATTATTCTGTTTGATAGGTTCACAACATTTTTTTTGATATTTTGTGACACTATTATGGTCACTCCGTATCTATGTTGCGCATCATTGCCTCCTGAGTAATACATGTGATAGTTATTGATTGGGTATACTCCACAGTCTGGCCATTGAACGTCACTAATACCTAAAATCTCTAGATCCATTTGTTGCATTTCCGTTACTAAGTTGTGTATTTTTCTGGGTTTATATAAATTTGTTACATTCCATGTTTCTATTCTTTTGGAACATTTATTAGTTTTTTTGATTTGTCTTACCTTTCGGATCATCCGCCTTTGAGGGATTTTTTCCGCCCCCTGAACAAAAGGGTGCCCATCTTTCTCCCGAGGAAGAGAGTTTGTTACTTATCTCGGCAACGACTCGGAATATAGCCTTAATTCTCAACGTTGGCTAAACGGCTTGGAGAATGGGTGTGGGACAGAAATAATGAGAAAGTGTATGTTAAGTGATGGGAAGTTTGGTTGGGACATGGTTTTCTCCCGGGATGTTGATTGAGAGATAACTAAGGCTTGCGTAGGCAGGGGCGCGTCCCTGAAGTGGAGATATCCTTTACTGGGATCGTAATGGAGTCTCTACCCACTACCCGCTACCGTTTAGTTGTTTTATGTTAAATCTATATATTTTTTAAGTTGTAGATATATACTTGTATGTTATTCGCTTCTGTTAACTATTACATAAATAAATACATACATAACTGCTCCAAAGTGTATCGGCTTTGTAGATAACAGAAAAAAATGAGAAAATTTTTTAAAAAGCAATATTACGTAAATAATATAAAAAAATAACTATTTACAATGTTTTATTTGTTTATTTCCTTAGCCGTTATCTACCATTTGCGTGTAAGCTTTTTTTATTCTCTTACTGGCCTCTCTATTTTGTTCAATGTAGTACCAACTTAACTTTGTTATACGTTTGATGTTGTCTTACCAGCGTTGTTAATAGCTTCCAGTGTTTCTTCTTTTTATCAAACGGTTTGGTCACTTTAGCGCTTAAGTTTGTTGAAATCCTGGCAACGTGTCTTGTTCATCTTTACTTAAAAGTTTGTATATTCTGTTAATTATGTCTTGAGTTTTTTATCCACTTATTAGTGTTGTGGTCTTTAAGTGTTACTTATATTATTTTTTAGTAAATTTTTAAATTGTTTATAATTTGTTGTAACTTTTTCTATGAGAATGTTGGGTAGATTGAATATCCTCGTAAAATCATAGTCGGTTCTAAGCCCCAATAAAAAAAAATTAAGTAAGGTCAACGACTTACTTGTGGTAAAAGAAAACAGTGCTCTTAGAACCAATAATGCAGCCTAAAGCAGGACTGAACTATCCAATAACAACCTGGCAAAACAAGCTCTAAAACTAAAATTACTTCGAATTGGATGCTGAAACGTAATAACTTCATTGAATAACAAAGACAAACAAAGCGAGAGAAATAGATTTGCCAGGCGGTAACAACGAGGCAAAAAGAGCAAATAACCCCACAACAATTCAAATAATAGGGAAATTAATTAGAGAGTTAAAAAAGAGAAAGAAAATAAAACAAAAATAGGTATAGAAATGTAGACACAGACAATGGAAACTGGAGATAATAGTGAAGAAAACCGTAAAAACCAATTCATCTCGGACAAAGAGATATTAGAAGTGGTTAATGAAGAAAATATAAAAAATATTATAAATAAAAAATAGAGAGATACAGACTATAAATATGTAAACGTGAAAAAGAAAAACCAATAATGGGAAAGGAAATGGATACAGGACTTTTATTAAATAATGATGAAATAGGCAAAGAAAGTGGTATCTTACAACAATCAAAAATAAAATACCCTGAACTAATGGAGGAAAAAGGTAAAAATGAAAGATGTGCGTGCCAACCCATTTACAGGTATCAGAGACAAATAGAGAAAGAAGACCAGGAACGGAAACAGGTGCTATAGTAGAGGGAAAGAGAGGCTCACAATTTACTAATAGCAACAGCGGAGAGAGAGGAAATAGACCTAGTGCTAGTAAGTGAACCTGATAAAAACAAACTAAATGGTAAGTGGATAGGAGACAAAAAAACAAATGCAGCAATTTTAGCTAAGGGGAAGTGTAGGGACAAGGTAGAAAGATGGGGAACACCAAAAGATGGAGTAGTGTGAGCAGAAGTACAAAACATAATAGTACACAGCTGTTATATCAGCCCAAACTGCGACCTAGAATACTATCGAGAGTGGATAAAAAAATTAAAAAGAAGTTTAAGAAAACAAATAAATCGAGATAGTGAGGCTACAAGAACGATTTAAAAAGAAAAATCTAAGAGGAGATGATAGCAGGGTTAAATTTTACAATTTGCAATAAAGGAGACAAACCGACGTTTGTAAGAGGAAGCTCAACATCACATATTGTCATTACCATAGCAACGTGGAAAAGGGAAAAATAATAAATGAATAAACCGTGACTAAAGAAGAATCACTGAGTCTACACAAACATATACAATGCAATACAAAGGAAAAAGGAAAACAAGAGCAGACGAGAGAAGGTAAATAGAATGTAAGTAGAATGGACAAAGAAAAGATAAAGAAAGACATGAAAACAGAAAAAACGACAAAAAACAAAAATATTAAGAAAAGATGCGAGAGGTACTCAGAAAAACTAAGAAAAGCGGCGGAGGATGCAATTCCTAGATACAGGGAAGGCGGACAAAAAAAAACCATACTGGTGGTGTAAAGAAATAAAAGAATGCAGAAAAAACACAATACAAACAGGGAGGATAGTCAAAAAGCAGAGAAGAAGAGAAAAGAACACAAAGGAAATAGAAGAGAAACAAAAAAACGGCAGAAAAATCTTAAAAAGGGCAATTAGGGATAGCAGAAAAAGATGCTGGAAAGAAATGATAGAATCTATAGATGGGAATCCTTAGAAAAAGCCGTACAAATTATTGATGGACAAACTGGGTGGAAGAACAAAAGGAATTTGCTTAAAAGAAGACGAAGAAGAAGAAGTCAATTATTAAAAAACTATTTTCCAAGAGAAAACCGGTAGAAGAACCAAAAACAAAAGAAGAAAAAGAAACAGTTATAGCAACAGAGGAAGAGATAAAAGAGATCATAAAAGAATTGCCTAACAACAAAGTACCAGGTCCGGACAAAAAAACAACAAGATTGTTAAAGCAGCTTTAGACGGAAACAAGATAGAAACTCTAATAATCAACAGGTGCCTAAAAGAAGGAAATTTCCCAGGATGTTAGAAAAAAACCACTCAGGTACTGATTGAGAAAAAGAATAAAGTAAATAAAGCAACGTCATACAGACCAATATGCTTAATCAACATACTGGCTAAAATAATAGAAGATGTTATTGTACGAAGAATAGAACAAGAAATAGAAGAAAAAAGTGGATGGGAAAAAGAACAATACGGATTTACCAAAAAAAAAACAACCTTAGGAACTATAGAAAAAGTAAAAGCAATAGCAAAAGAAGCAAACAGCGGAATGCAGAGGAAAAGGCAACACTGTGTATTGATAGCATTAGACATACAGAACGCGTTTAATAACGTATCATGGGCAGCAATCATAAAGGCGGCAAAAAAGAAAAAAACTGAACAGAAAAACAATTAAAATCATATAGAGCTACTTACAGGACAGAAACCTAGTGACCAAAAAGAAAAGATTAAATCTTACCAGAGTAGTACCGCAAGGCTCAGCAGTAGGACCAAAACTGTGGAACTTTGTCTATAATGAGTTACTTTGAATGAAGATGCCGGAAGGCGTGTCAATGACAGCATTTGCGGACGACATAGCAGTAGTAAGTAGAGACTTAGAAATAAAAGTACTAAGAGAAAGATTACAGCTGGCAATTGATATGATACAAATATGGATAAAAGCAAGAGTTTAAAACTAGCAACACAAAAAACTGAGGCAGCATGGCTATTGACTAAGAGGAATAATAGAGGAACAGGTAAGGTACAGGTAGGAGATCAAAAGATAACTACTGGAAAAAAAATCAAATACTTTGGAGTGACACTCTACGCAAAGGGATGGAATGAACAGGTTAAGAAAGCGGTCATTGGAACAAAGGAAATGAAAAAAAAGTTTGGTAGACTTATGCCAAACAACGGAGATCCAGGAGAAGAAAGCAGAAGACTAATAGCAAGAAGCAAATTGCTGTATGTCGCAGAAACATGGGGGAAAGCCAGAAATGAAGTAAGAAGAGCCACGAGCGCAAACTCGCTAAGGATTAATAGAGCTTACAGAACAGTGTCACAAGAGGCAGTAGAGGTAATTGCGGCAATACCTCCCGCGGATATGATGGTGAAAAAAAGAATATAAATAAAAAAAATTGTAACAAAAGGAACAAGTAAAAAAGAAGCTAAGATAAGAGCAAGAGAGAAGACTATGGAAAGATGGCAGAAAAAATGAGATACAGGAGAAAAGGGAAAATAGACAAAAAAACTAATTCCAGAGATAAAAGAACGGATTGAAAAGAAACCCGAGACGTGCTATTATACAACACAAATACTGACCGAGCACGGAGCATTTGGAATTTTTTTCCAAAAAATCAAAAAAATTAAAGAAGAAGAAAAGTGTACATTTTGTCAGGAAGAAACACACGATAACGCAGTACACACTCTAGTAGAATGCAAGGCGTAGGAGAAAGATAGAAAAAAACTAGAATATATACTAGGAAGCAAAGTGGATAAAACAACATCATTAACAAATGCTTAAAAGATAAAAATAAATGGAGGGCACTAAGAACCGTTGCAACAAGTATACTAAAAAAAATTACAGAGTTTGATAAAAGAAGAATATAGAAAAACAAACAATAGAAACAAACACACAAACTAAAAGCCATAGATGAAAATGGAAAGAGATGAGAGAAACTAAATGGAAACAAGAAAACAGAGAAGAAGATTGAAAAGAAAAAAATAAGAAAAGGCATGACAATTATGCATACCAAAAAACAGAATAAAAAAAAAGAACATTTACAAAGACTACGATACCAACCAAAATTGCAGAGATAAGAAGAAGAAGAATAGAAATATTGAAGAATAGCAGAATAACAGAAATATCAAGGCAAATACCAAATGGTAGATATGCTATCTCGAGGCTGACTGAGAACGCAACCTCTCAGATAGTCAGATTATACATGGCAACAAAAGAACTTAATTAGAGTAAATAACACACGAATGGGAAAAAAAAGAGAATGCAGAGGTAGATGCCAGTGCAGATAAGAAAAGGCAAAATAACAAATAAAGCAGACAAAGGTAGGGGCTATAGGGAGAAAAGGGCCGGGGACAGCATGCGTGCCGCAGATGATGCGTGAAAATCCGCAAGGCAAAAACCAGCCCACTTCAAACTAGCGCCAAATGTAGGTTAGTTTAGACAGAGACATTATAACAACAAGATTTGCGCAGAGAAAAAACCGAAAGGTATTACCATGCGTAAGTTATTATTAAGGTCACTTGTTGAGAGCCAACATCTCACTACGTCCTAAAAAAATATTTAAAAATACGCTTTTTTTAGTTGTCACTTTATTAGTATTGGTGTGCAATATAATTTTTATTTTGGATTGCTTATTTTTTGGTAATATATTTAGAGATTGTAATATAGCCTAATGTTTGACAGCATCAATGTTTTTTTTAAAGTTTATGAATGCTGTCTGCAGTAAGATGGTATTCTGTAGTTTTTTCTGTTAGTATTCTTATCGTGTTTATGAGTTTGATCTTGCTAAAGTTTTTCCAATTTTGTTTTGTTTTTTTGACTGGTAGAATTTAAAAGTCCAATGATGAACAAACCAAAACACATTTAAATTAAGCATGGTAATGAAACTTTTGATATCAAAATAAATAAAAAAGTGTATTTTCAGGCGGTTTGTTATAACTTTCATAAAAAAATTGTAAAATTGCTATAGAATAATAAAGTTTTTCAAGTTTCTTGGGTCTATTTTTTGTATATTATAATCATTGTTGCAGTTTTTTGTTCTATCAGTATTTGTATAAAATGTATTAGCTATACTAAGCTTGGTTGCCTTTTTTTAACATTTCTAGAAGTAAGACTTTTGCTCTTACGGTTTTACTATTTTTATTTGTTTTAAAGTCTTTATTTTCAATCTTGAAATTTTTCTTAGGAATTTTTGTTCTGTTGTGTTTATTTTTAGTATCATTATTTAAAAGGTTTTTAGTTACTGTAAAAAGTTTCTGTTACATTTAGTATTTTATTTTTGCTATTCTTTTTTTAGCGTGATTTATATAACTGTATTTAAAATAACTTTAATTGTCTGTTGGTTCTGGGCCATGCTTTAATAAATTAGAAGTTTTATCTCGGCAATACTGTCTTCATTTTCTTTGTAGAACAAATCGTGTCTAGACTGTAACGTTAACCGTTTGTTTCCTCTTCTTACTTCTGATATACTTAGACAGTTATAGTTAAATTTATCTAATTTGTAATTTAGTTTAGTTAATTTCCTTTTAGTTTGTCATATTTTGTGTTGTAAATTGCTACATATTATTGATTTAACCCAAAGATTCTTAAAAACTTTTGATCAGTAATTTGGTTGACCGTTGCTTTAGCTATTGCATAGTGATTAAAAATCATTTATTTAATTGTTAAAAGTACAAATTTAATGATTTGAGAATATTTTGTAAAATAGAATAAGAGCAATTCCATTTCAAACGGACCAGAGCTGGGGACGGGGTGCATTGAGAAACTTGCTTATGTATTTTTTTTTTAGTTTCTATAACTTATTAGTAGTCCTTTGATTGGTATATGAGGGTATGAAACCCATTGAAAAAAATTCTAAGATTTTTTTTAGTTTTTTTGTTGTTTTTTTGTCGTTTTTTAACTTAATCGCATTTTTTGTTTAAAAACCGCAATTTTAACTCAAAAAATATAAATTTTTTTTCAAGCAAATCAATCAAATATTGCTATAAGGAGACAAAATAGTAGAAGCGTACTTCAGAATTGGTCTTGCCAAAAAACAGTAAAGAATTTTAAGTGTAACGGCAGAAAAGTCACAACCAATTCTCAATAAAACCTAACATTCTTAGAGATTTTATATTAGCATTGTTGATGTGTGTCGAAAAACTAAGATCTTTTTCAAACAATACCTCCAAATCTTTAATTTGAGAAACACAATCTATGGTTGTTCCACTAATTTCATAAAAGTTATTAAAATTCTGTCTACTTCTGTAAAAGCTAATGCTAAAATATTTTTCTGCATTAAAATATAATTTATTATGCTCACACCAAGACTCAATCTTTTGTACATCATCTTTCAATAGCTTAGTAATATCAATAGTCTTAATAACACGATACAACTTAAGATTGTCTGCATACAGAAGAAATCTGCTATTTTAAATATATTTCCCAATATTATTAATAAAAATGTTAAAAAGTTAAAGCCCCAAGTAATATCCTTGAGGAACCCTAGACATAACCGGTATTTGATTTGAGAGACAGCCGTTAACTCAAACTTGCAGAATTCGTGAAGACAAAAAATTAGAAATCAAATTAATAATAATAGTGTTAAAACTAACTATTTTTAATTTATTAATTAACAGAGCGTGATTGACGCTGTCAAAAGTTTTGGAGAAATCAGTGTAGATTGCATCAACATGATACTGATTCTTTAAGGTTTCTAACAGATCAGACTGATAAGTAAGAAGATTTGTAGTAGTTGATCTCCCAGAATGAAAGCCATGCTGTTCGTCAATTATAAAATTTTTGCAAATCCAGTTAAGTTGATTTGTGACTAATTTATCTAAAAGTTTAGGGATACTAGACTGTATTCTTATACCTCTATAGTTGGTGATGTTTGACCTATCTCCAGATTTATAAATTGGATTGATAAAGCTATTTTTCCAAATTTTAGGAATCAGTTTTTGAGCTAAGGATTTATTAAAAATGCAGGTCAATGATTTAGTTAGGGTGCAAACACATTTTTTTAACAGCAAATTTGATACGCCATCAGGGCCAATACTGGCAGAGTTACTTAAATTCATGATTGCTTGATATACCGAAGTTTCATCAACTCTTAATGTAAGAGTGGAATCCACCATTTTATCACACACTAAATCAACATTAAAATTCCTACCATAAGATGGTGCAGAATAATTGGAAGCAATGTATTCAGCAAACAAATGAGCAGTGCACTGAGAGGAATTACTATAGTTGTCATTAAGAAACATATTAGCATGTAATCTCTGAGTTTTTTGTTTTGAACTCACATAAGACCAAAAGACATTAGGATTATTGGATATGTCTAACTCGGTTTGTCAAAGATATGTCTGATACAAAGAATTGCTCAAATGTTTACACATATTGCGCACATTACAGAATTTTAAATAGTCTTCATGTCTGTTAAATTGTTTATAATTGCAGTGCAGTGACTTTTTTTAATTTAATTAAAGCTATTAACTTACTATTAAACCACTAAGGATATTTATTATTTATATAACGTTTACAAAGAGGAACCTAAGTTTCTATTCCACTAAGCAATACAGAGTAAAATAGTTCAGTCACATGATCAATATTATTTTCCATAGTTATTAATGAATTCCAGTCGATTCCAGCTAACTAAGAATTAAAACTGTTAAAATCTGCTTTCTTAAAGTTGTAGAACATTTTTTCACCACACAGCATATTATTCATAAAAGATGTATTAATTGAAATAACTAAACCAATATGATGTGTTGAGTTGGCATTAAGGAAATTATCTTTAGCACTGACATCTACTTCATCATTAAAACCAAAAACTAAGTCCAGGAATACACCCCTGGAATTAGGCACTTGGTTAACTTGCGACATACAAAGTAATTATAAGTTCTAAGTAAATTCAGAGCAGGCTGGTTATTAGCGTGTTGAGAAACAATAGATTAAATATCTTTGGTCCAATTTACAACGGGCAAGTTGAAGTCTCCACAGATTAAAAATTTATCAGTATTGTAGAATTCCGCAATTTCCTCAAAAGTATTGCAATGATTTACATATTTAGAGAGTTCAGATCGTGGTGGAATATATACAGCACCTCTAATGTAATATTGGTCAATTCTAACAAATATTTGTTCAACATCATTTTGCGCAATTGAAATAACTGTAGAATTTATATTTTTTCCAACAGCAATAAATGCTCCTCTACCATCAGATTTGTTACTAGTATATAAAGAGCGATCATTACGAAACAAATTAAAGTTATTTAGCATTAATTCATTATCTAGAATATCAGATGTGAGCCAAGATTCAGTGATAATTATTATGTCGTAGTCATTCAGCATTACATTTTAAGAAAAACTACATAATTTTGTTTTTAAGCCACTTACATTATAGTAGATCTTTAAAAGTTTTTTGACAAGTTGTTTGATGAATTGTTCCGTGTAAATTTTTTAATTTGTGGTACGACATGTACATATTTAATTGTCAAATTGGGCTCACCTGCATCTCTTCTACATTTTAATTTATCTTGTTATTCAGATAAAAAATGTTTTTGTTCAACAGTTAAATCAGCTCTTATTTTAATTAAATTATCATAAATTTTTATTGAATCACGTTTCTTAATTAAATTCATAGCAGTATTTTTATCCGACAAACAAACTTTCAGAGGTCGCGGTTTATTAGTTTTTTTACCAATTCTAATAACTTTCAGAGGCTTAGCTTCCGATTTATATTTGGTAAATACTTCTATAACTGCTAACGTATTGTCTTCAATACGTTTAGTATTGCACTTATAAATCTAAAATTTTAGAAATAGAAATATTTTGGTATTTCAAACATGTTTACAAAATTTGAGCAAAATCGGATTTGCCGATGTGGGGTTCAAACTATCGTAGAATTACCCTATAACTAGTTCATTACTTATCTACACTTATCACAACTTCAAACGCTCTATCTGCACGCAAATAACAATGTTTATAGTACTTTAACTATTATAAGCAAAGGTAACAAAAAACAATGTTAACATATATAAATAACAAAATAATTACCGCTCAAGTAGTGCAGTAACGTACTTAACTATTGTACCAAAGATTTTCAATTTGAATATATTATTTCAAAATATAAAATTTGTTAAAAAAATATAATAAGTACACATTCATTTAGATACAAAAATCTTTAATAGTTTCAAGATCTAAAATAAACATTTTTGTTTAAACCGCTTTGGCAGTTTCTTTCTTAACAAGTTGGTTCAAAAGTTTTCTTGTTACATTATTTATAGTTATCAGCAATTTCTAGCTCTGCAAAAACAGTTTTGTGTTTAAAAAAAATGTATAATTTTCTGATATTTTTAATACAAATTAGATTTTGCATAAAAATGATAAGTTTGTGTAGAAATTATTATCATTAATTAGTTTCTTATTACTATATTTTGTTCTTTTTTTAATGCATTTGTAGATTACTAAGAGTTTGTAAATACTTTCTCAAACAAATATCTGTCAAAAGCTTTATGAACTTATTAATGTTACTTAATTTAATTTAATTAAATTTAATATTCTTAACCAAAAAGTTGGATGATTATCTTTCTTGTTAATAATGATTGCATTTTAGTGTAATGCATAAGCATACACGGTTTGCTTTTTGTCAAGTTATACATACATATATATCCCTACTAAGGTGTTATTTAAAATTTTAAACAAATAAAATGTAAATTTGTTCTTTAGTAATTGTAAGTAGAATCAATTTATTTGCACCTGTGTTAAACTAAAAATGCTAAAATATCTGTGGTGATATTATTCTAAAAAATATTACAATAATCGATTAAGTAAATTTATTTCTTTTAAAAAAATAATACTTTACTATATGAATGAATCATGTGTCAGAACTAATTCACTGAAATATCACAAACTTGAATAGTTTTTTATTGATTTCGCATTTTCCCATTATGTCCTTCCCCTGCTCACTTTATTTTTTGTTTTACGCTACAACAAAATCTGTAGAGTGTAAGATAAATAGTATTTTTAAAGGAAATTTTAAAAGTTGCGAAGTACCAGTGTGCAATATGCAGAAGTTCAATTGAGTGTAAAATTTATCGTTACTGATTCTGAAAGCTATTTGGCTCAAAAGAAGTTTACTTTGGCAATTTACATTGTCTACGTTCAATAGAGGACTCTTCACAAATAGCAAGCGAGACCCTTATATTGCATTTGCTATTATTTTAGTTTATTGTTTACACTGATTTATAATATCAATTGAATTATATTAGTTTAATTAGTTATTAAATTTTAATAAACATTGTTTTTAATTAAATTAATACAACTTAATTTGCAATATTGGCTTTATATACAATAGTTTAGTTTTAATAGTAATAACATAAATAATAATTAATATTCAATTATATTTCGTCAATTGAGCATATATTTTAGTTAACTGGATGGATTCACAACCCTTTGCTGTATAGGCTATATACCCCGAGGGGAACATAGTGAAAGCAACTGGCTTATTAATAAAGTAATTACTTCACCTTAACTATTTGGAATTGCTTCATTATAAGACCGGCTATTTATTATGTAAACATGTACGTACACAGATGCTTAAATTGTCAGTACATAATTAATTAATATATTTCAAAATATTATTATTTTATATATTGTAATTGAAGATGAACGTGATAAAGTTTTTTGAGTATTTTTGTATTTGATATGCATAAAGTTATTTGTAGCAGTTTGTCTCAAGTAAGTAGACTGTTAAATTGTAAACTAATACACTCAGTTTCAAATGAAAATGCACTATCCAGTAAATGCTATGATTTTGAAAACTTGGTTAAATAATACTTTATATTTAAGTATAAACCAAAATTGTCAATTGTTTGCTAAAAAACATAAAAGTTTTCACATATTGATTACTGTATTGCTGCCTAAACTTCATAGTTTAGGGTGAATTAAAACTCTAATCAGTCGCGTCCCTAAGTAGTGGATAAGAGTATTACGCAGACCAACATCATTAAACGATAATTTTGCTTTAGTCTATGTAAACTGTAGATCTTTCATGATAAAACATTTTGGTCTAATCTAGACTCTTTTTGTTGGCTTCCAAACAAGAACTAAAACCTAAAAAATTTATTAAGTATTTTTAACAAATCTGCCGGTAGGCATTAAATTATAAACAAACTCAATCAGATTACGGTCAAAAACCTGGCAATTCTTGAGGTTCTAGAGAGAGCAATTACTTGGCAGGATTCAAATATCTAAAATCTAAATTCTTAAAAACAGCTAGTAGAAGGCTTACAAACTAAAAGCAGCAAACTTCTGCGACAAACACAAGTAACCTTATGCAATTATTGCACTAGCAATTATGCCAAAAGTGTATCCCAATTGCGCACTCATTGCCAAAGAGAACAAAAGAATCAATTTCTCAATTTTGAGCAAAACTGATTAATTAAAAAGTGGTATTTATTACGTTTTTATAAAATGCATTCAAAATAGTGAATTCATAAATTTTTTATCTGTCAACTATAAAGTGGTTCTAAAGCACATAAAAAAAACTTTATCAAAAGCAAAAAACTTTAAATATTTAGTTTAAGAAAACTGCCAGATCAAAAAAAAAAATTGATAAGAGTACCTAAAACGCAATTAGAACCGGCTACTTTGTTAAACAGACTAGAGGTCTAAAACAACAAATGCGCCGAGACTTGGCAAGTAGTAAACTTGAACCAAATTCTAAATAAACCTAACACTACTCATGGACAAAAGATAAAAAAAAAATTGAAACCTTAGAAAACAATTTGCACCTGGGTTTTTCTAAATAACAACCTTAGGCCCTATCTATAGCAGTTAAGTTAGTATTTATACCAAAGCCAAAGCAACCCACATAATATGCTTTATTTAAATTGTAAAGACTAATTAATCTGACATTTGTTTTGATAAAACTATTAGAACAAATAGTTGACAGGTATATTGCTGAACAAGTGCAAGGCTTACAATAAAAAACGCATGTTTTTTTTTAATACATGCACATAAAGAATTGAAGACAATCCCATGGCAAAAGTTTATTGACATTAAAAAAACGTAACTACTAACAAAGTAACACAATAAGACCAAGAAACCGCAGTGCAGATACGCTAGACAAACTACCTCTAAAAAAAAAGTTTTACAATAGTTTTTTAATAGCATGTGTCAAGTATGTAAACTTGATTCATGCACACAAGTAAAATAAAGATTTTCCGCTCAGATTTTAACCGGTTTTATGATTTTGCCATGACTCTTGAAAACCAGCTAAATATAGGTTGGATGTTTTATAATATATAAATAAAAATAATATTAAAACTAAATAATATTAAAATAATAAATTAAAAATATTTTAAATATTATTAATAAATCAAGTACATAAAATAAGTAAGTAGTTTTTTTATTAACGCCAGGCTTAGTATGCAGATTATTAGTATAAATATGTTCTGATTCAACACACGATTTGAAAGTTTTTCAAATCATTCAAACCGTTTACCTGCATAGTTTACTAACCAAATTATGTGTTAAAGCAAACCTATTATTCAAATTTAATAAATATAAGATAATTACTAATGTAAATATTGCAATTAAAACTAATTTTATGACGTTAGTTTAGTGAATAGTAAATTAATTTATAAATCGTTTAACTTAAATGATTTTACTATAAGTATCTAAGAAAATAAAGTGAAATCAAATCAAATCGTTTAAGCTGCAAGGTTTCGAAATTGTAAGTAAAGCACAATCTCAAGTAATTTAAACTAATTTTCTTGAATCACCATCGAGGGTTAAAATTAGTTACATTCTAGTCACGTTACTTCCCATTCTTTGGGGGAAAATCGACCCCTTATTTTACTCTTTTCTATTTTCCACATTATAATTTCAATAGAAAATCATTAGCACCGACACAATTCTTTTTAACTGTTTATATACGTTTATTGAATTTATATAGGGAATTGTTATAAGTCTAAAAAAAAACAGTTAAATTTTTATTAATTTTTTAAACGTTGTAAAATTATAAATGTAAAATGATATTCCATGTTAAATGAGTTATGCAAATAGATTTAACTAAAAATGTGTTTTATGTATTTACAATAAATATTAAAAAAAAATGTTGCATAGTGGTTAGTTAAATTTAATCCTATATATATAAATGAGGCTACGTCCACAATAGTAATATGAAACGTAATAATTCTCATAATCTAAACTTTTACTAATAATAAAATAATAAAAATAGTTAAATTTATATTTTTTTTTATTTTACTACTTTATTACCAAACCTTATCTACTACTTTAGATTCAAGTTGCAACTGCCACATTTTACAATGTTTGTAAAATTATTTACCATAAAGCCAAACATTTTACAATATTTGTTTTTGTTTTTTTATTTTGTCAACAGCAGTATTGCACTTAAATAATGTCATTACAATTATATATAAAAAAAATTTAAACTTTATTTTGTTGGTCGCCGAAACTTACCTACTTTGTCTTGACATCCGCAGTTATAACAGTATCTATGCATATTATTAACTATTTTAAAAATAATGGCACGCAGTACTATCTTGTTATAAATACGGCTCACCTATGTGTTTATATTTAAAAAAAAAATCTGATTTAAATCCTGTTGGTCATTGAAACTTCTTAAAAACAATCAAACAGTAGATAATTTTAAAAAACTGTAGACCCACCGCTTTAGATTAAAAAAAAAACAACTAAAAAAAGAAACCAAGCTACCAAAACCGAGTAATAAAAAGCAAAATAAAAATATAATTTTTGCACTTTGCATTTAACGTCTAATAAAGTCTATGATATATATGTAGCAGTAACAATTATACAAACAATGGTGCAACAAATCAATTAAAATATATACCAATACCAATTTTAGTAATAAAAATAATTACAAACCAATATCAGCTTTTTTAAAAATTTTACAAAATTTTCTTGATAAGTACAACTGCCAAACAGCCAACCCGTTTTTTTTAAGAAAAATTACTGGCCACCGTCATAGCAAAGATAATAGAAGCAGCAATAAATACAATCAATAATAAAAAAGAAATTCAAGCAAGTTTAATTGCATTTAATACTCCACGCTACTGAATAAGCTACATTTAAAGAAATTAACACGTATTTTGGTATGATTAACACTCCAAAGTTGGTATTGTAGAACAGTGTACCTTAAGGTTCTATTTTTGGTTTTTTTATTGTGTATATCAATGATCTACCACCATTGATTTATATTAATATAATTTTATACGCAGATGATTTAACAGTATTACATAAACTAAATGATAATGTGATTAAAGTTGCAGCGGCTTGGTTTACAGCTAAACACCAAAAAGTCTAAAAAACTTTATTTTAGCAATTCTAGAGTACCGTTTGTAAAAATGCTGGGTTTACTAGGTTTATATATAAGATAAAACCTAAAATGGAACATTCATATAAGGAATCTAAAGAATAAACTATACCCAACTTTGATAAAAAAATCCAAAACGCAATATCATACGCTGCAAGAATAGCATGTTTTGTAAACTTTGATGCTGTAGCGCGGTATTGCATTCTGTTCTAGTAAAAGTTTTATGAAATAAAAGATATCTTCATTAAAAAAAAAAAAAAAAATTGGAAAATGCTAGGAATAAGATGTTAAAATTCCTGTAGAGATATCTTTTGTAAATAGCATATACTTACGCTTTTATTGCTCTACATATATAAATGCTTTAAACGTGTTCTTATAATTACATTTTTCAAAACATAAGCACTCATTCCTATATTACTAGATATTGTGATCAGTACAAAAATCTGCGCTATTGTCTTACGTGCTAACATGAACTTCAATATTGGTCAGTAAAAACTTATAACTATTTATCAACAGAGTATAAAATTAAGACATAAAATGTTAAAAACATGATAATAAAATTATCTTTTATGGTTTTAAAGACATTCTTTTTGTCTAGTTTTATTTGTATTGCATTTTACAATACTTAGCAAACACTTAAATAAATAATATTTTTATTAAATATTAATTTTATCACAAACAAGTTAGACATCAAAACAATTGTTAATATTACTCAACTGTTAAGTTGAAAAAAAAATTGTTGAATTAGGCAGCAAGTTGTGTAAAGGTCTGAGTTAGGAAAACTATAAAAAAGGTATTTACTCTAACGTTTATGGCCTATATTAAGTTAATTTTATAAACTTTAAAACCATTTATTTTATAAAAAAAAAGTTGTAGCTGAGGTAAAACCTCACAAGAAGTTCCTGAATGACAATAGATCCAACTTTAACAACACAAAAAATGGTACGGTAGTAGAAACTGCTAGAGCAGTAATGCATGCATTGCATTGCAAAAAATACCTACTATTCAAGCTCTTATTTTAAAAACATTTTTATATAAATTCTTGTACATGAAAAAAACCAGAAATAAAATGCTTGTAGATTATAGAATTAATTTGCTATCTTTGTTCATGTTCCAAAACAACAAAAAAAGACAATAAATTGTAGGCAAACAAGAAAATTCTGAACAGCTACAATTACAATGACTGATACAGAATTTACTGCAAGAAAGACTGCAACTTCATTAAATTCAAGAAACGTCCAAGCATCTAATCAACATCAAAGATTAAAATCTTCAAATAAAAATTTAATTTTGTTAAAGAAAAATTTAGGATCTTGGTGATAACGTCAAGAATGCAAAAAACAAACAACTTCTGCAAGCAATGAATATGTTGGCGGAATAATGCAACTTTTTTTTTAATTTTAAAATATTTAGGAATTACATAATACGCCACAACAACATAAAAATTCCTTTAAATTTCAACAAGTAAAGCTAATCTTGCAAAAACTATCACATTAAAGACTAAATTTGGAAATTTATTCCATTTGTCAAGGTACGGTTAAAATTGTTTTTTTTAAGTTTTGTTTTTACATCTCTAAACTGTCAGTAAATATTTGTAAGGATTTCTAGCAAACCTTTTACTACGAGCAAATATTTGTTTAGATAGCAAAATGTTTTTGATTTTTTTTAAACAATATTTATTAAAACATCTATGTGTTGTAAAGTACCCTGGCAATGATCCTAATAGCTTCTTTCTGAACAAAGTTTATAAGATATAATGTAGTTTTTAATGATGCTTTTCTTTATACTTGGAAACAATATTTAATACAAGGATAAATATAAGATTTATATATAGTGTACGCAAAAACTGAACAGAAGTAAAATACTTTTTACTTCTATCAAGAAATTCTAGTTCTCTAGAAACTTTCAAAATTTAAGATTTTAGCACCTAGAAAACAAATTGAAGATGTTTAGATATAGAATTGTTGTTTAGTTTAATAATTGGTACTGATAATGCTTAGAGATTAAGATTTTAAAACAGTAAGAAATTGAGTTTTTTAAAACCATGTTGGGAGTACCCCATTCAAATATTATTTTGAAGTCTTTGTTAATAGATGCTACAAATTTTAAGACGTTCTGCCATATTCAACGATATTGTTTTTGGAAAGTATTAAGTATAAAGGGTGCTATTATCTGCAAAATTATAAATAGAACTTTTAGCTATTTAAAGAAATTCATTAATGTAAATCAAAAATTAGCGAAAAAACAGAACAAAAAAATATGATTTTGGGGTCAAAGTTAAAACCATCAGTTCTAACTATAATTTTTCTATTGTTAAGAAAACTATTGACGAGATTTACAGTTATTTTATCAAAACAGTGGAGTTTATTGACAAGTTTAGAATGCCATACCTTATCAAAAGCTTTAGAAATATCTAGAGATACTGCAAGATTTTCTTTTTGTTTGTCTAGAATTCTACTTGTGACTATCATAAGTCAAAAGATCAGTTGTCAAAGATTTTGTTTAATATTTATATTGAGTATTTTAAATAAAGTTATTTTGTTCTAAGAACTTGAGAATGTAAAAATTACTATAACTAAAAAAAACAAATTGACAGATTGGACAATAATGCTATTGATTTATAATTTAAAGAATCAAACTTGTCTTCCTTTTCAAAAATAGGTTAAACATTTGCAATTTTTCAACAATTTGGTAATTTTTTATTTTTGTATGATAAGGCAAATATTTTGGTCAAAATGAGAGCTAATTCATTTGAAAATGTCTTAAGAATAATAGGAGGAATTTCATCTATACCTGATGCTTTTCTGGTATTTAATTTAAAAAAATATCTTTTGACAACCCGTTGCCTAAAATAAATTAGACTTATTATTTTACTACTAACCAGCATTGTAAGTACAGCAATAGAAGGATTTATAATGGTAAAGTAAAATGCAAATTGGTTTGCAGAAATATTTGTTTTTTTTTAAATTGCAATCAATTAATTGTTTTATATATAAAAAAATTTTGTTTATAGAAAGCTGAAAAATTCGATTAGCTATGTTTCTGTCAATCCTATCTTTTTTCAGATTTTATTAGATTGTAACAATAATTACAAGCTAACTTATAATCCTTTTTAGTCTGTTTTGGAACAATTAATGATTCGTTTTTTAAATGTTTTTTCTTCTAATAAACTGCTTGTGTTGTCTGAATTGAAAACAAGTACTTTTGTTTTAATTTGTTTAATAGCCGTTTTCTATAATTAAGTCAAAACAACAAACAACTTTTTCATTGATATTTAGAATAGTTTTTGTAAAATTTTCTGCTGCAATATGTGGATCAAAACTCGTAATATTGAAGCTGAAAGATAACGTACCTTAAACACTTTCTTTATTCAACTTATCTCTAATCATATGTATATTTCTTATTTGCTAAATAGAAACTTTTATCACTTTGTTTTATAAATCAAGTACTAAAAATGATGTAAAAAACTATTGGCCTATATCTCTTTTATCTGTCATTTCAAAATTTATCTCTGCTATTCAATATTTTTATTGTCAATGTTTTTCATGCTTGTCAATTGTTTGCTGTTCATATAAAAAAATTATAAAAATTTAGTTTTTAGATAATGCTGCACTACGTGTTAAAGAAGTGCATACTATTTCTAGTTGGTGCGCTAGGCTAATATTTTACTACATTAGTTAAAATGCAATTTACACAAGCAAGTAAAACTATATCAAGTTTATATCTGGTTTATTGCTAAGAAAGTTAAAATTGATTTTGGTTTTGTTGAAAGTTAAGTGCAAGTAAAAGGTGCAAAAATTACATACATTATAAAGCAAATGTTTGTGATTAAAAGAAAATACTATGTTTTTAATAAATATTTTTAAGGGATTTTTAAAGTTATAGCAAATAAAATAAACAATTTATAGGGATAGAGTTAAAAACAAAAAAAATTAAACTTTTTAGCCAAAAATTTGGCACAACCAAAGTTGAAATTTAACAAAAACTTTATCTCTGTTTTCAAACTAACCAAAAGTGAAATAAAATTTAAAAAAATGTGGTCAATGACATTATAGGAGTTCTTGAGAGTATTTAAAATTATTAAAAGTTTTGTTGATCAAAACTTAACATCAGAGACCAAAGATGAAGTAAAAAAAAAATATTTTTAAAGAAAAATGTTTTTTTTTACAAATAAACAATACATCCTGCAGTAGGTTTAAATTACAATTTTAATTATTTTTATTCAGCCAAGAAACTTTACTTTTGGCCAGAACAAAGTAATCACAAAATTTTTCTCGAATTTCTTTAGCCGTTACAGAGTAATTGTAAATTTTTTTTTTTGTATTAATAAAAAGTTTTTTTTTGGCAACATTTTATTGCGCCAGTTTTCATTTTTATAATAAAAACAGCAGCGGCAGCAACCCTCTTTCTACGGCAATACATTTTTTTTAAAATATACTATACCGTGTACACGCCCATCGAACTACTAGCTAGCAGTATGCAGCAAGTAGTGTCTATAAATCATTTTCCGAGAGAAATTGTGTGTGAAATCAGGCATTAAGTAAGTGCAAAATTATAACATTTTGTAAACGTCAGACTGCGCCGTACAAGGCTAAATAAGTGTGTATTATTGACGTAGAGGTAATACAGGGTGATTATAAATGTTTGGAATTATGTAACTATCTAATGTACGTTTGTGCCGCTTTAGTGAAAATGCGTATATAAAGTTGCCTATCTTAAGATTCAATAAAAAAAATATTTTTATATGTTAACATTGTTTACATGTTTATAATTATCTGATGTAAATTCTCGAACACAATCCGAAATAGAATAGAGCCATTTTCTATTATCAAACTGCCCATTACTAAAGTCGGATTTAATAATAAAAATATTCACTTCATTTGTATACATTTTTATAATACAACCTTGCTTGCTTGACAGCTGTCAAAGTTGAACTGTCAAAACAAATAGTATAGTGCACATTTTTTAAAAAGCAGCATATTTAAAGTGATTACATAATTCCATTCGTTTATAAACTTCCTAAAACATGACTTGTTTCTGCATAAATTGTTTTCAAAATACAACAATTTAAACAATTGAAAATGTCAAAACTTTGTTTTACTCCAAATTTTGTACACATAAAGAAAATGTGAGCAAGAAAACGGGTTAAATATGAACATTACAGCGGTTTATTTGTTACAAAATTATTGATACTTTGGTCCTGCAAAAAAACCAACAAAGTATGAGAGAAAAAGACCTTGGTCCACTTTTCTACAAAAAATGTAACAGTTATTGATATCAGGAAAGTCCCTTATAGAGTGAGTTTTTGAAAGGTATGGTGTATCAAAAAACTAAAACTGGCTATCTATGCAACCAAAAAGAATTCCATCTTTAGTCAAAAAATATTAAACAAGTTAAAAAGATAATACACCGGAAATAGACTGTATTATTTTATTATGTTTTGTCATTAAGGTTTGTTTTTCAAGAAGTCTAAGCATTTTCAAAAAAATACATACAACATTATATATCATTTCTATAATCAACTAATAAAAATCTTGAAATACATTAATTGGTTGAACGATTAGTAAATAAATAAAAATTTGTTTGTTTTCAATTGTAATTCAAACTATTCTAATAATCCGTCTAGATTAAAAACTATTGAAGAAAAAAAGCAAAGCTTAGTTTAGAACAAAATTCCACAACTGTACTTGCATGTATTTTAGATGATTGATGTTTTCTACTACTAATGAGTTGTAAACACAAAAGTGTTGGTTGCATTTCAGGCCCGTTGGGTATCAAATTTCTATTACTAATTGATGAACATACAAGTCACATTAGCCTTAAAATAATAGAAAGTGCATTGCATCATAATATTGTATTAGTTAAATTTCCTAATCACTTAACGAATAAACTTCAGGCTCTTAATAAAACCGTATTTTGTCCTATAAACACTGCGTATAAAAATAAGCTAATTGCATTTGGTAAACAACAAATAATAAAGCTATATTTACCTCAACAGACTTATGCCCTCATAACCCAAACAAATTTCCAACATGAGAATTTATTCTTAGAGAGCTGAAACTTTCCACAAAAGTGGAAAAAGAAGCAAAAGAAATGAAATAAATATTTAGATGTTTGGAACAATACTTTAGAAAAAAAAGTTAGAATTGAATGTTGATAAAACAAAAATTATTATGTTTAAAATAGAGAGAAGAAAGAAGTTTGGAAACAGTAGAGACAAAATATCGAAAAAATAAAATATGTATTTAATGCGAATACAAGCGAGAATGAGCACATACAAGATATATCAAGAAAAGCAAACAAAATGGTAGGACAGGTGTGGAAAACAGGTGAAAAAAAATTTGAATTTATGAATATAAAAAGACAACGTTTGATAGTCTAGTTAAAAGTATGATGCTTAATGAGTCAAAATTTTAGAGGTAAAAAAAACAGAATAAATTAGAAGTTATACAAGCAAAATACTGAAGATGAGTATTAGGATTAAATAGAAAAAGCTCAGCTTACATTGTATTAGAAAAAGTAAAATGACATAAAATAGAACTAAAAGCAGAAAAAAAAACAGTAAAATATTATAAAAAAAGATTAATAGAAAAAAATTAATGCATAATAAAATAAGAATGTTTGAAAAAAAATTAGAGTTAAAAATAAAAAAATAATAATAAAAAAAAAGATTGTAAAGAAGAATAAAAAATGAGTAATAGAACATGAGTTAAGCAAAAAAAAATATTGATGCGTGATAGAAATGCAAAAGAAAAAAAACAAGAGTAAATGAATTAAGATACAATGAGAAATATGCAATTATGAAAGAAAATAATATACCAAAATACCTTAATAATTCAAAGTACTCAAATGCAAAAAACTGGCAATATTTAGATGTGAAAATAAAAAAAGTTTGCAAATTTGGATAAATAAGTAAAGCAAAATGTGCAGATTGTGTGGAAAAGCCAATAAAACATATGTTAAAAGAATGTATTGAAATGAAAGAAAAACAAATAAAAAGAAATAAGATGGAAATAGAATAGTACGGATAGAATGAGTCATAAAATCATTAGAAATACATGTTAGAATATTGCTTGCAAAATAAATTTGCTTTTATCATCAAATAATGTTTTTATTTACAAACTAACTCTTTAAATCAAGCAAAAATTTAAATTTGAGTTAAGAAGCTCTACTTTTACACGCCGAGTTGGCAAAATTAAAAACCAAAAAAACAAACACGTAAGTTATGGTAAAATTCTAACTAAACTACTGATCTTATAAGAACTTAAAAATGCCTATGAAAAAAAAATGTAATACAAATATATGTGTGGCTAAAGAAAAAATATGTTTGAGCAACAATCTTTACATTAGATAATTAAAATATTTCTATAATTTCTTTTAAATAAATTTAGGCAAAATCACTAGATCCATTAAAAAAATATATATCCAAAAAAATATTCAAGGTTTTCTTAATCAATGATTTTGAAAAATAATACAAATTATGTGTTATTTATTATTACATATAAAAATAGCTTTTTTTAAACTAATGAGGTATGTACAATTATATTATTATAATTTAAAACTAATAAATTATATATTTTATGTAAATTGACTTTTCATCCAGTAACAGACACTTACACTGGTGATTTAAGGTATGCACCCATCATCAGTGTGTCTAGCATCTCACTGGTCAAAGAGACAATTTACATAAAATTATAATAATTACGAGTATTAAACAGTTTATGTTTACTAATGTGTCAAAGGTGGTAACGCAATGCCCTTATTAAGACAAACGTTAAACTGTTTGTGTGTGAAAGGCACTCATCATTAGTGTACCAAGAATCTCACTAGTAAAGAAACAATTTTTATAAAATTACAGTAACTATTAACCAGTTTATGGTTAGTAATGTGTCAAAAGTGGTAACGCAAGGCCCCCTATTAGTGCTTAAATAGTACGTAACCTAAAATGTAGTTAGTTTCAACTTGCAAAATCTGTTTACATTTACCCCACTTGGGTCTACTTTAATTAATTTTTACAATGCTCTAGTACGTTTTCAGTTTAAGTATTGTCCAACTATGTGGTTTCCATACACCGAATAACTTTTGTTTGTTTTTTGACGTATAAATGAAACTTTGTTTGCAGCTACATGGAACTGCTGTCTTCATTTAATATTGCAAACTTAAAAAAAAAGTCATAATTTTGAAGTGACCTATGATTTAAAGTGCTTTTGTGGGATTATTGATTGTCTAGACTTGCTCAGTTTAATTAGTTTTTGTGCCTTAGTTTAAGTTTTATGTGCTACCGTGTATTTGCTACTTATAATTGACTTTATTAGTTTATAAAATAATTTTAAAATAATAACACTAAAATTAAGAAATTTTTAGTATTAGTTGTTTTGTTGTTAAATTAATATATTTTTTAATTTTTTACATTTACACTATATGGACATGCATTTAATTACCTTGAAAACATCAACATGTACAAAGATATAAAAAAACACCAGAAAAACAGGAAGATAGAATATCCATTGGTAGAAAGCGCATCATGGTATACATTTGAAGTATTTGTTTAAATATATGGTATACATTTACAACTTGAATTTCTTTTTAACACAATAAAAATTAATTGATGAAACATCTAGCTTTGTCTATTTTTTCTTGAGAACACACTAAACTAAAAGTGGCCTTATTGATGTGAGGAAGTTTATACTATTTTTTTTCTTTAACTAACATAGTTGATTCTATACAAATCTGCAATGTTAGAAAAACATAAAAACATTGTCAAGGTTTCTCTGTCTAAATTGTCAAAGGCTCTTTTAACACATTTGATCAGTTCGTGAACTGTGTTTGGCAAAGTTTTATGTTGCAAAGATTGTATGAAATTGAAAAAAATTAGATCTAATACGTTTATATCATAATTGTTTGATGGTTATGATTTAAACTGAATAAATCAATTATCTGTAAAACCATGAGCAAAAAGTTTTGCATTGTTGTCACAAGCATGAAGTTTGGCACTATCCTGTTGTACATATATCAATTTTTGTTTATGGTAAATTTTAATTTGATCGCCGGAATAATGTTTTCAAAAATAATTCTTTTTCATTTTGCTGAATTGACGGAGTCTACAATTTTTGTTACCAAAGTTATTTTAGGTCTATTTTTTGAGTTTTGCTTAGCAGGTTTTTGATATACAAAAAGCCATATACCAATTTTTTTATTAAAAAAATGCTTTTTATGTAGATCGTAACGTGGTCGGGCGACAGCAGCCATACACATCACTTTGTTTATAAAACGTTTGCTTTTGCAAGCTTGGTAAGATTTTTTTTTGTGTAATAAGAGCGCATGTTTTGCGTTAAATATAATTATTTTGTGTTTATGTGGACGTAATTGTACACATTTTTAAAACATCTATCTGGTTTCACTATCAACAAACAAAACTTTAATCTCTCTAATATTTTTTTATTTATAATATCTGCTATTTTGTAAACAGAGCAGGTTTATTTTTTATAAAATGAAGTTTCAATTTTATTGACGTTTTTGACAGAAACCAAAAACAAATATCAGACAACTATGTATTAATAGTTGAGTTGATCTTGTGCATATATTTTATTATATAGGTTATGTGGGGGTACACTCACATAATATGGAAAATACATCCAATCTGATCAATAAATACTATAAAAAAGAAAAACAAAAAAATGGACATCTTACAACATATTAAATTTATTAGCAAATCCAAAAAACAAGATCTAACACCTATTTTCACTAAGGCAAACTACTATAGCAACATTAGCGAACATATAAAAAATAAAATTACAAAAAATATACTTAATAAAGAACTTCACAACAAATACCATAATCTCAACCAAATAGAAATAGAAAAATATAACATTTACCAAAACCTAACCAAATACCTACACCACATAGAAATAGAATATATCAACAAACAAATATCTAACATACTTGGTCTAATTAAAACTAAAAATATTAACAAAACAGAAAATTAAAAATCTAAAAAAAGAAAAAAAAAAAAAATTAAATTAGAAAATAAGAAACTTGAAAACAATTTCAATCACACACATGTTTTCTACAATAAATATACAAAGTTAACAAATATAATGCTTACGGAAAAAGAAACTAAGCTATTAAACAAAAGTTACAAATATGCAACCAAAAACCCTACTATAAATTTACAATACCAATCCATCAAACTTGAAACTGCAATTTAAAGGCATCCTGCTCGAAATACCATCAAAACAGATTTAATTAAAATACTTAAACAAGATGAAAAAAAAGTAACCCATCAACTCTCTCAAAACCAATCAAAACAACATAATAATAAAACAACTTAAAAACAAAATTAACAACAATAACATCACAGCTATGATAGCTGATAAAGGAACTGGGCTTGTATTTATGAATAAAAAAGATTATAACAATAAAGTACTAGATTATATAGAAGATAATCTTTTCATCAAAATTACAACATCTTACAACAACACTCTCAATCAACTTGCTTCGTTCTAAAAATATTATAATATTAATACCTATGAATCCCCAACTTCCTAAACTATATGTCAACTAAAACTACATAAATCAACATACCCATCAGACCCATTGTATTTATAATAGAATCCCCAACCAGCAAAATTAATAAACTACTTACAAACATATTAACTAAACACCTACAAATTAGACACAAACACACCACCATAAATTTCATAGAATTAGCCAACAACCTAAAAAACATCATAATTGAACCTACCGATACTATTATCTCTTTCAACATAACAAACTTATACACTAATATCCTTATAACTGATACTATTACTGCTCTCCATAACACTGTAACATCAAACAACATGGACAAACAAGAAATTAGTGATATAATTTAACTAACAAAATTCATAACATCTGAAACAATATTTACATATAATAACAAAATTTACAAACTAACCAATAGATTACCTATGGGAGCATCTAGCTCAACAACACTAGCCAATATATTTCTAAACACATTAGAAGAAAAAATTATCATCAATAGCAGCAATCTATTCAACAACAACATCATTTTCTGGCAGAGATACAGTGATGACATTATTTTGCATACTTAGAAGACCACCAACTAATATTACAAACTTTCATAACTTCATAATTAGCTTACACCCTAATATCCAATTCACCTTAGAAATAGAAAACTACAAACAAATTAATTTCCTAGACCTCACAATATTAAAAACATCTAACCAACTAGAATTTAAAATATATAGAAAACCTACAAATCCTGGAATAATAATACCATTCGACTCAAACCACTGTTACAATAATAAATTCGCAGCCTTTCATTCACTTACACATAGAGCACTTAACTTACCTCTCTCTCCTACCAATCTGCAACATGAATTTAAACATCATTAAACAATTAGCCATAACAAACTAATTGCCCATAACAACAATCAACAAAATAATGAACAAACACAAACACAAATACCTAAGTTTGTCAATTCCTCGTCGATCTTTGGAATTAGACATTCCACAAACGACATTACACCGTATTTTGCAAGACTTAAGTCTTAAGGCTATTAAAGTTCAGTTAACACAAAACTCAAGCAGGTTAATTACCATAAACGCCGTATCTTTGCTGAATGGATCCTTCAAATGCATCAAAATGATCCGGAAATGTATTGAAAAATTATCTTCCGTAAAGAGGCCTATTTTCACCTCGGAGGTTAATAAACAGAATTGTCGTGAGAATGATTGATAAAAAGACTTTGCATTCTCAACGTGTCACTGTTTGGTGCGGTTTTTGGGCTGGCAGTGTGATTGGACACTACTTTTTCTAAAATAAGGCTGGTGCAATTGTTACGGTGAATGGATGGCGCTACCGAGCTATTTTCTGCAAGACGGCGCTACGTGCCACACAAGCAACAAAACAATCGCAATTTTGCAAGAAAAGTTTTCTGACCGTGTTATTTCTGGAAGAGGTGATCACAATTGGCCACCGAGATCTTGAGATTTAACAGTTTTAGACTTTTTTCTTTGAGGCCTCGTGAATGATAAGGTCTATGCCAATGCTCCACAATCGACTCAAAACCTTAAAGATTGAATTTGTGAAGTTATCGAGGACATACAACCGCAAATGTGCAAATTGGTTATAGAAAATGTCACGAAAGGAATGTGGTACTGCAACGGTAACCGTGGCGGCCATTTGACTGATGTCGTTTTTAAATGTTAATGGCATACCTTCCTCTTTACAATGAAATAATCATTTATTGATTTCTCTTAAAAAATACTCGTTTTTTTTTAAATATCAAAATGAAACCTCTTATTGAAAAACCCTATAATAATTTGTAATTACATTAAGTATTTTATCTTAATTGTAAGGAAGAAGTTATCTTTATACAACTGCGTTTTGATTATTATTGAACTGATAAGCATTTCTTAAAATTTAAAGAGTTGCTTGTGTGGTGTGTATTTTTTTTTTTGTTTTATTAGTGTTTATCATTTATTGGATTATAATCATTTCTTAAATTAAATAAATTTAACATAATTGCTTAAACTGGAGTAGATAGCACCTTTACTAAAATGTAAACTTGTTTAGTACATAATTTTCATAAAATTTTAACTTAAACTCAACATTTAGTTTATTTTATTTTATTATTAAATAAAAGGTTTCTCTAACTATATATTTTTTTATAACTTTTTACTAAATTTGTACTTTTTGTTTTTCATATCTTCACTCAATTTAATCCAATTTATTAAATAATAAATTTAATTCTTTTGTCATTATAAATTAAGATAATTATCTTGATGCTGCTTGACAATTAATATCATTTTTAATCGTTCGATCAGATTGAAATGCACTTTTAATTGCACCTTGTAACACATGTACCCGTGCGAGGTTTGTTGATCTAGTAATGATAGAGTAGTGAGAATGCAAAGCTAGTAACACCACCGGTGTTAATACATGGACAATGATAATTACGTATCTACTTGCATGTGACGTGATACCTCCATGTATAATTTGGATGAGCACGAGCTTAGGGGCATTGAATTGAAACTGGCAATCGTAATGATCGATTCGGTATTATTATTGGACATATTCGACCATACATTATTACTTGATACATCAATGCTTGGCGTAATCTAAACAAATTAACCTCATTTGTAACGATTCAGTAAAATATAACCTTAACATTAATTTTAACAATTGCAATCAATTAAATTAATGCAAAAACAATATTTATATTAACTATTTTAAAGTTTTATTGAATAGTTTAACATAGTCAATAAAAACAGGCTTTAAAATTTAACTCAATCCGGTACAAGATAAGCGAACAGTGTTAAATTTACTTTTCAAACAAGTTCACTTAAAGTTTTTAAAATATCGAAAAGTTTTGTCATTTTTTGGCGCGGGAGAAGCTAAATCCCGGCGTAGTTACAAGTCTTGCATTTTTCAATACGGTTGATATATTGCCACTTTTTGGAGAGGCGCTTTAAAACCATTATTGTGTTTATGTATTAAATAGGGCATGACAATTAGTAAAGCAATAGAAACAGCACTTATTTTAAAAGTTTATCTTCTTCAGCACAAATATTACTAATTCAAAGTTTCTAAACATATTTTAATTAATACTAAAACTCTACAAATTAACTGAATGCTGGTAATGTTCAAAGATTATGACATGCTGTAGTAAGTGCCCCGGCATATTTCATTAAGGTAATAACTTTCACGCAGTCATATAAGGAATATAAGGAATATTAAATATTTCCCTTAATGTTTGACCCATACGGCGGTTTCACAAGACCCCTTTATTAATGCCGTAAGCAGCACACAGGAAGGTCAATGTAGTGGTTGGAACACTTACATTGCAATATCACTGAATAATAATGGATCCTTTAATTAAGGAAAATACGAATTGTATTATGTAATATTTAGGGAAATAGTATGCAATATGATTACTATAAGTAATTGAGTAGACCAAGTATGAAATGATATTATTGCTTAATAATATATACAAATAGACCTAATAATATAAGTTTCTTAGTTTGACTAAAAAATATCAGTAAGAAAAAAAATAGTTTATTAGTTAGATTCAATTTATTTGTAATTACCTCATTATTAAAACATATCCAAAACTTAAAAAAAAGTTAAATAATTGTTTAAATCAAACGTTTTTAAAGTAAAATAATTTATTTTATACTATTAGTTACTTAATGAATATTAATAAGCTCTATAACTATTTCCAATCGCATTTCATTGTGGAAAAAGCAACTGAATACATTATAATAAAACATTGTAGTTTAAACTTAGTTAAATAAAATCAGAAAAAATTAAACTATATTTTGCCAGATTAGTTTAGTCAAATTATCTTAAACTGAAACTTATACCAATAAGTCTTATTTACTAAAAATTATGCAAAATTAAATTGAATTTTTTATTAAAAAAAAACAAAAATAGTTGAATAACATTACAACTAAAAACATTTTATTTATTAATTTTTTTTATATTTGATGTTAAACAGTTTTTACTTCTGAACAATTTAGGTTTTTACAGATAAGAGGTTATGGTAGTAAACAGTTGCTACATAGAACTAAATAATGATATAATCTACTCAAAAAACATAAACTAAAATAGGATCAATGCTTTATTCTATCAATACATTCAAGATGGTTACAGCAATGTTTTTAATTATAATGCAAAAACAACAAATGCATTTTGAACAAGATTCATTACAGTTTTAGAAACATCTATCAGTTAGTCCAAAATTATAAAATGCTACTGAAAACTAGCGTAATAGTTGCGTTGCAAGTCTGTGGAAAGAACACCCGCGTTTTGTGCCGTGCGTAAAAATTTATAAAGGAACATTAATAGAACCTAGTAGCTAAATCACCTAATGCATGTCAGACACTGTGCATTTTGCTGTATAACTTCCTATATAGTCGATTGCATAAATTGATTTTGAGTAGTTTCTACAAAGTTGTCTATACAGTTAATATTTTATTGTATAATACTATGCAGTTTATTGTAGCAAAAATGAATAAAGACGGCATTCTATTGGCTGCTTTCTGCGGCGCGCGCGTCAGCTGTTTTGTTTGTTAAGTTTATTTACCTATTTACGTCAACGTCGATTTTAATCAAATTGACATAACCGTAGCATTAGAGATGAGTATAGTCCAAAAACACTCTAATTTTATTTAAACGGGTAGTCAAGACTAGCTCACCTGAATCAATCGGTTGCGTTATCCAGTAAGATAGACAACAGAGTTCTTGGTAGTTGCAAGGTACGCAACAAATTGTTTTCTTAATGGTTTTTATATGTTGTACTTGTTTATGTACAACTTACTTTTAGGCACTATATATTTTCTTTGAAAAACAATTTTTGATATCTCTACTGTTGCATACTCTATGGATAGTAGAAAGCCAGTTCTTCAGAAAAAAGTAAATTTTAATCCTTTGGGCAAAAACAATTTTTGGAACATAAATAGCAAAAAAAAGAGTTTTGTTTATCCATTTTCAAGCAATCACCTAAGTAACTCAGTTTGAGTCAAACTTAAAAACTCAACAAAAAAGTAGAAAGTAGCTACAAAAAAGATGTATTTAAACATGTCTAAGTAACTGTTACTAATTAATTTTATTCTTTAAGCAAATCTACTAAGGCAAAGGCAAAGTTAATCAAAGTTGATCTAACTCAAAAACTGAATAAAGCTCTGTTTTCTAAACAGGTTCTACCTTTAAAAAGTGGTAACACACATTAAAAATGTTTAAAATTACCTTTGATGAAAACACATCTTTAAAGTAACTAAAGAAATCTCTAGCATAAAACTACTGCAGCCGAATTCAAAACTTATCGTTGTACGCCGATCACTTCTTTAGGCAGACAAAAACTACTATCTAGCTTTCAAGACCCTTAGATATTATTAATACGGTCTTAAAAAAGGTCTGGAAAAGCAAACAAGAAGCTGGAATAGAGCTAGAGTGTATACCACCAAGAAAAAAACTCAAAACGTAGGCTTCTTTTTATAAGTATAGTTAAGTGAAAATATCAGCCAAATGAACTAAATGTTTTCAAACCCATTAAAATAGCCACCAAAGATATGCGACAGAAAAGAAGCAAAAAGATGGAAAAAAATTGATCCATGCAGACAAAGCGGGAAAAGAAAACTACCCGGTCAAGGCCAAGACGGAAACCTTCCCGGACAAAACTGGAAAAAGATAACACCTTTTTAAAAATTTCGGGTCAGATTAATTTAATTCAATTCATTGTCAAGCAGCCACGGCCACACAATGCCGCAAACTAGAAGTGACGCAGGTAACAATAGTTAGAAGGAATGATTTAGAAAACTCTATAAACGCATTTACAAACTTAAGCATTTAGCATTTATATTCTTATGCTCCAGTTTTCTATTAACAATGTTACAAATGTAAAGATTACTTTGACCATGGCAATTATATTATTAGTACTAACTTAATATTAAACCAAAATGTTGAACCATTGTTTGTTACATTTTGCAGACAGACTTATATATCACACTAGTATTTCAAATAAAATTCAGAACTGGCATTTCCTTAATAATTTTTTTTTTCTATTTATAGTGCCGTGCTTGCTACAAGCGTAGACACCCCTCTTGTACGTTTGTAGTGTGCAATAATAGTTCTACACAAGCATGCGGGACCTACTGTTTAAAGTAAAATTTGAAGGAGTTTACTAAGCAACATTGTTTGACTGAATTTTTTTAATAAATAAAAAACTTTAGTTTTGCAATTCGATTGTTTATTTTGTGTTTACATTATTTTTTATTAAGTAGAAAAAATGATATGGGCCAAGTGGTTGCCGCCAGAATTGATAACTATAATTTATATATAATTTATGGCATTTTTTATCACTTTTGCCGGAACTTTCGGCAATAAAACCCCGAATTTCTGACGGATATACTCCAGGGTCCTCTGCAACATCTTCAGTTACAGCCGCAATATTCTCAGCAGAACGGCTGCTCCGGGGCCGCCCAGACTTGACAGCATCTTGTGTTGATCCTCACTTTTTTAAACGAGCAGCTAAATGTCGTAGAGTTTCTCCAGTTAATGTCGGACAACCGAAAATTGGCTAACGCCAATCACCAAAACGATAGATTAGGCAACCCGAAATTGCAGTCTTAAAATTTTAGTTGAGGGTCGTGCAGTATGCGTTGTTGCTCTATCTTGTTAGAACTACATGTTTTCCAGTCCCAATTCATTCAGTTGAGGTAGAAGAAATTCCGTTGATTGTGGCTCTGTAGCACTCGCCGTTTACAGTAGTCGTTTGGCCAGCATTTTTTCAAAAAAATAAATAAAGTCCGATGACGCCTCCATCGTAAACACCACACCATACAGTAACATTAAGCGGGTGTAATGGCTCTTTGTGTGTTCCAAAAACAACAATTCTGCTTATTTACGTATCCACAGAGATAGAAATAAGCTTTGTCGCTCATGACAATTTTTAATAAAAAGTTGTCTTTCTTGTAGTCGAGATTAAGGATGGCTTGAGCGTAAGTTAGACGCGCTAGGCTGTCAACGGCTAGCAGCTGATGCACTGTTTAACATCTTCAAATCTTTTACAAAAGTTTTCTGTAAAGACTGCCAATTTATGCCCAATTGCACGTTGTCTGGTCAATACTCCGGGGTCCTATGCAACATCTTCAGTTACAGTCGCAATATTCTCAGCAGAACGGCTGGTTCGGGCCGCTCAGACCTGACAACATTTTGTGTTAACTCACACTCTTCTAGGCAAGCATCTAAACGGCGTAATGTTTGCCCAGTTGGTGTCGGACGACCGTAAATTCTACGTCTAAATTCACGCTGCGCCAACATCACCAACAAATTATTACGCAAAAAATCGAAACAATTATTCCGCGTTCTTGAGAAAAATAACAATTCAATTTTCTTATTATTTGAATTAATTATAGCATCTTCCGATAGAGTGGTGCCTTTTGCGCCACCTAGTACTTGATGATTTGTCATTGCTTTGCGAAGGAGACGACCGCATCAAAATTGAACAAATAAAAAACTGAATACTAAATAGGTTGGTTAGGTTAAACTTTTTAATAGAAAAATAAAACGCCAATCAGACTTTCTGATTCTATATGATTAAATAAAAAAAACAGCAAATAATACAGCTGGTTTAAGTTGAGTTGAGCATCTGTGTTTTGCTATACTAACAAATGTAGATATCTTTTTTTTTTATATTTAATTGATAAATAAAGAAAATTATTATTTCTATTATTATTATTACTATTATGTATTACTATAATTACTATCATAAAAACGTCTAAAAAAATTACAAAAAAACTTATTTGTTAACAACAATAGAAAACATAAAAAACTTTTTGCAAAAACGTTGAATACACCACAACTGCTGCTAAACTAAAATTTTTTTATTAAAAAACCAGTATCTAGAACTCGGTTGTTTAAAACGCTCGGATGGCACATACACAGCCAACATATCGGAAACAATCAGAAAAATTTTGAAAACTTACTTTCCAGGTTGTACCTCCCCAACACAAGCGTAGTCTGAGTACTACAACATTACTTCTATCAAAAAATGACTGAGACGCTGCATACCATCTTGTAGAAAATACGCATATACATAAATCGAGCAATTAGAAACTTCTTACTTAACAAAACACTATGATTAAACAATGACAGATGACAGATGACAGATGACAGATGACAGATGACAGATGACAGATGACAGATGACAGATGACAGATGACAGATGACAGATGACAGATGACAGATGACAGATGACAGATGACAGATGACAGATGACAGATGACAGATGACAGATGACAGATGACAGATGACAGATGACAGATGACAGATGACAGATGACAGATGACAGATGACAGATGACAGATGACAGATGACAGATGACAGATGACAGATGACAGATGACAGATGACAGATGACAGATGACAGATGACAGATGACAGATGACAGATGACAGATGACAGATGACAGATGACAGATGACAGATGACAGATGACAGATGACAGATGACAGATGACAGATGACAGATGACAGATGACAGATGACAGATGACAGATGACAGATGACAGATGACAGATGACAGATGACAGATGACAGATGACAGATGACAGATGACAGATGACAGATGACAGATGACAGATGACAGATGACAGATGACAGATGACAGATGACAGATGACAGATGACAGATGACAGATGACAGATGACAGATGACAGATGACAGATGACAGATGACAGATGACAGATGACAGATGACAGATGACAGATGACAGATGACAGATGACAGATGACAGATGACAGATGACAGATGACAGATGACAGATGACAGATGACAGATGACAGATGACAGATGACAGATGACAGATGACAGATGACAGATGACAGATGACAGATGACAGATGACAGATGACAGATGACAGATGACAGATGACAGATGACAGATGACAGATGACAGATGACAGATGACAGATGACAGATGACAGATGACAGATGACAGATGACAGATGACAGATGACAGATGACAGATGACAGATGACAGATGACAGATGACAGATGACAGATGACAGATGACAGATGACAGATGACAGATGACAGATGACAGATGACAGATGACAGATGACAGATGACAGATGACAGATGACAGATGACAGATGACAGATGACAGATGACAGATGACAGATGACAGATGACAGATGACAGATGACAGATGACAGATGACAGATGACAGATGACAGATGACAGATGACAGATGACAGATGACAGATGACAGATGACAGATGACAGATGACAGATGACAGATGACAGATGACAGATGACAGATGACAGATGACAGATGACAGATGACAGATGACAGATGACAGATGACAGATGACAGATGACAGATGACAGATGACAGATGACAGATGACAGATGACAGATGACAGATGACAGATGACAGATGACAGATGACAGATGACAGATGACAGATGACAGATGACAGATGACAGATGACAGATGACAGATGACAGATGACAGATGACAGATGACAGATGACAGATGACAGATGACAGATGACAGATGACAGATGACAGATGACAGATGACAGATGACAGATGACAGATGACAGATGACAGATGACAGATGACAGATGACAGATGACAGATGACAGATGACAGATGACAGATGACAGATGACAGATGACAGATGACAGATGACAGATGACAGATGACAGATGACAGATGACAGATGACAGATGACAGATGACAGATGACAGATGACAGATGACAGATGACAGATGACAGATGACAGATGACAGATGACAGATGACAGATGACAGATGACAGATGACAGATGACAGATGACAGATGACAGATGACAGATGACAGATGACAGATGACAGATGACAGATGACAGATGACAGATGACAGATGACAGATGACAGATGACAGATGACAGATGACAGATGACAGATGACAGATGACAGATGACAGATGACAGATGACAGATGACAGATGACAGATGACAGATGACAGATGACAGATGACAGATGACAGATGACAGATGACAGATGACAGATGACAGATGACAGATGACAGATGACAGATGACAGATGACAGATGACAGATGACAGATGACAGATGACAGATGACAGATGACAGATGACAGATGACAGATGACAGATGACAGATGACAGATGACAGATGACAGATGACAGATGACAGATGACAGATGACAGATGACAGATGACAGATGACAGATGACAGATGACAGATGACAGATGACAGATGACAGATGACAGATGACAGATGACAGATGACAGATGACAGATGACAGATGACAGATGACAGATGACAGATGACAGATGACAGATGACAGATGACAGATGACAGATGACAGATGACAGATGACAGATGACAGATGACAGATGACAGATGACAGATGACAGATGACAGATGACAGATGACAGATGACAGATGACAGATGACAGATGACAGATGACAGATGACAGATGACAGATGACAGATGACAGATGACAGATGACAGATGACAGATGACAGATGACAGATGACAGATGACAGATGACAGATGACAGATGACAGATGACAGATGACAGATGACAGATGACAGATGACAGATGACAGATGACAGATGACAGATGACAGATGACAGATGACAGATGACAGATGACAGATGACAGATGACAGATGACAGATGACAGATGACAGATGACAGATGACAGATGACAGATGACAGATGACAGATGACAGATGACAGATGACAGATGCGATAAAAAGAACATCATTTAAAACGTAGTGAAGTGTTGGCCTCAACAAGTGGCCCTTGAGAATAACTAACGCATAGCAATACTTTTCTTCTCTGCGTAAGTTTTGCTGTTAATTTGTCCTAGTCATTGTTTCTAATGTGGTACTAGTTTGACGTGAGCTGGTTTTGGCCTCGCAAATGTTACGCAGTTTGCTGCGGCAACACATGCTCTCTCCTTATACCCTATTTTTCTGCCCTATTTCCTAGACTGGCATTTTTTTTTCTTTTCTCCGATTCTTGTGTTATTCTGCCTAGATATTTGCATTGTCCTTAGGAATCTTCTTAGTTTTTCTATATCTTCATTAACTTCTTCCTCGTTGTATCCTCTTTCTTTCATAAATATTTTACGCAGCTCCATTAAGTACATATCATTTGGTAGTCCTACATTTTAACTTCTAGTAAGATTTTTGATACAAATTCACTTAAAAACTTTATTAATACCGTATATTCGTAGACAAAATCTATTTTTTTGCGTCATTACTAAAGTGCAATGAAAACAATATTATAGTTACTATACCAACAGCCAAAAAAAAATTAACAATTTTAAATAGTATACACCACAAGCTTCAGTTTACAATAGAAATAAAAACAAACAACCAAATTTCCTTTTTAGACAAAGTGTTAAATCAACTCAACAACTACTCAACAAACTCACTCATTCCAAACGGAACTTTTCATCTAGTAAGAGACACATACACGTGTTTCAAGGTATGCATCCATCATCAGTGTGCATCTTTCTGGTCGACCAGTAAGATGCTAGGCAATTTACATAAAATCATTTATTAATTTTAAATGATAATTTTTTTGGTCATTCAAATAAAACGAGCCAAAAATGTCGTTGCTTGTCCGTGTAAGGATTTAACTGTATTTCAGTCTCCTTTGCATACAAACAGTTCAACGTTTTTCCTAATTGAAAACAAAACAATCAATCTTATGAAGAGTGTTTTTAAAGTGTATGTGCAAGTTTGTTCGTAAAAATTTTATATATGACAATTTTAGTAATTAGTTTTAAAACGCTGCCGAAACGTTAGATATTAAAAAACCATATGCTATAAGCAAATAGATTAATTATTATTTTATCCTATCTTCAAAATAATTAACTTTTAAATCAATAAAAAAGGATATAACAACAAAACAAAACAAAAATTATAGTTATTTGTTTACCCAACCTAAGATTTTACAGTAAAAAGGAAACTAATAATGAAAAATAATATTGAGACTTTTATTATGTTCTTTTAAGTAATTTTTAATATTTATAGTATTTTTGTTTTTAATATTTATCATTTTGAAATTATGCGTCATAGCAGACGTATTTTAT
Organism: Tachinus rufipes; assembly: GCA_963932245.1. Lineage (NCBI taxonomy): Eukaryota > Metazoa > Arthropoda > Insecta > Coleoptera > Staphylinidae > Tachinus > Tachinus rufipes. The sequence goes on from OZ010743.1 coordinate 95,592,891, forward strand.
CTATTAAGTTTAATGGATTTTTATAGTGCATAAAATAACTTAAATCTACATCAATTACTATTAAACATGAAAACTAATGTAAAGTAATTAATGTATTTGCAATAGAATATTTGATGTATTAATTAATTGCAACAAATGGACAACAATACATTGTGAAATCAACAGCAATACATTTTAGTAATGGATAGCTAATATATTATTTCATTACTCCTTAATATTTTATATAATAGAACCGCATAGTTAATCATCGCCCTATACAATGAAAACATTTCTACATTCTTTAGTTTGCTTTCATAAAAATTGGTATTATTTTAAGCGTGCTTTTATGAAGTATATGGGCGCAAGGGGTTTTATGATTATGTGCCGAATGGATATTGGGCGAGTTCAAACAGAATTACTGCATCCATCTGTATCGAGATAATCAATGTATAATCCGGCAAATGGCTGGTGTATAACATAGATCCTTTTTAGTAGTGATTAACTGCTCCTGTCTATGGGGCAGTATTGTTCGAGGAGCCGTCTATCACTTTCCATTTATCGGATATATCGTATAGAGCGCGGGTTCCCGTGAGATTCGACGCCTCCATACAAACATATATCTATATAGCTGTACGTTGGTTAACCGTTTCTAACCTCGGGCCACTTCATCCGTGTCAATCAAACACAATAAAAATATATTTTGCTGCCGTACGGTAAGATATTTGATTAATAAATGGTGGCAGCGCCGGGCAAAAAGGTTTCATATTGAGTGCTCGTAGTAGATTATTTATTAATTGTGTTAAGGTTATTTAAATTAATTTTGTAATAATAACTGTACAAAAAATATAAATTTTATGTCACATTCTCGATTGTTAAATGGTCTATGTAATAAAACGTAAAAAGCATCATCAGGGTCGAGTTGAGTCCGTTTTAGCACCGGTCTAAAGAAGCGAATTAATAGCATTTACCAGATCGTTAAGTCGGTGCGAGACCAGCTGCGATGCGCTTTCGATTATTGTGTACAAAAGGTGTACGTCGTTTTGGAAGATAAATCAATTACTAAGCGGGACCCGGGGACAGTCGGCGCGTCTCATTTGGGGTCAATTAGAATTTGCAATTCATGGATTCGGAACGAGTGCGCCATAAATTTCACCACTCGAAAACTTAGTTGGATCAATTAGTTTTGGTCGCAATGCGCTGACAAAGTTAATAATTCCCCCCAATATTTTTTATATTATTATAAAAACAAATACGACAGTTGTATTTCCCTTTTCTGTTTGTTTTAAGAGCATTGCTATTCTGAAAGTTATATATTCAAACGGATCACAAAGTCTGATATGTGAAAACCGGGCACACTTTAAACATACACAAGAAAAAAATATCAAGGGAAAAGATTTTGTATAAGTTTCTGTATGCGATTTCTGTAGAAAGCCTCTTTGTGCTTTGACGTTAAAGTTAAAATGATTAGATATGTGCTTTTCAACGTTTTAATCCTACTTATAAGATATTTTTATGGAAATAATCAACATAATTAAAATATGGGAATTTAACTAAATAATTTTATATTATTTAATTTAATGTTTACAATTAATATAAATTCCGTATTATATTAAATAAAATTAGTAGAGCAGTTATAATATCATTTATTTGATTTGGTTGATGGTATTTTTTAAAATATCAAAATATAATCATTGTAATTATTTAAAACTGTTTACTTATAGTTTTTTGCAACTATTATATTAATTAGATTAAATAAAATATACTTTTATTTAAACAAACGTAACTTTCTGTAACTTATTTTTCTTTTAGTATTTTATTTGTCATCAATAGTTTCTCCTTATAGCGTAAATCACATACATTAGTGTTTTATGGCAAATTACACTAAATTGAGATAGATAAAAGCATGTTTTCAAACTGTATTGATGCAACTTGATATGGTAATTAATTACTATCTTTGATGTGGTTTACCTAGCGTCCCTGTACTACTATACCTCTAACGTTTCAGACGGCAATTAGTTTTGTTTCTTCAGTAAAATACAAAAGTTTATGCCAAAAAATTGTTTTATATCTTTTTTTAGTTAGTGTGTGATTGCCAAAGTAAACTATGCGTTACATACTGTATGCCTCAGATTCCCTCAACAGACTCAGAAGTGTTTTTTAAATTTTTTATACAAGCAGACACAGAATTTATGATCATTATGTGAATATTAATTCAAAATAATGTAAGACGTCAAAGATAAAGTTGTTAAAAAATCATAGAATAAGTTATAAATTAGGCATTTTTATTAGCCAGCACTAAGTTCAGATATTTTCCTTCAACTAAGTTAAACTATGTTCACTCATCTTTCTTTGACCATAAATTGTATTTGTTTTTTATGACTTAGTGTAGCCAACGCTTATAAATATGCGTTTGTTTTAAAATATTTTTTTTATACGTTTTAGAGATTACGCTTAGCGTCATAACTAAAACAATTTGTCAATTTTTTTTAAACTGTGATTTGTTTCTTAAGTTGTTCAAAGTTTAACTTTTTTTATGGAGTTGTCAACTTTAGATATGTATTATGTTTTGTAGTAAATCACAGCAATTGTTATCTAAAAAAATTTTTTTGAGACATTCTCCAAAATTCCATCAAAGTGCTACTACATATAGTATTACAAAAAGTCCAATAATAAACTGCAAAAAATATCACGTGTATAAGCTAACAAAACTATTAAAAAGTTAATGACAAATAAAATTATAAAAAATAATTAAATTGTTTAAATGGTAATAATGGTGCGATAATACGCCTTACTTGCGCAATTTTCAGACAGGTTTGTCAATTAGTTCAGTTTTGATAGCCATTGAAACCAAACTAGTGGGTGTAAGGGGTGATGGCACTAAACCAACCCAAATGACAACCTCACTTGCACGTAGTACACCCTGCTAGAGAACCAACAAGACTCTGTTGACCGAATGTCTGCCGGGATAAGCGCACACCTATTGTTGGCCAACAGCTTCGGGTGGATGAGCTGACAAAAGAAAGAGCACCTTTTTGTCCAGTGGACGAAACAACGTCGCTAAAGGCGGATGAATCAAGAAATGATCAACGGCATAAAGATGCAGAAGGCAACGGGAAACCAATGCAGTAAAGATCACTCTGGATATCTCTAGTAAAACTATCATCATGGCTAATAACAAGACTAAAAAATATACCGGAGCAAATAGTTCCCCAATCAAATCTCTGGGGGGGGGGGGGGCAGTTTTGAAAAAAAGCTATGAATATAAGTACATGAAATGTGACAAGCCTGCTCAAAGCAGGTAAAATCAATAATTTGACAGCAATCACTCAATTTGGTTTTAAGAATGGCTTTGGTAGGGAAGCGTTATTCAGTTTTAATGTATTGACACAGAGATGTTTAGATATTAACCTAAATACACACGTATGCTTCATAGACTACAAAAAAGCTTTTGATAAGGTTTGACATGATACTCTAATAGATCTATTGAAACAAAGAAATATTGACTCTCAAGATATACAGATTTTCGAATCGCTCTACTGGATCCAAACAACCACGATAAAAGTAGACATTGACAAATCAGACAAAATACATATACTAAGAGGAGTACGGCAAGGTTGTATATTGTCTTCCATGCTGTTCAATTTATACTCCAAAAAGATATTTAAGGAAGTACTAAGTGAAGATATAACTGGAATCACAATAAACGGCCAGACAATTAACAATTTATGGTATGCTGATGATACTGATATAAGTTAAACTCTTGCAGACCTTCAGATATTAACAAACAAGTTAAATAATGTCGGTCTGCAATATAGTCTTAAAATGAACTTAAAAAAGACAAAGTATATGGTAATAACTAAAACCCGACCACAACATCAAAACCTATACATTGACAACACACGTATAGAAAAAAAACTAAATACAAATGCCTTGGATAACCAATACTATAGACCAAACCATAGAAATCAAATGCAGAATTGAAATGGTTAAAAACACATTTCTTAAAATGCGTGCTTTCCTCTGTGATAGGCAAATTATACTCAATTTGCGTACAAAAATGCATAGAGGTTACGTGTTCTCCATACTACTTTATGGAATGGAAGCATGGACTCTAAAGCAAAATAAAATAAAAAAGCTAGAGGTTTTTGAAGTATGATACAGACAAATGCTTAAAATATCATGGACGGACAAAGTGACAAACATTAAAGTGATAGAACGTATAAACAAAAAACAAGAAATCATACAAACAATAAAAAGAAGAAAACTGCAATATCTAGTTCACATAACCAGAGGAGCAAAATACGACCTACTCCAACTGATAATGCAGGGAAAGATAATAGGCAAGCGGAACATCGGTAGACGCAGATGTTCATGGCTGCGTAACCTGAGAGAATGGTATAACACCACATCCCAAAAGTTATTCCGTGCTGCTGCTTCTAAGATGATGATAGCGATGATGGTTGCAAACCTCCTGAAAAGAAATGCCACATAAAGAAAAAGAAGAAACCAGACAACTGATCATATTTTTGCAAACATTAAAAAAAGTGAATTTTGTGTGTTAATTAAACATTATTTTTTGCATGGAAAAATTATTACGCAACCCAAAATATAGCTTGATAAATATTATGGAGACTTTTCACTATCAATTACATGATTAACAAGTGCTTTATTGATTTTTGTTAAGGTCGTACAAGCACAACTGATGCCGAACGTTCAAGACGCCCAAATGTAGTCACCACACCAAAAATGGTTGTCAAAATCTATAATACGATATTGCCAGAACGCCAAGATAGCTGAGATAGTAGCCATCTCAGATAAACGTGTGCGCAATGTATCACTCAATGATTTAAATATGAAAAAGTTATCCGCGCAATGGGTGTCGTGTTTGTTTAAAATCGACCAAAAACGCACACGTGTGACAACTTTACAGGCAGGTTTGGCTATGTTCAAGAGCAATAAAAAAGATGTTTTCAGTCCTTTTATAATTGTGGATAAAACATGGATTTATTACTATACACCGGAGACCAAGAAACAGTTTAAGCAGTGAATTTCTACTGCCAAATTTGCGCCGAAGAAGGCTAAGGCAGTTTTATCAACCAACAAGGCCATGATCACATAATCTACATCGATTAACTCTAAAAAAAAAAAAACAGTTAACGGCAAATATAACTGCAATTTATTAGACCGTTTCAACAACGTATTGAAAGAAAAACGACCGGATTTAGCAAAAAAAAAGTTTTTTTCTAACAATACAATGCACGGGTGCACACGTGTGTAGTTGCCATAGCCAAAATTAATGATTTACGCTTCAAACTGCTTTCAAATCCGCCATATTCTTCAGACTTAGCACTTTCCGACTATTTCCTGTTTCCAAACTTAAAGACAAAAAGATTCGGCTCTAATGAAGAGAGATGGCAAAAATAAAGCTTGCACGCAATCACACTAATTTGTTCACGTAAAAGAAGCATCTTCCGGAAGACCACTTCTAATTTTCTTTGGCTAGAATATAGCTAACTAAAAAATCAAAAACTTCACAAGTAGGAAAAAAGTGTAGGTTGCAAATAAAAGAATTGAGGACTTTACCAAAATAAATTTCCACAGAAGCAAAACTGACTGATTTAACAATTTTACAAACTTTGGTATTTTTCTGGCCTACGTATGTTTTTCCTCACAATACACACAAAATAATTTTTCCAACTTGCGCATTATATGTTCAGGGTAGTTTTGCCAATGGCAAACTAAAAAAAATGTAAGCTGTATAGATTTTTTTTTTTTCAAAAAACTAATCTAACGATGAGCAATAAATTGGGTTTCGTGATCCGATATAACTCGGGCGGGTTTGCCAATTTATATTAATTACTTCTGTAAGTGATTGATATTCGAAGCGGTTGTAGCGCGTTTTATAGGGTACAACGCCATATGCTTAAAAAAAGCATCAAAAACCACAAATATAAAAGTGACTCCTCTGTCGATTGAGGCAAAAGGTCAAAGAAGTCAACGAATATTAGATCCACTGAACCAGAAGGTAGAATAACTTAAATGATGACTTGGAAAGATTAGTATGCTTAGTTCTTTAACATATTTTGCATGTTTTAAGCTCTTGTTTAATTTTTCTAAACATGTTGAATCACCATAGGTCACGACTGATTATACACCATGTCTAGTAGACACCAAAATGCCCTTAAAAAATATGGTATGCATGAATAAACTTCGAAACTAAAAACAACGGAATGCGTCTACTTTTTGTTGTATAAACAACATATTGTTGTAAATAAAAAAGTAAACTAGTAGATTACCTGAAACGCAAGCAAACCTGATTGCAGACAGTTTTAGATTAGATAATTGAGGTTGCGGTAGTTTCTTAATTGATACCTTCGTACCCGGTTTAAGAAAAGAAAAAAAAAAGAGTAGGGTATCATCAAGATCGATTTTGTTGTGTTTTAGATCGTCAGCTAAGCAGTTTTCTTAGTCAGCTTGTTGTTTAACTATCTTGATGACCTCTCTCTCTATGCTCTTGAATTCAGAATTCTGTTTCTTTAGGTGTTCCTGGATTTTCTTGATCTCGGTTAAGAAAAATAATAAACTTTCTTTGTCTGTCAGGTCGGCGGGACCTTATGTTGGTGAATCTACTCTGAAATAAAATGGCCAAGTAATTAATTAATCAAAATTAATTAATTATTGCAATCTTACTACACATAGCTAAAGTTTTTGAACGTATTTTTTATAATTAAATATACAACTATGCTAAACTTTATACCTCTATTAATCAACATGGTTTTGTTTCAGGTTTAACTGTAACAAATCTGTGTGTTATTACACACAAAATAGCTAAAACTCTAACTAACACTTTTAGGCAAATTGACGTTATTTACATTGATATGTCCAAAGCTTTTAATAAAGCTCAACATAATATTTTCTTAACTAAGCTTAAAAATTTTTGTTTTTGCAGTTGATTCATTATATTTATGTCATGTTATCTAAAAAAGCGTGAGTCACTTTCAATTACTACAAATTTAACATCTGATGTTTTGCAAGAATCAATATTGAAGCTTATTTGTTTATTTATGACTTTTTTATATCATTAGATTGTCAATATATTTTATAAGCAATAATCTTAAAATCTACTTAAAAATTAGTAAAATCAATGACTGCTTTCAGTTGCAGAACATATAAGATCAAATTTTTACATGGTGTAGTGTTAATCGTTTAGATTGAAACATTAACAAGTGTAAGTTTTGGCGGTGCATTTAAAAAAACGCAAAAAATGGCGGTTCGGAAAATCTGAATGACAAAAAAGTTACTGCCTTTTGATCGAAAAACCCGCTTTTCCAAGTGTTGGCGCTTCATCGGAATTAAAACGGGGGTTTCAAATTTTTATCTCAAAGGAGACGCCCGCAAGAACACCGACGTCAAAATTTGCGATTCAATCAGACCAACTGTTTGCTCCCGGCAATTTTTTGAGCATTTCGCTTCTTCATTAACGGACGTCCCGCAGACAGGGCAAAAAAATTACAAAAAAGCTTCAATCCCGGCAAATTCGACGCCAATTTTGCGATTTCCAAATATGTAAAAGAACTCTGTGGCGGCCGTCCGCCGTTCGTCCCGGTAAGAAACTCCGCTAGTCGCGTAGGGATCAAACGGCGGGCGCCGGAGATGCAGACCGAGGAAGTAGCGGCCAAAGCGGTCCTGATTTTCTCAATATTTTTTAAACACCAATAGCAAAGATAATCGCAATAAACTTAAACGGTTTGCACCGTTCTTATTTTTTAGGTTCAGCGGGCAAAACTACTTCCTTGCCCACCGCACCTTTTGCCCGCAAACTCCTTTTTGAATTCGAAATAGATTATTTAAATAAAATTATTATTATTATTATTTAAATAAAGTATTTAGTGGCTAATTTGTTAAAAAACCAAAATTGTATTGCCTTATATATTACATTAGATTACACAATATTAGTGGCCAATTATGGTGCTATTGCTGCAGCAACCGCATGTTGTCTATAACCAAAACGATTAATGCAGATAACATTATATATCTATTTTTTTTTTTCTTAAAGATTAGTTAAGAATTTTCATCAGCTTAGATACTGCAATTTAGTAAACATTGTTTTGACGTAACACTAGTATTTAAACTGCTTTGTAGAATTATTGATTAGTTTGACATGCTTAGTTTAATTAGTATTCTTATCCCAGCTTGTGTTTTAAGCAATAATTATTAATTTTATATACCGTATAAAGGTACAGACTATACATAGAAGCAGAGTCTACACGTATATGGAGTACATTTTTAGGTTACTAGACTTTATAACAATGTTACTAGTCCAGTCAAATATATTCAAATATTGACCTCACCTCTAAAAAATTTCAAAAGTTTTAAAACTTTGTACACTGATTTAGCGGTAATGACCGATAACAGAGCACTTTTTCGGTTTTTTGTTAATATCTCAAGAACTGTAGGTAGAAGATAATAGTTGATTATATACATAATAAAAGCTGATAAAATTTGCAATAAAAATTAACATTTACATTTTTTTGATATTACAGCAGTTAATGAGTTTTAGAGCGCCAAAGAATAAAAAAAAAGTTTTTTGTATTGTTACGAGCCAAAAAGCCAGTTTCTTTTGTTTGGTCCTCCGTTCATTTTGACAGTCCTTTTTCTCTTCACCTACCTACCTGCCCTTCTTTCTACATAGTTCACAATACGCGTAGTATTGTAGTATTAGTGCGGTCTTTCTTTGTTCATAGAGAAAAGTGGTAATCAACCGTTTAAAAATGTTTCTAAATATAACTATCAACAAGCAGACTAATTAGAACTTAAACAATTACTTATAACATAAGTTTGCTCCTTACTCTTTATCTTTATTTAAGAAAACTAAAATGCTGAAAACAAACAAATCCGCCTTATACGATACTTTTCCTGTACAACAAGAAGAAGCCAATCTTTTCAATTTTGGCATCGTTTTGAATGGAGTTAATCCTAACGATAGATAACACCGATATAGTTTCATGTTTCCGTATTGAAAAGGAAGCAAATCGCCCACGTGCAATGGTAGTAAAACTTCGGACAACTGATATAGCCAACTCAATAAAACTTAACAAGAAAAAATTAAAAGAAAGCAAAATAGTAATCCTAGAAGATTTAACTAAACTAAGAGTGGATTTGATGAAGCAGTCTACAGATATAATGGGTCAAAAAAATGTATGGTCATTCAAAGGAGTAGTCTGCACAAGAATTGATGGGGCAGTATTGAGAATTGAATCGCAATCTGATATAGACAAGTTAACTCGCAAGTAAACCACAATGAGCTTGTAAGTGAGTGTAACGTTTATGTTTTAATTGTTATTTAAATGTATTTTACACACAATATAGTTTTGTGATTTAAATGTATTAATTTTTCTTTTGTTTGGAATTGAATCATATTTTACGTTCTATATTAAACATTCCATAAATATTTTTTTAAATATACATATATATATACATATATATATATATATCTTTATGTTTGTATGAAAATGAGGCTTTGAATACTATTTCAGTTTAGTAAAGACAGCTTTATTTAGAAAGTAAGGATATCCTTACTTTATTGTATACAGTAGTACTATAAAGAGCGGATTATACGTATATACTGTCTAAAATAATGCTTTCTTTCTGCAAAAGTTATTACAAGCTTACTTTATGATACTACAGTTTATGAACGTATAGAAATTGTCGCCACATCTCCGTGGCCAAAAGTAAGAACTTAGGCGTATATGGTAATTTTTACTTACAATATAAGAGGGCGTAATACTAAATATTGTTAACAGAGTTGCATATATTCAATCTTTCTTATCAATGAGAGGCTTATTATAACAAAACATGCGTAGAGAGTTGCATACATTTTAATAAAATTTTCTCTCAACAAGCTATCGTTTCAAATAAATATATCTTTCTTTAAAGCGGTCGGTAAATTTGTGGACCGTCACCTTTCTTGACTCGGGTACACAATAACTATTAAATACAATAGCACATATGCCGTTCTAAAATAATTTAAAAATAGTGAAATTTATAATACAAATTATTATTGAAAAAATAATAATTAATAACTTCTTTTCTTGTAAAAATAATTAAAATGTTTGTCAGAAAAATAAATTAAATTTTTTTCTATTTAATTAGATAGAGTCATGTTAATATTGAAACAGATTTGTCTGTTATTTAATCTTTACAATTAAATCATTACTAATAGCTCTTATGATCATCCATGTTGTTTGTATAATTATGTAGGTACAAAAAATAATTTGATTTTTTTTTTTTAATTTTGTTTTTTTTAGGAAATATGGTTATTATTGTAAGTGTCAATAACAGAATAATAATTACAAAGCAAAGTTTGGAGTATTCATTTCACAATGAAAATAACAAAATTTTAATTTTGAGCAAATATCTAACTTGTGCATTATTTAATAGCATTTTTAAACTTTGAACTTTGTACTCAATTGTCTTTCTATTGTTCAAATAAAATATGAGTATTAAATAAAAAGAGCATAAATCATGCAAGATAAGTATTAAATAAGAGAAAATATGTTAAATTGTACAATTTATTTATAGAACCCTATTGTCCCCTAGCTAATTGAGTTAAAGGTACAATTATTGCTTAAATGTAATATGGGTATCAAATAAGAACAAATATGCTAACTTGCACAACTATTTTACAGAACTCTTAAACTTTGTACACTATTGTCTCCCAGCTAAATGAATTAAAGGTAGAATTATTGCTCAGATTTAATATGGGTATCAAATAAAAGCAAATATTGTAAGTTGTAAAATTATATTATAGTTTCATTATTGTACATTATAGTCCCTCCAGCTAAATGAATTGGGGTACAATTATTGTATAAATGTAATATAGGTATCAATTAAGAGCAAATATGTTAAATTCTACCATTAATTTAAAGTATTTCTGAAATTTGTACCCTATTGTCCTCCTAAGTAAATGAATTAAGGGTACAATTATTAATTATTGCTTATTTAATATTGTTATCAAATAAAAGCAAATATAATAAGTAAAATTATATTATATTTTCATTGAACTTTGTACCCTATTGTTTTCTCAGCTAAATAAATTAGACTACAATTATTGCTCAAATGTAATATGATATGATATACCTAATAAAAAGTAAATTCTTATACTATTATCAAAATAAAGCAACTATAAACCTTTTTGGATAATTTGTTCGCAAGTTTTACAAGCTTTTTTAATGCAATCTTAAAAAAGTTTAATATTTTATCAATTATATAGTTTGTTAGGAGGTTTTAATATACATAATACTGAATGATTAAGTCAGTTTTACAACAGTATCCGCCCAAAAAACATGGTTGTTTGCCTAGTTCTCATAACCATACTCACTACTGAGGCTATTTTAGAAACATTTGCTTATTACTGTTGTTATTATTACTGAACTTAAGCCGCTCTTCATCTAAAGTTATTTCAAAATAAACATTTTTTTTTACTAATTTCACATTTTACACATTTTTTATAATCCAAAAGTTCACATAAAAAATAAATTCTATTTTTTATTATTAAACCAAAACAAAAGACAGTTAATATTAAGCGTAAAGCATTTAACAAAAAATAATTAATTGTTTGCAGATTATGATAATGTTATACAATATGATAAAAGTGAGTTGACAAGAATATATAAAACAATAATTTTTGTGCAAGGTTGTTCAAAATTTGTAAGACCTTCTTTTAAACAAAACAAATTAGTTACTAATTAAAAGGAAAAAGCAGATATTTCTATCTTGGAATAGTTCTAGAAATTTCCAACTTATTTGATATTGTTTGGCATCCGAATTTTAATAACAAGGTCATATCTTGATCATAAATCTCTAAATTTTGTCAATTGATTTTTTGACAACAAAAGTATTATTTCTAGAATTGATTGTTTAATGTTTGTCTTAAAAATAATAAATGCTGGTGTTGTTCAAGATTTTGCTTTTTTGTCGACTTTATTTTTTATTCATATTAATGAGCACAATTTATAGTTCATACTTTTCGAAGACAATATAGACAAACTTGTCAGAGCGTATTAGAGTTATGTACTAGGTTAGAATCTGTACCAATATTTAATAATTAATATAGACTTTGAAAGAATATCTGATTGTAGTACTCTCAACTAAGCCAATTTTAACTTTTTAATGTTTTAAAATTAAATTTCGAAGTATCAGACGTAACGTATTAAATAAAACAACAAATGTATATCAAATCTTCTTTCTAATTACTTCTTTTTTGGATTGGCCATATATTTAAAATACTAGGATTTCTAAATGGACGTAAATAGTTTTTTTTATGGTTTTGTACAATTATGTATTGGAATATTAGGAGAAAGATTTGAGACTTAGACTATCTCTTCTAAATTTTTTAAAAACAAGTTATTTAAATTATTTAATATTTCAAAATTGACAAATGACTTAAATACTTTACAACATTGACGTAATGTTGCAGATCTATAAGTTTTCTAAGTTTTAGGGTAAACAATTGTAATTGTAAGTTAACGTAGTTGCTTTCATTTGATACCCATATTACTATTGGGTAATATTTGAACCTTTATTTGTTTAGCAGGGAGACAATAAGGTACAATGTTTTGAGTTGTTATAAAATAATTGTTTGTTATCATATTTGCTGTCATTTGTTTAGCTAGGGACAATAGGGTACAATGTTTTAAGGTACTTTAAAATAATTATTTAAGTTACCACATTTGCTTTCATTTGATACCCATATTACATTTGTTTAATATTGTACTTTTATTTGTTTAGCTGGGGAACAATAGGGTATAATGTTCTAGGGTACTATAAAATAACTATATATGTTACCATATTTTCTTTCATTTGATACCCGCCATATTACATTTATGCAATATTGTACCTTTAATTGTTTAACAGGGGGACGATAGGTTACAATGTTCTGGGATAACATAAAATAATTGTATAACTACCATATTTGCTTTCATTTAATACGCATATTACATTTGTGCAACATTGTACCTTTATTTGTTTAGCTGGGGAGAATAGAGTACAATGTTTTAGGGTACTATAAAATAATTATTTAAGTTACCATATTTGCTTTCATTTGATACTCATATTACATTTGTGCGATATTGTACCTTTAATTGTTTAAAGGGAAACCATAGGGTACAATGTTCTGGGGTAACATAAAATAATTGTATAACCTACTATATTTGCTTTCATTTGATACCCATATTACATTTATGTAATATTGTACCTTTAATTGTTTAACAGGGGGACAATAGGGTACAATGTTCTGGGATAACATAAAATAATTGTATAACCTACCATATTTGCTTTCATTTGATACCTATATTACATTTGTGCAATTTTGTACCCTTAATTTATTAAATAAGAGGGACGGAAGGGTACAATGTTTTGGGGCACTATAAAATAATTTTCATAAACATTGTTTAAACTATATTTATATATGTTTTGCATTAACATCATAAACGCCGTCAACTTGCAATTTTAATTATATCTATTGAAATCGGCATACTTAAATATTTACTATTCATTCTACATATTTCTTCTTAAATATAACATTTAAAATATTTGCCTAATAAGGAATGTGAGAACGGAAAGCTATAAAAAGATAAATGCCTACAAAAAAATGTTTACTTTAAGATTGAATACCCAATTGAGAGGCCCTTTTTGTGTGGCAAGGCCAAGCAAGCAAAATATAAATGTGATTTCAAACAAATAACACAAAATATATGCTCTTCCAAATGATTTGTTTGGATTTATATGACTTCACTTGGTTTAATATAATTACTCGCAGTTAGCGAAATAATTAATAATAAATTTTTATGATCAGTTTCAGTAACATTTAAACATGGATAACGTGTCTCAAAACCGTCAAATCAAATCAGTTTTACATAAACATGAGAAATGCATTTTATATACATTTGTGTATTGTACCTTTAATTTATTGAGTTGAAACGACGATTGAGTACAATGTTTAGGGTGCAGCTGCAGAGACAAATTAGTCTAAGACCACTATAAAACAATTGTACAAATTACGATATTTGCTCTCATTTGATCTTAGATTTGAGTAAAACTTGTATCCTTAATTTATTAAGAGAGGGCGAAGCAATTCTGTACCCTACAACATTCAAGAGTGTTATAAAATAATTGTACAGTTACTAAATTTAAAACAAACAGAAAAAAAAAAAACTATCATGATGCTAACTAATAAATTTACTTGCAATGTATTTTAGGACATTGTAAGTAAATTTACATTAACTTGGAAATTTATAATATTTAGTGATTATATCTATTTTAATGTAAATATGGAACAAAGTTGCCAAACCTATTCTATTCTTTTATAAAATAGTAATTTATTTTGATATAAAACTTAACAATCAAACACGTATTAAATAAAATTATCAATAATTTAATATAACTGCAATTTAAATGTAAAATTAAAAAAATCGAATATTAAATACAAATATATTTCAAAATAAAAATCTCTGAAATGTCAATATTAAATAAATATTATTTCCGCTATTCATATAGTAAATCTTTTAACCTTGACCACTCATACTTTTCAACCAGCTTGCTTTTAAAAAATTCTTAAAGGGGATGTACTCTTAGTAACGCTACTACCAGTTGTACTATCAAATATTTATTGTTGAATATAACGCCATCTAATATTAAGTGTACACACTGTACTTAACTAGTTTTACCGCTACGTCAGTTGCAACAAAATTCACACAATTTTAAACTGAACTTCCAACAGTATGCAACTAACATTACACATAATAATCTTCACTTTGTGTAGAACAGTAGCATTGTAAAATATGAAATATCTCGACAAATACCTTACTTTACAAATCAATTTTTACATTGGCAATTAGCAAAAGGTTTACAAAACTATTTTAGTATATATTAATAAGCAAATATGTTTTGTTACAATAATCCTGAGATTAAGATGTACATAACGATCTTCACTTTCATACCATCATGTATAAGTATATATATATATATATATATATATATATATATATTAATTATTTTTTGTATTCACTTGTTAAAATACATATTTTTTAATTGGATTTGAGTTTTACATATCACATTGTATTCTAATATGTTGTATTAAATATGAAATTTGCTGCTGTTAACATAAGATCATTACCATTACACCTTGACAAAATCAAAAATTATGTAGTCAATAATTGTATTGACATTCTAGGCGTCTGTGAAACCAGGCTATATAACTATATTTCAGATGAATGTTTGGCTATAGATAGATTTACATTAATTAGGCAAGATAGAAAACTTTGAATTAACTGTTACAGATTTAATTTTATCTTCGCCTAACTTGATTGCCATGGGTGATTTTAATATTGATGTTAGTGATATTAATAGTAGAATGACTAAAGATTTTCAGTTGGTATGCGAGTCTTTGAGCTTAAATCAAAGTGTTAATTTTCCAACAAGAATTACAGACACAACTTCTACTACAATTGACCTTGTTCTCTCATCAGAGTATATAAAAATTATGGACTGTCATTCTGTATCAATGCATGGCGTATCAGATCATGATCTAATCGAATTTTCAGTGGAAGCATATCACTTAGTTAATTCTAATTATCCCAAATTTTACAGTTATCGAAACTTTTCTGATTTTAATTATGTTCAGTTTAATAATGACCTGCAAAGCATTCCATGGGATAACATATATGATTGCAATGGTTGTGAAGAAATGGTAGAATTTATTTGTCATAATATAACTGCTCTGCAAAATTTGCATATGCCTTTTAAAACAGTTAGAATGAACAGACAATATAAACCGTGGATTACTGCTAACGTTAAACTGTTAATCAAAAATAGAGATTGTCTTTTAAATATTTTCAAACGTTCAAGAAACTAGAATGACTGGGCAGAATATAAGAGATGGCCCAACATAGCTACTTTAACAATTCGACAGGAAAAAAAAGCTTATTTTAATCAAAAATTGTACCAACTTGAACTATATGATACACGCGGATATTGGAAATTCTTAAAAAATAACAATGTACTTATAGGTAATAACAAAGCTAGTATTCCGGTTGAGCTAAACAATCAAAATAAGTTAAATAGTTTTTTTATAAATTCTATTCCACAACTAAATATCAATTCTGGCGATACAATTGAATTGTATAATAACAGTTTAGCAATTAGTAAAAATAATTTCTTTAAATTTGCAGAAATAAACGAACTTGATGTTTTGACTATCATATCAAACATAAAATCAAAATCAATAGGATCTGATGATTTGGGAATTGGTATAAAAAAATTATGTTGTCCTTATATTATTCCAATGGTTACATTTACAATTAACAAATGTATTAAATCAAGTACATTTCCAGCCAAGTGGAAAGAATCTATAATTATACCTTTGTCTAAAATTTCCAAACCAGAAGAATTTAAACATCTTCGTCCAATTAATATACTGCCGTACTTTCAAAAGTTTTAGAAAGAATAATGCAAAAGCAACTTAGACAATACATAGAGGATAATGGTATACTCCCAATAAATCAGTCTGGGTTTAGAAAAAGTCATAGTTGTACAACTACTCTTGCTGATGTAGTAGATAATATTGTAAGCTCAATTGACAATTCCTCAAGGTTCCATACTTGGGCCCCTTTTATTTACATTGTATACCATAAATCTACCAAAATCAATAAAGAACTGCAAACTTCACATGTATGCGGACGATTTGCAGTTGATTTACTCATTTCCCTCCAACTTATATCATACAGCTAATCAATGCATCAACGACGATCTTATTGCGTTGGTAAAATTCTCATAAGAACATGGCTTAGCAATCAGTGCCAGTAAGTCGTCAGTTATGATTTTTGGTAGAAAATGTGATAAAATAAAGTTTCAGGATAAACTTCAAATACACATTAATTCCAGTGATCTTCCAGTTGTCAATATGCAAAAAAATCTTGGGTTACATCTTGATACAGATCTTAGGTGTAAACTTCACGTAACAAAGATGATTCAAAAAGCATATATGAATTTAAAACTTATTTATAATAATCGTATATATCTCAATAAAAAAAAAACTAAAGTCAGGTTGTGCGAAATCATGGTATTGTCACAATTTAATTACTTAAAATCTGTATACGGCAACTGTATTGACTCGCTAGATAATAAACGTATACAAAAAGTGCAAAACTCGTGTATACGATTAATATATGGTATCAAACGATATAATTCTGGAATAAGTGCAAAATTTGCAAGATTTAACTGGCTACATATAGCTAACAGGCAACTGTTGCACGCAGCCTGTTTTTATAAAAAAATAATTGAATAATTATATACAGATCAAGTGTGCACAATGTAAATATTCTTTACAGAAGGCGCTTATCTCCACCACTTCATAAAAGAGCTATTTATACACGTTGCTTTTCATACAACATTGTAAAAACTTTAAATTCTTTGCCAGATAATCTAAGGTTTGTGAAAACCAAAATTTTCAAAAAAAAATTTTAAAAACTATTTATTGCTACGTCAAGATAGTTAGTTAATCAAGCATTCGGTATGTTAAAAAAGGTGTAATATGTTTATACTAATGTGATATGTAAAATCAGTATAATTGTTTAAGTTTTAGTTAATTTTGTGTTTTTTTTTTACTGTGTAAATAATGAGACAATATGTTAATGCGGTTAAGTGGAAGAACAGAGGTTTCCGTATATATAGGAAACCACCTGAACTTTGCCGCTAGGAGAGCATAGTATGTACTTTTTTGTATATATGTATATTTCCTGTTAATAAAGTCGTTTATTATTATTATTATTATTATTATTATTATTATTAGTTACAGTGGTGTGGCCCAAAAATCCTCAATCTCAATTTTCCAATGTTATATTGTCTATGTTCTCAAGCATTATGCCGGAAAGAGCTATACCGTTGCGTTTGATAGCTATTCAGCGGTACCATCCAGTACGTAGACAGAGGAATAGAACCAAGTACAAGCTAAGAAGGTCAATTGACATAAACTTTGAACACAAAACACAAATTACAGTCAAACAGGATGGTTTTCTTTCTAATGAACACAATAAATCCAGACTTATTTCATTGCATTTAACTGCTCTTCACAACTATAAAATGAAAACGTTGGTAAATTGATCATCCGCACAAGAGTCATAACATCTTAAACTAGTGACAAAGTAGCAATAGTTGGCAAAGATGTTGATTTTATTGTCTTCCTCGTGGCTTTAACCCCATCTAAAAAACCGATATTTATTTGTTAAAAGCCACGGTAGAGTAAAAAGAAAGGTAGATTAGAGTCAGCAATTGCAAACTATAGGAATAAAAAACTGCATACTTCTTGTGCATGCATTCAGCGGATGTGATACGACTTTTGCAGCATATCGAAAATAAAAACATGTCTGTTTAAATTTGTTCAAGAAGCAAGCTACACTGCAAAGTATTCTTGATGTAATAAAGCTGAAGCTAGAAACAAAATATTTTTGGCATAGTACAATGCACCTCACAAGCAAACTTTTCTTAACATGCTTTGTTACAAAGTTTTTACTAAATCAGTTTTAAATGCTAAACCAGACCTCTCTGCGATGTTGCTAACAGAATGAGCAGCAGTGCAGCATGCTTGGTATACTTTGTATACTACCAAATCTAAGTAGAGCTAGGAAATAAACTTCCTCTAGAACAGCGGGGTTGAAAGTTTGATCCAGCAGGTTGATCGCAGTAACTACAGAAGACGCAGCAGAACCTGAAACAGTCCTTAGTCTCATTTCTTGCAAATGTATAACCCCCTTTCCACAATGATCCAACGTATCAAAAAGTGTAAAAAACAAACAAAAAACATTGTCAAATATTAATTTACAAGTATCTAATAAATGATGGTAAAAAGTACACTTTCTTTTTCTTGCTTTGGCATTTTCAATAAATTACATATTGTGCCGTACTAACTAAAAAAAAAAACACAATCATTAGTACTCTATAACTCTGTAACTGCTAAGAATACTAGAAAAATTGTAGGATTATTTTTATTGCAATTTTTATCAGCTTTCATTGTGTATATAGTATATAGTATATATAACTTTTATCTCCGACTTACAGTTCTCGAGATTTTAACAAAAAACCAAAAAAGGTGCCCTGTTTTTTGTGATTGCCGCTAGAGCTTGTGTCATATTTGTCAGGACTTTTAGTATATCTGTCACTAGGTACCTATAAATCAGTGAACAAAGTTTTAAAACTTTTAGAAATTTTTAGAGGTAAAAAGCTACTTTGACTGAACTAATAATTTTTTTTTAAATCTAATTTAAAGAGTTTTGTCTATCCGGCAAAATAATATATACAAAATTTTGTTTGCTCTGTTGCATTTATACTTTTTACGTTTTACCATTTTTTGTGCTTATATTTTACACATTCTATGAATAAAGGTAAAGTATGCTTAATGTATATATTAATGTAATATCCATACATCAAAAACTTAATAGATTTATATTTCTATGTTTATTTATCTACAGGAGTTATATAAAATAATCAGGCGCAAAAGAAATGATTTAGAATTTGAACTTTACAATTTGTTTCCAGATAAATTTAAAGTTACAAAAATATGTTAAAACAATAAATAATAATAATGTTTAACAGTTTTTAACAAGTAATATAGTATATAATTAAAAAAATTTAAACAAAAATCAAATTTTAATTTATATTTTAATTGCGAGTATGAATAATGTTTGTACAAAAAACTGTTTTAATTTGTAGAAAGTTATATTATTTAGAAAAAACTTGCTAATAAATATGTCGTAGTCACAAAATAACAAAAATCTAAACATTTAAACTTTATAAGTTTAAACAAATAATAATTTATTAAGCATTATTTAATTTTATACTTTTCAAATTAAATTAAATGCCAATATTATGATAAATATAAGTTAATAAGTATTAAAAACAACTTGTACATTTATAAACACATTTGTGTTCCCTACAATTGAATCTTATCTTAAGCGATAACATTAGAAGAGAACCGCACCCAAGCGCACTATATAAACCAACAGAGATCAAACGTAACTGCAACGACTCGACCATTAGCACTACCAGACAATTTCCAACATGTTTTAAATTTTATTCAGAGACTAGTTTAGCTTATCCACAACACAAACTGCATAGCGATGTTAGATTAAACTCACAGGCAAAATTATACAAACTGAACAATAGTAATATACCATTTAATTTTTAATATCAACTTCATGCATGCATAATGTCGCGTTAATCATTTAGCAGCAACGCGTGATAAAAAAGGCCGAATTGAATTAGCTGATCGTCCATAATGATAGAATAATTTAAATAAATACAAAACGGATTCAGTGTCCTCGGATTATAATAAACGGACCCCATGGTGAAATCTCACAGGCAATATAAATAACACCCCACTTGACGTTTCCTGCAATGCCCCCTGGGCACTCCACTTAAAATATTAAAACGGTAATCCGGTTGATAATATTTGAAAAATAGTTCTATATTATTTTAAATTAAAATTAAAATTGTTTATTTAATTGGTTTGTTTTTCTTAAATGTAAATTTATAAATAGTGAAAAACTTAAAACTTAGTAAAACAATATTTAAGATTCTTTTCACAAAAATATTGTGATTATTCTATAAAACATACAAAATTTAGAACCATATTGCAATAATATCTATATTACTTCCTTATGTCATTTTTATGCGGGGAAAAACTATATCAGTATCAATCTTTTTTTAAAATATTGCACTTGATAGCTATGTCTAATGATGGCAAAGTCTCCCCTACTATTTATCTTCGAATGTAATTTGAAATATGGGCAGTTACACTTAACGTTATGGGAATTGGGTACCGTTTATTATATGGGGATGTAGTAAGTAAACATGGAAATAAATAAAAAAACAAAATATTTATTTTTATGTAAGTAAACACGTTTTAATTTAAAAATTACTATGTGGATTTTTTGAAATATGTATAACATTGTCAGAAGGTCATTTGGTTTGAGTTTATTATTTTTTGTTTGAGAATTAAATGTAATTTAAAGTTAACCTTGTTAAGCAACTACATTAAATAGGACGTAAGTCAAGTGTTATATATCTTGATTAATACACAGCAACCTTGTAATTGACCCAGGCAAGTGTTAAAGTAACCTAGACATGTGTTTTACTAGAACATTTATTCATTTGTATTAGAATAATCTAAAAACTGTTTTTTTTTTGTTTTCCAAAGAAAGACAAACAATAAATTTTTAGCACTGTCAAGACTAACAGAGTTAATAGTGTAGTGCGGTTAAAGCTGATGTGAAAAACTAGCGTGTTTTTAAGAAAACTATTATTTTGGTAACTCTCAACTATTTTGTAGCTGTAATTTTTTTCTGCGGTCACTTGCAACATTTTCTACATAAAGTATTTTTGTTTTTGGTATGTTTATTAGCAGTATTGCAGATAGTAGTATGATTATAAGCGAGCGTAAATTGATGTTCATAGTTCAGTACACAAGACCGACGCACATTTAAATGTTTGAATTTGTTAATTAGAATTTTTTGGCAATATTTTAGAATTTTTTTTTTAATTTTTTATTTTATAACGCTCGGAGTCAACCAAACAAATTTGTTTGTAAACTTGAATCAGTGTGCTTTTGGTTAACACCACTGTGTCATTGTTTGCTGTAGCAACTGTTGATTTTATTTTTTAAATTTAATATTTTGCTACTACAGACAAATCCGCGTTTAAAGTTTAGACAATGGCGGCTGCGTCCGGGTTTGTATGTTAAATGCGTTAGTAAAAGTTGTTACCTGTAAATATAAAACAAAATTAATAAATAAATATTTCTGGAAGAAAAGTTATATTCCAAAATTGGCGGCGTCTTAGTTGACTGTGTTGAGTATGAAATCAAACAAGTCTGACTGGCATAGACTATGCTTGAGAACTGGCTGTTGTGTTTAAAATTTTATTTAAATCAATTTTTTTTAACTTACTCAATATTTTACTAGGTTAACTTGAAGATGGTTGTAGGTAGCAGTCTATTTCCATCAACTCTTTGAAGCGGTGGAAAATTTCTTTTAAGTGTTTTATGTGTTACTACTATTAAAAGTCTTTTGTTTGGCTGCAGTTGCTAAGCAATAGATGTGCTAGCGTGTGCTTTACTCAGATTAATATTTTTATTTTTGACATTACGTTGAGGTATTACTTTTTGGTTGACGATTTTGTTTGTTTTTTCCATCAGTTTTCTGTCTGGTTGTCGGAAAAATGCATCAAGTAAATGGTTTGTCTGTTCAAGGATGTGTATTTTCTGGAAATAAAACTTGATAAGTAGTATGGACTATTTTGTTGATTTAGATTTAGAGTCAGACGACATTGTCTAAACCAAACTTAATTAACTGTAAGCAAAATAAACGTCTTATTATCCAAGAACACCCACAACTTTTTGATTGTTTATTCAATTATTTGTTAGTATAATAACGCTGTTGTTGTTTGAAATTTCAGATAGCTAGCATTGCTTGCAGCACAAACTTTAGGAAATGCTAACAAACTTTAAAATATTTTTTAGCAGCTAAAAGCATTTTTTTTTTAAACTTAGCAATTGTTTCTGGGTAGTAAATTTTGGCTATTCCCGAATCAAAATCTGATGAGTGCTGTTAATTTCATTTATAAAAAACCCGATAACTTGGTATTAAATTTAAGGTTAAACATGCATTTTAATAGTTTGTACGTTTATTTGTATTTCTAGAGCCGCTTGCATACTGTTTGTAAATAATTTAAACATCTTTTTTGTGGTTTTTGAATAAAATCAACAATATGATCAAAATTATTAAACTATACTAATTCAATTTTACTTAGTAGTCTTGCTTAATTAAATCTTGGTTAATAGTTTCTGGAACGTTGTTGTACGTTTTTTAAACTCAATAGCATTACTCAAAACTGGTACGTTTTTATTTAATTTTTTTTCTATGGGGACCTGTTAACGCTAGTTTTCAAATTTAGCATAATAAAAACGTTTGCTCTTCTGTAGTTGTAAAAAGTTTGGTAAACTTATTTTTTGTAAACTTATTTAGTTTTTAGTAACCTAAACAAAATCTAGTACTATCGGCGCGCAGAATTTGCTTATGCTAATTTTAATGCTGTTTATTAGAAGCTAATGCGTTTATTCATAGTTAATGTTTTTTAACAAGGTGTAGTGTAGTACTGTTTTTGTAGTTTTTGGCGTAGACAATGCGGCACAAGTTGAAGCAAATACAAAACTTTTGTTAGCCCAAAAAGCCGTTGTTTGGTATTAAAGTTTTGGTAAAGGTTGGTTTGGTAATTAGTGTCCGTACGCTAAAATTGTGTTCTATTTTATCAGCTAGAAATCTTCTAAGATTACATCTTCTCTTAACTGGGGTAATACAAGAAAAGATGTAGTACATTTGATGTTGTTTACTTAAACTTTTGTTTATGTCATTCTTAACTTGTTACTACTTGACTACTTGTTTTTTGTTTGGGTAGCTCTAAAAGGTTACAATTTATGTCAACTTTGTTAGTAATAAAGGCAGTCTGTAGTTGGCCATTGATTGTCACTTAAATCCAATTTAACTTTTGCATAGCTTTTAGGACGCCGTTTTTGGTTTGTTTTCGGTTTGTATTTGGTTCGTATTTGGTTTGTTTTTGGTTTGTGTTTTTTCCGTACACGTAGTAATTATAATGAAGAGAAGTCAAGTAGTTGCCATGTTCTTTCTTTATATTAGATTTTATTGGGAACATTTTTTCATTATTAAACGGCTGCAGTTTAGAGCATTCTACACCATTTTATTAAAGCTAAGAAAGCACAAAAACAATTTTTTTAATTACTTCAGGATGTCAACAAAATGATTTGATAAATTACACATAAAGTTAAAAAGACCGTCTGTAACGCCAAAATACATTTATGAGGCAATGTATTTAACCAATTCACTTTGAGGTAAAACAACACAATCAACACAATTTATTTTAAACAGGTTCTTTTTTATTTAGATTTAAATAAAAGAACAAAATAACACAGATTTAAAATAATAGGTCAAAGTAAATGCAATAAAAAGTAAAGTTATATAATTTTTTACAAATTGTGAAACACTTGTGACTGAATTGGCTTTTGTATATATTGATTAGAAACCATCGATAGAGTACCAGGCATATGATGTATAGAATGTAGAAGAAAAAAGATGCTTCCAACTGATTTTCAATAAGAGTTTCTCACTTGGGACCACTTTTTCAGAACGTGTTTACTTGACAAAAAATATTAATTTTATTATACACAAGAGCTTTCTACTTTTTATTTGTTGTTTTTTTAAACCTGCGTTACAATATTTTAATCTGGTGGTTTTGGTTTTCTGTTTTAGATATGTTGCAAGTGGTTGTACTTTTTTAGATTTTTATTACATCTATTTCATTAAGGTTTTGACTATAACCAAGATTGTCAGAGAAGTTTGTTGTGCAATCTGGACGGAATTACGATTGGAATGCATTCCTGTTCTAGATTTAAAAAAATGGGAACCAATTGCCCAAAAATATTTGGGCACTATTGATGGGAAACATATAATGATTGTTCACCCTCTCAACTCGATGCATATCAACTATAAAAATTATTCGTCTATAGTTCTGATGACAGTAGCTGATGAAGAATACCGATTTGTTTACGCTAATGTTGAAGCGAATAGTATAGACAGCAATTCTAACGTTTTTTTAAACTGTAAACTGTGAAAATTTATCATTAACGGCACCATAAATTTACCTGAAGACAAGTGCCTTTTAAGCAAACAGAACCTTAAAATGCTTTATTACCTCATAGGAGATGATGTTTTTGGCTTACAAAAGCATCTCCTCAAACCATACAATAAACATAGTTTGACTGTAGAGAAAATAATCTTTAACTATCGTCTCTGCAAAGCTCGCAAAAACGTGGAATGTACATTTAGATTACTTAGCAACAATTGGAGAATCTCTCGATCGCGCAATTAACTTAGATCCTGATTATGCTTCGGATATAATGAAAGCTTATGTAGTTTTGCACAATTTTGTATGAAAACAAGATGGTTTTGAAATAAAAAATACGTTGTCTATCTCAGGTTTTAAAGATATTCCCTTAGGCAAAATGAAGAGAGATCAGGCAACTATGTTAGCCAAAAATGATGTGCTAAAAGATTACTTCATGACTGAAGTGGGTTCAGTGAGTTGGCAATTTTTAAAAATTTGATTAACCGTAAATTTATACTTATCAAAATTAATATTTCTATATTTACCCAATTTCATTTTTATAATGACGTCAAATTCATCAAGTTGATGAAAATTTCAATAGAAACGTTTTGAGTTTATCTTTATATTTTTCAGTTTTAAACCACAGCACTATCCTAGACTGTACTGCGGAAATCATCCAATTCACATCAATATCTCATTTTATTAGCAAAAAAGAAAGAAAAACTTAAGAGAACAACAAAAAATAATAATAAAATAATTGTTTTTTTTTCCTGGATACAAGTTCGCACTATATCTTATAGAAACTTGTTTGTATCGAGGGAGTATTTGGTGCTATACTGTTTCTATTAGGTACCAAATAGAAACCGAAACAAAGTCAGAAGCAACCAAATAGAAACCGAAAACGAACCGAAAACGTACCGAACCAAATGGAAACCGTATATGTGTGAAACAAGCCTGACGCTCGTTTCACACGTATACGGTTTTCATTTGGTTTGGTTTGTTTTTGGTTGCAACCAAAAACGAATGAAACTTTTTCACACATACACGGTTTGTATCAGATTTTGTGTTTTTTTTGTACACAGGCTTAGTAGTAATCATAATGGAGAAAAGTCAAGTTGTTGTCGTGTTGTTTCTTTATAGAAAAATTAAAAAAAAAAACAAAGAAGGAATTTGTTGGGAACACCGAATAGAAATTAAAAATGAACCAAAAACAAATCGAACACAAACCAAAAACAAATCGAAAACGAACCAAAAACGAACCGAACCAAATGGAAACCGTATACGTGTGAAACAAGCCTTAATGAGCCGAAAAGATTAAGTCATCAATTGGTTTAAAACTTAAAAAAAATTGTTGTTAATTGATTTGGTTTTGTATTAATCTAATCTTTTTTTCTAGCCTGTATGTAAAGTTCTTACTCACTTAAATTTTAGTTTTGGCGTTTTGCTCAAATTTTTAAAAAGTTTTTGCTTTTTATCAAAATTAATACGCCCGGACACAATTTATGCGTACCGTAGATTGTTCGATTTTTTATTAGATGTTGATCCGTAATTCTTTTTTTTTTTTTTTAATTGTTTTAATTATCTTTATAATATAGCAGTGTAGTTTGCTTTAGTTTTTCTCTATGCCTACAACATATTTAAGCTAAATTTTACTTTATTTGCTAGTTTTACTAATAAATCTTTAAAATTTATTGTTTATCCTATTTGATTCCTAATTGCTTCTTTAATTTTGTTATTGTTTGTTGTTTTGTGTGAATTTTACAGTTAGCATAACTTCCTTACTGCTATTACATTGACACTTTATTTTCTATAGTTTGTTTAAATTGTTTTACATATTTAAAACAGTTTTTTTTTTCTCCAACACTTAACTTAATAATAATATTTTCATAGTTTTTTTAATTTATTTTTTTTATTTGTATGCCAACTTTATCAATAATGTGATACACTGTTTTTCTAATGCCCGTTGCTTATTGATTGCTGACAATATACATTTTTTTATAGTTTTTGGATGATGTTGTACTACTTAATAAAAAAGTACAAATTTTCTCTTGTTGGTGACAGGTTAGTAACTTACTATTTAATTTAAATACCTGCAAAATAATAACATTTTTTAAACAAAATACATTGTCTATCATTTTAATTACATATCAATACTGTCGTAGCTAAAGCTTATCAAGTTTTAACATATGTCATGCGTAACTCTAAGCTGTTTTGTGATTTTTGTACTCTAACTCTTCTTTACAATGTTTTAGTACAGTCCTATTTCAAGTATTGCTTTAATGTGTGGTCTCCATAATAAAAAAAATAATAAACAGACCCGATAAAAGTGTTTTTTGACGTACAAATGCAACATTACCGGTAGCTACACGGAACTGTTTTCTACATTTAACATAAACATCCTTAAAAAAATACGTTTTAATTTTGACGTTACATTAATTTTTAAAGTGCTTTAAAAAATTATTGATTGTCTTTACTTGCTTAGCTCTATTCATATTCATGTTCCAGCTCAAGTTTTACGCAATAACAATTTATTTTATATACCGTATAAACGTACAGTCTTCACTACTTCTACATGTTGTTAATAAAGCACTTTTTTTAAATTTTGTTTCTGAGATTCTGTAACTTGTTTAGGTATTTTATATCCCAATCTTTTTTTTGTAAATTTTCTTTTCTCTGCTGCTTAATGGTCTATTTATTTTGTTGCGGTCCATTTTTTATCTTGAGATCGGCAACAAAATGTACATTTTGGACCTGAAACGATTAAGATTGTTAATAGTTTTCAACTTAATGGAAATTTATTAATTGGTAAATAACTTAATGATATAATTAACAGATATGTAAAAAATAAAGTGAAATTAATTAATTAGTTGTTTACCTGTCAATATTGCTAGTTACTTGCTGGATGACATCTGCAATTGATAGTTAACCGATCTTGGATTCCGCTAACTTTCTTCTACCAATGTAAATTTGGAAAAATAGAATTGTTATTAGTTGATTATAATTATTATTAGTAAAAATTATAATTAGAAATTGTTTAGTGCCAATAAGTCAAATTATCAACCAATTTATGTTATTAATATTAGTTTAGGTTATGTGTTTTAGCTGCTGCAGCATCACGTGGTACGCTTGAAACTGACTGTATAGAATTTTCATCATTTTACAACAGTTACATCAGCAACACCATCATTATTATCATCAATATTTTGTAAAAGAGTGTCCTTTGTTTCTCTATCTTTGAATTATTTGTCTAAGAACTTTAACTGAGTTGCATACATGTAGGTTTTTGTTTTTGACGCTCCTGCTCCCGATTTTGCCTTAGTTTTGCCAACTGATTTTCTGTAAGAGTCTCTCACTTGCGTCCACTTCTTTAGAACGTGTTTACCTGACAAAATATTTGTTTTATTAATTACAAGAGCTCTTAACTTATTATTTGTTGTTTTTTTAAACTTGCGTTACAATATTTTAATCTGGTGGTTTTGCTTTTTTGTTTTAGATATTTTTCAGACTTACATTACATCTATCTCATTGAGATTTTAACTATAAGCAAGATTGTCAGAGAAGTTTGTTGTGCAGTCTGGACGGAATTACGATTGAAATGCATTCCTGTTCCAGATAAGAAGAAATGGGAATCAATTGCCCAGAAATTTGAAAATATCTTTAATTTTCCGAATTTCTTGGGCGCCGTTGATGGGAAAATAATAAGGATTGTTCACCCTCTCAACTCGATGCATATCAACTCTAAAAGATATTTGTCTATAGTTCTGATAGCAGTAGCTGATACAGAATACCGATTCGTTTACGCTAATGTTGAAGCGTATAGAAAAGACTGCGATTTTAACGTTTTTTTTTTAACTGTAAACTGTGGAAATTTATCATTAACGGCACCATGGATTTATCTGAAGACAAGCGTCTTTTAAGCACACAGAACCCTAAAATGCTTTACTACCTTATAGGAGATGATGCTTTTGGCTTACATAAGCATCTTCTTATACCATACGGTGAACATAGTTTGACTGTAGAGAAAAGAATCATTAACTATTGTCTGTGCAGAACTCGCAAAAACGTAGATTATACATTTGGATTACTTAGCATTAAATAGAGAATCTTCCATCGCGCAATTAACTTAGATTGCTTAGCTTGTGTAGTATTGCACAATTTTCTAAGAGAACAAGGTGGTTTTGAAATAAAAAACACGTTGTCTATTTTAGGTTTTGAAGATATCCCCTTAGGCAAAATGAGGAGAGATCAGGCAACTATGTTAGCCAAAAATGTAAATGATGTGCTGAAAGATTACTTCATGACTGAAGTGGGTTTAGTGAGTTAGTAGTTTTTAAAAATTTAATTAACCTTAAATTTATACTTATCAAAATAATTTTTTCAATACTTACCCATTTTTATAATGACGTCAAATTCATCAAATCGATAAAAATTTTAATAGAAACGTCTTTCCATGCTTTCTGCGTTTCGAGTTTATCTTTATATTTTTCAGAAATTTTATCCCACAGCACTGGCCTAAACTGTACTGCAAAAATCAGCCGATCCACATCAATATCTGGAAAACCGTTTATTTTATTAGCAAAAAAGGGAGAACAACTTTTAAAAAATAATAATAAAATAATTGTTTTTTGTTTCCTGGATACAAGTTTGCGCTTTATCTTATAAAACTTGTTTGTATTGAGGTGCTATACTGTTTTTATTAGGTACCGAATAGAAACCAAAACAAAGTCGGAAGCGACCAAATAAAAACCGAAAACGAACCAAAAACGTACCAAATTGAATAGAAACCGTATATGTGTGAAACAAGTCTTACTAAGCCAAAAAAAAAAAGTTCATCGATTGGTTTAAAACTTTAAAAAAAAATTGTTGTTAATTGATTTGGTTTTGTGTCAATCTAATCTTTGATTTTAATAATTATTGGTCAAATGACCAAACCGACTGGCGTTGAGCTTGCTTTGAATACTAGTTGATGTGTTTTTGTTTTAATTTACCGCATACTAAACGCTGGTCAGATTTTTGCGTTAGGTTTTTAGATGGTAGAGGCGCCGTGCCTCTATGTGAAATTTTAGTAAGCTTTTTAAGCAACTCCGACGACAACATTAAGAAACTGTTTTTATGTGCATTTGTGAAAGTTTTCTAGCCTGTATATAAGGTTTTCACTCAATTAATTTTTATTTTTGGCAATTTGTGCACATTTTTAAAAAGTTTTTGCTTTTTATCAAAATTAATACGCCCGGACACAATATGCGCACCGTAGATAATTGAGTTAGTTTTTTTATTAGATGTAATTTTTTTTTTTTTTTTAATTGTTTTAATTTTTTTTTAATATAGCAGTGTAGTTTGCTTTAGTTTAGTTTTTCTTTATCCTTTGCATATATGAATTAAAACTTGCAGAAAAACTGTGTAAGCTGGTAAAGCCCATGTGTCCTTTCTGCCCACTTCTTAACAGGTGCATATAGTGACCAATAACACACAGTAAACAATTACATCTTCTCTCTCTGTGCAAACATTATTTTTGTTGTTAATTATGTATATTTGTACACTTTTATAAAATACCTTTATTTTTTTATTTTGCCATTTGTCTATCTATAGACCACTATTAGCATAACTTCTTTATTGCTATTATATTTACACACTTTATTTTCTATAATTTGTTCACATTCTATTACACATTTAAAACCTTTTTTTTTTCTATAACACTCAACTTGATATTTTCATAGTTTGCTTAATTTATTTTCTTTATTTGTATGCCAACTTTATCAATAATGTGGTACACTGTTTTTCTAATGCGCGTTGCTTATTGACTGCTGACTATGATATTGTACTACTTAATAAAGAAGTACAAATTTTCTCTTGTTGGTGCCAGGTTAATAACTTACTATTTAATTTAACTACGTTCAAAATAATGAAATTTTCTAGACGTCAACTTTTAACATAATATGTCAAGCGTAACACTAAAGAATTTTGTGACTTTCGTACTCTAACTATTCTTTACAACGTTTTAGTATTCCTTATCTTAAGTATTGCTTAAATGTGTGGTCTCCATAAAGAAAAAAATAAAATAAACAGACTTAAAAAAGTGTTTTTTTACTATAAATGCAACATTGCCGGCAGCTACACGGATCTGTTTTCTACATTTAACATAAACACTCTTAAAAAAATACGTTTTAATTTTGACGTTACACTAGTTTTTAAAGTGCTTCAAAGAATTATTGATTGTCCTCACTTGCTTAGCTCAATTGATATTCATGTTTTAGCTCAAGTTTTACGCAATGACAATTTATTTTATATACCGTATAAACGTACAGACTTTACTGCTTCTACACGTATTTTGCGGCATTCCAACAAAATTAAAGTAAGTTTTTTTTAAGTTTTTTTTTTATTTTTAGTATTTTTTGTTTTATGTTTAATTTATATATTTTCTAAGTTGTGGATATAAATATAAATTTTGTAATAGCTTTTATTGACTAGTAAATAAACAAATAAATAAATAAAAAACTTAAGTACATTTAGTATTGTTTTTACCTTACCTAACCCAACCTAACATAACCTAACTTATACAAATTCATTATTGTGTGTAGCTAATTGTTTGTTTTTGCATAAGTTTTCAATTTTAAATAATTTTACTTAATTACAATTAAGTTTACTTTGTCTTTCCAATTATTTGCCAGATTTTGTTATTTGGTTTTTGCATGTCCTTTTGTCTGTTTATTTTAACCTTTAGCTACTGAGCATACAAATTTAAACTTATTTACTGAAAATGGGTCTTATTGACCTATTTGTTATATAACTTTAATTAATAGTGTATGTTATTATTTTTTTGTTAGAGATTTTAGGCGAAGAGTTAATTACTACTGAGAATACAAATTCAAACTTATTTACTGAACATGGGTCATATTGACCCAATTGTTATATAACTTTAATTAATAGTGTTTGTTATTATATTTTTGTTTGGGATTTAATGTAAATAGTTAATTAAACCATTTGACTTCTAAATACCAAATATTTTTAAATCAAAATTTTTATTTATTATAGCAATACAACATAAAATTTAAATTAAAGTGGTATGTAAAAAGGATAAACAAAAAAATATTTAACAATTAAAAACAAAACAGACTATTTCTAATATTTTTATTTTATAGAAAAATATATGCTTAGCTAATAAAAAAATACAATTGCAAAAAAATGATAATTTAAAAAAATCTGCACCGGGTACACTTTCATGTACATTTCTTACAAATATGTGCACTACATTCATGCAAATTGGTTTTATGCAGCTAATGCATAGATTTGATGTTTTCCTGTCTCTACTACTAGGGCACAATGTGCATCTTACTCTTTTTACCAATTTTACTTCTGGATTTGAAACTTTTGCCTTTTGGATATCAATAACTTTTACTATAAGTTTTTTTAAAGGTTTTTGTATTTTAGGATTATTATAACAAAATCTAATATGTAATTCTACTAGGTTGTATGCAAAAGTTTTCACAAACAAAAATCTTGTTACATCAATAGCATTTTTATAAGAGCGGTATAATACATATGCATTAGTAGAAGCAATATCTATCATAGTGTAAAAAATTGCCATTAGCTATCTGTTGGTTTGTCGACTTGATGAATAGTTTAAACATTTATGGTCTAAGGCATCTACTCTTCTTTTGGTATTGTTATAATGTAATATTATTTCAGGTTTTTTACTAATATTGTCGTTGACAGAATTATGGTGCATAGATGACACTAATAAAACTGCTTTGCCATTTTTAGGTACAAATGACACCAATATAATATCTTTATTAAAACCATTTAAACTTGAAATGATTATTCTATTTCTATTGGGTAAAATTTTTTTTGGGATTTCTTTCTTATTTTTGCGCAATGTTCCCACATATGTAAGTTGTCGTTTTCTTAGTTTTGTGACTAGCTCCATAGATGAAATCCAATTATCCCCAGTTACGTTTCTATTAGTATATTGCAAAGGTTTTGTTAGTCTTATTACAGCTTGTGAAAAAATTGATAATTTTTTTTCTTCTTGCAAAAGTGTTATCCCATCACTTCCTTTTCCACTATGTATATAACCATTGTAAAAGTAATTATTCTTAGAATCTGTTAGGCACATTATTTTTATACCATATTTGTTAAGCTTGTTTGGCATATACACTTTAAACTTCGATCTTCCTCTAAAAGCAACTAACATCTCATCCACACAAATTTTTTTGCTAACTAAATATACATTTTGACAATTTTGCACAAACTTTGAAATTTGAAATATATTAGATATCGCCGCACAACGGTCTATAGAGTTTCTTTCTTCTTTTGTAGTAGGGTCATCAAATCTCATAGCAGCCATAATTATGTAAAATCTGCTATAGGACATAGTACATCAAAAAATGTTTTGTCCTGTGCCATCTGATGCAAATAAACTTTTTACATTTTCATGCTAGGACTTGAAAATCTCCGTATATAATAACAATCCCAAAAATGCAGAAAGTTCTTTTATATCAATGTCGCACAATTCTGGACGACTTGACAATTCATAACGTTCTTAATAGCTACGTAACTTACAATTTGTCCATTGCAGTATCTCTTCTTGAATCAGTAAATAATAGTTTCCAAACATCAACCAGTTTAGGATCTTTTCCCAGTGCTTTAGCAATAGGGCGTAAGCCAAGCAATTGAGTAATTATATTATGGCATGCAGTTTTTCCAGCTCTGGTTGCTGGTTTACTTGCTCATTTGTGCCTATTTTTGCCATAAAATACTTTGGACTACAGCAACTGTCAAAGACTTCTTCTTGATTATTTGTATTTTTCGAATTAGGTTTAATTTGTTCACTATTAGTATCACTATTTTTAACTTTGCTTGATTGTTCAGAATCAGTGTCGTGTTCACATTGAAACACATAGTTTTTAACTTCGTCGTTTTATCTGTTTCTTGAAACCATTTATTACTGTTTCTTCAAAGTCACTATCACCATAATGTACTGTATTGGACAAACTAGCTTTAAAAGCCATTATGTAATAAAAAAATGTCAAATAAAACTATAACTTATTTACTGATTATGGGTCAATCTGACCCAAATAACTTTTTTTGAAGCGCATATACGCGTCAACGCACCGCCGAACACATACTGACGTAGCAGGTTGACTTATTTCTAAATACAAAAATTCTCGTAGCTCGGGGAAGTACCGGCAAAGTATAGTTTCGACATAAAATTTTGCTCGGGTCATTTTGACCCATGCTCAGTAACTAAGAGTTAATTTCTATTCTTTAAAAATGTACTCAAAAACTACTTTATACTTTGTATTTTCTGTTTTTGTTTTTGAGATGCAGTTAATGTTTGCAAGGTTTTATTTCATTTTGTTTTTAGAACTGTAAAAACTCTATATTTTTCTTTATATTTTTGAGTTTTCGTATTTTGTCTTTATCCTTTTTTATACTTTTTTATTTTAGAACTTTTGCTGCTTGGTAAGATTTTTTATGTTTCTATTTTTAGTTCTGATTGTGAGATACTTTGCCTATTTATACAGTGTGGCCAAGATAGAGGAGGCCCCGTGTACTGAAAGTGATATTGAGCGCTTGGGGCCAAGATAAAGGAGGCCCCGTGTACTAAAAGTGATATTAATTGTGTTAACTGTGTATTGCTCAGTGTTTTGTTGTCACATGTTAATAATAACGGTTGTTAATAAGTTCTGCAGAATGCCATTTTTAATCGAACAAAAAGTGTTTATTGTTAAAACTTATTTGGATGTAAATCTTTTGTAACGTTAAATGAAAGATTTACCACAAAATATCTACATACTGCTGCTCCTGCTAAAAATGTTGTCCAAAAAAAGATTGCTAAATTTAAAGCTTTCAGGTTCAGTCGGTAACGCCAATCGTAACCGTGTACATACGGTTTGATTGCCAAAAAATGTTCTACGTATTTACAAGACTATGCTAAGAAGTCCACGGAAACCAAGCAGACGTCTATTCTCCCAACTAAACATCAAACAAATGTCATGCCAGAACATGTTGAAGCAGTTACATATGCAATCATACAAAGTAAGGGCAATGCAAACATTACAACCTACAGACTACGCAAAACAACAACACTATTGCAAATGGTTACTCACTTATGTCGCTGATAGTTATCTGGATTCAAAATTTTATTTTATTACAGACAAAGCATGGTTATGGGTACGTGAACTTTCAGAACACTTGCTATTGGTCAACAGACAATCCCAAGGAACATTTTGATGTGCCTCTACATGACGCAAAAATAGACGTTTGGTGTGCAGTTTCAGCCCGACAGATTATATGCCCTTTTTTTCATAACACTTTAAACTCTGAAGTGTATGTAACGGAATTGTTTCATCCATTCTTATCTCAGCTGACGGAGAAAGAACGAGAGTATGCGTTTTATTAGTATTATGGTGCTACGGCGCCTACCTCACGGTTTTTAATGACATACGTCCATGATGTTTTTGAAAAAGAGAGTACAGTTTCCTCAGCAGGTTTATGGCCTTCCTGATTGGCTAATTTGTCTACCTGCAATTTTTATTTAAGGGGTAATTTAAAGGGTAAAGTTTTTATACTTTAGAAGAAAATCATACGACTAATTTATGGACTACCGTATAGAGAGTCATGTAAACCTGGCTTTAAAAACACACATATACTAACTTTTCCAAGTATATATATTTACAAAACTCTATGTT
This sequence comes from Tachinus rufipes, assembly GCA_963932245.1. Classification (NCBI taxonomy): domain Eukaryota; kingdom Metazoa; phylum Arthropoda; class Insecta; order Coleoptera; family Staphylinidae; genus Tachinus; species Tachinus rufipes. Next base: position 95,628,290 of record OZ010743.1, read on the forward strand.
ACATACGCTTAAACCAATACAGGTTTCAACTTCTAAATCATACCCATAATTATCACACACGGAATGGAAATAAACTACTGGTTGAATATCACAGAACGGCACTTTTTGAGCAATCTTATTTTTTCCAAAGAATCAAAATGTATAATTCTTTGGATATCAACATTAAACAACTTAATTATACCCGATTTAAATTTAAACTAAAAAACTTATTAATGAAAAATGCATACTACTCCACAAATGAATTTTTAAATAATTGCTAAGGTTGTATACTTATTACTTTATTGTTTCTTTTTGACATTCACATCCAAATTTTGTATATATTTGTTCTATGTATATGTAAATTGTTTTGGCCACGTGAATAAATGATATTATTAATATTATTATTATTACTGTAACAATCCGCATACAATTGAAGAGTTAAAAATGAACATTTGCAATACTATTGCAAAAAACACTCTAAATGAATGGGCAAAAGTTTTCCAAAACATGTTGAAACGTGCTGATATGTGTATCAAAGTTATTGGTGAACACTTTCAACACTTGTTTTAAACTATTAAATGTATGTTAGTATGTTGTTATTTGTATATGTAATATGTTATTTGTAATATTCTGTATTTACTACTTTTAAATAAAAAAATTATTAAGTAATTTACACGGGACCTCTTTTATTTTGGCCACTATGTAGCTATCTTAATTTTAGTTTTTAAATTTTTTATTTAGGTCAATTAATAAAGGATCTTTTTTTATTTTGTTTCTGATATTTTTTAACTTGTTTAAGTATTTTATATCCCAAAATTTTTTTTTGGTAATTTTTCCTTATTTCATTCTCTTTCTTTGCTGTCTGAGTGCACTAGCTTTCTCGTTTATAGATCTAAGTTTATGGAATTAGTTATGGATCTAATTCTTTCTCTACTTAGATTGCTAGAAATTTATTTTGACAACATTTTATTGTTACTTAAGTTTTTTGTTGTTTCTTTTTTTTTGTCTGTTTATTTAAAATTGTTTTATTAGCAATTAGATTTGTTGATCCTAATGGAAAACTGTAGCTACAGTTTTTTAATCTTGTTTTAGCACTTTTTTTTTAATTGATAAGGTTTGTCCTATTCAAAGTATTTATCTGTTTTTACTTTTTTTTACCTTTCTATTTTTTACCATTTATGCATTTGGTACTTTCTACAAAATTTTTATTCGTTATACATTTAAAAGCAAAATAACATAATGTGTTAGTCTTTCTAGAATTTGTGGAGCAATCTGCTTGCAGGAGGAGAACTCTGAATCAGTAGTGCTACTCCTTAAGATATTTTTATCTTACTTTCTAACATTTTTATATAATTATATAGTTAATTCTTTTTATTTTATATTTTTTGACAGGTTTGGGTTTGATCTATCGCAAGCAAACAAATTGCGCCTGTTGACTACAATACAAAAAGACAGCTAAATTACATTTTAATGTTACACCGGTCAATTACAGCTAATTTATTAGAGTTATTTATTAGTCCAAACGGAAGACTAGCAAAAAATATTCTTGGTTCTAAAGCTGTTTTGTTTAATTCAGTCTATAAAAACAGACTACACCTGATAAAAATCATTTACATTTAACATCTACTAATATAAATTGTAAGTTGGTAACTACCTTGTATTACCAGAATCAAGTTAGTGCTCGGATGATTAAATCAAACAATCTGCTGGTTTTAAAAATCATTTAATTTTCTGAACCACTTTTAAATCAGACTAATACTACTACTACTGTGTAAAAACAATACAAAATGATTCTACTACACAAGAAGAGTAATTGTATAGAAATTATGAGACTAATCAGTCTTTTATCGCATCTATATAAGCAAAAACTATTACAAACCGGCTGGACTTTTAACAATCTCTAGAACAGACTTAGTTCCGCAAAGGAGTATGCACAACAAACCATATCCAAACTATCCGAATATTTATCAAAAAGTGCACAGAATTTAACGTACCCATATGTTTAGCATTCATCAACTAATAATAATGCGTTCAATTTTATATGTTATGAGCCATTTTTTTGCTATAAACAAGACTAAAATTGGCTCAAGGTATATACAACTAATAAAATGCTAGCTTTTAAGTAACAATAGACAAAATTTGAGCACTAACCAGATCAAAATAGATAGAAAATTTAGGCAAGGATACACAAGGTCACTTAAGTTATTCACTAGTTTCCTAGAAGATGTTTTTAAAAACAAGTTGACAAAGAAAAAAGTATTAACATTGTTGACAGATGTTTAAAACCACTTGCAATTTGCTGATGCCTTTATCCTATTAAGCTCAGATCTCCAAAAACTCAAAGGCATGTTAAAAGAACAGAGCATTACTATCAGTCGGTCTCAAAATAAATCTGAAAAATACTTAAATTATAAACCAAACAATAGCTCAACTACAAAAATACATATAACTTAGACAACAAATAAAACTGGGCAGGGAAAACCAAGCAGCAGAGATCATAAGAAGAGTAAAACAGAACTAGGCCGCATTTGAAAAACTTAAGTATATCTTCAAAATCTCTTTGCAAACAAATTAAAAATGTGTCAACAAACAATAGAATGTATTCTACTTGGCATAAGCGTAAAAATAAAATCACAAATAATGAAATGTGATTGAATTGCAAAACTTGAGTGTAGCTGGGACATATAGTTAAGGAAAATACCAACAAATAGTCCCACCAAATTGAAAACTAAAATCTACTAAACAAAGCATTAGAAAATTGCAGAAAATAAATGCTATCAAATTGCAAAAGGAAAGAAATACATGTAATAGTATAAAAAACCAACGTTCTGCAATGTTTTATGATTTAGCCAGATCAATTATCAACGCCGGATACTTTAAAATGGTCTATAAAAGTTAAAACGTAATGTTTACTATAAAATAAATCCAAAAAACTTTATATTTAAAAGGGCCTTAGACAAATGTTTCTTTAAACTTCTGTTTTTTAATATTAAAAAAAAAATAGTAATTTGCATATAATAAATTGTAGTTGCAGAATCTTATAAAAGTGAGAAAGTAATCAAACATGTTAGAATAACAACAATTAAAAAAAATAATTAAAAAAAGTTGAAAATAAGAGCAAGTTAAATTTGATAAAATATAGGGTGTTATCTACATAGACACTATAAATGTCTTTTACAATATATGTGTAAATGTTACATATTATATTTCGTAATAAAATGCTTGACTCTAAGGTCCCGGGATCAAATCCGGATTACAATAATAAACATTTATTTACTGGAAAATTACACTACCGCTTAACAGTCGTTCAATAAACACTTTAAGTACCTCATCGATAATGTTGCTTTTACTTACATAAAACGACGTAAGAATAAAGCACTAGTATGGACTCACGAGTGGTTAGAATCACTAAATTTACCCAATGCTCACTTCCTTAAAATAAAAGTATAATAAAATTAAACCTCACATACAAGTAGGTAAAAAATAGCGGTGCCTGTGACGTTGCTTATGGCGATTAGCATGGACATCCGGTCGATCTATTTTATGCATATATTTGCGACTGCGCATGCGTCGCCTGCGTCACCCAAGCGCGCTCGGCTGGCGGTACCTCCTTATCAGTTGCTTATCGCTTCTTATCAGTTCTTATCAGCTGTATGGACATCTGTAACGGGGACTCCGTGAGTGTGACTGCATGAAAGAGTGGGATGCAAAATAAGAATAAAATTTGCTGACACAAATTATGAAACGAATCGAGAGAGATGGGTCTCTGTGCGAGGAAACATCGGAATGCGATGCGCGTGCAAAATTACACACTATCGGTGCTCTTATCTATTACATTTGAAACATTATGTATTACATCTGTAACGGATAATGATTTTAATTAATAAGCATATGAATAGATAATAAAATGATGGAAATTAATTATATGTAATAATTTAATTATTAATAAAGAAGTTGTTTGTTTATTAATTTTATTATTAATAAAGATTTAAAATTGGACACATGAACGCGCAGATGGGATTAATATTAATATCCGTCCCGTCAACGCATAATGCAACAAAACGATTGAGATTAATTGTATGTATTAACTTATTTATTAATAAAAGGGTTAATAGTGGTGGGGGAGCATTATATAAAGCTAAACTTAGACAATAGTTACAATTTAATTAAAAAACTGATATTGTGGAGATCTAGAACTCTGTCTCCTGGCAAAAATGGAAAACGTAATCAGTATAAGTGGTGATGAAAGTGATTTGTCGTGGTCGACCTCGCATGCGTTGGATAATTTTTTAAATGATTTTGAAACTTCAATAATAAATGAAGAAACTCTAATAAATGAAGTTAGATATTGTTTAAACAAGCGTTTCAACGTTTCCGTCGGATTGAGTGCCGCTCGTGGATTCTACCCATGTATTTTATTTACTTTTTCGAATAAAAAATTATCTATGATCTATTCAGAATGGAATGCACTTATGCAGCAAAAAGAGCAAATAATCAAGTATTTGTCAATCAAAAGGAAAGCGGTGAAAAGGAAAAGGGGCAGTCTTGTCTGTGAAACGTGTCGTCAAAATGTGCTTGCTGAAGAAGATTTGCAATGTGATTCGAACATTAAGAATTTATTTAATAAGTTTAATTTACATTTTGAGGAAAGCGGAAAAAGTAAAATACAGAAGGTGGTGTCTCTGGAAAGATGTGGAATTAAAATACCATTCGATCAATTCAGTTTCGGGTCTTTGTGTGAAATGCAAGAATTAATTAATTTCAGAATTGATCGATTGAGTAAATTACATTTTTTTGAATATTATAATGCATGTCTAAATAAAATTGTACGGCAACAGTACACCGATAATGATTTGAAAAAGGCAGTCTTAAGCGCGATCCAATCAAACCCACCACTTTATTATGAAAATATGGAATGCTTTTACGAAGCATTGCTATATAATAAGGACAAATTAAAGAAAGACTTACAACTAGTGCAAGAGTGCGACGGTGTTGATAACTTAAACGATGAAAAGACGTTTACAACTTAATATAGAGAAACAAATATATCGTATAAAACAAATTAAACGACTTATTTGGGAATACGAAGTCAAAAATTACTTATGCCCAAAATTTGACAAAATTAAATTTAGTGATAATGAATGACTTTGAAATTATGATGGAAAAAGTAAACAAGGCTATAATATCATACCATGACGGAAAATTAAGCAAAGATATAATAACATATCTTCCCAGCAGGTTCCTGCATTCCATTGAGGGACAAGAACTGGAAGCAATTTGGAATTTTCTACCTGACAAGCATAAAACTAGTGAGAATTTTCGTAGAAGACTTCCATGTCACAAACATTATAATCTGCTTACTGATCGAACCCATATAGATGGTCCACCACCCCCCATAAAAAATTGCAAACGTTGTCTCGACAAGCGCCACGCCACTTTTGCAACCGAAAATTAATAGCAGGTGCTTTATTACAATTGACATGGAAAATAAATAAATATAAAAAAAAAAAACGCATTTGAATTCTATATATATTCTATTTATTGTTATTAATATCATTTGTAGTATTGTATTATAAACATGTAAACATTGAAAATAATTGATAATAAATAAATTGCAATCAAGTGTATTATTTTCTTTAGTAAATCCTCTATTTTATCAAATAGTAATAATTGAAAAAAACGCAAAGATAGCACAACTACTAATCTTTATAATTGTGCAATAATTAATATGAATGTCCATTGTTTCATTATTAATTTATTAATTATTAATTAAATTGATTGTTTATTCATAAAAAAAAAAATTAGTTGCTTTTTTGCTACTGTAGTTTTGCAACTTTGCGTTTTCATCCTGCTTATAAACCAGTGACTACAGATTTTAGTAAATCAGTTATAATTTGTACGTGCGTCAACAATAACCAAAAAATGTCCTCAATAAGTGATAAATCTGCTGATGGGATTGTCGTAGATCTACCACAACCAACTCAATCCTTAACTGAGAGTGCTCCGGAAAAGCAGAAGAAGAAGCGACAAGTGCAATTAGATAGCGAGGAAGGAGAAGAAAAACATTTGCTCGAGCCGTCAAATAAAATCACAAAGAAGAGCGAAGACGAGCGCGACGATATTATAAATAAATTAAATTATGCTGGAGCAGAAACCCAGTTAAAAATTAAGCCGTTAAGAGATTTGTCACTGAAGAAACCCTATCCGATAACGGAATTTAGAATATTAAATACTCAAAATGGCAAGAAATTAATTGCAGAAATAGCTGAAAATGTTATTGTATTTATGCCAGAGCGATTTAATACTCATTTTACTTCTGACGACATAGATGCCCTAAACTATTCCCAATCCGCAATTGTATATAACGGATTAAAAAAATTGGGTGGAGGCAAGAGTTGCCACGACATAAAGTTTATTAAGTGGGAAGCTTAAATCTAGCTATAATAATAGCAAATAACTCAATACTAATAATAATGGAATATATTAACATTAACTATAAAATAAAAGAAATTAAAAAAATATTAAGTGCATCACCAACATCGGACACCCCGGCTTTACTAAATGCATGTGGAAAAACAATTAATAAACAGATTAAAATCATTAATAGTTTACTAAAATCCTCTCCCGGTGTGAGCAATAGAAAAAAACTAATGGGTTATTTGAACGCAATCACCGCATTAAAAATTAAATTAAAAAAAAAGTTACAAGTATTGGGAGATAATCAAGTGAAGGCAGGACTGAGACCTCGACGACAAATTAATTACGGATCTATAAACAGAAAGCAAAAAGACACTTTAACAGCTCGAGTAAAATGGCAAGAGGTGAGTACGATATTTTTATTTAATTTTTGTTTATTTAATAAATAAATAAAATTGTAGATGACGTCAGCGTTCCAATCAAGGATTAGAACGGGGCTTGCAGTAAATGTAAAGCACATTGATCCTCTAAATTTTTTAAAAGATGTTAAAGTATTGGTAATGCGTCGTTTAAAAAATTTAAGAAAATTTGTAAATTGTTTTAAATTAAATTTTACATTCTGCGGTGAATTTATACAACCTTCGTCAGAAGAAGGTGAATATAAATACATTTCTACTCGGAATGTAATATTTTTGAGAGGGTCCAACGATGACGATCTCCTTGATGATCTTATCAGGGAAATTCAAACAAAGGTATTTAATTTTTATGGGACTATGATCAATGTTTAATATGTATGTTTTTTCAGTTAGAAGAATTTCAAGAAAGAAAAAGTGGTTGGGCGTTGTCATCCATCATCAGCCTCTCAGTCTCTTTCGTCAAATATTGCCCTTTGAATGGTTCGTCTTCGTCATATCTGGAGCTGCCAACGGAATTACAGGGAAAAAAACAATCCATATTAAACATTCGAAATATGGATAAACGATGTTTTGTCTGGTGTATTGTTGCCGCGTTATTCCCCTGTAAAGAAGAAGACGGTACTGACCCCACACTAACCCAGTCTTATCCCCAAAATTTATATGAGCTATTAAATTTAGTCGGTTTAGAATTCCCGATGCAAATATCATATATTTATAAATTTGAACAACAAAATAAAAAATTATCAATAAATATATATTCTTTTGATAAAATTTCTAAGTGCATTTACCCACTTTATATGTCAAAAAATCAAGGTAATAATGGGAATATAATTAACTTATTGTTTATTAACAAATATCATAAATCCAATGGTCATTTTTTCCTAATAAAAGACTTAAATAAACTATGCTTTAAACAAATTTCTAAATTTGAACATCGGAAATACATATGTAATCGATGCTTAAATCATTTTAATTCAAGTGAAAAGTTAAATCAACATTCTTCAGATTGCTCAAGTTTTGAGGCGGTTAAAGTGGTAATGCCCTCAAATGGGTCAGTTGTAGAATTTAATCGTTTCAATGCCACGTTAAAATTACCATTTGTAATATACGCTGACTTTGAGTGTTTGACAAGCCCAATATCTAGTTGCAAAAATAATCCTAATATATCATTTAGCAACGCCTATCAAAAGCACATTCCATTTAGTGTAGCCTATCTACGCGTCTGTTCGTACGATTCAACATTGAATTATTTTAATATATACCGTGGAGAAAATCCTCAAAAATGGTTTATTAATGAATTATTAAAAGAAGCTTGCATTATATCAAACTATTTTAGTATACATTCTAAAACTCCAATGACTCCATTAACTGCACTTCAACAAATTAAGCACAACTCATGTGTTAAGTGCACAATATGTAATTGTGAGTTTGATGATAACAATGTTAAAGTTGCCCACCACTGTCATTTTACTGGTAATTTTATTCAAACTTTATGCAACAATTGTAACTTACAGTGTAAATATTCCAAAAAAATTTTACCAATATTATTTCATAATTTATCGCGATATGACGCACATTTTCTTATCGAGGAACTTGCCAACATCGACAATCAACCAATACACATAATACCAACAACCGATGAAACGTATATTGCGTTTACAAAAAAATACAAAGACATTCATTTAAGGTTTTTAGATTCACTTCGGTTTATGCCTTGCTCTCTGGAGAAATTAGTTGACAATTTAACCGATAAACAAATGACATATACTAAGTCAGCATTTCCAAATAATGTCGATTTTAATTTGGTTAGAAAAAAGGGAATATTTCCTTACGATTACATAGAGTCTTTCAGTAGATTAGATGAAACAAAATTACCCGACCTCGAACAGTTTTATAGCAGACTGCAAGATCAAAATATTACAACAGAAGACTATTTGCATGCAACCCAAGTTTGGTATAAGTTTAAATGTCGGACATTGGGAGACTACGCAGATCTGTATCTAAAATCTGATATTTACTTGCTTGCGGATGTCTTTGAAAATTATAGACAATTAATACTAAACACGTATTATTTAGACGCATGTGCGTTTTATACAGGTCCGGGTCTAGCATTTTCGGCAGCTTTAATTATTTCTAAAGTAAAATTACAACTATTGACTGACATAGATATGGTCCTGTTTTTTGAAAAAGGTCTTCGTGGTGGAATTTGCCAGGTTAGCTCCAAGCACGCAGTCTCAAATTCTCCGTACAGTGACACGTACGATCAACACAGTAAAACATCAGAAATTTTGTACATAGATGCAAATGGTTTGTACTCATTTGCCATGACATCTAGTTTACCGTATGGTAATTTTAGATGGTTAGATGATTTGGAAAATTTAAAAAATAAAATTATAGATGGATCAATAAAAGAAAGTTACGGTGAGGATTTGAGCCAATCATGTGTGCTGGAATGCGACTTGGACTATCCCGTAGAACTGCACGACAAGCATATTTATTTTCCGTTCTGTCCTGAACATATATCTCACTCCAATAAGGCAGCCGATAAAAAACTAATGCTAACATTGAATAATAAAAACAATTACATTTTACATTTTAATGTTCTCATGCAGTGTTTAAAAAACGGTATAATTTTGAAAAAAATTCACAGAGGAATTGAATTTTTACAAAGTAAATTTTTAAAGCCTTTTATTGATTTAAACGCGGGCCTTCGTGCAAATGCAACAAATGATTTTGAGAAACAACAATACAAAGATTTTTCTAATATGGGGTTTGGAAAAATGATGGAATCGGTAAGAAAGTACCGTGATATACATTTAGTGAATAATTGGAAAACAGCAAAAAAATTAATAGCAAAACCAAATTTCAAAAATTTCAAAATATTTAATGAAAATCTTGTAGCGATTGAAATGTACAAAATACAAGTTAAATACGATAAGGCCCTATACGTTGGTACTTGTATATTAGACATATCAAAAACAGTTATGTACAGTTTTCTGTACGATTATTTACCCAGCCATGTTCATCCGTATTTTGATACGATTATTTGTTATTCCGACACCGATAGTATCATAGCTAAATTCTCACCAAAGGATGGCAGTAAGTTCCAAAGTATTTACGAGATTATTCGTCGCGACGCTTTATTAATATACGACACATCAGACTACAAAAATAATAATCAATTTAACATACCATTGGTAAATAAAAAAGTCATGGGAAAATTTAAAGATGAATTATGCGGAACAATAATACGCGAATATGTTGGAATACGAGCAAAAGTGTATGCTATTTCCGTAGAAAATGGAAGTGAAATTAAAAAACATAAAGGTATTGGCAAATCAAGTGTAAAAAAATTAAAGTTTGAAGACTATAAAAATGCTATATTTAAAAATGTATCAAAAATATGCTCTTTTAATACTATACGATCTAATAATCATAACTTATATTCTCTTCAGATAAATAAAATTTCTCTTAATAATTTTGATGATAAAAGACATCTCTTGGATGATCAAATAAATTCGGTCCCTTGGGGTCATTATTCTCTCAAACAATAAAAATTTGTTTATTTGCTGAACGCATCATTTATACCTACTAACAAATTATATTGCCTTATTATTTTATTTATGTATAACCAATAATAATATGTTAAAACTTTATATGAAACAATAATTTTATGTTTATTTCTATTAATGTATGTGTATATAATATATATTATTTAATAATTTTAAGTCTATTTTATTTCCATATTAGTGTTTTTATTACATTTAGTTAAATAAAAAAACATATAAACAGTAATTTTTTTTATTTTAAAACATAATTATAAATACATTTTACTTTATTTAAACATTTTATTTCTCGTTAACATATTCTTAACTATTTCTATTAAAATCTTAACTTTACGGATTAATTTGAAATAATTATATTTATATATCATCTATTATTGCTTTAATAAAATTAATTAAATGACAAATTATCTTCCTGTGAGTAACAATACATTTCTTCGTAGCGTTTGCTCTATAAAATCACATTCTAGTCCAGGAATTGTGCGAATGATCAAGACCCAACCATTTCACATACTGCTTCCCATTTTTACGACGCAACACTTTTTCCACCAAATAAACATCTGAATGTTTCACTTTTTGTAATTCTAGACTATAGAATGATCCTATAATAGGACGTTTTCTATTATCTTCAAGTTCATAGGTGATCGGATTAGTTATGTTCTCTTTGACAATCTTGAAAATTTCTGTCGACCAATTTGGCGTATACCCCTTGGCAAACATGGTTTTTTCTTTGCTGATTCGAACAAAATCTCCAACCTTGAACTTTCCTTTGCCGGCTATTTTAATGTGTGAATAAACAGTTTGTAACAGATTGTTCTCTTTATCTTTGCTTACGTCGCAAGGTCTCATTCCAATAGTACTATGTTTAGTATTATTATACGAGTCAGTAATATCTGCCAGTACATTAAACCATAAGTAACGACCTTGCATGCTAAAATTACGGTATAATTTATCTTTCAGTGTGCGTATTACACGTTCAACTATGGCCGCTTTTTTAATGGTGTATGTCGAATAATGGTTTATAGACCGTTCTACCATGAGCAGTTTGAATTTTTCGTTGTAAAATTCTGTGCCATGGTCTGTTTGTAAATTTTTCGGAGTTCGTCCATTATTAAGTATTTTTATCATAGCATCTCGCACGGATTTTGCAGTTTTATCTTTCAACGGTTCCGTCCACACGTATTTTGAAAAACAATCAATCACTACAAAAATATATCTAAATCCTTTATTTTCACGAGCGTATAATTGAAATTCTGCTAAATCCGCCTGCCATAAATCGTCAATGCCTTTCAATATTGTCCGTCGTCTTGCAAAATTTTTACGGGCGGGCTTATGTAATTCGGTCACAACATCGTACTTTAGTTTGTCCATTCCTTAACGGCTTGATTTGTTCATTTACTGTCGGTTTTTAATCATTTAAATTTGCTTTGCTTCCGGTATTGGGAATGACGACGAAGATGAAAACAATATATTAAATATACGCTCTTCGGTATTTATTTTAAAAGTTTCTATCTCTGAATTGAGCTGATTCATTGCCTCCGTAAATTTTGCTACATTAAATTTATTCAACTGAATTTGTTCATTGAGTTCTTTATAAATTTGATTAACGTACTTTTTATTTACGGCGTCATTGTCTTCGACCGGTACGTCAACATTCTCTAAGCGTTTATGTAAAATATCAAAATTTCCATCGGGTGTTTTAAGAAACCCGACACCAGCTGGTCCCCGTCGCCCAGCCAAATGTCGTTTTAAATCAGTTGTTTGCGAGTGTCGTCCAAACTTATCGACACTCATTCCGCAATGTTTTTATTAACACTGAAATGCATTAGATTTTATTATACAATTATATTGGCTTCGCGCAATTCTTCTTCGATAGAGACAATTTCGTTGTTGAGAGATGTGTTTCCCGCTTTTTGCGAAGCTAACAGCAGTACCAATCTTTCTATTAATTCATTGGGATCGTCCCAGTAAACAAGTTGAATTGGATTAGAATTTACTATCATAGTATTATCAAACATTCCACTTCCTACAGATTTCTTTTGTTTGATCCGAAACGGTTTGATAATCTGGGTATATTTATACGTTTTAAGTCCTTGAATTTGTGCACCGGGTTGATGATTACGTCTCAGCGCATTTGTTAAGTCCAAAAGTTTTTGATAGTTTTCCAAATCATTTGTACTAAATCCTGAATTGGGCTTTCTTTTAAAAAGCAATTCGTAAATACCTGTGGTTCCTTCAAATCTTTCTCCTTTTATTACCAAGTCTTTACCGTCAATTTCAACATCTGAATCACCAACTGACCATTTCAAGGTGCTCGGATTATGATATATACCTGTAGTTTTTGATGTATCAAATACCGGTTTTACGGGTGAATCGTTTATTAACCCCTTAAAATAGGATGCCGGCAATGGATCGTATTTACTCTGCTCAAAATCTTCTGCAATACTTGCATAGAAATTTGGGTTACTCATTTCAAATGCATCATCATTATCTCCACTGAAACTTTCACTATCGAGATCTACGTATTCTTGTGGCTCTTCAAAACTTGTATACAAATTTGAATTATCTAACTCATCATCTATATTAATATCACTTGATCCTACATTTTCATTATGTGCCGCTAATTCTACACTTGGTACGCTTTCCTTTCGTTGCTTTTTGACCCCAACATTTTTCTCTACTTTAATGTTGGTTTCGTGGTCTACAATTTTTTGTAGGGGATTTAAAAGCGGTGCGTACACCTTAGTCAGTTTTTCATTCTCATCTACCCTACCGAGTTTAAGAGCCAATACTTTTTTACGAATGGCTTTTTTGATATCAAGTATTTGTTTAGTTTTAGCCGACATTAGAATGGATTAAATCAGCATTAAGATCAACTTTGATCAGCTGTTGAATCAATTAAATCATCTTTTAAATAGGGTAAATCGGCTTTGAATCAGCAAAATCACCGTTATAATCAGGTAAATTAGCAAATCAGTTTTTTTAACAGATGCACAATCTGACCTACCCAAAGGAAAATCAAACTATAACTGAATAAATTATTTATTTGTAACAACTATAAATCTATCCAACATCATTCGATATCTGCCTTTGTTAAGATCTTTATCTTTATCAATGGTTATAAATCCGTACTTATCTTTCCAACACTTAGAACAGAAGTCTTTAAACGTCCCGAAAGTCATGTCACTACCTACATGGTCTTGGTAAACATGTTTCAAATTTGTTTCGTCTTGTCTGAAAAGGATAATAAAATTAGCATTATCGCGAATTAAATGTTTTGGAATTCGAGTGTATGTTTGACAGAGATAAAATGAATCTACATTCTTATGTCTACCCATACTAAAAAAATTTCGGATTTTATCTTGTCCGTCGCAAGCTACATCATCAAAAATAAAAATTGAGTTACTTTTTGCCTCACTTGGATGAAGTATTTCGCAGTTTTCTCTAAAGGAAAAATAACCAATTTCCGGCATCGACTTTAAAATGTTACCTAACATTTGGTATTTAGGTTGATACAAAGACTTAGAATATATATACACATTCTTAAATTTTACACCGTTTTCCCCAAACAGTAAACTAAGCATAACGTTTGATTTTCCGCAGTTTGATGGACCGCAAATAAGTGCCCGGATAGAATTTGGCAATAATTTACTATGTCGTATTTTATTTTTTTTTAACCCATCGCCACACACAGAGTCCATATTAACGACTTCTAAAGTCTGCCTTTGTTTTACTGTATGCATGTCGTCTTCCTCTTTTTACCCAACTGACCTACTTATAAGTATGGTATAAATATTTATGAGTATTGCTGTATTAATTAAATGTCGATAAGACACGGTACAGGTATGATTAACAGTTTAATCAACAAACTACCCTTTGAAGTGCATTTACCCGGTTATCAGTATTGCGGACCCGGAACCAAATTACATAAACGTCTAGCCAGAGGTGATCCCGGTATTAATCCGCTAGACGCGGCCTGCAAACGACACGATATTGCGTACAGTAAATCAAACGATTTGGTCGAAAGACATAGGGCCGACAAAATATTAGAGGAAGCCGCTTGGCAAAGAGTAAAAGCAAACGATTCCACTTTGGGTGAAAAAGCGGCCGCTTGGACAGTTACCAATATGATTAAGGGAAAAAGAAAAATGGGATTTGGCAATGAAAGCAAGAAACATGATTTGAAAAAAAATGTGATAATGAACGCAAAAAAAGCACTTAAAAAGTTTAAATCTAAAATTTCTAAACGCAACGGCATAAAGGACGGAGCCCAAATAGCTCTAAGTGCCGCAAAAGCCGCTGTCAGAGAATTGGGGGGAAAGCAAAAAATTCGGCATCCTCGAGTTTTACCCATTCCCAAGTCGGGAGGATTTTTACCGTTAATTCCCTTTTTTGCGGGACTAAGTGCCATAGGATCATTAGCTGGAGGAGCAGCGGGTATTGCCAAAGCGGTAAAGGAATCCAGAGAGGCAATGAGGAAAAGCAAGGAATTAGAAAGACACAATAAAATAATGGAAGCAATCGCATTGGGAACGCGGACAGAAAAAGGATCCGGACTTTATTTGAAACCGTACCGCAAAGGATTGGGAGTTTTTTTACAAAAACAAAAAAACTAGGGAAACTACCACGAAGACCGCTGACAGACAAGGACATTCGAAAATTTTCTAGTCATATTGAACATTTTCGAGGGGTGTTTATGCGAGATGACCTTCCTCACAAACCACATCATGTTGAATGTGCAATTATTAATTTAGATTCAAACGATGGACCTGGAACGCACTGGGTAGCGTATAAAAAACGCGGAAACATTGTCCAATACTTTGACAGTTTTGGGAATCTAAAACCCCCTCAAGAACTCTGTCGCTACTTTCGGGGTAGTAAAATCATGTACAACCATAATCGGTATCAAAATTATAATACATTTAATTGCGGGCATTTATGTTTAAAGTTTTTAAATGATTAGTTTTGCAAACAAAAGGTTTGACTGATAGAATAAAACATATAAATGTATTTAAATTTCTGCAATAAAATCAAAGAAATCAAGTAAATTATGATTAGTCATGTCCCACACCTTTACGTTGCAGGGTACCACAAATGTGTTATCAATCAATTTGTTTCCACCAATTGAATTAGACGAGAATGCAACATATTGTTTGGGGTTAATAGGATTTCGGTCATATAACAGTATACCAAATATAGATGAAAGTAATAATAAATTTCTTTGTGGAAATAAAGAAATTACAATTCAAACGGGGTCTTATGAAATAGGAGACATAGAAAAAGTGTTATGTAAACATTTGGAAGAAGAATCGGGAGAGACGGTTTTAAGTATTAAACCAAATAATAATACTTTAAAATGTGAAATAAAATGCAAGTACGATATTGATTTCTCAACTCCAAACACAGTTGGACGACTGTTGGGCTTTTCCCCGTTGCAATTAAAGGCCGGCGAATTGCATGAATCGGACTTACCCGTAGATATTATAAAAGTGTCGACAATTCGCTTGGAGTGTAACATCGTTACAGGGGCTTACTACGGCAACAAGTTAGGCCATACACTATACGAGTTTTCAATAAACGTTGATCCGGGTTTTTCTCTTAACATAGAACCCCGAAATATACTGTATTTACCTGTAAATGTAAAGTCAACCATTGATAATATCACTATAACAATTATTGACCAAAACGGGGATCCAGTGAATTTTCGGAAAGAACGCATTCTTGTCAGATTAGAATTGAAAAAAAATGGGTATTCAGTATAATAGAAAGTTGACACCTACACGAATATCTAGTAGTCAAAGATCCCTTAAAGAGGTAACATCGCACAACCAAAACCAATTGTTGTTGTGGGGTTACAAATTAAGTAATGTTGCAAATATTCGACAAAGAAAAATATGATGATTCTATCACCAAAGAAGAATACCATACTTATCAACCTCGTGCCCCGGGGCTTTCAAACTCTGATGAAATTAGAATTTTAATTCAACATCAAGACATATACACCGCTACATACAAAAGTTATTTACATATAGAAGGCGAAATAATAAAACCGGAGGCTGCATCAGGCTGTTCAATAGGCTGGAATCCGTGGGCATTTCTATTCGAAGAAATACGCTATGAACTGAATGGCTTTGAAGTAGATAAAATAAGGGATCCCGGTATTACCAGTACCCTAAAAGGATACGCATCAATACAAAGTGAAAATTTAAAGGATTATTGTTCTGCGGGATGGTTTGACAGCAAAACTATCTCCACAAAAACAACAAATTTTTTTTGTATACTTCCTTTGAAACTACTGCTAGGTTTTGCCGAAGACTACCAAAAAGTTATTATTAATGCTAAACAGGAATTAATTTTGTTACGCGCTCGATCCGATAACAATTGTTACATGGGTGCGGAAAATGTGAAAATTAAATTAAACAAGGTAGAATGGAGAGTTCCGCACATACAAATAAACGATTCCGCCAGATTATGGTTTTTGAATCAACTAAAAAACGACTCATCCATTCGCATTGCCTTTCGGAAAGCCGAATTGCATGAACTTCCTACCGTACGAGAATCCACAAAGGACGTCTGGATGGTAAAAACATCGAGCAGTTTGGAAAGACCACGCTATGTCATTGTCGCATTTCAAATCGCTCGAAAAGATGATTTCAGAAAAAACATTTTCTTTTTTGATCACTGCCACATTCGGAACATAAAAGTTTTCCTAAACTCTGAAAGCTACCCTTACGATAATATGAATATGGATATCGGTATTGGAGATTGGACACTTGTATACAAAATGTACTGCGATTTTTTTAAAAGTTATTATGACCAGGATAAATCAAACCCTCTGTTTGATTATGACTTGTTCAAAAATAGAATGATTTACGTGTTTGATGTTTCTCGTCAAAACGAAAGTGTGAAGTCATCTACAGTCGATTTAAAAATTGAAATGGAAACAGCGTTAGCCTTCAGTGCCAACACACGAGCGTATTGCCTCATTCTGTCGGACAATTTAGTGGAGTACAGACCATTGACCGGATCAGTTAGAAAAATTATCTAAGCCATGGCAATTGTATTGGCCGTAGATATGCAGGGTTTTGTAATTGGGGGAAACTTTGTACCAAAGGAGATAAGTATTGCAAAAAACGATCAACATATTTACTCGTATCTGGTGAAACCATCTGTGGAGTATGCATTTTTGACGGAAAAAGAGAAAATCCAGACTAAATGGTTGGAAAATAATTATCATTCAATTCCATATTGGGGCGGCTTTGTCGATTCCGGCGATGTTCAAAATATTTTTTATACGTTTGGGGGGGACAACTGCGATGTAACATGCGTGGTAAAAGGACACCAGAAAACCAAATTTTTACAAGATAATTTTCCAAGTTTTAAAATACTTGATTTGGAAAATGAAGCAAGATCACCTAAATTTAAAAAATGCGTCCATGATTGCGTTAATCACAAAAATAATTTCAGTTACTGTTCATTTGAAAATGTTAAAAAAATATGTATGTATTTGAATGGTGAGAATAAATAATCTATGTAAATTATTTTTTTTATTTTAATATATTCCTTTTCTTTATCCATCCTTCCTTGCTCCAAGATGGGAATAGCATCTATCTAATAGTTTACTAATGCGTTGACGGGACGGATATTAATATTAATCCCATCTGCGCGTTCATATGTCCAATTTTAAATCTTTATTAATAATAAAATTAATAAACAAACAACTTCTTTATTAATAATTAAATTATTACATATAATTAATTTCCATCATTTTATTATCTATTCATATGCTTATTAATTAAAATCATTATCCGTTACAGATGTAATACATAATGTTTCAAATGTAATAGATAAGAGCACCGATAGTGTGTAATTTTGCACGCGCATCGCATTCCGATGTTTCCTCGCACAGAGACGCATCTCTCTCGATTCGTTTCATAATTTGTGTCAGCAAATTTTATTCTTATTTTGCATCCCACTCTTTCATGCAGTCACACTCACGGAGTCCCCGTTACAGATGTCCATACAGCTGATAAGAACTGATAAGAAGCGATAAGCAACTGATAAGGAGGTACCGCCAGCCGAGCGCGCTTGGGTGACGCAGGCGACGCATGCGCAGTCGCAAATATATGCATAAAATAGATCGACCGGATGTCCATGCTAATCGCCATAAGCAACGTCACAGGCACCGCTATTTTTTACCTACTCATACATTATATAATATTATTATAAAAATGCGTAATAAACATTAAATATAAATTATATGTTACGTCCCAAAACTTTAAATTAAATTTTTTTTATTTATACAAAATTATTAAATAACTTTATTAATTAAAAGAATATAAAGCCTATATTAGCTTAAACAAACCGGGTATTTAGCACTGAAACTGCCTTTATGGACACAGGTCCAATTACGGGATGTTTAGAATATCCATTTCACAAATATAATATTACTGCATATAATGGATGTGCAATTAAGTTGTTACAATTCTATTGGTAACATGAGCACCTACTAACAATATTATAGCTGCAGACGTTAGCATTTAGTTTGCAAGTAATAAATACATGTGATGCCTAGAAACTTTGTAATTAACTACGAATTAATTAATTAATAAACATGACAAATATTTAAATTATGATGTATACACTAATAAATACAGTTTGCTTCTCTTAGTAGATTTGTTTTAATTTAATATTAATATATTATGTAAAAAATGGTAGGTTGGTTATTATGCAACTGTTATTGCTTATTATTATCAGAAAAATTTATTGTATTCCAGAATCAATTAAACATTCAACTTATTTTTTGAACTCAAAAACATATTAAACCAAATTATTTCAACTTTAAAAAGTTAATTTAGAACTTTAACATGACTTGATAATTTTAATTCAATTTTGCTTGGTTTAAAGTCATTATAATCTATAGTAATGTTTAATAAAATATTTATAATACAATGCAGTTTTCTAAGTTGAATTACTTTTCAATAATTAAATTTGCAGGAAATGTTCACTTAATTTAAATGTTATAGCCTTTGATCAAATTTATTTTTGAATAGAAGCTTTTCACCATTCCTTCTTCGTTTATAATATAAAATGTTTTATTTGTTAAGAAAACTCAGTGAACTATTTAAATAGTACATCATCTCGGTCGGAGCGGATTCGTTCCATACAGTTTTATTTTATTGAGAAATATGAGACGCGAGTTGGCAACTAAGTTTGGCATAAAACAGTTGACATCGCCGGATCTTAATATTTGTGTTCCTGGAGCCAGTAGCGACGACTTAAGAATATTCTTTGTTTGCCGAGTTAATTCCTAATGTTATACGAGCTTCAGTTGCCGGAATAGCAGCAAAAATGGTGTCATTTTCATATGTTATGGGAATGAGGGTTGGACAGCATCTTGGTCCAAATTTTAAAGAGAACACATTTTATATACTAAGAGCTTTATATTAAGATGTTATTTGTAAGATTTTACGTTGTTAAATTATGATTTATGTTAGCAAAGTATACATTGTTATATTTTGTACAATTTGAAACAATAATAATGTGCTAAAAAAAGTTAATAATAATGACAGTAATAACAGACTTTTATTTTATATGCATAGAATACTGTACGTAATGATAAATAATTCAACATCTCTGTCAAAGTTAACTCTGACAAAAATTAAAACTTTATTAACAATATTATATTGTTTTGGCATGATATTAATCTAACTTAAAGTATGATGATTGTTATTTTTTATTTACAAAATAAAAACGAACTAACTATACTATTAATTCAAATTACGCGTTGAGATGGAGCATCGTGTATTGATTATAATAATGATCTTATATAAAAATGAATGCGCAGACAATAAGTGAGTGTCTAACGTGTGATAGGATTAAAATCTGCAAACATTGTTATTACGGAACAAGTTAAGATAACACCTCATCATTCTTAAACTACCCTATATTTGCATACAAATATTGAACACAAGTTTTACAATTTTAAATATTTATATAAGTTTAATTATGATGTCTTTTTAATTAAATATATTTTATATGATAAATTGAGAAAAAATTATTGATTATTATCTAATTATGTATAAAATAATAAAAATAATGATTTTTATAGATTATCACATAGTGCAGGCTTCAACCACACGAAATATTATTTATATATTATATAAAGGAAATTAGGTAGATAACATAACATATCAAAAAGGAGTAAGCAAATTTTGAATCGTTATTTCTTTTCCACATGCATTCCAGCAAATCCCTCGTTACTATAATAGCTATAAATCACGTACATCTTAAAGTGGCATCCAGTTAT
Organism: Tachinus rufipes; assembly: GCA_963932245.1. Taxonomy (NCBI): domain Eukaryota; kingdom Metazoa; phylum Arthropoda; class Insecta; order Coleoptera; family Staphylinidae; genus Tachinus; species Tachinus rufipes. Next base: position 95,648,974 of record OZ010743.1, read on the forward strand.
AAGTATGTTGTATTTTTCATCTAAGTATTAAGAAATAATGATCTACGGTATAACAAGCAGCTTACTTTATTTCCGGTTGCTTAGTTGTAACTAAAAAAAAAATATTATTTTAAAACTTTATATGAACTAAGTATATTAAAATCAATGTGACTTATTTGCTAATAAAATTAAATAATTGTTTCTTTGTTTCTTACTTCTGTCTTACAATATATAATAAAATATTTAAAAAATGGTGTGAGAAAAAGCAAAACTTGTATGACAAGCGTGGCGAATATACGCTAAACACACTCAAAATTAAATTGTTGTGGATTTTTGATTAAAAATAAACAAGTTAAATGTATACAACAATTTACGCCAGAAAAGTAAAGACAAAAAGTCACAATCTTTCACTGGTTTATCAGAAGTAGTCAGTCTTGCAGATTTTGGGGTAGGCACAGATTTAAGAGATTTGACAAAGTCTAAAAACAGAACGCAACATACAACATAAAAACCATAATAGTCAAAAAATATTAATCAATTTTAGGAGCACAGTAAAGGTTTATTCAAAACACGCTTACCAGAAAAAAAGTACACTACTAAAATTAAAGCTTGCACTGTATCAATACAAAAGTAAAGCAACTAGTTGCAACGGACTAAACGGAGTGAAAATACCAATCAAGAAAGCAAGTAACATACATTGTCTTATAACTGAATAAAAGGTACAAACTACATATTATCCAAGATTATGACTCTACAAGCAATAAAGATTTCACTAGAACATTCAAATACGTGAAAACACTTTACCAAATAATTATGAGAAACTTCAACTCAGTTGGGCATAAGCAAAAAAAAAAACAAAAATATGCAAAACATTGGCATACTTGAATAAAAAAAAGACACAAAAAAGGTAATATGTTTTTTAACTACTTACAAGACTAACAGGTATTTTGTATAAACATCTTTTACAAAAATCTAATGCAAAAAAAATAAACATTATTATGTAATATCTAAAAACAATAACATACATATATTATATTGTCAGTGACCACTGAAAACAAGCTTAAAAAAAAGTGTTTATAAAGAAAAGTTTTTCTTACTGTAATTTACCTTAAGCAATATTGTGAAAAATACAAAAGAAAACTAAAATGAAACACCGATCAAAACAACCTAACATCAACACTTTGACTATAAACAAATTAAACAAAAATATTACAAAGGGATCACAAAAGAAAGGTATAAAAACCATCAACAAGAAAATATGTATGCAAACAAAGCCAGAAAAAATCAAAAAACCAAAAACAAAAACGCAACCGACAACTATGCAAATCTATTATTAAGAAAATTAGTAGAAAGAACAAAAGAGTAATCTGTCAAAATATAAAATAAAACAAACAACGATTAAAGTCTAGAAACCCTAGACCATGACATGGAAATGGCCTTGGCTGGTAAACTTAATCAAAAGTCCACCTACTGATTGACACAGTGACAACGCAAAAAAAACAAAAAGATGTACGCAACTACACCGCAGATCTTGCACCTAAACTTAGCCTAGCCTTATATATAATATACGTAGCCCACACATAAACACTCAATATGATGTAACGCTACCAAAACAGCTACCCTTAACTTGGTTACCTATGCTCTTTTGTGAGGGTAAGAGGTAGACAGGGTGTCATTTACCGTCGTAGCTCAGTGGAGACGGGGGTGGTAAGTTGTGAGCTCCACGGGATCTTTCTATAAAGTCAACCCTGTAATCGGCCACACCTCCTAATGGTAGAACCCGATACCAAGAAGTTAGACAAAAATAACATACGCGGATAACACGTTCAAGGGAAGCTAAAATTAAGTTGGGACAAACTTCAGAAATTGCAAACTAAATATATGTACTTTATTTATATTCGGCAAAATAGTCAAACAAAACAAATATTTCTAGGCTTAAATGCTCGTAATAGGAACATCCAATAAGGTAACAAAACAAATGCTTGATTCAAATGCAAACATACAAAAACAAAAACATCCAAATATTATTAGGTAGGTCCTACAAAACAAATATAACTTTTAAGTATTGGCAGTAGGTTATGTCATTCTACCATTTGTAATTAAAAATAAATGTAATGTTCAACAGTTTAACATCGATCTTTGATAGAAAAAAATAAACGATTACAGTGATTCCGACAAAACAGCCATATGTCGATAATATCCAAGCGCAATAACTATGAATAAAAGTGATACAAACCTAAGCCGTGAAATTTATAAAACACTATTTTGGTACAAGAAAAAAAATAGAAAAGTACTCACGGTTTGGGTCCCTGTCCAGGCATAGCGCTATCCCCGTCCAAAAATCCTATAAGGCAAACTATTAGCACGCCCGAAAAAAAAAAACAAAACAATAAATTTCACAGCCAACAGTTATCTCGCTGCCTTACATCAAGTGGTAGTAGGCACAAAACAAATATTGCATTGCAAAAAAAAAACAATAATTATAAAGGCTAAACATGAAGATTGTTGATATCACGTGGTTGTCTTCTTCCTGTTGAACACTTCTGGATTCTTGGAAATTACAGTTGGGAGCAGGATGTGAGACTTGGGAACATCAGCTGCCTCACGCTTGAACACACTTCTGTATCCTTCATATAAACCAAACCAATCACTTCAATTGGGAGCAGGATGTGAGACTTGGCAACATCAGCGGCTTCACGCTTAAACACACTTCTGTATTCTTCAGCACGTCCTATGCGAAACGTCAAGAGGAGTCTCCCGTACCTGCGATAGATACAGCAGAGTGGTGACCGTTCTGGGACGTTAAAAATAAACTAGAACGCCCGTAGTAAAAAACCTAAAACATGCCATACAAAACCAGAATTACAAATAATTCTGCAAACCCCGGAAAGCAATAAAAACAAGAGAAAATAAACACTAAACCAACCTGAGATTTTAATACGATCCTACAATCCTTTTAGATAACTTTCAGCTATGAGATGTGGGTGAGTGACAAATCCGCCATGCGGTTGTAGTATAAACGATAAACCCCCTAAATCTCCCTTAGCGGGTAGCACACAGCACAATATATCACCACTCAATGCAGTTTAACCGGCGAGTATATAAATCAGGCCACAATGCCTAAGGATTTACAAATCCTCTCAGAATACTTGCCACTGCCACAACACCACACCACGACACCTCAACGACCGGAAAAAGAATGAATATCATTCTCCGATAAGCATGGCGTCTTGCCAATCAAACCGATGCGCAGATGATTCTAATTAGGTGAAATTCAAATTTTGCGCCAAACCCATATGCGCTGAACAACGTGATCAGAAGATGGCTGACAGGTGTCAAATTGTAAGTGACAACAAAGTGAATTAACAGCCACAAGTAAGTACAGCAATTCAAGTTAATAAAATTAACAATATAAATCATCCCAACTACTTACTGTAACTTCATTGCCCCTGAGAAATCATCCTTGCAGAATTGAACCACCTAACCTCGAATCCACTACACAACACAACAAATACTTGATATCCAAAATAACAACCCCCCAGTCTCTAACAAAGCGGTAAATCCTCCCTTGAGTAGTACTTACAAAAATTATCATGCCAATCATGCCGTTACAATGATCACAACTATCACTACCGCTGACGCAGACTATATAAAGCAAAAACTGCCAAAACGGAATCCCAACTAATGCAACATACCATGGCTAACCATCAAATACCTGTATTGCAAACATCTGCAAAATAAGTTAACTAGCAATCACTGCCCGCCCGGTTAAACTCTGTGCAAACGCCGTACCGCAAGTGCAACACTTGTGCGCAAAACGGGGTGACTTCGAAGCGGATGCTACCGCAAGACAGCATGCCGTAGACTCCGCTACCGGAACCTGGTTTAAGATTGCCCGTTGCGCAAGTGTTTTAAACTTTTTAAACCACCACGTCACCAAGACTCAATAAACAATTTTTTTTAACAGACTACTCTAGCTTTGTGCAATAGAGTTCAAAACTAAGTTGACGCCACCTAGACACTATCAGTAAACATTGAGACAAAAACGTAAGTTCAGCTTCAGAAAATAAAGGCAATAGCAGCTCACTTTGTCATTTCCTGCTACTATAAAGATCAAACTTGTCTGGTTTTAGTAAGTCAAGAAGTAGAAATTAACAAATCAACGTCAGACTAAACTAAACCCTGGGTAGACTTCAAGGCTAGATTTTTTGCCTGCTGCAACTACTTGACATTTAAACCGTTTCAAACACTGCAACTTTCACAACAGTTACTATGGTGCCGTCAACCTTTACAACATTCAACCTCCTGGAAATTCCAAAATAAACTTTTTTATTTACTTAAGTAAATAAAAAAGTTTTTGGGTGGCCACTGGTAGTTGCTGTATGCACTTCTACGTCGTACTAACCAAAACCAAACTTGTTCTGTGTGAATGTACTCAAATAGATCTACACAAATGCCAAGTAATTGTAGAAAAATACTCAAGTTTAAAATAAATTAAAATAAACAAACCAGCCAGACAAGAAAACATAATTTTACCCAAGTAACTTGCGCTTGTCCTAAAAAATTTATTCAAAAATACAAAATGCAAGGGAATAAATAAACACAAATGTCAAACAACCTATCTGCAATTTTCCGACAACATAATCTTAATTACCTTAGACCTCAAACAAACTAAGAAACATTATGATGAATAATGATAAAAAACTAAATGTAAATTCAAGTTGGTAGTTCTCAAAATAAACATAAGAAAAATCAAAATCATGACTTCCAAACATTGACCGCAGCAATTGGACAGTATTAACATAAATAAAAAGTATATGTACCTTGGGCACCAGACAACATTAAAAAAAAAAAGGCAAAAGTTACCAGAAGAATAACACAAAACTAAACAGTCATTATCAAACTGAGACATATACTTAAAGATACAAAAAATCTACAACTTCTGCATACTGTCACGGTCCAAGTTGGTTGTTTACCTAAAAACAAAATTAAAAGTTGAATTAATTATGTAAGACAAAGCATTTACTTATCTTCTGAGATCGACCTCCTGTGTGGTTGCAACAGTTGATGGGTTGCCCATCGTGACATGGCTGATAAAGTGTCAGTAAGGTTCGATACAATTAATGTGATGTCAATTTAAATGGTAGCTTGATGACATGATCAATCGAGTTAAGCTATTATTTTATTAATAATCGGTAGACTATTTTGTGATAGTAACTGAAAGATGAATAGTATCGTTCATCTTTCAGTTACTATTACTGTTGATATTGAGGGCTTTCAAGCTGGTGCTTACTAAATTTATGGTTGATTTCCCATCACTGTCCTGTCCTCTATCACCATTCCTCCTTGTAGATGTTAATTAATTCTATTCTTCCTAATTATTCCTCAATATCATAAACCTGCAAATAAAATCTAATTATTCAATTAATGAAGAAGTCTGATCTTGTACGAGGAACTTAGTAACTAATTGATTAAGTTACTTACGTTTTAATTATTTATCCTTTTTTCTTCATTTTATTTAACTTTCACAGTCACAGGCTATTCCACAGTTTTAGCTAGGTTAGTGAAAATAAAGCAATCAGCCATCTTGATTGCTCACTTCACTGTCCAGAACATGGGTCCAGAGTTACCAGCAACTGCGACGTTGCCAGATTGTGCATTTTGTACCCAAGCTTGAGACTGATTAATTTAAATCTTTAATGAGCAATTACGGTAGCCTTTGTTATAATTATATAATTTTATTTGTTTAATCTTTTGTTTATTTCCTTTTTCTTCATGTTTCCTACTTGTCTTGTGTATATATCCTGTAATAAGTATTTGCTTGAAATTGACATGCGCAGGGAAAATCTTTGACTTGCACCCTGAATATCATTGCTTCGAGAGGCTTTTTACATTCAATTTTCTCCGAGTGTTGATCGCCTAGGCGGATTAGAGCAATTGTGAAATTACAATATTGCGTGTTGCAGAATCACTTCACAATTGGTTGGTTGTCGGACTATTACATTTTTATTATAACGTTTTTCTCAAGTAAGTACTTATTTCTTTTATTGTTTACCATTACCTATTTGTCCTTTTTGTATTGTATAGTGTGTCCCTGGCCCAACATCGTTAATTACAAAGAGTAAGTTTAAGTGGAAGCCTAGGTATAACTCTAGAGCCCCTTTTTCTGCCTTACTATCAACCCTAAAATTGTTAACCTTAATGAAAAACTAATTACGGAATCCAACACGTGCGTCAGCAATTGTTTGGAAGGATTCCAACGTGGGACCTAACAACTTATTCCGTAATTATTTATGAGATTAATTAATGGAACGTGGACCAAAATTGAATTAATACGACATCAAGAGAGTGACCACTTCTCAAATAATTACCACTTGTGACACTAAATTAATGGTCACCATCTTTGTACATTTGTGTTATTATCACGTTTCACCTAATCATAATTATTGTTCTCATCGTTTTATTCATTCCTGTACTGAATATTTATATTTTATGTTATGTTTAATATGGCTGTTTGAGGCACAGCAATATAAAATCATTGGGGATCACATTATATCTATTTGTTTGGTGCCTTCTCCTATTCCTTTCAGCCATAGGTTTATTAATTATACTAAGATTCTAGTAACATTAAAGTCCATAAAAAACCAATTAAAGCCCAACACTATCAAAGTAACTATCGTGACGTCAACTGGTGAGTTTTTCTTTTTGTATTTTATTATATTTGTTGTGTGGAACTTTACCCGGTTCTTCTCCACTAGCTGAGCCAGGTTAGTTCTATTGACATCATAGAACTAAAAGAGCGCGTATCAATACTGCCATTCAAAACATACGGGTTAACGACTATATCATGAACAATAAAAAATACAAACAAACTGAGAACTTGCCAACAAGCAATGCAACAGGCAATACTTGGCATAAGTCAAATAGATAATATAAATAACAAAAAAATTATAAGTTACCAGGATACAAAAAAAAACAACAAAATAACACACTTAAACTAAAAACCACAAAAAAAAATTAAAAAACCACAAAAAATTAGTTACCAAGAGAGATTACAAAAAAAAAAAATGTCACAAAACAACAAAAGAAATTTATTAAACAATTTATAGAAAGCCTACGTCCAGTGGACTACCACAAGCTAAGGAAAAAATAAATTCTAAAAAAGCTCATTATTATTTTATAGTTTTTGGGTTTCCGTGACGCGTAGCTATCAAAATCAGCAAACTACGTTTGAGATGACAAAAATTGAAACTTAAATATGCAAACCTTCACATTTAACAATACGCTTCTGTAATGAATAAAAGCAGCTGCCAAATTAAAATACAAATAAAATTAGAAAAACTGATAGAAACTGTAAAAAAATATTTGAAACAGATATTGAAATTAACAAAACCGGCAGCATGCACAACTCTGACGAGTACAAATGTACAAAATTTAGAAATCTTTAAAAAAACATATTATTCAAGGCACTTACCGATGCTATTTTTAAAGACACACACAACCGCAAACCCAACACCATTATTGAGCAGGGCAAGGACAACCGTAAATTTAATTTATTAATCAACACAAACAAAACTTTAAATATTTAGAATTTTATGTATCTACAATTATGTTTAACAGAAAAAAATCAACAAGTTATAACATCATCAATATCCACAACAACTACAAATTATTCTAAAACGACTTTTTAAATTAAATAAAAATTTAAAATCATTTTTGTGGGTTTCTAGTTGCTAGAAATACTTTTTAGATATAAATGATACCAGAAAAATAAAATACCCGGAGCAGACCAAAACTAGCACAGCAACGTTTTACTCAGATTGGGCGGCTGCAAAATATCAAAAAACAAAGTATTAAAATATCAAATAAATTACATAACTCTGAACAACCAATGCAAAAATACATTGGTAAAAACATACCTATTAGTTGCAAAATTCCGACAAAACTTAAGTTAATTAAAAAAAAAACAAATAAATGTTAAATGCATAAAAAATCAAAACTTAAAACAACAAACAGAAAAGCATTAAATACTACTACAAGACAAACCTATAAAAATTTTAGAACATTTATACTTTAGCAACCTAAACGCATTTAAAAAACTACATGTGTCATCAAAATCACTGAGTTTATAGTTGCACAATATTTCTAAACCTGCTACATGAGAATAAAATTTAATAGCATTTTTCACGATCATGCCACAGCCACAATGTCAACTGTTTTATGTATGGCAGTTAGAGAACTAATACGTGATTTTGCAATAACAAGTGTCTATATCAATAGTAAAAATAACAAACAGCATATGTGCCGTTATTTCTAGAAAATGGTTGACTCTTACTTGATCATTAATTAATAATCCAGCCAACAAAATTGGCAATTTGATAACGAAGGTGTTAAAGCATTGCTCCTTATTAAGAAAAAGGTTGACTGTTTGTATGTGAAGGAGACTGATGGGTGCATACCCTAAAACACGAATGTATGTGTCTCTTACTGGATAAAAAAGCAATTTGCTTAAAATACTCCAATTATTAATTTTAATGATAAAATACAAACAGTTCAACGTTTTTCCTAATAGGGAGCATTGCGTTGCTAATACCACAGATTCCAACAAAATTGTAAACAAATTGCGCTCTTTATCATAAATTCCACCAATTACCTTAACTTTAACGCTTTCAATTTCAACCTCTACAGAACTCATTTAAATTTTATTGGAATAAATTACAATTGTATTAGTATCAACAACAAGAGACCCGTAGATATGTACAAATATAAAAAAAAATCAAAATCCGGTTTAATTGTAATTTTATAACTCATTGCTAAAACCATAATCGGTAATCTGTGAGTTTTTATTTGTTAGTTGGTAAACTTTGTTGTTATTTAAAGGCTTTTGGACAATGGCACTGCCTAAAAGCAATGTGTACAGTAAAACTAACATTGCGATGTGTGTTCTGATGCATCAAATTGTTTATTTAAATACTTTTACTTAACCTTTTATCAACAATTTTTTTTGTGTGTTATATAACTATTGTTTTTTATAAATTTTGGATGAAGGTTTTTTATTCCCCCCCTTGTTGTTGTTAACTGTTTTAATACGCAATCTTTGTTGACGTTGATTTCAGCCATAACACAACAGACTTTGACAATGACCTTGAAAAGTTAAAATTTAATATATATTTGGTTTATATTTTTTTTATGCATTGTATAATCTTCTAGTTGTTGGCATTTGATTCAAAACCATAAAACCTAGTTAATAACTACATTGTATAAAAAAAAATCATTTTAAAAGTTTGACAAAAATATTAAGTGTTGTTTGGTAGTTTTTTGTCTGTTTTAGCAAATCTGACTAAAATAAAACTGAGTTAGAGTTAAAATAATTGAAAGTTCTAATGTCAACTTAAAAGTTGACGTTCTAAAGTTATTGTTAGGTCAAAAACGTTTTCTTTGAAATTAGTTAAACCGTAGTAAGTAGGTTTATCTAAACTTAATACTAATCATTTGTTTACTTAACGTAGTCTAGCATTTTTTGACCTTTAACATTGCTTTTGATCTATGCATTTATAGCACTTTAGGCCTTAACCTATGCTTTTGTTTTAACTTTAAGGCTCAATTTTGACTTACAAACCTATGAGCTTAGTAAGATTATTATTAATTTTTGTACTGATTGCTTCTTTTAGAATTCGCACAAAAATCAGTAAAAAACGCACAAATTAGTTTCTAATTTAATGAATGTTAGTGAAAACAAAACTCTGCCATCTTGTAAAATGTATTTTGTAGTCTTTCAACTTTGGTATAATTTTAATTTGATGAAATATTTGCTTGTTCTTAAGCCAATAAGTGTTTTTACTATTTTTCCAACAATTTTAACTTAAATCCTGAAAAGTTGCAGTGTCGGCCTAGTTATATTTACATTTGCAAGAAAACAACATTTTTTGTAATTTTGAAACTGTCCAAAATATTAAAGTTTTTGACCAATTCCTTAAAGGTTTTTCGTGCTAGGTACCTTGTTTTTACTGTGTTTCTTTGTTTCTATTTTCCGTTTGACTTTGTTGGATTGGTCAATTAGGTTTTTAAATGTGTAAAATTTTAAAACATCAAGGAGTTGTTGAATAAAAGTTCTACCAGACAAGCCAGTGCATTTGTAATTGTTTTCTTTTTTGTGGCAAGTCTATCTCTTTAGTAGAGCGCTGCCTGTTGCAACAAAAAACTCTCTACAGGTTTTTTGGGTCAATAGAACGTCATCAAAACACTGGCAAGTTGCACTACCAAGTTAGGATCTGCATACTTTAAAGCAATTTTCGATTAGTGTTGCAGTAGTTTGACAAGGGCTTTTGACTCAAACTGTTAAGCATTTTTACGCAAGCATTGGATTAAGGCATTTGATAGATAAACAAGTTTTTGGACTTCATTTTGTGTATATTTTTAAACTGCTGGTATTGTCCGGCTGCTCGGTCTTCAAGCCTAACACCTTTAACAAAAAAATAATAAAGAATAAAACAAAATCAAGAAATGTTGATATATTTATCGAGAAAAACTTGACAGTAAAAAAACGGCAAATTTAATAAAAAATTGAGTATAAAAGTAAACAAAAAATTGCTATTGAGTACATGAAAATTCAACTAAATTGCACCTCTTGCAAGTATATGATAAGGTGTCACAAAAGTTTTACAAAACTTATTGAAACAAACAAAGAAATTAAAAAAATATATAATAAAATACAAAATAAAAAACATGTATTAATGGTAACGCTTTTGAAAAAGAAATTAAATGTATATAGTTATGCTTTAAAAAATAGCAAGCCTAAAATAATAAAAGGCAAAAATACTAAATTAAAAATAATGTATAGGCCAAAACCTCAAACTTTAATGTTTTTTGTTTGAAAGTCTAATTTTATGTACAAAATTAAAAAAAAAATGTTTAAAAAAAAGTGAGTATATTGATGAAAAATTTCACGTGGAATTTAATTAGCAAATACTCAATTGATTCTTTTGGGACCCAGAGTGTGCACTTGATTCAAATCGGAAAACTATGATAGGTAGTAGCTAAAAAAATTATAAATAAATGAAACAAAAAAAAAATTTATAATTACTTTAAAGTAAAAATAGTAATTTGAAATGCATGTATTAGTAGTGTTATGTTCTATAGAACAGAAGAAAAGTTAAAAAAAAGCAATTGATAAAAAAGTTTATTTTTCTTAAAGCAACCATTAGGAAAAGAAAAAAAAAGAAAAAAATAAGTAATACAAAAAAATTTGTAAAAGGAACATGAAAGTAAGAATAGAAGGAATTGGAAGGGTACGTGTGACAAATTTTGATGTGAAAAGAATGAAAACGTATGAAAAAGATAGGACGTCTTTGAAAAAATATTACAAAGAGAAGAAGAGTAGGTAAAAATGTAGATACGAGTTAATAATTGCTAGATAAGCAAAAAAATAGATGGTAGCAATTACCATGCCAAATATAGTCATTTAAGAATATAATAATTTACCAACCTACTTGCAGGAAACTAAGTAGAAGATACTCTATAACTAATTGCAAAGTTAGGGTGTAGCAGTAAAGAAAATGGTAATAAATAACATAGATGATTAAAAACTGTAAAACTTCTAAAAATAAAGTAGAGAAAAGACTAATTAGGTAGAAAAATGTAATGGACTTAAATGAGATGATAATGAGCAAATGCAGGCAAAGAAATAAAGTAAATGTTTGAATAAAAATGGGAAAAAGATTAAAATGTTAAAAAAAATTTAAGGCGGCAAAGTAAATTCAATAGTATTGCTTTAACATATAGAGATATTTGAAAATATAAATTATGAGTTAAAATTTTTTATGTTTAAAGTTTTGTTTGTTTATTATAAAGAAATACAAAGGTTTATTAATTATTTGATTATTATTATTCTACGATGTAATTATGTTTATGCCAAAAGAAGTATTTATAAATAAATTGTATGACTTGAACAAATAAAACTTCAAACAACCATCATTTTTGCATTGTTAAAGAAAACTTTAAGATTCATCTACTCGTGAATAATAAACTACTTTCTTATTCTTATATTTAGACAGAACAGATTATTTGCTTTATTCTAAATTTAAAAACAAATACTATCATCATTAAATAACTAAAATTAATAACAAAGCTTATTAAAATTTTATTAGACATTGCATAAATGAAAACATTGCTTTAGGCGACTATGGCTGAACTTTTCCCTTTTCTTTATAAAAAAATAAAGAAATTGTTTATGATTATATTATACTAAAATATAATGTTATTAATAAAATCTTTAAAAGTCCTAACTCAAAGTCAAATTAATGTTTAATAATTCTACACAAAGATTAAATTTAATAGTATATAAAATATAATTAAATAATTTTAATCAATTTATATTTATAATATTTATTGTCAGTGCAGCATTATGTAATTAATAATTATAGTTGATGAAATCAGAATGGGCAATATATTTGATATTAGAAATTAATAAACTAGTTTCAATATATTGGATGATTGAAATAGAATTACTAATGTGTATAACATTGATTTTATCGTTGCAGTTAATACCTATTTGATATCATCAATATTCCTTGTGGTATTTTAAACTAAAATTAGTTATTTTAAATATGACAAATTGAATATAAATTAATATTATTATAAAGCATATAAAAAATGATACAGGTTTTTTTTATAATATAATACAGAAAAATTAAAAAGCCATGTCACATAAATCTTAAGCCGCAGAAATCCATTTGCTTTTGTAGATTATTCAAGGAGGGTCGTCCCGTGATATTAATGGATTCATGATTTATGATGTCAGCAGAAATCTAAACACTTTAAAGTGGAACCGGCGCCCTTCAAGTGCCGCATTCAATATTTGTTCGGACCATATATATACAAAAAGTATCTTTATATCTATAGAGAAAAAAAACAATGCATTATTCCGATCGATATAGAAATTTCGTATCCCCTGATTACATTACGTTGATTCTCGATTCTCATCGAGGTTTCAAATCCATTTAACGTGTACTTTTCCGATTTCAATTACGCGCTAATTTACAGGTTGAATGGAATCGCTGATCCACGACTCACAAGTCCTTAATTCTAGTTGATATGATAGGGGAAAAAGGATTGTAAGCGGATTTTATTTAATAGCACATTTACGTATTCATATAGGATGACTATGTAGAATTTGTCTAATAAACCAAATAATAACGCTTCTTTTCTATTTAAATTGATACAACGTGATAAAACGTATATTGCTGTTAGTTATAAAAACAAACAATAAAAGTATATAATAACAAAAAAAAAAAATTTATTGTCCGCAGCTATGCACAAGGTTAAAAATTTGTAAAATAAAGTATTGGTATTGGTGGCTTATGACTTTTATATTTTTAATAGCGATTATGCAAAACATATTTTCGTCTACAGTTAACAACTAATATGATTTGCTGTCTTTGCTTATTATAATAAAATATTGTGTTTACAGAATTTAAAACTTATTTTTTTAAATTTTATTTTAATCTTTTAGAAATAACTTTGGTTTCTTAAAATTTCTATAAAGTAAACACTGGAACTCACTTGATTTAGTCTATTGATTACTATTACATGAGAATGAAGTTGTTTATATAACAATAATGGTGTTCACAGTGAGTTTTACTATAAGTCTTGTGTCACGCAGAGATTGAAATAGTTAATTTACTTACAACACTGTTTATATTTATAACAAGTTTTAAACGAAAACTATTACCTGATGTGTACATTTTCTATTGCAAGATTAAGTTCGTTCTTAATTATAGTGTACATGGTCAAAACCAGTTCACAATAAATTACGGATTTAAATATTGACCCAGCTATGGTGATTCAAAACAGGTAAAAAATAAATTGTCATATTTTTTATTAATTTTTGCTTTGCTTTAAAGTGTCAAAAACTTAAAACATTATAAAAATTGTTCAACGTGTTTGCCTTTGTAAAAATTGCAACTTTTGCATTAAAACAAAAAAAGTTGTACATTTCTTGAATTATACTTGCTTATTCTACAGCATACACAATTTTTTTAAATTTATCTTAATAGATAAAAATCTAACTGATTCAAATTGAGGGATCTTGGAAGCCATAAAATTGGACTGTGTCTACCAATCCATTTACCATAAAAAATTAATTGATCCAAACACTCACATTTTCGAATGTGTGAGAATGCACTATTATGCTAGTCGTTGGTAGTCATTTTTTTATTTTTTTATGTTGCACGTTTTTTTAATTATTATGTGCTGTCATGTTTCTTTGCTACACTTGATGTTAATCACTTTGTTATCTATTGTAACATAAAATTTAATCATTTGAATGTGCAAAGCATTTTTGTGTTACTTTACATGTCTTTGATGCAACATGTATTAACAAACTTTTCGTTTTCTGTTTTGTTTGTTACTTTTTGCTCAATTCTGTTTAATGTATAGACATTGGCTATAAATCAGATTATATTGTTGATGTCAATGGTACAGTAATCTGAGTAAACGTTTATCGTAGTAGCATTAATGAGTTTGCAGAAATAAACTTGCAATTTAATGTTCTCTTTGCCGAAAGTGTTGATAACCAAATAGTTAATTGTGTTTAACCTTGACAACAATTATAAGTTGATTTAAATCTAAACTAAAGTAACTGACTTATAGTAACTGTTTTAGAAATTCCTAACCTGATTTGAATTGCTCTTTATTTTTTATTTTTGTAGTATTATCTGCAACTAGGTTTCTATTGGTTTTGGTCAATAGTTTATGGTTTCAATAAAGTTATAATTGTGTACAGCAACTGAGTTGTGCCAAATCTCTTTTTTACCTTGTGTCTGCAAATATGTCTCTCAACATTTTGAGTCTGGTTGTACTCTTAAAAAAAATTAAAAAATGACCTGTAGTGTGGCATTTATTTAAAAATAGTCATAAACAAATGTTTAAATCAATATAATTCTTTAGTATTTTAAATAGCTTTTAAGGTTTTTTAAAGATTTTTTTTCTTTTTTATCTTTCTTCAGCTCTAGCTCTAAAGCGCTTGACTTGAAAGACCGGCTGATGTCCCATTAAGAAAAAAAAAAATAAAAGTCTTACTTTGCGCCTTTTTTTTCTGTGTCTTGGAGTAACTGACTATCTGGTAATCCTCTTCTATA
Source organism: Tachinus rufipes (assembly GCA_963932245.1). NCBI lineage: Eukaryota > Metazoa > Arthropoda > Insecta > Coleoptera > Staphylinidae > Tachinus > Tachinus rufipes. The sequence goes on from OZ010743.1 coordinate 95,664,090, forward strand.
GGCGGTGCGTTTAGAGCGTCTTTGACTTTGTTGTCCAGCTGGAGCTCCATGGCATTGTCGTCCTCGAAAAAAGTGGATTTAACCTGGTTGGTGGCAAAACTCTTAAGAGAGGGCTAGATTGGTGCACCAAAACCAGTCGGCCTCATTTTTTTTAATCTCCGCTGTGATGTCTATCCGGAGAGAAAGTAGGATATTACCAAGATCAATTTTGCTCTGCTTTAGCTCGTCAGCAAAACAATTCTCTTAGTCCTGGCAGACTGAGAGAACTGTTTTCTGTTTTTTAGGCGTCGACTACCTTGATGATCTCTTTCTCCATTCTCCTAAATTCAGCATCTTGCTTCTTTAGATGCGCCCAGGCGCAGGTGTGTTATCCAGATCTTGAAGTCGGTTAGAAGAAATAATTAAGTTTCTCTGTCCGTCAGGTCGGCGGGATTGGGTGCCAGTGGATTCATTCTGAAATAAAATGGTCAATTAATTAATTAATCAAAAATAATTAATTAAATTAATCAAACTAATTAATTAATTTGTTCAAATTAATTCTTAGGCTGTTTGATTGATGACTAATCATTTAAGTCGTTCTGCCGTCTTGAGTGTGCTTGCTTGCAATTAAAATTGCATTTAATTTCAGCTTGCGGGCTTGCTTCAATTGGACGGTAAATTGTGTGTAGACGTGTTGCTCGGTCGGCTGCTGGTAGTTGAAAGTAATCAGATATGATTACAACACACTTTACAATAAAATTGTTAAATTTTTTGTAATAGAAATTTTACTCAACTATGGAAAATTAAAAAAAAAAATTGTTTATTCTAGTTAACGATAATCAATTTGTACTCCGCAGATAAAAAAAAAATTTTAGATGTTATTTCTAAAAAAAATTGAAAAATTACAAATTACTACTGCGGTTGGAATCAATAAATGCCTGTTGATACGTATTTTATAATCAAATGTTTTATTTGCATCATATACAACGTATGCAAGGTCTGTACTCAACAGATTAAGAACAAATTTATTTAATGTTTTTTAAGATAAAAATCATCATTTCTTTTTTGTGTACAATTTATAGACAAAGCAAGATCAAGTTCCTACAATACTCATGATTGAGATGTTAATAATCCACATTTTATAATAAAATCTAGACATTGGCATAAGTTTTCTATAAAGTTTTGAGCGGGAATTATTGGTGATTTGTTTTAAAGTGGGAATAAGCTTTCAAGTGTCAAATTCACTTTCAAGAGCGCCTACCAACTAAACATTCCGCAATTAATTTTTTTTAGAAATTTGCTTTAACCGATGACATTCTTGTTTTACTAAAAATAATAATAATAATTTTGAACTAAACGAAAAACAAAACTGATTTATGACTGACAAAACCGGTACGATTTTGCCTCGATTCTTGTTCATAGTATTTCTTTTTGCGGGAGTTAGAAGTGCTCCAAAGAGCAGGTGCTTTAGGTTAAATCTTCTCTGAAAATATTGGCTTTCTTTAAGCTTGAGATAAGCTGGGCAGCTTTTATAGCTTGCTACATGCCTTGTCTCTATTGTGTGTTTGCAGGTAGAGCTGATATGGGTTTGAATGCAGTGTAGCCATAACGTTGGCATTGCACAACATCCTTTGATTTGTTCTTATATGCCATTTCAATTGTGAGATTACACAGTTTTATAAGAAACAAAATGTTTTGACTGGTTGCATTTTGAGAAACTTAACATAAACATAAAAGAGTTTTTCATTTTTTTTTATACGTTTGACGGAAAATAGTGCGTACTTTTTTTTGCACCAAATCATTAGTTACCTTAAACAACATATGAAATATCTTGCAATAAACATTAGCTGCTTAAAAATCCGCATACAATTTTGAGTGCATGCGGATGCTATCAACCACGTTTATGGCGCTGTCTATGGTTACATTCTTGTCTTTAAATGTCGTCGGCACTCTTTAAAATACAATTTTTTTTAAATTACAATGGGTGGGAATAGTGTTTCAGAGGATGCTAACAGGGTAAAAAAGCTTGTTAGAAGGCTTATGGAGTTGTTGGCTTTGATTTTAATAGCCGACCAGGTTGTAAATTTTTTGGTTTTGTTGGCTGATAGTTTTGATGACGTTTAAAGTACCTGACATAATAAGCCGGCTGATAGCTTAATAGCTGCATAAACTGAAAGTGACTCACCCGTGTTTTTAAGAATTTTAACCTTGGTGTCAAAATAGTTGTAGAAAGAAACAAATAATTAATTTCTTAAACTAGAAATAAAATGATTGTAGTGGACCGACGACATGGTCTGCTTGCTTTTATGTTGTTATTCTTTTAAATTTTTTGACAGATAACCTTAAAAACTAGTCTTTAAATTTTGAAACACATGTTAGCAGATATCTTAGACACACGTAATCGGTATAAACAAATAAAACAAAATCTAAAATTTTTAATTTGTGTATACAGGCATAATTGCTTTAACTGTAAACCAGGATTCTTGCAGAAAATGTGAAGTTAACCATTATTTTTTTATGCCACTTAATAAAAATTATTGAGAAAACGTAACAATGTTTTAAAAAAAAAACAATCTCTACGAAACCGACAACTTGTATACTGGTAGAGTAAGGACATAACCGGCTTAATAACTAACTGCATGCAAACAAAAAAAGATATATTAAAAGCAAACATAAAAAACAAATTAAAAAAAAGTATATCAAAATTTAAAAAAATTATTGTAAAACAGACCAACAAGTAAATAGGCAAGACTGGAATGCAATATTACCGGATTGCTTGTCAATCAAATAACAAGTAGTAAAAATACTGCTTTTTTGAAAACGACATAGTTAATGTAAAAATATTGTAAACTAATGAAACTACCCGATATTTTTACCAAAAGTTAAAAAACAAAAATTGACAAAGTTGCAGCTCATCAAAACAATTACGGAAAAATTACTAATTATTTTGTTTTTTTAATAAAATGCAAATTTTTTTACAAGTTACTGTGCGTTTTTATTAGTAACGCAAAACGTCAAAAACGTATTTAATTTTGTTAGATAGCCAGACATAATAAAAAAACTATAAACAAAAAGTGCACTGTGCAGCATATTGAAATGCACGTTGAGAACGCAAAGACTTTTCAACAATCATTCTTAGATTTTCTGAGCCCCAAACGCCACAATTCTGCTTATTATTGTAGCCTCGGAGGTGAAAAAAGGCTTTATCATTAAAAATGATTTTTCGATGAAATTCCGGATTATTTTGATGCATGTATATCAAAAATAATAATTGGCCAAGGAACACCCTGGGTTATTGGTAAGGTGTCTAAAAACTTGTTATTTATTTTGACAAATTGATTTCTGTTTTGTAAATACGATTTAATTAAATTACAGCTTAAGTCGTTTACTTCATATAATTTTAATTAATCTAATAATAAATTATGTGAGACACAATCAAATGCTTTGCTCATATCTAAGCAGGTGGTCCAGAAGTATTCTGCATCTTCAAAACATGTTGTTATAAAATTTGTAAAATCGACTTTTTTTTCCTAAATCTTAATTGTTTTGGAGCAAATAGATTATTGTTTTCAAAATGTTCGTGTAGCTGGGAACTGAGTAATTTCTCAAATAATTTTGAAATTATTGTGACAACTGAAATTGATCTATAATTACTAGGTTTTGTTTTGTCGCCTTTCTTGTATACTGGAGTGACTGCAGAAATCTTTCAAGCTTCTGGATAAATGCCATTCAAGATACATATATTTAAGATTTTGGTTAAAGGAATGAAAATAATATGTTTTACGGTTTTTAATATTTCACTGTTTAACCCATGAGCATCCCGAGATAAAGAATAAATTAGTGATGATATAGCGTGTAATATGTACTTTTATATACGTAACTTCTCAAAATGAGAACGTGAGGGCGTTTTCTGCGTGTGTTGCATGTTAAAGGTTACGTTTGTGTTTGATAAGTTTTTTTGTTAAACGGACGCTATACCAGCAAAGTAGCGATTAAAAGCATTTGGTTTAATCAAATCGTAGTTAGTTTTTTGTTTGTTTGCATTTCTATGCTTAATAACAAATTTCCACATAGCATTTTGATTGTTTATATACTTTGTTATATATTTATTATATGAATTACTTTTGCTTTTTTAATTGCGATTAAATATTTGCGTCTCTAGTTATTTCTCTTTTCTTTCGAATGAGCAGTTTTAATGTGTTGTGTACATCACATAAAAGTCTGTAAGTATTCCGCATATTACAAATAATGTGGTCAAACCATTTTATGCAATCTCTATTTTTTGTATTAGTATTAACGTTTAGTGGGAAAGACTTTTTATACGCTCTGTTTAAAATATTTTGAAAGTTATCAAATATTGAGTTGGCACCGTCGTTATTAGACAAAAAGTCAGTCCATCCTATGTTTGATATTGCATTATAAAATAGATATTTTTTAGTTTCAGTTATTGGTCTTACTTTTTTTAAGAAGTTTTTTTTTAAATAATTAAAATCAATTGAAGCTAAGAAACGTACGCTCATATGATCGGAGAGATTTGAATTAAGTATATTCGTAGTAAAATTATTTTCTTTATATATGTAAATATATTGTCGATGCAATTATTCAATCTTGTATTGCCAAAAATAGTTTTGTTCAGTCCATATGACTGTAAAAGGTCACATAAGTTAGTATAATCTTTGTCCGTTTCGTTATTAAAATGAACATTAAAATCTCTACATAATATAATAGTTTTGCTAAGATCAATGCAGTTTAAAGATTTACTCAACAAATCATAGTAAAAATTTAGATCACCTTTTGGAGATCTCTGACATTCTAGTATAATTGTATTTATTTTGTCTATTATGATTTCAACTATTTCAAAATGTAATTCAACGCAGAATTGTTGAAGACACGTAATAGAATCTGCATTAATTGATAGAGTGACATTAATACATACACAACCATGTTTATACGTAGTTCTACTAAAGTTTGCAATTAATTTAAAATTATTTAACATGCTATTTTCTATTTCATCCTTACGTAAAAAATGCTCGCTAAGACTTAATACATTTATGTTGGGTATGTCACTTTTTAAAAAAGCTTCTAAAGTTTATTTTTTAATTCCGCAATATTCAAGTGGAAAATGTCAAGCTGTAGAGTATTTTGATTTATTGGTAATATATAGTTTTTCTGTTTTATATCATCTCTAAAAAAGACGTGTGGTTTTGTAAATTTATTGATGGCATGGGCTCAATGACTTCTAAGTTGTCTACTGTTGTGACTGGTTAGATGTCTAAATGTAAAATGTTTTATTGTTCCATTACAATTTGATGTTGTTGGCTAATATTGATATTCAAAAGATTTTGTAAATTACCGATAAGTTTGTTTTTTCCTGTTGAGTTTAATTATAGTCCACGTTTTGTATAGTCAACTCTTCTTATGTGTTTGTTGAAATTTAATAGTTTTACGTGTTTGTATCCTTGAATAAGTTCTTCATATTTTTTATTGAATATATAAGTGTTGAAAAATGATGTCGGAGTTTTTATGTTGAAGCGGAAAGGTAAAGTAGACAATATCAGAATTGTATTTTTTATTATTTCAAGAGTTTTATTAACGCTTGTAGAAGAATTTTTTATTATATTGTATTCTATTCCTCCAATTATAAGTAAATCATCTATTTTTGAAAGTATTTTCTAGATTTTTAACAATTTTTTCTATAATACAACTTAAACTCTACAATCTTAGTCAATTTCTTTTCTTCTTTTAATGACGCTTTTTATCCACACAATGCCTCTTTCATTTTTTTCAACATTTCCTCATTTCTACATTTAAATCTCGCAAGTATTTTTTTTCTGTTTTTGTGTATTTTAAATTATTACGGTAATTTTGGTTAGTATTTTCCATAATAATTGCATATTTCTTATTGTACCTTGATTCATTCACTCTTGTTCTTCTCTCTTGCATTTCTATATTTTTATCACGCATCGATATTTTTTTTTTATACAACACTTCCACTATTTCTTATTTTTTCTACTTCTTTACAGTTATATCCCTTTTTATTATAATATATTTTTTTTTTACTTCTATTCTTTCATATCTTTTATTTTTTTTTTTTCAGACATTCTTGCAGAATTTTACGTTTCTTTTTTCTCAATCATTTTTTACTGTTTTTTTCCTGTTTCCTCTGAGGTTTCCTTATTTAATTTTACTAATCCTTTCCAGTATTTTGCCTGTATAGCTTCTAATTTATTCTGTTCTTTTCACTTCCAAATTTCCAACCCATAAAGGATCGTATTTCTAACTAGAATATTAAATATTGACTTTTTTGTTTTTATACATTTAAATTTTCTTTTACCTATTCCTCACATCTGTTTTACCAGCTTGTTAGCTCTTGTATGTGCGCATTATTGCTGTTATTTGCACTAAATACATACTCTAAATATTTAAATGCTTTTATTTCTTGGTATTTTGTTTTTCTCATTACCAAACTTTTTTCTTATGTTTTCCTCTTTCTTTTCTAAGTATAAAATTTTTTGTTTTATCAACATTCACTTCAAACTTTATCTTTCTAAAGTTTTTTTAAACATTTTTTTTGCTACAATCATTATGTCATCAGCGTATGCTAACAACCTTACTTTTACTCTGCCCTATGCGGCTCTACCTGCTTGTGCAAAACTTAACTTTTTTCTATGTTTGCAATATATGCAGCAAACAGACTATGACTGAGTAAGCATCCCTGTCTCACAGCTTTTGTTGTCCAGAAATTTTTACTCCGTTTACACATACACTGGTCACCGTTTTTGCATATACATAATTCATTCTTCCTAATATTTTTTGTTTTTTTTACAGTTAATTTTTTTTTCAACTATATGATTTAGTATATATACGTTGTCTGTTGAAAAAAATATTGTTAAATAGTGATAAGCCACATATTGCTAAAAAAAGATATTTATCAGAACATGGTTTATCACCACATAAAACAAGCTAGTATCAACTGACAATTATTTATTATTAGATCTTAAATTAAGAAAACAATTAAAAAGCTTAATGTCAGTTAGTGATAAGCTACATTTTGCTAAATATCTCTACTAAACAAAATGTGTCTTATCACTATCTGACAATAAACCCTTAAATTGTAGTGTTACAACAAAATTTTTAAACCATTACACTATATTAATGTTTTATATAAAAAGCAAAAATTCTTGCAAAAACGCAACTAAGTAGCCAAACATATTTTTGTTTATAAGAAACAATGAAAATGCTTTATTACAGTAATTAACAACATCTTAAGAAAATATAAACTAAAACATAAACAGCAGCAAATTAAACTTTACCAATGGTTATCTCACTCCCATCTAGTAGGTGGAGAGCTAGGTTTGTTGGTATTTAACTTTAAACAAATTCCGTCCGTGGCAATCACAATCAACAGTATTTTAAAATATATAGTTAACAAAAAAATACATTAATTTGTTTATAGAATCAATATATTGTTATCTATTGATTCTATAATGTGGCAGTTGCTATTAGCATTCAAATTTGTAGACTTTAGAAACATTTATAGTTTATGTAAAACTGATATTATCAGCCAAAATTCCTAAAAGCATTTATCAGCTTATAATCTCTCACCGCAAACAAGGTGTTTTTGTCAACAAATAACTTGCTATAATATGATTGAATCTAAAACTGTTAATTATAATACGTTGCGTTTTTATTCCATAGTAGTAAAACTACATTGAAGTCATTTTGATACAATTGCAATGCAATAAATACCGTAAAGTTTCAGCTGTTATGAAATTATTTCATAAAGAACACTAACTAATGACGTTTTAACAAAGAACTTCTTGATGTTTAATCAACAAAAATTAGATTAAATGTTAATTTGTTGTTATGGTTTAGTTAGTTTTACAGATACAGTGTAAAATACGAGTGAGTGGTAGTAGAATAAATTTACTGCTTTTCCAGTTTCAACAAAAGATTTGATCAAATGGTTTATAGCTCACCATCATCTATATATAAATAACAAATAACAATCTAGAAGATTTTTACAAAACTAAAAAACAAAATAAAGTAATTGTTGATTACATTTGTTCTTGCATATTTAATTAAAATTTAAAAATCTTACTAAACATCATGTGTAAATCTAAATTGAATAATTGACATGACTAAAATGTCGGTCTGTTACTAGTTACAAAATCTAATTTATTATAAAATTTATAAAGAAAATTAAACTGAAAAATGCCCTATATATATTTTTTAATAAATTTATAAATTTTCTATATCCACATTAACATAACGAGATTTTCTTGAGAAAAGCTGCACGCTTTGAAATTCCCTATCCGTATTTATTTTGATTTAATCCAAGATCAATATCAATTATCATTAATGTCCGTTCCGGACCTAATATATAAAAAAAGTCACCCCAACCATCCGAGGCGCGCACGCTGCTTCCGCATTCCTTTGAATTCGTCCCCAAATTTTTTTTGACAAGCAATTATGTAACCTGATCCTATATGTGCGGGGCCCGTAATTCATGACGCAGCAGCATGTAAGACGGTCTGAGGGGGTCTTGTGTAAATAATTATAGTTCCTATTACAAGCATTGGGTGTAAATGCGGCGAGACATTTGCAGCAAACGGCCCACTATAACAATACAGCACGTTTGTTACAAACTACCATATGCTGACCACGGACGCTCGCTTCCTCTAATTGAAAAATAATTCTTCTCTATATCTTCTTTTTATACGCTTTTTACTGTATTAAAAAAGGAAACGTATTCGACAAGACCGCTCTTTGAACAAAAAATGTAATTACAGGATTTCATTTATAAACCAATAATAATATTTAAATTATAACATTAACATTTTGTTTATTATATGTAATACTGGGATTCCAATTAATGCAATTATTGATTTACATTTGTGTCGTTTTACTAGTTATATTTATTATATATGGTTTTTAAACCATAAAATTTATCAGACTAACCAAACCGCAGAGGAATTAATGTAAAACTGCATTTTTATTTATGCGTCGTAAACACAAAAAATAATACCGAACTCAACGGACCATTAACTAATTTTGCATTTTTTTATGGAATATATGTTGGGAATTATTTTTTGTCTACTGTCGGTGCATTATTTTATGCTCCCTGAATTATAAAACAGCAATTTTAAATGTTGTAACTAGTATTTGTAGCTGCCACGGAAAACTCAGTATTTTGTTAAAAAATCACAAGTAAAAGTACAATTGCAGGTTTCAATTCATTTTAAAACAATAAAACATATATATCATGATAACAATTATAAAAAAATAAATAAAACATTAAATCTTACAATGTTTGTATTTACCTATCCTACTTTAGTGATTAAGACAACAATAGAAAAAAAAAGTTAAACGAGTGAAGTTTGATACTTAAATTCTGGTATTCTAAACTAGGATTTTGGCTTTGAGTAGACAGATTCAGTTTTTACCTATTTTAAACGCAAGAAAGCTAAATTTAGTTTTTATGGGCCAGTAACTTTGCGTACCCAAACTTATAAGACCCGCGACCTTTTTATTTTAAGCTTTATAAAACTTACTCCTTAACCTAATATATAACGCAATATTGTATTTTGTTAACTTGTTTTAAATCTTCCGTTCGTAAAACAGCCTCTTATACATATATGTGGTCAGAGGCCGTAAATTTGAAACGAGCTTTTATTATATCTAAAACCTTAGTTTTGAAGTTTTATTATTATTATTATTATTACACTTTTATTTTACTTCTATGCTATATCAAAATTGACGTATTGTTTATAACTCTGTTATTATATAAAGCCATTGGCTACATATGTTAACATATCACAAACATCACAGGTGACACTACAATTCTAAAAAAATTTATGTGCCAGAATCTAAAATTAAACCTAATCTTGTAATACATATGATAACAAAAAATAAAAGTTGATAAAACTTGTAGCCAGACTGTGATATTACCCTGGCAAGTATAGGTATTTTAAGTAAAATTCAGATCACAGATGGATCAAATTTAGAACAGAACATACACACAAAATAAAAAATAAGTCCCGACATAGGTCTAACTGACAGAGCTTCCTAACGCAACATTTAAGCGCTTATAAAGTTGAATGTAATCTTAAAAGTGTTGACAAGTTTAAAAACTACTTAGGTAAGTTGGAAAGCTATTTAACACAGGCATACAAAGATTCCTGCCCACTAAAGTCGGTGTCTGGTTTTAACAGTACCATACCATGGTGATAAAAAAAAAACTTATTTGTGAACGACAAAAAAACCATAAACATTTTTTTGAGAAAATGTAAAAAACAACTCAAAAAACCTTAACAACAATCTTGAAGAGGATAGACGTTCAACTTAGATTATTAAATTTTTGCCAAGCAAAGCATCAAGACTGAACAGAATTTTTCCGACTTCTTTGAAATAGAACAAAAATATTATTCAAATTTACTTATATTATATTCTACTATATCCCCATAACATAAAGAGAAGTAAAAGTTGTATTTATACTAAAACCAGGACGTTGTGATTACACTCTGGCAAAATTCTATTGCCCGATAAATCTTACGTATTTTCTTCTAAACACACCTAAAAGAATTTGTAAAAGATTAATTTGAAAAACGGCACTTATTACAACACCAAAACACTTAAACCAATACGCACGCACTCTCTCTGATGGTCATGAACCAATCAAAAAACGTCAACAAACCAACAAAATTAGTTGCAACAAATAAAATGTTTAAGTGCATTAGATGGAATGCAAACAACGCCAACATTTTTGTCAAAAAACAGCATCAGCAGCACAGCGCCTGAATGCAACAGAACTTTGGCATACTGCTGGGAAAACTAACAAATACTAATCCCTACTAGAAAAAGCTGAATAAAACATCTCTATTAGAAGCGCAAATAGATAGCATGCAAGTCCAAGAAATCTCTTATAAAAACGTGCAAATCCTTACGGTCAAAAAAGCAGCAATTTTAGTTTTTTAAAAACGTTAATTACATAAAGGTTAATACTAGAATGTCATAAAACCTTTGCATTGGCAGTTTGCGCAAATAGCATTGAGCTGTGTTGGGTGAAAAAGCACTTTAACATATTAGGTTACATTAAGAGCATACCCAGAATATTTTATACCCTTTTTAATTTAAAATAACAATAAATATACTTTTTTTAATAGAGTCCTAATAGTTCCAATTATTGAGAAAAACCTTTTTAAATTTTTATAGTAAAATAACTAATTTATTGGAGAGAGTTCTTTGCCCACTTTGTTAAGATTTATTACCAAACTGTTAATTTAGCATCAAAATTATAAATCCAGCCTTTAAAACTGCATAACTTTAATAGCGTACATCTGGAAAGTGTATATCTAAATTTTAAAGTGTTAAATTTGAATGCGTAAATGGTAAATCCGGTCTTTAAAATGTTAGCCCAAGCTGTTTATCTGATTTCTAATTAAAATCTCTTGCTAAACTAATAATCTGACCTGATTATAGTGTCAATAGTTGCTGAGTTAGTTTGTTGGGGGCAAATTTGTTCCAATTGAGTAATTTGTTTAAGGCATTTTTAATATTGATTATATTTACCGCCTCCTATTTGATCTGTGCGTTGTTATTAAGACGGTTTTAGAAAAAAAACGTACACAATTTTGTTATTTTTTAATATTGTCATTAAATGTTAAAAAGTGACAATTTCTATAAATAAAACTGAAAAATTACAAATATTAAATATAATATATGAGCAATTCCATTTCAAACGGACCAGAGCTAGGGGGGGGTGCATTGAGAAACTTGCTCATGTATTTTTTTTTAGTTTCTATAACTTATTTGTACTCTTTTGATCGGTAAGTTTCTCAATGCACACCCCCCCCCCCCCCTCCAGCTCTGGTCCGTTTGAAATGGGCCCATATATAATATTAAAATATTTAAAAAAAAACTAAATTTTTTCTTAAAACAATAGAAAAGTGTAAAATTGTAGTAATAAAATGTAAAAAATAAATTTTGTTTTAAAATATCAAAATACTATCAGAAAGCACTCAAGTCCAGCCATAAACTGTTGAAAAGTGTAAAATTCTATTCATTAAATATCAAATCCAAATAGTTAAAACCCGGCCTTGAAACATAAAAATATTGTTAGAAAGTAATTAAACTGTTAAAAAATTTAAAAAAAAAATAAAAATAGCAAAATTGGGTTTTGGAACATTAAAAGATTGTTAAAAGTAACATAATTTGGCTAAACTATTGAAAAGTGCAACATTATTTTTATGGAATGTCAAAAGTTGGTCATTAACTGTTTAAAAGTGCAAAATTTTATCATAAAAATTCAAAAGTAACTAAACCCTGTCAAAAACATTAAAATATTTTCAGATAGAATCAATATTTGACCAAAAAATTAAGAATCATCAATGTTGAAAAGAATCTAAATCTGACCAACTGTAGCTATAAATTATTAAAATTGTCAGAAAAATTTTAAATCTGGTCAGGAACTGTCAAAAAAAGCCAAATTCTATTCATAAAATGTTAAAAATAGTATTATTTATACCTTAAAGTCTAAAAATGTCAAAAATATCAAAATTTACCATAAACTGTTAAAATCTACAGCATTCTATATATAAAAAATCATTACTGGCAAAATTTTGTCATAACATACAAAATTTAAGAAATATTAAAAATTAGTGACAACATTTGTCCAGAAAATTCATGTTTACTATAAAAACTGTAAAAACTTTGAATACTATAAAAATCATGCAAAAAAACATTTCTTGGTTAAAATTAGCTTGTAAATCACGTATATTGTATGAAATTTATCAAAAATTGCGTGAAAAACTTTAATGTGGCATAAAATTTGCTCGAAAACATAAAGTTTGCAGAAAAATTGCCCACAAACTAATTTTAATCATAAAACTTTCAAAACTGACGCACGTAACTGATATAAACAAACAAAATATTCTCAGAATCTTAAAGCTTTATAGAAACGGCATTTATAAGATGCGCAATCTTATAAATGCCGTTTTTTACTCATTTTTAGCATAAAACTCATTTATAAATCATGTATACCACAAATATTGCATAATATTTTTTTAGAAAACCTCAAAACTGCACAGAAAAAGCACATGAAAACGCGCTTAAAATCTATTTCTAGTATAAAACTTGGTCAAAAATCAAGTTTACAATACAAAAAAATTATATATAACAGAAAAAACATTTATAACATGAAAATTGCACAAAAAACTAGTTTTTAACGTAAAATTTAAGAAAAAAATTACGTTTACTTTATATACTTGATCAATATTGGCGTCAAAAACCATTTAAAGCATAAAATTTGCCTTATAAACCTAAAAATAAAACATTTATAACATAAGAATCAAACAAAAATTTCATATCGACGGTCTAATTCTAATACCCCGTAACTGACAAAATCCAAATTTTACAAGAGACGTTTGTAACATTAATTAATTTATATATTGTATTTTGTATTATAGATACAGATTATTACAACTGCGAAAACAGCAAGGTTTCAATTTTTTTTAAATTAAATCTATTAAGTATCTGGTAGATAGGGAACTATATATTGCAACCAACATGTCAATTTCATATTTTTTCAGATACAGGGTATTAGAATTAGACCGTCGATATACAAAAATATAAAATTTGAACTTATTTAAAATATAAAATGTTGTAAAATATTACGTTTACCACATAAACATTATCAAAGTTTGCACAAAAAACTCATTTATAAAATAAAACTATTACACTACACAGAATAGACTTGTATAACATCAATATCGCGCAAAAAACTTAACTCTAGCAACAACTTTGCTCAAAAATAACGTTTACCACTTAATATACTTTTATAACTTCAAAATTGCGCAGAAAACTTAATTTTAGCATAAAATTTGCTCAAAAATTATAAATACTTTATCAAAATTAATTAAATTAAAAATTCCCGACCGTCTTTTGCAAAGATGTCACTTTCATTGAGCTGACTGACACCACCGCGGTCCGGTAGGCGAGGTACGCGCAGAACGCGCAAAAAAACGATGATATTTGAACAAATCCGCAAGCTACTCGCTACATGCATCATCAAAAAGAGCACCAGCAGCTACTGTGCCCCAGTGGTAATAGTGACAAAGAAAGATAGCGGGCCACAATTCTGCATAGATTATTGCGGCCTCAACAAGGTCACCCGGAAAGAGGCAACTCTACTGCTTAAGATACAGGAGACACTGAAAAACATTAGGGACGTTAAGGTCTTCAGTAAAATTGATCTGAAGACCGGCTACTGGCAAATTTCTATGCAAGAAAGACATTGACACCTGACCGCCTTTGCCACCTCCGACGGTGGTATTTACCACTTTAAAGTGATGTCTTTCGGGCTGAAAAACGCGCCAGCCACCTTTTAGAAACTGATGTCACAAGTACTGGCAGAACTATTAGGAAACATTGTGTTAGTATACCTTGACAATATGAGACGCGCCCTTTTAGCCCAAGTTCGAATTTTTGGGACTAGCCTGGCTCAGATCAGGGAGACGGGCCGGGTTGCACAACAAAACCGATAAATTAAAATAAAAGTTAAAAAAAAGACTCACCACGTGTTTGAAAAATAATTGGCTCCAATTGATCTTTACTAAAATCCTCTTTCCTTTAGTTTTTTATTCCTGTCCTAGTTGGCACGTTTAGGGAGATCAATAAACCTATACTGAAATAATGAGATAACAAAATGGAAATGGGAAGGATACACAATAAAAGTAAGAGGGCTGATTAACATGAAATATAATGATAAAAATAATAATAATACTTTTGTCACTTGCTACCACAAGTAAAGAAATACAAAAAAATATAACTCATTCACTCTACAATCACACTTTTGTATACATATACGATTTGAATAATCGTCAAAATTAATAATAATATTCGTAATATGAAAATAACAAAATTAGAATTAAAATTAGTACCAATAGTACATGGCACAAATATATGAAACAAATTCTCCTGCTTCAGGACTCCCGGCACGGTTTCCACGTGGGAGAAAAAAAAAAGATTCTCCTTAATGATGAGTATAGTGGTTCTTGACAATGACAATAATTGCAATTTAATGAGCTTCAATACAACATTACAAAAACTTGAACATTGAGCCACAGCTTTTACTTGCTCCCAGAACACGGTTACACCTGACTTAATACAAATATTTAAATCCGCTATTGAGCGAAACAATTTATAATTGCACATAAATATAATTTGTATTGCCTTATCCGCTTATGCGATGATACCTTGGCAAGAGTCAGAGGTGAAAAAGGCTTGGGATCCTAATTCTCCCTGGGACCAGAACTTAAAAGTCCCCTGCGCATGTTTGGCTCAAATAAATAAGGACAGATGATAAACAAACAAGACAAAAGGGAAATAACAAAAGGGGATAATTATTCAAAAAAAAACATACTTAAAGGTTAATTCACAAACTTCAATTAAGCTTTATACCGTAATTAAATGTAGAATTTAACTTGGCGTATCATTAAGATAAAATTGCCCAATCGGCAACACTGCCTTCAAGCACTGAAGTGAGGTGCGACCAAGTGCTACCAACAGGATAAAATTAATAGTTCTCTACTTGTGCTGTGAAAATAGCAAAGTGAAAGTGACAGCTGCTATGTTTACATAAGAATTAATTTAAGATTAATTATAGGAAAGCACCGCAAGCAATATTTCAGGTAAGTAAATAACCGGTAAGTAAGTAGATTTTTTTTTTTTGAGTTGACAATAATACCCAGATTCCATAATAATTAATCGACGTTATAGGTTATGATAACAGTGAGAAGATAAACAAGTGGCATGGGATGGAAATGGAAATTGGAAATATTAGCTACTAATTGCAACTACAGAAAGACAACAAAAGGGAATTTAGGCAAGGAACAATAAATCGTTTATGAAGTATTGGAATTGATTCCTTGAACGTGAACCAACATATCGGTGAGTATATACATATAACATTAAAATTTAATTATCTTCATTTAACAATTATTTAATACATTTAACAGTTTTATTGTGCTTGTAGAACCGAACCCTTAACCCTAGAATACGGGACTGTATTTGCCAAACGTAATTACGGGACTATCGTAAATTTTACTACTTAATAAAAACAACGAAAATTGCCGTATCAAACTTTATTTAAAAATAATACAAAAAATAAGATAATGTTCTTCATTATCAGAACAAACGTTTAAAATTATAAAAGCAACACTTTTTAAAAAATTTCACAACATATGGTGCAAATATCTCTTTGGTGTTCTCCGCAAATTGGATTTTTGCACTCCATACAATAATTAGTAGTCATGCGCCTTTTTTTTCTTGGACAGTAGAAGCAAGTCTTCTTATTGTTGTCTTGGGGTGTGTTTACAACGTTTTTCATTGATATACTAAGGATTTCAGCAATATCTTGCTAAAGATATCGACGTAAAGTTTTGCGGTTATATCTATGCTGCATCCATGGTTTCGCAAGGCAAAGACTTAAATCAATCATGTATTGGTGTCTTGAAACTGGTTTTTTGCTTTTTTTTAGCGTATTGAAAGTGTAAATAACATAAGAGTTTATGCTGGCCATATTTATCATTCCATAAAATACACATAATGGCCATTTCCTTGTTTTTCTACTCGAACACATATTTGAACACATTTGGTCGAAGGTGTCCACTCCTGATTTGGTCTCATTATAGTTATGAATTATTGTTGGCTTACCGGTTTCTTCTTGGATCTCTGCCTTCTTATGCATAGTTGAAAGTAGCAAAACTAATTTGTTTTTTCTTGGCATGTATGATAACAATGTTTTTTTTTATCAAAACAGAACATTGACGTATTTGCGTTTCGTTTTTTTTTATCCAAGAACTCCTTGGGTATTTCTTTTTTGTTTTTGTGTATAGTTCCTATTATAGTTAATTTGTAAGGATTTTGTAGCAACTGGTCAGCAAGGGAAACCGAGGTAAACCAATTATCCATGGTTTTGCCGGCTTGTTAGGAATATACATCCAAAAGAACAGCATCCTCGGAATGCCAAAAGCTGTTTATCAATGGTGACCTACGAGGTTGGAGTATATGAATTTCTGCACGTGTCAATAAAAAAATCCCAAACTTCTCGAACATGTGTAAAAGGATCATTTACCTTTCTCTCTTCTCGTGTTTCTCTATCATCGCATCTAATACAGTTCAGCAGGTACACAAAACGATCACAATTCATACATGATCTATAAAACTTGCCGGAAATAGTGCTATCAAACCTATGTCTTGCTGACAAATGATTATCTTTTTTTGCGGAAGAAAAGATTAAAATACCAAACAAGGCTTTCAGCTCGTCTTTTATCGTTGGGGCAATATTCTGGTGACCGCTGTATTTTTGGGCCTGTCTGGCTATTTCTGCATTTGTATTTTGCAAAATAATATCAAATATATTATCAGAAAAAAAAATGTAAAAAATAGTCATCTAGGCTAGAACACTCTTTTGCAGCCCCTTTAGGACTAGCTATAAAATGTATAATATTCCTAGATGCCGTTCTTTTGGATTGTTGAGGTAACTCTGATGACTATTTGTGACTATTTTTGCCTTTTAGTCGTTTGTCTTTCAATTCGATTACATATTTTGAATGTGTACGTACTTGTAATAAAGGAATATCATCTTCATCTAAACGAGGTTCTATTTCTTCTTCAGATTGATTTGGTGTAAAATCTTGTTGGATAAAACAAGCAACCAAATTAATTTCTTCATCAACTTCACTGTCGAAGGTTGATGATTCAACTTCCAAATTATCATTTTCAAAATCATCATCACAGTCGTCAAGTGGTTCTGGATCACTTTCTACTCCATTCATGGCACGTGCCGCTTCCTCCTTCAGTT
Source organism: Tachinus rufipes (assembly GCA_963932245.1). Classification (NCBI taxonomy): domain Eukaryota; kingdom Metazoa; phylum Arthropoda; class Insecta; order Coleoptera; family Staphylinidae; genus Tachinus; species Tachinus rufipes. The sequence goes on from OZ010743.1 coordinate 95,681,932, forward strand.
GTTTAGTAGTTAAAAACTCTCGATTTGACATCTTAATAAAAAAATCACTATATTTATTATAATGTATCTAACTAATAACAATAAAGAAATATCTTACCGTAAGTTTCTATTACTAAATACTCACAATCGGTACGAAAACTAAGAACCAGTTTAATTTATAAAATGACGTAAACACGGGACTTTCGTAAAATTTACGCCTATATAGCCGAAAAGACGATTTAGGGTTGGAAACTAGAACAACCGCGCACAACACACTAAAGCCAAATACTATACTAGAAGGTACTCAGTATGGCAACTTGATGCAATGTCCGTAAGTAACCAAAAAAGTACGAAGTCTTAAGAGCGTCGTAAAATTTACGAATGACCCGTATTCTAGGGTTAAACCGACCCAATGTTCCAAAACCCTAACGAACATGGATAGATAGCAAAACATCAACCCGAGTAACCGAAAGATAAGTATACTTAATTAAAAATTCAATTATTACAAACATTCATATTGTTTTAAGTGAAGTATGAAATTGGACCGTATCAAATACCTTGGTCTACTCGAAGGACTACGAAAAACATTTGGTACAGCTTCGCTTTGTGCTAGAAAAGCTCCAAGAATACTAACTACAATGCCATATAAAAAAGTGCAAATTTGGGAAAGACTCCGTCAAATATTTGAGACATCGGATAAGCGCTAAAAGGAACAAACCGTTGACACATCACCTAAAGTTTATTAAGGATCAGGCCACCTCCCGAAACAAAAAACAGTTACGCAGCTTGTTGGGTTTATGCACGTGGATGCGGGAATATGTCCCCAAGGCCCCAGGCCATTAAGAAGTACCGGGCGTACCTAGAAGACAAGCCGTTTACGCTCCGAACAGATAACCGAGCGTTGGTATGGTTGGAAAACTCTATAGACGCCAAGGCAAAACTTATTCGCTGGTCCCTCATTCTGCAGGAGTTTGACTTTAAGTTGAAACACACACCTGGTGCTACCAACCTGCTACCAGACGCAACCCCAGCAATAAGTTGATTGCCAAATCGGTGAACGACTTTGAGATACTTTTACCACCAGAAGATTAAAATGCCCCTAGAACCGCTAGTCTGAGTCAACTCTATCAACTCCTCGGACGGGCACAAAACTCAAACAAATCGAAATTACACCTCCTATAAAAAGAGACACTTGCAGCGGCAGTCCGACGCGCATAACAAGCGTGCCCACAAACGCAGACTATCATCCAAGGGTATCAAACACGGGCAGATAACCCTGAACACCCGGAGGGAATAGATTTGGAATACAAGCTAGGAGAACAAGGCAAATTGATTCAAATTAAAACTGGTCACGACTAACTAGTAGTAATTCCAGACTTACAACGGGAGGTAATCAAGCAACACCATTAAACGGCGACGGCACACGGACACCCGAGCACCCGGTGAGTCAAAACAGTGTTAGGATCCACCGCCACCAGCAAGACAACCACCAGGTTACCGGAACAACACCTGTTCAACTGGTGAAGCTACCCCAAGGTTTTGCTATCTGACAATAAGACCCAGTTTACACGTCAAAATTTTAAAAATGCAGTTTAACGATGGAAGGTCAAACATTACACCACCGCCACTTACCAACCGCAAACCAACCCGGTAGAACGGAAACATCCGGAAAATTCGAGCTTTGCAAGAGGAACAACCAAATAAACAATGAAACAAATTGCTGACTCTGGCGGTGTTCCAATGTAACTGCAGAACAAACGCGGCAACTAGAAAAACTACGAGCAAGTTGTTATTGAGGCAAAATCTAGCCGACCCTGGCAGTTGGGGTGCACCAAAAAAGAATCGAGACAACCGCTTACAATAAACCCGACAGAGGCAAGAGGCCTACTAAAAACGACCATACCAGAAGCGGGCCAACGTCCAAGAGTATGAAATCGGAGAACGAGTAATGGTACAAGGCAGAACCAAAGAGCTAAACAAGAAATGGCTGGGTCCAAAGCGGATTATCACAACAGCGGGGATTCACTGTTATTAGGTGAAAGACAACCCTTACAGACTATTAGTAAAACTACATACTGACGACCTGCAACCTATTTTGTCACCAGTAGCACCAGCTCCAGCACCAGAAGCATCGGCTCTAGCACCAGAACTGCTAGTTCCACTACCAGAGGTCGCAATCTTTGTAAGTGGAAGGAGAATTGTTGCCATTTTATGGGTGGAGGCAAGAGGCATAAAAGTAAAACTTTTACGCCGCAATTTTAGTATTCAACCAGCATCAACAGCATCAGGAACGACATCGTCACACCAGAACTATCACTGCTCCCACGACTTACGCAATGCTCAAGGACTTTGCCAACAAATCCACGACCGCCAACTACACACCAACGCATGAGATTTTCCTGTAACTCCTGGACTGCAGCAGGTTTATCGGTCTGCACACAGCCTCTCAGCAACCCCACAAGCACTAGTCCGGCAACCACTGGAACGTGCATTTCCTGGGCTTTGGGTTTGTCTTTAACTCAGTAGCACTAACCCCTGCACGTCATAGATCTACTTCATACACGTGCCAGGCGTTCTCGACCCCTGGAGGACGCCTTCACTAAGATGCTCTTGAGCACCAGGTAGTCGTCGAGTAGCAGCATCACACCAACCATCCGATTGACACAACCAGAGATGCCAAACCTCTCCACCAGGATTCCGACGCGGATACATAAAAAGGATATTCACTAAATTCTTTCAACACCACCGACTTCACTCTTTATCATCATGGAGGAATGCAGCCGGGGAGACACACGAAACCAAAAAATTTATCAAAATTTGCGTAAAAGGCTTAAAATTTGCATGAATTATAAAATTTAATAAAAATCACGTTAACCACACAAAACTTATCACAACTGGGACAGAAAACTAATGTAATATGAAATTTATTTTTAAAAATCGTACAGAAAAAACATGAAAATCGCTTAAATTTACACAAAAATTGCTTTTAAAACCATAATAATTTTAAGGTTTTAGAAGTTAAAAACAAAATTGTAATCAAATAAATTTATCAATATTAAATTTTTTTTAAAAATAAACAGAAAATAACATTTATATTATAAAATATAATATATCTCAAAGATATTGTTAGAAATAATCAAATTCCGGAATTAACTGTTAAAAAATAAAAAGTTATTTTAATAAAATGTCAAAAATAATAAAATCCAATCATGCAATATCAACATATTGTTGAAGAAAACTTAAATCTAGCCTTAAGTTATCAAAATATTCTCAGAAAGCATTGGTCAAAAATTGTTAAAAAGTGCTAAATTCTTTAAATGAAATGCCAAAAATAGTAAAATCCAGTCAAAAAGTATTAAAAGATTTAAAAAAAAAATCAGAATTAAGTCATTAACTGTTGATTAGTAAAAAAATTATATTTACATCTTAGATTAGGAATTATTGACAGTTAATATTTCATTGGATATTTTTTGACAGCTGCTATGTGATTTAGTAATTTTAAACACATTAGGTTTTCTATTTTTAACAATTGATCTTAGATTGTGTTTTTTTTTACAGCTGCTTTATAAGAATTGGTAATTTTTGACATGTTAGATTTAAAAAAATATTTTTAACAAATGGCATACATTTTAAAGTATTCGTGTATCTGTCGCAAATGGTTTCTTGGGTTACGGACATCGACAATTTTTAAAAAGTTACAAAAAAATATATAAGAATTTTCAAACGTTATAAAATTTTAAAATTATACTCGCTAACTGTATTGTGATTTGAGATCTGACGTTTTTTAGTTTAAACATTAATGGCATTTAAGATGCGGGTGTAGGACTAAAAAAGTCCAACTTTTTGAACCTTAAAAATGATTTAGTATAAAAGGATTACTGATTTAAGAATAAAAAGGTTATAAAAACAACTTATTCTTTTTTTTACTTGTAAAAATCTGGTCACCCTGTAAAATTAAATAAGGAAATTAATTTATGTAAAAAACAATATTTGTTATAATAATAGATCATTTCAGAATCTTTTGAGAAGTTCTCAATTTAATGTACTAATCTTCCTTCTCTTTTATCCCTCCCCACTTGTTATTGTAAGGTATTTTTATTTGTTTTAGTATATAAGTAGTTAGTGTAACCCTTTTTTTATTATTGTTCATTATACCTGATAAAGCTACTGTGTGGCGAAACAATTCTTGTATACAATAAACTTTTTTAAACTTTTACACTATTTGTGTTTTTTTATTAATATTAATAAAATTTTGTGTTTATTATAAAATGTTACTTGATGCAAAATCTGTTCCACCCCTTCTGAATATTAGGAAACATTTATTGCAGTTTAGATTATCTTAAATAATAATTAATATTGCAGTATTTGTACTCGAATTTAATTTAATTTACTGAATTTGTATGCATAACATCACTTAGCCAGTGGCATTGCAGATTATATAAGGTATGTAATAAGGTTTGGCTACTAAAGTCCAATTACATCTATTAGATAGAACACATACGCATTTGATTATTGTTGTTTGATTTGAGACTAAAATCTTTGTAACAATTATAATATATACATAATAGATAATAAATTAAATTTAATGAGTCTCGATCGATACATTCAAGAAGTAACATGATATTCGTGGTAAATTGAGTAATTTGAGTTCTAATGGCAAGCAAAAGTACTTTGTCTTTGTGGCATACGATACCCTTGTAAGTAAATAGTCTGCTCAGTATTCAACACCAAATTAATTAGTGCCTTAATTAAATAGATCAATCAATCACGTCTGCATAAAACCGTTCCATACATGTACAATTGCATTAAATTTTTATTTTTTATTATAATGTATTGTTGTGCATATTCATCCAAGTCCGTATAATTTATAGGGTCGTTCTTTTGAGTCGTAAATTGTTAATATGATGACAATTTGTTGTATAAAAAAAATAACCCCACGCAGAGAAATAAAAATTGACTGAATAAAAAAAAGCAGCTATAAATTCACATTACGCTTGCATACTTTCCGACGGCGATAAAAATAACGATAAAATTTTTATTTTGAAAATTTTTGCTTTTTATTCGACGTCGTAATATAATAGTTGGTTATTAGTACAAGCAGTTTCCTAATTTACCTGTATTTTTTTAGAATGTGAAAATGGATTAATCTTGGCTCACATATTGATTGGCATTGAATGGATTGTTGGCGTGAGAGGAACACGTTTTTAACGCACGATATCTGATTGAGTTTCGCTGCCATTTTGCAGTTAGTTACTCATTACGTTTATATTGGATGAAAATTTGCTGCACGCCTCATAAATCACTTTAACCGAACCAACTGAATTCTTGTCAATTATGTAAATGTTATGAATATTAGTTCTGAAAATCGTAATCGAATTTATCATACTAGACTGCTTTGTTTTTGGCAGTAAGTGTATGTTGTATTAAATTAAATGGTAAACAGCTATCAAATTTAAATTGATTATTATTATATAAAAATCTTTTTGATTAATTTTTAGTGGAGATGTATAATATATGTATGCATTATATTAAACCGATAAAAAATGTTAATATATAAGACAAGTTTACATGTTTGTTTAACAAATATAAAATGTTTTTCTAAATGGTCGAAATTAAAGTTGTTTGCTACAAGATGTTTGTAGATGAAAAAGAATTTATTAATAAAATCAGCTTATATTTAAATTTACGTAAAGCAGCACTAGTAATTAAGACGTTAGCCAAAAATAACGCTCTTTTTATAATAATTTAAACATTGTTTCGCTTTAGCAACGCATCTATCAATGTTGAACAAAAGTTGAAAAAAAAATTAACGAAACACAATAAATATTGAAATAGAACCCCCTGAATCAAAAGCTATATTAATAAAACTAAATCAGTATTATAATATAATATATAATAGTGTTGATAAAGCAAAACAAAAAAATGTGCACTCAGTCTAAGCAAACTAGCAGGTTTTTTAAATATGGAAATAAAATAAAACAAAAAATTAATAAAAAGAATTGTTTTTTGCTAAAACTATAAATGCCATTAGCGGATGATATTATATTAATCTATACGCCAACTGCGATTGGCTTTATATCCAAAAAAATTTAAATTAAATCAATCTCTAAGTGCGGTAGAGATAATGGTTATACTAGTCCGATTTAAAAATTCTCGTTCTAGCAGGTAGCACTTCAGTTTTTTCCTTTCATGTTTTTTTTGTTGCTGTCACTGTCTGGCTTTGTTTAGACTGCTAAGCAGCATCTTTTATTTATTTCATCTAGAATTCTGCGTTAATGTGTTTTCTATATTTTCCTTGCTGCACATACGATTTAGATCCATCATCGAATGCACGTGAAGTAGGAAGCATATTATTACAAAAAAAAAATTTGCAGTTTCTGGTGTCAGTCGATAGAAGTTAAAATTTTTTTTTTCTTTTTAATTTTTAATTTAGAGTTATCATCTAAGGGTTAGACTAAAAAAAATTTTAAAGTTGCCGATCTCTACTTTACTTACCCACGGTTTTTATTGTTCTAAAAAGCGTTTTCGGGAATGTCTAAGCGTAGGCTTAGTTTGGTAAAAATTAGATCCATGTCAGTAAACTTATCTTTTCGGTTTGGTTTTTCTTAAAGCTCTATATAAATTTTGTAGTCTGCATTTTGTTATTATATTATTTTAAACACTATTAAGCATTTGTTTATAGATTTTAAGCCCGGGTTAATTTGATTGGCAATATTTTTAGAGCTAGTTTTGTTTTTTTTTTTTTAATTTTGACTGTCAAGTACGCCGCAAATCTAAAAGCAAAATGTTTCCATTGAAAGTTTTTTATAGAACATCTTTACAATGTTTACACCGTCAAATCAAGGTTGCAGCTTATTATACAAAATGCAACAAATGGTACAAAGAACATTGCATCGTACGTGTCGTATATGTTATTTGTTTTTATGTTGCCATTGTTTACTATAAGGTTTTCCAACAAAAAATTGGCAACGCTGATTAAATTCACCTCAACAAGGAGCCCACAGACGCACTGACTGAAGAACTAATAACGGATAATTGTAATTCTAATTGCAATTTAATCACGGATAATTAATTGAACTACACCTTCAATTAACATCCACTTATTAACTTATTTAAGTTAATAATTAATTTTAATTTACATTTTTTTTAGCATAGACCTTCACGGAACAGTGTGGGACCGCAAAATTTCGAAGAACATGTACGCGTTGGTAAAAAAAAAACAAATTCCTGAACAAAAAGCAGGCAAAAAAATCTTTTCCTAAGAAGCCCACTTGATGTTCCTAGTAAAAGGACAGTCAAAAAAATCAACAAGCTAGAGGGCTGGGTCAAACATATCTGGCGCAACGCTAAGAAAGCAAAAGCCGCCTAGCAAGATGGAAATTTTTATCAAAACCATCATCAGCAAGCTGCTCACCCAGCTTCCAACTAGTTTGTATTAACATTGTTTTGGTATCATACAATAGTTCTGTTAGGAATATTCTTAAATGTGTCAATCCTGTACAGCTTTTTTACAGGTTGTTGTGATCTGCCTCAAGTTTGCTGCGGATTATTGCTTTTCTGGTCTTGTATGGAATTCAAATAGCGGGTTCTGGTCCAGTAAATGTTCTTTATGCTTTTTGTTTAGCTAGTTAATTTGCTCTAAAATTTTCATTTAATCCCTGGTCTTTGGGTATCCATACCAGGTATACTTTGCAAGTTGTGACCACTGTTTCCAGACTATAAATGCATGTCATAACCAGTTTTGGTTTTATTACTAGCGATTGCTAGGCCTGCAATGCCGCTTCACTGTTTGACATGATGGTTATTGGTCTGTCAGGTTCAAGTTCCTTTTCGATTATGTCTCAGGTGCACCTTCGATAGCAATTACCTCTGCCTAAAACATTAAGGCATATTTATCCAGAGGAAGCTAAGTTTGCTTTTGTTAGTGTTTGTTTTCCAGCTCAGTGTCTTTTGGTCTTTGGTCCTATTTGTGTACCAGATAGTTCTTTTGACCGTTCCCAGATATCTGAGAGACTTAGACGTGATACTAGTTTACTGCAAGTGTGCAATAAGTAAAAAAAACCTAAAATTAGCATTTTGTCAAATCAGAAGGCTTTGTCTCAGTAGTGACCAAACTTCTAGCTGTCAATCCAGCCTTTATCGCATCCTGCATTAAATCTTAGCCTACACGTTTATAAAGTGCAGCTGTCGCAGAAACTAAAGCTGGTTAATTATAAACAAAGCCAAACGTTTGTTTTTTAGGTGTTGGAAATGCAGGCAGGAAATCTTAATTTTTTATAGAAATTATCTTTAGCAACAAAACTCATTTTTATCTTAGTGGGTTTGTCAATAGAGAAATCTGAGGTTATAAAAACCCCAAAATATTAGTAAAAAAACCTTAACTATTCTTAACGAGTTACTGTTAAGTGCGGTTTTTTGCGTCGGTGGAGTCATTGGACCTTACTTCTTTGAGAACAACAAACTTGCTGCAATTACCGTCAATGCAGACTGCTACCATAAAATGATAACTTACTTTTTTAGCCTGTATTAAACAATTTAAGCATACACAATTTATATTTTCAGAATAGTGGATCTACAAGCTGCACAAACAGTGCTGCACAAGAAATTTTTTGGGCGCTTTATCAGCTATAAATTGGCCTTCTAAATTGTGAAATTTAACTTTGATAGACTTTTTTTTAAACGAAAGAGTTTACGCTAAAGCTCAACAAACACTTTCAGCCTTTTTAGATAATATTTGAACTGTTATTCGCCAGATAGAGATTGCAGCTGTGCAAAAATATTTTGCAAAACTTTTTTAAAAGATTGACTCTTTACAGACAGAACTAAAGTAAACATTAACTAGATATCATATTTTACAAGTGATTGCAGAGTTTGTACTTTAAATTTAAAAAAAAAATGTACTACTTAAAAATAAAAAAAATATTTCTTTTATAATTAAAATAAGACCGTAGCACAATGGTCTAATGCGAGGATTGTTGTGCAGGCAGCCCGGGTTTGATTCCCGGCAGCGGCAATATCTAGTTTGTCAAATATATTTCGATGCGGTCGTCTCCTTTGCAAGGCAATGGCAAACCAGCGAAGTATTTGCCTAGTAAACCTCTCTAGTGGTGTAGTTTGGATTTCACGTTAAACTGTAGGTCCCGTATGTTTGTGTAGAACAATTATTGCGCACCACAAACATACGAGAGGAGTGCCTAAGAAAACGAGTATATTGTTTGGAGTTTTGCAATTGGGGTTTGTGATTCTTCTGGAAATGAGGAATGGTCAGGAAAACTGGGAATAAAGGTGATGGTTACTATCCAGGGTACCACAAAGTTGCTAAGTAGAGGTCGTCTGTTCACTAGATGCGATGCAGCTCAAGTGGTCTAGGGACTGCAAGTTCTCGACGGGGGTCGGCAGCGTTACCCACCAAGGAATGAGTTGTCCTGGAACAACAAAGGCACGTTGGGCATGCGCGCCGGTAGATGCAACTAAGCAGTTATTCTGGGTTGCCTGGTGTTTTATTGAGAAGCAGAGTTGATGTTGCGTAGTTGAACGATGCGGTGGAACTGGCTAGTAAAAATTTGCGCGGCGGAGTTTTGTGCGTTTTGAAGCCACGGCTATGACGGGTTCTAGTCCGGTTGTTTCCACCCCACTTCCGCAATTTTGTTTCTGGTTTTTAGGGTTTACAGAAGATCGTACGCCTTTCTGGTACGCACTAAGGTTTTTGCATTTTTTCCTCAGAGAAAAAAATATAATAACAATTAAAACCTTAATAGTAATCTAGAGAAGATCACGTGATTGTGAACACAGTTTACGCACATCATTGTTTATGTCCGAGAGTCATTATTGAGAATCATATCCAAATTTAGCTACTGAGTCAATACACGAGTTTAGTTAACACTGGCCTTAGAGGCTTGCGGGCATCGGATTTCCGTAGCGCGTTTAGGTCTAGCGTCTTCCGGTTTCAGGATAGTTGCGTCAGTGTTTTTACTGCGCGGTTCTGCCTGAGTTGTCGTTGGCGACGTTTTCCGGGACTAGGCTCTAAGTTTTCTTTAAACAAGAGCACCCGAGTCTGAGAGAGACTAAGGTAGTCCTGGTGCTGCCCCTGGGGTTTTACTTTATAAAATTTTAAGACCGCGTCCATGAGCAAACCGTATTAGCCGGCAGTGGTGTTTGGTTTGTGCTAGGTCTAGGTTCAGGTACCGGGTGTTCAGATCGATCAGATCAAACGTAATCATATTGTACACCGGCGCCTCCGGTGTCAAGGCTAGAGCAAGTACGGTTTTCATCAATGGCTTGTCTTTAACTTCAACTTCGTATAGTGCGTCAACTTTTGTCAAGTTTACCATATTGGGTTTGTCTTTGCTGTCTTTGTTGTCTGCGTTTCCGTCTTTATTTTTGCTCAAACCATCTTTTTCGGTCAAATCATCATTTTTGGTCAAACCATCATCTTTGTCTGAGTCATTGTCTTTGTTCAAGTCACTTTTGTTAGGATTTACGTGTTCTCTTACAAAGACACTGTTGATAGTGTGCACCACAACGGGGAAGTGCTCGGCGTGCCGAGTAAATTGTTTTTTTTTTAACTCTTTGATGTATAATTTCTAGATTTTTAGCTCAGGGTGCTTGGTTTAAGTTTTCAAAGTTTAAGAGGTTTTCAGGCAAAATAGTCGTGCCAAGTTTTTAGATTGGGATCGGAATTGGCAGCAAAAGGCGTTTTTTTCTCACTCATGTATTTTATTATTTTGAAAGTTATTTTATCTATTCAGGAAGTTTTTTTATATTTTAGTTTTTAAACAGTTTTTTTTTACTTTTTTTATGTATTTTTCTATTTTTTATTTATTTAATTGATTTTCTTGTATTTTTGTTTTTTGTTTATATTTCTGTCAGTTTGGTGAGCTTTTTAAAATGTTGTCTTTGCATTTTTTTTTTGTAAGAATATTGTCTTTTTATTTTTATTATATTTTTTATTTTGTTTTATTTGTTTTATAGTTTTTTTATTAAATTTTTTTAATTTTTTTTTAATTTCCTTTTTCTATCATTTGGTTTTTGTAAGTTTTTTATTTATTATTTTAGTTGTTCTGCAGCTTTTTGAGGTTGCTTCTAAAAGATTATTTTTAAATTTGTTATTTTTTTGTTTTTCTTTTTACTTTATCTATCTTCTACCTAGTTTTTTCTTTTAATATTTCTTGTAATTTTTTTTTTTTTGGTGTTATATTTCTTTTTAGTTTTATGTTTTTTTTTTTTCACTTTTATATTTTTGCCGGTTTTTAGTTTATATTTCTTAATGTTTTTTTTTAAGTAGTAGTCACATCCAAATTTACATATTAGTCTATTATTTTTTGTTTGTTTTTAATTAATTGATTTTTTGTGTTTTTATAAAAGTTTTAGTGCTTGATTATTTTGTTTTCTGTGTTATTTTTGTGATTTTTTTTATTAATTTTTTTTATTTTATCAACTAATTTTTAATTTTTATATTTCCTGTATATTCTTTTTTAATTATTGACATTTTGTGTATTCTTCTACTACTCTTTTTTTTTTGTTTTTCTTTTGCAATGTATTTTATTTATTTTTCTATTACTTTTTTTTATTTTGTCATTTTGTCTTAAATTTCTGTGTTTTTTTTTACTACAATGTTATTTCTGTTTAGTCTTAGTAGGGATATTAAAATGCACATATTCTGCTAGCCATATAAACGTTGCATAGTGTTTGTAAAAAACTTGTACCACGACTATTTGGATTAACGGACAATTAGTCTGTTTCTAGCTTTTTAAACTAGTCAACGCATAGAAGATGCAATACATTTTTTTGAAATCAGTTATGCTTGCTTGATTCAAAAGAATGAGTAGCTAAAATTTGATTGGCAACGTGGTTGCTCCTTGTAGACGTTGGGGACGTTCCGGAGAGTATGCATTTAAGAAGCAAGTGTCTTGGTTTAAGCCTTTCATAAAGATTGACTTGCTTTCAGTTTCATAATTTGCGGTGTGCGGTTTTTTGCACGCGGTGCACATAGCTACATGCTTTGACGTTTTTGTAAATTTGCACAAAGAGCTGAAAAGACGCAAACCTAAAAAAAAAAATTGGTTTGCATCATCTTGAAATAAGCCAGGCAGTTTTTATAATTTGCGGTGTGTGTGCACGCTGCGTTGTTACTACATGCACTGATTTCTTTGTAAATTTGCACGTAAAGCTGGAATAGGCTCCGGCGTATTTCACGCATTCAAAAAGAGAATTGTATCTAGATGCCGTGTGATCATATCGCTGGTAACGGTAGCATCAGACAATGTCCCCGGGTTTGCGTTTGATTTTTTTTGTTTTGAAGCTACTGAACGTAAAAATAATGTTACCGTCATGGTAACGGCTTTATTAAAAAGATAATTATATCGGCAATTACGCGGCAAATGTTGTTGGCTTCTAGCTAATCCAACATTGTTGGTTTGTTGGCGTTTACTAGTGATTTCAAATCCAAACATTTTGTTTGTTTACGTAGTCATTGAGCCAAAAATGAGCCTCATTGCTAAAAATCTTTTTTTGCGAAAAATGAGGATTAAGAACAATCTTGTGTTTGGCCCATTCTCCTAACGTACAGCGCATATAATGGTTACACTACTTCAGCTTTTGCACGAACTGTATCTTGTAAACTTGTAAACCGAGATCTTTTCAAAACTCATCCATAAGGTGGATAGATACAGCTCTAATTGCTGTGCACGATGGCAAATCGACTCATTCTGGTCCCTTTCAACACTACGCTCCACGACTGCAACAATTTTTTTGGCGCGCACCGTACGACGTAGATGCTGTTTAGGTTTTGGGGCTAGTTAAACTCTTTGGCTTTAATGGTTAACAGTTTTAATGGTGCTATAAACATCTGACGTTAAGGACCAGTTGATGGCCTTTTTTTAATTATATGTAATACTCATGCGGCAAAATTTTGTGATGGGCTGCATTATTGCTGCTTGGCTGGATGATTTTCATTTGCTCTATGTCTTTGGAGATGTTGGATTCAGCCGGGTTTTGGCAGGCTTCTTGAGAAGTAGGGAGTTTTTAAAACTTTAAGACAAAAGTTAAGGCTGAAAGTACTGGTGGTGTGGTGGTGTGGGTGGCTTAGTGGTTTGCCTGGCTATAAATGAATGTTTTGCTCTTTTTTATTTTTAGCAAAATGTTTTTTTATAGTCCGAAGAGGAGCTTTTGATAGTCCAGTTTTGTTTTGAGGTTGTTTGCTTAGATGTTGATTTGCTTTGATTTTTTGTGAATTAAGTTGGTGACGCATTTCTTAAGTCTATTAATATTTGTGTTTTGTTTTTTTAAAAATTCTTTTAGTTTCTGAAGTTGCACATACATCAACCTCCTGATTTGGTTGTTGTTTATTTAGGATTAGTGTTTATTCTGAAAAAAAATTGAATTAATAATTTTGATAAGTAAGTTAATAAACATACATATACACAGGTAACCACTTTGGTACATAAAAAAACCAAACTTCTACACAAAGTTGTAACGCGCCCTTTCCCCTAAGGTCTCAATTAGGGGTAGCCTGGCCAGCTCTGTGGAGACGGGCCGGGTCCAAGATAACACAACACCAATATCAGCAAACACAATCAAAGACACAAACAAAAAAAAAACAAACTCACCAGTAACAAATCTTGTGTTGGGCTCCAATTGGTTAATATAACATCCACTCCTTTACTTTCCGACTTGGCACTAAAAAACTGTAAACGTTCCAAGGTTCGACGGTAACCAATAACCTGCTGGGATAATTAACAGGGAGAGGATGGCACTAAATCACACAAAGTATTACCGCAATTAATATAATTCATAGACACAAAAAAAAAACATGAGGTTCCATCAACTCAGGTTGATATGAGGAACAAAAGAAAACATAATACATAAATCAATATGTGTAAAGTAATTAAAATAAATATTATACTAGTTAAATTTCAAGTTCTGTTTGTTTGTTTCATTCATCCAGTCACACCATACTTAAACAAAAGATCTCTCAGAGAGATAAAAAAAAAAAATCACAAATTAACCGCAATATAATGAGAAAAAAAAGAAAAAAACAACTTAATACGTTTAAATTCGACGGCAATCTCTTCTTAAGTAAAGATTCCAAATGCTAACGTGCAGGAAGATTTGTGGATGATTACGGATTATGTTGGGTGGTACCACGTGCCAATTTACAGCAAAGTAGTAATTTCTTCCCTCCCCGCACGTGGACTGACTGCTTGTGATAGTTAAAGGTTTGGTTTGTTTAATTAATAAAACCCCATGACTCTACCCGACAATTGCATTGTAGCATAACTGAAGGGAGCAAAATAGCAAGTACAAAAGGGGGAAAACCTACAAAACAAACCGGGATAAATAAAAGAGCCACTTAATACTTAAAAATTACTTACTTGAGTTGACGAGTCTGAATGGTTAATAATATAAACCTTGCTTCTATAACTTAATAAAATTGACAGCACTTTTACTGTATATCCGACCATGCGAATTTTAAGAACGCAGAAGTGACCTATTTAGATCCGCTTAAGCGAGGTGCACTCTGCGAAAGCAAGGGTGAAAGAGGCCGTTTTGACCATGCTCATGCTGGGACTAATAACAAATGTTCCCCTGCGCATGTCAATCTCAAAAGTAATTTTTAAGACTAAGTGATGAGAAAATTAATAAAATAATAAGGAAATAGCAACAAGATAAAACATGACATCAATTAAACTGAAGCGCATAACCATTAATTAAGTAATTAAAAATTTGAATTAACATAAACGTTCACCCGGCAACCGCGCAATTCGACGAATTTTCGTCGTTACATCGAAAACGCCGCGCAACGAAATATAGTATAACTAAAAGTGACAAGTTGCCGCAAGTGACATTATGTGAAATGGAATTGGATAATAAATGAAATTTAAGGAATATATCAACGCAATCATCATCACACAGTGAGTACCTAATCAATTGATTTATGCAGGTTATGCTCTTGTTACAAAACAAGAAAACAAAATATAACATCATGTTTACACTTTCAGGTTAGGTAAATATAAACAAAAATCAGTCCACTAAAAGGTTTATCTTGAAGAGAAACAAAGGAAACAAACAGGAAGGAAAACAAATAGCCAAGAATGTGTTGATGGGGAGGAATGACAAATGGCAAAGATAAAAAGAAATATTATCAATTAACCTCGAACCTTTTTGGGTGAGTACTACAAATTAAAAACAAAAATAACCATTATTTGAATCCAATTTAATTAACATTAGTCCAACTTTGTTACTAACTCATTTTAATTCATATCTCTAACCACATCCACTGACACCACTATTGTTTACCTGTAGAACCGGCATATTGAGCTCACCACATCGGCAACCCAACAACCATAGCGACCAACGGAAAACACAACACACATAAGATAAGTACACACAATTAATACAACATTTTTAAACTAAAATATTTTTCTGTTTTTAGCATGGTGGAAAATTGAACCGTAACAACTCCACCGCCGCTTTCATAAAAAAAAAATGAAACATTTTTTTTTCCTTTAAAAATAAACTTATTTAACGAAATTTAAATTATATTGTAACCATTACTCAATAAATTAATCTACAAAAGTGTGAGTATCTACATGTTTAGTATACCCATAATAGAATACAGTGAATCAAAAACTAAAAAAAATAATTAAAAAAAAAACGTAAGTACTCCTCCAATTAATTAAGTTAAATTAACTCTAGTTCGCCCCATGATTTCACTGGTTTAAGGTTTTGGACATGCCAATTCCCCTTTGATACCCCTGACTCAGTGATTAATTCGTAAACATTCCTCCCTAATTTATTTCGGATAAGATAAGGACCAGAATATTTCTCCCCTAGTTTGTAATTGAAATTCTTGGACGCATCTGAGAGTCGAAATTCTTTTTTCCAGACCTTGTCCCCTATCTGAAAAGTGACAGGCCTTCTCCGCAAGTTATATTGGTGCTGAGATTTAATCTGAGCACCCTGTATTTTTGTCTGAACTTTACCCCTGATTATCCCCAACTGTTGAACTTTGCTCACACCTGGATCTTGAATTGTTAAGTCACCCATAAGTAATTTAGTTCTCCTTTCCTGATATTCGTTGGTGTCCAACACCATTTCGATACCAAAATTTAAAAAGTAAGGAGTCTCCCCTGTGACTTCATGCCTAGCAGTTCGAAGAGCACAACCGAGCTGGGGCAACTTCTCATCCCATACTCGCTGGTCCTCCTCGATATAGGAAGCTATCATGGTCTTTAACACTCGGTTAACTCTTTCGCAGGGATTATTTTGTGGATGATAAACTGCATTATATAACACTTTAATATTATATGTTGACATTAATTTTGCAAAATCCCTACTCTTGAATTGAACCCCGTTATCTGTAATTAACAATTCTGGCACACCGAACAGAAGAAAAACATTCTCCTCTAACAACCGACACACAGCTTGTGAAGTGGCTTTACGAACTGGGAAACACAAGGTAAATTTACTGAAAGTGTCTGAAACCACCAAGATGTAGCAATTCCCTTTTTTGCTACGAGGAAGCGGTCCAACAAAATCTAGACAAATCATCTGCCAGCACCTAGATATGGTAGGCCTCGAGCCCATGAGCCCAGCTGGCCTTTGCTGCTCTGGCTTGTGTTTTGCACAAATTGCACAGCTATTAACATAACGAGCTACATCTGCTTTCATCTTGGGCCAATAAAATCTTCGGGTAAGACGATGAAACGTCTTATAGATCCCAAGATGACCAGCTGTAGCATCGTCATGATGTGCAATTAATAGCTCGTTTCTATTTTCTTTCGGGATTACCATCTTCCATTTATCTTCCGCCACATCATTCCCATGACCATCTACACAACGATATAGCACTTTATTCACAACTCGCCATTTTTCATAATCGAGTGGCTTATCCACGACTCTCTCAACCATTGATTGGTACCACTTGTCTAGTGTGATATTAAACGACACCGATATTTCATTAATTGTATCTATTTCAGACTCGGGAGGAATAGCCCTAGATAAACAATCTGGGACGACATGCTCTTTTCCTTTCCGATGCACGATACGAAAATTAAATTGTTGCATCCGGAGAGCCCATCGTCCCAGTCTACCCTGTGGATCTTTCAAATGATCAAGCCACAGCAAGCTGAAATGATCAGTCACAACCGTGAAATGACCACCCTCCAAGTAACACCGTAATTTTTCGATAGACCATAACACACACAGACATTCCCTCTCCGTAGGGGAGAATTTCCGTTCACCAGGAGTTAACGACCTAGACAAGTAACATATGACTTTCTCCTCGCCGTCAATTTCCTGTTTTAACACAGACCCCAATCCGACGTCACTCGCATCACAATCGAGCGTAAAGGGTTGGTTAAAGTCAGGACATGCTAAGATAGGTGAACTCACCAGAGCTCCTTTAAGAATGGTCAATGCCTCCTCACACTCACTTGTCCAGTAGAATCGCGAGTTCTTGCGGGTAAGAGCTATCAACGGTTCCGACACTTGGGAGTAATTGGGAATAAATCGCCGGTACCAAGACATCATGCCTACAATCCTTCGGATCTCGGTCACACTTTTTGGTCGTGGCATTTCCACGATGGCTTTGACCTTCTCTGGGTCGACATTGATGCCTGCCCTATTAACCACGTACCCCAAGTATCGCAGCTCCTCTCGACAGAATACACATTTTTCGCGATTCAAAGTAAGACCCGCGTCTACTAACCTACTGAATACCTCTTGAAGGATATGTTTGTGCGTGCTGAAATCGGGCGTGACAATGATAATATCATAAATAATCAAACGAAAGACTGGTTTGCCATCTAGTTGCAATTATTAATACTAAAATGTCCGCATTAATCGGTATCATTTTTGCATTTATGCAATTGGCAGTCATTTCGCGGCTATAACGATTTTGAATCGCCAATAAATTATGAAATGAATTAATAATTTATTATTATAGCCGCGAAATGACTGCCAATTGCATAAATGCAAAAATGATACCGATTAATGCGGACATTTTAGTATTAATAATTGCAACTAGATGGCAAACCAGTCTTTCGTTTGATTATTTATAATATCAATTGTGTTCATAAGCACAGAAATATTTATTCAAAATTGTCTTCGCTATCATGCGATGCCGTGGTCGTACAAGGCATACTGACGAGGTTTGTAGAACCGAAACAATTGTCTATGCTTGACCCTTGGCCGCTGTGATTCGATTGACTGATTTTGAATAAATTATTAATTCATTTTAATGATAATATCATCCAGGTACTTAAATAAGTAGGGCTCAAGTTCCGGGCCAAAGATCCTATCTACTAGGGCCTGAAAAGTACCTGGTGCACCACTGAGCCCAAAAGGCATCCTTTTAAACTGATATAACCCTCTCCCTGGGATGGTAAATGCAGTGTAAGGTTTGCTGGATTCTTCCATGGGAATTTGCCAATAAGCCGCCTTTATATCTAAGCTACTTAAATACCTAGAATTTCCTGGATTAGTCAAGATAGAATTTATAAATGG
Organism: Tachinus rufipes; assembly: GCA_963932245.1. Lineage (NCBI taxonomy): Eukaryota > Metazoa > Arthropoda > Insecta > Coleoptera > Staphylinidae > Tachinus > Tachinus rufipes. The sequence goes on from OZ010743.1 coordinate 95,700,418, forward strand.
TAAAGGATAGGCGCACGGTTCCGAAACAGAGTTTAATTTGCGAAAATCGACGCAAAACCGCCGAGTCCCATCACTTTTCGGGACCATCAAGATGGGCGAGCTCCACCCACTGGTGCTCCTCTCGATGACCCCAAGCCGCAACATCTCGGTGACTTCCTCATCTATAAGCTTTTGCATGTGCGGGCTCACCGGGTAGTACCTCGACTTAATTGGAGGACTAGTTGTGATAATCTGGTGAAATACTTTCCCCGTGCAGCCTAGCTCAATCCCTTCAACGAGCTGGAAATAGTTATCAACTATGTCCGATAATTGTTGTTTTTCTCCTATTGAGAGATCAGTAGATGTGTTCAGTGCGTTTATGCTTAAGTGAACTTCCCTCTTTTCTACTTCTAAGCTAGTACCAAAAACCCATTCCCCTGATCTTAAATTTGGTATTATGTTCATCCCAACCCAGAAATCTACCCCCAAAATTAACGTGTGATGCAAATCTGGTACTATTACAATCTCAAAAATTTTAACCCTTCCCTTGATTTCAATAGGAACCTGAATTTTCCCCAAACTACTGATTTTTTCCCCACTAGCAACTGAACACACTGACTGACTTTCTATCAACTTAACTCCCATCATCCTTAACTTCAACCACCCCTTCATACCCATAAAAACCCCATTGGCTCCCGAATCCAACAATCCCAGTAACTCAATACCGTAAATTCTAACGGCTAAATACGGTCATTCGCCCTCCGCCGATTGGTCTAATACAAAATTTAAAAAATGATTGTTTGTCAAAATTCCGGGTTTTCTATGGTTGGTGACCAGTTTGTTTGGAAGCAGCACCTGATCGCTTGCTACTTCTTCCTGCCGTTTCCCGGACACTGTGCCTTAACATGCCCCGCTTGTCCACACATAAAACATTTAACAACTGTCACAATACAATTTCGGGCATAATGGCCTTGTTTCCCACAACGGAAACAGGTTAAATCCCTACCCAATCGACCATAATCTCCCCCGGATCGAACATGAGGGGTGTTAATCCCTTGCGGTAACCCTGAATTGACCTTTTCTCTTTGATAATGCGCATTATCACTATATCTCCGGCTAGGGCCTGGGCTCTCCCAACAATCCCTACCTACAACTACCTCATTAATTCCAATTCTTCGTTTCTCTCTAACATACGCCAAATCGGCTTCCATGTTCAATCCCTCCGAGGGTGATCGATAGTCCTCCATTAAACCTCGAGACTCTTCTGCTTTGCGCCCTAGTTCCAAGAGTTCCTCCTCAGTTGTCACTGGGCAGGAGACCAAAAATATTTGATTGCTTGGAAGCAAATTTGTCAGAATAATCCGTAACCTCATCTGTTCCGTGATAGGACAAGTTAATCGGTTGCAGAGGTTTCGAATAACAGCCACGAATATACCGATAGGTTCGTGCTCTCCCTGAGTTCGCGCCTTGATCTGTGCCCACAGACGCTCATTATAGTTTCGAGGCAAAAATTGACCCCGAAGCCCTGCACATAGTTCATCCCAATTGTGATGTTTGTGCTTATTAGCGCGCAGCCACAACAGGGCTTTGCCGCTCAGTAATTCCACGGCGCTATGATACACAATCGTTTTGCTTACTCCCCGCGACACCCGCAACTCTTCTATACGCTCGATAAATCCATTTACACTTTCATTCGCTTCTCCACTAAATTTGGCATCCCACTTAACTACTGCAGCTTTTTCCATCTGCCGGATTCGAGAGGTGTCAGCAACATTTTCGCCTCCACCAACCACGCTTTCAAATAATGTGCCGGACTCTCCTACCAACCCAGACCTATGCGGAGTCGATGCCGCGCCACTTCCCACTAGCATCAGCTCGGACAGGGCCAGCTCTATAGGAGGATCCGCCACAGTTATTTGTTGAGACTGATAGTTCTGAACCAGGCTTGGAAAATCCCCATAGCTCACTAAAGCTTGAGTATATAAGCTGGAACGAGCTGCTTCTACGTCTTGGTCTTCCTCCTGTACACATCTCTCTAATCGCGACAATAAATGCGAGAACTTGGTTTCTAGTCTCCGAACTACTGATGGCTCAAGTTTTCCCCCTAATAATCTTGTAAGTTCCTCTAACTTCACCCCACACGTTTCAACTTCAGATTTTGCCGTAGCTTTCCAAACGCTTTTAAAAGTTTTGCCCCCCTTCTCCAGCTGAAGCAATCCCCGCAATGCCGACGCCATTTCTTTGGCGGTTTGAACACCTACAGTACCCCGTACCGCTAGTTCATACTCTAACTCTTCTTTTACAAGCCGATCCGGCTCAAGTTTCGACATTACGTAAAAATCACAATAACAATATATAAAGAAAATCTGACGAAAATCCCACGCAATTTCCCTCTCAACCGCCAAGAATTTCAACCGCAAAATAACCCAGAATTTAATTGACAATTTCAAATTTGTTTTTTTTACTTTTTTTTTTCAAAATCTTATTGAAGGTTAATATATTAAATTTCGTTTTTCTCTAAGTTAAAAAAAAATACAAACAAAAAATCCAGAATCAAATTCTAATTTACACTTTAACAAAAATATTATGTGTGTGCTTATCTCGCAATGTCACGCCCCACGTTGGGCTCCAAAATTGTAACGCGCCCTTTCCCCTAAGGTCTCAATTAGGGGTAGCCTGGCCAGCTCTGTGGAGACGGGCCGGGTCCAAGATAACACAACACCAATATCAGCAAACACAATCAAAGACACAAACAAAAAAAAAACAAACTCACCAGTAACAAATCTTGTGTTGGGCTCCAATTGGTTAATATAACATCCACTCCTTTACTTTCCGACTTGGCACTAAAAAACTGTAAACGTTCCAAGGTTCGACGGTAACCAATAACCTGCTGGGATAATTAACAGGGAGAGGATGGCACTAAATCACACAAAGTATTACCGCAATTAATATAATTCATAGACACAAAAAAAAACATGAGGTTCCATCAACTCAGGTTGATATGAGGAACAAAAGAAAACATAATACATAAATCAATATGTGTAAAGTAATTAAAATAAATATTATACTAGTTAAATTTCAAGTTCTGTTTGTTTGTTTCATTCATCCAGTCACACCATACTTAAACAAAAGATCTCTCAGAGAGATAAAAAAAAAAAATCACAAATTAACCGCAATATAATGAGAAAAAAAAGAAAAAAACAACTTAATACGTTTAAATTCGACGGCAATCTCTTCTTAAGTAAAGATTCCAAATGCTAACGTGCAGGAAGATTTGTGGATGATTACGGATTATGTTGGGTGGTACCACGTGCCAATTTACAGCAAAGTAGTAATTTCTTCCCTCCCCGCACGTGGACTGACTGCTTGTGATAGTTAAAGGTTTGGTTTGTTTAATTAATAAAACCCCATGACTCTACCCGACAATTGCATTGTAGCATAACTGAAGGGAGCAAAATAGCAAGTACAAAAGGGGGAAAACCTACAAAACAAACCGGGATAAATAAAAGAGCCACTTAATACTTAAAAATTACTTACTTGAGTTGACGAGTCTGAATGGTTAATAATATAAACCTTGCTTCTATAACTTAATAAAATTGACAGCACTTTTACTGTATATCCGACCATGCGAATTTTAAGAACGCAGAAGTGACCTATTTAGATCCGCTTAAGCGAGGTGCACTCTGCGAAAGCAAGGGTGAAAGAGGCCGTTTTGACCATGCTCATGCTGGGACTAATAACAAATGTTCCCCTGCGCATGTCAATCTCAAAAGTAATTTTTAAAACTAAGTGATGAGAAAATTAATAAAATAATAAGGAAATAGCAACAAGATAAAACATGACATCAATTAAACTGAAGCGCATAACCATTAATTAAGTAATTAAAAATTTGAATTAACATAAACGTTCACCCGGCAACCGCGCAATTCGACGAATTTTCGTCGTTACATCGAAAACGCCGCGCAACGAAATATAGTATAACTAAAAGTGACAAGTTGCCGCAAGTGACATTACGTGAAATGGAATTGGATAATAAATGAAATTTAAGGAATATATCAACGCAATCATCATCACACAGTGAGTACCTAATCAATTGATTTATGCAGGTTATGCTCTTGTTACAAAACAAGAAAACAAAATATAACATCATGTTTACACTTTCAGGTTAGGTAAATATAAACAAAAATCAGTCCACTAAAAGGTTTATCTTGAAGAGAAACAAAGGAAACAAACAGGAAGGAAAACAAATAGCCAAGAATGTGTTGATGGGGAGGAATGACAAATGGCAAAGATAAAAAGAAATATTATCAATTAACCTCGAACCTTTTTGGGTGAGTACTACAAATTAAAAACAAAAATAACCATTATTTGAATCCAATTTAATTAACATTAGTCCAACTTTGTTACTAACTCATTTTAATTCATATCTCTAACCACATCCACTGACACCACTATTGTTTACCTGTAGAACCGGCATATTGAGCTCACCACATCGGCAACCCAACAACCATAGCGACCAACGGAAAACACAACACACATAAGATAAGTACACACAATTAATACAACATTTTTAAACTAAAATATTTTTCTGTTTTTAGCATGGTGGAAAATTGAACCGTAACAAAGTTTAAAAAAAAATTAAACTAAATTAATAGTACAATAATAATATATTAATAATTATTGAGTACCAAACACACTATGTTTTTAACACAAACAAATAATAATAATTATAAGAGCCTTATGCAAATTTACAAACTTCAAATAAATTTAAAAAAATACATTAAAAAGTATTTTTTTATTCTATTGCTTTAATTATATGTACTTATTATTATTATTTTTTTTTTACTTAATGTTGTGCTTAATATTATATTTAATTTTAAGTAAGTTTATTTTATGTTAGTTAGTTTTGTAACTACTACATTGTTCATAAATAAATACAATTAGACAGAATTGTTACAAAACAAACAATTTGAAAAGTTTTTTTGTGTTTTCTAAACAGATTTTAGATATGACTATTTGACTTTATGACGGCAATATATTTTTATTGTATGCTTTAGTATTGTTTAATATGTGTTGTTTGCAGATTGGTTTTATCTGGTAAAATTGAGAATGCTATGTAAAAATGTATTTTAAATGACAACGAAGTTAGTGAGTGCGCGCGATGCCAAATCAGGCACACGGGAAATGCATGCCGGAAATTCAATTATAACAGATAAAATGACATACATCTTGAACAAGGAGAAGATCATGCGATACTGAAAATCCTTGGCTTTCAACTTGGCACGAACACAAAAGAAACATTTAAACTGAAAATCTATTTACTCGGATATTCTCGTCAGACCTGATTTTTTATGCTAGAAAAGTTTCCATCTAGATAAAGGAGCAATAAGACCGGGCATTATTGAGTATTATAGGTCGGTCCTTGCCAAGAGCCGATACATAAAGAACAACTGCATAGCTACGAATTGATAACTCCGGAAAATATGTCGATGGCTATCTTTTGTGCGCGGAATTGATAGAGGCGGAACACACTCATAACGTTTGTAACTTATAATTTATAGTAAATGAGATTCTTTTGTGATTCTCGGCATTCCGCACACGTTCTTTTTTTCTAGTCGTTGTTGCCATCCATACCGGATATAATATAAGAAATATGATACATTCTTTTAAGTATAATATCTTTATGAATATCCCAATCGCATCGACCGGACCCTCCAGTCTGCACTGTAAAGGTGCTTTCCATTTTACTATTATTGGAAGCAATTTATTTTATAATCAAATTTTATAGATGATAAATTGAAGCGATTTAAGCTATAATGGACATAAAATATTAGTTTTTAGCATTTTTTATGTAATAAAAATATTTTGCATAGTAGCAACAATTTCCCATTCAATTAGAAGTATAGCAAAAATAAATTTCACATCAATTGTGGTGCAGACTCGTTGAATTTTTAAATGAAAAAGTAGAATAAAACGAACCGTTTAACTCGTCGTCTCGGTACACGAATACAATTACAAAATCGATGCATTTTCCATTCCCAGGACGCATTAATACCAATAATCGTTTGATTGCAAATGACCGCATGCCGTAAAAATATTATCAATGTAATAAATTCTACAAGAATTAACTGATTTATATTTTAAAAAGCAAAACACACTCTGATAATAGAAGGGCACGTTTTCCAATTTCCCAGTGGAAATTAAAAGTAACAGTTCGTGTCATACATAATAATTTATTATTATATTTAATTGTGTTTTTTCATATTCTTCCTTCAAATTCGATGAAAGAAATAATACCTAGTCTATCGATTGAAATGTAGCAAAACTGGGAGCTCCCTGGGAATCTAAACTAAAATTATACGTCCGCGTCGTAAATTTCCGCTGTAGGATAAACATAAATAATTATAGGCTTAATATAACCGCTAAATAATTGTGCTAACAAGTATAGGAGATTAATGAAAATCTGCCGAAAGTGATTTATTATGTATGTGCTGGCGGATTGCTATGAAAATGATAATTTCATAAATTAATATTCAATAGGATTTATTGTAAGAAAATAATGTATTTAAAAAAATTATTTTTATAAAAACTTAATCTTTACCATTTTATATGTTTTTAATATACAGGGTGTCAAAAAATAAAGCACAACAAAGTTCCTAATTTTCAATAAATCAATACTCTAAATAAATATTGTTTGTTTCATATTTTATTTTTTTTTTAATTTCACTTTTGCAAGCACTAATAACTGAGTGTTTTTTTGCTATATTTGTTATTATATTATAACTTTTTATTGTTCTTAATAATGTTATTACAGAAAATAATATGATTCACTTGATATTCTAATGTCTACAACAATCAGTTTATGTTAGATCTCAGATTTATCAGCAACACTATATGAGAATTTTAACATAAAATTGCCTAAGTACTGATGTTAATTTACTACTTTAAAACTAGTCACTTTTGTAAAAAGCATGTACTTTATAATATTAGAAATTTAATTGCAGTTTGTTGTTGTTTATTCTATCTAGTGGTTTGTTTGTTGTGTTAATTTAAACCAAGATAGTTGTTAACTTGTTTTCTAGTTTTGCACTCTCTATAGCATTAAATACACAACATTTTAAAAAGTTAACTTTATTTTAATTGCTTAATTTAAATTAAATATTAAAATCAATTATGATTTTACTTCAACTTTTGTGTCCGTTGATAATTGCATCCTTGCCGTAGTTAGAAAGTTGACGTGTTTTAATAAACCTTCAACACGTATCCAGTATTTTTATCTAGTTAGACGGAAAGCTTTTTCGTATTAGAACCATAAGCTGTAAAGAAGCTGGGCTTTGCAAATCTGTCAAAAGACTTTAAGACTTAGCAATACTCTACTTTTGTTCAGATTTGTTTTAATAATTAGTCAAGTAGGTTTACTTTGATTGATCGGTTTTGTCGTCCAGTGAGATAGCCAACAGGGTAGCAGTGGTAGGGTTCCAACGAACTGCATACTTAATAATTTTTGTATGTAATTGTATTGTGTACAATTTACTATATTTTTTTGGTAACTTTAGATAGATAGATAGGCATGATGATAAGTCTTCCAAGCCAACCTTGCCTGCACGCGGTGCTCGCTTCATAGAAACCGAAGAGGCTCTGGCGAAAACTTTCCTTTAACTTTAAATTCTTTGAACTGTCGACCTCTTTTGGTCAAACTCTTTGGTCTATTCTAGGCCACCTTTTTGACTCCCGATGCTATTAGGTCTCGAGGGCTAGAGAACAAACATCTATACTCTTCTTTAAAATAGATTCACGTTGACAACAACAAACCTGGCTGGAGGTATAAAATGCACTGATCCAAACTTTTTACAATGATTATGTCGAATGGAAAAACCGAAATACCCCAGGGAGGTACCACCAAGGACGGAAAATCCCCTCTTCTTACGGGAAGCTGCCCCACGTATTCTGGGGAGGGGGCAACTGTTCAAACACTACGGTCGAGGAAAAACGTGACCAAGCGGGCGCACCTCGATTGGAAATCGACCACCGCAAAAACGATGACAACCCGGCTACAACAAAACAGATGAAGGAAAGGATAGCCTTTAAATTAAAGCTTGTGAAGGTGCAGCGCCGACGAGGAAGCTTGGGCAGGTCCTCCATTAGAGTAAATACGCCCGCAAGCAGAGATAGAGGCGGGCTTTTTTGTGTACCGCGGCAAATAGAAACATAGTGGATATGCTAGTTGGAATAGGGACAGGAAACGCCGTCAAAATCAAGGATTTACTTGATGGTGACGATTAAGTTTCTAGGGAAACAAAGCGGAAGAGGTGTAACCAGACACCAAAAAGCAAGAGGTGCAAAAAAAATAAGACCGGGGTTAGATACGAGAACACCATAGCTCAGCTATTTTGACAGGTTATGGCAGCCGAGCAAGTCGTTGGAGAAATGTACAAACCGATAACCAAAATCAAAGAAGGTGTCAGCGCAATGGCTTTAATTGCTGAGAAATTGCAGACGAAAAAACTGTCTGACTGGCTCAATCAGGCAATACATGGGTCAGGAGAAGAAAGGCCTGACAGAGCGCAAGTCAAAGAAAATCAACAGCTGAGAAGACATCTGCAAGACCTGACGCGGAAGCATGAACAGAAAGTAGAAGCCCTGATCTCTGAAACCGACAGCATCCAATGCGAACAGTGCAGGATTGAAGGAAGGAAAGTAAACCGAAGACGAATACTGAAGTTAGAGGAATTTTTCAAGAATTTCTAAATAATAACAGAAGAAGATTAGAAGTACGAAGTATTTCTCAAGTTGCAAATACATAAGGGACCGATACATAAGGCACCCTTGGGAGTTCCATGTAACAAGAATTTTGACTCAAACAACAGGACAGTTGTGAGTGCTATCAACATGTTTGGCGGCGTGGTCGGTCTTAGAAGGCAAAGTAAAACTGAGGGAGAGGTCGCTAAAATGGTCCATTTACTTGGTTTTCGGAATAATGAGGGTAACATGTCGTATGTGTTGAGATGCATGTACTACCCCATACTAACAAACGGAAGGGTACAAGAAGAAGCTGACGACATAAAGGTTTTTTTAGCCCTAAATACCATCAAAGAACAAGCTCAGCAACAAAACAAGACACAGTTGGCCGTACCCAAGTTGAAAGGAGTAGGGGGGTTTATGGTCAAAAGAATTGTGGAATATCTATTTGCCGACACAACAATACATGTTATACTGTATAAACCAAACCAGGCCAGTAAACAAAGTTTATTGGGCAATAAAACAAAACTGCCCTACGCAAGTAACAGTAATACTGCAACTACCACAAAAAAGGCAAAAACCAAAGCATGAAGCCCTTATTATCGATATAAAGGACCGGACATATGCGGACTTACTTAAGATGATCGAGGAGAAGGTAAACCCCGGCAAACTTGGACTCAACGTAAAAGAGGTAAAAAAAACGAGGAAAGGTGGCCTGTTATACAAAATGGGTCTGAGAAGGCAGAAATCCTAAGGAGAGAAATTAAGGAAAAACTGCCCAAAGCGAGGATATCCTTCCTTGAAAATAAATCAACAATACATGTCAATGATTTGGACAAGATAACAACGGTGGAAGAAATAAGCGAGGCCATCTCCAAGGCAATATCCATAAGACCTGGAGATTTCAAAGTGAAATCTCTTTGCCCGGCGAAGGCCCAGACAAAGAAAACCTGTGCCTAAGGTGTGCAAAAAAGGGACACAGAGCAGCTGAATGCAAGAATAATGCATACTGCGTGCACTGCAAAAAAGAGTGTCACCAATGCGGAAATCCTAAATGCCAAGTAAAAAGGGGAGTTGTTAAGACAAACAAAAACCTACAATGACCAAAATCCTTCAGATCAATACCAACAGAAGCCGTCCTGCTCACGATCTAGCACTTGTCACTGCAAGAGATATTAAAGCAGGAATACTAATAATCAGTAAATAATAAAAAAGACTGGTTCTGTGACGATAAGATGGACACGGCAATAAAGATACTAGATACTAACCTAGTCATTAAAACACATGAGCATGGTCTTAGATATACCTTCATTACGACAAGAGTTGTCACTATATATAGTTGCTACTCGTCGGGAAACGATGATATACAGGACCTAGAAGATACCCTGCACAGAATAAGATTGCAAATCAGGTGCAACAGAGAAAGGCAATTGTTGCCGAAGACTTTTATGCAAAATCGCCTCAGTGGGGTATGCACCTCACCGACAGAAAAAGACAGATTGTGACGGACTGGATAGCTACCAACAACCTGTGCGTGGTAAATCGAGGCAATAGAGCGACGTTTCAAAGGCAGGACTACTCCTCTATCTTAGACCTGACAATAGCTAGCCACTGTTTCAAACTGAGTGTTGCGGAATGGGAAGTTAGTAAACGAGAATCTCTGAGTGATCTCAATTATATTGTTTTTAACATCAAAAAAGAGAAACATCTGATATGCCCAAAGAATCCAAACAATGGTTGGCAGGTTAAGAAGCTTGACAAGAAAAAACTCCAGGATACTTTGAAGAAAATTGTGTCAAACGGAGAAACAACTTTGGCCAAAGGGTTCTCTAAAACCGTGGCCAGGATCTGCGACAAATCAATGCCGAAGAGAAAATTCGCTGCAAGAGGACGACCTGTATATTAGTGAAACGAGGAGATTGCTCAACTACGCCGGTTATGTATAACACGTTGAAGAGAGTACACCAGAAACTCCAGACAAATTCTGTCTCTCGCAAAACACCAATTATGGGAGGAGTATAAATCTTGCAAAAAGAAACTGAGGAACGCGATAAAGAAGGCTAAAACAGCTAGCTAAAAAAACCTCTGTCAAAATGTAGACTCTGGGGCGACGGCTACAGAATAGTCATGAAAATGATGGCAGGATTCCCGCCAAGACCAAAGCTGACAATGGAAGCCTTGGAGAAAGTGGTTAAGCACTTGTTCCCGGCCCAACCAAAAGTAAAGCATGACTGTGCCATTAGCACCAGTTTCATCGATTTTACGAGAAAAAAGCTACGTGAAGCATGTGCAAAACTGAAGCACAACAAATCTCTAGGACCCGGAAATATTCTTGCGGAAGTACTGAAGGAGGTAGCTCTGAGCAGTCTAAATCTGGTGCTGAGGGTATATAACAACCTTGCGGCCACAGCAACATTTTTAACGGTGTGAAAATATGCGCTATTTGTTCTGCTACAAAAGAGAAATAAATCAACTCCGGAAGAGCTTGGGTCTTTTAAACCAATTAGCTTTTTGGATGCAGAGGGAAAGCTCTACGAATATCTGTTACGCAGTCGGCTTAATAAGGAACTTGAACGTACGGGCGGTCGTTCAGAAAAACAATTTGGATTTTGAGAAGGACGGCAGACAGTGGATGCTTTCAAGGAAGTAATTAACATTGCCAGGCAAGCGGCTGCGTTCTCAGCAGCGCACCAGACACTTTGCGTGATGGTAACTCTTGACGTCCAAAATGCGTTTAACAGCGCATCGAGGCAGTTGATCCTAGATGAGCTGAGGAAAAGAGTGGTTTAAGAAACCTAACCGCCAATATAGTTTCCTATTTAAGAGCATACCGACTGCTACTTTGATTTGTACTATTTTAACAAAAACGGCAACTCTGGCTTCATTGCTGCATCTACAAATAATTTGATAATTGATTAATTTTTTTACCAGTACATTAAGAAAGGATTTAACTATGAAATGTCGAAGTCTTTTTTGTAAAATTATATTTGCAAATAGCAACAAAATGCATTTGAAAATACAGAAAAACGCATTTATTTCTATATTTGATGGATTTTTACGGCTATTTCCTAACTGTTATTTGACTAATAGACTTTGACATATCATAGTTTAATCCTTTCTAAATGTACTGGTAAAAAAATAAATTGATTATCAAATTATTTGTAGAAGCAGCGATAAAGCCAAAGTTGCAGTTTTTGTTAAAATACTACAAATCAAGGTAGCGGTTGGTATGCTCTTAACTGACAGGAAAATAATTCTAAAATCAGAAAACACGACCAAAACCGTTGAAGTAAGCAGTGGGGTGCCACAAGGGTCAGTGCTGAGCCCAACACTTTGGAATATTCTCTACGACAATCTACTCCAGACCAAGATGCCCGAGAGAACGGTTTTGATTAGCTTTGCGGACGACGTGGCTATGGTGACGACGGCAAATAGTGTAGAAACGTTAATAAACACAGTTAACACTAGACTACTGCGTTTGACAAATTGGATGGACAAGAAGGAGCAAAAACCAGCTCCGCATAAAACCAAAGCGGTCCTTCTGACGCCAAAGAGAAAACTAACTCCAATTCAGTTTGACATCCTTATTACGGTAGTTATGCTGAGCAAGTCAGTTAAAGACCTAGGAGTATGGCTCGACATCAAACAAATGTTTGCCGAACATATCAAGAAGACAATCAAAAAGGCCGAAAAAACGGTAACAGCCCAAGAAGTCTAATGCCCAACGTTAGAGGACCTAAAGCTTCAAAACGGAGGATTTTTGCGAGTGTTGTCTAGTTGCAGTTGCTGTATGCCGCACCAGCATGGCATGCAGTAACCGACAACAAAAAGCTGTCCCAAAAACCGACAAGAACAAATCTATATCTGCGGAAACTGTTGGGGTTATTGCTGGAATACCGCCTATCAAATTTCAGATCAAAGAAAGAGCTGAGGTGTACAGTGGAACTCCAAGGAACACTTCCAAACAAATGCAAATGGCCAGATGGCAAAACAAATGGGACAACGGGACTTACGGACGATGGACTTGGACACTGATACTACAGATCCAAAAGTGGCTCGACAAACTCTATAAGGATGCAGACTATTTTATTACCCAAGATTTTTCAGGGCACGGTTGCTTCGGAAAATATCTCCACGATCGCAGGAAAGCAGAAACAAACAAATGTACCTATTTCAAGGAAATAGATGACGCAAATCGTACCTTGTTTAGTTGTCCCAAGTGGAATAGTGTAAGATCAGCTTATACGGATATGACGGGAAAGATTTTTACCGCTACAAATATGAAGGAGAGCTTTGTAAAGTCGAAAGACACCTGGAGACAGGCGTACACCACGATATGCAAAATTATTGAGTCCAAAGAGAAAGACAGTTGACATTGAAAGGACAACCTTTGCACTGAAGAAATGCGAAAGCGGATTCCGGTGTAAGTTGTGTAAGAAGAGAGATGGTTGTTTTAGTTGGGTCGGGCTGTTTAACAGTCCAATCCTACACTTTTGCTCAATTTTTGTCTGGGGGCTTCGCTTTTTGAAGGTTTTTTCATCTCTATAATAAAAAAAAGAAAAAAAATAGATAGATAGATAGATAAATGTTTATTAATCCAATATGCAACTACATAAGTCGATAGAACATGTCATTAAAATAAGGTTTAATACAAGAATTACAAATAAACATTAAAAAACATTTTAAAAATATAAACAGTATAAGCACAAGGCATTAAAAATACAATAAACAAATATAAAAACACACGCATACACTTATATATAATTACAAAACTCTTCAATTGTATAAAAACACTGTTCAATTAAGAAGTTTTTAAAGTTATTTTTAAATATTTTTATGTTAGTGCAGTTTTTTAGTGAGTTGTTTAATAAATTATAAAAATGTGCCCCTGCACATTTTGGCAACTTTTTGAAATTTGTGGTTTGAGTTTTGTTAGTTTGTAGCTTGCTGCAATACCTCGTATTATAATGATGTACATTTTTGGCTGACATAAATGTCTTAGTAATCTTAGTAATCGATTTGCTAAAAAGTATGGGTTTGTTTAAATCTGACCCTTAAAACGTGCTAAACGTGCCAGCGGTGCCAAAATAAAAGACAAAAAAGCGCGGTTTGCTGCAAGTTGTCTTAGGTATAGGAAAAAAAGACGTCAAAAAGTTAAATGTAAACTACATATTCTAAAAGCCAACTATTAAAATAGACACCAATAATACGCTATAGGTTGAAAGCATGAAAGTAAAAGAAGAAAAAGTAGACCAACCCGGACAAACCATCAAATCAAAGTTAAGACGGAATTACTTAACAAAGCCGAAAAAGAATAGCACTTTATAACAAAAAAAATTAATGGAGCCAATGAATGTCATATAAAAATGTCCAAAAAGATTACAAAAAATTTATTTGACAACAACAAAATAAAACAATAAGAATTTTTTGCAAAGATTTTGAATACATATCCACTGCCGCAAAGTTAAAAAGGTTTTATTAAACGATCTTTAAGAACAACTCGGTTGTCTGAAATGCTCAGAAGCCAACCACATATACAACCAACCTTTTGGAAACAATCAACATATTTCTGAAAACTAATTTTCTAGACTACCTTGACACAAAAAATAATTGAGGCTGTTCACCACTTTGTAGATAATACCACATAACCTAGGCAATTAGTAATTTTGACTGGACAGAATTTTTCCGGCTCTTTTGCAATGAGGCAAGAAATAAATTCAAGTCACACAAAAAATAAATTTATACTAAAACTTAAACGCTGTGATTACACCTTGCTCAATTTTATTATGAAAAAGATTAATTTTGAATATTACATTGCCAATACATTTAATTCCAAACTACTACTTGCAACTGTCTAGAAAGAACCTGCAAATCAACAGAAATCCTAACAAGACATTTTCAATTAGAAAAACACATGCATAGTACATTGTAAACAGCACAAGATACAAAATATAAAAAATAAAAAAACAAGACAACCAAGCACGTGCTATGTACATGCGCTTTCTTCTAAGCAAAAAAGTTTATGTTATGTTAAATTAATAATTTCACACAGCCACCATAAAAAAAACTCCCAAAGCAATGTTCTAGCATACATTAAGTTTATAGGTTAACTGTGTATTACAACGGAGTAGTGACGTTTACCACTGGAGGTTTATAAAACATTTTTCTTTTTGGTTGTGCCGTTTGGTCTGTGTTTAGACGTTGGCTATTATTGTGTTGGCAGATTAATGGTATCTATCTCAATTATTTGCAGCTTAAACCTGTTCCCAAGTTGTTAAACCTGTCTATTGTTTGATGTTGCGCAGCCATAATAGATTTTTACGTCTTATCCATTTTTTCTCATTGACCTTTCCTTGTATAAATAGGTGTAATAAATACTATTTTAATCTTTTGACAATATAGTCAAAGTAATTGGATTTTCTTATTTATTGTAATTAACTGTTTTATTTCAGTTTTTATTAGATTTAACAGTTTCTTTGTTGAATGTGTGCTTTGTCAGTAATATTTTTAGCACGCGGCGATAGCACCATAGCTCAAATGCTTTAAGGCAGTTTAAGATTGTTGTTTTTAGAGTCTAAGTTTTGCTCCATACAACAAAATCAACAACACGTAGCACTTGAGAACCTTATAAGGCTTTAAGAAACTTCAATGCAGCTTCACCTTCCCAAATCTTAAATCTAAAGCTAATTATTGTTTGTATTTCTGTAGTGCAGCATTTTTAAGTCTGAATTGCGTTTTGGCTAACAGTTTTTTAACTTGGTCTCAAACTTAAAAGTTTAATTTGCTCATGTGTTGCGTATTTTACATAATTAAATTAACGTAAATCTTTAGAACTTTATAATAATTGTCTTTTAAAATGTTTTTGTTCATAAACACGTTCCGCGCAAAATGCGTTACAAAATCTTTTGCAATCATATGCGGTACTAACATAATAAAGTTTTGCAAACTGTCTAACACATTTGAATGCTTCAAACGTTTGTTAATTTATTGGTTGTTTGGTTTGATTTTTTAACTGCGTTAAAAGTTATTGCAAAAATCACACAACTTGATAAAAGTTAAATAATTTGCTAAAATAGAGTTTATTGTTATACATGTTATATTTTGGATCAAACATTTTGTACAAAATTCATTTTTAGCCAACATTGATGCCAAAGTTTTGATTTTAATTTTTAATTTAAAATTTTGTTATTTGTAGATTGCATCTTTTTATTCTACAATCAAATCTTTTGCTAACATAACTAACGCTTTGACTTTATAAAAATGTGTTTTTGCATTTTTTAAAGCATTTTTTTACCAACATTACTACAACAATAAATTGTTAAAGTGACCGTAGCACAATGGTCTAGTGCAAGGACTGTCAAGTAGGCAGCTCGGGTTCAATTCCCGGCAGCAATAATATTTAATTTGTCAAATATATTTTGATGCGGTTGTCTATTTTGCAAAGCAATGGCAAATTTACAAAGTATTTGCTTAATAAACTTTTTTGATAGTGTGATTTAGCCTTAAACTGTAGGTTCTATATGTTTGTGTAGAACTATTATTGCACATCACAAACATACAAAAAAGGTGCTTACTCTTGTAGCAAGCACTGCACTATATCAATAAATGTTTATTTCATTGTAAAGAGGAAGGTATGCCATTTACATTTAAAAACAATATTAGTCAAATGGCCGCTACTGTTACGGTTGCAGTACCACATTCTTTTTATGAAATTCTACATGACCAATTTGCACATTTGCGGTTGTATGTCCTCGATAACTTTGCCAATTCCATCTTTAAAGTCTTGAATTGATTATAGAGCATTGGCATAGACCTTATCTTTTACGTGGCTTCCAAAAAAAACTTAAAAGTGTTAAATCACAAGATCTCGGTGGCCAATTGTGATTACTTCTTCAAGAAATAACACGGTCAGAAAACTTTTTTTGCAAAAATGCGATTGTTTTGTTGCTTGTGTGGCACGTAGCGCCGTCTTGCTGAAAATGAACGTCGTCCACATCAATATCTTCCAAGTCCAGCCATAAAAAATCATTATTCATAGCTCGGTAGCGCTTTCCATTCACAGTAACAGTTGCACCAGCTTTATTTTCAAAAAAGTAGGGTCCACTCTCACCTCCAACTCAAAAACCGCACCAAACAGTAACACGTTGAAGATGCAAACAAATTTCAACAATTATTCTTGGATTTACAGAGCCCCAAATGAACAATTCTGTTTATTAACGTGGCCTTCAAGGTAAAGACGGCCCTCATCACTGAAGATGATTTTTTGATAAAATTCCGGATCATTTTGATTCATTTGAAGGTTCCAATCAGCAAAGATAACTAAACTTTAAAAGCACTAAGATTTATGCAAAACACGGTATAATGTCGTTTGTGGAATGTCTAATTCTAAAGATCGACAAAAAATTGACAATCCTGGGTTTTCTTCAACACTACGGGCTATATCAGCAATATTTTCATTTGTTCTTAAGCAACGCACACGGTTTGGATTCTTCTTATCACAAACTTTTCCCAACAGCTAACATTTTTTCACCAGGTTTTTTATTGCCGGCCAAGAAGGTGCTTTACGACGACTAACAAGTGCATTAGTTTTGCAAACTGTGAGTGAAACATTTTCACCATTTTTGAAGTAAATTTTAATCATTTCAATGCTTTGTTAAAGCGTGTATAGTCTATTTTTAATAATGACGTAGTTTTTACTTGTTAAATGTCAAAAGATAAAAGCTTTAAAACTGCCAACTGCCTAAATAGCCTGCTATTCAAAATAAAACTTATTATTGGAAAATCCCAAATATGTAAACTATTTATAGTGCGTTTTCTACAATATACATGCTTAGAGGTGATTTAACTTTTGGCGTATTTTTAATTGTTTACTATATTGCAAATTCTTTAGTTCTATAAAAGCCTTTTGTGGCTAATTTTTAAAATTAACCATCGGACTCATATTACCAAACAAGATTTTATAACTTTTGCCTTGTTTAGTGATCTCAATCTAAATAAATTATACTACAGTTTTCTTTGGAAAAAGTATTTTGTATGCAATGCATCAAACATGTCTTAGAAGACTTGACATATGACTTCTAAAACGTAGAGAACAAGTAATATTTAAGCCAGCGCGCAGCACATATCTATGCTCCACTCTTCCAGAGACGTAAATTTTTTTTTATATTTTTCTATCTACTTGTACTTGACAATTTATGCCGTTGAGGAGTTGTTGGATAATGGTCAAGCGTATAACCTACTTTTTCTATATATACTCGTAATCTAGAGAACGTCACGTTGTAAGCAGTTGAATGTTGTTCCAGATCTATAAAGCACATGTATGAATGTTGGTATTGTTCTAGACTTTTTTTGCAACTAGCGTTTAGTAAAAACTGCGTTGGCTGTGTCCAAAATCAGATAGATTTCTGAAAAAATAAAAATTTGCAAACGTTTAAAATAGATTGAAAAACATCTTTGCTCATTTTTTTTCAGTTGTATTTAGAAGTATTGTTTTCTATAAAAGTTACAATGCGCAGCGTTTTTTGTAGTAGACAATTTAATTTTGTTTGGCACCAAATCTATTTTTTACGTTTTTCAAATAAAATTAAGCAAATTCTTTTGGAGGTTGTTACTTTCTCTTTCAAATATTTTTTTTACGTTTTTGAATTAATATGTAGCTTGTCTTACTTCGTTTATTGTAGGAATAATATCTATCTTTACAAATGTTTTTATTTCTAGACTGTGAGTTAATAAAATTTATGTTTGCTTTGCTAACGGTGTTTAAAAAAAATTATAGTGCTCTAGCTTACTTTTCAAAATTTGTTTTTTATCTGTAAGCTTTCTTCTATTTGTTGTATTGATTAGTACTGTTTTACGCTTAGTTGATTTGTATACCCGTCTCAGTTTTTTATAAAAGAATTTTATTTGGTAGTTGTTGTAGAATTGTAATTCTGCAACACGTTCTTGCCACCAGCTGTTCTGAAGTATCCGCTTTGCTAAGAGTTGAATATGGAGCCGCTAAATGCTATTTTTGCGTATAGATTTGTTTTTTTTTTGTTACGCAAAGTTAGTTATAATTCACCAAACTAGTCTTAGTGTTGCCAGACTGCAACATCTATATATATATTTGAGCAACTGTAATAATGAAAAGTTTTTCTAACTTGTGGCAGCCGTTTGTTCTTCAAATAAGATGTCATACAAGTTCATAACAGACAAAACGCATTTCAAGCTTTATAAGTTTTGTATCTAACTTTTGTGTTTTTCTTGAACATAATATTGAAGCTGCATTTTGAATACAACAAAACTGTAATGGGTTTAACATTTTGCTTTTTTTTTAATCTTGTATATCAGCAATATCTTGCTTACAGATCATAACATAATCAATGATGTGCTACTGCTTAGAACACAGGTTACCTCTGGGTATCCTTAATATCTTGGTGTTCAAATTTAAGTTTTTGTAGACTTTTTTTTGAATTTATCTTTGTCTATAATGAGCGCATATAATGTTACATTAGTCAAGAGACAAATAGTAATTAGACGGTTTGACATACCAGTATGAACTGAAAGATGCTATGCTAATTTTGATTGCAAAAACAACTCTATTTTCTTTGTTATTAGAATGTTATGATTAGTTGGCTGTTCTGCAAAAATCTTATTTTCTTTAATTCAACGTTACTAATGTTGTACTTTTCTAATTCTTGTACTAATATAGCTGTATTTTGCTTTATGTAAGTAATGTACGTATATTCTAAGCTTTATATTTAAATATAAGTTTAAAAAAGTTGTTATTGGACTAGTTTGTAAATTTGTTTGTAATTATCTAATCACCTTAAAAAAAATGCAGTAGTCATTTTTTTAAGTTTTTTTTTAGCCTTTTTCATTGAAGAAAACAGTGCGTTCTTAAATAAGGCTGTTTTGTTGCCATACGTGCTGCCGGCGTGGAGTTTAATGACTAAGATCCTTTTCTGGTCTAAAGTAGATAAATAATTTTGCTAGTGGTTTGAAATTTATTTAAAACTTTAGGCTTATCCGTAATGTAAGAGGGTAGATGTGCAGCAACAATCCGACTAAGTAGTCCTAAACTTTCTGGGCCTAGTAGAACAGGTAATTGAAAAAACTTCTAAGTGTAGTTTCTGGCCATTGATATTACGCCATGTACCCGTGCGCTAATGCTTATTGACTTTACTTGTCTTTTATGTTGCTTTAGCTTTTGTTTTAATCATCTTTAAAGTGAGAGCCAAAGATTTGGTTTTTAGTTTAAAAATTCATGAAAATGTATTAGAACAATTATCTGTGATGACTGATAGTCATGCAAAATTTAACATTAATATCAACAAATTTGCAATTCAGTTTGAAAATAATAATTATTTGATAATTTTTGAATAGCTGAGTTTTCTTACTATTCATAATTCTACAAATACAATTGATAGAAATGTGGTAGTTTATACAAAACTACGTTCACATTTACCAGAAACTAAATTTGACAAATCATATAAAAAAAAATGTATCATTCATATGGCAAATCTTAGTGATATTAAAAAATTTTCTTACCTGTTGGGGTATTTGGAAGGTTGGCTTTACAATTAGTTAAATCGGTTGCCTTTATGCCAAACAATTACAATTTAACATATGATCTATTGGTAAAACGATACACAAAAACATACATCTTTTGGATGTGATACAAGTTAATGTAATTTTTTTTAAAACAATATGTTTAAATAATCTTTCAGATTACATTTTGTTAAAACTTTCTCTAAGATTATTAGATCTAACATGTGAAAAAACTTTGAAACTCAACATTTAAATACTGAGATTTTTTTTTAGTTTTATAGATTTTTAACCAAGCAGAGAACTGTCTCTGACTTAGTTTTTTAAAACTTCTTCAGTGTTTACATGGGAGTCAAATGGATTGAACCCAAAACATTTTTTTTTGTGCTTATTGTGTAAGATACAAAATAGCCAAAGCTCATAAACGTTGTTTTGCTTATTTAGGTGTTCATTATTCTTCAAGATGCTTTTTAAAGTTTTCTTGCAAAACTTGTGGTCAAAAGAATCACAACACTTTGATGCATTTTGACCGGGCATCTACTAAGATATCACACCTTGTGGTAAATATGAACCAAGAACCTGTTAAGGCAATTAACAAGTCTCCTTTAAATTTTGTGTCTTTAAATTTTGTAAGTTTTAAATTATTTACAAATTCTGTATCTCTTTTAGGAACTGCTCAAGAATCTGCAGCAAAGATAAATTTTGTTTAAATTGTTGTTTAATATTTGATACAGGCAGTCAAGTGAACTATAATTTAAGAATTAGTTAAAAGATTAAAGCTTTAAAAAAAATGTCCTTATTCATTGAATGAAACGGGTCAATCTTTGGTGGGTTTACCCAAAGAAGTAGTAAGCTGTAATTTATGCATTAATTTTAATAAAATTTTTTTTTAAATTTTGAAGCTGTAATATTACCTAAAATTACAGCTGAATTACCTACTGCTCCTATTTCTGATAAAATTAAAAGTTGATTTTCAAATTTATTTTTAACAGATCTATATTTTCATGTAATGTCACCAGTAAAGTATTTTGTTGGAAAATAAAGCTGTTTTGAATATAACTCCACTTTGTCTAGCACATATTTAGGAAAATCCGAGTGCTATTTTAACTAATTTAGGTTGGATAGTGATGAGTTCTGTAAATAATGGAATTGGAAACGAACCAAACATATCGAATTCTATGTGTGTTCACTTAAAATCTATGTTGTCTGAACTAGCCCCGATTGTTGTATTGTTTAATTTTGTAAATTACAAAAATTTAATCAATCACCCATCTAGTTTGGATGCAAATGAATTTGTCTTTAAAGACTCGTCTTGTTTCAACAAGGCCTCTGACATCAACTTTACATTTTTGTTGGATGCAGAGAAGTACGTCCCTAAGGATTCGTCTTGTTTCAAATACTTCTAATATTAATTTTGGTTAGTTGCTTTTAAAAACTTATTTTGTGTTAATGTAGTTTTTAATACAACTTCTTTTCTTACAACAAGCGTTGTTTAAATACTTTACCTCTTTACTAAGTTATTAATACCAAAATGGCCTTAAACTCCTTGATCATGATTTAAAACTTGTTTGTCCTTCTCTTGAGCAAATGATTTTTGCCTTTTGGGAAATAGAGGAATCTCCTCCAGTTTTTTTTTATTAACCAAAAAAAAAAATGTGTAAAGATTACTTTATAAAAACTGTTTTTATAGATAAAAATGGTTGCTATATTACACGGTTATCTTTTAAAGTCCGTCCTGTTTTAAGTACCAATCGAAAATTTGCTGTAAAACGTTATTTCAATTTTTGAACATGTTTTAAACAAGTTAAACAAAAAAAAATTATATTCCAAAAACATTAAAAAAAATTACATTGATTAAAGTTATTTGGTGCTTATAAAATAAACAGTTTTGTATATTTTGACGCATCACGGAATAAAAAAAAAGCTTTCCGATGTAGCTGTCAGAGTAGTTTTTAATTCTGCCAAAAAAGATTCTAACGGTATCTCTTTAAATGATAGTCTTTCCTTTGATAAAAAACTTTAGACAGACATTGGTCAAATATTGACACGTTTCAGATTTTATTAAGTGGCTTTAACTTGTGATATTTGTCAGATGTTTTGTGGGATAGGTTTTAATGAAGAAGTGGCGTTTTAATTCTAGCAATCTTATCAAAGAATTTGATTTGGCAAAATGGGCCAGTATGCATCGTTCTATTATAGAATCTGAGAATCAAGTAGTTTTCTAATCTAGAAATGTCTCTGATTTGATAAAATTATTGGAAATTTCTTGAGATTCTTCCCAGGATGTGTTCTATTATATATTAAAATCAGACAACGAAATTCTTTCAAAGCGCGGTATTTTGTCTTAAATAGCTCAAAATTTTGACATCAATAGATGTTTAAGTCTTTTTGTTTTTTCATTAAAAGTTTTATTACAACAGATTTGGTTGTTGAAAGTTAATTGCCAGCAGATATTATAAATGTTTGGACACAAATTATGAATAAAATAACAGATTTGAAAGAAATTTGAATACCACGATGCATTATTCCAAAAAGGTTTTTTAATACTTTGTTTGATAGGTTTTTTGAATGCTATTATTTGTAAAATGAGAGCAGTAATTTACCTGCGGATTAAAACTATTAATTCTGTTGAGGTTAATCTAGTGATGGCTAAATCTTATGTGGTTCCTCTTAAAACTTGAACAGTACCCCATTTAAAATTGAGAGCTGCATGGTTGTTATCTAAATTGTTTCTTTAAGTTTCTGCCACACATGGATCTATACTCTTCCTTATCTTTTAAAAACTTTTGTTCTAAATCGTGTAGCACAAACTCATAAATTGAATCTAAAAGCAATTTGGAGACACGATCCAGAAGTTTAAAATTCAACAAATCCAACTAGTCGAGGTCTGTTTGTTTCTGAACTTGTTAAATGTATGCTTTAATAAAAAGGTCTTGATTTTATTCGGAAACCAATGGTGAGTTGACCTTTAGAAAAACCTTTATTTACTTGAATTTAAAAAAAAATCACTTGTTTTCTAATGTAGAGAATTAAGATTATTCTGGTATTATAGATTTGTTTAACAAAACATCTTCCTTGTTGAAATTGCAACAAATCATTGCATTTATGTTCCGTTTTATTGAAATTTTACAAAAAAAATTGGAAAAATTAAGGTTGTCAAATTAATAGTTTATCATAAATATGAAAATGCAATGAAAGAAATAGTAAAATTAACTCAAAAAACATTGTTAAATAAAAAAAGAGATCAGTTGATTAAAGGTAGAGATTTCAAAATATTATAGAGATTCCGTTCCCCAATTCTGAAAGTTTTGTCATGGTGGGGGTAAAATCAACCAATTTCAATTAGCACATTTAAGTTGACATCCTTATTTGATCCCAAATAAAATCCGTTTAGCAATTTTGTTAGTAAACCATGTACATATATTTTTAAGACATGGTGGTCTTGATTCAATCTTAAATTTTTTGTAGTTATTGAATTTCAAATACACAAAGTTTAATGTCAGTGTATTTTTGAATGTTAAATTGTTATCGTTTAAAGATAAAGCCTATTTAGCCATTCATGGCAGAATTGCTAGCATATCGAATAGAAACGGCAAGAACTTTTAGTCATGTTGGTATCTATTATGCAGGTCCTATTTCTAGTAAAACATCACTTTTTAGATGTAATTAATTAATAAAATATTACTTGGTGTTGCTTGTTTGCATGATGACTAAAGCAATACGTCTAAAATGTGTAACTAGTCTTTCATCCGAGGCATGTTTGAGAGCTTTAGATAAATTTTCAAGCCGAAAAGGTTTACCATTAAAAATCTTTTCTAATCGGGATAGTAATTTTTTTAAGGCAGCAATGAAACTTAAAGAATTGTTCAGTATTATGTCTGTTGATAATAAAGTTGATTATCCTGCAGTTTGAAAAATTGAATAGATATTTCAACCTTCTTATGCTCCTTGTTTTGACGGAATTTGAGAGGCTGGAGTAAAATTATTCAAATACTATTTTTGAAGAGTAATTGAACAACAATTTTGATCTTAAAAAATTTAACAACATAATTATTAAGGTTGAAGTTATCTTGAATTTGCGGCCTTTGTGTAAACTCTCAAATAATCTTCAAGATGGATTTGATTACTTAACTCCTAGATATTTTATGGTAAAAGGTCTTATTTTGCCAAGGTTAGAAGAAATCTTATGAGATGTTAATATAAATCTAATC
Source organism: Tachinus rufipes (assembly GCA_963932245.1). Taxonomy (NCBI): domain Eukaryota; kingdom Metazoa; phylum Arthropoda; class Insecta; order Coleoptera; family Staphylinidae; genus Tachinus; species Tachinus rufipes. The sequence goes on from OZ010743.1 coordinate 95,724,873, forward strand.
AAACAATGAAAATTGTCTAATCATTTAATGCAACCCATTTGGAAACGTTGAAGTCGTGAGTATATTTATACTCAAATTTTGCGTTCTAATGTTAGAACAATTAATTCTTTAATTAACAAAAACTAAGTGTTTTGTTTCAGTTCTGGTTTGCCAGCTTTAGTATAGCCGAAAGAACAGATTATTAATTTGTTTTTGGTCGCGGACGGTGTAACACGAGTGGTAAAAATTGAATCTACTATTTGCAAACTTAATGGACCGCTTAACAAAATATATATGTTACCTTCGCCAGACGTAATACAATAATTCTATTTTTACTTTTTCAAAATTGTTTATTTTGGTGGGAGGTATGTTTAGCCATCAAACAGTAAGCAGGCCAAAATTTGTATTTAAAAAAAAGAAGTGAAGAATTTTGATTCATCACAAAATTATTATTATTTTTAGTAATTCAAAAGATACAACGTCAAAATCATATTTTTGTTAATCAATCCGGATTTGCAATAACAAAACAAAAATACAAAAATAGTCTAAGAAACCCAACAAAAATAATAATAACTAATTGCATATAACCTAAAACAAACATTTATAGAAAATATAAAGTTGACAGCACAACGCAAACAGAAGTGTACCATTGTAACAACTCTACAAGCTAAATTAATATACAGATTTTAAACTTATCTATAAGGTTAGATAGTTCTTAATTATTACTTCTGATAAAAGTAAAAATTTATTTTTTTTTTTAAATACATGATCTAAAATTAAAATTGATAGTACTACGAGACTGCACAGTAACTCAGTTAGGTTGTTATTGTCAAAAAAATTAAAACTTACTTTCAAACCTTTTTAAGAACTACAATTTGCAAACTAACTAAAACTGTTCAACAAACAATTAGTTCAGATAAACCAAATGATTTTTAGACTTAAACTAAGTAGAGCAAACTAAAAATCATTATATGTTTTGTAGATTGTACGTTGGTAATTTTATTTAAAATTACTACAGACTGTTGCTAAAAGTTGTAATCATATACACTAACAAAAGTTTTACAACAAAAAACAATGCTTTCTTATCTTCTTAAAATCACCACATCTTTACATTCCATATTTATATAATTCTATATTTTTTTGTAAATTTTAGCTAGATTTATAATTTATAATAGCTAGGTTTGGCTGTATTGGAATATGCTTAATGTGCGTTATAACAATCTATATATACAAGATTTTAAGTCATATTTTCTAATTTTAGTAACTAAATACACTTTTATTAAAATAATGTGTTATCAATGGTTAAAAATGTATACAGCAGTTATAAAAAAAAAAATTCATAAATAAAATGTATATTAAAATGCATTTTCAATAGAATTAAGTAAGGCGCGCAAACGATAACTTAATTTCTAGTTTAATGAGAGTTAATTAAATAGAAAATTAAATTATTTCAAACGATAAATGAATTTACGTGCAGTTTAGAGACAATTAAATTACTGAATATATCTTATATTATTTATTGCATTTCTATTTTTAAATAGATTTATAATTTATTATAAATAATCTTAAATGTTGGTATAAAAGGTTATTCACATATAAATCAAATAAGTTTTCAAAGAGTATTTAACAAAGAACATTGGCATTAAATTAAGACCCCAAAGTGTTTGAAATAATTGGCATTGAGGTTATTGGTGTACTTCACAACTGCATTAAGTTATGTTTGGTGCACCTCAGTGTAAGATGCTTTATTGTATTCTATTAAGATTAAGTGTTATTATGTTATAGATGCAATTTTCAGGCTCTCTTGACAAAAGCGCAATTAAAAAATATTTTGCCGATGTAAATAATTTGAGTACTAAAAATACAATTAATGTGCTACTTATTAACAATTTATCTTTTAATGTTAGCTTAGTTGCTTACAATTACCATCCAATGGTTGCGGTTTCATTACTCATTTATTTACTTTTAACTTTTAGTTCTTTGCTTGAGTTGTGTTTGTTTTTTTTTAATATTTTATACTTAGTAGCATTGTTTTTTTTTATTTTACTGTTTATAAAAACTACTTTTACAAATTTGCTTTGTTGATAATAATTATGCCATAAACAAGAATAAATTATTTTTTTTTAGATTTTATAAAAATTACCAACTTTTTTATAGTATTTTATTTCTTACTTAAATGTAACTTTACTAATAAAAGTCAATTATAAAGTCTTACCGTAGTAATAATGTACAGATTGTGAGTGTACAACTTAACTCTTAATGGCCTCAGCCATTGTAACATTTGACTCTCATAAATGTGCAATATAAATTAAGTAATAACCTACTTACAAATGGGCATCATAGTTCTAAGAGGTAATTGTAAAATTTCTCTTACAATATACTATACTAAGTGTATAGTATATTGCAGCAATTCAATTCCTTTATTAATTAATAAATTAAAACATTTAACAATGTAATACATTAAAGATTCATTGGTACTTATTATAATGTTAGTGGCTATAATTAAACCAATCTTCGTCGTGTACATGCAGCTGAATCTGCTTAAATATCTTAATTGTTCGACATTTGGGCTAAGTAGTTTTCGCCGAGAGTAACTAATAGATTAGCATACGTCAACAACACGTTTTAGCGGGGGGACATTTGCATAGTAAGACAACAGCGGGACCCTTTGTCTATGTAGAAAACTATACGATCCAGCTTGCATCTACATATCTACCTCCAAGACTCAAAATATTCATACAAAACAAATTTAAACAATAATAATAATTATGCAAATGCAAAATTATAATATAACACTGATAATTTAATTTATGAATGAATATTTCCATATTAATTTACACAAAATGTGAAATATTTTTACCAACTTTTACCGTTTGTATTTTATATAAAATTTTTATTCAGGTTTGTAAGAGTAAATTGCAAGTGAATAAGGTGTCAGAAATTGTTACTTTTAACTTTAAGTGCATGCGATATTTTAGCGTGGCGCAGTGTTCACAGTGAACGTCTCATATATTCGTGAGAGGGGTTAATTTAGTAAATGGACTATTCAAACTAATATCTTGAAGTGTATTGTCTAATAACAGGTCAAGATGGATGCCGAGAAATCCATAAATGTTACTAACATCAAAAGTCACTTGGTAGAATTACGTTAAATGAAAACAAATGAAATAAGTTACGAAGACCGTAAGTATTTACTTGAATGCAGTGGAAATCACCTGAGTGGTTGCAATATAACAATTTAATAGTTTTGAATTGTTATGTCAAGATATTGTTATAGTTAAAATGTGAGTTTTATTAAAAAAATTAATATTACATAAATTAAACAAATATAACTAGTATTAAACTTATTTATAAAAACTTGATTAAGATCTAATATAACACAAAGAAAAAAGTAATATTAACAATTTTTAAATAATCAATATTACTTAATGTTAGTAATTTAATACAGCTTTTCGGAAGTGCTTGTAAATAAATATGCCGATTAGTAAAATACAATCTAAATATTTGGTTAAAAAACAAAATACGATTGCATAATTTTAACTTTAAAATGATATAATTATTTGACAAAACAATCAATGGACTGAGCGCGGCACAGCTTCAACAAATTAATCAGCTGCAATACTTTTGTATTGCAGCTGAATAATTTCAGCGCTGTATGAGGAAAGTGTTTTGTACGCGTAGCGCAACTTATGGTTTACATAATCGGCCTACCAAACTTACAATTTTCTGTACCATTAAACAATACGCGACCAAATAGACCACATCCAGCACGTAGTAAAAAAAATATAGCGGTGGTAGCTGAAAGTGTACGCGATGGTCGTAATAAATCAATTTGGCGCCATTCTCAACAGTTTGGCTTGTCGTATAGAACAACTTGGCATATTTTACATAATAATCTTAGTTTAAAAGCATACAAAATTAAACTTATGCAAGAATTGAAGCTGGCCGATCTTCTAAATTGTCACTGTTTTACGGTTTGGGCTCTTGAAAAGCTTTAAGACCCAGTAAACACAGGTTTAGATAATATAAGTTTATTACACGTATATATGGTGTAAAAAGCGTATATGGTATATGTGTATTCGTATAATATACGTTTTTTGTACACGTAAGATATGTATATTTGTATATTATACGTTAATTTTTTCTTTTATTTCCACTGTTGATTAATATACGTATATTAACCATTAGAATACTTGTATAAATATTTTGCATAATATATCTACATATATTTAACGTTTATTATTTCTGGGTTTAGTTTGCCGATCAATTTTGTCTTCAATGTTTGTACGTCCGAGGCTACCCGAACTCGAGAATATAGTTTGCAAAGTGTATGTTGAGATGCATGATTCATCATTTTATTTATTTTTTGTCAACCATAATGTTAATAGTTGTAATATCCAATACAGTTTTAATTTGTTTGTTGTTACACAACAGTGTTGAAGTGTTTAAATGTTTAATTGAACTGGAAGCGTAGGTTTAGGAGTACTAAGATCAAATACCTAATTTGTGGTAAGTCTGAAAATAAGCAATGACATCTTTGTTTCAAATAACTTGTCAGGTGCACCATTTTTTCTTGTACAATGCAATTATAACCATTACAGTAACATTAATATCATTTTATCGATTTATTATTTTAAAATTTAAATTTAATATTATTGATTGCTGTTGTTATATATAGTATTATAAATACAAATAGCAAACTATTCAAGTTATTTGAAATAAAGATTACCATATGTGTCTCATATGAGACTGTGGAAATATACACAGTATATTTCACCAAAAAACTGGTTGAAAAAGCAAAATGGATTTTCAATTTAATTGTTATTTTCTTAAATACCTATGTTAAATAATATAATGTTTTATTTATTTATATGTAATACTTTGTATTTTATGTTAGAATGATATACATATTTTACATTATTATATATACAAGAGAGTAGGCAGTACGGCAGAGTGGGCATGTACGATTACCAGCGTTAACAAAAGTTAAGCAAAGTTTGCTCCGGTCACGACTTGGATGGGTGACCCAATTCTTCCTAATTTGAGTCCGTTACCTCGTATAGGCATCCAAACATACACATGACTTTTCGCCGGATAAAGTTTAACCTATAATACACGTGTACTATAATTAAAGAATATACAAATATTTGTATTATATATTAACGCATTTTTTACGTTGATAATACGTGTAAATTACACGTTTAAAATACATATAACCGGTACGTATATTACACACTAAATATACGAGATATATCCGTTTAGTCGCCGGACATTTTTCCGTATAATATACTTAACAAATAAACAAATATTACACTTAGGTGTAATACCAAAAATAAACGTATCTTAAACGTAACTGTGTTTACTGGGGAAGATCTACTTTTTTAGACCTAAATATTGTTCAGCAATGAAGCCTATTTTTAGCTTAATGGCTACGTCAATAGACAAAATTGCCGTATTTAAGCTGAAAAGCAAACAGAAAAAATTCAAGAACTGCCATTACATACAAACAAAACAACGGTTTGGTGTGGTTTATGACTGGTTCAACATTTCTTTAAAAATAAGACGGACTAGAATGTAATTGTAAATAGCGCCCGTTATCGCACAATAATAACAAACTATTTGCTAAATTGAAACCAGTGATCTTGAGAAGATTTGGTTTTAACAAAACGGCGCTACTTGCCACATAGCTCGTGAAACCATGGTTTTATTGCAAAAACGATTTGCTAAACAGTTAATTTCTAGCTTTGTACCGGTGAATTGGCCGCTTAGATTATGTAATTTTGTCCAAAGTCTACATGGATAAATCGACTACGATTGGGGAATTGACCGACATTACTTTTGTTATTTGCCAAATACTACTCAAAATGCTTGAACGCGTCATTAAAAATTGGAACTTCTAAATGGACCATGTTAGCCGAAACTACAGACATTTGAAAAAAATAATTTAAAAAAAATAAATGTACAAAATGGTTCTTTTGCATGGTTATAAAGATTACCCACTAAAAATGATTTTTTTTTTTTTTTAATGTACCTCTAAATGGATCACCCTTTAGTATTAGTTTTTTCAGTAATTTTATTAGCGTAGTTATTATTTAACCAGTACTAGAAAAACGTGGGGCAAGCCATAAACAAGAAAGAAGAACGGCAATTTTATTATATATATATATATTATATACTATAAGCTTTAATATGTATTTTAAGCTTTATCTGCTTTATGTTTATGTCATTCTACGTCAATCACCATGTGCTATTTTAAGTTTATTAACGTTTTTCAGTAATCAAAAACCTTCTCCAAACACAGAAACATACTCCAAACAAAACATTTTTTGATCATTTTTTGTTGATTTATCTTTCTGATCCAAATTTTTTTTTTAAGAAATTTTTAAAAACTTTTTGTTCACAGGACGTGTCGGATTTATCTTTTCAGTAGCGTCTATCGACTAAACTCCACTCAATCTGGGAACGCCTGAAAGTTTGACACCTTAAGCTCATAAACCTTCTATTTAAAAAAATTATAGAGATGATTTAAAATAGGACGCCTTATAGACTGTGGGGTAAATCCTCTTAAGTTTTTATTAGGTCAACTGGTTTCCTATAAAAGTGATCTTTCTAGACCGGCTCTGCCAGTCTGGCTAGATCGGTATTTGAGTAAAGAGCTAAATTTGCAAAATATTTCTCGGTGAACGCCTGGAAATGTTGCCGTGCGGTATGTTGTTATGGTTGTTGTGAATGTATGCACGCCAGATGTGAGAATTTGCCGCCGTTCCCAAGATTGGAAAACTAATCGTTAGACCATTTCCAAAGGTAATTCCCAGATACTAAACCATGAAATTAGAACAAATTTATGACGAGTAGTTGCCGTAAAAAAAACAACTTTGTTTTTTTTATGGGTTGACTTTAACTTGCCAATTGTTAATGGCATGTCGACAACAAAAAAATTAAATAGCATAGGCAATAGAAGGGAGCCTTGAGATACCTATGCGATGATCGGCCGTGAGATCAAAACATGGCTTTAAAGCTTTACTGATAAAGTTCTGCATTATAAGTATAAAGCTATCAGCTTTATAAACTTAAGTCTATGCAGTTTTAGTAGTAAACCGTCATGTCGGATCTTATTAAAAGCTTTCTCAACGTCAAAAAACATTACTTCCGTGGTCTAAAACCTTTGGTAATGTGATCTGTTACACTATTTACCTGATGCACGACAGAGTATTTATGCCAAAACCCATGTTGGTAAAAAAAATTAAAAAAAATAATTTTTGCGTGTTCTTGGATACTATTTAGGTTTACTCATTTTATAACCTTGCTTATGGTGCATAGAAGACTTGACTGGCCGGTAGTTTTGGAAAAACTTATGGTTTTTCACACGTTTTGGAATGTTAATTACGTGAGGAACCTTTTCAAACTGCCGCATTAGCAATATTGGCTAAAACCCTTATTACTTTGTTCCAGAAAGATTTTAAAGCTTTATTTGAAATACCGTTAGGATCTGGTGAAAATTGAGTTTTGAAAGATTTTTTACGTTTTATTTGCATCTTTTGAGGTTGATTTTAAGGTGATTTGCCAGTTTATACGCGCCCCTTTAGCTCAATGTTCTTAACAGAGCTAGCCTGCCAAAGCTAGTGAAGAAAGGCCGGGTAAAATTAATAAATCGATATTTACTCAAATACTGTCGGGCTCCAATTGGTTTTTTGGACGTTTGGTGTTAGTAATAGCGTTCTAGTACAACCAATAAACTTATGGCTAGAAGGGAAAGGAGAAAAACACAGAACAAATATAATAGTGTGTAATCCCAAACAAATGTGTATTGTTTAATGACAAGCAGCCATATAATACAATAAATACAAAAATAATAATAATGCATTAAACTGAATTTTATAGGTATAATGATACAAAAAATGAAAACAAAAAATATAAAATATGATAAATCATAATATAAAGAAACAATTCGAAAACGTATCAAATCCACAAATAATTTTACAAATATTTCTTGCCGCACGTTTTCCTAAATGATTGGTAGTCATAACTTTGTCGGTGGGTGATTACCGACCAAATTTCGGTCCACCGATTAATTTCTACAGAGTACTGTACAAGTAAGGGTTGAATTTATCAAGTCCCACGTTGAAGTCTCTGTGACCAGACTTAGACCCACGTGTTGGTTTTCAATATTTAAATTTAATATATAATAGTAGTATTTAACATTACGGTTACCACATTTGGTAAATACAAGGAAAAAGGAGGCTTTAGAACTAATGTTAAGCATCCACTTTGATATAATCTTCTTAATTGAAAAATTCTGGCCAAAGTTCACGCTATATAATAAACAAAAACAAATTGGTAAGAGCAGACAAATAAAAAAAAATACGTACCTACTTGAGAGAACAAGAAAGATATAATAATTTTAATAACGAATAACATCTAACCAATTATAAGTTGATTTTGCAAACACGCAATGATAAGGTTTCACAATTGCTCTAATACGCCTAGGCAATGTTCACTGGTAAAAAGAAGCAATAATATTTAAAGTGCAATTTAAGAATTTTTCCTGCGCATGTCTCTCTCAAATAAATATGTATCTCAAAATATATACAGAAGTCTAGTAAGGAATATGAATGGAAAAGGAACAAACAAAAGATTATACAAATGAAAATCTAGTAATCATAACGAGAATTTGCTAATTAAAACTCAAATTAATTAGTTCTTAAGTTTAGGTCTAAAATGCACAATCTGGCAACGTTGCAAATGTTGGTAACTCTGGACCTATGCTCTAAACTGAACAGTGAAGTGAGCAAACAAGATGGCTGATATTTGTCCTAAATAAAACTGTTAAACTGACTGTGACTGTGAAATTTAAACGAAAAACCAATAAGAAATTAATTAGTAAAACGTAAGTAAATTCTCAATTAGTTACTCGTACAATATCAGACTTCCTCATTGAGTAATTAGATTTTATTTGCAAGTTAATGATATTAATTATTAGTTATATTAATTGAGGAATTAGAAAGTATGGAATAAATTAACATTCACAAGGAGGAATGCTTATAAAGGACAGGACAAGTGTGAGAAATCAACCATAAATTTATTAAGCACCGACGCAACAGCTCTCCATATCAACAGTAGGTATTGTTCAACTTCTATTTACAATAACAAAAATAATCTATCAATTAATAATAAAAATAGAAGTTTAACTAAATTAATTATATTGTCAAGCTTGCATATAAATGAACCATTATAGATTGCAACAATCTCCACAGACATCCCACCAGCCATGCCACAATGAGCAACCTATCAACGTCGCAACCACACAAGAGGCCGATCTTAAATGATAAGTAAATGCTTTGTTTTTAAATACTTAATTCATCTTTAAAATTTGGTTTAGGTTTTGGACCGTGACGCGGCATTAATTTTTGTGCACTCTTATAATCGACTTAACTTCTTTATAAGGATCATTAAAAATTTTACGATTGAGGTTGCCGTGCTTTTGCTATTGGTGTCTGGCATTTTTTTAAAAATCAATGTTTTTTGTTTGCTAGATAGTCCAAATAAATTATCAACCCAAATTTTAAAAAATGTAGATGCTTTTCTCTGTAGCCGTACTACTGTTCCTTCAATATTAGCAACCATACATATTAGGACAAGCCTATCTACGCTATCTTCCACGAATCTTAAAAAAGCCGTTTTGTGTGGATAACAAATCGTCGTCCCCCTTTGATTGATCTTTGTTCATAGAGTTTTAGGAGTACCAACATGTGGTTAAAGCTTAAGTTATTAACTGTCCTAATTTTATCTTGCAAGTTGACGTCGTTTAAAATTAACACATCCAAAACGCCCTTTTGATAGCCTGCGTAGCTGAAGTGGGTAGGGTCTTCTCAAAATTTAATAACCTTTTGATTCAACGTATTCTTGCAAAGTTTGATCTTTTACGTTGATTGTCCGACTGTTCCACGCCGGCTGTTTTAAGTTAAAATCTTTTGTTAAGATGGTGGAGAGAAAAGACAAAAAAAACGCGTCAAAAACCGCCATTTTGATTTAGTAGATTAACTTGACAGCTAATTCAGCATGATTGCATTAGATTCTAGGATTAGAGTGTATGGGGTGTCTACTTCAGAATTGTTTAGCAATCTCTTTGTGAGGAGATTTGCTATCTGATTGATGGTCATTTTTGCTGCAGGGTTGCAAAAACCTAAGCTTCGGAAAGCTTGAGTCAAAACCGACGCAGGTCTTGTCACCGGAGTGACGCTTTTCTATTGAGCCGCTATTATTTTAATGTAAGCTCTGTATTCTACAAAATTGGCGGGATGAGAGCCAATGCATATAACACACTTTGAAGGTATGTTTTTTGAGCATGCCACAGACTGATGAGGACTTAAACAAATACGGCATGCCAAAGTTGTTTTGAAGCATCTTTAGTCGGTGTGTCCGTATTTTTGGCATTTTTGTCAATTCTGATCGTAAGGTTAAGGATTTTCTTAATATTCTTAATTTTCATATTCTTCCCCCTTTTAAGAAGTTGTACAGAGATCATTAGGAAACGACCAAACTTGTTCTCTATGCGATGTACGTTAGATGGCTTAAAGCCCATTTTTTTCTAAATTCATCCCTAACTTTTTTTTGGTAAAGTAGAGCAGAAAGTCACATATCACAACTTTCATGTATTTCTCTTTAGAAAAAGACCAAGTAAAATATTTTGCAGTGGTTGTTTTGAGATAAATTGTAGCCTTCTGGTAGTAGTAATTTGACGCCGAAAAGACAATGATATCATTCTAGGTATGTCAAGCTAAAGCAATATTAATCTCATTGTCCTTGCTTTGTTGTGAAAACCCGGAAAATAGTTCTTTGTCAGTAATGGTTAACGCCGTTGAGCAGGAATCATAAGCAGGAATTTGCGGGGGTGGAGTAAAAATTTTGTTAATGGATGGGTTTTTAGCGGCAACCTTGAACTAGACATCAATTTTTTTTCTTTTGTATTTGCGGAGGCGGCGCTCTTGGGAGCTGATTGCCTTTATGCTTTTACATTTGAGAGACTGCAAAAGTAGTCGTTGTTGACTGTCTAGCTCTAGTTGAAAATTGCCCGGAATAGGCTGATGGCTTGTTAGATAATAGATTTGACAAAACTTTAGTTTTCTTACTCTTATTCTGAACAACAACGTGTTCTTTGTTGTCTTTCTTGGCGTCTTTGATTCCCGTGATAAACCGGTAGGGTTTTTTTTTGTTTATTGGACAGTTGATCAGTTTTTACTTGTACTTTAGGCAGAGGTCTTTACAAGATTCTATCAAACAATGTTAGACAAAACTAAGTATTTTTAACAGTAGTTCGCCAGACTCTCAAACACTAACGTGACATTTAGGTTGGTTTTAATTATATGTTTACTGCCGTCACTTCTTACCCTCCCAAGCTAAGGCGTCGTTAAGTACTATTGCGTTTTTCTGAAAATTTCAAATATGTTGACCCCGTCTTTTAAAATGTTAAAATTCAAATAAAAATTATTTAAAAAATTATATCTTTTTGGATTCATTTTACAATAATATTAAAAATAATAATAAAATTGTAAATGCACACGCATCAGCAAAAGACACGGAAAAAGAGTTGAGATTACATATACAATAGCCGGCTTTATTCTATAAGGTTGTGTCGCCCGTTACGCAGTTTTGTCATGTGTAAGACCTACGTATAAAGCTGCACGTTGGACATTAGAATTTGATCAGTCTGTGCAGTCATTTGCTGATAGTCTACAACTTTAATGATACCCCTCAATGACCACTAAGAGGTTAATGACTTCTTAGAGGACACTAACAACGACACACCGTTACATAGCGTTTTCACAGGTTTTAGACTTAGAAAAATGTTGGACAAGATCTGACACAAAAGTTTTCTTTTAAAACTGCATTTACTAAAATTGCCTTGCGTCTTATAAAAGTGATAGCTTTATATCTAAACCGCAATAGTCTGGTGTTAAACTTCTGAACAACGTTCTTATTTTGTGGACTGATATCTGGGTATTACCTTCAATAAAGGACTTAAGTACAAACTACACTTACAGTCTATCCTAGACACAACTAGATTGACAAAACCTGCTTAGTTTAATTCTTTGGCAAAACAGCGGTTGTCGCTTTAGAACAAAATCCGGATATACACCACCATCGTCAAACCAGACCAAAAATTATTTTTGAGTCTTTAATGTAGAGAACAGCTGCAAACACGTTTGTTGGAGCCCTATGGTATGTTTAAAACAAACAAAATTATAATAATTTCAGTATTTCCCAGCTGCGCCATCACATCATAACGTAGACTAAAAAATACTTTGATAACCTTGTGGTTCACCTCAACTCGGATCTTGCCAGACTTGCTGAACCAGACAAATATAAATACTTCTATAAAAAAAACTTATCAATGTCATTATTTCTTAAAGTAGCTTACCCCGCAATCCCATTTTGCAACAAATAAGCTTTGCGGTCTCAAACTTCTAGGCATGATCCGGGGGAAGTGTAATCTGTAGGCACCATCTAGACAGTCTTTAAAAGATTCTCTTCCAAAACCACAAAAAATTGGTGCAGTTGAGACAGACAAGACATCAACCAAACTAGAGCAACAACAAGATAATATTTATGTTCAAAAAAATCTGTCACTAATGCACACGTTTTACCACCGTCTCAACGCCGATTCACCAACCCCAAGCTGCATCTGAAAGTACATAAAACAAGGAGCTATTACAACAACTCCAACGCTTTTCTACACCTAGAAGACATCTCCAGGAAGTTGTCCAAAACCTAGTAGATAACAAATTACAAAAAATCCGAGATTTAAATTTAGTGTAACAAAGTAAATCGTTATCAAGCAAGTTAATCATTTTTTTTACTCTGCAATAATAGCTGTAAGATTACAATAATATAATGCAAATGTGAATCGTGAGCCACGGCGCCACGTCTACTACGTTATAAACCTGTTAAAAACTTGAATACGTTAATTGCCATCCAAAAATTAAATATAATTTTGTTTGGCGATAGACGTTAAAAGTTAACTGAAATTAAAGTCATGTATATTATAATGCTGCTAATATTTTAGTTTTTTTTTTTAATTTGTATTTTCTTGTTTTCTAATACTAAAAAAAATATGTTTATACAGTGGCATACCTAGGGGCTATTCTAGTAGTTCTACAAATTATAAAATACTAAATGATTTCGAATATTTTTCCTCATCGTCAAGTCAATGTAAGGTTGAAAATATTATCTCTAAACATTTTGCTCAGATACAGTTATCAATTTATAAAAATTACCATTTGATTGACTTAGTAAGAGCGGCAAATTAGAAACCGCCCCGGGCGGCAAAAGTTTTAGATACGCCACTGTGTTTATAGTGGATTTAATCTTAATTTTTGCAAAAAATAGAAAAACAATATTTATACACAAATGTCAGAAAATATTTGCAAGCACAAACACAATTGACTATTAAATTAATGCTTACTAAAAGCCGGAAGTATACGTTTCAGTAAGTATTGCTAAAAAATTATTAAAAAACTAAGTACCAACCACAATATGTTGATTGCAAATGTAATTAGAGATAAAACTTGGGTTTACCACTGGAATCCATAAGATAATCAAAAATTAATGTCAAAGATTTTAGAAAAATGTTGCAATAAGTGTTTTAGCACTAATGGTTTCTATGAAAATTATAAAATAAAATTTTGTATTTTGATTTTCAACTCGTTTTGTTCTAAATTAATAAGAAAACATAACTTCTTTTGTAAATCAATATATTATTATATAATAATATGTATTTATGCCATCAGCACGAATACTAAAAAACCCTTAATTTAGAAGTCAGTACGTTATATTATTATATAGTTAACAGTGGTTATAGATGTCAATGTCTATTTTACCTTTTAATCTAGAATTATGATCAACTTGTATATAAAGCGAAACAAGTAAAACATAAGAAACAAATTACTTCTATTATATTATTATAACTACTACTAATTCTGATGTATGAGCTTACGCCCATACAAATAAGAAAAGGAAACAGGGTTACTTGTAAATAATATGATTTATATATTTTATGAAGTTCTGTTCGTCGTTTTTCATAACGCAACATTTACATACGGGCACACACACATGTATGAAAGATGACAGATATATGCGTCTATGTTCTGCTGTTTTACCTCTTGTGTTACAATAAATCATACTCTATAGATACTTTTCAATGTAGATATATTCTCAAATAGATTTATTGCGAAAAGAGTGCTGATATATGAACAAAAAGGTCGAAACGCAACGAATTCTACATTCACCTACCAATGAATTAAACAGAAAACATAAAATGATACTATTATTATTAATGGGATAATGAATTATGTGGTTTCAATTATATAATGCATTTTGTATATATACAAATTATTTCACTTTATATAAATATGAAGTTCATTAATATAATTATTAAAATACAGCACTCATATGTAGTTATATAACTAATTAATTTAGTAATTACCATAATGTTAATGTCTATATTTGAATTAATTTATACAAAATCTATATTTAAAATAGTAATAACACTTATTGCCCAACGCATTCAGCATTTGCTGCTAATAAATTTCTACAAATAATAAATAACAAGAATATATTTTTAACATCATGCGTTTAAATAAAATGGAAATAAATATAGAAACCATTTTAAAAACGTTATTGATTAAAACTGTAGGCGGCCGTTTTAAATATTTAATTATTAAAATAAATAATGTATCTAAAAAGCCACGTTGTAGTTTACAAAACAATACTATGTGGCATTTATTTTCTATAAAATATAATCAGTCAGTTAGTTATAAAAAAATAATTGTCGCAGCCGCTGACGCCCTACTTAATTCTCGCCAGAAGTGGTCGCATTTGATGTCAATCAATCGATGAGCAATTTGTATTGTGTGGCCAAGATTAAAGTCAATATGTGCTGCTATTAAACACAGTTTATTGGAAACAGTAATAGATACTACCTAATTTATTTTTGATTGGATTGGAACAAATGGATTCTAAAAAAGTATATGTCTGTCGGTTTAAATTCAATCGGCAATATCCGTACCAGTTAATGGTTACTTTGTTAAAATAAGTTTTATACTCGCATGTAAAGGTTAATCTTTATAACAAAACATATAGTGTAATGAATTGATTTTAAATATATAATGGTTTGTAGTACAGTTTGCTCCTTTTAGATGACACGTATTAGGAAGCAATGTTAAGGTACGTGCATTAGATTAATAAACAAACAACAAATTATATCATATCCTAACTCAAATTAAAAATATTTTGAGGTATTTTCAATGACTTTAGACAATACAGATTTAAGATAAACAAAATATATAATTTTAAATGTTCGACATAAAAAGTACTTCGTTTTGCATTGAACATGCAGTTAGATATCTAGATATTGCAACGTGTGCAAAATGTAGTAAAAAAAAAACATGACTAATTATTTAAAAGTTTATCTATATGCGTGAATTGTAATGGTAATCACTCCATTTATTCTAGGAATTGTCCAAATTTGAAAGAAGATAGGAAGATTGCAGTAACAGATAAACTTTTTTATTTTGATGCCCAAAAGAGACATAGAGCAATTACGGTTCTAATTTGATCCAGATTGATTGCTACAGTTGTTAAAACAGCCATTCAAAAAATTTAAAAAAGATTAAAAAAACGGTATCGGGCTCATCAGGATTAAAACCGTCTGCAGTCCTATATAAACCAAGGTTACAACAGTTTGGGATATAACTAAAAACACTTACAATAGGGGTTGTCTTTAATTCAAAATCTTCTAAGTGTTGGCTTGTATTGAGCAAAAATTAACTAAGGTAGCAACTTAAAATTGACTAACACGGCGACTCAATCCAAGTCAAATCTTCAACTAGTTAAAACTCAATTCAAGTGAAAACCTGCAAAAATGGCACTTGAGGTGCGGGTTCTTGGTTATTTTGCGGGCCACAAACCATAATATTGACATGTTGGGAAAATTTATGAAAATGGAAGATATTTTTGCTCTAACACTAGCTAGACGTCAAATTATAAGAGTTTTACTTTTTCAGATAATACTTTTAAATAAAATCAAAAAATCAAAATTTTGTTTTTAGTATAATAATTTCAAATGTTATACAATCTTTAAAAACCAATATTTAATATTCTTTAAGCGTCATAAAAAAACAAACTCAGAGTGAAGACATGACGACATTCTAATATTGGGCGTGCGCAATGCAAGCATTTCAGAGCACTGCTGTTGATGTAGCTACTTATTTGATATAAATGCTAAAAGCATTGTTTTTATTGCTACAGTTAGCATTCTTGGCATCGCATGCAATTAATTGCAAATAAATTATTTATTTAAATAATGTTTGTCACAATGCTCGGTAATGTGCGCCCCTATATAAAGTTTAATCCGGTGGTAGACTTCCCACTTAACATACCCGCGGATATCCCCGCGGATTCTTACCTTAAACCACCGCATCACTGTTCCCGTCTTTCCATCTTGTATCTCGCGACAGAAGACTGCGTGCCTTCAGGTATAATTTATACTCGTGAACTCCACGTGTGGGTTACCTGCACCAGGTATGTTAGCCCTTTGAATGTTTATCACCATGGTAGTTAATTTCTATTATTGTTATTTACAGTGTATTGTTAATTTGAGTTATAAGTAAGAAAGAAATAAAATATAACTATCCGAGCAACCATAAGAAATTATTTCTTCAACCCACCCCGCTCTGCTACAACTTGGAGACCAACTTAGAGGCAGTAATTAAATATATCATTCACCAGTACGCGTGATGGCGGTGTCCCACTCTCCAAAGTACAATTTAAGGAACAGGAGAAAGGAAATGCGGACTGATGCTGATTTAGAAGATGAGGAGCCGGAGAATTTCTTAAGTCCGATAGGCGATCATGAAGAAATCCTCGCGGACGCACCAGCATACAGCGAAGCATGCGGACACACGGACGATCTGGACAAAACCACAGATAAGCTAAAATTTTGTATTGTAACTGATTCATTGCGTACTAATTTAACTTCCCCTAGTGCAATTAACACATACGCTTCATTAGGCGCTTATCCTAAAAAAACTCGTAATTTAGTTAACAAATATGAGGATAATAAAAAAATGTATTATAAATCAATAGATAATTGCGTGATGGTGAAAGATCCATTTGAGGACGCATTTAAAAATATTAAATCAAATTTAAATAGTTTAAATTTCTCTCATAAAGAATGTGACAATAAAATAAATCAAGGTCACATTGAAAAACACGATAAATTTTATTCTGATATTTTCCCAACGCAGATTAACAAAAACAAATTTATTTCTGATGTTAATCGTAACAGCTGTTTAAATAAAACCTCCCGGCATGAAAATAAAAAGGAATATGTAATAACAAAATCAATTTCGAGTAGCGGTGCTACCGGTGGTTATACGCAACATAATAAAACTAATGCTTATTCCGCTGTAGATCCTAACAATATAACTGAAAGTTGTGAAATAAATACTAACGATGTACTAATGCAGTTAAATGCAAATGCTTTTTCACCTAATAATAATAATGATGTATTTTCCGAAACGGCAATTTCAAAAACTGCCAAAATATGTAAGGTGTTACCGGCATTTGAAGGGGCTAACATTCACCCGGTTGCATTTATAAATAGATTTGATCGAACTATGCTTGCATTCAAGATTCCTTTCGAACATTTTACCATCTGGGGACACAATTTATTTAAGGGCGACTCGAACTTCTGGTTTAACGCAAATATTGATAGATGTAATAATTATATAGAGTTTCGAGAATCATTTCTCCAATTTTATTGGGACATGTCAAAACAACGTACTTTGCGGTCTATAATAGAAAACGGGAAATACAAACGGTCCGATGGTTCCTTTTCAAATTATGTTGCTAAATTGTTTTCGGAAGCAAGTTACCTCCACCCACTCTATGACGAGGGGTACTTAATACAAACGATTGGTAGACACTTGCCAATGCACGTGCGTACCTGCCTTATAGATGCACCGACCATTCAAAACGCTCTTGCTAAACTCCGAGTAATGGATTTTATGGCAAGTGATGACTTAAGTATACATAACGCCGAACCAAATGACCGAAATTCCGGTCCTGTGCGAATAACCCATGCAGGTCCATATCGAACTCCTAATAACTCTCCCAGATTTACACCTCGGGCGGGCGATAATAGAAATTCACCCAATAATTGTCAAAAAAATATTCGCATGCTGCAACCCGAAATCGAAGAATTAAGTTTAGATGATAATTTGGAAAGCGATTCGGGAAACTTAAACGAAACTCTCTTCGAGGTCCAGAAGTGAGTTCGATTAGTAGGACCGATAGTTTTTTAAATGTTAACCCTAGCAGTGATTTGTTACAAGACGATTGTGATTTCCATCATACATCACTTGCAGCACATTCACCATGTATTTTAATTAAAATCGATTCGTTTCAATCACCGGCACTAGTCGATAGTGGTAGCGAAGTTACCTGTATTGCTAAGGAAACGTTTGATCAAATATGCGCGATAATACCGGACATACCAGCATTTCCAGTCAAGGGAATAAGAGTTACGGGAGCTTTTCAATCAATTCAAAATCAAGTGTCTATGCAAGCTTTGCTGCCATTTTCAATTGGTGAACTCAACTCAGAGTTTGAATTTATGGTAATTCCCCGTTTAAACTATCCATTTATTTTAGGTATAGATTTTCTTCGCGTATTTAAAGCAAAAATATTATTAGATCAACGCTTATTAGAATTAATTTGGGACAATAAGCCGTTTACTATCCCCGAATACCAAGCAAAGCATAAAATGCTGCCACCCAAATCATGCGCGATGCGTTTATGCGCAGTTAATAAGTCACAACCCCGGGCATTTCCTGAATCCTATGATACATCAACAGATTTCCCGGACGCAATAAAAAATCTGCCTTTAAACACAAAACAAAAGACACAGTTCGAAATATTGTTGCAAACACATAAGGAGCTGTTTTCAAACATTCCCGGTAGAACGACTGAATATAGTCACAAAATACACTTGACCAATGACCAACCGTTTACCGTCAAACAGTACCCCATTCCAATTGCTCACCGAGCTGCGGTCCAGGCAGAAATTGAACAAATGGAGAAATGGGGAGTAATAAGTCGGTCCGACACCCCCTATTGCAGCCCACTAATGACAACCGTTAAACGTGATGGAACTGTGAGATTATGCATGGACGCGCGACGTTTAAACTCTATTACTAAGACGGACAATGAACTACCCCGTCCGATAGAAGACATAATTCGTGGCATATCGGGAATAAAATATATGTCTGCACTAGACTTAACCGCCTCATATTGGCAAATTCCCTTAAAAGCGGAACACCGACAATACACGGGTTTTCGGGTGGGCACACGAGCTTACCAATTTAATGTCTTGCCTTTTGGCTTAAAGACCGCGGTAAGTTCTTTTACTCGATGCATGGACAAAATCTTAGGCCCCGCATATGAAAACTTTGTGCATGTATACATAGACGACATACTTATAACATCACAATCCTTTGCAGAACATCTAGAACACCTTGATATTGTTTTGTCGCGCCTCAAACAAGCAGGTTTTACATTACGCTTTAAAAAATGTAGATTCTTTGCGGAGAAGCTGAACTTTTTAGGTTACGAGTTGGACGAGCACGGGCTAAAACCAGATCCGTCACGCATTCAAGCAATTAAAGACTACCCAGTACCCGGGAATGTCCGGCAAGTACAGTCTTTTTTGGGACTGGCTAACTTTGATCGAGGTTTTGTTGAACAATTTTCAGCCATAACCGAACCGCTCACTACACTGCTTCGCAAAGGAAATAAATGGATGTGGGGGCAAGATCAACAACAATCTTTTATAAACATAAAAACTGTGTTGTGCCGTGACGTAAAATTGTATCACCCAAAGTTAAACCTGCCTTTCTGCGTGCAATGTGACGCAAGCGACATTGGAGTAGGAGGGGTGTTATACCAAATTGTGGAGGGTAGTAAAAAAGTTGTCGCGTATTTTAGCAAGCTTTTATTACCTCGAGAGAAACGATATTCTACCCCCGAAAAAGAACTCTTAAGTGTAGTCACGGCATTGAAGAAATGGCGAACTTTTCTTGTAGGAAAACCGTTTCGGGTACTTACCGATCACCGGGCGCTTGTTTACATTAACCGCTGCAGGTTACTTTCCCCGCGTATTTCTAGGTGGATTTTAGCCCTTCAGGAATACGACTTTCAGGTGCAATATGTCCCCGGCAAGTCAAACTTTGTAGCGGATACGCTTTCACGAAACCCCCCCTTGCGTTTACCTACTCCGTCAGGAAAAAGTTTTGCGCTTTTCTACTTATCTCAATTACCGGACATTAAAAGACTACTATTAAAACTGCCCGAGGCTCAAAGAAATGATAATAAGCTTTCGCAAATAATTACAAGAATTTCAGCTACCTCCGATGCAAATGAACGATACATTCTGCATGACAATCTTCTTTTTCTCCGACCTAATTCGGATTCGCCAGCATTCTTATGTATACCTCAAACGTTGGTGCCTGACTTCATTAATATTTATCATCAACACTTTGGTCATTTCGGGGTGTACAAAACATGGTGCGCGGTAAAACGTGATTTATGGTGGAACGGTATGCATCGTGCGGTCAAACGGATAGTTAGTGCTTGCAAAAATTGTCAAAAAAATAAAACATCTCGATTACCAAAACCTTTGTTAGAACCAATAATTGCAACGGCGGTCAACGATTTAGTGTCTGTTGACTTTTTTGGACCTTTGCCAGTTTCCGTAGGCGGCGTCAGGTACATATTTGTGGCTATTGATGTATTTACCAAACTAGTAACCTTGTATCCTCTGAAGCGCGCTACGACAACCACCGTAATCAATCGTATGCGAAAACATTATTTCCCGGATATAGGACGTCCAAAACGGATAATCTGTGATCACGGTACTCAGTTCACGTCGGCTAAATGGAAAGGGTTCCTTGACGAATTTGGAATCCAAACCATTTTTTCCTCAGTGCGTCACCCTCAAGGGAATCCTGTCGAGAGAACCATGCGGGAACTTGGGCGTCTTTTTCGTACGTATTGTTCCGAAAAACATCGTGGCTGGGCTCGAGAGATACCGCGGTTTATAAACTTTCTTAACGGCGTCACACATGAATCCACTGGGTATGCCCCAGTCGAATTACATTTTGGAAAGATTCCCGATTCACCCCTTAAGGACCGCGTTCTATTCCCAGAACACATTTTATTTGATGCGCATGTCAAGCTTTTCTTAGCCAATGAGTCTATTAGCCGGCGAGCCAGGCGGCGCGTTGAACGTAGTTCTTCCCATTACCAACCCTTTGCAGCGGGGGATCTGGTTTGGCTTCGGGCAAACCCCGTATCCTCTTCCCTGACAGGAGAAACAAAAAAATTTATGGCAATCTTTGAAGGACCATACTTAATTAAGAAGGTCGTGGCTACCAAAACGTTTGTGTTAACCGTCCCGCATGCGGGCACCGAACGAGGTACTTTTCATGCATGCCATTTAAAGCTATATATTAATTCAAAGCAACCGTTAAATAATTGATTATTTAAAGATTTGTTTGAATGGGGGCAGATGTCACAATGCTCGGTAATGTGCGCCCCTATATAAAGTTTAATCCGGTGGTAGACTTCCCACTTAACATACCCGCGGATATCCCCGCGGATTCTTACCTTAAACCACCGCATCACTGTTCCCGTCTTTCCATCTTGTATCTCGCGACAGAAGACTGCGTGCCTTCAGGTATAATTTATACTCGTGAACTCCACGTGTGGGTTACCTGCACCAGGTATGTTAGCCCTTTGAATGTTTATCACCATGGTAGTTAATTTCTATTATTGTTATTTACAGTGTATTGTTAATTTGAGTTATAAGTAAGAAAGAAATAAAATATAACTATCCGAGCAACCATAAGAAATTATTTCTTCAACCCACCCCGCTCTGCTACATGTTATTATTTTAGTTTTTGGATACCAGAACTAAGTTAGTATAGTTCTAATGTTGTTTTCTTAAATGACAGCGTAAAATTATTAGTTTTTTAACTATAAAAATCTAAATTTGAAAAACAGCATCGTTGATTAGCTTTGAGTTACAGATTTTTGTTTTATTATGTGTGCGTGTTTTAATATAAATGTTATATATATATATATATATATATATATATATATATATATATATATATATAAGTGATTTAACAATTAGACAAATCAATTTGATGCCAAATGAATAAAATGTTCATTTTGTCTAACAACAAGTTATAACAAATATTGTTAATTTGGCTTTAATTTAATATTTTTTAAATTAGTTCTGATACGAAAACCATGTAAAAGTTTACTTGTGTGTTTAGTTTAGTAGCTTTGCTTGTGATTTTTAATCAAATTTAACACTAAAAACTACAAACAAACAAAAACTAGATTTAAAGCAGCTTAAAAACAATTTAAAAAAATTAGAAAATAGATATACAGAACAAAGAAAAATTGAAAAACTACTGTAAAGAAAAACTAATACTAAATGAAGAAAAGTATAATGAATCTTATTTAAAAAAAAAACAGCATAAAAATAAAAACTAAACTAAATACTAAGAGAAAAATTTGAAGAAAAATAAAACTTGCTAAAGCAGAACAATTCTTCTAAAAATGCGTCAAAACAAAGATTATAACAAAATATACTTAAAACCACAATGGCAAGTTCATCATGAACTTCAAGGACGAACTGATTTAATAGAAAAAATTTATACTTCTGGACACAAAAAAAAGTAGAAAAAGCAACCAAAAACGCAAAGAACAAGAATGTTTCAAAGCTAAATAAAATTCCCACAGAAATATTAACATAATTTTAGGCAATAAAAAACATAGCTGTTTAGATTTCACAATGACTTAGTCTACAAATCCTAACAAAACAATGCAAAGATGTTAACCAAAATGATACAGTACACATTGCTAATAGCCTAAAAATGACAAAGAATAATTAACAAAATACACAAAGCAAAAGCTGCGGCACAAAATTTGACAAACAAGAGACCAAACACATAATTCTAGGCAAAGAACTAATAAGCGTTCATAACACGTAGTTCATAGTGTTCTTCTTAAATATGATAAAAAAATGAAATACTTTGGGTGCATCTTAAACAATAATTGAGATTTTTTATTTGGACTTTTAACACTAGTGTAATTTTTTTTGTTCCGATATTGTTAAATCTATTAGATAAATATGTTATAACCAGGAGTGTGGAGTTGTTGCAAAATTGTAACGATTTTGACTCTGACTCCGATTTTTGTTTGTTTTGACTCCGATTCCGACTCCGACACCGACTCCAACACGAATAAGTGTGAAGCAATAAATTTTCAGCTTTAAATCTAATAAAATCGGATTGAAGAGCAACTTTAAAAAAAGATATTTTAGAAGCAATTTTATTTTTGCAAACAGTTTTTAATTGTTTTATTTATTTTATTTTTTGTAAAAATTACTTTATTAATAGTATTATTAATATGTATAATTTTATTGTATACTATTTCTTTGTTTTTGTAATATTAAAGAGTCGGAGTCAGATTAGTTACAGTCAACTCCGACTCTAACTTTTCAAATATTGGCAGGCTCCACGACTCCAGATTCCGACTCCGACTCCGACACCAATAGACTTTTAACATTTAAAGCTATTATCAATGTATGTTGTTCTGTATGCTGAAACTTTTTATAATAATATTTTCTTTGCACACCACTCAGCATTTTTTTATGTTTTAAGTACAGTATATTATTGTGACTATAGAACATAGAATTTTTAGTGTTATTTTAGTTATTTTCTTAACATGTAAACTACTGTAACGTGTAGTGCGTATAGAATGGCGGATAGGCCACTCAACTTACACGTTATTGTAGTTGGTAGTAATGAAAACAATCTGGTAGGGCAGGTTTCTGAGAATCTTTCGGAAACCCTGCAGCCACTTCAGTATAAATTTGGTCGTTCCCGAGAAAGGGGCTTTTTATATATCGCAAGTGTGCGGATTGAATCCGTTCGGCATAATAGGTCTTTGACGCAAGTGCGGAAGACGTTATAGTATAATTGGTAATATTCAATATACATGTACTATGCCGTCACGGATAGTGTAATAAAGCTGATAGTGCACGACCTGGCGCCCTTATTATTATATAACATACCCTACCCATCCGTCCGTAAGACCCAGGCCCCGCCGACAGCTAGCCGGAGCCGCCACCTCAGGTGGTGCATCTTTGCAGCCGGTAGGGTGTTACACTACGTACGGTTGTAATAACACATAATTATTACAATAAAAAGTTCTTGCGCTACCTTATACTCCAACAGATAAACTGCGCGCAATGTTTCTTCATTCCGATAAATTAAGTCTGCGCGCAATGTTTTCTCACGCTTTCTTTCGATTACTTTCCGGACCCGGTGATCAATGACGCCGGAAGCATAATGCCTTTGAGTCCCCTCATGCAAAAAAAAGAGAGGATGTCTACATCAAGATGGAAAAAGATGTAGAAAACAGGATGGCAAGTCAACGAACGGCAAAATACACGGGTAGCCCATATCAACTTTTTGGGGAAAGTTGCTACAAAGGCTACTCGAAGGTTAACCAACAAGCCGTGTGGGAGATATATTTCACGGCCCAACTGCCGCACCATGTGGATAGCCAAACAGCATACTATAACATGCTGCCGTTGATCTAACTAGCAAGTACAGCTTGATCTGTCAATCGGATAAAAATCAAGGGTTGAACCATAAACCCAAGACACCAAACTACAGTGGTGGGCCGCCTTTAGGACTTTCTGAAAGCCGCCAACTCTACACACCAACACTCCACTACTTGCACTAGCCAAATCGAGAACCAATGCGAGGGTCACCAAGAACTGAGCAGTCAACAGACTCCAGTACCTACGAACAAAAGCAAACACATCCGCAAAATAATTTTCTCAAACCCGCTGCTTTGATGGTCAAACTACAAATCCCGGCGGCAAACCCAATGCCGCCGACAACTACTTGGACCACTGGAATGGCCCGGCCTGGGCCATTCCAGTGCCCAGCGGTCTGAGATTATGCGTACACTTCACACACCACGATAATGTGGCCTGGATTGTACCATAATAAGAAATATAAAATGGATCTACCATAATTTAGAATACAAACGCACAAAAACCCGGAAGAGTTTCTAACAAAACTGGAGTGATCACAATTTGGCTCCCAATCAAAATAATGTCTTAGTAAAAAAATGAGGTTAGATCAATTTTTTTTTAAATTTTTTTTATAAACATTACAACATATAAACTGTGTAAAATTAAATAGATAAACTTTTAATGTAGTACCACAACTTTAACAAAAACTAAACAAAATGGTCCAATTTTTAAAAAAAGTTTTTTTTTTCTTTCTTATGTATATAAACTTACAAAATTGGAAGATAAAATAAGAATCGCAAATAACTTTAGAAAAATGCAAAAAAAAATATCATCAAGTTATACACGTTGATACGCAGGCACGAAAACTAACAAATTTGCAACCAACTTATAGACAATACAATAAAAAATCAAAATCAACAATTTGTTCCAACTGATAGAACAAACTTATAAGTTTGTGGCATTACAACTGGATTTTTTCTTTTTATAGTTCTTCTCCAATAAGTGAAGATTGTATATTATCAACGCCTTTTTTATTTCTTTGGCCATCCTAAACAGCTTGCTAGCGCGTCCATTCTGTTATATTTTGTAACCATGATTTTTTACGTTTTTTTTTTTCTGTTCTGCTGTTTTTAATCTTCCTTATTATGATTTTTTGCAGTAGCTCATACCGGTTATGTCGCATTATATAACCGAGGTATTGCAGTTTTCTTTCTCTAATCATATTAATTATTTTCGGTTTCGTTCTCATTCCGTTAAGTACTATGACGTTAGTTATTTTGAATGTTTTAAGTTGCTGTATGGTGTTCTCTTTGATGGTCTAGGTTTTTACATCCATACATAACAATAAGCCAAATATAACATTTTGACAGTCTTGCTCTTAGTTTGATGTTAATGTTATTATTGCATAAAAGGTGCTACATATTCTGAAAACTTGCTCTTGCGATTTCTATTCTAGTTTTTATTTTGCCTTCACTTTTCCATTCTTTGTTTAGCCCCCTACTTAAATATTTGTATTTTTTATCCTGTTTAGATTCTTTTCTAGTATGCTTTGTGTATTTACTTGATTCAGCATATTTTGCATTTTTTCGTACAGTGCTTCCGTTATTATAGCCTTAGAATATAGATTGAATAAGATCGGAGATAGAATACAACCTTGTCGTACTCTTTTCTTAATTTCTACATAGTTTGTGGTTTCGTTGCCTATTCTCACGGCCAATTTTTGGTTTTGGTAGAAATTTGTAATTATTTGTATATTTTTGCTATCAAGGTTTACATTCTGCAATATTTTGATTAATTTATTGTGTTTTACTTTATTACATGCTTTTTCGTAATATATTAAGCACAAAATCATATCTTGCTGCATTTTTCTACATTTCTGTACTAAAACTTGTAGTGAGAATAGCGTCTACCCACCCCCTACCCAAAAGCCAAATTGATTGTTACTTAAATTTTTTTAACACTTTGTTCTTATTAGGTCTTGTATAATTTTTAAAAATATTTGTAAGTATTGCTGATGGTAAGATGTTCCTCACTTCTTTTGGCATTTTGTTTTTTTGGTAGTGTAATAAACGGTAATTTTAGCCAATCCTCAATGGTCTATGGCTTTTAAAATTTCTATGTTAACTTTATTGGGACCTAATGCCTTTTCGTCGTTGGAGTTTTTTAGCGCTTTCCATATCTCTAGTGCTTTAATCGGAAGAACATTGTTATCAGTATTCCCTGTTTTTCTCTGATTTTGTCTGCGGGTTTCTTGCGGTTTATCGTCAGCAAATAGTATTTGTATGTACGCCACCTAGGTGCTTTCTTTTTCATTGCTATCTGTAATAATTTTATTATTGTTGTCCATTAAAACGGAATGCGTTTTCTCCTTGTTCTTTCTGTCATAACCTTGTTTTTTTTGTGTAGATTAAATAAATAGTGCTTTCTTTGTAGCTTTTTTATTCTTTTGCATTGTGCTTTGAGTCATTTGTTCTTTGCATACCGTACTTCTTTTTTTTATTTTTGTATTTTATCTTTTGTATTTATAGATTTTATTTTTATGAATTCTCCATTTGTCCATGAGATTTAGTATTTTGTCTGTCATCTACTTTTCTTCTCAATTTTTACGTTCTGGCCAAAAATTTCCTGCTTTATTTTAATTTATAATTTTTTAATTATTTCCCGCATTGTTTCTATGTTTGTTTTTGTTTGTAAGTTCTTGAGTTTTTCTGGCATGGTATCTTAAGTTTCCTTATATTTACTCTATTATTTGATATTTTTTTTCATAATTACTTTTAACTTACATCTAAGTTTGCAGATAATTGGGTTATAATCAGAATTGACGTCCGCTCCTGGATATGTTTTTGGATTTTTTATGCAATTGCAAAATTGTTTATTTATAAATACGTAGTCAATTTGGTTTTTTATAAAGTTGTCTTCTGTGTTCTTTAGAGTTGTCCACGTACATAACCATCGGGAAGGAAGCAGAATTAAATCATCAACTAGAATTAACTAGTTTTAATCCAGATTCTAAATCAAAATCTATATTACAACAAAACATTTGTTGTTGGCGTTTTATCTACCCGCTAAATCAACCATGTTTAAACTCACAAATAATTTTTGCATTCACTGCCGCAAAAAAGATACATTTAAAAACACTACAACTGTTCAAAAGTATCTGCTTTGAGAAGCGGGCACTCGATCGGTCAAGAATATTCCGACCGACTCAACTAAACACTACTATAAATCTTAACACCTTTCAGTGGATTTTAAAACTAATTGTTTATAGACGCTCTTACAAGATAAAAGGTAAAACTTAATTTTACAAAACCACAAGTGTATTATACTGAATTTACCTAAATTTACTAGTACAGTAGGTAAAACAATTTTAACTTTAAATGAGTTAAAAACAAACACTTTACAACATTTCTTCAAAACGTTTTAACCCATTCCGATTAGCACAAACAACTCTACTAAAACAGAAATTACACAAATTATAAACGAGAAAGTAAACAAAATGTTACAAAATAATATAATAGAACCATCAAAGAACCCTTAAAATTCACCTGTGGTAGAGGTTAAAAAAAAAAACAACAAAAATCAATTTTGCATTGATTTTTGCCAAGTTAATAAGATGATAATTAAAGACGCATATCACTTACCATACATAAACTTCATACTCAAAAAGCTCAAAGAAGCAAAATATATATAATGTTTGGGCTATTAAAAAATCAAACATTACATAGAAGGTTATAAATTCATAGTTAAATTGAACCAACAACGTCTGAAAAAACTTCAAACTATGAAAAATTCTACCAGACAAAGATTTGGTTTAAAAAAAAACTGGTACAACAAAACAAAATCTGAGTCAAATTACATTCAAAATATTATCCAAAATTTTGTCTTAAAGATAACTAGCTGTACAATCCCATCTGGAAAAGCAATAACTACAAAAAGCCGATAACAACAACCCTTGGAAATTATGCGTTTTAGAACATTTAACGGAAGATGTACTAACACAAAATCATAATGTTTCAAAGCAGGTCACTTAAGTATTGCAAAAACAATAATTAGAATAGCAGCACAGTATTATTAGCCTAGCATGTTTAAAGACATCAAAAATTTTGTACAACAATTTAAACCACAACATCAACAACATACACCTAGTTAAATAAAATAAATTTTAATTAAACATTTATGACATACAGTGTCTATTAACTTAATGGGCTCTTTCCTAAGATAAAAAAAAAATCATATTTTTTGTGGCAATGCAAGACATATTTACAAAATGAGTGGCATGTATTCCAAAGTGTTTAACAATCACATTAATATAAAATTTGTTCCAGAAAAAAATAATAGCAGACAATAGCAAACAAAAAGTTAAAAAATTCAAAAAGTAGACTTACACGCCACAAGCAAACCCCGTAGAACAGGCTAACAAAACCATCAAACCAATGATGGCGTTGTTCTGTGGAGAAATCCTTAAAATTTGGTACTATTATATTCCAGAAATAACATTTGCACACATCCGTTTTAAAATTAACAAAATTTACATTAGCTATTTTAAACTTTGGCAAAAAACTAAAACAACCCACACTATGATCCAAACATCTTTCCAATCTGCCAACAACAGATAATCAAAACGAAACCGACCGTTTTGCATCTTTTTAGGACATAGTAAGAAGAAATATGGAAGAAACAAGTAGGAAGCAGGCTTACCATTACAACCTACGCAGACAAGACTAAACCAGTCTTGTCTATATTTATTTATTATATTTTTAGTTCTTTGAATAAACGTTGTATTTATTATTCTTTTAAATAAATTTTATTATTTGTTACCACTTGCACCATTCCTCTCTTATAGAAAGAAGCAATTTCAATCAGAACTATTTTTAAATAATCTGCTAAAAGCTAAAGAAGAATAGTAGGACGAATTAAATGCTTTAGTTTAGCATTGTGTATCAAATCTTTATGTTTTGTAAATTGTCATTGTAATTATTAACACTAGAATTCTTTATTTACGGTATAAGTAAAACCATTTACATTTACATAAAAATACAATGAATATAAACAATATAATACATATATAAAATAATCAATATAAAAAACAGAAGCAAAAGATTGACATAAAAAACATAATATAATACAAAATACATAACATTTAATCAATATGACTCAATTGAATCTTAAACAAAGATTTAGAACAAAAAAAAATTGAAATTGTTTGTTAAACTGTTTGCAAATCTACAAATTCTACCAATAGGATTGTGAAATCCATAATTAGTAGAATGTGTAAATTCTCTAAATAATGAAGTCTGCCTGGTACGTCGTTTACTAATAGGAATGTAAAATGGAAGAGATACAAGTAACTCAGGACAGTCTACTTCAGACATCACTAGACCACGCAAAAATGAGAGATCTGATCTTTTGCGCCAAACTTTTAGTGACGGTAAATTGTATAGTGAAAAAATGTCATTGCGATCAAAATTAACCGACAATATACCAGATCTATAGGACAACAGGCAAAAAAATTTGTTTTGAATACGTTCAATATTCTGACTATGGATTTCAAAGAAAGGGCACCAGACTGACGGAACGTACTCTAAATGAGAACGCACCAAGGCAAAGTATAGTAATTTAAGAGTACTTAGAGAAAGATCAGCAGACATCCTGTATAGAAACCCCAGCATTTTTATAGAGCGATTACACATGTAGCTGATATGCTCAACAAACGTAAGTATAAAATCGAAAATTACACCCAAGTCTTTAATTTGTGTCACTTGTTGTAGCACCTTGTTATCGATAATATAATCGTACGAAAATTTGTTTAGCGTTCTATTAAAACTGATTGCAAAACATTTATTAACATTAAACAAAAGGTTATTAATAAGATACCAATCATTAACAGAGTCTAAATCTTGTTGTAAAAGATTACAATCATCGATTGATGAAATACTTCTATAAATTCTTAAATCATCTGCGAATAATAGAAATGATAATAAACTAATACAGTCAGAAAGATCATTGATAAAAAGTAAAAATAAAAATGGTCCGCAGTGAGATCCCTGAGGAACACCTAATATTACTAAAATAGGTTGTGAAAGAAAGTTATTGATTTTTACACACTGCGTTCGGTTTTTCAAAAAGCAAGATAACCAAGCAACCACTGCATTATGAAAACCCAAAGCACAAAGCTTAGCAATCAAAATATTGTGGTTCACACGATCAAAGGCCTTTGAAAAGTCAGTGTAAATAGAGTCAACTTGAGTTTTGCATTCAAATGCGTTTAAAATGTAATTTTTGTAAGAAAGTAGATTGGTAAGTGTAGATCAACCCTTACGAAGCCCATGCTGTTCTTCTACTAAAATACTTTTGCACATCCAACGTATTTGACCAGTTATAACTTGATCAAATAATTTTGGTATAGCAGATTGAATGCAAATGCCTCTATAATTTGTAATATTTTCTCTAGCACCAGATTTATGCAATGGCATAATATAAGTTCGATTCCATACATCAGGAAATTAAGTTTCATTAAAAGAAGCGAAGAAAAGTAAATGTAATGGTTTTGGAATTGAGCATAGAAGGAATACCGTCAGGTCCAGTGCTAAGATTAGATTTAAGGCTTGTAATTCCATTAAAAATATCTAGTAAACTGACTGAGAAATTTGTATGAATTACATTTTTATTAAACTTAAACAATGGAGTTAGATGAATTTGAGAATTATAAATAGAAGAGAAAAAATCTGCAAATTTGTTCACAAGAACGTCACCATTAATACAGGTTTGATCACCATAATACATTGTAGCTGGAAAAGCATTAGTTTTCTTAGCTTCATTTACAAATCTCCAAAAATGTATTGGATTAGACCGAATGTTATTCTCGGTGCGTAAAATGTACTGCTTGTAAAGACGTGCGTTCAGATTTTTACATGAAGTCCGAAGAGAATCAAATTCATTGTAATCAGAAAGAAGTTCTTAAGATTTAAATTGTTTTTGTGCTATTTTTTTAAGTTTAGTAAGTGAAATTAATTACTTGCTAAACCAAATAGGAAAGTTGTTGTCATGCCACACTTTTTTGAGTACATAACAATCAATTGCATAATACAAAACAGAATAAAATAAATCAACACATACATTAATATCACAGTTGTTAAAAAAAAAACAGACCAATCAACGTTCAACAAAAAATCATTGATTGCGCTGAAGTTGGCACATTTAAAATCATTAAAATCGTAGTTTAAAATATCACAAGAAGTATCACATTTGACATCTATCACATAGGCATTATGATGTTGACTTATATCTAATAAAACATCTACAGCATTTATCACAGTAATATTATCACTATCATTAGTAAAACACAAATCTAAAAATACATCCATACTATTTGGTATGGTTATACATTGAACACAGCTTAAAAATCTAAATAAATTAACAACTAAATGTCCAGGGTAGTTTTCGTTGCAAGTAACTCCAGTTCCAAATTTATCATTTAGCCACGTTGTTTCTGGTAAATTGTAATGTCCCAGTAAAATTAATTTACTATTAGGAAAAACATGAGCAAAAGATTCAACAGAATAGCAGTGGTCAGCATATTTATCAATAACCGAACGAGGGGGTAAATATACTGCACCAATTGTGTACGACACAAACTTAAAGTTGACAATTACAAACACATGTTCAACACTTAGATATGGCGAATGTAGTAATGTACATTTTAGATGACTTCTAACCGCAATCAATACGCTTCCTCCACTTAATTTAGGGCTAGTTAAATTAGACCAATAACATCTAAATAGGTTATAGCCAGTTAGTCTTAGTTCTGAGTCAGTGATGTCTTTAGATAGCCAAGTTTCGGTTAAAACAATAATGTCATAACTTGACAAAGCTACAGCTAACAAAAGTTTCTTCAGTTTGGTTTTTATACCTCCAACGTTTTGGTAGTAAATTGAGAGGCCGTTGGTATTCCTGTCAATATAAAAACTGCGCAAAATATTTGAAATGTTAACAAGTACAGATGCGTATAGGACAAAAAAATTTACTTGTTTTTATGCCTTTCCGACAATAGATTGATAGATGTAACGTATTCTGTCTATGATTTTTATTTGTCAAGACTTTTGCAAAAAATCTTTGTACAATTAAACCTACAAAAAGAGCGGCAGAATACTCACATTCTTTGCCTGTATAATAAAATCGGTAAAAGTGTCAACACTTTTGTCAATAGTAGCTTGAACATTGTCATCAAAATTAAAAACTTAAAAAATTATATTATTTATTTGCCAATTAATCCTCTTTTAAGACCAGCAAAAATTCTAGCAAAAATATTCGCTTTACTTTTTATAGCTTGTAGATATGTTAAAAACCTATTATACGCTGAAGCGTATAAATTTACATCATTAGTTTATTTTAATAGCAATTGCAAAAATTGTTTGTTTAAGCTCATACCAAATCTAAAAACCATAGATTTTACGCTTTATGGTATTTGGATTATGATTATTAATAATAGCGCAACTTCTAACTAGTACATCAACGCAGTTTGTCATTTGAGTTAGTTTTGCTAAAGTTAAAGCGGTTTTTTTTTGGTTTTCCTTGAGTAAGATTATTTTTAGGTTTTTACCGGGCAGGTCTTTTTTTTGTTTTTTACCAAGTAAGTTTTTTTTTCTTGTTTTTACCGGTTAGGTCACATTTCTCTTGACTATTTTTATGAGCTGCTTTTTAATCTGATTTGAACTATCGAATTTGCCTTATGGGTTTATTAAAACATGCAAACTCTATAACCACAGCAAAGCTACAATTATCTATTTTTCTTATTGCTCAAATATGTAAACAAAAATAGTTTTTTTAATACTTCTTCATTTTTTTGCAAACTCTACCAAAATCACGTTATTATATCTGCAAAGAACTAATTTTCAATCATTTGGATAAAACTATAGTTAGTGTATTTACTACAACATAGTCCTAATTATGGCCAAAAAACTGAATCTCACTATATTAAAGTAAAATTACTAAACCCTTTCAAATATTTGTAGTATATATGTCAATATTTGTATGTCATCAATAAAAAAGTAAACCGAAGTAAAATGAACATCATACAAGTCTCCAAATCAAAACACAATTATTTAAAAGTAATCATAGAATTAAATTCAGTAAAGTAAATTAAATAATATTGCTGTTATTATTGTAAATTGTTAATCTTAAACAAAAACAATTGTTTCATGTTGTTATGAAAAATTTCTTTGAAATGTACTAACAAATTAAAATAAAATATTATATAGTTCTTTCTGCTTATCTCAATTACAACTATAAAGCAAACATGGTTATGAGCTTCCAATTTTGTTTATAGTTCACCGCTTAGAGAAAAATTCAAGCATCCAATTTTACGACTCCGTGAGATGCTACATGCAATCGCACACGAAGTCAACAGTAATTTTCCAGTCGGATTCTGCTAGTAAGCAAGCCACTTGAAATACTATAAACTCCAACATACATGCTATATCGGTAAATTTATACATCGATGCGGCCAAAGTCAATATTAATTATGATTTGAAACAACGCTAGTGATTAATCTGTTTTTTTTTTCTCACATAGACCTGTCAAAGTGTGCGAAAAATAAATACGCTATACATGAAATAAAAGTATAAATGATAAAACATATATATAGCTTCGCATCGAGATAAAAAATGTGCGGTACGGAACCCCAAAGTATTGATTAATGTTTTGCGCAAAGTAAAAGTTAAAAAAAGAGTGATGATGGACAAAAAAAGATGATAAAACGGCTATTAAACTTGAACCATAGGCGATAGGCATTGAAATTTAGTGATTTTTCAGGCGCGTCCCCTTAACGATGGGTTTTAATCGATATTTGATTTAATTGAATTTCTAGGACGTGATGGCAATGTTACTTGTATATAAGTGATTCTACAGATGAAACTCTCTTCTCGCATTTTATTTTTATTCGTTTTTTCCTTCTTTCTAGTCTCCCATTTTATTTTGAATTTGCGTAATTTACGTGCGATGTCCTCGATGCGAACGGTGTGCGAGTAACGTGTTTGCTGTTTCGCGAATCTTACGCCAGTCCCAGATGTTTCTAAATGGCTTGCCCCTGGCGTGGAACTCGATACCATGCGTGACATGCCACTTAAATAGCACTTTTATTTGTTCCCTGCATTTTCATTGAGCTTTTTACTTAATCATTCTGACAATATCGTGTTATTTTATGTGTATTAAATGTCGTGTCGGGATTAAGAAAGTGTCTTCTTTAGTCCCCATAAAATCTTGAACGCTGATAAATTTATTTTGTTAAAAACAATTATATTCTAAGGTAGACAGAACTAAAAGATACTCAATTTATTTAGATATATAATAGTAATTAAATAATTTTTCTACACTTAAAAGGATAAAAAACTAATATGATTTCACACGCCTGATTTTTAAAAATACTTTTTATATAATTACCAAGTAGAGCAAATCTAATCTTTAGTTTTCTTAAAACTAATTGACATCAATACAGTAAAAAGCGGTTTAATTAAGTAATATTTTTTGGCGTCTTTTTTAATGCAACGCATGTTGTTTTAATAGTCCATCTTTTAAGAAGTTAATTATGATTCTTATGTTTTTTTTTTCTTAAAATTGTCACCTGCTTCCACATAAATATATTTTTTTAGTACATACTTCCTTCTTAAAGAAAATAATTCACAAAAAGCGTGAGTTATTAAATTCATTTATTAATAGAAACTAATATGTTTGCCATTATTTATTTTTTTACCACGTTAAAAGTTTATATTATTTATAAAAATGTTAAATAGAAATCCTGGATATTTATCAATCATTTTCTATTATTGTATAACATTGATATGGTTTTTGAATATAAATAAATAAATTAATATATTACTAATACTTATCAAAAAATGAATGTAGAAAGTGTAATTTAAATTTGTGTTATATATCTCATTTACAGTTTTAAAACTAATATTATTTAACAATTAAACAACAAAAAATGTAAACGGATGTTATTACGGATTTATTATTTTATGCAAAGAAACAGTTTTTTTTTCTAAAATTTCAATGCTATATTAATAATGGCTAGGAAAATAATATTAAAACTCCGGTAGTAGTAAGACTAATTGTTTAAAAGTTAGTGCAACTCATCGGGTTGCCGTTTGCCAAATACTAATCCTAATGATAAGTAAGCAGGATCTGTTTTTTAAATTTATGTAAAAAGATTGCTTATTATAAAAACTTTTTAAACTGCATGTTGAAAGAAATTGTTAAGAATATGAGTAGAGAAATGGTAATTGAAGTACGTTGCATCTCTAGCATGCAAGACAAAAAAAAAAACGCAAATAAACATATAACCGTCCGCAATTTTTTTCCAACAAAAGAAACTTTTAGAGCTTTGCAGGTAAAATTGATTACATATCTGTTTGTTGTAAAAATCAGATTTGCGCGTGTAGAAAGCCTTTACATAAACATAGCAAATGCAAACAATCAATTACATGCATCAACTGCAGAGGAAAACACTGCGCAAGGTTACGTTATTGTTCAACATATAAAAAAACAATTTTAATAACTATCATCAAGTGTAACATGCAAAATCTTCGGAGACATCAACAATTGTAGATAACTTTGATTTCTTTACCAAAAACTTTTCAATTTTTTTGTATTGGGATAAGGATAACTTTTAAAGAGATTTATTTGGAACTCTATCTAGCCAGACATCTACCGATTAAAAAGCACTCCTTTTTATGTGACCCAACCGACAGTGGGACCGCTTTTCGGCATTACCACACCTGCCAACGGCATTCTTTTATTATTTATTTGCGGCAACATGCATCATTTTTTAAATGTCAAACCATTTTGTTATGACCCAACGTTAGTACGTTGCCTACTTCTTAATACGTATTTCACCTCACAATCTAGAACTTTCCCCAGTCAAACAGGGCGTGTTTGAAGCTACTTTCTTTGCTGCAACACATGCATATATAGCTGTTAGACAGTTTTAAGTGTGTTTTGAAACAGCCATAGTTTGTTACGTAAAGACTTTACCGTGTTTACGACTTATCCCTTAATCCAAATCTTTAGTTAATTTCCTGGTTAATTTGCCTGTTTCACCAGATTTGCTCTACTCTGTTTTCCATCCTGTCATGCTTTTTTTATTGGCTTAAGCATATAAGTTTTTTTTTTTGGCCAAGAAATGCATTGGAATTACTTCCGCAATTACCAAAACTGCACGCGTCGACACCATCCGATACGCGGACGCTAGCCTGAGTACACTAATGCAATATAAATGCCCCGTATAATATTATAAAGTCTACTACAAAGCATATCGTCCTTCGGCTGTTTGCTTTAGCTCCTCCCAATTTTGGCTCATGTCTACTAAGTGCGTTTGTTGACCTTTCAACCTTGAACCTGCGAGATCAAGCGTCGAATCGGTCTTGGCTGGGCTGCATTCGGTAAACTGAAAACCATCTTAAAAAACGATTTACGAATGTGCTTGAAGCGGAAAATATTTGATCAATGCGTGCTACCAGTCATCACATATGGGGCAGAGACCCTAACTCTAACAAAATACTGCAGAGAAATTAAGGGTAGCACAGAGATCGATGGAGCGCGCGATGTTGGGGATCTCACTTTGAGATCACATCAGAAACAAACACATACGACAGAGAACAGGAGTATGTGATGTGACAAAAAGAATTGCTACAATCAAGTGGAAATGGGCAGGACATCTCGCAATATACAAAGATGGTCATTGGACCAAAAAACTACTGGAATGGAGACCACGAACAGACACACGCAGCAGGGGTAGACCCCCGACTAGGTGGACAGACGACATAAAACGAATAGCACCAAATTAGGTACAAATTGCTCAAAATAGGAAAAGTTGGACAAGTTTAGAGAAGGCTTATATCCTGCAGTGGATGCATATAGCTGGGTGATGATGATGATGGTGATGATGATGTTAGTAGTGCGTTTGCTATCTGGTTTTATTTTAAAGGTTTTTGGCTACTGTAGGTTGATTATAATTTTTAATTTATTGCAGTTGGTTTCTTCAATTATCGCAACCTCGATAGTCTTTATTGCAAGTTTCTTTTTCAATTTTTGCTTGTTTTTGGTCTGGGTGTTACTTGTAGCAATTTCTTCCAAAGTCCGTCTTTCTATTAAAATAGCCAAAAACATTTTTTTAAGTTTTAAACAGTTCTTTAACCATCTAAATTTTTCCGTTGCTAGACAGTTTTCTAATCTTTTTATTTAGTTCTTCTCCCTTACCAATTCGTTAATTTTTTTTTTCATGTTGCTCTTTTCTTTAACTAGTTTGGTGAATTTTGTTGACTTATCCTTTATAATGTCTAGAGTAAGAGGAACTAATGTCCAGCACTCTTTCTATTTTGTTGGTGTCTGCCTAGTGACCTTTTTGTTCCTGTTCTTCCGTCTCTTGCTATCTTAATTATACGGTGGTTGTCTGTTTTTGTCACGTGCTCATTTTACGCTCTTCTTTTATTCATCTAACGACGTCTTTTGGGTCGCATTTTTGTCGTATGTCAGCACTTGGTATTTGGTCCTCAGCGTGTGTTCGGTTAAATTTCTTAACAACCGCATTTTTGTTGTTTTGAGTATGGTTTTTGTTGTAGTGGTTTTTGCTCTGGCTTCTGCTGCATATGTCATTACTATGCATGTTTTGTATATTTGTACGTTGGCCTTCCTGTTTATGTATTTGTTGTTCTAGATAATATTTCTCAAGCTTCCTGATATTCTTGCCTCTTTGGAGGCTTAGTCTCTTACCTCCCCTGTTTGATTTTAATTTGCGGTTACTTCTACAACAAAATATTTGAAGGTCATGACTTGTTTGATTATTTGATATTTTACTGATAAATTGCAATGGATTGGATTTTCAGCTATGACTAGTGAATTGGTCTTCTAAATTGAGATCTTCATACTAATTGAGAGGCTGCCAAGTAGAACGCATGTAGTATTTTCAGTAAGTCGTCTTTGTTTTCTGCTATTATCACAGCGTCATTAGCGTAGCATACTATCTTTACTTCCCCTGTGTTTAAACTAAATTTTTGCCCGGATCTTTTAACGTCATTTATTATCCAATCTATAATGATGTTAAATAAAAGATGGTTTAGTGAATCTCCCTGTTGTTACCGTCTCCCCACCCTGCAAGTGATAAGGGTGA
This sequence comes from Tachinus rufipes, assembly GCA_963932245.1. Lineage (NCBI taxonomy): Eukaryota > Metazoa > Arthropoda > Insecta > Coleoptera > Staphylinidae > Tachinus > Tachinus rufipes. The sequence continues at coordinate 95,763,692 of OZ010743.1, forward strand.
GGGGTGGTGATTGTAGAGAAGGCGGTAAGGCCTTTCTCCATGTGCTATAGGCCCCGGGTTTCTACCTTAACCGCTGGTTGAGTCGTTCCCAAAAGTAGTAGTGGTATTACTACTGTATTTTCCAAAAGGTTGAACGTAGAGTACATTCTGGTGTTTGCCTGGTAGAAGCAGTTGAGGTGTAGTGCGTCTTTGTGGTTCAAGGTCACACGGCGGGCCTGGGTTGTGTTTCCAGGCACCGCGGGGTATGGTGCGTTCTGGTTAGGGACGTACCCGCAGCCAGATTGCGCACCCCATAGTGTCATTTGTGTTTTCCCTGAGTTTGGGAATTGTCATACGGCGTAAGGTGCAATGCCGTAAGTGCAGGTGTTTACTAGAAGATTTTGGTTTGCCTCTAGTGCGTGAGTTGGTGTAAGTGGGTAGCCGGCAGGTACCATAGACATAGCGGGGGTCGGCGTCGAGAGGGATTGTTGAGGGTTCCCAGTAGAAGAGAAGCAAGTCCAATCTGCAGTTGGGAAAACGGCTTACGGTGGTATGTGCAATACCGTGAGTCGTGTGCAAGTTGGGAGGCAAGGATTGCATTCCCAAGACAGGCAGTGGTGTAAATGTTAACAGGTTCGGGCTTCCAGAAAAATAGGCCAGGGGCATCGCAGGGTCGTCGTAGAACTAGCTTTGGTTGTTGCTTGAGGGTTGCATTGTTGGTCGCAGATAGACAGTTGAGATCCAGTCTATAGTTCCGTGGACTCTGATTGACTCGTGAAGCTCCGCCCACAAGGCGGCATCAATTTCCCCAACTCTCAGGGCGGTTATTTTATGGCCTGGCGTTGGTTCCGGGTTTTCCGAAGGAGGTGCTGGGCGTACGTCGTCAAGATGGAGTTTAACAGGTGGCCTGTGAGGATTATCTTTTATCCAGTAGCAGTAAGTTCCGGCAGAGGTAATCACTACCTTAGGGCCTGACCACTTGTTGTAGAGTTTTTTTGCCCTTCCTCATACCATCACCAGGTCTCTTGGTTTGTACTCTCTGATGTTTTCTCTTTGGGGGTATCTTCTTTCTCGATATGAGATTTGGCCTTGTCGAGCTTTCTGTAGTCTATGGAAACTTTGCAAGGTGAGAAGCTCGTCCCACTGTTTGTAAAGTTGATCTTCTAACAGGGTTGTTAGACTTTTTTTTAGCTTTCGTGTCTGCGTTTTACTGGGTTAGTTTAAGAGTGATGAGTGGCGGTCTTGTGATGCTTTGCACCCGGAGTGTGCTCCACGGTAAAATCAAACTCCTGGAAAATGAGGAACTATCTAGTGAACTTAGATTTTGCGTCGGTTGAGTTATCCAGCCAAACCAAAGCTCGGTTGTCCGTCTGTAATGTAAACGGTTCATCTTCAAGATATGCTCTATATTTATCTATTGCCTATGATGGCCATACATTCTAATTTAGTACAATGGAATCTTGTTTGACATGGCGTAAGTTTGGCGCTGTCATAGGATATTATGCAACGGTTTGTGTCTTCTTTCTGGTATAGGACGGCCCCGACCCCTATGTTACACGCATCCGTTTGGAGTACAAATGGCAATCCAGGTTTTGATTTTTGATGGCTTAGAATGCGGTGTTTTCTGCTTTTCCCCAGACAAATGGTCGTTTATTTCAGCTGTTTTTTGTTTTGCGTAGTTTCTTGGTTCTTGGTCATCTTTAAATGGTGCGGTAGTGGATGATTTCCCTCCACGCTAATCCTGTGTCTGTGTGTTCTACCAAATTTGTCCCAAAATTACATTTCTTGAGGTGACATCTCAACTTGTACTTTTGCAAGCCCTCCTTGGAGTAAACCAGTATATTGTCTAAGTAGACAAGAATAAAATTTCCCAACAGGCTGGCTAGTACCTATGACATAAGTTTCTGGAACGTCGCCGGTCCATTATTTAGGTCAAATAGCATTACCCAAAATTGGTATGTCCCGTCCGGGGCAGCAAAAGCAATGAGATGTTTATTTTCTTCAATCATTGGTGTTTGCCAATACCCACACTTTAAATCTATTTTGCTAAACACTTTAGCCGGTCCAAAATTTTTCAAGTTCTCTTGTATTTTTGGTAACAGCGCGGCTTTCTTTCGGGTAACTATGTTTAATGGTCGATAATCTATACAAAAGCGAGGCGTGCCGTCCTTCTTTGTTATAATCACCACTGGGGCGCAGTAGTTGCTTGAGCTCCGCTCGATTAATCCGGTCGCTAAGAGTTCTTCTATCTGCTCAAAGATGAGTGCCTTCAAGCTAACGAGCAGTTCGGATTGGCGTTGAATCGGTTACCTCAATGTGATGTTTTACTGTTGGTGTGGTTGTGGGTGCCACATCTTTACTAAATACGGTAAGAAAATTGCGTACCAGTTGTTCAAAATCTTTCGTATCGGGGAACAAATGTTTGGGCAATTTTACTGGTTTGTCTGCTTTGGTCGGCGGTGTTTTTTGAGGTGCCCACTAGATTGTTGATTGGCTTTCCTTGCCATAATGTGCACATTGGCGCAAGTAATCTAGGTTTGCTTAGTGCGCGTTGAACCACGGGCTCTCCAGAATTACCCCGAGTGAAATTGTGGCTTGTTCCCAAATCGATCAAAGCTTGGTCTTGCCAGCTATTGTTACCGTTATTATCGGTAGGTGTCCATTTCCCACTGCGCCTATGTTGGCTTGATGTTGCGTAGTGGTTTTACACTGCTTCTCCTTCTTCGTCTTCTTCTTCTCTTTCTTTTTTTTTTCTTTTTTTGTCTGTTCTTCTCTTTTCTTCTTCTCCGGTTGGTTTCAGGTCGGTGCGGCAATGATGTTCAGCAATTGCTAGATCCTTGGTTCAACCAGCGTGGCTAGTATGTTTGCCAGAGTTTGCTTTGGGTGATGTGGGCAAAGTCGCTGATACAACGCGGATTGTCGCTGTAGAAAACATTCCACTGACTCTGATGCGTCGTGCTTCTGGATTGTGAGTATTTCCATCAGCCGGGCCAACACGGCAGGGTCGGAGTAATATCGGATTAGCCAATTCTTGGTGTTTTTGTACTAAGGTGCCGGTTCCTTCTTGTACCTTTTATCAAAAGCAAGCGCGTCGCCCTTGAGGTTTTCTACTAACAGCCGGTGGTAAGCAGTGGTCGAAATCTGCTGTTGTGCAAAGCGGGATTCTTACTATTTGCATTACTTAGTAAATTTTCTTTTCTTAGTTTTTGTTACTTTCGTGTCTCTATCGGTCTTGACTCTGAATGAACTTCAATCTGAGGTATTGAGCACTAGCCCTTTTGTATATTTTTTTTATTACTTGTTGTTTTGTATTTTACTGCAGTATTTTACAGCTGTTGTGTCATTTGTGTATTGTACATAATTATTAAATACAGCTCAAAAATTAAAAAAAAAATTAGCATAGAGTTAATAGGTGTTGATGCCATAATCCTCATCATAATACCATATTATTCTAATAAAAATGCACTTTGTTATACACAACATAGACCGTTTCACTAAAACTAAAATTAAAAAAAATCAAATGTAATGTCTACGAATAAACTTTAATTAAATTGTTGTTGTTATATGTTGCAAAGTTGTGAATTTAGCTTGTTAGGTAGCACGTTCTGTGTTTGAATGTATTTTTTAGATAAAAGTAGACTTTTATTTAGTAACTAATTTAAATATATGATTATTAGTTATTAAATACTAACTAAATAATTTTTAAACAATTATTTTTAGTTTATTCTAATATTAATACAATCTTTCTAAAATATCACACAATACAAAACAATTACATTTATACATACAACATTTACAACCAATTATGAAAGTACATTAAATGCAAATAGTTATAAAATTAAAATAATATTAATTGCAATAAATTATTGATATTGAATTTGTGAAATTAAATATTTATTTGTAATAATTATAATCAATGTAAATAAACTTTGAAATAAACAGCAATAATGTATGTAAATTCAAGAACGTTGAGCTTATCTCTTTAGTAGAGATTAATATTTTATAACATTTAACTAGAAGCATACAAAAACAAATAATTTTTTTTTGTTCTTTAAAGAATTATTTTATTACAAAAAATTTAAAATAACATCTAAAGGTCATTAACCTAACAACTTTAACTGCACTCGTACCTTCAAAAACAAATTAAAATATTATAGCTGACTGGGCAGAATAGTAAGTAATAAAACTGCCTCTAGATCTTAATAAAAATCTTGATTTGTATACAATCCACAAAGCGCACATTAAATATTCCAACTATAAAACTTCAACCAAAAACTAGCAAGATATAAAATTACAATTTCAACATAAAAGAATAGTTACGCAAATGTTTCTTCGTATGTAAAGTGAAATCATTTATCATTAAAGTTTGGGTTCCCAACTTTAAATGTAAATTTGTATCTAAAAACGTTTTACTGATTGCGCGTAATTGATGACCGCAACTGCTTCAGCAATAATTCATCACCGCAAGTCCGTAATCTGGCCCTGCTCCTCTAATCGAAACATCAAATGTAATCATTTGTTCACACACAAAAATATATAACGTATACACATACATTTTTTTCTCGCAACAATAATCACAACCGCAAAATATATTTGTTTCATTATGAATTCGTTCCGGAACAAGAATAGAAAAATCTGTCCAATATCCTTGCAACAATTCAGAATGAAATGATTTAATTAAATATATGAATGGGATCCCTGTAGGCACGGAAATGTTTATTCCTTAACAGGAAGATAATAGGAAATTAGCCGGATCCGACGTAGCCCCTGCCGAATTGGGGGAATCGAAGAATTGGCTAATTGATGAAATCTGGCATGTGTGTCACGTCAAATAGTCACGCACATAAAACTCCTTATCAGATGATTACTGAGATCAGGACGAAAGTGTGTATGTGCCCGAGTTGTTTATGGCCGTTCACGTATACGTTTTATGGAAATTAATCACGTAAATCTATGCGAATAACTAAACAAATTTGTTATTTATATTATAATAAATACTGATTTATGCGATGACATGCAATTTTATAGCAAAATATTACAATAAAGTATTATGTTAACAAAATTTGATGATGTTGACCAATAATAAAATATGACTGTGCTTTAAAGTTATTATTATAAAAATTGGCATAAAATTGCGTTTATTTATTAAACTATATTTATATACACATCTTAAAATACAAAAAAAAATAATGTAAATTGTCTTTTCACTTTTAGATAGTTCCATTTATACTTGGTTTAAAATAAATTAAAAATAACATTATTTATAATATTCATAAATAGTTTTATGTTGCTTGCATCTGAAAATGGAAGTGTGGTAAATGCAAAGTTCTAAGTTGAAGCAGATTCTGCATAATAGATCTGAGCAGTCTGCTGATTTATTAAATATTTTTTCAGAAATATTTAGGTTTTAGGTCAATAATTCTAAAGTAATGATATGGCTGCAAATTGTGCATGTTTGAAAATAATGCATCATAAACTTTATTTCTATATACACCTAATTTAGTCAGAAAATATATGAATTTTTTTTTTAATTAATGTTTGTTTTTTAAGACTGCGCAACTCATATTATTTCACATTTCAATATTCTTAGGTAATTTGAATGTAATAATAATTTGTTATTGAATAAATTTAACTTTAATTAAACACAATAAACAATTACAATTTTCAATTACGACGCAAAATAAGTTTGGTTTACAATGTGATCCTTACGTTATACCAGAATTAACACTAACTATTTTTAATAGATGGTTATTAATTTGGACATATTAAGTTCTAGTTAAAAAGCACTTAATTAAACACTTGCTCATAAAATCTTATTGTTACTAGTTTAGCAACAAACTCAATAAAATTCTTTTACAATGTATAATATATAAATTGCATCCATTTGATTGTTCAAACGCTCAATAATAACACGAGGTTTGTAGTAGTCAAACTTTATTTTTAAAATGTTTGCTAATAATTTGCAACTACATACATATTTACTCATCCATATTAACTGCCTTGCTGAGTAATCAACACATCTTCTTTATGCTTCTTTTTTGGTTTCTTGTCGTTGAGTTCTAGTTCTGTTTGATTTTTTTCAATTCTATTGTAATTTTCCGAGTAAAGGTCTCAATTTTTAAAGTAATTTTGTTCATCTGATGCAATTATAAGAAAGATAGGTTATGTGGTGTGTATTAATATAATTTTATATGCTGTGTAGTTTGTTTATTATTTTGTACAGACCGGATTTGGTTGTTAGGTCATCTTTATTTATTAAATAAATATAAAATGATAGAAAGACTTAGAATTGTGATTACATATATTTTGATGTTATAAATATGATATAAGTAATGGGAGGTGTTAGTCAAGGTTGCATAGTTGGTGGTTAAAGTTACTATTATGTGTGTCTGGTTGCATAGTTGGTGGTTAAAGTTATTATTGTATGTATTAGAGGTTATTGGCTTGTGTATTTTTATGTGGTTTAAGAAATGTGTATATGTGTTGAATTGTATTGTTTAATTGTTTGTTGAAGCAGTTGTAATTTTTTTTGTTTTTAATATTGTCTATTTCGTATGCTTCCAATATGCTCATTTTAAAACTTTTTTTGCATTATTGCATGAGTTTTATATTGTTATGGTTGTTAAAGCTGTGTTAATGTATGTGTAGATGTTTAGATAAAGTTGATTTGTTGTTTTTAAAATTTGGTTCTATAATTCTGTGTTTTAGTGCTCTGCCTATTTGCCCAATGTAAGTGACGTTGCAGTCTTGGCAATCAAATTCATATACTTCAGATTTCATTAAGATATCTGTTTTTTGTTTGTTATTACATAATATGTTTTTGATAGAATAGGTGGTGGAGAAAGATCCTTTGATGTCATATTTGTATAGTAGTCTTTTTAATTTTGTTGTTATTGTTATAGTATGTGAGTTTTCTATATTGTGTTGTTGTGTGTTTGTTATTATGTGTTACTGTTGTGTTGTTGTTTAATTCTGTTTTGTGTTTGTGTTTGTTAATTATTTTGTTGATTGTTATTATAAGGAAATGGTTTGTTTTGGCTAATTGTTTAATGATGTTTAGTTCATGTTGCAGATTGGTAGGAAAGAAAACTAAGTTAAGTGCTCTATGTGTAAGTGAATGAAAGGCTGCAAATTTATGATTGTTGCTATGGTTTGAGTCAAATGGTATTATTATTCCAGGATTTGTAAGTTTTCTGTATATTTTGAATTTTAGTTTGTTAGATGTTTTTAATATTGTGAGGTCTAGAAAATTAATTTGTTTGTTGTTTTCTATTTCTAAGGAAAATTGGATATTTGGGTGTAAGCTTTTTATACAGTTATTGAATGTTATTATATTATATAAAAAAGGTCAAACTAACGTGTGTTCCAAACGTTAGTTTAACCTTTTTTAAATTCGCTTTAAAGCAACAATTTACCACTAAAGAATTACGGTAAGTGGTAACTTAATTTTATTTTTTTATTTTTACTTTTTAGTATTTTTTTATCATTGCCTGTAAGTTTTTCATTTTTACTTTATTTATTTTTTAGAAAGCTTTCTATACTTGTCAAAATTGTTCTATAACCACTTGTAATTTTTAACAAACCCCTTTTTTTTATCTTATAGTGGTTTGCCTGGCGTCCCATGCACCGCGGTTATATTGGGCCTGTTGTACACCTCTGACTGCTGTTCTACTCCTTTAGCAGCTTTGTCTCTTCAATAAAGTAAAGTACCTTAAGCCAATTGGTTGTTTTTAGCATATCTGCGGTTAAGTTTTGTTTGCCAAAGATTGCTGCGTTTTGCTGTTTGGAAGCTTGCATTTATTCAGTAAGTGTATTGAAATTTTGTCTTCTTTTATATATCCTCGGCATAGAAGTTTTTTCCTTATTTCTATTCTATGCAAGTGTTTGTTGAGTTCACAGTGTCCGGTTATCAGTCCTGTGAGCTTCTGCAGTCTGATAAACTTATGTTTGTGCTGCCATTGTTTTAATATCATGCGATTGTCCTGTTAGAAATATTGTTTAATGTGTCAATTCTTTACAGTCTTTCTACAAGTAACCTTGTTTTGCCTCAAATTTGCTGCAAATTATTTCTTTTTCAGTCTTGTATGAGATCCCAAAAACTTTTGTTTTCTGGTCTATTAGTATTGATACCAAGCAAACTTTGCAGGTTGTGACCACTGTTTTTAGACTGTATATGCAAGTCATTACTAGTTTGGATTTTATTACTATTGATTTCAGTGCTTGCAATGCCGCTTGACTGTTTGACATGCTAATTGTCAGACTGCCTAGTTTTAGTCTCTTTCCAATCATGTTTTAGGAGCACTTGACAGCAGCTACCTCTGCTTAAAAAGTTGAGGCATATTTACCCAGAGGTAGAAAAGTTGGCTTTTTTTGTTGTTTGTAGATTTTAGTCTTAGTTCCCCTTTTAGTTTTTGGACCCATCTGTGTACAAAATAGTTCCTTTGACTGTTATCAGGTGTTTATTCTTTACCCATTTGTTTTGATGTGGTACTATTACATCAAATTTCTTACTGATGAAGTAGCCTTTCATTAAGTCTGACTTCATTATTAGACTTTTTTTAATGCTAAACACATTTGTTATGATTAGTCTGTGGGTTCCAAGGTTTACATTGTGTTCATTTATCTGCAGCTGTATGCTGCTTGTCTGGCTATTATTATTAGGTGAAGTGGCGGTAACGTTAGTAGTATTTCCATAGCTGCTGTGTTTTCATTGCACCCGTTATTAGCAGACATGCTAGTTTCTGAACTTTGTCTAGTTTTTTGGCCGTATATTTAAGAGTGTTTTTTTTCTCCATGCAATTGCTCCGTATGTAATAATGTAGGTCTGTAGGACTACACCAGGGCATTCGTGGATTTTCTCGGTTTTGGTATAAATACCACTTTTACCGCTCTCCAGTTCTTTGATATTTGTAAAAGTGCTAAGCTTAAAATTTTTTATAGAAGCTTTTTTATTAATGCGTGCCTTATCTGTAGCATGATGAGATAGATTCCATCGGCTTCTGGCAACTTCAATAGTTTAAATACAGTGAAAATTTTCTAACTCAAACTTTTTCAAATTGAATTATTCCATTTGAATTGTTTTAGGAAACATTAAGGTTTAAACAATTTTTATACAGATTTTTATCTCCTTAAGTTGACTTTCTATAACTTAATTTTTTCTTTTACTTGAACTAATATTTATGCGTAGCTAAACTTACCTCAATTATTTTGGAAAATTTCTACGAGGTTTAACTAATTTGCGGCAACGATAGAAAACAAACTTGTTGGGTGCTGCTTAAATTGCATTTCTAGGCACGTGTAAAGTAATCAAAAAGCATTACGTACGTTTAGTATGTTGATCATTTGTCCAAAAAACAATTTTTTGAACAATTTTTTTATTGATTTAAAAAAATTATAAACTAAGGTTTTTCAAACATTTGAAAAGCATAGAAATTTGGGTGTTTCTAGACTATATATGCGCACTGCACTGTATAAATGTTCATTCCATAAAAATACTATAAAATTAAATGTTTACAAATTAAGTATTATGTATTATGTAATAAGCTTTAAGACTTAAATTTGACATATTTTTCTATAATTAAAATTTTCCCTAACTTAAATTTTATTTGGTATCCCTTGGAGATTTGAGTTAGGAAAGTTCCAATAAATGTTGATTTTCCATTTTAAGTTGTTTTTTGTTTAGTTTAAAAATTTTGTGAGCATAGAGCCCGAAAAGTGTATTTGCAGGTCTTATTTTAAGGATTTTTTAAAACGCAAACATGTAAAACCGTTTTGAACGTTTTCACAGTACCTCTTTCATGATTCTCTTTTGTTTTTTTTTTGTGGTTTTCTTATATGCTATAAGACTGGTTTTATATGCGACCCAATCACTGTTTTTTTTGGCTTTGTTAAACAGGCTTCTAGTAACCGCCTTTGCCTTGTCTAGCTCCTTGTTATACCAAGTAATTTTGTTAAAAGTGTGCTGGACAGTGCCAGTGCAACTTCTTTCAAAAGCGGTTTTAATAGAGTTGACAAATATGGGTGTCATTATCTCCAGTTCTTGTGATATCTTTGCTGTTTTTAGACAAATTCTCGAGAATTAACTGTGCGCCATCCATTTTGCAAGTTGTGGAGGTTTTTGCTGATTGTAGAAAAAGTATACAGATCCAAAAACTATCTCTTTATTGGTTTTTTTGCTACTACCACCATCTTGGCTATCACTAGGTCTCTAAAACTGAGGTTCTATAATGGCATTAGATTAAGTCTATCCTTTGTTAAGATGCATGTACTCTCCTTTATAGATCCAATGCGTTTCTTTTGGTTTGCTTTCTTTTTTTTTGGAGGAAGCCAGAACACAAAGCAATATTTTGGAGAAACATAAAAATAAATTTTCTTTTAAATTTGCCATCTTCTTCCAAGTTTGTTTATCTTTAAGTAGGATATGTAACGTCTAAAATCTGGTTTTACCGCTAACCTTTTTAAAAAGTAGTTGGTTCCAACTGTGGTTTTAAAACCTATGTCACCACCCTTTTTGGTTCAGGTAAGTTTTTCAGATATATAATCTAAAGTTTTTTGCCTTCCAATAAGATTTCTTTTGCCGATGTGTTAAGAAACCATTGTTCATACATACAATCTTCAAAAATCACTTTTTAAAGAAGCATTCCTGAAAACAAAGTAATAGTTGTTTATTTTTTATTTTGTCTATCTTGCTCAAAATAGTCAATTTTATTGCCTCTGTCTCTTTAACGTTGAAGTAACGTACAAGAAACCCCTTTGAGATTATTGCTAGTGCAATGTCCGTAAAAGTGTCTCTAAAAGTTCTTTTTGAGACCCTTTTGATAGTGGAAGATTGTTCACAAGCAAAACCCTTAATGATACGTTGTCTACTTTTAACGTTTCTATATTATTAATCTGTCTTAAATCTTTTTATTTCATTCAGTTATTGTATTTCTAGTCTGGTCTGTTTTTGCTTTACGCCAGGTATTTGATTTCCCCGGTTTCCACCGGCAAACCGGAGAGAGTTTCCGGTTTTTTACGGGACGCACCCATAGAGGAACTGACAAAACTCTAAACAGTTTATTTGCGGTTAGATGCAATAATTTGACAAATGTTGTTTTTTAAATAATTCAAAGTATAAGGTTTGTTGGAATAAACTTGTTCTGTAAAGTAGACTTAAAAAAAGTAAAACATGCATTACTTCCAAAATAAAGAGAAAAAATGAAAAACCGTAAATGGGCAATTCCATTTCAAACGGACCAGAGCTGGGGAGGGGGGGGGAGTGCATTGAGAAACTTCATTATGTATTTTTTTTAGTTTCTATAACTTATTAGTAATTCTTTGATTGGTATATAAAGGTATAAAACCCATAAAAAAAATTCTACGATTCTTTTAGTTTTTTTGTCGTTTTTTAACTTAATCGCATTTTTTGTTTAAAAATCGCAATTTTAACTCAAAAAAATAAATTCACTAATGAAATCAATTAGAAATGGTCTGTAAAATTCAAATTTGGCGCCATTTCAAGTCTATACCCTGTCTATAAGCCGCAAAAGCCATAAAACCAGGTTTTTGTTCTCAGTGGATTGGGCAAAAAGGAGCAATTTTTTAACCGCCAAAATTGACGTGTTTTGATGTGAATTTATTGTAAATTATAAATTTGTTTTGTGTATTTGGGTTTTATAGGTCTAAAACTTGAAAAAACTGCAAAAATAAGCCTATTTTTCAACATAAACTTTTACAAATGCACATTCGCAGTTTTCAGAAAAATTATACACAAAGTATTATTAAAATATTGAGTTTTGCAAACAATTTTACGTAGAAAATAGTCAGTGTCGTGTTTATCTGGCAAAGAAAAACCCATCTAAAAAAAAAAATTGTTCAACATTAAAGATTATTTGGATTATATTTTTTTTAAGCTTAATTTCAAAATTTTTACAAAAACATTTTTTGTCGTTTGAACTAATTTTGAGCCATTTTACTCTTTGTTTCATAGTTTTTGCGCTAGCGGCACAAATTTAGACTCGATCTATCTGCGCCAAAATTTGAAAATAATATTATTTTTGGCATTCAAACATAATAAGTTTTATATTCTCATATACGACAACCGACGTTATTTTAATTAATTTTAATAACAAACGCAAAGGGGCTGAACCTCTCTTAGATAGATAGATCTAATTTTCAATGTGTAGTGTTGTCGCGTAATTTTTTTTTTTTTCTTTAGAAATTGAATCTTTAATTTCAATTTCTTTCTACTCTTGAATAGGAATATAAATAGGATTAGAAATTCACTTTCTATTTCTTATCCTCCTAATAATTAAAACTGAAAATATTATATCCTAAGCATCCCTAAAATACTTTCTAACCCTGGTCTAAATTACCTTGTTTTTTTTCATATTTTCCTACCCATGTTATACTTTCTTCTCCAAATACGACATGGTAAGGCGACTGTCATCAAGCAACTGCTATAAAACTGCAAGTAGCACTAATTCCTCTACACAATCATACAGTTTTTCTATCTTTACCTTAAAGAAATTTTTCAACATTTTTAGAAAGGGCATTTTAAAAAAAAAAACAATTAACAAAATAATCTTATCAAAAATATTTAGTTTAAAAAATATGCTATAATAACCAATGTCTAAAATTTTTAGACTACAAATATTAGAAAAAATAATTTTCAAGCCACAAACTTAGTGTTCAGTTGATTAAACTAGTTAGTGAAACAGGTGAGACTTTGTTTTGCTAATTTAATCGTACTATAAGCTATGTCTGACTTTATGAACAAATTGCCTTGTGGATTAGTGCCACTTGCAGTTTTATCATATTTAAAAAAAAACTAGATTTTGTGATTTTGTCATTTTGTCTAAGTTTTATTTTTGAGAATTTATTGGAATAATTTTGGTAAACTTATACTTATTATGTATAATACATAATTTTATGTAATCCATTACAATTGCACAAGAAATGCTACCAAGGTTATTGCTATCTAAGATTTTGCTAACTTGCGCATAAACAACATCTTTAATCTGTGATTGGTATTGAAATTAAAAACCAAAAACATAATAACACTAATCTTAAAAAAATAATTTCTTATAATTAAAAATTAATAAAATATTTGTTTTGAATAGGTATAATTATACTCTAGTATGCTGTTGTGCTGTTAGTTTTTATTACAACATGTTTTGACAATTTAAATTGTCATCTTCTTATTTATTTGTAGACACTTGTGACACATATGTTACGTTGCAAACGCACAAGTAGTAATAGCCAGAAAATGACAATTTAAATTGTTGAAACATGTCGCAATAAAAACTAACACCACACAGCATACCAGAGTATATTATATACCCAACTCTTTTAATAAATTTTTTTATTGTCTTTTGACTAATAAAAAGAAAAAAACGTGCAAAAACATAAAACTACAATTTATTCCCCCACAAAAATATATCATAATGTATTAAATTCAATCTTCCTTACACATGAGAAAATACTAAAATAGTCGCCGCTGTGGACAGGATTCGAACCTGTGCGGGCAGAGCCCATTTGATTTCGAGTCAAACTCCTTAACCACTCGGACACCACAGCTAATACCCTTAAAAAAATAACTATTGGTCTACTACTAATTATTATTTTGTAAATTAAGATTATTTAGTAGAAGATTCAATTATTATTTTATATTAAAGCTTATTATATAAAAAATCATATGTTACTTTTGTAATTGAGATTATTGGTCTTTTTTATTATTAAATCTTTTTTAATTTTTAGTTATAGTCTATTTTTAATCAAAACCAGTAGTTGTTAAGAGTTTGTTAATTAAATATATTTCATAGATTTTGTAGAAGGAGATCATAAGGTTAATGCTTCAAAACCGGTTGCTACATATCAACACTAAAAATTAAATATACTTCAGACATTTTGGTACTAATAAAAACATACACGCTGCGGACAGGATTCGAACCTGTGCGGGCAAAGCCCAATGGATTTCAAGTCCATCTCCTTAACCACTCGGACACCGCAGCTGCTAATACTATGCATTGCTAAAATACATTATTTTATTTTATTTGAAAGTTCGTTTATTAGAATTTACTGCAGAAATTAATTTTAATATATTTTTATTTAGATATCACAACAATTTTTATAATTGATACAACTACAATAAAATACGTTACTATTACTTTTTGATTTTCTGTTAATTTTGTAGTAATCTTTTAGCATATTTGAGCTATTTTCCAACCTAACCTAATAGGCCAAACGCTCACAAAAGCATTGCCTTCGCTCAAAATGGAAATGCCAGAAAAGACCACACGGAGGTAAAGTTTAAGCCTGCCGCTTCAAACCTTAACTACAACGGTGCAATAGAAGTCGATCAAATCTTGTACCGCGGATTTCCACACATAGGCAACCGCTGACAAAAATTGTTTTAAAACACGTTCCAAAATTCTTCACATGTTACCGTTTTTAAAATTTTCAAATATCAAAGCGAAAATGACAGATTATGTTTTGATTTGTAAAACATCAAGTTAGTATGTTTCAAATGACGATCAACTGTTGCCGCGCTACCAACAGCCGATTTGAAATTATGAAACGGTGGTTACCAAATGACAGATGCCGGCGAGAATAGTGAATCAGTCGGATTTAACGTGTTCGAATTTTAGTTGGTGGCGGTGGGTAGTGCAGTGAGACTGCAGCCTTATGCAATGGCCTTTATTCCGCAAATGACAGGGGTAGCAAAGTATACGTCAAAATGTTGGCTTCAAACGGCAAAAAACTTAGACTCAACTCGCGTCGTCCTAAGCTTTAACTGACTCTTAAGTTACCGCTAAGCCTGCAGATTCCCGCAAACCTGCAGCACTATTAGCAAATTATCTGTTTGCTAACGCTGTATCTGCTTTAATACAGCAAGTTGACTATAACAAGAAGACTGTTGCTATTAAAAAAAAAATCAGTTTTAAATAAGGCTTTATGACAAATATATTTAATAAATTAAACAATTAAAATAGATAATACACCCAATAAATTATGTCGCATTTGCTTTTGGAACGCAACTTTATGCTGATGTTTAAGTCGCTTTACAAACTTAATCAAGCACTAAGAATCCCTAATACTTTCACGTCAAAAGATAGCATTGGCAGGCTTGCACCATTAAAAACGGTTAAAGATTAAAAAAAAAAAAAAACGCGCCAAACACGACAACCACGGAAATGTTCTCTAAAACCCATTAGGTTTGTGCCAATAATCTACTTGGATTATTACAAGAAACAAAAACAATAATATGTAGCAGAAATGCCGCCAAGCATCAATGACAGAAGCATTGCGACTCTATAAATAAAAAAATCTTAAATTTGCTTCACAGCAAAGAGAAGAAAGCCATAAGATTGCACAAAAATTTGTGTTGGCAAATTGTTTTGAAATTGATTACAAAAAATAACAATCTAATGTGGAAGACCTCCAAGATCTTACGAAACAGGCAAAAAACAATTCCAGGCATTTATAACAAAAATGGGCTACAATAATCTATTGAGAGATAAAGCCGATCAAGAGGTTGAAGATTTTTTAGAGACTACTGACAACAACACGCCGCTGGGAAACGTACGACTTTTTCAAATCATAGAAATTATTAGTTACTTTGATGCGTTCCTCTCATGTTGAAGGTCCCGAGTTCAAATTCTACTCTGCCGTATATTATTTGTAAATTTGTCTACGTTTTTAACCGCTTTTGCATTTATGGTTTCAGCAACAAACAAATTTACACACATTATTCATCTTGCTTTATTTTATTACTTATACTCGGAAAGACTTTTGACCTGCTAGAACCAGGTTGGTAAGGCAAATTTTTTTTTTCAAAATATTTAAAACATGCACTGCTCCAGGCCCCGATAATATATCCAACAAGGTTCTTAAAACGTTCTTGCATAAAGCAATAATGGCGCTCACCAACATTGCTAATGCTATTCTTTAAACTAAGCATTTTTCTACAGAATGGAAAAGTTCACTGGAGATAATGATCCCAAAACCAAAGCAAAGACCGGAAGTTTTTTTAAACTACCGGCCTAACAATCTTAGAAGCACTTTAAAAAGGTCATAAATGGTCTTAAACAGATTCTAGGATCACACAAAATGGAACAACAGACAAAAAAAGATTGTGGGGTAGTCTTTTTTAACGTCAAAAAAGCCTTCGCCAAGGTTTAGCTTAAGTACAAATTGCACAAAAATACTTTTCTTCAATGTTTTATGTAGCTGATAGCCCCGATAATCTAAACCGCAAAACTCTGGCAGTAAAGTTCAAAACCACATATCTACCTCAGGGCAGATAACGGCAGAAGTTTCTTAAGCCTCCATTTTTTGCTATTTAACCTATACGTCAATAACATGCTTTCAAATTTAAAGCAAATGGTTAACCACTACCAACCTCAAAGAATGATTAAACAAGCAAAATTAATCCAAAAAAAGCAAAGTTGTTTTCTTCGCACGGCGACAAATTACTCCTGATGCAAATGTTTTTCTTAATGACGTTTCCATACCGTGTTCCAATACTCCAAAGATTACCTTTGACAGAAGATTCACGTACAAATTGCATGTGCAGGCCATTCTTTAAAAACTATTGGTAAAAATCTTCTTGTTCCAATGTATTCAAAGTCTTATTTTCAGGATGCTCTACAGAGCAGACCTTGGATTACCCCCGTTGCGCCACCACATCAAAACTTTGGCCGTAAAGTATATTGATAATCTTGCAAATCATCTTAACTTTGATCTTGCTTGACTCGCCGAGCTAGACAAGGAACATTTCTTTTATAAGCGACCGGCAAATTAAATAGCCTTATCTTAACATAAATGGGTAACAACACACAAACAAAAAGTTTAGTCGGTAGGCACTAACAGAAAAGTGTATCCAACACTTGACTTAGAAAGTCTTTAAAAAATTCTCCACCAACGTCTCAAAAAAAAAAAAAAATTGATAGATTTATACTGCTTCAACAATGATTTACTATTGAACCAAATTATTAATTTATCAACCAATAAATAAATGTTTGGATTAGAACAAATATTCAAAAAAATAAATTCTAAGTAGTGGCCACAACGGAGCTCCAACCATCGAACGGCGCTCCAAGCATAGAATACTAAAATTTGTTCTAAGCTCGTACCCTCGCACACCGCTCGACCCTTGTATTTATATGAACTGAATCTTTTTTAACGGCGTGAGAGTAAAATTATTTAGTAATTAAAAAATATAATGTAATAATTTTACTCTCAAACCGCTAAAAAAGTTTCAGTTCAATAAAAATACGAGGATTGAGCGGTGTGCGAGAGTCTGAGCTTAGAACAAATTTTAGTGTTCTATGCTCGATGGTCGGAGCGCTGTTCGAGGGCCGGAGCGCTGTTTGATGGTCGGATCGCCGTTGTGGCCACACCCTTAAGACGTACAAATCAGATCTTAGTTATACTTAAAATTCTATGTCCAACACCTATTTGATAGTTTTTGACTAATTTATAACTTTTCTAACAGATCTACAATATCCTATGACAACTAAAGCTCATATGAAGTTTATAGAGCTTATAAACATTGTCATCAATCTCAAAATATTTTATGATATACAGGTATGAGTAGCTGAAAACAGCTTATTGTAACAGTTAAATTTTTTTTAAAACTGTGTACTTTTGAAATAATAATGTAAATGTGCATTTTATATTATTATTACACATTGAACGTTTTATTACATGTATTCTTGATAAAAATATGTTAATATGATTTGTGTTGTTCTATTTAAAAATAATATTGATTTACTAATTTTATAAATATAATAATTTTTTTAATGAGTTAGTTGGCAGCACTGTAACCTCAGTTAACAAATCCGACAGATGATGCGTCAGGTTAAAACAAAATTGGGTTAATATGGTTGAATGTGATGTGAACAACTATAAAAACAGCTAGTGCTAGTTCTTAAAGTGTTAATAAAAGCAGTGACATGTGTGGAATTGATTATGTTTGACAATTATGTATGAATTGGATGACCTACTTTTGGCCGGATCATAAGGTATGTGTTTGACATTCATATGACATTGTGGTAATGCATCGGCTCAATGAAATAGTGACAAAACTATGAAAACATTTAGTGCTAAATGCCTACAAATTAATAAAATAAGTTTGCAATTTTACTTCTTTAAAAATAGTTATTATTACAAATTATTCAAATCAAACATTTAATATATAAATAACTGTATGAAATTTTTAATAAATTGGGAAGTAATATAAAATAATAAATTGTTAAACATGTAAATAAAATATGTACGCAAGTATAGAAGTTTCGATACACAACAAAATTCTAATCAGTATAAAAAGGTCGAGAATAAAAATGATTCCTTTCGCAAGCAAAGAAACATCTCCGTCTGACTTTGTAGGTAAATGCGATTATTCCGATTACGTTAAAATAAAAATAGAATTTGATAGATGTAAACATGCATTGAATTTACGCATTAGTTATAACTAATAAATTAAATATATGATGTAAAATATAATTTTGATTAATTAGTGTAAAATTGCCAAAGGGTAAATACATTACATTTGTTCGATATACATACTTTATTGAATTAATAAATTTATTGACATTGTAATTAAAGACCGGCTGTTCCGCCTCGAATTTCACCTGGTGTGCCGAGTGTACATAAGCAGTTCAGTTGACTTGTCTTGTGGGTTTGTGATTAAATTCTTGATGAAGATATCTGGGGTAAATACTAAAATAGTGAAATAGCTCATTCTAGTGTGAATATCATTGCCTCTTCAAAATGCAAAACTATATTTTTTTTAAATTAAATTTTCATCTCACTCAGAATAATCAACGTTAACATTTCTTATCTCTAAAACATTTCCAAAGCAAAAACTTTATCAAAGTTTTTAAAATTTTAATACTTTATTAAAACTATCAGTACTTTTCCGTAAATAAATTTCAGTGATTGTTTTATTGTATTCTACTGCGTTTCTAGAATTTTTTAATTATTTTATTAATTGTATTAAATAAATTAAACTAATTGGCTTCAAATTTAATAAAACTATTACACAATATTTCAAAAATTGAAGAAACGTTTAAAGAATAAAAAAGAATTATTAAAAAAGAATAAATCTTTCTCTTTTTCATTCTTGTATCTGGGCTTGGAACCAGCTTTAGCAGAGTTAGAAAGTGAAAAAAAGGTGAATAGTTTGAGAGAAATCTAAAATAAGATCTACATAAGTCAGAACAAGCATGTTAAGTGAGCTGTAAAAAAAGTAGTAGATATTAGTGCAAAGCAGCAGCAAAAATTAAAAGACCTGACTGTTATTATAAATGCAATTATAATCAGCTCAGAAACTGGAAATAAAATTAGTTTAGGAAAAAATAATAACAAAAAAAAGAGAAAAATATGAGCACTTTTCGTAGGTTTTTCAGGCGTAGAGACTACATAATAGATGGCAAAACAGCTATGGTACGCCCTATAACATGTAGAGAAGTAAGAGGAAAACGCTATGCGTTGTAGTACGCAGTAATTTCTACAAGTCTTTGATTGTGCTAATCGAACCAAACCAAATGAGTTAAATAAAGTTAGCAAACCCGTTTTTTTATATATTGTAGCAACCAACTAAAATAATTTTATTACAGTTTAAACAAAACTAAATTAGAAAAATTAAATCAACTCCCAACCATCTTAACTGAGTAGTAACCTAATTAATAATGTAGTTTGGTTAAATTGCATTTCTGTAAAAGAAATAACCTAAAGCATTATGAACATTTTTATAGGAAAATCATTGCTGTATAAATTAGTATTAGTAAATAACATAACTTTAGTTTTCTTTATTAAATCTATTCTTTAGCATAATAATAAATTTAAAATTGTGTCCAAGAACTATGACTACGATGACAAATTAAAATAAAAGTACAATGCATTTTTTTAAATCTTGATTGAAAAAAATGAACTGCAGTTGTAGCCAAAATAAAAATTGATTAAATTTTCTGTTCTAGTTTGCTTTAATCATTCTATTGGGGTTTTGATATCCAGTTAACACAATTTTGTTTAAATTCTAAAACATAATCTGAAATAAACAATACAATCTTTTTATTTCGAAAACAAATACTATTGCTATCAGCTGGAAGCAATCTAATTGATTAAATTAAAGAAAAGACGTTATTGCTATCTACTGAAAAGCAAATGTTGATTAATCTTTGGAGAAATCATTACAAAATTTTCATAATAATGCAATAAAACACAAATTTTGATCAAAAAATCAGGATTTAACCAAAACTATAAAAAATTTGTTAAATATTTTTTAATAACAAATGTATCATACGCAGAGTTGCACGGAGAGAAGTTACTTATCCTACCTAATTGACATAAGCAAACTTTTACATAGTTATTGAATCTATTTTTTTATATCTAGCCATAACATCTAAAAAAAAAAATCCAGTTTTCAAAATTTTGAATGACTCAATATTGAAACAAAATATTACATATATTATAAGAAGAGATTGTTAGTAGCGTTTGTAGAAATTTTGTTAATCAATTTACTCTCCAGTTGAAGCGTTAAAAAATAAGTTGATTTGTTTTTATGTCTAATTAAATTTTACATTAAACGTCAGTTTCTTCTTTTTTTAGTCAAAACTTTGAAGTAAGAAGAGATTGTTAGTAGCGTTTGTAAAAATTTTGTCAACTTACTCTTCAGTTGAAGCGTTGGAGAAATAAGTTGATTTTATGCCTAATTGAAATTTACAATGAATGTCAATTGCTTTTTCTTTAGTCAAAACTCTGAAGTATGAAAAAATCGTTGGTAACGTTTGTAAGAATTTTGTGAATCAACTTACTCTCTAGTTGAAGTCTTTATGTTTAATTAAATTCTATACTAAATGTCAGTGCTTTTTCTTCAGTCAAAACTCTAAAGTAAGAAGAGATCGTCAGTAGCGTTTGTAGGAAATTTGTTAATTAACTTACTCTCTAGTTGAAACGTTGAAGAGATAAGTTGATTTGTCTTGATGCCTAATTAAAGTTAAATTAAATTTTAATTATTTCTTCTTTAGTTAAAACGTTAAAGAAATAAGCAGATTTGTCTTTTAACTAAATTTACTAAATATAAACCAAAGTCTGCAGTTGAAAAGCTGCAGACTTGAATACTACATTTAATCTAAATAAACTTTTTAAAATTAATTTGAAGCAAAAGAAATTATTTATCTTAACTAATAATAATTGATAGTCAAATTTCAGAAATTTCTTTAGTTTTTAGTTAAAACGCTAACGATTTCCAGTTCCTAATGATATGTACTAAATTTGACAATTGCAGTCATTAGTTGAAACGCTAATTAACAGTATATAATAATATCCTACTTTACTGATTCATGAACATATATGAAAATATACTAAAATCATCTCCATTGGAGATAATATTTTAAATGAAAGAGGTTACTTAATCATTGATCAATATATTTAGAATAATTTTGTTGAATCTGTTATAACATGATGCACACTATAAGGCAACAATTAAGAGAATAATTATTTGAAAAAAAAAAAACACCAGCAGCAACTTGTAAAATTGTGTTAATTTGTTCAATTCAAAAAATCAAGCAATAAACATTGTAATTAAAAGTCTTATTATGCAAAGAATAGTTGCTAATATTTAATCGTTTGATGACAAATTCTTGGGAGGGTGAGTGGGCACTTTTTTTATAATTACCAAAGAGTACTTTGATTTAGAGTTACCCACCTGTCCAAGTGTTTGTTATAAAAAAAAAGTTTCTTTTTCCTTTAAGCGTCAAAAGTTTATTTATATTAAGAATAGTTGCTGATATTTAATCTTTTAATGACAAACACTTGGGCGGGTGGGTGGGCACTCGAATTTATGTTTCCCAGCAAGTACTTTAAATTTTAGTTGCTCATAAGATTTAATTATTAAAAACTTAAAAAATCCTTCTCCCTACAAGCGTTAAAAGTTTTTTTATGCAAGAAAGAGTTGCTAATACTGAACCTTTTGATGACAAACACTTGGGCGGGTGGGTGGGCACTCTAGTTCAGAATTACCAACAATTAAATTAAATTGAACTGAACTTGCTCATCTAACCGCCCTAGCGTTTGTTTAAAAACAAACAAAAATGTTTCTCAATCCTGTAAGCGTTAAGTCTTTTATGAAAAGAAAAGCTGATATTGAATCTTGTGATGACAAACAATTTGGCGCATGGGTGGGCACTCCAGTTTATAATTGCCAGCAAGTGAAAATGCTTAACAATTCAACGCCGGATTATTCAATCAAAATATTTAAATTGATAAAATACTTGATAAAGAAATGATCCCAAAATTCAAGTTTACGTACTAACAGCAGGAATTTTAATTTGCTGATAAATGTGGATTCTAAATTGAAAGTTGGAGGGTAAACCAAAATCTACTACTTGTAAGCCTTATTAGTTTCTTTGTACCTTCTCTAGTGGTGACTTTACTCTGTTGTTCTGGCATTCAATCATCTTATGTGATTGATGCATGCAAGTACAACGCTTGGAGGTTTTTCTTAAATTGGCCATGTTAAGCCAGCAGCTCCCCAACATGGACTCTCTGTTGTATAAGAGGGCCGGGCATGTACATAGCACGTGCGTCTTGTCATCCATTTCACACCCTCTACACGTTGGATTGTCTCCAATACCAATCGCGTAAATGTGTTTTTTTTTTTAAACGGTCTAGGGTAGGTTCACACGTCATGAGAGTTGACCCTTTACGCGCTACTCTTCCGCCTCAATGTTACCTACTTTTCACAAGCTGCTGAAGTAAGGGCACAATGACATTAAAAAATTAGCTTGATGTGATTCTAGACTTGTTTATAGCAATTAGGGCTGCTTTACTATTTATTAGAATTTAGACATTTTTGCCAGTTATTTTGCGATTTACAATTTCCATAACCCCATAGGTTATCGAATCAAAAATTATATTGATTTTTGATAAATTTAAAATATTTAATAAAAAACAATGTGGCTTTTGCAAGGATAAATCAACGTCAACTGCAATAGCCGAATACATAAATTGCCTATATAGAATAACAGATAAAGGTGAACAAACCTTAGGAATATTTCTGGACCTTAGAAAAGCTTTTGACTTAGTCGATCATGAACGGCTAATGTTTAAACTTAAAAAATATGTCATACAGGGAATTTATAAATAGATAAAAAGCTATATGACAAAAAGATTGCATTATGTTGAAATAGAAAATGTTAAATTGAGAACCCTTACAATGACTAAAGAGGTACCTCAAGGATCAGTTTTGGGGCCGTTATTGTTTATAATATTTATTAACGATATTCCAAATGACAATACATTTATATTTGCCGATGACATTTTATTACTAATTAACGACAAACAAAAAACTGACTTGGTTAGAAAAACAATCATACAACTTAACAAAGTTCATAATTGGTTTTGAAAAAATAGACTAGTTGTTAATACATTAAAAACAGCAATGATAAATACAAACAACACAAAAATAGATGGTTCTTTTATAATAAAATGTGATAATGTCAATATAAAAGAAAGCGTACATAACAAGTTTTTAGGTTTAACTATTGATATGTATTGTAAATGGAACGTGCATGTTGATAATGTATGCAAAAAAGTAGCTTCTCAATGCTATATTATCAAAAGTTTAAGACCAATAGTAAATTTATTTATTTTAAAAACTTTTTACTTTGCCAAAGTACAGTCCACTTTATCATATGCATAATTAGCTTTACCAAAAACTGCACTGAGAGTATTTAAATTACAAAAACGGACTATAAGATACATTATGGGCAAACAACATTGTGCTGATCTTTTTAGGCAACTTAACATACTTACTCTGTCTTCATTATTTATATATACAGCTTTAATATACGCAAAGCAGAAATGCTTTAAAAAAAGTAGAAAAACAATTTTAATAGAAAAAAGCTATTATTCTTTAAATGATTTTTTAGAAGATACTTTGAATTAAGTTTTTAATATAAAATTGAATGTTTTTGTCTATTTATTAAAAGACTTTTAATTTTAAAATTGATTTTAAACTGTTATTATGTACATATTGATTATTATACTACCTAAATTAATTGATTTTGTTGTTGAATTCAAGTTTGCTATGTAACCAATAAGAATTTTAAGTTGTGAACATAAATTTGGATTTAAATTACATATAAAATAAGAAAAAAAATTGAAACAAATTTATATAAATTGATTTAAAGCAGAAATGGGCTCAAAATGACACAAATTACATAATTTTGTTAATAAATTTAAAATTACTTAGTAACCAGCAAAAATTTTAAATTGTTGATAATAAAAATTGGTTTTAAAATACATAAAACAAGTAATGAAATTAAATTTGCAATGTAAGTTGCCAGCACTACAAGCAGAGAAAAAGCTAAGACGCCAAGAGTGGCGTATGAATGGCTGACAAAGAAGAATAAATTTAAAATAGATATATATAAATTGGTTTGAAGCAGAATTGATCTTAAAATGACCCACATTGTATGATTTTGTTAATAATATTAAAATTGCGCAGTATTCAACAAGAAATTTAAATTGCTGATAAAAAAATTGGATTTAAGATACGTTAATTAAAAATTTGCGTAGCAACAAGGAGGAATTTTAATTTGCTAATACAAAATTTTGATTCAAATTACATTAATTGATAAAAAAAAATGTTTAAAACTAATTTATTTAAATTGATTTGAATCAGAAATAGTCCCAAAATGGCCCAAATTATATGACTGTTAATATTTTTAAATTTGCACCGTAACCAGCAAGAATTTTAAACTGCTGATGAAAAATTTGGATTTATAATACATTAATTGATAAGGTAAAGTTTGAAACTAGTTTATATAAATTGAATTAAAGCAAAAATGATCCAAAAATGACCCAAGTTTAATGATTTTGTTAATAAATTCAAAATTACGTAGTAAACAGCAAGAGTTAAACTGCTGATAATAAATTTGGATTCAAAATACATAAAATATAAGTAATATTTTTAAAACAAATTTATATAAATTGGTTTGAAGCAAAAATGGTCCTAAAATGACTCAAGTTGTATGATTTTGTTAATAATTTTAAAGTTGGGCCGTAACCAGCAAGAATTTTAATTTAAATTACTGGTAAGATATTTACATTCAAAATATATAAATTGACAAAAATAAGTTTATATACATTGTTTTGAAACAGATTTTTTTTATCCGGATTTTGGTTATGTAAAAAAAAATATTTCAGACCAAATTTTGCCAATTTTCTTCTTCTTCGAGTGCCCTATCCGCTTAGCGAACGTTGGCTATCATGTTGGCTATCATCACTCTATTGACCGCTGTTCTAAACAGCGACTCTGTTGTTAGTCCAAACCACTGTCGGAGGTTCTTTAGCCAGGATGTTCTCCGTCTTCCCACACCTCGCTTTCTCTTAATCTTTCCTTGCATGATTATATGTAAGATATTGTATGTTTCTGGGAGTCTCATTACGTGTGCGAAATAGGCAAGCTTTCTAGTCTTTACGGTTTTTAATTTTTTATAAATTTTCAGTTTTTAACAGTTTATGGTTAATTTTAATACTTTCTGACAATATTTTTTTATACTTTATGGCTAAATTTTGTCATTTTTGAAATTATATTTTGTACTTTTTGACTTAATTTTATTTTTTCTAACAATATTTTATTATTTCATAGGCAGACTTTGCTCTTTTTAAAATTTTGTTTTAATTTTATTTGAATTTATATGACTGGATTTTGACATTTTATAAACTAAGATTTTAAACTTTTCAGCAATTAATGGTTGCACTTTGGTGCTTTCTAACATTATTTTGATGTTTTAAGACCGGATTTTACAATTGTACTTTTCATAACCAGAATTTTCTATTTTCAAAATTTTAAGATTGTTTTTACATTTTTAATTTTTTTAATTTAATAATTTTTGTTTTTTTTATAATTTATAAAAAATGTTTTGCATTTTTAACAATTTATGCCAAAATTTTGGTTTTTTGTTACATTATTTTAATATTTTGTAACCGGATTTTGTAATTTAATTAAAAAAATTTTGCACTTTTAATAGTTTATAGCCAAAACTTGTTACAATGTTTTGATGTTTTAAAATCAGATTTGCTATTTTTGACATTTTATAAATATATTTTGCTATTTTTTGTATTTATAAATGTAATAATGCACTTTTCAACAGCTTTCATAGCTGAATTTTGCTATTTTTGAGATTTTATTAAATAAATTTAGATTTTTTCAACAGTTTATCACTGTTTCCTAATATTTTTATTTTTCAAAAAATATAAAAAGCACCCTTTTCGTAATTATTACAGTTAATTACTACTACTGTAATGTAACTAAACTATGTAAAAATTGTTACACATTTGAGAGCGTTTGCATCAAAAACAACTTAATAAACTTTGTGACGTCATATTGGAAGAAAGACATAGCTGCTTACGGACATTTATTTTTAGTATCACCATTTGTAATAATTTCAAAAAAATCATGAATGTAGATATTTTAGTATCTCAATAAAATTCCATGCAACCGGAGGTTTAGATAACCTAAAATTGATTGAACCCATCTGGAATTTTTTTAAGGAGTCTACATGGTTATATATATATATATATATATATATATACGGAAGAGCACGAGTTCGAGACTGCACAAGTTTGAGGATATACATTGTATATAGCCAAATAACCATGAAATAGCCTATACAACAGTGACATTACTTAAATTAACAATAATTGTAACATATGTTACCTTTGGTTTCTTCTGTTTGCTTCTAATTTGTTTTTAAATTAGGTTTTTGTAAAATTAGAAAATATCTCCAAACTTGTGACAAGTTTGAGGATATATAACTTTAACAAATCTATAATAGATGGCACAACATGATATAAAACAGTTATTTGGTTATTTCTTTTTGTTGCAGACATATTTAATATTTAAAATCATAGTAAATGGTATTACTAATAATATTCAAAAAGTATAATGAATTGTTATAAATATTAGTAATTACCGTGTTATAAATTGATCTTAACAATTTATAACTAGTATAGTTATATTTGTTAAAAAATTAAAAAATAAAATGTAACAATTGAAATTAATAAACAAATTGAGTGAAATAATTTGTTTATTAATATAAAATGTTTTTATTTTTTATAAATATCATAATTTAATTATGTTTGTTATAAAAAAAACGGTTAAATTAGTTTAGGTATAGCGCCATGTTCGTGTTTTTCTATATATATATTCTTTATTTTTTATTATTAATGTACTTTTATTTGTTATAAACAAGATATATACAACAACACGAGTACAGCGCTATGCCTAAACTTGTGTTAATGTAGTTATACTTCTTTGGGGATATCTTCAAATTTGTGTTTTTATAGTAACACTTGTTTGACGATATCCCCAAACTAATGCTTTTTATAGTAGCACTTGTTTGACGATATCCGCAAACTAGCGCTTATATTATCGCACTTCTTTGACGATATCTCCAAACTAATGCTTTTTATAGTAGCACTTGTTTGACGATATTCCCTAACTACTGTTCATATTATCACACATCTTTGGCGATATCTTCAAACTAATGTTTGAATAGTTTTAATAGCATTTCTTTAACAATATATCTCTGAATGGCTTTTATATTATTACATTATTTTATGATATTTTAGAACTTGATTTTATATATTTTTTCAAAATAATAATATTTTTGTTGTTATTTACTTAATGTTATTGCTTTTCTTGTAGTACAGAAGATTCTATTATTTATTTATTTGTAAAAATATCTTACAAGTTATAATCATTTTTGAAATTCTATGTCAGCCAGTGTATCAGTGATTTATTTGATAAATATAGACAATAAAATGTAATTGAATTGATTGTTTATCATATACATCTATTAAAACACTAGTAGTACTAGTACAATGACTCAACAAAATTTAACAATAATAATTATATAAATCAAGTTTTATGTAGTAAATATATTTAAAATCGGTGATATATTACCATCGATTATTATTGGGAATATTTCTTACCAACTATAACATTCAAAATGTATTATCTTAACAGGAATGTGAGAACGGAAAGCCATAAAAAAAAGTTTTTGTATTCTATGAATGAATATCGTTGAACCCTTTTCAATAGTAGAGCAAGGTCAAGTTTGCAGGCTTATAACATTATAAATAGACATGCATTAAGACTAAGAAATTTAAAATTTATTTTCTGATGCTTTAGTTACAATTATAAACTTAAAGTATATCATCAGATAAATAATATTACTCATTACTCATTATTGTTTTGAAATGAATGAATTTTTACAATATTATTATACTCTTACAAAACAAATCATAATTGATTCCACAAATTAACTTAATTTACAGACATATTGGATTAAAGCAAGGATAAACTTCAATAAAATACGTCATAAAACTAGATAATTACATTCATTTTAAATTCAATTAAATTTAAAATTTGAATACATTTGTCTTCTAGTTTCATTATTACCTACAAACTTAGAAATTAGTAAAACAGTATCAGTAAATTTTAGAAATAACATTAAACTTTATATTATAGTCTATATTCTTTACAAAGCATAATTGGAATAGTTTAAAATGGCTGTTTAGTAAAATTATTTAAAACACAACAACTTTTATCAAAATACTTTGTACATTATAAAATATATAAAGAAGAGATTTAAAATATTCACTTTGAATTGTGGTGGTGATCAATTTTGACGAAGTAAGTTAAAAATCAATTATTAAGTTTAAATAAATAAAGCCATACTGATGAGAGGTAAACCTCGAAACGCGTCTATGGATGTTTTTAGTTTAGAATATTTTTTCATAAATTTAATTTTTTAACTTTGTACATTAATGTTATAATTGTGCCGCCTCTAACAAGGTTTTTGTATTTTAAAATTATAATTGTAATTAGTCTACTTAATAAATACTTTTGTCTATCAACTCTCATTAAAATCATGGAGTGTTATATACACTTATGATATTATTGCCATCTCCAACAAGAATTTTGGTATACTGACTTTTCCATTATAATTGGAATACTTAAATATTCCCGTCTACCAAACTTCGTTAAAGTCATTAAATGTGAATTATTGCAGCCTCTAAAAATAATTTTGTTATTCTGACTTTATCATTGTAATTGGCATACTTAAACATCTCTGTCTACCAAGTTTAATAAAAATTGTTGAATGTTGTGTACATTTATGTTATTATTGCCGGCTCCAATAAAAATTTTGTTATTCTGACCTTATTATTGTAATTGGCATTCATTAAATTTAAAGAATGTTGTGTACGTTAATGTTATAATTGCGCCGCATCCAACAAGAATTTTGATATTTTGACTTTATCATTATAATTGGCATACTTAAACATCCTTGTATACCAACTTTCATTAAAATCATTAAATTTTGTGTACATTTATGTTATTATTGCGGCCTCCAAGAATTTTTTTTGTATACTGACTTTTTCATTGTAATTGGCATACTTAAACATGCCGGTATATCAAATTTCATTTACATTTTTGGATGTTGTGTATAATCATTTTATTATTGCCGCTTCTAACAAAAAATTTCTTATTTTGACTTTATCATTGTAACTGGCTTACTTAAACATCTCTGTATTCCAAATTTCAATTAAATCCTAGAATGTTGTGTACATTTATGTTATTATTGCCGCTTCCAACAAAAAAATTTGTACACTGATTTTATCATTGTAATTGGCATATTAAAGCAAATCTGTATACCAAACTTCAATACAATCATTGACTACTGTGTATATTTATTTTATTATTGCCGCCACTAACAAGACTTTTGTTATTCTGACTTTATTGCTGTAACTGGCATACTTTAACATCTTTGTAAACTAACTTTCATTAAAATCATTGTACGTGTGTCCATTTATGTTATTATTGCCGCCTCCAACAAGAATTTTGGTACACTGATTTGTTCATTGTAATTGGCATACTTAAACAGACCGGTATACCAAATTTCATTAAAATCATTGAATGTTGTGTACATTTAAGTTATTATTGCCGCCTCCAACAAGAATGTTGCTATAATGATTTTTTTATTGTAATTATATATAATAAATAAACTTTAACATGCCGGTATATCAAATTTCATTAAAATTATTGAATGTTGTGTATAATTATTTTATTAATGCCGCCTCCAATAAGAATTTTGTTATTTTGAATTTACTATTGTAACTGGCTTACTTAAATATCCCTGTAAATCAAATTTCAATAAAATCCTAGATTGCTGTGTACATTCATGTTATTATAGCCACCTACAACAAGAATTTTTATGTACTGATTTTATCATTGTAGTTAAACATCCCTGTATCCCAAATTTTATTAAAATCATTGAATGTTGTGTTTAATTATTTTGTTATTGCCGCCTCGAACAATAATTTTGTTAGTCTGACTTTATCGTTGTAACTGGCATACTTTAACGTCCTTGTATACCAACTTTTTTGAAATCATTGAATGTTGTGTTCATTCATGTTATTATTTCCGCCTTCAACAAGAATTTTGGTATATTGACTTTATCATTGTAATTGGCTTACTTAATTATGCCTGTTTACTAAATTTTATTAAAATCATAGAATGTTGTTTACGTTTATGTTATTATTGCCGCCTCCTATAAGAATTTTTATATACTGATTGTATCATTGTAAATGGCACATTTAAACATCCTTGTATACCAAATTTTATTAAAGTCGTTGAATGTTGTGTTTTTTTATTTTATTATTGCCGCCTCCAACAAGAATGTTGTTATTTTGACTTTATCATTGTAATTGGCATACTTAAGCATCCTTATATACTAACTTTTATTAAAATCATTGAATGTGTGTACATTTATGTTATTATTGCCGCCTCTAACAAGAATTATGGTATACTGATTTTTTCATTGTAATTGGCATACTTAAACACTTCGGTATACCAAATTTCATTAAAATCATTGAATGTTGTGTATAATTATTTTATTATTGCCGCCTCCATCAAGAATTTTGTTATTTTGACTTTATTATTGTAACTGGCTTACTTAAACATCCCTGTATATCAAATTTTATTAAAATCCTAGAATGTTGAGCACATTCATGTTATTATTGCTGCCTCCAACAAGACACACACGCTGATTTTATCATTGAAATTGTCATACTGAAGCATCTTTGTATACCAAATTTCAATAAAATCATTTAGTATTGTGTATATTTATTTTATTATTGCCGCCTTTAACAATAATTTTGTTACTTTGACTTTATTGTTGTAACTGGCATACTTTAACATCCTTGTATACCAACTTTCACTAAAATCATTGAATGTATGTTCATTTATGTTATTATTGCCGCCTCCAACAATAATTTTAGTATTCTGAATTTTTCATTGTAATTGGCATACTTAAACATGCTTTTTTACCAAATTTTATTAAAATCATAGAATGTTATATACATTTATGTTATTATTGCCGTCTCCAATAGGATTTTTTTATACTGATTTTATCATTGTAATTGGCATACTTAAACATCCCTGTATATCAAATTTGATTAATATTGTTGAATGTTGTTTTTATTTATTTTATTATTGCCGCCTCCAACAAAAATGTTGTTATTATGATTTTATCATTGTAATTTGCATACATGGTTAGTATGCAAATTACAATGATAAAATTATATACCAACTTTCAATAAAATCATTGAATGAGTGTACATTTATGTTATTATTGCCGCCTCTAACAAGATTTTTTTTGGTATACTAGTATTTTCATTGTAATTGGCATACTGAAACATCTCTGTATACCAAATTTCAATAAAATCATTAAATATTGTGTATATTTATTTTATTATAGCCGCCTTGAAAAAAATGTTGTTATTCTGACTTTATCATTGTAAATGATCTATTTACAAAATTTAATTAAAATTATTGAATATTGTGAACATTAATGTTATAAGTGTGTTGCCTCCATTATAAATCTCATTATGTATTATTATTATAACCGACATACTAAAGAATTCCTGTTTACTGAATTTTATTTTAGAACATTATATATGAATGTCATTGTACCGCCTCCAATATGAAGTTCAGCATTATTTACATTACTAGTGTACAAAACATTTTTATAAACCTGTGGTTACTGAATTACATTTAAATTTATAATTTTGTTTCTTAATACTTGCAATTAAGATAATACGACATGTATAAAAAATATATACTGTTATTGTAATGAATTTCCGACTGATATATCAAATATAAATTCTACAAAGAAATCTTATGACGTCATTCTTGCAAACTGTGTTATTCCGTATGAAAACAAAATCAAGAATATTTTAGAAACTTTATTATTATATTATCTATACCCTAGCTCCACCTTTGGTTTAAACTAAAAACTGAATTTATACTAATATACGGAAATCGTATATATTTTATACAAATATCCGTTACACGATTTTGGCGATAAATATCGTCAAACACGTATAAATTGAAATAATTTAAACAAATTCAAAAATATTTGCAATTTATTGTAATCCAAGTGTAATATGATGTATTTATGTCGACTGGATCTCCAAAATGCAATGATTAGCTTATACATTTGTTGTTAAATTGCAATAAACTGATTTCAAGTTTGGGGATATGCTCAAACTTGAAATATCTCCAAACTCGTGGTAAAATCTCGCCAAACTCGTGCCCAGTCAAACATATATATATATATATATATATATATATATATATATATATATATTAAATTAATTAAATTGATGCAACTAAACCTTTTTTTTTAATTCTACCAATCAAGTTTTTTTATTGTAGAAAAGTATTTGATGGTAATTTAGATATTTGTGACGGGGGGCATGCCACTTATTTTAACCGAGGAGACCCAAATTTAATGTCGCATAAAAATGAAAGGTATAAGATACAAATTGAATTGTTGACCAACAAAAGTTTGTTTATGTGTTTGTGTGCAACAACTGTTGGCATTTTTAAGAGCCACTTGGTATAAACGTTTAAACGCTTTAGTTGCTTGTAAAAACCTTGTGTTATATAAGAACTTTAAGTTACATTTATTGCAGGCTAGGGCAAAATGTGCGTAGATAGCTTTACAAAAGAATTACAATGTCGGTTTTGTGTTTTTTTTTTAATTTCAATAGCTCTGTATGTATAGAGCTTCAGCTGTTAAAACAATATGTGTACAGCATTCATATTGAGACAGTTTACAGTACTCGTTTTAGTGATCTCAGTATATTGATTTCACAATCATTTAATAATTGTTAAAATTGTTTTAATAGAAGAAAATGTAAAACAAAATGTTTATTAATCAATATTAAATTTTCTAAAAAAGAAAAAAAAGTAGTTAATAGTAAAAACTAGCTGCAGTTTTATTACTGACTATTCTGTTCTACCCAGTCATCTACATTATTTTAATGTTGTTTTTGAAGATGTAGGTGTTAAATGTCTGTATAATTAAACGTAGTTAAACTTCTTAACGACGTCTTGTTCTAACTTTAATTTTCTAGTCATTAAGTCGTTACTTTCGGCTAGATTTTCACGTAATATTTTATGACACGGTATTTCTAAATTGTTTTAAAATTAATTTCACACTGTCTTTTATCAAAACAACTTATAATTTTACTGCAAAATTTATATAATGGATATAAATAGAAATCAATTATGAGTTGTTATGGTTCTTGCGCTTGGCATAATATGTTGTGATTAGATTGTAATTGGATTCACTTACTGGCAATTCAGTTAGTAACAAGACGGTCCCTGCAAACACAATGTAACCGATTGTGCGTATATTATAATATTGCATGTCCTTATCAATATGTATAATATGCATTAACATATTATTGTGCCCCATAACATGATACGCTTGAACCATACAGTATTGTCGTGATTATAATGTGTATGATTTTACAGCATGTGTACAAAACTATCGGCTGTTTTAATGGTCCCAATGATCCCAATGGAGGCGACATGTCGTAACCCGTACATTGTCAGTATCGTGTTTTACACCTCGCCGATTTCAATCCGGCCGCGCAGTTAGCATATGTCGCCATGAACATTGCGTGTTAGCTTATGTGAGCATATTATTGTTTTACTGCCACACTTAACCTTCACTCGGCATAATCAATTTCACAGCATGCCATATTTAATCGTTCTATGTGTGTGTATGTGGTCGCGTTGTTAAAATCCGATGCCTATTAATATTTCGAACGCCGTTTTATTGGTCGTTATTAATTTTTAATTTTGGTATTATCCAGAACAGGTTACAGGTGGCTTTTACGATCAATTAGTTAGCTTAAGTTAATACTGTTGGAAAACTGTTTTGAATTATACAATGTATATAAAATACATAGTTGTATGTTAAATTTCAGGCCACTAGTAAATTCATTGAAAAATATGCATAATAATGGTGTTTGAACTAGATTCATCCGACTTTGCATGTTAAATAAAGCTTGCTTGTAAATATGTGCTTCAGTACTAAAGTTTTGCATGTGATATAAAATGTGCAATTAATTTCTAAATATATTTTTAATTAAAAATTTGAGGCGGATTTTTATTGTATAACGTATTAAGAAAACTAAAACATTCTAAGTAAACCGGAAACTTACCAATTCAAAATCTTAGTCTACTTAACACATTTTGTTAGTTTATAATTCAGCTTGCCATAACAAAAAAATATTTTTATTAATGCTTATATTGTGAATTAGCATGTGAATAAAGTCAACGAGCTTGAAGTGTTTCTAGTAGATCATAATCGTGCATTTAATCGACTGTGCGTATGTAAAGCTTGCCTATGATGAGTCACACTTCTCACGCAACCAGCTATTAACAAGGGGAGTAAATGCAGATAATAAATTGCCTTTCAGACTCATTTGACCATTAAAACAAAATAAAATATTAAAATAAAACTATCTTTCTATATAATTATTACAATTGTATGTTGACTTGATTTTACGCATTTTGTATGTCATCTTCTTATGAAAGGTAGATTTTAACATGTGAATAGGATCAAAAAAATGTTTTAATTGTACATGTATTTTTTTGATATTTATTTTCACTTCATGTATTTACTTTTTGTTTGTTTTATCAACAATGTAATTGTTTTAATTTTTTTTAGCCCTGAGGAAGATAACAAAGTTATCGAAACGTCGGCATTAAATTTTTAGCATCAGCTAGTTTTTTATTTTAAAATATCCTACATCCAAATTATATTAATTAAAATTTATTATATTGTAATATATGATTCCTTCTTGGGTGTTATCACCTTGACGTGGTAAGAAGGATCAGTACGTTTAGTAATCCTGAGAGCAATGCCAGCCGGAGCAAATGCTCCTGGTAGGGCCACCCATGCTGATAAGGTCAAAAGGGAAAATGGAAGTTAATCCACAACCGCAGCCAATTTTCCAAAACCTTTGTACACAACTGTACAAAATCATGAAAATAACAAATTCTACAACAAAAATACCCCAAGTGAGTAGAGGGTTACACTTCAAATTTCACACTGACTCGTCAGTCTGCCCTTCGGATTCTAGGGAGGGCAAAAATTTAAAAAAATCTTACACCAACAAAAACCAGAAAAAATGTTTATCTATTGCGACTTACAACATACGAACAATGGGATCCAAAGAACATCTAATAGAACTGGAAAGAGAGCTGGCTGTTTTCAAGAAAATATTACTGAGTTATCCGAAAAACGATGAAAAACGACCACATTAAGGTCAGGACAAGTACTATACCAAAAAAACTCCGATACTAACGACCACTTAGGAGGTGTAGGATTTCTTGTCAAAAAAATATTAATATAACCAAATACAAATCTGTGTCGGGCCGAATAATATATATCACAGTAAAACTAAATAAACAATACTTGATGTAAATTATTAACGTCTACGCACCCACTAGCACTTCCGATGATGAAGAAGTATAACAAGTATACAAAGATATAACGAAAGCAAAGGAATTGGAAAAATTTCACTTCAAAATAATTATTGATGACTTTAACGCAAAAATTGGAAAGAAGTCTAATACGGACACGGAATATGTTGGGAACTATGGACTAGGAGTAAGAAACAACAGAGACAAAATGCTTGTAAACTTTTTAGAAAAGGAAAATCTATACTGCCTAAACACGTTTTTTAAAAAACTACTTCAACGCAGATGGACATGGAAAAGCCCAGGGAGCGATCATAAGCTTGTCCTGCGTGTCTGCGGATTGATTTAAGACTGAAAAAAATAAAACAAACTGATAAGATTTCTAACCATCAACAAGTTAGAAGCAAGCAAGGAAGAACACCACAAAGAAGTAGAGACATACCTAAAATTATCCAAACAACAACATACTGGAACTGGATCGGCAACTATGGATTTAATTTATAACATACAAAACAATTTTGAACTGCAGAAAGAATGCCTGGTAGTTTTTATAGATATGAAAAAAGCATTCGATACAATATCAAAAACAAAATTAACAGAAAAACTAGAAAACATGGGAATAAGAGGAAAAGAATTACAATTAATAAAAACATTTTTGAAAATGCGATATCAACAAACAAGAATTGACAACACACTAAGTACCAAAACATATAGTGAATTTGGTATACCACAAGGAGACGTGTTTGCACCGCTTCTATACATATTATATATTAATGACATATTTAAAATTAAACTACATGGAAAACTATATATATACGCTGACGACACAAGCCTAATCCACACCGAAAAAAATAAAATAAAACTGCAACAAGAGATTCAAGAAGATCTAGATAAGATTAACGAATGGTATTGCAACAACCTACTCACGATAAACGAACAAAAAACCAACTACATGCTTATAACACGTAAGAAAAGAAATATAAATTTTACATTAAAGATTAATAACATAAACATAGGAGAGGTAGCTAACACAAAATATCTAGGACTAACAATAAATAATAATCTAAAATGGGACAATCACATTCAAACTCTAATTAAGAAAAATACAAAGGCTATAGGCGCATTATATAAACTAAAAAATATAATCAATCTAACTACAAGAAATATGATTTATAATGCACTATTCAGCTCACAAACAAATTACTTAATGAACATATGGGCAAATACCAAACAAGGAAACATAAACAAATTGCAAAGACAACAAAACAAAGCTATAAAAACAATTTATCAACTGGAAAAACTAACACCTACTAAAGAGATACATGAACTATCTAAACAACTAACTATTAAAAACAAGATAAAACAACAAAATATAGTATTAATTCACTAGATCAAACTCGGACAAATAAAAACGGAATTTAAATTAAAAAGCAGAAAAGAATTTCACACCTACAACACTAGAAAAAAAAATGACTTCCATATTGAACTTAATAGAACAACCACAAAAAATCAAAGCTTGGCTGTTAAAGGAATCCAAGAATACAATAAAATGCCTAATGAAATAAAAAACCTTACCAGCATTCAACAATTTAAAACAAAATTAAAACAACACCTAATGATAGAACAAACACAAAACTAAGACACAAACAAAAAACAAAAGAAGACAGCAGAAATTTATTTCCAATACCAGGCCCCTCGAGTCTTTAACAGATGGATGGCGGCACTGCTGGAATATTATATATTTAAATACAAATTGTAAATATGTAAATAATTATAATAAATATAAAAAAAAAAAAAAAAAAAAAAAAAAAATGCTCGAAAGCAAAACGTCTAGTTTGGGTCTAACTGAGCGCAAACACCGTGAAAATGATGGATAAAAGGTAGAACAGTAGAGTATAAGGCACTGAACAGACTAATAAAGAAAAACATACGGCGAGAAAAAGATATAAAACCAAAACAATTCAAAAAACAATCGAAAATAACTCTTAGCTTAAGAGCAATAAAAAAATTCTAATCTTAAACTCAGAACAAATATCCCAAATAGTCGAAGACTTCTATACTGACTTATATGCATCAAATACACCAGATAGGGAACCGACAGAAGGTAGAGTATTGAACGTGGGATCAGAGGATTTGCCGGAAATAGAAATTAGATCTGTTCTGAGTAAGATGAAATATGGCAAATGTCTCGGAGAAAACTGTATAACAGCAGAGATGCAAAAGTTAGGTGAAACCACGGTGGAAAAATTGATACAAACCATGTAAAATAAATGTCTGAAAGATAGTGTAATTCCCAAGGAATGGAATAACGCAAAATTCATTATTCTTTTTAAAAATGGGGACACAATAAACATTGAAAACTATCGTCCTATCAGTTTACTATTGCAGCTATACAAACTATCAACTAAAATCATATGCAACAAGCTTACAAAAAATTAGACTTTTATCAGCCAGTAGAACAGGCAGGCTTCCGGAGTAGATTTAGTACAATTGACCACTTACAAACATTACATTAAAAGCTACCAAGTATAACGTACCAATTTACTTGGCATTTATCTATTTCTACATAACCTTTGACAATCCCAAAATCAATGTGGAATGCAAAAATAGACTCAAGATATGCTGCCATTATTGAAAATATTTATATAAGTGCTATATTATACGTACACGTCAAGATCCAAGAACTAACCACTAATAAAATAACCTATGTTTATTTTATTAGTGGTAGAGAAGTGCTTAGAAGACGTCTTCAAAAAACTTCAGTGGGAGCAAAAAGGATTTAAGATTGATGGAACATACTTCAATTACTTCCTTTTTGTAGATGATATAGTCCTAATATCAAACAATCCCGTAAAGCTGGGAGAGATGCTACAACAACTAAACGCAGCATTCAAAAGTATAGGGCTAAAAATGAACATAGGGAAAACAAAAGTAATGAATACAGATAATTCCCACATTTTGCTAAACGACGTGGAAATTGCAAAGGAGAATCAAACACAAAAGTCACAAGACGAATAGGTCTCACGTGGGCGGCATTTTAAAAATTACGATATACATTAGCAAACAATGACGTACAATAAATCTCAAAAAAAGTTTACGACGCATGTATACTACCAGTGGCTTCGTATGGCTTGGAAACAATGAGTCTTACAAAAAAAAGCTCAAACCGACTAAGAACAACACAGCAATGGAACGTTTTATGTTTTTGATCATGTTAAGGGATCAAATCAGGAACGAGGTAATCAGAGAGAGATCAAAGGTGACTGACATTATTGAACGCATAGCTTAGCTAAAATGGCGCTGGATAGGAAACGTTGCTAGACAAAACATCAACAGATGGACAGTCAGAGTCACTCATTGGCGGCCGAGGGACACAAAAGGAGCAGAGGAGATGGTTAGACGATATTAAGTCCGCCATTAGTAGAGACTGGTATCAAAAGGCTCAAGATTGCCAGATGAGGAAAATATACGGAAAAGCCTATGCTCAGGAGTGGACGTTAGACGGCTGATAAAGAAGAAGAAGAAGATGAAGAAGATATGTTTTAATGTAGGCTTAAATGCTTTTTATAGATTATATTCTACATTGCAGTTTTTTATTTTATCAATCAGTCTTTTTGAACACATGTTTAAGTTAATAAAAAAAATCAATGGTTTTTTTTACAAATTTTATGCTCTTTCCATCATTTGCTATCTACAGATCAAGGCTACAGATCCACTAGATTAGAATCATTCTTCTAAGTTTATCTTGATTTTTTTTCATAGCTTTGCGGTTTATAGTATATTTCAAACTTATTAAATGTCTTACTTAAAAACCAATAGCAAAATAAAAATAATTGTTTTTTAGATCTATTTATACAAACTCATTTTTTTTATTTTTGTAATTAAATGTGTGCACATCTTTGTTGTATATGTGCCGCATTTTTCATTTCTTATTTTTAAAAGATTTGCAAATGAATTAGCTCCTATTTTGACAAAAATATTTGCTTATTATACAAAAAAAAAACATTTTTGAGTTGTTGGAAACATGCAAATGTTCAACCTATACCTAAAAAGGGAAACAAGTCTGATTTTTCAAATTATAGACCAATTGTATTATTGTCCAATCTGTCAAATTTTGTTCAAAAATTTATTAACATTCACATTGTGAAGTTTTTAGAACAAAATAACTTCATTTTAGATATTCACTACGAATTTAGATTAAAACGTTTGAAAACAAATTTTCTAACTTATGTTAGTCACAAATGAAATTTTACATTAGACAAATATGGAAAAATTATGCAATAGCTCTAGACATTTCCAAAGCTTTTGATAGGGTATGGCATTTTAATTTTATTAACGAGCTCTATTGTATAGGTCTTGATCATAAGTCTGTTAATGTCATCAGTAGTTTTTTGACAATAAAAAAGTTATAGTTAAAATTAATAGTTTCAACTTTGACCTCAAAATTATAAATGTTGGTGTTCTCCAGGATTCTGCTTTTTTGCCAATTTCTTATTCATAGTTTTGCAGATGATCAACTTATCAGTCCGTTGTGTTATTAGTTTTAATGTTGATGCTTTGATATAGTAAGGGAATTTAAACGCTCCCTTGTGTTGGAATAAAAACAATGTTTACATTAATTTTTTTATTTTATTGAATAATATTACTTGCAGGTTCTAAACAAAATCTTCTTGTTGTAAAGATCACAGAAACAATATTTCTGTTCTAACCATAATGTATTGTATCGGTTTTAAAATTTTGGCTGAATTCTTACTATTACTTGGTGCGTTTGCTTTACTTTGTTGCGGGTTGTGGCTCAGTCAAATTTGGAAAAGCCAATTGATTAAATTTACAAAATAACTGGAAACATTTCTTAAAAAACTTATTTAGTTGAATTTCTTGAATAATTTAATAAACAAAAATAAAACTCAACAATTATCAAATCTCTTTGATTCCTCAATAACACCGGAGAACAAAAAATAGTTAATCAAAATCCGAAACTAACATGATTAGATATTCTATAATATTTATCACACCGCTTAAAACTAATTTAAGTAAACAACTAACAATGTATCTTTTGTAACACTAAACAATATTATATTATATTTGTAGTACCATAAAACAC
Source organism: Tachinus rufipes (assembly GCA_963932245.1). Taxonomy (NCBI): domain Eukaryota; kingdom Metazoa; phylum Arthropoda; class Insecta; order Coleoptera; family Staphylinidae; genus Tachinus; species Tachinus rufipes. The sequence continues at coordinate 95,804,617 of OZ010743.1, forward strand.
TACTGGCGTTAATAAAAGATTACTTTGGTAATATCTCGACAACAATAAAAAAAGTTCTAACTATTAAGTTTCCAAAAAAGTGAATATTGGAGTCCATAATTTGTAGAAAATTGCTAAAACAATTTTCACTTTTAGTTGGTATTACTGACATACATCACTAATAAAATTTGTGACACTATAGGTGCTACTGGCATTATAAAAACATTGCTTGATAATACGCTCTATTTAAGCAAAGAAATTTGAAGCATCACAACGGTATCTTTCTCAAAAGTGCCATAAAGCCCTAATTTAGTTAGTTTAGTTAATAAAATTGTTTATTTGAGTGGCTTGATGACTAACTATTCAAACCAAAATTGGGTCCAAACAAGGAAACTTGTTATTCTAGATTTATTTATTGATGTAGCTTTCTGCTAATTTTGATTACGTGTTAAAGCATGGTTTTTCTTAGTCATACATTTTATGTGTGAGTTTCAGAAGATACTAATTGTAGTAACAATTTAAAAACGCAACAGCGGCTACAAATAACGAAAAGAAACTTTATATAATCATTGCAACTTATACACATCATAAATTACTTTCTACTACACACCACCTTACTACCTTACTTTACTATAGCCAACCTGGAAGAAACTTTTGCTTTTAATTCACTTAACTCTAACCGATTTTATCTTGACCAATCTTAATTATTTCCGTTTTTTTTAAATACCTATATACTTTCCCTGTTGTGCATATTAAGGATATTCCTCTGTAGTTGTTACAGTTCCTGCTGTTACCTTTTTCGTGAATTGGGAATATTACTACCTTCTCCCAATCTGTTAGGATTGTTCCTAATTTCCATATTCTGTTTAGCATTTCCAAAAGTAACATTGTTCCTGCTTTCCCCATATATTTTAATTAATAATAATAATAGTTCTTCCAATTCTTTCTTTGTTATTTTCTCTGTCTCTTTGATCTTGCTTTTATTCTTGGGGCATTGTTCCTCTTCGTCCTCATTTCCGTTAATAGTTTGATTTTCTTCTAATAGCTCTTTAAAATGTTCTCTCCATCTATTCATTAATTCATTGTTGTCTTTTAATACCTTTCCTTGTTTGTCTTGTAGTTGTTTCAGCCTTACTTGGTTCCCTTTCTTGCTGCTCTTCAGTGTTTTGTAGAACAGTTTCTGGTTGTCCTTAAAGTTTTTCTCTAAAGTATTCCCAAATTCTTCCCAGCTTCTATCCTTGGCTATTCTTATAACTTCTTTTACTTTTTTTCATTGTTTTTTATAGTGTTGGTATTCCTCTTCTTTCTTGGTGTTGATGAATTTCTTCCAGTACTGTTTTTTCTTCCATACTTCTTCTTTTACTTCATCAATCCACTAAATTTCCTTACCATTGTCTCTTTATGTGTCTTTTGAGTTGTTTGTTTTATCTGCTCCATTCCTTTTATCTTTGTTATTGTTAAGAAGTGGTCACTTCCAATTTCACTACCTCTTTTCACTCTTACATCGTTTACGTTTTTAATTTGTGAGATATTGGTTACAAAATAGTCAATTATTGATTTTTCGTTTCTACTTTTAACTTCTCTTGTGTATTTATGTATCTCTCTATGTTCAAATATTGTGTTGAGTATTTTCAGTCCGTTTATCATACAGAACTCTATCAGTCTATTTCCATTATTATTTTTAGTTGATTCATCATGTGTGCCCATTACTTCTTCAAAACCCTTGTTTCTATTTCCCACTCTTGCATTGAAATCCCCCATTATGTATATAGGTTCTTTTAAGTTTTCGTACTGTATTTGTACTGTTTCCCAGAATTTGTCTTTTGTTGTTTTAATTTCATCTTCGCTTGGGCCATATATAATCATTAAGTTTGCTGATAGTGTATTATTTTCTAAATTGATTACCATTATCCTTTCATTCATACATTTCCATTATTTGATAGCCTTTTCCATATTTTTATTTATTATGCATCCTACTCCTGCTCTTGCTCTCTCACTGTTTTCTACTCCGCTATATATTAAAATATGACTATTTCTTAACTTTGTTATTCCTTGTCCATTCATTTTTGTCATTTTCTAGTTAAAAAAAAAAACAAGAATTTAAGAGTATGATTTATAAAACACCGTTAGGAGTATTTGGGAATGCAATTAACATGTTGAGCGGCAAAACCGGGTTTAAACAGTAAGACAAAACCAAAAAAGAAATAGCTAAAATAACCCACTTATACTGTTTTTTGACAATAAAGAAAGCATGTTTTATGTGTTAAGATGCATATACTATTTTATACTAATAAATGAAGGTGTACGAAAAGTGGCTAATGACATAAAGATATTTATATCTCTTGAAACCATGCTCTGCAACAAAGCAAGACAAAGTTGACTATATTCAAGTTGGATGGTGTAGGAGTGCTTATATTTAAAAGGATTATAAAATATCTATTTGCCCACACAATAATACAAATTGTACTGTATTAACTAAACAAGGTTGGTACAAAACTAAAAACCGACAATATAACAAAACTGTTTTTTACAGAAAATAACAATTTCAAAACCAATAGTAAAAACTTTGTAAGAAAATAAAGAAAATCACGGTAAAAATACAATTAAACTTTGGCAAAATTTGAGTTAACGTAAAAGAAGTAATAAAAACAAAAAAAGATGGTTTGCTACTTGTAATACAAAATAGATGCATAAAAGCAAACATTTTTAGAAAGGAATTAAAAGAAAAATTGCTGGAGGCAAAGATATTTCTTATAAAAAATAGAATAACGGTTTATATGAAAGATTTTTACAAATGAATAACGGTGGACAAAATAAGGTCATCTTTAAAGCAACAACCATAAGACCTAAACATTTTGGAGTAAAATTTTTTTGTCTGACATACGATAACAAAGTGTCATCATAAGGATATCAAAAGTTACCGGTTTCAGTCAAAAGTTTTAAACGCAAAGAATATGGATATGTCAAAGTAGACTTTAATAACCCTGAAAAAAAACAGAAAAGCGTTTAAAGTTCTGGTTTAGTATCCCCTAAACCAGAACTTTAAACGCCAAAGATAAAAGAAAAAAAAAAAAAAAAACAGGCAAAAAACCAATAATAATCAATTTTTTTTAATCAATACTTACAGAAACCGTCCTGCTAAAAAAGAAAAAACCTATTTTGTGACAATAAAAAAGAATAAAAAAAGTACTAGACTCCAATTTTATAATATAGAAATATTCTAGGAAATAATTTTATTACATTAAAAGTTTTTACAATATATAATTGCTACTTTCTTGGAAACAATGATATTTATCAGCTTAAAGATTTTCTGCACAAAATAAGCATGCAAATTAGGTTCTAAAGACAGAGTGCAAATGTGCCGGTGATTTTTATGCAAAATTGAAATCAATTAAAAGGATTGTTGTTATATTGGTAAAACGCAAAAACTATTAGATTACGCAGGTTGTGTGTAACAAGAAGAAGGCAATACACTAGAAATGCCAAACACAATCTACTACACATATAATTCTATTTATAGAAAAAAAAAATAAATAAAAAAAGCGACTTAATAAACTAGTTAGAAAACTCTTTTTTAAAATTTTAATTCTAGTATCTGGAGTAACAGTTAGAAATTAATCTAAATTTTTTTTTTAATTTTTGCCGAAACCATAGCTGACGATAAAAATAGTATATTTTTACTGTAATTTTACAAGCAAAGATTTACAAGATACGTGTGCAAAACTAAAACACAACCAATGTTTAGGACCAAGAAATTCTACAGCAAAAATATTCAATAAGGTACCTCTGTACAGTCCAAATCTGGTGCTGAAGGTTTATAACAGCTTTGCGGCACAGCAACTTTTTTTACGGTGTAGTAACAAGCGCTTATTTGTCTTACTGCAAAAGGGAAGAAAATTGATGTTTAAGAAAGCTAGATTTTTTAGACTAATTAGTTTTTTGGACGCAAAAAGCAAGATTTACAAACTAGTACGTACGTTTGGATTGGCAGACAGTAAATTCTGTTAGATAAGGAACAAATATTGCTAACAAACTGGTCGTGTATTTAGCAACGCACGTACAGCTATGTATGTATAGTAACTCTTGACGTCTAAAATGCGTTTAAAACTGCATCAAAGCTGATAACCTAACAAAAAAAGTACAAGACAACTTATAGCTTTTTATCTAAAAAAGTAAAAAATTATTTTAAAAGAAAAAAACTAGATAAAAATTGTCAAAGTAAGAAGTAGAATTTTACAAAAGACAATATTACTCTTAAGTTTTCGGAATATTTTTTACGACAACTTTTTGCGGATCAAAATGCTCAAGAAAAATTAATTAATTAGAGTTGTAAAAAAAGTTGATAGTAAAAATTAAACTTCTGCATGTGACAAATTAAACAAACATCTAAATTAATAATTATTAGTAACAAGGCAGTATTTTTGACGCCAAAAAAGATAATAGCTCTGATTTTACCATGTTTGGCTTGGTAACTACGTTAAGCAAAGCTGTTAAATACTTATAGTATGGTTTGACACTAAACTAAAAAAAACAATTGAAACTGCAGAAAAATGAGTATCGGTCCTTAGTAGTCTGTTGGCTAACGTTGAATTACTTTCAACAAGACCATGAAAATTTTTACAAGCGTTGTTTAGTCACAATTGCTGTATACAGAAACCGATAATAAAATGCCTTAAATGCTGTGTTACACATTTTTAGAAATTAGCTAAATTAGCTAACAACCAACCTAGCTTAGCTTCAGTGAAGACGGGTGTGGGTTAAAAATTGTGTTTCTTGATACACACAATATCACACTAATCACAACACACAGCAATAAAGAAAAATTATGAATAACCAGAAAAATTTACTCACCACTTATGTTGCAAGAAATATAGTTAGGGCACCAATTGTTTTTTTTATTGCTTCTGCTTCGATTAATAAAATTATCTTCATTGGTTCCAATAGATTGTTTGGTACCTCCTGGGTGAAACAATAAACCTGGCAAATAGTTCTGTGGAAATTAATAAAGAAAAAGAAAAAAGGAAAATAGGAAAATAAGGATATTATAGGAAACTCAAGAACCCTTGTAACATGTTTAATACAAAATTAATAAAATGAAAAATTAATAAACGAGATATGAATTAAAGATTAACAATTCAACATAAAATAAGAACAACACATACACACACCAATCGCTTTTATCAAATATAAATACAAAATTTAAATGAAATCATAAATCACAATTAACGTTAATTTAACTTGCGGTACACAATATCCAAATAAAGTCTTTGTAAAAGTTAATAATATATCCCACGTTGGAAGGCCCCTTTGGTTGACGGCTATGGCAAATATGACCATAAAGGTTCTATAGACATTTGTAACACATTACAAATAAGACAAAATGTCCAAAAACCTGAAAAGTAAATGAGCAGACGTGAAATGAAAAATAAGGGAAATAATAAAAACACTTACCTGATTTAAACCACACAGAAGAGAATTAAGTCCGCAAACGCGAATGTACTTATTCATAAGTTATAGATTTGCAGAGTGAATTAAATTCGGCTTGCGATGTTTACTCTTTCAAGTTCACGGTAAAAAGGACATGCTGCAGATTGATCTACCAAAAGAATTCTCCCCTGCGCAGGTCCGTCTCAAAATAAGTAAAGGAAAAATGGAATTAAAATGAAATAGGACGTAAGAAAACAAAATTAAAAAGTAAGGAATGTAAAAAGGAAATTAATTAAAGATGTGGAGATAAGGAATAGCCGTAATCAAACTGATACTAAATTCTTGTAATACCGTTACCAACCTACGCCACTGGGAATATAACCACTAAAGTTGGCTTCAAGTAATAATAAACATTTAATTAAAATCAGTGAAATGGAAATGAACAATCAGTGTGATTAGTGAAGTGCGGATAGTGACCAAAATGCTAAAATAGAAAAGGGAAAAGAAAAGAAGGAAGTAAGTAAAAATAATAATATAATACAAAGTAACTTAGCTATAACCGGGTACTTTGCTACATTTGTGCAAGCATTGATAATTAATCTTCATCAAAGTACCCCTCCCCCCGCAAATAAGAAATTAATGTGTGTATGATTGTTCTAAATTTGAAAAAGATTAATATAAAAATAAAATGATGTTTAATTGTGTGTGTAATTTTTGATTTGTTTTAGTTGTACACCGAATTCTGGACGTAACAGCTGATACGATTGATATTGGCGGAAACTGCCGGGGTTATTGCTACTACTTTGCTTATCATTTAAGGAAAGAACTAATGTGTATAGTTAAGCATCAAGAAATACTGCAAAAAAAAATCTAAATGCTCATGTAGCAAAACCTCTATAATAGTGAGTAGTCATTTATGTTTAGTTTTTTAAAAGCGAGTTTTTGGTTGAACAATATAAAAAAACAAAAAAAAAATGTCATACTTATTATTGCTGTAGATATCAAAAATAAAACTGAATGTAGAATATGTTGTTTGCAAACTTATAATTCTTACTTCTTACGTTATATATAAATACGTCTTGTTGCTTGATGCAATATTAGTAAATTTGTTGTTCTAAAAGAAACTATTTTAATAACATCAAAAACAAATATTTGTACTTCATAAAATACATAAAATAAAACATTTAAAGCACTTTTTTTTTTCCTTTAGGAAGTGGAAATCTATTTATGGACGGAGTGTAGGACTCCTCTTCTTATTCTGAAGAGAGTGTACTCACTAAAAACCAACCCCCTCGAAGTTCTATTCATGTTTAATGTTTTATTTCTTAGTGCCACTAAGCTAGATTGGCTTGTCAGTGGCAATAATTGTGCATGTGTTAATCGGCCACTTTATAGATGGTTTTGTATCCAAATAGATTTTAATTTTTGGTTTAAACAGTTTTATTGAATTTGTTCTTAAGATTTCATTTGGAATTTTATTGAACAACAATCGTATGGCTACTTCTTTTCTTCTTTTTCCATATTTATTGTTATGACTTTTTACTATAAATTTTTTAACTACATTTCTCCTTGTTTCTTTGCAATGGTTTACTTTAGTCCATGTGTCTTTTCCTTTTATGTTGTTCATTATAAGTTTAAAAAGTTGTTTAATAGTTAATAGTTCTTTGTATGGATCTTGATTTGAATAACTGCGTAGACTTTTTATTACTTAATTTTGTGTTTTTTTGAGTCTTTCAATAATATAATCCGACGCTTGACCGTACACAGTTATTCCATATGTAGTTATAGATTCGGGAAGTGCTCGATATATCGTTGTCATAGTTTGTTCCGGTATAAACTGTCCAGTAAAAACTGTTTGCAATGTGTTTTAAATTCTTTCTTATTTTGTTTACGTGTGGTTTCCAGCTTAGATAGGAGGCTGAGGCAAAGGAGTCATCCTTAGAAGTGATGCGGAGTAGTGGTGTTCCGAAAGGGCCCACGACGGCGACTCGTCCCACGTTGACGAGAAATCTTGTCTACCACGAGTACGGTGTTGCCGGGGACACTCTCAGAGTGTTCACCACGGGATACGTTTGTACCTCACGGGCGTATCTCCTGAAACTAGGAGCCTTGATGCTTTATCCCAAGCAGTTGGGCAACGGGCTCACCTCCTAGAATTCAGTGAGGTACAGGATAAAACCTGGAACGGCGACTTTTCTCCGTAGTTCTTTAGTTTGAGAACTGATAAAAGTACTGAGGGTGAGTAGGAGCCCTACCGGTTCTGGCTGTCGGTACCTACTCGTATGGCGTTGGTCTCTCAGGGACAGTGCCGTTATCTTAGTAGATAGAGGGGTCAAATTTTTCCACTGATTGTGGGAGCATGATCCTTGAGTTGGGCGGGAGTACTACCGCAGTACGACCCGGTCCCTCCGTCTCTCCAGCCCGAATGTGTCCCCTTAGGGATCACATCATGGGAGGCGGCCTCGCTGACGGAGGAACATTTTTGTCATAATAGTGAGTGTAGGCCCATAGGTAAGATCCTAGTGTAACAACGTTTGAAATACCGGCCGGGAGCAGGGACGAAAGCGGATCCTACTCAGCCCGGTGTAACGGGGAACCCGCGGTTTGAACGTTCAGCCTAGGGACGAGCATGTGGGTTAAGCGATCGCCACGCCAGAGGAGCAAATTACAAATTACAAACCCCCCCTTGCCCCCCTGTGCGGTCGTAACTATGACTCTCTTAAGGTAAACATTTCATAAAAAATCAGGTAGATTTGTTCTTTTTTTTTTGCTGATGTGGTGATACTATATGAACCTTTGTTGTGAGCCCATTTTTAAAACTGTTTAAATTCTCTTTGCATATTTTTTAACGCTTGTTGTACATTTTTTTGGATCGATACAATTAATCTGTCATCAGCGTATAAAAAGTATTTGAAATTTTTAAAGCATGATCCTACGTCGTTTACATATAACAGATAGAGTATTGGTCCCAAAATACTGCCTTGGGGCACACCCCTGTCAATAATTGTATCTTCGCCCAGTTTGCCACTTAAATTAACCTAAAACTTTTAATTGTCTAAGTAGTTTTTAAACAATTTTTTAGTTTCTTCTTTAATTCCATTATTTTCTAAAATATTTATTAGAGTATTATGGTTAAGAGTATCAAATGCTTTTGAATAGTTGACAAATAAGCACAAAGCGTGCATGTTCTTATCCAATGCTTGGATTGTGCCTTTTGATTTCTGATATCCATATTGATTAATGTTAATTAATTCAATTTCTTCTAAATACACTGTAAATGTTCTTTTAATGTATCTTTCTAATACTGTTGATACAGTTGGTAGTATAGAGATCGGTTAGTAGTTTTTAGGACTGTTTTTTTTTCCTGACTTATAGATGGGACGCAGGATTGCCTTTTCTAAAACATTTGGTATCTTCTATTGTTCGATTGTTAGATTGATAAGTTTGGTCATTTGCTTTTTTATTTCCTTTACGGTATCTATGAGGTCTTTTATTTTAATTCCGTCGTGACCTGCAGGTTTTGCAAGGTTCACAGACATGATAATTTTTTTCAATATTTTTAGGTGTTCTATCTGGTATTTCTAATCATTGTATTTGGTTTGTTTTCTCTGTTTTATTATGCAGTATTTTGCTACATGGTTTGGCAAGAGATATTGTTTGATTTTTATATGTATCAGTAAACTACTCAAGTATCTTGCTGGTATTTTGTTCAAATTTTTTTATCATTTTTTGGTCTTTTTTTTTTGTTTTTTTTCAGTGTTTCATTGATTAACTTCCATGTTTCTTTTATATTTGATTTTGTCGAGTTAAATAGTTTTGTATAGTGTTCTCTTTTAGATCGTTTAATCATGTTTGTAACTTTATTTTTAGCTTCGTTATAACGTTATCTAAGATCATTCTTTATACTGTTAGATTCTGTACAACGTTTCCATATTTCTAACTTTCTATCTCGTTCATGCATTCCTTTCAAAATTTCTCCATTAATTTATATTTTTTGTGGTTTTCTTTGATGTCATTTTTTATTTTTAGTGCATGATTTTTTGCAATCTTTATGTATCTGATTTGTTTGATTTAGTAGTTGGTCAGGGTCATTTAATTTGTCTAACTGCTTTTTCATTATTAATTGAGCGAATTGATGAATAAACTTTGGTCTTTATAAGTGGTCATTTTTGATTTATTGACCACATGTTTTGTTTCTAGTTTAATAGTACCACTTATTAGATAATGGTCTGATATTTTTGTTGTCAAAACTGCTGTGGTCATATCTTGTTTTTGACTTCTGTAATAGATGTGGTCTAGACATGATTTTACAAGATTGTTTCTATATTCTTCTCTAGTATATTTATTTATTTTTCTTATAAAGCCCTGCCCATACAACATTTCTTCATAATCTTCCGTATTTTTTGAATTCGTTAATATGTCTATATTTATGTCTCCAATGATAACCATTTTTTTTTCTTTGTTTGTTTTGAGAAATGTGTCAATTTCTTCAAGAAAAAGTTTTATGTTGCCCGGTGGTCTATACAGTTTTTGCGTAGACTGCTTCGGTATATAACATGTTGCATTCAATTATAACTACATTATTTAAGTTTTCCCGAAAATACACCATTATTCCACCACCCGAATTTTTGTCTCTTAGTTTAGTATGCATTAAATGAGTCAATAGAGAAAAACTTTTTGACATTTTCAACTTCGCTAGAGCGAGCTCTTACTTCTGATTATACCATAATGTGTAGTTTAGGTAAACTGTTGTTGATAAGATTAATAATATATTTTCATCAAAGTGAGCAAATATAGAGTTTAAAACAAACTAAAATAATTTCAGGCTTAAATGTATAAAATCAATAAAAAATAACTTGGTAATAATATTAAATAGATTTATTGAAATATTTTATAAACGGTTTGTAACAGACCTGATTTTTATAAAATAATTGATTTAGGTTGCAAGCGGCAGTAAGGCAAGAGAATAGTTACATCGTACGTTTCTAAAAACTTTGTTTTCTTTTCAGCGCTAACAATGAGTTAAAACAATCAAACATTAATAATATCATAAAAATAAATATGCTCAGTTCAGTTTGTAAATTTTATTTAGTCTTACAATATTATTTATGACTAATTTAATGCATGCTGGTATTTAATATGAAATTATATATATATATTTATTTAATAATATAATAAATTCATTAAATATTAATTTTATGTACAGTATGTATACTTTAATAAGTAATAAACATGTATTATTTATAAAGTGCATCCATACTTCCGACCATTACTTTATAAATCCGCAATATACACATAATTCATCAAACGGAAATGAATATAATTGTACAATAAAGTCCCGTTTGATGTTCATTATTTAATGTTAATAAATAACATGGTGGCGGTGAATGTATTGTATGTAAATAATACAAATTGTATTCAACATAATAGAATTAAAATTTAATACATGCGCTATATATCATATAACAAAAAAATATATTATATATAAAAATATTTAATGTGTTCTGTTTTTGGGGATTTGTACAAATGTAGAATATATGTAACATACTAGTAGCATATATTCAAGTATAAAGTTGTTGATGCCGCTGAGTGTGGATGGAAGAAGGCTCAGCCTAAGGGGATTTCCAACAGATTTTAGTACTAAAGAAAAGAGATTTCCGTTGCAATCGATGGGCACATCTCGAAATACATGACAGGTTTAAAAATATATTTCATAACATACAATTTGTTTTGAAATCTATACGTTTACTTACATAATAACTAATCAAGCTGCTTTAATATTGATTGATGCCGATTAAATGAATTCATTAACAAATGTATTGTCGTTTATGATATTACAAGAATTATTATAATATGTTATGTAGTAATCAATGAAATTTGATTAACCTAAAAGCAATTTGATGTACACATAATTGCATGCAGTTTTGTAAATAGATTTAATAAGAGAGAAAACGTGCACAAAAAGCTATCTTTTATTTAAAAATTACAATTGCAAATCAGTTGCGTATGAGAAGTAACAATGCCCAAGAGACAAACCTGAAAATTTCCATGCATAACAACACTGCATAGTTTTAATTTGCTCCATGTAAATCTAACCAACAACGATGCAAAAAAATGTTTAAATGCGATTTTCATGGTAAAATATGACAGCTTTAAAAGCTGCGAAAACTATCAGCCATATCCACACCGTTAACATGGAAATAACGTATGATAGCGATACGTCATAAACACGGTCGTCCGTTGCAATTTTTCAAAGCCAGATTTTCCAACGGATATGCGATGCTCGCTGAAAAACGAACTGTAATGTTTATGAATTATCGATGGAGATGGATAAAAAAATATTGTCGGTGGGAGGTGTCCCCTGATGAATGTATACCTGCGATATTACCCACCCCATATGTTAGAGCGTAAACTTCTGTTTGGGAAGTTTCCCTTTTGCGAAGAACTTATTAAACTAAGGGCAGCAAAAAGAAGTTTAAAACTTGATGCAAATTTTATGCTTACATCCCTTGTAAGAGAAAGTTTACTTTTTTTGTGAAGAATTTTATGGCTTGACTTTTTACTTATGTGCCAAATGATGCATGTCTAAGGTTTTAATTACTTTTATAAAGTGAAGTCAATTCAGAATTTAAAAAGAAAATTGTCTTAACTTGATAGGTAATTTAGTATCTATAAAAATATTATTTTGTAACATAAAGTGTTTTGCAATTGTAAATAATGCGCGTATGAAATAGTACTGCAGTTTTTTTATTAATACTTCGCGTAATGAAGTTAAACATAGACTTATTCAATTTAATTCTGTAAAATAATTAATTTACATTTTATAAATGTATTACAGAGATACATGATTATTATATTAGAACAAAATTATTAAATAGAATGGATCAAACGTATAGACAATACAGTATGTTTAGTAAAAGTTGGACAGTCCTGGATACTGCGCTAGAACAACGCTGATGAATGTTAGCGGTTTATTGCTGCAAATAAAAGTTAAAAAAAAAAACAATTTATAATTGACATGATAGTAAAGCTTAATTTTTAAATGCAAATAAAACAAGTTGTGTGTGAGATATCTACTCAATTTTTATTTGAATGATTATTTTATGGCATTAAGTACAAAATATAACGTAGTTTAAATGTCCGCCGCGGATTTGCTTGGTGGCACGTATTTAATAGTGCGTACACACTAGCAACAATCTGCCGTACCGCCACACCGTCGCGTAACATCGTCGCGTACCATCACTCCGCAACACAACTGCGTACCGCAACATCGTCACGTATCATTTTCTTTGATCCGACGGCAGAAAACCGACAAGCAATGGGACGCTGTTGCGGGGTAATGTTGCGCGAGGATGTTACGCGACGATGTTGCGGTACGGCAGATTGTTGCAAGTGTGTACGCAGTATTAGAGGTTCAATTGTTGATAAATTTGTCAAATAAATCTAGATTAATTTGCTAGATGGAGTTTGTTATGTTGACTTTAAAGGCATCAATTGTTTGCGGTATATTTGCATGGACCAGCAATTTAAGATAATTCTAAACGAACAAATTTAATACTGTTACAGTTGGGTCGTGCAAAATGTTTATCGTGCTGTGTGAGGCACGTAGCGCCGTTCTGTTAGTACCACATGGCGTCGGTATCTATATTATTAGTTCAGGCCACAAAAAATTGTTTATTAATGATTTGTAGCTTTTGCCGTTGAACATTATAGCAATGCCAGTTTTGTTTTAGATAAAGTGCGAAACGATAATTTTGCTAAACCAAAATCCGCACCAAACAGTGAATTTTTTTTTAATGCATTTTGAGTTGGTATATCTTGTGTGGATAGGTATTGCTTCAAATCTGACCATTTTATTTGTTTACATATTTATTCATTTAAAAATGGGCCTTGTTGCTAAAAATATTTTTTTTACTAATTTTGGTTCAACTTCCAGCTACTTCAAAGCTTAATTAACAAACACACGGCGTTGTCTATGGTCGTTTTCCTTACATTCCTTAGCCAATTGGATTTTATACAAGTGCAAACTTAAATTCCAACGCAAACAACAAATTAAAGTTGCAGAAAAGCCCAGTTCTTGTGAACAATAAATTGGCCTCGGGTTTTTCCGTACACTCTAACGCACAGCAACAATGTTTTTAGCAAACCTTGTGTTTAGGAGACGTAAGGGAGAGATTAGTCAAATAGTTGACTTGGCAGGACGGATGTGGTTAAGATAAAATAAATTATGTAATGCGCAAAACGTTTTTTGAACAACTAATTTTGATATCATAATTTGATAATTTGCAAATGTTGTTCAACGTTATAACCTTCCATGGTAATTTGCCGTATACTACTAAACAAGTCACAACAAATTTGACAAATCTTGCCGGAGAGTGGCTCAGTTAGGTGAAGCGCCTAACTCGAATTTTGGCGCATAATTTGAGTATGTCAGCTTGTGTGATAGTAGCACAAGCTCTAAAACATCGGCCCTTGCAACTGAAAAAAAAGTTAATATATTTCTTGAAACTTACAAATTTTGTACGTTGTATTAAAAGATCTTTAAGTTATTATAAAACAAATAAATAAAAAAATTGAAATAGTTTTAATTTAAAATTTTACTATCTTGACAATTTAAAAAAAATTAAAACTCAAAGACAATATTTTGAACTTAAAGTTTATAAACCCTCCCCTAAATATAATCAACAAATTTTTAAACTTGTTTTAACTTTGGTTAGGATGCTAGGAACTTCAAATACAGTCAAAACATGCAAAAATGAAGAATTGCAAAAAAGTAAAACCTATAGTAGATAAATAAAAATGGTTAAAGTGTAAAAAGACAATAAAAAATTTGAGCAAAACAAAATTGACAAAAAAATTTCACAAAGAACAATGCAGATATAACAAGTAATCATAGAAAAAACAAAAGAGGCACTAAACCTGTTTTCTTCTTATAGTGCCATACTCGCTACGAGCGTCGGCACCCCTCACGTATGTTTGTGGTGCGCGATAATAGTTTCACACAAACATACCTGTTTTACCAGAACAAATTTAACAGTATATTATAAATTATCATTATTCCATTTTAAAATTCCTTTAAAAAAAAAAGATTTCTGAAAACTCTACGGACAACTAATGAAACAACAACCAACTACTTGGTGGAACTAATTGATCTGAAAGATTTACCCAATTTAAGAATGGTAATAATATATGACCACAGTTAAAAACGGCAGTTTTTTTAAATAGGTAGGCAGTGCAACACTATCAACATCAAAACTTGGTAAGGGGCCAGATTCCAAAACATCCTAACACGTCCTGCTTATGAAAATAGTTGCTTGCGAAATCAAGGGGCAAATTGCATCTAAGTTTCTCCACAATAATCTTTTGGGTGTTGTACTTTTTTTTTAAAGATAAAGATTTAAAAAAACAAATTAGTAGCGTCAAGGACCGATAAGGAGACTATAGGTTTGAGTTTATTGTCAATTGCCTCAAAACCTAACCTAACCTATCCCAAAAAAATTAAAAAAAATATTTGAAAAAACAAAAACTTGAGCCACCTAAAAAAAATTGATAAAATTAAAATTTTAAAAATTATTTGAAAATACACAAACCTAACCTAAACTAACACAAAAAAACCTAACCAAACTTAACCCAAACATTTTTTTTTTAAAGTACAAAAACCTACTTTATCACCAGAAAAAAATTAATAAATATATAATTTCAAAAATTATTGGAAAATACAAAACCTAACCTAAACTAACCAAAAAAAAACTTAACCTAACCTTACAAAAAAAATTTAAAAAATTATTTAAAAATACAAAAACCTGAACTAACCCAGTGTTGGTGTTCAAGAAATTGGATTACATTGAGAGGGTAGGCAAACAATACTAATCCAAACCAAACTTTGTTCTCGCCTACTTACCCAAGTGTTTGTAGTCAAGAAATTGGATCACAAACACTCGGGTGAGTGAATGAGCAACACCAATCCAAACCACACGCCCACAACGTTTGAACTTAATTCACGTTGGCGTTTAAGAACATACATTAAAAACATTCAAACGGGTAGGTGGGCATTATTTATCCAAACCATACGCCAACAAAAGTAACAAAACAGTAAGGCGGGTGAGTGGGCAACACTAAACTCAATCGCCGGCTGCCAATATTTAAACTTAGTTCTTGCTCACCCACCCAAATATTTGTACTAAAAAAATTTGATCAGAAATACTTGGGTGGGTAGGTGGGCAACACTAATCCAAACCACTTGCCCACAACATTTAAACTTAGTTTCAACCTTCCCACCCAAGTGTTTGTAGAAACAAAATTTAATCACAAACACTTGGGTGGATGGGAAACACCAATCCAAATCACAAACTAAGTTTCCGCCCACTTACTTAAGTTTTGGCTTTCAAGAATTTAGATCACAATGCCCTGATCTAAAAACTACCTTCCTATTGTTGCGACTATAGCTATTAATAGATCTCTGAAACATGGGTTTAATAATGGCAATAAATTTACTACGTATTTTGCTACAATACATGTGCAAAGAGTTGCATGACAAATAGTTATCAGTTGAGAATTTTTAATTTCTTTATATTTTATTTTATTCTACAAAAGGAAGAACTTTTTCTTTTTTAACTCGTTAATCTTATTTTGAATGTTTGTCTTGATGGTTTTTGCCTGTTTAAAGTCAAAAGAGTAATCGGGGTATTCTTTTAAAATGATTGCTAATGCAAAATGCTTAAGATTGTCTTTGTAAGTTTTTTTTAAAGTTTTTTCAATTTGATTGCATCTCTACAACTACTACAATTTAACAAGATTATCTTTTGTGAGCCTAATGTTACAGCAATAGTTTTTAGTGTAAGTTGCTGTCAAGTGTTGCAATTGCGTCTTTAAAATCTTTCATTGTGCTACTGTTAGGTTTTGCTTACGCGTTTTCTCCGGTAAAGTTGGCTTGATTGCCTAAACTTTCTTGCGCCAGGGCTCTTTGAAAGCAATGAAACTTGTATTTTAAAATTTAAAACTATACTGGTTTTTGTTGGCTGTAGTAACAGTATTTATTTGGAGGAAATAATTTATTAATAAGATATCCTAGTCAATCTGACCGCGTTTGAATTTATACAATATTTCAGTTTTTGCATTTTTATTTTTATGTAATCTGACTCGAAGAATATTTGTTAAAAAAACAAATTAATTTTTGTGTTTCTTATTTACATTTTTATAACAAATTTAGTATTTATATAAACATTTTTGTTAATTTTAGTTCATAAATTGTTTGAATGCTATATCAGTTTTATAATTGATTGAAAAATATAATTTCTATTCAAATTTAACAGTTTTGTTTAAAATATTTAAACCATTAGTGCCACTCCACCTCCCATTAACTGACAATAATAAAATTTTATATACGTTATTTTATTTGCATATTAACAATGGTGTTTTCCTTAGAGTGAATCGATATATAACAATAATAAATGTCTCTCGGAAGGATCGAGTGAAAAAATGAAACCTTTCCGAACAAGATCGTCACATCTCAGAATTTTGTGGAAAAATTTAGAACTTTGTAGAAACATTATTTAACTATCAGAACCATGTAGAACATATTTGAATAAAATAATGTTCAAAAGTAAGACAACATGCTTAAATTTAAAAAAAAACAAAAAAAGATTATCATATTTCAAGATTTTGTGAAACAATTTAAAACCTAAAAAGATCATCACATCTCAAGATCCATTAAAAGGCTTTGTAATGCTCATTCAAAGATTCTAACGGTAAGTTCAATCTTAAACAATTGTTTATTTTACGTCACTGTAAAGCAGCTTTTCCGTACATAAATCATACTAAAGTTTTAATCTAATTTTAAAGTAGGGGGAGGTGAGAATAGACAAAATTATAGATTAAAACAAAAAACCTTCAAATTTTTTAATATCAAAACTTGCAACGTTAGATGTTTTTTAAAAATAGGCAATACACACATTGTAAAAAAATCCAAATTATCTATAACTGAGTTATCTAAAACTTACTGAAAAGATAAAAAAGATTTTAAAAATAGCAATACTATTATTTACTCAAGCAGGAATTGACTAGAGTACTAGCAAATACCTAGTTGGTTACAACACAGTCAACAACAAAGCAGCAACTATCAAATTAAACTTTAATCTAGAAAACTGAAAAAAACGGAAAAAAACTAGAGAAAATATATTATTTTAGGAAGAAAAATAGTTATAACAATCGGTGATTTCAACTCAAAAGTTGTTGACACTCAAAAAGATAATCACATAAAAAATTTAGTAAACAAATATAAAGTTGGCGTTAAAAATAATAACATAAAAAACTAATAATTTAGTACTAAATTTTATTTTAATATTGCAAATTCATTACATCAACAACAAATTAGGCGTTTACATACGTTGAAGTTGCCTAGTTCAAACATTGACTGCATACTGATTAGAAGTCAATAACGTATGTTGATTAAAAAAATGTAAAAATGTTTTTTTGGTCAAAGTGTAGAAGTGATTACAAACTACTGGTATTACAATTTAAGCCAACACTAAATCTGCCTTATACAACAAAAACAAAAAAAAAACTATAAATTAATGATTAAGATAAACGCTGCAAGTTTAATAAAAAACAAAAACTTTAAAATTCATTTTATTATAACCGCACACCAAAAGAAAAATGGCGACTGACAAAATATATCATTTTAACTATCATTACAGTAACCTTAAAAAATCAAAGATTGCAGAAACATAAGTACTGGATTACATATAACATCTTTTTTATAGTAAATGGTGTTTTTTTAGAGGCGGCAAACTTTAAATTGGCAATAGTTTTATCTGTGACAGCTTGTTTTGAGGTAAGTTTGGTTTGAAAAATTATTATGAATAAACTCACGCTGGAGCAACGTTTGCGAATTGTTAAAATTTATTTTGAAAAACAAAGTTTAGTTTGAAAAACTTATTGGGCATTAACTTAACAATTAATTTAAGAAACTGTGCATTGTTTTTGGAATATGTTTAATTTAAATAATTTAGGTACTTCCTCCGCACCGGGTCCAGACGACGTGCCTTATTAGGAAGCTGCCGGATACAGCTTCCCACCTGCATGACGGAGCGTTTGCTGGAAATCTACAACCTAATATGGGAAAGCGGCGTCTACCCGGAATGTTGAAGAGAGGCCATTATACTGCCGTTGCTAAAGCCGGGCAAAAATCCAAACAACGTCAACAGCTACATACCGATTTCAAATAACTGCTGTCTCAGTAAACTTTTAGAAAAAATGGTCAACAACCGTCTGGTGTGGTTGCTGGAAAGTAACGGTTTTTTAGCTAAATACCAGGCGGGTTTTAGACAAAATTACAATACTGTTGATGATTTAATCTGTCTAAAAAAATCTATCCAAAATGTCTTTCTAGCAAGAAAACCTCTCGTAGCGGTGTTTTTCGACCTGGAGAAGGCGTATGACATGACTTGGCGTTTTAGAGGCCGTATGCCTTTTTTCTTGTATTTTTCATGCGCGATCTCACATTTAAAGTAAGGGTGAGAACCCACTAACTTGAAGACAGTATGTCTAGAGAACGTTGTTCCCCAAGGGTCGACAATTAGCGTTATTTTTTTGCAAATGCGGTAAACGATACTGCAGCTTATGTGGTTACACCTGTAAAAAAATGCCTGTAGGTCGACGATTTGGTGATCTACATAGCGGGAGATACCATTTCTGCCATAACACATCAACTCCAGATCACCATATACAAAGTGGACAGAGAGGCAGAAGCAAGAGGTTTTTGCTTTTCTACGACGAAAACCTCGTGCGAGCATTTTTGCCGCCTCAAAAGACTTCACTAAGACCCTGCGCTTGTCTTGAAAGGTTTCAGAATTACGTGCGTCAAACCAGTCCGTTTCTTAGGGTTTGTGCTCAATACGACTATATCTTTTCGAGCACATATTGATGAATTAGTCACAAAGTGCAAAAAAGGCCTTGAACGTGATCAAGTGCCTTGGCCAACATCAACTGGGGTGCGCGGAGAGAGGTACTGTTGCGGTTGTACAAGGCCCTGGGTTTATCCAGGGTCGACTACGGCTGAGCGGTATACTTATCCGCCAGAAAATCCCGGTTGAAAGCCCTAGACGCAGTCTACAAGAAAAGATTTCGGAGCAGCAAAGGTGTTCAGCAAAATCAATCTCAGGACCGGCAGATTCTCATGAAGGACGAGGACAAGCAGTACACCGCCTTTGCCGCCCCAGATGGGGGCACTTACCAATTCCGGGTGATGCCGTTTGGTATAAAGAACGCGCCAGCGACTTTCCAAAAGCTTATGTCGCAAGTTCTGTCCGGCCTGCTTGGAAGCATTGTCTTGGTGTACATATACGATATACTGGTATATTTCCAAGACCACGTCACCCACCTGGTGCATCTGAGAAAAGTACTCGAACGCTTGCAAAAATACAGATTAAGATGCCACCCCAAGAAGTGCGTCTTTGAGACCGATTCGGTCAAATATTTAGGCCACCGGGTCAGCGCGGAAGGAAATTAACCTCTGCCACACTATCTGAAATCGATCCGAGACCAAGAGATCCCACAAAACAAAAACAAGAACAAGTTCCTGGGTATCTGCACCTGGTTAAGAGAGTACATCATAGACTACTCTAGAATAGCGTCGCCGTTCATGGCCATGCAGGGAAAGAAACGACCGTTTGTATGGGGAGAACCCAAGAACGCCGCCTATTAAGCAATCAAGGACGCACGGTCAAAACCAGGATTGAAATTTGTATTACAAACCAACGCGTGCAACATAGGAGTAGGGGCC
Source organism: Tachinus rufipes (assembly GCA_963932245.1). NCBI lineage: Eukaryota > Metazoa > Arthropoda > Insecta > Coleoptera > Staphylinidae > Tachinus > Tachinus rufipes. The sequence continues at coordinate 95,824,805 of OZ010743.1, forward strand.
GTCCTGTATCAAAAAAAAAGCTCACACAGACGCGTGGTATTTTACGACAGCGCAAAGCTGACACTATGTCAACAGCGGTTCCACTCAAATGAATTGAAGTGCATGGCAATAATGTGGGCAATTGACAAGTACAGAGCGTACTCCAAAGACGAGCCGTTCATCCCGAGGACTGACAACCGAGTTTTAGTCTGGCTAAAGAATTCGACCGACGCCAAGGCAAAGTTTACCAGGTAGTCACTCATACTCCAAGAGTTAGACTTTATAATTGAACACACCCCTAGTGAAATAAACCTATTACCCGATGAACAGAGCAGAAACCCAAGCTACAACCTCATCGACAAGTCAATTGAAGAGACAAAACGGCTATTATCACTCAAAGATCCAAACCAGCAAAAAACCGCAACCATATATTATTTGTACCATCCGCTCAACCGAGCTCATAACCCGCAACGAGGCAGAATACAACTACTGACGGGAGAAACCTTGGCAGAAGTAGTCAGACGCGCTCAGAACGAGTGCAAACAAATCCAAATGGTTATTCGCCGACGTCAGGAAATGCTGGACAATCCAGAAAACCCAGTAGACATGGATTTGGGTTACAAACTAGGCAAGCACTTAGAACTGTACTACCAAGTGCAGAACAGAAGGTAATAAAACAGCACCACTCCACAATTACAGCCGGCTACCCAGGTTTGCCCGTCAGCAAAGTAACCACAAGGCTACTGGAATGGCAATTCCACCGTTACAGATATCCAAAAGTAATATATAGTAATATATAAGCCAGCATTTTCAGAAAACCGTACAAAAGTGGAAAGCCAAACACCACACGACCGCCACATATTACCCACAGGCCAACTCGGTAGAAAGACGGCACGCCAAACTCAAGAAAAATATACGAGAACTGAGAAAAGATCAACCCCATAAACAATGGGACAAACTTATCCCGCAGGTCGTATACCATTGCAACCGCCGGACAAACGCAACCACCCGGCAAAACGGCAAGCGAACTTTTGCTGGGACGGAACTTAGCCGACCCGGGAAGCTGGGACGCACCCAACAAAGCCCCAGAAGATTGAGATCTTCGGTTAAAACAAGCTAAACAACGACAAGCTGCATACCGAGAGAAAAGGTATCCTAAAAGAACAAACAAGATAGAATACGAACCAGAAGACTTAGTGATGACACGAGGTCAAGCAAAAGACCTAAACAACAAGTGGCTAGGCCCCAAAAGAATAATAATCACAGCGGGTACCCACTACTATTGGGTGGAAGATAACCCCCACAGACCATTTGTCAAACTCTACCTAGACGACTTACTTCCGTCACCATCTTCAGAAGTTTCGGAACCCACACCAGAAAAGGAAATCACCGCCCAGGAATCACGGCGCATAACCGCGCGCCGGCTGGTATAAAGCTTACGCAGCAACGGCCCAACGGCAATCTTAGCCACGCAGCAAAGCAGTAAGGATTATTTGGACTGGATCACCACAACCGTCTCAAGCCCTTCACTTACGATGCCACCACCGACTACTTACTATCGGAATGATTTCCCGACCACCGCCATGTACCTGGACAACGCCTCCGGAACTCGCCTTATCTACACCTTGACACCGACGACCGTCTCGGGGTTGTATCTGCACCCTGAGTTGCACACAACTCACGGCTTTGCACCCACTGCCGTGAGCCGTCTCCCACCTGAAGAGTGAGACACCATCTCCTACGCTGAGAACTCCTTTGCATCCTTTTTGACGCCGACAGCTGCTATGCTCATGGAAACCTTTGGACTCTACTACGCACCAACAAACGCGCTAGAGGTGACTCACCTACCTCTAACCTCCAATTGCACCCACGGCATTGCACTCACGGCATTGCACTCTACGCCGTGGGACAATTTATCCCAAACCCTAGGGATACAAACACAATGACGTCCTGGGGCGTGCAATCCAGCTGCTGGTACGTACCTAACTAGAGCGCACACTACACCGCGGTAGTTGGACCCACTAACCAGGTGCCCAGCGTGACCATAACCCCTGAAGGCACGCAATACGTCACACCATACCACCAGGTGTACCCAGAGTTACACACCACCTGCAACCCCTAACAAAACGTGATGGCGCATCCGCCGCCTCCAACGGGAACAAACACCTGGTCTATCAAGGCAGAACCCCGAGGCCTATGGTCTCACCAACAACCCCAACACACAAACCACCATGAGAAAAGCCACGTCGCCTTCTCGAACATCACCGACTCCCACCCTTACCACTTTGCGGGCGGAGAGCCGGTAACAACGCACATCAAAAACAAGAGTAATAATAGAATAAAGACAAACTGGCACAAAACATTCTAAAGTTCTAAAGCAAAAATTTACTCCCAAGATCTAAACGTCTTAATATCTTATTACTAAGATTTCTCAAGCAGAACTATTAACCCAAAAAATATCTAGAACTAGATTAAAAAAAAAAAAAACGGTAGGTCCCGCATGTTTGTGTAGAATTATTATCTTATTATCAGACACTACAAACATACAAAAGGGGTGCCTACGCTCGTTGTGAATACAGTACTGTAAAATGTATGTAAAAAAAAACACTTTAACAAGATATCAACTTTTATTACTTCTAGACCTAAACTTTAAACCTCACTCAAAAGTCTTTACACTAGCATACATCAACCACACCAAGTTGGCTGTGTGTTAAGATGGAAAATCTAACAAAAATTAAGTGCAGTAAAAATGGTTTCATTCTCTTATTTAAATTTAGAATCCAGACGGTAGAAACACTGAAGAAGTAACGCAAACATGTGATTGCAAAAAATACAATATAGGATTTACACAATACTTAAAATTTATTGTTTGAGATTTGGATACTTAAAGCACAAAACAGAAATGAAACTGAAATTTGTAAAATGGGATTTTGAAAGAGAATGCTCTAAATACTTTGGACTGCTAGGCAAGCAAACGTGTCTATTTTAAACAAGTTAAAGAAGAAGTTTTTTTATATTGTATATTTTGTATTCTTAAGATACTTTAGACATATGTAAAGAAGAAAAGGAAAACATGGTAGGCGCAAAATTAAGAGGACTTTTTATAAAAAGATAATCAAACTACATCAAATAACTAACAAACTTTACAATAAACAAAACTACCAAAAATGCTGAAGTTATAGTTTGCTGACGCAAATTTATATAACTACGACTCACAACAGTAAAACATGGTTACAACTCATCTGCCAAAAGGATAACAAAGTAAAAGAAAAAAAAAAACAGATAAAACAATGTCTGCTGTTAATTGAAATTTTTTAATTTGTTTTTGCGAGCTTTAATTTGGTTACATTAAAAAATCTGTCATCATAAATAACTATGCAGCAAAACATGCTGTGGTTTCTAAATAACTGTTGAATTTTGTAGACTAGAAGATTTTGTTTGTATTGTGCTGCTTTATAAAACTAGACTAGTTTGCCTAGAATACAGTTTTACTTTTTTTGGCAAGTTTATTAAATTAATTGAATGGCTTTAATGTGATTTTAGCAAACTGCATGTTTCAGTTTTTAATATTTTAACATTATGCAAAAGATTTTAGTTTATGATAGTTTTGTTAATAATAAATTAAGTCTTTTTTAAGTTTCTTTTTGGCAGTTTGCATGTCGTGTTATGCTACTCAGCAGTTGTTGCAACTCTTCCATAAAGTTTGTAAATATATGTATGAAAAAGTAAAAAAATCAAAGTCAATGCTAAACTAATCAACAACCTGATAGTTTGAAAAACCTATAATTACTTACAGAGAGAATAACAACCGTCAGATTGAAAATCAATACAGCAAAAACAAATGATGATATTCTATTTAACTTATAATTTCAATAAAAAAATTAATGTATTCTGAAATAAAACATATAAAACATCTCTTAATATCATTTAGAAAACAAATTGTTTTAATAAGGTATCCAATTGAATTATACAAACAATTTGAGATAACAAGAATGTAATAAAATGGAAGCCACCAAATATTAATTAATTTATAAAGAAATATAATCATAAAGAAAATTTATACTGTAACATAAAACCAGTAGCATAATTAAATTAATTAGTATATAATTAACATTCAGTACATTGAATAGAAATTATTACAAAGTAATTTTTAAAGTCAACTCCATTCGTATTTAAATGTGCAACCGTAATTGTCCTTCGGTGATCTTAAAGCGGCACCGTCCATTATTTACTTAAACAATAAAGCGGCTTATGCTTATAATTATGAATGCTGAAGGGATTTCAGCTTTTAGTGTGTCGTCCGAGAGCACACAAATTACATTCATCTCATTCCATACCTTTGCTGGAAACATGAATTCAGAATTCTAGGAACGCAGTTAGTAGAAAATCCAGGATAACCCAAATAGATGTAAAGCGAGTGAGTCGAGGCCACTGATTCTTCACGTAGAGCATTACATTAATGTATTCAAACTACTACTTTAAAGTTGAAATTAAAAATATTAAGTTTTAAATAAATATGGATTTATTCTATATTAAATGATATATGAAACATTTATTTAATGTGAGTTATATTTATTTCTTTAATTATTTTATGAACGGATTCATTACAGATGCATAAAGATAAGCGGTTTGTAATTAAAATTAAAAATTCATCGCCTTCATCCTTCAGTGGGCAGGGAAAATCGTGAGCCGATAAAAAACGGAGGCCACTAATTGATGTAATCCAAAGTAATATCGTTTTTGTACGACCGTGATTTAGAAGTCCGATAATGGATTGGCTTACACCCTTCGCTCTATTTCCCTGTAGATAAAGTTTTACCGTACACACAAAACAGTTTTATTTAGTACTATATTATTTATACTGTAATCGTTATGACTTGTGGAATTATATTTGATAATTAGGACTAATTATATTTGTTAATATATTTATTGATTAGATTATAATTGCTTTGTTGAATAAATATCAATCAAAATGTCATTGTTTCCTAAAGCGAGTCATGAAGGATAAATAATGCAGTCAATCATTGTAAATGCAAAAAAGGCATAATATAAATTGAATTTTATTAAACACAAAACATTAAAAAAAACCATATAAAACGGGAAAATCAATATGTTAAAAAATGATTTAATAAAAATAAGCTTTTTTGTTATTTATTAATTAAAAATATTACAAGGCAACATTTTAATTTAAAATTACTTGCTATTAAAAGATAATATTTTATCGTAGGTGTGTATTAATAATAGTTAAAGTTGCATCTAGGTGGTTAGCGTATTTGACTTCTACACTAGAGATTTTAGGTTTAAATCCCCATTTTTTCTATTTTTGCTTAAGAAAATATTCTTGGAATTATGAGATTATTTAAAAAAAATTATGTTATCTGTTTTATTTGCAAATTTAGTTTGAAGTAATTTGAGTCTCACGGGAAGCGGGATGAGATTAGTTTTCTCATAAAGAAGGTTGTTTAAAGAGTTGTGGAGAGGATTATTGAGGTATCGGATTTTAGTAATGGTTTAGAGGGATGCTCTTTCAGCTATAAATAGATGATTGAGAGTGGCATTCTTGGCATTTAGGAATATTATGGAAGAGTAGTCAAGGATTAGGCGACAAATAGTTGTGTAGATGTCACAATTAACTTCTAGGTATTTACATATTTAGGAAGGGCCTTTGAATATTGAGAGAATTTTGATGGATTTTGTGATAGGGAATTAATAATTGGGTTTTTAAAAGATTTTAAAAAAGCAGCCATTTATAAAACTACGTTTGTGTGTTCTCTAGCAAAGTTTGCAGTTGTTCTATTGCCTGCTTTAAGAGCATACTAACCGCAACCTTGATTTGTAATATTTTAATAAAAACAGCAACTTAGGTTTCAACGCTGCATCTACAATTAATTTGATAATTGATTTATTTTTTTACTAGTACATTTAGGAAGGATTAAACTGGAAGTATAGTGATTGGACGGTAATTAGCAGGCTAGGATAGGATTTTATCGTTTTTAAGGATGCCGACTATTGTTCCCATTTTTTATTTATTGGGAAAATATTGGATTGTAAGACAATAATTAAAGATTTAAAATATATAGTCATGTACAGTTTTATTTAACTAGTTTAAAATTTTCTAAGTTAGTAGATTATACTCCGGTGCGGAATTTTTACCTTTATTTAATATATTGTAGTAATTGTTTTTGTCTATTGTTTTGTCTAAAAGAGTCTAAACCTGTTTGCAAAATGAGTCGTAATACATATTTACGTTTTTTAAATCAGTTCTGTCAAAACTGTCACAACTAGAAAAAGCAAATTTGTCATTAAAGTGTCTTTGAAAAGTATTTGCAATTTGACTGGGTGGAATGTATATATAATGTTCGTTTGTATTTTGTCAGTTTTTTTAAATTTCTTGGAAATAGTTTTTTCCCATCTTGTCTTTAAATTTGTTGCATGTTGATATGTATTTGTCTTGGCTGTACTGACAACTAACTTAATATCCAAACAATAAGATTTCAGTCTTTATTTAATTAAATGTTGAACTACATACAATATTCTATGCCTTCATTCTTTGTGTTAAAGACTTAGAGTTATTTAACTATTAAAAAATTAATTAAATATATTTATTTAGATATTTTACTTTTTAAAAAATTATTGCGGAGAAACAAATTATTGCATATTTTTTTTTTTTAGTTTGAGGGCATATATTTGATTTCTTTTTAAATGTGTAAAAATTTTATTCAATTACTTTCTTGTGCCGCGTTGAACCAGTTTGTAACAGTTTTTCTAAATTATTTTTTTTTTTTGCATTTTACCTTACTTATTTCTGAAACATGTCTAAATGTTGCTATGCAATCTATAGCGTCCAATACTTTAGACATTTTTTTCAATCTTGTATATGGAATTGCTCTTTTTTTTCATCTTTGTGTTGCGAGCAATTTATTTACCGTTTTTTTGGTTAAGGTAATTGTTTCTGATGTATAAGTCATGTATTGTAACATTGAAAAGGGCCCATAGACATAGACAATTTTGAAAAAAAGTACAGTTTTGTCATTTATTTAACTTTTATTTTGTAAGTTTTGAATTTTGGGAGGGCCCTAGGTTTTGAAATAATTATCGGAGGGCTCTTTGTGCTTGTGTGCCCCTCCGCTTTGCAAATCCTTGCTTACAGCTAGCTCCGCCCTTGATTGTAGATATAGAATTTATTTTTAGATCCAGTATTTTGCAGGTCTGTCAACAAATAAAACTATGTCATCGGCAAACTTTAGATAATGTAAATTTTTTCTGTTTTGTTTATGCCATGTCCAAGTTTACTCTTTTAAACATATATTTTAAAAGTAACTAATTCAGAAGATATAACATTACTAAATAAACTTTTAATTACTTAAAGGTAGTCATTTGTACTGTACCCTGACCTTTAACTTGCTTCATTGCAATGTTTATAAATATTTATAGTTTATAATATGAGAAAGCAAAACTAATTGGCCGGTAATTTTTTAATTAATTTTTATTTCTTGTAACGTTTTTTGTAGTTTATCCAATGTTATGTTTAGTAAATCTATAGATATTTGGTTTAAACTTTTTTGTATTGGGAAATCTAATTTTAGTCTTGATTCTTAAATGTTTTGTTTTATAACGATGAAAAAAAAAACTAACACAATTTAATAAATTTTATATTTTCTATTTTTATTTTATAAAATCCTTTTATATTATTCATATTAATAAGGTAATGATTTTATTTTATTTATTTATTTTATTTTATTTTACATACATGTTTCGATGAGTGAGATCATCATTTTCAATGTATTTATTGTATATTATATTTCAAACTGATTTATTATTATTTAAAAAATTGTTTTTTCCCGCTACCCTGATATCCGTTTTTTATTTATTTAAATTTCTGACTTGAATTTTGATTTTGTCATTTATTAGACGTTACAAATTTAAAGGTTAGATAATCTATCAAATAAATATAAATATTTACATTTTAATTTAAAATTTCTATTTAACTAAAATTTATTTTTATTAACATATCTAGTAGTGGTGAATTATATATATCTAATTGTTCATTTATTACTGTATAATTTTGATTTTTTAAATGTTTTTTAATTTCTAAGCTTTCCAAAAATGTTAAATTTTTATCCGAAATGTGTAGAATATTTAATGATGTTTTTTGGTTCGAAATATTATGTTTATTCAAAATTAAATGTTTAGCAAAATTTGACTTTTCTATATCTTTATATTTTAAAGCTCTTATGTGATCTTTATATCTAATATCAAAATTTCTCATGGTTTGTCCAATATACGTTCCGTTGCAATTACTACAATTTAGTTTATAAATTCCACTTTTATTGAAAATTTCTGTTTTTTCTTTAGCATTTATTAATTTTGTTTTTAAATTCATATGTGTTTTAAATGCAACAGTAATTTGAAATTTTTTGTTTAAATATTTTGAAATTTTTTCAGATAAATTGCCAAAATATGTTATTCAGCAATATTTCTTATTTACTTCTTTTCTAAATGGATATATTTCATTTATGCAAATTTTAAACTGTTTTTTACTGAGAATTTTATAAATAGTTGATTCATTAAAACCATTGTTTTTTGCAATTTGTTTAATTATATTAATTTCATCTTTAAAATTTTGATTATTTAGTGGAATTGAAATAGCTCTATGTATTAAACTATTAAAAACTGATAGTTTATGATTAATTGGATGAAACGAATCTTTTGGTATAATTGTATCTGAAAAAGTTGGTTTTCTATAAATTTTGAAATTGAATTTTTCTTCTTCTAAATTTTGTGAAATAGTTATGTCTAAAAAGTTTATTTGTTTATTTTCTTCAACTTCTAATTTAAATTTTATTGTTTTATGAATATTATTAACATAAGTCAATAAATTTTTTAAATCATTTGTATTTCCTTTGAAGTAAATAAGAATATCATCTACATAGCGGTACCAGAATTTAATATTATGTTTAAAAATAGAATTAAATATTTGTTCTTCTAAGTTTTCCATAAAAATATTAGCCAAAATAGGTGATATTGGACTCCCCATTGGTAAACCATAATTTTGTTGATAAAATTTATTATTATAAACAAAATAATTTTGTTTTATGCATGTTTCAAATAAATTTATAATTTCATTTATTTTAAAAGAACATATTTCTTTTTTATATATAAACTTTTTAATTAAATCTAAACATTCATTTGCTGGAATTTTGGAAAACATGTTACAGACGTCCAAACTTATTAACTTACAGTCAATTTTAGTTTTATGGTTTTCTAATTTTTTTGTTAATTCTAATGTATTTTTAATGCTAAATTTTGGTGTATAATTATATGATTTAATTAATTTGTTTAAATATTTAGATAACTTATAATTTGGACAATTTATATATGAAACAACTGGTCGAATAGGATTTCCTTCTTTATGGATTTTTATAAGACCATATAATTTAGGATTTTGTGGGTTTTTAATTATTAGATTATAAATTTCATTTTCAGATAACAGGAATTTTGATTCTTTTATAACTTTTCTAATTTCTGTTTGAAATTTATCTTTTGGATTTTTCTTAAATAAAGTTAATTTTTCATTTTCAATAAACTCATTAATTTTGTCATTGTATATTGATTTAGTTAAATGTTGCAAATATAATTGAAAATTTTAATATGAATTTAAATAAAAACAGAACATATAATAAAACAATATCTTCAATTAAAAAGAAAATTGAAGAAAACAACTTAATTTGTACTAAAGCAGATAAAAACAACTCTTGTGTGATCTTAACTAAATCAATATACAATGACAAAATTAATGAGTTTATTGAAAATGAAAAATTAACTTTATTTAAGAAAAATCCAAAAGATAAATTTCAAACAGAAATTAGAAAAGTTATAAAAGAATCAAAATTCCTGTTATCTGAAAATGAAATTTATAATCTAATAATTAAAAACCCACAAAATCCTAAATTATATGGTCTTATAAAAATCCATAAAGAAGGAAATCCTATTCGACCAGTTGTTTCATATATAAATTGTCCAAATTATAAGTTATCTAAATATTTAAACAAATTAATTAAATCATATAATTATACACCAAAATTTAGCATTAAAAATACATTAGAATTAACAAAAAAAATAGAAAACCATAAAACTAAAATTGACTGTAAGTTAATAAGTTTGGACGTCTGTAACATGTTTTCCAAAATTCCAGCAAATGAATGTTTAGATTTAATTAAAAAGTTTATATATAAAAAAGAAATATGTTCTTTTAAAATAAATGAAATTATAAATTTATTTGAAACATGCATAAAACAAAATTATTTTGTTTATAATAATAAATTTTATCAACAAAATTATGGTTTACCAATGGGGAGTCCAATATCACCTATTTTGGCTAATATTTTTATGGAAAACTTAGAAGAACAAATATTTAATTCTATTTTTAAACATAATATTAAATTCTGGTACCGCTATGTAGATGATATTCTTATTTACTTCAAAGGAAATACAAATGATTTAAAAAATTTATTGACTTATGTTAATAATATTCATAAAACAATAAAATTTAAATTAGAAGTTGAAGAAAATAAACAAATAAACTTTTTAGACATAACTATTTCACAAAATTTAGAAGAAGAAAAATTCAATTTCAAAATTTATAGAAAACCAACTTTTTCAGATACAATTATACCAAAAGATTCGTTTCATCCAATTAATCATAAACTATCAGTTTTTAATAGTTTAATACATAGAGCTATTTCAATTCCACTAAATAATCAAAATTTTAAAGATGAAATTAATATAATTAAACAAATTGCAAAAAACAATGGTTTTAATGAATCAACTATTTATAAAATTCTCAGTAAAAAACAGTTTAAAATTTGCATAAATGAAATATATCCATTTAGAAAAGAAGTAAATAAGAAATATTGCTCAATAACATATTTTGGCAATTTATCTGAAAAAATTTCAAAATATTTAAACAAAAAATTTCAAATTACTGTTGCATTTAAAACACATATGAATTTAAAAACAAAATTAATAAATGCTAAAGAAAAAACAGAAATTTTCAATAAAAGTGGAATTTATAAACTAAATTGTAGTAATTGCAACGGAACGTATATTGGACAAACCATGAGAAATTTTGATATTAGATATAAAGATCACATAAGAGCTTTAAAATATAAAGATATAGAAAAGTCAAATTTTGCTAAACATTTAATTTTGAATAAACATAATATTTCGAACCAAAAAACATCATTAAATATTCTACACATTTCGGATAAAAATTTAACATTTTTGGAAAGCTTAGAAATTAAAAAACATTTAAAAAATCAAAATTATACAGTAATAAATGAACAATTAGATATATATATAATTCACCACTACTAGATATGTTAATAAAAATAAATTTTAGTTAAATAGAAATTTTAAATTAAAATGTAAATATTTATATTTATTTGATAGATTATCTAACCTTTAAATTTGTAACGTCTAATAAATGACAAAATCAAAATTCAAGTCAGAAATTTAAATAAATAAAAAACGGATATCAGGGTAGCGGGAAAAAACAATTTTTTAAATAATAATAAATCAGTTTGAAATATAATATACAATAAATACATTGAAAATGATGATCTCACTCATCGAAACATGTATGTAAAATAAAATAAAATAAATAAATAAAATAAAATCATTACCTTATTAATATGAATAATACAATTTAATAATTTTGACTTGTTTGCTGTTATGTGGCTTTTAAAGTTTGTTATTTTTATTATGTTTTTACTTATATGGCTTTTATGCCTTTGTTTTTTTTATAATTCTTGCTACATCATTGGTGTTGTTTGTTTGTTTGTTTTTTTTTCAATTTTTTTTATATTTATTCATTCAGTTGTCAGTCAGTCGAGTGTTTTTTTAATTTTTTTTGGCTTTTTATCAGTCTTTTAGTAGGTATGTCAACTCAGTTTGTCTTGCTGCTCTTGCTTTGAAGTTTTTGTTTTATTTTTTTGACAATGTTTGTGGTTTTTGAACTTTGTAATTTTACGATTTTGTCAATACTTTTTTTTATGGTTTTTAGATTTTACAAATTGCTCTGACCATTCTATAGTCACTGCCAATTAAAAATTTGTTTAAAACAATGTCTTTTAAATTTATATATTAGGTTTATTTCATGTTTTATGTTACCATCAAAACTTTCCCAGGTCTATTTATGTCGAAGGGCTTAAAAAAAGAAATTATTGCAAACATGTGCTGCATTAGGAATTCAAAAATTGTTTGGCTTTGATCATTTTTTGGTATTTTTGAATTGTTTTCTTATGACCTATTTTAGCAATATAATTTTCAATAAGCATGGTATAGTAAGTTAGCGTTTGTTGTATTGTAGTCTTTACGTCTTTGTAATAATTCTGGATTTGTTTGATATTGTAAGCAAAATTATCTAGGTATACTCACCTTTATATCTGGATAATTTTTAAAGCAGACTTTGTGTTGAGTTTGTATACAAGGTACGCAATTTTTGCGCTATTTTATCGGATCTCTGTGATGTTTGGCACATGTTTGTTATTTATTAAGAAAGATACGCGGTCATATTTTATGTTTTCTATTCCATTATCTCAGTGTAGCGTTACTGGTTTATTGTTTTTTTGTGTCTCATTTTACATGGCCTAGCTTTTGTTAAAGTTTTTGTAGTTTCTTAGTTGTTGTAAGCAATTTTCCTTCAAGTACTGAAGACCGTGTGTTTGATGCCTTATTATAAGGAATTATTATTCAGAACTTTTATCACACTGGCAATTAGTAGTTAATATCTTGGTTTACTTATTGTTTTTTAGAGACAAAAAACTTTAAATAAAAAAAAAAACACAGAAAAATGTTTTTAATATTTTTGAAATTGGCTTTTTAGTAATTTAAACTGCATTTCGGCAATAACGCATCAAATGTTGGCTTCTAAGTTTTTAATTGTTTTTGGTTTATCGGTGTAGACATGAGATTTTACATATCTCCAACAAAAATAATGTAATGGCGTCAAATCGCACGAACGAGATGGCCAGTTAACAGGTCTATTTTGTAAAATTAATCGTTTGTAAAATGTTTTCTTTAGTAAATTATTTGTATAGCGCGTTGTGTGGCATGTGGTGCCGTCCTGGTAAAACCACATGTCTGCAACATTTAAGCTGTCTAATCAAAGCTCAAGAAAGTTGGCAATCATGTCTTTGTACCGCTTACCGTTAACCAATAATTCCAATGGCCTATAATGCACACCTAACGGTATTTTTTCCTGGATGTAATAGTGTTTTGACAATTGCTTATGGATTAACCATTTAACCAAAAGTGTGATTTACAGCAATGTTTTCGTCGGCCCATTTACTAAATAAACGGGGCAGACGATGATTGTGTGGTTTAAATTCCTGTACAATTGACACATTTGAATTATCATTAACAATACGCTGCACAATATCAATTGCTTCTTGTGTGCGCACTGTACGACGTCGTATTGGATGCTTATTATTGTTTAGATTAAACGTATTGCAAAAACAATGCACAGTTTCTCGAATAAATCGCTCTGATAGACAATTATGAGTACCATACAATGCACGTAATGCCCGATGAGTTTCTGAACTATGTTTTTCAAAATAAATTTGAACAATTGCTAAACCAAACTTACCTGAAAACTACACATTTTTCATGTGTTTTATTTGTTTTATAATGAATTATCTCATAGTAACGACCACCTCTATCTAATTATTTAGGGTGGTTTTTCTTAATTTGTTTCAAAATATTTAGTTGTACAGTTTAAACTTCTGATGCCGGTAATTAACTTTGCAGCTAAAACAGGCCGATAAATGAATAAATTGATAAAAAACATGTCTTTCTAGAGACGTGTTAGTAGCAAATAATACTGCACAGTCTTAAGAAAGTTGATGTAAAAATATTTTGTCTAAAAAGTTGCTGCAACTAAGTTTTAGCAAAAACTAATGTTGCCTGCAAGCGTCTTTAACCGTCAGGAAATAAGAACATTGTATTGTTTTAAAAAATTAAGCAGCAAAACCGTAATTTCTGTCAAACATTGCACTTGCTTCTACAAAGTAACGCAAAAAGACAAAGTTTTCACTAATTTGAAATTAAATAAAAAATAGCAACAACACTTATTTTTTTTAGTAAAAGTTACTTTAATACCCATCCGACTTTATTAACTTTAAGTTTACTTAAGGTCTTGGCTTCATCATCATCAGTTCTAATCTAATCCTTTTTTGTACGGTTCAGCGCCGCGTTATACTAGTTTGCAATGATTCTTTTAATGTTGTCTGTTCATCTTGTTGGAGGACAACCTTTGATTCTAAGAGCGTCTTGGCTTAATTTTTATTTTAGAATTTATTTTATTTTTTTTTATTTTTTCAACAATTTGTTATGCGATTTATAGCGTTGGTTCTGTCTCTGAGAGAGAGGTCATTAATTTTTCTAAAGATCTTTGCATATTTTGTTTACGGTTTTTCTAGTTAAGGTAAGTTTTTCTGATCGGTAAGTAAACACCGGCAACGCACGCACATTGATAAGCAATCTTATTTTTAAAACAATTTGGTAAGTTAAATTTAAAGACGGTTCTTAGTTACTCAAATTCTGCTTTTGTAAGCTAGTTTACGTGTTAATTTGGAATTGATATTGGCTAATATGTCCACTAATAACCAAGTTTGTCAGGTGTGTTTTACTCATTAACTAGATTTTATTTTTAGTTTTACTTTTTTGAGGCGCATTTAAACTTTGTAAAAGCTTTTTTGTTTTGTCTATATGATTTGCAGTTAAGACTATGTCATGGGCAAACTTCAGATAATGTAGCTCTAAATTGTTGATGTTTATGCTCATGTTGCACGCTTCCCTCTAGACAAAATTGTTTGATATTTTCTTGAATTATAACGCTTGTTTTAGCTTTATTTATATACGTTTTTAAGTACGTTTAAGTATCTAGACCTCGGCATTTAGCAAATTATTTTTTGTTGCTTACCGTGTCGTATGCATTATTATAATTAACAAATATTTTTATTTTAGTTTATTGTATTCCGTACAATTTTCAATAAAGTTTTTTAACACTTAAAAGTAGTCATTCGTACCATACTCTGACCTGAGATTTGTTTACTTGCATAGTAAGTACTGATTTAGCTTGTTGGTTAAATGTTTTGTAATTATTTGAATAAACAATTTATAAATATGAGAAAACATTTTGTCTTTTTTAGAATTTGAATTAAGAAGAGAATTTTTCAAGATTTACAAGTCGGATTCACTTTCACCACTACCTACAGAAAACAGACCAGATTGTGGAGAAACTATATCTTAAATTTAGACTAATAGTCAAATAGTTAGTTTTTAGTTTTTTAGGGTACTAAAAGGTACATTAAAAATAAATAAATTTCCTTAAAAGATTTTTAGAGGGCGTTGGAGGTGTTTCTGGAAAAAGCTAAAATCAGTTTGTAAGAAACAGGAGTCTGCTTGTGAAAAACAGGTGCCTTAAGTTAAATAACTGGTTTGTCTTTAGCTTGAGTTAAGATGAGCTGTCTTTATAACTTGCAGTGTGCGGTTCATTGCACGCCGAGTATGTTGCTACATGCTATGATTGTTTTGTGAATTTGCAAGTAAAGTTGCGATGGGATTTACTTATTTATCGCATACGTAAAAAGAATTGTATTTGGATGCCGTGTGGCGATAACGCTACTAACGGTAAGATTGAACAACGTCCCCGGATTTACAATTGTACTCAACGTTAACTGTGTGTTTACATAATTTTGTGAAAAACGTGATTTTTTTACTAGTTGCATTTTGAAGTATCTGAACGTATAGCATTGGATTTTTTTTTTTTTTGGGGGCTAGGAGGGGAATCTTCCTAAAGACTTGGCAAGTGTTGGATTCAACCTCACGGACGCCTACCAACTAACCCCCCCCCCCCCCCCAAGTGACTGTCATATGGAAGTTTGACGCTTTACGGGCGTAATTACCTTCCCAACTAACTTAGAAATAAATTACGGGTTTTGAAGTTACATAATGCACCTAGTGTGCGTAGTTATGTGGAGATTTTGTACCACACTATTTCCGGAAAACAGACTAATTGACCGAGTCTGAGAAGTTAACCATTAGTTGGCTAAAACCTGAACCAAAGTTAGTATTAACTTCTTAAAATTGTCACCACTCGCTTGGGATAAGCGGAACAGCAACTGATTGCAATCAAAGATGTCTGCTCTAGTTGCAGAACCCGCCGCTTGAGCATAGGACACTTCTCTGCTGGCTTTGGGTGCAGCCCTTGGAGGGGCGGTTGTCTGTTGAAGATTAGCACTTGCCTTACTGTGGGCCTTGCCGAATCGACTAGCACGCAGTTTGACATAAACTGGGCGGCCTTTGTAGCTGGCAGTGTGCGACCCACCGCACCCGCCGCACGTAGCTACGTGTCTGGACTCCTTAGAAGAAGCGCAGGCGGAGCTTTGATGAGCCCCGGAACACTTAACACACACATATGGTGCGTTGCATCTAGATGCCGTGTGACCAAACCGCTAGCAACGATGGAATTGTGCAATTTCTGCGGTCTTGCGTTTGTACTTATCCGTACAACGAAACCCGCAAATTTGATTGAAAAAGAATATCTCCTTATTTCTGGTTCCTTGGGAAAGCTGATCGTAAAGCATTGGAAAGGATTTTCCGTTTCTTCCCATGCGAGTTACGGAAGAAGGTTCAAACCCCCGAGCGATGAGCTCGGCTTGTACCACGTCTGTGGTGATACAATCGGGAATGTTCCAAATGACGTATTTTTGGGTCATTTCAGCCCCCGTTTGAAAGGTGTAGTGCACCACGTTAGAGGCAGTGCAGTGGTCAATGACAGCACAAAAATCATTAGAAGTGCAAGGATGCAAACGGATGCCATCCATTACGTTAATCGCTTTATCTATATTGATATTGTTAGACCTGAAAGTCTCCAACAGCCCAGGATACAGAGATTTCTCCCTTATCGTGATGGGGGTGGGCGTCGGGTGCCAGCGCTCTTTGTGGGAACTGGCGGAGATGGAAGACGTAGAGCCCCTAGGGGTTCAGTAATCTGGCCCGAGGCGGCCGACTGAACCATAGAGGCTGGCCGGGTTGTTGACCCATTGGCCTTGGGGGCTGAAGGCTCTTTTGCTTCTCATCGGATGGACTGGACCGCTGTTTTGTTGGGCTGGTACTCGGCTGGGTTCGTCGCCGGGATTTCTGCGGGGATGGCTGGCAGTGTGGGTTGCTTCACAATCTCAGCAATCAACTTCTTTGTCTCTTTTGAGATGTCTTTGTGGAGAGTCTGGAGAGTAGAGCCAAGATCGTATTTGGCCCTCTGGATCTTGTCGAAAGCGACGTCAATCTTTTCAGATTTGTCCTCGACCATCCTCAACAGACGTTCCTCCAAGTTCTTTTTTTTTTTTTTTTAATATTTAGTTTTTATTATAAAATGTTTACATATTTACAGTTTATATTATTTGTTTTTTTCTCCCCACTTGCTGCTCTACACCGTTTCCATGTGGATGGCTGCAGAGCTTCGTATTCGGGGCACCATTTTATGTTTCTATTTATCTGCTTCTGTCTTCTTCTAATTAGATCTTGTTAATATATAGTGTTTTTTAATTTTAATTTTGAATTCTTTATAATTCTTTATTTTCTTGATACTTTCAGGCAGTTGGTTGTAAGTGACAAGTCCATTGCCTAGTATTGTTTGTTTTGCTTTTTCTGTCCTTGTTGTGTGTACATGTATGTTGCTTCTTCTTCTTGTGTTATGTCCGTGAATTTCTTTGTTGCATTTTATTTGGAGGTTGGTTTTAATTTCTTTATTTTTAATTTTGTATATTAGTTTGCATTTTTCTATTTTTATTTTTTCGTTTATCTTTGTTTCGTTAATTATTTTGTATACTTCTTCTGTTTGTGTTAGTTTTGGTAGTTTGTATATTATTTTTAGAATTTTGTTCTGTTGCCTTTGAATTTTTTGAATGTTTGTTTTTGTTGTTTCTCCCCATATGTTTATTAAAAAATTAATTTTTGCTAAAAATAGTGAATGGTAGATACTTAATGCAGTTTCTTTTGTAATGCATTCCCTAGCTCTATACACAGCTCCTATTGTTGCTGCGCTTTCTTTTAATAATTTGTTAATATGTGTATCCCAGGTTTTTCAGTTAATATTATTCCTAAGTATTTTGTCTGTTTTGTTCTAGTAATTGGTATGTTATTTATTTCAATTTTTATGTTAATATCTTTTGTGTTTTTTTGTCTTATTATCATATACGTTGTTTTTTCTTCATTTATTGTTTGTATGTTTTCGTCGTACCATTTAGTTAATTTCTTAACGTCTTCATTTATGTTTCTCTCTATCTCTTCTTTATTTTTTCCGTGATATATAATACATGTGTCATCAGCATATGTATATATTTCACCAACTAAGTTTATATTATATATATCATTTATGTATAATATATACAATATTGGCGCTAGTACTCCACCTTGTGGTAGCCCATATTCTGCTATTGTAGATGTACTAAGTATGTCGTTTATTCTTGTTTTTTGTGTTCTGTTTTTAATATATGTTTTTAGTAGTTTTAAGTTTGTGTTTCTTATTCCAAGAATTTCCATTTTGTTGATCAATTTGTCTTTGTCGATTGTGTCAAAGGCTTTCCTCATGTCTATAAATATTGGTATTACATACTGTTTGTCATCTAGCTTTCCTGCTATGTGTTGTATTATGTCAGTTGTTATGCCCATAGTGTTTGAGTTTTTTTGAAATGCATATTGTCTTTTGTTTATTATGTTATGTTTGTTTATGTGTGTCATAAGTCTGTTATATATTGCTTTTTCTGTTATTTTGCTTAACACTGATATAAGCGATAGTGGTCTATAATTTTCTGATTTTGATTTTTCTCCTTTTTTGTGTATTGGTTTTATAATTTGTTTTTTGAGTATTTGTGGATATTCACCTGTTTGTATCATTTTATTTATTAGTTTTTTCAGTATTGGTGCTACTTCTTTTTTTATAGCTTTTATTACGTCATGGGTTATTTGATCTTCTCCTGGCGCGCTTCTTATTTTCAGTTGTTTGATTATATCTTCTATCTCTTCTTCTGTTGTTTCGTCAAACTTAGCTTCTTCTTCTATTCTTACAGTTGTTGTTGTTTTCCTGCCATCATTCTTCTTAATTTTGTTTGCCAAGTTTTTTCCTACTGTTGCAAAGTAGTTGTTCAGTTCGTCCGCTATGTCAATTTTATCTGTTTTTTTTTGTCCGTGTTTTGTTATAATTTCAGTTATTTCTTGTTTTGTTTTTTGTCTTGATCTTGGCATCTTGTGCTTTGATGTAATCAGTCATCTTCTGGACCTCTATGGGCAGTATGGAAGATGGAAGTACCTCACTGTCAGAGAAGTCGGAGTCCATGCTGAAAAATTACGTTTAAGTTAGTTAAATATTATATATTAAATATTTAATAATTAATAAGAAAAGTGGATAATTGATTGAGTGACCAGTTCAATCAATTATCCGGATTTGTTGCAATTAAAATTGCAGTTGTAATCGTAACTGGAGCTCTTCAAATTGATGTTCACTTGGCGGCGGACAGGACTCGAATGATTTTTCAGCATAGGTTTTTTTTTTTTTTTTTTTTTTTTGGTGCTAGGAGGAGAATCTTCCTAAAAACTCGCAAAGTGTCGGATTCACCCTCACGGGCGCCTACCGACTAAACTCCCCCCCGATTTTGACTGCTGGAAGTTCGTCCTCGGGTGGACATTGCCTTCCTGAATGGTTGTGTGTTCAACACGGGAAATATTTACGTATTGCACATGTGTGCCAACCATATAGGTGTGCCTAGAATGAGTGGGATCTGGTTCCACTTCTAGGTCTGAGTTTCAGACTGACGGGCCGGGTCTGAAATTATTAGACGTCTAGTCGTCTAATAGAACTTTTGAAGCTTTTAGTAGCTTGACAAAGTCATCATTACTTGCTTGCGATAAGCGAAGTAACAGCTGATCTTTAGCTGATAGAAAAGAGGCGCCTGGCGCCGATCCCGCAGCTTGTGCGAAGGATTTCTCCCCGCATGCGTTGGGACCGCTCCGTGGAGGAGCACGAGACTGCTTACGGGGAACAGGTGTCTTACCGGTGGCCTGGTTGTTGCGGCTAGCCTTTAGTTTCTGGTAAACCAGGCAGCCCTTATAACTTGCCGTGTGGTCCCCACCACACGCGACGCATTTCGCTAAATGGCCGCTCTCTTTGGTAAGAGTGCAACCGGCGCTCGGATGAGCTCCGGCGCACTTGACGCACCGATATGGTGCGTTGCACCGGGATGCCCCGTGGCCATAACGTTGGCAACGGTGACATTGTGCAATCTCGGGGCCTTTGCGTTTGACCTCTGTGGTCACGCGAAGCCCGAGCAACTTAGATAGAAAGACAAGATTTCTCTTTTTTTTGGTTTTTTGGGGAAGCTGGACATACACCATTGGAAAGTCTTTCCCGTTCCTTCCCATTCGTGTAGTCAATTTTGGAGTGTACCCCTGAACGATGAGCTCAGCCTGCACTATTTCAACCTTAATGCAGGTGGGCACACCCCGAATAACATATTTTAAAGTCTTTTAGGACCCTAGTTGGTAGGTGTGGTGAAAGATGTCATGCTCTGTGCAATAATCGATCACCGCCCTGAAGTCATCCTGCGTTAGGGGGTGCAGGCGAATGCCATCGACCACGTTTATTGCGCGATCAATGGTGATATTTAACGACTCGAAGGTCGCCTTTAGCCCTAGATACACATCCTTATCATGGCGTGCACCGGCTCCCACTGTGGGCGCCGGCTGGGTCGACTGGTATAAGGTGCAAGTAGCCGGACCAGAGTTGGTCGACTTCGCCTTAGAGGCGGGCCGGGTTGAAGACCCTTTGGCCTTGGTGGCTGATGGCCTTGATGGTGCTGAAGGCACCTAACGTGTGGGGCCGGCCTATTTGAACAAGAAGGTTGAGAGGGCTCTTCTAGTTCCTTCCTCATCTTCTTTGCCTTCGCTTTCTTCCCTTCAACCAAAATGAATCCGCCCCTCTCGGACGGGTCCTCTTGGTGGAGGTCGGCCTCGCTTTGGTTGGTCTCCATTTCTTTCTCCTCGGAGGAGATAGACTTGGGCGGTCCGGCGGCAGGTCTCTTGAGGGAGGCCTGGGGGACCGCTGTCGCGCTTGGTACCTGGTTGCAGGTTTCCATTGGGGCCTCTTTGGTGATGATCGAGGCTGGTGCCGTTGGAGAAGGTGTGAGCTGGATGGGCAACTCGACAAGAGTGGATTTGATGGAGGTTTCCATTTTGCTAACGGCGGCCTTCGCCTCCTTAGCATCTTTTCGGATCGCTTTAACCTGGGCGTCCTGCTCGGTCATCCTCTTCATCTGGCATTCCATCATTGCCCTGAGTTGGGACTCCAGCAAGTGGATCTTCTTCGCCTGGTTCTCGATGATCATCTCGTTCTTCTCCACCACGGCATACATCATCTCCAGTATTTCCCGGTCCGACATATTGCCGTCGGGGTCCATGCTGGAATAAAATGTTTAATTAATTAATTAAATTAATAATTAATTAATTAAACAGTAGAATTAGTTGTGGGTTGGATGGCAGTATCTTTCAACTGTTCATCCGCGCCTAGCGTGCAATGTTAATTGCATTTATCCTCGATTGAATCCAGTAGCAGGTGGGTCTCTTGGATCGTTCTCGTAGTGGATTGGTCAGGTCGGCTGCTGGCAGTCGACTCTCATGAGTCGCTTCTGAAATTTTTCTTTAGCATTGGAATGGGTTTCTTATCTCTTTTTATGCGTTTAACCTTAGAGCAGTAAGCTCTATTAGAATAACACACAAAAATGCAAACTGCCAAACTGTACACGCACAACCAGGACTAAATTATCTAATGCATGTTGCGGCCGATAGATTAACAGAGTAGTATACTACTAGATTTTGGTTAGAGGTTGTTGGTTTTTGTTATGATTTGCTTGTTTTGTTAATCTGTAGGTGTGATTTTACACAATAAAACCTGGCCACATTTTTTTTTTTAATTCAATTTTATCAATTGCAAATAAAGTTGTTAGAGTGAGTAAGGTTGCTTTTGCATTGTGGTTTTCAAATCTAACTTTAACAGACTTTTTAAAAAAATTGTAAATATGTATTTTCTTAGAAGTTGACAAAATATATTTAGTAAAATCAAATAGTGTAAAATATAATATGTTGCAGTTAATTTATGTATTTATCTTATATTTGGCGCAAGGACTAAGGTCGATAGCCTGTTTTAGAAGATATTGTTAATTTTACTCTATCACTATTTTGTGTTTCTTTTTATTTGTCTGTAATATATTTTGATTAATAAAGATATTATATATCCTATATTTTTTAAAACTTATACAAATACTTTAAATTAATACATTGGATTATCAATTCTTACTTAATTAAAATATTTTTAACTTTGTATAAATATATTTATTTATTAATGCAATTAACATGATTAATATTTTTGTAAAATATAATAAGCATTATTATTAAAGTTACGTTATTGTGCAAAGTGACAAAGACGAATCTATCATCCAGCTATCAGAAACATGTGTAATTTTATATTGTAAATGATGTACGAAGCTGGCTATTCAAATGACTCCTATTAGTAGGATGCTGATATTCATAATCCCTAAGGATATCAATAGCAGAAGGGTATAGGATTACCCTCTTCAAGGTGGACGTATTGGGTCATTTTTACTGAATAAGTATGCACAATAAAAAACTTCTTATATTAGGCATCTATAGTGAGTAAGCAAACTTTCTAAAAAATATTTTTTTACAAAAATATACTTTTGCATAAATATATAATTTGAAACAATCATATGTGACGGCAAGACCTTGAGAAGCTAGATATCAAGGGATAAATGGCGAAAGCGCCGGGTCCAGATGTTACAGAGCACTTATTCAATATGACATGGGTTGAGATATTAAAATCAACATGGAAAGAACTCCGATAAATATCATATTAGATAAATACAGATTTTTGCGCAGAACATATTTACACTTCTACCTGTTATAATTTTAAAAAATACAATCTAGGTCAATGATAACAACTTTCCAAAGAAAATATTTTTGCGAAAAAATACGTTGGATAAGCTCTTGTAAGAACTTAAAGGGAGGCAGTAGTTTCTCTCTAATAAATATCATATTTCGAATGGAAGAGCTAGAGTTTCCTGAGAACAGAACCATATCGTGCTTGAAGATAAATGATTGTAATTAATAATATTTCATAAAACCGGCAGAGCGGGAAGGAAGGCTTGCGCTCCGGGGGAGGCGGCCTGACCACTCTCTCTCCACCACTCGTAAATCAGTACAGACATCACGGCTAAAATAAGTGGTCACTCCATAACATAACAAACCAAAACTAGATTAAATTTTAGTTTATTAGATAACTTAGTTTAGAGCCGGGATTAACCCTAATTTATTATGCTCGAGATTTACATTCATTTATTATTTATTTTTTAAAACCCATGAATTTATTACTGTGGTTAATTAATTAACACTGTTGTGTCTATTAATAGTACATTTAAATTGAACGCAGGGTAATTTTTATGCATATATTGTAGCATCAAACAAAGTTTTTGTTCAATAAAATATATATGTTAGATAAATACATTCAAATTTGTGTCTATGAACTATTATTATATATAACAACAAAAATATATTTAAAAACGTTAAGAAAAGCAGTTGAAATCTATACTAAAACTCATTTTTTGTTGTCATGTACATACACGCTTTATAATTTTTATCGTATTTTGTTTATATCTTTTTTAAACACTGCTATAGCTTTTAACAACATTTTTGGGTTATCATAATTTTAATGACATGTAATAACAAGTACAAAGTTTTATTCTAAACGCATTTATTCATCTATCGCTATTGTTTTATTAGTTTCAAAACCGCCATACCTTCTTAACAAATATTGTATTATGAGTTTTACACTTTTATTTTAGTTTGAATTCAAACCATTGACAACAAAATGTTGCTAGTTATATATTATTAAATAGGTTTTTTATTGTAAATTTTTTTGAATTGCAGTTTGTTCATAGTACATAGTCCGGCAACTGGTATTAATTATTTTTAGTGAGCTGTTACAAAAACATTATTTTGTTATTGACAGTTTATTATATTAATCAACGCGTATACGTGGTTAAAAGCTTTAGACAATGTCAATCAGTTATAAACACTCAAAAGCAGTTTTATTGCAAGTTTAATGTTAAAAGACGGACGATTTCCAACACAACAAACAATAATGAAATGGGTTTAAAATTTACTGGAAGCGTACGTATGAAGATAAAAATACTCAAAAATTTTAAATGCGTCAGATAAATCTAAAACGATCGGCTACAAATCATTCAATTTGCATTGCAAATTGCAAAAACTTACTAAAAATGCATTCTGATTTGCACTTCTACTCACATAAAATTCATATGCTAAAAGACTTTGATAAATCAGTTTATGTAGCTTTTTGCATGCGGTTTTTACAATATTTGGATAATCAAGAAAAAATTAATTTTTTTTTAATGTCAAATGAAGATTATTTTTATCTTAATAATAATAATATTTTTTTATTAACGGCATAAGAAACCAT
The DNA here is from genome assembly GCA_963932245.1 of Tachinus rufipes. Classification (NCBI taxonomy): domain Eukaryota; kingdom Metazoa; phylum Arthropoda; class Insecta; order Coleoptera; family Staphylinidae; genus Tachinus; species Tachinus rufipes. The sequence continues at coordinate 95,849,394 of OZ010743.1, forward strand.
ATACATCTGCATTAAACAAACAAAAAATATGACAAACAAGTATACAAAAATAGAACTAATATTAAAAAAATTACACATTAAAAAGTTTTAAAAAAACTACAGTAAGCAAAAACATAACATAGAATAACAGATCCTATTTTCTATTAGTACATTTGGATTTACAGTTATTTTTCGAACAAAAAAGATTAAAATCAATTTTAGTAGACGCCTTATTAGCATATCTACACATTCCACCAAGTGGATGATTATATCTACAATTAGTAGAATGCGTAGGCTCTCTAAATATTGGCACTTGTCTAGGACGCCTATCATTTGAGGAAACATAAAATAGTAACGTTTTTAGTAGATTTCTACAATCAATCTCCGACATTACAACTTCGCGCACAAAGGAAAGATCTGCTTTTCTTCGCCGAAGTTGCAAAAAAGGAAAATTAAACTGCAGGGAAATCAAATTCTGATAAAATCTCACATTTATAAGACATTAATCTAAAAATTTTATTTTGAATACGTTCAATATTATGTATGTGTATTTCGTAGAATAGATACCCTACTGAAGAAACATACTCTAAATGTAAACGCACTAAAGCACAATAAAGTATTTTGAGTGTATTGGAAGATAGATCGGATGACATTCTATTAACAAATCCTAATATTTTGTGGCGCAATTACACATATAGTGTATATAATTGATAAATGTAAGTTCTGTTAAAAAATTACACCTAAATCTTTTATCTGATTTACTTATTTAAGTGGTATATTGTCAATGGTATAATCGTAGGTTATATGCCTATGATTTCGGTCAAAACTCATTGAAAAACAATTTTGTGCTTTAAATAATAAACTATTATTCACACACCAGTTATTAATAATAGAGTTTAAGTCATTTTGTAAAAGATGACAATCCTCAAGAGATGATATGTTTTTATAAGTTTTAACATTGTCAGCAAATAAAAGAAATGAAGATGAATAAATACTACATGAAAGGTCATTGATAAAAAGCAGGAAAAGTTATGGCTCACAATGTAACCCTATGATTTGTGACAGAAAGTTATTAATTTTTACACACTGTGTACGGTTTTCTAAATAGCTTGTCAACCAGCAAACCACAGTGTCATAAAAACCAAGATGCATTAAGTTTAGCTATCAAAACACTATGGCTTACACGGTCAAATGCTTTTGAAAAATTAGTGTGTCTTAGTGGATATGTTAACAAACAAAACTTTTGCTACTGAGCTGAAGAAAATCCACACTAGCTTTATAAAAAACTACTTCATAATTGTTTAGTGAAGTGTTTGAATATTAAAATTGTAGAATGTAATTTTTTGATAAAAATTATCAAACAGTTACCATTATTTTTAAATGTTACATTTATATGCTAAAAATATTTTTAAAACAAAAATTACAAAAACTTGTTTTCTATGCTCGTACTAATAGTCAGAGATGGATTCATAAATCCGAGATTCATTTTGATCGTCGTTGATTGGCTCTAAGCTAATTTACGGATATTGTGACATCGCGAAACAAGTTGAAAACTATGCAACCGTCAATATAATTCTAGATTCAAATAATCTTGGGACCATACAAAATTATTTGAATATTTATGATTGCATAGTTTTCAACTCAATCCGAGAATTAAGCGAGAAATACATTAGCCGAATGCAACTAAAGTTGTCGTCACAATATCCGTGAATTGGTTTAGAGCCAATCAACAAATAGCAAAATGAATCTCGGAATTTATGAATCCAGTATCAAACTTTTTGAATATTAGTACGGGCACTAGTCACTTGGTTTTAAGGTTTAGTGACATAACAGTCATCCAATTTTGCTAATTTTACGGCTTATGATTTTTTTTCTGTGGAGATATCTAAAGCAAAAAGTCTATGAAAAGCTTCCTCAAACAATACAAGATCTTAAAATGCGCGTTTTACAACATATAGGCCCGTTTGCACCATGTTGGCTTAAATCGACGCTTAATTAAGCTCTAGTTAATTTTAAGGGTAGTTTTAATTTTCATTGCATTGCACCAACACGTTTTAAGCGTAGTTTAGCAAACTGAAGTTTAAAATAGATTACACATGGCAACATTGCACTTCTTCTTCTTGAAGTGCCGTATCCGCTTAGCGGACGTTGGCTATCATGTTAGCTATAATAATTTTGTTGACAGCGGCGCGAAAGAGTTTGGTTGATGTTTTTCCAAACCATTGTCTTAAGTTTTTCAACCACGATGTTCGTCTCCTTCCGGGCCCTCTTTTACTATTTATTTTACCCTGCATTATTAAATGCAGAGTACCGTATTTTTCGGGATATCTCATGACGTGCCCGAAATATTGTAATTTTCTTATAATGATGTTTGGGACTACTTCTAGATCTTTGTTCATCCTTCTCATCACGTCTTCATTACGTACGTGGTCCATCCAGCTGATTTTTAGCATACGCCTGTACACCCACATTTCGAATGCTTGTAGTTTTTTGAGTGCGGCTTCCGTGAGAGTCCAGGATTCAACCTCGTAAAGAAGAACCAAAAAGACATAACAACGCACCAACCGCATTCTGAGGCTCAGGTTTAAGTCATGCCCGCACAGTATTCTCTTCATCTGATTGAACGCCGCTCTTGCTCTTTCTATGCGGCATCTGATTTCGAGAGTATGATCCCATTGTTCATCAAGCGTGTGCCCAAGGTAGGTGAATTTCTTAACGCGTTCCAGCTGTATTCCGTTGACTTGAATACCGGTATCGATTATTTGTTGTTTGCTGATAACCATGTACTTCGTCTTTTTTGTATTTAACGTTAAGCCGGAGAGTGAGCAAGCTTCAGTGACGCTATGGAGAAGTCGTATAAGTCCTTCGTGACTATCTGCCATTAGTACAGTATCATCCGCGTAACGTAGGTTGTTAAGTGTTACTCCATTAATTACTATTCCTTCTTGTGCCTGCTGAACTGCCTCATCGAATATTTTTTCGGAGTATAGATTAAAAATTAATGGTGACAGAGTGCATCCCTGTCTCACTCCTCTCCGGATTTCTATTTCTTCGGTTGAGCGTTCACCTACTCTGATAACTGCCTTTTGCTGCCAATAAAGGTTGGCAATGATTCTTAGATCTTTGTCATCAATACCTGTTGTCTTTAAGACCTCAATCATCTTCTCATGTCGGACTCTATCGAACGCTTTTTCAAAGTTGATAAAACACAGAAATACGTCGCTATTGACGTCGCTACTTCTCTGTATCAACACTTCTATGCTAAATAGTGCTTCTCGAGTTCCCAGTCCTTTTCGGAACCCAAATTGTGTATCACCGACGTGGTCTTCTATCTTATGATATATTCGTTGATGAATGATGCTCAGAAATATCTTAAGGACATGGCTCATCAAACTTATTGTTCTGTGATCACTACAATTTTTTGCGTTGGTCTTCTTTGGTATTGTGATGAATGTCGACTGCAGCCAATCGTTCGGAATAATTCCAGTGTTATAGATTGCATTAAAGAGTTGCAACAGTAGTTTCTTTCCCTTTCCTTCTAATAGCTTTAACACCTCTGCTGGGATTTCATCTGGTTCGGTAGCTTTCCTATTCTTTGCATTCGTAATTGCTCTTTCTACTTCTTCAGTTGATATAGAAGGGCCAGTTACTGCATTTGTTACTTCGTGTTCTACATTTCTCTCATCGGTAAAAAGCTCTGTTACATATTCTTTCCACCTGATCAGTTTTTGTTCGATATCAAGGATTATGTTACCTTCGCGATCTGCTAGTCCACTGTTGGAGTTGCTGTTACGTTTGACACCAGCAAATTCTTTGACTTTTTTGTGCAAATGGAGGCTGTTATATTTTTTTTCAAGTTCTTCGATTTCCCTACATTCATTGCTGAACCATTCTGACTTAGCTCTCCTTATTTCCTTTCTGACCTCTTTGTTTACTTCTTTGTATGCCTTTTCATCTCTATTCTTGTATTTTCTTCTTGTCTCCATTAGGTTCAGAATCTCGGTTGTCATCCATTTCTTTTTATTTATGCTAAGTTTATCGTTTTTTAGCTTAGCTTTTCCTGCGTCCATTACCGTTGTTTTGAAATGGTTCCATGATGTCTCGATATTTAATGTCCCTGTACTATGTATCTCCAGTAGCTGACTTTCCACTATTTCAGATATTTCCTGTGCAATGTGCACATCTTTTAGCTTTGTTAGGTCTAAATGTGTTGTGTGTTTGGCCTTCTTCAGTTTTTTAAATTTAATTAGCATGTGCGCTACTAATATGCTGTGGTTTGTAAATACATCAGCGCCTGGATATGTCTTGACTGCTTTAATTGTATTCTTGTATCTAGAATTTATGGTAATATAGTCTATTTGGTTACGTACGATCTTTGTGGGTGTATGTACAGGGGATTGCCAAGTGTATAAGCGGCGTTTTGGAAGCTTATAGAAGGTGTTCATAATGCCTAATCCGTTTTCTCTACAGAAACTTACAAATCTATCACCTCTTTCGTTTCTCTGCCCAAGTCCGTATTCTCCGACCGTTTCACCCTCTTTTCCAGATCCAACCTTCGCATTCAGATCTCCAAGTAAAATTGTGATTTCATTTCTCTTACTTATCTGCAGCACTTGATCTATTCCTTCGTAGAATTTTTCTAATTCTTTCTCATCACTATCTGAAGTTGGTGCGTAAACTTGCACATTTTTAGTTATTTTACGAAAACTGTTGGTATTTGTGTCTATTTCTATAATAAAAATGCTTAAATAACATAAAACCTAACCTTTAATAGCGTATGTCAGTGTAGATTATAATAAATTTGGACGTTTTTAATAATATTGTTGCATAGTAACGGAAATAGAGCCAAAATATCAATGCAAAAAAATAAATTTTGACGTTTAATTATATTTTTAGGTTAAGTTTTTACTAAGCCGACAATATTGACCGCTTAAGTTAAAAGTCCCTTAGGCCCGTTTGCACCATAGTGGCTTAAATCTACGCTTAATTAAACCTAGTTAACTTTAAGGGTAGTTTTAATTTGTATTGCATTGCACCAACATATTTTAAGCGTAGTTTAGCAAACAGAAGTTAAAAACAGATTACACATGGCAACATTGCACATTTCTACTAATTTTACAAAAACTGTTGGTATTCGTGTCTATTTATTTAGTAAAAACGCAAAAATAACATAAAACCTAACCTTTAATAGAGTGTGTCAGTCTAGATCATATTTAATTTGTACATTTTAATTAACATTGTTGCTTAGTAACTGAAATAAAGCCAGAATACCACTGCAAAAAAATAAATCTTTACGTTTAATTATATTTTTAGGTTAAGTTTTTACTAAGCCGACAATATTGACCGCTTAAGTTAAGGGTTCCTTAAAGCCTTAAACTCCCTTAAATATGTGGTGCAACGAAATAAGCCACCCTTAACGTTTTAAGGGCATTTTAAGATTTAAGCGATGTTGGTGCAAACGGGCCTAAAAGACATAAACTCCCTTAAATATGTGGTGCAACGCAATAAGCCACCCTTAACGTTTTAAGGGCAGATTAAGATTTAAGCGACGTTGGTGCAAACGGGCCATAGAGTACTTTAGACCAGAATTGATGAGAAAAAAGATGTCAAATTTTAGTCAAAGATTGCAGTACTGTATCAAGGTTTAAAAAAGCTATTTAATATAAATAATTTTTAAGTAGAAACTACAATTGCACATAATAAAATTAGTATTTATGTCAAATTTGATTTAAACCATTACTTTATATCCGTAGGACAGGTTGTGAAAAATAGGTAATGGGCAATTCCACGTCAAGTGAGTAGTCTATTTCACGCGACCCTCACCGATTTAGCTCAAATTTTGTACACTTTTTGGGTACTTAAAATATGACTTTGTGCCAAATTTTGTCACATAGTTTGCATCGTAGAGCCAATTGAATTTTACGGCAAATTTTTAAGTTCAACTTTAATTTTTTTTAGTTTTATTTATCTTAATTGCATTTCATCTTAAAAAAATTTTAGAACATTCATAATCGATAGGAAAATTCTCAAAGAATCAAATGCAACGGTCCAATTTTTAATATCCTGTCGCGCATGCGCAGAAAACGCAAAAAACCGTTATTTTTTCAAAAGTTCATTTTTCAAAAGTTGCTAACGATTTAGACTCCAAATTTTGGGCAAAGATAGCCAAAAGTATGTACTTTAAGATGATTAAATAAAATTTTCCTACACTAGTGGTAGTTCTTGCTATAGAGCTTTTTGATCGCTTTTTCCTAATCAAAATTTTTGCACATATTGATTAATATATACAGGGTGTTAATAAAAAAGGGTAACAAACTTCTAGGGTGAGTAGGGGGGTTTATTTTAAACATTTTTTATTTATAAACTTATAGGCAACCATGTTCACCCTAGAAGTTGCACGTTAAAAACTTTTTTTTTTTAAGTTTGCTATGTTTTTTGTCTTAAATTGCTTATGGTTTTGACGTATAAGATAGTTGAATTTGCGTTACTTGTAACTTAAATCATGAACCAGCATAGTTTTTAAGATTATAATAATAATAATAATAAATACATTTATTGCCCATAGTACAAATAAATATAATATATCTTAACGATTACATAATTAGAAAAATATATAGAAAACAAATGTTTGGGGGGCAATGGGTTTAAGATTAGATTGAATGTAGTCACATTCCTCTAGTTTTCTTATTGATCTTGGTCTATACTAGAATTTAAACATAAAAATTGATGTTAGTTTACGGCAAAGCATAATGTAATGGCAGATTTGCGACGCGTTTGTATACAGCCCGATTTGCGAGATACTGGAACATTTGCAGTCAACAAGGTAAATTGCGGAGTTCACACTTCAAGTCCAATCGGTTTTCCACTACGTATTAATTTTTCTTGTTGGTTTGTAAATTGCTGTCGCTTACAGCCTCAATTTCTACGGTATGTTCTTTTTACTGATAAAGCATTTAACAGAAAAGGCATTCTTAACTTTTGCAACAACTATATTTGGGCTGACAAAAACACTCGTACTATTCGACAATCCAAATTCAAACACAAGTTTAGAATCAACGTGTGCGCTGGCTTTGTTGACGGTCGTTTGATTGGGCCATACCTTCTTCTACTTTGTCTCACCGGTCCCATTTATAAGATCTTTTTAGAAAAAGTCTTGCCAGAGTTGTTGGAGGAAGTACCAATGGGTTTGCCAACAGATATGGTTGCAACATGACCTCAACAAACAGTTTGGGGATAGATGAATTAGGCGAGAGGGTTTAGTAACGTGGCCGCCACGATCCTTGGACCTAACGTTCCTAGATTTTTTATTGTGGGGTTACATGAAAAGTTTGGTGTACGAGAGGGTTTATGAAAATATGCTGCAAAGGTGCAATGTTTGCATCAAAGTTGGTGGTCGACATATTAAGCAATTATTGTGACCAGTTTATATATCTCATTATAGTTTCAAAAAATGTTTCTCTTAAAGTTATTTTTTAGAAGCACACAATTGGTAGAAGCTACATTGATACATGTTATTAAGTGAAAGAAACGCAAAAAAAATTCCTATTGATTTTGACTGTTTTAAAAAAAATTTAGGCTGAAATGCAATTAAGATAAATGAAATTATAATAAATTAAAGTGGAACTTAAAAAATTGCCGTAAAATTCAATTGGCTCTGCTCTACAAAGCAAACTATGTGACTTAAGAAGTCTGAAATTTGGCACAAAGTCATATTTTGGGTACACAAAAAAATGTTCAAAATTTGAGCTAAAACAAAGAGGGTTGCGTGAAATGGACTGCTCACTTGACGTAGTATTGTATACCAGCTGATTACATTTAAAAAAAAAACTTTTTTTTTTTGTAAACAATCACAACCAATAATTTTGTTATTGTTGAAGCTTTCTTTGTCTTTAAATAGACTTTGTTCAAAACGTTAATTTACTAGTAAACGGTTGTAACGATCGTTTTTCTTTCTATTTCCAATTATTATTTAAATAAAATACTTTGACCCAATATAGATTAATCCTTTTTGAATGTGCTAGTAAAAATATAAATTTATTATAAAATTATATGTGAAAATAGGAATGACGCCAAAGTGGCTGTTTTCACTAAAATATTGCAAATCAAGGTAAGAGTTTTTAGGTATGCACTTATCACCAGTGTGTCTAGCATCATACTGGTCAAAGAGACTTACATAAAATCACAATAACTATTAAACAATTTATGTTTACTAATGTGTCAAATGTGTTAACGCAATGCCCCTTATTAGGAAAAACGTTGAATTGTTTGTGTGTAAAGGAGACTGTAATGCAATTATTCCTTACACGGTCAAACAACGGCATTTTTAGCGCGTTTTATTTGAATCAGATGACCGAAACAAATTTATCATTTAAAATTAATAAATAATGTATTTTATGTAAATTGTTTTTTCATTGAGTAAAAGACACATACACGTGTTTTACACACCTATTATCAGTGCATGATTGACAGTAGACACTAACAAATTACAGAACTTGGGATATAGCAAGACGATCGACGTTGGATTACAAAAAAAAACTAAAGTTTTAGTTTGGACAATAAATTAAATCTATTAATTGTATAGAAGAAAACCCAACAAAAATAAATTGGTAAACACAAAAAAAACAAGCAATCAACAAAGTTTTCCAGAACAAATAAATAATCATAGAAGCTATAACAACGCTATACTAAGCAAACACTTGATAAACATAAGAAAAAATATTGAACCAAATAAAAACAAAACAAAAATTAAACACTAAAATGCGTGACAACAAAAATTTTACCTGAAGATGCAGATGACACTATAGTGAATTGTATGACACAAAATGCAACAATCCCAGCAGTGACTATAAAAAAAATGTAGTGCACAAACTCTCAACTCTAATAACCCTTAGTAGTACTCGTAGAGCAGCTTCACACATACACTAATAAATTGCGAGTTAATGAGTGGGACCTAAGCCTGCAATCAACATATATGTATTACTCAAAATTACACTGACATACATTTCATACATAACAAAACGTAAAAATGTGTTTCAAACAACTCATAATAAATCATAATTGAGAGCTAACAAGTTTTTTTGTTTATCTTAAACAAACGGCTAAAACAGTCTTTAGGTATTTCCGTTGACTATATTCAATAACAGAAATACAAAATATACCTAACTAAATATGTTTATACAAATCATCCAAAACAAAAACTTACAAAAAAAAAACTTTTTAGGCATAACTGTACTTATTTATGTAGTATCTCTATAGCTAATACTTTAATAAAGTTAATACTTTTAAAAGCAAATTAACTATTTACTATAAAATCATTTAAAAACACACACATAATAAACACAAAAAAACAAAAATTGAAATAAATAGAGCAAAAAGCAAAACTAGGTATATTAGAAAAGTTTTGAACTATTTGTTATTTCTTGTTATCTGTTTTAGATTATAAGAATTCTTTCGACTGCTGCATAGATTTACATTTATTATTTTATTTTATTATTTAGTATTGTCTATGATTATTATTGTACTAATGTGCTTTTTACAAAAAAAAATGTCTCTTTCTTTAGATACTATTGCCCTTACCTATTTCAACTCATTATTAAACAAATCGTTACCATAAATACATATATCTTTCTATTAGCATTTTTATTGTAAATAAATATTATATTTTACTATAACCGTGCATTTTAATTTTTGTTAAAAAATCCGCGATTACCGCGTAAAAATACATGGTTCTTTGAACCGCATCCGTAAAAACAACATCTACAATGACTAGTGCTACTATAGTGAAGAAACTACAATGGAACAAAAATCAACTTCTTTTCGCTACTTCTGACTATGAAGATTTATTGAAATCCAGCTCCGACTCTCCGTCATTCACAGAATTAGAAAACGTAATAGTACACTTGAACGCTTTTCGCCCCGTATACGAAAAGTTTCGTAAAATTTTCGACGAACTATTCGATAACGAAATTGATATCTCCGAAGAACAACGCAAGTTTAGATGTCAATATTTAAACATTATTGCAGCAGCACAAGCAAAGATCGCTTGTGAATCTCTCCCACAAGGCTTGCCAACACCACCAATTGCTGAAACTTCAACAATTATTCAAGTTAAATTACCGACTATCATGATTCCATCGTTTGGAAAAGATAACGACAAGTGGCTCGGCGTCTGTGATTCATTTACTGCACTTATTCACAACAATCTTACCCTGAGCAATATCCAGAAGTTTCATTATTTACAATCCGCGCTTAAACATGAAGCGGCTATGGTCTTAAAGTCATTGAAACTCTCACACGCTGGATATGAACTTGCCTGAAAACGTCTCTACAACAAACAATCAGAACAAGCGTATTAATGTGAAAAAACTTGAGCAAAATTTATTAAATCTGCCGCATGCCAAAAAAGACAACTAAGACAGTTTGCAATATTTAATCAACACAGTTGCTTTAACTATTGCATCACCAGAAGCAATGAACTGCAAACCTCATGCGTGGGGTGACATTCTTATCGAACTTGTGGCCGAAAAATTAGATATAAATATGCAGAAAAAATGGGAAGGTAAAACTTGCGATGCCATACCAAAACAATAATGCCGATTGACAAACTGCCGCAAATGCAACAAACAACATCACTCGTTATTGCATTTCAACTACAACAATCCAAGGCCTGGTACTTCACGACAAAGTAATAAGATTGAAACTAATATCTCTTTAACATTTGTTACTTACACTCCATCTACTGTGTTACTATCTACTTGTGTGGTACTAGCAAGAGACCGAAAAGGAACATCACACCCAGTGCAAGCGTTATTAGACTCAGGTTCTCAAACAAATCTGATCACCTCGACTTGTGCCAAAAGATTGGGCCTCAAGCAGCGTCCTTTATCAGCTCTAGTCGTCGGAGTTGGCGGAGCTAAGACAGACGTTTTTAGCATTGTCTCAACCCACATCTCATCACGCGTTGCTTTGTATACTTGTATGCTAAGTGCTCTAGTGATACCTATGATCACTAACAAACTGCTCTTTCGTGTGATAGACAAATACTCGTTGAAAATACTTGAACGAATAATGCTAGCCAACCCTGACTTCCACAAACCACAAGAAATTGACCTATTAATTGGCGCAGGTTTTTTCTATGTGAAAAATGAATATTGATAAAACCATTAACCCTTCAAGAAAGCAAGTTTGAGTGTATAATTTCTGGTCAATTACCAACCAAAATAGAAAGACCGCAAGATATTTATTCAATTTTTGGCTATGTAGGACTAAATGAATTAGTGTTTCAATTTTGGACAATGAAAAAATACAGTCAGGATAGAGTATTTGCACCTATCGACCAAAAATGTAAAATACATTTCAAAATGAACACAACTCGTGATGCTTCTGGTCGCATCCAAGTTGCGTTGCTATTCAAAGAAAGTTCGAATAAATAATCGAACTCCAGTATATCCGCTTGGCAAAAATTCTTTGTTTTAGAACGCCGCCTTGCTAAAAATCAGAAAGTCTATGAGCAATATAGAGACTTTATGCAAGAATATGTAAACTTGGAACATATAAAACAAACAAATGGTGATGTACATTCCGGATATTATTTACCTCATCATTGCGTAATCAAAGAAGCAAGTTTGACTACAAAACTACGTGTGGTATTCAACGGCTCTGCCCCCACGCATAATGGTGTATCATTATGTTGAGGATGAGGACTAAACAGTTTGTCATCACGGCTAATATTGCTAGAATGTATCGGCAAGTTAATAATTGCAAAGAAGACCAGACAAATCAAAGGATAAGGTGGAAAAATTTACCCAAAGACGAGTTGACATCATATGAGCTCACCACCGTTACTTATGGCATGGCAAGTGCAGCATACTTAGCAATTTAATTCCTAAGAGAATCATCAGAAACCAAATCAAAGAATCTCTCAATCGGAAGGACTTTTACGTAGACGATCTTATCTCGGGAACAGATACCATTGAAGAGTTAATTTTGATACGAGATCAGGTGACAACACTTTTACAAAAAGGTTGTTTCAAACTGAGACAATGGGTTAGTAACTGCAAAACTGTTTTCAAAGATTTTAAACCTAATAACAACGACTCCACAACAGTGCTAATGCGTAATGAATGCGACACAATTACAACTCTTGGAACAGTGTGGAACACAATCACAGATACGATCAATTACCGATACAAAGACTCACCTGTAAACTTATTATCAAAACGGAATATTCTCAGTGCCATATCAAAAATCTATGATCTATTAGGACTGATTGGACCAATAACAGTTACAGCAAAAATTATGATACAAAAATTGTGAAAATTAAAATGTGGATGAGACACCCATTACTCGACTGTGTCATTAGCCGCTGGCTCAAATATGCAGCAAATTTATCCGATGTAACTAGTCGAGACTTTTTGCAATGTAATTCCTGAACCTGGACACAACATAAAAATTTACTGTTTTGCTGATGCAAGTGAACGCGCATTTGTTGCGTGTATATATATTGTCAACACCAAAAAAGGTAAAAGAACTACCAGCCAGTTATTATGTACAAAATCTAAAGTGTCTCCTGTGATGGCAACAACAATACTCCAGTTTGAGCGTTGTGCCGCACTTCTGTTAACGGAATTAACCAAACAAGTATGCAACTTTTTAGTGGATAATAAAGACGCACGACGCTTCTATTACACCGACTCGACTATTACGCTGTCATGGATTAAGTCAGAATACAGTAACTTCAAAACATTTGTCGCAAATTGTGTAAATGATATACATAAGACAACTACCACGATTCTACAAACAAAAACTCCGCTGACATAATAAGCCACGGACTTAAAAAAGCAACTCAGCTGAAAGACAATTTATTATGGCACGGACCCAGTTTCTTATTAAAAGATTTTACAGCAGAAAATTTTGAACCAATTCTGAACTTGCCGGAAAGTAAACATGTGCTGATCTCCACAAAAATAGTAATTTTAATTTTACCAGAGTGTACATTTTTTTGAAAAAACAATTTGTGTTATAGCTATAGTTTTACTGTTTGCTGCAAACATACGCAGCCAAGCAAAAAAGTAGTAACTGGACAATTAACTTTGAATGAAGTTCATCTAGCAACATTGACTTTACTCAGAAACCTTTAACGTTTACATTTTGTTCGCAAATATGGTCTGCTTCAAAGAGGTGCTTCTGTACCAAAAAGCAGCAAATTCGTAATTTTAATTCATTTCTCGACTTAGGTAGTGTGATACGTGTAGGAAGCCGTTTGATCCATGCAGATCTTCAATTTGATAGACGCTGTCCGATTGTATTAGCGTGTCACCAACTAACAAGACTTCTAATTGTCAGCATACACCGATCTTATTTCCGCCATGAGATTGAAATATAGGCCATTAAATGGACGTAGTCAGACGCGCATGGTTACACGCAACTGCATACAGTGTTTACGCGCTAAACCACGATTTAAAGCTCCACTTATAAGCGCTTTGCTCAGTTATCGTACTCAGCAATTCCAATCCTTTTTAAAGACAGGTGTTGATTACGCCGGACCCTTTATGATTAAGGAAGAAGATCTAAGAATGCAACAAAGGCGTATATGTGTGTATTTGTATGCTTTTCTACAAAAGCTACACACATTGAATTTGTATCACAATTAACAACTGAAGCTTTTCTCGCCGCATTCTTCCGGTTCATAGCCCGACGTGGTTTTGTTGCACAAATCTACAGTGATAACGCCACAAACTTTATTGGAGCTAAGAGGCAACTTGATAAACTTTATCCTTTTTTCAACGATCCTAATAGCGCAACCATACTTCAAGATTCATTAAGCACCAAAAAGATAAAATGGCATTTAATTTCACCTCGTGCTCCTCACTTCGGCAAAATAAAGGAAGCAGCCGTAAAAAGCATAAAAACTCAATTGCATCGTGTCGCAGGTAATGCTTTAGGCTGCAGTCTCACTGCACCACCCACCACCACCAACTAAAATTCGATCACGTTAAATCATATGGCAACGGTCCGACTGATTCACTATTCTCGCCGGCATCTGTCATTTGGTAACCACCGTTTCATAATTTCAAATCGGTTGGTGGTAGCGCGGCAACAGTTGATCGTCATTTGAAACATACTAACTTGATATTTCACAAATCAAAACATAATCTGTCATTTTCGCTTTGATATTTGAAAATTTTAAAAACGGTAACATGGAAGAAACATGGACGCCACCCGACATTGATAAACTAATTACATTAGTAAATGAAATATAAATATATAATTATAGCACTCTTCTACTGACATAGAAATGAGTGGGAAATTTAAATATTTGGTGGTCACCAGTAGCTGCAATGAGACCGTAGTACATTTTGGTGGTTAGTGGCAAACGGTGATAGTTGGTGGCGGTGGTGCAGTGAGACTGCAGCCTTACTCACCTTTGAAGGACTATATACATTGCTAACTCAGATCAAATCAGTTCTGAACTCACGATCGTTATGTTCATTGTCAGAAGACCCAAATGACTCCAGCGCACTAATTTTAGAACATTTTTTTAATAAATGAGACAGCACTTGTCAATCACATACTCCACAAAATTCCTGATAACCGATTATCTCGTTGGCAACTCGTGGAAAAATTGAAACATCAGATATGGAAAAGATGGTCCAGGGAATATATATCGGAGCTCCATAAGAGGACAAAGTGGCAATACAATAGTACTGTACTACAAACAAGACAGCTCGTCATCATCAAAAAGGATAACATCGCACCTTTTCACTGGCGACTTGGACGGATTGAAGCAGTACATCTAGGTCCCGATGATATTATCAGAAGCGCCACCATTTGTACGACTTTCGGAAACCTTCAACGTCCTTTTGTAAAACTATGCCCTCTTTTCAACAGCAATTATAATGAACAAATACTTTAATTAATTTGTAGCTAAATGCAGTATCATTTAATGGGTATGTTATTTCTTGTCATCTGTTTTAGATTATAGGAATTCTTAGACGACAGCTGCCAAGATTTACATTTATTATTTTATTTTATTATTTAGTATCGTCTATAATTATTATTGTACTGTTGTCTTTTTTACAACATCCGGTTTACTTATCCCAATAAACCAATTTATTTCTATTAACACCATCTGTACCTACCTGCTAATCCTTCCTATCATAAAATAGTCTCTTCCTTTAAATACTCAGCATTGTTTATTTTTGTTAACTTTGGTATCTTAATTGTATCTAAACTAATAGTTGTATAACAACATAAAATATAGAAATAATAAAATACAATTTAAATGTAAATTATAAAAATAACTTAAAATAAGATGCAAACATTTATTAACTTTAGTTTAAAACTGTTGTTTTAAATAAGAATTAATAAACTGATTAATAAAAATATACATCAAATGTAATAAATTTAAAAATGTAATTTAAAATTTTTTATTTTTTTAAAAGCTATTAAGATTTTTAAATTAAATTAAGGTATATTAAGCTCATAACTTTCAAAAGAGAAAATTGCTCTACATTCATTATTCGTTAAATATATAAATTACATATTTAATTTATATGATAAAAATAAGCAATTTAAATTTCTAATTTTGAAGATTCTTTGAGTAAAGACATTTGTTTATTAATTTAATATTTTGTATAGATGGTTGAATATTTTTTTTATATAAACCAAAAGTTATATTTATGTTAGATTTTTCTTATTAATACAAAATTGTTTAAAGCAAGGTATATTTATAATGTTTGTTTGTTATTAACTTATTAACAAACATTATTCTATGTATATATTGTCGGTAAAGATTCATAAAAAGAAACGTGTTTTTTTATATTTTACAAAAACATTGTTTGAGTATGCAATTAATCAATATGTTAGCAGTTTATATAATTATTACACTTATTTATTATAAAACTACACAAATATTGCAATATTTTGTAATTTATAATAAACTAAACTATTATTTGTTAAATTGTTTTAATATTCATACATTTTGTGTACATTTAATAAAAGCTAATCTACGTTTCAAGGTGTTTAATTACTTATGACAAAAAGTATATATATAAAAATATTTTTAAAACATCATATTATGATTTCGGCTAATCTTCATATTTATATAACTGCAGCCCACCGACCGAGCCTGAGAATAATAACAGTCGATATATCATCTAAGTTTCCCAGACTAAATATTTGCTACAACTGCACTTCCTCTTGTTATTTCATTCCTCGTGGCCGACTAAAGAGAAGGAGAGAGAAATAAGTGCAATCCTCACAAGGCTTCCCAATATATCACGTTCATTTATAATTAGAATTCATTGATTCCGCGGGCTTGCGCATTCCATTACAACCGGCGAAGCTCCATTATGATAAATGATGGAACGTTTTAATTGATATTTATGATATGAAAGAATTCCCGTTAATATATATAACCATTCCATTAAAGATTTTTATAAATAATGCTGTGATATAATGTAATCTGTCTGTATGTTCCATCTGATGCATAGATAATTCATTTTTTGTTTGTTTGTTTGTAAAGCTTAGATATATGAACTGTTCTTTAATTCAAAATTGATCACCATCAATTTCTGTCTTGAAAAGCAACACAGAGCAATAAAGATGTAATAAATTCCGGTGATAGTATTAAGGTTCGAATAAAATATATGGAAAGAAAGGGGATGTGTAAACAGGAATGAAATATATTGTAAACATTAAAATTACTTAAATTATAACCTACTATTTGAAGTTGTTTTAGCAATTAATATATAAATATTAGAATTATTTACTTATGTGTCTACACAATAAAACTGTTATTAATCAAAAGGTATATAAAAAAAAACAAAGTGTTAACTTCATTATAATATTCTACCTATTTATGGCAACAAAACAATTTAGTTTCTACAAGATTGAAGTTAATCAAATATTGTCGTTAGTGTCTCGTATTTAAAGGGTCTCAGGTGCGTCTTACGTGGCGTTAACTGTCAACGAATCCATGTAATAATATAGCCCATTATACCCTTCCGCACCATTCGATTTAATTAAATTGCATGACAGCTTTTTATGTATAAACTATTATCATTGTTAATAGATTCAATGAATTAAGTTCTGCGGTTAGTAATTTTGGACTTAAGATGATAGTAATTTTAGCGGTAGTTTATAGTAATTGCATAGTACACAATATAGTTCTTGTGCAGTAAGCGTATATACTTAGAACAAGCAAGGATTCGAAACTAATTGTCCCACCAGTGGAAACTTGCACCCATGTATATGAAGTTCAGAACACGATATATTATAATTTGGTCACGACTTTAGGCTAAATGCAATTTACGTAATTCGGGTCAAGCTAGAGCACTATTCGAATAGAAGCCCTTCGCATCGCAGCCGCCTTGATACCAAAACAATAATGAGAAATTATCAACTTCAAAGTGGCTTATGAATAATATCGATCAGTTGTTTTATACGCATAATGAATATTGACAGGTTTATAAAGTCTAGACGACTTTGTAATTTTTTTGTTTTTTTATTGTTATTGTAATTAATACGCTTTCAAAGTAAAAAGTGTATTGTCATTGTGATGATTATAAATTACGTCTTGATCGGGTATTAGAAAGAGTGCAAAGTTTGACAATCAATAAGAAGAAAATCTAATCAATAGAAAACACATTTTTCCCAAGAGCATCCTATATTTTTCATTTCAACTCAACAATAGATATACATTTGTCTGTCTTTTCCGCCGATCAGAAGATAAATACGTGTCAATATTTATCAAGCCTAAAAAGCCGAATGCACTTATATCCGCGCTAAATCCCCACGAGGTTTTCTCTCCACATTTATGTTTTTTTAGATAGAAAAACGAATATATAAAAATAAGATTAGTGATTCTATTTTAATACATGATTGAAATGTTTAAATCCAGCTTTGGATAATAAATACTTTAAGATATTCATAATAACTTAATAGTTTTAATAATATTTATTATTACAATTAACAAATAAATTTTTATTTTGTTATTTAATTTGAATTTTATAAACAATTATTATTATGCTAATATTTATTGTTAAAATAGAATACAAATTATAAAATGTAGTTGCATACTAAAATAAAATAATGTTGATAATAATAATAATAAAAAAACTCTACTTTTTAAAAAGCTAATACTTATGTTCAGAGCAGTATTATTATTATTGTTGCAATACAATACTTTGATCATAGCATTTGGCAAAATTAAAACTTAAATAACTTAATTAGCTCAGGAAACTACATTAGTTTGAGTAAAGTTTATAGAACTTATGAATGCGTCAATTTCTAAAAATCTAACAAAATCAAATTAATTTTTACTAATAGAGAAAGCTTTTTTAAAAGTCTTACGTATCAATGGATAGTGAAAACGAGGAAACAACCACCAGATGGCTAGAGGCAGCAGCTCGGACTCCCACCCTGCCCAAGCCAAAAAAAATGTAAAACCGTCCGTCAGAGCCTATAGGGATAGAAGGGCGGCTTACAAACTCCTCTATAAATTTAAGGGCATCTCGGAGGAAAAGCGGTATGATCAAGACAAGGCAAAACTTGAGTGGGCCTTTAAAGTAACAAAAGAACATGAGTCAGCCGCAACTCAAGGATTGTCTAAATGAAAGGATAGGTCGACTGATGAATCCCCGCTCGTAGAAAAGAAAAGGGCACGGTTAGGTCCCTCGCCACAGTCCAACAAAAAGGGACTTATACAGCAAAGTCATGAAAGATCACCTGGTATGGGCGGTCATGGACAGAGGTCACCGAGATGGGAGCATCGCGCCAGCCAAATGGGGACTGGTGAAAGCGGCTCTCTTGGGCAAATAACTAAACATTCTACAGAAAAATCTAGACCCAGCTTCTTGCTTCAAAAACGCAGGTTGGTAGCAAGGACACATCAAGCTGGTGGCTTGTGCAGATTAACGATTAGCGGACCTGTATAATCAAGCCATTGGGGAAGTGGGGGAAGTCTGGCCGGGCGCCTGAATTGAGGTTGTCTCAAGGGACAAGATCCCAAGCAGACCGAGATTGAGAGCCTAAATTCCGACGGAACTTTCTGACCCTAGGACAATACTAAAAATAATTCAGACCAGCAATCCCACGCTTCCAACTGAGGATTGGGACGTAATTAAAGTAAGCGAGGCGACGGGTATGAGAAAGCAAATGATTGTCATCTTCAGCGAAGAATCTTTAGCGCCACTGGCTAAAAGTAAGCAAATGATCAGCTACGGATTTGGCTCCACTACCCTAAACGTCTACAAACATGACCAGAAAACCTCAATCCCTTCGAGGGAAGAAGAGCCTCGGTCACATTCAGACAGTGATATGTCTGACATCAGGGTCAGCATCATGCTCGGACTACTCCAACTAGGTGAGATAAGCAAAGCAGAAAAGAATTTAGCGCTAATCTCTGACACCAAAGATGACAACGACCAAACGATCGTCGAGGTGCCAGAAATATCTTTCAGCAATGGAGGGAGTTTTACAATGTAACCTTCACCACTTTAAAGCAGCCTCGGCTGCTCTGCTTTTCCAAGTAACAAAAGGAGGAGTAACATCGCCCTATTCCAAAAACCTTGGGTAGTGGGAACTAAGATATGTAGGCTGGGCTCTGATAAGTACAGGTTATTGTATGCAAAAAACACAGGTAAGCCACGCTTGTGTATCCTGGCAAATAAAAGTATCAACGCTTTTATGATGCCTAATCACAGCGATTGCAACACTGTCACTGTATCAATGGGACATTTTAACCGTAGGTTATGGATGATCTCAGGATACATTGCTCAGAAGAAGGAAAATCCCCCCAAGGGCTTCCATGGCATTATCAACGATGCCAACCGAGTAGGGGCGGACGTGATCATTGGAGCCGATGCCAATGCTCACCACACCATATGGGGCAGCTCAAACACAAATAACAGAGATAAGTTTTTACTAGAATTCATACTAACCTCCGACCTAAAAATTTGTAATATTGGTAACACTCCCACTTTTACTACAGCCGTGAGAGAGGAGGTACTTGACATTACACTTGTTTCCACTAAAACGCCTAACCTTGTAAGCAATTGGAAAGTGTCAAAAGAACACTCCTTTTCTGATCATAGATATATAGAATTTAAGGTAGACATACAGATACAAACAAAGCCTAGGTTTGTAGACAAACGAAAGACTGACTAGGGTAAGTATAAAACTACCCTAGTGGGTCTTTAACAAAGCCATACGCACATCATGCAAAGTTGTGAGCAGGAAAGGTAATAGCAAACTACGGTGGTGGACATTGTTAATAAGCAACCTAAAAAAGGAATGCAGGATACACCAATGAGTGGACTGCCTATAAAAACAACCTGCAGAATTTCAAAACGAAGGTCAGGAAGGCCAGAAGGTCATTTTTTGCTTGGCTTTGCAAACAAATAGAGGAAACCTCACAAGCCAGCCGAATGCAAAAAATAATATCTAAGGATTTGGCAGTCCAAAGCTTCATACAGAAGCAAGATGAAAACTGGACAACCTCATGTAAAAAAACGCTGGAGCAACTCATGGATACACATTCTAGGAAATGGAATAAGTGTAGTAGAATCCACCATAACTGCTCTACCTTGGTATCTGGCTGACAAAATTGTAGGTGGAAACAAGTTAATCTGAAACATCAAAAGCTTCAAACCTTTTAAGTTACAGGACCTGACGAGATTAGTCCAATTGAGCTGCAAGAGGCCATTGATATAGTTATACCTTGGTTGGAGACTATGTTTAAAGCTTGCATAAACCTCTCATACATCCCAAAAATTTGGAAAGAGGTCGAGGCGGTTTTCATCCCAAAAGGAGGAAAGGCCTCACACACCTCCCCCAAAAACCAGAGACCAAGCAGCTTATTATCGTTCCTGCTAAATACGCTGGAAAAACTGATTTACTTGCACATGAAAGAGGCACTACACCCTGAAATGCTGTCAAAGTCTGAGCAAGCATAAACAAAGGGGAAATCCGTGGAAGCAGCACTCCACGCCTTGGTAGCCCAGATTGAGAGCTCGATGAAGCATAAGGAGTTCACGATGGTTGTCTTCCTCGATATAGAAGGGGCATTTAACATCGTGAAGCCTGAAACCATAGAATTAGTCTTAACTAGACTAGCAATAAACAACGCTTTATGTCACCTGATCGGAAAAATGCTCCGTAAAAAGAACATCAGAGCCACAATGGGAAAATTCCACATAAAAAGGAAGATGAGTAGGGGAACCTCACAAGGAAGCGTCCTCTCGCCATTGCTTTGGAACATCACGCTAAATGAGCTGCTTCTCCAACTTAGGAAATCTGGCAGCAGGATCGTTGCCTATGCAGATGACGTAGCAATAGCGGCTTCAGGGAAACATCTCAATATAATGTCGCAACTTGTAGAAGAGGCCCTATAGAAACAAGCGCAATGGTGCAAAAGGTGTGGCGTAGATGTCAACCCGGCAAAAATCGAGCTAGTCGGTTTTACCAGGAAACACAACATCCTAAAGGGCACTAAACTGACAATCAAGAAGAGCGCCAAATACTTAGGTCTTATACTAGACAGAAAGTTATCATGGAAACTCAACATAGACAAAAAAGTACGGAATGCAACGGTGGCGCTGTACTCTTGCAAGAGAGCGGTAGGAAAATCCTGGGGCTTAAACCTCAAGATTACCTTCTGGTTATACAAAGCCGTAGTTACACCAATATTCTACTACGGCGTATTCATATGGTGGCCGGCACTTAATAAAAAAGTCCATCAAATGGCGCTTACAAAAGTGCAGAGAATGGCTGCGCTCATTATAACGGGAGCCATTAGAACGACGTTTACAAAAGCCTTGGAGATAATCCTGGACATAGCTCCGTTCGATCTAATGGGCAAGCAACTTGCCATTATCACAGCACTCAGACTAAAATCGGTGCAAACGTTGACATCGGATTATCGTGGTCATGCCAGAATGATCAATGAATTTAAAGGGGTGCTTTAAAAATAGACTTCTGTCTAGCAACACCTGCTCTAAAAAGGAGTAGATGAAGAAGAAAGGGATACCAGCAGGATACACGCAGGTCTATACAAACGGCTCACAAAAAAAGAACAAAGTAGGCTGCAAAGTTTTTTCCAACGACCTCAACTTCAGAATTAGCCTACGCCTGCCAGACTGCTGCAGCGTTTTTCAGGCGGAGGTAACCGCCTTAAAAAGACAGCAGAGTGGCTGATGGTAAATGGAAACTCTGGTGAACAGATTCACATTTACACCAATAGCCAAGCTGTTCTCAGGGCAATTACTAGCGTGTACACCAACTCAACAGTGGTTTCTGACTGTCGGAGAAAGTTGAACAAGATGACAGCACACACAAACTTGAAACTCATGTGGGTACCAAGCTACAGCGGGATCCCAGGTAACACAGAAAAGGATGGGCTTGCAAAGAATGGCACAAGCATGCACTCAACCAAAGTACAACAAGATATTGGTATTCAATTTGCCTCGTGCAAGGAGACTATAGCCAAAATAACCTCAAACTTAGCGGAGCAAAGGTGGAGGGATGAAGACACCTGCGAAGTAACCAGGCAAGTATGGCTTCACCAAAACAAGAAAAGAAGCATCAACATCGTTTTTCTAAAAAGAAACAATATCAGACTGGCAGTGGGAATCATCACGGGACACTATCCCATTCAAAAGCACGCTGAGAGACTGGGTATAGCAAAGCGGGACTAATGCAGAAGCTGCCTGGACGAGGAGGAAGAAGAAAGTGTTCAGCATTACTAATGCCATAGCCTCTCTCTGTCCGCAACACGATTGCTCTTCTTAAGCCGACTTTTCTTGATGACCTTTTTGACCTCGCATGAGGTTCAATCACGGCTCAAAATAGTTTGACAAAATCCCCTGAGGTGGGTTGTACTATTAAGTACTGTGGTTACACAACGGGCCCATCTGAGGCCTATGTGAGCGTTAGCTGCCACTTAAACCTAACCTAACCTAACCTAACCTACGTATCATTTTTTACATTTTTTTTTATTTGACAATGGTTATTGAGCTTGCGTGCTACTAATAGTTTAATGGTTAAAAAATACTTTTTTTATAGGAAAAAAGTAGTATTTTTTACAGTTTTTTTTCTTTGACAACCGTATCTTTGAAGTGGTTATGAAGCTTGTGTTTCAATAAACCCTTAAGGCATAATTGGTAATTTTGGTTTAGTTTGGTTTCAGTATCACTCGGATGGTAAGGTTCTAGACTAAATTCAATTATTCTGCAGCGTTGTAGTTGAGCGAAAAGTCTGTGGCAGGACTACCCGCTTGTTTGTGCCTTGCGTAGAAACCCGTAAAGGAGTATAAGGGAAACTCAGTAGCCGAGAATCACCTTAGAAATACGTCTCTAGAACCAGGCAATACTTTACTTTAGCTCATTTTTTTTCTAAGAAGTAGTCAAAACTAACCTACCTTAATCAATTGACTGCGTCGTCCAGTCAGATAGCTAACAAGCTGATACCTTAGTGGTAACAAACTGCGCAACAAACTGCATACTTACTGGTTTTTGTATGTAATACCCGCTTGTGAACAACCCATTTTTAAAGACTATACTAGAAAAATACTACTTTGAACACTTCAAAACGCGTTTAGCTGTTTGTGTAAAAGCGAAGGCTTAGATAAAAAAAACATTTTTTTGTGTGTAGAATTAGCAAGGGAAATTCTACACACAAAAAAAAAATGTTTTTTTTTAATCTAAGCCTTTGCTTTTGCAACCAAGAAAAAAAGCTAAAGAATTTAAGTTTAACTTTTTTAATAAAAGAAGTAATAGTCAGCTACAAAAATGTTATTCTCAAAGTAGTTAACGCTAACCTGTCACATTATATAGTCAAAACCAGTAACGCACAGACAGAGTTAATCTTCTCTAAATCTAGATCTAGATAAATGCAAACCAGAAGCGTAAAGAACTGGAGTGTTTTTTACCAAGAAAGACAACTTGAGTTTATTTAAGATAAAGAGTCATGCAACAAAAAAAAGGTTTTTTCTTAAGTATTTTTGTTGATGAAAAAATAAAGCAATTTACTATATTACTTATTAAAAACATTTTTTTGTTTTATTGTTTCATGAACATAAATTATCAAGTAGTATATAGCACAACTATCAATTTTAAATTTTAACTGTTTCATTAAATAATTTTGGGGTGCTGATTTCAAAAATTATAATAGTTTTTGCCTATCACGTCAAGTTTTTGTTCTATTGCATTTTGATTTTTTTCACTTAATTACGATTCAGTTTGCGTTTTAATTTTTACTGGAATCTTATTGTACAGTATGTTTCCTTTTAAGGGGGCAGTTTGATGAGTGTCATAAAACTACAAGCAGAACTCACGCAATTTAACTCCTTTTTAAAATCGGTTTTTTGCAACGTGATGAGAATGAAATTTCTAATCTAATGAATAATATAAACATTCAAAACCTTCAATTGTTTATTAAATTTTGAAATTAATTTGTAATTTTTTTATCGAAATGTTTCCTTAAACTTTAAGAGTTATACTTCATTGAACATTAAACTTAGTAGACTTTTTATTGTGCTATAAGTTATTTTTCTAAAATAACAATTGTTACAGTTCTGCTTGTAGTATGTAAAAATTGTCTTAAAAATTTACTACAATAGAACAAAGGAAAGCAAGAAAAACATTGGGCATTCTAATAATATGACGAAAGTCTAAAAATTACGCAGATGATTGTTATTTCTGTTTAACAAAAACTAGTAGCCACAACAAAAAAAACTACACAAAAAATAACATACCCAAATTTAGAATCAGCAATGCGCCCAATACTTCATTCTGAAAAAGTACCTGTGCGAGTGTCTAAGGAATCTCTATTACTTGAGGACGCGCAAAGTTTTGCAGATGAAATTCACAAACAAGATGCTGATATAGATTTTGAATGCGGTTTTTTTACACAATCTACATCTCATATATTTAACCAAACCAAATAAAATGATTTAAATTTTTCAAAATATGCTCAGTTTTCAAGCTTAAAAAAAATCTTGAGCCAGGTACTAAAATTACAATTTATCGTACCAGAAAAACAGAATTTTTACAATATTTTAAAATGGACAATGAATTAGTTTATTGCCAAGTTTATTAAATTTTATGGATGTGACACAATTCCAATTGGGCCCTTATTTTGGTGGTATTGTTGGTATTTAGTTCTTAAATTATAGGATAATATTCTCTAGGTACTTCTCCTTCTTCAAATATTATTAAGACGTCTCTAAGCTATAAGCGGTCAAATGCTTTTCTGAGTTCCACAAAGCATATAAAACCGGGTGTGCTGTATTCAAGCGCCTTTTTTGCAATTTGTCGAATAATAAGTATTGCATCTTGTGTAGAACGGTTTCTCCAGAAGCCCTGTTGTTCTTTGTTAATTAGGATGATGTTGGATATCTTTTTTGCAATAATGCTCGTGAAAAGTTTTATTTCAGTGTATGCCCCTATAGTTTGATGGTTCCTTTTTGTTTTCCTTTTTGAATATTGGTATGGTAATACTTTTTTTCCATTTGCCTGGTGTTTTTCCTTGTGTTATTACTGCATTGAACAGTCTTGTTAATTTGTTAGCAAGAGGTTCCCCACTGTGCTTAATGAGTTTATTGACTATTATTTTAGTTTTGTTATTGCACTTCTGATCTGTTCTTCTGTCATTGTTACTTTTTTTTCAGTCTGTTCTTTATGTTCCTCTCTATCCTTCTTTTGGTCCTGGCTTACGTAAAGTTGTTGGAAGTAGTCAACCCATCCTTCTTCATTTATAGCTTTGATTTCTATGCTCTCGTTTGATGCTTTCTTTTGGCTTCTAAACATTTTCCAGACTCTTTTCTGTGCTCCGTATATGTCGTGTTTTATGTCTGCACTAAATTTTTGCCAGTATTTGTTTTTTATTTTCCGGATTCTTTTGTTTACTTGATTTTTTGCCAAGATATAGTTGTCGTGGGCCTCTCGTGTTTGTTTGCTCTTAAAGTCTAGATAAACTTTTTATTTCTTCGGTGATTCTTTTTACTTCTTTGGTGAACCAGGGTTTGGTGGTTGGTTTTGCTTAAGGTTTACTGTCTTCTTCCCTAACGCTTTCTCTGCTACCTTATGTATGTTGTTTTTGATTTTGTTCCAGCTGATGTTAATGTTATCAGTCTCACTGCTTGGGTCGGATGTGATATGTTGTTGTAGGCGGTTTGCATAAAGCTCTCGTGTACTTTCTGCGTCCAGTGACTGGATGTTAAATTTTGTAACATATATAGGTGTTCTTTTTGTGGATGGGGCAGCGGTAGTTTTTATTTTACACAGTACTAGGTTATGGTTTAAGTCTAGGTTTGCAGAGGTTACGCTTCTGACGTCTGTTATCTGACTAGGGGGTATGACTCTGTTGGTAATAATAAAGTCTATTGCGAAATTGTTGTTTCCAACGCCTGTAAAGATGACCTTATGCTAAGACTTGTGGTCAAAAAAGGTGTTGTTGATCCTTAGTTTATTGAAGGTGCATAGTTGAACAAGCATCTCTCTTTTAGAATTCGATGTTTCTTTATTAAACCTTTGCTGGACCCCGTCTACTATCTTGTTTCTAATTCTGGCGTTTAAGTCTCCAAGCAGGATGATTCGGTCGTTGTTTGGGATTTTGTCTAGTAGATATTGTACTTGTTTGTAAAATTCGATGGCTTGTTGTTCAGGTTTGCTGGAGTCCGGTTCGTACACAGATATTATATGCGTGGGTTTGCTATTTAGTTGGAGTGTAACCTTCAGTGTACGGTTGTTTATGTATTCTATGTCATTGATGTTTTGTTCGTATTTGTCTTTAATTAGCAGCCTTACCCTTGAGCTTGCCCTTTCGCTTTTGGCGCGGTCTTTATGTACAAGGATGTATTTTTGGTACCTTGCAGTGCCTCTGCTTTTTTTTTTGTTTCTGAAATTGCGCATATATCGATATTGTGGGCGTTTAGCTCTAGTATTATTTCGTGGTCCTTATTGTTGAAAGACTTTACATTCCAGCATCCTATTCTTAAGGTTGCTGGCCTCACCTAAAAGCCCTCCTCATTTATCCGGGCTTGGGACCGGCGGCGACATCTGGTGAGCTACTCAGTCCACCCCCCAGACTGTTACCGGCTGAGTTTTTATCAATTAAGTTATTATAGCATTGGTATATGAAATTAAACGATAAAAGCATAAAAATTGATTAAATACAATGGATATGTTGTAGAACAAAAACTTGATGTGGTAGGCAAAAACTATTAACATTTTTGAAATCAACACCCCAAAACACCCAAAATTAGTATCAGATCTAAGTCAGCCAAAATTTGTTCCCCAGTGAATTATATTGTAAGATATCTCGGAAGTAGCGCACGGCACTTTCTGAAATTTTCTTTTGTACATATAAAACCTCGTTATTATAAAAAAAAACTTTAATTTTTTTAAAAAATATCGTTTTTTAAAGTTCTGATTTACTCTTTATTTGTTTTTTTTGTTAGTAAAAGATGTAAAATAAATTGATATAATTAAATAAATTATTATATTATGACTAACACTAAAATCAGCTTATTATAGATTATAATAAATTTTGATTTTTCTATTTGAGTGAAGGATGTAATTGATAATGATATGTCTATAATTATGTACATTTATTAAATTATATCAACGCTAAAATTAGCTTACTATACTAAATTTGCGTCTAGTCTAAGCAGCGGATATATTTGTCAGCCTTTGTTCTGTTGATATATGTATACTTCTTTATATATTTTGTTATTTTCTGGCATTTTAATGTTAATATGTTACATTGCAATTGAATTTTGACGTCCAAATTTGTTTTTTTATATTTTCAGCATTTATTCCCTGTTTCAATATTAATATGTTGTTTGCAAATGACGTATATATTTTTTTTTTTTTTAATATATGTATTGGTCTGTTCAGTGTATTTTTAAGTTTTTTTGCTATTGATTTTTTCAAGCATAAAATTATTTTACTAAACCTATATATAAATTTAAACCACTCACGTGTGTAATATATCTGCACAGTTCATAAATATCTGAATTCTCTAAAAAATTTATACATTACATTTCTTAAAAGTTTTTGACAAATGAATCATTATGATTCGAATCGATTTCACAATACATTTCAGTTCCGCCAAGCAATACATTTCAGATTGTAAATAATCCGATTATTTTGCTCAATCGGTTTGTCGAGGTACATATAATAACACATCTACAATAATGGAACGATTCAATTTATTTTGCCGGTATTTATCTACCCTATAATGTAACATGTGCTATCGTGTTTATTCACCAACAATAGAAATAACCAATATCTAATATCTCATTTTATATTATACAAAGATAAACAACAATAAATTACAAACGAAAATTTAATTGAGTATAAAATGGAATTTCTAAAATGAAAATAATTCTATTTATTTAAAGAATCTTGTATAATAAAGGCGACATTGTTGCGGGAAGCATGAAAATGCAATGGATGTAGGGTCGGTCATACCTTGCAAATGTTTCTTTCACGTCCTCAAGTGAACATTCATTGCACGGCTGACCAGACCGACGTTTCACAAACGATTTGCGAAACGCAAGTCATCAAAAATTTACCACAAGCATGCATATCTTATCGGACACAAGTGTAATGCTGCAGCTATTCCGTTAACAAAAACTACATACATATTAATATCCTGACTTCAAATCGTCGATCAATACAACCCGTTTCAAGTTTTAAACTCTCTAATTTTTATCCCAATTACGAATCGATAGTAAGTCTCGGTTCGAGTTCGGAAACTAGAAATTAGACGATTATAATCCATGCAATCTATCAAGTAATTATCTATCAATTAATAATGAAGAATCAAATCAAATAGCTATTTGCTGCATGTGTCAGTCGCACTGGTATTTTCATCAACGTTTTTCTTGTGCCGCAGAAGCCTCTAAAACACTTGACCCAATTAGATAAAGTTAAACGAGCACAGAACGGAACTAATTTTGTTCGCGTTCACAAATCAATGAAAAAACTATACACTTTTAAAAGTATATACGTGGAAAATTTTTAAGACATTTTATAAAATTATTTTATAACCAAACATAAAATTTATTCAAAGTTTCTCGCATAGCATATTATTACATGATAATTAACTACGTTTAAAAGTCATAAATTACCTTCCACATATTTTTTTGTTCTATATGCTGAACTAAGTTAATAAAGGGGCTTCATATCAGAAGAATAAATCTATCTATGCGGTGTAAATAGAACGCGCCTAACTTAGTTAACAAGAATAATATGGCGGCTGCAAAGTGTTGTAATTGTTCACAGGTGTTTGCGAGGTTCGTAATTGTGAGTAATTTCCAGGCAATTATTCATTATTACGCAAAATAATGTCGACTTTTTGATGCATCATAGCCTTTATGCGATGAATTTTTCATGTGATATATTAATTTGGCGGAGTAATTAAAAGCCGAACTGGCAAAAAAATAAATCTAATGGTTACCGCAGAATGATGGATTTGTGTTCATTGATGAAATATTTTTCGATTAATAAAATGTTATATAGTATTTGGTTTATGATTTGATTTACAATATATTTGTTAAACTATATAAAACCGTTTTTTTAGAGTAAATTTTAATAAAAATGAAGTTTATTTTAATAACATCAAGCACAAGCTTTAATAAACAACTTTGTAGGATGTAATAGTATTTTATTTTACAAGCAACAGTAGTTATTAGTCACAAGGGTAAAGTTTATAATGAGGCGAGTAAATAAACCATAACACGCTACGTCAATATTATACTTTATCTATGACTATTTTATAAGAATAAGTAGCATTTTATACAGATTTTATAATACAACATATTGCATATTACAAAACACTCACAAATTACATGATTGCTTACCTGAAATAAAACAAACATAATTAATTTAGCGTTTTTTATTATTTTTTTTATTGTATTATTTCATTGTTGCTAAACAAATATCAACAGAATAATGCAATAGCTGCGTGATTACATAATTATTATTTACTTAATTTTTGTTTGTTTTTTAGTAGTGTGATTGTGAATTAAGAAAAAAAGTAAGCAGTATCAAATACAAAAAACCAAAAAGATGTAAAATGCACAGCTTAAAAGCATAAAATTGAACCGCAACATTTAGTTTTTTATTACATAACAATAATATTTTCTTTCTCTCTCCAGGAAAAACATTACAAGAGGTAGCATACCATGGTCACCGACGCGGCCAAAGATGCAGTATATTTGATAACATGCATAAATTGTTTAGACCTGAGAAATCTCAAAAAGTGGGAAAAAAGCGCAAAAAGCACAAACAGGAAGAGAAAATAGACTATGGCCAACAAGTTTTGTAAGGTTTATTGCAAGCAACAAAACAGTGAATCTAAAAAATTAACACAAAATTGAAAATATAAATACAGGATCAAAAAGTGTGTAAACTGAGTTAATTGACAAAACCCAAACAATATAAAAAAATAAAATTTTGTTGAAAACCCAACTCAGACAAGAAAAATAAAGCAAAATAAAAAACAAATTAAATAAGAAAAAAATTTGCAGCAGAGATGTCCTTAAATAACTTTCTAGAGTTGCTTTACAAGTAGAAAATTAAGTAGACTTTCTGAAAATAAAGTAGTAAAAAGACTGTAAACTAATATTATGAAAGTAAAGAAAAACGGTCTTAAAGCAATAAAAAAATTCAAAAGCAATACTTTTTTTTATGGAGAGAAATACATTTTTTTATGCTAGACAAAAACCTTTTTCTAAATTAACGTAGGTCACTGTAGAATTATCGTTAAGTATTTTGTATAGACTTTATTATCAGACCTTTGCTTCTCTTTCTTTTTTCTTGATAATTTTTGTAGCTTGATTCTCTATTATTCTACATGTATTCTTGCTTTCGAGCATATACTCCGTCATATTTTTGGATGTCAAAGCTTAGCCTTCAGTTGTCTTCTGCTTTGTACACTGCCACCTATTGTCTACGTCCTATTCAGCTTTCTATTTCAACAAAGTTTGAGCTTTGGTCACCGTTTTTTGCGCGTTTTGGATTGTACCAGCCGTGTATTTCTTTTCATGAACCATCAGGTGTATAGGGATGGTCCCTGCTACACCTTGTATGGCCTTGGTAGACACGGTCTGGTACGCGCTTGCCTCACTTATTGCCATCTTTTGCTGTACCACTTTTAACATTTTTCTGTACCTTAGGATCTGTGCACAGTTGCTCCACGTGAGTACGATAAAGTTGACCACCGAGCTAATAGCCAGTTTTCTGTCCGCTTTGGCTTCTCTAATATTGGGAATAAGTCGCGCAAGTGCTGCTACTACTCTTTTAGCTTTTTGGTAGTTTTTGAAATGTGGGCTCTCATGTGTAATTTTTTTCCAAAATGGACTTCAAGGTATTTAGCGCTATTTTTGCTGGTGACAATAATATTCCTTACTCTTACGGTCACAGATTTGAGTGTGAAACGTCCGAGCAGTACTACCGCTTTAATTTTGTGCGGGGCTAGTTTCAATTCTTTTCTTGCCAACCACATTTCTACGCGGTTTGCAGCGTACTTTTCTTTGATGGTTGCTTTGCACGTCCCGAACACCATCATAGCAAGATCAATGGCATACCCTACTAAAGTTTTATTTTCCGGCATGGTTTTTCTGAGCACCCCGTCGTAGTAGATGTTCCATAACGTGGGGCTAAAAACTGAGCTCTGTGTTATACCACAGGTCATCTTCAACTCGTCGCTGCCACTCTGAATTACCCTGTTGTAGCGGTAGTTGCAAATATGTCTGCCATGATAACGCAAATTGACGAAGCCAAGTTAAAGGCATTTTTGACGTCCAGCGTCAAGACAACTTATTTTTTTTTTCCTCCGCTATGCCCTTAACCGTTGACTTGCTCTCCGTAAAACCATAAAGCAATACCAATGACTGGAAAATATAGGATATAAATGTTTATTACACAAGCTCTTTACTGTAGTACAGCAAGACATTGTTTCTACCTAATGGCAGACAAAAATTCGTACAAGAAACATAAACTAAACAGTTATACCAACTTTTGTATCTGGTAAATGTTTTTACTACATAAAATATAAAAAAAAAAAATTTTAGTTAAAAAGTTACCTACTAGAGATCAACTAAAATCATAAACGATTATTGAGTAAGTTGTAAAAAAAACCTTTTAATACGGATTATTGTACCAATATAGATAAATAGTAACAAAGCGGCTAAACGATACAAAGAAAAACACCGGAAAAATCTCAAGACTAATTAAAGAAAGTACTTGAACAAAGGTCACTAAAAAACAAAAAAAAAAACAAAACAGTAGATAATAATTAAACCAACCGGCAGCAAAATGTACGCCAATGCAATAACAAAAAAATGTAGGACAAATTTAGGACTGAGAGACTCACAATATAAACTTATTCTTACACACTGTGTAATTATGTAAATGTACTTTCAAGTGCGGTCGTTTGATGTTGACAATACGTATATTTTGTATTAGTTTTTGTGCAATTTTTTAGTTATAATTTTTTAGTCTTTTTTCTTTGCAATTTAATGTCCAATTGGTCCTAGGCGCGTTCCAGCTTGCAGTAGTTGCATTTGTAAATTTTATAAAGGATGATTCATTTAGAGGTACTTTTTCATTAACGGTTTTATGTTAGATAAAGCGTGCGTTGAGTCAAACTATTATGGTAAGGTACATCTGTTCAGTTAAGTTTGACATTTCATCATGAAAAGAATTAACCCGGCACAGCGTCTACAAATTTTTCAGCTGCAATACAAAAATTAGGAAAAGTGTTTTGTACGCTTAGAGCAAGTTAAGGTTTACTTAATCGGCCTACCGAACTTACAATTTACTGTACGTATTTTACATAAAAATCTTGATTTAAAAGCATACAAAACTTAACTCATGCAAGAATTGATGCCGGCTGACCTTCCAAATCGTCACTGTTTTAGGCTTTGAGCTCTTGAAAAGCTTTAAGAAGATCTTATGTTTTTGACCAAAATTTTGTTTAGCGATGATACCTATTTCTGGCGCCCGTTATTGCACAATAATAACAGACTATTTGGTTCTAAAAAAACGGCGTTACTTACCACATAGCCCGTGAAACCATGGCTTGATTGCAAGAACGATTTGGTAAACAGTTAATTTTGCGCGTCAGACCGGTAAATTGGCAGCCTAGATAATATAATATTGCACCTCTAGATTTTTTATTTTGAGATTTTGTATAATCCAAAGTCTAAATGAATAAGCCGACTACGATTGGGTAATTGGAGACCAACATTACTTCTATCATTTGCCATATAACACCACTCAAAAAGCATCAACGCGTCATTAAAAATTGGAACTTCTAAATGGAACATATTACGTCCACCATTTGAAAAAAATAATCTCTAAAAAAATAAATGTACAACATGGTTCTTTTGCATGATTATAAAGATTACCCAATAAAAATGATTTTTTTGGTTTTTTAATTTTTTTTACCTTTAAATGGATGTTAAAATGAATAACTATAAGTAATTTAAAATTAAATTTAAATATATTATTTTAACTTTTATTGCATTCGGATAAAGACTGACAACTACCTAGGTAAATTTGTAATCAAGAAACATTACAACTTTTTAGGTCAAATAAAGCACTAAATAACTTGTAGATTAGATGGCAAATAAAAGTTTTGGAAAAGCCAGAACAATGCGGCAGGGCTCTAAGAATAAACTCCTCAGCAAATTAATAAGAGAAACAAAAACAAATACGTGTTATAACTGACAAAATAAAACCATAAAATAAAATAAATTAAAAAGCAACAAACAAACAAAATGCTACATGTGCGAGTCAAAAATACATAAAGCAGAAAAATGAAAAAATGAGTGATATCGACCAATCATAAACCTAAAAATTCTACAAGTAAACTTAGATAGACAATTTTTTTTTAAACAATGCAGTAAAAAAGATTAAGTTATAATATCAGAAGTAAACAAGTTTATTGGTAGGAAAACGGTAAGTTGTTTGCAAATAAAAAAAGATGAAGCTATTTTTGCTCTACGCTGCAAAACAATCAAAGCTTATGAAGTAGGAAAATAAAATATATTAGTATAGATAATTAAAATCCGAGTATACTCTTGATGTCATTTAAAGTTGACAACTAGAAACTGCAACAATTTCTTAACAATCTTAATCTAAATAAATATAATTGGACTAAAAGATTATTACGTGTTCAATACATTACTGAACATAAACTGTTAAATAGTTACTGTAATTTTAAGTAAATTGTTTTTTTGACCAATAAGATGCTAGGCACCCTGATGATAGGTGCATACCCTTAAACACAATTGTATATGTCTTTTACTAAATAAAGTTTATTAGTTTTAAAAAACATATCGACTTTAAATTAGGAATAAAAAATGTAGCTGGGGCAAAAAAAAAGTTAAGCTACATATATTTACTAACAGATACAATAAAAAACGTATACTAAGAATAATAGCACAATATTACACTATAACAAGAACAAAGAAAATACGTAAAAAACATCACAAAGACGGTAGAAACTACATCTATTGTTATATCAAGAAGATGGGCAAAATACAATATAAAGAAAAGATTGCTATTACAAGATATCTGCAAGAAAACGATTCAGAAAGTCATTAAATCAAATTAAAATTTATTAATAAAAATAAAATATAACACAAAATCTGCGCAACGCAGCTAAAAATCAGGATCAAAACCTTTAACAAGGCTAGCCAAACAGCAAATGGAAGTAGCAATAAAGTTCAAGTTCAAGTTCAAGTTCAAGTTTATTGTGTTGTTTAAAAAATACATTTTATTACACTCGTCATAGACAATAATAATATAAAATAACATAAAAATAAAAAATAAAAAATAATTATTTCATTACAAAATAGCTAAAAAACAGTATAATAATTATAATAATTACTATACAGTTACATATATAAAATTACCAAACATACATTCTTAAATCGTCCAATAAAAACTCATCCCAGCTATAATAAGATTTTGATATAAGACATTTTTTCACTTTTTGTTTGAAGTTTTTATAAGACAAATTTCTAACATGGATTGGTAATAAATTGAAAAACTTTAAACCGTAAAAGCGTGTACCTGTTTGGGATTTGCAAAGTCGATTTGTTTGGGCTCTCAAATCGTTTTTATGTCTGGTATCATATGCGTGCATTTGATAATTTGCAGTAAAGTAATTTTTGTTTTTGTGAACATACAACAAGCATTCCAATATATATAAACATGGTAGAGTTAAAATTTCCAGTTTTTTAAAGCTATCTTTGCAGTTTTCTCGGTATCCCACACTAGCGACAATTCTTACAGCTCTTCTTTGCAGAGCAAAAAGTCTATGCACAAACCAAAATAAGCAGTTCTCACAGCTGTAGAGTTTATGAAAGCAGCAAGATTGAAAAGTAAGAATACATGCTTACTTAAAATGTTAGCCACGTAATTCCCATGTTGATGCCAATTTAACTCTCTATCAAGATAAAAACCTAAAAATTTTGATGAAGTAGTATGCAATAATTCTTCATCGACTTTTTTATTAGTAAACGCCATTGATATAGTCTTACTAACATTTAAACAAAGTTTTTCTTACAAAAATAAAGATAAGTCTAAGAAAGTCACAACGTCAATAGACAAAATGTACAAAACAACAACAACAAAGTACGTTTGTTTTAGTAAAAAAACAAAAAAAAAACAATTACATTTTATTTGTTTTTTAACATTTTTTTTAATTAATATTTTCTTCATTTATTTTGTAGAAATTCTTTATATTTAACATATTTATTCATAAATAATAAAAGATTCTACTATACAATTATTTATTAATGGCAAATTCGCAAATTTATTTGCATTTTCAATGCCATATTTATGATTAATAATTATTAATACGCAATCGCGTATGGACATCCATGTATAGACATACTTTCAACTGTTGTTAAGTAAAGTCTTCAAAAAGAATTAAAAACCGTTTGGTGTATATACTGAAAACCAAAATACTGTTAGTTATTTAGTATTTTTAATTTTTTGTGTATGAACCGGCGCATCATTATATGGGCAACCGTGTGCAGGCATCCGTGTGTAGGCATATGTGTGTGAGCATTGGTGTAAAAACACAGACAAACAAACGCGCAGCGGCTGCAACGCGGCATTGCTGCAATACGGAGTGGTAATTTTGTTTACCTCAAACACGCGCTGAGCGCGCTTTGAACCATCTGCAACTTTCGAATAAACGGAATATAAATTATTTTAATTTTGTATAGTACTTTGCTTTTTTCTTCTGTACGATTGGGACATTTTAAAGTAAATAATATACATTAATTGAGTTATTTT
Organism: Tachinus rufipes; assembly: GCA_963932245.1. Taxonomy (NCBI): domain Eukaryota; kingdom Metazoa; phylum Arthropoda; class Insecta; order Coleoptera; family Staphylinidae; genus Tachinus; species Tachinus rufipes. The sequence continues at coordinate 95,885,699 of OZ010743.1, forward strand.
TGTAAGCAAACAAACCTAACCTATTTTATTGTTTATGTGACTTAAATGTGTTTTTAATTTAAAAATTGTTTATAATTGCATTGTTAAAGCGTATGCTTGAAGAAGTATATACGTTTGTAGCCAAGTGCGTTAGGTACTCTTTGGAATAGGGATTGCAAGTTCGATTTCTTCAAAAGGCATTATAATATTTTTGCATTTTAAAAATTATTTAACATTTATTATATTACTAACAGTCCTTTCCGAGGTCTACCTTGTCTCGTTTAAGTTAGTCAACACAATTGGCCCTGTGCTGTGAAGTATTGTATCCTTGTCTATTATTTGTTTTTTTTTTTTTTTAATTTAATTTTAATCATTTTATTTTAATTTCATTTATTCTACAAGTATGACAATTTAATGTTTATATTGCAATTTATTCCTCTTTCTAAATATAAAATATCTTTAAAATGTACCACTTGTAACTTATGGGTACATGAGGAATGCGTTACAACAAATAATGAAGAGTTGAAAAAAATATTAGTTAAGAATGAATCATTTGTGTGTAAACTTTGTAAACCTAATTCTAATGATGCTTTTATTTGTAATGTAGGAGCATTGGAACAATTACTTAAAACTTATTTTATTCCATTTGAGAATAAAATTATGCAAAGCTTAGATGGGATTGACACAAAATTTAGTGATATTGGGGATAGAGTTACTTCACTTGAAACTGAAAACTCAGAATTAAAATTACTACTGCAACAATTAAAAAATAAAGAAAGTCAAAGTTATGAAGACGTTGTTGAAGAAATAGAAGAACGAAATAAAAGTAAATTTAATTTAATGATATTCAAGGTAGCGGAATCCTCTCTTCCAACACCTAATCAAAGAATGGCAAAGGATACGGAAGAAGTTTTAAAAATATTAGAACCTATTGGAGAAATACCTCAACCGATTAAAATACTACGTGTTGGTCGCAAGTCGACAAAACTCTGACCATTAAAAGTAGTTTTTGGTAGTTCAGATTTACCGAAAAAAATAATACGCAATAAAAATAAAATAATTGTGGAGAACATTTTTATATTAACAGATAAGACTAAAGCTCAAATGGAAAATTTTAAAGATGTTCAGAAGATTCTCCAAGACCGTATAATTAAGAGAGAAAAGGATCTATTCATTAAATATGTGAATGATTGGCCAGTTATTATGAATTCAGCATCAAAAACCTACCAAAGAAAATGAATATATCTTAAAGCTAAATCAAAACAGTTTTATCTGAATGTTGCTGTTTTGAATTTTGATGTAATTATTATTGTTGAATCGGGTTTAACTGATGATATTTTAGATACAGAATTAAATTTAACAAATTATAATATTTTTAGAAAAGATAGATCAATTTTATCAAGCAATAAAACAAAAGGCGGTGGAGTGCTTATTGCAATTAAAAAGAGATATAATGCTACTTTGATTCCCAACATACTAGAAAATGTCGAACAGTTATTTATCTCTATTAAATTAGATAAAAATAATTTAGTTATTGGAGGAATTTACATACCACCATCATTGGTGTTAAATAAATATCAAATTTATTATGATACAGTTGAAAGTATGTCAATTAACTTACCAAACTATCATTACATTATATGTAGTGATTACAATCTCACAGATGCTAAATGGAACAACGACGATATGGGTGTTCAATTATCAGCTCCATCAAGTCAAGCAGCCCAGTTAATAAGTGTCTCGTACTGATACCTCAACTTATTCCAAGTTAATGACATTGCAAACTCTAGAGGGATTTATTTAGATTTAGTGTTTATAAGTGATAAATTTGCGTCAGTAAATAAGGCCAATGATGCTATATTTGATATCTGTATGCATTATGAAGCATACTGCATAGAAATAAAAAATAATTACCCTAAAGAGCAGATGGAATTTCACGAGTTGGTCCCCGATTTTAAAAATAGAATTTTTTTAGCTATAAATAGTTTTTTAGCAAATGTTAATTGGAACAAAGAACTTAATACAAATGATACAAATAAACTTGTCAATGTGTTCTATAACATACAATTATGTGCCAATGAAAATTTTACGAAAAAGTTTTTACCCAAAATGGTTTAATTATAAACTTATTCCATTAATTAAGTCAAAAAAACAAGCTCATTCTAAATGTAAGCAATCTGGAAGAATAGATGGCTACAATTATTTTTTATAAAACTACGTATTTCATGCAAATCCCTAAATAAAATTTTTAATGAAACTTATACATACAATGCTAGTCAAAATATCTGTGAAAACCCAACCTATTTTTGAAAATTTATAAACGAGAAAAGAAAGACTGATGGATATCCAAAACAAATGAATTACTGTGATAATGTGTGTCTAGTGAACAAGAATGTGTTGATTCGTTTGCAATTTTTTTTCATCTGTTTATGTAGATGATGTATGTGCTGTCTCTGTTTTTAGCTTTGTACAAAATGTTAGTCCGAAATCATTTTATGTAAATATTAAAGATGTGTTTGAAGGCATTGAATCAATAAAGAATTCTTTGACGTATGGCCCAGATGGGATACCTAGCATATTACTAAAAAAATTGTGTTTTTACTATTGCTAAACCGCTACATACAATATTTGCTAAATCAATACCATGTGGGATTTTTCCAGATTTTTGGAAAAAAAGTTGCATAATACCTATACATAAATCCGGCAACGTTAATGATATTGCAAACTATAGAGATATATGTAAACAATCAGCTATTCCTAAACTGTTGGATTCTATTATATCTTCTCAGCTTAAGTGGATGTGCAAGCAGATGATAAGCAGCAAGCAGCATGGTTTCATTGAAGGTCGCTCAACTACTACTAATCTCCTGGTTTATCAATCGGATATCATCGAAGCTTTTGAAAATAAACTGCAAGTGGATGCCATTTATACTGATTTTACTAAAACCTTCGATTGAGTAAATCATACTATCTTAATTGAAAAATTAAAGGCAATGGGTTTTTGTATGTCAGTAATAAAGTGAATATATAGTTTTTTAGTTGGCCGTACACAATCAGTAAAAATTAAGAATTATATATCTAAATCTGTAAAGGTTACATCAGGGGTACCACAAGGGTCCTATTGTGGGCCAATATTATTTTTATTGTTCATTAATGATCTGTGCGATATCATTGTAAATAGCAAATATTTACTTTATGCAGATGATCTAAAAATTTATCTTTTAATTAATTCTGCAAATGATTGCTTATTATAACAAAGTGATTTAAATCATATTAGTGTGTGGTGTAAACGTAACCATTTATACCTCAATTTATCTAAATGTAATTTTATAACTTTTTCTCGTTTAAAAAACCCTATTACATTTAACTACAGAATTGATGATGTTGCATTAATACGTTTAAGTGAAATTAAGAATCTCGGAATAATACTTGATAGCAAACTTTCCTTCAATATCCACATTAAAACAATGTGTGGTAAAGCCAGAAAAATGCTTGGTTTTATTACTAGAATGGCTAACGATATAACCGCCATAGCGTACCTAACGCTTTATCGATCTCTGGTCAGATCGATTGTGGAGTATGGCAGTGTAATTTGGTCTCCACATCAATACAAGGAAATAAACAGTATTGAAAAAATTCAAAAGTTTTTAAGAACATTTTCTTTTAAACTTAACAGTATTGGTGGATTAAATAGTGGTGACTATAATTTAAAATGTTTGCAGGAAAGGCGACTTATAAATGATTTTTGTTTTTTGCACAAATTAATAATTGGTAATATAAATTGTTCAGCATTAGTCGAAAAATTAGATTTTAATTGTAATACAAGTAAATGTACTAGTTTCAGTCTTTTTAAAATAAAATTCCATCGCACCAACTATGGATAATATAATCCACTAACGCGAATAATACGACAATGTAATTATGTTCAAAATATATGTAATTTTGATTTATTTGAAAACTCACACAATGTTTTTAAAAATAATTGTCATAAATTTAATTTTAATTTGTACTTTCAATGCTATGTTAACACTTAATTTTACTAAACTCTATTTTTGCTTTAAGTTTAATTTTAATTATGTTTTTTATGAGATATATACATACACTAGTTTTTAAGTTGTTATTTTATAATATTTATTGTATATTCAAAGGCGTTTGCCGTTAATAAAGTTTATTATTATTATTATTATTATTATTATTATTATTATTATTATTATTATTATTATTATTATTATTATTATTATTATTATTATTATTATTATTATTATGACAGTAGGTTGATTATCTTACTTTAGCACTCTTCTGCAGGCTGTCCTAAATTAAAAGAAATTTTCTCTATAAGTAACATTCAAAAAAAATTTTGTAATAGTTTTTATGTGAAAGTTTCTAGAAGTTTAAATTTAATTTATATGTTTCTATGAAAATCCACATAATCTCTGCTGACCATTTTATGGTGACACTAAATTACAACTGCGGGCTATGAAGTTGAAGCCGTACACAAAACAGGTCATAAATAAAGTTTTAATAAAAATTGTCTTTACTTAAGCACGTGCGCATTTGAAACCAGAAACAAACCAAACCAAATAAGCGACAAGAAGCGGGTTCCAGCAAACTGTTCGAGATAAGTTGCATTGCTGCCGCAGCACGTGTTCAAAGACCCTGCCAACCGATCAAACACAACTCAAATCCTGTTGCAGCCGAAGCGCGCACGTTTTCTGTGCCATAAGGGCATTTCTTGTATGAGCATCTGCGTATGAGCTCAGTGTATTAGTACTAATATACAAACATTGCTGTATCAAAATTGGTAGCATCTGTGTATTAGCATCAATGTATAAGTATCCGTGTATGGGCATTAGTTTATAATACAAACTCCAAAGGTTTTGTTGAGCTACCGGTCATGTATTAAACTTTATAATACATCCATTAACTACTTTAATAAATAAATCAATCGTCGATGAAATTTTTCCAACAACTTTAAAAGTAGCTTGGGTAGTGCTGGTTTTTAAGCGTAATGATTCTTGTGATATTAATAACTTGTATGTGTATAATTTGTAAAGAACTATGGGGTTATCTGGTCAAATTTAATCTGGTATCAGATTACCAACATGGATTCAGAAGCAACAGATCTACCAAAACAGCAACCATAAACTTCTTTGACTATGTTTATAAATCTTTAGACCAAGGAAAGTGTGTATTTTTTTATTTTACGAGTGCTTTTAATTCTGTAAACTTTAATTTTATTGAAACAAAACTGTATTTGTAAGTCATAAGAAATAATGTACTTAAATTAATAATCAGTTTTATTAGGGACAGGAAATTTTATGTGGATGTTAATGGGTATAAATCAGAAGAAAAAGATTGTATAATGGGTGTGCCACAAAGATCTATATTGGGACCATTACTATTTTTTTTATTTATTAATAAAATTCATGCTTATATTGACAGAGAAAATATAGTAAAGTTAATAAATTAAGCAGATAATACTAGTGTGGCTGTTATTGCAAGTAATGAAACGGAGTTACAAATAACAATCAATGAAATATTGCAAGCGATGAGATGTTGGGGTAAAACAAACCAACTAATCTTAAATGATAAAAAGCTGTTTATTTACATTTTTTTATTAGAAAGCCACCTTGGTTAAAAATGTCTGCTTCTATAGAAATTTCTGTGTTTTTAGATAATTATGTTGATGAAATGTTAAAATGGGATTGTCATATTGAGTTAACCGCAAACAAACTAAATAAAGCTTATTATTATTTATTGAAATTAAAAGCATATGTTAATATTTCAGCTTTATTGAACATTTATTATTTGCTTGTATATTCCCATCTTTCATACATAATAATTTAGGGCAAATCTACTACTGTTCATCGACTATTTGTATTACAAAAAAGAGTTTTAATACTGATATACAACATTAATAAGAGAGATACCTGTAAACAAATTTGTATAGAAAACTATATTCTCACCTTAACTTCAATATTTATTTACAAATGTGCTGTTTATACAAAATTAAATGTTAAAATTTTTCAGAAACTTTCAAATAATCATTCTAACACAACAAGAAATAAAGTTAGTCTGATGATTCAGCATTATAAAACAAAATTATATGAAAGTTTCCCAACATATAATTGTAGTATCGTATTTAATAAGCTTCCATCTCATTTAAAAGATTTACCAATACTGACATTTAAAAAACATCTTAAAAAATATTTAGTAAAAAATGTTATTATACGTTAAATGATTTTATCTGTGATTAATTTATTTGTTTTTAGTAAGTAAATATGTATATTTGTATTGAGTTGTCTATAAATTTTAATTTTATTTGAATGTATTCTTACAACTCAAACAACACTATTTTAATGATTTTATTTAAATGTATATATGTATATGACATGTCCAATATAGGTCCTGTATAGGATCTTTTTTAATGGAATAAATATATTATTATTATTATTAATTGAATGGATCATTCCAAATATGGTCAATTTTAACTCTAAAAACTCTTAGCGTTTCAAAATTTAAATCCGAGGTATCATCAGTAACAAATATTATACTAAACAACAAATTTATATCTAAATCTTTTTCAATTTATTTTACTAATTATTACATTCTTACATAATCTTTTCTGGAACAACCATGTAGTCAACATAGCTTTAAAAGTATCTAAAAACTAATTTTTTTTTTTAAATGTAAGATGTTTTTTATGTTTGTACAACTTTTACATGTATATAAAACTTATAGTTAACCGCCCGGGTGGTGTACTAGTTAGCGTATTCGACTGCTATATCAGGGGTCTTGGGTTCGAGCTTTAAGTCTCCTATCCGTAGTTTTTCTCTTTAAAAAAAAATGCGTTGTGATCAGTATGCCTTCTTTCAGATAAGAAGAGAAACTTTAGTAGGTTTCGGTAATGCCTTGATGTTGTGTGCACGTTAAAAAACTTAATAATTTAGGTTGAAATTCTTGAATTTGCTGCAAAATTCCCAGATGTGCTTGTTTTATTCTCTGGCGTCGGTGATTAGCCTTAGCAGCAAAAATAAACCAACGTTAAATAATTAAATTAAAAAAAAACTTATAGATCAGATAGCAAATAGAATCTTTTGAAATCCATCTTCAAAATCTACAACCAAAATCACTAACAAAGAAATAACACAAAGAATTGAACACATCTTCACTATTCAGAAACAAAAACTAAAATACTCAAAATAGGTCACGAGAGGAGCAAAATATAAAAACTGATAATCTAAAAAAAAAATTATGGAAAGCGCTCAATAGAAAAGAAAAAAAAATTATGGCTAATAAACCCCTCTAATAATAGTTCTAATGCACATCAATAGATCTGTTTAGAACAGCAACAAACAAAATAGAAATTGCTTTGATGTCAACTTCAGAAAAAAGACGGCACTTTAAAAATAAGAGATTTTTTTAAAACCATACTGTAACTTATTAAATATTAAAATTAAAATAAATATACATTACATTATACTAGTAAATAATTATTTATAGCTTAATAAAATAATATTGATAACATTCATTGCAATATTAAGGTTACATTACAGAGCTTAAGTTTAAAAAACTGGCATATATTATCAGTTTAGCTAAACGCAAATAAGATGTGATTTTGATTTAGTGCAACGGAATAAACTGAACTTGCGTCTTATGACGCAGCTTAAAATCTACTTAAGTATCAACTTATGCACGCAAAGATAAACATTAAACATAAAAATTAAAGATACCAAAAAAGACCATGCTTGCAAAATAGCCAACAAGTAAAAATATGCACATACTAAACAAAGGCAAAACCTTAATCTTCAAAAGAAAGAGAGAATTTTTCACATCTACTTTACGTTAGGAATAAAAAACCTAGCACGGGCAACAAAAAAATAGTTAATTAGGAGGAAAGTAAACTTGAGTCTACATAACTACATTTATTTACAAGCAAATACAACAAAAAACCTATACTAAGTATAGTAACACGGAATTACACTAGAGCAAGAAGAGAATTTTAATAACGAAAATGGAAAATTTTGGTGGACTAAAGAAGTACTACAGAGTTCTGCACTAAGTCCTAAACTATAGACTTTAGTTTATAATCAGCTACTCAGGATGCAGCTGCCGAAAAGAGTGACAATATTGGCATTTGCAGATGACGTGGCTCTGGTAGGTAGGGATATAGACATAGAAATACTTAACGAAAGATTAAGAGTTGGCAATAGAGATGATAAAGAGATGGATTAAAAATAAAAGGTTAGATCTGGATTTGCAGAAACCCGAGGCGGCATGGTTATCGACAAAGACGACCAACAAGAAAAATAGAAAAATACAGGTAAGTGAACAAAGAATAACCATACGAAAAAAATACTTTAAGGTTACACTTGAAGCATAGGGATGTAATAAACAGGTTAAGGAAGCAGTAAGAAGAACAAAAAAATGAAAGAAATGCTTAATAGGCTTATGTTTATGAATGGGCAAGAAAGCTTATAGCAACTGCGGCTAGAAGTAAACTATTGTTTGCCGCAGAAACATAGGGAGATGCTTTAATGACAAAAAAAAAACAGAAAAGAAGTAAGAGGAGCTATAAGAACAAGTTTGTTAACAATCTGCAGAGCCTACAAGACGGTGTTGCAGGAGACACTAGAAATAATTGCGGCAACACTACCCGCAGATTTGATGTTAGAAGAAAAATTATTTATAAAGAAAATGTCAAATGAAAGAACTAGTAAACAAAAAGCAAAAAGACGAGCAAGAGAAAATATAATGAAAACATGGCAAAAACAGTGGAAAGAAGGAAAAAAGAGAGAATGGACACGGAAACTAATACCAGAAATAAATCAATGGGTAGAGTAAAAACCGGAGACGTGTTATATACAACACAATTACTCACCAGACATGGAACTTTTGGAAAATACTTACAAAAAATAAATAAAATAGAGAAAGAGAAAGAGAAAAAATGTATATTTTGTTAAGAAAACACGCATGACGACGCAAAACATCCGCTAGGAGAATGCGAAACGTGGGAAAAAGATTGGAAAACGCTAGAAAAAGTATTGGTAAACAAAGTAGACAAAGCTAAAATCATTAAAGTATGCATAATTGACAAAAATAAATGGAGAGCACTAAGAAACTATGCAACAACAGTACTGAAGAAAAAGATAGAGGAGTTTGAAGCTTTAAAATTTAGATAAACCAAAAAAAAACACACAAATTAAAAGCCACAAAAGACAAAGGAAAAAAGAGCCAGAAGCTAAATATAAAAAAATGTTATAATAAAGAAAAAAACAAAGAAGATCAAAACAACTATGACTGATAAGAAATGGAAGGTGAACAGAGAAACAAGAAAAGAACATATACTGAAACATTAGTACCAACAGAAATTGCAGAATTATGAAGCAATTTTAAAACGGAACATTTATCTTGAGGTTGACAGAAAATAAAACTTTCAAAATGGTCATATAGACAGAACTAATCTTAATTGGATATTCAAAAATCTCACTAAAAGTTAAAGTGGCAAATGTAGGACTATTACTATTACTAGGACTAGGACACTTAACGGAGTTGCACAAAATATTTATGAAAAAAAAAGAATACACAAGAAGGAAGTTAATAAAAATATAAAAAAATCTAAGCTGAATAACACAACAATGGGAAAAAGGAGAGGGGGATGCCAGTGTAGGAAGTAAGGTAGAAAAACTGAGTATAGAGAGAGATGAGCCAGGGACAGTTTGTGTTGCCAAAGCAGTCTGCGTAAATTTTGCAAAGCTAAAACCAGCCTACCTTAAACTAGTACCACATTAGAGACAATAACTAGTACAAATTATTAGCAGGACTTACGCAAAGAAGAAAACCGAAAGATATTGTCATGCGTTAGTTGTTCTCAAAGGCCACTTGTTGAGGTCATCACTTCACTACGTCCAGAACATACGTTGTCGTAATAAAAAATTTAATGTAACTTGTGCATATTATCCATTTTAAATTTTTGAACAATTATAGTTTGCAAACAAATCATTGTTTTATACCTGTAAGGTAGTTAGTTTTGCTCTCACAAATTTGAAAAATAACATGCGTTTGACCCAGAGTAAGCGGCTGTAGACCAAACTTAAGTAAAACAGCGTAGCGTACACACGCAACGCTGTTTTACTTAAGTTTGGGTACACACCCATACTGGGTATATCTTATAAATATAAAAGTAAGCTTAAGAAAGTCACAACGTCAAATGACAAAATGTACCAGTATGTACAAAACAACAAAGTACGCTTGTTTTAGTAAAAAAGCTAACAAAAAATAATATACAATCTAGCAACGTAAAGCCTATTTATTTCTCTAAATTTTGCAAGCAGATTGTTACTTGTAAAATTATTACAAATGTTAAAAACATTAAGCATCATCAGCATTAGTAAAAAAGTAAATCTACTATAGACGCTAAAGAAACCGCTTTAAAAACTATTTTAAAAATACTAAATATTTAGTAAAAATAATTACATCTATTTTAACAAAAGAAAAACTAGCATTTTACAAGAACTGTAAGTACTTAAATAGAAATATAAGCTACCATATAGCAACAACAGCAAATAGCCAAGAAAACTTCATCATCATTAGCCAGAATGTTGTCAAACATAAAAACGCTTAGATCCAGAAAGAAAAGCAAATTATTAGCAGCATAATCAATTCTATCATTGTATGCATTGTATATGGCTTCCATATAAGATATGCGCTGAAAAACGGACTCTAGGTAAATTCAGTTTACACTGACACAAGATACTAATTATGAAACTACGAGGTGTTGGAGTTAATGACACCTTGTTACTATAGATTTAATCCTATTTATCTAACAGATCTCAAATTGTGCAGATTTAATTTAAATAAGTGCAAAATGATTTTCTAGAAATCATGTCGAGAGTTAACACTGTTTGTGATTTAAGCATTACGGTTGATTTAAGCCTTTTATTTACACTACATATTGATACTAACGTGGCTAAAGCTTAATAACTTTTAAGATTTGTCAAACGTAACTCTAAGGAGTTTTGAGACCCTTGTACTCTAATTAACTTTCACAACGCTTTAGTTTTGGCGTATAAATGCAACATTGGAGGCAACTATGCGGAATTGCTCTCTACATTTTACATAGCCATTCTTGAAAAGAGACGTTTTAAAGTGCTTTGTGAGATTTTTGACTGTCCTCACTTGCTTAGCTCAATTGGTATTCATGTCTCAGTATTTTATATACTGTACATACGTACAGATTATGCGCAGCACTCTGCATCTACACGTATTTTGCGGCATGCCAACAAAGTTAAAGTAGATTTTTTAAATATTTTCTTAATACTGTGTGACGTGCACTTGTCACCCATACGTGATTTTTTTCATTTTTTGTAACTATTTAAGTTTTATTCTTATTTTTAGTATTAGTTGTTTTATGTTTAATTTATATGTTTTTAATTTGTAAATTTTTACTTATTTTGTAATTTTTAAATTAATTAGCAACTTCTTATCAATCCACGCAAAAAATAAAAAATAAAAGCTAACAAAAAAATACGAAACGAATATTGCAAGAAAAAAGGAACATTGAAATAAGTAGGTTTTAGTAAACTAAACAACTTATCCTAAACATAATAATATAAACAAACAAAGATCACGAGGAAATACAATAAATTTTTACCCAATTCCTCACTGAAAATGGATGTTTTATCATATATCTGCACAAATTTTTATTGAAAGTCAACGGCGGTTTTTACAACCCGTATACAAAAAGATGCAAAGATAGAAAGAGGGAAAATTTCAAATGAGTCACAATATAAAGACAAATCTAACGTCAGACAACATTGTAATCGGAGCACTGGAAGTCTGAGGATCAGATACATACCCTCAATATTGTAAATTTCAACTTAGCATCATACTACTGCCGTCAACCTAACACCCACGGAGGGGTGGCTATTTACTGTAGGGAAAGAATAATATATAGCTGTCGCGAGGACATCAACCGTCTATCTGTGCTAGCCGACTTCGAGTGCTGCGGCGTTGATATCAATACAGGTTGTAACAAAAAGATAACTATTGTAAACCTTTATAGAACTCCCACTAGTGACATAAACATATTTTTTTCTAAATTAACAATACTGTTAAATAAATTATATATTGATAACAATACATACTTTGTAACGGGCGATTTCAACATAGACGTTCGACTTGATTCTAATTCGACATTTATATTTAAAAATCTTGTCGAATCTTATGGTAGTAACTTATTAATTAATGATTACACAAGAGTTACATTCAAATCTAAAACATGCATTGATAATGTTATAAGCAATTCTAAATTGGTATCAGAGGCCACTGTGATAGATACATATATTTCTGATCACAAGGGACAACTCGTTAAATTTAAACATGCAGGCAGATCTTCAACTGAACCTTGTCTATATCGCAACTTTTCTGAACAAAATGTTAATGCATTCAATACTACTCTTTTAGAAGAAGATTGGAATTATATTCGATCTGCAGACACTGTGGACAATAAATTTAACTTATTTATTTCAAAGTTTTGTTTCTATTACAATCAAGCTTTTCCTGAGAAAAAATTACTTAATTCTAGTAAACGACTTAAGATAATACCAACTCCTGAATTAATCGATTGTAAACAAAAAATACAGTTATATTGCACAATTTGTACTTATAATCCTGAATATGGACCAGTATTAAAATACCTAAAACAAAAATATCACCGTCTTCTAGAATCAAGTAGAAAACTATATTATAATAATAGAATAAGTAATTCCCATAATAAAACTAAAACGGCGTGGCAGATGGTTAAAGAATTAACGGGTGCAAAAAATAAGAATAAATCTATCAGTGAGAATCCAATAAATGAGTCTAACAATTTAAATAACTTTTTTATAAACGCAGCAGCTAACTTATTAAACGACACGTATTCGAATACTTCAAGTTGTGACATTAATATAAACAACTGCATCAATAATATAGAGACCAACCCATATACCATGTTTATATCCCCTGCCACTCAACAGGAAATTTTAAACACAGTTAACCAAATGGATGGCAAACGAAGTACTGGCTTAGATAATATACCTATGTTTATTCTAAAAAAATGTATATATAGTATTATTGGACCTGTCGAATATTTAATAAACGAGTCATTGCAAAAAGGAATATTTCCTTCTTGTTTAAAATCAGCCATTGTAAAGCCAATCTACAAATCTGGAGATACTCTAGATTTTAACAACTATAGACCGGTTAGTCTATTGTCATGTTTCTCTAAAATCATTGAGACAATTATGGCTGTTAGATTAACAGATTTTTTCACAAAATTTAACTTATTGTCAACATCACAGCATGGTTTTATCAAAAAGAAAAATACTGATACAGCTCTTTTTGAATTTAATCAGCTAGTGTTAAAAGCTTTGGAAAAAGGAGTACTTCCTTGTGGCGTATTCTTAGATCTCTCTAAGGCATTCGACAGCATTAATCATAAAATATTACTGTCAAAAATGCATAAATATGGAATTCGCGGAACGGCGTACAAATGGTTTGCCTCATATCTTCACAATAGAAGTCAGATGGTAGTTCTTAACGGAATTAATGGTAAAGTGTTGTCGGAACCATTAGAAGTTTATCTGGGGGTGCCACAAGGAAGTGTTCTGGGCCCATTACTTTTTAATATCTATATAAATGACATTTTCAAAATAACACAAGAGTCTAATCATAATATCATAAGTTACGCTGATGACACAAATCTCTTAATCTCCGAGCCTAATTTTGTTGATCTAGCCGATAGTAGCTCAAGGCTTATAGTACTAATAAAGAAATGGTTTTTTAACAACCAATTGGTATTAAATGTGAACAAAACTAACTGCATTCTTTTTAAAACTAATGAAAATACTGATACCCCAGTTAGTATTAAACTGGATGGAAATGAGGTAAAATTTCAGAAGTGTACAAAATTTTTAGGTATACAAATAGATGACAAACTAAAGTGGACCGAGCATGTAAAGTATATGTCAACCAAACTTTGCAAAATATGCTACCAATTAAGAGTATTAAAACAAAATTTGACATTTGAAGTACTGAGAATGGCGTACACTGCAAATTTTGTCTCCATTTTTCGATATGGCATTGTATTCTGGGGAAACATGCCAAACTTACAAAAAATATTCATTCTACAAAAGCAAGCACTTAGAATCATTCTTGGTTTCAAACCAAATGAATCATGCAAATCTCATTTTAGAAAAAATAATTTACTTACTGCTCCTGCAATATATATTTTAGACTGCGTCCTTTTTCTGCTCAAAAATAAACATAAGTATACGAAAAATCAAATTTCTCATTCCTATAACACAAGGCACAAAACCGATCTAATGTTTGAGATTCATAGGCTAACCAGTACTGAAAAAAGCGTTTACTATACCAGCATTCGGTTTTTTAATCATCTACCACCTGAATTAAAATCTGAAGGTAACATTATGGCGTGCAAAAGAAAACTGTCACTCATATTAATTAATTTAGAACCTTATTGTATAGAAGATTTTCTCAATAACAAATTTTAAAGTCTATTTTTGTTTATTAATGCTTTTCTGACACTATTTTATACACTAGGTACCCATTGTAATCTGTTTGTTGTTGTGATGTTGTACATATGTAAAAAATAAAGAGTATTATTATTATTATTATTAATAAAAATGGTAAAAAACAATAATAATCTGAGAAAAGCAGAGTTGTTGAGATGATACAAGAACCTAATGTCAATATTAATATTAATTGACTGATTAAGCATTTTTTTAAAAAAGTTATTTTTTTGACAATATTTAACAAGAATTTAAACAACGGCAATTACTACAAACTAATTTCTACTGTTTCTATTGTCTGGTGTAGATACTAGCAAATTCTGGTTTCTTAGCTTATTTTAAACAAAACTATATTATTGTTAATTATCTAGTTTTTTTTAATGTTATTATCAAATACGCTACGTATCCGTGTATAGGCATCAGTATAAGAGCATCTGGTGTGTGCACATTTATATACGGGCAACTGTGTATAAGCATCCGCTTATAGGCATTTGTGTATCGGTGTGATGTGATAGATATATGCATAATTTCTACTGACTTGAAGAAAATATAAAAAACTGTCTAATTTAGTTGTATATTTTTTAATTTTTTTAGCAAAAACGCTACGTATCTATGTATGGGCATTTGTGTATAAGCATCGGTGTATAAACACTTAGTGTATGTGTATTGTTTCCGTTGTATAGGCATTTGCGTATGGGTATCAATGAATAAGTATATGAATTTTTTTCTTTTTCTTTATACAAACAGTTTTGTTTACTGCTGAACATAGGTTTCTCTTAACCTTTTTTATCTACTTCTATCTTGCGTTTCTTGTACCCAGTTTGTAGCGATGCGCTTTACATCGTTTGTAAATCAGGTTAGTGGTCGTCTTCTACTTATGTATGCTTTCTGCTTAGGTTGCCATTTTAGGATCTTTTTGGTTTATCTGTTGACTAGCATCATTGCAACATACCCAAACCAGCTCCATTTCAGTTTTGTTATTTTATCAATTGATTTAATAAAAAAGCACAAGTGGTAAGACATGTGTGGGGAATAGGTAAAAGAAAAGTAAATGAAAAAATAAAAGTAGAAACAGGAAAACAAGCAATAAGATATGAAGAAAGATTGAGAGAAGGAACTTAATACAAAATTTTGCAAGAATGTCTAAAAGAAAAAATGAATGAAAGGTATGATAGAATAGGAGTAGAGAAAAAAAAATTACAATGGAAAGGAATACAACTGTAAAAAAGTAAAAAGAATGAAAATTAGTGGAAGAGTTGTGTGGAAAGAAATAACGACGCGTGATAGGGATATGGAAATTTAAAAGAGAAAGACAAGAGTAAATGAATCAAGGTACAATGAGAAGTATGCAATGATTATAGAAAATATTATTCCAAAATACCTTAATAATTCAAATCACACAAAAACAAAACAAAAAAACTTGCAAGATTTAGATGAGGAAATGAAGAAAAAGTTTGCAACTTTTGGAAGAATAAAAAAAGCAAATTGTGCGGAATGTGTAGAGAAGCCAATAAAATAATAGAACATATGTTAAAAGAATGTATTGAGATGAGAAAAGAACAAATGGAAAAAAGGATGTGTTGAATGAAGATGGAAGAGGAATAGTGTGGATGAGAAGCGTCATTAAAAGAAAAAAAAAAATGGAGAAAAACTGAGTTTTGTTAAATAATGATATTAAGTTACTTTGAAATTATTGTAAAATTATTGTAAAATGTAAATACTTTTCAAAGCCAACTGGCAAGAAAATAAACTATTATTATTTTAACTGCATCGCTAACCTGCTGTCTTACTACTATGTTTTCGACTCTTTCACTCAATGTTATTCTGAGTATAGAATGTTCCATAGCTTGTTGTGTTACTCTGATCTTTTAGACGGACTTTTGTGTAAGCGTTATAGTTTTTGTATATTAGAACTGGTAGGATTTGTCAAACATTTTGCGTTTTAGGCAGTTGGAGATGTTGGATTTAAAAATTTGTTTTAGTTTTCTGTAGGTTGCTCATGTTAGTCTTAGACTTCTTCCAGTTTTGTGTGTGGTTATCTTTACAAATTTTGATTTCGTGTCCTAAATTCTTATTTAGATATATGGACATTGGTGTTTCAAAACTGGAGTATGAGCAACCGTACGTCAGTGTATGAGTATCTGTGTTTAAACATTGGTTTATAAGCAAAAAATAAATTTTGATATAATTTTATAATCTGTATTCTTACAGCAGTAAAACACCATAGTTTTTTACAACTTTAATGTTATCTGTTATAATAGGTTAGTAAATTAAATTTGGTTAAAGTATGTTTCATAATTCTTTGTTTCTAGTATTTTAGAGAATTTAAAAAAACATAAAACACTATTAAATTTATTTTCTCTATGGGGTATTTTACAATATTTTTACTAATTTATAAATAATAAAAATTAAGTATAGTTTTTTTGCATTCTACCTTATTGACATTACACAAAACTTATGCTATTTATACTTGGCTCATCACAGAATGAAATAATTGACAATTGCTAATAGAAAAATTAAGTACATGCAATTTGTAAGTGTTTTTCACAGTGTTAGTTTTTCTGTAAATAAAAATATACATGTCAAATTATCTCTAGATACTAGAAGAAATACTTTTTTAATACTTTTTTTTTGAAAATATCATAAAATATAAATTAAAACTAATTAACGTTTTATTTTTTATTTGAGCACTTAAGATAAAATAAAAACCTAAAAAAATTCTAACACGTAACTTTTCTAAAGGTAAATTCAAACATCATTCAACAAAAAGTTTTTTACTTTTATATTTTATTAATAATTTAAAAAAATATATAATTAATTCTAGTTTAAATCCAAAATAAAATGTTCAGTTTTTATTTCTTGATTATTTAATATCAGCGTTTCACAGTCATTTAAATAACATGGTTTGTTACCTACAAAAATACGTAAAAATTAAACGATCTAACAAGTATTAGTGATATATAGAAATAGTTTTTTCAATGATTTATAAACAAATATATTTAACTTTGAATCAAATACGTTTAAATATTTTTATATTATTTTACAAAACCAATTTAAATTTAAAATTCACTAAATAATAAAATTATTAATAACTCTAAAATATAAATATGTTTTTAACAATTTAAATTGTTATAGCTACAACTTGTTATTATACATTGATAAAAGTTTTGTTAAAATATCACCAGGGATCTGTTATTCTTCCATGTAATGATCGCTAAAAGCAAAACTCCTTCGCAATCAAGTCTTTCTAACGTCTCTTCAATGACCGACATAACAATTCCAACAGTCCGATAGCAACATAGGAATCAGAGACTAGAGATTAGAATCGGGATGAACTACACTGAACGAGAAAACTCTTTTCAAGTAGATCGATAATCTCCCCATATTCCGGAAAAGTACATTTTTAACACCTCATACATTCAAATAGTCACATTATACCGAACCAAAATCACTACAGTGTTAATTTATTATTTATAAATTATTGTCAATGTATCGGAATATTAATATAATACAATTTAATACGCCAATAGCTTTATTATATTATAGTATAACACATGAACAAACAATTGTATTCTGACCGTAAATTTCGTCAACCTTTTTCCTTTATCGACGTACGGCAAAACTCCAATTAATAAATTGATTTCAAGTTGTCCCTGTCGATTATTATACATATTATTATCCATAAATTTTTTATTGAACAGATGATTGTATGCGCGTGAAAAAGTTGAGAAAAAATCCGGCGCAAGACATAAATCCGTTACAATATCTGCTTTATTGCTGAAGTTACAATGTAAAATTGAATAAGTTTTATGGCTGTTATCAAATTTTATTCGTGTGTGCACTGAAAATTTAATTTTGAATTTATGATGCTTTATTCATGTACAATACACGTAAATTAATGCAATATTTTACGTATATATCATTTTTTTGCGTGTATTTACGCGCGAAAATTACTGACTATATTTATGGACTGATTATTTTTGGCCTAATTTCGAATTTTGTACATTAAATAATACACAAGGCATTGTTAATTTATTACAGAAAAATAAAAATAATTGGTAGTTATTTATATATAACGTTTAAATGAAACAATTCCTTAGTTTATTATTATAATAATATAATAATATTTATTTCATAAATAAAATACAAATAAAATAGTGCATAAGATTTACAAAACACGTCCAAATACATAATTAGAATTTAAGTTCATAGAATTCTTCTAAAGTATATATTGTATTATTTAGTAGCATTTGTTTTAATTTAGACTTAAATAAAATAATTGATTTTAATTTAATATTATTAGGCAAATGGTTATAAATTTTGCAACCGTTATAATAAAATCCTTTCTGAAAAGATGTTGTATTGTGTCGAGGTATTGCAATATTATTTTTATTTCTTGTATTATATACATGATATTCGCTATTTAAATTAAACAATTGTTGATTTTTATGTACAAACATTGCAACTTCATATATATAAGTGCTTGATAAAGTTAGAATTCCAAGATTTTTAAAAGATGTTCTACAAGAATCATACTGTTTTAAATGTGCCAATATTCGAACTGTCCTTTTCTGAATTTTAAAAATTCTAAATAAATATTCATTTTTAGTACTATTATTAAATCAAAAATGTTTTTATAATTATTTCATTGTGTTTATAATAAAATATTATTATAAGATAATAAAAGTGAAAGTTTTTTAAATAAATAATACGACTCATGGCAGAAAGATTTTGATTAATAGCTTGTTTAGTATTTTTATGGATACCCGTTTTTAGATTAAATTGTAAATGTTATTGTACATAAACGTTGGTATGTGTGCGAATACAAATTACTTTTACTCTTTTCTGTAATGTGTTAATTATTTAGTAATTCTTACTAAAGTCATTTTATTTATTTCATTACGTATAGCACACCTCGTGCATATTCTTTACATATGTAGGAGGCATAACAACACTGATATTTCTTAAGGCTTATTGTTACAAAAAACAAACAAAAATAAATATTCTAAGCAATGTTAACAGTCACGCAGACTAAAAACAACACGCGCTAGAATCTACCATCACCAGAGTTTAAAAATCACTCTGGAGTAACATCAGAACATTAACTACGTTAGCTTGTAGGCTACACTCACAGTAAAATACTAACTGAGCCAACAATTGGACAAAACTCCCAATTAAAATGTCTAAAAAATCTTTAAAAAATAGTGTAAGAACCACTTTTCAGTGGCCACACTAAAAAGAAAATAATTTCAAGACCGCAAAAAGCAAAAAATAAATCAGGCAAGTTTATTTTTAGAATTGAAGTTAGATAGGTGGATACACGCAATCGTTTTCAAATGATGTAAAGCTAAAAAACAGTAAACTTTTTTTTTTGTTTAGCGTGGAAAACACATTATTAGCCCATAGCAAAAACTAATTTGTCAATCTCAAACTCAATTTTTCTTTGCCAGCAAAGCTTTTCTTCTAGCCTCTAAGCAATTTTTTAACTAAAGCCACTAGTACCAATAATTTTATTTCTAAAGATTTAAAAAAATGCTTCTCAAAAGCAACGGTCAAGGTTTTCCAAGTTTTATTCCAAGATTTATTCTTGACCATCTTGATGACCTCCTTCTCTAAGCTCTTAAATTCCCCATCTTGTCTTTTTAGGTGAGACTGGATCTTTTGGAATTCAACGTACAGAAAAGCCAATATTTTGCAATCCATCAGTTTAGATGCGGCGGGATTGGCTAGTAGATCCATGCTAGAAAAAATGCTAGATAAATTAATTATTTAAAATTATTTAATTAATTTAACTAAATTAATTGTTAGACAGCTCAATTGGGAATTATACACAATCAACTTGTTTAATGCCGTTTTTTGCTTTTGTGTGCAATTAAAATTGCAATTGGGTAGTGAAGTGAGTCGCTTTCTTGGTGTCGACGTGTTGTCTAGTCATCTGCTTGCAGTCAAATTTCTTTAATTTTTTAAAGGTTGTATGCTTTTTATACTTACTTTTTCGAAAGTTTTTTGTTGCCGTTTTTGAAATTTTTAAACAAAAATGTTGATTATAATTGGCAAAACTATAAAAAGCTTGTAATTTCTTCATCATTTTTTTTTTAAACTTTGAAAACTTTGCTCAACTTTAAAAGACAATTTTTTTATTTTAAAGATAACGGGTATTTTTTGCAAAAATTACCATTCAATTCAATTGAACCTGATCGCTCTCATTCAAGTAATTTTAAATTTAATAAAAAGCGTTGCTTTACTTGCGGAGAGACTAGTCATTTGCAGTTACAATGTTCTAAACGTTATTCCTAGAATGTACCGGAAAAGGATTAAAATATTGATTATAAGCGTCAGCTAGAAAATAAAAACTCATGCGGGTATTGTAATAATATAGGTCATAATCTTGAATCTTGTTATAAATACTAATCACTCTTATAATTTAAAAGTGATAGAGCGCTGTTTTAAATTGCCAATCAATTAGATCTTTTAAAGATTCTTGTATTCTTGTTTATTTAGATAATTTTCTTATAAAATTAACAATAATTTTAGAAGTGTCGTTATTTTTTAACAAAAAATGATTATTTAATATTTTGGCAATAGGTATTAATAATATTAATAATAAGTTTATTTACGGCATACGCCTTTTCATACAAAAAAATATGAAAAATTAGACCTGGTCAACGTAAAATTGTATGTTGTGTTGTGTTGTGTAATGATTCTTGATTGGAAATAGAGCAAACTAAAAATTAAACTCTATTTGATCAGATTTTGAGATCAAAAAAAGATTTTTTATGTAAAAAAAACAATTCTTAATAACCTGACTTTGCAATATTATGTTCCAAAAATTTTTACATTTACATTATTGCGTTTGTATCATGATGACCAGTGTTATGTGTATGCAAAATATATTTTTTACTGTTTGGTTTGCACTACTACTAAGAGAAAATTTGGACCCAAATATTGTTTCAAACTACTGCAAAAGGCTTCAAACATATTTTAATAAAAATATTAAAGCTGATTCAAACAAATTTTAATAAAAATATTAAAGGTGATTTTGTTAAGTACGTAGTAACTGACGAGGTACAAATTTTACAGATCAAATGTAACTCAAATTTATTTTTTATTGCATATTTAGCACTAGTGCTTCTAGAGGAAAAGAATAAAATGATAAGTATGTTGATACACTAATTAATAATTGGTTTATTAGTAATTGAAATAAATAAAATGTCAAAATGAACTAGTGCTTTTGCAAAAATTGAGCTAACGTTAAACCACTGAATAAGTTTTCATGTGTTTTGAATGAGAAGTAACAAACTTTTGTGTAGTTGCTAAGTATTGTCTCTAATTTTGAAAAGTAACAAATTTGGTAATAAACTTTTGAGTAAGTTTTCAGGTGTTTTGAATAAGAAGTAACAAACTGTATAGTCCCTGAATACTGTTTTTAATTTTAAAAAATAACAAGTTTTGTAATAAGCCTCTGAGTACGTTTTTAAGTGTTTTTAATGAGAAGTCACAAACTCTTGTGTAGTCCCTGACTACTGTCTATGATTTTGAATAGTAACAAGTTTTGTAATAAGCTTTTGAGTATAATTTCATATGGGTTTAATTATAAAATATGTTTACATAAATAAGTAACAAACCCTTGTGAGGTCCCTGAGTACATTTTCTGATGATGAAACATAACAAGCTCTTGAAGCCTCTGAGTATGAATTCATATGAGTTTAATTATGAAATATGTTTAAATAAATACGTAACGAACCTTTGTGAGGTCCTTAAGTACATTTTCTGATAATAAGACAACAAGCTTTCTGAATATGATTTTATGTATAATTTATTAAAACAATGTTTGGTTTATGACTAAACGTAGTTGTGGTTTTATAGAAAGCATAAACATAAAATTTGAAAAAGCATTTTGAGAACAAAATACCGGTCAGTCTGGCCGTGTTAGCGGACCCAATGACATCAATGTTGGTTCCAGAGCCGGAAAACCAAACCAATTTCAAATCCTAGAACCCCAAGAACCCTTTCTCCTAACCAAAACCTTTACACTAATATAAAAATTTGAAGAACCGGAACCGGCACCGGAGCCCAGTTAAACAAATAAGGTATTGAAGGTTTTATTTTTGTATGTTGCAGACAAGATCGGCAGACATGCACGATGTTACAATTTTGTGTTAGTGATAATAAAAAGTTAAAAAAAAATAAATTAAATACATATTACATGAGGAAAAACAGCGGCAGCATTTGTAAGTTGCTTAGGTGCTTGCCTCTCATGTTGAGTTTGAATTCTACACTGCCGTATATTATTTGTAACTTTGTTGTTCATTGCTTTAACCGCTTCTTCAGTCATTCATGGTTTTAGTGGCAACAAATTTACAAACATCTAGTCTCATTTTATCACTCTTATACTCAGTAGGATTTTTGGCCTATTAGATTCAGGTTGGCATGGTCGATAGAGTATAAAAACGTCAATTTTATTTTTCAATATAAATAAATTTATAGGTTTTAGTAATTATTTTTTGATTGAATATATTTTTGATTATATATCTTGTTTATATTTTATCAATTAAAGAAAAATGTTTATTCTTTTTTGATATTTTAATTTTAAACTGCGGCTAAGTTAGCTAGAACTAAATATTTGTTTATTTATTTTTATATATTTTGTGTTGTTACAAACAAGTAAAAAAAAAACGAACCAAACCCTGAAACCGGGGTTCCGATTTTTTGTTTTAGAGAACCGGAACTGAAACCAAAACTTGTTCAAAATATTTTACTAGAACCAAACCCTTCTAAAAAAATCGGGTTTTTCCAGCTCTGGTTGGTACGACTGATTTTGACATAGACAAGAACAAGGAATTACCCGATTGAGATCCATATGCACTTGGCAGTTAAGAGTGGGACTGGAGGGAAGAGATCCAGATCTCCGAGCAGAACCGAGTAAGTTGCTTTGATTGTTGCTGTGTGTCTTATGGTGCATTTGTATGGTGCAATATTTTGCAATATGTTATACGTTTAATTAAAGTTGATCAAAGTTTATGCAAGACTTTTAAAAGATGATCAATACTTTAATCATTTAACTATCACAAATTAACTTTTTTTTAATTTAAATTATTTATTGTGCAATTTTTTTTTAAATTACGTTCATTTAATAAATAATTTTTCAAAAACATAATGTTAATTTTAAAAGACAACAAAAAATGTACGGATTTTTACTTCTAATTTGCAAGCGATTAGAGCACAAAAAATAGTTTAGAAATATTTATTGCTAATACTGGGTTAAACAGTTGAATGATCAAAATCACATATTTTAATTAAATTTTAAATTAAGATTATTTTTATATAAGACTTCCAATTAAAAAGGGATCCTATTTGCAAAGCTAACAAATATGCTGATTTTAATTTTCCGAGTTTTCTGCCTTCTTATTTAACTTAAAAAAAATAAATTTTAGGATTATTAATGGCATAATTTTTTTTTGATATTTTTGTTTTTAAATTCTTTTTTGGTTGTCTTAGTCTTGATTACATTTGTCCAATATTTTTTTGCTTTTTGAATTTATCTTTAAAATAGCACTTGATTTTGTCTATAAATGGCAAATAAATTGAAAACTTTTTTTTTTTTACTTAAATTTTTTTCTTGTTAATGAATATTGCTAAGCGTTAAAATTAAAAATAAATTTAAAAATCATAAAAAAACATTTAAAAAAATATAATCAAATCTGAGACAAATAAGAAAAAATTTTAATAAAAAAGAATATTACTAAAATCGCTATTATATTAATAAAGAACGTTAAAATTTATTTGAAGAAGAAACGTTGGCAACATGTGTACCTACCTTTTTTGAATTGGTTGCTAATAAACGGCCAAAACACAAATAAAAAAAACTTGAACGCCAACAAACATTATATAGGGTTTTCCAATAAGAGGTTTCGTTTTGATATTAAAAAAAAGGGTGTTTTTAAAGAGAAATCAATAAATCTTTATTTTATTGTAAAGAGGAATATATTCACTAACATTTGAAAACGATATTAGTCAAATGGCCGCCACGGTTACGGTTGCAGTACCACATTCATTTCATGAAATTGTCCATGACATTCACTTTACGAATTAAGGTTTTGAATCGATTGTGGAGTATTGGCATAGACCTTATTTTTCACGTGGCCCTAAAGAAAAAAATTACAAGATTTCGGTGGCCAATTGTGGTCACCTCTTTGAGAAATATCACGGCCAGGAAACTTTTCTTGCAAAATTGCGATTGTATTGTTGCTTGTGTGGCACGTAGCGCCGTCTTGCTGAAATTAAACGTCGTTCACATCAATGTCTTCTAATTCCGACTATAAAAAATCATTAATCATAGCTTGGCAGCGCTATCTGTTCACCGTAACAGTTGCACCAGCTTCATTTTCAAAAAAGTAGGGTCCAATCACACTGCCAGCAACATCATTCTTAGATTTTCTGAGCCCCAAATGCGACAATTCTACTTATTAACGTAACCTCCGAGGTGAAAATGAGCTTCATTACTGAAAATAATTTTTTGATAAAATTCCGGATCATTTTGATGCATTTGAAAAACCCAATCAGCAAAGATTTGACGTTTATGGTGATCGACCGGTTTGAATTCTTATGTTAGCTGAACTTTAAAAGCCTTAAGGCTTAAGTCTTTATGCAAAATACAATGTAATATTGTTTGTGAATTGTCTAATTCCAAAGATCGACAAGGAGTTGACAAATCTGGGTTTTCTTCAACACTACGGGCTACATCAGCAATATTCTTATGTGTTCTTGTGCGATGCATACTGTTTCAATTTTTCACATCACAAACTTGTCCCAACAACTCAAATTTTTCTACCAGGTTTACTATTGCCGGCCGAGAAGGTGCTTTACGACGACCAAAAAGTGCTTAAGTTTTGCAAAGTGTGATTGAAAATGTTCACCATTTTTGTAGAAAATTTTAATAATTTCAATGCGTTGTTAAAGCGTGTATTGTTTCATTTTTAATAATGGCGTAGTTTTTACTTGTCAAATGTCAAAAGATAATAGTTTTAAAATTGACAGCTGCCGGCTATTCAAAATGAAACTTCTTATTGGAATACTCTTTACATCACATCCTCAGCACCACAAATTACTTGATCATCATATCTTATTACAGAAGACAAGATAGAAAAACAATAAACTAATTTTGTCATATCTAGTTTGCATTAAGAGAAGTATAGTAGTAAGTAAAAATGTTAAGCTAATTTGCTAAGGTATCTTTTACAGGTTTTATTAATCGAAAACCATAAAACCATAAGTTTTTATTTCTACATTTATACAGATTTATTTTAATTGCTGCAACATTCAGTCAGTTAAGTGCATTTTGTAGTATATTTTCATTCTTACACACTATTACAGCGTCGTCAGCATAAAACAGCATTCTTATATTTACATTATCCATCCGTTCATGGTTATCGTCTTAACATTTCATTAGCATTTCTTACGCATTTATTTATAAATATAGTAAACAACCACGTGGACATAACGCATTTCTGTCGTACACCTTGTTTTATGTTAAACTAATTGCTTCGTGCACCTTCCACTTTAACGCACGCGTTGCTACTATCAAATATAGCAATAATGGCATTTACTAAACATTAATTATTCACATACTATTTTAAAATGTTTTATAACATTTGTCTGTTTACTCGATCATATGCTTTTTCTAGGTTAACAAACGCATAGTTTAGTTTTTTTACTGGTATACATTTTTCAATCAATTATTAAAGTGCAAACATTTGGTTCATGTAGCACCTACTTGGCATAAAACCGCACTGCACTTTTCAAATTTTTTTAGTAGTTATTTTTCGCACTCTTTTAATGAATATTCTTCCAAACATATTTTCTGGAATACTTAACAAACGATAACTTTTACATTCAGTCTTACTACCTTTACCTTTGTACAAAAAAATAATTACAGCATCTGTACACTGTAAATTTTCTGAAGCACAAATTGAATAAGCCAATTAGTCTATCAAACAGTGATATGTCTTCTTATTTTAACATTTTATACGTAATCCATCCGCACCTGTGGTTTTACTATTTTATATTAATTTTATAGCTTTTATCATTTTGTTTTTGTTTAGACTAATTGCCATTTTACTAGTCTTTTTTTGTCTACAGTAAGAACTTTCTTTTGCATTTTTTGTTTTGGTCTCTTTGCTCACTTCTAAATTAATAATTTTTTTCAAAACAAATTTTTTTTTTCAATTTTTTTGTTTTTATTTGTTCTTTACTTTTATTTACTACTTTCTTAGTATACAGTTTTTTCTCATTGTGCACATTATGGTAAGTTATTTTTATTTACTACTTTCTTTGTATACAGTTTTTTTCTTATTGTACATATTATGGTAAGTTATCTTTTTCCACTTTATTTTTCTCTGCAATCCATTTTTTATATGCTTCTTTTTTTTTATTCACTGCTAGTTTTACCTGTTTGTTCCACCAAGCATTTTTCTTTATATTTCCTCCCATTGTCACTATACATACATCTTTTGCAAAATTAACTATTGTCACTTTTAATCTATTCTACACGTTTGCAATGTTCTTATTCATAACTTTCTTATTCAATTTTTTTTGCCGTACTAAATTTTTTTTAAGAGTACAGAGTACAAGTACAGTCTTTCTAATTTTTTTTAATTTTTAACCTAAAATGTTTGTTTTTTGTTTGTTTTTTTTTTAATAAGTCCATTTTTAATATGGCAATATAATGATCAGTTCTACATTCAGCTTCACGTACCAATCGAGTTTATCTAATTATACTTTTCAATCTTTTATAGTTTTTGACTCACTCCTATGCCATGTATACATGTCAATCAATTTGTGGCACCATACTTTTCTAAAACTCTATATCAACTCATTAAGTACCCACCCAACCATTCAATCTTCTAATAAAATCATTCTTTTGCCAGGTTCACTGGCACTTAAGATTTTATTCAAATGTTGACAAAATTCTACATTTTCGTTTTTATCATTGGCAGGCGCATACGCTGCCATTAAGAAAAATTTTATAAATGCTAATTTTCATACGTATCCATAAGATTCTAGACAAACGGAATAATAATTTGTTTCTTCTACATGAATCCTGATTATGTGAGTTTTTTAAATTTTTGAGCCATTTCCGAAAAATAAGCAATCAAAATTTGAAGAAATTAAGGATTTTGAATTTTTTTACATTTTTTGATCGTTTGTAACTTCTCAGGATTGCATTTTTAGGAAAAAAAATTAACAAACTTTTTTCTTCAAAATTGCCTAAAAAAAAGTTTTATGTTGGTTGATAGATAAATTTTTAATTATGCCTACACTTAACAACTACTCAACCAATTATCTACACCAGACTACAAAGCTAAACTACTGTCATTCATAGTACTCACATATTTTTCTTTTCTCTTTGTTTCACACAAACATATATTATTTACATACATTCATTTCTTTTAACAATTTATGTTTCTTGCCAAATACTCCTCTTACATTCCAAGTACTGAAAGTCCATGTCGTTGCCAAAACGGATTGTCTTTGATAAGGACAAAGTAGGCAGCAGTGATGTAAAATTAAGATAAACGGTAAACGTTTAGAGCAGGTGGATGCTTTGTATATCTCCAAAGAACTTAATTAGAGTGGTAATTTAGATGGAGAAACTGAGAGACAAGTAAATGCATTGCAAAAAGTAGTTGGAAGCATGTATATGATTGCAAAGAATAGAGTAATATTGAAGGAGGCAAAGATAGCAGTTTATATAAGTGAGTTGTCACCGACTCTGCTGTGTGGCTCTGAATGGGTATGTCAAAAAAAAACACAAAAGTAAAAAAAAAATCGGTTGAAATAAAGTACTTAAAAAATGTGTGTAGAAAAATCTTATGGAGTTAGAAATGAGTGGGTAATAGACAAATGTGGTTTGAAAGTAACACCGATAGATCAGTACAAACTTAGTATTCTACATAGCCAATGTAGAGAAAATAAGTGAGGATAACAAAACTAATAGAAATGTTTAAATGTTCCAGATGAATGCGTGCAGAAAAGAAAAATTAAAAGTGGTAAGTATAAGAAAGCATGTATGATCAGATGATGTATGAGTATTGCTGAAGTAAAAGATTTGTGAAAAACAGAAAAAACGTGGAGACAAATTGTTTGAAGTTAGGTATAAGAAACTATAGTACAGTGTTATTGCTAAAATATAGCAAGAAATTACATATTTTACAGAAAAATTATTTAAACACATTTAGATGACAAATTTTGTTGTTGAAACTTTGCATTTGCATATATATTGCAATTTTTTTAAAACATTATAATTCATTTAGAATACGTTTTAGTTTACATTAGCTACAAATCGATTAATTAAAAAAAATATATTTATTATATTAAATTTTATTTAATTAAATTTCAGTTTATTCTTTCAACACTCATTATTTGTTTGTAATAAAAGATCAAATTTGTAATACAGTTTATTTTAATTAGTTTATTTATTTATCTGAAAATGCATTAACTAACTTTAGAACAGTATATATTTGATCAGTAGTTGATTGACAAACTTATAAATAAAAACTTTTGATGATTGTCCTAACTTCACCAATACCTGTTTGGTATTGATAAACTAATTGCTAAGTAAAGCGCCGTCCACTTATTTAGATGGTTGTAATAAGATAACTAATAAGATAACCGAGCTAATATACTTTCTAGCCATAAACAAAAAAGTTTTATTGTTTTATATTTTAATCGTTTATTTTGTACAGTTTTGCAACAGTATTAATTAGAATTTATTAGTATACAATATTTGTTAGCAATATCTGTTGCATTTCTCAATAGTGTACTTCAATTAAATTCAATTTTTTGAGAATGACCTCATTCATACCATTCAATTTTATAACACCATATATATTTTTAATGCACAAAAAAGCGTCGTGTTAATGGGAATTGTATTGCAATTACACACGTAAATTCAATTATTTTCACATAATCGATAATGCAATTGAGCTTTTTGAATCCGCCCATTAAGCGGGCCAGAGTGTTCTTTTCGAATAGCTATCGGAAAATTCAATTGTATCCAATTTAATAGCCGCTACTACCACCCACCCCCTTGCTCTCTTCAATCCCCTTAACACTTATTATTGTAGTTTTTGGTTTAATTAAAATTATGTGTAATTCAGCTCGGGCGCGTACTGCAATTGTTTAAATGTTTTAATTGTTCGTGTAATTGGATTCGGAACATTAGATTTCTTTCAATGTGTTGAGAGAGATAGAACTGGGCGATACAATAATACTATAGATTTTAGAGATGGAAGAAAATAATGTAATGCGATCTGAAATGTGGATGCATGCATGTTTGTGCAGTTCGTATGGAATTGAAATCGGTTTTTTGCGGCATACCAATTTGAATAATTTATTTTTCGTGCTGATTAAATATTGATTAGGGTTGCGGTGGGATGGAATATCTGCTGTTTGTTGTTATTACAAAAAAAAGTAATTTGCATGCATTTCAAATAATAATTAGGGTTCTTTATAGTAACGCAAAATTTAATAAAGTTTTTAATATTTTTTTTTTTTTTTTAATTATTAATAACTGAATCATCACTAAGAATATAGCAGCACTGTAACAAAAATTATAAACAAATATATAAACTAAAAAGTGTAATTTTAAATAATGACTTCATTTTGTTTTATTGTAATATTTCTTTAATGCATTTTATCCTTTTTTATATTCTCGTTTAGTTCAGACTAATAATTTTCTTAAGAGAGTATGGCAATTTAACATAAAGTTAAAATGATTTATCTAACATAAATGAAAAAAATTCTTGATAGTGTATCATGAGTCTTTTTTTTTTTAATTTATTTTAGTTATTATAATTATTTACATTTTTACAATTTGTATTTAAATATATAATATTCCAGCAGTGCCGCCATCCATCTGTTAAAGACTCGAAGGGCCTAATATTGGAAATAAATTTCTGCTGTCTTCTTTGGTTTTTTGTTTGTGTCTTAGTTTTGTGTTTGTTCTGTCATTAAGTGTTGTTTTAATTTTGTTTTAAATTGTTGAATGTTAGTAAGGTTTTTTATTTCATTAGGCATTTTATTGTATTCTTGGATTCCTTTAACAGCCAAGCTTTGATTTTTGTGGTTGTTCTATTAAGTTCAATATTGAAGTTATTTTTTTTTTTCTAGTGTTGTAGGTGTAAAATTCTTTTCAGCTTTTTAATTTAAATTCCGTTTTTATTTGTCCGAGTTTGATCTTGTGAATTAATACTAAATTTTGTTGTTTTATCTTGTTTTTAATAGTTAGTTGTTTAGATAGTTCATAAATCTCTTTAGTAGGTGTTAGTTTTTTCAGTTGATAAATTGTTTTTATAGCATTGTTTTGTTGTCTTTGCAATTTGTTTATGTTTCCTTGTTTGGTATTTGCCCATATGTTTATTAAGTAATTTGTTTGTGAGCTGAATAGTGCATTATAAATCATAATTCTTGTAGTTAGATTGATTATATTTTTTAGTTTATATAATGCGCCTATAGCCTTTGTATTTTTTTTATTTAGAGTTTGAATGTGATCGTCCCATTTTAGATTATTATTTATTGTTAGTCTTAGATTTATTGTGTTAGTTATCTCTCCTATGTTTATGTTATTAATCTTTAATGTAAAATTTATATTTCTTTTCTTACGTGTTATAAGCATGTAGTTGGTTTCTTTAAGTACACGTTTAAAAAAACAAATAATTTGAAGGCAAACAGCAAAATTGGAACGTAAAAAATCAACACTAATATTTCTATACATGATGTTTGTTGCTAACTTTATTATTGAATCAGGTTTATTAGAATTATTATAGCGCCAAACCGTTTAGCGTTGAAATGCTTTCTATGACGAGTACGTTAAACTGTATGTATGCAAAGAAGCTATGAAATAATTTTTAAAACAATGTCTTTGCTGCCAACTGTACAAAATTAATTAAAATCAATACGGTAATTTTTACATAACCTCAATTTAAAGACTGCACTGAAAGCCAATTAATAAACACACGCAAATAGTTTGGAATTAAAATAACACGGGCGACAACGAAAATGATAATAATTCATACAAATGTTATAAGTTATTAAATTACCTTAAGGAAATTGAAATCCAATGTATTAATCACAAACGTTTTAGCGCAAGGGATTAGAACTTTTTTTTATAACTGGAGTTCTGGTTTCAAGTAGATATGTTCAACTTTTGAGGTGTAGTGACCTTACGCACTCGTGTCCAAATTACCTTCTTTATTTTCATATTTTTTTAACTTATGCCATCCTTTTTCTCCTCTATCCCGTTCTTTGAAATCCATTAACGCTAAAACAAGTATAAAATTAAAGAACTAAGCTTAAAGAATATTATTATGTACAAATGTTAGAAAAAATATAAACTAAGGAGGGATAAGAAGTGCAGTAAAAACAATAGATAAGAAAAGCGTAAACACGCAGCTTATACTAATACAAAAATGAGTAAAGCACTACAAAAAAATCGTTACGGAAAACAGATCTTGATTTACCGCAATATCACACAAAGAAACATCAAAGCAAACTAATGAAAATTACGATAGACGTAGTGAAAAAAATTATGTAGATCTTCAGGACCTAAAGAAATATATGTCTAACTACTAAAAAGTGGAACACATTAGCTATTTACAATAATTACAAAGATATACAACCAATACCTAAATAGACATCCTGCATCGGAAGAATAGAAGATGACATAAATATATATAGCCAAGTCTGAGTCAAGTGTACGAAACAAAAATTTGATTTTGTTCAAACTACTAAAATTGCCTTTTTCTACATGAACCCTGATCTTTTGATTTATTTTAGATTTTTTCAATAAGCCATTTTTGAGTAAGAAACAATCAAAATTTGAAAAAATTGATTTTTTGCATTTTTTTACTTTGTTTGATCGTTTGTAACTTTTTAGTTTCAGTTGCATTTTTAGAAAAAACTGTAAAAAGTTTTTTTTTTAAAGAATAATTGTTTACAGCCAAAAATGGCGGGTATTATCTATTTTTCTCAAATTTGAATAAAAACGTGCTTCTATATGTACAAGTGCCGTGTGCTACGTTCCGAGATATCTTAGAATGTATCCACAGAAATACTTAAAATAGCGAAAAACGCTTAAATTTTACAATTTTCTGTTGATACATTCTAAGATAACTCAAAGGGTAGTGCCCAAAACTTCTTGAAATTTTCAGAATATCTTTTGCACATATAAAAGCACGTTTTTATTTATATTTGAGAAAAAAAGAAAATACCAGACATCTTTTTTTAAGAAAAACTGTCTTTTAAAATTCTGCATAATTTTCAAAACTTAAGAAAAAAAATTGTTGGCTATAAAAAATTATAAAACAATTTTGAAAAAAAAGTTTATTACAGATTTTTTTTATAAATACAACTTTGAGAAATTACAAACGATCAAAAAATGTAAAAAAAAATACTCAAAAATAGCTTATTGAAAAAATTCAAAATAAACTTACAAGATCAGGACTCATGTAGATAAAGGTAGTTTCATTAGTTTGAGCAAAATTTTTTTCTGTACACTTGACTCAGATATGGCTATATCAGCTATACATTAAAAAGTTAGTAAGAAAGAGTGTATTAACTACAAAAGAATTTCAACAACAAACATGTTAAATTGACTGTATAAAAAAATACTAAAAAACCTAATAAAAGAAGAGTAAAGTGGAAGCAAAACAGAAGAGCAGAGTGGATTTAGAGCGGGATGGACGTGCACGTATAAAGTGTTCACACTAAAACAAATTATTGGAAAACGAACAAATACTAACCAAGAAACACATCTTACTACCATTGATCTTAGAATGGCTTACAATAACATTCCAGTAAAAATGATTTAGAAAGTAATGCAAGAGACAAGCATCAACCATACACTAATTAAAACAATAAAAAAAAATTGTATGAAGGTTCAAAATCTAGAGTAAAAATTGGTAAAAAAATATTACGGAGCTTTTTTTGTAAATAAAAGACTACACCAAAGATGTTGTATATCACTAACTATATTTAAAATATATGTAGCAAAAACACTTAGAAAATAGAAGAAGTGCAATGGGATAAGTATAAAAATACAAAAAACATGCTTATACACATTACAATTTGCCGACAATTAGGTAACAATTGTCAACAACATAGACGACTCTGAATACATAACAAAAAAATTACAAAAATAATACAAAATATGAAGACTAAAGCTAAAAATTCAAAAACAAAATATCTGCCAGTTATTGAACTGTTAACAAACTTACTATTAAAAAACAACGAAACAATAAAAGCTTACAAAAGATACACTTACCTAAGAGTTATCTTTAACACGATGATGAAATAACAGCGTAAATTACACAAGCAAAAAAATTAATTGAATGCTTAAATAAAGTAATTTAGAGTGAAGAAATTGGAAATAAAAAGGTGTATAACATCTACAACACGTTAGTTAGATCAACTCTAACATACGGTACAGAAATTGAAATCGAGAGAAACAGGAAAATGTTAGAGGCAGTAGAGATTAGTGACCCGAATTAGGACAGTTTTCAATTGAGAGTGGAACCTTATACCATTCTGAAAATGACAAACAGTGGCCACCAATAAAGAGTTGCTATAGTACTAAACAAAGATACCAGTATGTTTGTAGTCAACTTTGTACTAATCTTAAGTCATGATGCTGCAATTACAAACCAATGTGGGTAGAATAAACATTATCCAAGTATAACTGAAAAATAATGATATATTGTAATTGTAATATGTTATCAGTAATATGATTTTCAGTTTACTGATAACATATTACAATTTTTATAGTTAAATTATCTTTAAAAGCTGATCTTGTGGTACCAATTAGCAAATTTTATTAAAATTGTTTAATTAATTTTTGTGTTATAGCTGATTACGCAAGAAATTTACCGTTTTTGGAACTAAAAACTAAAAAAATATTTATTTTATTGATACCAATTTTATAAATAAATTATCTTCAGCAACATCTTGTGCTACCAATTAGCACATATTATTTAAATCGTTGAATAAATTTTTGTGTTATAGATAATTGCGTAAGAAATATATTGAAAACTAAAAAATAATCATTTTACTGATACTATATTACAATTTTATAGTTAAATTATTTTCAGCATTATCTTGTGCTACCAATTAGCAAATTTTATTGATTTTAATCAATAAATTTTTGTGTTTTAGCTGATTGCGCAAGAAATTTACCGTTTTTGGAACTAAAAACTAAAAAATTATCATTTTACTAATAACATATTACAATTTTATAGTTAAATTATCTTTAGCAACATCTTGTGCTACCAATTAGCTAATTTTATTAAAAAAATTCATTTAATTTTTGTGTTATAACTGATTGCGCAAGAAATTTACCGTTTATGGAACTGAAACCTAAAAAATAATCAATTTACTGATAAAATATTACAATTTGTATAATTAAATTAATTTCAGCAACATCTTGTGCTACCAATTAGCAAATTTTATTAAAAACGTTTATTTAATTTTTGTGTTATAGCTGATTGCGCAAAAAATTTACCGTTTTTGGAACTAAAACCTAAAAAATAATTATTTTATTGATAAAATATTACAATTTGTATAGATAAATTATCCTTAGCAACATCTTGTGCTACCAATTAGCAAATTTTATTAAAAACGTTCATTTAATTTTTGTGTTATAACTGATTGCTCAAGAAATTTACCGTTTTTAGAACTAAAAACTAAAAAATAAGCATTTAACTGATAACAAGTTACAATTTTTATAGTTAAATTATTTTCAGCCACATTATGTGATACTAATAAGCAAATTTTATTAAAATCGTTTAATTAATTTTTGTGTTATAGCTGATTGCGCAAAGAAATTGACCGTTTTTGGAACTGAAAACTAAAAAATAATTATTTTTCTGATAACATATCACAATTTTTATAGTTAAATTTTTTTCAGCAACATCCTGTGCTACCAATTAGCAAATTTTATTAAAATTGAATTAATTTTTGTGTTATAACTGATTGTGCCAAAAATTTACGGTTTTTACATTTTAAAACTAAAAAAATAAATGTTACTGCCAAAGTACTACGATTTGTATATTTTTATTATCTTTAGCAACATCCTGTGCTTCTAATTAGCTAATTTTATTAAAAACGCTTGATTAGATTTATAATTTACTAGTCAATAATTAGACTACACTTACTGGTCCCTTGACATGCTCTGGAGTGGTCCACCCACCCGCCCAAGTGTTCATTATCATGGAATTGAATGTTTGACATCTCTGCGAGCGTCGGAAGTTATTTTGTCACAAGAGACGGTTGTGATCCAACCTCTTGATAACGTGTGGGCCACTCTATGCCAAATTATTGGCCTCTTACCATGCTGTGGAGTATTCTACCTACCCGCCCAAATGTTTATGATTAAAGAATTGAATGCTTGCCTTCTAAACTATTAGTCTATCTTTTCAATTACTTTTATCAAAAAATTGAAAGTTTGACTTCTCTGCGAGCATCAAAAGTCATTTTGTCAAAAGAGAAGGTCGTGATCCAACCTTTTCATAACTTACACTTAGGTAGGCCACTTTATTCAAAAGTATTGGCTTTGTACTATGCTCAGTATCAAAGAATTTTTTAGTACAAAAACAGTGACGTTACAGTCATATTAAATGACTTTAACGCAAATGACAATGTCAAAAAGGCTAAAAATCAAATTATCTCCAACATAATAGTCAACAAAAAATGGGAACGTATAAAGAAAGCTTTGCTAGACCCAATTAAAATCAAACTAACACTAAAAAAAAAACCAAAACAAAAATAAGTGACAAAAGAAATTCCGCAATTTATGGATAAAAAAAAACTTAAAAACATAAATAAAGCAAAACAAATTGTACAAAAAGTACAAAAATTGAAACAGCCAAAGAAAAGTAAATGAATGATAAGTGTACTGAGATAGAGTACTTTAAGGGTAAATATGATAGTTTCAAATTACATAAAAAATTTAAGAAATGACAGGCTTAGGGAAAATTAGAATAATAAGGTTTAATTAAAGACACAATATATTAAGCATTTTTTTAAGGAACCTAGCGGAAAAAGCTCATGAAGTAAAAGAAGAAACAAAGACTAATATAACGCACAAAAAAGTTCTAACTGCAATCAAAAAAGTAAAGACAAAAAAGCCACTAAGCCGAATAAATTAATTGATAAAAATAAAACAGACAGCTTGGTAGATTTATGCAACACAATTTATAAAACAGGTGTTATTCCAGAAGAATGGCTGATTCATAACATTGTCAAAATAACCAAAAGCCACCAAACGCAGTAACCACTAGATTATAAGCTTAATAAAGCGTACATTTAATTTTGTTTAAAGATTATACTAAGGGCACTGCAAAAGTTTGCGGAAACAAGTTCTGCCTGTAATACCAGCGTTCAGCGATTGTCATATTCGTAAAATTTTACGTTTTTTACCTATAATTCAGTTGACAGTTTGATTTCAAACTATTGATGCTGTGCGTGAAATGATTTTGTCAGATCGGCATGTAACCTATAGTGAGATAGAGGCATCCTTAGTCATTGCAGCAAAACAAATACATACGATTTGCATGTCAGGAAGCTTTGCAGTCGTTGGATCCCACATAATTTGAAAAAAAGTGGTGCAAGAAAATGCAAAAGAAATTCAAAAAAGGTCGTTCAAATTTGGTATATAACATCGTAAAAAGTAACAAATTTTGGATATATTCATATGAACCTGAAACTAAACTACAATAGACTGTATGGATGTTTCAAAATTAACATAAACTCACAAAAATGCGTTCACGAAGCGTTTTGAAAAGAATGATTGCTTGTTTTTTTGGAAAAACGGGTTATGTTGCAACTTTTGCATTAGAAGATTGAAGGACAGTTAATGCTGACTGGTATATTTCAATTTATTTGCCGGAAGTTATTGCTAAAATCAGAAAGAACAACATAAACCGGCGCAGCATTGTTTATCATGACAATGCCTGCGCTCACACAGCACGACGAACTGTAGAGTTTTTGACCACTAACAAATTCCAATTAATGACTCATTGCCTATATTCATCGCTTGAAGAGACCGATGATGCATTTATATCACTTGTTTTGGAGCTACTTATGCTTATTTAGAGATGCTTAGATTTAAATATAAACGTATTTGCTTGTTTTATAAATTATAAAAAAGCTTTCTATAAAGTTTTACATAACAAACTGAGTTCTTAAGAAAAAAAAAACATGGATACAAAAGACATAAGAATAGTAAGCAATAACAACTAGAAAGTAACTGTTAAAGTAGAAAACAAAATAACAGACTCAATCTGTAGTTGAGTTAGACAAGATTGTATCCTGTCTCTATGTCTTTTTAATTTATATTTGAAGAAGTATTAGATGCAAAACAAGCTAGTATGCAGATGATAGCGTCCTGCTAACAGATAACATTGAGGACCTATAGATTATAGTGGAACACACTAAAAGAGTGAATAAAAGTATGTCCAGAAAATTAATACAAAGAAAACTAAGATTATGGCATTTTCTAAAACCCAAAATTGTATAACAAACTTGAAAATAAAAAACCCCAAAATATAAACAAACAACGTGTTTCAAATACCTAAATACTTAGTTAAATAAGAAAATCAACGTGAACCAAGAAATACTTGCTAGAATTGAAATTGCAAAAGCTACATTAATAAAAATGAATAACTTCCTTTGCAATCGCAACCTAACAGAAGAACCAGAATATTAAAGTGTTATGTATTCTCAACCCTTATACACGTTGAAGTATTGACAATAAAACAACGGGATATATGAGAGAGGCATTTGAAATGTGGTGTTATCGAAAAATGGTGAAAATATAATCTACCAAAAACGTCAAGGTTTTTACGCGGATGAATAAAAAATGTGAAATTGTTTTTGAGAAGGAAAAGGTGTTTGTTTTTTTAGCTAATTATTTATGAGCCAAAAAAAGCTAATTGGCTGTTTGAGTGTTTCAACATGAAGAAAAGCCAACAAAAGTTGTTTGTTCTCGAAGCGTTAAAAAATAAATGTTGGCGTGTTTCTTTACAAAAGCCGGGCATATGGCAACTGTGGATCTTGAAAACCAAAAGACGGTTAATTTAGCGTGGTATACGACCATTTGTTTGCCTAAGTTTTTAGTAAATTGAGAGACAACAAGCCAAAACAAAGATTCATTTTGCATCACGACAATGCGAGCTTACACACATCACATAAAACAAACAAGTAATTGGACACACAAAAGATCGAATTGATGGGTCATCCGCTTTACAACCCAGTAATTAAAGATAAACTGCGTGGACAACGATTTTCATCGCCCGAAGAAGCGGTTGAGGCCTTCAAAACGCATGTTTTAGGTCTATCATCTTCTGACTAGACAAAGTGCTTTGAAGGGTGGTTCAATTGCATGCAAAAGTGTATACATCTTAAAGGCGATTATTTTAAAAAGCAATAAAAATATTTTTGATAAAATTCATTTATTTGTTCTTTCTATTCTTAATACATAAATAGCAACCCTCATATATACATAATTGAAACATCAATTACTTATGTATTACATTTTAAACATTGCTCCATCAATCTATTAACATCACATTAACTTAAAGTGGCAATCACAGTTAATCTCCAAATAAAACTACAACCCTCTCTTAATAAAATACGACAAATTATTAACGGTTTGATGGTCGGCTATAACAAACTCCTAAAACTCTCCATATTTCAAACAAATTCAAATCCACACACATTTCACAGTGTATTATAAAACCGCCGTTTTAACTTAGTTATGTTTCATTCGCGGTTTTAATTAAACGACGAAGATCGTGCAGTGTTTCATTTAATTATGTACCAGATGTCAGGGGGTTATTTTCTTCCTTTTACTTAGGGAAAACACGCTTTATTGAATTTAACCCCCGTAACAGAAACAATAATAAAAACGGGGGGCGGCATTGTTTTGTATGCGCACTAATAATACACACACACATCTCGCGATACGTCAATTACCGCAGCACGAAATAAAATTATTTGTTTGTTCAATCGACGCGTTTTATAACGTTAATTATAGGAAAATAACGAAATTTGTAGCCAGGAAATTTATATTTTGTTGTAAATTGTGTTTTTGTCCGGATTTTTTTTTTTGTGTGTGAGCGTAATTAGATAAAAATGATATTGAGCTGTTTCCCTTTAACCAACCTATATGAGCACTGCAGATATCTATGCGCCAATATGCAAACCTCCATGTGGGGAAATGGCCCCATTACACCCAATATCTAAGGGATGCCATTATGTTATATGAAAATTGGTGACGGAATTAACTTAAGTATATAGTTAAATTTCAGCACCATACATGTATGTATAAGTTATGTTGCAATTCGAGAATTATAACCAGGAAATTTCGTCTTTACATGAGAACTTCGGTAATTATTAATAACGTTTGTAAGTGCAATGGAAGGGTAATTAAACATTTGACAATCTTATTATGTGAAGTGTAACA
This sequence comes from Tachinus rufipes, assembly GCA_963932245.1. Classification (NCBI taxonomy): domain Eukaryota; kingdom Metazoa; phylum Arthropoda; class Insecta; order Coleoptera; family Staphylinidae; genus Tachinus; species Tachinus rufipes. The sequence continues at coordinate 95,925,767 of OZ010743.1, forward strand.
ATAATATTCTATAACCTAACAAAATAATAACATTTGCTTACATTTAGTTTAAAAACCTAGTTTAATAGTCTTTTGCACATGAAATATGTGCAAAAGCACTCTTTAAGTAGGAAATTTCAAAAACATATATACGTGTCTCTAACATAAAGGACCAGGCAGCTATAGCAACATTAGTTTTGGACAAGATAAGTAGAAATTGTTTTTAATGCATTGTAAAACTGAATCAGCAAAAATTTAGATAAACAATCTAAGATAAATTAATGTATTAAAATTTGTATCTTTTATAATAAAATTATAAATTGCTATATTTGTATACAATTTAACTTTTACTAATATTATGATTCTAAAATAAACATACATACATATGTACCTTTATATATATAATAACTGCTCTTCATATTTATTTTTATTTTTAAGTGACTTGTTTGTAGCTATTTATATATTTAACTATCAATGCAGTATTTTATTTAAAATGTAAGACGTTCTAATAAATGTTTCAATAGTGAAAAGAACTTGCATAATATATGTTCCTTGAACTACATATAACTGGCTATTTGCAATATACTTAAATTCTTAGAAGAATATATTTCTCTACTAAAGAGATCGCAACTGAATGTTCATCACAATAGCACAAACATATTTGCGGTGTATGAAAGGAAGTTTTCAAATTGAAAAACATGTCATTGCATTTTCAATCTCAGCATTTGCACAATAGATAGAAAATATCAAAAGATATACATTAAACTGCTTAATTATATGATCTGCTTTAAAATTACTTATTTGGTTTTTATCAACAAAATTGTTAATTAAAAATAAATAAATTTATTATTATTAATTAAGTTAGTAATGAAACAATTAATAAATTGTAAATATATGAGTACATAAATAAATTGATGTATTTATCAATTATGAAATTTAAGTTTGGTAAAAAATAAAAGTATTTGTAAGCCTAAAATGATTAGTAAAGGAAAAAGATTAGGCTTCGGAGTTTGATTCTCAAAATATGACCAAATAATACTTTGCTCTTTATCCACCTTTATAACAGCTTGAAATTACTTTCAGATCGGCAAAGTTTTATGGTGTGTCAGAAAATGACACTTATAAGGCTATTATTTAATTACACAATACCCAAACCATGGTAATACAGATAAACCAGACTAGTCTGCAAAAACTTATAAAACTTTTAACTATCCATTATAATATTAACACATACATTAAATTGGAAATCAGACAAATCTCTTATGCCGCGGATGTTTAGAAGACAAATATACTTTGTGGCAGATTTGATGAGCAAGTGCAAGCTTAACAATAACCTAACCTAACCTAAAATGAGCTTTTATTGTTTAAATAATATTACTATAGAAGTAACATATCCATCTGATACACTGTTTGCTGAAACTAATATACTCGATATAAGGCAACTGTTTTACACCACAGTTTGCAAAACTCAGTACGTGTGTTATTCAACATTAAAACACTTTTTAATAGCATCCCAAAAGAAATAAAAACAGCAAACTCCATCATAATTTTTAAAAAACGTCTTAAAAATATATTTTTTCTACTTCTAGATCACATATAGAAAACCTCATAAATGGAACTTAAAATTTTAGTGAACCAAATTTAAATTTATATAAATTAAATATGTTATTAGTTATATTTTATATTATGTTTATAATTATTAGTTATATTTTATATATTTCTGTTTTGTTTTTAAGTAGTTACTTTGTACATTATTGTATTATTATTTTTGTTTAATCTTATTATGTACATTTATATATTATTAATTTTATATTTTTCTTTGTCACACACAAATTAATAACTTTGTGACATTATATAGTTTATTGATATGTTATTATTGTGTATAGTATTGTGTTTTTTGTGTATTTTATTTAACTGTAAAATTATCAATCAATAAACTTTATTATTATATTATTATTATAACAACCAAAAATGCACAACAAGAAAAATTCCGCAGAAAATAATCAATAAATGTAATTTTTGAGAAGAAAAAGATAATGTGACAACTTTTGTTGACATTTTAATAACTTTAATTTCACAATTTACTTAATGTAGAGGTTTTTGTAACTTAAATAAAAACTTTTGTTGGGACATACATTGTTTAGATCAGGGGTGGCCAACCCGCGGCCCGCCTTGAACATTTTTCTAGCCCGCGAGATTTATTACACTTTTACAAATTTATAATGGCTAATGTAGTAAAAATTAATGTATAAAAAATACATTATTTGTGCACCTATATATTCAAAAATTAACTGTAAAAATTATAAGAAAAAATTTACTTGCCGTGCTCGCTACGAGCGTGGGCTCTCTTCTCGTATGTTTGTGGTGTGCAATAATAGTTCTACACAAACATGCGGGACCTACAGTTTAACGTGGAATCCGAACCACACCACTAGAGGAGTTTACTAGGCAAATACTTTGCTGGTTTGTTAGTGCCTTGCGTAAGATAAGACCACATCAAAATATTTTCAACAAATTAGATATGCTGCCGGGAATCAAACCCGGGCTGCCTGCTCAACAGTCCTCGCACTAGACTAGATTTGCATTCTGCAAACATATGATACGCGCGCATCTTAAAACATTCAATCTAATAAATGGTGGGCAATCTTTAAATTAAAATTTTAATGATATGAGATAAAGAACAGATGGTTTATTTTTTGATTAATTTTATTTAATTTCAGAGAATGTATATTCCGATTAAGTATGGAATATGATTTCTTTAGATAGCCTCCGCGGCAGGCTCAGCAGTAGGCCATTCTTGAAGACCAATTATCAAGTATTGCGCTACTGCTTTCAGAGGTATTTTGTCAATAACTTTGCAAATGTTCTGCTTAAAGTGGTCAGTTGCCTGTAGATTGTCAGCAAACACCTTTTTTTAAAATCCTGCAGTGTCAAGTCGTTGGTGGCCAGTTGACATCACCAAATCAATGGATCAATAACATGTAAATTTTCTGTTCGTCAAATACGGCAGTATTGCAGTATTGTTTGTTCACATAACCGCCAAGATAGAAATGGGTCTTGTTCGAAAAGATAATTTTTTGGTTAAAATTTGGGTCAACAATCAACTTGTATAATGCCCACTTAGCAAAACAAAAACGGGTACCAAAGTTAGCCATTAATTTCTTGAACGAATTGCACTTTGCAAGCAAACATACGAAGGTCATTGTGAAGAATCCGTCTTAGAGTGATTTTCCAAATACTGAGTTAGTGACTTCTGCGCCAAATTGATGTTGCTGGGTTCTCGCGTACACTTTGAGAAACAAAAGAGACAATTTTGGGCAGAACGCTTTGAAACAGTATGCTTGATGCGCGCATTGTCTGCCAGCGTTCCAGTTTTACCCACTTTTATCAGAAACTTTTGTATTTTTTAGATCAATGGCGCTTTATTTTTTTCATACAACGTACGCAATTTTTGCGCTGTTGCAGACAAATAAAACTCATTTTCAAAATAAGTTTTCAATATTTCAAAACATTGTTTCAAAGTAAAACAATGTATCATTTGTCTGCAAAGGTGTCTAACCACACGTTTCTTATGCAATTGTGACGCTAAAATTGTATAATTTAATTTATAACAGGTTCGATGTTTTACTATTAAGTGACCTCAGTGAAGCAGTAACCATCCCTAGATACGCACACACAGTTGATAGCAGAGCGGACACTTAGTTTCAGAAGAATAGTAAACACAATAATAATAACTCATTATGTTTTGATTCCTTACCCCAAAAAAATCTCTAAAGTGTGTCTAAATTTTATATATGGATACATAATTTTATATGCGGCCCGCGGAGTTGTGATGCATTTTCAAAGTAGCACGCAAGATTATTTGGGTTGGCCACCCCTGGTTTAGATACTTTAAGGTCACTTGTAACGTTACTTGGCCAATGTATAGCAAACGCTGTATTTTAACGTGGAATCCAAACCACATCACTAGAGGGGTTTACTAAGCAAATACTTTGCTGGTTTGCCACTGTCTTGCAAAGAAGACGACTGCATCGATATATATTCGACAAATTATATATTGCCACTGCCGGGAATCAAACCTGGGCTGCCTGAACAACAGTCCTCGCACTAGACCATTTTGCTACGGTTGCCACCTTGATCTTTTAGACAGAACAAAATGGTGGATAATGAAACGGACAAAAAACCTAATCTGAATAGATATACCAAAGTGTGCGTAGGCCAAATAGCGAGTTGACGGCGAAAAACTTTAACAAATCTTTGACAATAAATACATATTCAGCGGTTTATAATGTCTTCCAATTTTCAATCTGTATTTTTAAGTTTTGTCTTATATCTTTTTTTCATAGTTTCATATTTATACTCTAATTCGTCTAACATTTTTTTTTTCTTTCTGTTGTGTATTTTCATACTTGTTTTGGAAGTTTTTTGACCAACGTTTTTTGAACATGTATAAATTGTTTTAGCTGATTTATTCTGATATTCTCTAATATATTGTGCGTTACTCTCATAATTTTTTTAATTCTGTTATCAGTAATCTTTGATTTTGTTTGATGTTTATTTCTGTTTGATATGTTTTTATCCACTAATACTCTACTTTGACAAAATAAACCTAAATTAAACAAAAAAGCTGATTTTAAGAAGCAATGTAAACAAAAAATCCTACAGCTAGGGCGCTAACACTAAAGGTACCATATATGTGCAAGTGCAATTGACAGTTTCTAAGATCTACACATCCTTAACAAGGGCAAAAAACCATCTTTCTTTACGTTGGCAACTAATGATGTAGCTCGGGCAACAACAAAATGATTTGGCAGTAGAAAAGTAAACCTTAATCTGCACATTAATATATTTGTGCAGATAAAACAAAACAAAACTAAATATAGCAAGAAGAGATGGAATTACAGCAAGGACAAAAAAACACCTATTAACAAACGCTTGTAATAGACATTGTCCTATGACTTAACATCTGCAAGAAATCGAGTCAAAAATGTTTTAAATCAAACTAAAAAAAACTGCAACTAAAAAAAAGAAAATTTCTACAAAAACACATACAAAATTTAAAAAAATGCAACTAACTATACTATTATTCTGTGAATTGTGATATTAAATAATTTTCCAAAAAATATAAGCAAAGCCAAACAGCTACAATTGGAAGTAGAAAATAAGCATTTTTTGCAAAGACAAAAAAGACCAAGAAACGGACTAGTCTTAGATAAAAAAACATACTAAGTTTTTACCAGTACACATTGTATAAAGTAAAGGGTGTTTTTTAGAAGCGGCAAACTTTTATTAAATTAGCAACACTTTTATTTGTGACAGTTGATTTGACAGTTCTCGGTTGTTTTGAGGTTAGTTTGGTTTGACAATTTATTATGAACAAACTCACTTAAAAGCAGTTTGCAAATTGTTCAAATTTATTTTGAAAAAACATGGTTCAGTTCAAAAAACTCATCGGGCATTACGTGCATTGTATGGTGCTCATAATTGTCTATCAAGTTTACAAGAATCAACTTGTACAGGAATTAAAGCTTCACGATCATCGTTTGCGCCGTACATTTAGTAAACAGGCCGAGAAAAACTTTGTTATTGATCCACAATTTCATTTGAAAATTTTGTTCAGTGATAATGCACACTTTTGGTTAAATGGCTATGTCAACAATAAAAATTGTCGCATTAGAAACAATAATAATCTACAAGTTATTGTTGAAACACCCAAAAAACTTTTTTGGTGCGTTTTATGAGCCGGTAGAATCATTGATCCATATGTCTAAAATGATGATGGTCAAAACGTTACAGTCAACTGTGAGCAGTACAGAGACATGACTGCTAACTTTTTTGTGCCTTAATTGGACAGCATTAATGTTGCAAACATGTGGTTTTAGCAGGACTGCGCTACATGCTACACAGCGCGATACAACATTTTACGAACAATTAGTTTTACAAAACAAACTTGTTAACTGGCCACCTCGTGTTTGTGCAATTTGGCGCTATTAGATTATTTTTTCTGAAGATATGTAAAATCCTAAGTCTGTACCAATAAACCAGAATTAATTGAGCACTTAAAAATCAACATTTGACGTATTACTGCCAAAATACAGCCTGAATTACTGCATACAGTGTTTGGAAATTGGACTCTAGATTACGTTATGTACGCTTCAGCCTCGGCGGTCACATGCTCAAAATTATATTCAAACATTAATGCCATAAAATTATCTGTCAAATAAAGCCATTTTCATAGATATTAAAAACATTTTGCTGTGATTTATTTCAATTTAAAACTATACGTCTCTATAGAAACACCCGTTAATAGAATCCACAAAATGAAAAACAGAACTGACAAAAAAATTAAAACAAACCTAAATTAAAAAAACTAAATTAAAAAAATATAAGCATACCCGACAACCTCAAAATAAAGATTTACAAAATCTTTTTTTCCAAAAACTAAAAAAATATAAGAAATACCAAAAAAAGTAAAAAAGTAAATAAACAAAAAGAAAACAAAAAAACGCTAAGATTGAACAACGTCTTTGTAAAAATAGTAAACATTTTGGACAAAGAAGACGTCATTCTAAAACTTATAAACAAAATACTGAAAAAAAACGTCACAAATAGTCAAAAAAGGTTAACTAATGCTAATAAAAGACCTAACAAACCTAATAAGTAACCGGAATCTTACAAGCCAACATGCCTTCTGAACACTATAGGAAAACATTTGAAAAATTAGTGAAGGAAAGACTTAGTAATGAGCTGACCTAATCTAAATTTCAATATGGTTTTAAAATATTAAATTTGACGGAAATAGCCGTACAAAAATTAATCAAGTATCCAAAAAAACTAGAATATTTTGTGCTCTAGTCACAGTAGACATCAAACATTTTTTTCATTTAACACCGCCTCTTGACAAAATAGTATAAAAAAACTAAAAGTACGTAAAGTATGTTTGTTTTTTTTTTTTTTGTTTAATTGAGGGGGGAAAATGCCATACGCTCTTTGTGTGGGGCTCCTGGTTACCCGTATACCCATTAAAAACTCTAATCTCTAAGCCCTCCAAAACTTGCGGGATTACCGTTGTGGTATTACTTCACAAAGTCTTGACACCTTCTATTTATCCTACTATCCTCGGCTTCTTGCTCTTGCTATCTCCTCTTCTTCTCTGGTAGCCATTATTCTCCGTATGCCATCATCAATAGCTCTCCAGTTGTATGCACTTTCAAGCATAAGTGTGGTCAGGTTGTTTATGGTTATCTCTTTACCGACTTTTAGCTGCATCTCTTCTCTGGTGCTTCTCCAGCGAGGGCACTTCACCAGTGTGTGCTCCGGGGTATCTTTCTTTTTTCAATGGGGGCATTTGTCCTGTTCTGCTAGGCACATTCTTTTTAGATATGACCCAAAACATCCAAGGCCTGTTAGGATCTGTGTGAAGTGGTAGTTCAGGTTACCATGTTCCTTGTTTACCCACGGTGTCACCAGGGGTATAAGAGTCTGTGTCTATCTGGCAACGTTACCCTTGCACTGCCATTCTGCTTCCCATGTTTTCATTGTCTCCACTCTCTTGTCTTTCCAGTCTGTGCCCCTTTGGTTGTTTTCCTTTACTTTCGGCCCGCTCTTTGGCAAGGAGGGGTATGGGGATTGTGATCGCTATTGCTTGTATAGCCTTGGACAAAACTGTTCTGTAGGCATTGGCTATTCTAATTGCCATTTTTCTCTTGGCCCGCTCTAGTTTTTTTTTCTTGCAGCTTTCTATCCAAATGGGTACGGCGTACAACAGTATTGAGTCCACTGTTGCACCCATAACTTTACGTATCTCCGCCCTTGGACTCCTTACATTTGGCATGATACGTGCCTGGGCCATTTCAAGTTTCTCTGCTTTTTGCTTTACCGAAGTATGTTTGTATCTGAGAAAATTAATAAGCTGTTTATATATTATGTACAAAGTTTTGCAAGGGTTGGTCTACTATTATACGACGGAATTCTAATCAATTACCAAAACGAGTTGTTTTTATTGCATATGCGAACAATCTGGTAATTATTGTTTTGCAAAACGAAATGAAAACTGACTAGATTAGTAGTTTTAGCCCTGAGACAAATAAGCAAATATCAGAAAAAAAAACATAAGCTACTAACAGACAAAAAAGACGTAAATATCAAAAAATTCAAACTCAACAGATCTAAAATAAAAGCCTATAGACTTCATCAAATCACTGGACGGACAACTACCTAAAATTTAAAAAGCACGTCTAGATAGTTGCTAACAGAGCAAAAGACGTAAGCGCAATTTTTCCACAGATTATGACAAGAATAGCAAGGCCAAAACCAAAACAGAATGCAGTGTTGCGCCGTAAAATCAATAATTTTTTTTAGTGCCAAAGTATAAATATAGGCCATAAAATATCAAAAGTACTAAAACATTTAAAAGTAAAATACAAAAAATAAACTCTGAGGATCTGCAAAAGATACAGAATTTAAACAACCTTTATCAACCACTTAATAGAAAAAAAAAAATTCAATCATTAAAAAACAATTGCAAAAAAAAAAACAGAATGAGATAAAACGCTCTTCAAATAGAAAAACAAATAGGTTATAAACAAAACGGGTTTTTCAAATATTTTAAAATGATACAAAGAGAAGCATAATTAGATAAACTACTAATATAATAACGCAAAGCATAAAAAACAAATATTTTTTTTTTTAAACAAAAGAATGAAGTATCGTCAAGGATAGCAGAAAAAAACATTTAGATATACAAAAGAATCCAAAAAACGCAAAAACCGTACACTTTAAATTGAATGTTTTAGTTGATAAAAAATTAGCACTACTTGGAGTGGAAGTATTCTATAATAAATTTTTTCTTATATTAAAAAATAGAGATCTACAAAATCGGTATAAAAATGAAGATAAAAAAACATCTGAGCTAGATAGCATATCACCGGAAGCAATAACGTTTTAATGTGGCTTTTGACACAACTCTATAGCTAGGCATAGTAAACTAGACAAAAAGTGCATAAATACTTAGTAAACGTAATATTTCATCAAAAAAATATAATTTGTCAACATGCTAAAACTGGACGTTGTCAAAACAACTAACTTAATAACCTATTTGGAAGATCTGGTGATCCGGGGCAATAACAAAGCATTTATTGTATTAAATTTTAAAGCAACCTTTTACAGTGTTAAAAAATTATTAAACAGTAATTGGCACAAAATCGCACCACAATTGAGAAAAATGATAATCTTAATAAAAAGCTAAAAGCAGTTAAAACTTTCAACTGCAAGAAGGTGATAGTTAGTAGGCAAATTGTAAAATATCTAAGGTGCTTATAAGCAGAAACAAAAAAAAAACTATTAAATTAAAAAAATATTACTATTAACTAGAATTTTGCTAAACAAGTTTGTCTAATACAAAATAATTTCTTGTTTAATTAGATTTGACTCAAAAGTATCAATCAGAGGAGCACAGTAAGACAAAAACCCACAAAGTTAAGACAATAGACTTAAAAAAAAAAGAAATAAGTTGACAACTATTGTCGACATTTTAAGAAGCTTTATTTAAATAGAAATTTTTGTAACTTAAAGAAAAAGTTTTGTTAGTTGAGACAGATAATAAATTGAGTTTAAATATACTTGTAACGGTAAACGGACAAAGAAATCCAGCCTGAACGGAAGTACGCAGGAAAAAAAAAACCTTTTACTACAAATCATTGTACCAAACAAGATAAGCGGCGTTAATTAAGTCTTATTAGGCTGATACGCCAAAAATCTAAACTAACTAACTAACCAAACAAGATAAGCAGTAACAGAGCAGTCAAAAAACAACGACGAAAAGCACCAGAAAAAACATCATGATCAACTAAAATACTGATAACAAAACGCAAAAAAAAACGTAGAAGACCATATGGTAAGAAAGCTATAAAATTATCAGAAAAAAAAAATAAAATCTAAAAATAACCAAATCAATGAAATACTAAAAAAAGTAAAAAGACATGAACAAGCAAGAAAAAGAACAAGAAAACGCCAAAACCCAGCAACATCCTTGCGGAAATAGTAAAGTGAGTGTGCTTGTTTTACAAATTTAGTAATAAGGCCGTGATCTTACAAACCGACATGCTTTCTAAACATCATAAAAAAATAGCCGCAAAAAAACCAGCAAAAAGCAGACTTCATTCGAAAATCAATACGGTTTTTGATCAAAAAAATCTACTGTAATAGCCGTAGAAAAAGCAAAACAGAAAAAAAAAAGATTTTGTGCTCTAGTCACAGTAAACATTAAGATTTTTTCATTTAACTTCGTTTTCTGAAGGGTTATTATAAAAAAGCTGAGAAAACGTAAAGTATACCTAAAAAGGTTAATAAAAAATTACTTCACAAACAGATTTGCAATCGACAAAAAAAAGCACGTGTTGTCGGACCACTACTATAGAATGTCTTATACAATAAAATTCTAAACATTTACTACAAAGCGTACATTAAATACGTAAAAGATCTGGCAATTATTGTTTTTCCTAAAAAAAAAAAAATAACCAAACTAGTAAATTTAATTCCGGGACCTGAGACAAATAAACGAATGAATAACTAAAAACAAGTTAAATCTTGCAGAGAAGAAAACAGAAGGAAAAACGTAGAAAACGTAAAACTTACGCTAAACAGAACCAAAACAAAGCACATCTTCAAATATCAAAATTTTAAGAAACAAGTGTAGATAATTGCCACCAGAGCAACAGAAGTAGGTGTGTTATATATATATAATGTTACATAGATAACCACGTGCAGCCAAGTGGCGCGTAAGCACCTGCAGCTTACTCAGCAGTGTCGCGAATAACACATTCTTTCCACACGCTGAATCAGCAATTGTAACAGATGTATATACTAAACATAATAATATTAAGTTAGTTGTATTTTTGATGTTAGAACCTAATAAAAATTTGTTACACGCTCACCGTTTGTAACTGGTGCACCAATGCACAGATCATGCAGAGGATAGAAAGCTAAACTAAAACAGATTGCTGTGCAGTTCCGCACAATTGATAATTCTATATAAAGCTTGAGTACCGTAGTTGCACTCATGCCTTTGACCGTTTTAGCGTTTTTTATTTGCGCTTACATTTCACACCTTCTATGGAGTTTAAATGCTAAAACAAGCAACAGTATAGGTTTAACCACAGCCAACATGATTTTTGTGTATATTAAGTTGCCTTGTATAACAGCCAAACTATTTGTGTCTAGCTGTAATAGAGGTCATAAAATATCAGAAGTACCAAGACATCCTGGAGCAAGTCTAGAGAGAATGGGTTCTGAAGATATGCAAGAGATACAGTTTTTTGTCAAATAGCAAGAGAGATGAGTAGAGAACAATACGTGGTTTTGGACAAATATTTTAAAATTATACAAATAGAATTATTATTAGGTAACCTACTTTGAAGTATTGCCAAGGACGACAGCAAGAAAAAAAATTAGAAAAATCTACGTCGAGTGTATTATGATAGATTTTTTTTTATTTAAAAAAAAATCTATAAGACTAAACTGAAGATAAAAATTAAATGAACACTCAGGCAGCATACCACCAAAAGCAATAGCAACTTTTGATGTAGTTTTTAACGCAACCATAGTTTGGCAGGTTAAACAAGTAGAAAATTTCTAAATACTTAGTAAACGTTATATTTTAACAATAAAAAATATCAATGGTAAAATGAGCACATAGAACATTACTTCAAGAACGCTAATTGACTATTTCAAAATTTGCAAAATACATTTTTTGCTTAAAAAACTATTTTGAAAATTCTTAAGATATGTGAAAAGTGGATGATAAGACATAGCCAAAAATCTATCAATGGTCAACTTAGGAAACATTTTTATCACTGATGCTATCAAAATTGTCAATAATCATGTCGACTAGTATGCTATGCAATTAAGGCAATATTGTTTTGTACAACTTTACTATAGATTGGACAACCTAACAATCATTGCAAAGTTTGTTAAAAATTGTTAAAAAAAAAAACAACCGACTTTTAGAAAGTTTTACTTTGGTTGCATGCCCGTTCAAAGACATTGAATAATATAACTCTATGACTAATAGGAAAAAAAAAAATTAAACAAAAAAAAAACAAGATTAATGCAAACTAATAAAAAAAATCAAAAAAATTAAAACAACAAACAAAAAAACAGAATTAAACTAGCGCAAACCTATTAAAAGCAGATTTTTTTTTAAATGCCTGCAACCAATATAAGGTCAGCACAAAACCAATACTAAAATAAAAAAAAGCAAGTAAGATTTCTGGCAAAAAGGACCGGAGAGTAATAGTAAAGTAAAACAACTTAAGTTTTTGACGACAACAGCGCAACAAACATTGTCATTGTCACATATTCTATAAACGACGCTGTCTTAAATTTTGCTTTGTGAGTAGCACATATCAGAAAAAATGTACAGTTACCCCAAACAATTTGTTTTCAGCAATCAACGTTACGATTGTTACAAATTTTAATATTCTAACCTGACAACGTTCCATTCTAGAAAAATAAACATTGTTGAGAAAAAAAAACTTAATATTTAAAATAATAATAATAATAATAATAATAAACTTTATTTAGTTTTGAAGATACATACATACGTAAAATAAATTAACATATATTTTAAAAACTACGTCAATAAAAAAAATTTAAAAATAATAATACTAGATTAAAATTCAATTTCAAAAAATTCATTAATATTATATACTAAGCGGATTTATTAAAAAATGTTTTTTTACTGCTATTTTAAACTTGTTAACAGTAGCTGTTTTAATTTTTGTTGGGATTTTAGTAAATAGATGAATTTGGAGTCTTCTGTTTTTGGTTAGTCTAAGTTTACCTGATGGCAATGACAGATCTTTTCGATTTCTTAAACATCTCATGTGTTCTTCACTTCTTTTTGTATATTTCTGTTCATGTTTTTTAATGTATATAACTTGTGCAAATATAAATGCCAAGATAACGATTAGGATTCCATGTTTTTTGAAAAGTGGCTTGCAGTGCACATGGTATCTCAAATAATTTTTGCAATAATAATAATTTGTTGATATGTGTTTTTGCAGCTTTTTCCCATATTTTGATAGCATATACCATAACTGAATGAAATTGAGTGAAATAAGCAATTTTAGCTGCATGGTGTCCTATTGTTTGTCGCAATCTTCTTATTAAATCAATGGATTTTGATTATTTGGTTTCTAAGCAGCCCAGAGGATCACGCTAAGATACCATACTATCAAGTGTCAGGCCTAAAAATTTTGCAGTTTTTTTTAGTTTTCAAACCACCGGAACATTGGAATTGTAGTGTAATTGTTTTAAATTCGTTAAGTGTAAGTTTGTTTGCAACGCACCAGTTCTTCATATCTTCTTTTGATTTTAAACATTTTTCAAATAAGTCCAGTTGTGTGTCGGATTCTTGGAAAAAGGCAAAGAGAATAGACGTAGTTTCAATAGAGGTTGGCAAATCATTTATATACAACAAGAAAAGTATTGGACCCAATATTAATCCTTGTGGTACATAATTGCTGATTGATTTTGTATTGTTTTCAAGATTGTTAAAAGTTACAATTTGTCGCCTCTTTGATAAATATTTTTTTATTAAATTTAACGGTAGTCCTTTTATACCATAGAAAAAAAGTTTATCCAAAAGTATGTCATGTTTCATACAGTCGAATGCTTTTGTTAAATCGAAAAAAATACAGGCACATTTTTTCCTATTTTTCAAGGCAATAGATATATGTTCTACTAATATATAAATAGCGTCAGATGTATTTGAATTTTTTTTAAATCCAAATTGTTGCTTTGTTAAAATATTTTATTTTTCTAGAAACTGTAATATTTTGACATATATAAGTTTTTCAAGAGAGATATTGGCTTATAGTTATTTGTTTCAATCGCATTGCTTGTTTTATATATAGGAACAATTCTGGCTAGTTTTAAAACATCAGGAAATTTTTCTTCTTTGATGCAGTTATTAAAAATATGTAATAATTGCTAGATTTTTTATCACTATATGTACTGAAGTAGTATCAAGCAGCTGGTTTACGTTTTTTTGCTTGTCAAATCGATAAAGGCTACCTATAAATTACGGTCAAGTAGTTTTAGATTACGGTTAATATAGTTTGTAATATTTAAGACCTGAAAACGGAATTAGTTATGTTACACATGTGAGTAGTTAGTATTCTGTACAAACTTTGATGTGACCAAATTTGTAACTTGCTTTAGATTTTAGTTTATTTTTAAGTATCAAGCAAGCAAGTGTTGGTGAGTACTTTGTCTTGGTTTGTATGCAAGAAACTTTGTGGATTAGACAGCGGCACCTGGTAAGTAATTGTGAATGAAAGCTGCGTTGTAGTTGGGATTGTAACATTATTGAAAAATGTCAGTTTATGTTCTACTTTTGTGTTGATTATTGTAAACATTTGAGTAATTATTTAATCTTTAGAGAAACAGAAATAACGAGCTTAGTAGCTGCAAATTATTTTTATTTATTTTCCAAAACTTCAGGTATTGCAAAGCTTCTTGAAAACGCTGCAAATTAAATAAACCAAAACCGACCAACTCTAAAAAGTTTTACGGGTAAAGTGGCGTACTTATTAAAAAAATAATAAATTCTATAACTAAAAACCAGAGGGTGCCTAACAAAAAATACAACAAAAACAAGATTAAAAGAACAAATAAGAAAAAAATAACTAAACAGCAAAAATTATAAAAATTAAAGAAGAGTATAGAAAAAATGTAAACGTAAAAATAAAAAAACTTTTGATTAAAAAACACTATCAGGAAGAGAAAAAAATAAAAAAAGCATAAAAAATCAAAACCCCTATCAACTAAACAACAGAAGCAAGGCAATTTTAAACCACGTCACATTACAATCAGAAAAATAGATTACTTACTACTGCAAAAAATTAATCGCAAACCTATAGACAGCAGTTTCAAATTGCGTGAAACCTATATATGGTCATCACTAAACCTTTTGGTTGTAAAAAACAAACAAAAATAATAAAGAAAACAACAATGAAAAAAAAAGAGGAAAACTGATTGACAATTAAAAGCACCGTTGCCTCAAGCAACGACAACCAGGTAACAACTAACGCTTCTGTCATTTAAAAACATGCATATTTTGGTTATAGAAAAATATGTTTGCCTAAAACTACATCAATTCCCAACAACAACAATGCAACAATTGTCAAACAATCTACAAACAAAGCACGTTTAGACTATTTTGCCAGACAGCGCAATTTGCATGTGGGTGATGCTTGTATTATAGTAATTGACAGGTTTTGATGCATATTGTAGACATGACATATTACCAACATTAGGTTGACCAAATGATTACCGGAATAAGTCATTTCCTCTTGGCAGTCAACAGTTTTGGGTGGATGAACTGACAAGAGTAAGGGCACCCTCTTGTCATTGGAGTGAAAAATCACTCTAAAAAACGGACAAACTACACATGGTCAACGGCATGAAGATGCAGAAAGCATCGGGAAACCACTGCATTATTAAAGATCCAACAAAGGAATATCCTTAGTACTCATCATCATGGCTATTTTCAAAATAAATCAGTTCGGAGTTTTAAGTCCTCTAATCGAATCTCCAAAAAGACAGTATTGAACAATAACACGAAGAAAAAACCAACAAAAGTAAACCAAAGAACTATTAACATTGGTACGTAGAATGTAAGAACAATGGCCCAAGATGGCAAAATACAAAATGCCATCCAAAAAATGAATAAACTTGGGGAGACATAATGGGCATTAGTAAAATGCGCTGGCCGGAAACAGGATGCTGCGTGGTTACGGAATATAAGGTCTACCACTCCGGAAATACTAATGACCAACACAAGCACGGAGTGGGAACAATAATATCAAAAAAACTTCAAGATCATACTATTCATTTCTCACCAATATTAGAAAGAATGCCACTCATTCAAATAAAAAGCATAAATTGAACATTATTCAAGTCTATGCTCCAACCGCCGATAAATCAGATAAAGAAGTGAAAGAAGTATACCAATCACCAATCACTGCAGATATACTTAAACAACTCAACAAGCATAACATAACCATTATCATAGAAGACCTAAATGACAAAATTGAAAAAGAAAGAAGTGGAGAATACATAGTGAATTGGGGCTTAAAAGTCAGAAATTACAAAGGAGATAAATTAAAGTTATTTGCAGAAGAAAAAGAATTAGTTATTCTGAACACTCTTACCCAGACGATTATGTACTTGAAAATCACCACAAAACCGACGTGAAAATATCATCAGAAATCAAATCGAATATGTGCTTGTAAATAAAAGATTTTGCAACAGCTGTCTATCAATTAAGACTTATTCTGGGGCAGATATATTATCAGACCATTGCTCTTTAATCGATTTAGATTTAAACTGAAGAAAATAAAAAAAAAAATTATTAGGAAAAAGTTGAAAAATTTAAAAAAAACAAGAAACGAGCAAAACTGAAAAAAAAAAAAACATTAATTGTAAAGAGATAGAAAAGCAATGGAATAAAATAGATAAAATACTAGAAAACCTATCTAGAATGCTTAAAGAAGTAGAAGACAAACACCTAGTGAATAAGCAGGAGAGAAGAAAAAGCTGAATGACGGACGAAATACTAAAACTTATAGAAGAAAGAAAAAACACTAACAAAGCAAATTACAAAATTTTGCAGAGACAAATAAGACTAGAGAAAAAATACGATTCATTTAATATGCACAACAAAATTAAGAAAACATCAGGTTTTAATAAACCCATTACAACAGGAATACTATATAATGCTGATGGATACATAATAATAGACCAAACAGAAAAAAATTGACACGTGAAAAACGTACCTTTAAGGAATAACTTAACCTTTATGACTATAGCAACTGATGAAATTTCAAAGGCAATATTACAACTTAAAGAAATCTAACCTCCAAGACCAGACGACATCTACAACAAACTAATAAAACAATTTGACAAAGATGGCATAAGATAGCTAACAGGATTAGTTGACAAGATGTACTCAAAAAGAGAAATACTAAGATATCTAGTGCAAAGCAATATAATGACTACCAATGTACCACCAGCTTAATGAGCCATTTGTTAAAAATATTTTAAAAAATCATACACCGGAAAATAAACAAAATATGCACCGAACATAAAAATTGCACACAATTTGGATTTAAAAACGCGTTAGGCACCAGAAAAGCTACATTTATTGTCTTAAGTCTTTGTTTAAAGATGCAGGAATGTGGACTGCGATGTACATGTATATTTCATCGATTATGAAAAAGCTTTTGACAATGTACAACTTGGTAAATTCATAGAAATACTAACAAAAATAGGGCTGGAACATCATAACCTAAATATTATAATTAATTTGTACTAGAACTAAATAGTCTCAGCACGTATTCAAGGAGAGCTCTCAAGAGATATCAAAACAAAAAATGGAGTTTGGCAAGGATGCGTACTGTTGCCATCACTATTTAACGTATACTCAAATCAAATATTTTAAGAGGCACTGGAAAGTACGGAATATGAAATTAAGATTAACGGGGAAATCATAAACAACATAAAACACGCAGACAATACGGAGGTATTTGCAGACAGTCACAAACATCTCCAGATATCAATGAACAGAATAGAAGAAAACAGCCAATGATACGGCTTTGCACTTAACATAAAGAAAACTAAATACATGATAATTTCCAAACAAAATTATGATCAAAACCAAATAAGAGCGAACAACAAAACAATAAACAGAGTAGAATCATACACAACACTTAACGAATCCTAGGATCATACTGGAGAGGTAAAGTGCAAAATAAAAAAATCCAGAGTCTTATTTACAAAAAGATATTTACAACACACGACCTACCTACACTAACAAAAATAAAATTACTTAAGTGCTACCTTGAGTGCTACATATTTCCAATCTTGCTATACAAAGCCGAATCCTGGACTTTAACAAAAGCGACATGCAAAAAGCTAAAATCTTATGAAATATGGTTATACCGTCGCATTCTGAAAATACTTACAACGGTGGACCTATTCCGAGCTAAAGCAGATACAGTAAAGATAGCTATGATAATTGCCAACATTCGATACGGATAGGCACCAGAAGAAGAAGATGGTTAAGCAAATCAACATTATAGTACAAAGCAGACACCGAGAAAAAACCTGTTCTTTTTTCTAGTTGAGCTTTTACAACAAATTAAGTTGCTTACAGATAAACACAAAAAAAACTTATTATTGTTAGTGTGTATACACTGATGAAACCATCACCAAGTTTAAAATTAAAAAATTGGTTTACAGCATAGCACCATTGTCAAAAGCGACGTAAAACCTGAAAAGATCTTTTTTACATACAAATTTATACACTCAACCTGAAGACGAGCTACTTTACGCTTTGTTTTTTTGATCCTTTTTGATTCATTTACATTAACTGTGTTTCAAAAATACACTATTTAATTTAATTATATAAATTTAATGTTTCAAAAATTGTTATTAGAAGTGATCTATTTCTTACACGCATCATTACACGTTAACAATTTTAGGTCGTTGTACAGAAAACTATAATTTTTTTGTATTTATTTTTATTTTCAACAAGTAGTAATGTTTTTATAAACCAACATTTTATTTGAATGCAATTTTTTAACTACTTTATTGTGTATTTTGATAGCGTGGACTAAGAACTATGCAACAATGCTAAAACCTAAAAAAACATTTTTTGCAATCAGTGTTGCTAAACGTTGCCATTTTTTTAACTGTTTTTATATATAAAAACTGTAACATAACACAATATAAATAACACAAATTAACATTTTATAAACAAAGGTTTTATTTAGTTCAAACTAGGTTAATTAATAAAAATTATAATTTATATCTTTGCATATTTAGTCGAATGGTTTCAACTTTTCCTTTATGCATCAACAGCTACATAGTTTCTCTTCAAACAGATTTTCTTTATTATTTATTTTTATAAAATTCTTTATCAAATAAATATCTAGGTTCAGCAGCAATAAAAATACATTTAAAACAATTACAAGCTCATTCTCCTTCATCCGTAGAAATCCAAAGACTTGAAAACAGCTTTATTTTTCTATTAAAAGATAAGACATTCCCGTGTCATCTTTCCGTAAACTTCCGCGAGCTAATGTGGCCGCTGAGAAATTCTCATTAATGTAAATGATATACTATATACCAGTAAGGTTTCTAACTGAAACCCCATCCAAATTGTTTTTATACAAAATAAGATATTATTTCAATATTAATTAAGAAATAAATTGGATTTATTACGAAATAACATTTTTTATTAATAAAAATTTCATTATATTTTTCCAATTATACAAAAATGTAATAATATATTCAAAAAAATTGTTGAGAAGTTAATGATTTTACTCAAACCCGAATTACCGCACTAGCTGTTGTCGGCCCTCGAACTTCATATGTACAAGCTTGCTAAGGGGAGTAAAGACTCATGCGGTAACATTGTTTGCATGTACTTCAACTATAAATGTTATACGCTGAGAGCAATTGCCATACCCTTCTAAAATTATACTGAACTTAAGCAAAAAATTAATAAATATATAAATAAAGGGACGGCCTTAATTTTAGAGAGGTGGTTACATTTAATTATGTCCTATAACAATAATTCATCAGAAATGGAAGCATAAACGTCTCCTGTTCGGGGAGCAAATATTTGTTAGGGTCAAACGGATGTTGACCCCATTGAATTTCTACCCTAAAATACATATCTTTATACACTCGAAATATCCGATAAGATTGAATGAATAACTTTATACGCGTGCAACGATGATTTATGGATATCAAATAATCAAATAGAATTATCGTCTAATATTGCCCCCCTTTTTAATATAAGCAAGTTTTGTGCAAGGTCTCGTTTCAATATTTCATAAATCATCTAAAAGCACATTGTGCAATACGATATGCAAGTAGAATATATGTAGAAATGTACTTACATATGCTCTAGGGAAAAATGTTAAAATTCATATACTTATTGCATTAATATTGAATTGAAATAAAATTGAAATAAACATTTCTCATTCAAATAATATTGTAAAGATGTGATAAATGAAACTTATAGGTATGTATAATATAATGTATGGCAATATTTTTATCAATGTTTAATAAAAAAATTAGATCTTTAACATTTATACAATTAAAAACTGACTGCGTTTTTTGTTAATAAAAATTCCGGTGCCTTGAAGAAAAGATTGGGTCAGTAACCGGTAGAGTAGAAAACGGTAGTAATTTAATTGTTTTGAATTGTTTTGAATAAAAGTAAGTTATAAAATTTTGCATAAACTAAGTTTTTTATGTTATTTTAGAGGTAAATTAAAGATAACTGTTTTGAAAATGCGGACAACGTTATTAGGTCTGTTGACACAAATAGCATTCATACTTTATTAAATAATCTTTAAACATTAATTTGATTTGAACATAGCATTGAAATTCAATTAAGCGAGCAATGTTTGATTCCATGATCGATTTTGTAGACACTCAGTTTATGCTATGTTTTGCTAGCTTTCTCAAATCTACTGCAAAAGTTTTGTAATACTCTGTTTTATAATTATTACTATGTTATGGTTGTACTGTATTATTGCTATTAGAAGCAATTCTAGTTGTGGACAGCTTGTACTTTATTTGTTTCAAAAAATTCAAACACTGTAACACCCAGACTCAGTAACACCCGTTCCAAAATTTTCTTGTTGTGTTAAATTTGCGGTACTGCTTTGCAGAGTCTACCTGAGTAAACGGTTGCCATTGGCGGACTTATTACTTTGTTTTCAAGGCAACTTAAAAATTAAGGATGCTGTAGTTTGCCAATGTCTATTGCTATGGCTTTTTTTGTAAGTCCTGCTTGACGATGTTTCCGTAAGCGGTAGTAACTGTTATGACAACGTTGGTAATACGGGTGTGGGCCACGCATGTTGAAATAATTGTTAAGCCGGGTTTAGTTACAAGAATTGCTGTTTGGTTGTTTGTGTCGTTTTTTTGAGCATTCGGCTTGAGAGAGGACAATTTGGGCTCAGTCTGTGTCTTTTCCAGTTTTTTTTTTAAATAAACTGAGGTCCGCAATTAGCGTAGCTTTAAAACTAACAAAATTTTATTTTACATTTTACATATTAAGCTTTAACATTCTTTTTGTTTCTACCAGAAGTACCTGGCAAACCAAAGAATCACTGCTGAGCTGTATGTACCTTGTTTGGGTTTAGCTTCCGAGTGACGTGTTTTTGAGTCAGTGTTTGCTACTACGTAGCTTTGCCTAAGTTTTGTGAACGTTCTTTAGTCTGGGTTAGTGTAGGTTAAAATGGTGTTGCTTTAAGAATTTTACTCTATAGGTTAAGGTTTACTCAAAGCAAACGCAATATGATTGGGAACCTACAAATTTGATGTCAACACTTTTGGCGTTTATGGTTTTGGTCCGGGAGCTTAGTAATAGCTCAGTATACTGCGTAAACATCTGTTGCTTCTTTTTTATTGGAATTTTTTGCACTTGAGTCGAACGGATATTATGCACTGTTAATTTGAAACTTGGCAAAAAAGAAGTCAAGATCTTTCTCCAGGCGTTATTTGAGCTTATTTATAAACAAGATATTCTTCAAAGTTTCTTGTTAAGAGTCAAAATCTTGACCGACATTATCTACCAAGCCTTGATTGAAATCTTATAATGTTAAATAGACTGTAACTTAAAGTTATTATATTTTACCTGATTGACAGCACAAGGTATTTGGTTATATTTTTTGCAAATACCTATTTAGATTTGTTTTTTGCCAATCAGAGCTTTTTATATTTAGTATAAAACCAGACGGTAAAATTTTAATGATAAATTCTTTTAATTCTTGAAAAACCCTTACCAGATGTATAGTGTTCTGTAGTGACTAATGAAATAATAATTGCTACAGTTTAACTTAAATTCTTTTCCGGAGCTGGGGTTCAAACTTATTACAAATTAAGCACCAAGATTTTAGTTAGACTTAAGTGAGCCACTTTTCGGTTTGTGCAAGTCTGGTTTTTCTTGAGATATGCCGCTGAGGCAAAAACGGGGCTACTGAGAACTATAGTTTTCTACAAGGTACCACATAACCAAAAAACAAAAGTTTTTAGAGAAGTCTTTCTGATTAGCATATCGGAGTTAAGCTATCTTGGTTTATTTTTCTTAGTAGATGCAGTTCTGTGGTGCGGGTTTAGTAAAATTTTTAGTTGTTAATAGCAATCTCTAAAAACCCCATAAGGGAAGAGCAATAACTAATCAAACGCAACGCTTTTCCTCCTTTGAAGATCGTAACTTTGCAGTGGTTATGAGGCTTGCGTGTTTCCTCTTGGACGTGGTCAGTGGGTCCGGTCGTGAAGGAAACTTCCTTGTATCGGACAACAAGCTGCTATGCGACCAAGGGTAAAGTTCCAAACTAATTATGATCACCCCGCAACGTAGTAGTCGCACTGAGGGTTTGTGGTATAACTACCCACGTGTTTGTGCCGTGCGTGGAAACCCGTAAGGAAAGATGAAGGGGTCCTGGTAACTGAGTCACCCTACAGATGCGTCTCTAGGGCTTAGCTACACTCTACTTTGGCCTGGATTTCTTCTTAAACAAAAGGTCGAGACTAACCCACATTGATCAATCGGCTGCGTTGTGTAGTCAGATGAACGACTGGATGAGTCTTTTGAAGTGATGGGGTATGCAGCGAACCACACATTTATTGGTTTGGTGTGCGTTACTTGTTTGTACAACCTACCTTCGAGGCTATATTTTTTTTAGTAACCCTGGCAATCTATTGTAAACGTCCAAAAATTTGCGGGCTCTATAGCGGGTGGGGAGCCAAAGAAAAAAAATTTAGTTTCTCAACTATGAAGAACCAAAGATTCAAAACCAATCTATCAGGTGAATCTTTAAATACCTTGAAAATTACAGACTTGGTGGGTGCATCTACGGATACCCCATCGACGTTCAAAACTGTTCCGTTTTTAAACCACACCCCACAGACCGGTGTCAAAAAACACAGGATCTGCGGGGCTGAGGCAAAAAAACAAAGAAAGGCGCGTTTGGTTGCTAAAAAGCAAACAAACCTCCTTTCCGTCGAAGCAGACACCTCAAGTGCTGGGCAAGCAACTACTAACCCAAAACAAAATGCGTTAAAGGCAAACCGAAAGCCACTTTAAAAGTGCAAAGGTTCAAAGTCTTTGGGCAAAGGGACACTTCCTTCAAAACAGAAAACACCAAAAAAAAAGATACGCTCCTCCACGTCTGAACTTTCACCTGGACAACCCAGGAAGAAGGTAAAAGACACGAGAGGAAAACCCAACATCCCTCCTACAAGAAAAAAAAGGAGACCTAGCTACAAAGAGGTTGCCTCATCACACCTTCGCGTGGTGGTTACCAGCCTGACTTATGCCCTAGGTAAAACTACTAGTGAGCAGGGTAATTTAATTAAAGATGTTCTTTTTCGGGAGCTGGATAATACTTTATTCACCCCAGGCAAAACACCTCCCACCTTTAGTGGGCTGACACACACAGGAGAAATCCTTAGGATTACCTGTGATAATGACGCCTTACTTGAGTGGTTTCAAAAAGTGATTTCCGGTCTACAACCTTTGTGGCCGGAATCACAACTAAGCGTTGTGCCACTGAGCCGGCTTCCTATGCTGACAAAGAAAAACCGGATGTCTTAGAGCTGGTCATGAGTTGCCTAGGAAAGCAGAATTAGTTGCTCAAAGTAAACGTGTTCAAGGAACCGGAGGGCCGCCTCCTTGTTCTAGAAGAAGTTTACGCACACTAAATGGTAAGAAAATTTTGCTAAGTTATATGTTTAGCAAAACCACCTTCAAAATAACAAAAAATGGAAACAAAGGCAATTGATCCACCCGTTCAAAGCCGGGATGGACATACACTACTGTCCCCAATTGCTAAGCTACGGACGTGTATATACATACCTAAACACATAACAGCGTTTTTTATGCCACAGCTTCCCGACGGTGACCTCCTAATCGTCAGAATCAGCTCGGCAGACAAACGGAAGCCAGGTATCATTGTGACGTCAGCATATTTTGGGCACGGACATACCACCTCCAACAACACAGCTGGAAGGCTTGGTGCATTACTGTACGAGAGGAAATGTTGACCTTATAGTTGGATGTGAAAACACACATGGCAGGGGTACGCAACTTCACGATTTTATTATCAGTACTAACCTAGAAATACTAAATCGAGGCGTTGAACCAACGTTTGTTACGTCTCGCAACCAGACTGTGATAGATATCACACTTGCAACTCTTAGCATTTCAAGCAAAATCCACTACTGGCACGTATCTACGTCGGTCTTAATGTCAGACCACAGGTGGAAAAAACTTAATGTAGAACATAAACCAAAAACAATAATCACGCCCTACTAAAACCCGAGGCTTACCGATAAGGCTGTTTTTGGAGACAACCTATGGCAGAGTTTAGTACTTGTGCAGATTTAATTAAACCTATGGTAGAAGAAATAGAAAACTATGTAAGTAAGTTGGAAAATTCTTTAACTCGAGCGTACAAGGACTCTTGCTCGTTTAGGCTGGCTACCGGTACCGACAACACTATACCTTGGTAGTGTGAGGAACTCAACCGGCTTAAGGAGGCTGCACGGAAATCCATTAACAGACCAAAAAACTCAATAAACAATCAGACTCTTTGTGTTTCAATGACCAAAAGACAAAAGACAAAAGAAGCAGAACGTGGTTAATGATTCAATTAGAATCTACACGGCTAGCTTAAAAACTAATAAAGGTTCTGGAGCAAGAACCTTCTTGCAAGACCTGGACCTTAAAATATTATTACCACTAGGAGCTCATACAACTATCTTCCAAGCAGAAGTAGTTGAAATAATCTATGAGATTATGGCACTTGTGACCCCTCCGAACGTTGTACTTGCATACATCAGCCACATAGGGTGGTTACATGCAAAGACAACAAAGTGAGGTCACCACTAGAAGAAGTACAAAGGGCCTAATAAAACCTACGTCCAGTAGACTTTGGTTTACCTTCCAACTTTAAATCCAGAATCCAGAATCCAATCTCTAAAAAATGGAACGTACTGAATCAGGTACATAGACCCACCGTTGCCGCTTATTACAATTTAGTAAAGGTTTCTCTGTTTGCTAGATTTTTTAAAAGAAGCAGACAAAATGTTGCAATTTTTGAATGTTGTAGTGAATCAAAAGAAAAAAGAATTGGTGGTGGTTAAAAAGATTATTTAGTACTTATCTACTTTAACTTGATTTATAGAGATTTCTTCAAGAGTTGTAAAGGATGCCAAGTTGCTAAACGTTAAGTTTGGTTAATATTGCTATTCAGCGTACACTTGCTGTCCGTACGTATCTTAGTAAAAACGTTTTTCAGAAGTCAAGAACGTTTGTTAAGTTTATGAAGTTGGTCTATAGTTTGATGGAATTTGTGCAGCTTGGTTAAAAACAACCCAGCAACCAAACAATTGCATGCTCCATTAGGTTGCCAAAAGGAGACTTTTAGGTCACTGTGGAAATGCCGCCATAGTCTCATAATACATTGTTTGTATTTGATCCTTATAGGTTGTGACGTAATTTACGGAAAAGTGTGCAATGCTGTAAATTGTTTGTGGTTTTGGAAGGTAAGTGCAAGTTTCTAATAACCTATAAAGTGCTACGGGTAGCACAATTACGGCGGTCGTTAGTATAAGGTTTATTTTCAAGCAAGGCAGTAGATAGAACGGTGGACGATTTGTAGTAGTGGTAGTTACGGTGCTGAATGCGCTCTTTGGTTTGATGTGAACCTAAGTTATCTCTTTTTTGTCTGAGAAAAAATATTTAAAAAACTAAATGTGTTGGATTTACAATCCTAAAAGTATAGAAACACTCTAAGAAGATTTACACATTACAGTGTACAACTTTTCTATCTGACTGTGTCTTATAAGTAACAATTTTAAGTGATTATTAGAAGTGCGCATCTTGCGCAAGTTTTGTAAGCGTTGATTTAGTGTAGCGGCGGTTGAAGAGCCACAATTTGGTTTCTTGTATTTCGAAATCTGTTTGTCTTATACTGAGTTGACATTATAAAAGTTTAAGTTTTATATCTTTTTGCTGGTCTCTCATTGGTTTATTGATGCTTCGCCATAAGCTATTAAGTTGGGTTTTAGCCACGCTCTTGCAAACCTCAATTTGTTAGATAAACAAAAAAGTACTAATAAAGGCACTTGGAATAGTAATTTCATTATGCCTAGAGACCAATATAACCAAAAATTTACAAAAAAATTGCAATAAATTGGCCTACCGTAGCCACTTTGCTTTACACTATTTATTTTTTAATTCAGTTTTTAATCTTACTTAAACCTTTTTTTTGTAGGTTAGAAAGTGAAATTTTTACAAAACTTTTTTTTTTAAAGAAAGTGTTGTATTTGTTCTAGTTTAGTCATATAGGCTACGTTGGAAATAAACTTACCGATAACCGAAAGAACAATTCAGGTTTTATTTAAAAAAAATCTATGAAAGTAATTTAGAAAAAAAAAATTAAGAATTGTTCTATAGGCTAATTTAAGATATGTGGCTGGAGGTCAGTTTATAAGTTAGTTGTGTGTATGTGTATCTAAAGTGTAATAGATAGTCTTAAATTTAATTAGTTGTTGCTTGTAAGTACATACTGAGCAAAATAAAACTAAAATTTCTATAAGTTGTTGCTAAAAATGATTATTTTGGATTGACTATAAGCAACAAACAGTTTAAATCACAGAAATAAACTTTCAAAAACTGGTGCACCACGCGGGGTGCATTTAGAAAACGTTTTAGTTTTAAAACCTTTTTTTAACCTAACCTAACCTAATTTAATCTAATCTAAAAGATTGCCCAAAAAACAAAACATATTTAAAAAATATTTTTTTGCGCAAAACTTTAGATAAAACAAAAACTTTTATCAAACTTACTAATCTTTTAGAAGCGACTTTATTATTAACATTAACTTTTTCCAAGAATTACTTAAAGCTGCAAAAATGCAGAGAACGACATACGAACAAAATTAATAGAAATCACTTTGACACAACGTGAACCATGCTTGGATACAAAAAACAAAACAAGAAACGGTTAAAGAATTGTTGTTATATTAACAAGCACTTCCATAGTATAAAAACCGAAGCCTGACTCAGGTGGTCCAAACAAACCTTATAGACATATTATGTAAAACAATACAACTCATGACCAAAAAACATCCCCAATTAAACCAAACAAATGACTGGAAAGTCTAAAGACGTTAAGCCTTGATAATACCAACCAACATAAAAGTAATAAAAAAATAATTTTAGTTAATTTTAGTTAAATAATTGAAAAAAAAAATAAAATTGGTTTTTAATCCTGTAAAAACCAATTTGGTTGCCCGACACCAGCAGCACCCAACAAGACTTGTCTAGAAAACAATCAAATATAGCAAAAATAGTTTTTAAAAAGCATTGTAATTTTAACCGCGCTAACATCGTCACTTATCAACAAAAAACAATGCAAGGCAACTAAACTAAACTAGTAATCTAGTTAAGGTCATTGGAGATAGGTTTGAAAAAAAGATGAAAAGTAATTAAAACCAACAAACCTCTGGAAAAAAAAGAAAAAAAAAGTGTAAACAACTAAACTTAACTAGTGACAAACTACGAATTCTTATCAAATAAGGTTACTGCAAGCAAGATAAAAACACCTTGACAAAAGACATCTAAACCACATTATTGAGCAGGACTGGCAAAGCTCTAACCATCACAAAGTTCCTTAAAGCAACATAGACTACGCTTGCTAGTTACTAAAAAGCAAATCAATAAATTTTTTTTCAACACTCAAAAAACGGCTAAAAAGTATTTGCTAAAACATGCAGAGCTAAAACAAGTTTTATTTTTGGACGTAAATAATTTAAATATGTCCACAACTTAAAAAAACAAAACAGTTTTATCACCTGCACTTATCTATAATGACTTTATCTGCGGAAGACAACAAAAACGGCCAGAGCAAATCGAGAAGAATTAAGCTGCAACCAATACAATTAAAAGGTTGCTAACACTGCAATTTTAAGTTTAAGAATTTAAAAAAGCTATAAAAAGGCTGCAAAAGTAGAAAAAGTTTTCAAACAGCCGAAACCTAACCAGAGCTGCCAAATAAACTTCTTAAAAATTTTATGGAGAAACAATACTCAAAAGATAAAAATAAAACTGTCAACATATTAAAGCTAGCAACAATTGGATTGACCTGAATTTATTAGCAAAATTTTAGCAA
The DNA here is from genome assembly GCA_963932245.1 of Tachinus rufipes. Classification (NCBI taxonomy): domain Eukaryota; kingdom Metazoa; phylum Arthropoda; class Insecta; order Coleoptera; family Staphylinidae; genus Tachinus; species Tachinus rufipes. The sequence continues at coordinate 95,954,013 of OZ010743.1, forward strand.
ATACCTGAATGCTCAATAAAAGGTACAAAAAAAATGATTTTAGTTAATTTTAGACAACATACTGAGAAATATCAAACCAAACAAAGCAAAGAAAAAAACAATTTAAATCTGACCAAACTAACTCAATCAGCCGATATCAACAGCAATTTAATTTTTTTTTGACAAGATGCGTATAGAAAACAATCAAAAAAACAATGCAAATAGAAAGTTTTTAAAAAGCATTGCAACATTTTTCCTGGGACGTAGACACGTATCACCAAAAAAGGATGCAAGCCAATCAAGCCGGATTGGTAATCTACCAATAAGTTTTAGCAAGATATTATGCTTGCAAAAATTGCAGATCAAAATTAAGAAAATATTAATATGTAATTACAACCGGAAAAAAGATAAAACAAAGAAAAAAATGTGCAAACTAACCTTACTAGACTAGCAACTAAATACAAATTTCTAGCAAGCACAGTTGCCAAAAACAACCTTTCTAGCTACATAAAAAAAAATAAATCTTAGCAAAGTTGAAGTAACGCTGACACAAAACTACAATTAAATTACCCACATAAACATGCCACACGCCAAAAATTTTTTTAGCAGAATTAGCAAAATCCCAACCATCAGGAAGATAGTAAAACCTATTTTAAAGATTGTACCTTAGAATAAATAAGATAGTGGATTAATGGAACCTCAAGAATTACATAAAAAAATAAAAAAACATTTTTTTTTACCGTCAATAGGCTATCTTGACTGTCATTTTGTACGCAGTTTGCTTTACACTATTCATTTTCTATTTGAGCATTTAATATAGTTAAAATGTTTTCACATCAACATTAAAGCCTGTTTTAGAAAATTTTAGATCAATTTTTCTGCCTTTTACAACAAACTTGCTAGAAAAATTAATTCAGTTTGATAAACATTAAAAAAATCACTTCCATTGCAGATAACGTTTTTCCATTGCACATAAAGTTTTCAAATAAAAATCTAAATGCTCTAAGTAAATAGCTTGTGTTTGGTGATACTTTATGATTGTTGCCGATGTTTGTATAGTTTTTTGTAAAAAAGTTATACGGGTTTAATTTAAAAAAAAAATTTGTTTTGTTTTTTACCGCAAAAATCCTTGTATATTCAAAGTTTAACTATGATAGTAAAACGTCAACAATACGTGTAGTAATGTTGATTTAAAGTTTGGTTCAAGTTGGTAGACTCGATTAGAAAATATGAATTTTTTATCACAAACGCAATATTGTTCTTAACTTTGAATCCAATTAACCAATTGTTGTCAGGAACATTTTAATAGTTAGTTTACAATGTTAGTAGCATATAATGCATGTTTTAAATGTTTAAAAAACTAAAATAACAAAATGTAAGATGTTTTTAATACATATTTAATATTATCAAGTCACTCACAAAATGGTTTTCGTAAAATATTTTGCGTCACTTTTTAAACGCTAGTCAGATATCCACTATATTCATGAAATAAACATAAGTCCTACTTCACTAAATATTAATAATACTAGTAAAGTTTAATATCAACTAAATAGTGTTATAATTCACTGAAACCTACTTAACAATAATCAAAAGTTATCTACAAGACATGCAATTAATTTATTTAATAGGCAGAACTATGTGAATTGATGTAACTTTTGATTATACGGTATTTTGTATATAACTGTTTACAATTACATTCAATAAAGTTTGCAAAACATATTTTCGTAATTTGTATTGATTTGTACATAAATTATGATTAAATCAAAATGTTAATAAATATTTAATATAACCTAAAGCGTTGTTCGCCGCGGTACATCTTATATTGTTTATTTGGCGGAAACTGTTTCTCCTGATGAGAATATATATATATAATATATATAATATGTATTAAAATATTATTAGTGAGGTATAGGTTTGAGTATTAATACTTATTCCGGCTTCAAGATATATTTATTTATTTATTCAATTTCCTTTCTACCTTTCGGTGTAAGGCGTACATTTTATTAATTTAATAAATCTTATTAATAAATCTAATACTCTTTTTTATTTCAATATTTTTAGTGTTTCTTTAGTTTGATAATTGCTTCTATTACTTCTACGTCTTTTTTAATTTCATCTATTTCTTCCGTTTGTTTGCCCTGTATCATTGTTTCAAAAAAACAAGAAAGAATCTTATGTTGTTTTTTTTTACTTCTTGTTTTGTTAGTTCTTTGAAGTATTTTCTTCCTCTTTCCATTATCTCGCCTTCTTCCGTTATAATTTTTTCATTTATATCTTTTATGTTTATCATAGTGTGTTCTTTCTTTTGTTTTAAATGTTTTGACGTTTTGTAGTATAGTTTATGTTGAAGTTCTCATTCATTTCTTTTCCATATTTTGTCTATGATTTTATTCTTTCTTGTCTTTTATCTCCCTTACTTTTTCTCTTTTCTTTTCTTCAACTCATGTCTACATTAACCAGTATTCTCAATGTATTGTTACTATCTCTTGCATTTTTTTTTCTGTATTTTTTTAGTTATGTTTTTTTTTTTAATTTGCATTAGTCTCTGTATTGTTTATCTTATTTCTTGTACTGTTTTCTTGTCTGTCAAGTCTTTTTCTTTTATTTTTTATTTATTTATTTATTTATTTTTTTCTTTTTTTTTCTTTTCTTTTTTTTCCGTATTCTTGTTAGTTTTTTGGAACTTCCACTTCTTCTAAACCTTTTAACTCTCTACTCTATCTATATTTCTCTCCGTTAATTATTAACTTTTGGTAACCTATTCTAACCCTCTTTTCATTCGCTTTTTATTCTTTTGTTAAGTCTTTAATTTCTTTTTGTACGCATCTTTCTTTGTGTGTTAGGTCATTGTCAATGTAAATCCTGGTCTTTTTCAGATTTCTTTTGGCTTTCATTATTTGTTGCTTTGTTTTCCATGTTTCGACATCTACTTTTATTATATGTTTATCTTGTATGTATTAGTTGAGCTTTTCCAATTTTGGCTATAATCTGAAGTTTTTCTTTCTAAAAGTTTTCCACTCCCTTTTTTTCTTCATTTTTATTGGTTTTTATGCCTTTTATTATAATGTTATTTCTTTTTTTTCTGTTTCTTCTTTTTCTGCTTTGTTTTCTAAGTTTTCGATTTTTTGGATCATCTGTCTTTTTTCCTGTTCCCACTTCACTTCTTTATCCTTTAATTCCTTCTTTAGCTCTCTAATCTCTCCTTTTAATTCCTTTGTGCAATCCTTTTTGCCATCTCATTCATTAATCATGTTCTTTAATTCTTCCATTTTCTTGTCTGTATTTGTAATGTCATTGTATTCTTCTCTGTGTGTTTTATCCTCGTATACTTCCACCTTCTCTTTATTTTCTATATTTCTGGTTGTATCACTGTTGGATTGCTTTTCTACTGTCGTTTTCCATTCTTTCTCTATTTTTCTTTGTTCTGGGGATCGGCTTTGAGATAATGAGAGTAAATATATGTTAACTTTGTGCTATTTCGCGATTCATCATATAATTGTTTGTTACAATATGTATATATTTATATACTTACATCATTATGATAATGTTGATAAGATATAAGATGGTAAAAGTTACAACTTTATAATTTGTAACATTTTATGTCGTGTTGTTTGTTTCATTATATTAATCTGAGTGTTCGCATTGATTTTCGTATGTTTTTTTTTTTTAAGAAATGTATTGTTGTCAACAGTATAAAGGTCATAGAATTAAAGAAATTTTAAATTTGTATACAGCTTATATTTGGTGTAAAGAAATTTTTGCAACATTAAATGTTAATACTACCAGCAATAAGACCAAGTACAATGCTTGCAATTTATTTAATAGATACAATGTAAATTATAGTAACTTTATTGATGGTGCATGAAATTTGTTACTATTATAATTATTGTTAATAGCATTGATTATGTACATAAAATATTTTATTATTAATTCAAAGTAGTTATTTAATATAATATAAATTAATTCAACGTCGTTCGTGGCCGTGTCGGATCGGGATAGTTCGTGGTTATTGTTGTCTATTTGCGTGTGCAATACAGTTGCTCCTGAAGATTGTGCATTAAAGCCATTGAATTAAAACTTTGATATTATTAATTCATATATATTGTGAGGTTCCGTGTTAGGACAAATACGTGCGGTTTGTGTTTTATAAGTACTTTACCCGATTTGTGATAAACACTGAGTGAGAGAAAATATTTGTTTACGTTTGTGGCGGCTGACGAGGTTACTAAAGATTGAACTTATCCATCCAATATATAATTGAAGGTTAGTTACATTACATATTTATTTACATATTAGTAACATAATTAGTAATTGTGCAGAGAATAAATAATTTAGTTTAGCATAGGATTTAAAATGGGGAGTTGTTGGCTACAATGTTTTGTCTTCCTGGTTTGTTTAATTTTTTTAAATTGTATATTGAACGTCAACGTCACTAGACAATTGATAAAATGTTAAAAACATAAAACTGTTTATAACGGGATTTACTATTTATCTTTGGTATTGAGTATCTGATAACTCTAGGCTTTGGTGGAGGTATTGGAAGCAATCTTTACTTAGTGGTATAATGTTTATTTCTAAAAGTTTACTTTAGTATTTTTTGCAAATGTACCGAATACTATAGATTATACCAGTGGCTTCCGGTATTGATTTGGTTTAGTTCTGTTCAAAAAATTTACATAGTATAAGATAAACGCTGATGAGGTTACTATAAAAAGCATCACAAAGGCAACATCCAATTAAGATTTAAGTAAGCCGGAAAGAAGAAACAGATTCAAAACTATTCTGAAGTCAGAAGTTTCTTCAAGGCATAAACTAATATCTATTACTTTGCTCGATTTGGAAAACGCTAATGCCATAAGATAAATGGTCTAAAAACGATATAATTAGTATAAATGTGCTGAGAAAATTGGGAGACAAAAACGTCAAGCAGGTCTTTGTTAAACTTTGCATGAAAGCGGTCCATTTGCTGATAAACAAAAATGGCTTTAAATAGGTGGAAAGTCAGTGAGAGTATCACACCTGCCAAGTGCTACAGGTGCTGAAGGGAAGGGCACAAGGCCTCCAGTTGGATGAATCTGGTCACAGATGAATTGATCAAAATATTAATGATTGAACTTAGGAGCAGTCGTACTAATTTTGCTTGACATAATGCCCCAAATACAGAAATTTGGTCTAGAAAATCAGATAAAAAGAAGCACGATTAGCAATGGCAGAAATTAAAATGATCCAAATCTACTTGAACAGGTAAAAAGCGGCTATGGACCTCTACAAGCACATCTGCTCGGTGGAGGGCAGACACATATTTATAGTTTTAGAACCGAATAATAAAACATCAATTATTTCCGAAATTGGATCACTGACCATGCTATATAAGTCTTAAAACCAGTTTTGCTCTACAAGACAATGGAGGGAGCATGGGAAAGGTTTTGTTTGAGTAGATTTGAAAAACACGGTTTTTTACTAATGTTTTTATAAATTCCTTTATATGACCGAATTTAATTTTTACCAAACCTTGGTAATGACAAAGAACAAAAGGGTTAGTCGTTGCTGATTGGTGAAGACTTTAATGCCGAGGCCTTTATGTGGGGTTCTGACAAAGAAGACAACCGTGGTACGATTCTGACAGAATGGCTTAGCAGTTTGGATCTGGTAGTTCTCAACAAAGGTGGTTTACTGACCTATAAGTGCAATGGCAAAAGGTTTGTTGTGGACATTAAACACAAAAAGAAACTCTAAGTCTACTGGTTAGTACACTATTAAAATCAAGATAGAGAACTTGCAAAAAAACTAAAACAAGTTGTCTAGCAAGGCTTAAGTAAACATGCTATCACTTTACCGATAACGTAGAACAAAGAAATTGGCGGACTTGGAAAATTGTGCATATCGACAAAAAGAAAGGTGACCATTGCAAATGGACGCGACCTTATTAAGGAACTAAGATCGACCGTTAAAACACCAAAACGGACTTAAAGGTAGCTAATAAAGCAAAAAAAGAGTGTTGGCTGGTCAAATTGACGCAGATATATGGGGTTTAACTTATAAAAATGTGACAAATATGCTGGCACCCGGAACCTCGTCAAGATCACGGCATAAAAACAAAACGAAGTACAAGATTTGTTCCTAAACTTCCCGATGGTAAATTTGGTCTATGATGTGTTTAAGAAAAAATATTTTGATTTGCGCTGAGAAAGAAATTAAAAAAGCAGGTTTCAAAATTAAAGCTAGAAAAGCGGCAAGCTTGGATTAAATCTTTCTAGAGGTGGTTAAAGCTTGCGTAGAGGAGACCTCAGAAAAATTTTAACTGGTGTTCCACAAGCTACTTAAATAACTTGTTCCTGGACTAAATAGAAGAAAATAAAGGTTTATGGCAATATGCAGCACTAGTCACGGTTAATGTAAAAAATGCCTTAAACTGTTCTATAGAAAAGAGTTATACAAGCACTTGAGTAAAATAGTTATTGTTTCTTATCTTAATAATATGATTAAGGCATACTTGAGAGATTGGACACTAACAGTCGGAAATTGTATTATGTCAATGACGTGTGGTGTTCCACAAGGATCGATTTTAGGCCCGACTATGTGGAACGTTTACTATGATGGTGTACTGACGGGAAAAGTATTGTGGTTATTGCAAGATATAGAAATGTTAGCGGAATGGGCGCTTAGAAGGATTGGGAAAAAATTGGACAGAAAAAACCTTACTCTTGAAAATTATTAAACAGAAGTTTTTGTCTTAACAGGCAGATATGCCCAAAAAATCATTACTGTAAAAGTGGAAAGCCTAAATATCGACAGCCGCAGAGCCATTAAATACCTCGAAATTGTTAAATCATAACTTGTGTTTTTGCTAAAGTAGGCTAAAGCAACGCGGGTAATGAACTCGCTACACCGTCTAATGCTTAGCATAGAAGGTGCAACACGAGTTATACATGGGAGACGGAATGGAAATACCAGGATCTTAATCAAAGAGATTATACATATATAGGTTGCCAGCAAACATGGTGAAGTAGCGTATTTTTTTATGCAGTTCTTGACAAGATACGGCTGCTTTGAAAATTATTTAAAGAGTATGAACATTAGGATTTACAACAGTTGCACCTACTGCGAAGAGCCAGACACCCCTGAACACACAATTATAAAATGCAATGAGTGGTTTTAGACGGTAGAAATCCGGCATTACTGTGTAGCAATGGCTACTAGTATCTTAACAAAAGATTTGTTATTTTTATAAAAAAAAAGTTTTTTAAATGTGTACGTCATTAGTGGGATAAGTACTAGGTGATGCGTTGTTTTCTTTTTTTATTTGCTGAGTTTAACTCTGCTATGTTTTGGCTCTTAGAATTTTATTGCCGACCGTTGCATTTTTTTTTTTTTAATACGCTTAGTGTAGTGACTTTTTTGTTAAGCAGCTTTTGTAGTTTGATAAGGCAAACTGCAGTCATTGTTTTGTTACTTGCAGGTACAACTTTATATTTTGATATTTCTGCGTTGGTAAACGTAGATGTGTGATGTGTTCAAAGTATTTTTTGTCAATAATGTAACCTGCAGGGTAAGCAGTCTAGTTGATATTCTTGATTTATTATTATTATATATTACTGATTTATTGCTTTTGTTTTAGGCTAAAGTTTTCAGGATAGTAGGATAAAGTGTCATATGTTTGTATACAACTTATTTTTTGGGCTATATTTCTCTTGTAACCCTGGCGATCTATTGTAGACGTCTTCAAATTTGCGGGTTTTATAGCAGGTTGAGAGTCTAAGAATTGAATGTTCAGTCTATCAACAAATCTCCTTTCCGGCGAGGCATGTGCTGGGCCAACAACTGCTGACCCAAAACAGAGTGTGTCGAAGCTGAACTAAAATCCCTCTCAAAAGAGGCTAGGTTCAAAGCCTTTGAGAAAGAAATTCTTTTTCCGAAACTAAGAGCATTAAAAAAAAATTTGATCCGCTACGTCTGAGTCCTCACCTGGACAACGCAGGAAGAAGGTGAAAAAAACGAGAGAGGAACCTAAGATTTCTTCTGCAAAAATGAAGGGGCGACCTAGCAACAAAGAGGTTGCTTCATTGCACGTTTGTTTTGCGGTTACCAGCCTGACTCATCTTCTAGGTAAAACCACTAGTGAGTAGGGTAATTTAATTAAAGATGTTTTTTTCTGGATAATACATTATCTACTCTACTAGAGTAGCTTCAAAAAGTGATTTTTGGCTTACAACCTCTGTGGCCAGTCGCTTAGAAAAGCAGAATAACAAAAAATGAGTCGCTGGAGGAGGATGCAATGGCGATTGACCTACCCGTACAAGTTGGAGATACACCACTCACAACCGTCAAGATTAGCTGTGGCGTTGGCATACCTCGCGCACAGCATACCACTTTCAACAACCAGCTGGTGCACTCTCAATGTTAGATCACAAGTGGATAATATTTAATTTAAAACAAGAACAAAAATAAATAACTAGTTCTTACCAAAACCCGAGACTGACTGTTAAGGCTGCTTTTTGAATCAACCTGTCGCGGAATTCAAGTACTTGTGTAGATTTAAGTGAACCTATTAGTTTAAAAGAAATTGAAAACTATGTAAGTAAATTGGAAAATTCTTTAACATGAGCGTACGAAGACTCGTGCTTACTTAAGCTGACTACCGAATCAGACAACACTATACCTTGGTTGTGCGTAAAACTCGACCGGCTTAAGGTGACTGCACAGAGATACTTCATCAGAGCAAAAAACTCAGAAAACCAATTACACTGGATGTTATACAAAAATGCCCAGAAAGTTTATAAAAACGCATACGTCAACGGAAAACTTGGAGATCTTTTTGTGAGGATGTTGAAAACAACTTAACTGCTTCAAGGTTGAAACAAATTTTATCCAAAGATTTTTAACAGCAACTGGGTTGCCTGAAACTAAATGACGGTTCATACATAGCCAATCTATTAGAAGCAACGGAGATATTTCTAGAAACTCACTTTCCAGGCTGTACCGTCTTGGCACAAAACTGGTCAGACGCTACGATTCCAACCCAATCAAAGGAAGACTAGGTAGTTGCTGCCAGCTTGTTAAAAAGGTGCTTATAGCATGGACAATTAAAAACTGTTCTTTATAAAAAGCAGTATTAGATGGGGTCTTTTCTGCTCTTCTATAATGGGGCAAAAATATTATACTAACTTACCTGACAAGAATCTATAGGGCATGCATTGTTTTTCGATACGTACCTATAGCATGGAAGAAAGTATTTATACTAAAATCAGGGCGTAACGATTACACCTTTGCAAAATCCTATTGCATAATTAGCCTCACGGCTTTTCTCTTGAAGACATTAGAACATTTAAGCTGGCCTAGACAGTTACTGCAGTGCAGCTACTCGCAGCGTGTGACTGCATTATACGAGTTATTGTCTCTTGTTATTAATGTATGATGGAGTCACACGGTGCAAGTAGCTGCACTGCAAGTAACTGACTAGGTCAACTCGGATGCTAGCTTGCATTGTGTAACTACGCTTTAAAGGAGACTCTTCCAAGCGTTGTACTTGCATACAACTGCTACATATGGTGGTTGAATTTCAGGACAACGGAATGAGGTCACCACTGGAGGAGGTATAAAGGGCCATACGTGCAGTAGACTTTGGTTTATCTTTCAACTTTTAATCTAGAATCCAGTACGTATCAGTGGTCAATGCTTTAACTCTTGCGACTTTCTACAAAGTGGTAAAACGTTAGATCATCACACAAATAGTTCTAAGCATTAAAGCCTAACATGTATTTTTAGTAATGGTTTAGGTTTTAAATGTTTTGTTATTTTTGGATTTTTTTGCATGAGTGTAGCAAGCATTGCTGCGTTTGCCAAGCCTGCGTTTAGGTAGTGCTGTTGGTCTGTCTTGTGTGTAAATAATCACATCTTTAGGTACTTTGTCCTGTTTGAAGGTAAATATGATGTAGCCCTACAAGCAACAAAATAACTTTGTTGTATTTTATTTGGAGTTGCAACTAAAATTGTACTAGATCTTTGCATTTTGTTGCGTCTAAGGCTCAGAATCAAGAATAGTTTGTAGGGTCTGGACACAATAGATATAGTTATTGTCCATTTATTAAAAGCTGTGGTTATTAAGATAACTGTTATATTCCTAATTGTAAATTGTGATACAAAGACTGTTTACCAGTTATGGTTTGTCTGATGGCACTGGGAATTCTGAATCGAGAGAGTTAACAAGGGTGCAGTCGTGAACTTGTTGTTAGCGTGACATTGGATCGGTATTTTAATTCTGTTGAGATTTTGCTGGAAGCGGTTATCTGGAGTCGCAATCTGGTTACTGTTGCGTTACCGTCTGAAAAATTCTTCAACATTTTTTTTTGGTGTAATAACAGCTGTGCTAATTAGCTGCAACAAACAAATATGATTTATTATTACTTGACATTGTACGAGCCAATCAGATGCAGCAAGCATTTACTTATTATTTAAGCTTTATTAGCTGACAATATGGTGCTATTTATTACATAAAATATACGTTATAATTGGCAAACGGACAAACAATCTTTAAAAACTAGCTAAAACTAAAAATAGGAAAAAAAAATTTTTTTATTATATTCTTTTTACAAATATTATTTGTTATCTGATTAATAGTAATAATTACCTACTGCTTACATTATCAATTTTTGAAAAATACTATTTGCATAATTTTCATAAAATAAATCATAGTTTAACATAAATACATTTACTTTTCATCACATACAGGCTAATTTGAATGTTACATATATTATGTTAAAATAAGTCGTTTGACTGTTACCTGCTCCTTATAGTCGACAAATTAATTCATTTCGTGCAACTAGGTACTTGACTAAATTTGTCACATGTGACAGGTAAATTTGATTACATCAAGTGCAAATTATATGTTAATAAATCAAGAGGAGTGCATAATTGAAGCCGGTATGATTACTAATGCACATTAGGAACAGAATTAATGTCATGTAGCTCATATTTGCATGTTTGCATTAGCACAAGCAGCACAATGCTTTTTTTTTTTGACCTAATTATACAAGTCGATTACGTCGATAGAATATTCCAACAATAATATTCATTATTATAAGGAAATGCTTTAGTTAATTAAACGTTGTATACAAACTAAATATACATGTTTTATGTTGCATTTATTCAAAGTGAAATATTTCTGCGTTACTTTGTGTAATAAATACCTTTTATATTTGAAGATATTTATACTTTTGATTTATTGAATATTGCAGCAACACAATGATATCATAGACGGATACTAAAATAAAATCATTTAAACAGAGTCAAAGAACTCAATTAGCAAATTAGTGCTCTTGCGAAATCTTGAAGGTTTTCTTTTAAGATCGCTTTATAATTAAAATAAGAAAAAAGTAAAGAAAAATTTGAGAGTGCACATAATTAAAACTAGAGCATTTCTCTTTCATGTTTCAAAAGAACGGTGGCGAGTTTTGTTTTGCAAATATAAATAGTAAATATTAAAAATAGTTCTTTGTGATGGGGATGGAGAATTTTTATTTATTTTTCTGTGCAATTACATCCGGAAACTGTGTTTGAGTTGAAATGAAATTGCAAATATTTTATATTCTTAAAAAATATAAGCATATATATTTAGTAATATAAAACTGTGACCGTTAACTAAAATGTGGATTGAGGTAGTTTTTTATTCTTCGGATTTTTACTTTGTGTCTATTAAGCAGTACTTTTATGTGGTCACGATATAAGAATTTAAATAATTTTATTTTTTTTATAATTATTTACTTTGAGGATATTATTTAATTTAAATTTTTAAAAGTTTTATTATCAACGTGTTGACAATGACAAACAAAGCTCCTAAATAAAACAAGTTGTTACTGTCGCTGCCGTGGCGTCGGTGTTGGTTGACGGAGCTTGGTGTGGCGTCGAACGTGAGAAATAATATTTTTTTATATGTATTTTAAATGTTTAGTACTAGTACGTTTATAGTAAATTTAACGCTTATAGTACAAATGCACAAATGCGGTTTGTTTACGTGCATAGCTTAATTACTGATACAGGGATAGGGCAGCATTTAACACCAGCCAAGCGGTATATTGTTACTGCAAGTTATTTACTAGGTATAAACTCACATCTATTTGCAAATTAGTCTTAGTTTTGGAAATCTAATGTTTAAACTATCATTGAAATAGCGGGCATTATTGTGTCTTTTGATTGAGCTCTCAACAAACAAAAAATCTTGCGCACATTTTTATATAATATTGTTTTTTGAGGTTTGGTGAATTGCTTTTAGTAATGTTTTTACGCGGAGACAGCAGATCAGCAATTTTAGCTATAAAAAAACCTAAAATCACATCAAAGATAATACTAGAATGCCATAAAGCCTTCTCATTGGCAGATCTCTTAAATAGCATTGAGCTGTGTTGGTTGAAAGAGCATTTTAGCGTTTCATTAGGTAACATTAATGATGGATTTGCGCGCAAAAAATTAACTTTTAAGATGTGTGGACTCAAACCCTGATTCGCACTACTTTAACACTATACTAAAAGCAAATAAAGACATTGCGTTTAAAGCGCGAAGATATATCAACCCAGGTTGTAGTCAGGCAAGGTATGCATTAAATCTGAAAACGGCCGACTACTACTTAAGACTAAAAAAACCTACAAACTATAACAGGAATTTTGATACTTTTAGTTAAAAAAACATGCATTTTTAAAAAACTTGTACCTTATTTGATTTATTTTTTTGAATTGAAGTTACTTTCTAAGGTTAACTGGTTAAAAGTTGTTTCTCAACATAAAAAAACTACCAAAAAGCAGTTTTGGTCAAGACGACTTGCTCGTTGAAGTGTACGTAAGAGAATTAATGTGAATGTGAATAAGGATAATTCTAAATAACGCGTTGAACGGCAATGCTAAAGTTCTATTGGATACTTTGTATATCAAGATAGAAACAAAACTGCGTGTTCTAGAAAGTCTTAGAATTAAATTAGTGAAATCCTGCCTACCAGAGGACATATTGAAAGTTTGGCAAAGATCACGGAATTTTTTTTCTACTAAGATTTTCACTCTCAAAAACCGATTGACTAGATTGATGAGCCTTTTCAAATTGCAGGTGGTGTTTGCTTTACGTTTATGGCAGCTGAATGTTTTGTACTGAATTCAGACTCAGTTAACAAAAAGCAAAGTATTGAAAATCAGCGACCAGAGCTTCCGTTCTGACGACATTTCATTTATTAAACAGCGCGGTAAGCTGTATAATTTGTGATAAAATACATTGTAGTAAAAAAATTTTTGTTAAAATTGTAACCAGAAGGCATCAATCACAACATTGTTGCGAGCGGGTTAAATGCGGTGTGTAACAAACCGTATAGTAGTAGTATAGTATAGTAGTTACCAATGCAGATTTGAGGCTTTGAGTCAGTAGATAACCTGTACCACTCTGCTTCGTATCACGAATGGCGACTGGATGAACGAACTAAGGGAAAGAAACATTAAAGTTACTGTCAAGTTATCTGGCCCAATACAAATCTTAATTGGCGCAGATATTGCTGGCAAGTTGTTTATTGTCACAGCGTAATTAATCACCATGACGGCCACTGTTTTGCACTGAGCCGAGAGACAATTGAGACAAGAAATGGAAAATGCCACGCATAGAGACTGTGGCTATAGCTGAAGACGGGAGGTACTAGGCTAGTTTGCTATAGTTAAAACAGCATTTTGTTTTACCTTACAATTTTTATCTTGCAATGAAAAGACTACAAAGTTCTACTACAAAATTTAAAAGCAATGGTATCTTTGAAGATTACTAAAAGATATTCTTTGTTTTGCAAAAAAAAGCATCATCAAGGGTATAAACGAATCAAAACAGCATTAGCCAAAACATTAATTACTTCACAGGGCAATAGTGATAGAAGAATCAACAACTATGAAGATTTGGCTAGTATTTGATGCTTCAAGGCGGGAGAAAAACTAGCATTCTAATCATTGTTTTGAAAAAAAAATTATAAAATTTATACCTAAGATTTTTTTGAAGTTTATATTTAGGAAAATTGGTGTTGTAACCGACATAAGAAAGGTTTTTTTTGCAAATTGAGATACACGAAAGAGAAAGAAGTTTCTTGAGATTTTTGTAGATGTCAGCTGAAGATATTTTGACATAATCTTTGATGCGTGCTGTAATTATTTTTCTTTGCGGACCACGTTCAATTTACATCTCAAAAAGGTGACGCAAGCTTGTGAAGCGGGAGCCTTATTATTTTCTGCAGAAACTATTTATAAATTGCACGATAGTTTCTACATCGACAATTGTGTTGATGCCAAAGAATTGAACGAAATGATTAAGCAATCGTCTAAAGTGTTGAAGCTAGCCGCGTTTGATTTATTTATTTATGTATTTATTTATTTGTCTTTATTTCTGGTTATTACAATAAGAAAAAGGCGAAGTTTAGCATATTGCTGATATACCACTTAATCATTACATTTTTACAATAAAATTTTATGTGAATTATTTTACATGCAATTTAAGAGGTTGGGAAAGTACGCAGAGCAACTAATAATAGTCACAGATTTTTATCTTTATTAGTTCTGGGTTTGATGTGAAATAGAGCAGATAACCCTTCTATAAACTATCAGAGAAAGTTATCTGTGTTACCAGAAAGAATCACAAATAGGTACATACTGTTTGAGACTTAACAGATCTTTGATTCGATAAAAAAATGTAACGTTGAAAAAAAGAAAAAAATAATGAGTATGAAAAAATCTATGACTCTCATTGTAATTGTCTAAAAGAATAAGTTACCAAAGCAGGCACAAATGCAAAAGTTATAGCAACTTAATGTTGCGTCTGCGAAATTGTAAAGAAGATGAGCAGAACAAAACTGCAAACATTTACAGAATTTATATCTGGACACTGTGGTTTTAACAAAAACATAGAATAAAAATTTAGACATATATTGCAAGTCTAACATTACGCAATTAACATAGTGTTTTCTTTGGTAAGAACAAGCTTACTAAAGAAGAGCTCTGGATGGTTGCTAATCAAGAGTTTTTGGAATTTATAAAAAAACAATTCTAAAGTAACTATCAAAGGTGCACAATAAGACTAAGAAACCGCAATGTCGGGACACCATACGTACTATCTCAAGAAGATAAAAAGCTTTTACAATTGTAACTAACAGGTTTTAAATAGAGCAATGAATTATTTTGTGATTTTTTTTTGTCGTTGTTTAAATCGTTTTTTAAACATTTGTTTATGGTTTTACCAGACAATGCGTTTGTCAAAACATCGATTTTTTATTACTTTTTTTAAGAAAATGCACAGAGTGTTAAAGGTGTTTAAGTGTGTGTTTAACAAGTTATCCAGTTATAGCGCCCTTTGAGCGGAGGGTGCGGATCATTTGAGCAATATCTCTGTGAGGCCAGTTAATGTATGTATTTTATTTTATTATTAAATTTTCTATTAAAAGCTACATTATTTTGAAAGTCATCGAGGAATGGCAACAAATAATAAACGACCTTGAAAGTAAACTTAAAAAAATTTAGTTTTCCAAGACGGTATACAATTTAAGGGTACAAACATTTTGCTGAATATTGGTAACACATAAAATAAACCAACTTATTTTTTCCATATCTTTTGCCATTATAGACTTATGATTAAAATTTCTATAGCAGAGAACTGTTAGCTTTAAAAAAAATATTTATGAACAATGATCAATGTTAAAAGACTCCATGAGCACTTAGAACGTAAAAAGCTTTTTCCTAACAGGCAAAATTAATAATACGGAAGCTAATATTGAAAGATTAATTATAAATAATTTATGTGACTCAAGATGGCCAACTACGGAAATTGATCAAATATGTAATCATTTTATGTATTATTCAAGAAGTACCGATACATTGAATAAATATAGAGTTGCTATAATAGTCGATAATAACGAATACAGCTGCTTTCCCATAAAAGAAACAAAAAACTCGTTTTATGACGATCTAGCACTGTTTTAAAAAACATTAAAAAACAAGATCACAATAATTTAGAGAGACTTTAATGCAAAAGTTGGCAAATAATGCGGTAGACAACACTCTTGACAGTTTTGGACTGGGAGAGAAAAATAATTGCAGTGACAAGATAGTCACTAATATGTACGTTTTACTAATTGACGAAAAAGAGGTTATACGTCAAAATCGTTAAAGGTTACAGACAAAAAGTTTATAAAAAACTGAGTTAACTACATACTTATCAACAAACAATATAGGAACGGCATGATAGTTAGTAAAACAGTGTCGAAAAAGAGGGGACATATGCGCTTTATAGGCAGAGCAAAGAGAAAAGGAAATTTGGGAAATGTTAATCAATTGATTAAATGGGCGCTTGTGTCGCAAAACTTCCTTATCTGGCTCGGCGAGTCGGGCCAGATCAGGATTGGAATGAACCGCGAGATTGTCGAAGTACTTTGCGGCTAAAGCTTTGATTTGTCTGCGTAGTGGTGGAACCCCAAGATCATTTTGAATATTGCAATTTCGGACAAACCATAGAGCTCTTTTTCTTTAAGATGTTTTTTTCTTTTGCTATATACTTTTCCTATTGCTATATTTTTATTTATTGTTTGGCATATAAATTTGCATCTGTATCAGTTTTGTCAGTTCTTTTATGAGTGCGTCTCTTGGGAATCAAAAAACTTTGTTGGCTTATCGAAAAGGTTGTCTGCTTTTCAGATTTTGAGGGGAGCAAACCAATAGCTAAAGATATAGCAACAAAAAACATAAAAACAATTGCAGACAGGGTAAAAACCGCAAAGCTAGGTTTTTGGGGGCGCAAGGCGTAAGCTTCAAAAACAAAGAGATGTCTAAAGGGCTCAGGCAACTGAGCCAACTAAGGCATCCGGTATATACTTTATATTACCTGCAAAAAAAATATAAGGACTTTAAAAAGGATTTTTAGGGATAGTCATGAGGGTATTGAACTAGCAAAATTTTAAAAAAGTTTTTCAAATGTTACCTCAACTCTGAAGAAGCTGAGACAGTAAAGTCAACTATTTTGTGGTAGGATTGACAAAATAGAAAATGAACAGGCATTATTTGGTTTTTTGGAATGCTTCTTCAAGAGAGGTTTCTAAAATAGATGTGTATGGACGAGCCATCTAAACAATGGTTTTGTAACAGATTGGTCAAAGATAATCTATTGAAGGGTAATGAACTTTAAATAATGGGTCTAAAGGACCTGAACCATGGAGGGTGGATGACATGGGTACTCAGAATACAGTTGAAACAAGCAATTTTTTTAAAAAGGTTGGCGGTACAAAACACTAAAAACACCGAGACTTGGCGAGTGGTATACTCCAAACCAGAACCCAAAAAGACTTAACACATTCTGCTTATAAATAAGTTTTTCC
This sequence comes from Tachinus rufipes, assembly GCA_963932245.1. Lineage (NCBI taxonomy): Eukaryota > Metazoa > Arthropoda > Insecta > Coleoptera > Staphylinidae > Tachinus > Tachinus rufipes. The sequence goes on from OZ010743.1 coordinate 95,971,357, forward strand.
AAAATAACGCATTGGGCTCTGGCTTTTTCTAATAAGAGCAAACCGGAAAAGACAGGGACTATTGAAGAGGCCGTGGATCAAAAACTAGTTTAATTTACTTTGCGACGCCAACGCTCATCACGAAACCTGGGGTAGATATAAACTTTAGGAGTGAGAAACTTCTAGAATTTGTAGTAGAATCTAAGCTAATTATTATGAGCAAAGATATCGCAATAACGTTTTACAATGCGTTGAGTAGCGAGGTTATTGACCTAGCATTAGCTAATTTATTATTGAATCTGAAAATGTTTCTTTTGGAATACAAAAACATGAGAAAAACTAACTTGGATCTATACAACAAATTACTAGTTATTTTAATTGGGGTTTGTTTAAAGTCAGCAAAAACATTACAATAACTGGAGATAATGACAAACATATTTGTCAGTTTTATTAAAAAGCAGTTAAAGAGAGCTGTACTAACAGTGTCAAGCACTTCTCTAACAAGATTACTTGGTGGAACAATGTTCTGGACAAGCCAAGGGCGGATACTAGAAAGCTGTTTAACAAAACCAAAAAGAACGGTAACTGTGCCACATATAGAGCCATTTTTATGGTATATAATAAAACCATAAGGAAAACCAAAAGAGAACCGTGGAGGAGATGTTGCGAAGATGTTTAAAACGGTTCGACATGCTTGCGCTTTCAAAAAGCTTTAAACAAAAACCGTACTGGGAACATTGAAGACTGGAAAAAAGCAAAGACTATAAATAATCAGTGTAACCTGAAATAAGGGATCAACACTTTCAAATCGCCAGTAGCTGATCGAATTTATTAAATCATGCTACAAAAATGCATTGCTGAAAGAGCTTTTTTGCGATATCCTCAGAGCAAGCTTAACACTTTTACAAATGCCATGCAGCTAACGAGCGGTCAAGGTAATATCTAATCCAAGACCAAAGAATCAGTTGTCATTTTTTTTTGTAAAAATTATTGGAGAAAATAGTCGACAGGTATATACGGGAGGGGGTAAATTTTGCAAATTAACTATACACCAACTAGTCAGCAAGAGCAATGAAATAGCTTAAGGTATTTCTCAGGGTATTAAAGAGGCATTTGACATACTACTTTCAAATTCATTGCAAAGGCAAGGCAAAAATTTAGTCACGGATTACTTACTACAAATACTCAACGTTGCTATGCGGGTGATTTCATTATTCTTGTATACAAGAAGTTTAGAGCAACCGTATCAAACATGGCCCAGAGCGCTCTAAATAACGTAGAAAAGTGATGCAAAATGGAGGGGTTATTAATGAACCCAAGGATAACAACAATTGTACGGTTTACAAGACCCATGCTTATGATGTCAAAAGAAATAAATCTGGGATTAACGCTTAGCATGGATAGTTATTCATAGTGGTCGTAAGACCTATTATCACATACGTAATAAGAGTACGGTCAAAACACTAGAAAAAGTTTTGAATAACGTCTACAACAGCTATAGAAGTACTAATATTGTTACTTATATTTCACCTGATGTTAATGTTGGAGTAAGAAATTTGATTTAACACCACAGCAAAACGAACGGATAAACAATACTTGGAAACAGTCGAAGGAACTATCTGGTACACAAATGGATTTAAAAAAAGACCAAAAGGGCATTTGGATTGGAGTCTACATGGACAAACATCAAGGAATGTAAACTTTTTGATACTTTTGTAAATATGCCTCAACACCTCAAGCATAGGTGGCTGCTATTGAGTGTTGAGCCAAGGAAAAATGAGAACAAAAATCTGATAAATTAATTACAATTATGTCAAATAGTCAAACAGCATTGCAGGCCCTGCAATTGCCCGTAATAAAATTCAAATTGGTTATGACTTGCATACACCGTCTGAAAGCAGTGGCAACAACCTGCCTGGTATTGAAACTAAAAGACCAGGGGATAAAGAAAAACCTAATGGCAAATCAGCTTTCTAAACAAGGAGGAAAAGGGACATATGCTGGATCAGAACTTGGTTTTGGGATCTCATACAAGATCGGAAAAAAGAATTAACAAAATTGATACATTTAAGAATATTTCTAACAGGACCATTGCATGATACTAAAACATAGGTAGCACAAATGAGTCGCATTAGATTGTAAGGCTCACAGGATTGATAACAAGACATTGTGACCTTAACAAGCACCTGCATAGAATGAAAATAGGAATGGATGCTTTAGCCCGCGGATGTATGCAAAAAGATAAATCTCCGATACACTTCCTAAATGAATAAAAAACTTACAATCTGCAACGCACAACCATCTTTGGTAACTATATCCTCACCGTAAATATGTTAAAAACAACTCATTGGCTAAAACTACTGGACTTTATGGAAGAAACGAAGCTGCTTAAGGAGTCAGAGGTGTACAATAGGTCTAATAAGTCCGCAGAGCAAAGGGGCACCAAGCAAACCACCTCAAGGCAAAGAATGAGTAAGGTAGGGTTTATAGTCAGTAAGAACTTAACACTACTGAACAGTACGGACTGCCCAATGTGTATAAAAAAATAAATTTCCTACAAAAACGTGTCGCGTTAATTATTATTGCTCTCATCATATTACAGTTGCTTATCACTTTGCTCACACACTTATATAACTTCTTACTTACAAGCATTCTCACTACACTTTGCTCATATTTTCTATATTATATTTACGTTCTAGGTTTAAATTCTAATTCTTGTTTTTTTCTTTATTTTTTTTCTTCCAAAAATCTAATTGTAAATCTATTTTACTTCCGATATTTAGTTTAACTTTAAAAGAATTTGTATTTTTGTTTGCCTTTGTCAGACATTTGTTTTTGGGATATTATTTGGTATTTAATGCTGTGGTTACCTTCATCTCTATAAAGTTGATCTCAAAGAATTTATTTGCTTGTAAAGTTAATTTCTTATTATTTTGGCAATTATGCTTACAGAAAATCTACTGCTTGTCTGCACTCTAAGACCGTGGGTACTTAGTAGAAAAGTGGTTATTATTTTGGAAATTGCTTGATGGTTATTGCCTTGTTAGTAGTAACAGATTAGACCGCGTGAAAGAGAGGTTGACATTTGATTGCACCTCAAAATAATGCTAGAAATAAAAAATAGTATTGAAGGATTAGTATCTAACAATGTTGTAGCTGTTTTTTTCTCGGTTTTTTTAGCATTAAAAACCCTAGATAATCGGATTTGACAATATCAAATACAATTATTTTTTTTTATATCTGCTTAGATTTTTTTTTAAGATTTTGTTAATAAGTATTTATTTTATTTTTATTTTTAGTTACGATTACTTATACTTAAATCTATGCAATTGAGAGTAAATTTTGACTTATTTTAAATCAATTGTGAAGTTTAATGAAAAACTACATGTTTTATACTAAGCAAAAGAGACATTATATGCAAGACCCTTTTTGCTATGTATGCAACAGACACAAAAGTATTTTTTGTCCTAAACATATATTTTGTAAATTAGTTTCTATATGGGGAGAAATGTGCTAAATGTAAATTAAAATTATAAAGTAACACATTTTGTGTAAATCTGTTAACGATTATTTTAAACAATTTTGTCACTCAAAGTTAAGTAAGAAGATTTTAGCACAAACAATATTCTTAACTTTTTGATCTTGCTGTAAATAATTAAATTTTAAATTACACGTGCGTGAAATTAATCGCATACTTAAGATTAGAAATACAATTAAATGTATAATACGCAAATTGATTTAAATTCAACCTTGTACGTCGCAAGGACGGTAGAATATAAAATATTAATATCACGCTACATTCTTTCGTTCTTAAAAAAATAATAATTGCTGCTTCAGTAAGTCCTGTAAAGCTGTTCATCTAGCACAATGCAGACAATCTCAACCCTTTCGTATATATTGTAAAGATGGTTTATTACTTTATATTAATTATAATGTCCATGTTTATTGCTCAACTAGGAGTAAGAAATGCCTATTGTCCCCTTATATACATCACCTATTCAGCTATTGTCCCACCGCGACATTTTGATAAAGATGAAACAAACGGGCAGAATGCGTGGCATGAATCAGGCGCGCAACCCGATTATTTATCAACCCCTTCACACTGATTATTCTCATTGTGTTTTTTTAATTTACCGGTAGGGATGTGATAATTGGTTTTTATTAACGAGTAAAAATACGTAAACCAATAAAGTAATCTAAGTACATTGACGATAATTTTTTGACATTTTCCACTAAATTTCCTTCGAATGCGTAGAAGCATTGCGGGGGCGCAACAAGCCATATCGAGGCGCCCATAAATCTAATGTTTCATATTTACCCATCTCTTCATTACCCCCGATTCCCAACACCCCTTATCCGGTGTCATCTATCAAGCCAGGTTAAAAATCGATACGTGTATATATGTGTGCGCAGGTAATAAACCCAGACTTCTCAATTATATACTAATTTGTAATTAAATAACTTTCGGAGATAAACAACATACAGTTAATTTATTTATTTACATTGAATAACTAGTTATTTGTGATTAATTAATAGTTAACGCATTTGATACAATAGTTTGCTGCAATTTATTATTTAATTATTTTGTATGCATTTTGAACAATGTAATTCCGCGGCGAGCAAGATATTTGGACGTGTTATTAAATTGCAAGGGTTGATCGTAAATGCGGCATATTCCCGTGTTGCAATTCTATTAAATTTGTATTTATACAAGCAAACTGTAATAGAAAACTAAGACGATTAATGTGCTGTATAAAATAAATATAGAACGCAAATGCTAATCCCAAATTGATGAAATTTAGGATATGAAATATTATGGAATGTTATTTCTCATAGTGATAATTGTTTATATAAAACATTTATTTTAATATCTTTCATACTACTATCAAACAAAACGTATAGCTGCATGTAGCTACTGTGTAACCAGTACAAAATAGAAAACCATTAGAATATAATTTTTGCTTTTCTGCAACTTTTTTTGTGTTTTTTTTAAAATTTATGTTTCTAATTTATTATATTATATTAGGTTTTAATAGAATAATTGACTTAAACGTGATTTTAACTATTAAAGAAATCAAAGAATTTGCTGAATGGAATGGACTTACCATAATACTTTAAATTGGTTTTGGTGGAAAGAAAAAATACAAAAAGTTTTTAATTTGTCCAGAAATAAAATTACTTACACTTGAATCAGAAAAATTGTCTTAAAACTAAAAACTTGATCTGCTCTTGGCCTTGACAAAATTTCAAACCGAGTACTTAAATCTGTTTTGCATAATGCAATAATGGCCCTTCCCAATATTGGTAAGGTTTTCACGACATAAATATTTCAGAACTTGATTTTTTTTCTTAAAACTATTGGAGAATTAGTTTTCCATGCACTTTAAGTAAGGTCATGGAGAGGGTAATTTTTGACATAATCAAAGATGGGGTTTGACGGCAATCTACCAACTAAATCAAGTTAAAAATTTTAGACTGAAGAAGCTATGAAAATGGTTTTTGTTGACGTTGACAAAACGTTTGACAAAGTCTCGTACTAAGGTTTACTTTTAAAACTGCACAAAAGTTTTGCATCTTAAAAATCTGATGGTTTTATATCTAAAGCGCAGAACTCAGTTATACTTTTAAACGACGTTCTTTTCACAAAGCCAGATTGGTTAACAACTTTTTATTTTTATTTTTTAGCAAAACAGCGGCATATTGCTTTGGCACAAAATCCGGATGTACACCTCAATTATCAGACCGCAAATTACTTTTATGTTTTAAATCTGGAGAATGATGTTATACACGTACCTCAATTTTTTGAGTTTTTTTATAGTTTTACTTTATGGTATGTTCAAAAAAAAAAAAATGTAACAATCTTGGTATCTTGCCGCTGCGCTGATCCATCAAAACTTTGGTTAAAAGGTACTTCAATAACCTCACCGTTTACAAACGGATGATATGTGTGCTTTACGGTTTTGAACTTTTAAGTATTATCCTTGAGAAAGTCTGTAGGCATTTTTTTTTAAAGTGAATTAGACAGTTTTTAGAAATTTTTTTAGTTTCTCAGGTGCAGTTGAGACAAACCATCAGCAGAAGTAATGACTACACCAAACACAGACATATTGGTTGCACCGACAGGCAAACTTCAGGGTAGTTTTTTTGCCCTTGTGTCAACCAAATAACATTTGCTTTGCAACTCAGTGATGTTAATATGTATCTGTGGAAATATCACACAAAAATGCTGCAACTATTCTACAGCACACATCGGTGTGCTAATGTGCAGATGGCAAAAACGGAACAACGGACAAATGACTAGTTAGTCATAATTATGGAAATAGCTTTTCAGAAGAAGTCCTAAACAAAGTGAACGGCTGAACGTTAAGTTTACGTTTTATAACAGCTCTAATGCTTCTACACACTTGGAAAACATCTCCAGGGAGTTGCCCAAGACTAGGTGAACAACGAATTACAAAAAGAGAAGTTTTCTTGTTTTAGAGCTGGGACTTATCGGCCAGATTTAGTGTATTAACGGCACTATCTATGGGATGATTCCTTTTTAGCGGGTAGTTTTTAGATTCCGAGTAAGGTAACAAACTAAGTCGTGTTTTTATTATATTAGTTATAGTAATGTTTTGATTTTTTAAATTTTTAAAATCAAATTAAATATTATTTTTAAAATAAATAAATAACGTTTACCATGTAGTATATTACAAAAATATTTAAAAAAACCTTAACATGTTTCAACCTTTACATTACCATTATAGGACAGTGATACAAACCCGTACGAATAAATAAAATTAAATAAACAACAATTAAAAATAGCTAGATGCAAGATTTGCTGTAAGGATTACGTTTACAAAGACAACTTTAGCATCTGCAAACAAAACATTGGTGGAGTTTCATTTGCACAGAACGTCACTAGTATTTAGCGAGAAAGTTTCACTTTTTTTATTAACATACACAAACACAACGCTATATTTTGTTTTCCAAACATTACTACTTGTCAACCGGGTTATTACGGCAAAGATTTTTTTAAGCCATGGGATAAGCAAACCTAAAAATTTTAAATAATAAAATTGTTTGCCTTCCCAAGTTTAGAAGTTGGTGAAACTGCTCTTAGTTGTCAATCTTCAAGGTTATAATTAAATATGTTTTGTTAATTTTTTATGTTTCTAGCTTCAATGTGATATGAGATAATTTGGGAAGAAGTTATATAATGACTTGAGGCATTAGATAAGTTTGTAATAGTAGACTTGTCTTGGCTTGGCATGACCTTGTCCGGTATGATTTTAATCCAATAGTTGTTCTGAAGTTGGATGATACTCTACGTAGAGTTTGTTTCTTGATCTGGAAAATCTTGAAGCAAGTAACGGCGACTCATTACAACATGGTTCTTAGACAGTAATATTTATCTATTGAATAGATTTGTTATTGTTGCTATTGTTGTATTGCCTGCAAAAGTTGAGAAATGATTACTGAACGCATTGTAAAGAAAATATGTTGCTTTATCTTTATATTATATATTACTATTTGGCAAGGAGTTGGAAACAAAAGCAAACTCGTAAAATTTTGAGCTAATTCACTATCTGTTTGGGCAAACCGTATGGGTGACAGACATGTTGCACAACTTTAACTATGTTTGCAAACCTGGAAGCTAAGTATTAGACATAACCACATGTTAAAAACATCTGGTGAATAAGATAAACCGGTTGACAGTAACAAACTTTATGGAAGCTTTTTAACGTTAATCGTCAAAATATACAACTGACAATTTTTTTTATGTTTTTCACGTTGATGTATTAGAGTAATACTAGACATAAAATAAACCGTGCCCCATTCTACACTATCCCAACAGGAAAACCAAACATGTTTTACTAAAAAAACGTACAGTTGATCCCACCTAAGCTTTCAACAAGGTTTACACTTGAATAACAACTATTCTTAAAAGAAAACATTTACTGCTACCAATTACTATGTCTAGAATTACGCTACCGCATAGTGCATTCCAGATATGTGCGCAAGAAAATTTTTGAAAACTTTGCCGTCTAGATGCAAAGTCCCGTTGCAACCTCTGTTTAAACTTATACTTGTTTGCGTTAAGATAATCACGTGCTTGCAAGTGAAAGGTTTATTAAACCGCGAGACACACAAAAAAATAGTGAAAATACTAAAAACTCTTCTAACATTATAAACTTATGTTTTTTGTGATTATTAGTTTTAGAATCAAATCAATCATCAATCAAGTTTGTTGCAGCCAGTAGGCACACCTAGCCAATTTGCTTTTTACTCATCGAGACTAAAGTTATTTTGTAGATCAGCTGAACGGATTCACCAAAGACTGAAACTTTGCTTGTTTTTGAGCCACCCAACAGCTGTTTTCTCTAACTTTTTGACACTAGTCAACTCTACGTCATATGCACTAGAAATCTATGCTACACTCTAACATTACTTTTGGTTTGCACGCTAAGAGTAGTATTCTGAACGGCCACTGCTTGCTGCTTTACGCATCTGCACGTTGGTCTACAAAACAAATACATTTCTTCTATTTAAAAACCGCATTCTGGGTGAGTGTGTATAAAGTTGTACCGATATGGTATAGTACTATATTTGAAAACGTGTGAGGAAAAAAACAAAGATACAAATTTACACAAATTTTGTTTTGCCATTTATGCAGTCTAACTGTTTTCTAAGATCGTTGTCGGCCGCAACCCTAATCTTCAAGAGAAGCCTGACGGTAACTTTACCTTTGGACACACTTACTCACATAGAAATGATATGCATAATACATCTTTTTACGTTAAGTATAGATTGCACAACATTTTGATAGGTGCAATTCTATCATAATTTTTGGTTTGTGACGGTAGAATTCCAGAAAAAAAAAATTTGGACTGAAAATTTTTTTAAATAAGCTTGGACTGTTTAATTTATTTTTTTTTAAATCTAAATCTACTGCATTTTAATTCACGTTGTATGTATGTACTGTACTTGTAATTGCTTAAGAGAGTTCCCAGGTGGTTTTGGGATTAGGTTAACAACTGACTAGTGTGCAGGTAGATGAAGCCGTTTTCTTGGGAAAATGTTTTTGGAAATTAAGACTGCGTTTGACTATCCTGTTGTGTTTAGAGTATTGCATCTTAAATGTGGGGAGAGCAGTTTTTTTTTAGTGGTATCAAATAGGTCAAAAACAAAGGTTGTCGATGATGCCTCTTTCAGAGCATTGCCTCCTGGATGTGGGAGACAAGTATTTTTACCCCATGTACATTCTATAGAGGTTACTAAAGCCTGAGTTGCTTAGAAAATTAACTCTATTTGTGGGCTTTAGAACAGAGGTAGAAACAGACTGCCAAGTTGAGATGTGATATCGTATTGAGTTTGGTTGAAGTTTTTAGCAGTCACAAGTTCACGAGGCAGTTAAACCGCTTTTGAATGTAGATCTCAAAGGTTATGATTAAAGATAATTTGTAAATGGTTTATGTTTTCAGTCTCAGTGTGATATAAGAGGTATTGCACAAGGTATGATTCTTCTGTTACACAAAGAGTTTTATGTAGATTTAGGGCGGTGGACAAATGTTAGATAGTAAACTTGTTTTTAACGTGAGCTTAGCCACTAAATTTCTAATTCAATAATTGACTTGAAGTTGGGTGTGACTGCACTTAGAGCTTGTTTCTTGATCTTGATGATCATACTGGTGGTGGCAACCGATTAAAGCATGTTCCTCGGACGGTATTTCCTATCTATTAAGTAGATATTTTTGTTGTCCTTGCTGCTATAGTAGAACTGCTTAGAAACAGATTTTGTTAGATGTTCGTCGATAACTAAGCGTGTTTCCTAGTTGTTTGCAAAATGCGTTCTTGTAACCCTACTTTTACATCACCGAGCCTGAGTTTTTAACCTCGAGGCAGTTAAACTGCACTTTGAGTACTTTCAAGAGAAACAAACAAGTTATTGAAGAAAAAGTTTTAAAAGTTATAAATACTAGCTCAGTTTGAAACCTAACATGCAACAATTGACAAGTTCAAAGCCGGCACCACTATACCGGTCATCTACTACGGCGAGATCTTTAAGAGATAATACTACGAAAAGCAACATGTTTTGGCTAAACCACACGCAGCAATTGACATCAGTGACGTTGCCAAATACAAACAACCTAGAAATAACAAATTTGAGGGAAGCTGTCTTACGGTAACAGTTGAAACAGGCAACATAACAAAAACCTTTTAACTTCAAATGTGTTAGAAAAACGCTGGACAGGAAATATCTGGCGTCAGTGATTTGCTTTGTAACAGAAGTAGATATTAAATAAATTAAACTAAAATTAAAAAAAAAAGATATGTTTGTAATAGTAGGGATTTTTGAAAACTGTGACAATAAGATGCAGGGTATTGTTGCAACTCCCGCTTAAACTGGATCTGCCTGTTTTTAGTCAATCTCATTGTTGAGAGTAAAAGATCTATTGATCTGCAAGACGCGCACACAAATAGTGAAACTCTTAAAGACACTTCTAACATTATAAATTTATTTCTTTTGTGAACAATAGTTTCCAAATTAAATTGGTGATTACCAGCACTAGCAAACCATTACCAACGGAAACGTAAATATTTTTGAGTATTATTTTGTTTTTTAAAGATATAATGACATTTATGAGTTGATAGAAATTTAGTTTTATGTTTGACATTTACGAAATGGTACGCATTACACTTGAGCAACGTTAAAAAATAATAAAAACTTACTTCCAAAGTGGTAAGACTTCTACTCAAACGATAAGAAATTTACGAAACTAATTTTTATAGAATAAAAGTGTTTTCAACGCAGTTTGTGGATTAATTTGTGAAGCAAGTTTGCAAAACTAAATTGTTAGTTGATAATACAACATTTACGTTCTCGTCCAGTGCGTTCAGCCGAAAAAATTACTGCTGTTGCTGATGACGCCGTGCTCTTTGCCGAATCAGAAAATTTCCTACAGCGATTATTATTCGCATTAAAAACAGAAGCCGAGGCGATGAACATGGAGATTTCTAGCAATAAGACAAAGACCGTAATAATCGCAAAAACTCCAGTAAGGTGCAAACTGGTTATTAATGACAACATCATTGAGCAAGTATCCTCCTTCCAATACCTAGGCGTGCAAATATTAGCCTACGGTGAACTGAAAACGGCAGTCAGTAAACAAACGAACAACGCCTCGAGGATCGCGGGAGCCTTAAAAAACACGATTTGGAAAAACCAATACATATCAAACAGCAACAAAGTCCGAATCTACAAGACCTGTGTCAGACCGGTGATGACATATGCGGCAGAAACAAGAGCCGACAATTCCAAAAGAATAGTGCGAACTGCAAAAATGAGAATTTTGCGCACAATAACTAGTAACACACTAAGAGATCGACGACGCAATGACGACATACGCAACGAGTGCAACACTCCAGACATCGTCAGATGGGCGCGTGCAAGAAGAAGAGCTTGGAAAGAGCACATAACTCGAATGGAGGACCATCGACTGGCTAAAGCGGTCAGAAACCAGAAGCCCGAAACGAAGAGACCAACAGGACGACCACCGAAACTATGGAAAGACAGCTAGAGTTCAGTGTCCCAGGACAGACCAGACTAATGGAAATCCTTACAACAAACCAAATTGGCTTTCGATAAGAGAAAAAAGAAGAAGAAGCTCAGAGTGTGCGTGAACATGCATCAACATCAACTCGGCAACGTTCTCAAGAACTGAACATTTCTCGCACTTTTCTAAAAAGAATTTTGCATAAAGACCTACAAAGTTTAATTATTCTAACAAATAAAGTCTTATGTGTTTTTAGTTTGCCCAATGAGCTAAAGATTGTTTGGCCAACGATGAACCAAAAATTATGTTTTTTGATTAAGCTTATTTTCATCTTGGAGGCTATGTAAACAAGCAAAATTGTCGCATTTGGTGATCAGAAAATTCAGACATGACTATTGAACAGTCTATGCATCTACAACGAGTAACCGTTTGGTGTGGTTTTTAGTCCGGCGGCATTATTTTTGAAAATGAGCAAGGACCGCCGTTACCATCAATAGCAAACGTTACTGTGCCATGCTAAATGGTTTTTTTAAATAAAGAGTATGAAATGTATAACATTTGGACGGGGTTACTTGCCATACAGCCAACGTAACTATTGATTTTTTGCACACTGTTTTTGGAAATCAAATAGTTAGTCAAAATGCTGATTTTAGTTGTGCGCCTAGGAGCTGTGATTTGACCCCATTGGATTTGTTTGTTGTTGTGGGGAGTCTTTAAGGATATGTGTTACGCTAACCATCCAAAGACGATTGATGCCTTGAAACATGAATCAAAGTTGCCATTCATGCGATTGGAGCCTAAACAATCAAAAATGTATTAAAAATTTGGGTTAATTGGATGGGTTACTATCAAACCAGCCGTAGCAGTCACTTGAATGGTGTGTTTTATTCTTAAATAAAAAAAGTCCACTCTTTCTAATAAGTTCATAATGTCAAAAAATATTTATTAGTTTTTTATTTATAGCCGATTCAAATTTCAAAAATTAGATGGCCTACCTTTTACTATAGATTGTAGTTATATTTATCTTTGGTTTACTGTTTACCGATGACAGCAGTTTTCTTTGACTTGGTGTCACATATCATTCTCTCACATTATGCGCACTAAAACACTCAAAACCTACTCTTGGTTTGCACTGCCCACATTATTTTTGTCTTAAAATAAAACCGCTTTTTAGAAGAGTGTGTATAAAGTTGTATCTGTAAGATACAGTACTCTAATTGAGTACATAAACATGCAACAAAGAATTTTTTGCTGAGGGCGCTAAACTGTTTTCCGTTCTCTTAATCTTTAGGGGAAACCTGTTGGTAACATTAGCTTTGATTACACTTTGTTTGTTGGGTCCAGTCCGTTGGATGTTAGACCACTTGGACTGATACATTATTTTGTTGAGGCTTTTTCTGTTCAGTATAACTACTACAACTTATTGTTTGATGCGAATTTAACATAGCTTTCTGCTGTGACGGTAGAATCCTAGATTGGCTCAGTGTTTGTTGTTGTCAGTAGATTAGTCTTAATAAATTAATCTTTTCAAGATTACTTGTGATTTTGCTTGCACTTGAAGATTTTTAGAGAAGATACGACTTTAAGTTTTAAACTGTTAGGTATTTGTTTAGGTCAACTTTGTCTACTAAGTCTTGGTTTAATTTTTATGACGTATGTGGGTTGTTGTGGATCGACTTGTAGTAGTAGTCTCAGTGAATTTCCTTAATTTGAAAATGCGTTGAATTTTTGAGATTAACCATTTTTTTGAGTAGGTTATTGTTAGGTTAGCCCTAATAAAGTGTACCAGATTTTTTTGAAAAAGATTTTTTGTTTTTAGGGAGTTGGTCAGTTAGTTATTATTATTAATCTAAAGGCCTGGTTACACAGTGCAAGTTAGCATCCGAGCTGGCCTAGTCAGTTACATGCAGTGCAGCTACTTGCACCGTGTGACCTCATCATACGATAATAGCGAGGAACAGTAACTGACTAAAAAGCGTAAAATATTTTTTTTTGTAAAGTGATTAGTTTTTTAAAGCATTTATATGACAAAACATGCTATAACACAAATTGACACATTGGCGTATTTTGCTAAAGTAAATTAAGTTATTGTAAAACTTAAATTGCTAATTAGTTTTACGTTTTATATTTTACTCAACAGGATATTTTGGTTTCGATAGATTTATTTAAATTTAAACATTTTGATGTTTCAATTTAATATAAAATAAGACAACCTCAAACATTAAACAAGATGTTATTAGTTATTCTTAAAATTAATTGTTTGTTTATATTTGTATTATTATGTTATTTAACTTATTTATATAAACAGCATTTTCTGAAGCGTAACACTGAATTTAATACAAAGATTCCAAGCAGTAAATATGCATAAGCTGCTTGTAAACCTAACGACGTCATTTATATATAACAACGTTTATAAAAAGCTTGCATGCATGAAGCACATGCGAAACAGTGCTCGATGAATAATTTCACGTGCATTTCACATACACACAACAACTTAATGCAATTTTATATGGACAAGCAGATATCAATGAGCGATTATATTTAATGGCAGATAGATAATGGGAAATGGTTTCATCAACTTCTGCAACACAATGTGAGTTGTGAGTTTTTAAATTTACTGGTGACAATACAATTATCAATGCAAATTGAAATCGACCAAATTTCCAATCCACCAGATTACTCCCCTGCATGCCATACTAACTGATTTCAGTAATCATTTCCATCATGCGATAGATGAAAAATGTACGCCATTCGCGGAATCGGAATCGCTAACTGACGAAATTAGACTAATTCTACAGTTGCTGTACTGTAAGCACGATCGATTTTATATTAGAAATGTTTTCCATCCATTATTATGCAAATAATTAACGTCTACAGATTTAATCGATTCTAAATTGTTTAATTTCAAAACAATTTAAGAGTGTAAATTGAAACCTTTGCTAATTTATTTTATAGTATTTGGCTGATGGTGGCAGACCGGATATCCGTTGCCGATAACCCATAACACTTTAGTAATTAATTTGTACTTGCGTTACTACCCGTTTAATTACAAAACAGCGGGTTTGAACAATGGAATTTACATAAAAATTGGAATGTCCGTAAATTTGCCTTTGACTGTGCGAAATCTCCTCTCTGTATAACAAATTCCGACACTTCTTGTGCAGGTATTCAACTGGTAAAAACCCAATTACTACCGATCAAATGGAATATTGAATTGCACGGCAATCTCGGCATCCCTGCTTGCATTTTCAACAAAGAATGAATATTAACTTAATACGTTTTAAAAGTTAACTATTAAGGTGCTTCAATTTGTCTTCAACATATCTTATATAATTCTTTTGTTAAATTGTATATAAAATTTTGTTTAATTGAAGTAAATATTTGTATTTTTTTTGTTTAAATATTGAAACAAATAACGTTTTAGCTTCTGGAAAATAAACTAATCAAAACGTATATCACATTACAAAACATTTTAGCAAAACTTTACGCAATATATCAAAAATCTATATTTTACATACAATACTTGACATCATTATCTGAATAAAAGTTCTTGCTATTAAAGTGCGCAGTAATTTTTAATAAGTTAATGTAAAATATTTTTAAAAATTTTTGTTGGCATTCTGACATATGACTGTATTCATTACAAGAGTTAATTATTATTTACAGGTGCTTATTATTTATTTGTTGTTTTTCTTTTGTATTAAATTTCTAATTAAATTTACGCGCAATGAATACTTGTTAAATCTTTTTAAAGCGTTTGCTCTTTTTATGTTACATTGAAATACGTTTTTATATATTTATGTTAACATAAAACATAAAAATTTGTTTAAATATTTGATATATCAAGCTGCAATACATATATGAGCAGACAATATCTATAATTATATAATATTTAAAACTTACATAATTAGCTAATGCATTTGCTAATGTACAAATATTTATGCTACGTTAATATTTGCAATAATATTAATCTCTATTAAGAAGTTAAGTTAGCTAATTGATTTAATAGATTTTATTTAAATTAAATTATTATTATTGTATAATTCGATTAAAATACCTACTAATATTTATCGTCCAAAAAACAAATAGTTATTGAAAAGCCATTCCTGGCTACCTTTTTTCCTGTCATTTACATCTCAACCCCTTACCTCCTTTTTCTTTTTTTTCCCACCTTGGCGGTAGGTAAAACGCAATTTAATCACGCCCCCAGTCCGTGCCGTCAGTTGAATCTGACAAGGGCTTCACAATTAGGCAACTACCGGAGTGGGAGAACAATGCTCCGGTAGCGCAGTAGCTAATTGTTTGGAAGTTAGTGCAACTAATCGGGTTGTGTCAATGGATAATGCTACCCGATTCTTGTCCAATGACAAATTCGACCTCTCAGCTTCTTCTTCGACAAAAGGGAAGAAGTTTGGCAAAGTTATTTTGTCCAATAGTGCCGGAGATGAGAAGGCGGGACCTGTCCCTCGGTTCATCTTGGTCATTAGAGAAGAGGGCAACTTTGATAAAGTAAGCTCCTTCTTAATAAGTAAATGTTTGTAAGGAGTGATTGGTGATACTAAATCTATTAAGAACATGAGTGGTCAGGGGGTTATCAAATTGCGTTGCATTTCTAGCATGCAAGATGGAAAACGCAAAGAAACCCCTAATCATATATTGACGTTCAACCGCCATCAACTTCTCACCAACGTGAAAAGGGTTTTTTATAGCCTTGCAGTTAGCCCATATATTTTGGCAATAATGCGTTGCTTCAAATGCTAGAGGTTAGGACACACAGCTGCTCGTTGTTTCAAGGAGCTGATTTGCGCGTGTGGAAAACCTTTGCATGAAGGTAGCAAATGCAAACAGCCAATTACGAGTATCAATTGCAGATGAGACCACTTTGAAAGATCACGAAATTGTAAAAAATACAAAGAGGAATTTGCTATCAAAGAAATAATGACTAAAAACAAAATAACTTATTTTGAAGCACGCAAATTGGTATTAGTCTCAAGACCAATTGCCGGAATATCATACGCCAAAGCGGCAACTGCATCAAAAAGCTCAGTGGATGTTAACGAGCTTATAAGTGAACTTTTGCTGCCCCTTATTGCTGCATTAAGCGGGCACAATCAACCTCTTACAGCAAATAGACCGCTAATACCGGTCATTAAACAAAACATGCCCCCGCCAAAATCTCCGAAGCAGCAACGGTTAAGGAAAACTTTGTTTTTTTTAACCAAAAACGTGGGGGAAGCACCCCTCACACGTTCTCAGGTTGGCCTTAAAACCGACCTGACCAAACTTGTTTTGGCAGATACGTCAAAACAAATAAATCAGTCTGATCTGGGTAAACGGAAGCGGGATGACCTTTCTTCCAGCAACGGTGACGACAAATCTAGTTTGCCATCAGAACCGAGGTAGATAAAGAAAAAAACCTGGCTGGAAAAAAGGCAGATTACGCTCCCAGCTGTAGGCCTTCTACTATGTTTTTTTAATTAGATGTTGTTTTGTATCGGCACTGCAGTTCTTTACAACTGCGGTGTCATTTGTGTACTTGTATTGTTTTTTCTATTTTAAGGTTCTAGCATTAAAGATTGTTTTATGTTTGATGTCATCTGTGATACTAGTTTTAAGTTTCATATATTTTATAGTTCTGGCATCGGAGTCTTTTACAACATCGATGTCATTTGTGATATTAGTCTTAAGTTTTATGTATTTTATGGTTCTGGCATTGGAGTATTTTACAACTTTTATGTCATCTGTGATATTAGCTTTAAAAATGTATCTTTTGCCTTTTCTACGTCCAAAAATCAAAGTCTTTTTACAACTTTGGTGTTTTATTTGTTTTGTGTTAAATTATTTTAATAGCTGTCCGTCTATACGTGTTATTTATTTTTTAATTTATTTTATTTATTTAATAGTTATTTAAAATTAAGGAGACGATAATACAGTGGAACTGCAAAGGTTGCAAAAGCAGCTATTGTGAGCTAAAGATGATCTTGGTAAAGCACATGCTTTTTTGCGTGTAACTACAGGAAACGCAGTTCAAACCCCAAGAAAAATGTAATCTTTGGAGTTTTACATTTTCTACAAGAAGTGACGTTTTTCCGGGTGTCCGAGCCAAAGGCGGAGTCGCTAATTTTCTGAGGGAAAATTTACCGTTTACGGAAATAACCCTCAAAACTAGACTCCAGGCATTACCAATCCGGCTTACCATCCCAATAAAAACGCGACGTTGCGCGCCGCAAAACTTTTGAAAGCAAACAAGGATCATGGGAGAGCTATGTGTCAACAATCACGCCGACCACGTCGGTCGGCGAAGTGTGGATAAAGGTGGGAGCAGTATTGAAAAAAAAATTTCCTTCTGTGGCTCTCACTCTCGTAAAGTCACAAAAGCGGCCAAAATTGCATTTGACGCATTGGCAGCTTAATTTGCGTCTGCTTTCAAGCTTTCAAAATTATAGTGATACATTTCTGCGTTAAAAAGAACAATTAGAAACTTCGTTGAATTTCTCTTCCCCGGATTTTTTGTCCTACAACTCTTTCTTTACCTCAAAACAGTTGGAAACGGCAATTAACGCTATGGGTACCTTCTCCGCACTGGGACCAAACGACGTGCTTTATCAGGTTATCCGGCAGTTTCCTTCCCGCATGACGGAGCGGTTGCTAGAAATCTACAAAGTAACTAAGTCTTTTAGCTAAACACCAGGCGGGTTTTAGACGAACGCACAATCCCGCTGATCATTTAATCTGTCTAGAAAATTCCATCTAAGACGCCTTCCTAGCAAGATTACACCTTGTAGCGGTGTTATTCGACCTGGAGAAGGCGTATGACATGACTTGGCGTTATGGAACTTTGCAGAAGCATGGGGTAAAGTAAGGGTAGAAACCACTAAATCCAAGACAGAATGTCTAGAATACGGTGTTCCCCTAGGGTCAACAATTAGCGTTACACCTTTTTGCGATTGCGGTAAACAATATTGCAGTTTCTGTAGTTAAACTTGTGATATAATGCCTGTACGTCAACGATTTGATGATCTACATGGCGGGAAATACCATCCCTGCTATAACACCTTAACTCTAGATCACCATAGACGAAGTGGACAGAGAGGCAGAGGCAAGAAGTTTTTGTTTGTTTTGCGGGGTACCAGAATTACGTGCGTCGAATCAGTCTGTTTCTTAGGGCTCGTGCTCGTGCTCGACCTTATATAAGAAGCCTTGAAAGTGATCAAGTGCTTGGCCAACATCGACTGGTGTGCGCGGAGAGAGGTACTGTTGCGGATGTACAAGGCCTTGGTTTTATCCAGGGTCGACTACGGCTGTGCAGTATACTCATCTGCCAGAAAATCCCGATTAAAAGCCTTACACGCAGTCTACAACGCAGGCATCATTCCGGATAAGTCCTGCATCAAGTCTTTGCTGCGAGTCGGGTGTACTTCCTCTAGTCGTTTTGTACTCACGTACGCCGCTGCAATGCGAGCAAAGAGAGGTCACAACAACCGACTCATATTTACCGCCAACGACACACAGCAACGCAAATACAGACTTAGGCCTACCATCAGTCGGCCGGTGTGCGTCCGAGCGCTGGAGCTAAAGTAGAGTCTGAATGTAAATTATCCAATGGTATTTGAGGTCAGCTCTGGCGAGTTTTTACCCTGGCTGATGCCAAGGGTTATAGTTCGTCTTGATCTGACCTCCCAGAGGAAACGAAAAACTTGCTCCGACGTTTTGAGTAGCAAGTTTCTTAAAATTGTTGCCGAGTTTGCAGACTCTCCGCGGTTGTATACGATCAGTTTGAAAACAAATCGGAGAGTGTTTTAGATGGTACGGCCCATTCATGGCTTTTCCCTAAAGAGGCCTCCGTATACACCGCAGAATTATATGCAATACATAAAACCCTGCTAAACTGTGAGACGTCATCTCACAGTTTGTTTCTTTTTTGTTCCGACTCGTAGAGTGCCATCCTGAGTACACAGTCTATGTACTCGGTCGATCAGCTGGTCCAGCTCGTACAAACTTTGATATTTTGCTTGGACGGGTTTGGACAGAGAGCTATCTTTGTCAGGACACCGGGTCATGTAGGTATCAAGGGCAACGAACTGGCCAATAAAGCCGCCCGTCAGGCGGCTGATGCGATCCTACGGACAACATTCCCGTAAGACCCGATGATCTTAAAGGATACGTCATATTGAAGGTTGTTGAAGATTGGCAAAGACTATGGAACGGCTTTGAGAACAAATTAAAGAAAATCAAGCTCTTCGTGACGGCATGGAAGTTGCCGGTAGATCTAAACAGGAGAAAGGAGGTTTCCCAATGTCGCTTGTGCATAGGTCATACCAACTTGACCTCTTTGTATCTCCTGACTGGCAAACAACCATCATTCCAAACATGTCACGACCCTCTAACGGTGAAGCACATTTTGGAGGAATGCCAAGTCTACCTTCCCCATCGTAATCGGCTTGAGCTCCCTAACAACGTAGCGTCTATTTTATCAAAAAGAGAGAAGTTTAGTGCGTCCAGTTTTTTAAAAACGCAGGACTCCTCAAACAGGTGTAACCAAGTTTTGTGTTGTCTTGTAATGATTTTGGTGTTAATTTATTAATTTATTTTTATTGATCAGTTTGTGTTGTTGAGTTGTTTAGTTGTTGTGATATTAAGTTTAGTTAGTTTTTAGGGTGCTGGCATTGAAGCATTTTACAGCTTCAATGTCATCTGTGATATTAGGTTAGGTTGTGATATTAGGTTTAGTTAGTTTTTAGTTTTTTTTTAGGGTCTGGCATCGATGCATTTTACCGCTTTGGTGTTATCTGTGTTATTTGGTTAGGTTAATGTATAGGTACTGGCATCAAAGTCTTTTACAACTTTGTTGTCAATTGTGATAGTAGGTTCAGTGATATTAGTTTTAAATTTAGTTTTAAATCTTAGCAACTGTGATATTATATTTAGTATTTGTTTATTTATTTTTATTTAACCATTTTAATGTGTTGTTTTGTCTCCTTCTTATTATTATTATAATAAAATAAATAGCTAATGACCTTACTAGTCAACGCTAAAATACAAGTAAAAAAAAATAAATTAATAAACAAATGTTCTTCAACGTTGAAAAGGCAATAATGAATAAAACCAATAAGTCAAACCGAAACTACTTAGACAAAGTTGATCAATATTTTTTTCTGTGGGTAAATTTTTATTGTAATAACTTTATTTTTTTTTTTTGAAACATTACAAATAATTTTATGTTTAATGTTGACACATTTTATAATACGTTGCAAATATGCTTTATACTAATAACAAATACACGGATATGTTTCTGATTATGTACAATGCGGTCTAAAATCTATTGCAATATATTTTGCTTTACAGTTTTTTAATTATCACTGAAACAAATTTATATGCAAAAACAGGTGTAACACTTTTTTTTTAGTTTTTTTTTTTAAATTCAATTTGTGATGTATTTAGGTATTTCATAATATGCCACCACAACATGAAAGTACTTTTGAATTTTAATGAGTAAAACCACTCTCGCTCTCACATTGAAGACTTGATTTAAGCAGTCTGTGAACATTGACATTGAATATTTGTGGTTTATAAGTTTCAGTAAATACTGAACTTGGAAGTTTATTCCGTTTGTCGATAGTACGGTTAAAGAATCTCTGAACTGTCAATGCATGTTTTTTAAAACTCCTAGCAAGCCTTGTACTTCGAGTAAATATTTCTTTAGATGGCAAAATATTATTTTGTTTGAACAATGTTTATTAAAATATCTATAGAAAATGCGAAAATCTGCAACATTACGCCAGTGTTGTAAAGTATCTAAATCATTAGTTAATTTTGGATTAGAAATGATACAAATAACTCGTTTCTGAATAGAATTTAGAAGACATAGATTTTGATGTTTTTTCTTATACTTTAGCACAATATTCAAGTCGGTGTGGTCTTTGGAAGTATGAAGTATAAAAGGTGCTATCATCTGCAAAACTATGAATAGAACTTTTTGTTATTTGAAGAAGTTTATTAATATAAATCAAAAATAAAATTGGCAAAAAAGCAGAACCTTGAGGAACACCAGCTTTTATGGTTTTGAGATCAAATTTAAAACCATCAATTCTAACTATAATTTTTTTATTGTTAAGAAAACTATTGTTGAGATTTACAGTTTTTTTATCAAAACTTAAACAATGAAGGTTAATGACAAAATTATGATGCTATATTCTATCAAACGCTTTGGAGATGTCTAGAGCTACTGCAAAAATTTTTCTTGTCTAAAGTAGAATTATTTTTTTTGACTAACGAAGTCAGAAAATCTGTTGTCAAACGATTTGATTGAAATTTATATTGATTATTTGAGATAAGGTTATTTTGTTATAAAAACTTGACAATGTGAAAATTAATACATTTTTCAATATTTTTTTGGCAAATTAGACAATATTGCAATTGGTCGGTCTATAATTAAAAAAAAAAATCAGAGTTGTCTCTTTGTTTAGAAATAAGTTGAACATTTAAAAGTTTTCAACAATTTGGGAATGTTTTATTTTTGTATAATAAGGTAAACATTTGGTTAAAGTGGGAGCTAATTTATTTGCAAATGTTTTAAGAATTAGAATTTTATTTATCAAGTGCCTTTCTGATATTTAATTTAAGAAGATATTTTTTGACAACCCGTTGCTTAAAAAGAATTAGACTTATTATTTTTTTACTAGCCGGTATTGTAGGTACAGCATTGGGAGGATTTATAATAGAGAGCAAATGTTTTTGCAAATCAATTTGCATCTTAAATTGATTTGCAAAAACATTTGCTTTTTTTTTTAATTAGTATCTAGATTGTTTTGATCATATGGAAAACTGAAAAATTTGATTAACTATGTTTTTGTCAATTCTATCTTTTTCAGATTGCATTCTTCTTTTTCTTTTCTCTCTTTAGTTAGGATTAGATTTTGTTTTTTTTATACCATCTTGTTGGTGGTCTTTCCGGGGATATTTTTAATCTTGGTAGCCCCGTTCTGGCAATTTTTGGCAGTTTGGTTTTGTCCATTCTGTCTACATGGTCTTTTTACTCCCGTCTTCTGTTTTGGGCCCATTTCTTGAATGTTGTACTTTGCTCCGACGTCTTTGCTTCTTATGTGGAGACTGCATCTTAAGGTTCTCATCTCTGTTGTTTTTATGAGTCGTTTTGTTGTGGCGTTTTCTTCTCTGGTTTTGATTGCGTATGTCATAATGGGCTTACACAGGTTTTGTAGAGTCTTGCTTTGCTTTCTACAGACGTGTCTTTGTTTTGCCGTGTTATGTCTTGCAGATATCCTTATAATAGATCTGCTTTTGTTGTTTGGGCTTTCATTTTTTCTTTATGTTTCTGTCGTTTGTTATGTTGGCTTTAAGTTATTTAAAGTGCATGACCTCTTTGACGCTTTTGTTGTATATGGCGAGTTTGCATCTACGCGGGACCTTAGATATTGTGAGGGACTGTGTTTTGGTAGTGGATATCTGAATGATAAACTTTGAAGCGGTTTCTTCAAACTTGTTGATCATCCTCTGCAAGCTGTTTTTGTCATTGGAGATCAGTACTACATGATCCCCTTTCCAGTTTTCTTAACTTCAGTAATTACTTCGTCTATTATATTATTGAACAAGACTACACTTAAGCTGTGTCCCTGCCTTATTCCTGTTGATACGGGCACTTTGCTGGATAGTTTGTCTGCTTTTATAAAAGTATAGTTGTCGGTGTTGAGTTTTGTGATGACCGCTATGATATTGGGATGTATATTTTTTTTTGTCACAATGATTTTTAGTTTGTTTGGCAAAATGACTGATGTGTTTCTTAAATGTTTTTTGCTTTTTATTTACTGATTGTTTTGTCTAAATTGAAAACAAGAACTTTTGTATTTTGGTTTGATAACAGAACAAATTTTTTGATGACATTTTGAATAGTTTTTGTAAGTTTTTCTGCTGCAATGTGTGGATTATTAGAATATAAGCAATGAGTATCAAAATTGAAATTAAAAAACTGTTAAAAAATACAAAACAAGATCAGCATGCATTAGAACACAAATTTAGAACTTAAATGAGAATCTGAAAAAGAAAATCTAAGCGTCATATAATAATTTTTTTGTAGAATCAGAAATAACTGAAAACCCAAAAAAAATCTGGGATTTTGCAAAGGCAAAGAAAAAGAATACAAGGATTCCAGGAGTTTTAATATACAATGGTCTGCGTAGCAGTGATCTTCAAGAAATAGTAAATAATTTTGCTAGTGCATTCCAAAATATTTACATTTAAATGCAAGATGTACATAACAATGAATGTGTTCAAGAAAACATGAACTATATAGGCAACCTTCAAGTATTAGAAGATAATGTTCTAAATGCATTTTGATAATATTCCAAAATTATTTTTTTTTAAGATCTTGCTTCACATATATCAGATTCGTTGATTTTTATTTTCAATTTAATATTAAAATGTGGATTTTTTTCATCTGACTGGAAAAAAGTTAGAGTAGTGCCAGTCTTTAAAAAGGGAAATTAACAGTTACAGGCCAATTTGTATATTAAGTAATTTTTCAAAAGTTTTTGAAAAAGTACTTTTGGAATATATATATTTTAACGTGGCTAAGCTGCTTTGCTTATCTAAATATCAACAAGGATTTATTCGTTAAAGATCCACGCTCACTAATTTGATAAGCATGACACAACACCTGTCATCAAATATGGAATCTAGATTGCAAACAGAAGTTATTTACACAGATCTAACAAAGGCATTTAAAAAAATCTTTCACAAAATACTAGTTAATCGGCTATGCAAACATAATATATCAGCAAATGTTGTATCGGTGAAAATTTCATATTTGTCAATGCGTGAGCAATACGTAAAATATCTGGGTCATCAATCAATAAAATACTATTTGTCAAGTGGTGTACCTCAAGGCTCAACTCTCGGGCCTCTGTTATTTAACTTATTTATTGATCCTATGTGTAACCTTTTTAAATGTGACTTTTTACTGTATGCAGATGATGTAAAACTATATTGCAATGTCCCCAGCATTAATGATTGTTTAGAATTGCAAAGTAATTTAAACTTAAAGTACAATTGGTGTACCAATAATAATATTAAATAGAGATAAATGTTATGTCATATCATACACAAGAAAAAAGCAAGTTATTGTATACGATTACCATATAGCTGACAACACACTACACAGAGTTTCTGAATATAAGGACTTTGGTATAATATTTGATGACAAACACACTAATTTCAAGTTTAACATCTAAATGCTATAAATTATTAGGCTATATTTTTAGAACATTAGAAAAGTTAAATGAAGCTTACGTTTTATCAAAACTAAATTATTGTGCCGCAGTTTGGAAACCTAATTATTAATATGTTAGAATCAATTAATAAAAAATTCTTAAGATATTTATACTATTCTGAAAATTGCATATATCCATATCTAGACATTTTATACCAATACTTATGTCATAGATACTCTTTTAATACTAGTAATATCAGACATAAAATATCGCTTTTAATAAATGTATATAAACTTTTTCATTTATTGCATGACTGCTCTTTTATTCTTTAACATGTTCTAGTGCATACACCTTTTCACAATCTTAAAAATTGCCTTACTTTTTAGTCCACAACACCTCATACAAATCATCACTCAAATTGTTCTTTGTATAGCATATTTAAATTATATCACGAAATTCAATACTGTGTTGACATATTTATTAACTCTCTTCACACTTCAGAAAGCTTATCAAAGATCTCTTCAGTAATACTGCTTAGTTTTTATATTATTAACATGATTAAACAATCTAAAAGAGAACACTATAGTAAACTATTTAACTCGGCAAAACCAAATATGAAAGAAACGTAGAAATTAATCAATGAAACGCTGAAAAAAAAAACAGAAAAAAATTAGAAGACCAAAGATTGATAAAAAAAATTAAACAAGACACCAGCAAGATATTTGAGCAGTTTACTGATACATTTAAAAATCAAACAAAATTTCTTGCCAAACTATGTAGCAAAATACTGCATAATAAAACAGAGAAAACAAATCAAATACAATTATTGGAAATACCAGAAACGACACCTGAAAATATTGAAAAAATTATCATGTCTGTAAACCCTGCAAAACCTGCAGTTCACGACAGAATTGAAACAAAAGATCTCATAGACACAGTAAAGAAAATAAAAAAAACCAATGACCAAACTTATCAATCTAACCATCAAACAAAAGAAAATACCAAATGTTTTAAAAAAGGCAATCCTGCGTCCCATCTATAAATCAGGAAAAAGAGACAGTCCTAAAAACTACAGACCGATCTCTATACTACCATCTGTATCAAAAATATTAGAAAGATACATTGAAAGAACATTAACAGTGTAATTTGAAGAAAATAAATTAATAGACATCAATCAATATGGATATCAGAAATCAAAAGGCACAATCCAACTACTTGAGAAATTTACGAATACAGTTAACCAAGCATTGGATAAGAACATGCACGCTTTGTGCTTATTTGTCGACTTTTCAAAAGCATTTGATACTCTTAACCATAATACTTTAATAAATATTTTAAAAAATAATGGAATTAAATGAGAAACTAAAAAATTGTTCAAAAACTACTTAGGCAATCGAAAGTTTCAGCTTAAATTAAGTGGCAAACTGGGCGAAGATACAATTGACAGCGGTATACTATATTATGATTATTATTTAAAAAAATTCAATATTTTATTATTATCTTAATTTAATGTGATCTGTTCTAATTTATTTGAGTGGAAATTTATGATTTTATCCTGTTTGGACTGTACTTTTGTTTTGTTTTGTCTGCTTGTTAGTTTGGGTTAAAAATTTTGATTTGTTTCGGTTTTAAAACTGATTATATTAATTTTTTAAAAGTACTGGAGTGCTCTATCGGCAAAACAAAGTTATTAATTTATATTATGATTAAATATTAATCCAAAGTCAAATTTTGTTTTTGACGTAAAGGCGACTAACTTCAGATTAGCAACACTTTTATCTGTGGCCGCTGATTTGACAGTTTTTGGTTGTTTGTTAGTTGGTTTGGCAATTTATCATGAATAAACTTACGCCGAAGCAACGTTTGCAATTTGTTCAAATTTATTTTGAAAAATATGGTTTAGTTTGAGAAATTCATCGGGCATTACGTGCATTGTATGGTGCTTATAATCGTTTATCAGAGCGATTAATTTGAGAAAATGTGCATCATTTTGCAATACGTTTAATCTAAACAATAATAAGCATTCAGTAAGACGTTGTACAGTGCGCACACTAAAAGTAATTGATAGTGTGCTGCGTAGTGTTAATAGTGATCCAAATGTGTCAATTTGTTATTGTGCTTAACAATTAAACTTGTGTTTATCTACTTGGAAAATTTTGCAAAAAGGTCTTGGTTTACGAGCTTAAAAGATTTAACTTTGAATTGACTCCACACAATCATTGTTAATTATAATAATTGACAAGCTATTATCGAATTACTATTACATTGGAATCATTGGTTCATATGAGTTTAAAAATGGTGATGGTCAAAACCTTACAGTCAACGCTGATTGGTTCAGAGACATGATTGCCAACTTTTTTGTGCTTTAATTGAACAGCATAAATGTTGCAGACATGTCGTTTCAGCAGGACGGCGCCACATGCCACACTGCATTTATCTGTCCAAAATAAAAAATCACTCTTTAAAAGAACATTTTGTGTTTCCCTTGGGATCTTATATCTCAAAAATTATTATTAAGTTTTTGAATCCTAATTGGCAATTCATTATTTTTTAACAGGAAGCAACTTGATTGGATTTTATTAAACTTTATTAAAAATTACACTATTTTATTGAGAATAAATGAGAAAATTTAAAAATATGTTATGTTATTTAACTCTGGTTTACGTTGACAAAATTGAGTTAATTGCTACGATTAGTCAACAAAAAACTCTTGCATGTTTTAAAAGTTAGGAAAGTTACTTTTAACTCATTTTAAGTTATGTAACTTTGTACATATTTAAGTTGTATTAATTGTGAGTAGAGTAAAAATGTCTGCGGTTTTTGAGCAAATTTTCTTAATATATAACACTGCCAATGTATTATGAAAAAATATTAGTAAAAAGTAATTTATCTAGAAAGTTAAAAACTTTATTAAGGTGTTGTTTAAAGTTTGCTGTAATTAAAACTTGATATATTCTAATTTTGATTTTTTTACCTACTAGACTCCGCTAAGAACGTTGTTACTTGTTAGCATCTTTAACCTTAACTATAAAGCTTTAGAAATGTATGTATTATATTACTAATAAATGATTGTATATTGACAGTTTTTTTTTCTATTTAAAGTAATGGGCACAAATAATGAAATATCAACATGTATGATATTTTATTCATTGTCCATTAGTTTTGTAACTACTGTACAATCAACAAATAAACATTTTAATTAATTTTTTACAGTTTATAAATTTGTAAAAATGTTATTATAAATTATTCAATTTCTAGGTAGAGCGCGGGAAAAATAAAACATTTTTACGCATACAAAAACAGTAAACAGGATAGTATTTAGCATCCGGGCATTGTGTATAGGTCAGTCAATACACTGCATGCGCAGCTGATATCCATTTAATGCTATGATAAAAACGTAATTAAATAATTTATTCAAACTCAATCATACACAAATAGTTTTACAAATATTGCCACTTTGTTAACTAATTTGTTTTATTATTCGTAAAATAATTGATGCAAATAATGAAATAATTAACAGAGAAATGTTGAAAAAGTAATAAAAATAACACAGGTAAAGAACTAGAAGTTAAACACAATCTGAAATAATAAGTTCATACATAATCTATGCGATAAGTATATTACTACTAACTACTAACTAAAATGACTATAAACATTGATATTGAGTAAATCAAAGAATACAACACCAGAAAGACAAAAACCTAGTCCAACTTAAAACCATTTAAAATTAAATTGAAACTCACTTAATGTTTAAAAATTACAATACTGAGACATACCTAAATAGTTTAATAATATTTTAAATTCTTATTTTATTTTATTTATTATTTATTTGTATTTATTATTTACAAACACTGATAAATATAGTTTTGAAATATATGGTTGTTTTTTTGTTACTCTTGTCTCATATATCCTGTATGTGAGAGTCCCGAACTAACTAGTCATAAAATGAATGCCAGAAACTACAAGCAAATTGAGTAATATTGACCTAATAAGTAGTATATATATTATTTTTAATAAATTCGGAGCTATAGCTCTTTAAAGTTTACAGAAATTTTTGATTTTTTTAATTATCAGTTTTAATTTTTAATATTTTGTAACAATTTTTTATTTACATTAGTTTATTTTTTATTTACACAAACTGTTAAAGTTTGAATAAAAAAGTGTTTGGGAAGATAGTTTTTAAGATTCTTTAGATGTTTAATCTTCTGAATTTTTTTAATTTTTAGGTAAATCTATTTTTTTGTTTATTTCTTTTTTGTGGAAAATTTAGTTTGAAAACTTTTCTGTTTCTTGATCAATTTTGATCAGATACACGGTTTTTGAGAAAATCAAGTAAAAGCAGAGGTCATTATTTCTTTAAAATAATAAAAAATATAAAACTATCATAGCTGTGGACGTCAAATTAAATTTTATAAACGTTACAAATTATTTGGGTGTAATTATACTTCCTTTAATTTTTTGTTGCTCAGGGTACTGTTTGTCGTAACGTCTGCCTGCTTCCGCTGCATTTTCTAAACATTCTCTAAGGACTAGATGCATTTATACATTTTAAGAAAAAAAATAGTATATAAAAAAGCACAATTACACTCAAACAATTTGTGACGCTTATAAAATTTAATTTGACGTTTACGGTTAATAATATTTTTACATTTTTTATTATTTTTAAGAAATAATGACCTTTGGTTTTATTTGATTTTCTCAAAAACAGTGTATCTGATCAAAATTTATCAAGAGACAAAAAACTTTTCTAATCAAATTTGTTACTCTTGTTTGTATTTTCTTCGTGTTTTTTTTTATTTATTCTTCTGATATGTCTATACCATTTTATTTGGCGTATTACGTATGTATTTTTTTGAATTGGTTTTATTTGTAAATTCATTCTGTATGTCTTGTTTCTTATTTTTTTTTTTTTTTTGCTTTTGATTTTCCTAAAATATCTCATCTCCATTGCTTTTATTCTTTCTTTTTGTTTTTTTGTAATGGTCTATGTTTTGCTACAATATGATGTTAATTAATTATTTTTGCTTTTGTAGTTTTTGAAATATTCTTTCTGTTAAAGAAAATGTTTGTAACATGTTATATACTTTTGCTGTTTTTTATATTTTTTTGTTGCTCTGTATTATTATTTTTTGGTATGTGTATTGTTCAACCTGTTCTATAATTCTTTTTTTTATTCATATTTTGTGATTCAGTTTTTCTCTCGCAATTATCATGGTTTTTGTTTTTTCATAGTTTATTTTTATGTTTATTTTTTTTAGATGCTTTTTTATTATTTTTATGTTGTGTTGTAGCTTTTCTTCTGTCTTTGCAATCACTGCCATATTGTCTGCTAATTCTGCTATTTTTGTTATTTCCATCTTTCATAATCATATTTTTAGCATTTTTATGTTTTTCTTTGCTTGTTTTATCGCTTTATCTAAAACAATTGAGCGTTTAGAACGCATTTTTGCGTCACCTTTTTCTTTGTTATAAATTCATTTGATTCTTTGTTGTTTATTTTTACTATTTTTTTGTTTTCTGTGTACATGTTCTTAATTACGTTGATTTTATTTTTTTCAATTCTACTTTTTTTTATATATTCTTTCTTCTAATTCTGTTATTGTTAAATTTTGACAGCTCTGTTGTAAAGTAAGCTCTTACTTACTTATCTTGGCTTGTACGTTTGCTTCACGTTTTTGTGTTTTGCCATAAGATAGATTGAGCCGTAGTAAAGCAAGAGCATTCAAAGAATAACTGATTGGTAGTACCTACTTTACCACATGCGCAGAGTGGGTTATCCACAATATTGATATTGAATAGATGCCAAGAGAATTGCAAATGTTTAGATCTACGTCGACTCAGTAGACATACATCTATTTTAGAGTAGAATGGAAGTTTTTTAAACCATGGATTTTGGTTTACCACTTGGTTTATCTGATTAAAGTAGGCAGTTTCTTTGCTTTGGCTAATGATATTGAAGTATTATTGCTAAGAATTGAAGCTATTTTGCAGAAAGCTGGCGTACATAATCTGTTTGTTTATTGCCACGTATGCCATTATGGCTTGGCATCCAACAAAATTGAGTAACCAGACCTTTGTTTTGCAATTTAAAAATCTTGTTCTTAATGTGCGTGGTCCAAATGTTGCCTTTGATGCTAGATGCATAAAAATATATTGCATCAAGGGAACTTTGGGAGTTAGAAAATATTATAGATATAGCTTAATTATTATTCGAGATCAAGAACAGAGCCCTATAAATGGCATATAGTTCCGCGGTAAAAACTGATAAAAAATTAGGAAATTGACTTGTTTCTTCTAACTTTATTAACAGAATTTACACTTTAAACGCGGTTGATCATGGGTTAAGTTGAACTCAGTTGTCAGTAAAAATTTGGATGTAGTTGGGCCAGCGTTGAGATGAAAATTCCTCAAACACTATATTGATTACGGATGAAGATAAGGGTTTATGAGGGAAGAAATCGTACCTAAAAATGTTGCATGTTTGTGACATGACATCATATGCTATGCTTCCACTCATGCCAAAGAGTTTAGCAACATATCTCTTGGTAAGAAGCTTTTTTCTTATTTGCAGTGGCATAATACCGGCTTCTACTTCCATGACGTTAGTAGGAGTGGAATTTATTTTTCTCTCGTACATATTTTTATTGCTTTGAATTGTGTCCAAAATTTTTCGGATGAGAGGTTTTGTTAAGAGAACTGCAAAAATCTTATTCTCTTTTTGCGGAGCAGAAGCTTTTTTGCTTGGGCCATAACTTTCTAGCCGCGTCAAGGTGAGATAGTTTTTCTGTGCGGCGGAATATAGTAAGGAAGCGTTTTCTTTTATTGACCGCCTGACAACATTCTTTGTCCACCATGGACAAGGGGTTCGTTCGGCTTTTTGAGGCAAAATCAAGAGCTTTGGGTAGAATGATTTGGCTACATCCACAAAGCAGGTCATAAGTTATTGGTAGAAAATGGATACTTCTATAAATATTTTGCAGCATTATTGGATGAGATCTTAGGACATAATCGGGTAAAGCTATAACTAGATCGATAACGTTTATGTGGATGTTTTTGGCAAACTTTTATTTAAAATAATGAGAAAACAAATTGAAAATAAGGTAAAACATTAAATGTAGATTTTGGACTTCAAAAAAATATCTTGACTAAAAAAAGAAGATACTCTTCTATAACCATCTTTTTGTATGTTGTGAAAAGAGCAAAACCAAAGAATTGCAAAATGTTTATTTGGACGCATCCAAGTTTTACACAGCGCAATTGCATTAATCTTAAATGTATGCATTATTTGTAACAGTTTTGGTTTTTTGTTGTAACTAGATTGTATATTTCAACTAACCAGACGTATCGGCGCAAGACTCATAGTTAGATTGAAATACTTAAGTTATTAAGGGACGTGAAAACGTAATACATCAACGGAATTGATTTGTTGGATAGAAAACTGTTCGAGAGCTTTGATTACTGATTTCTGCCGGGTTATAATTAATTGATGCATTGGTAGAAGGTTTTGCATCTATTGGGGGGGGGGGGGGAAGTATGCAAGAGGGTTATATGCTTAGGGACCGCTCAGGGATTGAAAAGAATGTTTTTTTGTGATTGGAGTTTCTCTGAAGACTTACCATTTGTTCTTTTTTGCTTAAAAAATTTCTTTTTTGATGATTCATAGTCAGAGAGGATCGGTTCTATGACTGATCTATTATAAAATTCAACAAGAATGATAGGTTGTGATACAGCTGTAGAAAATAGTTGTCGGGACGTGGGAGATTGATATTAGATTAATTACGTTGTAAATCTTTATGAAAGGAATAGTCATAAAATGCTATGGCTTGCTTTATTTTTGATTGCCGGGCGTATTGTGGGCAAATACGTTTAGCTAATGCCGATTTAAACTCATTGAAGTAATAGGGGTCTTTGCAGAAATTGCAATACGAAAAGTTAGGTTTGCTACAGTTATCAATTTTGTGTTAGTCAGAACACGACGGATTTAACACTGCTTTTGCACATTTTTGAAATGTGGCCATATTGCAGTTGAAACATTGAATGACTTTGAGAACATATACATTAATAGGTAGGAAATTGAGATTGAAAATAAAATATTTAGAAAAAACATGACCCCTAAAAGTAACCAATATTATGTTTGATGGTTTAAATTTGATTCCGTTTTTATCTGGATTCTATTGAATCTCTCTACCTTTAAGATGTCGACTTTAATGGAGTTAGATGCGTTGTTTATGATCTCGGCAACATCAAATTTGCAGTCTACACCAAATCTCTTGCAGGATATGTGGTAAATGTATGCTTTAAAATTGTAGCTAATACAAAAGTTGCTAATTAATAGTTTATTAGCGTCAATAATTTTTGATAAAAAAACAGCTACTTCATTTTTACCTTTGGATTTCACCTTAGTGGCACTAACCACTTTTGCGTTGTAAATTTTACTGCTAATTGCAAATGGGGAAACATTACGATTGTCATTTTGTTTCAGATAGACTTGGTAAGAGCCAATGTCTGAATTAATAAATCTGTTGACCAACAGAGTGGTTGTTCTAATAACAAATGTTATGATGACGGGTAGTGTCGGTTGAATGTTGGTGACATTATTATTTACAACGTCCATATTAATATCTTTATTAACGTTATTACCGTCTTCATCACCACCAACGGGGGTGAAGGAGGGAAGTCTTCCATTAGTTTGAGGTTGTCACTTATCTTGAGTTAGAAGATCTAAACTAAAGAAATATAATGATGGATGTCACGTTGTGGTTTATTCTGAAACTAATAACCAGCGTAAAACACGACTTGTTTGGTTTGAGGTTTAAAGCCTAATCTTTTTTTGATTTTGTTAAATGCTTTTTTGGGGTCAACAAAACGTAAGTGCATTATTCTATTCTTTTTTATCATCTTCTCACTTAGCTGTATTATTATAAATATTAAGTCTTGTGTGATTTTTTTTTCTTTCAAATTTACATTGGATGTTTTCTATTGTCTTATTTAATTTGTCTTTGAGCTTTTTTTTATAATTCTTGTTAATATCTTGCTTGGTATGCTTATAAGTATGATTCGTTTGTAATGTTCACATTTTATTTTATAAAAAAAATTTATGTATGGGTAGGATTATTCCTTTATTCCATTTCTTTGACGTTTTCTTATTTCTCATGATGAAATTTAAAGTTATATCATCATGATGAAATTTAAAGTTATATCATCTGTTCCTGGTGTTTTTCCGTTTTTCCGTTTTTTATTTTCTTGATTGTTTTTATAACTTTTTTTTTTCTTTAATTTCTTCTATTCTTTTTGTTTTGTTTTGTATCACTCTTTCATCTTCTCTTGTTTTGTGTTTTTCAATTTCTTGTTCTGTTAGCTCTTGGAAGAATTGCTTATATTTTTCCATTATTTTGTCTTTTTTCATTATTATTTTTTTTAATTTTTATCTTTAATGTTATTATAACATGAAAGAGTAAAGCTATTCTCTTCACACGGCAACGCACCACACCTATTCAAAATTATTTTCTTTGTTTTAGTTCTTTTTTTAATTTTTCATAGTCATTTTGTAGGTATCTTTTCCATTTTTTGTCCTTTATCTTTTTCTTGGCTTTCTCTGTTTACCAACTGGTTTTAATTATATCTTTGTTAACCCAAATACTTAGCAGAATCGGACTATGGAATGGAAATTTTGCCGAGAAGAACGTTTTTATTTGGTGTGGTGCGTTGACGCGTGAAGAGAATAGCTTTACTTTTTTATGGGTTAACTACTTGCCAGTCATTTAAACAGTTTTGAAGATTATTAATCGCTTTTGTAGCTTTATTTTAACCATCTTTGATGACCTGAAACTGTCAAGTAGGTCTGTATTATCAGCAAACTGCGCCATTTTAACTCTGTGCTTCCAGCTTGAAAACGTATCGGCAAGAGCTAAATAACATTGGCAAAAAAATAGAACCTTAATGTACTTCTGGCATGAGATAAAAACATGCATTAGGAGTTTAAATTCCAGAATTCTGAATTTTAGATATAAAGTTAACAGCATTATAAATCACAGAGGAAATTTGAGTCTGTCTAGTTTTAGTAGTAGACCTTTGTGCCAGACTTTATTGAAGGTTTTTTCAACGTTGAAAAACTCTTGCGGTTTTTCTTAGAGTGAAACCTTTGACAATATAGTCCGTTACACGGTTTAATTGATACACATCAAAGTATTCACGACAGATCTAATGTTGCTGTGCGGATAGAATAGAGTTTACTTTTGCGTATTCTTGAATTATTTCTATAGCCTGACTTAAGGTGCATAGAAGGCTTATTTGCCTGTAGTTTTGGAAAAATTTTAAGTTTTTTATAGATTATGGGATGTTGATTACGTGAGAGCTCTGTACGTAAGATTACATTAACAATATTGGTGAGGGCTATTAATGTTTGTCCAGAAGGATTTTAGTGTCTAGTGCAGATTGAGTTTTGATATAGTTTTTGTGATTTGGCAAGGTCAAACGCTGTTCAGCGGTGTATAGTTTTTAGTGTTTTCTAAAATATTATTGATGTTATGGTGGATTTTTCATCATATAGGGGGAGCATTGGAGTTTGAGCACGTCAGCAAATGCTTTGGTTTTTTTTTTCAATGTAGTATTAAAACCCATTCTTGTCATGGATGATTGGAATGGGGACTTCTTTATTGCGCAATGTTTTGGAAATCTTTTATATTAGATTTTTATCCTTTGTGGTTGATTTTAAAGTTTATTGTTGTTTGTTGTTTGTCTTTCCCATTGATGTGGCGTTATTTCTTCTGCAAATCAATGCTTTTTGTGTAATCTTAAAGGATTATCATCGCGAATGATGATGAGTTTTAGAAGTTTTTTCTGGAATTGTGAATTAGCTTTGTTAACTGTTTTTTTAATCTCCGCAACCGTTTTTACTGGGGCTAGTTTGTCTAAGCTCTCTGACAGATATATTTGTATTGTAGGTGTGTGAGATAACCGTTTTAGAATAAGCTGTTTTGATAAGGTTAAGTGTGTTGATGTACTTAGATGCGAGCCTAGCTCCGACATCTTATATGAAAATTACTGTCTTGTCGTTGGTCCACTTTCAATCTCAAATACGTGAAAATATTAAAGATTCTCAGCGCATGTCTAGGCCTGTTGTGGTTGAAGAAGAACTCTTCAACTTTGCTCATTTTGTTTGCATTCTAGAAGAAGACTCTTATTACAAATTTTTTTGGTGTGTTATTTATTGTATTTGATATTGATGACGGTGAACATGATTTTCTGTTAAAAAATATTAAATTTGCCTAGAAGACCAGCTATTATAGTGTTTGCCGTTTCTGGTGCTGATGGCGATAGAATGTTGGCAAACGATTTGTTGTGTTTTATATTTTTCTTCTATGCCCGTTTTTGTTTCTTTTTCTTTAAAATTTGTTTGTAGTATCTATTGGTATTTTGCTTGTATTTTTTTCTTTTAGTTTGTATTTTTTTATCTTTATCTTGATTTTTTTGTTTTTTTTTGTTTTGTTAATTTTTTTTCCAATTTTTGTTCATTTGTAGTAAATGATGGTTGCTTTTTATTTCTGCTTGTCTTGTTACTCTTACGTTTTTTACCTTGTTTCAGTTGTTTCTGTTAACTAGGTAGTAGTCGATGATTAATTTCTCATTTTTGGTTGGTTGTGTTCTTGTGTAATTCTTAATTTTCCTGTGTGTGAATTTGGTGTTTGTTACTACCAGATTGTTATCGATGCATAGTTGAATCATTCTTTTTTCAATGTTATTTTTATTTATTTTCCATTTTCTTTTATACTTTGTTAATTTATTTTCTGTTCTTTCGTCTATTTCTTGTTATAATTTATTATAAAAAAAATTTTAAATTTTTTTTTGCGTTTTTATTTGGTCCGTATGCTACTACCATGGTCCATGTTTCATTATCTGCTAGTTTTATTTCTACTGTCATATATTTGTCATTTATGAGTTTTTCTCAAATTGTATCTTTTGTCCTTTTCGGAGCTATTATCATTCCTACTCCTTTTTTTGCTTTTTTTTCTACTCCTGTTCACATTAACCAGTATTTTCTAAATATTCTTACTATGCCTTGCCCTTTTTTTTTGTTATACCTCTTATAGTCTATGTTTCTTTTTTTTATTTTTTACTTATTTTATCTTTTTATGTTTTTTTTTATTGGTCGTATAGTGTTTATCTTATTTTTTAAACCATTTTTTGTAATGTTTTGTTTCTTCTTTTTCTTCTGGTGCATTCTTCTAACGGAGGATAGCAATCATCATAGCGATATTTATTTTGGAAACTGCAGCTCTAAATAGTTCCACCGAAGTTTTTCCATACCATTCCCGGAGGTTTTTTAGCAAAAAAATTCTGCGGCGTTCTACAGATCTATTTTCCTGTATTTTTTCTTGCATAATTAGTTGGAGAGTTGAGTACTTTTATCTTTGGGAAATGTGCGTGTTCTTGTGCGTTCTTCGTAATACTTCTTCATTGCTTACAAGGTCCGTCCAGGGTATTTTTAGCATACAACGGTAGAGCCACATTTTGAATGACTCAATCTTTTTTATGTTGTTTTTATTTAGTGTCCATGCTTTCATACCATACAATTAAGTCGAGAAGAACATTGCACCATTCGTATTCGCAGGGCTATATCGAGGTTTCTATCTACAACATATTTAATCATTTTAACGAACGTTGCTCTTGCTATCTCTATACGTTTATTGATTTTGCTGGTCTGGTCGTTGTTCTCCCCTATTTGTGTTCTCAAGTACTGATAGCTTCTCACTCTTTCTATTATGGTATTATCTATTTTGACGGCTGGGATACTATTAGAGTCATTCTTTTTAAATACCATAATTTTAGTTTTATTTAAATTCATTCTTAGTCCATAGGATTGGCTAACAGTATTTATGTCTACTAGCATTTTCTAAAGATCTTAGATGTTTGTTGCTATTATCGCGGTATTGTCTGCATATCAAATGTTATTAATAGTTTGCCCGTTTATAACTATTTTCCCGGAGTCTTAGTTAATGACTTCCTTAAATATGACTGAGTACATACTAATTAGAACTGGCGTTAGTATGCAGCCTTGTCAAACACTTCGGCGGATTTCTAATTCCCAAGAGTCATGTTCTTCAACCGTTATTTGGGCTTTCTGACTCCGGTACAAGTTTTTTATTATTTTGATGTCATTGTAGTCAAGACCTTTCTGTTGTGCTATTTCCATTAGGTGCTCGTGCTTAACTTTATCGAAGGCTTTCTCGTAGTTGATAAATCCAATGTATAGGTCGACGTTCATATCGAGACATCGTTGTATTATGACATTCATGCTAAATAACGCCTTTTTTGTACCAAATTCTTACAAAATCCAAACTATGTTTTGCTGATATCCGCTTCTAGCTTCTTGTATATGCAACTATGAATAACTTTTAAGCACACTTTCAAAGTATGGCTCATCAGGCTAATAGTTCTAAAGTCTGAACACTCCTTTACGTTATGCTTTTTTGGTATCGGAATAAAAGTTGATTTAAGCCATTCTTGGGGTATGATTCCGGTTTTGTAGATGGTATTATATAGATTTACTAGAATGTTCAACTTGTCGTCATCAATTAATTTGAGGAGGTCTACTGGTATCTCATCTGGACCTATCGCCTTCCTATCTTTTGAGTTCCTAATAGCATGGCTTACCTCTTTGGCAATTATAAGAGGGCCTTTGTAGTTTCTTGTATATTTATCTCATTTCTAGTGTCATCAAATAGTTGTTGTATGTATTCCTCCCACTTTTTGATTTTTTTCTTTATGTTCATTATAATGTTTTCGTTTGTATTTTTCATTAAACCATTTTGTTTTTTTCTTCCAATGCCAGTAAACTCTTTGACCTTTTTATGTAGATTAAATGAATCGTATCTCTGTTCTAGTGCTTCTATCTATTTGCACTTCTGTCTAATGAATGTTTCTTTGGCCTCTTTAATTTTTTGTCTTATTTGTTGTTGAATCTTTTTGTATGTATCCCTATTCTGTCCTTTGTATTGTCTACTATTTTCCATTAGAATCAAGATTTTATCAGTCATCCATTGTTCTTTGGGAGACCGAGTACTGCATTTAAGTTCATTCTTGCTTCCATCCAGCAAGGCATCTTTAAGGTTTTTTTTAATATCTCAGTTGATTAAATGATAGTAGTAGTAACAAACAGCATAGAAAAAGATAAATTTGTCAGAAGGTGGTATTGCAATGCTCTCTACATTGAACTATTTGTGTGAACATGTTTTTTTGATGCTAGAAAAGTAATTTTCAATTTAATTTGGATATTCGTGGTGGGGACATTTCACCTATGTTAACCGGGGGGACCCATTATCATCACAAACAGTTCAACGATTTCTTTAATAGGGGGCATTGCGTTACCACCTTCGATACATTAGTAAATATAAACTGTTTAATAGTTACAGTGATTTTATGTAATTTGTCTCTTTGACTAGTATGATGCTAGGCACACTGATGATGGGTGCATACCTTGAAACACCAGTGTATGTGTCTTTTACTAGATGAAAATAAACATTTACATAAAATACATCATTTATTAATTTTAAATAATAAATTTGTTGCGGTCATTTGATTCAAATAAAACGCGCCAAAAATGCCGTTGTCTGTTCGGGTAGGATTTAACTGTGTTACAGCTCTCCTTCACACACAAATAGTTCAACGTTTTTCCTATGGTGCATTGCGTTACCACTTTTGACACATTAGTAAACATAAATTGTTTAATAGTTACTGTGATTTTATGTAAATTGTCTTCGGTATGATTTTTCGACCAGTGAGATGCTAGGCACACTTATCATACACGAGTGTATGTGTCTCTTACTGGATGAAAAATCAATTTACATCAAATACATCATTTATTAATTTTAAATGATAAAGTCACATGAGACACGGCGATTACACCCGTACATTCAATATTTGAATTTAATCTTGTTCAATTACAGGTAATACATATATGTAGTTATTAGAGTGCAGGAACACATGATTAAAAGAAATGTTACGAGAAAAACTAGAAAGCAATTTATGTAAAAATCATATAAGACGTCAAAAAACAAAAACAATGCGATAATGACAAATGCCGCTAGGTTAAGATTAGAATTAGCTATTTTATTATGTTCTTATTTTTGTCTTTCTTTTAGGTTCTTATTTTTTATCGGAAAATCTGATGTGTAGCTTGTATGCATTTTATGAAAATATTAATAAATCAACAATTTTTGTTTAATGCAGTAAATTATTGTAATATTTTTAAAGTTATGCGTGATTGTTTGTAATATTTCTTATGCAACAAATGTTAATACATCTTTAATACAAGTGACCTACATTTACCCTGATATTACAATAGTACCAATGATTATAATACAAACATTGCATTCAAATTGGAGCTAAGTGGCAATCACCGCAACACCCCAACGCCAATTTTCATTGGACATTTACCGAAAATAATAAATAATAGTTATAATTAAATTAATGAATACCATATAACATATAATGTAGTGGAATTGCATGAAATTAATTTGCTGAGTTAAAAATCACACATGCATGTAATGAAACAGCGATTTCAATACAATTAATGGAAAAAGTACATATTGTGATATATACACAGGTACGGAAAATAGAGGGACTTGCGCGTTGAGGCGTCGCGACGTGAGTGGGGCGAGCCCTGAGAAGCGCCAGTATCAAGGGTGGTGTGTAACAGGCGCCATCCTAATCGATAATAAATCTCCGATCTTGGACCGGTGTGAAAATCGCGTGCTTCAATTGTAGCAACAAAAAATTTAATTGAATTAATCAATGACAATTTTAATTCATTACTAATTGATGAAATAATTTAATTATAGTTAATTAATTAAATTAAAAACATGCTTGTTAATAGTGAAAAATGTACGGTATTAAAAGATGATGTGGTTGTAATTAAATAACATATATTAACTGTGTAATTAGTGGACCAATTGAATTTATTATAATAATGTGCTAATTAATTAAAAGTGTTAAACTATTTTGTGTGTTGTTCTTATAAAAAAGAAATTAAGTGTTGTTTTTCTATAGATTGAATATTATGTGGATTGTGGAAACCATGTCCTGTTTTAATCAAGTGAAATCGTGGATTTTTCTATTATTATCATCCAGTGTTATCCTGCTTTCGGATTTAGCCACAGCGGCAATAAAAGATGGTGAGTTAAAAAAAATTTAAAGTAATCATGGATCTAAAATATAAATTGCGTAATTGCTGGAATTCGGACGAAATAATAACTTCCGTCCTCGGTTTTACCATCATTGTGTACTTAGAATGTGAATTATTTATTCAGGAAGTAAATGGGTCGCTTACTTCCTAACTGTAGGTTTGCATAACTTGGAACGATTTACAGGTTTCACAGTTTTTGCGCGCTTTAAAAAAAATAAAATTGAGACAATGAGCGGTTTTCCAACGTATTATATTTTTTCATATGAATTTTAATAGTATATTGCTCTCATGAGAGTTACGCGTATAATGTACACGAAAAATACATTATCTCAATGTCCATCAAGGAGGGAAGAATATTTATTACACAATTATAAAATGTATAATTGGAACGAAATAAGCATTCATTCATTATTAAAACAATATTGTTTATTAATTATGTAAGATTTTAATTAATGGAATTGTTTTCTTTAATTAATTAAATTTATAATAATTATAACAATTATTAATTAATATGCTACTTTATGCTACGTGATATAATCTTAGTTAAAGTTGGTCTTTTGTGTGTTTAGACTTGTTTGAAAGTTGTAAATGGTAAATAGTTTCCTTCTCGTATAGTGTTTTAAATTAATTTATCTTTAATGTATCTGTATTTGGGTTTTTTATTTGTTGGCAGAACTTACTAATAATATATTACAAATCTATTTCTACAATAGCTCTATGCTTTAATAAATAATAAGTAATTGCAATTATTAAAATATTTGCATTTATTTTTAGAATGATTAAAAGTAAGTAAAAAAGTTTTATAAATTAAAAAAATTGTGTATTCTGAAAATAAATTTCAATCATCTATGATAGCCAGCTTAAAAAATGGATTATAATTATAATAATAAATACATTGATAATTAATTTCGAGTTCTAACTCAAATTATAATTTATTATAAAACAAAATAGTTTTTTGCTAAGCAAATTTGGAATGTTTTGAAATTAAATTGTTGGATGGATTGTAAGTAAAGTTTTAAATAAAAATTTATACTGCTCAGTTTGTGTAAAAATGGAAAGAATTAATAAGTTTTATTTTTTATTAAAAATGTTGTTAATACTTTAGATAATTATGGTCTGATACTGAATTCGGATCAAATATCAATTATAAGCAGCAAAATTGTATAATATATTATAATTTGCTGAAGACCCTAAAATTTCATGCGTAATATTAGATTACTTGATAAGGTTCAACAGAATGAATAGAATAGAATATTTTATTGGTTCGTAAGCCATATAAAGCCGATGTAATTACAGTACAAAATAATAATTACAATAGGAATATAAAATACATAATGTTATTATACTATATATACAGGTAACAAATTAAAATGTATCACAAAGATATTTGTTTGGTGCGTAGTAAGCTATACCTGTAAGCAAGTCTTTTACACTGCTTTTAAATGATTACTGTCGTTTAATTTAATTTTTGCCTGCACATGAAGGTGCCTATTTGTTTTTTTTTGTGGAGCTTTTTGATGTCATTAACATTTTAGAATGTCTTGTTGAGATAGTTTTTATATTACGTTTGTTTAAGAGTATACATTTATAAACGTATAAACTGAAAAACGTAAGCATTTATGTAGGATAAAAGTATTTTTACAAGATTGTTTTTAATTATTTTTCTTTCACAATACTATTTTATAAGATATACACGAGTATATTAGAAAATAGTATACATTTAAAAGTCCTTTAGACTTATGTTATTCACTTGCTTTTCTCATTTCATATTTACATCAAGATAAACACTTAAAACGTATTAATATTAAAACTATTAAGATAGATTGGTACTATTTCATTAACTTTTTATATTTTAGGGCTTATACTTGTGATACTACTTCACAAGCTGTCTTTGAATATATACCTGTAAATTAATTACATAATTTATACTATCGAACCCGTAAATTGAGATAATGGAAGCGCTGTAGATACTGACGGAGCCTAATATCTGGTTCACCCACACTTTCATATTAAATGCAATTATGGTTATATGGACACTAATCATGTATTAGACTAACGTCTTGAATTAATAAATGCCATAATTTCTTCAAAAATGCTCTGTGGTTTAAACCTGCGACAATTTATGCGCTGCGATTCGAGTTATTCTCAAATTACAAACAAAGTAGTGATCCTAGGATAAGTTTTTGTAGAATACCTAATTTTATGTTTAATGTGCAAATTTGAAGTATATTGCCCAATTTTAAGTTTTTTGTTTGTTATGTAAGAGTTGATAAATTATAAAAAAATATCTCTAAACTAAAATTGATCAAAAAAAGCTGTACTATCGTTTTACCTCTATCTACTTCTTTATAGATTTCTTCCGTTTTATAGGTTGCAGTTTTAGTTGTCATAAAAATATGTTAAATATTAGATATTTGGTAATTTTAAGTTAGAAACTGTATTATTTGATTGGAGATTATTTTTTCTATAACTTTTGAGAGGATACTCAATAGAGCTATTGATCTATAGTTATCAATGTTGTAGGAACTGTTTTTTTTTATCTTGTTACAACAACTGCTGTTTGAAGATTATTAAGAAATGATTCAGAGTTGACACATAAATTAATTAACTAGCATTGAGGTTCACTGTAGCAATTGCAAATTGTTTTAATGACGTTTGTCGATATACCATCCAAACCAATACTTTTTGTTTGTTTTTTAATTTTTAGATTAATTTCAAGCTGTTAACTGAAGTAAAGATAATGTTTTTTGGTTCGGTTTAGACGTTGTACAATATTGTGAACGATTTTCCTCAAAATGTTTTAATAATGATTGTTCCGTTTTATTTACAAAATATGTTTTAAACGTTTTGGCAAGTTTTTTAAAATTATCAATTACTAAGTCACTTCTAATAATTATTAAATTATTGTGCAGCAACAGACTTCTAACAGTTGACGTCGCGGACTATGCTTTTTTAAACCTATATATTCAACGTGCTAATGATTTGTGCTTAGTAGTCTTTTGTACAGACAAAAATCAACTTATTCTATGCAGAATATTTTAAAACAAACAAATCAAAGCAGTAATTATTAAACTGATACACTTACATTTATGGTTTAATCAATTAAAGAAAAAAAGATTTTTTGTACAGCTATTCCACAGCTACAAGTATAGTCCAAACTAGATATAATGAAGGTCATATTACCCAAATAAATAAATATTAAAAATTTGATAGTGGTGG
Organism: Tachinus rufipes; assembly: GCA_963932245.1. Taxonomy (NCBI): domain Eukaryota; kingdom Metazoa; phylum Arthropoda; class Insecta; order Coleoptera; family Staphylinidae; genus Tachinus; species Tachinus rufipes. Next base: position 96,015,501 of record OZ010743.1, read on the forward strand.
TTGTTACTAAGTTTATTATAAAATAAATAAAACACATTTACAAGGTAATTATTAAATAGAAACTTGAAATGACGTTTGACAAATTTAAATGTTGTACTATGATTGTACAGTTTTCTAGATATTATAGTTTTTAAACTTAAAGAGTCACATTTCAAACCATATCAAATGTTTAATGTTTTCAATCAATATATAGATATTAAGCTTAAAAATGTATTGCAATTGAAATTATGTTTGCTTTAAAATTATTTCAACCAAAAATTAAAAAAAATATTTAAAAAACTACAACAATTAAAATTTTTATCAACACTCTTTACGTACAACATTAAAACAAAAACCGATTACCTTGTACATGAAATGCCGCCAAAAAATGCAAAAAAAAACATGAGTAAGCAAATTCAGTTATTTTCTAGTATATTCTTATAACATATTGGTTTAAATCATATTCTATATGTAGTAATAATTGACAAAATTCAATGAATTTAAATCTGTACAATTTAATAATAGGATCACAATTTATCAAAAAGAATTTTATTCATTCTGGTGTGACAACATTTATTTAACAAGCGCTCACTTAAATCTGTATCATTTTAGTATATTGATAAACAATTTGTTGAGAAAAACTGCAAAGTTTTAAAAAATATGCGGCTTGAATTTAATATTAATATTGCAATTGTAACATATGTTGGAAACATTGCAATGATTTTAATGTATTTTGTAATGTTATATCAATTGATTTAAATTTTATAAATTGTCTGAATATAATTTTGGGTGGTTATTTTAATGTTATTTTTAATTAAATCGATGCAGAAGCAATTTTGTCTTTGTGGAATTCTTAAAGAGACCAACGGACTTGATAACATTTTTTTCTAATATAAACGTTGTTTGCATATTACAAGTATATGCAGAGTTTGTAACGTAACGTTGTCTTCATGCCAATAGCGTTTTCAAAAAAGCGCACTAAAAAAAATACGAAGCATCGGATTGGTTTAACTGTACTCTAATCCATATCCTTCAAATTTTATTCTAATGAAGATTGTAATAAAAACATTATTATGTAAGCACTAAATAAAGATGATAAATAAACAATATTTTACTACAAAAATTAATGCCAATACTAGATACCTATATCAAAACTTGTAATTTTAACTAATAATTAGTGTTGCAAAGTAATTGTAGTTCCATGGTGTGCTTGAACTAAAGAAACCGAACATTATAGGTAAACAATCATATCTAAATTAATAAAAAAACAGAAGGTTAAAATCAATTACTCAAACCCAATCCAACTCTAAAGCAGCCAACTAATTAGACAATTGTTTTGGTTTTTACAAATTATATTGTTATATAAAATATTTTATTATTAAATACAGTCATTTATAAAGATCTTGTATAAACCTACATCTAAATATAAAAGATTAGTACCATTGATAAAAACTTTCTCAAATGTTTTGTTTTGCAACTGTAAGGATTTTTTTACATTAAATACAATGTGTCAATAATCTACGTGTGTTTTATGGTCAATTTCTTTATTTTAAATGTTACAGAGTTGGTTAAATTAGTAAAGTTGGTCAGAATTTTTAGAAAAACGTAATGTCATTTTTAAATTTGTCATAAGTTTTTTAAATATTTCAAAAAAACTAAAACTTGATTTTTTGTCTACTAACTCTAGAGCAAAAATAAAAAATGTATTCTGTAAATATTTTTGTGTAAAATTCAGATAAATTAACAAAAAGTCATGGCATTTTTGATTGGTTTGAAAAGGTTATACTTTTTTGATTTTAAAAATGTATAGTTTGTTATATTTCATTTAATTAGTTTTTTTAGAATTTACAAAAAACAAGAATAAATTGATAGAACAATTATTACGACATATTATAAAAGTGCGGCTGAAAGACTAAGGTCGATCAAAACAGAATGCTTATTTATGTAGACTACAATTGTATATTTTATTTTATTATAAAAGTGCCTTAGAATTAAAAACAAAATAAATTATCAAAACTTTATTTTTTATTTATTCATAATAATTGTTATAAAAATACGGGTTTATTTGTTGGAAGAAAAAAATTATATGTTATTTTGTTACTATGGTTGTAATTATGATGTAACAATAAATCAAATTTAGAGTTTGAGAACAATGCCACGTTTTTGTTATGTTTATTGGAATTAATTGAAATAATAATCAACATATTTTAATAGAACAATATCATATACATACAATAGCTTTATTAACAATCTAACTAAATAATAATTAAAAATACAATAAATTAAATTAATTACTATTGTAATAATGCTTCAAAATGACCATTGTTTTTTTGAATACATAGTTGACAACGTTTTAATATATTATTTTGTACTTTTAATAAAGTATTATGTTTAATTTCTGTTAGAGCTTTTTTGATTTTAGTTTTCAGATCATTGATATTATCTGGCTTTTCTTTGTAAACGTTATCCATAAAAAAAATATCAATAGGTGTAAGGTCCGGAGACCTAAGAGGCTGCATGGCCTTGAACTTCTATTACATATTCAATTAGGAAATCTTTTTGACAAATAAATTGATACGATGTGTGCATTCTAAGCAGGCGAGCTATAATGTTGAATGTACTTAAATTTTGGATCAAGTTCAATGAAAGATCATGTAGTAATTCCTCTAATTCATTTTGTAAAAATTGCAGAGAGCGTTTGGAATTTAGATTTTCTTCAGAAAAATACGGACTCAATATTTTTGTTTCAAGAATGCCACACCTGATCTCGTTTTTCAATTGTTAAGTGTGAATTTTTTTTAACTGGTAAATATGAATTTTTTGGTTGAATAATACATTATTTGTAAGTTTTGCCTTGTTAGTAAATAGAATTGATTGAGAAAATAGTTCGTGCTTTTGACTTTCTTCAATAAACCATGAAACATAATTTAATCTTTTTTCAAAATCTGTTTGATACAAAGTGTTTCCAATATGATGATGATACAGCCTTAAATTAATTTATTTTAATATTTTTTTTGCTTGTTTTTTTTGGATACGTTACACTCTAGTTTAATCACTAGATGCGGTTGGTTTAAAAGTATTGTATGCCAAAACACGTATCTCTAAATCTTTATTAAAATTAATTATGGCTTTTTTTTACAAAATCCATATTTTCCATATTTTTGTTCAAGTTTTGCAAACAAGCTTTTACTTTGCGGCTTTCTTTTCATGTATGTTTGTAGGTACAATTCAGATGCTGCGTTTGTATCACCATTACTAATATAGTAACAAACCAACATTTTTTTTTTCCAGTCCAATAAGCCATATTATCCGGAATAATGATAACTTTATTATTATTTATAAACACAATAGTTCTAAATTCAAATGTTGTTTAAATAAATGCGTTCTCTTTGAATAACTGTAAACAATTAAATTTGACAACAATATGAATAAATGAAAAATAATTATTTTGTTTTCAATTCCAAGGCACTCTTATAGTATGTAGTAATAATTGTTTTATAAATTAATTTTTGTTTTTTGCAAATTCTAAAAAAACTAATTAAATGAGATATAACAAATTATACATTTTTGAAATCAGAAAAAATAGGCTTTTCAATTAACTTATAGCCAACTAAGGGTGCCATTTAAAAAAAGCAAATTTGGTTTATATCTCAAAAATCAAAAATGTTTTTACTTTTTTGTTAATTTATTTGAATTCTACACAAAAATATCTACAAAATGTATTTATTATATTTGTTCTAGAGTAAATAGACCAAAAGTACTTTGCACCACCAATTAAAAGTATTTTAAGTTTGAAAAAATAAGCGTTTTTACTTTTTTTTATATTTAAAAAAAGACCTATTACAAATTTAAAAATGGCATTACGTTTTTTTGGAAATTCTGCTCAACTTTGCTAATTTATCCAACTCTGTAACATTTAAAATAACAAAGTTACCTATAAAACACACGTAGATTATTGACACCATATGTATAGTAAAAGTTAAGTTTTTTAAAACCATTTAGTAAAATTTAAATTAACGTTTAAATTAAAATATATTTTTCAGTTTTTAAATTAGCGTTTCTAAATGTTCCATATCAAACATGTCTTACTTTACAACTAGTACAAAAACGTCTACTAAATTAATCAAATTCATTTATCTATGCAAAGTTTTATTAAATGCAGGTTTTTAACAGTCTTTATTTACTGATTTTTTTTTGTTTTAAGTGCAAGTTATCTTAGTTATTACATATTGGTATAGATATGATCAATTATAATTTTTTTAATTTACATTTTAACTATTATTAGTTTTAAATAATAAAATACAAAATGCTTTCCAACAATTTACAATATTGCCACACATTTGTGTTTTTGTAACACATTTGATAGACACAACAAGTATCGATAATATTTTAGAGCATATATAGAAAAATATAAAACGTAAGGTATTTGAAAGTAATTTTTATTGTAAAAAGCAAAATCATTATTAGCAAAAAACTTACTTTCAAAGACAATGTAAGAACAATTCTTTTGAAACCAAAATAGTTTTTCTGTTATTTGTATTTTGTGAAATTTTTAGGTTAATAAAAAGAAGTGCTTTATATATTTATAAGGCTCTGGACAAAAATGTTTAGTTTAAATTTTTTGTAATTGTAGTTAGAATTATTAGTAGCTTAAATTAACTTGATTTTTATTTTAGAAATCAATGCGAGACCAAACAACAAGTAAAAAAAATTGAGTCATGTATCATGTATCAGGATTACGTATTTTATTTAGTTAAATTTATTGAAAATACAAGAATCATTTTAGTTTATTAAATAATATATTGTTTCCATATTTTGCATAGTGCTATATAACACTATAACACCTTTTTCTTATGTTCTATTTAGTTTTTGAGTATTTTGTTTTACTAAGCCATTATATGCAAGTTTTTATTCTTTTTTTAAATTTATTTTTTATTTTTTAAGGACGTATTGGGATGTTGGCCTCAACAAGTGGCCCTTGAGAATAACTAACGCATGGCAATACTTTTTGGTTTTCTTCTTTGCGTAAGTCCTGATGTTAATTTGCCCTAGTCATTGTCTCTAATGTGGTACTAGTTTGAGGTGAGCTGGTTTTGGCCTCGCGGTCCTTGGCCCAACTCTTAATATACTCTATTTTTTTGCCCTACTTTTTGCACAGGCATTTTCCTCTCTTTTCTTTTATTTTTATTTTATTTAGCATAGATATTTACATTGTTCTTAGGTATCTTTTTAGTTTTTCTATGTCTTTATTGACTTCTTCCTAGTCGTATTTTCTTTCTTTCATAAATATTCTGTGGAGTTTTATTAAGGGCATTCTCTTTGGTACGTTTACCAGTTTAACTTTAAGTGAAATTCTTGAATCATTATTTGGGATTAGTTTTTTGTGTCTTTTGGTTGCCAGACATACTTTGGCTATTTAAAAGTTGCATTTTCTGTCAACCTCGAGATGACGTATATTCAACTCATTTTTCTTAAGCAGTTCTTATCTTTTATTCTTTATTTTTGCAATTTCTGTTGGTACTTATGTTTCAGTATGTTCTTTTCTTGTCTCTCTGATTATCTTCCATTCTTTTGCAGGCATAGTTGATTTTACGTTCTTTGTTTTTTTTTTAATTACTTTTTTTCATATTTGTTCGCATTCATTTAGCTGTTTGCTCCTCTTTTCTTTGTCTTCTGTTGTTTTTAATGTGTATGTTTTTACCTAAATCTCAAAGCTTCAAACTTTTCTATTTTTTTTTTCAGTACTGTTGTTACATAGTTTTTTAGTGCTTTTCATTTGTTTTTGTTACTCAGGCATATTTTAATAATTGTGGATTTGTCTACTTTGTTTTTCAATACTTTTTTTTAGCGTTTTACTATCTTTCACTCATGCTTTGCACTCTACTAGCGTATGTTCTGCGTCGTCATGCGTGTTTTCTAGACAAATTGACATTTTCTTTTTTTTCTATCTTATTTATTTCTTGTAAGTACTTTTCAAAGACTCTATGTTTGGAGAGTTGTATAGTAACAAGTTTCCGGTTTTTTATTTATCCATCATATTCGCTCTTGCTTGTCTATTTGCTTCTTGCTTACTAGTTTTATCATTTACTATTTTCTTTATACCTAGTCTTTCTTTCACCATCAAATCTGCGGGTAGTGTCGCCGCAATTACTTCTAGTGCTTCCTGCGACACCGTCCTGTAGACCCTGCAGATTTTTAGCGAACTTGCTCTCATAGCTCCTCTTACTTCTTTATTGATTTTTTACTTTTAAAGCTTCTCCTCATGTTTCTGCGGCATACAATAGTTTACAGTTGCTAATAGCTTTTAAGCTCCTTCTCCTTGTTTGGTATAAGCCTACTAAACATTTCTTTCATTTTTTTGTTCTTCTAACCGCTTTCTTAACCTGTTTATTCCATCTTTTTCATCTCTATTGCCAACTCTAACCTTTTATTTAGTACTTCTATGTTTATATCCCTACCTACCAGAGCCGTCATCCGTAAATGCAGTTTTTATTCTTAAAGACTACAATATTTTTTTAGTTAATGATGTTATTTATGTCAACCGTTAGTAGATTTTTTAATATTCTATAGAAAAATAAAACCTAGATAATTTAAATTTTATAATTTTTTTTCAGATGTTTAATTTAGGTTTTTGTAGGCGATTAGATTTTAGATTATTTTTTCTGTAGTTGTCAATTGCTGGATGTAGACTGTTTTTAATTTATTTTTTAACTGTCTATTTGATGCTTTCTGTTTTCTGCAATCTTTTTGATGTTGTGAAATCATCTCTTTTTGTGGTTTGGTTTTTTTGTAGTTTTTGGTCTGCAGTTTGCTATTTTGTTGTTTTTTTTTTGTATTTTTTTTTTACTTTGTAGCTTTCTTAGCTCTATTTTCACTTTGTTATAAGTTCTATCACGTCTTTTTTTTGTCTAATTTTGACTGATGCCAAATAATATTTAGCTTTATTGCTCTCTGGCAGGTTCATAATTTGTTTGCAATTTGCACAGTCTATGCTATAGTTTCTAGCTCATATGTTGCATAATATGCAGGAATTGTAAAATTTTTGTTTAAAGCAGAATGTTTTTAAGTACATGTTTTAATTTCCTAAATGCTGCAAGCTTTGTGTTATTGTTTTAATAACTATTATACAAAAAGGAAACATTTCTAAATTATTGGAAAATTGCAAATGTTCAACCTATACCTAAAAAAAGAAACAAGACTAATTCTTTAAATTATAGAACAATTGCATTATAGTACGAAACGTTTGACAACAGATCTTCTGACTTATGTTAGTTACAAATGAAATTCTACTTCAGACAATCATCCCAATTTTATTATCATGCTCTATTGTATAAGTTTTAATCAGAAGTCTGTTAATCTTATCAATAACTTTCTTTACAATATTGAATTAAAGTTATAATTGATGGTTTTAATTCTGAACCATAAATGCTGGTGTTTCTCAAGGTTCTGTTTTTTGCCAACTTTATTTTTGATTTACATTAATAAACTTTTTCAAATAATTAAAAACCATATTTATAGTTTTGCAGACAATAGCACCCTTTATACTTCATATTTTTCAAAGACCATATCGACAAATATGGTAGAACGTCTTGAAATTTCTAGGTTAGAATTTGTAGCATCTATAAACAAATTTTTTAAAACAATATTTGAATCGGCACTCCCAACACTTAAAACATCAAAATATTGTTAGAAAACACCAACATCAGCCATAATCGGTCAAAAAGTGTAAACATTTTTATGAAATCCTAAAAACTGCAAAATCCGTCTAATAAATATTAAAATATTGTTAGGAAGCACAAAAATTCAGCTAAAAACTGTTGAAAAATTAAAATTCATTTCAAAAACAGAACAATCCGACCAGAAAATTTCAAAATACTTTTAGAAAAAAACAAAATCTGGTCATAACTTGTTATAAAAGTTTAAAATTTTATTTGTAAAATATTAAGAATAGTAAAATCTGGATATAAAATTTAAATATTGTTAGAAAACTCTAAAATCTGACCATAATCTGTTGAAAAATGCAAAAAAAACTTTATTAACAAGTATAAAATGTACATGAAATTTCAAAAATACCAAAATCTAGAAAATTTTAAAATTATTGTTGAAAAGAACTATAATCTAGCCATAGACTTTCAACAATTCAAAATTTGTATTTTACTTGATGATACTTACTTATACTATTAAAACTTAGGTTTCAATAAAAATTTTACGTTGATTCTTGATATCTACCACAATATTATAATACATTCATAGAATTAAAAAACTGTTTACATTTATTAAGAAATCTTGGTTTTAAAAATGCTTTTGGATTGTGATTAAGAAAAAAACTGTAATGATGTCTCTTATAATATTTTTAATTTGTTTTACAGTTAATTTATTGACTGTGAGATAGCTTAGTAATTTAGTTTGGCATGCTATCAGTCCGGGGATCGATCTCTAAAGTATGATAAATAAAAACTTGCACTGTAGTCATCTATTAATCTGTTGATCCCATCAACTCTCATCAAACAATTTGTGCGAATTCCGGGGTGGTGTTAATAGCGCACAATAAAATAAAGAAATAAAATACACAGGTTATTTTAATTATGCTTCTAATCACATTCTTAACTCTTCTAATAATGATTATTCAAAATAAAGATATGATTAAAAGTAAATGATTATTTTCACTGTAAGAATAATCAATTTATAATAAAAAATCAATTAATTTTCAATGGTAAAAATTTAAATTTTTTTTACATTTTATTCAATTATATTAATGCCGATTTTATTCAAAACAATCGTATTCTAACAGCTTAAATTGGGAACTGTGGCGGATTTTGAGGCTTTATATAAGTATATTATATTTATTTGCGTTGAATAAAAAGTATTGGTTTAAGTTTGTTCTGAGAGATCGGATTATTGTTATGTTTTCAGATAGATTTTAGTTAATTTCTTTTAATTAAAATTAGATTTTTGTTACATATTATTATTATTAATATTTTTATATCTGACGTACTTTAAACAACGTTTTTTATAAATATTTTTTTTATCAACCGTATAATATCAATCAATTAATACAAATACTTTTCAATATAATTTGATTTTTTTTTAACTTTTTAACTAAATATTAAATATTCAATTTATAAAATTTCTTTTATTAAACGTTTAAATTAAATAAAAAAAAAAAAATCAAATTATTAAAATTAATTTTTTGAACTAAAAATTTACAAAATATATTATATTTAATATTGCATTTTTTAAACAAATTTTGATAATTTTTAATGGGTATCTTAATTTGTTTACGCTGAGGCACGTAACAATAATTGATTATTGTTGTATTCCGGATCAAAGGCTCTAAGCCTGTCGCAAAATTACTTTTGAATTTTATAGTAAAATTGATAATGATTTATAGGAGACAATTTTTGATAAACATTTTTTTTAATATTTTGAGGTTAATAAGAAGAAAAAAACATAGCTTTGCGTTATTTTTTTAATGATTTAGAAAATGAACTTTATAAACCTTAACTTATTACATCTTATAAGTCATTTACAATATCGTTTTGTTGCCTGTCTCAATCGAAACCATCTGTTTGGCACTAAAATGGCCCAAACGACAATTTTGTTGATGGATGCTGCTTTTATTATCCAAGTTTTTGTTTCATACAATAAGACTGGCTAGACGTAGCATTTAACCATTCTGATGCATATGTGCAAGTTTTATGTTACATAGTAAGGAGCGAAATTTGTTGAATGCTTGTCTGGCTTGTTCTACCGCGTATCTTATATTGTTGATTTTGGTTTCTTTCACCTTTATGATAATTTTCAGATCATCGAAGTGTGTGATCTGACAAAACGCGACTCGCTTGAGAGCAATTCTACATAAATTTGGACAATTGTCCCTACATACAATATTTTGTCTTCTTTCAGTTTTTGTGCTGTAACTACGCAAAAATAGTCAAAAATCATATTTAAAAGGTTGTATCTTATAGGAAATTTTCCGTAGAACACGATCCCGTTCTTGGTTTTACAATTTTTTTTTTGCTGAAAATGCGGATTATTACCATTTTTTCCTATAGGATACACCTTTTTGAATATGATTTTTGACTATTTTTTGCGTAATTACTGCACAAAAACTAAAAGAAAACAAAATTTAAAAAATAAATAAAATGGCCGCCATTTGCGTCATATTTTGCAGTTGAAACCATGGGTTTGTTAGGATGTATTGATTGCTTTCTATGCTAAATTTACTAACTATATCTTTGTAGCAACCTTGTCTGATATTTACGTTTTAGTTGCCTATTATTATGTTTATGGCCATGTTTGAGTGTACGAAATATTTTTTTTTTGCTGAAACCACTGAAAATGCTTACTTCTACATAGATTCTGATAAAGTAAATTTTTTTAGTGAGCCATTTTTGAGTAATAAACAATCAAAATTTGAATAATTTTTACATTTTTTGATCATTTGTAACTTTTTATGGTTACATTTTTAGAAAAAAAATGTAGGTATATTTTTTTTAATAATTGTTCAAAGAATAAAAATTCCTTAAACTTTGAAAAAATTTCAGAACTTTTACACAGGTTTTCTTAAATTAAGATAACGGGTTGTAATTTTTTTTTATCAATTATGGATAAAAATGTGCTTTATATGTGCAAAAGATACTCTTGAAATTTCAAGAAGTGTCGTGCACTACTCTCCGAGATATCTTACAATGTATCCATACTTGAAATTTAATTGTTTTATATTTAAATATTTCTGTGGATGTGAAAAAACAGCAAAAAACTTAAATTTTAAGTATTTCTGTGGATACATTGTAAAATATCTCGGAGCAAGTTTTTATGTGACATTATGGAGGAACATGAACATCATCTCTTTAAACACTAAAATAAATACCAAAAGCAAAGTAGCAAGTTTTTTAATTGTATTTCTGGGAGGAACAGTGGGAGAAGAAGACAAGAAGGATGATAAAAATGAGAGTAAAAACTTGGAACGTCAGAAGTTGGTTAAAAAGCTAGAAAACGTAAAAAAGTGAAACAAACTGGACATGTCAAAAATTAGCAAAACAGGAAAAGAAAATTGTAAACTTCTATTGTAACTTTTTTTGCTAATGTTGCAATACTGTAATGAAAACTGAAATGCAAGTGTGAGAGAAGAAAGTGAAGAAGTATAAAGTTTGTTAGAAGAAAGATTTGAAGAAAGGAATGGTTGATAGAGTTTACTATGTTAAGGAAGATGATAAATACCAATACTTGGTTCAATAACTATAAAAAGGGACTGTATATTTGGAATTGGGACAAAAATGGAAGTTAATTGAAAAATAAGACCGATAAATTTAAAGCGGCTCAAATAGATAGGAATAAGAAAATAACATAAAACTTAATTAAAATTAGAATAAAAATTAGTGTAATTAGTTTAATTTAATGTTTTTGTCAATGTTATATTAAGTACATTTATATACATGGACCTAAAATAGGTTTTTGCCGCACACCGTATTACATTTTTTTCTGCAAATGCTCTACCGGCAAAGGTTATCTGGTTAAATAATTTTCAATAATTTTAATATTAGGTTTTTTATATGATAGGGCTTAAATAACAACGACAACTATAGTTTGACTGTGTCAAATGTCTTGAGAAATTGGAAGACACAACTTTTTACTCTCAAAAGCCAGATCAACAACTACAAAAAACAATTGGATTGGTTTTGTTGTATATTTTGGGAGTATGCATATTTTTAACCGTTGGCAAACAGTGTGTTGAAACAGACTTATAAAAAGTGTTTTTGTAGAGACTGCAAACTTTAAATTAGCAATATTTTTATCTGTGACAACCAATTTGACAGTTCTTGGTTGTTTTGAGGTTAGTTTGGTTTGGCAATTTCAATCATGAATAAACTCACGCCGGAGCAACGTTTGCAAATTGTTCAAATTTATTTTGATAAACTTATCGGGCATTACGTGCATTGTATGGTGTTCATAATCGTCCATTAGAGTGATTAATTTGAAAAACTGTGCATTGTTTTTGCAATACATTTAATCTAAACGATAATAAGCATCTAGTACGACGTCGTACAGTGCGCACACAAAAAGCAATTAATAATGTGCAGTGCAGTGTTAATAATGATGCAAATGTCATTGTCATCGTGCTAAAAAACTAAACTTGTGTACTTTATGAAAATTTTCCAAAAAGATCTTTGTTTACGAGCTTACAAGATTCAACTTGTACATGAATTCAAGCCACACAATCATCGTTTGCGCCGTAATGTTAAATTTTTTTATAATTAAAATTGTTTGTGTTGAGGTCTTTGTTTATAGATGATACAGATTCTAACTTAGAAATTTTAAAACGTTTTCTCATATTTGTCGATATGGTTTTTTGAAAGTATGAAGTGTGAAATATGCTATCATCTGCAAAACTATGAATAGGATTTTTAGTTATTTGAAGAAGTTTATTAATGCAAATCAATAATAAAGTTGGCAAAAGAGCAGAACCTTGAGAAACACCAGCATTTATTATTTTAGGGTCAGAGTTGAAATCATTAATTTTATCTAAATATTTTCTATTGTCAAGAAAACTATTGATAAGATGTACAGTTTTTTTTTATCGAGACCTATACAATAGAGCTTGTTGACAAGATTAGGATGCCATACTCTATCAAACGCTTTGGAAATATCTAGAGCTACTGCAAGATTTTCTCCTTTTTTGTCTAAAGTAGAATTTCATTTGTGACTAACACTAGTCAGAAGATCTGTTGTCAAACGTTTTGATCAAAATCCATTTTTATTCTAAGATAAAGTTATTTTGTTTTAAGAACTTGACAATGTGAAAATTAATATACTTTTCAAAAAAATTTCACAGGTTGGACAATAATGCAATTGGTCTATAATTTGATGAATCAGAGTTGTCTTTTTTTTATGTACAGGTTGAATGTCTGCAATTTTTCAACAATTGGTGAATGTTTCAATTTTGTATTAAAAGGCAATTATTTTAGTCAAAATTGGAGCTAATTCATTTGCAAATGTTTTAAAAATATTAAGTGGAATTTTATCTATACCTAATGCTTTTTTGGTATTTAATATAAAAAGATAATTTTTGACCTAAAATGAATTGGGTCTATTATTGTACTACTAACCGGCATTGTAGTTAGATGTAAATTAGTTTGCAAAATTATCTGCTTTTTTTGGATTAGTAACTAGGTTGTTTTGATCATTTTGAGGAGGAGATGTTGCAAATTTTGTACTACCTTGCAATGAATTTATTTGTAAGTTTTTTTATTGTTTATGGAACGCTGAGAAATTTGATCAGCTTTGTTTCTGTCAATTCTATCGTATTCATATAGTATTAATTTGTCACAATAATTACGAGCTAATTTATAATTCTATTTATTCTATTCGGAACGATTACTAATGTGTTGCTTTAATGCTTTTTGCTTCTTACTATCTGCCTGTTTTGCATGAAATAAAAACAAGTACTTTTGTTTTGGTTTAATAACAGAGAACGGAACAAATTTCGATGACTTTTTGAATAGTTTTTGTGAGATTTTCTGCTGCAATATGTGGATCATTAGATTGTAAGCAAATCAAAATTATTAAGAAATTCTCTCATTTTTAGTATGTTCATCTTAGAATAATGATAGATGAGGCGTGGTTTAGGTTTTGTAGTAATAGGAAGAGAAGTTTTAACAACAGAAGTAATAAGTGAATGATCAGAATTTTTTAAACCAGCTTCCACAGTAGTTGTTGTATTCTCTGGAATAGTTGAAAGATACAAATTTAATAATCTTGGTTTACTAAGAAGTTTATTACTAGGAAAATATGTGGGTTGCTGAATAAGTTGTGTAAGATTATGAGGAGCAGCAAAAATCAAGTTAATTGGAATAGTTTTTTTAATACGTTTTCTAATTTTTATTTTATTTTATATATTTAAGTGATCATTTCTGCCGTTTGATCTTACATTCAGAGTTCGACTTTAATCTCTACTTTATACTCATCTGTTGAGTGTATGGTTTTGAAGTATACCTGTAAGTTAATATTTTTATTACATTAGTTTTTCCAAGTTTTGTTTGTGCTTTGCTAGCATTGTAGTTTTTAATGGTTTTTGAATATCAAATGTAAAAACCTACATGCAATAATAGATACTTGTGATAAACAGAAAGCAATCTGAGCTATGATTATTTAAAACGAAATAACTGTAATGCACATGTTATTTTAATTAATCTATCACACTGCAAACTCTTCTAGTAATAAATGTTTCAATTATACATTTAAAAACAAATTTTATAAGACACATTTTTATTACAACTTATGTAAGTTTAATATATCATAAAAATCTATTGAAACTTATAAAAAAAACAAATATTGCTTGGAAAAATATTAAACTAATTTTCAGAATTTATTCAATTACATTAATGCCGAATTTATTTAAACAATCGTATTCTAAGCTTAAATTATATTATATACGCGCTGGATAAAAAGTATTGGTTTGTTCTGAGAGATAAGAGAAACGGATTATATATTATTTTCAAGAAATATAGTTTAATTTTTGTTAATAATTTTTATTAGTATTACATTTAAAGTACTTTAAACAAAATTTTTTTATAAACAAATCTATTTATATATCGGATAATATTAATATAGGGTGGTATTAACGGAATATGTTAGTATTGATGTATGGGAAGATTGGATTCACTCTTACGAGCACCTACCAACTAAACTTGTCCAGTTTGAGTTTTCTAGAAATTTGAATCTCCTAAAAAAAAAACGGAACGTGGGAAGAAGGTAGAAAGTATATAATAGACCATTATACGAATTGTTAGATGTTAGATGATGGATTTACTTACAGGATTTTTATTTTGATATTGTGTACCAAAATGTTTTTGCTATGAGGATTATTTTACAAAAATTGAACATATATAATGCAAAAAGGCGATAAAGATGTCTAAATCCTTTTAATGAAATTGAGAGAAGGAAACATATTGCAATCAATACGTAGAAAAAGACAAAATGTTGTATTACAGACGTGTAAATGCCGATGGTACTGTCAATTTGCAATAGTTTTTTCAGAGTCGATTAGGATTGTTTTACTTTATTTATGTTGATTAATGTTACGTTGGTAGTGATTAGACTTTTGTATAACTATTTGAAACATTTTTGGTTTCTGCGGATATGATGTTTTGTCAAGAGTTATGGAAAACAGTATAGTATAGGCTGTTAATATAGACGCGTCTTTGTTCTCTCGGGTTTATTCATGTTGTGGAAAAACTGAAAGTACCGTTTTATACGTTGCACAGAAAGTGTTTTATTAACATTCTTGGATGATTGCAAGCACATACCTACTAGTGATTATGGATGCATTTACAAAACATTCTACGTGACAAATTGCAGTTTGTTCTAGCATAGTTTGGGACCAAGAAAGTGGTTATGAACGCTGTAACGTCATTTAAAAATACCAAGTTTTTAAAATATTTAAAAGATAGAGTATTGAGTATGATTTTGTAACACCTTATGTTATTGCGGCAATGGGCAAGTTGAAAGATTTATGAGAAACTTGATGAGAGTTGAAACCCAAATTAAATCAGAATAGCCTAGTGGGTTTCTGAAAATTTAGTTAGTTATAAATACAGTATTCCAGAAGGTAACCAACACAAAGTTTTTGCAATTAATTGATACAAGGTGTTTAAAAAAGCATGTCACATGATCTGACTTCAATATGTAATTGTAAGTAGATAAATATTGGGTAGCAGAAAAACTGGATACTACTCTTAATTTTTTTTTTTTAGTTTTAATTTGACAAATTTGGCTTGATACATTGTGACACTGAGATGCACATAAGCAAAAGTGCTTACAAATATTTTGGACTTTATGAAGTAACAAAGTGGTTAAAAAATGGACGATACGACAATAAAAAAAAAGACGAATATTGTTATTATGTGGTCAACATCCTGTGATATGAAAGCAATTTCAGGGTTTTTAGAAATTAATTATAGCATCTGGACTGTAATACACTACAGGATGTACAGACAAACACTTTTTTTTTATTTGGAGTTCTACATTTATAGCAAAAACACTTGAAAACTTTGAATATTAAGTTTAGTCGCAAGATCTAGATAACTAAGACACCCTCAAATTACTTGCATAATATTAGCGTCGTAGATAATCCGATAGGTAAATGTAGTCTATGCACTCACAGCAGACAAAGACAAAAAGGAAATTGATTTATTCAACAAAGATCTAGATAAAGTAATTAAACTCATTATGGGCCGCTTTTACCATCTCCAGTTAAAGCATAGTTAGGGTTTGGAGGCAAATAAACCGGGGTTAACTTAACCGGTGCCCAAAGCAGTAGTTATATCCAGTATAACGCACATATCTTCGTAAGCGCCGCACATATCATATTTGTAAAAATAAATATTAAAAAAAGTAGGGGTTGTTGCTCCAATGTTTGTTTTTTTGTTGTCACTATCTGATTTAAACACATTTACGTTATAGAAAAGACAACCTAAATTTGCTTATAAACAACTTACGGCACAATTGACGTTTTAATAGGTTATCCTAGAGAATAAACTAACTGAGCATTTGTAAAATGCATTACGTGTTATACCAGGTATAACTGTGGATTAGTTTATCCGACGATTGTAAAAGCGGCTTTTAAAAACACGAAGCCCTAATTGTAATGAGTCACCTAAATGCTAAGATCGGAAAAGTAACCGGAACTGTCGGCAAATTTGGGCTAGGCAACTGCAACAATTAAAAAAACAAATTAATTGGGTTTTTCCAAAAAAAAGTTATGATAATTACCAACAAGAAAGGGTCAGACATAATTACAACAACAACAAATAGACTAAAGGCCAGCATGAAT
The DNA here is from genome assembly GCA_963932245.1 of Tachinus rufipes. Lineage (NCBI taxonomy): Eukaryota > Metazoa > Arthropoda > Insecta > Coleoptera > Staphylinidae > Tachinus > Tachinus rufipes. Next base: position 96,032,314 of record OZ010743.1, read on the forward strand.
GAAGATTAAAACAGCACTGAATGAAGTGGCTGACAAAAGAAATACTGAATCGAATGAAAAATAATATAAGAACAAAAAAGATCAACTATACAAGACCATAAATAACGAAATAAAACAAAAAATAAGAATCTTTAAAGAAACCTTGCTGTCAGAAAAATGCCGGAAAATATGACTCCCCAACATGCATAAAAGTATAAAAAATTGAAATCAAAGAAATGTCAACCTAATGTATTAGTAAACAAGAACAGTAACTTGCTAGTAGATTTAAAAGAACAACTATCTAGATGTAGTCAATATACATAAGAACTTTTCAACGATGACCGTGCCGACCTGCTGGACTCAAACTTGGAATACATAAATCAAGAAAAACAGCAGGATTTGCTAAAACTCATAGACAACATCTACATGAAAAGCAATATTCCCAGCAAGTGGCTAACTCAACTTTTGTGACATTTTCCAAGAAAATTAATGCCAGAGAATGCTTTATGCACAGATGAGCCACAAGTTAAAGATATTTCTAAAGATAATTTACAACTGCATCTACAAGAAACTAGAGGCAGATATTAATGACACACATATGGGCTTTGGAAAAGCCATGGAAACAAGGGCTTTTTGGATTGAACATTTTAATATGCCTTGACATAAATCAAGATTTATACATGTGCATTATAGATTTTCAAAAAGCATTTGTCAAAGTCCAGCACACAAAACTCATACAGATATTGAAACGCAAAAAGTAAAGACTTATATTTACCCTTTTACCGAGCAGGTTAGTATACGTCGTGGAGTTAAACAAGGAAGTGTGTTATCTATCTCTACTGTTTAATATATACAGCGAAAACATAATTGAAGAAGCGCTAGCAGAAGAAATCGAAAGCAAACAATTAACAACTTGCGTTATGCAGAGGGTACAGTTATTTCAGCAGACAACCAAGAAGGTTTTTAACATCTGGTTGAAACAACAAACATTGCCTGCAAGAGATATGGCTTGGACATAATCCTAAAAAAAAATCAAAGTTATAACTACAAAGAAGCAAAACAATAAAACCAATAGATCAATAAAAATAGGGCACAATTTTGTGGAAAGAATAACATCATATAACTATCTTAGTACAAGGGTAACGGAGGAACCAAAACATACAAAAGAAATTAAATGTCGTATTGAAATAGCTCGCAGCGTTTTTATCCAAATAAAGAAATTGCTTTGCAACCGCGATATAAATATTTAACTTAGAACTAAGATGTTGAGGTGTTACATATTTTCTATCTTATTATATGGAATAGAAGCCTTGATGCTGAAAAAAGAGAACATTAAAAACCTTGATGCGTTTGAAATGTGGAGTAAGAGGATACGGCATCTTGAAACTTATAATTCAATTTACCAAGAATGAACGTAGAAGACAAAAATCCAGATAATTGGGGACAACACGAGAATGAGAACACAATGGCAAATGTATAACATTGTTCAAACAAATATAGACAGGAAAAGAAGCGCACCATCTATTGGTGGCAACAGCTATGAGAGGAAAAATAGACAGTGATAGTGAGTGAACCAATAAAAAACAAACTAAGTGGGGTGTGGATAAAAAATACGGACTTAGACGTGGCTATTTTAGCAAGGGGTAGGGATAGAGATAAGGTAAAAAAATGGAGAACACTCAAAGAGAGAATAGTGTGGACTGATATAGGAGGTATGATAGTATACAGCTGTTACATCAGTCTAATCTGCGGAATAGAGTATTATCAGAAGTGGATAGAATAGTTAGAACATAGTTTGAAAACAAAAGAGCAAACGTATTCTAATAAAAGGCTATTTTAATACAAAATTGCCAAAATAGGGAGGGCCAAACTGCGACAGGAGAGGACAAATTTTTGAGGAGATGATAGCGGCTGTAAATCTTACAATATGCAACCAAGGAGACAAACCAACGTTTGTAAAAGGAAGATCCAAAGCTATACAAATAAGTTATAAATAAATTAAGAGGAATTAAGACTGTTTCTAAAAAGCAGAAGAGAGTGAAGAAGTATTAATTGAAAAACAAGGCACCAGGACCGGACGGATAGCAATGGAGATAGTGAAAGCAGCGTTAGAAAGAGATGAAATAGAGAACTCAAATAATAAACAGATGTCTGAAGAAAGAAACATTTGCGGCCAATTGGAAGGAGGCAAACCTAGTGTTAATTGAAAAGAAGAAAGAAGCAGGCAAATCAAAAGCGTATAGACCGATATGCCTAATCAACACATTAGCAAAAATTATGAAAAAATTATTGTGAGGAAAATTGATCAAGAAATAGAAGAAAAAGAAGGATGGGAACAAGAAAAATATTGATTTACAATTTATATGCAAAAATGGGAAGGTATGAAATAGTTAAAATGGCCACGCAAAAGAATTCATGTAGGAAAATTAATTTTTTTGACATGATTAGTATAAAAGGACTTTACTAAGATTTAAGCATAAGTCAACTACATATATTGTGTGTGTGTTGGAACAATATTTTATAATATTATTTTAAACTATGCATAAACAAGGTCTATTTAAATTTACTATAAAACCTGAAATTTAACTTTAACTTTATCTTTTAAAATAATACAACAATATGAAAATTATAGGTTTCTTTTATTTTTAATTTTATTATACTTTCAAAAATTAGATAATAAAAACGTCTATTTTAGTCATAAAATAAAATTACCTATATTGTTTTTTTATCATGTTTATAAAATGTATTTTAAGAATTTTTACTTTAATTTAAAATTATCAACATATATTATCGTTATTGTATTTTAATTTTTAGCTTCAATTATATTAAAATTATATTTTCATAATTTTTTATCATCTATAAATACTACCATGGTAGTTCAGTTCAATTTTAATAAATTTTATATTACTGACTATTTTTACATGGTACACAAATAAATGATTATAAATAAAATATCTATATTGAGCTAAATAATAAACTATTAAACAGAATTACGTTGTTTTGTGGGTGTTGAATCTATTTTACCAATGGATAATTTAATTCTATTAAACAATTATTAGTTTTGCCATCCGGATTATTGAAATTTACTTTCTGAGGCAGATATATCACAATTAGTTTTGTAAATTAATTTATTATATTTAAATATTACTGCAAAACTTGCTAGGGTTGATATAAATAATTCTATTTAAACACTGTTTTAAAATTTAAACTATTTGATTTTCAAAATAACATCAAATAAAATAATTTGTTTTATATTATTTCCCATTGATTTGATTTTTGACAACAATGTTATAGGTATTTGTTTACATTTTACTGTTTTGCTTTTTAATTACTAATTTGTTTGAATACGAACAGGATATGAAATAACAAATTATTTCATCGTTTTTAAATGATTGTTAAGCATATACTACAACAATAACATGAAATCATGCATAAAGCATGATTGAACAATAGTTGATTATAGTATTCAAAAGCTTTCAATATACACTATTCAAGTTATGCATGTAATTAAAATAGATAATTGATAAAATGATTTGATCAAATAACAGAAAAGCTTTAATTTAATTATGGTGTAGTCTGTCTTTACTTTATAAAATTTTGTACGAAATTATGAAATTAATATATCTACTAACGGCAATGATGATCAAAAATATAAAGATTGCAAATATAACTTATTTTTTTTCTTTTTGGATTGTAACATACTTATTTGAACGTTGATTCGACTTCTTTTTAAAGTATCTTTTTTTTGTTTGTTTCTTTTTTAATTATTTTTATTAATTTTGACATACATTGATTTACTATATATTTTTTCGCATGATGCCAAAATCTTACATTTTATTTAAAAGAAAAAAATGTAAATTAAATAAAAAAGCAATGTCAAACATAGAAACGTAGACATTTTATATGGCAGTGTATATAAATTTTTATTCTACTGATGTTAGATTCTTACATAACGCTGAAAGCAGTGATTTAAAGCTCCAATCATAATTTTACTCGGGCAAAGTCTTACAGCCATAAAATTCCGACGGCAGGATTTACATATATATATTATTCTTCCCGTTCATATTCTATTTATTCTTCACATCGATTGTTAAATTGCTACAGAATTTAATCGGACAACCACAAACAGAATATTATATAATATTCTGAATATGAATAGTTTTATAATTGAAAGGGAATAGAAATCTTAAGCTTATATGATCAAAGCGCATCTTAATTATTCAAATTACCGCGAGTCTATTTCACCGAGACATATTCATTTCCATTCAAACTTCTCTAGAAATAAATTAAATTACAGATATTGCTTGATGTATTTTAATAATTTATTTCTTTGTACTGATGGATTTTATAATTAAATTTACATTACGATCTTATCAAAATGTAATATATTTTCTTTACTAACTTGATAGAATTTTTTATTTTAATAATTTACTTATGTTTATATAAAAACAAAATATAAATAAATAATCGAAAAAATCAATTCACATTAGTTTATTTTTACAAAAAGAATTATTAAACAAGGTTATAATATATTCATTGACTTTGTGCGGTATATTTTTTTAATTATAGATTAACCTTTTAATCTCCTAAGCTGTGTCAAATACAAAGCCTTTGAATCAAAGAAGACATTCCAGCTTAATATTTAATTTATCTAAGTGTTTCTCTGTTATTCTGCTTTTGGGTTTTTGGTTCGACGTTCTTGAAAATAGCTTTTTAGATTGAAATATTAATACAATTTGGTTGTATTTTATAAAACATTGATGATAATTGAAATTGTTGAATATTAATTATATGTTTTATAATTTATTGCTCAATAAAGATTTTAATTTAGCTTTGCTTCTTAAATAAATAAAATTAAAATAAAACAATACGACACTGCTTTTTGATAATATAAAGAATTTTTGTCTTGTAACACAATACTATTGCATAGTTGGTAGTTGCTTATATATGTAATTTAATTTAAGCAACTTTAACTTTCAAATGTTTGCATCCGAGAATGTACATTTTTGTATGGATTATATACACTGTATAAATATATAAAATAGTAGCACTAAAATTTTAATTCAATGTAATTCTTTTGTTTTAACTTGTATGTCTTTACTCCTAAACGTAGGTTTTTTCTAATTTTCTTTATATGTCTTTGTTTTGGGCTGTTAGAATTTAATTTTTTGGTCTTCCAGCACTTCTTTTACTGTTTTTCTGTTGATCTTATTGGTCTATCTTGATTGATCTTGCCTTAGTACGTAGCTGTCCTATAATCATTTAAGTTAATAATTAATTCAGCCAATTGCGTAATCACATCTGTTATCTGAGTTCTTCTCCGGATTTTTTTGTTTTTGATTTTACCCTTAATGCCAATCTCTAACATAGCTATCTCCATTGCTCCTTGTGTAGTTTGGAGTCTGTTTGCTGTATTTTTTGTTATTCCCATGGTCTCGGTCCCTTAAGTGAGAACTGGTAGTACGCACAATATGTATACTCTTTTTTTAGTTTATAAGGGTTTTTGGTGCTTTAAATATAAAGCCTAGTTTTAGTTTAGTTTAGTTTTATTTACTTTATTTCCGATGGTTATGTGATTGTTTTTAAGTCATTATTTTGGTTTTATTCAAGTTTATTTCTAAACCGATGCTTTTTTATGTCTGGTGTAATTGTACTAACATTGTCTGTAGGTAATATGAATTTGTGCTGATAAGGACAATATTGTCTGCAAATCTTAGGTGGTTAAGGTGTACTGGTATTCTCTTGCCGTATTCCTTTATTGATCAGTATCTTGTCTGTTTTTGTATTATTGTCTATTTGATTGATGCATTTTTGTATATGTTCTTTATGAGGTGTGAATATCTTGAGTCGATGTCTTGTTTTATCGAGGGGTCTCAGAACTGCCTAAATTTCAACGGAGTCAAATGTCTTTTAGTTGTCCACAAAGATGATGTAAATGGGTAATTTAGGTGGTCAGTGATGCTGTATCTCTTTCAAAATTCAGCTTGTTTGACTGGTTGATGGAAGTCTAGTTTTTATGTCAGTCTATTAGTTACGATTTTAGTTAGAAGTTTGTACAGGTACAATAATAACCTTATTAGGCGGTAATTTTTTATGTTGTTTTTGTCTTCTTTTGTATGTAGAATGAAAGTTTCTGCGTTTTGCTATCTACTCTACCCTTATACATTTATTTAGTAGGGTTTGGACATTTTTTTGTAGACTTTCTCTTTTTATTTTGAGTATTGCAGTCATTATGCGGTCTTTGCTTGAGCATTTCTTGTTTTTCGATTAGTTTAGAGCTGATTTTAGTTTGTCTCAGTTGATTTCTAGGATTTCTTTTAATTTGATATTTTGGATTTTTTGCTTTGTAATGTTGGCGGTTTTGGAACGTGGAGCTGTGGAGAGTTCCGTAAAATTTTTGAATCACTTGTTTGATTTCTTTCTGATTTTTGGTTAGTGTGTTTTGTGTATGTTTTGTTTTTTCCTGGGCTTTTATTTTTTGTTGGCCTTGATAGTACCTATTATGTGCTTTGTTTTGTATTTTTTTAGGTTTTTTTGTATATTTTTGTTTATAATTTTATTTGGTATTTTGTAAATAATGTATGGAAATTTTTCTTCTTTGTTTTAATAGTTTATTAGTTTGCGAGCTCAGTTTATTTGTGTTTTTTATTTTGTGTTGGACATATTAACTTTGTTGCATTTTGTATTTATTTGGTAATGTTTTTGAAGAATTTTTCTATTTTTATTTGTGCTGGCTTGGTTGTTTTTCCTAGTTTTGTGCGTTGGTATTTGTTTTGGTTACCTTTATAGTTACTCGGACAAGTCGGTGGTTGCTGCCGTTCAAATCTGTTCAGTACGGTGACGTCTTGGCAGATTATTGAAGTTTTTTAGGTGTATCTCCTTTATTGTGGTTTTTGGAAAAACTTATTCATGCAGAATTTTGCATTAAAATCTAGCGATAACGTTTTTGATTTGTCTAGTTGACGTAATGTTTTTGAACAGCTGTTGGTGCATGGCAAGATTGTAAGTGCGTGACTGGGGTATTAGTATTTCACGATTCGACATTTTTTGTTTAGAAGGTATGATAGCCATAATCTTCTACGCTGGCCAAGCAAGTTGGAGGATGATTTAGGATAGAATGTAGAAAGAGTTGAAAAGAATGTAGATGGATTTCAGGTTTGGAAATAATCTTCTTTTAAGATTTCAAAGTTTAACTTTTTTAGTTTGTTATTTTTTATGTATTTTTGGTCGGTCGAGGTTCTTACCTTACAATGATTTTTGAATACTTGATTTTTAGGCACTCAGTGACGTTTGTTATACAGGGAATTAGACAAAAACGGCTGAATAGCTCCGTTATTTTTTAACCGATTTATATGATTCAAAACCATCTTAAATTTTTTTGTTAGTACTATAAAGACAGGTATACACATATAATTATGTTTTTATTTTTAGTATAGTTGCTATGGCAACCAACTTTATTTTTTTAAATAGCAACATGCATTTTTTATATATTTTTTTTTTGGAATCTTTATAATTTTTAAAAAAAAAATAATAATATATTTTTATAACAATTTTTTTGATAAATTTAAAAAACATAATATTTGTTTGTTTTTTTAATTTAAAATGATCGTAATTGAATAGTTGGCATTGAAAATAATTAATGTTTGTTTTTTGAGTGTTTTTATTTAATTATGCATAATATAGTAACTTCAAAAAAAGTTTTAAATTTTTTTTTTTTTTTTTTAATTTTAAATACGTCTTATTCAATACGTCCTATTTTCTCCGGGATCTGACAATGCTTGGTTTTTTTGTCTTTTTTTAAATTTATTTGTTGCACACATTCCGGTTTGTGCTATAAAGGTATCTATTGTCAAATGTCAAAACTAAAAGCGATAAAATTATTACTATTTGTCTACAATCTTGATATTTGAAAATTTTTTCTAAAATAAAAAATTAAAGTGATTTCTCAAAATAATGACTGTGACGTGGTGAGTCGTATTGAAAGAACCTTCTCAACTCTTTCTGTTTCACGCGTAGAGAATAGTTTTATACAGCTACTCAGTTCACCGTAAATCACTACTTCCTTTGTATGTTGTTTATCCTGACAGGTATTTGTGTGACACCGATAATAGATTGATCACTATATTCTTTGGAACTTTTCTAATCTTTAATGAAGTTAATGTTTTATCATCAGAAGCACTGTCTATCAAAACACACTTTGCAAAATGCAGATATCACAATATTTGTTTTAAAAAATGTCAATTTTTTTTTTTACATGGCTAGCTACAACATCTAAATATATATATATATATAAATATATATACCCAAAATGGGTGGCAAAATAACAAAATAATAAACTAATAAACTAAGAAAAATGCATTAAGATAATTCGGTTATGTTTGTCTCCTGTTGTGAAAGTTGAGCGGATATTCTCGGAACAAACCAACCACCTTAAAATGTTTACTTTCAACACTCTTTTGTTGGCAGATCACACAATTTTTTTGCATTTATCTTTGTTAATCACTTTGTAGTCCGCACAGTTGCTACTCGGATTTCATCTGACTGGTGTCCTTTCTTGTATGGATGGCTCAGGTAGAGTTAGTAATGGGATGCCAATCAAGAAATGTCCTGGAGTGAAAGGTTAGAAATCCCAAAGATTATCTGACATTGGTGACAGAGGTCGTGTGTTTAGACAAGCTACAATTTGAGTTATGAGAGTCATGAACTTCGTGTATGTCAATTGTTTATTTCCTGCTTATAGATGGTATTTGGCACTCTTTACGGCAGCCTCCCAGATACCTCTAAAATGTGGTGATAGGAGTGGTATAAAATTCTAATTCAAATTTAATTTTGTAAACGATGATTGCATGTTTTTTTGTACATGTTTAGACCGGTCACCAGTTCAAGATAGATTGCCTTTATTGTCATGCACACAAATACTGAGATGCAACCCTTCTGGGTCTTCAACGGAAACAGTCTACAAAAGTCGACTCCGGTTCGTTGAAATAGTCTTGTCGGAAAAACTCTTAACTGTAGTAGTTGGCCCATGCTATATTGCGTGGGTTTGGTGTTTACTTGACAGCATCTGAAAATGGCCAATATCTTGTGTGTATTGCGAATATTATTAGTGGGGTCTGCCGTGGAAAGTTAAAAAATGATCTCGATTGATAATATTTTTTGTCAAAGCGTGATTTTTTTTTGTAGTATAGCCGGGTGGCGCTGTGCTTTAAGGATGAATGCATGCTGTAGCCGACCACCAACTTGAAAGATTCTATTCTGGTTAGGAAAAGGATTTAACGACAGTATTGGTGATGATTGACTTATATGCTTCCGACTCTCTAACTGATTGATCTTTATGCTATAGACTTTCATCTGAGCCATACAAATTAATGTCGTCATGCCTTGATTCAATTTGTTAAGTAGTAATAGTCCGTTATTACAATCTCCAGGCATTTGTCGTGCGTTTTGGTTGAAGCAATCATAATAGCGTATGATTTGTTGCAATTTTGATAGTGATGACCATTTGATAAATAAGTTGGTTGAACGATGTGCAATGGTGCATGTTGTTTCTGCGAGTTTTCTTTGTTCTGGCAATTTAGATTGTGTTGATTTGATTTCCTGTGAAAGGCACTGTTCTGGACCGTGCCACCACATCTGTCGTGTTAACAGCTTGGCAGGAACTAATATTTGAATCGGCGGAATCGTATGAGAATCAAGATTAGATTGTCTTGGATTGAAGCACCGATTTGAAGAGCGTCGTTGAGTGACACGTTTGTGGATGTTTTTGCCATCAAAGACTACGCGTAATTTTGTTGTTGTGCTGCCGTTTTTAATGACACAATGGTGTGGCAGGTAATAACCTTGTATGTTGTCTACTGATATCTTTGCCATGTGGCTCAATTTTTTGTATTCTTTGAGAAACTTTAAATATTTTTCTCAACGGCCGTTGTTTCTTGCTAGTCTTTTTTCTAAGTCATGAAATCTCTTGGATGCCATGCTGAAATACTTGCTTAATGTTCCTTTTGCGGCGTTAAATGGCAATCCTACAATAAACCGACCATTTTTGTCTCGCTGTGTTGTTTTTGTAAAGTGTTTTTCACAAGCCAACTCTTTACTTGTATGCTCTAAATAATGTGTTGGTTGTTCCAAATTCAAAAACCGTTGCTTATGCTCTTCCAATGTGGAAACTGCTAAGTTGCTGACCAAATTTAGGGAAATATTTGATAATTCATCCGATACTATTCAACCCAATCTTGTCATTTGTAAAATTGGCTTAATTGAAATTGACCAATTAAAAGTAATTTTTAGAAGACGCCAGCACCTAAGAGATTATCAATGTCTCCAGATCTGTAAAACTCTGGATCGGCTAGCTTGAGGTTTTTTGGTATGTCAAAATTGACCTCATCTAACTTTATGCTTGGCTGCTTTTGAGTAATATTTGGAATGATCAATAACGTTAATTTTTGCTGATTGGCTAATTTGTGTTGTCACTCGGGGATTGATAGTCATTAAAGATTTTCCTACTCCGTTTAGTGGTAGATTTATCTTGGTTTTCTACAAACGTAATTTATTAGCAAGTGTTTCCGTTACAAAATTTGATTGCAAACCGTTGTCCAGTAATGCTCTGCATTGATGAAACTGTTCATGTTTATCTTTAACTTTTATGATAGCTGCTGCTAATAGAACATAGCCACTGTGCATCTTGGTCGATGTGGTATATGACGTGCTGGTCATTTGGGAGTCTTCCTGCCTTAATGTGGTCAGTTTTGATTCTTCAAAGTGAAGCGTGGTGTTATGTTTTTGGTGGCAACGTTTACCGGATTTGCAATCCTTTAAATAATGATCTAGTAATAATCAGTTTATGCAGAGCTTTAACCGTTTTACTTCTTCCACTCTTTGATGAGGTGACAGTTGAAGATATTCTTTACAGTTATATATTCTGTGAGAACCTTTGCATTTGATGCATTCTGGTGTGGCAGTATTTGATACTAATGCATGCGCTTGTTGAGGCTTGTGTCGTGGTGCACATTTTGTGTCATGTCTGGATTCTAAGACCTGACAACAATCATGTACAAAATGTATCCAGTCTTTTAATTTGGGAGTTGAATTACGAAACAGTCGAAATTCTTTCCACTTGTTTTTGGTATTTATGTGGATAGATACATCAACAAGGTGTCCTTAGATGGCTCCTGAATCGTTCCCAGTGATGTGACGTGTTTTGTGAACTCATTTACGTGTTGCCTGAAATAGTTTATTTAAATGTTTTTTTATTATTAACTTTGACCAGTTAAACATGAGCGGAGATAGTGAAACTTCTGAACATCACTTAATTTGTCGTTTTGATCCACCATAGATACAAAACTGTTTTTGAAACTTATCCAATCTTCCAAGTTACCATCAAATTTAGGCAAATGAATTCTTGGCAGTTTTACTGACAATTGTGACTTGGAAAATTGGTTAGTTTGAGCGTTCGTTATTTCTGTTTGTGGGGCACGCTCAATGATGAGTCGTTTTAGCGTGCTTTTCTGCTTGAAGTAAACTGATTTTATACTTTCTAGATTTTTGCACTCCTATTCATCTTTAAGCGATTACATTTTAATGACTTTAATTTTCTCTTGGAGTTTGTCATATTGTTTCCAGAGATCTTTCAAGTGCTCTAACCGACATGTTAATTTGAATGCATTTATACTCTCGGTAATTGCCATAACAAAATTGACAGTCACTGTACCGATTAATTATTGTACGCTTCTTTTTCAATGCAGCTAATTCAGCTATGATTGACTGTGTGTTATGAATTCCGTAAGAATTTGGTTTGAGAAAGGACTAAATTGATGTGGCGAGTTGTGTTGAAAAAACCTTTTCAACTCTTGCTGTTCCACGCAAAGAGAATAGTTCTTTACAGCTACTCAGTTTACCGTAAATCACTACTTCCTATGTATGTTGTTTATTCTGACAGTATCTTGTGTAACCGATAATAAATTGATTACTATATTCGCTTCTCTAATTTTTGGTATAGTTAATGTTTTATCATCAGAAGCATTGTCCATCAAAACACACCAATCAAAATGCAGATATCACAATATTTATAAAAAACAAAAAATGTTGTTACGTGGCTAGCTACAACATTAAAATATATATATATATATATATATATATATATATATATATATATATATATATATATACCCAAAATAGGTGGCAAAATAACAAAATAATAAACTAATAAACTAAAAAAATTGCATTAAGATAATTCGGTTATGTTTGCTTCCTATTGTGATAGTTGAGAGGATATTATCGGAACAGACTCTATTATTTTCTAGCGTTTAACTTTTTGTTGCTCCAGCAGTACTCTTGTTTTTCACAACACCTCAACCTATAGGTAACCAACGTAAAATACTACCTCTACTTGACAAATATTCTTTGCTGAACAGGCACCTCGTAGCCGCTTTGGACAAGGCTAAAATAGCCACTAATCTTTTAGCTTTTAAGAAAGTTCACAGGCTTTAGTCTTGCTAATAAACTTTGGTTATACAAAACCATTATTCTCAATTTTACGCCTGTCTTGAGCTATTACCACCAACTTTAATTGAACTCAAATCTTTAAACTCTTCTGTTTGGGAACAACACAGGCTTTAGTCTCTTTAATAAACTCTGGTTATACAAAACTATTATTAGGTCTCAAATCCTTTACGCCTGTCTTATCTGGGCCAATATTACCAATTCCAATTGGACAAAATTGAAGCTTAACAGTCTAAAGCGTTGCGGAGATTAATTAACCATCTGCCGAAATCTTAAGATTACCACTATGAAAGATAAATAACGAAACTAACTGAACTTTTTTTTACAAAGACATTGTCGCATTCTATTTAGAAAATTAACATTGATTTAGATTTTATGCTTTATGTGTACCTTAAAGCAACAGATTTACTAATTACGTAAATCATATCTACATTTTTGTCACACCCCACAGTTTAAGGAAGTTAATACACCAACGGTTTTGAACTCCATTAAAAATTTAATAGAAGGGCGTGTATAGCAAAATACGGTAAAAAAGAGCACATACCAAATTTAATATGAAAGGCCTAGAAGGTGGTAAAACAGGTTTGTGAAATTGGTAAAAGAAAGTTTAAATGCATGACAATAAAATAAAATGTTTGATAGCTTAGTTAGAACCATTGTGCTTGAAGGAGGTGGAAAGAACAAGATTAACTTGTAGCTAGACAGAATTACTGGAGATGGGTACTGGAGTTAAACAACAAAACTTTAACAAATATTATGTTAGAGAAAGTGAAAATAAAAGCAGTGAAAAGTTTGGTAAGACGTGAATTTGCAAAAATGTCTGGAAGAAAAAATTTAAAAAAGGTATAAAAATACAGTTATAAACAGAAATTGTGTAATGGAAAAGGATGATAGTAAAGAAGAGAAATAATAAAAAAGTTTTATGAAAAATTAACGGATGTGTTGAAAGAAGATGAATAAGAAACAATGGTAGATGAGAATTGTTATTAAAAAAAGAAAAGAAATTGACAAGAATTGAATAAATAGTGGAAATCAAAATTAAGTTTGGTATTTGATTTTTTGAATACGCATATTTAATATTTGATTATACTATTTATTACAAGATTATGTAATGATTACGAATATTGTAATTAATATTTGATTCATTAATGATTATTGTAATTTAGTACAATGATTATGCAAGTTGTTTACTCTTTGATGATAACTAATTTTTCTATAACAAATTGAGAATTTTTATAAAATCAGTTTTGACATTTATACATATCATATTTATATTATTTCAATTTGAAGTAAATAGGTATACCACGGAACATCGTTATTCTGCGAAACATGGTTTAGGACTACATTTGAAAATAAATAAAGAATTGTTGTTTTACACTTAACTACTTTGCTAAATGTACAAAATGTTTTCGTATTTAAGTTGGAAAGTGATGACTGCAGCAATCCATTAATGGCGGAACGATGATCTTTTATAACAAATATTTTTGTACCAGTTGGCTTAATGCTGCCTATATTAAACAAACTTTATTTGTGCGTCATCGGGGTTAACGAATCTTATCATATTAATAGAGGTTAGTTCCGAAATAATTGCATTAAATAATATAGCTTTTGTGTTAAATAAATACAGTAAAGCTTAAGGGTGCGTTTATATTAAGTACCAATACATAAACGTATAAATGCTTTAATTGAAGGACTCTTGTAGTTGAAATGTTTTAAATTCCTATTTTGTTGTACCAGATTTGTCATGTTAAAAATTAATATTTAATTTTTTTTAAGTAAATTTTAAATTCAAAACTATTTTGAATTAAATAACTTCTTTTTTATTGTTGTAGTTAGTGACTCATGTGAAAGATATAAAGCATATTATAATTTATAGGGTTACTATTGAATTATTTCATTTATACTCAGAGTAGAATACATTCTATTTAAAAATAATTGTTGTTTTAAATAGCAAAAGATAAAACCTGAAATAGACTAATAAAACCAGTAATAAATAACGCTACAATTTTATTGTAAAAATAAACGTAGAAATAAAACTGTGCAAATTATACAATTAATGTATGTTTAAAATAATTATAAAATACCAGATGCATTTTTTAATAAAATAGTTAAGATATGTAAATAAATCAGATATAAATATAAAATTCCTATCTTATTGGACTATATTAAAGACATAAATGTTGCCAAACAGGTTGCTACGATATGCTAAGCTGTAAAAATATTATTGACATTTTTATAGCATTCATTTATCTACATATGTAATAGCTGTATTAGAATTGATAAACTTCACTTACCAAATGAACTCAATACTCAGTATGCGACTAGTAAACTAGTCTTTGTTTGCATGTCATAATAGTTCCAAGTGTTTGATTTGTATCTTCGTGCGTTTAGATTTAGATGTGGGTTGAAAATGGTATGTAGATAACATTGAACTTATGATGTATCGGCCTATTAATTTATAACTTCCTTCGCTAATAGGGTATTAATGAAGGGTCAAATGGGATTCCAACATTTAACCGATTAATTCCTAATATGAGTCCCGAATAATTATGATAATCTCCATCACGTTTTGTTGTTAGATTTAATGAAATTGCATGGTAAAATAATTGCTTGGATAAACGATTTTCATATAATTTATGAGCAATAGATTCAGTTTGCAAATGTGCTACTACTAAACTGTAATATTACAAGAAAATGTGGTGATGGCAACATAAAAGAACTTTACTATTTGCAATAAAAATTCTAATCAATAAATAGGTACTATCGTAAAATTGAGTTAATAGCACTTGTTTTGAAAATTCAATTTGTATTTGTAATAAATATTTTCAATTTATCTAGTTTATGAAGTGTCATTGAAGTAATTTAACTCATATTATGTGTAACTAAACACAGACTGAATAAATTTATGTTAAACAATAACAATATTTAATTAAATTTAATAGTTTATGCGCTTGAGTATTACAATAATTTAAAACTCGAGACTGGGGTCGTCGATTTGAATAGAGGTTTAGTTCCACATTGCAGCTTTGGTGTTTCATTCCCACCGGTCGCAAATTACATGTACTACCGGGCAACGTAATTTAATTTTAATATTTTTTTTAGAAATTAACAAAAAAGCTAATATAAAGGTCTGCAATAATTTTAGAGACATTGTAATTACAAGCGGGCTCTACTACAGAGAATCCTAATTGAAACATTCTATATATTCATAAATAAAGTGATGGCATTTCCTAAAACAATTATATTATAAATGAGATTATTATTAACTAGATTGCAGTAGTTTTATCTTACCTAATCTGATATAAGTGTTTTTCTCTTATTAATCATGTATTTATGTTTACAATGCACGTGAATTGGGCAAAAAATAACATATATTTGCACAGGCTTTAATTGCCAAATCGGTTTTGAAAAAATATGAATAAAATTTTATAAAGTCATTAACTTTAAAAAATATTTTTTATGCAAATATGTTAAAAATATTGTTGTAAGTAGGTGAGTAGTAAAACCGATATTCAAACAGAATTACTAATGGAACTTTTTCCATCCAAACATTATAAAATTGAAATTGTTTTTGATTGACAAATGAAATCTACATGACTCTCGAGGTCATGTTCCGAAGTTACAACATGTTATCCGCCAATACAAAAATTGCTTGCGGCTTTTGCATGTTGTTCTAATCCATTTTAATTTAGCTTTTTACTTCTTAATTTAACATTGTTTTTAATAATAATATGAATTGTTCTAAACAAGTTACAATCTAATTACAAAAAAAAAATGATTGAAATAATCATTTGCTGCAAAGTCTATCAATCGTAAAAACTCGATTTTGTGTGTGTAATTATGCATGATTTTATACAATTTATTAATAAATAAAAATGTATGCATATTGTAGATCAATATCACAACAAACGTTTTCTTATGCACGTTGTAGTACATCATCACCCAGCCCGTTCCGTTCACTGCTGGACATAGGCCTTCTCTATAGCACTCCATCGTAGGTGGTCTTCCTCTGCTACGTTTATTGGCTTTTGGTCTTTACTCTAGTATTTTCTTTGTCCATCTTTTGTCCTTTATTCAACCCACGTGGCCAACTCATCTCCATTTGAGTTTAGTTATAAGCTCGATTACGTCTGCCTCTTTAGTTTTCCTCCGTTCTTATTGGTGGTATGGTGGTGTAGGGTTACTCCGATTATTGGTTTTTTTATTTTTTGTTGGATTAATTTAAGTTTTCCTGCCGTATTGGCGGATAGAGTTCAGGTTTCCGCTTCATAAGTAAGGTCAGGCAGAATACATTGGTCATGTACTTTCTTTTTCAGACATATTGGAATTTTGCTTATAAAGATATGGAGTTTTCCATATGCTGACCAAACAAGGTTGGTTTTTCTCTGCAATTTGCAGGTTTGGTTATCTCTAGATATTTTGATTTTATGACCAAAGTATAAGTATTTGTAGATTAAATCTACGTTTGTGTTTTCGATGTTAAAGTGTTTGCTCGGTACCAAATTAGTCATTACTTTTGTTTTTGAAAAGTTAATCTTTAATCTAACTTTCAAGCATACGACATGAAGTTCTTTCAGCATCTGCCTTAACTCTCCCAGGTTGTTGGTTATGAGGACTATGTCGTCTGCAAAACGAAGGTGGTTTAGTTTTCTATCTATGTTTATGTTTCTTGTTTCCCAATTAAGTTTGTTGGGGGATACTGCAGGACCAATATAAATAGATTTGGGGACATGGTATTCTCTGTCTTACTACTCTTCTGTATTCAATAGGGTTGGTGTTTTTATGATACAGATACAGATATTATAGCGTGCTGGTAGATGTTATAGATTAGTTTTGAGTATCTGTAATCAATGCGCCAATCTCTCAATGCGTCCATGATGGCGTTTAACAATATTGAAAGCTTTATAGATGTCCACGAATGCAAGGTGTAGTAGTCTGTTGTACTCCATTGACTTTTTGATTAGGGTCTTGATGCTTTGCAAATGGTCGTTTGTTCCAAACTCAGAGCGGAATCCAGCTTGTTGGTAATAATCTAATTTCTTCTCTAATCTTAATGTTATTATTTTTGTGAATAGTTTGTAGAGATGGCTTAACAGTGTTAATGGTTGGTAGTTTTGCAAGTCGGCTTTATTTTTTTTTGTGTAGTAAGATGGTAATTGCGTTACGCTACTTGTCTGGAATTGTGCTATCGTGTAGACAGAGGTTAAGTAGTGTTTGTATTTTCTTTAACAAAAACTTGCTTCTTGCTTGTATTGCTTCTTTAACTATATTGTTTTTGCCGGGCAATTTGTTGTTTTTTGTTATTGACAAAACGAGCTTCATTTCTCCGATAAGTATCTAGAAGCTTTTCGGATTTTTGGTTGACGAAATTTTCTTGTAGTTTTTTTCCGATCTTCTACTTGACAATTTTTATATAGTTTGTGGTAGAACTCTGTTACCGTGCGTAGTATTTCCTCTGTTTGTTGTGTTATTCCCTTGCATATTTTTTAGTTTTGTTATTTTTTCCTATTTTTATTAAGGTTACTGCGTAACACTTTCATCCTTTTGTTCTGCTTTATTGTTTGTTGGATCTTTTTGCTACGATATTTTCTGATTTCCCGCTCAATGGTTTTGGAGTTTTTTTTATTTACTTCTTTTAATTCCTCTCTTGTTATATTTGGGTAGCTTCTTATTTTGCTTTGTTTAGCTATTAATATTTTAGCATCATTGTTGATCATTTCTTCTTTCCTGGATTTAGAGCAGTTGGTATCTTGGCTTTTTTAGACTTTCTATGTTTGTTTCTGAGAGATCGTTGTTTTTTACTATCAATATTGTTGCGAGTTTTACCGTCTGGGCTTTTTTTCAAATGGGGTATAGTATTTCAATTTTATTTTGTGTGTATTTGTGCGAGTAGTTGTAGCGGTGACGTTGTCGGAGAATACAAATGCTAAAATACGTACTAAATGCGCTATTTCTGGTTTTGGAAACTCTTCTGGCGGAGTAAGGTATAATTTGAGAATTCTGTGGCTTGATTAGGCATTTACTGGTACACCATGATGTTGGCCAATATGAACACTATCGGGTTTAGTTTTAGGCAAGCTTTGTTTTTGCTCATGCAAATGTGTCCCAATTTTCTTAATTAAAAGCCAATCAAAAAATGAGCAGTGCTTGTTTACTTATAATAAATAGTACGTGACTTTTGCCAGTGGTTATGATAATGACGCAAGGCTCTGATTGTGTTAATGCCGTTTTTATTTGTGTTGGTCCGGGTAGTGTCAGGTAGTAAAGTTTTGACTGGAGTATGCTTTGGTTGCTTTATGGCATTATGTTCTATTTTGATGATTCTACTACTGATTTAAATTTGTAAAAACTTCTACTAGTTTTGGTGTTTGTTAGATACGTAGGTCTATCTAGGTGAATAGGGTATTAGTGATGATTGAACGGTTATGGTAAAGGTACATCCGTAGATACAGTGACGCTTATTTTTGCAGGTAGTTTTGGATTACTTTTTGAGGTTGATGAACGTTGCTGCAATTATATTTGTGCTAAAGCTTTGTTTTTGTAGGGATTTGTCATTTGGGTCTTGGATGAAACTTTGATCTTTGTTAATTGAGGGGATTTATAGCTATCTTAAGAAAATTTCTGTGTGTTAAAAATATAAATCAAGATTTTTTTGGGTATCTTTACTACTGTTGAAAACCTCCGCATTGTTTTTTTTTTGTTCTTTCAAATTTGGGTTATATTAGTGGTCAGTTTGCTTTGTTTTCTCAAAGCAGTTGTCAGCCTGCTTTGACTTTGTTAGGTGACTGTGTCTAAGCTCATAAACTGGCATGCTGTTGTGTAGTGCTATTCACTTTGGTGTAGGTAGCACTTACCACAAAGGTTGACCGGTGGTAAGGTGGTTGTTTGATAGTCAGCTCAGAGTTTAGCTGGTAATTGTAAGTTTGATTTGTTCTTTTAGGATTTGGCTTTTGTTAGTGCAGTCGGATAAGTTTGGTTGATTTGCTATGGTGGCCTAGGGTTTGGCGTTGGCATTGGAAACTTCGGCGGTGTATGCCGCGTTGGCTGGTTGCAAGTATAGCTGCGATTCTTAGACGTCCTGCCACATCATTTTTCTGTTGATGTGCAATTGGCACGCCTTAAGAGTTGAGCTGACGGTGGTGTTTTTGGGGTGCTGAACGTTTTTTTAGAGATAGTAGGATTTGAAGCTGTAGCCCGGTGGGTTTGAGTGCGGCTTTTGTGTAATGACACGTTTTATATATCGGGAGTGTAAAGCCGCAGTGCAATTGTTGGAAGATCAATGCAGGATCCCCATATTGCAATAAGGCTGGTAAAGGGTGGTGTGGCTGTAGTGCAGTGACTTAGTGGGTGATGTCCCAACAATGCAATCAAATTTAATTCAACAGCAGTGAGGAATAATATGGCAATTATTGACACGTTTAAACTATTCAAGTTACAAAAACAAAAGTTGTCTTATTATGTTACAAAAAAGCTTTAAAAAATACTTTATGTAAAATTCTTAGAGATAGCATAATTTATTGGTTTTACAGTATAATATGATTGTAGGTTTTAGCTACATGAGTTTTTTTTGCGTATTATCTATTAAAAAAAAAAACTTGTCCAAACGTTGATCATGTTTTGAAATACTTCAATAGGAGTCTTTTCAAATGCAACTGTTTTTCTTGGTTTTTGTTAAAAAAAGGCGGATATTTGAAAGCTTAAGTTTATGTTGTTACCTTATAACTGCTATTTTTTGTTTAATTAATGATTTAAATGAAATTTTCATTTCTTATTCTTTATTCTATTTATGGATAGATACTGTGGTTTGTCAAAAATATTAGATTAAAACGTATTTTAAATTCAGTTATTTTATTTTAGATTAAACAAAACAATACTTTATTTTAGTGTGTTGGAAGATCAGATACATCTATAATGTTGTCGGGCGTAAACAGCGGTTGATGAATATTGCCGATAGAGGTGGATTTGTTTGTTTTTGTAGGTCTTGTTGGAAAGGTTTTTTAGGTGATGCTAACCCTAAATTGCCTACGGCTGAGGAGCAAAACCGTAGGTAAGGCGATTTTTTTTTGCGCCCAGCGGTTGCTACTAGCCGCTAGATAAAGGGGCAATGTCTGGTTGTGGATAAGGCGGTGTTATTTTTCTTTGGCGTTTTGTCATGATGCGTTACAGATTGTTTTTTATCTTGATTGTTGATCATGAGGGAACAGTGTATTTTCTGCATCTCTTCATCGGTTTTATCTTTTTTGTTACTGTTTTTAGTATTATATTGTTAGTTTTGATAATTTGGTTTAGACGGAGTTGAAACATTTGGTTGTAAGTTTGCTCATTATAAACAAACTAAGAGCCGTTGTTAGTCAAAATAATCTAACAATAACGATATCTTTAAAATAAGTGGTTTTGCTAGTATCTGCAGATACGGGAATTGCCTTAAACTGCATAACGCAAAGATTCATGCGCGTTAAGAAATACTTGTTTCCTGTTTGTGGTGTTTTAGAAAGCTAGGTGTAAATCAGAGCTACTCGTTGGCTCTTTGGCAGGGTGTAAATGTAAAGGTTGAGCAGCTTCTGGTTTTGGCTTACACGTTAGAACAAATGTTTGCACGCTTTTGCACACTTGTAGCTAGTGGTATGATCTGAAGACATGGCGACGGTTTTGTTAGGATGTCCAACAGTTTCTGATACCTGGTGATGGGTTACTGGTTGTACTACTAGTTGAACGTAACCGTTTGATGTTTAATATGATTCTTATTCTTTGCCGATTTGGTACCCTAAGTCGTTAATTTGTGGGTTATTTGGTTTATTCTTTAAATTTTTTTATTGATTCAATATTGCTAACAGCATTTGGCTGCCAGTATTATGATGCGATAGCGATCGAGATGATGTGGCCTTTTCTTTTAATATATTACAGCACCTATTCCGGTGTTATATGTAGTGCAGGCTGGGGCGTGGTGTAGAAGCTTGAAAGGTTGGTTCATTAAGATCTTTACATGTTTGATTAATTTGTCAGTTTCTGATGTATATTTAAAAAGTTTTTTTGTGTTTTGTAGCTACATTAGTGGCTTTGCTACTTAGGCAAAATGCATAGGCTTAAAATTTTTTGGTTTTGGTTTTTACTGGTAGGCTGAGGATATTTTGGGATTAGTTTTTGGTGATGATTTGATGGCCACTTCTTTTTGCCCAAAGAATTACATTTTAGGCTATTCTTTTGCAAGTGTTCTAGTATCTTTTGTAAATAATTCAGATGTTATTTATAGTATTGGTAGGAAGGTACCTAGCAGTCCGGCGAGCATTTTAAATGTTAGCTTTTGTTAGGTTGCCGGAGTGTTTTATAGTAAAAAAAGCATTACCTTTAAATAGGTGTTTATCTAGTAATATCTACTAATAACTAGAGTGGAGGTTTATTTTGGTAAATATGCAAGCGGCACTAAAGTTTTCTAAAACATTATAAGTATATCTAGGTGCCAATGTTGTGATATAATCGGACGTGGTGGAATACGGTCCTAAATAATTTTGCGCAGTGCTGCATTTTTAAGATAGGTTTTTGTTTCTTTAAGCTGCCGGTACGGAAGTTGTCACAATCCATCTAGTGTAGACTGATCTATGCACCTTGAAGGATATTTGATTCCGGCTTGTGTTGTTTTATAAAACCCGATGTAATCTAAGGCTGGATGTAAGTGCAAAGTGTCTTTTAGGTGAATAGCTCTTTATTTTGTTGTGCAACAGACTACACATCTTTGGGTATTGGTGACGGTTTTGTCAAGATGTTTTTCTTGTTGCGTGATGAGCACTTGTGCTGTTAGTATCACTTCTATTTGAACGTGATCGTTTGATGTTTAATATGATTCTCCAGTTTTTTTTTAAATCAATATTTTGTGAGTTATTGGGTCATCTTTTAAAAAATTGCACTGATTTATTATTGTTTGAGTTTGTGGGCACTCTTTCTGTTTGAGTCTTTCTGCATCCAGAATTGTCTTGGAAACCAATATTATGATTTTATGGCTATTGAGATGATACGGCCGAGGTAGACGTTTATAAAGAGATTGGGTTTAGAAGAGTTGCTGTCTGCATTTTTCCATTCTTTGAACAACACCGCTCATTGAGTAAATTTTGATATTATTATTAGTAAAAGTTTTCAACTTTACCAATGCCTAGTCATTTGTTTTTAGGGTGAATGCTTTGTATTTTAAGCCGTCTCGAAATTTTTAAATGATTCAGTTAATTTCTTTGCACTCAATTAAATAATTATTTTTTTAAGTTTGGTTAGATCGAAACTGGCGTACGATGTTACGTGTCTTTTTCTTCTTGATGTAATACAACTTTGATTTTGGTGTTGCATGCGTATGTTTGTAATACGTAGTGCAAATAGTCGGTTTATTAAGATCTTACATTTTTAAAGGTTTTGTGCATATGATGTCTATTTAAACGTTTTTGGTGCTTTATAGTTCAATGAATGGTTTGGGTACTTGGGCAAAGTATGGGTGTACTCTATTTAACCAGGTGCGTAGGCTCATACATGTTTCGACTTGCTTTTTATTAGTAGGAAAAGGATGAGCTTGGATTAGTTTTGTGTGTTGATTTTTTTCTGGTATGATTTGATGGTTTATGCATTCCAACTTTTTTTGTCTAAAAGCTGGAGAGGAACGTGTTATTTGTTATTTGTCTCGTTCCCTTTCTAAGGGAGAACGTAATTTTCATGTTACTGAGAAAGAGTGTTTGTGTGTCCTGTGGAGTGTGGAGAAGTTGAGGTGTTACTTGGAGGGTGCAAAGTTTACAGTCATAACACACCATTATAGTCTGTTGTGGCTGGACAACTTGAAGGACCCTCAGGGGAGCTTAGGGCGTTGGGCTTTGCAAATGCAACAGTTCAATTTTACTGTTGTACATCGCAAAGGGAAGGAACACGTAGTTCCTGATTGCCTGTCCCGCGCCATCCCCGAAGCGCCCATAAGTAACATCTCGCTGTCTGTCACGAGTGATGTCTTGGATAAATGGTATGTGAGAATGATTGAAAAAGTTAAAGAAGACCCGCTAAACTATATGAATTGGCGAGTAGTTGAGGGTCAATTATATAGATGTGTGGAGCGTGGTAATGAATTCGACGGTGACTGGTGGAAAGTGGTAGTGCCGAAGGAAAAGCGTAAACAACATCTTCATACGTATCACGATGATCTTAAAGCCGGCCACTTAGGGGTGTATAAGACGTACCACCGAATAGCGTCTCGATATTACTGGCCCAAGCTCAAGGCCAATGTTGCAAGATATGTGGCGGCTTGTCGAACTTGTGCCACCCATAAACCGGAGCAACAAAAACCAGCAGGGTTGATGGGCACAAGTTACAATTTAGGCCATTTTTTAGCCCGAAAGGCACCACCTAGTTGATAGATTCCCTTATTTGGTGCAAACGTAATGAGATGAATATTTTTTCTTTTATAGGTATTTGCCAATAGCCAGAGTGCAGGTCTATTTTACATTTTTTTTTGTGTATTAGTAGCTCTGATAAGCATTAGTTGCTATTTTACCTCTTTTGATATTATTTTTCTGGGATTTATAAGTATATCTGGGTGCTCGTACGGGCGTAATGTGTTTCAATTAAATGTGGTGGGTCACGGTCTTGCTGGTGGTGGGTATTTGATCTTTGGTGAAGACCGTTTTAAACTTTTTGTGCATTTTTGGATCTTTAAGGCCTGGTTACACAGTGCGAGCTAGCATTCAAGCTGGCCTAGTCAGTTACTGCAGTGCAGTTACTAGCACTGTGTGACTCCGGGACCGTAACTTGTACAATACGGTCACACGGTGCGAGTAGCAGCAAAGCAAGTTTTTGTTGGTTTAGGCAGACAAGTCAGTTTGCGGTGAAGGCGTGTTTTTTCAATAGATAGTGGTTTGGTGGTTTTTGCCAAAATGAATATAGCAGCGTACGTAGTTTAAATTGGCTATATTATTTTGTAGCAATGAATGAATTTTGTGAAACGATTACTTGTTTGAGCCCTTAGAGCTTCTACCACTTTTTTAAATTTATTTGTGAGTGTTGCAGCGTTGGTTTTGTTAACCCCACTGCATCGTTTTGTTGTGGTTTTTTTTAAGCCGCGTGTCTTGTTTTTAATATTTTTCTTTGATGTTTTTCTCTTTTAAACGTGTGGAATTCTATATTATTGAGGGATAATGATGATAAACCTTAGGTTCCACCGAGCTGGCCCGAATATTTGACACTGTTACTTTTTTGTGATGGTAGATTTGCTGGTAGAGCATTGTCTATTGTAGCAAAAAACTTATATAAGTTTTTTTGATTGGTGGTGCATTATTATCAAGACACTGGCGAGTAGGATTGGCAAATTTCTAAATCAGTATCTGCTTAGTGTTGCGGTAACTAGGCATTAGCACTTGTAGTGTTGGGTGTTTAGATATTTTGGGCAAATTTGCCGGCCAATGTGTGGATATTGGGAGTATTTGTCCTGTCTTGGTGTTTTTTCTAAATTGTATTTTGGTTGGTTTTTGAGTAAACTCGGGAAAGTGCTTAGGTGTTTTTCCAATCTTCTCCAGCTGCTGGATTCTGCCAGATTTTGAGTAAATTTGGGAAAGTGCTTAGGTGTTTTTCCAATTTTCTCCAGCTGCTGGATTCTGCCAGATTTTGGGCATTTGGTTTTTGGTCCAGCTACAGTCTGTTTAATTTTTATTCATTAAAGTTTATTGTCAAAATCTTCTTTTTCTAATGGTTTAGTTTTGGGGTAAGAAAAATTTGTTTTTGATTATTTTGCGATGGACGATATTTTTTGTCGCTCTGCGAAGTCGGCGGTGATGGAATGAGAGTCAGGTGTGTTTGTTTGTTTTTGTGGTGCAGGGCTGTAAAGAAAGCGACGACTCACAAGATTTTTTCTATGTGCAGGAGCAGCCAGACAAAAGTGCAATGTCTAGTGGTAGAAAAGGTTTCGTTATTTACCCTCAAGGCATTTTGTCGATGATAGTGAAACATTTCAATTATCCTGAAGTTTTTTTGTTTGTTTATGTTTTCTTTACAGATAATACAACTATCTCCAAAATTGCAAATAATATGGTTAATGCTAAAAGTGATAGTAAAGTTAAACTGCAAACAGCAAACGACTTCTTTCTTAGTAGTAGATTTAAACTAATGATCGACAAAACAATTATTATTTTTGTTATTGACTTGGGATATTTTCTACTATTCAAATCAAATAAACATTATTTAATGCTTGGGACTACATAGATACTAAACTTATATAAAGCAAACTTTGACCCAAATCAACATAAAAATTTGCTCGTAATATCTATTTACTGAGAAATCTATTGCGATCTGTTAACACACACATGTTACATTGGACGTCTATATTTATTATACGGTATTTGGTTTTTATTAAAAATAATAGATGTAAGTGTATCATATTTACAATACTAGAGCTAAAACCAATAGTTGCCCAAATTTAATTTAACTTTTACTTTTTGGAAAAAAAAATTATTAGTAAATGTTGTAAATGTAGTTTGATATTTTAATAAACTATATTATTGCATAATCATTTTTTGTAGCACTATTTTACATTATGTTCATGTGTATATAATTTGTGAATTAGGTTTTTTTATAATATATTATATGCTGGCTGTTGTCAAAAGTCAATATTTTTAATATTGTGTATTCTAAACTAATTATTAACACGAATAAGTATTAAGAATTTTTTTTTTTAATATAATATAACTTCATTAAGAATTTGCCATCTTCTTTATAAATTTCATTAAATTTTTTCTTCAAATAAAAATGTTGAAATTTATCGTTAAAGCTGTAAATTCTATCAAAAATTTAATAGTCATTGGACTATTTGCGTACTTTGTAATAAAAATAAGGCTATTATCTATCTTTATTAAGTCAGTTAATTACTCTCTAGTTACATAATTTACTTTGAAATAAATCAAAAATAATAAATGCATAAATGCTTTATAAATCATCCTCAACTTTATAACCATGCAATGAAAAAAAAAAGTTGCATTAGCTTTATTTCTACTACTTTATGATTAAAAGAAAATAAATACACGAACAATTGCTGTTCTGCTTTAGAAGATTAATTTTCATATTAAAAATAGATTGCGATAAACTTTTGTGCAAACATTAAGTCAATATGCAAATAAAAAGCAGTATATTTCAGCAAATAAAATATCGCTGTTTGTTTTGACTTATGGCCTTGTTAGATATCCGGCCGTATTTTCATGAATTTTAATTAAAAATTACAAACTACACGGATGCATAAATTTGCAACTTTGTAAACTACCGTACAAATATTTCGACTTGCAATATGTACACATGTACAATATTTATCTTTGCAGGTGATATTATTATTACATCTCTTAATCAACAGCAATTGAAATTGAAATTTCAACGCACAATGTTAGAGCATAATTTTGTTGTGTTTACAATTCATTACATAATTTATGTTGTTTAACAATGGCATAACAATGCATCTCTTTAAACAATATGTGCGGTTATTAGGTTAAATAGTATGGTTAGATACTTTAAAAACGGACAGGCCATGGAGTTTTTTTAAGAATCATTCAAGGGATTTTAATTGTGTTTTACACGAATTACTTTTACCGGAACTGTATGTATATAATTTATACCTAACATCCTGCAAGAAATGCCAAATATAACAAATGTGGTCCTACAAAGATCGGTTTTTGGACGTTTGCTGTTTATATACGTAAATGATTGTTTTGACTGGAAACGATACTACTATTTCAATCAATGCTAATAAATTGGATATTAATCAATTCAAGTCTTAACAAAATATTATTAATGAATACATCAAAATTATTGAATAGTAATCGTCTCTGTTCATGTCGCCTACAAACCAATTCCACTTACCTTAAATTTTAGAAAAAATAGTCAACAGTCGTCTGTATGCTGGAAATTTGCGGTCTTTTAGCTAAACACCAGGTGGGTTTCAAACAAAACTACAGCACCGTTAACCATTAAATCTTTTTATAAAATTGTATCTAAGAAGATTTTTTGTTTTTTTACCTAGAAAAGGTGTATGACATGACTTGGCGTTATAGAATTTTGCAGAAGCTGTACGCCTAGGGATTTAGAGGCCGTATGTTCTTTTTTTTTAAATTTTTTAAGCTATATTGCAAATTTAAAGTAAGAGTGGGAACCGATACGTCAAACACATTATATCTAGAGAACGGTGATTCCTAAGGGTCGGCAATTAGCGTCACTCTTTTTTGATTGCGGTAAATGATATTGCAGCATTAGTATTTACAGCTGTAAATAAATGCCTGTTTGTCGACGATTTGGTGATCTACATGGCGGGCAATACTATAGCTACTATAACACGTCAACTTCAGATCACCATAGACGAAGTGGTCAGAGAGGCAGAGGCAGATGCAAGAGGTTTTTGTTTCTCTACAACGAAAACCTTGTATGCGCGTTTTTGTTGCTTCAGATTACCTTACCGTGTCATTGCGCTTGTTTTGTAAGGTTCTAGAATTACATGCGTCGAAACAATCCGTTTCTTAGGACTTGTGCTCAATAGGACCTTTTCTTTATAGGCACATATTGATGAATTAGTCACAAAGTGCAACAAAGCTTCGAAGATCAAGTGCTTGGCCAACATCAACTGAAGTGAGCATAGAGAAGTACTGTTGCGGTTGTACAAGGCCTTGGATTAATTAGGATTGACTACGGCTGCGCGGTATACTCATCCGCAAGAAACTTTTGGTTGAATGCTCTAGACAAGTTTTGCACTGAGTTTTTTTTTGCGAGTTGGGTGTGCCCTCGCTAGCCAATTGTTGCAGTTGCTTTGTACTCACGTACGTTGCGGAGATGCAAAAAGGGGTCTCAACAACTGACTCATATTTACCGCCAACGAAACGCAGCAACGCAAATACAGACTCAGGCCTACCGTCAATAGGTCGGTGTGAGTTCAAGCGCAGGAGCTGGAGGAGAGTCTCCAAGTAATTATTTGAGGTTGGTTTTGGCAAGTTTCTAGCCTGGCTTATGCTGGAGGTGAAAACTTGCCTTGATCTGACCTCTCAAAGCAAACGAGAAACTTGCAAGAAGAAATTTTTATGAATTCGTTGCCAAATACCTAGAATTTTTGCGGTTATATACGGATAATATTGTTCCTTTTTTGTTCTGACTTGTTAAGTGCCATCCTGAGTATAAAGTTTATGTACTTGGTCGATTTGCTGGCTTAGCTTGTACAAACTTTGATATTTGCTTGACCGGGTTTGGACAAAGAGTTACCTTTGACGCCGGGTCATGTAGGTACCGACGGTAACGAGGTAGCCGATGTAGCCGCCCGACAGGCAACATACGCGGATCTTACGGACAATATTTCCATAAGACCCGATGATCTTAAAGGGTACGTAGTTTCTGAGGTCATTGAGGATTGGCAAAAAGTATAGAACAGCTTTGAGAGCAAATTAAAGCAAATTAGATTATTATTATTATATTATTAGATCTTAGCAGGAGAGAGGAGGTCGCACTATGTTGCATTGTACATATCAACTTGACCTTTTTGTGTTGCCTGACCTACAAATAACCCGAATGCCAAACGTGTCGCAATCCTCCTAGTATATTTCGCACCGTAATTGCTTTGAGTTTCTTAACAACGCGTCATCCATTTTATCAAACAAAGAGTAAGGTGCGTTTAATTTTTGAAAGACGCTGGATTTGTCAAACAGTTGAAACTTATGTGTTGTCTTTCAACAATTTTGTTGTAAAATACTTTATTTGTTTTTATTGATCAGTTTGTGTTGTTGAGCTTTAAACGACTCAACAACACAAACACCTTAGTTCTTTACAACTTTAGTGCAATTTGTGATATTAGGTTTAGTTAGTTTATAAGGTTTGGCATTGAAACAGTTTACAGTTTTGGTGTTATTTATGATATTAGGTTATGATACAAGGTTTAATAAGGTTTAAGGGTTTGGCACCAAAGCAGTTCACAGCTTTGGTATTATCTGTGAATTAGGTTTAGTTAGCTTGTAGGGTCTGACATCGATGCATTGTATAATTTTGGTGGCACCTGTATCGCACAAGGCCAAGAATGTACAAAACATAAAATTAAAATAAAACAAACTAACCACAAACAAGAAGAAAAGAACTGCAAACAAAGATGACAAACAACAAAAAACTATTAAATACGTACTAGCACATTAATAAAAATGCATTGGACAAAGCAATAATTGAAAAAAAAAAAAAAAGAAAAATGAAAAATAATATTTGGAAAACCTGAATGTGGAACTTTATAAACTTTAAGGGCAAATAAAAAGAATTAGTAGAAGAGTTTTGTAAAGCAGATTTAGACATTTTATAGCTGAAACAAAATGTATTTTGAAGTAGACTAGTAGGAAGTATTATTAAACAGCAAAACTAACAATACGTAAGAAAATGGAAAGGAGTTACGGAAATAAAATATATTTAATAAAGGCAGCAAAGGCAACACGGACTAACAAAACAGATTTTTTTTAGACGTAATTTTTTTTTTTTAGCAAAAATCTTGTTGTTATAATGTTTTTGTCAAATTAGTCTAGATTTGGCAATAGTTCGATGTGGACTGGTTATTGTTTTGCGGATTATTACACTTAATCTGCTGCACGCATGTCGTCTCCGGCACTTTTCTTTCTATAGCTTCTACCTTTGTCTGTTTTTTTGTTGTATTTTTTTATCTACACAGACAGGCAGCAATGCATTCTTATTTTTTTCTAATTCTTGTATTATTTATTATTGTTTGTCTTCAAATCTGGTCTTAGTTTTTTAGGTCTTAGTTTACTTCATTTCTTCATGAATAGTTTATGGAGATTCATTAGCTAAATTACTTTTAGCAGTCTTAAATTTGTAAGTTTTATTTTCAGATATATTCAATTTCATCTGGCATTACTTCTTTGTGTTCTCTTGTTGCCGGGTATGTTTTGTTCTCTTGTTGCCAGGTATGTTTTGATCATCCAAAAAATTAAATTAGCGTATTTACCATTTGGTATTTGCTTTGATTTTTCTTTTTTATGTTTTCTTTTATTATTTCTTTTTTTTTGGTTTTTTTATTTCTGCAATTTTGTTTGATATCGTAGTTTCTGTAAATGTTTTTTAGTTTTTTTATGTTTCTTGGTATGCATAGTTGTCCTGTCTTTTCTTTTTTTTTTTTTAGTTTTTTTCTTGTTTTTTGTTTTTATTTTGCTTCTTTTGTTTTTTTTCTTTTTCTTCTATGGCTTTTATTTAGTGTTTGTTTCTATTGCTTCTTTTTCTATATATTTTTTTATTGTCAAATTTTTTATTTTTTTTAGTACTTTTGTTGCAAAGTTTCTTAGCGCTTTTTATTTATTTTCATCTCTTAGGCATTTTCTAACGATTGTTTTTTATCTACTTTCCTTTCCAGTATATTTTCTAGTACTTTTTTATCTTTTTCCTACGTTTTTTCTACTAGAGTGTGTTTCTTCTTGACAGAATATACATTTTTTGTCTTTCTTGATTTTTTTAATTTTTATTTACTTATTCTTTTATCTTTGGGATTAATTTTTTCTTCTATTCCCCGTAGATGTTAGCTATTTTTGTAGTATAATTGTCATGGGTTCCTTGAGTTTTTTATTTCAAGGTAGTTTATAGATATTGACGGTGAAATTTGTGTTACAGTTTTGAGTAAAATTTTTTTGAAGGATAAGTGGAGACGCTACTAAAAAAATTAAAAAAATGAATTTAATAGACTGAGTAATAACAAAAACAAGACTAAGCTTATGTGAATTAGTGAGGCAGTCAAAATACTCTTCTGGAAAGGGTTAAGTGGTCAGACAAAATCCGGAATAAAAATCATAAGGGACGGGAATTAGCTTTTCAAACGCAATGCTCTTGCATTTTTAAAAATCGTAACTTTGCTGTGGTTATTGGGTTTGCGGGTTTCTCCTTGAAAATGGTCAGTGGGTACGATTGTTAAGAGCTTTTTTTATTGGACAACAAGCTGCTAAACGACCAGGAGTAAAGTTAAAAACTAATTACCATCACCCTGCAGTTTAGTAGTTGCGCTGCGGGTCTGTAGATAACTACTTACGTGTTGGCACCGTGAAAACCTGCAAGGCAGGATAAAGGGGCCTTGATTGATGGGTCACTCTATAGATGCGTTTCTCTGCCTTGGCAATACTCTACATTGGCCTGGTGATATTTTTAAACGGGAGGTCAAGACTTACATTGATCAATTGGCTGCGTTGTTCAGTTAGATGACCGACAGGGTGAGTCTTCAGAAGTGAAATGGTATGCAGCAAACATTGGTTTGGTGTGCGTCACTTGTTTGCATACAACTCACTTTTAGAGCTATACATTTCTGGTACCCATAGTGATTAATTGTAGACGTTCCCAATTTGTGGGTTCTATGGTGGTTGTAGCCGAAGAAATTAATTTTAATATCTCAACTATAGAGAATAAAAATTTTAAATCTAATTTATTAAGTAAATTTTTGGCCTAAGAGCCAACTTTTTGTTCTAGAAGTAGGTGAGGAAAATACTAAATAGTAAGAGAAATCTGATAAGCAAACCCGCTATTAAAATAACAAAAAAATTGTCGTGGCAGGAGAAAGCAATGGAAACAAAAGTGATTGGTCTACCCGGACAAAACCGGGATAGAGATACATACTCTCTCATACAATAGAGAGTCAATGATGGCAAGTTAGTGGCTTGACATGGCCAGTATTGGAGAGACTACTCCAAGCGTTGTACTTGCATTTATTAGCCACATAGGGTGGTTAAATGTTAGTACAACTGAGTGAGGTCACTACTGGAAAAAGTCCCAACTTATCCTAGACATGTCCCAGACATGGGATTTTTGTCTGGGATAAGAGCTTGCTAATTGACAGCAAAATTTCCGTTTTATCCAGATAATCTCTGACTACTTTGGCTACGTGAGTATTATCTTGCATAAAAATACCGCGTTTGCCTATAGTTGACATGAAGGGCATTATGACCTGTTAAGTTTCGCAGAGAAAAATCAACATTAAGTTAAAAAACCACAACGAAATGTAGGTTTTCAATTAGAGCAAAATGGATGCTGTACACTGTAATTTGCATTTTTTTTTAAATTATACTGCTTGTACATGATAAAGAATTAGAAGAAACTACACTTTTAATTATATAATTTTGTTTAACTGATTTTATCTAAAAAGGTATTTTTATTTAATTTATGAGTTAGGACACATTAAAATAGTATTGAGATTTTTTTTTAGTATTGAATGATAAATTTGATTTATAAAAAAATTAATTAAAAAAATGAATATGAAAGTCTGCCGGTTTTAAAAACAATTAAGTAAATGGCCCGCCTTATGAATTGCAAAATTTCTTAATTAGAGCTTGTGTAACGCTTTAAAAGTACTTTAGGAACTTATATAGTATAAAAAATTCCAAGAGAAAGTTGAGAGAAGAAGAGACGGGGGTACGTTGAGTGAAAAGGCGAAGACCTACACACAAAAAAGTAGAAATTATCCAGTGGAAAACAGGCCCCTGAAGTGAGTAATCCGAGTCAATATATCATCTCAAGGGAGAAACCGAAACATTTAGGGGTGCAAAACAATGAACACATGACCTAGTAAAAGAGCTTTTTCTAATGGGTTAGTTTTTATTGGAAAACTTGAGAAAATAATCTCCTATAAAACAGTTAACTCGCTGACGAAGCCGTAAAAAAACAGCATTGATGAGAGCCGGCGACGAACCTAAATTGTGTTTCTTTTGCACCGTGAAAGATATCCTTCTAATTCCTCTTAATGAAAATTGCAAATTGTCTTTTGTTGTCAATCTGTTTTTTGCAAGGGGAGATTGATGATACCGTATATTCATATCTTGAAATATAAAGCTAACAAAATTGTTTTTTTCATATGAAAATATACAATTTATTATATTGGTTTATATAAGACAAAAATCTATCTATCCGAGCATATTGTTTTTTGTGGTGTAAACTGTGAAATCTGCGGTAAATATTTTTATTCTGACTGCCACGCCAAGCCTATGCAAAGTAAATAAATCTCGGCTGTTTTATTTGTACTCTGGTTTTTGTATGTTTACGGATGCACGCTATCTACATCTAAGCTGTTTGTTGCTCTAATATTTTGATTTTTTTTATTCCAACTCGGATTACGCACAGTCTACAAACTAAAGCACACACAGCAATTTTCAATTCATTATTTTATTAATACAAACAATACAGGGAGAAAACAACATTTATTACGAGAATTAAAATTAAAAATAATCCCGGCACCTGCACCATTTCAGCAAGTTTATTTCTTCTTCACAATAAAATTTGTTACTAATTAATCATTAATGTAATGTGTTTACTATGCAACTGGTTATACTAAAAGAACGTGTTATGTTATAGTTTAACATTCTATTACGCACGCATGAAATGTTATCGGAATAGCAACACATAACTTATAATTATGACATTTAAACAATAATTTAATCCTTTTTGTATACGTTTAAAAGTATTATATTTATTAGTGCAACTCACACGAATTGCTTATTTTCCACGATTATGAACATTGGAAAGCGATACAATTTACAAAACCGCGCTTGTTGCACAATATATTATACTAATTATTTTCTGATATTGATATTTTAAGTTAATGCCATTTGAAGCTATATTATGTATTCATCAATATTTAGATTAAACAAATTAAGTTGCTTCATAGTTTCTCCATTGTGCCCTATATTGCTTTTAATATTATGTATGTAAGTTGGGAATGTAAACAAATGTATGTTTGTTTGGTAAACAATCAGATGAAATATGCAACGGTTTGTCAACAGTTGAGATATTAGAAATATCATATATCGGAAACGGATAAACAACAATAAAAAGTTTAATATTTAAATAAGCATTGCTCCTCCGGTTATTAAATAACATGCAATATCATATATTATTTTTATATTTATATTTTTAATTAAAATTGGGTATAATAATACATATTATATTTATTGCAACAAGTATTAATATAAATTTTAATGTGATTTTATTGTACAGGTTTGTATTATTTATGAACAATTTGTAATTATTATTTTAAACCACTATCAATTCAATCAATTTTTAAGCCAATCAACATTATTTAATAAATGATTATTAGTTTGAAATTTTTGATATATTTTAATAATATAATATTTCACTTGATATAGTAATATTTTAGCATTTACAAGCTGAACATTGTATATATAGGTATTGTTTTTTAAAATAAATATCATGGTTTACTAAAAAAATGATTAGAATTAGTCTTGCAGAAATTGAATTTCTGAATCTTTTTTCAAATAAGTATTAATTTTGGTAACAACATTCAAGTGGTTTTATTATAACTTCTTTATGTTTATGAAAACATATTGAGTTAAATACATATTTGTTTGTAAACAGAGTTGTTATCTATTTACTTATACGCATTGATGACACCGGTACCAGTAACCTCATTTCCAAATGCTAGTAAATATTAATACTTAAATGTACAATCTACGGGAAAACTAACACACACTGCAAATCTGTTTAAACACATTTAAATAATGCATAATTGAATAATTTTTTATGAAATGCATTTTCAATAATTTTCAACTAAAATAAAATAATTTGTTTTTTTTTTGTTCTAGGTGAGTGCTGTTATTTAATCTTTAATTAAAATTCTAATATTGTGAGTAAGTTTTTTATCTATTAGCGATTATAACACTGGAAAGTTTGATGAATACATATGTTTGTTTATAAAAGTATAGAAATGATTATTTGATGTAGGGTTACAACTTATTAGGCTTATTATTTTAATTAACCTTTTTTATGCATGTTGAATTATCTACTGAGATTATAAAAAAAAATCATTTTTTTAAATATAATAAGCATTTTTATCTGATATAGTAAAACCATTTTTTTATATGTTATTTGTTAATTATTTTATAATATAAAATAAATAATATAACTTTAAATGTACATTAAATGACACAAAATTCATTTTGGATAAACTTTAGAACGGAGCAATGCGCTTTGGTAGAAAAACAATTGTTTTTAGAAGAAATGTTGGTTTGATTTTGGACCATTATCGTATTTATTGGGAAAAGAAGTATTTCACAGTATACAAAAATTATAAAGTAGATTTGGTCTGTCTCGGAATTGCTTTATTTCAAAAAAGTTTGTTTTGATTTGAGCCAAAAATAATGTATATTGAGTATCGTTTAGTTAATTAAATTATTAATTTTTAATAATTGAGACAACGGAAGCTCAACTACCCAACCACCACGCCGAGCGTAGACTTTGTATATTAATAAATTGAAACTATATTTTGTTACTGGTTTCTGTCCGCAATATGTTCCAATGGCACCTAGTTCAAGTCCGGGAGCGGCGTAGCGGTTCTTTGAGATAGTGTTTTGGTAGTCGGAGATGGTTGGTGGTGCGTACATTGTATTTTGTTTTGTTTTTGGTTGTGAACCCGGAGATTTTAACATTCACGTCACATAGACGCTACTTTGCACAAGTTTCACAGACGCTCAACTTGTGCTTAGTCAAAACTAGGTGGTTATTTAGTAGATCTACGTGAACGTGCCGTGGCAACGATCAGTGGCCATCTTGAAACCCGGGCGGGGTGTGCAAGCACCGGATTTAATGTTTGTAGTCTTCTAGACAATCCTGGAAAGTAGGACTACGGTAAAGTTGTTGTTGTTGACGGCACTAGTGGTTACCGTTGGCAGGAAGCTTCAGTGACGGTGGTGGATTAGCACAGAAACAGCGCGTTCTAATTGGCCGTTGTTGATTTGCTTACTTGCTGCAACAATTTGGCCCAATTTATAGGCTGAGCTTGTGTAAGTTTTTCACGTGCAAGGAGTTTTACTTGGTTTTTGCCAGTAATGCTATATCGAAAGCTGGTTTGTTGGTTTTTGTTAGAGAACCTCTGGAGAAGTTGTTTAGGTTTAATGGGTTGTCAACAAAATACTGTCGTAGAAAGTCACTTTGAATATTTCTAAAATGTTTTACGTACAAATATATACACGCAACTTTAGACAACTCACACCTTGCTTTATCTCTTTGTATTGACAAGGGAGAGCGTGGCGCTGTAGTTTAGGCATTTGACTGCTGCATCAAAGATTGTAGGTTCGAATCTTACAACAGAAATTATTTTAAACGTTTATGTGCTCTTCCACTCTCAAAAATGGTCTTAAGAAGATTAACTAAACAACACAACACAACACTAACCAACTTGGAAAAGATTCTTACCACTGATGGCTTCAAGTTAGTGATAAACCATGTCAACTACCATGTTTTGCAAAAAGACTAAAAAAAAAATATTTGAGCAAATAAAAACAATCAACAACTAGAGTTTTTAGGACAAAACTATGGATTGGATAAATAAGTTTATCTGATAAACTAACAATAATTGCTGAGATTCTTAAAGGTGACTAAATTTGAAGCAACTTCTAGAAAGTTCAACTGACATAATGGCGACCTTGTTGAGTAATTACTTGTTATCTCATGTCTAAAGCCCATAATACTACTGTGAACTAAGCTTTTAGTTCTAAGGTCTGCAATATACTATTTTCTCATCTCAGCAATCTGTTATTATAAACCCCTCAGCGGGAGGGGGTGGTGCAAAAGAATACTTATGCTAGCCCCTTTGCTGGTTGTAAAAGGCCACCAATAGGCGAGGAGATAACCTTGTTAAAAAACCAACAGTTCGTCTGGGACAAGTCAAACTTATTTGTGAGTTAATTTTTGACACAATTTACCGGACATCTTGTAAAACTCACCTGCGTGTTTGCCGTGCGCAGTGACCCGAAAGCCAGGAAAAGAGGATCCTGGTAGTTGAAGGGCTTATACTCAGGTTTAAAAGAGTGTTAGTTCCAACACACTGATTTGGCCTTAGCTTCTGGTAAAACGGAAGGTTAAACCTAACCCAGTTTTAATCAATCGGTTTGTTTTGTTTAACGTTAGGGTGAGGAATTATTTATGTGGTGATAGATGAAAGGTTTATACTGTACTACGGTTGGAGCCCGATAGTATTCTGTGTGTTTGCGGAAGCTTTTCATTTACATTTATGAAACCTATATCGTTTGATTAGCCCTGGCGACTGCATCAGTTTGTGATGTAGCGTCCCATATGTGGCTCCGTAGTGAGTGGGAAGATTGAGCGATGAAATTGACGGAGTTTATTATGGTAGATTCTAAACCTCCAACCAAACGATCTTGCCCGTTCACGGACGAAAGAGTTGAAAAAAATAGTATGAGTACAAGTAGAAAGGTATTTAATTGTTAATTATTCTGAAAATGGCCAGAGTCTAAAGGAGGTATCTTCTTTCTTAATTCATAGGACCATTTTCAATATTATTATCGGAACCATAAAATTGTGTAAGAAGTTAAGAGACGGTACTTTGCTTATTGAAGTAAAAGACAAAATGCAGAGCAGTAAAATGCAGGAATGCACGTCGTAAGGAAATATTGCGGTAACAGTTGAGCCGCATAAATTCTTAAATATTTCTAAATGAGTTATTTTATGATATGAGTTGTTATACACAACTGTTGACGAATGCAAACAAGAACTAGCTTTGCAAGGCGTTATCAATATCAAAAAA
Source organism: Tachinus rufipes (assembly GCA_963932245.1). NCBI lineage: Eukaryota > Metazoa > Arthropoda > Insecta > Coleoptera > Staphylinidae > Tachinus > Tachinus rufipes. The sequence continues at coordinate 96,070,340 of OZ010743.1, forward strand.
TTAACCCGTAGAAAGGATGGTGAAGTCAGAGATACAACATCTATGATCTTAACATTTGATTCCGAACGGCTACCAGATAAAGTTAAGATAGCATATGTTACTCGCCCGGTTCGCCCGTTTATTCCTAACCCAATGAGGTGTTTCCAATGCCAACGTTTTGGACACACTGCAGTTAGGTGTCCAAGTGTTGCAACATGTGCAAAATGCAGTAAGGAGAAACATGACCCCGATCCATGCAAAAGTTCACCATTATCTGTGAACTGCGGTGGTAAGCATCCTGTCTATTCCCGAGATTGTCCAAAAATGAAAGAGGAAAGGAAGATAGCTGAGATCAGAGTAACAGACAAACTCTCTCACTTTGATGCTCAAAAGAGGTATAGAGCAATTACGGCTCCTACCTTTTCTAGATTGTTTGCTGCAGTTGTTGAAACGCCTATTGTTCAACAACCACCAATTATAAAATTTACTGCTATTGCAGAAACTTCTTTAAATAAAAACAAGGACTCTAATGTGAAGGGTCAAAAACCGTATTGGGCCAAAACCAACTAAGGTTGCGATTTCCAAGTCAAAGCCTAAACAGGCAACGGCTCAGTCCGAGTTAAAGCCTGCAAAGACGGCTACCGCCACCTGAGGTGCAGGTTTCTAGCAATCCTGCGTCCACAGACCCCAATATTGACGTGTCGTTAGAGTCGATGAATGTGGAAGTTCTTTCCGCGCTATCTACTTTGACAGATGAAATTATGCCAATTAGTGGGAGTTCTATTCCCCCAGATGATAATTCAGAAGTTAAAAATAAAAACGCTGATAAACAAAGAGTTAAAATTACGTTTGCAACATAACACTAAAAATGGTTTTAACCATTATACAATGGAACTGCAACGGATATAATTTACAATACAAATCCTTTAAAATATTATTAGCCGAAAGTTCACCTATCTGCGTTTCTTTACAGGAAACAAATTTTAAGGTTGACTGTTCTGTTAATCTTTGTGGTTATACTATTTATAGAAAAGATCGTGCAAATGTTGATCGTGCTCAGGTTGGAATGGCTTTATTGGTTCGTGATACGGTTTTCAGTAAAGAATTCCGTGTCAACACAGCATTAGAAGCATGAGCCGTTCAACTACATATCCCTTTCGCATTGACCATTTGCTCAATTTATATTCCGCCAAATGTCAGTTTGTACATTCGTTTGATTGATCAATTACTTGAACAACTTCCGTCCCCATTCCTGCTAATGGGCGATTTTAATGCTCATAACACTATGTGGGGCTTAAGTCGAACTGATGTGCCAGGTCGTAACTTGGCTAATTTTTTTTCAGAAACGGATTTAGTTATCTTAAATAAAGGTAACAATACCTACTTTTCCGTTGCCAAAAGATCGTTCTCGGCTATTGACCTTACCATTTGTTCTCCACGTATCGCAGCATTGCTGGATTGGGAAGTTTTGGAATATCTTTATGATAGTTACCACTTTCCCATATTCATTTGCGTGCTTGGTCATTGGTCATGATAATTAATAAAAACCGTCATTGAAATTGGAGAATATAAGATGCCGATTGGAATATGTTTGTTCAAGTGTTTGATTATGATGACAGTGTCCAAGCCGCAATCGACGAAAATATTGAAACTTATACCGATTCTATCATACAGGCAGCACATGCGAGTACTGTTATCTTCCAGAAAACCTTGCAGAGAGCCCGTTTCTTGGTGGAATTTTGATTGTGAGCAAGCTAAACTGAACAAACGTCGTTTTTTTTGTAGATTTAACCACTCTCCAACAGAAGAGAACCTATTACTTTATTTGAGGTACAAAGCTGTTGCTCGAAGAACATGCAGAAAAGCTAAATGAATCATGGTCAGAATATGTTACTTCAATTAATTCGAGAACCCCCGTCGGGAAGGTGTGGGAAAAAGTCAGAAAAATTTATGGCAGAACCGCATCATTACCTATTAGTGGGTTATTGTCGGGTGATCAAATTATTACTAATCACATTGAGATTTTGAATATCCTGGCCGATGTTTATTTTGACGTTTCCAGCGATAATAATTACGATTAAAATTTCCGAGATATTAAAATTAACATGGAGAAAAACGTTTTGTCATTTGTCTCTGCTGAAGATGAATTATATAACGCACCGTTTAGTGTTTGGGAATTTGACTTGGCATTATCTGAAGCATACAATACTGCTCCAGGTGTCGATTCGATACACAATGCTATGCTTAAGCAATTAAGTCGCTCTGCCAAACTTCAATTGTTGGCACTCTATAACCGGATATGGTCAGCAGGGAATTGTCCTGAGTCATGGAAACTTGCTATCATAGTACCAGTACCTAATCCTGGTAAAGGTAAAAAGCGTACGACAAGTTATAGGCAAATCTCTCTAACTAGCTGCTTATGCAAGTTACTAGAAAGAATAATCAATAAGCGTCTTACTTGGTTATTAGATTTAAGAGGTTTAATTGCTGACATACAATGTGGTTCAAGGCGTCATCGTTCTACGACTGACCACCTTGTTCGGTTGGATACAGCAATTAAAAATGCTTTTGTACAGAATCAACATCTTGTTGCTGTAGTTTTTGACATTGCGAAAGCATATGGCATGACGTGGAAGTACAATGTTTTACGAACGCTTTATTCATGGGGTATTTGCGGAAGCATGACATTGTTTATACAAAGCTTTTTAACTTCCCGTTCATTTAAGGTACGTGTAGGTGACAGCATCTCGGGCATACGTCAGCAACAAAATGGTATTCCTCAGGGGTCTATTCTAAGCGTGACACTATTTATGATAGCGATTAAACGGCATAAGTCAGTTCATCAAGCATCCGGTAAGCGGATGTATGTATGTTGATGACGTAGCTATCTATTGTGCCTCGAGAAACATGCCAATATTGGAACGTCAACTTCAGTTAACAATAAATCACATTTTGAACTGGGCTATTAACAATGGATTTACTTTTTCTACTAGTAAAACGTTGCTTATCCATTTTTGTAGAAGGCGATCCCCACACAGTGACCCTTTATTATATCTTGGGGGAGAACTTATTCTTGTACAGAATAGTGTTCGATTTCTTGTTTATTTGACCGTGCGCTGACTTGGCATCCTCATTTAATAAATCTGAGAACAAGATGTGTCCCGGCACTAAACTTGCTCAGGTCGTTGAGTGGAAAGTCATGGGGAGCGGATTGGAAAACAATGAGAATGAGCAAAGCTTCATCTTTACCAGTCGAATATCGAACTGAATTTGCAAAAATTCAAGCAAAGAACGTAAATGCCCCTTGTATTTATACCGATGGCTCAAAAAGTAACGACGGTGTGGGTTATGCTTTTCTGGTAGATGAGCTGCTGTTTACATTTGGCTTGCCAAGTGTTAGCAGCGTTTATACTGCAGAACTGTATGCTATCTATCAGGCTCTTCTCTACTTCCAACTAACCGCAGGTACAAATTATGTTATATGTATAGACTTGGTGAGTGCATTAAACGCCATAGATGACCAATATCCTGATCATTATTTGCTGAGGCAAATTTATTCAATTTTGCTTCAAGTGTCTCAGATAAATGTCACTGTTAACTTTGTTTGGATTCCCAGTCACGTAGGTATCAGTGGCAATGAAAAAGCTGATGCGCTTGCCAAATTGGCAATAACTAGCGCTGAATATGTTTCATTTAAAGTTTGCGTTAGGTTAGGTTAGGTTAGGTTAGGTTAGGTTAGGTTAGGTTATTAGGTTTGATAATTGTAATTTTCTACATCAAAAGCTGCTGTCTAATTGACAAACTGAGTGGTTTGCTATTCAAGACAACAAGCTGCGATGCACTAAAAGCGTCATTACACCGAGGAGTTTGTCATGCAGGCCGAAGCGTAGGAAAGAGGTTATCCTCACGCGACTTTGCATCGGTCACTGTCGATGGACTCACAGGCATTTGTTGGCATCTCAGGTGCCGCCAGTTTGTGATACTTGTAATGTTCCTTTAACTGTTCGTCATATCTTATTGGATTGTTGGCAGTTTTAGGAACAAAGAGTTGCGTCTGAATTATCACTCAGTTTGTCGATTGGCTTGGGCGATCAGATCGTTGAAGTCTATTGTCTGCTCAAATTTATTTGAAGGAGCAAATTGGGTGCATAGATATAATTGTTAATTTATTGTGATTAATGTTTGTGTATCGTAAAATCCAGCAGTGTTTAGGACCTTTTATACCCTAGACACTGTTGGAATTATCAACTCATTTTTGCTATAGTCATTAAAGTTTGTAAACGTTTATTTTATCTTTGTTGTTTGTTTATTTATTTATTTAATTTTATTCTTTAATATGCCATTTTACAGCATATTATTTTACACTTTTTATAGTTAGAGAAAAGAATCGGCGTTAATAGTCTTATTAGGCTGATACGCCAATAATCTAAACTAACTAACTGTCATAATATAAGAAATTTTTTCATCAACAGAAGTAGGCTTGAAGTTTACAGCAGAACTATCCAAGATCTAAAGCATAACTCCTAGTAAGGTCTTTTATGTGGCAGTACAAGAAACTTTAACCATCTAAGCTATTTTTGGTTAGTGTATGCTAGCACATAACAACATTGTTGGTACTTGGCCAAATAAAATAGAGCAAAAACAGAATAAAAAGGACAAAAGGAAGAAAACGGCCAAAGATTAATAAAAATTAAAAACAATAAAGAAGAGATTTTAAAAAATGTGTCAACACGCGTTTTTAAATTATGTCAAAATGTAAACGGAGAGCAGACTACTTAGCATGAATTAGACTTAAATAGATCCACAGGAAGCAGTTTTTTTTTTTAATTGTTTAAAACTAATAGACAGCAAATTAAATCTTTTTGGCTAAAAAAGATAAAGAAGAACAGAAAAAATAAGAAGACTAACATAATGAAGTAATAGCACAGAGTTTTTGACGACAACCACGTGACGACTAAAGTCACTGTTATTACACACTTTCAAAGCAAACACATTGTGGGGAAGTACAACCTCTTAAAACAACTAAGTTTTTGACGATAACAACGCGACAAAAAGCATTTTACGTTTGAATCCCAGTTTGCCGTATAGCTCATAACAATATGGACGAAAAGTAAGAAGAATGGATGGGATATAATTGCTTTCACAATCGACTAAAACAGAGAACGTCACAAATTATATAAGTTTTAAAAGAACCGTTTACTGGATTCTACTTTTGTTTTTAATCGAGATTTAGAAAAAGTTTGGCTTGCTTTCAGTTTGATGTAAACTAAGCAGCCTTTGTAGTTTGCAGTGCAGTAGCCCTTTGCACGCGGCGCATGTTGATACATGCCTTGATTTTTTTGTCATAGTGCATATGGAGCTGGGATGGGTTCAAACGCATTTCACACAAACATAGGGATGCCGTGTGGCTATATTGCTGGCAACGATTGCATTGTACAATGTCACCAGATTTGCGTTTATACTCTACCCGGACACACACATTTTTGATAGATCTAGGATTTTTAACTTTGTGGATTATGTGGTAACTGAACGGATCACAATGGTCTTTTGCTATGCGTTTTTCAGAACTATTGAAATCGCGGAAATCCTCATACGACAACGTGTGCATTTGAATATAATTTTTCATCTTTGAGTTGAGCCGACAAATCAGGAAATACGGTTTTATTAAGTATTGCAATAGAAGGAAGGCGTTTTGAGGCCTACTGCGGATGCTGCCAAAGAGTTCGGATTGCAGCAGCGTCTAAGAAGCTAGCAGGTCGTCTAGAAGTGAACGCCTGGGTTTAATGGGTTAAAGACCTTTTGGCTTTGTTGGCTGATTGCTTTTTTGGCACTGAGTGTGTCTTATTTGAAGGGCCGTCTAAATGAATGTGGCTCACCCAAAGTTTTCTTCAGTTTTTGTTTTTTTTTTTTGAGTAGTCCACAACTATGAATTCATTTTTTGTGGGCGAGAATTTTTTTTAAGGCGGTAAAATTGCTTTTCTGTTGAATCTTTATTGGTGTTTTGTCTTTGAAGATGCTAGAATCGACCGGGTACTTGGCTGAGAGAGGCTTGTGCCAAGGAGTCCGGCGTCTTGGTGAGTTTATGCATGAATCGTCTTGACTTTGGTGGGAGAAGTTTGTATTAAAAGTATTGGTGTTGTGGCAGACTGGGGTTATGCTTGGCGACCAGCGAGATGGTGGCCACGTAAGGGGCAACTACGTTGGTTGATATCTCTTTGGATATATTTTTGCGCAGGTCAAAAAGGAGGTGAGTTTCAGTCGGTTTTGCTTTATATCATCTGCGAGGATCTCAATTCTTTTGCTAATGTGACTGAAAAACTACAAGGTACGCGTCCGCAAAGGGCGTGGTAACAGAATTAACAAAACCTTGCCGCGACTCAACTTGCCAGCTAGTTTCTCTGATAGATTTGAGGTTACAACATTAACTTTGCTTTCACTAACTTAGCATTACTGGGATAGCTGCGATGGAGAAGGGGTTATGACTTTTGGCAAAAACTTACAGTAATCCAACACCACCGAGTTGTATTTATTGGCCGCAATGGGTCTTGATAGTTTAGTCTTGGAAGTATCCGGGAAGACATTTTTGTTGATCTTACCTGAGATTTCTTGGGGGGTAAACTTGTCTTTATTTCAGACCCTAAAAGTTTTTATTTATTGCTTGTGGCATTTTCCTGGGAAAACACAGCCCAAACATGCACTAACCTTACTTATTCTAACTTTCTAAAGCATACCACTAGCTGAAGAACTATTACAGCCTCAAACAATATATAGACATTACTAGCTCAGTAAGATCACTGACAACCACCGACACCGTATTTAGTACTTTAGAAAAAACTAACGACTATGCTGCATTGCAGTCACAGTCATGCCGCACCTAAGCTAACCCTAGCAATAAAAACGATATATAAACTTACAGTCTTAAAGAAACAGGCATCTTCTTTGTTGTTATGAGCCCTTGTTATTAATATTGCACTTTCTGATATCAGCGCATTTTATAACGCAATCTCTAGTAGCAGCAATTTTTCAAAGAGTTTTAAATCAAAATTAATTACCCTTTTTTCCAACATAACATTTTGTCAGGAGCAACGTAAAATCTTTTGCTCACTTGATTGCATACTTGCAAACAAGATGGGTCACTTTACGCTTAGTTTTGATGTATTGACAGAGAGCATGCAATAGTGTCTGCTGCTAAGCATTCCGACAGATGTTCTGTAAAAGTGTAGATTGGACGGACTTTCAACTCTTTTAATCTTTCAAATTAATAAGTGATGTATTTTATGTAAATTGCTTTTTTATCTAGTAAGAGACACATACACGCACCGATCATCAGTGTGGCTAGCATCTCACTGGTCAAAGAGTCAATTTACATAAAATCACAGTAACTATTAAACAGTTTATGTTTACTAATGTGTCGAAAAGGTAATGAACATAAAATACATTATTTATTAATTTTAAATGATTAATTTGTTTTGGTTCAAATAAAACACCCCAAAAATGCTGTACAGCTTTCTTTCACATACAATCAGTTCAACGTTTCTCCTAATAGGGGGCATTGCGTTTTCACCTTTACACATTAAAACTTTAAATTAAAATTTATATTTTGAATTAAAAAAATGAGAGAAGTTTTTCTATATTTGAATTATTAAAAAAAAAAATATTATTTTTTTTATAACTAAAATAAAAAATTGTAAATTATTACGATAATAAAATTTAAATAATAAAATAAAATAAAATGAAAATTATTATATTTTTATGTTATTTAAGTAAGACAGTTTCTGATATAGTAACGATTCTTGTTTTAGAAAAGGGACATCCGTTGAACATTGACTTTATATTCTTTTTATTTTATTTATTTAAAATGCAGCATGTAAACTTTGTGGACATAAGAAACCCGGTTTTATTTATTGCCAAAATGTGCCCCCGTAATCCACTGAGGTCGGCTCAAACTATTGATCTCTCCATCCTGTAAATTTTACTGTTCACCCCCTGCGCTTTATACATAAAATCGGTGTCATATTAATAAAATCGATCGAGTCGGTTTTGAAAAGGCGAAAAATAAAACCTTATTTAGTGTGTTTTATTATTTTGATCGTATATTTTTTGTTTTCTCTTTTCTTTTTGTGTTCTGAAATTGGACCGGAAACTTTTTTTTATTGCATAATCTTTACGGCGTTTTATTTCACGGATCTTTTCTTTATTTCATTACACTAAAAACATTTTCCTTGTATTTTCAAAGTTGCCTGCGAGACTTTTTGACACGTTTACACTCCGGTTTGATTTCGAGCTGACGTATCCGTGTCTGTTTTTTTGTTGTTGTTTCTTTTTCATCATCTCGCACACACATACAAAAGAAAAACTTTTTTTATTATTCTGTTGGCTTTTTTAATAATATTTTATTATGAAGCTATTTTATTATTAAATATATCATATTGCTAGTAGGATATCAGTTTTATATAAACATAACATTATTATATATGAGGCTTTTAAAGGTAAACCATGCGAGAATTATGCAAAAACGAAATAAATAGACATTATTTTAAAAACACGTTATCGGAGCGACAGTAAAAAATGAGTTTACGATCTAAATGTAATTCATGCATGATGCATAAAGGATAAAAGCTCATCCGGTGTGTAAGTTAGGACATGAAAATATGAGTCCATCAGCTATAGGGTATGCTGCTTAAATGGGAACCATCAATCTGGGCGCGATATAAAAGCGGAGTGCATCTAAAGGTTTCGACCCTGGACACTTGTTATCTGAGTATCTATTGCGATTGGTGGATTCTTTTTTATTAGAGTGTCAATCACACAGGGTCCCCCGGTCAGTCTGACACTGTCAAGGGTTTCATTTCAGTTTCTGTCTTTTTTTCTATATGTGAAAGATGATGTGGGAAATCAATTTTATGTAAAACACTTCTGCGGATTGACGTGAATAATTATGAAATTCAGGAAATAGTTTTTTATTTAATATTTTTTACAAAAACAATGTTTATTATTTAATAATTTATAATTTAATAAATTATAAATATAAAACAAATTAAAAAAAAAATCTGCATAAATTACTTACTCGTCACGTTCTTTATAAAACTATATTGAGAAGTTTGAGACTTAATATAACTTTTAGAAAGCGTTATGTTAATTACTCAGGTTAGCTAATTAATTCTTTAAAGATCTAACAATTAATCATGGCTTTGAGTTTTCTACTTAATATTTCACTTTTAGAAACTAATAGTTTTTGAAACTATCTACACTAATACTATATACTTACTTTAAATTTACTTGTCCTTGTGGGATAATATTTTTTCTTGAGAGGGACGAGCAGTTTTGCAATTTGCTATTACTTATTCTTTTAATAGACATTATTAGACAAGATTTAAAAGAATTTTTGTGCTTATCTTTAAAATAAAATTGTATAAAACACGCGGAACCTACTGAACTAAAATAAAGTATTTATATTAGAATTTAATCTTATCACTTACAATGGAAAATCTACAAAAAAAAAACAGAATCGAGCAATTTTTTATTGCTAATGGGATCAGACCTAAAGAAATAAAAAAAAGCGGTAATGTAAATAGTCTTCTTCATGAAGCATATAAACTGCTGAAAGATGTAACATTACCCAAAGAACTACATGAATGTGTATATAAAGACATCATAAAACGTATGGATGATTTTTATTCAGAAAAAAAAGCTATATTTTCTGACCGATATAAATTTGATGCCGCGCATAAAGAAAAATATAAGAATCTATGCAAAAATGTGCCATGCTTATTAAACATTTAGGAACAAGTAGTTAGTCAGGGTAATTTTTGGATACTTTGAGATAAATTTATAATTGCTTTAGAAATAAATAAAAATAAACAGAAAAATCTAATAAAGTAAGTGTGGGATAAAACGGAATCCTTTAATATGCATACAATGCGTCAAGTGGGGCACGGTGAGAAGGCAACGGTAAAACAAGAAGACTGCGTACATGATGTTATCATAAATATATAACAAGAATATAGTTTTGTTTTGTAATGGTTATAAATTAGCTGCTTTAAGATGTTGTTCTTAGTCGTAGATTGCGGAAAATTTGCTAACACAACATCTTTTAGTTTACCTTATATAGGCACGTGCATTTTTACACAATCTCTATAATTATGAAAACTTTTCATTTATGTGTAGGAATTAAATTTTCTGATAAAGTTATTTGTCTTACTTTTAAACTTTTATTAATTATTTGCATACATTGAGAATAGTTTGAAAAATCATTTTTAGAATCTAAGAAATATGGCTTGGATTTGCAATTGTTTGTATATCAGACAGTATGTCAACATTCTCCGTAAATTAGTGCGTAAATAGTAGGTTTGCTGTTCTTATTTACGGTAAATAGTTTAAAAAATATTTAAATATAGTCTAAACTGGAATGTAGTCTAAACTTGAGTGTAACATTACAATTTTTTTCAATAAACATCTTAATATTAATATGTTGATAGAGCTTAACTGTATATGTTTGTATTTTTTTTTTAATTTTTAAATGTGATATTTAAGAATTACATAATATGCCACAACAACATAAAAATACCTTTTAATTTCAACGAGTGAAACTTGACTTTGAATATTTGTGGTTTATAAGTTTTGGGAAATACTGAATTTGGAAATTTATTCTATTTGTCGATAGTACTGTTAAAGAAATTTCTCTTAAAAGTTTTGGTCTTACATCTCTGAACTATCAGTGCATATTTGTTAAAATTTGTAGCAAGCCTTGTACGACGAGTAAATATTTGTTTAGTTGGCAAAATGTCTTGTAATTTGTTTGAATAATGTTCATTAAAATATTAAGCAAAAATGCAACATTACGCCTGTGTTGTAAAATTTCTAAGTCGTTAGTCAATTTTGGATAGGCAATGATCCGAATAGCTTGTTTTTAAATAGAGTTCAGAAGAGGGAGTGTAGTTTCCGATGCTTTTCCTCATACTTGGGAACAATATTCAATAAACGTAGAAATATAAGTTTTATTTATATATATGCAAAAGTTAACCAGAAATAAAAAAAAAACTTTGTACATCTATTCTACATGGTCGTTTAAGAGAAGATTATGTGAAGTTGTAATACCTAGAAGACAAATTGAAGAAGATTTAGATATGGATTAGTTGTTTAGTTTAATATTTTTCACTGATGATACCTCAGATTTTGATTTTGAACAGTTAAAAGTTGAGTATTTTTAGAGTTAAAATTGACCATGTTGTGAGTGCCTCATTCAGATTTTGTTTTGAGGTTTTTGTTTATAGATGTAACAGATTCAAATCTAGAAGATTTAAGACGTTTTGCCATATTTGTCGATATGGTCTTTGGAAAATATGAAGTATGAAGGGTGCTATCATTTGCAAAACTATGAGTAGGATTTTTATTTATGATTATGGGGTCAGAGTTAAAACCATCAATTTTAACTACACTATCTCTATTGTCAAGAAAATTATTGATGAGATTTACAGTTTTTTTATCAAATCTTATACAATGAAGCCTGTTGACAACACTAAGATGCCATACTCTATCAAACGCTTTGGAAATGTCTAGAGCTACTGCAAGGTTTTTTCCTTGTTTGTCTAAAGTATAATTCCATTTGTAACTTACGTAAGTCAGAATATCTGTTGTCAAACGTTTTGATTGAAATTTATATTGAGTATCTGAAGTATAGTTGTATTGTTTTAAGAACTTGGCAATGTAAACTAATCGTCTTTCAATTGAAACCTTACTAGAACAAACTTAGCAAAATTCGAAGCATGAGAAATACTCTAGATAAAACGCCAACGTAGTTTATTAGCCCGGTCATAGTCTAAGAATAACAACAACTACTAGCAGGAAGATTGATAGAACCTAAGAGACTTAATACTGCTATTGAGCAAAAGATTACCTACACTTGCCTGTTTTAAAAACTTACTTGAACGACCTACGATCAGCTTTAGATCCGCACAGTCAATTCTAACAAGAATGATTTCTTAGCGGAACTTTATATAACATAAACTGATAATGACAAATTAGAAGTGATTTTCTAGCAAGTAATGTCTTTACTTAAATAACACGAAAGTAACAATTTAATATTAGAACCTTTTCTTTTAAACCGTTTGTAAAAAAATGTGTGTGTTGTGCGCAGTGACAAAATAGTAGGAAAAAAAGACTTGGTACTTGAGGCGTTAATACTGGTGTTTAGGAGAGTTTTAATTCTAACACAATACTTTTGCATTACTTCTGGCAAATCGGGAGGTTTAATCACCTAACCAAGAAATTTATAAAATTTTTGGAAATGAAATAATTTGTTGCAAGTATTTCATAAATTTAAGATTAGGTTATTTAATAAGTTTGTTTATACTTTATTGTGCTGAATTTTATTATTTTTTTTTTTTTAATTTAAGACAGATTTTAGTTGTTAGACCATTGTGAGGTTTAATTTTTACAGATGTTGTTGTGTATACAAAAGTATAAACAAATTAATTAAATAACATTACGTTAAATATTAATAAAGTGTTCAAAAATCAGGTAAATACATATTAATTTATAAATTGTTTAGAATATTGATTTTAGTTAAGGGAAATTGAGAAAAATGCTTTAGTATTTTTTTTTTCATTTTTGTTAAGTCGATATCTTGTATACGCCGCAAAATTTAATTTTTTTTTGGTATTAGTGGTCTGCGCAAAAAAGAACATTTTTTTAATTATTTTAACAGCTAAAGTTAAAAAACTGGGTAACAATTACTATTTTTCAACTCTTACAAATACACGTTTAGCATTTTTCAAATTATTAAAAATTTGAATTTTTGGACAATTTTACATGAAAAATAGTCGTTTTTGTGCTCATCGGCTAGAGAAAAGTTTGTCTAGGAAGAAATTTTAACAAATATTTTAGACAAAAAATTAAATTTGTTTTATATTTACACTAGGCCGATCGAATTTATGTTCAAATGCCAAAATAATTAAAATGGTGCCGCAAGCGCAAAAACTATTAAACAAAGAATAAAATTGCCTAAAATTGTCAAGCAACAAAAGATGTTTTTGTCAAAGTTCTGAAATGAGCTTAAAAAAATATAATTTAAATAATCTTATAAAATAATTCATAAAATAAACTTTACAAGTAAAGACGTTTTTTTTAATGGATTTTTCTATGTCCTTTAAGTTAAATTCAAATTTTTAATATTTATTTAATTTGGTGGTAGTTCTTCTGAGCAATGCTAAACGTGTATTTGTAAGAGTTTATGTTGAAAATAGACAATTTTACCCTTTTTTGAAGTTTTTTTGAAGATTTGATCTTTAAAAGCAAATTTATATTTTTTAACTAATACAAGTATACATCAAAATACGTCATCTTATCAAATGCTTCTTTTTGCTCAGACCACAAAGAATAAAAAAATGTTTTTTTTTATTTTGCTTCGTATAGATAGGTTATGGACTTAAAGCTGCACCAGAATTGGGTTTTACGGAAAATTTTTGATTGAATGGTTGGCAGCTTGGAGATTATGTCTGAAGAGTGGTTGTTGGTCAAACTTCTATTTTTTGTTATATTTGTTAGGTGGTTAATGATTTTTCTGTTTTGATGTGTTTTAATATAACATTATAACTTTTTAATTTATTTTTTAATTTTGATGTTGACTCTTACTATTTCATGATGGTGGTGCATTTGAATCAAGCTGCATCACACTTCATTATTTTTTGTTCTTCCTTTTGTTGATCCGGTTGGCTTCTTTGGATTTTTTCCGTTTAGTCTGGTTCGACATGTTATACGGCGGCGCCAAACCATCGGTTGTAACTCTTTGTCATAAGACTTTTATTTAGCTGGCTAATTATAAGCTTTTTTTAAGTTTTTATATTTCTATTGTTGGATATAGGCCTTTTTAATTTGTTTTTATGTTTTTTTTGTTTTTTGCTGTTTTTATCCACTGTTTACCAGCTATAGTTCTGATATTATTAATCCATCTCGTTTGGAGTTTTCCAATATTTTGTTTGGTTTCCCGGGGTTTCTAAAAAGTGATTTTATGGCTTCATTGATTTGTATTTTTTCTAGTCACATGTCCTACCCATTGCTATTTAAGCTTTTCTGATTTTTTTTTGTAATGTTTGTTATTTTTGTTTTTGCACGAATATTGCGCGTTTTAACTGGCAAGATGCAACTATTGTAGACATTGCGTTTCAAACACAACACATTTTTATTTTTTAGAATGTAGTTGAGTATTTTAAAGTTGAGCCAATTGAGTTTTGCGTTTGATTTTGGCAGTTTGATTTTTTTTTCAATTAAAATTGCATGTTCTAGTTTTGCTCATTTGCATTGTATTGGAGCGTGTTGTTGTGTTCTGGAGTTGTATTTTAATGTTTTTTTTCTTTCTGTATGGTTTTATCTTTGTCATTGTCTAGATGATTTTTGCTATTTTATTGCATTTTTTTTGTGTTGACATAACCTGGGTCAGTGGATTTGCAATTTTGTTTTTTCTTAAGGCAACAGTCATAGCGAGTCTATTTGGTTTATTTTAACTTTCCTGGTTTTATTGCCAGTCTTGTGTAGATATTAGCCGACTGATTTTTTTTCCAAGTTTCTTACCTTTTTTGGTGCTTGCAATATATCTAGCCTCTAGTATAATTAAAGTTTAATGTTAGGCAGTTTTTTCAGTACTACTTGGTTAAATTCTTGTAGGTTTTGATTGCACACTGTTTTGATTATAGCAGCGTCAACATGGAGTACGTTGTTGGTTTCTCTAGTTTTTTAGCAATGAACTTATTTCAATTCATACTTGCTATGCTAGCGATAAGAAAGCAAAAGCTCAGGATTCTGGTTGACTTTGATTTTTACATTTGTTTGACGGAATAGGCAATTTAATTGTTGAAGATTTTTGATGCAAGTTAAATCATTTCTTTATACTTTACGGTAGCTTCTTCCTCAGTCGACATCTGGTTGTTAAGTTAGATGTGTAAATTTATGCAAGAATTGCGCAGTAGATGAGAGTATTATTGCGTCACATAATAGTTAGTAAGAATTTATATGTGTTTCTAACAGCTTTGTGTAAAATAAAATGAGATAAAAAAATTGTTTTTGTGTAAGCCAATTGGTATATAATTCTAATGTATTTAATTAATTTGGTAATGCAAGACTGATTTTACTTACAGTTTTTTGCTTTTCTTTTTTTTTGAACATTGTAGTAATTTTGTTGTTAATTTTTGCATTGCAAAATTTGTGAGTAGTTTGTTTATAGCTTCAGAGATATTTTTCCGATGGTTATAGGTATTTAATTTTAGCCATTATGAGGTTTTTATGTTATTCTTCAATTTTAGAAATTGTTTTTGGGTAAATAAAATTAATATTGCGACCCGCTTGACCTTGTGTTTTTTTTTTAATATATATTTTTTTTATGTAGTAAGGTGTATTTTCAACAAATGGCCTTGAGAATGACTAGAGCTTCTTATTACCTTTTGGTTTTTTTTCTCTGCGTTAGTCCTGCTGTTAATTTGTTTATGTCATTGTCACTAATGTGGTAATGTGGTAGTTTGAGGTGTGCTGGTTTTGGCCTCGCGGAATTCTCACAAATTGCTGTCTTTGGCTTATTTTATCATTATCTTATCTTTTTTTTTTTAATTTTTGCTTTATTTGGCCTAAATATTTGCAATGTCTTTCCTTGTCGTATTTTTTTTCTTTTATAAACATTTTGTGTAGCTTTATTAGATGTCATCTCTTTGTTATACTTTGACCATTTTAAAAGTTGCATTGTTTATTAACCTTGAGATGGCATATCTATCGTATGGAAAGTGCTTGGTCAATTCATTCAGTTTGTTTTTTTTGGCAGTTTTTTTTTCATTTTTTCTTCACAATTTCGGTTGGTATTAATGTTTCAGTAAATGTTTTACTTTTGTCTATCCAGTTACCGTCTATTCCTTAGTAGGCATAGTTGTCTTGGCTTTTTTGTGTTTTTGTTTTCATTTAGCTTTTTGTTTTTTTCTTTTTTTGTTTCAAGTAGCTTTTGATCTGTGTGTTTCTTTTCATTTTGGTTTATTTAAATCTTAAAGAGTTTCAATCTTTTATTTTTTTTTGTTTTAGTATTGTTGTTGCATAGTTTTTTAGTGCTCTTATTTGTTTTTGTCACTCAGGCATATATTTATGATTGTGGATTTGTTGATTTTGTTTTTTAATACCTTATCTAACTTTTTTCTATCTTCTTCCCAGCTTTGCACTCTACTATCGTATGTTTTACGTTGTCATGCGTGTCTTGACAAAATATACATTTTTTTTTAATTTGTTTATTTTTTGCTACTATTTTTCAAAGGCTTCATGTCCGGTGAGTAGTAGCCATTTTGTAAATTTTGGTATTAGTTCCATTGTCTATTTTCTCATTTTTTTCTTTTTTCTACTATCTCTGCCATTTTTTTATTGTATTCTTTCTTGTCCGACTCTTTGCTTCTTGTTCACTAGTTTTTTTATTTACCATTTTCTTTATGTCTAATTTTTCTTCTACCTTTAAATGTGCAAGTAGTGTTGCTGCGATTACCTCTAGTGTCTTCTGTGACACTGTTTTGTAGGCCCTACAGATGCTTAACAAGCTTGTTTTTGTGGCTTTTCTTTTTTCTTTTTTGTTTTATTTTGGCTTTAGAGCGTCTCTCTATGTTTCTGCGGCAAACAATTGTTTTTCTCTAGCCGCCGTTGCTCTTAGTCTTTTCTCTTGGTTTTCCCTTGTTTGGCATTACAGTTTCTTTAAGCTGTTTTTTTATCACTTTGTTTCAAGTGTAACTTTGAGGTATTTAAATTTCTTCCTTATGGTTATTATTTGTTTCTCTACCTGTATTTTTCCATATTCCTTATTAGTCCTCTTTGTCGATAGCCATGCTTATGTCTAATTTTTTGCGGATCCAAATCTATTTATTTCTCATATATCTTTTTATCATCTCTATTGCCAACTCTAACTTTTTCTTTGATACCGCTATGTCTATATTTTTATTTTCTACTTCTGTAGTCTTCAAATTATCTCAACGTCGTCTAACAAAATCAAACACAACAACCGCTACAGGCATAGTATTACCGCGTGTAGCACCATGGGGTCCACCTGAGGAACTTCCCAAGCTCTACACAAAAACAACCTCAAGCACAAATCTGGGTTAGAAGGGTTACAAAATATGTTGTCTGCTTTTGTAGGAGTCTTATACGTCACGACCAAAATTGCTTATAGCAACAGTATTTCTTGGTTATAAATATTGTCAATGCCAAAGAAAAAACTTTTTATAGAGCTCAAAAACTGAATTTATTGTTTTCTATAGTTCTATAGTTGTGAGTCATTTCTATAGATTAAACTATTGCAAAATAATAAAATCAAAATTAAAGCATTATGTAGTAGATGTAAAAAAAAGATTATCTTATTGATTTAAAAAAAAAATTGTGGAGGGATTTCCTTATGAAATGTTTGTGGCAGTGAAAATTTTATGTTTATGAAATTATATGAAATATTGTTAAATTTTATAAAATTATGTGAAATTCTATAAATTTTATAAATTATCTAAAATTAAATACAATATAAATAAAAAATTGCATTGTGAAATTTTTATGTACTTATGTAATATGTATGTGAAATTTTTATGATTTATTGGTTGAGACACATTTTGTTGTACAATTGTAAAACATGTTCAGATATTAATTATTACTAAAGTTTTATTATTAAGAAAGTGAAAGGGAAGAAGAATATAAATATTTTTAGTGGTTTTTACACAATGTTCATGAAATGTATGAGAAACTGAGTAAAATTGAGTAATGCAGTTCTAAAAACAGGAGCATTCAGCAATCTGACAGCACAATATAATATAATATTGTGTGTATGTGGTCTAGACATTATAACACTCCGCATATCTATGCTGATTTGTATTTTCCGGTCATTATTTATATTTGCGGGTTGCAATAAATTTGTTACGCGAATGCACGTCACGGCTGCCTTTCAGTCAGACTGCGTAAATGAGTTATTGAGTTTTCATTGGGCATCCGTCGGTGCAGAAATAAAATCGAGCAATTAAAAAAGTCGTTTGTGTGAATGTTTTTATTACGATATTATCATTAAAGCCCCTCTGGAGCGCGACCGGGCATAGCGAAAAACCGGCCAATTTTATTATGATGATTTTTATTGCTCCTCGAATACCAGACCAATTTAGATGTTATCGTACGATGTGAAATTATTACTCGGACATGTATTGGGTTTATACAATTTCATATTACTTAATTGAATTTAAAATAGATACTAATTATATCATAAAAATACTTCAGGATATAAAAAAAAATAGATTGAAGTTTGTTGATAACATCGCTCCAAATAAATCCAATTTCCTTTATATCTAAAATTAGATTTTATCAATCTTGTCATGAAATTTCCCAAGGTTAATGGCATTTCAAAATAGTTATTAAAAAATTGATAATAATGTTAGCAAAATTGGTTGAAATGCAATAAAATATTGCAATAAATATGTAAATATTAAAAGATCTTTTATTATTTCCGGACCGAAAATCATTCCCAATTCAATAAATTGATGCGCATTATTGCATTTTTTTTCAATGCTTCTCTTTTGTGTGCATTTTCGCAATAATATTATTCGCTGGCTTGCTGCCAAAGTTAAGTTATATATTCTAATAATAGGGAAAATTGTTTGCTTCTCTATAAATAACATCTCTATTGGCAAATATTAATTCAGAATAAGGTGTCCGAAATAGTTTCCCAAACTGTCCTCCTTCCATAATTACAGGAATTAATTAATTAATTATCTCAATTCCGTCCAGGGGAAATGTTACAATATCATTTTAACTAGCCTCGGAAGACGTTATGTAAATTATTTGTTCAAACTTTAATGTAATTGATAATCATATTAATGGTCAAGGGTGTTATGAAAGTTTGTAATTTCAGCTAGGTAATTTAATTTAATGAAATAGATGTAATGGGTATTATTATAACACAATTGAATAATATTATTAAATTAGTTTTAAAATTATTGTATTATAACTTTTCTGCTTATGTTTAAATTGTATATAATGTATTAAAAATAATTTATTTTATTTTAAATATATTGTTAATTAAATTAAATTAATTAAGTAATTAATAATAATTTTCAGTTGCGGATTGAAAATTTGTTTTGATTTGGTTAGAAAAAATAATATAAACAATTTGGAAAAATTATTTACTACATTTTTTCATTCAAATTATTTTATTGAATTTATTCAAGAACTAATAAGAATTTTGAGTAACGTATTAAAAGTTGATTTAGGCATATTTGATTTGATTAGAAAAATTAATAAAACATTTTTTAAAAACTATTTGTTACAGAAATTGTATTAAGACTACTAAACTGTAATTATTTTGCATTATTTATCTAAAAATATTGAGTTGCGGATTAAAAATTTGGTTTTATCGTACTAATTTAATTCAAAAAAGTAATGAAAACAATTTTAAAAAAATATTTGCTACAGATCCTGTTCTAACTATTGAACATTTTTAATTATTTTATTTATAATACTAAATTTTTGTTTGTGTTTTGTATTGTTTAAATACAATTGTATTTTGAAAATCAATTAGATGGAATATTACTGTAGTCAGTGTAATGGCGTAGTTAATGAAATAAATGTTTTTTTGGTTTTTGAATTGTGGTTTCGAGTGGAGGGTGAAACAAAATTTATTGAACTTATGTCATTTGTACTTTAATAGATTCTTTGTACCTTAGTAGGTTCTTTGTACCTCAGTAATTCCTTTGTACTTCAGTTTGTTCTGTGTACCTCAGCAAGCCCTTTGTACCTTGTCCGGTTGTAACTTCACTTTACCGCTTCAATTTACAGTTAACCTGTATGGTTGATGTATGATAGAACTTTGTTTGGTAAAATTTTTTAATGCTTGTTTGCACTTTTCCAACATAGACTTCCTTGTGTAGGAGAGGGCTGGGCATGTACGTTTGCATGCATTTGCTTCTTAAATTGACGCCGCATCAAGTTTTTTTTTTCCGGAGGATGGTAATATTTGGAAATTTTAGGGTTTGGGGCATTTATTGCATGTCCACAGCCTAAGGTGTTAGATCATCGTAATTGTTTGCGTGGTACATATTTGCTTTTAGTAGTGCAAAGAAGTTTTTGACAGATGGACATGAACACTACTAGCTTTGATGCTGCCTACAAAACAATTTTTAACCTTCAGAGTTTAATATTTTTTGCTGGTAATGAAGGACAAAATAGCATTTTAGTATTAACTTTGATGTAATATTAGTCTTGTTTATAGCTAAGATTGCTTGCTTTGTTGGCCGTTGTGATTTGTATAATTTTACCAAATATTTTATGAGATACTATTTTAAGCATGTCAGACATGATCCTGGCTATCTTGACTTGGGAGAGTATATGCATTCTTAGGTATAAGAATATTGAGACATTTATGTCTGAGCTATAGGATGTTTTAGATCTATATGTGTAGATTAGAAGGAGATTATCTTTAGCTTTGTCTTGTTCTTGCATACGCACAATATAGCGTCTTTGAAATACAAAGTAGATTATTTTTGTGTCTGTTTGCACTCTTAGTAAATGTGTATTTTTAACAACTTTTATTAAGAGAAGGCTGTTTTTGCCAGTTCTTATTAGTGTACAGCCCAGATGCATTTAAGCGCAATGCTACTTTTTTAATACAGATGTCATGAGCTCATACTGCCTAAGTCAATTCTTAGTGTCTTTGTTTTTTTTAACAATATGGTAAGTTTTAATTATGAGGTTATGAGGTTTAAGTTTTTTTTTGCATAATATTGTAGTTTCCAAGGCTGTGGTTGGAGGTGTTGTATGGTGTACAATGATGTCTGTTTGTTGGCAGTTAGTAGAGTTGATTCTTACACTTGTGACAACACTGGTGGAGAGTTGTAGCATTAGAAATTGATGTTATATGCTTAGATGTATACACGTTCTTAACTTATCATTTGTGGGGTTTGTAAAAACATTTTTGTTTAGTTTGCTTTATGCCCAGTTTTAGTATCTATGGTTCTTGGATTAAGATAATTTATTCTGTTTTGCATCACCTTTACAATAATGCAGGTTACATTAAATTCCATTATTTGTTTAGTTTTGTTTGACTAATTAGAGTGGTCTGTCGTTTTTCAGGAGGTTTTTTTTGAGTGGAACTTTTGCTGCTACCATATTTGCTTTTTTTTATCAATTTGGTTTGTTCTTTATTGGTTTTGCTTAGGGGTGGGTCATGTTGATTACAGCTGCGTAGAGGTGTTTTGATGCCGTTTTTTGTAATTTGTTCTACTTTTTAGTTTTTTATGGTTGTCTATGCTAAGGACAAAATATTTTGTTCTGTTGTCTCTCTTCTGGAGAAGTTGCCACAAGACTTTTTTTTTTTTTAGGGTTGCCAGCTTAAAGCCGAGGTATCCACTTTACCGGAGAAAAATCTCTGCTCAGTAGCAGCCAATTGCGCATTTTTTTTATTTTTTAAGCTTCCGGAATACAGTTTCTGTTTTACTGGTTTGTAGAAATATTTCAACTCAACATTTGCGTTTTGGATATCTGGAATGCACTGATGTTCTTTGTTTTTGATTTGTCAGATACCTGACAATATACCTAGTTGTATAGTTTTTAAATTTTTATTTTCTATACTTGTGAGAGATTGGATTATTTTTTTGGCTTTTTATTTGCCATGGACCGCAATTTTGGGGACATCAAATTTGATTTTTAGAGCTGCCAGAAAAGTAAGTAAGTAAGTTGTCTACAATCAGGTACCACACATTAACCATTAAAGTGAATGCGCACGCCGCTGCAGCGAAGGACTTATCTTTTTGGCTATCTGATGTAGCCGCTTAATTGAAATAAAAAAAAATCCAAGTCAAATTAGAAACTCTTAAAATTAAATTTACCACACTGGAAACTTTCTACAGCAGTGGCTTGAATTGAGTACAAAAACATTCTAAAAAGACAGCAGCTAAAAAATGTAGTGAATATAGTCTCCTATGCCATCTATTGAAAATATTCTTAAAAATTGTTTATAGAGGAATATACACAATAGCAAAAAATCTACTTGTTTTGCTGATACAAATTAGATTTAGAGATGCAGTTGGTACCAAAAACTTTCATTCAGTGCGCAAGTTATATTTTAGATATGCATAGATGTAAACTGTAACTTATATGAATACTTTGTTTACTTTATGAAAGCATTTAACAGAGTTTAACACTACATGATGATATAAATAATAAACAACAAACAAACAAGTATATTTACCTAGGCACTATTATTAATCAATAATAGGATCTTTTACTGGAAATTAAGGGCAAAGTTAAAAAGAACAAGAATATATTTTTTAAAATAGCTTTAGTTTTTAAAAACTAAGGGAGCAACCATGAACAAGCTTTATGCACTTGAGATGTGAGTATATAGAAATATGTTGAAAGTGTAGTTGGAAGACCATGCCAACAATATATTATTAAAATAGGGACACTTTAGTGTTTAGTCTATATATTGTGAAATTAAAAAAAAGTAGTATGTTATGGCTGAAAAATTTAAGATCTTGGTTTTTTACAACAACCACTAGATTTTTTAAGAACTGCAAATTTAGCCAAAATAGCTAAAATGATTGACAACCCTCAGAACAGATAAACACCTGAAAAATAAGAAGAGGTTCCAGAGGTTTAAAATCACAAGATTTTTTTCATTATTTCTTACGAGTTTTTAGGTGCGGCACAAACACGCGTTTTGTAGTTGATGCACTACAATTATTTGCTGATAAATTTTGTAGATTGGGATATGTTGGTAAAGCGTTTGTAAGGTGCACGTGGCGGATTGGGTTGAAGTTTGCAAGATAGCTTTAAACCATCTTAAAGTGACTTATAAGACTGGACAACATTGTCTTCTGTTTTTTTCTGGATGCTAATAGAAAAAGTTTTGCAGCGCTGATGTTAGAGGTGCTGTGGTTAGAGGTATCATAGTCACAAGGTTTTTTCAATCTTTCTTACAAGTTTTTAGGCACGGCACAAATACGCGTTTTGTAGTTGGTGCACTATAATTATAACGTCTGTAAATTGGGATATGTTAGTAAAAGGTTTGTGAGATGCACGTGGCGTTTTGGGCTAATGTTTCCTAGATATCTTTTGGTCATCTTAAAGTGACTTATAATGGAGCAACATTGTCTTCTGTTTTTTTCTGGATGTTAATAGAATAAGAGTCCTGCTAAGCGCTGGTGTCTCTAGAAGGTAATTTTTGAGATGCTGTGGTTAGTTTTAAGTAAATTGTTTTTTATTTTAAGTTATGTAACGTTTGTTTGTTAAAAGAAACAAGGCATTTGAAATCTAGAGGCTAACGAAATGTGTAATTTCTTGCATTTGTTTCTTAAACACATTGTTTTTTGTTGTTTACAAATTGAATAATATTTTTTGTAAGTTGCATTTTAGTTTGAGAATAACTTACTTGTGTTTTTTTTTAATTTTTTTGATTTCTTTGTTTTAACCACCTGCGCAGTTTCTTCTTCTTTGGCCGGGGTTTTTAAGTGGACGTCATTCTTTAGCTGTGTGTCTATCAGTTCCTTGGCGTCGGAGGGGCTGGAGTCTATTCTTAGCTAACCGTTTGAGTGACCTGGATCTGATGCTTTGAAATCTTGATGGAAAAGTGTTTGGTGGGTGCTGATATGTTTATGATCTCTTTGGGGG
Organism: Tachinus rufipes; assembly: GCA_963932245.1. Taxonomy (NCBI): domain Eukaryota; kingdom Metazoa; phylum Arthropoda; class Insecta; order Coleoptera; family Staphylinidae; genus Tachinus; species Tachinus rufipes. The sequence continues at coordinate 96,093,962 of OZ010743.1, forward strand.
AGTTTTGGCTAAGTGAAAAATTGCTTTGTAACCAAATTTGTGGCTGCGATGGAGGTGGCCTTGCTCTGCCTTCGCTTATGTTTAAAGTTTTTTTGGGGCTAGATAAAGGTGTTTGTAAGGTCAGATGTTGTTGTGGACAATGTTCAGGTGGAGCTTTTCTACTTGCTTTTAGTACATCTTATTTATTTTTTTCATCTTTGTAGATATATTTGTCAGCTTGTTTTCTAGCTTTTTGGTCTGTGCGTAGACGATTTTCAGATTTTGGCCATTGATCAAATGCCCGTGTGTTGTCTATGCTTTGGTATGCCTATTGCAGTGAAATTGCATTTTTTCTGTTTAATCTTCATTTTTTTGCACGTTTTTACTCTAGGATTATTTGCACGTGACTGACAGCATTTTTTATCAAATTTGACTTTTTTTTGTCTATTTTTATTTTGTGGAATCGACTAGATCGGCTACAGCTCTCTTAAAGTATATGTTCTCTCAAGCTGGCTGAGATGTGGATGACTCTAGGAAGTTTTTTTTTTTTGTTATGTGTAGGTGGGGAATCTTCTAAATGCTTCGCTCTCAGGACGTGTCGGATTCACCTGCTTACCGACTAAACCCCACTCATCTGGGAATTGTCTGGAAGTTTGAGACCTTTCAGCTCATGTACCTTTTGTTTGGAGATGTGTATGTAAGAGGTTGTTTAGGAGTTGCCTTATTTGCCTTATAGGCCAGGTTGGGGTTTTGTTTTTGGATGTGTTTTTACCCACGCTATGTTAGAAGTAACTCGGCTACTATTGAATTCACCGGTCTTTTGTGGACAAAATCTTCCCGATCTGGTTGAGGCAAGTTTTGCTAGATCGGGATTGGAATGAACCGCGAGGTTTTTAAAATACTTTTTTTCAAAAGCTTCAAAATGTTGACGAAGTGGAGGAATCTTTAAGTCTGTTCAAATGGCCAGATGTTGAACGTACCATAGAGCTCCGGTGAGCATCCGGAGAGTTTTACTTTGGAAAGCTTTTAAGCAATTTAGGTGGTTACTTGCCGCTTTTCCCCAAATGGGTAAAGCGTATGCGATCATCGGTCTGATGGTCGAGGTGTAAAGCCGGATTTTATTTCGGAGCGACATGCCACTGTTCCGTCGCAGCATCGGGTTGAGAAGAGATTTAGCTATTTTTGGTTTGTCTAAAAATGATTGAACGTGAGGCTTGTAATAGAGACCCTTGTCCAGGATTACCCCAAGATATTTGGCAGGGTTGGACCACGGTATGGAAACGTCGTTGAAGTTGACGTTCTCATGCGGTTTAAGTGACCAACGCCGAGTAAAAAGTAGGGTTTTGCTTTTCTCTGGGTTTATTCCAAACTGCCATTTATCCATCCAATCTTCCAGATTGGAGGTGGCTTTTTGAAAACGTAATGTGATCGTTTCAGTCAACCTTGAGGAGTAGATAAGTGCTGTATCGTCAGCGTATTGAGCTATTTTAACCCCGTGCATTTGCAGTGAAGGCATGTCGGCTACATACAAGGTAAAAAGGTGCGGCTAGAGAATAGAGCCTTGAGGAACTTCGGCCTCTATCTGCCGAGAAGTAGAGATGTGATTATTGAAATCTATAGATAGCAATTGTTTTGATTTTGTTAGTAGCAAAAATGCACACATGTCAGTTTTGACGTTACACTAATTGATTTAAATTTTATTGAAGTGTGTTTTGGTACATTGTTGCTACGCTCACAAGCAGTAACAGGCAAAATGAGTCAGATAATTTCATACAGTTGGAAACAGTCATCTAGTCAAATTTGAAGCAACAAACTGCATACACTTTTTAAAAAGGACTCCGCTAGCATTCATGTAGACAGAAATTCTGTCTACACTGGGCTGCAAGCCACACCCGATCAAGAAGATTTAGCACCGTTACTCCCAGCAACAAATTTTACTTCATAAAACTTTTATTAATAATGGTTATTCAACCCTGCTGAATTGCACTTTTTGCTGCGGGCAATCATTGTATTTACTTGCTTTTAAGCGTAATCACATCATACGTACGACCAGACTGTCCTAAGATTAAACGCTTGACAAGTCTTGACTTTCACATACAGAATATGCGGTTGTTGTTTTGTTGAGACTGTGTAGGGAGCAATTGCAGCTTGGCAGGGTTGCTAAAGATGGAATTTTTGTTTTCAGTAACGATGTTGTGCATACAAACGTTACTGCGGAATTTCCTGCAAACTGCTTGCAAAATGCTTGTAAATTGCCCACGGAACTCTCAAATGTGTTACGGATGGTTAGCGCCTTCTAAAAACTATTTCTAACTAAACGTTACATCAATTTTTTTTTACTACAACAACCCCAGCAACGCTAATGGATACTTGACAGACAATCATCACAATGTCACCGGGTTTTTACAAGGTTTTTGTAAACAATACATTGCAGAGTGGACCAAGGAAAATTCTAGGTTGTACAACAATTACCAAAGTACCGGGTACTCATAGGTAGCGGAGGATTTGCTGAAAAGCCTAGACAGCGCAAAAGCAGAAAAATGGGAGCGAAACAGACTTTACACACTTTAGCAGGAAAGCGTAAAGTTTTTTACGTAAATTGGGAAATCTTTTACACTCACAGCCCAATTACTGCGGTAAACCCCAAAAAAATTGTTAGCCGCATAGTAGCACTATTGAAAGTTTCGCCAGTCAAACAACACACAAAGGCGATCACATACAAACTAAAACAATGGGCTTGGGCAGTTGAGCTCAACAACAAATTATCAAACCACTTCTTACTTTACGAAATCTATCAGGCTATAAAAAAATAAAAGCAAAGAAAGCTGCCGGTTAAGATATTATATTCTCAGAATTTTTTAAGAATACGGGCCATAATACTATAGAATGGTTCAAACAGTTTTACTCAATCATACTGGAATCTGGAAAACTTCTACCCGCTTTTAAAATCTAAAATTATAGCATTACCAAAACTTGGTAAACCAACTATTGCAGCAGTTAGCTACTGTCCAACTTTACTCTTCAGCGTTGCATATAAACTCCTAGAAAGACTAATTTATAACAGAATCTCAGAAAGCATAACTCAAATTACACCTCTAGAACAAGCAGGGTTTTGGCCCAAACAAAGCTGTGCAGACCAAGTACTGGCGTTAACAACACATATCGAACGTGGGTTTTAGAAATAACTAAAAACTTTAGCTGTATTTATTGACTTTACCGCAGCCTGTCTGTAGAAAAAACTTACTACTTAAGCTGATTGGTGTAGTACCATGCATCAAAAACTACAAGTTAATTAATAATTTATTACGGGACAGACTATTTTGGGTGTAACTAAACGAAAAAGTTAACAAAAAAGGGCACCTAAAGGATTGGTGCTTATTTCTTTTTTTTTTAACTTGACCACTTATGTCTATTTGGCAACATTTAAAAAAAAAATTATATATGCCGATAACATTTCACTTGCAATACAACACCACACCTTTAAACAAGTAGAAGAAATACTGGATCAAAACCGTGTGACTACTATTGCAACTAATAGAACTGCATGAATGGCTCTGTTCTATTCTGTATAAGAATTAATTAATAACACGATGAGAACTATAACTGGAACAATTAAATCCACACTAAGAGAATGATTGCTCATTCTAAGCCACTTTCCGCCGCTGCACCTAAAACGAACTTGGACCATACAGAATCTACTCGGTAAAACACAAAAGAACACTTCTCTTTTGATCCACAAAGATATAAGAGTAACTCACAGACCTAAGTTAAAATCAAGTCACGCCTTTCTGGCTTTACTGAACAGCAACTTTGATGTGCTACAGACTTGAAAAGAAGAGTGGAAAAATTTGGAACCTGGCAAAAACGCCCAGCTTATCCCGTCAACAAAGCCATTTGGGTTTGACCTACTCCATCACCTATGGACTAGGTTAAACCGGATGAGAATTGGCCATGGGAGATGCGTAAGCTTGTATTATAAGTGGGGGTTTTCAAACGATTTAAGCTGCGACTGCGGCGCAACCAAACATGTAACATATTATTTCTGCCCTTTTTATTATTACAATGAAAATCCGGAAGACATAACAACTCTCATTCCGAGTGCAATTCAGTGGTTAATCAACATAAAAGTAGATTTATGGTTTGAAATGTTTTTACTTATTTATTTCATAACTGTTCTTTTTTTTAATGTCTTTTACGAAATTTATTTACTGAGCAGGTTTTTTAACAACAATCTTTGCCACGACTCTTGACATGACTTGGAACTACTTTTTGAACCAATGTTTTGGCTGTAGTCTTACATTTTCTGCAATAGGCGCACTTCCAAACGCTGGTAATAATTAAAACCCAAACATACTGGAAGAGGTGGTACTGCATCACCTACCACCTAGTATCAAACACCACTGCTGTCCCACCAAGTGACGACTCTCAGCTAACACAATACATACACATACGTACGGAAAAATATTACTTTTATACTACAGAGTGTGAATAATTTTTTATTATTTTTTGCAACGGGTAGAACCAAAACAACCGCTTGCACGAAGAACATATCTGCACAATAAGCTCTTTCACGGCTTCTCCACTATATATAAAAATATAAATGTAGTTTGATTGTAAATTAACAAAGAAAAAAATCTGATTTGTTAAATTTTGATGTTTTAAACTAACACCGTTCAAATTTTGCATGGTTTATGTTGTCAATATTTTGAAACAGGCTAAAGAATGAAATGTAAATAGTTAGTGATTGAAAATGAACAAATAAATTGCATTTATACTATGAAGATTTTTATTTTATGAGATAGATAATACATACAAAAGTCAGAAATGTGAGAAATGGTAGCAAAAAAGTTGATTGTATATGAGATGCTTAGCACACTAATAAATGGTGCACACCCTGAAACACTAGTATAAGTCTTACAGTGGATGGATGGCCAATTTACATAAAAATTTTTATTAAATCAAAAAATAACAAATCTATAAGTTTTGTGGATATATACTAGCAGCATAAAACAAAAACTGTAACTACATGATTTTTAAAAGAGGTATTATTAAAATAATTATCACACAAACTTATTAACACAAAAAAAATTATAATTAATGAGTACATAACGCTGATGATCAATAAAAAAACAGTCTTCACTATACACGCAAGCATACTAATTGTTTCAGTCACGAATTAGTGAACGAAGTAACGAGTTCTCTTATATCTTAATCTGTTTTCAAATAATTATATTTGCATTCTTAAAGTATGCGTTTTAATTTTAAATTATTTATGAATTTTTTTATGAATGATTAAGAAGCAAATAAATTTAATGTAATAATTGATATTCCAATAGTAGCATAGTAAACGCGTACATTGTAGAATGTAACATTTGCTCATAAATACTGATAATATGATTACATGAACCATAATCTAATATTAAATCAAATTACAAGTACTGCTAGATTGTCCTGAATGATTGCAGAATTCGACATACCAACGGTTTATATTTGCACTCCACTACGACTTCCAATTAGATTAAATTCATTATTGTTTGCAGAGGTCATTCACTTTATACACAATCAAACTAACTATAAATTTTAATACATTCTATTCAGATCATACACTGTACAGTTGTAAAACTTTATAATTAATTAGACATGGCAGAAATTCTTATATAATTATAATTACGTACTATAATACTGCATAACATGCCTTTATGAAATAATTAATACGATGCATATAAACCACATAATGAAATGGCTTTAGGATATAAAACTTTGATAATAAATCCGGTGGAAAAATAAAATTGCATTATTATTAATTTTTAAATTGCATTAAAACTTTAATAGGTTTTTGTGAGTGATGTGAGATGGTTGGCACCACCCACCTTACATAAATTTAGGCCCATGTTAAAATTGTCAGCGCGCTATCCTCAGTTATTCATAAAGTGCGGTCTTAATATTTGGCGGTTTTGTGTGCAAGGGGTTCGTGAAACCCAATCCTTCATGTCCTAGTTAGGTGGGACCAACCCAACTTCTCGAGCACCAGAACTAATTAAGAGGCTGTTTGAGACCAACGGGACCGGAGTTACTCTGGAATCTCAAGTAATCCCATTAATGAGTGTGCGGACACTGGAATTCATTAAAGAATCATGTTTGTAAATAAAATTACAAAAGGACAAACATAAAAAGATTAATATTCATGTTGTGAAGGGGTAAAGAAATCACGTATCTTTTTTGTTCTGTTTTGCGTTTTATTTAATTAGACATCGCAAATTATACTAAGGGCAAGTAATGCAATTCAGTTAGAGCAACAATTTTTAATTAATTGTCGTGGAAGTATTTTCGTGCGAAAATACAATGTTCTACTTTTGCCCGGCTCTAACGGATTTAATATGCAAATTGTGCCAGGTAGCGGGCACAAAATCTTAAATGGTATAATTTCAAAATGCATTATTTTTAATAATGTTGTTACAAAGTTGCTTAGTTAACATACTTATTACCTCCAATATTTAATACGAAACTCACTAACGATCTATTTTTTAATTAATTAATTATTTAAATAATGCTCAACTTTTAATAGATTTTGATTTATTAGTAAAATATAAAATTGTTCATACTTTACCATTTAAGCAGAGAGAATAAAATAGTATTGTATTGGAGTTTTATATATTTACATAAAAAAAATATTTTACAATTGCCGATGCTTCATTTTAAGGTTAATAAAAACAACATTAATATAAATATAATACTAAAGTTTTGCTACCGCATTTTAAAACAAACTGAATGAACCCACTCAGGTTTTTATACATGGCAATGCAAATATTAATAATTAAATATCAACAAACATCAAAGACTTCCATCATTGAACGTAGTAAATATTTAAAGAATAACAAACACTTATTATGTATTACTTTTACTATGACTAAACATGCTACATACTTAATGTGTAATTTTGATCAAACTTAAATTAAGTTTTTATAATTATACGTGTTTCAAATGATGTTTTGCAAAGTTGAAGTATTTTGTGTCTTAATGTAAATCGTTCTATTAAATGAATAGCTTCCTCTATTCTATATTAAATTTGCCTAGTATGATGTTAGCAGCCGAGTGAAAGATGTATAGCGATTACACAAATTAGCGTATACGTCATACATTGTACATCGTTTTAATGACTGTATAAATATTGCATTCAATTTATGTTAGCTATAATAACTATAATAATATACATACATTGAAATCCTAACGTTACCTTACTTTACTATTTGAATATTAAAGCTGGTTTTGGCGCGCTTTGTTTCTAGTGGATGATAGTTTTTATAATTAATTATATAATTTTTTGAAAAATTCTTAAACAGCATTTAGGAGCTTTAGAAGACATTTTTTAAATTAAATAGTGATTGCAGTGGTTTGCGGTTTTTGACAAGTAATAAATAGTTTCTTACCCTACGTGTGCGGTAAGAGCTTTTGTCCGCACAGATATTTTATTACCGTACACTTTTTAATTTCATATTAGTTAAGTATATTGAAGTATGTTAAAATATAAATTAATAATATAAATATAAATTTAAATATTAAATTATGCATGACAAAAATAATATTATAAACGAGAACCCTTGGCCTGCTAAAATTCCTTTAGTAACTAATCAAAATAAGAGGTGAAGGCAATTGCTTACCCAAATAACAACTTTTCCTGTTTGCGGTGCACCATGCTGAAAAACTGACAAGGTTCTGTCAATCGAACATCTGCAGGAAAAAAACAAGCTCCTCTTGTTGGCCAACAGCTCCGGGTGGATGAGCTGACAAGAGTAAAGACACCTGTTTGTTTTAGAGACGAACAATTATTTCTAAAAGCAGACAAATCTACAAGTAATTAACGGCTTAGAGATGCAGAAAAAAACGGGAAACCACTGCATTAAAGATTCCTAATGATATCTCTAGTCAAACCAACAAAAATCTTGACATAGCTCAATTTATGGTGGAGCCGGTTTTAAAGAAAATTATCAGAAGAAAAGCATTATAACTATGCTCCAAGCAGGAAAAGTTGACAACAAAATAAACGAAATACGCAGGATACGGATAAACATATTGGGAATTAGCGACTTCCGATGGCCAGGATCTGGGAAGTACACTGCTGACAGGGTAGTGATGTATTGTTTGGGTAGCACAGATACACAAAATAAAACGGGATTGCAATTATTGTAGTCAAAGCAGTACAAAGATTGATTACAAACATTAAAGCCTAATTAGATTTAGTGATGTTAATACCGATACAAACAGCACCAACTGCTGACAAATTGTAAGACATAATTTAAGATTTTTATAGCCATTGCAAAACGGTACAAATAAACACAACATTACAATCATAAGAAATCTGAACGCAAAAATTAGCGAAGACAGAGTTGAAAATCTTGTGGGTGACAATGGTTTCTTCTTCTTCTTCTTTAGCTTGATGTTGTCTACTCCTAAACATAGGTTTTTCCATACGTTTCTATGTTGATCTTTGTTGGGCAGTCTGTATCCAGTTCCTGTTCACGTGCATTTGTATATTGTCCTTCCATTTTAATCGGGGGCGGCCGAAGCTTTTCTTAGGTACTCGCGGTGTTTATTGTAATATTGTCTTGGACTATTTGCTATTTTCTCTTGCCACGTGTCCCGCCTAATGTCATTTAAGATGTGCCATTTGTTTTATGACATCTGTGGTTCTTGTTCTTTGCTTTATTTTTTAGTTTGGGATTTTATTTTGTAAACTTAATCCTAGTATTGCGCTCTCTATTGCTTGTTGACAGACTAAAAGTTTATTTGCGCTGTTCCTTGTAATGGCCATGGTTTCTAACCCGTATTTAGTGACAGGTAAGGTACATGTATTATAAACTTTTCATTTTAGGTTTATTGGAATTTTAGATTCTTGTAGGATGTATACTAATTTATCAAAAGCCGCCCATATCAATCCGATACGCCTGGGGATTTCAGTTATTTAGTTTGCCTTTCCTAATTTGATGCTACGCTCTAAGTATATATACTCCTCAACTTTTTCTAGAGTGTGATTTTTGATGCTAACCATTTTGTTATTTGGATTTATGATTTTTATTTTGTGCATTTTTATTAACACACCCACAGTTTGTAAGGTTTTGTCAAGTTTGCTTTTTATCCAGTTTTTCTGGATTTTTGCTAATGAAGACGATATCATCGGCAAAGCAAAGGTAATTTAGGCGGTTATCATCAATGCTTACTACCTTTCTCTCCTACGATAATTTTTTGTTGATCACGTTTTCTAGCGCTAAAGTGAATAATTTTGACGAGATGGTATCGCTCTGCCGGACGTTTTTTTTTTTAGTACTTTTTTTGTCGTCCAATCTTCTTTTATTTTGACGTGTAGGGTTGCGTTTTTGTAGATGTATTTAACTAAGTTTGTGTATCTGAAGTCAATTCAGGCATTGTGCATTGATTGGTACTGCCTATGTTTTGAAGGAGTCAAAGGCCTTCTGATAGTTTGCAAATGCCATGTGGAAGTGGATATTGTACTTTGTACACATCTCGCCTTGCCTGAAACCTGCTTGTTTAGCCGATCAAATTTTTGATTTAGTCGATTTGTTATTATTTTGCTTAATACTTTAGTACTTTATAAAAAGTGGACAGTAGACTAATTAGTCTGTAGTTTTTTAAATTTGTGTTATCTTCATTATCTTCTTTATTAAAAAAGAGAATTATTTCTGCGTTTTGCCATAAGTTAGGAAATTTGCTTTTTTCAAGGCATTTGTTAAAGTATCAGGATTTTCCTTTCCTCCAGTCTTTAGCATTTTGCTAGTTATTTGATTTTTGCCTGGTGTTTTGTTGTTTTTTAAATATTGTAATTCTGCTCTTAGTTCTGCTTTATTAATTTCTTTGAGTTTTTTGGATCCTACATTTAAGACTGTTTGTCTAGACCCTGTCCGCTGATCTTTGAATTGAACTACTTGGCTATATAAGTTTTACGTAGAATCTATTGATGGTTTCTGCAATTTTTGTCTATGACAATTTCTCCTTTGTCATTTTCATCTTATGTATTGCTGCTTTTCCTATTGATTTTTTAGCGCACAAAACTTTTAGGTTGGTGTTATTTTTCCTGATGACCTTTTTGATATTTTTGTTTAAAGTTGCATATTCTGGAGAGTCTCTGTCTGTTGTTTTTCGTTCCTTGATCAGTACTTCACTTATCTTGCTAATTTTGTGGTTTAGTGTTTCCTGCGGAGCACAGACTTTTTGCCGCTGTTCTAATGCTTGTAGTAATTTTTGTTGTTAACGCATTTAATTCTAACTCATTTATTGGATGTAGGTTTTTGTTGATTTGGGCGTAGTATTTTTCTTCTTTCTTTTTAAGTTCTGACATGGTGGATCGGATTTTCTTTTTTATTTGTCGCTTTTTTTCTAGATGGACGTTGAGTTGTATTTTGGATCTTACTATTCTGTGAACACTTTCTGTGTTAAACCGGTTTAAGACTGATACGTTCGAACATATCCGTTTGTCATTTGTTAGGACGTAGTTTTATTCATTTTTTGTTGTGTTGTTTTTCAAGTCCATTTTTTATTTGGGTGTTTTTTGAAGAAAGTGTTTAAGCAATACATCTTCTCTTTGTTGCGGAAGTCGGTTAGTGATTGTTCTCTTGTTTTTCTCTCACCCAGACCATGTATCCCTACAAATGGTGGGTTAGTTGCTGTTTTTCTTTTAACTTTGCGGTTGATGTCTCCTATTTTAATGGTAAAATTGGTGTTTTCTGCAATTTTTGCGGCTGTTATGTTTCTTTAGAACTGTTTGTCTTCTTTGTCTGTTGAGCGAGAGGTGGGGGTGTATGCTTGTATAATTTGCATGCTGAGTGTGTTTAGTTTGATGATTATATAGATAATTTTCTTAGTTTTGCTGATGTCCAGTACATTCCACTTGATGTTCTGCAACTTGTTCTCAAAGTTTGTTAGATGTTTGTCGAACTTTATGGTGCGGATGTTGTATGTTCCAAGCCATATCGTAAAAATGGGTTTTCCTTTTTTGTATGTTTTTGGAGCTTTTGCCTTTTCCAGAATTCATGAAACAGACTGACTGGTCAGTGCAAAGTTTTGAGCTTTCTGTTCGACTTGCCTGAGGTGTTCTTAAGTTTGAAATTGTATTCATTTGGAAGGTTTTGGCTGTTAAAACGCCACGCTGGCCAGCCGTGTTGGCAAGTGTATTAGATTAAATTTTTTTAACCTTAGTTCTAATGCTTTAAGCAATACATACTTCTGGAATTCTGTCAATCAGAAGATCTGTAATAACAAATCACACTATAAACTACCACAAACATTTTTGGACAACTTTGATATATAGAAATAAAAGAACAAACTAAAGAGGATGTGAACGCAAGTATCCAGAAAATAACTAAAGAAACATCCCAACTAGATAGTGTCAATAGAAAATGGGAAAACAAAAAAGGAGCTCTACTGGTAAGAAGTAAAGTTTTATTAAGACCTGACAAATTAATCCCACATTACCATTGGATGACGAAAGAAATATTACAACTTATGGAAGAAAGGCGGAAAAGTAAAAGCAATCACACAATATACATGGAGACTATTAGAAAAATTAAAAAAATAATTCGAGAAGCAAAAGGACAGTACTTGTCTGACTATTGCAATGATATTAAAAAGCTCTAAAAACAATACGACAATTTTAATTTTCACAAAAAAGTAAAAGAACTAAGAGAAAAAATGCACATTTAATTATAAAAATTAAAAAAAGGAAAATTATCACAAACCACGCACAAAAGATCATCTAAGATGGAAAGAATGCATAGAAGAATCCTTCCATCAAAAATATGAAAGGTGACAAACCATATATAAACCAGGAATATTGCTAGACGAGTGGTCAAGGTAAACATTTATTACAATACTAAAGAAACCAAATGCCAGAAAGTGTAGCAACTACAACAAATTGAAAGAAGGTATTTGTGATTTGCAGTTTGGATTAGGAAATGACATTGGCACTTGCGAAGCGCTATTTGGCAAGAATGTATTGACACAAAGATTCATGCTTGCTTTATAGACTATGAAAAAGCTTTTGACAAGGTCTAGCATAAACTATTAGTAACATTAACAAAATAAGATACGCGCATGTCACAGTGATACTGGCAGATAATATAGAAGACTTGCAAAGAGTGGTATAAAAAACGAATGTTATTAGCTTGCAACTTGGATTGAAAATAAATCTTTAAAAAACCAAATATCTGATTATTTCAAAAGCAGCAACACGTAATGCTAACCTTATTATTGACAATATCCGCATCAAGAAGGTAACTAAATACAATTAGAATGGTGTGGTACTACGTGTTTTCCATATTAATGTACGGCGTGGAAGAATAGACACTAAATCAACAGCTTACAAATAAACCTTGGAGTTTTCAACCGTGGATGTATAGGAGAGTCTTAAAAATATAGTAGACCAACAAAATTACGAATTATAGAAACAATTAAATGTATAAAATTAGAATATGTGGGACATACTATGAGAGGAGGGAATTTCAGACAAAATAACAGCAGTGTGGTCACACATTAGTAATCAATGTAAATTAAAAATTATACAATGTTATGCACCAACAACAAGCTACTCTGAAGAGGACATAAAAACATTCTACGACATTAGAGACACAATCAATGACGGCTCAACCACACACGTTATGGGAAATTTTAATGCAAAACTGGTAAAAATACTAGAAGAGAATGAAGAGTTTGAAGGCAACTATAGTTGTAACAATAGAAACCAAAGATGAAATCTGATTATTTAGTGCAAACTAGCATCCGAACTGGTCTAGTCAGATCTTTGTAGTGCAGCTACTCGCACCGAGTGACCCATCATACAATAATGACGAGGAACAGTAACTCGTAAGATGCGGTCACACGGTGCAAATAGCTGCACTGCAGTAACTGACTAGACCAGCTTGGATGCTATCTTGCACTGTGTAACCAGGCTTTATGACAAAAAAGAGGAAGTAGAAAACTCAAATATTATAAGCAAATCACTAACAACAGCAATAATTGTAGCAGCAAAAAAAGACAAATTGAGTGCAGAGGCAAGAAAAAAAAAATAGAACGAAAAAGGAAGCTTTACAAAGAAGAACAATAAATACAGACTTGCAGCTAAAGAAGCAAGAAAAATGGTGATACAAGGTCTCCAGAGGCACTATGAAAATGAGATAGAACAGTTGTTACAAAAAAAATAAATTATAAAAAACACAGTGGACAAAATTGCATGGTGGCTGCAGTAGAAGAATTCTAGAAAGACTTGTACAACACGAAATTGCCAAAGGAAGAAGAAGCACGCAACAAAATCTTTAATATCCTAAATGTAGGGTCTCAAAATTTTCTTAAGATTAAAAATCTAGAAATAAAGCATGCAAAACAACATATGAAGAACAATAAAGCAGCTGGAGATAGTTGCATTTTGACAAAAAATGCTTAAAAAAAGTAAAACCTTGATCAACTAGAATAATGCTATAATGACAATGATATACAAAAAAGAAGATAAATCAAAACTAGAAAACTACAGACTAATCTCTTTTTTATCAACCAAATAAACAGGCAGGATACAGAAAAAAAGCATAGCATTTTAGACCACCTATTAGCTATCAGAATTCTTAACGAGAAAATAAATAAATGTAACTTAAACACTTGCTTGGCGCTTCTAGACTTCTAAAAAGATTTTGACTTTGTTGAGCACTGGGCAATTGTAAAGTTGCTGGCCAATACAAGAGTAGACAATTGATATATTGGAATTAATAATACATTTCAATGAGAACAGACCTATAAAAAACAGAAGACGAATAAGACAAAGGGACACACTATTCCTTAAATTATTATATATGAAGACATTTTTAAGCAATTACAATGGCAGAAAAAAAGGATAACGGTAAATGAAAATAATATTAACAACCTTGGATACGCCAACAACATCGTTGTAATTGCAGAAACCCTAGTAGAACTAACAAACATGCTAGTCGCAGAATAAAGTAATACCAAATATAACAATAAAAAATGTTCCAACTATATTTACTTAAGGCATTCCATAACATTAGGAAATGAAAACCAGATCATTGAAGTAAACAGAAAAAGCAAATTCAGTAAACAGAAGAATAACCGTCTATATGACTAATGTGTGCTATCAGTAGTGACCTATAGCGCACAAACCATGAAGTGGTCAGAAAAGTCAATGCTTAGAACAACTCAAAGAGCTATGGAAAGGCAAATGCTAGGAATATTGCTGCTAAAAAGAAAATGTAACACAAATAAAAAGCATAACTAAACTGAAAGTGGTAGAGGCAATAACTTAACTAAAATGGAGTTTTGCCGTTGCCAGAAACCAAGATGATAGATGGGCAAAACGGCTAATCCAATGAAGACCAAATTATGGCAAAAGATTGCAACTTCGCTGGACCGACGACATCAAGAAGACAGCAAGCTTAGCATGAATAAAAAACGGCACAAAACAGACTAAACTGAATAAATTTTAGGTAGGCTTATGTCTAAAAATGATTTAATAAAGCTTTAAAAAAAAGTGTTTGTGAGAATAAAAAGTCTACTTCTAGTTTATTAGGTTAAATGTACAAAAAAATAATAAAATCTTTTTGAAATCAGCTTTGCTTGCTTAAGACAAGGAACAGCTAATTTTTGTAAGTTCTGAGGCAACTATATTTACATTATTGAAAAACGTTTTTATCTTTGTTCATGCGTTTGAATAATAAAGAAGCATACTCCAAAGCTGTTAACTTTTTCTTGCGTCGCATCAGCCTTGATGTTTTTGAAATGTATTTTAGGGTTTTTGCGGACCTTAACTCAAAAGTGTAGTGGAACACGTGGATGCTGACAAGTTTTTGAGATTTGTTGGAGGGGAACAACTGTCTGCAATAAAAGTTGGGTTGGCCGGGTTGTAGACCTTCTGGCTTTGTTGGTTGATGGTTATGATAGCGCTTTGTTTGATGGGTTAGTTATAGGCCAAATCGGAGCAAAAACTGAAGAAGACTCACTCGATTTCTTTTTCTGTTTTTTTAATTTCTTGCTGTGTACCACGAGAATTTACATTTTTTTAGGGGTTTCTTTGTCCTACGATTTTTTGTCTTCTATTGGCTTTTTGTTCTCGGATAGGCTGGACTTGATCGGGTTTTTAGCAGGTATTTTGATCGAAGTCTAAGCGGGGGCGTCCGGAGTTTTGGTGAGTTAAAGCATTGTTGCAGCAGCTGAAGAAAACGCTTGGGTTTGCGGTTTTTTTTTTAGAAAAGGTCAGAGCGGGAACTTTAATTGACGTGGTTAGGTTAGCAAAGTGAGCTGCCTGGCAATGAGAAACTTTTTATTCTGCTTCTTGATTAGGTCTTCCAGCTTCTGAAACTGCACTACTACTCAAATATAGAAAATTTTAGGAAGTATTGTTGACTACGCTCCGAGATATCTTACAATGTATCCACAGAAATACTTGAAATTTAAGCCTTTTTTGCTTGCAATAAGGTATCTTTTGCACATGTAAAAACAAGTTTTCATTCATATTTGAAAAAAAGAGAAAATACTTATTCTTTTTTTTAAGAAAATCTGGTTTTTAATGTTCTGGGAAATATTCAAAATTCAAGAAAAAAAATTTCTTTTTACTATTTTGAAGGAAAAAGTTCTTAACAATTTTTTCCTAAAAATGCAATTCTGAGAAATTACAAACAATCAAGAATTATAAAATAATTCAAAAAAACAGTTTTTTTTTAAATTTTTATTACTAATTACTCAGAAATGGCTTACTGAAAAATCAAATCTGAAAAAATTCACATGATCAGGGTATATGTAGAGAAACGCATTTGCAGTAGTTTGAGCAAAATAAATTTATTCCGTACACTTGATTATATATAGCTATATCTATACAAATATATGCAATCAATAGAAATTTTAAGAAAAGTAGTGTATATTCCTTTTTTTTTAGTGTAACTTTTTTTTATAGATTTTTCATATAACAAATAATATCAAATTTACTTGATAACTTTATTGATCGTATATTTTTTTTTGCTTGTCATTTACTAGTTTGAAAACTTATTACTCATAACAAAAATATGAAATAAAATTGTAAGAACTTTCACAGGGTTTGATAGTTATGTAATTTATGTGTGTATATGTTATTATAATAGATATTTATTATTTTGTATTATTTAAATATGTCACATTTAATTTTATGTTTAGTAAATTTAGATAATTATTATAGATTTTAATACAATTTATTATTTTAATTAAATCTAAGTTGCAGTAATTGCAATCAACAATTAACTTAATTGGTCTTATCAAATTGACCTATTAAATCTTTTAATGCCAATACAACAATAATAATACACTGCAGTTGAGCGATATATAATTCCTGGTAAACTCGACTGGGGATAATTGAATTCCAGGAAGTTTTAAAATTGCATTAGATGCTGGACAGGCAGGCGATCGGGTGTGTATGTATGTATTGGTCGATTCCCTTAACTAACGGGGTGGCTTGAATTAATATTAAATACAGGTCAAAACATTGCATGTGCGAGAGAGATGGTGGGAGGTTGTCAAGAGATACAGGGGATGGGTACAATGCCCGACACATGATTCCAGTCAACATGGGATCAATTAAAGTTTGATTAATCGATAGTGTAGTGCGTGCACCTGGGGGTTTAAGTGGATTGTCGTGTCTCGTAACGAACCCTGATGGACACGGGTCAAGAGACCGCTTCACTCGAGCACCTAACATGGCGACGGATTCTGCAAACAACGCCAAATTGTTCCGCCGCATCGATCTTAAAATAGTTAAAATAAAATTACATCATAAAGATATGCGCATTCCTTCACGAGATGTTTGCATTTCAAAGTCATTTGGAAAATGTATTTCGGAAGCCGATAGATATGCAAACTACGCGAGGATTTTTTTTAAATTTTAATTATGATTGAGTCAACATTATGCAATTTAATTACTCACATAAATAATGCATTTAATCACAACATGAATTATTGTGGCATATTTATTAATATTTTATATCCATAAATTGTATTTTTATGCAAACGGATGTAATAAAAATATATTTTATAAATTGATAATTTAATTCTGCATTTATATGAATATATTTCTTTGTTACAGGTGAGTTATGATGACAATATATTTATAGAAGCAACGGATCCATGTAAGTTGCACAGATAACACATATAGGTTATAGATTACTCTGTAAAATTGCACAATATCTATAGGACCAATAGAATGCTACTATGATTCCATACAATGCACAATCTGTATGGAATCATGCAGCCAGATATCGCTTTCTTAAAAATAAATGTTGTGTGTATATATGTTAAAACTATGACTTCTTCACATAAAAACTTTTGATACACAAAATATTCTTTACGTATGTGAAATACAGCACGCACCTACACAAAAAATATAAATATCCAGTGAAACTGAATAGACAGCTGAAAAATTCTGAATAATATGAAACCGAAATCAAGACAAGCGCACACTGAATACTGGAATAAAAACCGGAAGGGAATAATAGTATGTGGTAGCGAGCATGGGGTTACGAAATCACAATAGGAAGAAGACAAGCTTTGTATGAAAAAAAATGCTGCATGTGAAATATAAAATCAAAACACATCGTTGTGGTATATAAATACTGCGCTTCATTAATTCTGACGTTAAAAATTGCAACTGTCTGCCACTGAAATGGCACCTTTCAAACAGCGAGTATTAGCGAGTGCCTATTAATAATAAATCTCTACCGTGAACCCTTTTACTTTACACAAGCAGGAACCGCTGGAATCCTTTTATTTGATCCCGGCGTAAATGGAGGAAGGAATGGAGAGTGTAATGGAAATAGAACACTACTTCCAATTCTTTTACAGGACGCGTTTTAGCAGGGTTGTGTGCTCCAGTACGTTCTCTTGCTGTGTGCCAGAAAAGTCATATGTTATATTAAATAAAAAGCCGTCCGGGTGTGATGCATTTGTTGGTATGAGATATGCAAAAATCAATTTTATTAATATTGCATTAATGAGATGTTTTTATAAATATGTTGATAATTTTCTTTTAACCCGGCGCATTCACCACATTGCGTTTTATAATATTTTTATTAAATTGTTTGCTACTGACAATAAAAAATTTATGAGTTAATCATATTATTATTTTACTTTTTAGCAAAAACTGATGAATTTATTTTATATGGTATTATTTTAACTTTTGCCCAAAACAAACGTATTTTGTATTTATATAAAAACAATAAATTCTACTTGTCATGAAATGATGTTGAAGAGTTTTTAGTAGCTTGTAAATGCTATTACATGACGAATTGATATTGATTTATAATATGAAAAAAATAAATCATTTATTCAAACTTGAAACAAAAAAGGTTTCTTAAAAAAACTTACAAAAAGTTACACTTTTTTATACGGTAAAATTCTATTTATGCTTATATTGAGTAAATATGCTGACAAATATTTATATATATATATATATATATATATATATATATATATATATATATATATATATATATATATATATATATATATATATATATATCTTTATGTTTGTATGAAAATGAGGCTTTGAATACTATTTCAGACAGCTTCATTTAGATAGTAAGGATATCCTTACTTTATTGTATACAGTAGTACTATAAAGAGCGGATTATACTGCTTTCTTTCTGCAAAAGCTATTACAAGCTTACTTTATGATACTACAGTTTATGAACGTATACAAATTGTCGCCACATCTCCGTGGCCAAAAGTAAGAACTTAGGCGTATATGGTAATTTTTACTTACAATATAAGAGGGCGTAATACTAAATATTGTTAACAGAGTTGCATATATTCAATCTTTCTTATCAATGAGAGGCTTATTATAACGGAACATGCGTAGAGAGTTGCATACATTTTAATAAAATTTTCTCTCAACAAGCTATCGTTTCAAATAAATATATCTCTCTTTAAAGCGGTTGGTAAATTTGTGGACCGTGACCTTTCTTGACCCGGGTACACAATAACTATTAAATACAATAGCACATATGCCGTTCTAAAATAATTTATAAATAGTGAAATTTATAATACAAATTATTATTGGAAAAATAATAATTAATAACTTCTTTTCTTGTAAAAATAATTAAAATGTTTGTCAGAAAAATAAATTAGATTTTTTTCTATTTAATCAGATAGAATCATGTTAATATTGAAACAGATTTGTCTGTTAATTAATCTTTACAATTAAATCATTACTAATAGCTCTCATGATCATCCATGTTGTTTGTATAATTAGGTAGGTACAAAAAATAATTTGATTTTTTTTTTATTTTGTTTTTTTTAGGAAATATGGTTATTATTGTAAGTGTCAATAACAGAATAATAATTACAAAGCAAAGTTTGGAGTATTCATTTCACAATGAAAATAACAAAATTTTAATTTTGAGCAAATATCTAACTTGTGCATTATTTAATAGCATTTTTAAACTTTGAACTTTGTACTCAATTGTCTTTCTATTGTTCAAATAAAATATGAGTATTAAATAAGAAGAGCATAAATCATGCAAAATAAGTATTAAATAAGAAAAAATATGATAAATTGTACAATTTATTTATAGAACCCTATTGTCCCCTAGCTAATTGAGTTAAAGGTACAATTATTGCTTAAATGTAATATGGGTATCAAATAAGAACAAATATGCTAACTTGCACAACTATTTTATAGAACTCTTAAACTTTGTACACTATTGTCTCCCAGCTAAATGAATTAAAGGTAGAATTATTGCTCAGATTTAATATGGATATCAAATAAAAGCAAATATTGTAAGTTGTAAAATTATATTATAGTTTCATTATTGTACCTTATAGTACCTCCAGCTAAATGAATTGGGGTACAATTATTGTATAAATGTAATATAGGTATCAATTAAGAGCAAATATGTTAAGTTCTACCATTAACTTAAAGTATTTCTGAAATTTGTACCCTATTGTCCTCCTAAGTAAATGAATTAAGGGTACAATTATTAAATATTGCTTATTTAATATTGTTATCAAATAAAAGCAAATATAATAAGCTGTAAAATTATATTATATTTTTATTGAACTTTGTACCCTATTGTTTTCTCAGCTAAATAAATTAGACTACAATTATTGCTCAAATGTAATATGATATACCTAATAAAAAGTAAATTCTTATACTATACTTATCAAAATAAAGCAACTATAAACCTTTTTGGATAATTTGTTCGCAAGTTTTACAAGCTTTTTTAATGCAATCTTAAAAAAGTTTAATATTTTATCAATTATATAGTTTGTTAGGAGGTTTTAATATACATAATACTGAATGATTAAGTCACTTTTACAACAGTATCCGCCAAAAAACATGTTTTTTTGCCTAGTTCAACCTTACTCACCAATTTTTCTCATATTATTTCAGAGATTACAACTACTGTTGAGGCTGTTTTAGAAACATTTGCTTATTACTGTTATTATTATTACTGAACTTAAGCCGCGCTTCATCTAAAGTTATTTCAAAATAAACATATTTTTTTACAAATTTCATATTTTACACATTTTTTATAATCCAAAAGTTCACATAAAAAAATAAATTCTATTTTTTATTATTAAACCAAAACAAAAGACTGTTAATATTAAGCGTAAAGCATTTAACAAAAAGTAATTAATTGTTTGCAGATTATGATAATGTTATACAATATGATAAAAGTGAGTTGACAGGAATATATAAAACAATAATTTTATTGCAAAGTTGTTCAAAATTTGTAAGACCTTCTTTTAAACAAAACAAATTAGTTACTAATTAAAAGGAAAAAACAGATATTTCTATCTATCAATAGTTCTAGAAATTTCCAACTTATTTGATAAGGTTTGGCATCCGAATTTTAATAACAAGGTCATATCTTGATCATAAATCTGTAAATTTTGTCAATTGATTTTTTGACAACAAATGTATTATTTCTAGAATTGATTGTTTAATGTCTGTCTTCAAAATAATAAATGCTGGTGTTGTTCAAGATTTTGCTTTTTTGTCGACTTTATTTTTTATTCATATTAATGAGCACAATTTATAGTTCATACTTTTCGAAGACAATATCGACAAACTTGTCAGAGCGTATTAGAGTTATGTACTAGGTTACAATCTGTACCAATATTTAATAATTAATAAAGACTTTGAAAGAATATCTGACTGTAGTACTCTCAACTAAGCCAATTTTAACTTTTTAATGTTTTAAAATTAAATTTCAAGGTATCAGACGTAACGTATTAAATGAAACAACAAATGTATATCAAATCTTCCTTCTAATTTTTTTTTTTTGGATTGGCCATATATTTAAAATACTAGGATTTCTAAATGAACGTAAATAGTTTTTTTATGGTTTTGTACAATTCTGTATTGGAATATTAGGAGAAAGATTTGAGACTTAGACTATCTCTTCTAAATTTTATTAAAAACAAGTTATTTAAATTATTTTTGATTCAAAATTGACAAATGACTTAAATACTTTACAAAATTGACGTAATTTTGCAGATCTTTAAGTTTTCTAAGTTTTAGGGTAAACAATTGTAATTGTTAACGTAGTTGCTTTCATTTGATACCCATATTACTATTGGGCAATATTTGAACCTTTATTTGTTTAGCAGGGAGACAATAAGGTACAATGTTTTGAGGTGTTATAAAATAATTGTTTGTTATCATATTTGATTTCATTTGTTTAGCTAGGGACAATGGGGTACAATGTTTTAGGGTACTTTAAAATAATTATTTAAGTTACCACATTTGCTTTTAAAATACACATTATTTAATAAAGAAATAACTAAAATACACATTATTTAAAAGAGAAATAACAAAATAACACAATATTTAATAGAGAAATAACTCAAAAACACATTATTTAATAGAGAAATAAAAAAAACACATTATTTAATAGAGACATAACTAAATACACATTATTTAATAGAAAAATAACTAAAATACACATTATTTAATAGAGAAATAACAAAAAAACACATTTCTTAATAAAAAATATTACATTTGTTTAATATTGTACTTTTATTTGTTTAGCTGGGGAACAATAGGGTATAATGTTCTAGGGTACTATAAAATAACTATATATGTTACCATATTTTCTTTCATTTGATACCCGCCATATTACATTTATGCAATATGTACCTTTAATTGTTTAACAGGGGGACGATAGGTTACAATGTTCTGGGATAACATAAAATAATTGTATAACTACCATATTTGCTTTCATTTAATACGCATATTACATTTGTGCAACATTGTACCTTTATTTGTTTAGCTGGGGACAATAGAGTACAATGTTTTAGGGTACTATAAAATAATTATTTAAGTTACCATATTTGATTTCATTTGATACTCATATTACATTTGTACGATATTCTACCTTTAATTGTTTAAAGGGGAACCATAGGGTACAATGTTCTGTGGTAACATAAAATAATTGTATAACCTACTATATTTGCTTTCATTTGATACCCATATTACATTTATGCAATATTGTACCTTAAATTGTTTAACAGGGGGACAACAGGGTACAATGTTCTGGGATAACATAAAATAATTGTATAACCTACCATATTTGCTTTCATTTGATACCTATATTACATTTGTGCAATTTTGTACCCTTAATTTATAAAATAAGAGGGACGGAAGGGTACAATGTTTTGGGGCACTATAAAATAATTTTCATAAACATTGTTTAAACTATATTTATATATGTTTTGTATTAACATCATAAACGCCGTCAACTTGCAATTTTAATTATATCTATATTAATAAGGAATGTGAGAACGGAAAGCAATAAAAAGATAAATGCCTACAAAAAAATGTTTACTTTAAGATTGAATACCCAATTGAGAGGCCCTTTTTGTGTGGCAAGGCCAAGCAAGCAAAATATAAATGTGATTTCAAACAAATAACACAAAATATATGCTCTTGAACATTATTATAATATTTATAGTTTCCAAATGATTTGTTTGGATTTATATGACTACTTGGTTTAATATAATTACTCGCAGTTAGCGAAATAATTAATAATAAAATTTTATGATCAGTTTCAGTAACATTTAAACATGAATAACGTGTCTTAAAACCGTCAAATCAAATCATTTTTACATAAACATGAGAAATGCATTTTATATACATTTGTGTATTGTACCTTTAATTTATTGAGTTGAAACGACGATTGGGTACAATGTTTAGGGTGCAGCTGCAGAGACAAATTAGTCTAAGACCACCATAAAACAATTGTTCAAATTACGATATTTGCTCTCATATGATCTTAGATTTGAGTAAAACTTAATTTATTAAGAGAGGGCGACGCAATTCTGTACCCTACAACATTCAAGAGTGTTATAAAATAATTGTACAGTTACTAAATTTGCAACAAACAGAAAAAAAACTATCATGATGCTAACTAATAAATTTACTTGCAATGTATTTTAGGACATTGCAAGTAAATTTACATTAACTTGGAAATTTATAATATTTAGTGATTATATCTATTTTAATGTAAATATGGAACAAAGTTGCCAAACCTTTTCTATTCTTTTATAAAATAGTAATTTATTTTTATATAAAACTTAACAATCAAACACGTATTAAATAAAATTATCAATAATTTAATATAACTGCGATTTAAATGTAAAATTTAAAAAAAAATCGAATATTAAATACAAATATATTTCAAAATAAAAATTTCTGAAATGTCAATATTAAACGAAAATTATTTTCGCTATTCATATAGTGAATCTTCTAACCTTGACCACTCATACTT
Organism: Tachinus rufipes; assembly: GCA_963932245.1. Lineage (NCBI taxonomy): Eukaryota > Metazoa > Arthropoda > Insecta > Coleoptera > Staphylinidae > Tachinus > Tachinus rufipes. The sequence goes on from OZ010743.1 coordinate 96,117,742, forward strand.
TTCAACCAGCTTGCTTTTAAAAAATTCTTAAAGGGGATGTACTCTTAGTAACGCTACTACCAGTTGTACTATCAAATATTTATTGTTGAATATAACGCCATCTAATATTAAGTGTACACACTGTACTTAACTAGTTTTACCGCTACGTCAGTGGCAACAAAATTCACACAATTTTAAACTGGACTTCCAACAGTATGCAGCTAACATTACACATAATAATCTTCACTTTAAGTAGAACAGTAGGATTGTAAAATATGAAATATCTCGACAAATACCTTACTTTACAAATCAATTTTTACATTGGCAATTAGCAAAAGGTTTACGAAACTATTTTAGTATATATTAATAAGCAAATATGTTTTGTTACAATAATCCTGAGATTAAGATGTACAAAACGATCTTCACTTTCATACCATCATGTATAAGTATATATATATATATATATATTTACATCAACCTAACTATAGAGCGTCCATACATTGTCCTTTTACGCACTTTGAAGCGTCCGAGAAGAATAGAGCGTCCGTATACGGACGCCAATAAGAAACCTTTATAAATTGATTCTGCGCATCAAGGCGAGTCGAAAGATACATATAAAAAAAATTCAGTCCAAGACGCTCTATATGGCGATTTGTGTAAAAATGTATATTTTCGTGCATATTTTTAGTTCACACCATTTGCCGCAAGGAGGCGGTAAAGAGCTTGGCGTATATTTACAAGTATATTTTTCTGTACAAAAAATGCATTACTAAGCGTCCGCGTAATATGGCAACACCGCATTTAAAATATCGATCGCAAGTTAAAATTAGAATTACTTTTTCTATTTATAGGCACGTCGGCATATATTATCTAACGGACGCCAAATTGTATATTTACATTTTATTTTTACAATTTTTTTATATAAGAATTACTAAAGAATTGAAAACTCCCGCTTACAATAATAATATAAGATTTTGAATATTTAAAGTAGCGTTGTAAAAATTTTATTAATTAAAACACAGGTGGTTTTGGATTTTAAAGATTTATTTGAAAATAAAAATTATTTGTTTGTTGTTTGCCCGGTGCTGTGTTGGGCCGGGTTTTGAGTAATCTCCCGGAAAAAGTTTCCCGGTGAGAAGTTACCCTAGGGCGTCTGTGTGAGATTATCGGCGTCGCGGGCAGTGACGCCGGGAAGGCCTCGGTTTAATATACCGTGGCTTGGATTGTCTGGTTGAGCTCCCCCCGTTGGTTGGAAACATCCATATGTTGAAACGGCATAATGTCCTTGTAAGTGGCCGTTCATAAACACAGCTGCGGAGGCTGAGTTAGCAATATAATTTGTTTCTTATCTTGATAGATGATTAGTTCTTATGTAAAACCGGCGGGCGAAAGCCTGTGCTGCTCGATCTAGTTACAGACTAACCGATTTTTATGCCTAAAAACCTAGCGGGTTAAAGACGGTAAATCTCTGCAAGTTGCAAGACAAACTTGACGGGCAAAATTTGCTTGGCTTGGTTGCTAGTTAATGCCGGGCGAGCAAAGTCATGTGTTGTATAACTATGGATTCAAATAAAATTCAGTAAACTAAGTTTGCCAACTGTAATGGTATTATCAAAAATTATTAATGAGGTACCTAACTCAACGGTGTTAAAAAATTACATTTTTTTTAATTTATTTATGTTTTTTACGGCTATTTTACATCGCCACAGTAAGTCTACGACTTGTTTAAAGTGGTTTGATGGGACCAACAGCTTAAAACATAATTGCAAAAGTGCAAAATTTTAACATTTATCACAAATATTTGGGTTTAAATAATAATGTAATAAACAACAGTCTAATTTTGACATCAAAAAAAGAATCGTAAAAATTGCATCGCTCTGGAACGTTCAAAAAATATTCTGATTTGTTCAGTAAGTTCTAACTTTTTTGTCCAAAATTGTAATGCAATTTTGAGGGCAGAAATAAATTTGCAAGGCATGAATAAGCCAGAATATTCACGACACTAAAAATCAGAAGTGATCCAACCGAGCTGTGACGGTCAAAACGCATCCGTTCAATTCAAATGCCTCGCGCTTAAAACTCCAAAAAGTGACCCGTCTGATATGGATAGACGTAGTTTGGTAACGGTTGCAGCTAGATACTTTGTTTGTTGAAAATCTAATAAACTCAGCTATCTTCATTTTTTTTTTAATAAACTGCTCAAATTTTGTCTAAATTTCGTTCCAAACTTGACCCAAAAAAGTCATCATTTGCACTTCGGACCATAAATCTTAAAACAAAAATTTAAAAAAATTCTTAAACAGGATGGTTTTCAAAAAATGAAAAAAACTTCCACAAAATTTTTGTTCATGTCATGTTTTCCCGTTTCAATTTGCCCAGCCAAGCCCTGACCTCGTTGCAAGGCCAGAGTTAATTAAAATATATCTGACACTAAAAATCAGAAGTTATCCAACCAAGCAGTAACGGTCAAAGCACCTCTGTGCAATTCAAATGCGTCGCGCTCAAAACGACCCCAAAAGGCGACCCGACTTGGATCGACGTAGCTAAGTAACGGTTGCAGCTAGAAAATTTGTTCTAATCGGAACCGTCGGATTTTTGGCCATGTCTTCTCGCCTCAATGCTCAGTCAAGTCCATTCGGGGTGAAGCTCTAATATTTTACCGCCTTGTGCGTATAGACATAATTTTCATGTCTTAGGTTGCAGAGCAAACCCGAGAACATTATTGAATTTGGAAGACAAATTAGCAAAAATATTTCTGATACTAAACATTGAAAGTGTTCCGACCAAGCTGTGTCAAAGCGCTTCAGTGCAATTCAAATGCGTCCCGCTCAAAGTAACCTCAAAAGCGTGATTTGCCCGACTTGGATCAACGTAGTTCGGTAATGGTTTGAGCTAAGTTCTTTTTTTTGTCGAATAGCTAATGAACGCAGCATCTTTATGATTTTTTTTTTAAATAAGTTGCCCAAATTTTGTTTAAAATGTTGCTTCAAATTTTACCCAAAAAAGTTTCTTTTTGCACTTTTGACCAAAAATCTGGGCTAAAAATTTAATTTCAAAAAAATTCTTTGACAGAATGGTTTTTAAAGATTTACAATATTAAAAAAAAAATGTTTTGATTGGAGCCGTCGGATTTTTAGTCTTGGGCACTACCGTATAGACGTAACTTTCTTGTTCAACGTCGCGAAGCAAGTCAGAGTGTCCTAAATGGAGAAAAAAAAAATTAAAAATAACGCTGGAACTCATCATTACAGGGTAGCTTTGGTAGATTACAAAATGCAAAATAATAAAATTGTATTTGCTCTTTCTTGGAAACAGTACCGCCCAAAAGTTTAGAATTTATAAAATTTATCAAAAAATTGGTCCCAAATCGAAATAATGCAAAAATTAAAATGACGTCACTAAATCTCTTCTCTAATGATTAGAGTAGCATGCAAAGATCAAAAAATACTGAATACGAATATTGTATTTGCTCCTTCTTAAAGCACAATGGTGCCCAAAAGTTTATAAAATTGAAATTTCACAAATTGTCTGACTTGAGTTAGCATAAATAAAAAATTCAACAACAATACGATTATTGTTCTAAGTAGGCTGATACGATACAAATTACAAAATTAAGTTTGTTTTTAGGAGGATTTTGTTGTATTATTTTAGTTTTACTTGATTCCATAAGCAGTCAATTGTACTTTCTGATCTGAAGGATTTGGCTGATGTGAATAGTTTTAAATATTAACAATTTTTTTAAATTAAATATTTATGATCAAAAAAATATTTTACTGAGTATATTGTCAAAGTGTTGATTGATTTGTGATAAAGAATTTGTGAAAATGGTTTCTCATACTAATACTACTAATAATAGTCAGTTTCAATTGTATGTATTGTGGAATTTTTTTTTGCGCACAAAATAGGATTTTTTTTCCACGTTAATAAGAACACAGCTGAATTAATAAGACATTCAAATCCTAAATTTAATACTCAAGATTTACATTTTCCAAAAATTATATGTACCACTTGTTGTTTAGCACTAAAAGATAGAAAGAATGATAATCCTAAAAGAAACATTTCTACAATACCGAATTTTGAAAAAAATGTTTTTCTTAAAAGAACTCGAATTAAAATTGATTGTAATTGCTATATAAGTATAACTGCAAAAAAGAACTATAGATCTGCAGTAATAAAAGGAAGAGAAGAGAACATATAAAAGTATATAAACAAATTAAGTTTGGTACGATAGCATCAGTAAATTATGAAAAATCAGTTCAGAAAATGAAAAAAAAAATCCTAAACCCAACACTGCAACAATTGTCTGCACAAAATGTTTTTTAACCATAGAAAAGAATCAATCTAATATATGTTCTTCAAAATAAGCAACCAGTAACATAACAAACAATATGGTTGCGGAACTGTCTGATCAATAAAAAATTGCATCATACAGCAGCTCTAAAAAAAGAATGAAGGTTTCCCAAACAAATTCAAAGGAATCAGATCAGTTTGGAGAAATTATTGAATTATAAATCTATCATGAATGTGTCTGCGTTATATATACAAAAAACGAACTAACTTTTTTCGGTCACCAACTGGTCAACGCAAATGTATTCCTGCTCATTTTTCTGAAGATATGAAGAATAGGAAATTAGACTTTGATTCCATTATAAAAATTGATTTCCTAGGTTTGATGTTGGTAATGGAAATTCAACTAAAACAATTAAAAAACCAATAGTGTGGGGTAACGTTTCTGAAATATTTGATATGGTAATTAATAAACGTGGAGAAAATGGTAATGTTGACATTAAAATTATGGCAGATGGCATTTTTTTTTTAAATATCTTTTAGCATATTACCTGAGCTAGAAAATAACACAAATGAAAGATTGTTGAGATCTACATATAAAAGCAGTGCGGACTTAAAAAATTTGGTAAAGCTACAAATGTAAAAAAAGATTATTTTGTTATGTATTGTTCCCGATGTAAAGGAAAGTTATAGAAATTTAAATTTAATGAAAATTGTTTTGAATGATTTCTCATTCAAATTCATCGGCGATTTAAAAATAAATTTCATTGTAAACGGTCAACAAATTGCATCTGCAAAGTATCCTTGCCTATACCGCTATGTATATTTGCAAGAAAATGTAAGCAACTGCTCTGAACATTATAATGAATTATTAGTTGGTATTAAAAATGACGACGAGGAAGAAAATAATAACATTAATAAGTTTTTATTGCAGTTTAATTAAATTTAATTTTATATTTCTTAAATTAATTGTTTGAATTTGCAAATTTGAAAATAGAAAACAAATGCTTCAGGCTGAAGCCGTTTGGAAATTTAAGAAATTTCTTTAAAATATTTCAATCTAAAGGAAGTAATAAGAAATTTGCTATGTTAAGCAAATCAGTAGTGAATCTTCTACTCTTCAATGAATACGATGATATATGTAACTGTTATTCAAAAATTCATAGTTTGAAGCAAATTAATAAAAAATTTAGATCGTAAACAAGCTCATCTTTGGCCAAAACAGTTAAAAATAATATCAAAAAATTACAATGGCAAAGTTTTTGCGGGGAATGCTTGGCGAACAATGTTGAAAAACTGATATTTTTGTTAGTGACAATATAGTAGGAAATATCAGCTCATTGATAATTATTCCATACGTATTATGTTTCAAATTAATGGATAAAATTGTAAATCTATGTTTCTCTACATCAAAACCGGATAAAAAAATCTTAAATTTAGAAACTTGAGAAAATATTTTGAAGCAACGGACTTTATCGAAACAAAACTTCATATTATTTTACACCAATTACCTCATGCGTTATATTACTTGAGTTTAGGTTTGGGTAGATGGTAGGAACATGCTGGTGAAACTATTCATAATGAATTTAAAACTGTATAGTCTCGTTATAATATCAAAATAATTAATGATCCACGTTATGCGAAAAGATTAAAATACGCAATTGTCGACTTTAATACATACCACATTTAATTTTGAAAACTTAATAACATTCTATTGTAAAGGGTTTTCCAATAAGAAGTTTCATTTTGAATAACAGGCTATTTGGGCAGCTGTCAATTTTGAAGCTATTATCTTTTGACATTTGACAAGTAAAAACTACGCCGTTAATAAAAATGGAACGATACACACTTCAACAACGCATTAAAATTATTAAAATTTACTACAAAAATGGTGAAAAATTTTCAGTTACAGTTCGCAAAACTAAAACATTTTTTGGTCGTCGTAAAGCACCTTCTCGGCCGGCAATAGTCAACTTAGTGGAATAATTTAAGCTGTTGGAACAAGTTTGTGATGTAAAGAATTAAAAGCGTGTGCATCGCTTAAGAACACATGAGAATATTGCTGATGTAGCGCGTAGTGTTAAAAAAAACCCAGGTTTGTTAATTCCTTGTTGATCTTTGCAATTAGACATTTTACAAACGACATTAAATTGTATTTTGCACTTTTGACTTAAGTCTAAAGGCTTTTAAAATTCAGTTACCACAAGAACTCAAATTGGTCGATCACCACGTCGTTTCTTTGCAGATTGGGTCCTTCAAATGCATCAAAATGATTTGGAATTTCATCAAAAAATCATCTTCAGTGATGAGGCCCATTTTTACCTTGGAAGGTACGTTAATAAGCAGAATTGTCGCAAGCAACAAAACAATCGCAATTTTGCAAGAAAAGTTTCCTGGTCGTGTTTTTCTCAAAGAGGTGATCACAATTGACCACCGAGATCTTGTGATTCAACATCTTTAGACTTTTTTCTTTGTGGTCACGTAAAAAACAAGGTTTATGCCAACGCTCTACAATCGATTCAAAACCTTAAAAATGAAATTTGTGAAGTTATCAAGGACATACAGCCTCAAATATGCGAATTGGTCATGAAAAATTTCATAAAAAGAATGTGGTACTGCAACCGTAACCGTGGCGGCTATTTGACCGATATTGTTTTTAAATGTTAATGGCATACCTTTCTCTTTACAATGAAATAAACATTTATTGCGTTTCTTAAAAATTTTCCCGTTTTTTTAATATTAAATAAAATGAAATGAAATGAAACCTCTTATTGGAAAACCCTATATTTCAAATACATGTTAATAAATTAAATACACAAATTATTTTGAGTAATACACTTAGACATAAACTGTAATTATTTAAAAACTTTTCAATTTTTTAAATTTTTAGTGTTTACAAACTTTTGGGCACTACTGTTTTCAAGAAGGAACTAATACAATATTTGTATTCAATATTTTTTTATCTTTGCATGCTACTCTAAACATTAGCAAAAAGATTTAGTGTCGTCATTTTAATTTTTGCATTATTTTGATTCAAGACCAAATTTTTTTATAAATTTTAATATTTCAAAATTGTTAGACGGTATTGTTTCCAAGAAAAAGCAGATACAATTTTAATATTCTGCATTTCAATTCAAGACACCTATTAGAGAGCATCGATAGATTTGCAAAGCCTGAGTTATCCAAAATGTTTCCGACACTAAAAATGCAGTGAATTTTATATTATTTTCTACTTAAATCTAAAAACCAAAAGAATTATTCAATCAATACTAAGTGGGTATATTATTGTTTATTTTTTTATGGACGCCGTATAGTTAATTTATTGTTTTTCACATTCACGTGCGTGTATGTGTTTACAAAAGAAAACCGATTTATACAGTGATAGAATCAAAGAACATTTTTGAAAAAGGTATGAAAATAATCGCCAAACCGCGAGGAATGAAATAGTGAAAAAATTACAAACGAGTCGATTAAAATTACATAGATATTACTGGTTAAAAGTTTTATATATACTTTATCGCTAAAGGACATCGACCGCGAATGTAAAAAAATTGTGTGTGATAGTAAAAGAATTTTTAAATAAATTTAAATAAATGTGAAATGTGAAATGTAAACAAAAAACAATAACATGGATTGCGGAAAATGCAATCGGGGAATAAGAAGTGAAGCCTCTTGCATTTGCAATGGAATTTGTGCACAAAAATTTCATTTAAAATGCATTAATATCACAGATTATGATTTAAATCTAATTAACACAAACGTAAATATTTTATTTATGTGCGATGTTTGCTTTAAATCTATGAAAAATGTAGAAAAAAAACTAGAAGACGTTTTAAAAGTAATCAATGAAAATAAGAAAATTCTGGAAAATCAAGAAAATGAAATTAAACAAATTCATGATAAAATTGTCAAATCTAAGTCAGTAAGTGAATTTGATAATACGTATGCCAAAGCATTAAAACAGCAAACAAAAATTATAATTAAACCCAAAAACAAGCAAGAAACAAATAAAACAAAAGAAGAACTGAAATTAAAGATCGATCCTACACATTTAAAAATATGTGGCTTAACTGGAAATAGGAGTGGAACTGTTGCAATTGGCTGTAATAACGAAAAAGATAAAAATACAATTAAAAAAATTGTAGAAGAAAAAATGGGAACAAATTATGAGGTAAAGATTAGTGCTACTAAAAAACCTAAACTTAAAATATGTGGTTTTACAGAAAATCTAGATAAAAATATGTTTGTTTCAAAAATAAAAAAGCAAAATGAAAACATTGCAGACTGCAATATTGAATGTGTATCAATATACGAACGAAAATACACATACAATAATAAAGTTTACGTAAAGTATAACGGAATCATTGAGATTGAGGAAAACGGATTCAAGCAATTACTTGAGGAAACTAAAGTAAATGTTGGATGGGATAGATGCATGGTATATGAACATATACATTTGCTTAGATGTTTTAAATGCTTAGGTTTTAATCACAAATCAAATGAATGTAGAAGCAAAGATACCTGTTCTAAATGTCATGGTGAGCACAAAATTGACAAATGCAAAAATACTGAAGAAATAAATAAATGCATCAATTGTACAAAAACAAATGAAAAATTAAAGTTAAATTTGGATGTAAATCACCACACTTTTGATAAAGAATGTCCAGTTTACATAAGACATTTGGAAATGAAAAAAGAAAACATATCGTTTTAGCAATCAACAAACTATCGAACGCCTCAACAAATCACTTCTAATTTAGAAGACGGAAAAAATAATGAGATCAGCATAATACATCAGAATATTCAGTCGATAGGGAATAGCGCAAATCAACTTGATGCTTTCTTGGAAGAACACTCGCGAAATGAGTTCCTTTGCGTAACAGAACATTGGAAGAGTGAGGATGAGTTAAGTGTACATCAACTATTGGACTACAACCTGGTTAGCAGTTATTGCAGAAATTCTGGTGAACGAGGGGGATCCGCCATATACTGTAAAAAAAACTCTACTTTCATTCAAAAACAACAGTGTCGAAGAGACTTAAACAAGTTTGCAGTAAAAAAAGATTTTGAATGCGCAGCCGCAGAGTTTGTATGTGGAGTAAATAACATAATCATTTTAAGTGTATATAGATGTCCAGATGGTAACATAGATTTATTTTTTAGTAAACTTGAAGCTGTAATAGAACGTATTTATAGTGAAAGTATATGTATTTTAATTTGTGGAGATTTTAATATCAACTTAAACATCGAAAGCAGGGGTAAATCTGAATTCATATCGTTATTACTGTCATATGGTCTTAAACAAACCATATTTGAAAATACCAGGATTACAGCAAACACTCGCAGCTGTATTGATAATATATTTACAAATATCACAAAATTAGAATTTAATTCAAAAGTCATACATTCTCAGATATCTGATCATACTGCACAAAAGCTAGTGCTATATATAGACGTCAAAAATAAACAAAATAGGTATATATATGTTAGAACGTTCAGTGATATAAATATTAACAGTTTTATTAAGTTATTACAAGAACAAGACTGGAAGCAGGTCTATGAGATAGATATAGAAGATGTTAATTTTCAGTGGTCTAAATTTATAGAAATAATTTTGCAATGTTTTAACTCATCATTTCCAAGTAAACCCAAACAGATAACAAATAGAAATAAAACTAAACACTTCATCACACCTGAAACAAAACAAATAAAAGACAACATGGATGCATTATATACTATTTATGCAGTAAGTAAAAATGACAACATAAAAAAATTATACCAAAATGCCAAAAAAGAGTACAACTTAGCTCTTATAAATGATAAGCGCAACATGTACGATAAACAGTTAAATGCATCAAATAACAAATCAAAGTGTGTATGGAATATAATTAACACAATAACAGGCAAAAACAACGCAAAATCTTCTAAACTATTTTCAGAACCATCGGTAGATCTAGCGAGTAAGTTAAATAAGCACTTTGTAAACGCTGCACCAAATGCTTTAAATCAGCTTAGTTACATACCATACGCAGACATTATAAACAATAGACAAAATTCTTTATTTATAACACCGGTCACAACGCTCGAGATTGGTGATATCACCAACAACCTTAAAAATAAAAAAAGTGCGGGAATAGATAATATTCCAGTTACTATAGTAAAAGCATGCATAAACTTTATCTTAGATCCACTGACTTATATTATTAATAACTCTTTAAAACACGGAATATTTCCGCAGCAGTTGAAAATAGCGTTAATTCGTCCGATACATAAAAAAGGGAATATAGACGATATTAAAAACTATCGTCCGATCAGTTTGTTACCTGCTTTCTCAAAAATATTTGAGTCAGTAATGCATAAAAAAATAACTCATTATATGGAAAGCATAAAAGGTTTTCATGCATCTCAACACGCATATCAGAAAAACAAATCGATTGATACTGCCATATTTCAATATACCAACTCTGTAAAAGCTGCTTTAGAAGAAAAATGTATTTGTGTAGGAATATTCTTAGATTTATCTAAAGCCTTTGACAGTATTGACCACAAAATTTTGCTAACAAAACTAGAAAAATATGGAGTCAGGGGAATAGCTTTAAAATGGATTGAATCTTATCTTAATTTTCGCATTCAAAAAGTTTGTATTTTGCAAGAACATAATAAATTTGAATCAGAAATTTTGAATGTAAATGTTGGTATTCCTCAGGGTAGCTTACTAGGGCCACTACTATTTATTATTTACACAAACGATATTTATTTATCTTTGGCTCAAAATGACGCAGAAATAGTCAGTTACGCTGATGATACTAATATTCTTGTCAAAGCCGAAAACTATCCTCTGTTGTTGTTAAAAGTCAACAAAGTTATGAAAGAATGCACTCATTGGTTTACCAGAAATCGTCTTTTATTAAACGAAGATAAAACAAATCTGGTGTTATTTAAAACATGTAAAAGTCATTTTGAGACACCTGTGAATATCAAAATAAATAATATAAACTACAAATTTACACCTAACGTAAAATTTCTTGGAATTTTTATTGATGAAATACTTAGCTGGAAAGAGCATGTCAAATATTTATCTCAAAGATTAAATAGTGTATGTTATACAATACGTGTAACATCAAAAAACTTAAACATGGAAACAAGAAAACAAATCTACCATGCAAATTTTTGTAGTATTCTAAGATTTGGACTATTGTTTTGGGGACTATGCGCAGATATTCAATCACTGTTTATTATTCAAAAGAAAACAGTTAGAGCACTACTGGGCATGAACTATAACGAGTCCTGTCGAGGAAAGTTTCGAGACAACAATATATTAACATTAACAGGATTATATATCTTAGAATGTTGCTTATTTATATTCAAACACAAATCCTATTTTACCAGAAATGAATACGTACATTTATATAACACGAGACATATAAATTATATGTATCCAAGATACCGCCTGACTTCATCACAAATGGGATCGTTTTACTCCTGCATTCGATGTTTTAATGCATTACCAGATAATATAAAACAAGAAAAGTTATATTTTACATTTAAACGAAAGGTACAAAATTTGCTTGTACAAATTGAACCGTACACTATTTCAGAATTTTTTTAATGTTTCTCAATTATATATTAGCCATTACTAGGACCATTTTCAACTTGTTTTGCATTTTATTTTTATTATATCTATTGTAAACATTTTTGAAAATAAATTATTATTATTATTATTATTATTACCACAGATATTCTATAAATAGACTGGTCAAACTGGTTTGGACGCTTTATAGTATGCACGATCCGTGTCAAATATGTATATCTACAATAGAAAACATGTTGCAACACTGCCGGACGCTTTAAGGTAGCAAACAGGACGCTCTATAACACATATTCATGTTTTTTGTGTATATGTAAGACGCTCAAAAACAGAAAAATGTACGGACGCTAAAAAGTAGTTTTATGTACAATATAAAAATGTTTTAGTTTGTATTTAATAAGAAAACCGCGTTAATCTTTTTGAGCTCGAGTATATTCACCTGCGAGCACTAGAAGTACGTTTTTTTTTAAGGGACGCCCTATGACAGTTTCTCATAGCGGACGCTTTATAGATACCGAGATGTAAATATATATATATATATATATATCTTGGTAAAATATAATGAAATAATTATTTATATAGTTCATTTAATATTGCTGATTGCTAGTTCTTTATTGGGCGCATCTTTAGGAGGCGGATAGGTACCTTCTAAATGAAAGTGTGACTGCGGAAATGAAATACTCAAAACTGACCAACATGATTATTAGAAAAAATGGTTTAGGTGGAAGAGATTGTAAATGTAAGAGCATAGTCTTAGGACTAAGAAATTTACTCCAAAATCAAATAAATTTTATAAATGACCAATGACATAAAAATGCAGAAAATAACTAGAAACTACTTCATTGCAGATCGATATGGGTATTTTTATAATTATTATTATGATAAAGTTCAGATTAAATTATTTTAGAGCTTTGTGTCTCATACTAGAATTTATGGGGTAGACGGTTTTGAATAACGTTGTGAGCAAGAAAGTGTAAATGTTATCACATACTTTATGAACAGGCTTGTATGCATCATGAAGACTGGATAATGTGGTGTAAAAAATGAAAAGACCCAAGGTAGAAATACTCAGGATGAGTAATATTAGACGGAAACAGGTTTGCTAGATACAAGGAATTAAATGATATACTACTCGAGAAACAATGACTCTCATCACAGATTTGGAGTAGGAATAATTGTGAGCAAGAGACTAAATAGGTCAGTGATATACTACAGTTCTTACTCAGATAGGGTAATAATGGTACAGCTAAAAATAACTGTGGTAATATTATGAATGTGATTCAAGTATATGTACTAATCACAGAAAAAGATTACGAGAAAACTAAAGAATTCTACGCATAAAACATTAAGTGACCATTGTAATGTAGTTTAAATGATTGTACCGGTGGTTTTGGTCTTGGCATTTGAAACGATTGAGGTGACAGACTAATCTAGTTTTGTCAAGGTGAGAACTTTACAATAACAAACACACTTTTTTAACTGCTTTTAAGAAGATTTTATGCTAAGAGATTCTCAAACGATAAAAAAGGAAATTTTGTAAAAAACTAGATTGATTATCTTCTTATCTGAAATCTATGCAAAAATGTTTTAAAATCAACTAGAACATTTTTGGATTTTGAATTTGAGCAATTGCGTAAAATTAATTTCACTGCTATATTGGGCTTTTTGTACCTCTTCCAAGAAAAATCTTACTCTTTTGTTCCAGCACACAGCTAACTTATATAGTTGATGTATGCTAGGATGTTGTTTGGACGGTTTTTTTATGCTGGCCATGTTAAGACATTAATTTGATAACACTGACTTTCTACTTTAAGATAGCGGTGAGCTGGTTTGAGTGATAGTGCTGCAGTTTAGAGTTTTGGTTCACACATATTGAAAGTTGATCATTAGCGCTAATCCATTAACTTTAACGTTACCAATTATGTTAGAGTGCGTTTTTACTCAGCACAGCTCAATGCTATTTGCGTGAATTGTTTATGTAAGGGTTCTATGTATTTTAGTATTTTACCAGATATTTTTTGGTTTACTATTTATATCATTTTTTTTTTTGTAAATTGGAAGGAAAATCTTTCTAAAGAATTGCAAGTGTCAAACTTACCCTTACGGGCGCTTATTGGCTAAATTCCCTCCTTTCTATTGATTTTCCTAGAAATTTAGCACTTACTTGGCTATTGAGCTTCCTGTCTATTTGATATTAGTCTTAATGACAAAAAGTAGTAGTGCACTTAGAGTACTAGTCTTATGGCCAAGTTACACAATACGAGTTGGTGACCTGACAGTAGATGCACTTCTGTACTCGCATGAGAGTAACTTGACTTGCCTTGTCCGGCTACACAAGTGCTTACAATTTACTATCATTTTACAATACCGTGCAAGTTAACGTCCGAATTGCATGCAAGCTGCTGTCTGTGGCGTGGCGAAAGAAAGCGAGAGGCAAGTAAAAACAAAAAATGTCATAGTAACTTGGGTTCAAAGTACTGACCGATTTGTACATGACAGTAACTTGCATGATGCGTTTACACGGTGCGAGTAACTGCTCTGCAGTAACTGATTAGGCCAGTTTGGATGCTAGCTTGCACTGTGTAACCAGGCTTTTATAGGCGTTGCATAGAAGTTGGGGAGAATTTGTCTATGTCTCAGAACAGGCTGTCAAACGTTTAGTCTGTTTGGATTTTTCATCAGGAGATGTACATATAATTTTTTTTTTAAATCGGCTTTATTTGCTTGCGTCAAGCAAATGAGTAGTTGATTTTTATCAAATGTAGTGTTTGCGTATTGCTATTGATTTCCTCGTGCATTAGCATAGGATTTTTCTTTTTTTTTGCATTGGGTGTATTTCTGGAAAAAGCAGGAATCTGTATTTAGGAAGCAAGTGCCTTGGCTCCTATATCATTGCTCACCTTGTAATTGAGTGCAGCTTGGAAATGTTTATTCAATGATTTAGATACCATCTTTTACGTTTGTCGCGCAATTGATAGGGATGTTTATGGTTTTGAACAACGCCAACAACACAAAAAATTTGTTTTGTAGGAGGGCCTAAGAAGCTAGCAGATTATTTAGAAGTGAACGCCTGTATCGTATGGACTGATCGGGTTAATGACCCTTTGCCCTTGTTGGCTGAATTCCTTTTTTGCGCAGTGTGCGCTTGATTTGAGTGGCCGGCTGGAGGTCTATTAGTTACTGATTGGGACTTACTCAAATATTTTTTCAGTTTTTTTTTTCTTGGAGTAGTCCTTTACTATGAATACTTTTTATGCAGGGATGGTAACGTTGCTCTTCTGCTGGATATTTATCTGTGCTTTGTTTTTGAATATGCTGGAGTTTACCGGGATTTTGGTTGGTCTCTTGGGGGAGGTTTGGGCCAACGAGTTTGGAGTTTAGGTAGGTTAAAACATAAGTGCAACAGCTGGGGAAGATGCAGGGATCTAGGCAGTTTAGTTGTTTTGCCTGGCAACCAGCGCAATGGTAGTTGCGTTGGTGGCTGCTGCGCTGTTCTTTAGAGATGTCCTTGCGCAGATCCAAATAGATTATCTTTTTGGCTTCCTCTTTGACCATCTTTATGACGGTTTTTTTAGGTTTTTGGAATTTTAAATAAAGATATGCTAAGATTTGGTTATCCGTCAGTTGAGGGGCGGCGAGATTGGTTGGTTAATTAAGTTTACTAATTAATTAGGATAAATTATTGGTATTAAACTGTTAAATCATTTGAGTCGCTTTGTTTTGCTTGGTTTGCAATTAAAATGCATTAGTTCTGGTATAAAGACTTGCTTTAATTGGGTGGTGAAATGGGACATTTTCTCGGTTTGGACTTGTTGGCTGTTCTCTGTTTTCTGTTTGTTATCTCAGTTATTTCAGATATTTTGGCCTGAAAGATAACTGTATGAGTTTTTGAGCAATCAATGTAAGTTTGAAGGAGTTTGTTCTTAACCGCTCTTTACTTTTGTTGTTCATGTGTGTGTGTTTACTGTAGAGTCTGTAGGGTAGTTATGACAGTTGTATATAGTCATAGCTTTGTCTTTAAAGACAATTCTTGTGTTTTACCAACAGCTCTTATTGCCAGAACAATATAATGTTTTGACATTTCAGATTTAGGTGTGGTTTCTATGTGAGCTTTGAGTCAAAAATTACATCCAGAATTTTCAGCTTTCAGCTTGGTTGACAGCATTAATGGTGTGTGTGAGAATTTTGATAAATTTAGTTAGCCAAATTTTCTTTTTTTGTTTGTGAATAGAAACAGTTCCAGCTAGAACAAACCATGGAGCTGACATAAAACAACAGCAATGATAGAAAATGATTTTTGTAAAGATGCCAACTATTGAGTTTAAGTTCCTCTGACGAAAGTTGTTAAAGAACACTTTAAAAAAGTTAAAAAAAAATCATGGACGCATATTAATTTATGTAAAAAAAATGGAAAACCTATGTTTAAAATTACACACACCATAAAGAGTATAAAGTAAATTATTCCGAAGGAGTTGTTAATATCTATTTTTGTTCTGATTTCTAACTGGAACAGAACTATTGCGCTTATAAGTCATTCTCTTAACTTTTTTTTAAGATCACGCACAGAATAAATGTTTTCTATTTAGAAAAGCTTGTTCATAAACCAGGAGGTGTATGCTTGCAATATTAATTTCCAAAAAGCATTTGACACAGTTTAAAATGATAAATTACAACAACTGGTAGTTAGATACAACATAGACCAGAAGAACCTTAGGATAATCAGAAACACAACTGAGTATCTACAACATATCAATTGAGATTTTATATATTTTGGAACTAGTATAGAATAAACAGGAATGTATAACATATGTTTCAGCATAGAACTACGAATGAAAATAACTTGCTGTTACTTGTTTTCTACCCTATTATATAGAGTTGAAGTCTGGACTCTGAAACCAAGTGTAAGAGATATAGACTATCAAATTGTGGTGTTACCGTAGAATGTGGCAAATTTTCTGGACTGATTGAGTTATCGACAGAAAAATTGATTTTTTGTAAACGTAAATGTAAAATGGTACTTTTTATAAAAAATAGGAAATTAGAATACCTGGGCTGTGTTATGAGTGGTTCTAAATATGCCTTCTTACGACTTATTAGAATGAAAAAGGAGCGTTGTTAGGCGTACGGTGTTATGGCTGAAAATTTTGTATTTTGATTGTACCAGAAAAAAGGATTACAAGAAAACAGGAAATCAATTTAGAGCAGTCAGTTGAAGCTGGCATAGCACCTTTACCAATTTTAATCTCTGAAATTTTTGTTGTTGGACTTTTTTGTCATAGAAATTACGTACTTTTAGAGCCGTTCCGGAGCCCGATTCATATTTTTTTGTACTTTTGCATCAGAGGCAAATTGACCTTTAATATAGCATAGTACCATAGTGGAGTTTGGTAAGTTTCTAATCTAATAATGATTTAAAAACAAAAACTAGTTACATACTAAACAAAAAATTCAGTCTATAAAAAATTAACACCCTCCAACTTAACTAGTGTGATTTTGACATGTTACAAATACAGTCATAATTGCTAAGCAACAAAAGAACATATTTGAAACTCATTAAATAACTTGACTAACTACATTAAAACAACTATTTTGACATGCCGCTTTACAATTTACACGCTGATATGTGATTTATCTTTTCAGTCAATCAACGTTACATGTAATACAAATCAAAATATGTTATATAATATAATATAAGTTTACAAAGATTCAATAAAATGTGTATTGGCACCCTTGGTTGGCGTTTGCATTTATGCGTGAATTTACGTCGAAATGTTGATTGGCATTCTATGCCACTGGTTTAATTGAAATAAGTATGACTAATTTCCAAAGCCAACTGTATTTTAACAAAGTCATATAACAATTTTTTATGACAGGTGCAAAGCTGCTTATCAGGAGCACACTCAAACAAATATTGTGTAGCATATGAACAACATGGGAATATTTTGTGAATAATCCACCATAGTACACAACAGCACACAAAAACAAAGTTATCATACCAAAGTATGGGCAGTCTTTGTTAACTCGCAGTTTATATCTGCACAAGTACTTTGAGAAGCATCCATGCTTGATTGTTTTTTTATTACTTATTTAGTGAGGTTGGTAAACGTTTTCCGCTGTCCTGCTATTATTTGCCGATTTCTTGTACTTAAAGCTGCGGGTAGAGTATGACCGTTCTAAAGCCAGTAGGTGAGATTTCTTTTTAAAGACTCACTGGTACAGCATTGTTGACTAAGTGACGTTGCACATTATATTATTTGTATTTGTTTTTTTATGTTGGGCAACTATCTGTTAGTTTCGTGGTAGTCTTATGGCAAAAATGATGTTTTGGTATTTGATGTTGATGGTTAGTTATTGACATTTTGTCAATCGTAAAGGAGAAGGTTTTAAAACTCTTTCTGTTTGCAAGTATGATAGACTTATTTTAAATTTTCCTGATGTTTTTGGGAGTTTCTACCTTTTATATTCCGTTGTAGTGTTGTAGTGACTCTTGACTGAATGTTGTGGAATCCTAGCGGCGATTTTCATCTTGTATTTGTCTCTTATTAGGACGTTGCGGGTTTACAGATAGCTGCAAGAAGTTTTGATCAAATACTCAGAGACATCAATCTCCTGTAGTATCTTGATAATATTTGCTCATTGTATGAAGTTGAAGGCGTTTCTCCGCAATGTTTTTACTTTCTTTTCTCTGAAAAACATTGTTGCACGGCTTTACAATGACTGAATTTTAAGATGTACAGCGGCCTATTTCCATTTTTTAGCTGGCTTTTCAACCAAGGATAGCATTGCTATTTTTTAGTAATTTGATAAAGTGCTTTTACTTACGAGAGTGTTAAAGTTGACGTGAAGCGTTTCTGGGAATCTTTCAGCAATTGCTTTGATTGCTATTAAAGAAATTTTGTCCTTGCGCTTTTCTTGTCATTATTATGTGGCTTACCTCACTGATCTTTTCTACGATGATTTATTTACATTAAAAAGTTTGCTATATGGTTTTTGTGTGCTCCGTGAAGACCGTTTTTAAGTGTTCATCGTATGTCATTTTTACCAGTAACATTTTTTTAGCCAGTGCCTCATTTGTCTCTGTCTATATTCTGACAGAGTGTGACTATGCTTTCCGTTAAGTTTCTGCTATAGCAATTTTAATTTTTTGAATATTGTTTTCTGACGCTTCCATAAAGTTTATTTGCTCTTGGACCTGGTTAGTTTTTTTGTGGGTTTATATGAGTAGCTTTTTTGACTACACACTTGCTTCTTAGTTTTTCGATGTTGTTGTTCTGACAGTACACTGTTTTTTGTTATTTTTTGTTAATTTTGTTATTTTTTGTTATTTTTTTAAATTTTTTGTTATTTTTTTTTATGTTTTGTTATTTTTTAATATTTTTTGTTATTGTTTGCTTTCTTCTCTATCAAGAACACCGTTGCACGTCTTTACAATACTTCTCATTCATTCGGTGAAAACTACTCATGACTGGTAAGATGTTGTAAAAAATAAGATTCCTTTTCTGGTTCACTTCTTATTTTTAAATATGTTTAGCTAAGTTTGTTGAACATGTGGTCACGTTTATAAAAACGAGCTACCAACCTTTTTAATTGTTGGCTTGTTCTTCTTTTTTATGGATTGCAAGGCCAGCGAAGATGTTGTCTTTGCGGTTTTAGGAAAGATAGCAACAGTTGTGTGGCTTAACGTTAAAATCTCCGCTTATTAACAGTCACTTGATTGACACGCTCTGTCTTTTTTGAGACTAAGTAAAATTGTTGCAAAGTTTTTGGTTATTGTTATTGACGAGAAATATTATGAATAGATGATAATGTTTTTTCATTCTAGACTTAGCTTTGCTCTTGTCTTGTTTTGCAAACTTAAGAGAAGGTATGTGGGATATATTCCGCTGGGTCCGCATCAAGGTTGGTTAGTCGTTGTTTGTTAGCTTGAGCTAAGGTGTATTCGTTGTCAGCTATTTATACTTTACTGTTAATTTACATTACAAGTCCCTTGCTTTTAGTTTTAAGACCATACCGACCGCTACCTTGATTTGTAGTATTTTAACAAAAACGGCAACTTTCTCATTATTGCTGTTTTCACAAATAATTTGATAATCCATTTATTTTTTAACCAGTACTTTTAGAAAGGATTAAACTTTGATATGTCGAAGTCTTTTTTGTGAAATTATTTTTGCAATTAGCAACAAAATGCATTCAAACATACAGAAAAACGCATTTATTTCTATATTTGATGGTTTTTTTTTTGGCTATTTCCTAACTATTATTTGACTACGCTCTTAAGTAGATTCCAAATCACTAAAGAGGTTTTATCACTCTATCAGAGATGGTTTTTAGCCGTAAAACCTTACGCTGCCCGCCTTGGGTTGGGAAGTGGGAGTGCGTATGTATATGTAAAAAATATATCACAGTATCTTGCGCAAACTTGAGCACTGTTATTTTGAGTTTTATTTTTTTTTTCTGCGTTTTTGCAATTGCCTTATATGCAGGACATTGCATAGTCTCTGTTTTGTGCTTCTTTACTTTTTGCAGACAGCACTTTAGAAAGTTTTTGCAATCTCTGATCTTATATTTTTTGGCGCTACACTCTTTAAGCACAAGGGCAATCTTGTCACATTTAAATCACATGTGCAATTTTTTTTTATGCGCTACCGATTCCATCCTTTGCCTAGGGATTTATTAGAAATCAGGATTTTGGCCGTAAGTTTGTGCCCATCAAGTTTTTATTTTCTGACAAAGTTATGGGTTTGTCTTGCGCTATACTTAAGGCGTCTGCAATCTGTTTGTTTTCTGTAGATTTCTTTTTCTTAGGAACAATGGTAATATTGTTTTTTTTTTTAGCTGTTATATACTCTTGTTGCCAGGAGTGCCAGACCCTGTTTCTTAGCTGGGGAGAAAGTCAAGCTTATTTTCTATTGCCTGGTGGTTGCACTTTTTGTGTAGATGCTGTTGGCGGTAACGCTGCATATTACTTTTTCCGATTTGATATTTCTGTCAGTCAAAACGATATTTGGGGTTGCTAGCTAGTATTCTTTTGTTAGATCACGTGTTTTCTATGATAGCAATAACAATTTGGTTTGGATTTTTCTACTAACCTTTTCTTTGTGTTTGATATGCAAGGTATAAGGTATAAGAGGTGCACTCTATCCGACTACTTTAGCATGCTTAGATTGCAGAACTTTTTGTTCAGACCTTTGGTTAATTTTTTACTTATTTTTTCCTCGTGATTTTTACTAGGCTTCTGCGTAACAGCACATAAGCTCTTCTTTTTCTTCTTCTACTCAACTTTAACTGCGCTTAGCAGTTCTGCAGTGATACAGCATCGAAACACTTTCTTGGGTGACATAAACTTTTGATTCTAAAATTCCACAATATAGCCGGCAAATTTTGGTTAAGCTAACGTGGAATGTGTTATGCAATAATGCTATTACTTTGCGTGATGTGTGGCAAGTGGCACAATTCTGTTGAAACCACATGTCTTTTGACCATCATTTATTTGAAGCACAAAAAACTAAATTATTATTTCCCTATAGTGTTGCCATTGACATATGTCTCTAGCCCAAAATCCACAGTAACATCTTTGCTTTTTATAAAACATGAGTTTTATTATTGAACACTATGCACTGACAGTCTAGAAATATCTATTTACCACTGTAACTGTCAGTTACATTTACCACAATGTAACTGCCAGTCACATTGTGGTAAATAACCGTGACGATCAGGATAATCACTTGTCGATGGTCTGACATTACTAATTGATTACTTATAGCATTTTGATAACTAAAAATTGAACATAATATGCTAATCGTAACAGTCAAATTCTTACAATTTTTGGAATGTTTAACAATAAAAATTCAGATTATTTAAATAACTCACACCATTGAACTATCATAAAAATTTGGCTGCCAAAGCACAACAGCAAAAATTAGGTCAAATTTAAACATCCATTTGTTGCAATCTACAATAATATGTGTTGAAATTTAAAGTAAACAACTAAATATGCACAAAACACCAATATGAGATAATCAAACATGTACAATGCACACAAAACAATGTTAAAAAATGCTGATTGGACAATGAAATTCACTGCAGTAATTTATGTAAGCTATTGAAATAGTTTTGTAATAATTTCAGTCAAGTTCTCTTAAAATGCATAAGCTTACAGCAATGATTCATAGCTTTACTAAATTCCAATTCTTCTCATAAACGGATTTTATAAATTTTTTTAATAAAACCCGGATCAGATCAATTAAAATGAATGTCCAAATCAAAAACTGAACACACGCTAACAAAAACTTTATTCATACATACAAGCTAAACAATAGAATTGTTTGCAAATAAAATTAGTATATTGATACGTACATATCAGCTTCACTAATTAATTCATTTTGTAGACACATGCAAAATCCTTTTGTTACTAAATACAATTCTATGGAAACCCTAACCCCAACCCTTTTCTCCCAATTAAATTTTTCGCTTTTGGGCATATTCTTTTTTATTTTATTATTGCAGACAGTCCCTCCCGAGGAATTTTAAAAGGCTGTGAAATATTTGCATGACAAAACGGCATTTAAACATTACATCCATAATTCATTGTGCATTCTTGTTCTTGTATAATTTATATCTCAGTTCCATTGCGGTAAATGAAGAGCAGAGTTGTGAATTATAAATGTTTTAAAAGTAGACAAGCATTCGTAATAAATTACTCGATTTAGAAGAGCACAAACATCTGTTGTGGAAGTTTCGTTGCATTGTTTTGCCATGTTTTTAAAATGACGCAACTTAATAGATGTGCTCTGAGAGTAATTATATCGCCATTCACTTTTTTTTGTCAGATTCTTTTAAAATAAAATTATAAGGAAGTGGTGTTGGCAGTAAAAAATAAATTGATAATTTTTATGATAAATGGAAGGAAATGTTGTACCTTTTAGAAACACTTCATGATGAGAGTGTTTCGTCATTTTTAATGGGGAAAATAAATTTGACTAAGAACAGCTATAAAAATCTTAATTTACGACAACATCGTTCAGTCAATTATTCCGACACCGCTGAAAGTACATCTTATATTAAAACAATCCCTCTCTGTACTTTTTAATGGGGGCCCATTATTTTTAACCATCGCACTTAAGAGATATAAATTAAAAGATACTTAGCGAATGATTTTCTAGAAAATTAATTTTGTGTGGCGCGTCTCATCGGTAGAAGAGAAGAAGGGGGTTGCGGCTTTTACGATAAATAGCCCGGTATCATCTGCATATCAGATTCGGAAATTCGGGAAAGAAGGGCGAGACTCATTGATTTAAACGATTCTCGGGGCAAGGCCAATATTAATTCCTGAGAATTAATCTTCTCCGCAAAAAATATGAAAATGTATCCTTGGGGTGTGGGAATACAAATAGCATCCATATTTATGTTATGTTAAAATGTCTGTGATGGATTAATATAACATTTTTCTAGTTTATTAGATAGATAAGTAAACACAACTAAGTTATGTAAAAAGCTTTTGGTGTTTTAAGATGAACAAACCATTTTTATTACGTGTAGTATAAGCAAATTAACGGAACTTAGAAACAAATAAATATTTTATTTGTTTTTTAAAATATTAATTTTATTAAAAAAAAAAAATTTTCTTTCGAGGTACATTTTTAATTGTCAATTATTTGTATCGCCACAGTATCAATTATTGTCAACTTGTCGGCAAATGCAGTTAGGTATTTATGCAATACTCTACAGAAGTAACACCGAATTGATTCCTCTTCCCCACTGCAAATGCAAACTACAAGACACAATTTGCAAAAATTAAATTTTGAAATTGACCATAGCAGCATTGTTCAACAATCTAAACGTTTTTTCTTAAAAACCAAACGGATGCAGGACTCAGCGCCTCCACCATCCCGTTCTAAGCAGAAACTGTTACACTTGTCTGTTAGTGACTATCAGTTCAAACCTAAAAATTCCTGCAAGTACTAACTTAAAAAAAAATTGTTTAATAAAAAAATAAAATATAAAAGTAACAAAATTATAATTTTTCAAAAATAAAAAAAAAAATGTTTGGCAACCAACAATAATTAATAAAAGTTAACTAACATCGTTCTGCTGATAAAACTACTACAATAATTATCTACTTTTCTAACTGACAGTGCTCTTAGTCTCTTAGAAAAGGATTTATTGTTAACGCAATCATCCAAATAGTTGTAAGATCAACTAGGGCAGACAGTTATTATTGGCTGTTCTTTGATGTGAGCAACGGAGTAAGCTGGTCCAGGTTCAGGAGAATTGGTTAGGTGGCTAATTTGCATTTTATATACGAATCAAAGTTAGCTGACTAACTCACATACGACTAATTGTGTTTATTTTGAAGCAAAGTGAAAGTGAGAGTGGCCGTCTCTAGCGAGGTGTGCAAGCACAGGGTATGATAGGGTGCAGTCTTTGGTTGAAGGCGGCACCAGGTATGGATATCGGCACCGGGTGGCCCAAGGTCTATGATGAGTTCTGTGGTTTTGTTTTGTACTTGATGACTTGGACTCAACTAGACAATTATATTGTTATGGTTAAAGAAGGGAATTTTCTAAAAACTCAACGTGTTGAACTTACTTTTATAAGGAAAGTGCTTACTAACTAAATACTTGTTGGCCAAAGCTTCAATATGTTGACGTAATGGAGGAATCCTAAGATTGGTTTGAATATTTCTTGGACGAACCATAGAGCTTCGAGGAGCATCCGCAAAGTTGTATTTTGGAAGATCTTGAGACGTTTGAAGTGTTATTTTACGGATGTTCCCTAAATTGGGGACGCATAAGTGATTTGTGGTCTAATATTGATGATTGACGGTGAGATAACTCAGTTATAGAGCGTTATCGTAGCACGCTAAAAGTCCGTGGTTCGATTCCCAAATATGACTAAAATAATAACTTGCTTTTTATCTACCGGGGTGATTCGGAAGTCACCTAATAAACCGTTGGTCTTATCAACCCTCTTCAAACAAGTTGTAAGACTTTTGGGGCAATGTAAAATAGCTGTAAAACGCACATTAAAGAAGAATATTAGATGTGTAGTTTTGGATTTTGTTCTGAAGCAACACATTTTTTTGGCTTTATTGAGAATAGATTGTACGTGCAGTTTGTACGTAAGTCTTTTGTCAAAGGTTATTTCAAGATATTTTAGCAACAGCAGACCACGGGAAAAAACGTTGTTTACAAAAACGTATGGTGTTTTGTAACCTTATAGTGACTACTTTTTATGACTTTGAAGTATATTGAAGTGTTGTGTTGTCAGCATATTAAGTTATAATAAAGTGCGTCCATCTTGTGGGCATGTCAGAAACAAACTGATTAAATAGCAAAGACAAGAGAATTTTTTTTGTAATCTGCCGTGAGGTAGAAATATGATTTTTAAGTTTTTTGCCAGGTTTCTGCGCTTTAGATATGAAACTATCAGATTTATAAGACGCAGAGGTAAGCTTTGTCTGTGCAGTTTTAAAACAAAGCCCTTGCCCAGACTTTGTGAAAGGTTTTTTTTAATGTTGAAAAAGACCACTCCGTGTTTTGTTGTTGTCTGAAACCTTTGACAATGTAGTCTATAACGGGGTTGATGAACGGCTGAATGACCTTATCTGAAGGGAGAAGATTATTGACATTGTGTGGTTTTGAACTGTGTCCGAGATCACCCTCTATGACCTTACTTAAGATGCATAGAATATTGGTTGGCCGGTATTGTAGAAAAAAAAATAGTATTATATTATATTATAGAGCCTTTCTAGAAGTGTAGAAAAGTGCAATGGAATATGGACTTGTCTGTTTTGTAAAACTTTTTAGAATTTTCACATTAGATAGTTTTTTGTAGTACATTCAATAGTTTTTTTGAATAGTGGTAGTGTAACTTTGGGGCAGGCTACCGACTGGTATGGCCCCAAGCAATTTTGGCAAATAGAAGATGGTTTGTGGCATTTTTTGGTGGCAATACTGGGTTGCTGGCACTTTTGGCTTATAAAAATGTTGGATTTCACAGTGACATTTAAGTTGAAATGCTCGGTCAGATATATGATCTCTGTACGTTTTGTTCTTTTTTGGAATTGTACGGAAACTATCCGGAAGTGGACATATTTGTACATTGGTTGATAAGAATACAAGAGATTCTAATGCAAGGCCATTTACACTGGATCTTCTTTAGTTACTGCTCTATTTGGACGACTTTGTTGTTCTTGTTTTTTTTGTGGTATTAACTGGAGCTGTTATTTTAAAGGTGGTGAGGTCTATGATGTGGGCTGCAATAATATTCTCTTTGACGACTTGGAGGTGGGTTGTGGCATGTTCACTCTTGTCTTTCAAAAGAGAGTCGCTTTTATTTTTTTTTTGTAGATGGTGTTAGAGCGGTGGCTATGTGGATGGGAACTGCTTTATAGAACAGCTAGACCAGCCTTGTTTAGTTCCTGGAACTTCAAGTTAAAGTTGGTGGACATTGCCTCTAATTGTTTCTTTACGTCCTGAACCTGGTAGAAAGGGGCTGTTATCTTAGACCTGTCCCTAAACTTGTCCGAACAGAATGGACGGCGTTGTTTATCACGGGCGCCATTGTAGCAGTTTTGAGTTTGATTGTTTGATTGTTTTTTAATACTAAATATTAGTAATTAAATACTGACAATATCTAGTAATTTAATAATGTGCCAATAGTTAATTTGTGTGGGCAATTTAAATTGCATTTGTTTGTTTCTGCGGTTGCTGATGGGAGCTGGTTTTGTTGGCTGCACGATCTAAATTGTTTGACCTTCTTTCCGGTTCTCTCAAAGTAGTGTCGACTGTTAAAAAATATGAAATTGCCTACTGGTTGCAACAATTTTTGGTTCTAGTTTAATGCGGAGATGGTGTCTAGGTGACGTTGGTTTAGTTTTAGCTCTACTTGTTGGTAAAGTAGTAATCTGTTAATGTAAAAGTGTCTACTGGGGTTTTATTAAATGTCTTTGTAGCGCAAGTTTGAAATATTTAATTTGAGGCTCAGAAGGGTTTGATGGTGGTTTTAGGGGTCTCCAGCGCTGAGTAGAGGCACAGACTGTGTTTAAGCACGTATTTTGCCTGTAGAAGCAGTTGGTAGCTGCAAAGTTTTTTTGCAGTGGATTACGTTTTTGTATAATAGGCTTGCTTTAACTTGTTTGCCATTTTGTGTTGGCATTGTTAGAGTGTTTGGTCCGTTTTTGTCCTTATCTTCAAAGAAGATTGTGACGTAGTTAGGCGCTTTTGTGTGGGCAACAATTTACATGATTTAATTAATTACGGTTTATTTTTATCTCTTTATCTTCTGTTATTTTTGGATAGAGATGTCATCACATTGTTTTCATTCTAAGATCACTTCTGAAGTTTTAGTGTTTGTTTAGATGTGTACAGCTAGTGTGTCGGATGTTTGCGGGTTTTTATTAAAAACTGGCTTAATCGACAAATTTTTTCTATCTCTAACGTATTTTTAGTCAGTTTATTTTATTCGACAAGTGATTTATTGCTACTAGCAGGTAGTTAGAATCCTGGAGCATGCATTCGTTGCTGCAAATATAGGATCTATTGTCTAAAACTTTATCCGCTTAGTATTTTTCCGACAGGTAGCTAAGTTGCAGTTAAAACAGGAGTAGCTTGACATAGTTGTTATACAGTCGTGTTGCTGTTGGCAATTATGACGGAGATGGTGTGTGTTTTTTTTTTGTTTTTTTGTATGACTTTTCCTATATCTTTATTTTTTAGTTTTTATCTATACTTTTTCTAACTTTTACTTGTTTTTTTTTTTTTTTGTGGTATTTGTTCTCATACTTGGTTTGAAAGATTTTTGTCCAACATTTTGTGAACATGTCCTAACTATTTTAGCTGATTTTTTTCTGTATACTACTATTTTGTGCATTACTTCTATAATATCTTAGATTCTGCTGTTAGTGTTTTTTTGTTTTTGATTTTTTTGCGTTTTTTCAAGAAATCCATTTTTGAATTTGTGAAGGTTAGAATTTTTTTTTTATACACTTTAGCGATAACAATAATCCTACGAAAACTGTTACGAGAAAAAGTTTTTGACAAACCTGTTTACCGGTCTACCACAAACAACCGCTTTAAAGATAGCGTACTAGATCAGTCAAAGATTGCGTGCCAGGTAGAAACTTTGATAGCAAACTTTTTTGCTACAAAACACCAAATACTTAAAAAAAATGAGAAATGCTTGGGACTGTGCTTGATTTAGCATAGAAACAAAAAATTGACTTTAAGAATAACTGACCAAGTAGGAAAAAGATAAACTTATCCAACCTTCTGAAGTAAGCAGTGTTTGGGATTGGCATGTCCAGCAGCCACATAAAAAGAAGAATAACTGCTGATTGCTGACAAGGCACACTTACTTAGCAACTGGCATGACCAACGGCCTTTTGGGGAGAAAAACAATTTGACTAATTGCTAAGAAATCACACCAGTAACAACCGCAAATAGAAAAGTAAGGCAAATAAAAGCTCTTGGTTGAGAAATTAATTGCTAACCTTATTTTTAGACTGTCAGTAAAGAACACCTTGACGACAAAAACCGACAACCTACTCAAATCCCCGATGTGGGGCTCTGACAAAGAAGACCTGCGCAGTATGATTTTGACAAAACGGCTCAGTAGTTTTGGTAGCAAAAATACATGAGCAATGCCGTCAACTTAAGCAATCACAGGAACATTGTGATGACATTTACAAAAAACTAAAATGATAAAATTATAAGAATTGGAAAGTATAGTGAATATTATCATGTAAATTGAAATAACACCTAGATTTATAATAGTATGGAAAACATAGAGAAGCTGTAGTTGTAGGAGGAAATTAATTTAGTGTAAAATTTTTGTAAAATTTAAGGGTTAAGTGGAAGAGCAGCAAATAAGCTGAACTTTGCCCTTTCATATACATGTAAAATGTAATGAATAAAGACAAATTATTATTATTATTATTATTATAAAAGAAACCGAATTCTTGGGGTGATATAAGAGCAAAATCAAAATCGAGAACTAAATTTGGTACTTGACAGGGTGTTGAAGCTGGTAAAGCAAGAGACCCTGACTAGATTTTTTAGAAGTGGTTAAAGTTTGTGAAGATGAGATCTTGAAAAGAAACACATTTTTGGTTATCTGAAAAACTACTAAGTTTTATCTAATTTGAAAAACCAAAAAAGGATAATTACGACACGACATAAATACCAATATGTCTGATTAACACACTAAAGAAATTTCCTGAGCATATCTTGAATAACAAGCTTTTGGAAAAAATGGAAAAAAGGGTGGCTTGTCAAGGAAAAATAATGATTTTTGCGCAGATCTATAGTGAACGCCATAAAACAAATAAAAATAGCTGCAAAATAGGCAAATTACAACAGGCAATCTGCAGTGTTACTCATTTGACGATCTCCTAATATGATTACGGCATACTTAAAAAATCAGATTATAATACCTGGAAAACGTATTTTGTAAATAAATAAAGTAAATGCAAACACTCAAGATCAATTTTTGGACCAACTCTGTAGAACATATACTATTATGATGTACTGAGGCTTAATATGGGTAAAG
Source organism: Tachinus rufipes (assembly GCA_963932245.1). Taxonomy (NCBI): domain Eukaryota; kingdom Metazoa; phylum Arthropoda; class Insecta; order Coleoptera; family Staphylinidae; genus Tachinus; species Tachinus rufipes. Next base: position 96,147,146 of record OZ010743.1, read on the forward strand.
ATTTTGTGGTTATTGTATGCTGACAATCTGTCGGTGGTAACTACTGGTAAGCGCAAAAAAGATATGGAGATGCAAGCGGGTAAAGAAAGCCTGTTGCTAGAATATTAAAAAAAAAATTTTAATTTTAACAGACGGATTTACCTTAAAAAACATTACTATAAGGCAGGAGACGTAAACTCTGGGCTATAACTTAATTATGTAAAAACACATTGCAAGGACCGAAGCAGTAGAGATGATGAACGGCCTAATCCGTTTAATGCTCAACACAAGAGACACAAGACCCGATAAAAAAAAAACGTTTTGTTTAGTGGTTAATTCGGGGCATTAGTATAGTATGGTAAAGTAACAAAAACAAGTTGTAAGACGTTGATAGAAAATCTATAAAGGAATGCGGCAACTAGAAGAGCTATTGTCTACCGAACCGTCTCTACACGGGCTATACAGGTGTTAGCAAGAGCCATTCTGATACATTTGTTTGTCAGGGAAAATTCTTACTTTCTAATAACAAAAAAAAAGAAAAAAAAAGCTAAAGCCAAGCATTTTTCTACATCGGAGATTGAATGGAAGGACTGCTATTACAGCCGCATAGACCAGGACCTCAATCAAAGAGGTTACACTATGGGTCACTAGAAAACATTAAACGGTATGATAATTTATCTGTGTTTCTGGAAACTATTTAAAACTTATAAATATTAGGATACACGACAGTTGCACTTACTGCAACAAACTAGACACCCCGGAACACACAATTCTAAAATGCAACAGATGAGCCAAACTAAGGTTAAACTCAGGAGGAAAGATTCATACGTTAAGTGTCAACAACATTATTGACAGAATGTTAAATTACGAAAGCGCATGGAACTTTTTCAAACGTAATTTAAGGGATTATAAAAATAAAAAAGAAGAGAGAAGTCAGAAAAAATTGGAAGTAATACTTTATGCAGCTTAGGCTAGATACAGGTGAAGCAATGCCGAGAGGTGGAACCCGCTTTTCTTGTTGGTGTACATAGGGTGCATTTAACTGGTATAAACCCGGAGTACTGTGTAGCAATGGTTACCAGTGTTTTAACTGAAGACCTGCATAACAATATTGGAACGTAAAGTAGAAGATAGGCGCCCGGCGTCTAAGACTACAACTTTTGATTTGGAAGGTAGACATAGTGTATAGTGCTGTCAAAAACAACTATTGACCAATCTTATTGAGTCAAAAACAAAATTATAAAAGTTAATTAAAAATAGAACAGTACAGACTGAAGTGCTACTCAAGGCATATTTTATTTATAAAAAAAAATAACGTTTGAAATAAATTACGCCAGTATTTTGAATCAGTTCATATCAGAATAGATTTTGGGTGGACTAAAAGCATTACCTACATTAAAAAAAAAACAACTGTTTTCTGGCAATAGAAAGATTTAGTAAGACAGCACTATGAGATTTAATGCTAAGAAATTATCCCAAAGACATTGTTATGCAGTTATAGCTATGGAATATGAGGCTCACATTAAACAAATAAATAAAAAATACAGCTTTAAAGTTTTTATTTTGTCAAAACATTATATTAAGATGCCCTGAGCACAACAGACACACTAGAGATTAGCAAGATAATTCTAGCTGTTATGTCTTGCTGCGTAATTTATGCGGTAGTAAAAAAATTTGCATACTACAATTTAAGTGACACTGATTTTATAATTGATCAAACTTAAATTAAAGTTTGATAGCAAAAACAATTTTGAATAAACCAATAGTCAGTTTAAGAAATGCTGCGGGGAAAACTAAAAATAGATGATACAACAACGACAACGACAACAACAATAATAAAAACTTAAAATCTTTTGTGTTGGCGGATAATGAGTTAGAATTTGATCTGAACCAATCATTTTTTTACATTCTATGCTCTCAATTTTTGATAGTATGTATATATTTGTGATTTATTCTAGATACATACTCAAAGGCAGCTGAGAAGTAGTAACACAAGCGTATGCCTTAAAATATTAGTCTTTAATCAGAAAAAAGGCTGTGAAGACGACTAAAGATAGGTCTTAAGTAATGGGTTTTTACATCGCAACAATTACTTGCGGCTATTGAGTTTTTGCACTATTTTAGTTTTAGCACTGCATTGCACTGCGGCAATCTCAATCTATATTTATGATTTTCAGCCGCATGAAAAAAGTTTTTACCTTATTTTGAAAAATGGCAAAAGATCGTGGAAAGATATAAATTGAACGTGATTTAAATACAGCAGAAGAAAGCGTAAGAGAAAAGTAAAGTATGCAAATATTAAATGCTAGACAAATTGCAAGCATTTTGTTAATTAATAACCACTACCAAAGATTAAGTTCTTTAATAATAATTTTGCAATATTAAATTAAAATAATTTTTAAGATATTAGACTATTATTCTGTCAAATAATTACATCGTACTGTACGTACTCAATTAATTATGAAAACAATTGAATAAATTACTCAGTTAAACTTGGCCAAGTTTCTAACGTAAAAACCTACATTGCAGCGGTCATTGTAACTTTAATAGTTTGTCTAGAAATATACTCACTATTAGAATTATTTTAATGATGTGTGGTATTATTCTGATAAATTGTAATTCTCACGAGAAATTACATCACGTTTTGTGCTGCTGTGCAATCATGAATTGGAACAATTTCACCGTATGCGCATTGCAATTATTTCAATCCAAAAATTAAGAACAAATCCGCCGGCTACAATTTGGCAGCAACTGGCGTGTGATTTACAAATAAAAAAAAGTATAAATTAGTGTATAAATCAACAATTCGTCCCGCGGAGGTTAGATTGTAATTTGATTACATTTCTAACAGCACCCCCTTTCCAAATTGTAAAAGTGTGCAATATATAGGGCGGGATAATTAGACATGTGCTCGAGCGTGAGTCACCATTAAAGTGATTAAATGTACACTAAGGTCCTAGAATTACATTCCCCTTAGTTACGTATTTAAATCTCACACCATTTCCGATGTGATTGCGACCGTATTTTAGAATTGAACACACTCAACAATTGTGTTTGTCTTGTTTCATTAGTACTCAATAACGAGCCGCGATACATTTATCTCTACTCCCGAACATACTAAATGTGCAATTAATTTATCGGCTTATTACATCTAAGCTTATTTAATCTGAATTTGTTGAATTAGAGTATTATTGTACGGTTGATTGTAAGTGGTTGAAGTAAGAAGTCTGTCACATTGCAGGGATGGATTAAATCATCATCCCTCCTGTATAAACCTCGAGAAAACAAAATGGAAACGGCTTCCCCTTAAGTAATTTGAGAAGTGGGTCGTCATGTCAAAGAAGAATGCTTTAAAATGCAGGTCAAGGAATGAAATATGTCTTGGTAGTAAAATGGGGGAGAAAAAATATTTGCGTCTAGATAAAGCTTTTAACATTGAAATAACAAAATAGTTGATACAGATGGTAAATATTTATATATTGCAAAAACATTCTGTATAAAATTTGAATGTTGTAGTGTCTAGTCTATCTCGTAAATCAATTACTTTTTATACCAACAATATTGTCTCTTACTCTACAGTGTTTGTTTTGAGTTTTAAGTGTATTCACTGAACCAACATTTTTATTACAAGTTTTAAAATAACTAAAAATTTTTTAAGCATTTATTTTATTTACAATAAAATATCTGAATAGTTATTTGTTAGAATTTGTTTATATTTTGTCAGATATAATTTGTATTAATCAATTCAAAATCGGACTACGGAAACCATATCGTTTACGTCACATAACGTCTTTCTACCTGGTTAGAAATCCCTTTAGCGATTATTTGAAATATGGAATTCAATTATACCTCTTATGAACAACTGACTTGATACTTAACTAAAGATTACAGAATATTATTTAAAATTATTTGTTAATGAACCACAATTTTTATACAAACACACAATTATAACAGAAAGTATTACTATATCAAACTTAAACATTATAAAATGAATTAATAATTTATTCAAAATCAGTCAATCGAATCACAGCGGCCAAGGGTCAAGCATAGACAATTGTTTCGGTTCTACAAACCTCGTCAGTATGCAAACCAGTCTTTCGTTTGATTATTTATTAAACATTATAGTTATAATATCTATAAATTTGCTCCCTAAATATTAGGCTTAAATTAAATGACTACATTATTTTACAATCTCATAAAATTATCCGACAAGAACTAAAGATAACAATCAAATTAAAGCAAAATCGTTCATCTTATTGCCGGCTGTAAAAATCAGCAATTCCCTTTCTAACTTAAACTTCGGCTTTTATTTGTTACCGCAGAAGAAATATATTTATGTCAACTATAACGACTTTACAAGCTATTAAAAGTGATCTGAAGTTAAAAGAAAAAGCAATTTAATTGATTTTTTTTATAGAATTTAATTCTTAAAAAAGTTTAAATTTGAATTGCCTTCAGTTTGATTATTTGTATAAAATCATTACTAATATTTTTGCACATTTAAGTTTGTACTGAAGCTGTTAGCACTTAAGTATATTATTTAAAAAATACTAAAATAATACTAATGGTTAATTATTTATGCATTGCAAATTGTAAGTATATTTTTTATGCAAATTAGAAGTTTTTTTCTTAAAAAAAATGATATATTTTTAAGTGAGGAAAGAAATTATGAAATAAAATTTGCACGTCTCATGACTTCTCTAGGGTATAAACTATGTTTATTACATTATCCTTCATCTCTTCCTGCAGTGGAATGACATAAAATGGTGTGCTTTTTGTATTTAATAACGACTGAATCCACTTAGCTTTGTATTTTCTTTAAGATTTTAAGTGCATATTTTTACATCTCATAATGGCTCGTAATATTTTTGCGGCAGTGTCCTTAGTTTATACATTTTTTGTAAGCTCTGTGCCACCAAAAGGAAACCAAATTATGTAAACACAACAAAAAAAAACAATTGATTAATTTAGGCTGCTAAAAGTGTATGAAATTATATTAGTTGTAGAGTATTATAATATCATTTTTCAGTTAATTGACGCCAAGTTGTTCTAGTTTTGCAATGCATAAAGTATTGATGTATGCATAGGAGTATGCGATAATTCAGGTTTTTAATTTAGTCATGGTTGAGGGTATCCAAAGTAGCCTTTTACATTTTTTTATTAATAATGTCATCAGTGAGATGACCGCAGTAATATAAATTGTAGTACTAAGGTCATCTCACTGATGAACATTTGTGAGGTTATTTTAGGTTTTTTTTTTAGGTTATGGTTGAGGTGGTTAATTGCAATGTTTTATTATTAACGTCATTAGTGAGATGACCTTAATAATACATTTTTTATTAATGAGGTTATTTTACTGATGAGTATTTGTGAGGTTGTTTTAAGGTTTTATTTTTAGTCATGGTTGAGGGTAACTAAAGTAGTTATTTACAATTTGTTATTAATGAGATCATCAGTGAGATGACAGTAAAATAAATTGTATTACTGAGGTCATCTCACTGATGAACATTTGTGAGGTTATTTTAAGGTTTTCTTTTTGGGGTTATGATGAGGTGGTTATTTGCAATGAATTATTATTAACGTCATTAGTGAGATGACTTCAATAATACATTTGTTTATTAAATCCGGTTATCCTACTGATAAATTTTTTTAAGGTTATTTTAAGGTTTTATTTTTAAAGTCATGATTGAGGCTAACTGAAGTAGCATTTTACATTTTTTTAATAAAGAGGTTATCAGTGAGATTACCGCAGTAATATAAACTGTATTACAAAGGTCATTTTACTGATTAACTTTTGTAAGGTTATTTTAAGGTTGTTTTTTTGAGGTTATGGTTGAGGTTAACTGAAGTGGTCTTTTGCAATGTTTTATTAGTGAGATAATACTCATTAATACATTTATTTATTAATGAGGTCATTCCACTGATGAATATTTGTGAGGAAATTTTAAGGTTTAAATTTTAAAGTCATAGTTAAGGGTAACTGTGGTAGTAATTTACATTTTTTTATTAAAGAGGTTATCAATGAGATGACTTCAGTAATATATATTGATTTACTGAAGTCATTTTACTGATGAACATTTGTGAAGTTATTTTAAAGTTTTTTTTAAGGTTTAAATTTTGAGGTTATGGTTGAGGTTAATTGAGGTGGTCTTTTGAAATGTTTTATTATTAACGTCATTAGTGAGATGATCTCATTAATACATTTTTTTATTAATGAGGTCATCCCACTGATAAATATTTTTGAGGTTATTTTAAGGTTTTATTTGTAAAGTAATGGTTGAGGGTAACTGAAGCTCTTAATTTTTTTTTATTAATGAAGTCATTAGTGACATGACCTTAGTAGTATAAATTGTATTACTGGGGTAATTTTACTAAGGTTATTTTAAGGTTTTATTTTTAAAGTCATAGTTGAGGGTAATTGAGGAAGTTATTTACATTTTTTATTAATGAGGTCATCAGTAAGACAATCTCAGTAATATAAATTGTATTACTGAGGTCATCTCACTGATAAACATTTGTCAGGTTATTTTAAGGTTTTTTTATTGAGGTTATAGTTGAGGTTTACTGAGATGGTCCTTTGCAATGTTTTATTATTAAGACAATAAAAATCATTTAACTTAACATTTTTACAGTTTTATGTTGTTTGTTCCTGCAGTTTCACCAATTTTTGGCACATTTTACTCGACAGTGCTTGCTATTCTTCTTCTTTTTTTAACTAATCATTTTTTGATTAAATTAGTACCTGTGTTTTCACTTTACTGTTCTAATCAATTACTATACTTTAATTCCATATATTATTACATAAACTTAATTGAATTTTATCATATTATGGTGTCTGCATTGAAACACTAATAAATAATTGATAGTAATGATAGTAATAAATGAATGTAATTACTTTAAATATGCCGCCTTTTAAAAATTGTTCATTATACTATTTGTTTTGACAGATCAACTTAGACAGCTGTCAAGCAAACATATGAAAACGTATGTAGTATAGAGGACAATTTTAAAAAGGCGGCATATTTAAAGTGATTACATAATCACATTCATTTATAAACTCCTTGTATTAAATTAGTTTTTTCTCTTAACAATTAATTTTATTTTTTATTTTTTGTTTCAGGTGAGTTGTGGATCAACGTTTTACTATATTACATTGGTTATTGTAAGTAGAATAGATTTGATGAAATATTAATATAGTAGAAAAGTATTGTATTACACGCGACAATAGAATGATGTTATGAAATTGAGTTAGAAATATCGATTTGTGAATAATAAGAAAATTATTATCATAATGAGTTTTGTTTTGTAAATTGAATTAAATAATGAATTGAAGAATAACTTTATAATGTTCAAGGTAATAATTCTACAAAATGTAATTTTATAGATAAGTGAACTGTTTTCCAAGTTCAGCTATACTTAGTAAACTTAACAAAAATTTTCTTTAACAAAAATGTTGCAAATAAGTAGTTTATGTTAAATGCATTTTTAACAATTTAAATAATTTTTTTTATTCAATCAAATTTTTATCATTTTTTTAACTGTTTTTTTTTTGCTTTCTTATACACGTGACTTAAGGTACTGCGTTAAAAGAAATTACACGTGGGCAGAGCGGGAAACTGAGGAGGTCGTAAAACGTCACCAAATCTTGAAATATGACGGTTGGAAAAAAGGGGCCAAAAAACAGCTATTGATATGTGCCGTGGCACTATCTTATTGAAACTACATGTGTTGAGATCAATTCTTCTTTTTTGTAACTCAGGAATGAAAAAGGTATATTAATGAAACACTCAAACTTTCTCATCAGGCACTAAACTGTTACGTTAGGACTATGGAGCAATTCTTTATGTAATTGCTAAGGTTTTACATTAGCCAAATACTGAGAAATGTGTGTGCTACTAACATGTTTTATTCTAGTCTGGTATTTAAATGTACGTCCTTTATACAGGGTGTTCAAAAAAGAATGTAAAATATTTAAGGGGTGGTAGTACAAATCACAACAACCAAAAAAGTTTTAATAATCATAGGTTGTCATAGCAACGGTTTTGGAGATATAGAACATTATTTATTTTTATATATTTTTACAAAGAACAAAGTTATAGAAGATGTTCGAAGTGTGCTCCTTTTATTTCCAAATAGCCACGACATCATTGTCTGAAGGACATTCGTTCTTTTTCTAAAACCTTCTCAGTGGCTTGGATTTCTTGGTATTTTTTATTAGTTTTTATCTGCAGTTCCTCGGGGCTAATTACTGGAGTAGCATACACTAATGATTTCAAATATCCTCAAAGGGTTTAAATCAGGCGATCTTGCTGGCCATAAAACTAGTCCGCCTTTTTCTATCCACCTATGTGGAAATATTTGATTTAAATACTCTCTTACGGCAATCGAAAAATGAGCTGGAGCACCATCATGCTTGAACCACATTTGTTGCCTGTGGGCCAAAAGAATGTCATACAAAAGATCATACATTGTGTTCTGCAGAAAGTTGAGTTAAGCAGCGCCTGTTAATTGGTTTGGCAAAACAACCTGTCGGTTACAATACCCATCCAAATGTTTTATGAAAATGGTGTCTGATGTCCACATTCAATTACAGCATAAGGATTTTTGTCAACTCAACGATGTGCATTATGAATATTAATAACTCCATTTTGTGTGAACCCGGCTTCATCGGTGAATTTTTTTTGGCAAGAAATTGCGAGCCTTTGGCATACTTGCGTAGAAACTAGCGACAAATAGCAAAGGTGCCTGATGATCAGTTAAATTTAAGACTTAATACTTGTTGTACATGGTATGGATAGAGCAGCTGCTTGTGGAGGGTTCTCCAAACAAGAATAACATCATTTCCTACCTCGGCTGATATTCTCCGCACACTCGTCTTTGGATAATGCTCTATCCGTGCTATAATTTCTTGTTCTGCTCTAGGAGTAGATACCGACCATGGTCTGCCAAAACAATAGCACTGTTTTTAAAGTTAACCGGTATCTCCTAATCTTTGGTGAATTCTTTCAAACATACGATGTGAAGGAATCTGGCTATTTGGATAAGCTTTTACATAAAGACGTCGCGTTTTAGTGGCAATCCCATTAGCACGACTTTGCATAAAATGCATGTTGGCTAATTCTGCATTAGAGTAATTAGCCATAGCAATGAAAACTTGTGCACTAACAACAACTGTCAAATACTGAATATATATTTCACAAAACATCAGCCAACTATGTTAAGAAAATGCATGCTTTTGCAAAATAAAAATTGGAGGAAAAAACAATAATAAAAATAAATTGTGACGTTCCAGTTTCAATCCATTCCTAAAAACAATTAATATATTAAAATATGTGTATATATAGTGAAGCGTTTACTTATCTTTGAAGGCAGGTACAGTGTTGATCGTTCTGATTGAGTGGATGTTATCCTCAGGTGGTTGCTGTGGCGGTTTCTGGGCAGATAAGTGCAAAAGATTAGATTCAATAATTAAAACTTACTCCCTTATATAACTCTCGGGTCGGTTGTTAATTGGTTTGTTTTGGGTTATGTTCCTTCAGGTTATTATGAATATTTTTGTTTAATTTATACTCACTTATTCAGCGGTCCGGGAATCAAATTTCAATAATTCCAACATTCTCATACACAGTTCATTATTTCCATTCATATTTTCCATCACACTATTTGTTTTGTCGATTTTCCATTTCATTCCTTCTTTGTTGTTATTTATGTGGGTCCTAACCTTAAAGCAACAATTTTATAAACATGTGATTGATATAGATTATGAATTGACAGTCTTGTGCATAATATTTTGATTTGTTTCTTACCTAATTTTATTTTATCCTGTACCGTTCATTTGCACTTTAATTTAATTAATTTCACTGTTATCACTTCACAAACTGTCATTTTCGTTTTACTACATAAGATTTAAGTATATTTCCTACAACAGAGTAGTGTATTTAGTGTTGGCACAACTGGTTGCTACGTCATCAAACGGGATGCGGCGTTGCCGGATGGGCAGTTTTAAACCCAGGTTCCGCGCATCATAATTAAAGCAGTTTGATGAGTAATTAGCCACTGATTGTAAGGTTGATCGTTGTATTTGTGTTTATGTTATTGTTGCTAATCCTTTTCCTAAGTTCCCTTTCTATCATTCTACCTTATAGTATTTTTAATTGAGACACTCATGCGCAGGGGAGATTTTGACTTTTCTTCCCAGTGGGAAGTAGGATCACGGTCCTTTTTGATTCGACTTTTGCCCCGATCACATCGTTCTACCTACGGATTACGGGTGTAATACTTGCAATTATTGAAATCGCTGATGCGGATAAAATTGTATTACAAGTCAAATTATTTCGTTTCCTTTATGTGTGAGGTCTCAAGTAAGTACTTTTTTTCAAATTATTTCCCTTGTTTATGTCCATTTTTCTTATGTGCCGTAGGCTTTTACGAACCCCCCATATTTTTTTTTCTGCATTAAATTCATTAAAAATATCGTGACGCCATATTCTACAAATCAGCCGTGGCCATTAACCGGCTCGTTATTATATTTGACCGAAATTCCTGGGCACGTGTTTTTTAAGTGGATTCTGTGGCGGAAAGAATCGGGTGGAAGGGCACCACGTGATTCCGTGCTACCACCTGCTACCAGTTGATGACTGGAGGATTATTACTGAAAAATATTTTACCGCTGATATTATTTGAAATTAAGTTTGTTTTAATAATTGTATATTTTGTAATTAGGCTTAGGGAAGTGAATGTGTGTGTGTGTGTTGCAAGTGCAAAACGTAAATTTATATATATTCCCCCATTAATCTTTTGTTTATTTTATTTTATCAATTTTATAACTATTATTATAGAGGGTATACAATATTTTTGTGTTAATTTTGTCCCTATTCCATCTTTCTTATTATCACCATACCACCATTTGGAATTATTGGTTTGCCAGTGGACGAGGATTCTCTTAAATCACCCATGCGAGGAAGGAACTGGAAGTATTAAATATAAAACCAATTGGCGCCTGACTTCGTGATTATTTTCTTTGGGTGAGTTTTTTTTTTTTCTTTTTTCTGTTATTTTGTACTTATCTGTTCGACCCGACCCGACTCCACGAGCTGAGCCAGGCTAGCTCTTTAATCAACCTAAGGGCTAAAGGGCGCGTCGCAAAATAATGTTCCATATCTCCGAAACCGTTGCTATTACAACCCATATTTATTAAAACTTATTTGTTTGCTGTGGTTTGTACTACCAACTCCTTGAATATTTTACTTTTTTTTAACACCCTGTATAATATATCTATGAGTTTGAATGTTAAATGCCAATAAGGTCCTTATCATAACACTTTGCTTTTATCTATCAATACTATGTCTATGCGCTTTCCTACTTTTGTTTTTTTTGTTATTTTGGTTTAATTTTTGGAACAAGTTTTTTGTTATTGATCTATAAAGAAAACAACTAGTCAAACTTGTTAGAGTTTTTAAAAAACTAAGGTATAGTATGTATCTTTGAGATGCACTTTTGCTATAAGTGCATATTGTTTAAGATATTTTAGCAGTTTTGTTGAATTTTCTAAACCACGCGACTAGTTGTGTTATTAGTGAAAATGCGACATATTCTCATAGTAGAAATTTTATTAAAAAAACATTATTTGAAAAGTTCTGGTGTTTTTATTGTAGTAAAAAATGTAGACATAGAGATTATGTATGGAACATAATATTAGATAAATGGACGCTTTGTGACCTTATAAATAATACATAAGTTTTTGACAACACTTTTGATGACATTTTCGCTCAATGTATTATATTATTTTTTAATTGAGGTATTGTTTTTGGGTTATTGCCATATTCTCTTTAATTCAAAAAAACACCAAAGATAAAAATTTACCGGTGTCAAATTGTATGATCTTGGTAGCCACTAACTCTTTCTTCAAATTTTGTCGACAATTCTATTGTTTTGATTGCTGTGTGGCAGGTTGCGCCGTTATTTTAGCAATTTGAGGCTAGAAAAAGTTGTGAATTTTTCAAGCATGCAAATGCAGATTTTTAATCAAAATTTGCTGTAAACTGTTTTATGAAAATCTCATTTGCTAAAAGTAAACGAGGTGGAAGAATTCTGGTTATCACTCTCATTTACAATGTTTTTATTACACCAAGTTGCAGAAATACGGACAAGTTTCTTCTGGATTAAAACTGACCTTATTTCCTTAAACTGCTTGATTATTTGGACAATTGTGAGGTGGCAAAACATGTATGACATCTTTGAATTTCTTCTTCTTCAGGTGCATATCTGATTTTGATTGTTTGCGATGAGCATTACTATCTTCACTTTATTAGTTGCTATTCTGAAGAGCCCCTTCGACGTCTTTCCATACCACGCTCTAAGATTCTGCAACAATGCTATTCTCCTCCGTCTTGGATTTTGCTTACCGTGTACCTTGCCTTGTATGATGGCTTGTAATAGGGCCTACCTGTTCTCGTTCCTCATATTGTCGCCTAGATGTTGAAGTTTTAATGGTGTTTATGATCTCCGTCTCTTTCTTCATCCTGCGGAAGATTTCTATGTTTGTTACTCTGTCCTTCCAAGATATCCGAAGGATGCGTCGATATAGCCACATTTCAATGGCTTTCAGCGTTTTATTTTTGTTGCTTTATTGATTGTCCAAGATTTGACTCCGTATAGTAGTATTGAGAATATGTAGCACTTTAACATGCGTATTTTGGTATTAAATTAGAGTTTGTGATTTTTGAAGAGGTTATTTATTGTACCAAAAGCGGTTCGAGCTTTCCAAATTCTATTCTTTATTTTTTGACTATTGCCCCAGTTTTTGTTCTCAATTGTGCTTAAGAATGTTGTCTGCCTTACTTTCTCAATTTGTATGGGAAGGTTTTTTGCTTATGATTATGAACTCTGTTTTGGTGCTATTGATATTACGTCAAAAAAATTTACTATTTGCTACAATTTTGTTTAATAGTGGTTGAAGTTTTTTAAGAGAGTCAACGAGTATCATTGTATTGTCGGCATATCTGATGTTGTTCAGCCTAGCTCCGTTTAGTAAGATGCTTTTTAGGTTTTTTTTAAAGATTTGTTTAGAGTATGCATTGAACAGAATTGGCTAAAGTATGCTTCACTGTCTTACCCCTTTTGCTATTTTGATGTCTTCTACTTGTTCATCTTCAATTTTCAGAGATGCGGCCTGGTTCCAGTACAAGTTAGTAATGATATTGAGATTTTTGGCGTCGATCGCTACTTCTTTTAAGATTTTTATCATCATGTGATGTTGCACCTAATCAAAAGCTTTCTGGAGTCAATTAGGCATAGTTAGATATTGCAGTTTACGTCTCTGACTTTCTAGAAGAGCACCTGTACTGAGAAAAGTGCTTCTAATGTGCCTACAGCTTTGATAAAGCCAAATTGGTTTTAACTTTAACTATTTGTTTGGTATGCTACCCGAGTAAATTTTATTAAATATGTTGGTAAAATTTTTTATGTGCCTCTTATTTAGTAGTTTCAAGATTGTATGTGGTCAGGCTCCGTCGCTTTCTCATCTTTTATTTGTTTTATTACTTTATCCGCTTTCTCTTCCAAAATGTGCGGACTTGTTTTTCTTTCCATGATTGTTGTTGCTATTCTTTCTTCATCTTTAAAAAGTTTGTTTTTCTTTGAACAGTCTTTGCAAAAACTTTAGCGTTTTGGAAAAGATTTTTAATATTTTTTGCGTTGTGCGTCCGTGTAATGCTTTATAACTAAATTCAAATATTCACAAATGACAGTTGTTGTATTACCAACATAGAAAAAATGACGTTAAGTTCAAAGTTTGGACACTTTTACCATATAGATGAAGTTATATATTAAATAATCAAACAAAAGACTGTTATGCGGTGGTTTATTACTGCTTTAAGTTAAAAAAAAATAATAGTTAATTGTTCTTTGTATAGAATTTGATTTGAACAACTGCGTTGGTTTTGTGTGTTGTGTAGTCTTTCAATAATACAATTTGACGCTTGATCATACACAGTTATTTTATAATTAACGTACTAATGAATTCTGGCAGTGCACTATTTATTGTTGTCATAGTTTGTTACGGTGTGAACTGTTTAAGATAGTAGAAGTTGTTTGCAATGTGTTTAAATTTGCTTTTTATTTTATTGACGCGTGGTTTCCAGCTCAGATCTTAGTATATTCATATCCAAAGGTACTTTTGCTTTTTTACAGTTTTTATTTGCTAATGGTAATTGCAGTTGCATTTAGATACTTAAAAAATCAAGTTGATTTGTTTTTTTTTTCTGCTGGTGATGTGATACTATGAGTTGTTAGGTTTTGTCAACACAAATGCACATTTAAGCTCAGCAAGTTTTGGAATTAGAGTTTGCTTATTGTTCAGAATAAATGACGGTCTATTCTACCATAACAATGTTTTAATTCTGACTGAGATATTCCTTGGCTAAGGATGTCTGCTGAGTTTTCTTAGGTTTTGATATTTTCTTAGCGTGCGAGGTCAGTAAGTTTGTGAATTTCTTTAATGCTATTAGAAACAAATGTTTTAAAGTTTCGTGACTTTGATTTTATCCACGAAATAGTAATTGCGGACTCTATCCACTATTCAGGGTATTTTTGCTTTTTCACAGTTTTTATGTGCTTACGTCAATTGAAGTTGCATTTAGATTCATGAAAAGTTAGGTTTATTGTTTGTGATACTATGTGAACCAGATTTGTTTTTTTTGTTAGTTAGTCCTTTGTTGTAAGCCTATTTTGGAAACTGTTTTAACTCTTGTTGTACGTTTTTGTGGATTGATACAATTAATGTGTCATCTGCGTATAAAAAAAATTGAATTTTTAAAGCATGATTCTACGTTGATTACATATAATAGATAAAGAATTGATTCCAAAATACTGTCTTGGGGCACATCCGTTTTAATAGTTAGTTTTGCCCAGTTTTTCACCGATTTTGACCTGAAACCAACTCTCTTAGTAGTTTTCAAATCATTTTTTACTGTATTATGGACAAAAATATCAAAAGTATTAGAAAAATAAACCAATAAGCACAAATTGTGCATGTTTTTATCCAATCTTTGGTTAACTGTGTTCGAAAATTGTTCAGCAGTTGAATTGTGTTTTTTTGATTTAGCTTTAAATTACGTTTTTGATGATTTGATTATTTAATTATATAATACAAGTATAACAAATATAACAAATATACGTGTACTGTGACGGCGTATAATTTTCAACTGTCAAAAATATACACGACACACAATATTTTTAAAACCAGCCGTCTCAATTGAATAGGCAGCATTCAATTTAAAATATAAAGTTAAGCACTATCAATAATATCGAGGAGTGGGCACAGTTTTATAACAGGGTGGCGATAAGTTCCGACGCTGGTACAGGTCCAGGATAAACCTAAAACTAACTACTACTAACTTTTACAAAGTTTCCAATTGTCCTCCACTTGACTTGCTGTAATTTAGTCAAATACTTCATTTGCCATATTTTATAAAATTTATCATCATAGTCAGGACATAGTGGAGCTGTGTTAGCATCGTCAATAAGAAAGTGTCCCAGAGTTAATACAAAGTAGTTGTGAGGGTTCTCTGATAATGGGCACAAAGAGAGAGCGTTCAGTTTGGGATATGTGATTAACGGGTTTCCAGCAATACATTTTTTCACTGCAGCTTTCCACAAACCTTTAAAGTAGGGTGCACGTGGTGGTATAAGTTTTGATTTCATATTCTGGTATGAAAAGGTAGTTTTGAAATCATTTTGTTTTTGCGTCGTCGAGAAAAAGGCTTAGTTTACGCAGATTATTTCTTGCTTTAACAAAATTTGTAGCATTATCTAAATGGATTTCAGATTCTTATCTACGACGTGAAATAAATATAAAAAATATTGCTAAAAAGGTTTTTGTAGTAAGATTGGATATTAATTTGATATGAATTGGTTGAAAAGCACACAAATATGCAGATGTATACGTTAACAGTTTTTTTTATCGACGTAGTTCTTCTTACATAATAAAAGGTCTATAGTAATTCAATTCGCTTTTGAGGAATGGTATAAATTGTTGTGAACTGTAGCTAGGGAGTGATTTCATAATTGGTTTGTTAAATTGAGGTTTAGGACGCACACAATGTACGAGTTTGCGACTATTTCTTGTGTTGTTTTCTTCCATTGAGTGGCCAATACATTATGCGCATCGCAGCAAGCCAGAATGTAATTGGAAATCATGACTACTGTTGATAATTTGGTCAGTAGGTCACAAAACAATTGGACATTTTTGGGATAGAGAAGACTCTATAAGACGGCCTACCACGCAAATAAGACAGTCATTATTATAAATGGGTTGAGAGATATTAGTCTGCTTGAGTTTTGAATAGGTTTTTCTTTTTTCAAATGTCAATATTCACGAGTAAACGATGTTATTTGTAGGTAGTTGCGGTTTATTTTGCAGTTACTGGTCCCAATTTCTTATCTGTTGAATGCATTAATGCTGTTTTAAACCATAGAACGTATGCCATGACAAATACTGTTCAGTTTTTTTAAATGTTGAACAAATGGGTTGTTAAGTTTTGTTTCCGGAATTAGAGGAATTGGCGATGATGAATGACGCTCCATTTTATCATAACTTACATTCTTTCAATTTTGACTGAGATATTTTTTGGCTAATGGTGATGGGTTTTCTTTGGTTGTGACATGTTGTCAGTCTGCGGGATTAGTAAGTTTGTGAATTCATACAATGCGATTAGCAACAAATGTATTGAAGTTCCGTGACTCTGGTTTTATCCACGAAATAGTAATTGCGGAATCTGAATACTACAGTTGTCAAATAATCAAAATATTTAGCGCTGTTCAAACACGATTGGAAAGTTCTGCAAGCAATAACGCAGAACAAACTTTAGGTCGAGGTATGCTGGTAGATTGAACGGGCGCAACACGTGATTTTAGTGTTGTTTTGCACACCTCTTAAATATTTACATGCGTCGTAAGCATGCTTACTAGCGTCGGCAAATCCTTGTAATTTAATGTTTGTATTTGCTTTATTTATTTATTACTTTTCGGGGAATTTGTATATCATTCACTTTTGATATATGTATTTGCAATATATCGGATCTATTTACCAACGAGCAAAGATGGTAGGGGGTCGTTCCATCTACACTTTAATTTCCATATCTCTTATATAATTTTTTTTGCGACAATAATCACAGGGTTTATTAGTCCAAGTGGATCATAGATACGTAAAATAACACTCAATATTGTTTGTTTTGTAGATGTAGCTTGATGTGTAGTATTCCAAATTGTCTTTAAAATAGTGACACTGTGGCATAAATCACGGGTTAACACTGCATTGTTATTGCTGGCTCACTGCTTGAGCATCTCTCGATAGTAACGCGGACACTTTATTGCAAATTGTTATTAATTTGTCTGGAAGAAGCGTTAATGTTTCAGTGATAGCAAGTTTACGGACGGAGCGGAGCGTATTGACGTAAATACACTGTGGGTGCGGTTCTAAATATTACTGTGGTAAGTTTGTAGAACAAGAATTCAGACTGCGATGTTTTTTTTTACCAAATGCGTTGGTAGTTGCAATCTTTTGGTGAAACATTGATCTGGCGATACATTTTTTTTTATGTTACCTGTGATTACAAATTGTTTAGATCTTATTTGTAACATTGAAAATAGATCTTTTTGAAGTGAATTTTAGTTTTTTTAAAAAGACTCCACTTGATGATGGTGCAGAACCATTAAATAACACAAAGTTTGGTTAGATTTTCTCCTTTTAACACACAGTAATGCGGCAGTTAGTATATATTGCCCGTTGTTTATTGCATGTGTCACAATTGAAAATATTCTTTCATAAATTCTCTGTAGGACTGATATAGAATGGGTTGCTATGCTTTGCAATACTAACTGCTTTGGATTTTTTTTTAAATGGAAGAGGTACTTCAAATTGACTGTTAGCTATACTTGACACAGTAGTGTCTAGAAGGGCACTTGTTGTGGTTTTCCGGAGATGTCGTTAATGAGCAAAAGCAGAACACGTTTAGATAATAGCACGGTAGACAGAATGTATGCTAATGTAGAGACAGATATGGCTTCTGATATGTTGTTTTTGTTGTCTGAGTTTGTTTGTTGAGGTTGATTTCGGTGTAGTAATGAATTATGCCGTTTGTTACACTTGCGTCAACGGCCAGAATTACAATTGTTAACTGAATGATATTTGTCAATACAATTATAACATAGTGATTTCTGTTTTACTATGTCAATTTGTTCCTTTACAGGTTTTTGTAAAAAACTTTCACATTTGTACAGGATTTTTTAGTTGACGCGGGTAAATTTTGGCGGCTTGTGGCGGTCATTTTGTTTTGGTCTCATCTATTAAATTTATTATTCAGTTACTTATGCTAAATCATCATGGCAAGTTACACAAATGATAAAAACTTTATTATTAAAATAAGTGTTCGATAGTGCAAACGTAGTGCGCATTGCGCTTATTTTACGGTAGACGTGGTGCCCCTTTACAGTCGATTCTTCAACGTTTGACGAAAAAATTTGAGACGACGGGTTTGGTAAATAATCAGCCAACACCTGTACGTTCAAAGAACGCAAGATCGGCAAAGAACATTGCCGCGGTCAGTGAAAGTGTACATTAGAACCCGAGGCAGTCGATTTCTTGCCGTGCACAAGAACTCGGGCTTTTGCAGACTTTAATTTAGCAAATTTTGCGTCGAGACTCAGGCCTATACCCGAACAAGATCCAATTGACCAAAGAGCTAAAAGTTCATGACTACAGACAACGCTGTTTGTTTGGTGACTGGGCTTCGAATTGTTTGGAAGAGTACCTAACTTTTGGCGAAAAATCATCTTTAGCGGCAAGGCGCATTTTTAGATGAATGACTATGTTAACACGCAAAATTTCCGTATATGGGAGAACATCGACCCACACGAGGTTCACCAGGTGATGTGCATCTTCAAAAAGTCCGTACTTTTTTGAAAACGACGTTGGTGAAGCGGGCACCGTCAACGGCGAGCGCTACAGAACGATGATAACCAATTTTTTATGACCAAAATTGAACCATATGGACCTAGACAACATGCGGTTTTAGCAGAACGGGGGGCGCCACGTGCCATACAGCCGACGCCACAATTGACATTTTGCATGGACGTTTTTATGGTAAGGTTATCTCTCGCAGGGATGATGTGAATTGGTGGCCAAAGCCATGCGATTTGACCCCGCTAGACTTTTTCTTGTGGGGTTTTTTAAAGTTGCAGGGGATATGCAAATAAACCACAATCGACCGATGCCTTAAAAGTGAACAAAACACAGGCCATTGCTCAAATTTAGTCGGATCTATGCGGAAGAGTAATTGAAAATTGGTCCATTCGGATCCATGCAACCATAAGAAGCCGAGGCGGGCATTTAAACGATGTCATATTCCACACTTAATGCATACATAAGCCTTTCAAATAAAAAAATAATTTTGTTAATACCTCACACACAGCTTGTTTTATTCCATTTCAACATCTACCCGCCTTTATTGATAAACCCTTTATATAGAATAATCTCATTTGCAAAATACACATTTTTGATCATATCTTAAAATTTAAACTTTAGAAAAAAATTATTTAAACAATTTTTCGGTAATATTGCATTCATAAATACTTTTTTTCCAATAATTCATCATGTTACATTTTAATCTATTTTTATTTATTCTTTGCATATTACATTTTTTTAAATCTATTTATTATTTTTATATCTTTTTTCTTGATAACAGTAAATTATTTTCGAAATTAATTTTTTTATTAATGAGAATTTAGCAAAGCAATACAGTTTAAAAATACATCTTTATTATAAGGCATTTCATTTTGTAGGTACATATCTGAAATAAAAATCATTTATAATTACCAAATTAAGCAATATACATTTTAAGCAAATATATACATGAAAGAATTTATTCTTTAATACAAACCGATTTCAAAATCTATCGCATATTCACAGAGTTTTATTTCGCACTGCTTGGCGGATGCACACATTCCCGGTAAGAAAAAATTCCAGTCCCAAGAAATGAATCCGTGCGTGAATCTTTGTTGTGAACGACTCACGCACCACACACGTGAAAAAGCGCACACAAAGAGGATCTTTTTTCAATCATTTCTGTTCGATATAGGCGCCAGGTACCGATTCTATCTAAGCGTCTTTTGTTTATAATGCAAATTTCAAACATGAAAATATTCATTGGTTTCACAGTGTAAGCGAAAAAAACATGCTAATATTTAAAAGAGCAATCAGATATGTGAAAGAGATTGGAATGTTACATATTTCTTTATGCTTATTATATAGATACAATTTGAAATAAAAATTTTACTTTGAAGTAATATTTAATATAAATAAGAGATGTTTGAACTAATTTATATATTTATAATTGTTTGACATCTTAAGTAAGTTTCAAGTTATAATCAAATATTTGAGTTTCGTATTCTGTAGTAACTTCGTTGGAATTAGAGATTATACTGAATTATTGTATAGTTTCCACCTGAAGAGAACTAATTTTCTTAAAGAATGTTTCTTTTTTAAATGTTTGTATGTGCGCTTCGTATAAAATTTAACTTAAATACTTCACTATCTCCCTTGAATAAGAAAAATTAAATTCTCCCCAATGCCGACGTTTATCAGTATTTTTTTATGATTTTATTGTCAGTGAGGGGGGTGAGAGAGCATCTCATTTGCATTCCGAACGTATTCTCCGGTCTACATTGAAGACACTGATAGGTACACATCTGCGCATTCAAACAGACGTCCAAAACACACAAACAGCCTCCGTCTCGCGCTCATCTCTTTAAAATTCCAACATGCACGATATTATTTTTCTTTTATTAGAGAAGTTTATTTCGAAAGTCTACCACTGAACTGGCTTCGTTTTATTTTATTTTTTTCGAGCTGCCACCGCCTTTCGCCTAACTAATGTTAATGAAGCTACCAGCAAGAGAAAACTTATTGAGGAAAAATAAGTTTCAGGCTTTTATTAAAATTAATTGTAGTAGCTGAAAAAAAAATCATGCACTTAATATTATTGCAACTACCTAAATAAAAATTGATACGTCAATAACACAATTCGGGAAATATAACATATCAATATTTATTCCTTGAGTGACAGATTAATTATAATGCTGAACATTTGATATCCGATAGACGTATCTAATATCTTAATCCATTCGTCTTAGGGACGGAGCACATCGGTAATCCGAAGATGTGAAACAGACTGTACTGGAATAGTATAGACCTCTCATTACTCACTAACCGCATATGGGATTATAGTGCTGCGATAGGAGGGCATTATTTAGTGTCAAGAGCCCCAGTTACATCTGTCAGCATAGTTCTTAGTATCGATATTCTCTTCTAGCACATCTACACAATTGTGGGCACCGCTTGCTTAATACGATATCACACAATTGGTTCGATTCTAATCTTCTATTTTTTAAAGAGAAGGGTTTCTAATTTAGTATGATTAATGTTTCTACCGATATTAATTCATTTCAACAATACATCTCAAACAATTTCATAGATTAAATATGCAAATTAAAATATATACCATAATATAAATAACAACATTTGTGTAAATATTTCTAAATGTTCAAACGGCTGCAGAAAACGCAACTAAGGGCTATTAAATTTACAACATGCCCTTATACGTGTATTTTCATGTAAGTAACTGTACTGAATTTTTAATAGTACCAAAAATACTTGTAAGTTATTCATCATTTATAATGTGCCTGTCAGTTTGTTAGAAGACTTTTGGGTATAATATAAATTATAGGACTGCACTTTAACCATTTTATAAAATTGGATCTAAGCATGGATTAAATAGTTTTCTATACATCAGGATACTTTTGTGCGATTTGTTAAAAATTGTTTTACGATGCATTACAAATTTAGACGTACATTTAAATTTTTGATAGTTTTGGAAATTTACTATTGCTTATTTTACGCTGTGATTAGAGAGCATTTATTTATTTATTTAAGTTTTTGTGGTTTTTTACTAAATTTTATTTTAATTTATTAATTTGTCTTTATTGAAAGGCCATGTTGTTGAGTAGTTTAAAGCACAGTAATCCTGTACAACTTTGCTGATATTAGGTTAAGTTTTCTTTTAGGGTAGCATTGAAGTTATTTACAACTTTATTGTCAATTATGATATGGTATATTTTTAGACTATGGCGCCGAAGTCTTAACCAAGTTTAGATCATTAGGAAATTTTTTCTATTTGACATTGTCAAGATATTGCTATTATACCTTGAAATGCTAATTTAGCTACCAGAATTTTCCTTCAAGGTAATTTTCTTTTTTATATTTTTGGGCAACTTTGCCGTTTTTTGTGCAAATTAGAATAATTTTTATGCAGGTTTACAACTATGGTGTAAACTTTGGGTAAGAGAGTTTTTCTGAACATGACGACGTTGTCTTAACAACGGCTTAGGCTCGTTTCACACCTATACGGTTGCAACCGAAAACGAATGAAACTTTTTCACTCACACACGGTTTGTATCAGGTTTTGTGTATTTTTGCTCAGTAGTAATCATAATGGAGAGAGAAGTCAAGTTGTTGCAGTGTTGTTTATTTATAGAAAAATTAAAAAACAAAGGAAGACTTTATTGGGAGCACCCTTTTATCATTTTACAAGTTAGTATGTGGTGCTGTACTGTTTCTATTAGGTACCAAATAAAAATTGAAAATGAACCGAAAACAAACCGAAAACAACCCGAAAACGAACCGAAAACAAATCTAAAACAAACCGAAAACGAACTGAACCGAATGGAACCGTTTACATGTGAAACGAGTCTTAGTACTAATATACGTGTAGTAGTTTGGCAGTTTTTTTACTGCCACTTTGTATCGTTTAGCTATTGAGACTACCAAATGCAAAAGTTTTTTGTTGGTTAATCTGCCTAAATTAGTTTGTATATTGGTTTTTTAAAACGATCACACCTTGGACGTCTATTAGTTTTTTTTAAATAAAGCATTTTTGTTAAAAATAATTAGGTCTTTTAAATGTTTTTAGCAAGTAAGTGCAATATTGATGGCAATTACACAAAACCGATATCAAAATTTAATATAACGGTTACTTTAATTTTGACGTCACACTAGTTTTTAAAGTGTTTTACGCAATTACTATTATTTCACATATCGCATAAACATACAGATTATGCACAGCATTTTGCTTTTACACATATTTTAAGGCATGCCAACAATTGTAAAGTGGTTTTTTTAAAGATGTTTTGAATGTGTTTACGCTAACTCAGTTTTGCTATTTTTTTAATGCGTTTTTAGTTTAAAGCTTGGCAATCTACATAACAAATTTTATTTTTAGTGTAACTCTATAAAGTTGAATTTATGTTTGTTTGTACTATTCTTGTAGATTTAAACTTGAAGTTTGGCGGAGCATTAAAAAAATTGTATTTTAGTTGTAGAATCAAGTATCTTTTCGGGCAATGTATTAAAAATATTTAAGTTTTTGTTTTTAATTGCAAAAATTAGTTTTTTTAATGTTTTCTTAGTGTTATGTTGTCAAATGTCTATTCAACTATCTACTATCAACCGGCTGGCTCAAACTTCCAACCCCTCTGTTTTGGAGGAAGTTTATTTCCTAGCTCAATTTGGATTTGGTTGTATACACGAAGAGCATGCTGCATTGCTGCTTCTTCTGTGGGCGACAGCGCAGAGAGGAAATTTGGTTGTGAGGTACATTGTACCATGCCAGGAATATTTTGTTTCCAGCTTCAGCTTTATTACATCAGTAATACTTTGCAGTGTACTGCGCTTCTTAAACAAATTAAAACAGACAAGTTTCCATTTTTGATATGCAGCGGAAGTCGTATCACATTTGCTGAATGCATGCACAAAAAGTATGCAGTTTTTTATTCTCATAGTTTGCAACTGCTGATTCAAATATACCTTTCTTTCTACTTTGCCGTGGCTTGGTTTAACAAATAATATCAGTCTTTCATATAAGGTTAAAGTCATGAGGAGGACAATAAGATCCTAGTTTAGGATCTGATTCTTGTGCGGATGATCAATTTACTAGCGTTACTAGATTCTTGTTTTGTTTTAATTATATGGTCGTAAAGAACAGTTAAAAAGAATGAAATAAGTCTGGCTTTCTTGTGTTCATTAGAAAGAAAACCATCTTGTTTGACTGTGATTTGCGTTTTGTGTTCAAAGTTTATGTCAACTGACCTCTTTAGCTTGTACTTTGGTTCTATTCAGCTGTCTATGTACTGGATGGTGACGCTGAATAGCCATCAAACGCAACGGTACAGCTCTTGCCGGCATAATGCTTGAGAACATAAGCTACATAACATTGGCAAATTGTTGAGATTGAGGATTTTTGGGCCACACCACCTTGTGTAACAATAATTTTCCATCCAAAAGGAAAATCGAAAAGATTGGCTTCTTCTTGTAGTACAGGAAAAATATCGTATAAGGCGGATTTGTTTGTTTTCAGCACTCCAGTTTCCTCAAATAAAGATAAAAAGTAAGAAGCAAGCTTATGTTATAAATAGTTGTTTACGTCCTTATTACTCTGCTTGTTGATAGCTATCTTTAGAAACATTGTTAAAGGGTTGATTACCAGTTTTCTCTATAAACAAAGAAGGTAAAAAAGAGACCGCTCTAACACCACAATTTGACGCGGATGCTACGCGTAACGTGCACGATATGTAGAAGGAAAGGCACGTAGTTGGGGGAAAGGGGGAATACTGTTAAACAAAGGACCAAACAAAAGAGACCGGTTTTTTGGTTTGTAACAATACAAAAAACTATTTTTTCTATTATTTAGCGTCTCATAACTCAATAACCGCTGTCAATACAAAAAATGTATATGATCATTTTTATTGCAAGTTTTATTAACTTTTATTATGTATATAGTCAACTTGATTGCCCTTTTTTTGGTCATTACCGCTAAAGCTCGTGTCCTATTTGTCAGGACTTTTAGTATATTCTTCATTAGGTACCTATAAATCAGTATACAAAGTTTTGAAACTTTTCGAAATTTTTTTAGAGGTGAGATCAATATTTGAGCATATTTGACTGGAATATATGTAGACACTTTTTATTGTTATTAACAATTACTTTATTTATTTGTTTTTTTATTATTCTATTTTTGTGTTTTTTCATAGTTTTAAGTATTATGTTGTTGCTTTCTTGTTATTATTGACCAGTTTATCATTAATAATATTTTTATTTCTCGTTTTTCCTGGCCTCTTCTCTATTAGTGTCATCATTTACTTTTGTATTGCTTCTGTTAGTGTAACTTAATAACAGATTTTCTTTAAATAAAATATTTGCTAAAGTTGCATTTTTAGTATGATCAAAAGCAAATAACATTTTTAAGTATATTCAGCATATACGAGGTCTGGTAATTAAATAATAAGACTGCGATCGCAGAAGATGTGCTAGAGGGAAAGGGAGAGAACAAATGCAGCGTTGGATAGCTGGAAATGTCTACTATTCTATTACCAAAACACGTTTTTGTTGTTGTAGTAGTATTTTTTCTATAAAGTTTAGAACGAACGTGTTTTTTTTGTGCCAATAACATTGTGTGACGAAAAACACGAGGAGCGAATTAATGTAAAATTTCTTTAATTAATTTAAAAAAAAACTTGAACTGAGTGCTATAAGTTGTTGAAAGAGGCCTATGGTGAGAATTTTCTATCTTGTGCGCGTGTTTTCCAATGGTATAAACGGTTTTCTGAAGGCCGAGAGATGACTAACGTCCAGATCGACTTGTCTCTGTTTTAACTCCGCAAACAGTGACTAAAATCAATGAAATTATGCGCGAAGATTGTTGTATGTGCAATTGGACGATTGCCGATAAAAAAAAACTGTCACCAAAATTTTACATGACAAATTAAAAATGTTGGTTCCAAAAAATTTGAGCCTTGACCAAAAGATCGTCCGTCAACAGATCTGCTCAGATTTTTTTTGAGTGGTTAGATAAAAAGCCTGAATTAATTGAAAACATCATAACTTGCAATGAAACTTGGATATTCCAATACGATGTTGATACTAAGCGGCATTCCATGGACTGGAAAATTCCTGCATTGCCAAGAATGAAAAAAGCAAGTGTCATGTCGAAATCAAAGTTTAAAGCTTTGCTAATCTTTTTTTTTTGACATCAACGGCATTGTAATGACTGAATGGGTTCCAAAGGGTTAAACTGTAAATCAAACTTACTATTTGAAATTTTTGGCAACACTGTGAAAGCGAGTTTGTAAGAAACGGCCGGAGTTGTTTAATAACAAGTCGTGGATTTTGCACTAGGACAACGCACCTGTTTCTTATTTAGCCGCTAGAGGCACCCTACTTTTTTTGCTTCCGAAGATCAAGTTTGCCATAAAAAACCTGGTTCAAGTTGATAGAAGAGGTAAAGCTAAAATTGGCGGAGCTCCTAAATGCTCTTACAAAAGAAGACTTCTAGCATTGTTTTGACCAATGGAAAAAACAAATGGAAAAGTGTGGCGAAGGGACGAGAGTACATTGAAGGGGAGCATTTGATTATAGAATAATTTTTAATAGCCAGACCTTGTATTTAACTTGATTCTAGTTTTGAAATCTTTAATAGGTTTGTTATTATGATAGGTTTAAATATTGGTTTATGTACGTTCTTATTATAAATTTAAAAAAAATATATAATTTTCAGAAAACAAGAAATTAACAAAAAAGTTATTTTTTTTTATTTACAAAAAATTAACAAAATTTAATAGTTTTTGGTGATCTTTTGATTTTTTTATTTGCATTTTTTTTTGGTTTTTTGGAATTTTTAATAAAACCTTGGACAAAATTAAATTTTTCTGTAAGATTAGAGTATGTTACACTAATTTACCTAACATAAAACATTTAAAACATTAAAGAAGAAGTAAAAAAATTAAAAATATGAATTTATATCAATTTTTATTTAAAAGATTTTTTATGATTTTTTTTATTATTAATCAAAATTATTGTTTATAGTTTAGTCAGCATACGTTTTAGTAATTTTTTTAACTTGGCATTGGGAAACTTTTGTCAAGGTACTGTTTTCAGCTCTTTTTTGGTTAGCTTACATATTGTTTTTTACACATTTACTGCATAGAAGATTTGTTTGGATTTATATTCTATGCATGTGTTTTTTCTCAACTGCAATACTATAGTAATGTGTAATGTGTGTTAGTTCTGATAGAAACAGCATTGTGTGCTTTATTCTTTGACAGAATTTTTCTTCTGTGCCGTGTTAATTTTGGCTAATCCTTATTTGAGCTTTCTATCAGATCCTCTTGAGTTGTACATATGATAGTTACCATATGTACAACTCAAGAGGATCTGATAGAAAGCTCTAAAATAACTATTTTAGATCTGATTTGGTTATTGAACGTCATTGGAATTACTATGTTTATTTGTTGCATTTTTGCTATTACATTGTGTACTTTTCCTGGCTTCTCAAATTTTTGATATTGCGTGTTACGTTCAGTTTAACCTAACCTAACCTCACACTACAAAAACCGGTTAGGGGAATTTTCAAACATTGATTTAGGTGTGAATCAGACTACAAGGTAAGAAGGTTCTTTTTTCTTTTCTTTTTTCTCAATGAATAAAGTGTGTTTTCTTTTTATTCACTTCTTTGTTTGTTATCTAGCAGGGTGTTGTAGGTAATTTCTTATCATTCTTGCAGGTGAGGTTGGTTTTTAAATAATTAAGTGGCAATGTTACCTATTACACTTCTTTTTAGTTAAGTAATTATTTTAAAATAAATATAACACTTTTACTATGTACTATATCATCACATATTAACGGTCATCACCATTTAAGTTTAAATTATTTAAATTTTATTTATATTTTCGGAGTTAGTTGCTTTAACTTTTTTAAATTGTATTTATTCATTGAATGGTTTTCGTTGACTAAACCAATTTTTTCTAAGCAAAGCATTATGTCTAGGAATAGCTCTTGAGTTTTTTTCTTGTTAGTTGTTATGCAACACGGTCTAATAAGATTATATATTCTGTATTTTCTGATCTCAATTATGTTGTTTTGGAGTTTAAGTATAATAAAGCCACTATTACTTTGTTATAATACAACAAGTTTTTTTATGTTTTAACACTCATCTTAAGCCGGATTTTTTTTTTAATGGAAGAACTAATAGGAAATACACTTCTAATGTTTTTTGTATGTAGTGCATATTAAGCTATCAACATTGTAATTTTTTTGTACCAATGTTTTTATATTTTTGCAAAAAAATGTGGTAAATGTGTTGCAATTTTTGCTGTTGTTTTGGTCTGTGTATTTTTTGGGTCTTGCAACAAATGTGGCAAATTTTTTGAAATTTTTGCTGCAGTTTTTGTTTGTTTTTTTTTATTTGTTTATAATTATGATACTAAAAACATTTAATCAGTTTTTTGGGTCTAAAGACTTGACTGAATTTTGACATAAGTTTAGTTCTATCTTAATTCTTTTTATTGTAAGAACGAGGAATTATGATACATGATACAAATTCTATTTTGGGGCATTAATTAATTTGATTAATTTTAAAGCAATTTAGTCACTTATTAAAGGGGTTTAGAGTTTAAAAACTTTTTTTCTCATTTTCTTCAACCTGTTTTTATCTATTTTTTAATGTGTGTTAAGTTAAGTCCAGCTACCGCTTTGATGTTGTCTGTTTACATTCTTTGTTTTGTTTGATACTTTTGTTTTTTATATTTTTAAAAGACACAAATTTAGTGCGAACTTGCCTATGGCGCTTTTATAGATGTATCTATCTCCTTCCACACCAGCAATTGACTATCTGTCATTTTTGAGTCTTGGGAACAATACGGGTTTTGAGGTTTGGAGACAGCGGGTAATTCATAGTTAGTATGTGAGGAGGACAGATACATTTATAGCAGCAGCATACACGAGTACGCACAAATGTATTAGCCTTGCGTCTATTTTTATTTTTTTACTCAATGTTAATACCAAGCAAGCATAGAAAGTTTAATAGATTTTTGTGTATAGTTTAGGGGCTTGGCATTTCTTTGTGTTATAGTAGTTTAAATAGAGAAAGACGCTGTGAGTGAAAAAACTTTGGGATTGGTATAGCCAAATTGCGTCAAGAATTTGAATTGCCACAGTAGTTGCTCTGACTTTCAAATAAAGGCAGCACTAGAAAGTAAAATGTAGCTTTAAGACCATATGTTGATACTGGTAGTATACATACATTACATATTTTCATCTTAAGTTTATGGGCGTTATGATATATTTAAAGATATGATCTTAGTTTTCGATTGCTGCCCAACTCTTCTAGTATTTTTTTGTCAGTTTGATTTTTGTTTACCAAGTTTAATAAAGTAGCCAAGATGTATTTGTTGACTATATAAAAGATGTGGTTTTCTGCGGTAATCTGAAGCTAATTAGCACTTATTATTAAATTTGGTTGCACAAGTGTTCTTTTATCATTATTTTTAGTTTTTAGTAGGAGCAGCAACGAAGATTTGTGGTTTAAGTGCTTCCTCATGCGGGGGTACCAATTTTAAATCTTATTGTGAATTTGATCAACGTTTTAACCGCTTCAGCATTCATGGTTTCATAAAAACAAGTTTACAAACATTAATCATTTTGCTTCATTTTATTACTCACACTCGAAATAATTTTTGGCCTGCTAGAACCAGTTAGGTGAGGTTGATAGAATATAAAACGCTAATATTATTTTCTTAGTTAAATTGGGTTACTGCTAAGTTGCACAGTTTTATTCTCAAAACGCAAATGGTTAAATTGTATTTTCTTGATGTTTATACTCATATTTTTTATTATAGGTTTTTTTTAACCAGTGTAAATTTGGAGAAAATATGTTGTTTCATTGTACACTATTTCCTATTGGGATTTTATCAAAACTTAAATTTGTAATTAATTAGGTTTGAATATCTATTGTTAATTATGGAAAAATTTTAATAATGTCAATTTGGATTATGCTATTTATAGTATTCACTGTACTAATTGTTTATACCAAAATTTTCAATGTTAATTTTAGCATTAATAATTTTTATGCTGATCTAAACTAACTAAATAATCTACTTAATTAATGTTGATTTTATTTTTTTGTTCAAACTACACAATGTTTCTATTATTTTCTTGTTCAAACTTCACAATGTTTTCATTATTTTTTTGGCAGTATCAACTACAGTTTTAGTACAATTTGTTTTTTATGTCGTTTTAAACTATTTTTTGACTCTGTTTTGAAAGTATTATTACCAATTCCATTAGTCAGTTTTTGTTAGGTTTAGAAGTACGATATTGAACTCAATTTGGATTGTGTTTTTCTTTTTGTTTTGTTCAACTTTTATGTTGAGTTTTGTTGTAGATTTTATGTCGGTTCATATTCATTGTTTTTAGATTGTGGCGGTATGTATTAAACTTTGGTAAATAGTGTACCAATACTATTTTGTCTTTGTTTTGCTATTAAAAGTAAACCGTTCTAGATTTTAGTAGTGTTTGCACTTCATTTCAATTTTTTGTGTGCTTTTTACATCTGTTTTAAGTCGTCTCAAATACTTTACGACTTGTTTGAAGGAAGTTGATGGGATAAAAGGCTTATTAGGTGGTTTTTGAATCACCTTGGTTGATAAAAAGCATGTTTTTTATTAATTTTATTTTGGGGGACCTATAACAAATAGTTGCTAGTGTTATACTTTTTTTGGTGCATTTAGTTAGATTTTTTTGATGCATTGGTTTTACAAGTATTACAAAAAAAGATTGACTAAAAATATTATTTTATTTTTGATATGTTTTGGATATCAAAAATGAAATCTTTTTGCGTTATTTATTTTTAGGTTTTAACTAAAATAGGTATTTGGTCTATGCCCTGTTTGTGTGTTGATGTCTCTACTTTGTCTTTATAGTATGATATTGCTGTAGTCATGTAAATTTTACATTGCCCATTGTTGTGTTTTTTCTTATACCTGTTAAGTTACTTTTGAGTTCCAAGTAGACATGTTCATTGTGGATTATGAAATCAGTTTTTAAACTAGGTCTATTTGGAACTGTTTTAGGATTTTTAGTTTTCTAGTTTCTAGCCTCAGTAATAATGTTTTACTGTGACTATTGATTTTCTTTTTGGTCATTTTACTGTATGCCTTTGTCTTAACAAAATGGGATATTCGACAAGTGGAACATCATTATTAACTTTTCAAGGTCTATGTCAACAAACATCTCAGATCTTGTTTTTAATCTCATAGTTTCAACCGGTATGTTTTTACTGTACTACACATTAAGTCTGTTCCAACATACGATTTGGACAGTTTGCAAACCGTTCAAAATGTGCACACAAACAAATATTTGTCAACCTTAGGCAATCTTTTATACACAGTAATTTGTTTGTGTGCATAGTTTGAACGGTTTGCAAACTGTCCAAATCGTATGTTGGAACAGACCTATTGTTCCATTAATTTACAAAATATGTTTTTCTTAGGCTGATATGCCAAAAATCTAAACTAACTAACTACAAAATATGTCAAACATATTATATTATTTTATATTAATATTAATGAGACTTGTATATCAAATATTTTATTTTATAAAACCACCAGAACAAATATCGCATACATTACAAAATCTAATAAAATTAGAAGCCTTCTCATTCTCTACAAAATTTCTAAATATTTAATTTCATGCTTTCGTATAATGAGATTTTCCCCCGGTTCACTTATACACAGACAAACACACACAAATCTTGTTTTGATCTCTGGGAAATACGATTAAGTATGCAAAGTATTAAGTGAAATTGTAATCTTGAATTTCGATTCGCCCAAAGGAGAGCGTGCTCAAGAGGATGGGAGAAAAAATTTAAAAACGTGCCTATTTAAATTAAGTATTGATTGTATGTAGTGCTCTAGCATATATTATAAATTTTTTGTCGAGTCTGGTATATTTAATATGGAAATTGCGTATTGTGCGGCAAAAAATGTATAATTGTATCTAGGATGGATAGACAACTATTGGGATGATTTATAATTTATGGACTGGCATGCCTTTTTGTCATATGAATTTTATTTTGATGAATTTGAGCGTTATTAATCATAAACGCATGTTGAATTCGTGACTAGATAAATAAATCTGGCTCAAATAAGATAATAAAAAATATTAAAAAAAAATTCATGGTTTTGTAAATATTACGCAGCTTTTGTATTAAATATTAATTCATAAAACATAATTAATACTTAAAATTTTAGTTTTTTATTATTATGTTATTATTTTGTTACAAAATTTTATTCTGCAACTAAATTACATTGAATATATAAAATTCTTTGTACTCCACAGTTTTTTATTCAGCTTTCTGTCGTTCAATCCCTGGCGACATTTTATTACGTTTACATTGGCATTACTGATTTCCAGCAGACAGTTTCGAACGAAATTTTCATATTTTACATAAATAAGTCTCATACGTGATACAGCTCATATCAGTGTCTATATACGATCTATCATGGCATTATGTAATATCCTCCTGCACGTTTGATATGGTAATTTTCCTGGTGATTCAAAGACTTTACTGTGTACTGAATATTGCCATGCATCCCAGATATTTTCTACTGTATGTTGGTGCATGTATCGATAATAATCTTTCGAGGCCAGTACGTACAGTATTACTAATAATGTGCAATGTGTGATAATAATTTTTGTAAATCGAACAATATTGTTGGTGGTGACCTCGATCCAGTCAAACAAATTTTATTAAAATTTGATTTGAAATTGTTTGATTAATAAAGTAAATAATATTCCGATACGGTTGGAGTTATGATTTAAATTTGACGCTTTTGATGTTTTGTTATCTCTAAATTTGATTGATATTTTTCTTTGTTATTGAAATAATAAAAGCTTCTATAATTTATTGGAAAAAATATGATTTTTATGCAGACGTTCATTTTATGTGTGATGTATTACTATAAAGCGAGGTACCACAAACACGATTAATATTATGCGTTGATTTAATTATCTACTTCAGGTCATTAAAACGTAGAAAAACAATTTATATTGATGATTATAGTTTAAGCTTTAAATATTTGTTATCACATAGTTTAATGATTTTTTCAGTTTGTTTATATTTAAAGGTTTTTTCTTTGTTGTTGACAATGATAATATATTGGTAAGCTTAAAATTTAAATGTGTGCTCTTCATTTAAATTTGATAAAGATCAAAAAGAAAAAGAATCATTATACAAATTCAAAACGTTTGCTTTTATATTTTTGTTCCTTTTAAACTAATTATTTTGAAGCAGCTATAAACTGTACATAACACAGTATTATTTAAAAAATGCAAAGTTATTAAATGCCGTCATCAAATAGTCTTTAGATAGATTATAAAGTTGTCACCAAATAACTAATAAGTATATTTGCAAATTTCAATGTCTATGTTATATTGTATGCGATATTGCTTTTTGCACATTTATTTAAGTTATCAAAACAATGTTTAATTTTTATATATGTACTAAGTCAATCTCTGATCTCTACTTGTTATATGTTTTGTGCATCTCCAGTGTTTGGTACAGTATTGTTTAAAAAAAAAATATTTTTTTTATTAGATGACCGGATTAGGACAATTTTTTCTATCTATCCCAACTTTTAGGTTTTTTCTTATTTAGTGTATTATTTGCTAAGCACATTCTTAGTACTCTCCTGTAAATCCACATTTTGTTCATTATGTGCATAGCCTTTATTTAGGTATTATTTGATTGTTTTCTAATATTGTCATAATATTTTTATTTTATTTTTAGTTAGAAACAGCTTTTTAATTGTGTTATGCGTTTATTTTATTGTATAAGCTCTTATATCTTTTGCTGATATCTTGGAAATCTTGTTAATAGTTCAGCGCACTAACTGATGATTATTTGACATAGAATTGTAAGTTTGGTGATTTGGAAGGTTTCTATAGATGATTTAGGTAACGCATACTTTCTTATGGTAAATTCGCTATAGTAGTTTTTAAGGTGTGATTTGGATTTTTGGATATTTGTTACCAACTTGGATCTTGAGGTTTAGTAAGGACGAAAGGTTTTGATTCTTTTTTTGTAATGATAACTTTGGGTTGTGTTAAGTAGGGATTTTAGAGTATCTTGGGGGCATTGGTTGTTTGATGATTTTAGGTGTTTTTGTAGGCAATACCACTGGAAAAACCTTTTTGTCATTTGTATGTGAGTTTCTCTTGGTACATTTATGTGGTAGGTAATAAATTTTAGAAAGGTTTTAGAAGATGCTTTTGCAAAACAGTTCTGTGTGCTAGTTGATAGTTGGGTCTTAACTGCTGAAAATTGTTGTTGGTCTGCTTTTGTAGCGCAGGCGGGGGCAGCCGTTTTTGGGTTGTATGTTAAATGAATTGGAGGAGGTACCAGTGAACAGAAACTAAATATTTAATAACGATTTAACACTTTGCATACTTGTGCTTAGTTATGGGTGTTTAAAATAGAATTAAAAAGATTGATTTCGGCGCCGACGTAAAAACGTCTTCATTTTTAAGGTGTTAAATAAAATTTAGAGGTGGCTAAACAGATAACCTTTGCAAAGTTGTAAAGTGTTTTACGGTACATTTAGCAGGTACAACACTTGTTTCTTTGGGTTAGCCTTGTTTTAGTGTTATGAATCTTTTGCTAACAAAGTTTTTATTAAGGATGTGAGTACAAATTTAAGCGGCAGTATCGGTTTATGTTACTGGTTGCTATCCTACATGATAAAGAGAGAGGAGCTGATGGTGTTAAAGAGGTTTGTTGGATAACTCTTTAGTGTGTCTGCAACAGTAGATTTCTCTGTGAGTTATGGACAATGCTATTTGGCCAACCATAAAAAGCGTAAGCGGTTTGTTCTATAGCTTGCGGGGGTTAGTGCAATTTTGTTAAGCACGAACTCTAGGCTAAGTAAATATATGCCCCAGCAGTTTGCTGAGTTGTGTTTTAAAGTTCGATGTGGAAACGACGTATTTGTTTACTGATGCATTATGTAAGAATAGTTCCTACGGGTCGGGAGGTGGTTGCAATGTTTTTGGGTCAATTGTGGCTTAGAGACAAAATATTTAAGGCAGTTTATGGTGTATAATCAACTTGGTAGTTGTAATTATGAGGAATAGCAAAAGTTGGCGTCTAGTGGTTCTAATGTAAATTTTCCTTAAACGGAAGGGAACCTAAAGTAGATTCTTTGCATTTTAGGAGTTATAGGTGGAACTTCTGAGGCGTTGCAGTAGTTGAATTGTAGGAGATGTAGTTATGGGGTTGCATAGTGGCTTTGTTGGTATTTGGTTAGTCCAGAGGCTTGTTACTTGCTGGGCTTTGTGCTTGCCAGCGGAGGTAGCTGGTTTATGTCCAGGACTTTTACTGGACTGGTTTCTTGGAGCGTCGTAGACGTTATGTTGAGATGGTTGCTATTTATGAATTAAAAGTTTGTACACATATGATGCGTTGATTTCTCGGACTTGACTAAGGTAATATCCAGATTTTTATAGGTAGGCGCGCATTTTTTGCGCTTTTTGGTAGATTGTAGTTTATACTACTTTAATACTCCATGGACCATCTGTTATTAGTTGCTAAATTTTGGTTTACAAAGCGGAACATCTAGATTTCTTTTAGAACGGGACTACTTTACAGCGATTTAGCGGTTCCGACGTCTAGGCTTAAAGTGAAGGGTGCAAAGAAAATGATTAGAGTAGGAATAAGAACAAACCGCATACAGAACACTGTTTGTGAGGAGCTTTTGATGTTGTTTTTTTTATTTTAAATGCAGTTTTTGTGCTGTAACGATCTCCTTTTCTTACGCGGCGAAACTTAGGGTACTGTGTTAGATATTAGATTGGTTGTTAATTTTTTTCTTTGTGGCCAAGTATTTTTGCCATGCCTCCTGCTTTAAAAGATTTATTTTGCAGATGGCACAATTATTTTGGTAATCTTGAAAGTGTTGTTTTTTTTTTTTTCTTTTTTTTTTTAATTTTGTTGACTTTTCTAGTTTTTATCTTCTTGGTGATAGTGCTGGTTCAGTTTGATAAGCTTACAACTTTTTTAGTTGCACTTGGCTGTTTTTTGCGGAATTTTATTTTTTTGGGTTTGTCGGTTTTTGGACGTTTATTAAGAAGAAAAACGAAACTATGCTGCCACTAATGTTGGGCGATTGTATTGGTTTGGTTGGGTTTGCAAAGTTTTGTTTTTTCTGGTTCTTGTTTAGTGTCGTCTTTGGTCAGGTTGCCAAAATTATTTTTGTTGCCCATTTCTTCTTTATCATTTTGTAGGCATTTGCAAGAATTTGTCGTTTGGGTTTAAGTTAGCTTGATTAAAGGTAGTCCTGCAGTTTTATTTTTCTGCTCCTATTTTTTTGTGAAGAGTTCTCAATAAGTTTTGGTTTGTTGAGAATTTTTTCTATTTCTTGGCAGGCGTCTTTCCGTTGGATGGTTTCTTTATTATTTTTTATTTACGGTTTGCTTAAGTGTGCCCGGCATTAATAGTCTTTTTAGGCTGATATGCCAAAAACTAAACTAACTATCCGGAATTTTGCTTTTTTTGGTTTTTTCAGTTTATTCTTGCGTAGGTTGAGTAAGTGATAAGAGCATTGGAACAGTCTTTTTGGTTTTCTGTGTTCTACTATTTAGGTTTTTTGATTGCGGCGTTAACTGACTTTTTGGATCTTTTGTTGCTGGCTGTTGTGTATTTTGCGTAGATTGACTTCATTTATTGGGTTTTGTATTTAGCATTTATTGCAGCTGCAATTAGGTTGCTCACTGTGGGTACATCTATAGTCTATATTGCGTTTTGTAATTGTGCAATGTACCTTTTGATTAGCTTAAGGTAGTAAACTCGTCTCAGTGCGTATTTTAGCAAATTTTTTTCTGTTTTTTGAGCTACATATTGACTTTTAGTTTTTTTTTTGCTTGTCAGGTCTGCGTATTCTATTCTGCGTTCTGAGATGGTAATATGTCGCAATCTTGTTGGATCTTTTGTTTTGTAGTTTTTGTGGTTTCTTTTAGTTTTACTAGCGTAGAAAAACGCCTGCATTTTTGTGTGTTTAGTAGTAGCAGTTGTATAAAAAATAATTTTTTTGTCTAGTGTGTACACGACCACTTGGGTGACTAGGTTTTACTTCGGCCGTTTTATAAGTCTTTTATTTGATGTAAAAACTTGAAGCCAGCTAAAATGAGTAGAGTTAATAAGCATTTTTGTATGTGTATAAGGGGTTATTGGGCTGTTAAGAAATTAAAAAAAAAAAAATTTGAACAAAATACAAACAAAAAATTTGAGTTTTTTTTTGTTAAGTTTTTCTTAATATTTGTTTGTTTTTCAGGAGTTAATTTTCAAGGGCAGATAAAACTTTTAGTTTTTTGTTTTTCAAATACCCCACACGTTGGGCGTTAATTTTAGTCGATCCGGTTATGTAGCTTTTGCAAGGTAGTCTTGCTTTCAGTTTGTAAGTTGTTACCTGTGAATGGGAAATAAAATAGCGGTGGCAGTGGCTGTTCTAGACTATATTGTAATGTTGTTGTTTTACCAATCGTGAAAAACCTCACTTTTTTTCTGTTGATTTGCCAAATTTTGTGACTTATGAGGATAACTGGTTGAGGTGATGACTGCTTTAAGATTCATATATTTGTTGGCAAAACATTTTTATCATGGCTTGGTTGCCGGGCTTATACTCGTGGACTTTGATGTGTCTTGGGTTGTGTTGTTTTGCAAAATGGGTTTAAATTATCTTAGCGGATTATTTCATTACTAAACAATTATGTCTGTATTATATACTTGAAACCCGAGGTAATATTCAAGAGAAAAATTTTGAATACCAAGGTGTTAAATAGCTTCCAGGTATATAATACAAATATTGGTAATTGGTAATAAAATAATCCGCTGAGATAATTTAAGCTCATGTTGTAAAGGTACTATACTTATGGCTATACTATACTTTAGTATGATTTAAAGTTGTAGGTGTAATAAAAGTTGTTGTCTTATATAATTTTAGAAAGCAATTTGACAAAAAAAGGAATTGTATATATTTATTTTTATTTGATAGACACAATAAAATAAATCCGACCTTTTTTTAACACTGATAACGGCACAAATATTATATTTATTTTATTTGTAACCGACCTCGCTCGAGCGATCGATTGGAATTACATTATAACTAATTCATTAACAACAATTACTTTAAAAAATAAGTAATAAAGTGGTGCACTTATATTATTACTTATTCAAAATTTTTATTATGGTATAATTTATATTAAAAAATAATAATCTTATTTGTTTTAATTTTAATTATTGACTACATTCCGCATGACTATATTATCAATTGTAAAGTGTGTGAGATCTGAATACTAAAGTATAATAAAGTACTTGTTTAGTATTCGTTAGGTGGAAATCTCAAGGGACTCGTTACACTCGAATGATTACTTTCACACTATGCTACCTCTAAGTAAGGCGCCCCTATTTCTCCGGCACTAATCTGCTAATACAAATAACCGTAATATTTATGCTCCCACAACCTGAATTTCGATAGAATGTTTATACACAAAGTAATCCATTATGTATTTGCAAAACCGAGAATATATAGGCTTTATTGATTTTGAATTAGTCAATTTATTAACTATTCTATGTATGCATTCAAGTCTACAATACTTAGATTATTTATAATTTAATATCAGAAAGTTTCATATAAAAATCATTAAATGAGAATGTAAGTACGGCGTAATAAAAATTTTAAACTTATACCGGACAATAAAGTAATGTACCACTATTTTATCTCGAGTTTAAATATACTATTATAAATTATGTGATATTATGCCGACTTTAATGCACTCAAATTGCAAATTCACCGACATCCATACTGGAAGCCGAGCACTTGAATATAAACCACTTTTATATTACCATTTCAGGAAATTTAGATTTCATGGAACTTTGATGCACATTAAATATTTAATTACGTATGAAATTTTTATGGCTATGTTTAATGCAATTAAAATTGTTAATAAATTGATAAAGGTTTATCGGGAGCTTTGGGATTGGTAGTCTCAAGCAGCAGGGGAAGAGACATGCAATTTCCTGCTAACCCGGTTATACCTTAAGTTATAAGATTACGAGCAACGTAACGTAACGACAAATTGCCACAGCATTTCAATATGATACCGAATGCTTCGTTTTATCTATTTTCTCATAATAAATATGGCACTGCGCGCATTCACGACATGTTTTCCGCAATAAAATTGCATTTTTTATACATCGACATATATCTAGTAAACTGTCTCGGAATTTTATTCATACGATTTTCAATAAACCATTTATATAAAATAAAGAATTTAATTTGCACACTTTATGGAGGTATAACACAATATCCGACTAAACTGAAGTGTTGTATAATTTTAATATATGGACTATTAAATTATTTATAGATATGATATCCAATATTTACTTTTTATATAGTGTTGTAGTTGTAGAATTATTGTAGATCATATTAAATGATGTTCATAAAATTAATTATCATTGTCTTTATAGACGTAACGTTAAGGTCGGTGAAGTCAGCTCTAATCGGCTTTAATTTGACCTGGTCGGTGTTTAAAGATGCGTTTGTGTTTTGCGTTTATTATCATTTCGCAGTTGGATTCAGTATCCTAAACAGTCTAAGCCTTATGAGCATACCGACCGCTACCTTGATTTCCAGTATTGTAGTGAAAACAGCTACTTTGGCGTCATTTCTATTTCAATATATAATTTGAAAATTAATTATTTTTTTACTAGTACATTTAGAATGGATTAAACTATTTTGGTCAGAGTATTTTAGTTAAATAATAATTGGAAATAGCTGAAAAATGTATCCAAATATAGAAATAATTGCGTTTTTAGGTACTTTTAACCTCATTTTAATATAATTTGACTAAAATAGTTTCAGCGTTTTTGCAGATTTTTTTACCTGAAACGTTGAAATTCTCAAGGCGGTGATGTTTTTGGATGGTAATATGTTGTTAGTGGAAATAGTGTAGAACCAACGTTCTAAGAAATCTGCAATTCTTGTAAAGCAACGGAACTCACAATTATTTTTACGATTTACTTTAGAGCTCAGAATACTTCCTTGTTTTTTACTACTACAGCTAGACACAAATATTGTGGCCGGTATAATAGGCAACTTAATATACACAAAAATTATGTTTACTGTGGTTGCACTCATGCCTTTGACCATTTGAGCATTTTTTATTTGCGCTTACATTTTAGTTAGTTTAGTTTATTTTAGTTTCAAGTTACATTGTTTCATAGTAGTATATAAAAAAAATCTTTGAATGTAGTAGCTATCACCATGTACAATTCACACAATTAGCATCCACAAAGACTTGGACAGCATGGAAGGCACACTTGTCGTTTAGATAATAAGGTTGGTATGCACGGTCCACATGGGACACCACAATTTGTGCAACCCGGATAAGGCACAATCGGAGCACATTAACCGCAAGGTGACATTGGGGCGCATGGCATACAGCAACAATAGCTGCCAATTGGTGGAATACAGCATGGACTGCAGCATGGATCGCACATGGTAATATTAATTGGTTATCTGAGAATTTACACATTCTATTGGCGACGTTGATAAACTAAAACGCGCAAAGGCATGAGTTTAACCACAGCCAACATAATTTTAGTGAATATTAAGTTGCCTATTATACCGGCTACACAATTTGTGAATAGCTGTAAATTGCAAATTACTCATTTGACAACAAACGTTTAGGTAGGATAAACGGGTTTTTACAAATGTTTTGGTTGCATAAACCTTATTCCTGAGCTAACTTGTTTTTGCTTAACTTAGATTTATTATTTAGTTTTTTAGTTTGCTCTGAAATAGACTGCCTTACTATACAAATATTCAGAATTCTGTACAATGCCGTTTTTCCAACGTAATAAGTTGCACTTTTTTGAATTGAAACATTTCCAGACGTATTTGTTTGTTGCAAACTTAGTATTTTATTTGCTTGGCTACTTCCTTCTCTACTGTGTGACGTTTTCATTTTGATTTAAGTTGTTTAGGTTGGGTGGTCATACTGCATTGCACTTTCCCAATGGCTACTTCAGTGATCTAGGGTAGGGAACATTCAGTATCAACAGCGTAAAGTACCTTTTATTTGTTTCTAGGTAGTTTATTGACATACAAAGAGAATATTTGTCTCGCTACTTTGCAGTTTACCGGTTTTAATATTTTGACACTCTCGTCCTGTTATGCTTTAATTTTTTTAATAAAGTTTTAAGTTATGCATTTATTAGGCTTAAAAAGTTGCTAGGTGGTACTGTGTTCTTGGTAAAAATCAAACTGTTTAACTAACTGTTGCATTTAACAAAAAAAGTAAAAAAA
The DNA here is from genome assembly GCA_963932245.1 of Tachinus rufipes. Lineage (NCBI taxonomy): Eukaryota > Metazoa > Arthropoda > Insecta > Coleoptera > Staphylinidae > Tachinus > Tachinus rufipes. Next base: position 96,188,429 of record OZ010743.1, read on the forward strand.
ATGAAATTAAAACTATCTTTTAAACAGCTTACTTGAACCCAAAAACAGGTTTCTCTGGGTACTTTTGCGGTTTTTTTGGATTTTGAAAAAAACATTATTTGTTTTCTTAGTTATTTGTTTTTCTTTTTGGTGTGTTTCTTCTTTTGCGTAGGTATTTTATTGTATGCGCAAAAAAGAGTGAAGTTGAAGATCTAGTTTTGAAGTTTTCCAATTTATTCTGGGTAACTACAATATGGCCAGTTTTTTTTGCCTTTTTAAGTACTTTTGTAAAGCCAGTCTATCTGGTTTCCTTGATTTACGTTGATTGTTAGGACCATGACTGTGTTAATATTCACAAATGCATATATACAGGGTGTCCCGAATTAACAAGTCATAAAATGAATGAAATTCAAAAAAAGATAAAGCAGCCAAAGAAATGTGGTTATCAGATCAATGCTGAAAAATTGAATAGCTAGAAAAGAAGCAAGACAGCTTAAATTTCTACAAGAAACTTAAAGAGGCAAGTGGAGTAAATAAAAAAAGATCTACAACGATTCTGAAAGACGAGAACAAGAAAATTATCTTGGATAAAGAAAAACGCTTAAAAACATGGGAAATCTTCACCGAACTTTTCGCAGATAATCGAACAAACACGGAAATTACTTATGAAATAAATGGCTGCGAAAATAGGCAAAGCAAGCGGACCAGACGAAATTCATGCGGAAACAATAAAATTAGTCGAAAGCAAAAATATTAATATCATTTTTGACTTCTTAAAAACTAATTTATGACACGGGGGAAATACCAAATGAATGGTTAAAATCCGCGTTTATAACAATTCCAAAAATGCTCATCAGCTTAATGAGCCATACCCTGAAAATATTTTTAAACATCATCAAAAACAGAAAATTTTGCAAATGTGAAAGCGAGAATAGTAACGTGCAATTTGGATTTTGAAGCAGCATTGGACCATCAAAAGGAGATTTATATATGTTTCATAGATTATCAAAAGGCATTTGACAGGGTAAGATATGACAAGTTCATAAAAGATTTGAAAAATTTAGGACTAGATGAAAAGGACATCTGCATCACTCAGAATCTATACCGGAATCAGAAAGCCATTATAACGCTTGAAAACAAATGTACAAAAAAGATAGATATTGAAAGTGGAGTTTGCCAAAGGTGTTTACAGTCTTAAATGCTCTTTAATGCTCACTCGGAGAAAATCTTTAAAAATGCACTAGAAGACCAAAACAAGGGTTTCAAAGTTAATGGCCGATGAACTAATAACATACGCTTTATAGATAAATTTTGCAATATGGCAGAAAATGTACCAGGTTGACAATATATGCTTGACAGAGTTTAACTTGAGAGTACCGCAGCAGGTCTATCCATAAACAAGGCCAAAACAAAAGTAATGAAAGAAAGCAGAGCCGCCACAAGTATTGGAGATATAGACATTAAACTCGACAGTATTAGAATCGAACAAGTCAAAAAGTTCAGATACCTGGGAACAATGTTAAATGAAAAATGAGACCCAGATCAAGAAATAAGATCTAAAATAAAGCAGGCTAAAAATACATTTATAAAATAGATAAACTTACTTTGCGATGAAAGTTTAAACCTAAAACTACGTTGGCAAACGATAAAATGCTACGTCTGATCAGTGCTGCTATACGGAGTTGAGACATGGACCCTAAAAACTATTATGTTAAATAAAATAGAGGCTTTTAAAATGTGGTTATATTGGAGGCTACTGAAACTATCTTAGACAGAGAAGTTCCGCAATAAAACAGTAAAATTGCTTAACAATCAAGCAAAAGAAAACTGCATATTTGGGACACATAATGAACATCCAAAAATATTTTATGGTTGATAATGGAAGGCCGCATTAAAGGTAAAAGATCGATTGGCAGAAGAGTACTTTCCTGGTTACACAATATCCGCAGCTGGACCGACATGGAGATGTGGCAATTAGTCCACGCGGCCGCCGATAGGAAAAAATTTTTGTGGTCCTGAACTTTCAGTAATGATAATGCACCAAAAGAAAAAGAAAATGAATATCAGAAACTACAAGCAAATAGAGTAATATTGACCTAATAAAAGAGTATACCATGTTTAATAAATTTGGAGTTATAGCTCTTTAAAGTTTACAGAAATTTGTGATTTTTTTTTAATTAACTGCTTTGTTTTTAATATTTTGAAGCAATTTTTTGTTTACATTAGTTTGTTTCTTATTTACACAAACAGTTAAAGTTTGATTTAGAAAAATCTTCGGGAAGTTTTTTAAGATTATTTAGACCTTCTGGAACATTTTAAATAATAACTCCGAATTTATTAACTATAATATACTACTTTATTAGGTCAATATTACTCAAGTTGCTTGTAGTTTCTGGCATTCATTTTATGACTAGTTAATTCGAGACACCCTGTATAATAAGACTAGATTTAGTAACAAAAATTGTGTAATTAAATATAGATTTTTGTGGTTCTGTATGTTTTATAGACTCAGCAAAAACTTACAAAAAAAACACTCACAAAATTGCACTTTATCTATTCGACAAATAAATGATTTTTTATTTATCAAACAAAATAATACCAATTAAAACGGTTTGCTGTATCATACAATATTAATAAGCATAGTATCATAAACTTGTTTTCTATAATAGTAAGTAAAATAATTCGGACACCGTAGCTGCTGTTCATGTACATATCAATTCTACTAACCAGGATTACTTGTATTCAAACTATTTTCTTCTTAAAAATCAATTTAAAAAACTTCCAGATTTAACATTTTTGTAATACAATTCCAAAGAGAATTATTTAATTTATTTCTTTTGGATTGGAAATGCACAATACAAAGTAAACGTATGCAAATAAGAACATCAAAGGAATATGTTTTTTTTGTGTTACTGTATCATGCGCTAAATCAATTTTCAATTTATATTTGTGTGTTTTTATAATTTCCGGTTATATTCACTCTGAACTCTTTATCAATTCTACTTTAAGTTGGATTTAAAAACAATTTTCTCCTTTTTTATTTTATATGTTTGTATCTTGCTTGCTTCTCAACTTATCAAAGGGATGAGTTTTAATATGTCTCTGAAATGTGACAATGTGTTCAATGTTCAGTGAGTTGTAATGAAATTGAAATAAATTGCACATTGCTGAAGTAATATATTATATTTCTTTTCTATAGTTATATTTTATGAGTATAAATAAATTATATAAAATTAATTGTTGTTTATTGCCGTGATCTAAGTAATTGATGAAGGCAATATTGGTCAAATATTTAATTTAAAAAGACTGTTAAAAAAGGTTGCGTTTAGATGCCTCCATAAAATACTTTTAAAAATAATCGTGGGTCCGTTAAGCTTCAATTTTTTATCTTAGGAATACTATACATAAAATATCAGCAACTTCAGACATCAGAAACTAATCTCAAGTAATTCTAAACTTATTGGCTAAAATACAACAAAAACATTTAAATTGTTGCAAAACTAATTAAATAACAAAAACAATAATAAATTTAAAAAAATAATTGATATAAATTCGTTTCAATTGTTTCACACATTTTTTTAAATGTGCATTGAATTTACAATATAAAATACATTTCAAGCGTTTAGGCGTTTAATTATTTATTGAATAATTAATTTAATCGATTAAATTTGTATTGCTTAAACGAACTGAGTTTTATTTACTCTTAAAAAGTAAGATAAACAGTTTTATATATTTTAAAATTCTAAATAAGAAATCATAATACATATTACCATAGTACGATAATAATTCCTCAGTAGTTATTTCTGAGAATACATAATAGCGTAAGATATAATGAGCAATTCTATTTCAAACGGACCAGAAAGGGGGGGGGGGGGAATTTGGTTTAGTATGTTTTTTCAGTTTTTATAACTTATTAGTAGTCTTTTGATCGGTTCATGAAGGTATAAAACCTTAAAAAAAAATTTACGGTTTTTTTAGTTTTTATGTGGTTTTTTAACGTAATCACATTTTTTTTAAATCGCAAATTTAACTAAATAAAATATAAATTTACTAGTGAAATCAGTTATAAGTTTTCCGTAGAATCCAAATCTGGCACCATTTTATGTCTATTACTTGTCTATAAGCTGCAAAAGCTATAAAACCATGCTTTTGTTCTCAGTGAGTTAGGCAAAAAAGAGCATTTAAAAAAAAAATTAAGCGCCAAAGTTGACGTATTTTGATGTAAATTAATTGAAAAATATAAATTTTGTTTTGTGTATTTGGGTTTTAGGGGTCTAAAACTCGAACAAACTGCAAAAATAAGCTTATTTTTTAAAATAAACTTTTACAAAAACACAGTTTTCAAAAGAACTATACACTAAATATTATTAAAAATTTGAGTTTTGCTGATAAGTGAACATGGAAAATAGTCAGTGTCGTGTTTATCTAGAGTAGAAAAGCCCATCTAGAAACAAAAAATTGTACAACATTTTTTCTTTACTTATTTTTTTTTTAAGATTATTTGGTTTATATTTTTTAAAGCTTTTTTCAGAAGTTTAACAAAGACATTTTTTGTTGCTTAAACCAATTTTGGTCCATTTTATTGTTTGTTTGGTAGTTTTTGCGCTTGCGGCACAAATTTAAACTCAATCTATTGGCACTAAAATTAGAGAATATTATTATTTTTGGCATTCAAACATAAATCCGCCTGGCGTTTATCAAAATTTGATAAAATAAAGTTTTAAAACACATTTCAGTGTGTTTATATAATTTTTTGTGAATATGAAAAAATAATTAATTTTTAAGCATTTTTTGCTTGAAAATTTTGTAAACATTTTTTTCTAGATAGACTTTTCTACGGCCGATAAGTACAACACTGATTATTTTTTATGTAAAATTGTTCCAAAAGTTAAATTTTTTAATAATATTTAGTGTATTGTTCATCTGAGCGCGACTTAACTTGTATTTGTAAGAGTTTATGTTAAAGAATAGACCTACTTTAATACTGAAATACACAGAACAAATTTATATTTTTTAACTAATTTACATCAAAAGACATCAACTTTGGCGGTTAAAAAAATTAAAAAATGCTATGTTTTGCCCAGCTCACTGATACATAGATAGGGTATAGACTTGAAATGGCACAAGAATTGGAACCACGTTATTGGGTAAATATGTTGGTAGTATCTCTTATGGCATTACACCATAGATCCAGCAAAGCAAAAAGTTTCACAGATTTGTAGTTATTAAAGAAACTGTAGCATAAAAGATTAATTTTAGAAATATAAGCAAACAAAATTGCGTAAATATAACAAAAAACCACAAGGCACAGTTTTTTTTTTAACATTAAAAGACGCTATCAATGACCGTTTTTAGTATTTTTTGTTGCAATACCCATACAAAATTCAAACACAAAAACAACATTGTTGTATACTACTACTCTTTAAAAAAAGACAACACAAGTTTATCAGCTGCATTGTTGTTTACAAAAACTGATCGTCATTAACTGTTACCACTACAAAAACGTTCAGTGCTGCACATGCTGTGTAGTAATTAGCGTTTTCAACTGCTACACCAGGAATGTCGGGTTTGAGTTTTTTATTTAAAAAGTCAGTTTTTCTTGGTTAAATAAAATCTGTTGTGATGAGTATGTTTTTTTTAGATTAAAAAAAAACTTTAATAGTTCCCTTGTACTGCCTCGTTGTTGCGTGCACGTTAAAGAAGATGTGGTACTCTTAACCTCTGGCGTCGGTGATTATCCTTGTAGCAAAAATAGTTAAATAAATAACATTAAAAAAGGTGGTAGCCTAACAATATAACCTTGAAATATTTTGTGCTAATTTTCTGACTCAATCAAAATCTTGAGCGGTTTCATTCCTAGTAACATGGTTAATTTTACTTTGATTTTTTATTTTCTTTTACAAAAATTTTTTTTCTATAAAGCTTGAAATTTGTATCCATGTTTCTGCCAGCAGAGGTCAACTTCTATTGAATTGAGATTTCTTAAATAAGTTTGCAACTTTTCAACAATTTTTTGCATTTTACTTAAAAGTTTTCTTATGACTCAATATAGACTACGTAAATCTACATTAATATGCGTATCTTTTGAAACTCGTTTTAATTTGGTAAGACACTATTTAATAATTTAAAATTTATAAATTAGTGTCTTTCCAACAGTTTTTTGCAATTTACTCTAACCTGTCATAAATATTTTGTTGAAAAAAGTACTTCTTAATGAATCACTCAATATAAGCATCTTTTGAGATTATCTTTCTAGGTAATTATTTAAAGTTTAAAATAAAAAAGAAAGAACACCAGATTTGCATAAAAAATGTCAATTTCTAATATGACATTTGCTTTAAAACTGCTGCCACTTTTGTACAGTTTTTTCTATTTTACTTATATATGTTGATTCAGGCTTATGTAACCCAAGCTAAACAATTTAGCTTACTGTTTGTAATTATTCGATTATTTAACGAGAGAAAGAACGCGACGATCTCTACTTTCTGACTGTTAATTTGCATTTTGTTTGATAACTTTGTATTTAGTTTATATAAACCAATTAAACTTCTATCTAGTGTAAATTGTGCATCTTTTGACATTAGCTTTAACTTGACTAACGAACCAGTTATTTACCAGATTTGCATCGACAGTAAAATTTTGCAATAGTTTTTTGCGTTTTACTGAAAAACATTGAACTAGGTATATATCATTATTATTATAACTATGGTCTGTGTTTAAGTAGTCTATTGCTGGAAATACGCTTTTAAGTGGCTGTGGTCTAAGTTTATTTTTGCTTATTTTCCTTTTCTTATCTTTACTATGTTGTTCCACCAACTTTCTTTGTTTTCTTTTGTCTATTTTATCTTCTTACCATATGCTCAGTTTATAACTATTATAGTTTTGCTATACAGGGTGTTTCAAAACATGTGTCGGAAAATAAAGGGTGGGATTTCTTGGTTACTTATAAGAAAAAAGTTCTTATTAACATGGTTCCGCAAACGCAACGTTTTTGAGATACAGGGTGTAAAAAAATATATTTTTTTAAATTTTTTGGCGATATCTCAGGAACGGAAAGAAAAAGTAGCAACATGATCACAAAACTTGTATTTTACAAAACTAAGCAATAACATAAAAAAACAAGAAAAATTACAAAAATTGTTGAAAATTACATCTCCTACGATAACGCAGGTTTTGAACCTACGTCTTAGTGACTGACGTACCCGTTCGAAAATGCCTGGAGTGTTTTGTATCGTATTGCAGGATGAAAAAATGCAATTTTTTAGTTCTTTATCAGTATTAACTGAACACTAAACTAAACTTTTTAAGTGACCCTACAAAAAAAAATCCTTTTGAAGAAAATGTTATTTAACAACTAAACGACAATTGTCAATAACTCAAATAACTGACGACTAAATCAAAAACAAATGTTTTTATCAACAACAAAACATGTTGCTACTTTTTTTCATGTTTTTCATCATAAAATGCCGTATTTCTCTAAAACGGTTTACGTTAGAGCTTTTGACTAGGAGTACCTTTTTTATGTAGAAAATATTGGTGGTTTACAATGTGCTTTCAGAATGCCAATTTCCTAAGTGTCATAGAAATTAGAGCCATAAAAACCTCACGCAATCTTAAAAAATCCGTTAATGGCACAAAAAAATTGAATAAGCGCTTAAAAAACAAAAAAAAAAGATGTGTACAAAAGCTGAGTTTTGGATCTCAAACGGTTCTTGAGATATCGGTGCGTTTGCGGAACCATGTTAATGGGAATTCTTTTTTTTATAATTAACTAACCAATCCCACCTTTTATTTTCCGACTCATGTTTAGAAACACCCTGTATACTGGGTTATGCCAGTTGCTTTAGTTTTGATTTTTACTCATAAATTGGCCTTGCTGTCTTTTTGGTGTCTTAATATATACTTTTCTATACTTGTTTGTTTATCTTTTCTATTCTATTCTTTGTTAATGTTCATGTTTTAGAAGTGTCTATAAGTGTAAGGAGTTGGCACTGTTTAAAGACATTTGTTTTTAAGTGTTGCGGGTAATTTGCTATTTGCTGCCCATCCTTGTTTTATTTTGCAGTTCATTTTCCTATTTTGGAGATCTTTTGCAAAAGAACCTTGATTTGTAGTACTTGTAGTACTTTAACAAAAACTGCAACTTAAGCTTCATTGCTGCTTCTGCAAATAATTTGATAATCGATTTATATTTTTACCAGTACATTTAGAAAGGATTAAACTATGATATTACGAAGTCTTTTAGTCAAATAATAGTTAGGAAATAGCCTAAAAAACCAATCAAATATGGAAATAAATGCATTTTTCTGTATTTTTGAATGCATTTTGTTGCAATTTGTAAATATAATTTTACAAAAAGACTTCAAAATATTATAGTTTAATCCTTTTTAAATGTACTGTTAAAAAAATAAATCAATTATCAAATTATTTGTAGAAGCAGCGATGAAGCCAAAGTTGCCGTTTTTCTTAAAATACTACAAATCAAGGTAGCGGTCGGTATGGTCTTAAAGACAACTGTCAAGGATTAAGGCTTACTATTCAACAGATCAAAAATACTGTAAAATTTAAATTTGTATTTGTTATTGAAAACTCTATAAACTTTTCTATGATTTAATTTTTTTTTTGTGCAATTTTGGATTTGATAATGTATTTGCCATTTTTGTATCAATTTGTTGTCCACACAGATGTAATATGCTTTTTAGAAAGGTAAACTATCAACTCAAATTTGCGGTCATATTGCTGATTTGGGAATTGTTATCTAGTAGAGCACAAAACTTATAGTACTTGCTATGTTGATCTTTGAAGTTGATAACAGGACATGATTTATAATGTTTTTATGTTGATTACCGGTACTAACGTGGATACTAATATTGTCAATCATGTCTTCTGTTTGGATTATTTTTTTCTTTGTTAGATGCAGTATTGTAATGTGTCTCTTACCACGTTTCTTAGTCTACGTGTTTATAAACGCATGATTTGTTGACTTACGGCATTTATCCTTTATTTTTATCATTATTTTGCAAAGTTCTAGTTTGCATTTCAGGCAGGTCCATTTGGCTATGTTTTATGCAGATTGCTTTAAAACTTGACAAGGTATTCTTTTTTTCTTTTTCTGACTGTTTGTGCTATTTTTCTTTCTACCTTTTAGTATTTTTGGTATTTTGTCTGCACGAATACTTCACTCTCTCTTTTGCTATCGGGATCCTACTACAATCTCAATGTTTTTGTCTCTTTTCGTGTTGATTGGCTGTGGCATTTATGTATGTTTCTAATTGCGCTCCCTAGCTTGCAGCAGTATTTATGTTTTATTTGCACGGATACTTCTTCTTTCTCTTAGTTATGTTTGCTCTTTCTATTAATTGTCTTTGGTAATCATTTGATAACAGAATATTTATATGTGCCTGAAATCTTTGCACTTTTAATTATATTTGTCACTCCTATACGTATGATGATTGACTTGTGGGTGATGATATTAATCGACCGGTTATCAATGATTCTTGCCAAAACTGAGACAGTTGGCTCTAGAAAGTAGCCGCATTATCTATCAATACTCTGCCTAAAGTAAGAGTGTTGTTTTTGTTGTTATGCATATACACGGGTTATTCCTATAGATGGGTGGTTTCATAAACCGAGTGGGATTGGATGTTATTCCGATACATTTTATATTATGCCTATACATGAGTTGATCCTATAGACAAGTATTCCGATACTCGACGATTTTTCCGACAGACGATGCCGATACTACTCGTGTGTTCTTATACGCTGCTTTGGGTGCCGATACACAAGTTTCACTAGGTTATTTAGTCTTATTATCATACTCGGTGATTTTATACTTAGATTGAACTTTGATGTTTTTATTTTTATGTGCAATAATATTGTTCTCTAACTCTAACAAAGTTTAGACTTATCTTTTATCCTAAGTGTGGTTAGTGCATTGTAGGTCACGCGGTAATGTTGAGAGTTTGCTTTATACTTGCAATTTAAATTTTTGGTACTTTGGAACGACGCTTTATCGCCGCTTGAAGTGCCGCATTTAAAAGTGTTTTTTGCCAGTCAAACGAGTTATTATTACATGGTGAAGGAATATTGCAAAACATCTGTTTATCAACGCAACAATAATATTATATACATTATGTTAGTTGCTGCCATAACAACATAATCTTTAACGGATTATGTATCATTTACATTAAAAAAATATATTGAACTCCTATAAAGTAAAATAAAATAAAGCAATTTTTATTAAAAAAATAGTTTAAAGGCGTGGCTTTAGATCGGATCTGCTAATTTTTTTACTGAAGTCTTTGCTAATGAAAAAAAAAACAAAATCAAAATTAAGCATTGGATTTTTTTTTAGTTTAATTTTTATTTATACGTTAACTTATAGTATAGTATAGACTAAGTGAAGAGTCGTTGATTAATCCAAAACAAATAGAACTACGAAAACTGATATACAGCGAATATTGTATAGAATTATGCATACAAACTGGATGCATATATAAGCGCAATATTAGTAGATAGTGAGTGTGTGGTGTGTATAAATACAGCAGCCGTGTTATAACAAGTGTGACGAGACATCGAGATAACTTAAGCGGGGAATTCGAAACGTTTCATTGAAGCATATGTATCGTTTCGCTTATCAAATTTCGATACTGAAGAAGGGGGCTTCCCATCGCCCTCAAAACTTTGATCGGCCGGGCATAGGGGAAGATAAACATTCACTTTGTATTTTGTCAAGTGGCGAAGTGATAATTTGCACGCAGGGGTGTCATAAGGGTAGCGCGAGTAGTAGGCGTAGGGGGGTGGTAACGACTTTCACTTCTTCTGGGGTGCATCTGCTTATACACGCCGCGACTTGATTAATTATACAGATTATTTCCGGAATATTATTACATCCTCAGTTCATTTATATTCCTTTACTTGCTGGGAAAAGTTATATCTTGATTGGGGTTCGTTGCGAGTAATGGTATTGCTTTTTAAATAAAGTTGAAAATAGAATCGAATACTTTTTAATACATATGGAGCAAATATTTACATTTAAAAGTAACAAAGCTTTAAGGAAATTGTTAGCAAAACAATTAATTGATACATTCCAGAAAAACTTTCTATCATAGTCCAAGAAATAAATTGGATAGCAGACGGAACATAGCAAAGAAGCGCGTACACATTTAACTAAATTAAGTCTATATAGGTAACATGACCTTATTAAATTCCTGCTGTCAAGCCAGTATCCCGTTCCTGGCGAATTCATTCCTCGCTAGATAGCAAGGGCAACCCGCTACGATTGCTACGGCACGCATATCAGATAGCTGGAGCCATTCTCCCAACTAGAATTGAACACTTTTGTATTCCATCCCTTCGCTGAATATTCCATGCATCAATATGTTCCCATTACGCCTATTACGGTGCGATAGTATATTTCATATGGAATAGGTAAAAGTCGACGACTCAATTTTGTTTATGTTATGTACAACTAGCATTGAATGGAAACTTCATCGGAATAATAAGATGATATATAATTCCGGTAAGCGCAGTCACGGGGATCGAATTGATGTTGGTAATTTGCAAGGTACTACTGCACATCAAGAATTGTCCAAATTGCTTCTATATTTTACGTTCCAGCACGTGAATAAATATTACATGAATTGTCTTGAGTATTTTATCGTTTGTATTAAGGATGCAGCGCTATCATTCGCTACAGCCACCGCGGAGATATAGAAAAAAACGAAAAAACAATACCTGTTTTTTATTGCCATCAGATAAGAGCATAATCAAATATTGATTTCTTTCTTTTTTATTGTGCAATAAATCAATCACCTAACGTGAGCAAATTTTATTACATTATGATTTTTGTTCGAACTAATTCCAACTCCAATATAAATGAAATGGAAAAAAACTGCATATACTTAAGTGGAGGCTTCAATCAGATTTACATAACAAAATGAGTTTTCAATTGCCTTGCTTAATCGTTTGCACTACCTACTCGCTATAATTCAATCAATTCATCACTACTAGACAACATCTTTAAATATAAAATATTCAATACAGACATTATGTCGTTAATCACATCTTTTTTTTGATAAATTACAAATTGATTTTTATTATTGTGAATAGCGTGATTTCAATAAAACAATTTAATTAAAATAGTTGAAATAAAAACTGATATAATTGACTTGTTAGTAACTCTTTAAGTGTTGTGAAAAGTGCATAGAACATAATAAAACAAGATATTAAAATGTGAAATGCAATAACAAAACTTAACATGAATGAACAATATAAACTTAATCCTAATAAAATGCGGGACTTATTTAACTCATACTTTATTGACGGTTTTTATGAATAGACACACTATTTTAAATACTTTAATTATAATAAGTCAGTTTTATAAGCATAGTTTTTGTCTTTAGTTGATGTAATTAAATAAGTGACTGAATTTATTTTATGAAATAAATAAATAATCCAACAATTATGAGTTAATCAGTGAGAAATGTTTTGGTTTTACACACCTCGTTAGTTTGCTTTGTACGACTACGGCATCGGTTGATGGCAAAAGACATATTTGAATCAATAATTTCTTGCTTATAAACACATTTGATGATATTAATAATATGACGCCTAAACTCGCGGTATCATAACATATTTGGTAAAAAATTACAAAAATAAACCAATTTTTGAATTTTTTATTTATTGGCATTAAATATCATCGTTTTTGGACAAACTACTTTTGGTTTGACGTCACAAACAAAAATCTAAATCAAATATTTTAACTAAGACTTTTTTTGGTTGTTTCAACGGTTAAAAAGTTTTTCTGTAATTTTAAACATTATTAGCCGATTTTGTTTTGTGCGCAAAAAAAAGGCTACAAAAGTGCCAATCTACAAATGCAAACTCAAAAAACTAGAAAGTATATATTACTGATCAAAACTAAATACAAATACTATCAAAGAGGAAACAAACTAACAACACTAACTTCTAATTACGGCATCAATTTGGGATCAAAACCGGTACGCCAAACTTGTATATAAGAGCAGACGGCAATATGGAATAGATTTGAGCCTTTTTTGACAAAAGGTGTCTTGTTGAAAAACATGTTAGATGTGCAACGGGCATTTAGAAATTAAAATTTTGTTTTCGGGTTGGCTAAAAAATAAGATGTACATTTACACGTAGTTTTTGCTACGGAAAACTACGTTTGCATGTCGTCTGGCGTCTAAATAAGTTGGTTTTTGAAGAATGTTGGGCGCAATTTATGAACCAAAAAATCTTATATATGTCAGAACTGAAGTATTTTTGATAAAAAAGAGCCAGTTGAATTTGTTGCTAAATTTTATTTTTAATATACATGGCCAAAACTTTAGGTAACGTAGTTTACTACTAAAAACACTTTTAGGATTTTTTACTTTTAAAAACCATGCCTCAGATAGTTGCCAGGGTTCCAGTATTTGTGGGTGTTTTTTAGTTTTTGCGCAAAAAAAGTTTGATTACGCCAATAGACGATAATTTACAAACTGATAGTTTAGATAGTTTAGTTTATTAACGCTGCCGATGAGACTTGAAAGATTATATTATTCAGCATTGTATCTGTATTAAACTATTATCCAAATACATAATAAGAAGCTAAGTACATATAATTAAAACCGCGGCTCTTTATAATTATGATAATTATGCTAGACTAACGCGTTTTAAGTTTGATTTTGCATGCTAATATGTTTATCTTACTATTGGCGTCGTGTAGCGCTCGTATCCCACTTTTGTCCTGCCGGTCACAATGTTTTTGGTTTACTGTAATTGCCATAAAATTGCGTCAAAACTATAACTTTTTGATGGTTGTTTATGTTTTTTTTAACTAAAATGGGCATTGTTTTTGATAAGATTAATAAAACATAAATGCTTAAATTGGTTTAGACTTTTATGGCGTAAGTTTTATGATTTGCATGAGTTAATTGGAGTAATTTACTTATTCTACAAAGAACGCATGTGACGTCACATAGTAGTTGCTATAATGCAAAAGGATAACTCATGTTAACTAAAGCCATTATCAAAAGGATCTGATCAATCTTGATCCACAACGAGTGTCAACTCAACTCAATCAACTTGTATGTATACTTATTCAAATTTTTATGTTTTTGCTATTAAAGTATTATGTTTTGATTAGGGATCAAATTATTGGCCTAAGTAGTATATAAGTGCAAAACCTAATTTAGTTGTTTGTTATCAAATACGTTAGTTTGAGTAAAATTCAAAACTGATTTCTTTCTTTTTTAAGGTTGTCAATGTTTAATTGAGCTTACTTTTGGTTTTTTGTACGATTTATTTATGAAATTCAAAAAACATTTTGAATGTTTTAGTTAATTAGACTTTTGATTGTTTAATAAAAAATGAGTAGTCGTTTAGCAAATAAAGCGAAATCAAATTATCTAAAAAAGAATTAGTTTAAAACGTTACAGAGGTTATCAAATCAAAAGACAAAATGTTGGTCTTTAAGTTTCCTGCAATATAAACTGTTTTTTATAGCAAATCTGCATAGTTTTTTATTTTATTTTTTTTATTTGTTTTTATTTGTTGTAAATTTACCAATAGTAGAAAGTTGATTTTGATCTGACTAAAGATAAATTAAAAACGTGTTCTAAATTTGTTTATAAAGAGAAACCGAATTGTCAAATGGATTTTGGCTTAATTTTTACAACTGGTATCGGTATTTATTGGCCAATTTTCTGGAAAAACGTTTGAGATTTGTAGGTAGTTTTCTTAATTTATGGCCGGTTTTTTGTATTTTGGCTAAGATTATTTTGCTTTTAATAAGTTTTAGATTGCATTTTTGTTTTTTGTAACCAATTGTGTCATTATCTTGTTAGGATTTTTACACAACTATTTTTTTTTTATTAGGTTTTGTTTGTGTTTGGGCAAGATTTTTAGACAACAAGCCTTATTTTTTACTTATTGTGCCGGATTTTTAATTTTTCAAATAGTTTATGGCCAGTTTTTACTTTTTTATTGATTTATGGTTAAATTTTTGTAATTTTGCTCAGATTTGTATCATTTTATGGTTGGATTTTTGTATTTTTAGTTAATTTTGTCTGATATTTACAATACTCAGTCTAGGTTTCTACATTTTTAATTAACTTTAGGTTGGATTAATGTATTTTTGCTCAGATAGTTGTGTTTTCAATCATTTTAAGGTCAGATTTTTGTACTTTTAGTAATTTTTTTACAGAATTTTACACTATTTAGTTAGAATTTTAACATAACAAGGCGTATTTTTGACATGTTATTCCTGATTTCTACTATTTTATTAATTTATAGCTATTTTTTGTATTTTTGTTTAGATATGTGTGTTTTTAATCATTTTAAGTTTGGATTTTTGTGTTTTATGTAAATTGTGTGTTCTACACTATTTAGTCAATCTTTTTTACATAAACCGGATTTTTAACTTTTTAATAAACTTATAGCCGAATAAATTTTATTTTATTTGTTTAATATTTATAGACAAGAAGTTTATTTTTTTGGTTATTATCCCGGATTTTTATTTTTGTTTTAAATTAATTTTTGGCTTTTTTTGTATTTGATGATTTTAAGACCAATTTTTTCTATCAAAATTTTGTACATAACTTTTTTTTAATTATAAGGCAGGATTTTAACTTTTTAATTAATTTATAGCAGAGTTTTTAATAAAAAATTACTTTATTTGTTTAATATATTTATGTTTTTTTTTGTTTTTAATTATTTTAAGACTTATTTTTTTTTATTTCTAGTAAATTTTGTCAGAAAAAAGGTTTATTTTTGCTCAGTTTTTTGTGTTTTTGATCTTTTTAAAGTGTGTTTTTAGTCAATTTTGTCAGTGTTTTTTTTTTACTATTTGCCAAGATCTTTACACAATAATGTAATTTTTAATATTAGACCAGATTTTTACTTTTTTAATATTCATAGCTGGATTTTTGTATTTATATATATATATATATATATATATATATATATATATATATATATATATATATATATATATATTGTATTTGTGTCATTATGCTTGTTTTTAATTATAATAAGATCCAGTTTTTGTAATCAAGAGGTTGGATCACGACTTTTATTTCTGACGTCCTCTAACCTTTTGATGGCGGTTACTGGGGTGGGTAGGTGGGACACTCTGTACCATATTACCGAGTCAGTAATTTGTATTGGAATTGTCAACCATTCATTCAAGTGTTAGTAATCAAGTGATTGAATCACAATTTTTTCTTGAGACAAACAGATTTCTGCCGTACACAAAAAGGTCAAATCTTCAGCTTCTTGATGACGAACACTTAGAAGGGTGGATGAGTGGGACACTTTAAACTATAATACCGAGTTAGTATTTTGGATTGGAATGGCCAACCACTCACCTAATTGTTAGTTATCAAGAGATTGGATTTTTCTTGTGACAAAAGATCAAACTGTAACTTCTTAATAACGGGCCATTGGGTGGGTCGGTGGGACACTCCATACTATAATACCGAGTCGATACTTAGGATAGGAGTGGTCTACTCACTCACCCAAGTGTTAGTAATTAAGAGATTGGATCACGACCGTCTCTTTACTCCATGTTATAATAACAAGTCAGTAGTTTGGATTGGCGTAGCTTTCTTACCTACCAAAGTGTTTGACAAAATGAGTTCTGACGTTTGCAGAAAGGTGGGACGTTTCATACTATGATGACCAGTCAGTAATTTGGATAGGAATGGCCTTCCCACCCACCCTACTGTTACTAATCAAGAGATTGAATCACGTCCGTCTCTTGTGACAAAATTACTTCTGAATCTTGCAGCCAAGACAACCATTCAATTTCTTTATGATCAACAATTGGGTAGTTGGGTGAGACACTCCATACAATGATAGCAAGTCAGTAATTTAGATTGGAATGGCCAACCACCCACCCAAATGTAATTTATCAATAGATTAAATTTTTTTTTGTGACAAAATAATTAAAAAAAACATCCAATATCTTAATAACGAACACTTGGGTGGGTAGGTGAAACACTCCTTACTATAATAACAAGTCAGTAATTTAGATTGAAGTGGCCCACCATTCTATCTTAGTGTAACTTATCAAAAGATTTGATCACGACTGTCTCTTGTGACAAAATAAATTTTGACCTTTGCAGAAAGGTCAAACATTTAATCTTTTTACGATCAACAATTGGGTGGGTGAGTGAGACTATCCATACTATAATAGCAAGTCAGTAATTAGGATTGGAATGGCCAACCATCCACCCAAATGTTAGTTATTAATAGATTAGATCGCAATCTTTTTTTGTGGACAAAATGAATTCTGCCGTCCGCAGAGAAGTCAAACTTTCATCTTCTTAATGACGGACGTTTAGATGGGTGGGACACTCCATACTATAATACCAAGTCAATAGTTTGGATTAGAGTGGCCCACCCACCCAAACGGTAGTTATCAAGAGATTGGATCACAACCTTTTCTTGACAAAATGACTTCTGCCGTCTGCAGACAGGTAAAACTTGCAACTTCAAGATGACGGACGCTTGGTTAGGTTGGCAAGACATTTTATACTAAAATACCGAGTCAATAGTTTGAATTGGAGTATTTTTAGTCAATTTGTTACTAATTCGGATTTTTATAGCATTGTCTTTGTAATTTTACCAAGATTTTTATGATTCAGTCATTTCAAGACTGAATTTTTGTATTTTTAGTCAATTTTGTCATAATTTTACTCTATTTAGATAGTATTTTTACATAAAAATGCTTATTTTAATTTTTGGCTCAGATTTACAATACTTAGACAAGAAGAAACAAACAACTTTAATATTTTATTTACACCGGATTTTTACTTTTTTGCCGGGTTATTATATTTTTCCTAAGATCAATCATTTTAAGAGCGGACTGTTGAATTTTTGTTGAGTTTTGTCAAAGTTTTACATTAATTAGTCAAAATTTTTATACAACAGGGCTTATTTTTTACTTATTAGGCCTGGTTTTATTTTCTATCTTAATAGTTTAACATTATTTATTAACGATTTTTATTCAGATTTTTGTGTTTACAGTTAAAATAATTTTTGTATTTTTATTTATATTAAACAAAATACTACAACTACCTGTGTACTGATGACAAATAACAATATCGTTTGTACCACATCACAAGAAATAGTAATTACTTTTGCAAATTTGCATTTTAGTATGACCGTGGATGTTCTAATAATAACTTATGTTTGCGTAGTTTATTTACATTAAAACCTTAACATACAATAGGAGCTGACCAAATTTTGCACACTTTTTAACGTTTTGTATAATTTAACATTGACTCAAAAATATTACTTAAGATCTTAAAAAATAATAATTGTGATTCTAACATTTAAAAAAGGTGATCTTGAAGTTTCTAATTATAGGCTAATTGCAATATATTTCTTCTTGTGTTTAAAACATAATTTTGCTTTACCAGCATGGATTTATAAAGAAGCGTTTAACTATTATAAACCTACTAAATAATAGTGAAACAATATTTAAGATTTTAGAAAATAAAATTGAGACAAATGTTATTTACACTGACTTTCAAAGCGCTTGGTCGTATACCTTATGATATACTTTTGGAAAGACTTAAAGAATTTGTTATAAGTAACATCATTATATCTGTGATATGGAAGCCAATTTGTGATGTATTTTGCAAAATGTGATGCTCTACAAAGTTGTAATCTTGGGCCACTCTTATTTTTTATAACTAATAACCCAATTTGAGATATATTCAACTGTGATTTTTTAATGTATGCTGATGACATCAAACTTTTTATTCTGTGATATGCTGTAAATAGTTTTTTAATGTATCAATGGTGTGATTGTAATGGCTTAAATTTAAATGTAAATTAATGTTATATTGTTTTTTATACAAGGAATGCCAAACTTGTTAACTTTAATTGAATCAATGAATTCAAAAACATGCATAGTGCCCTAACAATAGCTCTTAACGTACTGTTTTTGCGCTTATCCAACAAGAAAACAAATTTTATATATTTTGACTAACTTAACTATAGAACACTATTTTGTGACTTATACTGTTTTTGGACTCACCAATTCAATTACATATTAATGGTTCAAATCTTGGTATATTACTTGACTTAAGGTTAAAAGAATGGGATTTATTATTAGAGTACATTTACTTTATTAAACATGGTTCATATGTTAAGAAATATTTCTCTTATAACCTAAGGGTGTTTTTTTAGAGGTTTGTTTTTTGACCTGGCAATACTGTTTCTAGTGTCAGTCAATTTTATAGGTTTTACAGCTGATTTTTGCTCAATATGTTTTGACGTTTTATCATGAATAGACTTACGCCAGAACAAAGCTTGCAAAAGATTGCGAAAAGATCTCGGTTTACGAGCTCACAAGATAAAGCTTGTGCAAGAGCCAAAAACAAAATTCATCTTGATCCTCATTTTTACCAAAAAAATTTGTGCTGCGATGATGCTCATTTTTGGCTCAATGGCTACGTAAACAAACAAAATTGCCAGATTTAGAACGAAAAAAATCTAGATGTTGTGCTTTATGGGCTGGTGAAATCATTAGCCTATATTTCTTTAAAGATGATGCCGGATAACACGTAACAGTCTATGAAGAACTGACCTCCACGGTCGTCTGATATCACACCTATGAACACTTTTTGGGGGGGGGGGGGGGGGGATATGTAAAATTGCTAGTGTACGCTAATAATCCAACAACGTTGGATTAGCTGGAAGGCAACATTGGCCGCGTTATTGTCAACATAAGGCCCCGGCTGCTCAAAAAAGTGGTCAAAAATTGGACTTCCAGATGGCATTTTATTTGAATTAGCCGCGTTGTTTATATGCCTCAAATCATATTTAAGCAGTAATGGCATAATTATCTTTCCAGTAAAGCCAATACCATGGCGTTAATTTGATTTTTATAAGACTTATTTCAGTTTAAAGTTTTATAATTTTAAAAAACTTTTCAGAACCGCCAATACCTCAGACTTAAAATCCAAAATATTAGAACAAAAAAATTGCAGAAGTTTATTGAAGAACAAGAAAAGCTAGGCAAAGACCGAATAACAACTGAGATACTCAAAATAGGAAAAGAAACTCTTCAAGAAAGCGTCCGAATTCTACTAAATAAATGTATAAGGGAAGAGTCGATTCCAAGTAGATGGCAAAACGCAGAAGCTATCATTATACACAAAAAAGGAAACAAGAACAACATAGAAAACTACCGCCCAATAAACTTATTATTGCGCCTGTACAAACTAAAATTGAACTGGACCATCAACCATCAACCAGTCGAACAAGCTGGATTTGAAATGGATACAGCACTACTGACCACCTACAGACACACAGAACAACAATTAAGATAAACAAAGAGTACAGTATACTCATTTTTATCCCGTTTGTGGACTATCAAAAGGCATTTGACTTTGTTGAAACCTTGACAGTTCTAAGAGCTATCGATAAAGCTAGAGTTGACTTAAGACATTCAAACCTTATAAAGAACATATACAAATATGCGTCAATACAAATTCAAATATTTGAAAATACAAAAACAGACAAGATACCGATCAAAAAAAGGGTACGACGAAGGGACACTATCTCTCCAAAATTATTCACAGCTGCAAATCTTTAAAGAACTAAACTGGCATTATAAAGGAATGCGATTTAACCGAGTACATTTTAATCACTTAAGATTTACAGACAATGTTTTCCTCATCAGCACTAATTTGGATGACCAACAGACAATATTAGTACAATTACATTAGACATCAAAAATCATTGGTTTAGAAATAAATTTGAATAAAACCAAAGTATTGACTTTAGAGAATTATCAGATAACTATTGAAAATGAAGTTTTTGAAAATCGTAACCGACTATGTTTATCTCGGACTTAAAATATAACTAGGTAAATAGAACTACCCAAAAGAATAGGACTCTGTTGGGCGGCATTTGAAAAATTAGACTTTATGCTCGAGGCACCGAAAATCCTTATAAACTTGAAAAAAAATATATACAAATTGTACCAGTTTTCACCTACTAGACCAAGAAATTATGGCAATAACAAATAATAGGGCGAATAGACTTTAAACTACACAACGAGCAATGGAGAGGCCCATGCTGGATATTAGCATTAAGATAAAATCAAAAACAAAAAAATTCGGTGAAGAACTCAGATATCGGATGTGATGAACTCAGATATCGGATGTGATGAACTAACAGACTGACACGATGGAGATCGAGAAACAGTAAAAACAACGCGTAAGACTAAAAAGAAGATGGAGAGACTATATCCAAAACATGCAACAAAATTTTGAAATTTTGCTTTGTTTCCGAGTAATTTGAGTATAAACATTTAAAATTAAAATAAATAATAATAAGATAATAAAAATTTTTATTTATCTGTTTTTTAATTTTTTTATTAAGTATATGAAGAATTTGTTATATGTCTTTAAAATTAGTTAACACATACAAAATTAATTCTTTTCAGAATATCGAGAACTATTAGATAGTTGAAGAAGTGTACAATAAATTAATACTTTGGTGCAAAAATTGCATTTATCACCGTCAACACATTGAACAATTTTTATTGTAATTTTTTTTATGTTTTTGTTAATTTTTTCATTTTGTGTTTTTAATAAATAATGATTGTTGTTATCTGACTTTTAAATCTTTGCACTTAAATTACTCTGAAACAAGGCGAAATTAAAAAAAAGAACGTACATGTTTAGATCTCAAAAAATGCAAAAAGAATTGACCAATCAGTTTTGTTTCAATTTTATTATACTTTAAAATAATAAACATTTATTATAACTAGTTGGAAAAATAAACTTATTTTAATTTAAAAGAAAATGTAAAATAAATATAGATTAAAAAATGAATAACTTATTTTTAATAAATACATGCAAATGTTATTAGAATTAACATTTACATGTTTCAGCGAGTATTACGGTAATCGGTTATGACGATTAACAAAGGAAATCTATTTCCGCACATTGAGAGGCATGCACTAGTAATATTCAGCAGTGACCACATGTTTGAGGTTGTCGATACGTTAACGATTTTCTGGTTCAATAACAAAGTATAATCAGGTTTAACTGCGTTAGTATATTGCAGGAATTATACACGCGATTACAAATTTTAAAATTGCTCATTTCAATAGAAGTACGCAAAAAAATTGAAACTAATGGGCATATGATATTGATTAATAAAACGTGTGCAAAACTAGAGAATTCAAAAGGTGTAATGATTTATCGTTTTGAAACTGATATCTACTATTTGCTACTCACGCATACAATGAGCTTTGAAAGCAATCTAAAACGTAGACATTGTAAATTAACATAGCGACTAGTTTTTAAACAACCAAGATTTATTTGTTTGAGACGTTAAAATGACGGATTGTAAATCACGGCTCCAATTTATTTACAATCCTCGAATGTTTTTTAAAATTTATGATGTATAAAATAATATTATATTTTATCTGGTAAATAAATTTTATGTTTTTAGAAATTATAAAAAGTTGATAAAAGCTATAAACTGCAATTATAAAATGTTTATAAATTATAATGTATTAAAATGTATAAAATCCAAATTAATTGTATGCAAATTACTGATGAGAGGCGCATACTCTAAAATAATAGTGTATGTGTTCAGAGCCAAAATAATTTGCATAAGATTGCAATCATTTATTTTATTTAAATTATTAATTCTAACAAATTAAGAAAATGTTGGTATGCTAATTACAGCTGGAGATCAAATCAAAGTCTGTTACAACTACATAAAATATCATATATCTACTTAAAATATTTAGAAGTTCATATTTAAGCCGCTTTATTTATTTTAGACTCCATCTATGCGCTTCTACTTATTTGCATTTGCAGCGACATGGAAATAGCTACGGGATTTCTAATCTCTCTGTAATGGCAATCAATTCTTTAAAATATGCAAACGGAAAAGCTACTTAGGGGTAGGGATTAGTTCAGATTAAATTTGAATTCTAATAGTCCACTAATGAGTCAAATCTCTGTGCGTGTGCAATAGAATCACTTTAATTGTCCACAAATTCTAATTAATAGTAAACGTAATTTCTATATTAAAGTTGTTTAATAAGCAAACTCAAATAACATTTAGGAATAAATATTATTTACCTGAATATAATATAAATTAGTGAACTTTTCTTTTCTATTATGCAAATTTTAAAAAATGTCTATCTTTTAGGTTTTGAGTCAATTAATTATTTAATATAACTTTTGATTTAGTAAATAAAAAACGCAAAATAGAAAAAAGAATAATTAACTTGATTGCAATAAAAATGGTTATAATTTTTAAGCATTTGCCTTTATTTTTTTAAACTTGCTCGTATGCATAAAACTTTTTTTTAATATAGCATTACTTTGCAATAATTTAAATAAATTAAAATTCATAATTATAGCATAGTAAACATTAAAATTTAAAAAAAAATTAATATACATGCTACATAGAAACATGATGTACTGAAGCTTAATGGGTTGTTAAATTAAATGCATTTATGGTTTTTTTTTAATTAATATCATGACTATAAATACCATCATAAAATCAGATATATCAGTTTGATAGTTATAGTCCAATAATTATAAATAACATAAAATGATGAAACGGTATATTGGATTTATAAATAAATAGTTTCGGATATTATGACAAACAATAAAATTCAAAATGTGCGTCGAAATATGGATCACGTATAAACTTTGCAATTGTCATTTTATATACAGCGGCTTTTATTGAGGTGCCCTTATTATTATTATCATCAGTATTTGCATTTTAATGAAAGCAATATATAGGATGGGTTCGTAGAGGATTCTAGGCGAATAAAACAGGTAATAGTTTACACTCCATCTCCCATAAATGGGTGTGCATTAGGCGTGTGTATTCGTGTAAACATCGCCGTGTTAATTTACGATATTAGCATCTCCTGCGACATGTCCTTAGTATTAAGGAATCCGAGGGATATTCTGCGAAGTCAAATTAATGGAATGTAATATATTCACGATTGCCCTCGCGGCACGTGAATTTTACTTCAGCACAGATGCTTTGATCAGTACAGGTGTGTTATACAGTTACACTATGCCTGTTATTTTAGTATACTGCTAGATATAATATATATCAACTGGCTTGACTTCCATACGTACTATACTACACAATACAATCTATGCTGAAATACATATATGCGAACATGAAATGTAATATATTGCGCAAAAGTTAATTAATATTCATGATGATCTTCCCAAGTTAATTTTAATTAATATTCATAATTTAATTAACAGTTTGCTGTTGTGTTAGGGCATACTTTGTTTTTTTTTGGTAAAATAAGTATCTCATTGAAATAATTTGAATTAAAAAATTTATAATTTTATCAATAAAGAATTAATAATAATAATAATAATAATACTTTATTCACGGTATATACAAAACCATTTACATCTACATCATTATATACATAAATAACGATGAATTACAAACAATATTACAATTACACAAAAATATATAAAAGAATATTGAAAAATAAAAGCATGGAAAAAAGTATACATAAATAAAAACAAAATATAAAATTATTCAACACATTTTAATTGACACTTAAAACTACATTTTGAAACACAAAATAAATCAACATTATTAGAGAAACTATTTGCAATTTTACACATTCTACCAATTGGATTATTAAATCCATAATTGGTAGAATGTATAGATTCTCTAAATAATGGAGACTGTCTGGTTCGGCGATTATTGTTGGGGACTTGAAATGGAAGAGTTACTAGTAGCTCTTGGCAATCAATCTCAGACATCATTTGTCCACGTAAAAATGATAAATCGGCTCTTTTGTGCCGAATTTTCAGCGGCGGAAGATTATATTGCAATGCAATGAGGTTAAAATCGTAATTTTTGGATAAAATGCCTAATTTGTACGATAATAAACAAAAAAATTTGTTTTGAATACGTTCTATATTGCATATATGAACGCTGTAGAATGGACACCAAACTGACGGAGCGTACTCTAAATGAGAACGTACTAAAGCGCAATAAAGTAATTTGAGTGTGCTAGGAGATAGGTCAGTAGACATTCTGTAAACAAATCCTAACATTTTCATAGCACGGTTGCACATATAGTTTATATGCTCAACAAAAGTTAGTTTTGAATCAAAAATTACGCTCAAATCTTTTATTTGTGTAACATGTTCCAAAACATTATTATTGATAGTATAGTCAAACGATACTTTGCTTAAAGTTCTGTTGAAGCTTATCGAAAAACATTTATTTGCGTTAAACAACAAGTTATTATTAAGACACCATGAATGAACAGAATCTAAATCATTTTGCAAACTAATGCAGTCCTCGATAGATGATATTCTTTTATAAATTTTAAGATCGTCAGCAAATAAAAGATAAGACGAAGAATTAATAGAATAAACAAAATCATTAATAAAGAGTAAAAACAGAATTGGTCCACAATGAGATCCTTGAGGAACCCCAGAAGGAACAACAATTGGTTGTGATAAAAAGTTATTAATTTTTACACACTGTGTACGATTTTCCAAAAAACTTGACAACCACGCAACAACAGATTCATGAAAACCCAAAGCCCGAAGCTTAGCAATCAAAATACTATGATTAACGCGATCAAAAGCCTTTGAAAAATCTGTGTAAATAGAATCTACTTGAACTCTTGATTGAAAGGCATTCAAAAGATCATTTTCGTAACAAAGAAGATTTATAAGAGTAGAACGACCCTTGCGAAACCCATGTTGCTGTTCCACTAAAATGCTTTTGCACATTCATTGTATTTGACCAGTTACAATTTGATCAAACAACTTAGGAATAGTAGACTGGATGCATATACCTCTATAATTAGTAATATCTTCCTTAGCTCCAGATTTATGTAAACGCATAATGTAGCTTTGTTTCCAAACTGATGGAAACTTGGCTTCATTAAGAGAAGCCTCAAATAGTAAGTGCAATGGCATAGAAATTGAATAAATACATTGTTTTAACAGCATAGATGGAACACCGTCCGGTCCAGTGCTAAAGTTACATTTAAGGTCTTCAATCTCTTTAAATACATCCAACAATCTAATTGAAAATGATCGATGTAATACGTTTTTCTTAAAGTCAAACAAAGAAGTTGGATGAGTTTGTGTATCGTAAACAGAGGAACAGAAATCAGCAAAACTATTAACATAGTCATCTCCATTACTGCAAGTTTTTTGTTTATAATACATTGTGGCTGGAAAATCATTAGTTTTTCTAGAGTCGCTAACAAAATTCCAAAAATGTTTAGGGTTACTTTGAATGTTGTTTTCTGTTCGAGTAATATATTGCTTGTATAGACATGTACTGAGATTTTTACACGAAGTACGAATTGATTGAAACTTGTTATAATCAGACAACAGTCTTGAAGATTTATAACGTTTATGAACAGTTTTTTTGAGTCTAGTAAGTGAAATCAATTTTTTATTAAACCTAACTGGAAAATTGTTTTCTCGCTATTGTTTTTTGGGAACAAAATAGTCAATAGCAAAATGCAACACAGAGTAAAATAAATTAACGCAATTATCAACATCACAATTATAAAAAAGGGCGGACCAATCAACATTCAACAAAAAATTATTGATTGCGTTAAAGTCGGCATATTTAAAATCATTAAAAACATAATTACACATTAAAATATCACGGTTAGTATCACATTTTACATCAATCACATAAGCAATATGATGTTAGCTAAGTTTTAACAAAACATCCACAGCTTCAATCACAGAAATATTACAGATGTTAGAAAAACATAAATCTAAGAACACACCACCATCATTAGGTATAGAAATACATTGAGCGCAGTTTAGAAATCCAGAACAGTTGGTAACAAAATGAGCAGAATAAGTATCATTACAAATAACACTTATGCCTAACTCATCATTAACCCATACCGCTGCGGGTAGATTATAATCGCCTAGTGAAATTAGTTTACTGTCTGGATATTTGTCAGCGATAGATTCAACGGAATAACAATGATCTAAATATTTATCACATGCCGAGTTAGGTGGTAAGTAGACTGCACTGATAATATATGATACAAACTTAAACTTAACAATTACAAACAAATGTTCAACACTTAAAAATGTAGGTTGTAATAAAATACAATTAAAACAAGTTTTAGTAGCAATTAAGACACCTCCACCGTCAAGCTTAAGGCTTGTTAATGAAGAGCGATCACATCTAAACAAACTGTAACCAATTAATTGTAACTCCGCATCGCTGATGTCCTGATTTAGCCAGGTTTTGGTCAGTACAATAATATCGTAGTTGGATACAGCTACAGTCAGCATAAGTTCTTTGAGTTTAGTTTTTATACCCCCGACATTCTGGTAATAGATGGAGATACCGCTGGTGTTTCTGGTGACGGGTTTAGATTGTTGGCTGGATCCAGATTTTGAAAATCCACCGAAGATAAAGCAGGAACATTATTAACTCGCCCATAATTTAAAAATTTCTTGACCGCTATATTTGCAGGCCAAAAATCTTTGCAGAGAAAAGATCGAGCATGATTAGCTGGAACAGAAACTTTAAAGCTGCTGTAGTTTCCAGATTTTACTTTTAACTCAACAACATCAACTGATATCGTGGAAAACTTAGATTTAATATGATTTACTATATCAGTTTTATTAGTTCCACGTCTAAGTTTAGAAACATGTACGTAAGAAATAGGCACATAAGCCTGCAGTTTGTCATTGGTTGGGCCACAACCAAAGATAGTTTGAGTTCTTGGCTGAGTTTTTTGATTAATTTTCCCTTTAACAACAGAGCTTGCCAAAGAAGGAAAAACTGCAGGTTGAATCAATTGCACCGTATCATTAGTGAGCGGCGCAGTAGTAGGAGCAGTTAGTTGTTTACTGCGAGCTTCGTATTGAAGAATAGTTTTATCTTTTTCGGTGATCTTCTCTTCAAGATAAGTAATTTTATCTAAGAGTAATTTATTGCTCAACCTCAACTCATCACATAAAACTTGGTAAAGAGTAATATTATCTTTATAAAGTTTAGGTAGTTCGGAATCATCCAATTCAAATAAATTACCGCAATTACATTTCTTGTAACGAATAGCGCAACTGTTATGGAAGATAACGCCACAATTGCTACAGGTAACACCTGATTGTGCAACAGTTTTGCATTTACAGTGCATAATAACAGATGCAGTTACAAAAACAAAAATGACTAGAGCAATAAATAAATAAAAACAGGATAAGGTTGATACAAGGACACAATTCACACCGGTGCGGTCGATCACTGGTGACTGACTAAAAACAAATACAGGTAGACCACGGTAAGGTTACACAAGAGACAGCAGGATTATAAAAATTAATAATAAATTTACACGTTAAAAAATGGAAGTTACGCCACTGATACGAATAGTTAAAATCACCGCCACGGGAAGCGCGACAAAACAGTAAGCGGGAAACTATAATTCTAGGTTAAATACATTTACAATAATAAAAATAATTAAACCAGTGAATTTTTTTAAAACTGTAAAGATAACTGGTTGTAATATAATTACCAGCCGGAATGACACGAACTTTAGAATTATAGGCACTAAATTCCACACAAAACTGCACAAGTTAAAAATTAATAACATTACACACACAATTGGATATTTATGATTGGAATTGTTAATGCAAATATTTGTTGTATAATCATTTCTTTTTTTTATGATTTGTTGAAAATATTTCTTTTCTTCATATTTGTTCATTTAATTATCTTTTATCTTGTTAGTATAGTTTGATTTTGGTTGTCTCTATCATATTTGTTTCTGCTCAACTTTCTATAACCAGTTGCATGATTTATGTCTAAAAATATTTTCTATATGTTTCTTGTTTTAACTAGTACTTATTCTTTTCATTTATTACTTTATTTTTCTAGCTAATCTTATTATTCTTTAGCACCATTTTTCAATTTGTATGTTTTTAATAGTCTTTTTCTAATTTTTAAGTCAATTAAGACATAATTTTATCAAATTGCCTTCTGATGTCTTTTATATTTTTATTAAAAAACCTGCAATGGAAACCAACGTAAAAACAAAAACGGCAAGCCACTACCCACAAAGTACATTTTTTTTAAAAGTTGCTCAAACAGCCAAAATTAAAAGCAAACTGAACCACTACGTTTTAGTAGAGAAACACAAACATCTACACCAATATTTAATTAAAAATACTTTGCACAGACTATCCTGGGTACTATAACAAATATTATACAAAGTTAAGATGAAACAATAGAATCACAAACGTGTCAAGTTATTTTATTGAGGATTTTGTTGCATTTTCTATCAATGTCTGCTTTTGAACAAACGATTGTTGTTGGTTTTGACTGATAAACTTTATACTAGGTGGCGCAAAAATTGTTACCCGATGTTGTTTGACTGTAATTTTTTTTAATAATTGAAAAACTTTAGTTTTTCTTTTGGATTGTGTTTATTTGACAGTATACGACGTTGCTCCATCCTGTTTGAACCACATGTTTTCGAGTTCCAATTAGTCCGGTTGAGGTAAAAGGAAATTGTATAGTATAGTATAGTATAGCTCTGTAGCGCTTGGTGTTCACAGTTATCGTTTGATCAAATAAGGCCCGATGATGCTTCCAGCGTAAACACCTCACCATACTTTGTGTGTTATACGCGGATTTTCAGTACCTCAGAAGCAAAAGTTCTGCTTATTCACGTATCCACAGAGATAGAAATGGGCCTTGTTGCTTATGATAATTTTCGTTAAAAAGTTGTGTTGGACGACCAGAAAATCTACGTCTAAATTCACGCTGCGCCAACACCACCGACAAATTATTACGCAAAAAAATTGAAACAATTATTTTGCGTTTTTGAGGAGTATAGCGATTTGTCTTATTGACGTGTATTTTGTATCTGTTTACTTCACAAATGTTAAAGCAGAACTGACAATTACTGCTCTTCGCAAAAATTTTTGTATCTTTTGATAGGGTGGTGACTTTTGCGCCACCTAGTATTTAATGAGACCCCAATCCAGTGGCGTGAAGTCACTTTTTTTGCCTACTTTATCTATTTTGCAGATATTCATGGAGATAAGCTTTTACATCACAATTATAGTGATCAGATGTTCTATCTTGCTAAAAATAATAGTTTTTTTTAAGCTGCTCAAAAAAGCATGACGTTTTCCTGCAATAAATTTAAAAAAACGGCACCAGTCACAATGTTATCAAAAATAAATGGTTCAATTAAACCTGACTGTCCATAACACAATGGAACTCCTGGTAAATTTAAATAATGTTCTTTATTTACATGAGAGTTTTGCTCAATAGTTGCAATTGTGACGATTGCTCTTTACGTATAATTTAAGTAGTGCCTCATTGCTTTAAACTGAACTGAACCTGCTTTGTACATTTTGCTAAGTACTACTTACAAAACTCTACTTTCCAATCATAAACGTATTGGAGATTGGGTGAATTTTAGAATTTAATTCTTTCATTGTAAGCGTTTCAAAATACGATGTATACTTGATTTTGAAACGTTTACTTTACATGTTGCATGCTGAATAGATTACAATTTTTTTTATTACTGGATAATGATTTGGGAACATCTATATTATTTTAATTAACAATAGAAGATTTTAATGAAAAATTGTCCGTCATTGCCGCCTAATACTTCCCCAACCCATTCGTATTAAAGATTGAATATATTTTTAGGACACCCTGAATAATATTATGCAAAATTTAGAAATTTAAAACGCAATTTGTACCCACTTACAAAAACACTAAGTTCCAAGAATATTACAACATTATTGAGACCCAAATTGCTAAATTAATAAGTTTGTTGATGAATCAACAACACACACTACGGGAACTAGAAAAATGTTTTCTTTAACCCTAATCTGCCTTACATTGACGCATCTGGTTGCACAATTTTTTTGACAAGTTGGCAAACACGCTGGCCATACTAATAGATACAAATTTAACAAACAATTGATTTTATTATTTTGTGTCATTAGAACACTTGCTAGACGCTTCAGGTAAATGTAGAATGAAACATTGTACACAGTAGAGCTGGTTGATTTACCAACCAATCATGACTAACCAAAAACAGCACCAATTTGCAGTTTGGTGGCGTACCTAAGGGTCCGTGCGGGCGGCATATACTTTGGGGCGGCATTTTTTATCTAGTAGTTCTACAAATTATAAATTGCTATATGATTTTAAATATTTTGCTTGAACACAGACATTAATTTATAAAAACCACTAGTTGATTGACATAGAAAGAGCGGCAAGCTGGAGACCGCCTTGGGCGGCAAAAGTTTTAAGTACGCCACTGAGTTTGGGAAATAAATTGGCTTAAAATACATCTACAAAGTCAAAACAAATAAACAACAAAAAGCAGATTACTGCCAAGGTGAAAGCAGTTGGGTCAGAAAACCGACTTTGCAGTACTGATTGGTAGACAAATTATCTTTTTGTTGACTCTAGAGCCAGCTACAATTTTACACTGTTGCAGCTACCGCTAAACGCCAAACTATTGAAAATTACAGTCACACAAGCCAACTTTAAAATTGCATTTAAGACAACAAGTAAAATAACAGCTAACGTTATCACGGAGAATCAAACACATAAAGGGCCGCTCTTAAGCACGCAGAAGAGCTAAACTATTTTAACTCGTTGCTGAAAGCCCAACGCGTATTTTAGAACTTATTGTACAAATCTAGAAGCAAAACAAGTAGATCCACACGAATCAGTCACCCTGCGTAAACACTCTTCCACGAGCAAATCAAATATAAAAAACAAATTAGATAATTTTTGACAGTATTTTAGAACAAACATGACATATTTGACTACCCGCACTGTTAATCATTTTGTCAAACTTATTGACCTTGTTCTAGTTTGGGGGCGGTCACATACCACTTCTACAAAAAAACTTTGAGATTTGAATAGCTGGCAAAATAATTATACAAAGTTTAAGCAGCTTTTGTGCACTAATAACAATTGTCAAAAAAGAAAACAACACACCACATTTTTGCAAAAACAAAAGTTATTTATAAAGTTGTAAAAGATTTTGGACCTACTATATACTAGGAGATCCTCATACTAAAAGAACACAAGCATCTGACAGCTTTTGTTGCGTCAGACTTAATAGGTAACATTGTTCTTGTATATTTGGACAATATAGAAAATTTAAAAAAACTACATAATGCACTTTTGAGAAAGATGCCAAAAAAATTTGAACTAAGCTGCTACATTTAAAAAAGTAATTTAGTAGAACCTTAGTAGAATATTAGTAGAATATTAGTGCATCAAATTAGTGCCAAAGATACTAACCTCTAACGCAGGGGTGGCTAACCCGCCGCCCGCCTTGAACATTTTTCTGGCCCGCGAGTACTTTTGGCAAAAAAAACCTGGTAATTTTTTTTTATAAAACTTTAAGTGTTTTATAATCAAAGAACATTAAAACGATAATGTACGTAAAGAAAATGCATTTTTGCAAAATAAATTTAACAGATTAATAATAAAAATTTCAGTTGAATATGATTTTAATATGGCGGCTCATGCCACTAATAAGCTTACAAATGCGTTATCTTGCATTAGAATAAATGGAATACGTAATTTTTTAAAACTTTTTCAATATACTCTGTTAATGACAATCAATTTAGTGCTTAATCGCTTTTTTTTCTATCTGGCAATTGTAAGCAGAATCTAGATTCGTCAGTGAACAGCACAGTTCATTATTGTGCCAATGTCCAATTTAAATGTTTGCAAAAAATTTGAGTCTGTCTACTGGGTGACGTGGGAGTAATTTTGGTTCAGCTGGTGTACAAGATTTTAAGCCAGTTTTTTACAATCTTTGATGAACTGTAAACACACTTACAGTTGTACCACAAACTTTACGGAGTAGTTTCTGATCTTTACTAAAGTCACATAACCATTCCATAGAGTAGTTCCAGCGATATAAATCGGTTATCGATAGCAATCGTTTTTTTTGTTTCCTGCTAGTTCCCGGCTTTCGAGTATTTCTGCCGGTCTCTCTAAACCGCTCAAGTGTTCTTTGGACGGTAAATAAAAACCGACATGAAGGAATCTAGACACATACCGCTGGCTTCTTTCATCTGTCACAAGAGCAACAGCTTTTGCACAATTTTCAGCACTTAGAATCATAATTAACACACCAATCTGCCCTGAGAATGACAGTTAATCAAAAACAAACAAGTCAACCCAGTAGCCATCTTGATCCTCTGTGCATAATGTTGAATGAGCAACAGGTAGTGAAAATTTTATTTTTGCTTATTAATGCTCATTAAATAAACTGATAAGTATATGGTTTTTTTTTCTACATCTTGATGGTCTTTTGGATTGTAAAACACTAAAAGTTTTATAAAAAAAACACCCGGGTTTTTTGCAAAATATTACCCAATAAATATATTATGCCTAAAGTAGTATTAAAAAAATCCATTATTTGTGCACCTATATATTCAAAAATTAACTGTAGAACTGCGTCTAGTATCATGATTATTATATTATCTATGTTTACAGTAAGAATAATAGTAAACACAATAATAATAGTTATAATGCATTTAGAAAGTGGTCCGCAAGATCATTTGGGTTGGCCACCTCTGCTCTAACGCATCATCTAGAACTGATTAAAGAGCAAACTTGATTCCAAAGTTTTTTGGAACTTTGCACTTGGTTTCAAAA
Organism: Tachinus rufipes; assembly: GCA_963932245.1. Classification (NCBI taxonomy): domain Eukaryota; kingdom Metazoa; phylum Arthropoda; class Insecta; order Coleoptera; family Staphylinidae; genus Tachinus; species Tachinus rufipes. The sequence continues at coordinate 96,222,107 of OZ010743.1, forward strand.
ATACATACTTGACCAAAATGGCGGCACCAATAATGGAACTGCAAATTAATTAAAAAAATATTAATATGGGTATTAGAAAACAAAGCATTTTTACTGTTAAAATTTGAAAGACCTAAACCAAGGCTGCTGTATAAGGCACACGTAACCGCATATTATCATATTATAGCATCATTTTTACACCAAGTTACACAAACTACCATTTACACTAATTAAAATTCTTGACAAAACGCACAGTTAATAAAGTTTTGATCTAAATACAAAACTTGATAAACGCCTAACTCAAGTTCAGTTTTGTATCAGTAAATTTGATTTTTTTATGAAATACATTCTTAGCAGTATAAATCTACTATTAAAAGCTTTTAGTTGACACACAGAACAGGAGACAGTAGCCGCTTTTATCAAAGCGACCAAACAATTTTTACCAATTAAGACCCCAACCAAATAGCTAACAATACAATGTTTATTCATCTTGCAAAATTGCTTGCAATAACTAAACAAAGAACAAATCTGTTTGCTAGAAGAATTTTTTATCGATTTAATCAGGCGAGCATAAACCAAATGGCCTGGTACAATAATCCATAACTACGAGCAAATGGACGAAACAGAAAGTTTCAATAAGCTACTTTTAGGCTTGGGTTAACCTAACGTTTAAAAATACGTTTGATTGTTTATTAAAAGATGACTAACTTAAAGGTAAAGTTTGCTGCTAAAAACTCTGCTACACCCACTAGTTCATGAAATAAAATAGGCCAATTTGGCCATAAATTTACTATTAAACGCTCCTAACCGACGCGACATCTACAACAAACGACCAAACAACTTTTGTTACCAGATAACTTTACTAAAAAACTAACGTTACATTTGGTTCAGTCGCTTGCAACATTTAAACAATGAGATAATCTGATTGTTAAAAGTAAAAACTTTTATCGACTTAGTCAGGTAAGCACAAATGCCTCAACACAATGAACGTAATTCTGGGATATCACAAGTGAATAGATGATTTAAAAAGTTCTTAAAGCTTATTTCTAGGCTTAGGTTATAAAATGAATTATAGAAGATAAGCAAGAGCATCTGTTAAGAATAGGCTAGCTATAAAACTAGGCAAAAACTAGAAATATTTTTAAGAAAAAATACATTTTTGGAAGCATAAATCTATTATTATAGGCTTTTAATCGACATTTAAACTAAGAAACAGTTGCCGCCTGTATTGAGAAGACCGAACGGTTTTTACCACCTGAGAACAAAACCAAAAAGCTGACATTACAATGTTTATACAACTAATTTAGCTACTTGCAACAACCAACCGAGGCAAAAATTTGCATGTTAGAATGAAGAAATTGTTGACTAAGAATCAGATAAACTCAAACTAAATGCCCTGCACAATAAACGTCATTTTAGGATATTACGAATGCTGGAAGTTGGTCACTAGTGTGACATTGTTTTACTGTCTAACGAAATGTACTTGTATTGTACGTTTAGTGCCGTCTTATAGGCGTTGCTTAGAGTTGTAGAAAACTTTCAAGTTGGAACCTTAGATAATCGTATATTTGTATGAACATAGTAGCTATCTAGTTGGCTAATAGACTAGCTGAAGGTAAGTATATATTTATAAAATATTTGTCATTTGCTTGGAACAAGCCTGCGCGTAGGATTTTTTTTGCAAACATTGGATGTGCTTCTAGGTGGAGCAAGAGTTTGCTGCCACGGAGCAGGTGCCTTACTGTGGGCCTGGCTGTTGTAGCTCTAGCTCTTACTTTTTGGTAAACCGGGCAGCCTTTATAACTGGCAGTGTGCGGCCCACCGCAAGTAGCGCATATTGCTACATGCCTGGATTTTTTGTAAAATTTACACAGATGGATGAGCTACGGCGCCTTTGACGTTTGCATTGCACTGAGACGCCATGTGGTCGTAACGTTAGCAACGGTAGCATTGTGCAATTTTTGCGGTCTTTTGTTTGTAGTTGATGGTAACACGAAGCTTGCATAACTCATTGATGGACAAAATTTTTGTGTGTTTAGCTTTGCGTTTCTTCCCATGCGAGTAGTTTAGGCTGTACCTTTGAGCATTGCATTGCTCAGCTTGCACTACATCAGTTTTGATGCAATTGGGTTTATTCTTGATTACATACTTAAGGGTTTTTTAAACTTTTAATTCGTAGGTGTAGTGAAACAAATTGTTTTTTAGTATAATGATCGATCTCTGCAAACGAGAGAAGGTGCATGCGGATGCCGTTGGCCACGTTCCGTTTATTGGTTTGCTTACAACTATTGCTAATAGATTAATCCCAAATAGTGATGGGCGAAGGTGTGTGCTAGCACTCTCGGTGGGTGTTGACGGATTTGTTTAACTTACAGCAGGATTAAGGAGCTGTTAGTGGGACACCAGAGTTAGTTGACTACGCTATAATGTTTGGCCAAGTAGAAGCATTGTTGGCTGATATTCTAAATGGCGCTGAATGCACTTGCCGGGAAGGGCCGGCTGATAACTTGTTAGTAAAAGTAACTGAGGTAGATTTACCCGTTTCCTACCTCAATTTCTTGGATTTCTGTTCTTGACTAGGATGTATCTTTCCTATTGGAACGGGGCTTTGACTTGGGCGGTAAATTTGACGTTCATATTTTTTCCAGCGTTAGCTGGACTGGCGGCAAGTTTTTTAAGGAAGGTCTGAGCTGGGGTTTATGCTGGTTTACTTGTTTAGATGGAAGAAGCTTTTGTTGAACGCTTCTTTGTAGTCTCTATAGTTTTTATGCTAGTTTTCATCTTTAAGAAGTTTTTTTTTTTTTGGTTGCGACTCAATTGTTTTAGTTGATTTTGGTGGTATGTTTTTTATTTTTTTTTTAGTTGGTGCTCAACATGTTTAAGATCTCGGAGTCTGTCACGTTTTTGTCGGGGTTCATGTTTGAATAAAGTTTAAATAAATTAATTAAATTAATAATGAATTACCATAAATTGAATTAAGGAGTGGATAATAATTAGATGGTTAGATCCAATTAATTATCTGCGACTCATTTGCAATAAGAATTTTCCGTTGTTAGTTCCTCAGTTGGATGCTGAGGGTGGGGTCTTTCTCGGGGAGGCTAGCGACTCTATGTGAAGTCTTGACACAACATTACTTGACAACCACTGTCTCCAGTTTGATTGAGACAAAACAGTTATTGTTGTTTTACATGTTTATTATTGTCCTAACGTTTTACCTGTATAAAACTTGAGGTCAGCTAAACGCACAAATTCCAGGCAATCCATGAGAGATAATAACGATAATTGGACACTATCTGTGTACTAGATGAATTGAAAAAGTGATGGTTTGAAATTAAGCCAAAGCCTTAAGTGGCTAGGGCCAAAAAGAGTAATTACAACTGCGGTGTTTTTTGCTATTTTGCGCAAAGTATATGCAGAGCATTACTGGCGCTTGTGGTTTGCAAGAAAATGTAACAGTAAATGTTTTGCAGTGCAATAATTGTCTAAAACAAACCAAATTCTAAAGTACATGACTGAAATTTATTCATCTACACTATGAATCCTTCAAACTATCAATTTTGTTATTTTACAATTCTTGCAAGTCAAATGGCTTTTGACTGACAATTTTTTCTAAGAAAACTTTTGTTACGCCTCTGGACTTTCACTGGTTAGTTTTAAAGTGGCTATTCCTACTGATGAAATTGAGAATATCAAACCTAGAATAGATTTGTTCATTGTTACATTGGTTTCTTTAACTGTTAGACTTTAATTTGTTTGGTTTCTTAATGCTATATTAGTATTATTTAAACACTATTGTACTTAACACTACATATTTAAGACGATATTAACTATTTTATTGCCTATGGAGATAACTTTGTTCTTTTACTCTGTCAGATTTTCATAGATTAAATTAAAATATAAATGTTTAAATGTTACTACATAGTACTGTATGGAATGTCAATGATTAGCGTAAAAAGACTTTGAATAAAAATGGTGAAAAGCATGAACAGATTAAGTTTTCCAAACTGATGCAAATTATTAGGTATATCAAAGCCTCTTTAATAGTTCACTAAGATTTTATAAGCTTTTTAAAATATTCCAATCTTTTGAAACTAAAAATATGAAACTTTTTAAACTGTATTTTTTAAAAGTATACAATTTTTTTAAATTATAATAATAATTATTGTTAATAAAGACTTGTTATTAACAAAGTTTTGATTATACCTAAATTGTAAGTAAAATTAGTGCGTATATAAATAATCCTAGGTTGGAAATACTTAGTTCAAACAAGTTAAATTTTAATTTTCATACTAATATCTTATTGCAGACAAAGTTTATTTAATCAAAAGCCGTAAATTACATTGTTGTAGAAAGTTTACAGGGTAACTAATACATTGTCGGAATATCAAATATATCTACTATTACATTGAAAACAAATCAAAATCACTGTTGCGTGTGAGAAGTGTAATAATCAAATAAACCGATTGCGATGACCGACGGCAGCCAATTACAAATAACACATCCGTTGGCGACCCAAATTTTTTGAAATATTAATCAACTCCCAACATTGTAATAACATGCGGAAGGAAATTGCATACATATCGTATGTGTATCGTGTTGGTTTAGGCTGCGTAATATAAACACGAACAAATAGAGTGTGCGGGGCAACTATATCAGCTTTATATATATTGCCGTCGAAATTAGTGCCCTTATGAAACGTAATATGGGTATTTATACATTCGGGCCCTGACACTAAGTGCGTTTGAGCGGATTAGCAGATCTGATCTGAATGTGAGGCTGATTGAAATAATCTCATCCGCTCGGCTTACGCAACTCAATCTGCCCAACATAGCCGAGTAATCACTTTGTAATGGACGACGTCGGATTAAACCTATTATTGCGCGCCAATATAAACTCTTTCGTTTTCGATTTATTAAAAGCAAATAGTGGAATTTGCGTGTGTTTATAGCAACATGAATAGATTTTTTATTTTCAATGTTGATTTGTGCGTGTGCAACTGGTGAACGAACACTGTTAATTAACATTGTTCTACACCAATGATTCTAATACTCGTTAAGCAAATTAATAAGTTTACATTGGAGTTATATCTTTTGTAAAGAAATGTGATAAGTATTTTGTCTCATTTAAAATTTGCATAAGAAAAAGGTATTATTATTCTCTAACACAACAGCAGATTCTTAATTAAATTATGAATATTAATTAAGACGATGACAGGGTGTTACGTCTACTGTGAGTTTTCTACAATAACACCCTTTCGTTTGACCTGCAGAATAACAACATTCATTTTATCCATAAGAATGATAATTTAAACTCTATTATAAAATATTTTGTTGAAATATTTTAACAATTCTTGTTTTGCGTTGTTTAAATGTGAATTTGATTGCAACTTTAGTCTATTTAACAAACAAAAAAGAAATCTAAAGTTTGATTTTGATCACAGAAAAGATTTCTACATAGTTATTATATGTAATTAAAAATGAATTTCATAAAATACTTGATTTTGCAATACTTTTGTAAATACTGCAAATGAACAAATTAAGTTCTAATATGTTTAAACAAGCAGAACACAATTTTTTCAAGGAATGATTTAGAAGAATTTTATTATATTTTTGTCTATTTTATATATTATTTTTGAGTTGAGTCGATTTACTATTATAGAAGGGCTATAATCTCCTAGTTACCAGTCTATGTGGTGTTGTATGCTTTAAAGATTTTTTTGTAAATATATTTGTATTTCAGGACGTAGTCCCTACTTGTAGGCTATGGGTACTAGTAACTTTAGTGATTAAGTTGGTTTCTGTGTAATAACATGTTTGTTGAAAATTAATTTTGTCAGTAGTAAAATGCTGCGGCGTAAGGATATATTTTTAACTGGCTGTAGTCGGTGTAGCTTAGGCTGCCGACAGAATGTTTGTTTAACAATTTTTTTATCTTGTATTTAGAACTTATTTTTTTATGTTTAAGAAACTGCATAAACCAACTAATTGGTAACTAGTAAATTAAAAGTACTAAACAGTTACTTTAGAAACCATTTCTTTAGTGTTGATATAACCACTATCAACAATAACATTAGCGCATGTGCGTAAGATTTGTTCTTGCGGACGTTGAAGACGCTCTAGGGAGAAGCAGTAATCTGCCTTTGAGAAAGATGTTTTGGGTAAAACCTTTGGAAAAATTTGGCTTGCTTTCAGCTTGAGATAAGCTGTGCAGTCTTTATAACTTGCGATGTGCAAATTCCATCTATATGTCATGTGGCCATAACGATAGCATTGGACAATATTTTCGGGTTTAACGGTAAATGTGAGTTTATGCAACTTGATGACCAAAATGATTTTTTGTTTTTTGCTATATGAAATTCCGCATGCAAATCAGGGTGCATGCAGATACTATAGACTACGTTCACAACGCGGTTGAGGGTTATGTTTATGTAAGTTTAACGTAGCCAACAGCTAGTAAGCGTCGTGAAACAGCATCCTCTTTGGGTTTCGTCGATAATTGGGACGTATTTGAGGGCATAGAGAGCTAGAGGGCGGACCAGAAGTGGTTGCCTCATAGTGACCGTCCGGTTGAATTTTTTTTGGATTTTTTGGACAATGGCCAGCTGAAGCTAGCTAACTCGTGTGCTTCTTCAATTATATTGACTTTTTTTTTACCAGGGTGATTTTTTTCTCTAAGGTTTAGTACTTGAGCGTGATGTGATTTTCCAGCTAGACATCCATCACTTCTTTGTTTTTGAAGGTAGTGACAAGGATGACTAGATTTATAGCAGGCTAAGGACAATGCTGGGGCTGGAGTTTTTATTGACGTGGCTAACTATGAGTTTTGCTTGGCAATGATTGACATTAGAACTGTAGAAGTAAAGGTGGCTTTCTTCTTTGACATTAATTTGCTGATGTCCTTTTGCATTTCTAGTAGTAGCTTTTTCTGGTTTGATTAGGCCAACAATAAACTTCTTAAGCGTGTTGATCTTTTTGTTTTGTTTTGTTTTTAAGGAGGAATTTATTCTTTTGGAGCTGGATGTACATCATAGCAATGATTTTGTTTGTGCTCATTTCGGGCGTAATGCTAGAAAAATGTCTGAATTAATAAGTTAATTTTTTAATTAATTTTAGTTGCCTGCATGCAATTGATTCTTTTACCGCTCTGTGTAGCATTCCTTAAGAAAAGACGTTTTTTATTGTTTGCAAATGTGTGTGCTATGTATTAGAGATGCTTATCAGTGTTTATTGAGGTTTTTTTCTGATAGAAGTAGGAATATGATTTTGTTGTACTTGTTGTTGTTGATTGTTTGTTTTGGTGTTCTCTACATAAAGTTACTTGCAAGTAGCAAACATTAATATTGTGTATTTTGATTAGGAAATTTTGGAACGCAAATTATAAACATTACAACGCCGTATAACTCTTGCTGGCTGCTAAGCAATGTTTTTTTTTTTTAAGTTTACATAGGAGCAAATTCTGATAATGGTGCTCTTAAGCTTAGTCAATGTTTGTTGGCTAACGAATAGTACAAAGAATTGGCTAGTTTTTAATAAATTATTAATTGTTTTAGAAGGGGTAGATTATCAGAAATTATTGCAATTTAATGCTTGTATATTAATTTTGTGTATGGATGCACCGCTCTTAAATGGTTCTTAGAACTTTGTGTGCTTTGGCAGTGTTGGGCTTTTTGAATGCATATTTTACTATTTTTGGTCATTTATTTTGTTTCTCTTTGCTTGTTCTTAGTAGACTATTGTCTGCATTGTTGCAACATTATTTTTTAAACAAAACTGATATTTTTTTTTAATTTTTAAGGTAGGAAATACGTTTGTCACTTTTGCACTATGGTTTTTTGTCCAATTGTGCACTTACGGTTGCTACTCTTTTAGTAGTTTGACTTTACTAAAGTTAAAAAAAAATTGTTTGGAGACAGTTTTTGAGCTTTTGGTTTAGTGCAGAAGTAGATAGATGTTAGTGCAGATAAGAAAAGGCAAAATGACAAAAGAAACAGACAAAACTAGGGGCTATAGGGAGAGAGAGGCCGGTGACAGCATGCGTGCCGCAGATGATGCGTGAAAATCCGCAAGGCAAAAACCTGCACACTGCAAGTTTTGACAGGGACATTTGAACAATAAGATTTGGGGCTACTTGTTGAGAGCTAACACCTCACTACGTCTTAAAAAAAAAGTTTTTGTTTGGTAAAGTTCTGCTTGTTGAAGAAGGTACCACGTTTCGTATTGTAAGCTTTTTGCTTAGTGGATGTAGCGGAGTTACATTGTTGTTCAGACATACGCGGCATTAGAAATTCATCTGGATTTTCATTTAATTGTTACCAGATACAGTAGATTATCAATTAATTGTCTCTACCTAGGAATTAGATTTATCTAATGGATCCTTTTTTTTAGATATTCTTTGTAGATCACAAATTTTTTCTCAATAGGAGTTGATGTAGGGTAATAAGTATCAAAACTGAAACTCTGAATAATATTTTTAATGTACTTAAGATAGATTACAAAAACTCTGGTTTATTGTCAACTTGAATTCCAAAATAATTCAAGCATTTTTTAAATTTAAGTTACTGTTTGTTTTCTCCAAAACTCTAATAATTTCTACTTTACTGTTATCAATAATAAATCTAGAACAATAAACAAGTTTTTTTGTTTTTACCGTAAAAAATGCATAGATTATTATCTGTGATGCACAACAAGTCACAGGACTAAATGTGTTGGTATAGTCGATACCTTCTTTCCGCTTAAATCTTCTTGCAACAAGACGTGCTTTCACAAGGCCATTTTCTCAAGCAATACCCAACAACAGGTCAGTAGTTTTAAAATTTTGACAAAATTCCATGTTTTTATTTTGGTGAAGGAGTTAAATTTGACACTCTTATCTAACTGCGTGTCCATCTTGCCGCGTTTGTAGTCAGGAATGTGTACATAACAATCACACCTAAAGATTCTCAATTTGTTCAATTTTAATTTTTGTCCAAACCAAAGTTTAGCTAAATTCTGGACTTCTGATTCAGCTGGTTCCTGTTTGATTCAATGTAAACACTGAATAATACACAGCTTCAACCTATACTTTTTCTTTTAAATTTTGCGTATTTATAATGTTTGCATTTTTTTTTTATTTCTACCACTTTGTTAAGAAGTATATGCATTGAACTTTATCTAATAAACTCTCAGTTTCTCCATTAGATCATGTCTTCCGACATTTTTGATTTTGGTGCCCGTTGTCTAACATTTAGCACTTAACTTCAAATTAATTCTCCATAATTCTCAAGAAAGTGTTCAATTTCGCTAAGACTAAAACTTTGGTCTTTAAGAGATAAACAAAACAGAGGGTGAAAATCATCTTTGGGAATTAATAATTATTTGGTTCTTCCAAGAAACGTGACATTCATCTCCAATGATCAACATAAATAAAATCAATATTTTGTTGTGTTGAAATAAGATTTTTCCTTTTGCTTGCCATAAACAAATCCTTTACATACATAGTCTTTTTACTTATCTATGCTATTTTTGTCAAAGATATTTCTGACATACTTTGAGTTTTTTATGCCAAGTTTTAATCACCAAACCATCATTTCAACAACTTTCTGTTTAGCTTGGCTATAGCAACTAGTTTCTTTTAATCAAGAGTCTTATAAATTGACACACCCAGAACAACAGACTGTACATATCTTTTATTCAAAATTTGTGTTACAAAAAAAAAGGTTAAAAATCATTTATGGTACGTATAAAGAGTTTCTGAATGTTATTCAATCCCAGTCCCGTTATAAAGAGTTTCTGAATGTTACTTGATTCCAGTCCCGTTCATTGAAAGTTTCCTAGTCTACATTTCCCACACCAATTCCATTAAATTTGCTTGTATCTCCAATCATGACAGTTGAGTTCAACAAAGTTGGACAGCCACTCTTTTCAAATAGTCATATGTGATGTAGTTGCACGGAGGAGAAGTCCTCATTATTGTGCCCCACATTACGACGTTACGACGGTCAATAGCTAATGTTAATAGTACAATGGTGATAAAAGATCAATTTGTGGTTTTTCTGATATGTTTCCAATCTGGATCTGTAGTGTTAACAAAATTCCAGTTGCCTTGTGAACAGTCTTTGGCAAAATTACGTTTTTGTTTACAAATATTACAATTCCACAATTCCTTATATGAAACATTCAACTAAGAAAGTTTCTTGAAAACTTCAAGAACTTGACTTTGGGGTTTGTAGCTTTTTCGTTTATTTCAAAATAAAAGCGTTCTAGGTTAAATCAGTCTTGTCAAAACTATATTCTTTTAATCGTAGGCGTTCGACAAGTAGCAATATTATTCCAGGTAGTACAAAAATAATACTTTAGAGGTATTAATCCCAGAGTTTCCTTGATGCTTTTGCTTTCAGTTCCATGGCTAATTTTGTAGTGTTTAAAGCTGAAAATTGTTTTTACTAACATTCGTCTGTAAGTTTTGACTTTTTTTATATAATAGACATAGTTTTATAAAATTTGATTCGCAGAATTACAGATTGCAATTTTGTGCGCTATTTTGCCGATAACATTTATTTCTACTATAGCTTAAGCATCTAAATCTTTCTTTACCCATCTCTTGACAGCATCATCTTCACTACTGGAAGGTTTTGTCTGTAGCCCAATCGCGAGACTTTTCCTTTCGACTTTAACCTAAGATCAATACGTCAACAAAATAACTCATTTTTTATTGAGCATTTTTTACCAAAACTTCTAATTGAAACTTAATTTTGTCCATGGCAATACAATTTAAAATTTGATTTTACTATATTCATAAATAAATATTATATCTTACTAGCATGAAGTTTGTTGACATTTCCAATCGATCCAATCACAAAGGCAGACTTGTTTTGCTGTCCGATGGTGACTAGCTGACGATTGAGCGGCTAACAATGATTAGCAATGCCAAGCTTGTATTGACTGACTTCTTGATAGCTATGCAATCACCATTTGTAGTTTCGGGATTTTCCATCTACTTTGCGTGCATTTTTTTATTAAAGAGAAACACAACTCCATGCAAATAGAAAAAAAAATAGAGTTTAAAGTTTTTTACCCCTTAATACCTAATAATACACAAACTGAATGTGGCTACGGTATGGCTGAAGAAATGATCAATAATTTAAAACACAAGAAAGAAAACCAAAAAAGCGTACTCTGTTGGTTTTAATTGATGTCTCCAGACTAGTTATGCAGTTTATTAGCAGCTTAGAAAAATGAAATTAGCGTTTTTATACTTTATCAACCTCACCAACCTGGTTTTAGCGGGCCGAAAATTCTTTCGAGGAGTATGAAGTAATGAAATAAAGCGAGATGATTAATGTTTGTAAATTTGTTTGTCGCTGAAACCATGAAAGCGGTTAAAACGGTGAACACATTCACAAATTATATAAGGCAGAGTAGGATTTGAACTCAAGACCCCCAGCATAAGAAGCAAGCATATAAGCAACTAACCCACGCTGCCGCTTAAAGCAGCTGAGATTTTATTACTAAACATGCATATAGTCTGTAGTTTTGATTAGCCGTTCAAAAAATAGTTATTAGTCTTTTGAAAAGTTGCGTATTTTTTCTGATTTGATCACGCTTTTAGAGCACCATTCAATACCTGTTATCTCTGCCTAAAAAACTATGGCATGTTTGTCTAGTGTATTACTTGATTGACAACTCTCGGATTTTGCTTTTGTATATTCTGGCTTCAGATGTTTTTTTTTGTTGTGTTTGGGTATTTATTTATTTATTTGTCCTACAATGATATTATTATATCTCCTGAATGCAATCACCTTTTAAATTTAATTTTTAGTGTTTCTTCTTTATAAAACACAATTGTTATGTCCAATCTGTGAGTCTCACTATTTAGTATGTTTATTTATGTGTAGTCCGCATCCGCTTGTCTTGGTTCTATAACCAGAACTAAGTGCAATGGTAGTTGCAAAAGAGGTATAGCTGCTGTCAGTTATTCTTATTGTTCTCGTTATTAACAAACATGCTAATCATTGTGCTTTATCTAGTTTGGTTACCGTTTTCTTGAAAATAATGTTTTACTTTATACAAACGCTTTGTATTTGATGATAAATCTGATTACAACCGTGTGTATACTTATCTTTTCATATTGGGTGATATTTCTCATGTTTATCTGACTATTGCTTTAATTGAAAACAGCACTTGTATAAACCTCGTAACTACTATTATGCAGATGAATATGAAAGGTTAGTTTGGTATCCTAGGTACTTACTATTGCTTTGTTATCTTATAAAACTAATAATTATTGTTTTACTTGGATTGACTAAGAGAAGGATCTTGCACTATCTTTTTACAGTGTTTAGTGCACTCTACATCAAATTAAATACAGTGGCTCCAAACCTCTCGCTAACAAGGATGCTAAGATTATCGGTGTAGTTTAAGGCAAATATACTTATATGTTCAGTAATTGCGTTAGGCTTAGTTAGTGCTAACACACCATCCTGTGGACATACAAGCACACTGATAAGATAGAACCGACACAATTGTCTGTGCTTGACCCTTTGGTCGCTGTGATTGTTAGATTGAGTTTCAATAAATTGTTAATTTACTTTATAACTTGTTAGCAACTTTAAACTGGGCAATTCGTTTTATTGTTTTAAATTTTTTCAAGGAAAATATAGATCTTTTTTTAAATTTTTTGTGTTGTCGAATTTTTGTTCTAGTAGTGAGTACGTTTTTTGGTTTTACGGGTACTGGAAATGCTTTGTTTTATATAGTATACATATTTGTATTGATAAGTAAAGGCGTTTGTTTCTTTTGATGACGATGTTTAAAATTATGTAACCAAAGCAATCTTACCGCATGGTTTGTTGGTTGGGTATATGTGCAAACAGCAAGTTTTCTTTTCTTGGAGGTACTAAAAGTAGGTTAGCTGGAAAGCAAAATGCCCGGAATTAAACTCTTACTTAGGATAAAAAAAAAACACAAGAAGCCTGGCGTTTCATCAGGAATATGAAATCAGATCAAAATGTCAGACTTAACATCATTCAACCTGACAAATGGACAATCCATTATAAATCCTTACTTGCCAAAAAAAGACTGTCCTACATAGATTATCAACTGGATATAGGATACGCTGTAACAGAAAATTGAGACCGCTGTCGAACTACTAAAAAACAGAAGATCAACTGGACCAGAGGGTATAGCGGCTGAACTAATAAAATACGGTACTAAGAAGTTACATACACTAATAACCGAAATGTGTTTCAAAAGTGTCTCAACGGTGACTAAATTTTTGATGACTGGAAAACAGCGTGGATAACACCAATTTACAAAAAAGCCAGCAAGGAATACTGCAATAATTATTGAGAGATATCAGTTACAAGCACATTTAGTCGCCTATATGGTAGAGTTCTTAATGAACTAATATGTAAAAAAAACCGCTTATAAGAGTCAGAAGAGCAGAGTGGGTTCAGAGCTGGTAGATCGACGATAGATAATATTTTCTGCTTAAGCCAGCTGATAGAAATGCGCGTTGCAAGAAATAGAGAAGTAAATCTACTCATTGTCGATCTCAGCAAAGCATATGACAATGTACCAGTGAACAAACTATTAGAGGTACTAGACATTAGCAGCATCAACGTAAATCTCATCGGAGCCCTGAAAGAGTTGTATAAAGATCAAACGTCACAGATAAAACTTGAAATTTATCTTACAAATAATTTCCAAGTATCACATTGCTTAACATATTTCTAGATGCCGTACTTAGACAATAGAGACGAAAGTGCCACGGAATGGGTATGCTAATTGGAGACACCACTCTATAAATTTTGCACTATGCCGACGATCAAGCTGTTATATCACAAGACCAAGAGGACATGCAGTATATGACCAGAAAACTAATAAGGAATACTTCAAATAGGGCCTAGAAATAAACCTGAAAAAAAGTCAGTATATGTGCATAGGTGGTATAGCTGAAGAACTAGAGCTCGAAAGTGTAGAGAAAATAAATAAAATGCAAAAACTATACCTTGGCAAGGAGATGCATGATAATGGTTGCGTAGAGAGCACAATTAAAGATTGCATAAACAAAGGAAAAAATATCATTGGAGCCTAAAATTCAACCTTTTAGCAGCCAGAAATCTAACGCAGCACAAAGATGTTCATGTACAAAGCGTACTAAAGAGCACCATCTGTTACTCCTGTGAGGTGTGGTCTATCACCAAAGGCATTGTGAACAAACTATTGGTGGTAGAAATGGATTTTCTAAGAAGATCGGCGGGTACATCACGTCTTGATAAAATAAGAATTACAGAAACTAGAGGAAGAATGAAATCAGACAAAACAATAATAGAGGACATTCAAACGAGGCAACTAATCTGGTATAGCTACGTAAAACGAATGTCATAGGAACGGCTGCCCAGACAACTATATGAATAGGTACCACCGGAAAAATACGTAGAAGGAGACCAGCAGTGACATGGAACAATGGCATCAAGAGAGCGATGTCGGAAAGGAATTTCTAGGAAGGAAACTGGCATAATCGGCGGGTGTGGCGACATGGATCCGGAAAGAAAAATTAATCTCTATAAAACCGGAAAAAAAAAAATATATATATATAAAAAAAATTAAAGGAAAAACTTGACTTGTCAGAATCTATAAACAGTTCTAGGGAAGGAAATTTCAAGAAACTAAATAAAAAAAAAAAACAAGGAGACTTGGTGCGGTAATAACAATTGATATTACAAATGTTCTCAGTTTGGTGGCGTTCGAAAAAGGTGATTTAGTAGAACTAATTTACAAACTGTATAACAAGGAAAGGGAAAGTAGAAGAGCACAAAATGACAGGAGCTGTACCACAGGGGTCAATGCTTGGTTTTTATTTTTGGAATATACAATACGACGGATGGTTGACATTGGATATAGTTAAAGAGTATACTACTAACATAAGACAGTGACTTTGCAATAGTAGTAGTGCAAAAAAGATCAGAAAACACAGTAAACAAAGTTTAAAAAAAAAAGGAAGAATGAAAAAACATAGACTGGAACTGGCTACTGAAAAGATAGAAGCGGTAAATCTGATTTAAAAAAATCATTTTTGTATTGGGATGACTTACCAAAAAACAAAAGCAAGAAATCATTTACAAAAGCTCAACTTTTGGGGAACATATGAAAATAGTAGCATCGAAATAAAAAAAAGCAGCTTTACAGAGCAATGCATTTCAATTTGACAAGAACATTAGAACACTAAGTTGCTTTTAAAGAAATTTGGTCATTATAGTCTGACAAAACAATTCTGGAAATTTAGGCAATAGTTTTAGCATAAATGATTTTATTTATCTTGCTACATAGAGAAAAGAATAGCACAAAAAGAAAAGGAAAACAGTATAAGAAGCAAGTTATGAATGAAACATTAAACAAGAGGCACAAATTGTGTGCAAAAGATGTAAATGAACAGTAGCCAATATCCAACATAAGGAAGCGCATAGAGAGAGTTTTGGAAATAAACTATTACCCCACACAGTGTCTTACAAGTCACAGTAGTTTTCAAAGTTACTTTAAAAAAGTAGAAAATGGTGTACTGTAATAAGGCTAAAGTTACACAACGTACGCTGCATGCATTAGGCAAAAGAAATAAAAAACTGACAAAAAATGGCTCTGTAGATAAAACTGAAAGCAAAAAATATTGTAGACCTAAGCATTAAGCAAACAAAAACAACTAAGATGTCATTAACTGAATGAAGCCAAATTATGTAGGAAAAGGATAAGAAATTAAAGGAAAATAAGATCATTAACAAAACCTAATTGGAAAAAAAATAAAAATTATAACATTTAATTGGAAAAGCAGAAAGTGGGACGTGCGTGTAAACGCGATTTTTTTTAATAAAAAAAAGACCAGACGCCCAATATGCTTTACAGCTACTGTCTTTCCACGATTTTATTTCTATTCTACGGATGTCTTGTAACTCAAGATAGCACAACAGCATTACACTCAATTCACCAAGTTAGGCATTTGAACCAAGCGTTAAACAAATTTAGATAACGCAACCTAATAATTTATAGTAACGCCTTGAGATCTGGAATGCTGACAAAGCAAAGTAATCTAAAGAGCAAATTAGTTAGCTTTGACTGAAATATTTTTTTTATTTTGCTAATAATTGTATTAACCGAATACGCGTCAATTAATGTAAACTGTTTCATAATTTAAAAAAAACTCTGGCAGCTGTACAGTCATCCAAATTATGCAGTGGGGACAGAAAACTGGACGTTAATATTTTTAATGTAGAAAAAAAATAATAATTAATTTGTATAAAACAGATATATTTAAATTAAACAACTGTAATATTGCTGTCAAGCATATCACACGTAAACTTTTTAATCTCTTGCTATAACCACATGATCATCTGAAACGTAAAGTAGCACAACTCTTTAATATTTTGTATTCCAGTATGTTTGTAATCACAAAGAAGCTCAAACTTTTTTTTTAATAATTTGTATATAGATAGACTTAAACCTGTAGTATTTTACCACCCTCTGCAGTGGCATGGGTGAAACCGGAACTCTGGCGTAAAATAGGGGGGGGATGCTAAATAGACAGATCCTAATTATATTACCATACGAGGCTCTTTTTATTGATTTATGTACCTATATTAAAAATTTGATAATATTTTTGTTTGATTATATTAAAACAATTAGAGACATAACAATTATTAATATTTGTTTCTTGTGCAGTATTTTGAATTTTTAATAAAAATGTAAATACGATATATAAGATAAATAAACCATATTTGATGAGTGATTATATTTTAAACAAGCCGTAGTTTTCCATTGTTAGAACAATTTTATTCGATACAGAACATTTTAATAATGTAGCTTATTTAAAAAGTTTTCAAGTACCAACAAATAACCTATCAGCACCTGAGACTGCTTCTGGCAGACATACAATTTATTGCAACACTTATTATAAAAAGAATATATTCTATATGGGCAGAAAGATAAATTATAAACTTCAGTTAGTTAAGGTTGTTCCAGCAGCATCCACTAATGGAAAATATATTACTATAGATTACTACAGTATTTATTAACTTGCAATTTCGTGCAATAAAATGGATACGTTCCAAGAACCGTGGGGCGAAACGTTTAAGATTCTGATCGGTTTGACTTATTTGAGTACGTTCGATAATACCAACTAAAGAGTGCACATTGCCAAATCAAGTCACTTGATCAAACTGTAAATAGACAACAATAAATATTTTTATATTAGCATTTATAAGCTAGAAAATTGTTTTGTACTTTTTCATAAAAATTATAATATTTTAAACAAATTATTTATTACATAATAAAATTTTTCAATTTATTTCAAATACATTTCAAGTGTTGGTGTGAGTAATCCAATTATATAAACCACATAGAGGTTAAAACGTGATATAAAAAGCACCCCCATGGAATGAGTTACTCAAACAAGTTACCGCCGCGGATACGGCCGGTTAAAATATGCTGAGCGCTTAAGCCGCCTCAATTTAACGGATCCCCAAACTTGTAGACAGCCAGGTTGTTGCACATCCTTTAAAATATTTAAGGTAACTCACCCTCCCCAAACCCCACCTTTAGCATTCGGTTTATTAAATTATCGATCGCTAGATTATAACTAGAAGCAGCTAGCTATTAAGCGAAGCAGGTAAAAGCAGCCCTCAAAGGTGTATTAGTTTATAACAGAATTTACCAATATATAAGCTCTAAGTAAGTTTGTTTTTTTTGTTGCAGGTAAGTTTAATGTTTTAATGAGTAAACATAATCGGATTGCTGAATCACAAGGTGAGTATTATTGGGAAAAATAATTCAAATAAAAAATATGGGTTTAGATTTAAATTAAGATTTCTTATTCAAATACATATTATGTAATATCTATTATAATATACAAATACAAATATAATTAATTTTACGTGTCGAATTGATCAGGGTTACTAAGTTAGGCTATAAATAACAATTTAAATAACAATTTTATTTTATTTTTCTAGGCAGGCAACTAGTTTATTAAATTTTGCTACATCTGTAACCAATCTGACCAAATTTTGATTGTTTAAGTACTTTAATAATTTTATTAGAACAAATAATTAAACAAATCTCATATTACAAACGCTTCATTTATAAATTTTACCAGTAAAACGTATTTATAGCAAATATAACTGATTTGTTGTAATAATACTTTTCAACAACTATTTTTTTATCAAAAGTTTGTTATATCTATCTAAAAATGTTCAATTGCATTATGTATTGGAAATATTTTAATAAATGTTGAATAATTATTTATTTATAAGGTTTCTTTCTGACAGGCAAATGACGTCTTAGTATGGCTTATTAGCTTTATATAAGACCGCTTATAAGCCCAAGGACCTGTTCGCGTTTCTTTATAAACTATTCACGTTCAAAGAAAAAAAAAAACAATAATTCTAATCTTGTCTGCAATTTGGTGTCAGATAATTGCTATCTAAAATTTCAAAAAATTTACATTGATAGTATTTTCAAAAATGTTTCACAGATCACACTAAGGTAGTTAAACCTAATTTTTTCTCAAGTTATTTGAGTAGCAGTAGTGCCTAAATGGCAGAAGGAATTTTATGGTATTTCTGAAGCTTATGGACCTGCCGAGTTATCTTTGCCTTTGGTTTTTAGTACGCAAAAATGTATTAATGTTGCGTTTTTTTCTTATATTTTTAAATATTTTGAGTTACGTTTTATACTCTGGCGAGCAAAAAATAGAGGTCACTTTAAAATTATGACTTATGTTTGGAATTTTTTGTTTTACTTTTATGATTGCTGTTTTCATTTTATATTTGCAAATTGTAAACCAAAGTAGGCGTTTAATAGTTTATTTCCTGACAAATGTTATCTATCTGCTAGTTATTATCATTGTGTTACAGAATTTTATGAAACAGCATCAATTTTGCTCTAATTAAAAACCTACACTTTCTTGTGATTTTTTTTACTTAGAGTTCATTTTTTTTTGCGAAACTTGTCATTAACATGGTGTATTGTACTTAACAAGTCATAATGTAATTGGGCTCTATTGTTGTGGCAAGAATTATAACGTCAATTGAAGATAGGCGAGGAAAACATGAAACTGCAAGAATTATTGAAATAAAGTCTTTGTGCTCTACAAAAAGTGTATCAGCGTTACTTGGATACTGGCTTGATAACTACAAACAGAGATTACTTCCATGAAGTTAGTGATGTAAATGTTAGTAAATATACCGTTAGGAGAAGGCTTTGGGCCGCTGGATTGTCTTGTAGAAAGATGGTTACAGGTCCACTTTTACAATGCCGACATTTTGTTGCAAGATTGGTTTTTGCCTGAAATCACTGGGCATGGTGTCAGAAAGCGCCAGCATAGAGAAAGTGAGAAATTAGGAAATTATACGGATAATAGAAGCTAAACAAACACTAGTGGAAAAAGTGGAAATGAAAAGCCTGAAGGGGTTTGGTCATGTTCTTCGGATGACGGATGATAGATGGCCCCGAAGAGTATGAAAATGTCAACCGACAGAAAGAAGGAAAAGTGGAAGATCCAAAATATCATGGAACGATACCATTTGAGATGCGATGAGAGCGAGAGAGCTAGAAACAGAAGATGCACTGCAAAGACGGGAATGGCGTGTGAGAGTAGGAATACGGCACCTAGCTGTATATACCCAATTAATAATAAGCCAAGAAAAAGTCTACAAAATTAAAGTTTTGTTTAAATAAACGTTGTGATATAGACTGATGAGTTGTCAAAATCCATCATCCAAATTTGGCAGTTTTTATTGTTTATTTTATTCTAAAGGTGACTACTCTAGGAAACTTTGAAATATATATTAATACCATGTTATCGGCATACTGGGCTGTTTTTATTCCATTTTCGTCAGAAGGCATGTAAAAAAAACAAATTGAAAAGTATTAGCACAAGAGTATAGCCTTCAAGTGCAAATATATATTATGCGTTTACATTAATTGCTTAAGCGTGGTTTTTTAAGTGAGATGCTATTAATTTTAATAGAAACGGCGGATACTTGAATCAAAAAAGTTTTAATAAAGCTCTTTGTGCTTAACCTTGACAAAGACCTTTTTTACAAAAAAAAACCTAACCCGTAGTTAGTTTACGGTTGTTTGGTTTGCAAGTTTTTTGCCAAATAGAAGTCATTGCATGTGCAAAAAATCAAGTAAGTTATCAGCTCAGACGGTGTAAAATTTAGTAGCTTTAATATACCCCTGTAATAATGTAGAAGTTTATCCGCTTAAATTTGCAACCGCTTCTACATGGTGTAATTATTTAGTGTTTATCTTTTTGCGCTAGTCGTTAAACTACTCCACGCGTTAAGATCACCAGGAATTATAGTTAAAAATTAGTCACTAAGTACAAAATCCGTGCTTTTAAATAAATTTAGAGGATTTAGATAAACTGAAGCAATTATAAGTATGCTTTTATTAAATAAATAAATAAATAAATTAGATTGTAGCGTTACTGTATCTAATGTAGAAACTTTGGAATCGTCCAACAATCTTTTTGCAAAGACTGCCGTTCCACATCTTAAACGGTTTTTGAAACATTTTGTTTTTTAGTTTTTGTTAAAAACTGTAAAACTTTTAACTTTTCTCGCGGGTTTTGGAACTAAAGCCACAAAATCAAGATATTCCAAATTTTTATATATTTCTTTTTTATTTGTTATGGCCAGAAAAGTTTGGCTGTCCAAACTGACGACCTCTACTCCGACAAACGTCATCGGTTTTTATTACCTAATTGCAGAAAAAAGAATTATTAATGTCTTTTAATACTATTTATTGATACACTCAAAACTGACAAACAAAATTCATAGATAGCATGCATCCATATTTAACTGATTGTTCAGTTTCAAACTGTACTTTACGTTTTAAATTGAACGGAGATGTTGTATTTTCTCAGCACAATTCAAAATATTAAATGACAGATTTTAAGGTTTGCTTTGTATTTGCAGTTTCTGAAAAATGCTATATTAAAAGCACTTTTTTACCTTTGTAACTAGCATAAATTTCTTGAATACTACTTTAATTATTGACATTTGGAATAAACTTCATAAAAAGTATTTATTTTTTAAGTTAAAATTTAGTTTTATTTAATTTGTCAAGTATAGTTATGATGTCTAAACATGACAATTAACTTTATGTATTATTAGGCATAATTCACTAAATTAAATAAATTTTAAACATCTTGCTATTTAATGTTCATAAGATTTGTGAAACGCCGAGTTTTATTGTACTTGATTTGCATGTTAGAGGATTACGTTTTATTTTCTAAAACAATTACATCATTGCTCCATACTTTAAGCTGTTTGTACCATTAATAACGTGCTCTCATTTGAATTAATGGCAGTTTTATAATCTTAACTCTTGCTTATAAGCACTTTTAGCTTTTTTTTGAAAGCTTGTGGGTATAAAAAACAAGAATTTTAAATTAGTTAACAAAAACCAAACAACTTTTTTGTTAAATTGAAATACTAATAAATTATTATACGGAGACCCTAAAACACACAGTAAACATACAATATAGGAAAGCCGATAGCCCTTTGGGAATAACCCCCACAAACATATTGTGCAGCAATCTCTGTCTTGCTAAGGGTCATTAATTATACCATTTACATGTTTACTTAATAAAATTACTTAACTTTATTAAAAAAAAAAATAGAAAATAAATTATAACATAATTATTATGTCAAAAATAGAATCAGATGTATTTGTTTCGCACTTCGTACTAATTAAAAACGATATATATTTAGTGAAATTAGTTGAATTTTTTAAGAAGTGTAAAACAAATATAATATAAATATACATTAATTTTCTATAAATAAGTTTACATTATATTTTGTTTATAATGTAATTAAAAAATATTAAGAACATATTTTGCTGTAGATGAAACATAATAACCAATATAAATTGATTTTCTCGAAGATACAATGTAATTACCAAAATGTGTCGATGGACATAAACAATTTCAAAATATATTTAGCGTGCAAAGTAAAATGACAAAGTGTTGATGTATTGTGCTGACATCTTGATGGATTATATTTCAAATTCACAATTTCTAGGGAATATATGTATCTGGAAGGGGAGAAAAAAATATAAAGAAGATACCCATTCTATAAACAATGATTTATGAAAGAAGCGCACTGTGTATATATAGATATACATCTTTATGTAAAGATAAAGCATTTTTATCCGGGTTTGAAATTGATATCTACATATAAGGATGGCGTTCTATTTCAGGAAGAGAGGAAAGACATGCAATAACAAGTGGATTATTTAGGGAATTTGTCTGATGCCTACCGTTTGTTGAAATTGATTTATATTATATACTATTTTAAATCTAAAACAATTTGATGTTAAAGATGTGAATATATTTTTATTTAAATTACTTTATATTCATCAACACTACCAGTTGCATGATTTTTTTTAATCTGAATTATTTTGACATACATTTACAAATAATTATATATTTATTTTCTCAATTTAACTAATTTAATTCTTAACTGGCATGATTAATATAATTTGTTTTAATCTTTACCTAAATATATTAGACAAGTTAAGATGATATATTACAAAACGTCTTAATTCCATACTTTATTAACACTTTTAATTAATAATAAAAAAAATTAATATTAAACTTTTGGTCCATTTCGTACAATAAGCTAACTTTGTATACTATATAACTTAATATCCGTCTAATAAGTAAGGATCTGAAGCTATACCAAAACTCGTTTTAACTATCTTTGTTTGTAAACCACAAAGAAAACTTCCAACAGTCTTTCTGCTACTTGTTAGGGATCTTAAATTATATAAAAATATCATTACATAAAATAAGCTTACACATATTGTTAAAGTTTGTTTTTTTTGTCGCATCCATGATTATCAAATTTTTCTTTTTTCTAAAATAAAGAAATACAAATTGTGTGTCCATAGATTGAAATAGTCATTGAATTTTTCTAAATCTATAGCTAATAGCGACAAAATTTAAATGTTGTTTTATGTCTTTTTAAGTTCGGATATAAAAAATAAATATTGTTAAATATTTTTAAGAATAACAGTCAAAGGCTTTTGTTTGTAATAAAACATAATATTGTCTTTAAGTATATATCAAGGTCGACTACAAGACAAATACAACAAATGCAAAGCATTCGGACCCCGTCCTGTATTTAGTTCCTAAAATAAGAATTATTGGCAGATGATGCTAAATGTTTAAATAACTGAAAATTTGTATTTTTCTTTTTTTTTGGGGGACAGAAACACAAATTGAAAATGAATAAATTTATTCAAATCCATGTTTAAAAATTTGCGATACAATGTTTCTTTTTCTTTTTTTCTGTTAGGACTTTGACGATATTCTATGCACATTGCTAGAATGTAAGCAAGATATATATCACATTTGGAGGCGTGGTAAATCTTTAGATAAAATAATAATAATAATATGTATAAAATATTATTTTGTTAAAGAGACTGTTTATATTGTTAGTAATAAAGATTTGTTAAAATGACAGGTCATATTGTTAGCAAGCAAGATTTGTTAAAATCACAGTTTATATTGTTAGCTAACAATATATATTTTGCTTACATTTTAGCAATGTGCACAGAGAATAGCTATGAATGTGTGTAACTTTTTTGCAATATTAACAACTCAAACCCAACAAACCTAACAACTAATGTCGTGGAGACTCTGCAGCGCTAAAATCAAAATAACTAACTCTTGAGTGAGTAGGGAAAAACACTTTAATTAAAACTACTTGTCCGCAATTACTGCACAGTGTAATCGACCAGTCACCTAACTGTTTTTTAGCAAATGATTAGATTGTACTCTTTTTTTCATATATTAGTAACAAATTAATTTGCAGAAAAGAGAAACATTCAATCTCTAAATAAGTAGTACTTAGATGGGTGGTCGAAGCATTCTAGTTAAGACTATTTGCCCGCAGTTACTGTGCTGTATGATCTGCATACCAACTGTGAGTCATTAATAGATTGAATATGCCACCTTCTTCTTATAATTTAGTAACAATTGATCTTCTTAGATTTATCCAATTTCTGGACCACTAATACTTTGGCAAGTAGTAGAGCACTCCAATTAAAATTACTTGCCCAAAATCAATAAGTTAGATTTATTTATTTCTTCTTCTATACCTACCTAACTAGTCATGCAATTTTCTTTGTACATGTGTATAGTATGTTTAGATGCGTACGTGCGGTAACAAATCCATTTAAAAAAACGCTACGCTCTGCATCACTTTTTTAAGAACACCCATCCAACTATTAACTGTTCTGACCGTTGCTTAACTTTTGTTAGCGCTACTAATCATACATGTCCTCTCTGCCGTACTGCCAACCTTTTTTTCAATTTGATGACATACTACGTTTGCAGAGAAAAAAAATATACTGGGCATTTCAATTAAAACTACTTACCCACAATAAATTTGGGCAACACCACATTTTGAAGGCATTCAGTTTGTCTAAATGATTTTTGTTTCAAATTGTCTTTGTTTTTATTGTGCGTTTTACAGCTTTTTACATCGGCAGACGTACACTCAAACTACTCTCTCAGGTTGCAAAGCCACAATATCTTCCTACTGCCAACACATTTTTTTCCTCTAATTTTACCCTGAATAATTAGTTTGAGAATGTTGTATCTTTCTCCTTTTAAAATGTGTCACAGGTACTCAAGTTTTTTTTTATGGTTTTATGGGTCTCTGGTTTTATCCATTCGGTGCAGTACTGCTTCGTTGGTAATTTTGTTGGTCCAAGAAATTTTAGGAATTCTCCTGTAACAACTCCTCCAATTTTTTATGTTTTTTTCCTTTAATGTCCAGGCTTCCATTCCATACAGCAGGTAGAAAAAATGTAGCACTTTAAATAAAGAAAATCCTTTGTAACCGCAGCATTAAATTAGAGATTTGAAACCAAAATCTCTAATTTAATGCTGCGGTTACAAAGGATTTTCTTTATTTAAAAAAAAGGACAATGGACATGTTTTATTCTGCAGTTGATTTCCTTCCACTATAGGTGGTTTATTATGATTAATGCTTTTGTCTTTTTTATATTTATGTCCAGCCTGTATCTTTTACAGTGGGTGTTTACTGATTCGACCAGGCGCTGTAGGTTTTCTATGTTGTCAGTTATATTGTTATTGTCATCTGCATATCGTATGTTGTTAATTGTCTCGCCATTTATGACGATACCATTCATTTCTTCTGACAATGCTTCTTTAAAGATACATTCATTATATACATTAAATAAGAGAAGCAACAGTATACATCCCTGTCTTACTCCACAGCATATTTTAATCTCGTTGCTTAGGTCTTTTCCGACTTAGACTTTAGCTGTTTGGTTCCAGTAGAGGTTAGAGATTATTCTTATACTATCTCTACTATTATTATTCTTATACTATCTCTACTATCGATATTTTTCCTCTTTAGTATCTCTAGTAGTTTGGTTTATTGGACCCTGTCAAAAACTTTCTGGAAGTCAATGTAGCAAATGTACAATTTGTGGTTTATGTCTAGGCATCTTTGTCTTAACACATTCAATTCAAAGATTGTTTTTCTAGTTTCCATACATTTCCTAAATTCCATCTGCGTGTCGCTAATGTTTTCTTCTAATTTTTTGTATTTTTGGTTGTGTATTACCTTTAGGAAGATTTTCAAAGTGTGGATCGCCAGGGCAATGATCTTAGGGTCTAAACATTCTTTGGATCCATTCTTTTTTGGTAGTGTCACAAACGTTGAGGTTTGCCATTTAAAAATGACACCCGTCTCGTATATGTTATTAAACTGATTCAGTAGAACGTAATTGGAAGAAACCAACAGAATAATTTTAAAAAAAGACCAAAAATTTAAAAAAATCAAGGTCCTGCCAACTATTAAGCATAAACAAAACAACTTATTTAAAGCACTTTCTATCTTTAGAAATCCTCTTAAGTAGCTTTGCCTTTCTCTAACCCGTTATTTTTTTTCTGCCACAACACTTAAACTACTACCCTTGCCAAACCCTTTGCTTGCTAAAAACTGCTTGAGAACAAGAGAGCAACAAGGACAACATTTAAAAAAAACAACAGAAATTGCGCTTGCTGAGTGTACTGTGCAACATTTCAATCGGATCACTTATTTAGTAATACTATTTAACAATTTACGAGGTTGCTGTCGTAATTAACACAGTACCAAACAATTACTAATCTTATAATTATGTCAACAAGTTATCACCTGCACCCACGCAACAGCACGTAATTAGCCGCCCCTGCTTAAACAATAAAAGTAAACCGACAAAACTATCTTACTGCTTCTTAAAAACCACTCTCAAATAAAATTTAATTTTTTTGCATTAAACAAGAATTTTACAAAAAAGCCAGAGAATACTTTCCCAAGCGGCCGTAATGCTAGTACACTTACAAAAACTAAATTCAATCAACAATTGCTGAAGAACACCCAAAAACAACAAACGCTTTTACACAGAAGCAAAACTAGAAAAACCTATTGGCGATAAAACCGAAACTTTCGTCGATCGCCGAAAGAAAACCCTTTGACCTACGGACTTCCGGTTTGGCAGAAATTCAGATGGGTCTGTTGACTTTTCTCAGGAGCAATTGCGTCTCTGTCATTCACTGTTTAGTGCCTCTTTTGCCTTTTGAAACGCAAAAAAACGTGTTTTTGGCGGTTATTTTAAAATTGCCGCCAGAGGGCTAGGAATAACGGAGTCGGACCCTCAAAATCGTAATCAGGGGTTAATTTTACGTCAGGAAGTGCAAAAAACGACCTTTTTTTCCTAAAATTGAAAAAAGACCCCCCTCTTTGGTATGTTTTGACTCTTTTGATTGCCGAAGGAGAACCCCTTAAAGCACGGACTTCCGGTTTGGCCGACAACAAAAATATCGAAACGGCAATATCAAAATCGTAATTGGGGCTCCAAATTACCCCAGAAAGCAAAAAATTACAAATTTTCATACACATTTGTGGATTTTACTCTGACAATCGCGAGCGTGTGTACGTATTTAGCAATACAATTGACTGATGAAAGAAACCCCTTTGACCTACGGACTTCCGGTTTGAAAGAGCATCTTCCGGGGTCTGTTGGCTTGCTACAGGAGCAATTGCGTCTCATTGAGCCTCTTAAAACTATATTTGTTTTACACGTTTTCCTAATAAAAATACACCAAATAACAGTTATGAATTTAAAGGTAAACGGTTAAGAGCATTAAAACGGCGATTCCGGAATCGTAATCAGGGGTCCAAATTATTTTAGTAACAAAAAAATTACCAACATTGGTCCACGTTTGCGAATTTTAGCGTGGCGACGTGAGCTTATGTACGTACAGAGAAAGCCAAGACAAAAAAATCAATAAGACTGCAAAATTTTACTATCCTACGTTACTTGTTTCCTATTCCAACACAAAAAGCAATAGAAAATACGCACCTTTCCACCGTGAGCAACACCTGATGGCAACTGCTGAAAATGACAAAAACCACACCCAATCAATGAAGCTAATCTACGCAAACTACATACAGTCAGCTACAAAAGATCCAAACGATTAGTCGACGCCGCAATCAAAACAAGAAAGCAAGATAACAACCCCACCAATGCAAAAATAAAAAAACTGCAATCTCAATTACAAAAACTAAGAGAAATAATAAGTTAATTAAAAAAACAAGCAAAATCCCAACCGATGTTCAAAGGCAAACTTTAATGTAATATTTTTGTTTTAGCACCCAAGCAAACTAAATACAAAAAAAAAAAAACCTTTAAACACAAAGCCACCTGTCAACAAGTGAAAAAAGCGCTAGCCAACCAAAACTTATTCAGTAACTGCTAAACATTTTGCTGGACCCAAAAGATAAAATTGACAATGCACGACTGCCTTCGATTAAGCCTACTCAAACCCAAAAGTCAAACTCCAGCAAATGCCTAGCTATTGAGGACCAAATTACAAGTGTAAAACAGAAACCTTTAACTAATTTTAAGAATCCGTCTATAGATAACAACAAACAAGATCCAGAAGAATAAACGGGCTCCGATCAAACTGGATTAGTTTATTATCGTACGACAGCACCGACAGCCTGATTCCTTTTAACAAAGGGCAAAGATTCAACAAAACGGAAAAATCACAAATCCCTGAAGAACATAGCAACTTTTACTTCAGCAAGCAGAAAAAATGCGCAAGCCTATTAAACTAGACCAACAATCAACCTCTGGCAGGCAAGGTCACCTGCAAAAACCGCAAGCAAAAAAGAAAAAAAACCAACAATAACTGACGTTAGCATCAATGCAACCAAGATAGTGCCATCTGCAACAAAAACTTGGGCAAAAATGACAAAACCCAAACCACACCAATGAAAGATTGTAACTCAAATCTACCTAAACTTAAAACCGACGTAACCAAAAATCTTCTTCCACAAGAGTCTTCAACAGTCATTGATAGCAAATCAATCTCAAGATATTGCAATGTGCCTGACATCCAAATATATTTTATATAAATATATATTGCAAGAGTGCACTCTATATGTTAAATGATTAACTTGTGTATGATAAAATTATCAAACATCAACATATTGCCCAAGCTGATATGTAGTTAGCTCTAAAATACAGCTGCGTTTGTAGTTAGATTGCGTCAGTAGCAACGGTGCCGATACACGCTTTTGACTAGTTTTGTCTTTATATTTATAGACAGATTATTTTTATACTCGGCTATTGTTCCTAATGTTGATATTTCTCAAAAGGTGTGGTTAGTACATTGTGGTTACGCTCACAGACGGTAACATCTTAGTTTACAATAAATCGCTCAAAGCTCTAGTAGGATATTGTTATTGGTACAAAGGCGGTGTCTAAGATAAAAAAAAAAAAATTCTTTAAAACACGGTTATCTCGATCGGTGTTCCGTATGCGGCTTGCGTCTTTGGTTTTAATCTAACCTAATTCTTTTGCAACACCCATTCTAAGCCCAGATGTCAAAAGAATATCACCAAAAAAAACCTCGTCACAAAAGAAGTCAGCACCACCCACTGCTACTGCATTTGCTCAGTGCACCGTGCAACTATTGTAAACAAAATTTGATTTTTTAACTTTTAAGCGGTACTAAATATTGAGAAAGTTTATGAGAGTGATAATTGTTTATAAAGATTTTTTGTCATAAATTATTTACTAGTTTTGTATTTTCATATCTGAGTTGAAAAAATTATAATTAAGAACTGTCTTATTTTTTTGCGTTTTTGTACACTCATGCTTAAATACGCATTTTTGTAATCTTTTTTATTCAACTTAATTTTTTATTATGTAAATATTTTTTTAATATTGTTTTGTTATAAATTTAGTAATGTCAAACACATGTTTAAACTAAATTAACAAAAAAACTCTAAACTAGTTTTTATCTTACCAGTTAAGGGTTAAATAAAAAAAATAAAGTCAATTGTAATTATTTTAATTATTTCTTTTATCTTAAAAATCAAATGTAAAAAAAAAACACTTATAAACTCGATAGTCTCTTAATCACTTATACTATGTACATATTATTCTAAATAAATGACTTAGTGATTTAAACAAGTTTTGCATGTAAATATATGTGCAAAAATCAAATTAGTGTTTTAATCTGAAATACTGGAATAATGTTTTATCTTTTAATAATTAAAAATAAAACTTTTAATGTGCCTAGCGGATTAGTAACCAGAAAATTAATAACATGTATGCGGCTTTTTTATGTAGTGTGTAAATTAGACTCCCTGCAGGATTATAAATCTCTGCTTGTATAATTAACATACATTAAATATATTCCAGAATTATATTTTTAGTATATGCAATTTGGTTAAAACTACAATAGCAGCTAAAAGTTAGTTTTTTTAAATAATAAAATTCATTTCACATACTTTAATGTAATAAGTTGAATCTATTTACTCTTTCTAGGTGGCAGATGCGAGTGAAAGGCGACAAAATAAATTTATTATTTCTTAAATACATTTCCCAACAGAAATTAATCCTTTGGGCATGTTTCCTTCAAGAGAAACGTACAATTCTCCAACATATCTACTACAAACACAAGTAGATACATAAAATAAATTGCGCACATATATAAATTACACTTATATAAAAATAAATGTCTGAAGTTAGGTTTAAATAAATAGGAAATAGTGGGCACACATAACTAAAGTTATCGTCACTATAAGTCCCTTATATCTTAGGATGTTTATCTTGCTTAAATAGACATAACATGGCCGGGCTTAGACAGAGTATGAATCTGCTAAATTGTACATTTGGGTATTTCATTTCTCTCGCTACGAATAAAGAACCGCATAAACACAACAAAAAAATAGAGGCCGCAACAACAACGCCAGCGACAGAAACTAAATTAAAACCGCCGATGCATGTCAAACAAAATACCATATGACATGCGTTCCAATTCATGCTTCGTTATTACTAATTAATAAATAATAATGTAATTTTATACATGACTAATTAAAATTTCGCATCGGAGCATTTATATTTTGATGCGTATTATAATTATAACTGATCCGACATCATCTATTAATATGCCAGTTATTGGAAAATCCGCATAAAATATTCATTAACCGGTTAATATAATTTTATTTCAAATTGTACTATATTTTTGAATTTTTTTATTCATTTAATATCCTGTTCTGAAATTAGTTTCAATAATGAGAGTTTATGTTCGGATTAATATATACACCTATATATAATCATTTTTGGATTTCTGTACGGCTTAATTGTATTCAAATTTATTGCAACTCTTCCCAATACCGGTCGGGATATAAGGCTTTGTTAATTTTATTTTTAGGGAAATATTGTTCCGCTAAGGATACAATTTTAATTCCATTGTAAAATATAAGCAAATGAAAGATAAAACAACGTTTACGGGATTAGTTAAATCTTTTTAATCTTGTTGCTTTCGTGGAGAAATTAAATGTAAGACAATACAAAGATTTATGCAAGACTAATAAGATGTTGTGATTTTAGTTGTTGTTTATTATTTCACTAAAATTTTTGTTATTTGCATTATATAATCCACGCAATTCAAATTTTGTTTGTGTTAAATAAAAATAAACATTCAATATTAAGAGTATTAAAATTTTATTTTATTTTTAGTTAGATTTAAGCACGTACAAAATACATTATTTAAATATTTATTTAATTAAAACTGGTTTAAAAACTGCTTTAGTAATTGCGTGTGATAAAAAAGCGGTTTCAAAGTTGATATTAAAAGAATGTCTTTTCTATACAATTTTTAAAATAGATTATAGTTTGTCCTATGACATTTTGAACTTGTTATATAGAATACTAGACTTTCTAATTGATTTGTAAGATTTAGCCAAAGTTTATTAAGACTTTCCGGAATTAGTTTAAATGCTTTCTTAACTACTCTCCAGTAGCTTGGTTTATGTTAAAGTGATAGGCTAGCTCTAAGGATTTTAGATAGAGTTCTTTTCAGAAAAATTTAATTTTTTTCTTTTGTAACATAATGAAAAAAATATCGTGACCCCTTAGCGATTTAAATAGTTCAAAAGTGCAAATAATTGTCAAAATATGTTCATTTACTAACAGTGATTAAATGCATAAAATACCTGTAAACCTATGTTCTTCAACCAAAGTATCCATTGAAATTTAAATTAGAAGTATCGGACAGTAAAGAACATTCTTAGCTTAGTAGGCCATCACCAACTAGGTCAATGCATAGTAACTGCAACACCCTTCACCAAACCCAAACTCAATACCAAGATACATGTTGCAACGTTGGAATCCTGCATTGATTTCTCAACAATTACACTGAGGTCTTACATTGCACGAGAACCGCACGCAAACCTACTGTGCTACGGCTTAAACCCACAAACATTTCTATGGATTTATTTCCACTATCTCAGTAGAGGCTCACTGTACCTTAAAAATCTTTAACGTTG
This sequence comes from Tachinus rufipes, assembly GCA_963932245.1. Classification (NCBI taxonomy): domain Eukaryota; kingdom Metazoa; phylum Arthropoda; class Insecta; order Coleoptera; family Staphylinidae; genus Tachinus; species Tachinus rufipes. The sequence continues at coordinate 96,253,986 of OZ010743.1, forward strand.
TTTCCCAGCTGTACTCCTGAAAGCATGCCAATAACAAAATAGCGCCTAATGTGTTGCAAACACGTGCATAGTGATCTTACGTACTCCAACAACTGGACATCATAAAAAAAAAAGGTTGTCCAAATTAACATCAACAACAAAGCCAACGTCCAACAACAACAAAAAATTACAAACCTTAAATCAATCTTGCAGCTACAGTTGCAACTAGCCCAAGTTGCAGGTTTCCATCAACAAAATCCTTTAACTTTCTTGACCCAGGTCAAGGTACTTAGTGCCAACGCCACCATAGCAGGTCAACCATAACTGCAGGTCAAACTCTGCGCCAATTACCGGACTGCATTGTCAAAAACCAAACCATGGGCTAACAAACCAAACTTACAGTCACCAGCCAAACCCTAGGCATTAAGTAAAAAAAATATAAAAAAGCGCAAAACTTATACATTTGTAAGTACTAGTGTATGCCGTTGCTATAAATGTATCTGTTTTTCCCATTCACCAACTATCCTCTCGACTAGTTTCTAAATCTGAACTTTAGAGATGGTATCCAAATTGGTCCCAAGACTCAAAGATAGTGTATAGTTAATAAATAGTGTTTGAGAAAAACAGATAGATTTATAAAAGCAAAAACTTTTAACAATAATGAACAAAAATACACACCAGCTTGTGCCTGCTTATAAGCCTGACAAAAGATAATCTAAAAATTTTCAGCTTTAGTAAAACTAAACCCATAAACATCCCGATAAGTTTTTCATTTCAGAAACTAATCCAATCAATTAATAAGCATCAAACTCTTATCTAAATTTTGAAAAACAAAACGTGGCGCAATAAAACAGTTCATCCGCAAGCCGCAACCCAGCTACAACCTCTGCAAACAGCGTTGTTTGCGCAAGTACACCAATCCAACACTGATTATTTGACCTAATCAATAACGTCCATCAGCTTTGCAAACCAGTCAATCAGGTAAGCTAGTCAGAGCTAAGTACTACAACTCTTCCAACCCGCATCAATGAATACGATGTAACGCTCAGATAAACCCACAGTATGGGATTCATGAACTCCCCAAACTACTTACATAAAAACCACACATACTACAACCCTTAACTGGTAAGGTGAAATATTGTAAAACTAAGACCTTAAAAACTAGACAATTTTGATAAAATATCTTAATTTTTATTGTTAATTCAGTTTAAACATGTATTTGACATGACTAAATCAGTAACAAAACAATATTAAAAAAAATTTTACATAATAAAAAAATAAGTTGAATAAAGGATGGTACAAAAATGCGTATTTACGCATGATAGTACAAATATGCAAAAAATAAGACAGTTTTTAAATCTATTACATTTTTTCAACTCCGATATGAAAATACAAAATTAGTAAATAATGTATGACAAAAAATCAATAAAAATATTTATAAACAATTATCGCATCAGCTCCTAAACTATGTCAATATTTATGCAATTTTTGTAATAATGCTTATTATTCAATTACGCAATACGCTAGAAAGTTGAAAATAGGGTGGCAGATAGTGGTGATGTAGATAAAAGATTAGGTGAAGTTATAAGTTGCTGGTCAGGATTGTTTTGTAAATATCAACAAATTTATAAACAAATCAGTCTCACAGACTACACCTTACCGGTTAAGGGTTAATATATTAAAAAAATTAAAATCGCTCATTTCTTAATTGCCTTCAAATTAGAAGACACTTAACTAATTTAAATTAAGCTTAAATGTTTTAAAAAACATCAACGCGCTTTGGTGTTTTAGAAAAAAGCTACATACAACTCTAAAAAGTACACCTTACACTACTAAAAAAGAACCCAAAAAATAAAAACTATTTAAGTTAGTAAAAGTTGCATTTGTATTTGCAACAATGCTCTTACAATCACTCGCAAAATCACTAAGCTACTCTTAAAAAGTACATACAAATACTATGATTCTGCGTCAAGTAAAGCAGATGTTGGCAAGTGATATTATAGAAAGCAGCAATAACCATTAAAAAAATATAAAACACTTTGCTTTTGGATAGATTTTTAATAACTAAACGCGGCAACAAAAAACAAAACTTCTTCTAAAGTTACACAAATTCTTCAAAAAAAAAGACCTAAAAACGGCGTATCGGCAAATTTTGTTAGAAGAACAACAATACTACCTCACAACTTTTGTAACACCGTAAACCGATTATTTTCAAAAAAAACGCCAAACCAAAAAATAAAACCCAGCTTTGCAATTTTCTAAGGTTGACTACGTAACTGTAATGTTTAGATGGCAACACCATTAATAGAAATAAACAAAGCAAACAGAAATTTGTATAGAATAACACAACCAAAGCCGCTTTGAAACAAACAAACAAATCTAGACAAACCCTTAAAGGTAACTAGCCCCAGGCTTGACCAGTACGTCCTGCAGAATAACGCATTCAAAGCAAAACTAGAAAACATATCATATCAAATCATACCCTATGCCAGCGCCAAGTTGACTGACCCGTAGACGCAATTCCACTTAAACAAATTAGAGAGCATATCTATAGCCTTGGCTATTTGGAATAACTATAAATTGTGCACCGACAACAAAGTTTAATTTACACGCTTGTTTTTGTTGCTGGTAGAAATTATATTATTTATAAATTTACATACTCACAATACCAGTATCCACGTATCCCATCAATACTACCCAGGAAATATAGAAATAGTGAGAAAACGAGCTAAAGATTTCATTAACAAATGAATAAGGCCCAAGAAAATGATCATTATAGCAAAAATCCATTGTTACTAGATTAATAACCATTATTATGAGCAATTCATCATAATACACGAAGACGACCTAAAACCTTCAGCAAAAAAAAAACTTCACAAAACTATTAAAAGTCTTCAAACGTCTCCAAAAACATAAACTAAAATAGATGTTATGCAAATGTACTACTTAAATTTCATCAGAAAAACTTTTATTAGAATTAGAACCAAGAACTACTCTTAAAACTCTAGCAATTTAGGTTTAATCCAAAATTGAGATAAAATTTTGATTCTTATCTGAAAAAAAATAACATTAGTTATTTGAGCACAATTCTACCCCTTGCACAATTAAGACAAAGTTTTCCAAAGTTTATTATTATCTTTTTAACTTGCTTATATCAGATGTACTATACATCACGCTTAGTGTAAAAATTGCTCAGTACGTTGACAATACGGCACTGTAGTACACTTCAAGGCACCCAACCGTCATTATGCTCAGATTTTAGGTGGTTTGTAAAACCTTGGACTGTAAGTTCAAGCGTTAAAAAAAATCAACCCTGAGTAAAGCAAGGTTATACGTTTTTCAAAAAATCAAGAACATTTATCTCAATAGCGTTCCATTTTCATGCATGAGTACAGCTAAGTACTTAGAAATCAAATTAAATAGAAATTTAATTTTCAAATTGCACGTAACGGCCATATTTGGTAAGACCAAAGCTGTAAACAATCTTTTGACTACTATAGCTAATACAGGTCTCAACCCCCATCAGAGATCTAATGTTGGTCGTAGCAAAACACGTTTTTAATCAAATGTTTAATCACTTGGATTATAAGTTATCTAGTCTTTCCAAACAAAAATGCAAACAATCAATTAACATGTTTGCTGTATAATAAAAATTGTAGCACATCAACCGTCTCCGCGCAAAAGCATTGTCTATAAAATTTGGCACAGGATACGCATTTTTATTGACCTTTCAAAAGCTTGATCATTTTGAAAAACTATAAAAATTTGTTGATACCACACCTATCTCCGCATTTTCTTTGACTTACCCAACTGGTTTCACCAAACCTACACCAATGATACTAATTTTGCTCTCGGTCTTCTATTGCCGTAATGAATATACACCATCAAAAAATGGTAATATTATTATTTTTTCACTAGGATTACTTGAGTTGCCTGCCTCCATATAGGTATATACTTTTTTTGAGTTGGTACCCGAAGAAAGTATTTACACTTGCATGCAGAAGATATTAAGAGTTTCCTAGTTAGTAGATAAAAAAAGCAAGACTTAACAAGAGATAGCACATTGGAAAAAAATACTATAAAACCCAACTAAACAAAGCAATTGTTGCAAGTAACAACTATGTCATTACATAAAAAGACGCGGTAAAAAAAAACACTTTACCGCTGCTGAAAAAAACAAAAAAAACTCAGTTCTAATAAACCATCACAATCTACTTTAAGAAAACAAGATATATAATGTTTTAAATAATAAAAATGCAAAAAAAACTACACTGGCAAGCAAATAATAAAGGTCACTTTAAAATTATGGCTTAGTTTTGGATTTTTTTGTTTTAACCTTATGTTAGCAAATTGTAAACAATTGTACTGTGTTTTGCACACTATAAACACTGTTGAATTATAAAGCATATTTATTGTTTTTATTGCAAACTTTCAACATATCACAAATTTACAGTTCAGACAATGTTCTAACTTTTGTCCCTAGGACTAATATGGAACAAAAAAAACTAATTACTAATAATGAATACACCCCCTTTTGCATTATTGACTGCTTGAAGTTGACAAAGAACACTTGAAATTAAATTAAAGATAACTTGTGCACTGTCTTAGCTCTTGAGCAGTTCTTGGAGCTAGTGTATGTTTCGGATACGTCGTCCCAACTCATCCCAGACATGTTCTATGGAATTCATGTCCGGGCTGAGAGCTGGCCAATTGAACCGCAAAATTCCCACTTTATTCAGATAATCACTGACAACTCTCTGTGCCAGAGAGGTAAAAATACGTTTTGTTACTAGCTTTCACAATAACGCCGGGGGTACAGCTGTTAAGATTGTAACTTAAGGCAGCGTCATGTTTCCGCGCTGAACGCGTTGGAGACGGTTCAATAGAGAATAGCTCTAACTTTTGCGATGTTTTCCCCAACTGGTTACATAAGTGGTCTATTTTTGAATGGATTTACGGTCAGGAAATCTGTCGTGACGAGCTAAACTAAACCGAAAAGTCCAATGTGTTGCTGTCACACTTTTCCCGTTTTTTTAAATATCTTAACAAACCTTGTTGCTCTGCCGATCACGGCATGGTCACTACTGAAAATGCCCCAACCTAACCACACATTCCACACTGTTTTACTTGCTTTGGGAACCCGTCAATGATTGGTTAAAAGTAGAAATTTTATTCTGCTCCACCTTGTACATTTAATGTTATATTTGCATTTGCAATTAGATTTTCTTTTGATTTTGTGGTAACAACTATTGTGTTATCATCCGCAAAGCATTTTTACATTTTTTTTTTAATTTTAAGATTTAGCATTTCATTAAAAATTATGGTGTGGCATCACGCATGACATGATTTTTCTTCTCCCCAATAAAAAGTTTATTAGTATTTGTTTGTGATTATTGCACAGTTTAAAATAATTGAGGTTAGGGTATTTTAATAAAAATTTTATACATTATTGTGCTGATTTTACTTTTATATATTAAGACCGGTTTTGGCGGTTAAGCCATCATCAGTTTTTTCTTTTCTTTTCACACAACAACACCTGTAAAAAGAAAAGAAAAAACTGATGATGGCCTAACCGCCGAAACCGGTCTTAATATATAAAAGTAAAATCAGCACAATAAAGTATAAATTTTTTATTAAAATACCCTAACCTCAATAAGTTTATTGTCTGTTAGGTAGCTTGCTAACATTTTTCTCAGCTTTACACTTACGCCTATAGTTACTAAATTTTTTATTATACCTGTTCAAGGTACTAAATTGAAACCATTTTTATCTATCGCCACTAGAAAACAGATATTTTTATTTTTCACCGTTTTGTTTAAAAAAAATTATTTTTTATATTGGATCTACTATTTGTAAACCTAAAACAATTCTTTGATATTTTGAGTATTAAAAACTTTTCAAATGAGACATTTTTTTCTGTATTTTCTAGTAAAGCTAGTTTAGTTTTTTTCAAATATTTTCTTCATCTTTTAAATACTGATTTCTTATTGTTTTTACTGCTTTTAACTTTACTTTAATGGGGATTATATCTGAGCCTGAAACCTTATTTTGTTTTAGCCTGGTTGCCGTTTTATTTAGCTTTGTTATTGTAGTTACTTTTACTTCCTTTTTACCTGTGAATTTTTAGTTATTTTTTTGGTGACTTGGGAACAGTTTTTCTGCCAGTTTCTTTTGTTGATTTACCGTAAGTGTGATGTTTGGTTAAGTCAATTTTGTAACCCAGATCACAGGTATCGTTTTCCAGTTGTAGCATAATTTTTTTGATTTTCTTTTAGCATCTATAATTGCATATTTTTATGGATTCTTTACTATGGTATATTTTATTTTAGGTTTTTCTTTTTTTTTTCTCATTTATGTTTGGATTTATATTTGCTTTCTTTAGATTTCTCCTTGATTTACCGCAGTTTTTTTTACTTGGATTTGAGTTCCAAACTCTACCAGTAAACTTTTTTTTTATTTGATTCATATTATTTTTTGGATTATTCTAAGAATATTTTGTTCTATGATGGTTTCTGAAAAACCCGTTTGTTTCGATGATACAAGGTGAATAAAATTTGCGACTGTTACAACATTTTATTATCAAAAAGTACATTAAAATGTTTGAAATGACTTCCTCCAGCTTGGATACAAGCATTCAATCTTCTCGTCATTTAATGCCGAACCTTTTAAACATACCAGGGTTGTTTCTAATTGAATTACACTCAGCAATTATCCAATTTTGCAAGTCGTCTAAATTTTTCACTGAAGTAGCGTATACTAATAACTTCAGATAGCTCTATAAGAAATAATCCAGGAGGTTTTAAGTTTAAGGGGATCGAGCAGGCCATGCGTGTGGCCCACTTCGACTAATCCAGCGATTTCCGTATGTTGCTGTTAAATACTCACGTGCAACCAAACTAAAATGTGGTGATGCACCATTGTGCATAAACTACATTGCAATTCTTGTTGCAAATGGTACATGTTGGAATTATTTGTTATAAGTAGTAGTGTTTAAATTGCTCTCATACAACTGACACATTAATATATTACGTAGTTAGCTGTGGTTGTTAGATTTGTATATAAATATAAAAAATGAAATTACTGACTTTAATCTTATGTCAATAAAAGTTTTTATTCAAAGTTAAATTGTTCTCTCCGCATAAAACGTATTTAATTCCACTGATAGGAACCTGCAGCTCTCAACAGGTTATAGGCCCAGTGGTTGCGAGTGAACAAGAAATATTAAAGTAAAAAGAAAAGCACGTGGTTTATATGAACTGGTAGTGAACAAAGAATGAAAAGACCATTCCGCGTGTCCTCCGTGTGAAACAGTTTGCGACACCAAACGATAAACTAATTCGATAGAAAGTGTGCAAGTAGTAAAATTGGTAGACTCAAGCAGCTTCATTCATATTGGCAAGTTCAATGGAAAAGAATACCGACAAAGGAAGTTCCAGATAAAATGTGCTTTGCGTGCAAAATGCGTGTACGACGTCGCCATCGGAGCGTTACCGAAACCAGCAGGCGTCCCAACCGACGAGAAAGAGAAAGAGAAATTCTACAAGTGGAATAAAGACGATGCGCTAGCAATGTGCATCTTAACATCAGCAATGGAACGTACACAAATTAGCCTGATTGAAACGTGTGAGTCAGCAAATGAAATTCTTATTAAACTCGATTCCATTTATGAACAAAAATCAAAAACGAATAAAATGTTAGTGCATGAAAGATTTTACCAATATCAGATGCAAACCACTGATACAGTAGCACAACATATTGCGAAAATAGAATCCTTAGCGCGACAAATTAAGGAGTCAGGAGATGCAATTAGTCGTGACAAAAATCGTTAGTACGGGCTTGTTATATTCTTCTTCTTCATTTCTTTCTTGAGCCTCTTCTTTGTGGTTGACTTCTTCAATTCTCTCTTGATCCTCTTCAGTTGATGTGTCGATTACTATGCTTTGTAGAGTCGGATTTTCAATGGTTGCATTTTCATTGAAAATAACTTCTCTGGATACTTTAATGCTGCCGGTCTCAGGATTGAAAAGCCGATAGTTATTTGAATTACCTTCGTATCCAATTAACACGAGCTTTTCACTTTTCTTATCTAGTTTTTTTTGTAGATGATCGGGCAGCATTGCTTACCTACATATACAATGCTGCGAAATACTCGTAGATAAGAAAGTGATGGCTTCTTGCCACACCACTTTTTGAGGGGTGTTCCGTCCTTGATTTGACGGTTGAAAGTTCTGTTGAGAATGTACACTGCTGTGTTTGCTGTTTCTCCCCACAACTCTTTCGGTAGTTCTTTGGTGAAGAGCATTGCTCTTACAATTTCCATTATTGTGCAATTTTTCCTTTCGCTCCTGCCGTTTTGTTGCGGCGTGTATTGTCCGGTTGTTTCTAAAATTATGCCTTCGTCATTAAGGAATAAAGTGACACGATCATTTATGTATTCAGTGCTACAGTCAATTCTCAAACGTCTTATTTTGTGACCTTGTGTGATGCACATCTTAGTGAAGTTTTTAAATGCTTCAAAAACATTGCTTTTGTTTTTCAGCAACTTAATTACTCTGTAACTATTGCAATCATCCTTAAATAGCACATAGTATTTTGCGCCTCCGAGCGATTCCACGTTTATTAGACCACACACGTCAGAATGAATGAGTTCACCGGGCTGCGCTTCTTACTTTTCGATTTTGTTGTATTTGAGCTTGTGTTGTTTTGCCAAGACACAACTGTACAACTGTCACAAAAGAAGTCTTCTTGACTTGTTGCTGTAATATTTCCGTAGTTTTCATTCAGCATTTTCTTGAGAGTTTCTTTATTCGCGTGTCCGAGGCGTTCATGCCACTGCTTGAGAGTACCACTCACTACATTTGCTTCTGCATCGAGTTTCTTTGATTTACGAAAAGACATCTTATACAATTTATTGTCAGTTCGGCAACCTTCTGCAACAACAGTTTTACCTTCGTAGATTATAACCGTCGATTTATCTTTGATGGCTGAGTACCCTTTCTTTGTGATTTGACTTTTAGAAAATAAATTTTGCTTTAGATCTGGTACATACCACACATCATACATTTGTGCTTCATACCAAACATCATCGATTTGTTTTTCGAATCTAATTGTCCCGTTTGCTGAGACTTCAAGGATGGTATCATTTTCTATTTTACATTGACTCCATTTAGTGGCGTCATCAAGCAAGAGCCATGCCTGACTAAAAGCATGATATTTGCTAGGCAACGTACTAACGATTTTTGTCACGATTGCAACATTACTAATTGCATCTCCTGACTCCTTAATTTGTCGCGCTAAGGATTCTATTTTCGCAATATGTTGTGCTACTGTATCAGTGGTTTGCATCTGATATTGGTAAAATCTTTCATGCACTAACATTTTTAGCACTTGCAGCACACTACAAGCTCAAAATAAGTCAATTCGATGTTAAGACCGCATTCTTTTACGGAAAACTAGACAAAGAAATATATATGGAACCACCAGAAGGTGTGAACTCTAAGCAAAACATGGTATGCAAACTAAAGAAATCTCTATATGAATTAAAACAATCCCCTAGATGTTGGAATTTGCGTTTCAATGAATACTTAAACAAAATTGGACTACATCAATGCTTGATAGACATGTGTGTATACTCAGGCGTGATCAATGAAGAAGCAGTCATTCTTTTCATATATGTGGACGATGGACTATTTTTTTCAAGAAAATGCGAGACACTCACGAAAGTGAACAAACACTTAAAACAAGAATTCAAAATTACAATCTGTAAACCTCAAAACTTCATAGGACTGGAAATCGAACGTAATCCACAAAGCGGCTCGATCTCAATCAAATTAAGTGGATTTATAAATCGAATGCTTGACAGATTCAACCTGCAAGATTCAGCTGGATGTTCTGTACCAGCACAACCAGGAGTTTTGATCTCAAACAATGATGAAGAAATGAATGAAAACGTTCCCTATCGTGAAATAGTTGGGTCTCTAATATTTGCAGCAACTGCATGTCGACTAGACATTGCTTTTATCACCAATGTAGTGAGTAGAAAACTACACAGTTGGGGAATTCCACAGTGGAATGCAGCAAAGAAAGTGCTACGTTATCTAAAACAAACAATCAATGAAGGATTGACGTATGGACGAAACGATGAGAGACTCCAAATAATCGGTTACTCTGATTCCGATTATGCAGGGGACATCATGACACGCCGTTCCACAACTGGCTATGTCTTCAAGATCGGAGAAAGCACCATCACGTGGCGCACTCAACTACAAAAGACTGTCGCTTGTTCTACCGCAGAAGCCGAATACATCGCTGCATCCGTAAAAGAAGCTATGTGGCTAAAGCAGCTTCTAAATGAACTTAAAATATCAACAAGTGCTGTTATAATAAATGTGGACAATCAAAGTGTCATTAAACTTGTAAAGAACCCAGTTTTTCACCACAAAACCAAGCATATTGAGATTAAATATCACCTCATAAAAGAAAAATATCAAAAAGGGCAAATTCAATTGCAATATGTCAATACGAAAGTACAAGCAGCCGATATTCTCACAAAAGCCCTAACAAAAAATGACTTTATCAGAATGAAACATTTGTTAAACTTTAGCACTTAAGTTTTCATTTTCATGTGTATGTATGCAATTTAGGGTTGGAATTATTTGTTGTAAGTAGTAGTGTTTAAATTGCTCTCATACAACTGACACATTAATATATTACGTAGTTAGCTGTGGTTGTTAGATTTGTATATAAATATAAAAAATGGAATTACTGACTTTAATCTTATGTCAATAAAAGTTTAAAAAAAAAATTAAATTGTTCTCTCCGCATAAAACATATTTAATTTCACTGATATGAACCTGCAGCTCTCAATAGTACATCATCCAGAAACTGAGGTAGCATGTGTTCCAAAAAGTTGCTATACATCTTGCCAGTAAGTCTTCCTGGTAGAAATACTGGTTTAATTAGACTGTCGCCCGCAATTTCAACCCAAACAATCTTCACATACCTGATGCGGATTTTTATCTGCACACACATAGTTGTTATAAAAATTCATTATTGCATTTCTTGAGAAACTGGTTTTATCGGTGAATAGATGTGAGTCAGGAATTAAGGGATTAGAACTAATGTTTGCAAAAGCCATTGATATAATGCAATGTTTTATTTTAAAATTAAAATTAGCAGGTAATAGTGCTTGAACACGCTGAATGTGGTATGGATACAACAAATTGTCCTTAAGAATTTTTCAAACTGTCCAATGATGTACCATCAAAGTATTGCCAATTTTTGGCCTAGAACTACTTAAATTTTCCTCTATCATGTTCAGCACATTCAGTTCCAGTTGTACCGTTTTTACTGATTTTGATCTTCCTGGCCTTCTATGAATGTTTTTGAAGATTTTTTGGTTGTCAATATTTTGGGCTGGAAACTGTTTTATGTACAATCGTCTAAATTGTAATAAATTGCTATCAGCAAGTCCATACATGAAATTTATGTCAGTCATCTCGGCGTTTGTATAGTGATTTATGGTAGAGGAATTCACTAACTATTAAAAACTCGTCAAACAGCCATGCTGATTTCTTTCATCATTTTTGATTATCATATCCTGCTTGACCATTTATTTAGCCAGTACACCTTTTGCAGCATCCACTTTCCTAAATAAGTGTCTTTGCGTTAAATAATCTCTAGCTATAATTATCTTTTTTACTTGAGTTTTTATATATCATCAAACAAGGTGGCCAGTAACATGAATATACCACAAAGTCTTCTAACTAATTCTTATGGAATAAATCCATAGCTGCTATTCCTCTACCCAAACTAGCTTAATTTGGAGAAATTTTATTTTTTTATACTTTATTTGTTTTTCTTAAGTTTTCCAGCATTTTCATAAATGTTGAGCAACTTTTGCACAACTTTTTACTGTATGACCTATCTAGACACATTTAGAGCATCTCCTGTTTTACTTTCTTTTCTTACCATTTTTTGCTATGTGACCAAACTTGAAGCGGAGTGTTATCATAATGCATTTTCGGTGCATTGTTTTTGTTAATTTTTAGTAAGTTATTTAAGTTAAGTCCACACGCCTTGCGGGTTGACCTTTTACGCGCTAATTTGTCCGCATCCATGTTATCTAGGACCGTTTTACTATCCGTTAGAATTTGGACATTCTTGCCAAATATTTTGCGGTTCTAGTGGTAAAGATATTTTAAAGTACAGGTCTTGCGAGAAAATTTTCGCTCCAGAACTTTTATTGGATTTTGAGCCATGCGGTAGGTTCTAATCGAATCATTGACCTTGTTCTGTTCTTCTTGGTCATGTGTGCGCTTGTTGTAGTCTTTGAAACACAAAGAAGGGTGACGTGTTATTTGTTTACATTGAGTTCTTTTCTTAGCAGTCTTTCTCAAAAGAGTACAGTGTTTGTTAGCCTTCCCTGCAGTGTGCTAAAGTCCAGCTGCATTTAGATGCAAAGCTACCATTTATTTGTTGCATTTTTTTAAATTAATTTAATTTTTTTAATTTGATTTTTGTTTTTAACTTATTTTCTTTAAGTTGTTTGTATTGTTGAGATACTTACCTTTTTCATCTACGTACCCAAGTCTGTGATATTTTTTTATTGATTTTGAGATTTGGTTATATTCAACAAGATGTTTTTCTTTTTCTTTTACTTGTACCTTATACTCTTTTGAGGTACTTACTTATTTACCGGAAGAAGGAACTTTTCAACATTTTACGAATAAGAACTGTGCTGTACATTTGTATTACTATTTCATACTGAGTCAATTTGATTTTAACATTCAAGAGGATTTTTAACTTAAAGAATTTAAGAGTTTAATCTCGTACTTAGTAAGTCTTCTTTATTAAAACTAACCTGTCTGTTCTCTCTGTCGTCAACAACTTTTTTATACTTTAATGTTTTGTTGCTTTTTTTTGTTTAGTACCGGAGAAGAATTTTGCACAATCTGTGCTATATCCTTGAGATAATTTTTTTTACTATACAATTTTATACTTGATGTATTCAATTTACGGAAATATGGAAGGCAGAATTAGTGGGTTATGGTGACACTTTGTATGTAAAAGATTTTGACTTTCTATGTAATTATGTTGGTTTGCGTAAGCTTTTTATTTTACGTCACCATTTTTTTGTTGCCGGGAGAGGCTTCCTTATCTGATACCTAAGAATGCGTCTAGAAGTGGTTACAGGTATCCAACGCAGGAACAATGATCTTAATAAACATGCTTGGAGCATACATTTTGTGAAATAAATTGGGTGTTTATACGTCCCGGTTTTCCCGGATTTGTCCCGGTTTTCACTTTTTAGTCCAATGTCCCAACAGGAAATTACTTTTCCATAAAAATTAACAAAAAATTACGTTAATAGAAGTAAAAGCAATCATACAAATTATTAGAATGATAGAAAATAGAATTTATGACAAATTTTTACCTATGTAGACAAAATTTAAAGACATTTCTTTCACTGAAGATGGTTTCTGCCAACAACCAATTCTGCTATATAAAGAAAATACCAGTTTTTTTATTGGTTTTTTTTTTGGTTGTTTGTCCCGGTTGGGTCCTACTTCTCCCAGTCTATTGAAAAATCTGGTTTTTAAAGGAACATCAATGCACACTATTTTTTGTGCCAAACTTTCAGATTGGGTGGGGTATGGTAGGCGGTAGGTGCTTCTTTACGTGTTTTGACCCTGAAACGCTTTTTTGAAGACCAAATCTATCTGTTGGAAGTTTTTTTAAATATATTCTACCAACTTCAATTTAAAATAATCTATATTTTAAAAATTACAATTTGATTAGGTTATGGAATTTTTAAACATAGTTATGTTATATTGTAGTACCTACGTTTGATAAGAGAGTCAGGTGGTTTTAAAATATTCAATAGTTTTTTATTCATACTATCATTGACTCAATTAATAACTCAAAAATAATCAATACAAAAATGCAAAATAAACTTTTATATACCGCACCTTTAAATTTTCTTTAGAAGTATAATAAGTTAATAATATTATAATTATTCTATTTGCAAATATAAATTCTATAATAGAACCAACAATTTGTCTACTAAAAATAATACTTTTTCTATATTGTTTCATATAACTCTAGTAACAACTAGCACTATAATATTTTTAATTAACTAGAAACAATTTTGATTTGAGTAATGATATAAAGTATAAGACATTATTATAAATAGTCAAATAGTCCCTGATATTTATTTCAATACGACAGAAATTTACAAATTAGCTTTCATAACTTAAAAAGTTCTCCAATAACAACATGATTTAAATCAAGGTTGTATCTGATCAAAAACTTTTTTCTTTTGCCTCTCTCTCTCACACACAGAGTTTGTAAAAAAAAGTTTCTTCTCGCAGAGGTCGCTCATTAACTTAATCAAACAGTTTTAATCACTTTTTACTCAACTTTAGAAAAATTTTACTGGCAAAAAGGCTTTTTAAATTAGGTGTCTTGTAGAAGTAATTTGAAGGCTTATTAGCGGAACAGATTTTACTTTTACATGCAAAAATTATTCCGCTTGTTTATTTTAGATGCACGCATGACATGAAATGTATAATAGGCTGCTGGTAAAGACAGCTCGGTCAAAGTGGGGCCCTTGCGTTACTGAGAATTGCATGTTTGTGTGTGTGTGTGTGTGTGTGTATATAGAGTTTTAGAATATGTTATATAGAAAGGTTCTGCAATTGACAAGGCGAGAGGTAAACAAAACTGATCGGTTTTAAGGAAAAAACGCAAGGGGACTATCCGTCCGGGACCCTACTTTAACATAAGAAGGATATTGAACTTCAATTTACCGCTTCTTTTTCTTAGTTAGTGGAGCAGTAAAATGGTTTTAGGGATAAGGCTTCCCTCCCAGAGCTGTACACAAACAATTCAGATAAGGGTAATGTTTCCTGTTTTCTTTGTTTTATTTTACCCAATACGAAATGTTTAATCAAACTCTTCTTTACCCGATATCAATTTCAAATTATAATTGTATTGAAAAAATAAACAATACTGAATTAATTATGAAAATATCGTCCCACTTTTATTTTTTGTTATATATTTTGAGATAAAAGAAATGATAACAAAGGGTATAATGGAGAATCCAGTTTAAAGCATATAACACGCACAAAAGCAAACAAATAAAATTGAAAGCTAAACAGGAATTTAATAAGGCATATATTTCACTAGGTGATTCTATCGCGGCTCCTTCAGAGAATCCCTCTCGGGGAGGGAGAGAAATATATGGGCACCGCTCTGACCCGAGATCCGAATCTGTGGTTAAGTTCATGCTATCGAATTATCGAGCCGATGCCCACCGCTAAACATATTTTACGCTTAAGATGTCATTTGCCTGTCCCCCTTCTATTCATACAAGCCTTAGTCTAGGCCGACGAAAGGTCACACTAGGAAGTAAAAAAAAACTATTGCCTCTTTGTTCGCTTACATATATAACAGGGCTGCATTATAATTTTAAATTCTAAGTGATTTACTATACTCATATATGCTACAAGTTAGAAAAAATCAGGTCTGATTTATTAGAGTGCAATTTTTTGTAAAGATGGGATAGAGGGAGGTTGAAAATGGGCTCTAGTAGGAATTATTACAGGCTTCGATATAAAATAAAAAGATAATAGAGATTCATGGATTTTTGGAATGTGTTTGTATGGACGGTCAAAATTTACTTTTAATTGAATACTTTTTTTCAATTATAAACCTAATATATAAAATAATAATTAATAATAATTAGTTTAACCTTTTTCATTATTATATATAATTAGTTAATTTAGATGATGTACGAGTTTTTATCGAGAACTAATTATCATTTTTGTTATTAAATAATGTTTTTACTGAATACATAAATTTATGTTATAATTTGATTACAACCAAAAGTAATTTGGATAGCACTAATTGAACAATAAAAAATGTATGCACGTCGGTAAATATGTCGGAGATAGGGGTGAATTACTCGTTTAATTTTAGAAGAACCATATTTTTTTGCAAAAGTGTATGCTTATACTAAAAAAAGATACGCCTTGCCCGTATGAGAGTGAGCTCATTTTCATTTTGTTTGTAGTCGAGTGCCTTTTTATAGAGGATTAGTACACAATCGGGCTCGCGATTCTAGAGTTAACAGAATAATCTTTCAGTTTAAAATCCCTTTTTGTTCATTGTAAACACTGTTACAAGGGATATAGTAAAATTATACGCTCATTATAAAGCGACGTACTGTTGATAATTATAACTAAAAAAAGTTTCAATTAGGCGAAAAGGGGTGCAAAATTATATAAAAACAGAAGCTTAATTAATGCGCCCTTAAATGGTGGAATAAATAAATTGTTAATTAAAAGTTATTGCAAACATTTTTTTCCAAACTATGCTTTAAATTGCAAACTAGGAAGTTAATATTTTAACTGTAATATGTTGTTAAAATATTAAGTATTGCAATACGGATACTGATGGTCATTTCTCAGATTGTTATTATTAATACATTCATATTCCTAGCTTAGTTAATATTTGATTAATAACCAATGGCTCATTGCTGATTGCACGTATCACTAATATTAAATAAACATGTGTACTACAAATAGAGCAATACTGATTGCGATAGCAATATAAATGCTTATTAGACTGGTTACAAAATTTAAGAATAAATCTGGCATATTATATTTATAGATCATCACTTTTTAATCATATAAATATATTAAGTTTAGAATTATTATCTTACATCAATTATTGTATCATAATAAGGTAAAAAAAATTACTAACGTTTTTACAGTTAAGAGTAGTTAAAAGCAACATTTTTTGTATTTTTTTATAATTACACAATATTTATAATAAAAAAATATTTTATTTACTTAATTAGTTTTGTAGACCGACTTGACTCCTTTCTTACATTTCCCATAGAAATCTAAGACTACTATGCTATGGTTGTTAATGATTGAAATGGCAATTTGATTTGATTAACATTGTCAAGTACAGTTCCAGGGAACTTTTGGTAACTGTGATGAGTACTGATGCCAACTCATCAGTACTCATCACAGTTGTCTGATCTTAGTAAAGGTTAGTCCTTACTCTGGGCATATAAAAAGTACTCTGCCTTTAGCATTTGTTAGTCAGCTATGCCAAGCTGGATGCTTTGAGTTTAAGTTTTCTGCAACATTGAGATTTGCTGTTATTAACTCTTAGTTGAAGACTGATATGTTGAAATTAGGTTTATTAGTCCTTAATCAGCAACATTATTTGCAATCAAATTTGGGATTGCTTTTGACTTTATTTGTAGCTAGTTTAGCTGAGCTAAAGATTTATTTTGGCTGCTATTTAGTCGATGTTTGTTTTTGTATTAGGGCGTTTAGTGCAAAAACAAGCATCGACTGGCAGTATAAGCTCTTTGATATAAGGCCCACTTAAGAGATGTAGTTTTATTTTCATTTTTTTTTAGAATACTGGTCAACAGAATAAGATTTTGCGCATTTCACCCAACTTCTAACATTTATGGCTTTGGTTAATAATGTTTGATTTTAACGTTGCACAGATGATTTAACGCAAAAAATATGATTTTTAGCCTTATTGGCAAGTTAAATGTACAACATGGGTTTTTTTATCCGTCTAGTGACTACAACCGTTTTGAAGCTCCTAATAGCAAGTTATTCATTAAACTAGAAATCGATTTGATCTCCTGCTTATTGTCATTGCATGATTCATTAGTATCTAATTGGCGTTGAATACGGAAGACGCTTTTAGATAACTATTTTTAGTAGTAATATAAATTGGATGATTTTTGTCTTAAACCTAGATTTGTACTCTGTGTGCGATTTAATTTTGCTGTAAGTGTATTGTTTTTTATTTCTATCAGTAAAAGAAAATGTATTATTAGTAAAAATGATGTATTCTCTTAGACAGTTTGGTAAAAAAATTGTCTTCATCATAGTGGCTTGAGTCTTAGGCATCATCAGAAAAGATTGAACGGGTATTTACATTAAATTCTGACTCCAAGTCGACTCAAGGTGACTTAAATTTCCGTCGGATCGAAATGACAACGAGCGCATCTTTTTGTTAGAATAGTAGGTTTCTGTAGAAAAAAAGGAGCATTAATATTATGATATGCTGCGGTGGCGGAATATGCATCTACTATCGTGCTGGTTTTACCGCTGTTTAAATGATTTTGGAGCATTTTAATTTTTTTTTTACATTTCTTATGGGTTACAGAAAGCGAGTCTACAAGCGTTTTAAAATTATCAATCGTCTTAGCTTGCTTCCTACCGTTGTTGTTTGGCCTGGCCCAATGGAACTTAATTGGCATCTTTGGCATTATTTAAAAAGTTTTAATATTAGTTTTGTCAATTATATATGAAATTAATCATAAATAAATTTTACTTTATGCTTTTTATTTCTTGCTTCAGGTCTCACTTTTCGTTAAAGTTTATCTTGTTTTTTTTTTAATTTTTTTTTTAATTTTAGGACAAAGTGAGTTGTTGGTTCTTAACAAGTGGCCCTTAAGAATAACTTAAGCGTAGTAATACCTTCCGGTTTTCTTCGCTGCGCAAATCCTGTTGTTATAATGTCCCTGTCTGGTTTTTGCCTTGCGGATTTTCACGCATCATCTGCGGCACGCATGCTGTCCCCGGCCTCTCTTTCCCTATAGCTCCTACTTTTGTCTGTCTCTTTTGTCATTTTGTCTTTTCTTATCTGCACTGACATCTACCTCTGCATTTTCTTCTTTCTCCATCCTTGTGTTATTTACTCTAATTTTATAATTTGTTCTCAAATGTGTTTTTAGCTTACTAAGGTCTTTGTTCACTTCTTCTTTATTGTATCCCCTTTCCTCCATGAATAATTTATGCAGTTCCATTAGTTGTATTCTTTTTGGCAGTCCTAGATTTGTAAGTTTTACTTTCAATGATAACCTTGTATCTTCATCAGGATTTACTTCTTCATGTCCTCTCGTTGCCAAGTATATTCTGACTACCTGAAAGGTTGCGTTTTCAGTCAGCCTTAAGATAGCATATCTACCATTTGGTATTTGCCTTGTTATTTCTGTTATTCTGCTTTCCTTCAATATTTCTTTTTTCCTTTTTTTTATCTCTGCAATTCTGTTTGGTGTCGTAATCTCTGTAAATGTTCTTCTTTTTTCTTCTGTTTCTTGGTATGCACAATTGTCATGTCTTTATTTATTTTTGATTTTTTTCTCTGTTTTCTTGTTTTCATTTAGCTTCTCTCATCTTTTTTTTTTCTTCAATGGCTTTTAGTTTGTGTGTTTGTTTCCATTGTTTGTTTTTTTTATATTCTTCTATTGTCAAACTATTCAATTTTTTTTTAGAACACTTGTTGCGAAGTTTCTTAGCGCTTTCCATTTATTTTCATCTTTTTAGCATTTGTTAATGATTGTTGTTTTATCCACTTTGCTTCCTAGTATATATTCTAGTATTTTTCTATCTTCCTCCCACGCCTCGCATTCTACTAGAGTGAGTTCTGCATTATTGTGTGATTCTTCCTGGCAAAATGTACACCTTTCTTCTTCTTTTATTTTTTTTAATTGTTTTGCATAAATTTTCCAAATGCTCCGTGTCCGGTCAGTATTTGTGTTGTGTAATAGCACGTCTCTGGTTTCTTCTCTGTCCATTCTTTTATCTCTGGGATTAGTTTTCTCGTTCATTTCCCCTTTTCTCCTGTATCCCATTTTCTCTGCCATCTTTCCATAGTCTTCTCTCTTGCTTTTATCTTTGCTTCTTTTCTACTCGTTCTTTCTTTTACAAGTTTTTTTTATTTCTATTCTTTCCTCCACCATCAAATCCGCGGGAGATGTTTCCGCAATTACCTCTACTGCCTTTTGTGACACTATTCTGTAAGCTCTACAAATCCTTAGCGAGCTTGCTCTTGTGGCTCCTTTTACTTCATTTCTGTTTTTTTTTTGTTTTCATGGCTTCCCCCTATGTTTCTGCGGCATACAACAATTTGCTTCTTGCTACCGTTGCTATTAGCCTTCTGCTTTCTTCTCCTGGACCTCCGTTGTTTAGCATAAATCTACCAAGTTTTTTCTCCATTTTCTTTGTTTCAATGACCGCTTCCTTAATATGTTCATTCCATCCCTTTGCTTCGAGTGTCACTCCGAGGTGTTTGATTTTTTTTCTTATGGTTATCTCTTGATCTCCCACCTGTATCTTACCTGTTCCTCTATTATTCTTCTTAGTCGATAGCCATGCCGCCTCAGTTTTTGTGTTGCTAGTTTTAAATCTTTACTTCTCATCCATATTTGTATCATATCAATTGCCAGCTAATCTTCCTTTTAGCAAATGCTGTTATTGACACGCCTTCCGGCATCTTCATTTGAAGTAACTCGTTATAGACAAGGTTCTACAGTTTTGGTCCCAGTGCTGAGCCCTGCGGTACCCCTCTGGTAAGTTTGAATCTTCCCTTTTTGGTCACTAGGTTTCTGTCCTGTAAGTAGCTCCATATAATCTTGAATGTTTTTCTGTTCAGTTCTTTCTTTTTTGCCGCCTCTATGATTGCTGCCAATGATACGCTATTAAACGCGTTCTGTATGTCCAACGCTATCATTACACAGTGTTGCCTTTTCCTCTGCGTTCCGCTGTTTGCTTCTTTTGCTATTGCTTTCAATTTTTTATAGCTCCTAAGATTGTTTTTCCTTTGGTAAATCTGTATTGTTCTTTTTTGCATCCTCCTTTTTCTTCTATTTCTTGTTCTATTCTCCGTACAATAACTTTCTCCATTATTTTAGCCAGTGTGTTGATTAAGCATATTGGTCTGTATGGCGTTGCTTTTCCTACTTCTTTCTTTTTCTCAATCAGTACCAGAGTAGCTTCTTTCCATCATCTTGGAAAAGTTCATTCTTTTAGGTACCTGTTGATTATTTGAGTTATTTCTATCTCGTTTCCGTCTAAAGCTGCTTTAACAATCTCTGTTGTTATTTTATCCGGACTTGGTGCTTTGTTGTTAGGCAATTCTTTTATGATCTCTTTTATCTCTTCCACTGTTGCCATAACTGTTTCTTCTTTTTCTTTTGTTACTGGTTCTCCCTTTGGAAATAGTTTTTTAATTATGACTTCTTCTTTTTTGTCTTCTATTAGACAGATTCCTTTTGTTCTTCCACCCAATTTGTTTATCTTAGATACGTTATTTTTTGTTATGTTATGTTTATGGTTAGGCCTGACTACTTTCTGTATGCACTTGGTTCATCTTATGTTGCAGGTCTGTTTTGTTTTCGGCAAAAATGCAGGAATCATCTGCAAAGCGTATGCTGATTAACTATCGTACGTTTATTTTTTGGAAAACGCGTTAAGAGCATAGGAGATAAAATACAATTTTTACGGACACTTATTTCATTTTATTTATTTCAAGTTTTAATATTGTTTTTTAATGCCTGTAAAGGTTCTGGATGACGTGTATGTTTTTTTTGTTGGGTTTTAAAATTTTTAGATTTGTGATTAGCTTGTTGTGTCGTACTTTGTCAAAAGCTTTTTGTGATAGTCTATGAAGCAAATGTAGATATTTTTGGTTGGTTTAAGCATTTTTGTACAAGTATCTGAAGTGCGAAGAGCGTTTCCCGTGTTTTAAAGCTGTTACGGAACCTTAATTGCACGTCGCTGTTTTTTTTTTAATTTTGTTTTTAGAATTTGTTTAAAATATTTAGAAACATTTTGAGACTATGACTCACTAGGCTTATGAATCGCAAATCTTTACAAGATCAGACATTTGCGTTTTTTGGTATAGTAATGAAAGCAGATTTTAGTTATTTAGTTGGTATTTTTTCTGTGTTTCAGTATTTTTGAGTAAATTTTGTTTGGTCTACTAGTTTTATCTGATTTTGCCGTTTTAACTGCGTGTTTGAATTCTGTCCGTAATATTGGATAACCAGTTATTTTGTTTGATGTTTTCTGCATTTTTTTATTGTTTTCAAAAAGTTTGATTATAAAGTAGTTCTATGTTCTTTATCTTGCTTCTTTGTTTAGTATTATTTTCTTGTTTTCATCTATGAACGTTGGTATCGGTCTCTTTTTATATACAGTGCTAGCTTCTTTATTTTTTTTGTACATGTTAAAACTGTCGTGTTTTTTGTCTAGTTCTTCGATTTCTCTGCATTTTTTTATTACGGATTTTAGTGAGTATTTTAAAGTTTTTTTATTTAGTTATGCTTTTGAACGCTTTTCTTTTGTTTATCATTTCAAGGATTTTAGCTGTAATCTATTTCTGTTTTGTTGTTCTATTATGTTTAAATATTTGTTCTGACTTTGTGTATTGCCCCCTACTGATTTGATTCCATCTTATTTATTTCTTTATTTTGTTGGCAAATTTTGATCTCGGAGTTTACAAATGTTGATCCCAAGTGTTGTTGGCGGCAGCTTTATTCTTTTTAATTTCAAGCGTTTAACAATCACCGGATTGTAATTTGATGAAATGTCAACCCTTAAATAGGTTTTCGTATACTTGTTTTGTATTTGTTATTTGTTAGTACATAGTTTATCTGGTTTCTAACTATGTGTGAGGTTTTGTCTTTTGGCGATTTCTAAATGTAGAGTCGCTTTTTTGCTAGTTTAAGCAAGGTATTAGAGATGACGTATTCTTTTTTATTGCAGAATTGTAGTAAATGATCTCTTCTTTTGTTTTGCGTTTTTAAGTCGCACTGGTTTACTACATTGTTGACCTTGCTTTATTTCTGCATTTAAGTCACTAATGATGATGTTTATATGGTGTTTTTTGTTAATGAGGTTATTTTGTTTACTTGTGCGTAGAATTCTTTTATTTTTTCTCTTTTATTGGCAAAAAGGGGTGCAAAATTATATAAAAACAGAAGCTTAATTAAACGCATCCTTAAATGGTGGAATAAATAAATTGTTAATTAAAAGTTATTGCAAACATTTTTTACAAAACTATGCTTTAAATTGCAAACTAGGAAGTTAATATTTTAACTGTAATATGTTGTATAAATATTCAAGTATTGCAGTACGGATACTGATGGTCATTTCTCAGATTGTTATTATTAATACATTTGTAATGTACGGCCGGGGAAACGTGGTTGGGGTCAAAGTAAACTCGGAACACTCCCAAACCAAACATATATATTTACGGTCAAACGTACACTGCCCAATTCGGCGTTAAACACACGCATTAACATTTGCGCGTGCGCACATATAAACCTAAATTAAATATACCCTACATACATACATTACAACATTCATATTCCTAGCATAGTTAATATTTGATTAATATCCAATCGCTCATTGCTGATTGCAGGTATCACTAATATTAAATAAACATGTGTACTACAAATAGAACAATACTGATTGCGATAATTATTATCTTACATCAATTATTATATTATAATAAGGTAAATAAAAATTACTAACGTTTTTTACAGTTAAGAAAAGATATAGGAGCAATATTTGTTTAATTTTTTATAATTACTCAATATTTATATTAGAAAATATTTTATTGAAATGGCAGTTTAAGCTGCAATGTTCTTTAACGCGATTTTAAGTTACATTTTACAATTTCCAAAGACGTTAAAGAATTTGGGAAATTGTAAGTTTTTTTTTATGTGAGATGGATAGTCTTTTAGCATTATCAGTAAAAGTATTATTTGTAATTTTTTTTTATTAAACATTATTGGAAAAAACTGAACGGGTATTTACATTAAATTTGGACTCCGAGTTGACTCCTAAAGGCTTAAATTCTTGTGGGGTTGAATGACAACTATGGAGCGCGTCTCTTTGTTAGAATAATAGAAATATTCATTGGTTTCTGTGGAAGAAAAGGAGCATTAATATTATGATTTGCTGCGCTGGTGGAAGATCCGTCAGAATTGCAATTAAAGTAGCTTTTATCTACGGTTTAAGTAGTTTTGCTGGCTGGCTGGTCTGCTTGCCAGCTGTCTCTTGCTGCTATGTTGGTGCTTTTGGCAGTCAAATATTGTTCTGTTTCAAAATCAAATAAGTAAAAACATTTAAATGTTAGGGAAGAAGCCCAAAAAAAAATTGGGAAATTTAAACAAAATTTTAGGTCAGAATGGCTACTACTTTGTAAAGGAAAAGATAGAAATTTAAAAGAAAGGGTTAAGAGTGAATGTTGATGAAACAAAAGTTATGATGTTTAGAAAAGGAAGAGGAAGACATACGAAAGAAGTTTGGAAATGGTAAGGACAAAATATCGACAAAGTAAAATTATTCAAATATTTAGGGTACATATTTAGTGAGAATAACAGCGATAATGAGCACATTCAAGATTTAACAAGAAAAGCAAACAAAGTGGTAAGACAGGTGTGGGACAATGTTTGATAGTCTAGTTAGAAGTATAATAGTATGATAATTTATGGGTCAGAAATTTAGGGGTGGAAAGAACAGAATAAATAAGAAGTTATACAGGCATAGTACTGAAGATTGGTACTAGGATTAAATAAGGAAACCCCAGCATACATTGTATTAGAGGAAGTAAAAAAAAGATAAATTAAAAATAGAAGCAGGAAAAAAAGCAATAAGATATAAAGAAAGATTAAAAGAAAGAAATGAATGCAAAATTCTGAAAGAATGAACGAAAGGTATGAAAGAATAGGATCAGAAAAAAAGAAATAATATAATGAAACGGGATATGACTATAAAGAAGTAGAAAGAATGAGATATATTGGAAGAGTTGTGTGGAAACAAATAACGATGCGTGATAGGGATATAGAAATGCAAGAGAGAAGAACAAAAGTGAATGAATCAAGGTACAATGAGAAATATGCAATTATTTTGGAAAATAATATCCTAAAATACCTTAATAATTCAAAATACATAAAAACAAAAAAAAAGATAATAGCAAGATTTAGATGTTGAAATGACGAAAATTTTTACAAATTTTGTATGAATGAGGAAAGTAAAATGTGCAGAATGTGTGGAGACACCAATGAAACAATTGAACATATGTCAAAAGAATGTATTCAAATGAGAGAAGAACAAATGGAAAGAAAGGATGTGTTGAAAGATGGTGGAAATGGAATAGTGTGGATGAGAAACGTCATTAAAAGAAAAAAAGAAAATTGACAAAGATTGTAGAGTTTAAATTGTATTGTAAGATATTATGTTGATTACATAGTATAATTTGTAGATTGTTACAAATTATGTGAGGATAAGTTTTATTAAATACGGATTTCAATTAATTTATGTATAAATTGTAACATGTTAATAATTTTCAAGACCAAATGGCAAAAAAATAAACTATTATTATAACTTAAAGACACAATGATGAACTGTTTAATGTTATCTTTTGTCGGTACTATTATACGGCACTGAAACAAGGACGTTAAAAACAAATATTATGAACAAAATATAAGCTTTTAAAATGTGGTTGCGCATACTGAAAATACTTTGAACGAAGAAAGTACTAAACCAGACAAAACTACAGAAAATAAACAGAGACAAAGAAAAAGAATTACAGTTACCATTCAATAGGCAGAAGACCCTGGGTCTAGGACACTTCGGCGCCGCCATTTCGGCGCGGCCGTTTAGGAGCGGCCGGCCGTTTGGTAATTTATATGTATTTTATATTTTATTTATCATACATTATCTGTTATGTTTCGCCTAATTGGCCGCGCCGAAACGGCGGCGCCGAAGTGTCCCATTCCGGAAGACTCTATCATAGTTACGTAACAACCGCAACAGTGTATTTTGTAAAAAAATGAATAAAAAGGTTCAACACATAACAAATCATATAAATTTTATACAGATTTTGTAATCAAATGGCTTATTTTGCTTTTACAAAGTAGTGTTTTCCACTTTTTTCCACTTTATAAAAACATTTATGAACTGGTTTGTTTGAATCTGCTTTTTTTTCTTGCTTCAGTTCCTCCTTAAGGTTTATTCTTTGGTACCTTATTTTTTGTTATGTTTATGGTTAGGCTTGACTTGTTACTTTCTGTATGCACTTGGTTTAGCATAATATCTGTAGATATGTTTTTGGCGAGGAATCATCTGCAAAGCGTATGCTGTTAAACTATTGGATGCTTATTTTTATGTCTATTTTTACATGTTATAAAACGTTTATGAAGATTTTTTTGGAATACGCGTTAAAGAGCTTGGGAGACAAAATACAACCTTGACGGACACCTTTTTTTTGGTTATAGTAATGACAGCAGATTTTGGCTATTCAGTTGGTTTTTTGTCATAGATTTTATTGAACAGGTTTTTTTTTGTTTCTTAAATAGAGTATCATTTGGATTTGGTTTATTTTGTGTACTATTTTATAGTTTTTCCGGGAGCTAATAAACTTGTTATGTCTCAAATTTTGATTTTGAGTGGTTTTATTGTGACTAGACCGGTTATTTTTTGCATCCCGTCTCATTTAAACAACACCGTGACTTGGGGGCAATATTGATTATTCCTATCATTATGAAAAGATATTCTTGAGAAGTTTAAATCTAAATAGTCTCTTCTTGTATTTTTGAATCTGAATTAATTTTGACTTATTGAAATTATAGACGCCGCCGTTGGCTACTAGAAGTTCATTTGCTGCTTTCTGGACTGTTATCTTACTGTGATAACAATTGACTTAAATTACATGTTATCAGAATATTTTTGACAGCCCAGTTTAGGCCCTTACTCTTAGTTTAGCCGCTTGATTAAGACCGTTTTGTGAGTTTAGTCTCTTGGATGTGCATCATTCCTGTTGATACAAAAAGTGGCCGTGTTTTACTAAAGATGATAACTCTAACAAGAGACCAACCCCTCCCCCCCCCCAAATTTTCTTAAGGTAAATGGTGTTTTTTAGAGGTATAGAACTTTAAACTGAAATAAAACTCATAAAAATCACGTTAACGACATGGTACTGGCTTTATTAGAAAGATAAATTTATGCCATTACTGCTTAAATATTATTTAGGGCATATGGGCGCCGCGGCTGGTTTAAATAAAGTGCAATCTGGAAGTCCAATTTAGACCATTTTTTTTAGCAGCCGTAGTCGTATAACGGCAATAACGCGGCGAATGATGGCTTCCAGCTGATCCAACGACGTCGTTTTATTGGCGTACACTAGCGACTTTACATATCCCCATAGAAAATAGTTCATAGGTGTGATATCAGCAAATGTTTTTTGCAATAAATTGTGTGTCATGTTTCACCAGTATGAAGCATACCAAACAATATGTTTTTGTGGATGTAACGGCGTCTCAATAATGGCGTCTGGATTTTTCTTGCTCTAAATCCGGCAATTTTATTTATTTACGTAGCCATTTAACCAAAAATGAGTATTTAGAACAATTTTGTTTTTGACTCATTCTCTGAACGTACGACGCATATAATAGTTACGAGGCTTCAGCTCTTGGACTAGCTGTATCTTGTATACTCGTAAACCGAGATTTTTTTGGAAAATCATCCATAAGGTGGATGGACACAGCTCCAATTGTTGTGCACGATGGCGAATCTACTCATTCTGGTCCTTTTCAACATTACGCTTCACAGCTGCAACAATTACTTTGGTGCGCACTGTACTACGTCTCTGCGGATGCACATTATTGATCAGACTATGCGTAGTGCAAAAACAATCCATAGTTTTCCGAATAACTTGCTCGGATGGACAATTATGTCGACCGGTTTTGCAAATTGAATCACGACTTTTAAAGTAAATTTGCACAATATGCAAGCGTTGTTCTGGCGTAAGTCTATTTATATTGAAATGACAAAACATACTGAGAAGAAATCAGCTGTCACCTATTTAATTGACTGTCACTAGAAACAGTGTTGCCCGGTTGAAAAACAAACCTTAAAAAAAACACCCCAACATAAGACTTTTTGGGGCCATAAAGCCGTTTTTGATCTTTGTATTTAGCTGATTTTACAAATGTTTAATAGTATTTAGATTTGGGCCAAGAAGTGGTCAGTTCATAACCTGGTATTTTTCAAGTAAGTGCTGCAACAAAAATCCGAGGCTTGTAATGATTCCAGCAGGTACTACATAGTTTATGAGAACGTTTCATATGTATTTTATTTATTCTGGAATGAAAACAAGATTTGTTTGAGTATTAAAAGAGATGCAAGCTCATTTTATATCAGATTTTACTCTAAGCTTGACTACCCTGTACGTGCGCAAATTAGAAGACCAATATTATAACAAGTCAACCGAAAACTTGACGTTACTAGAATTGAAGACTGATGAGTCTATTTTATTTGTGAGGCATAGTCAACCGTGGATTGATTTCTTGCAAAATTTTTCAGGTCTTTAGCAGTAAATTTGCGTTGTCTAAGCGCACAATTGTCTAAGAATCTGTCTTGTTGAAGGGTTGTCACACGTTTTTAACCCTGATCAACTTGTCTACCTATTTTTTTTTTGTAATTAGCAATTTTTAACCCTTTTATAAAGTTTCTTGAAATATGACAAGCTATTTTTAATCAATGTTACGTTATTGCAGGTCTATGCGAATAAACCACAAATAATTGAAGCTTTCAAGTCAACATAACAAACGCCATACAACAAATTTAGTCAGATTTATAAGAACGGTTTATATTGAAAAGATACAGAATTCTGTTAGTAATTATGCAAAGAAAAATAGATGGGTTGGAAAAAAACATATCTGGTTGAAAAACATGAGAATTTGGTTTCCAATCATGACAGAAAACACAAAACTTCCAAGAATGCAAATATCTGACTTTATACTATATATTATACTAAATTTATGTTGAATTTTACAGTTTTTTAAACTTATTTTATTTAAATTAGTGGTACGAAAAAGTTTGGATATTTAATTTTACGTTGATAACAAAGATAAGCTAAATGATTTAAATAAAAGAATTAACTGAACAAATTGAACATTTATTTACAGCTATTATTGTACAAAAAAATCTATAATTATAAATAAAAACTAAATTATTAAAATTAACAAATCGTTATTTACATATTTTTTAGACTATTGATTTTATGAAAAATAGCAAAATCTCAAAAACATATTAAATTGTCATAAACTATAATGGTCTATTTGTTTTGGCATGCAATATTTTTTATGTTTACTGCTAGTTCAGCTTTTACTAAAATTAGTTGAAAAGCGATAACGTCCCTTAAAGCGTCGTAAAGTTTCGACAAAGCTAACGACAGTCGTTAATAATGATAGTTCTTCAACGGTGCTAAAAATAATTCACATTTGTTAGGCCGTAACGGTATGTGAAATTGATGGAATTCTTCTATCAATTACCGTAAATAAAAATAAGAACACGAGAATCCGTTAAACCTAACAACATTATCCTTCGAAAATAAAGGGGCAGTTATTGATAGATTTGAAAAGGTCTGTAGAGATATAAGTGTATCCGAAGAAGTTATATCAATTAGATTTTCGTTCTAAACAAGGAAACTTCGCTTGTCAGTTTTTAGTCGCCATTTGAAGATGTAACTTGCGTCCAAACAACTTTCCAGATTGAAACTTTTATATATTTTATAGATCAGCTAGGGCGGAATTATTGAAAAATAGAAAAGAATTATTTTTATATTTTGTTATTAAAATTTGTTTATTATATATTGAGCCAATTATATAAATGTTTACCGTTTGAGTTGAGATGTTACGTTCGGGCTCTGGCAGACATAAACAGTTTATGATGTAATGCTGGAAATGTTATGATGTATTTATGACGATAGTTCATTGTCTTCTGGCCGCTTTATGGGACCGCACACAATTACTGTCAGTTTCTGAATAATTCTTTTCTGGGTCAAGTAAGGGTTGCGAGATAATAAAGGCTATTAAAACTTCATATAAATAAACATAAAATTAATAATAGATGTGATTTATTATACTTTAGAATAAATTTTGGTGTTGTTAACACAATTAGTTTCTCCATTACATTTTGTAAAAATGTGCACGAAAGCGACACTCAACATATAACGCACAACGGGACTTTATGTCAGTGTCACCGTACGTGCTTCTAAACTGGTTTTCCCTCAGACCCTGAGCAGTCCCGTGTGTGAAATGTGTATACGAGGCAGGGATCTGCAACTGTACGTGTCGGGCAGATTGGAGATCCCAAGGGAAGTGATTGATTTCAGCCCGAGTGTGCATCACTATGCGTATACAGTTAAGGTCCCAGGTGGACATAATAGGTGGCAAAAAAACCGCGAGATTATCGTCAGGAAGCAACAGGAAACCGAAGAGGCGAGGCTTATGGATTTTTTAGGGGGTATATCCTCGATTTTATTTCCGGCTAGTTCCCTAGGCGATGTTTTTTTATCAAATAGAGTAGATATTCAATATCCTAATGCATTGTTTATTATTATAATATAAAATGCGTGTCGATAAAATGCTTTAAATATTTAAGGGGACAATATGTTTAAAATTTTACAAAATTTGATTTTTGTTTAAAGTTTATTTAAAATTACTGAATAGAGTATATTTGATTTCGCTTTAAATTAATAAGCTTCCAATATATTTTTTTAACTTTATTAAAATTTATAGAGCTTTGCCAGTTTATTTATTTAACTTTATATGAAATTGGTATGATGTTTTTTTTTGTTTATACAATTAGTTGACACTATTGTTATTGTTAATCATTTGCTGACACTTCAATTTAAATTGAATAGTTTATTTTTGTTTTTAAATATCATTTTGAGCTTGTTTTGATTTTATCAGCAGGTTGGTAGGCACACAATACACAAATGGTAATTTATGTTTTGATACCTCGTTAGTTTTAGTGGTAGACAAAACACGTAAGGCTGAATAACTCCGTTGTTTTTAAGCCGATTTGAATGATTCAAAAACATTTTTTAATGGTTTTTTGAGTACTATAAAGGCAGATATATGTCTATGCTTTTGTTTTTAATATACTTGCAACTTTAGTTTTTTAAACGGCAACACATTTTTTTTAATATGTATAAAATATAACTTTTTAGTCAAGTGTGTAGACTTGGAGTTAGACAAACTGTTAAAAGATGTGCAATCAAACAATGTATATCAATTATAAATTTATTTATATATAATCACAGATTAAAGATAGAAAACGTTAACATAATTTAATTTAAAAAAAAATATTTTTTAAAAAATATTATAACAAACTGCAGTAAAACAATTTGAACTTTAACTTACCAAATCAAAATTTGCAATCCAAATTACATCAGAAACTTATTTTTACAAATAACAAACATATTTCCACATTTTTTTTTTTTGAACTCCTAATTATTTTTGGTCCTTTTTCTATTGTATTTTCTAGAGCAATAGAAGTCGGTAATGTATATTCTGTAAACAGCTTTTTTTAAATTTTAAAAGTGTTGTGTGAAAGCAATTCGTAGAGAAAGTATGTCTTAAAGATAGTGCAGTTGATACACCAACTCTGTCCGATAGGAACTCGTTCTGGAGCCGAGCACTTCTTCGGTTTTTTTGTGTGTTGTGATAACAGATTCAGAAATGCTCAAGCCAGGGCGGTTTATGCTATGCCTTTGAGCGCGTGTCGTTCCACGTAATAGTAATTGGTGGCTGCTAACTCATGAGAAAGAGGTATTTTTATTAGTGCATGGGAGTTAAACTGTCTTGTTAACTAGTTTACAGCAAAAGTCGGCATGGTTGATCTGTACATGTGAGTTATCATTGTAGATTCTTTGCACTACTAGTTACTTCTACTGAAGGTTTTTTCTAAGAAGTTTTGTTGGTGTTGATGTTGCTTTATGCGCGGAGCATTAACGACCAATGGGAGCAGAGGCAGGTGGAATAAAGGTAAAGGTAAGGCAGTTTCAAAGTTTATCAAGCGTTGAAAGCCTCAGGAACGACCTACTTGAGACGGCCGCCAACTACTCACTAAGGTTTGCCCCAGGAATTCCCGTTATAACTCCTGGGCTGCACAAGGTCTACCGACCTGCACATTTTGCAGTAGACCTGCTCCCGATAACCGGGACCCATGTTTGGACAACTTCTACGTCGACCTTTGCTACTCACCTGGACCACCACTTATGAATACACGTTATATCATCGGCGGACTTGGGGCCTTGCACCTTTGCTTCAAGTCCACAGGAGGCTACGGCCTTGCACATCTTACCGTTACACACGATACACGTTGTTTCCACAGCGACCCTACGAATACCACTCTGGCAACTACTAGGGCGTTCATTCTCTGGGCAGCGGGTTTGTTCTTAACTCAGTTGCACTAACCCGTGCACGACATGGGTCCACTCTATGCACGTGCCAGGCGTCTTTGACTCTTAGTGGACGCCTCTACTAAGATGCTCTTGAGCATCAGGTGGACGCCGAGTGGCAGCATTGCACTAACTATTTGGTTGGCACTACAGAGTTTTACGCGACTACTAGAGAAACAAACCTCTCTACCAGGTGAATAACTACGGTTATTTACCCTCCGCTAACACCCCTTATTATCATGGAGGAGAATGAAGCCGGTGACAGTGTTTAGTTGTGGCTAACAGCTTCGGTCTACCAAACACTGGATAGCCTATTCTCTTGCATCTATTTATGTGTACCGAAAAAACAGTTATCTGCCCGTGTGATTTATTTGCCGGCACGGTTTGATTTTGCTGGGCTGGTAAGTAAAAGGGGTTCATCTGCAGATGTGATCAAATCCATTGGTAGTGAACTTTCTGGACTCAGATCTTAAATGGTCTTTACTTTAGTTTGCTGGTCAGTTAGGTGTTGTTGATTTGGCTGGTGGTCTGCCTCAACTTAGAGTAGTGAAAAATTGTTTCTTTATGTAGAAGCCCGATGAGCTTTTAACTTGTTGATTGGTTATTTTATATCCAATGGGAACGTCTTATGACGGTCTCAGTATTATGAGAATTTTATAAGAGACGCACTGACTAGAATTTATTTAGTATTTTTTAATTTTTGTTCTATGTTGATTTAGGTAAACTCTACCAGCCTATGTGTGGGGCTTTTACTCATTAAAATCCTGTTTTTACTTAATATTAGTATACACTACTGGAATTAATTCTTGCCTTTTATTTAATGCGCCCGGACATTATATGTTTCCGTTCTTCTTTTCATTACATATTAGTAAATGTTAATTTTTTATTTTTGTTTATTTCCGTTGATTATCTTTTAAATATGACGGTACTCTACTTTAGTTTGTTTCAACATTTAGCATTACTTGGATCATGTTTTCGTTAGTTATTACTTTGTCTATTTCAAGTTTTTTATTTATTCTTATGTTATTTTATTTTTCACATTAAAAAGCACAAAATTGTAAGAGCTGATAGACCACAAGTCTGTACGTTTTTCCTATTCACTTTCCTACATGTTCAATATATGTTTTTGGTTTTTTCCAATTTCTTTTGTTTTAATTAATTAAATCTTTTTTAATTGCATTTCTTCTTGTAATGTTTTTATATTGATTTAATTTTTTTTGCTCTGTTGGCATTATTGACGCTGTTGCCAATACTGGTCCAGTTAAGACAGTCTTATAGTTACGTGTGATTTTGATGGCTAATTTTTTCTATTGTGCTATCAACATATTTTTATACTTTGCATATATCAGTACTCTTTCTCATATCTAGGATCTGTATATAATTGAATACGCATCTTGGAAGTTTTTCCTTATTTGATGAAGGATCTTCTATGTTTGGTATGATTCTACTTAAAGCTTTAGTTACTTTTTTGCTTTTCTAGTAACCTTCCTAACATTTTTAAATTATGTTCAAAACTATACTCTTATACTCCAAGATACTTGATGGTATATTAGTTTTACCTATTTTAATTTTAATTTTTTTAAATTCTTTTTTTACCGTACATAATTACATCTTTGGTTTTATGTTTAGCTATTTGCAGACTCTTCTGCTCAAATTTATTATTTATTTTTTCTAACGTTGTGTTTGTTATAGCTACTAATATGTTGGAAAACCACAAGTTTTAGTGGTTTTGGATAGAGGCACATATTAATTAAAGGTGGTGCCTTTTGGATTTAAAAACGAGCCAGCTAATTTTTAAAAACATATGTCGAGAGTATTGGATGTGTAACGTTGTGTTTGTTATAGCTACTAATATTAGCCAACTTAGAAACTACGACAACTGCAGTATTGTATGCAAAGCAAACCAGGTTTGCATCTTTATTAAATTTAAATTTTAACATTTTGTTGTAGTTGATCATTTATAGTAGGGGACTTAGTGTGGATCCCTGCGGTATTTTAGATGACATTTTTAAATATTCTATTTCTTTTAATAATAAGTTTTTTGTATCCAGGAGTTAGAGAGTTTTTTTTATACTTTTTCATTGAATGCATTTGAAATATTTTTTTTAATCATTTTAGTATATTGATTGTAGTTTAAAAACAGAGTTTTTTGTTTTGTACTGTCTATTTACACTTTTGTATTGATTATTCAAAATTTTGTCTTCTACTTCTGTCTTAAGTCTGGTTTGTTTGTTATGGATAGAGGTCTGTGTATATGGGCTTCTCTTTAACTGATTTCTCAACCAGTATTAGTTTTTTTTTAATTTCTTGATTTTTTACTTCTAGGATTGTCCCTGGTATGTACTTAATAGTTTTTTATTGCATTAGTTAGCTTGTTATTTATTATTTGTTAATTGCCATTTTGTTTTTTTCTATTTCTTCTTAGGATGATTGGGAAAAAACTTTTTTGTTACTTATTTTTGTTACAAATCTGTTATTTTGATTTTTGAACTAATTTTTAATTAATTAGCTACATTTTTGTAGCTTAGTCTCTAAACAGTTTTTTTATGCGTTTTTTTTTGACATAACTACTACTACTACTATTGTTTCGAAGCATAGTATTCTCCGCTGCCGGCCAACAAATTCAAAAAACTGTTTTCTTTCCTATGGATTGCTTCCAGATCAGGAAGATGGTGATAAATGTGGGGCAAACTTGGGGCATGCATCTTTACGACTCCAAACACTACTAAAGAAAAAAAGTACACCAACGATAAGATTTACAACGTTACCAAACAATAGGAAAGAAAAAAGAAAAATAGAAGATGGACATAGAAAAACAATGATATTGATAGCAGAACATACGTTTGCAAAACAAATTATGATGGTTTCGTCTGATGTTCTGGTTAAGGTTGCTAGTTTATTGCAAGATTTATCAACCCATAAAAAGAGCCAGAGATACTTGTCCGAACCACTATGCTTTCTAAAGAACCTTATAAAATTTTGAAATCTTTTTTTAAGGCTATTGAAAAATATTTTCAAGATCAGGAAATTCGGCTTACCACAAAGTGCTCACTCAACAATCTGAAAAAACAACTAAAACTTTAAAGGCCAATACACAAAAGAACTTTGCCTAACCTTTGTAATTGTTAGCAATTGGTAAAATCCACTATTATTTAAAGCCAGTTTGGCCCGCCGCAAACTTTTTTGGCCTAATTTACAACTGCCAACCACGGCAATTTTTTTCGCCACTTCCGCACAACCGGGAAGAGTATAGGCTTGACCAAAAACATAAATTGCCCAATTTGACTCAACAACAACAAACATTTCCAAAGAAAAACAAGAAAAATTAAAACAAAACTCTAATAGAAAACTAATTTTTAAAGAACGAACCACTTTCAAAGACAAATACACTAGCTATCAAACATCCAACACCAATTGAACAAACACTTAATCAAAGCTTTGATAGATTTGAGGCTATATTGAGACTAGGTCATTGCCTATTTTATTACACCAAGTTTGGGACAAGAGGTGATACTGGGCTACTAATATATTTATGTTTTTAGGTACACATTTAAAAGCAGTAAGCGTAAGCTTTAAAATTTTGGTTCTTGTAACCAAAAACAAAAATGGTTAAAGGATCAAAAAGTTAGTATTGACTATTTGCGCCAATGCTTGCATTACAGAAAATAACACTGATCTACTTATACTGATTGCAATAACTCTTTCCCAAATTAGGCCTAATTATATAACCTATTCTAGGAGTTCTAGATGGTACTCAACAATAACATAGTACCAACTACTAATAAGACTATGACCCACCAAATTGATTTTGTAGACAAAATTTTAGTACCATCATTCTAATTTAATTACAATGCTTGCCGGAATGCCCAGGTTTTTGAGCAAATCTACTAGTTGCTTACTAACGGAATAATTGAAACTAGCATTAGCAATTACTGAGCCCTTGTGGTACTGATAAATAAATATAAGGAAATGAAGAGATTTTAAAAGACTTTGAAAATGCTTTTAAAGTTTTTACCAGACTTAACTTGACTACCGGTTACTGGCAGATATCAAAAACCACAAGCTTTAGTGGTTTTGGATAGAGGCACATATTAATTAAAGGTGGTGCTTTTCGGATTTAAGAAGGAGCCTGCTATTTTTTAAAAATATATGTCGAGAGTATTGGAAGTGTTCTTAGGTACTATTGTTTTGATTTACCTGGGTGATATCATGGTCTGCTCTCAAAATAAAAAGGAGCATATTTACCACTTTTGCCAAGTGTTGCAAGAGTGCAAAACTTAATTTTGAGATGTCAAAATGCAATTGTAGAAAACACAACGTCGAATATCTAGGAAATGTTTTTGGCAAAAAAAATTTGCCGTTACCACATCAGCTGGCTGCATTTTGAGACCATCCAAAACCGAACAACAAAAAACAACTTTTTTGCTTTATAGGAATCTGCAATCATTTCCTGCCTTTTCATGGAACAACAAGAGTTAAAAAACGTTTTGTTTAAATTGAAACCAAAATGCAGGCGTTTCAAACCGTGGAGGCAGCAATGACCCGACTTCTTCAACTGGCCCCGGCCAGAAACTCGGAACTTGGAACGACAACTTGGAACTATACCATGAAGATGGCAATCTTCTGACATGTCGTGTCGTACGCCTGTGACAAACTTACCCAACTACTGAAGATTTTTTCTTTAAATAAATTAGAATGCATGGCATATTTGTGGGCGGTGAAAAATTACTTAGAAGATAAGTTCTTTACGTTGAAGACCGACAATCAATTTTTAAAAGTTATTTTTTACATTTGTGTTTATTGCTACAGAGCCTTAGTTTGGCTAAATAACTTTATTGACGCTAAGCCAGTAGCTGTTACTCTTGTTATGGTTTACATTTTCCGTCAAACACACCCCAAAAAGTACAAATATTTTACCCTATGTTTTATCCAGAAAGAGATGAAATAGTCGACTTTGTTATCAAAACTACCAACCGGCTTCTACCACTCTAAAATGTTTACGAACAACCAACATTTAGCTGTCTAATATGACAATTTGCTATTTCCTATTTTGGCAGTAATAGTACGCCGGTGCCAGAGAGAATGCTCTAAAACTTGGCATTGTTTAAGGGAACGGCTAGAGAACCCAGACTATTTCTTTAATATAGACATGGGATATTGCCTGGAAAAGCAAGGTAAACTGCTACACACTTCTGCCGGCTAGGAACATTCCACTATGAGATCGACACGGCGGGCCATCTGAGACGGAATAAAACCTATACGGCTCACTTGCGTTTATATGACTGGCCGAGAATAAGAAAAGATGCAAAAGTCCACATTTGCTACTGCTTAACATGCTTTATTACTAAACCGGGTCTACAACAACCAAAGACCTCACTTAAGTTGCATCCTTAGGAAGGATTAGCAATTGATTTGATCAAACCCTTTGACACTTTCCAATACGGAAATAAGGTGGCTTTCACTATTCTAGATTTGTGCACCCAATGAGTCAAGGTTATTCTTACTGCTCTCAGTAAAACAAATATCTAAGCAGGAGAAAACTGTCTTAATTAGGAATGAGTATATTTTAAGATACTTTTGTCCGACAACGTCCAGAGTTAGATCTTTAAAAACGCCATGCAGAAGTGGAAGATTAAACAACATAGAAAAGTTAATTATAATCTACGGGCAAATCTAGTCTAAAGAAACTAATTCGATTACTGTTCGAAGAACACCCAGAAAAGCAGCAATAACATGAGAGGTGGTAAAAACAATATATTTTTTAAGGACTAGCACTTGGGCAGGTCCGTTCACTCAAGATGACAAATATTTGTAAAGATATTTTTGCAAAAATTTAAAGTTTGGTGATAGAGCTTTTTTATGTCATTATTAATATTTTCTGATATCAGAATGATAACATTAAAATTGTATGTACAGAGATTGATTGTACCTAAAACTGTCAATCAAATGACATCAAATTTTATTAAAATTATTTACAAAAGCATCTACGTAAAGCTTTTACATTATTAATTAAAATTTTACTTCATTTACGCACGAATTAACACTTCGCTATTACTTAATTGAGTTTTATTGTCTCTTACATAACTACGCTTTTGCTAGTAATTTACATATAAACCATCATTTATATGTTCAATTTACAACATTAATTAAATTTTTTATGTTAAACATAATAATATTTAATATGTCATTTACATAAAATAATCTCTGATTTAGTTTTTAATTTAAATATCTAGATACAAATTTAAATATATTTCCAAGTGAAATGAGAACACGGTTATTACTAAATATACACCAGAGACTACTTATAAAGTTTCTGTGATCCTCTTGAATGTTTTGCTTTTTTTATATTGAGTACAAATCTAGTTGATGTATAGTTGAAATTGCATGTATTATAAAAAAGGACGCACGCAAGGTAGCAACATCCATGCCGAATGCAAATTCAATTTGTAGTATACTGAATCTATTACTTTAAGTGTACCTACTATTCCGTAGGTAAGCTCAGCATCAAATTTAATTAATTTCATTTCGTCTTACACAGTATATTCGTCTAGTCAGTTCTTATTAAATTCAATGGTATAGAAAACCAAGACATGTGAAGTTGGGAGTAATGTGAGAAGATATCATTTTGATAAAAAATGTTTTGATTTGATATTTTGAATAAAGGGTTGAGTTATATTGTTTTAATAATTAAATTATTGAAAAAAAAACTATTATTTGGGGCTATTTTTTATATACATACATTGCCTCTTTGATTTGATGTCAGTTTATATTGTTAGCAAACAAAATTTGTTAATATGACAGTTCATATTGTTAGCAAGCAAGATTTGTTAAAATGACAGCTCATATTGTTAGCTAGCAATATACATCTTGCTTACATTCTTGCAATATGCATAGAGAATAACCCCGATTATTTTGGATTTGCTAAGCAACAAGACCTTATTTTGTTCTATTTTTATTAAATTGTTTTTTGAATAATATATTTGTATTAATTGTGTTTTACTATAAAATACGAAAATTTTCTAAGTTAATAAAAGTTTGTTATTTACCGCAATTAAAACATCAAATACGAGAAATGTGATGATGTGTGGATTGGGTTTCACCTGTAGTTTATTTTTAAATAAATATTTAGGGATTATTTAATATTTTATAAATTTCTCAAACTTTAAAGAGTAAAACAAAACTTAAACGAGGGTGAGATATAATTAGACTTTAGACATTGATTTTAAATAGTTTTGGGTTATAATTTTTAGGCCATTTCAGCATCTCTAGCTTATACCTAAATGTTTTTTCTATATTGTCTTTTTTAGGAGTTTTCCTATAAAAATACTAATTAGTTTATGCTTTAAAATGTTTACTAAATGGGCAAAAATGATCAAAAGCAATAAAATAATTAAGTTTTTATTACAAATCAATTATTGTTATAAATATACAGGGTGTAACTAAAATTAAATGGCATATTTTTTTTATATTATTAAAAATTATTAACTTAACTGGAAAGGTTTTAAAGTAATCTTAAAATGAAAGTTGCAAATGATAGTGAAGTTGTAAATGATTTTGGTGTCAGCATCTAGAAATAAACTCTAGTATCATAGATGACAAAATCTAAAAATACGTTTTTTTCAGCTGTGTGTTGTTTACTTTTGGACATAGACTTCTCCTATTTATGGCCATTTTTCTTGCCGGCTAAGACCATTGTTTGTAGCAAATTCACTAAAAACAAATAAATATTAATAATTAAATAATAAAACAATAAAATGTAAAACTGTGCTTATCTCTATGTTTTTTTTTTTTTAATCCTGTGTCTTGTAAAACATTGAAACATTTTTAGATTATTTCATAAAACGTACGCCACGTTGAGCATTTTTCTAAAATATTATTGGACTTTACGGAAGCATTGTTTGTGTGATCCGTGTCTGCTATTTGGTAATTGACCAATTGTATTTATATATAGAGGCATGCATGAGCAGAGCCAGCGGATTAGCTAAATGTATTGAATTAGTACTTGTACTTGCATTGAGCAAGTCAGACAAGGAAGGAACAACTGTTACAGTACTGCAGTGTTTTATATGCTGCGTATAGTTTTATGGTGTACACATTTATAAAGAAACAATGAGTGAAACACACCGTTGACAAGAAAGGCGCTTCCTACACTGTTCCATTTTGGAGCAGTCCGGGTTTAAACAAAAATAGTCTAGATAATCGGAATCGGAATCTCACAGAACCCAACTTAGAATACCCTAGAAAGATATACATTTAATTTTTTTATAAATTTTTGCGGTTGGACGCATTTTGGTTTACTGACGGTAGGTTTGAGTTTGTACTTTTTCTGCTGCGTTTTATTACTAATAAAAACGTGTTGGATTATGTGCGCAAAGTTTTTAACCAAAACATTAGCATGGATGAGCATACGGTGCAACCGTAGATAATTCTAGATAGAACTAGTGTTTTATATAGTTGCAAAAGTACTTTTCTCCGCGCCCTTTAGAACATATCTAAAATTTACTCCGGATGGGTTTTGACATTTTCTTTAAAAATGTCCTAAAACAGCAAGTCAGTGACTTAGGTTAATAACTGTTGGCATTATTTAGATTTTGCTTTGCTTTATTAGCGGTAGAATAGTGGTTTGTCTACATATGGGTTAGATACACCGGCTTTAGATTAGATTATATATTTTTTGCAACTGCCGGATAACTTAGTAACTATACATGGGCTTTGTAGATAGCTCGATATGCAAATGATGTAAAATAGAAGACGGCCGAGTACGTACTCTGTACCTGCTTAGCACTCTTCTGCGCAAGAGAGTCCATGTTTGGGAATTGATGGCTTAACATGACCAGCATAAAAGAAATTTTTTTAAGCAATGTTTTAGCATACATCAACCTTATAGGTGGTTGTGTGTTGGGACGGAGCAGTAAGGTTTACTACTAGAGCAGGTACAAAAGGATTAATGAAGCTTAAGTGCAGTAAAAATGGCTTTACTTTTCCACTCAAATTCAGATTTAGAACCATATACAGAAGATTTGTATTGGATGCCGTAGATGCACTTGCGAAATTAAGTCTAATTTTTCTAAAGGAAAAAGGAAGTTGTATAGAAAAGACTTTTAGGAAAAGATTATAGAAATTTTTAGATTTAGCACTAAGTGGTGCAAATTGTTTTTCTAGTTTGTTGTGCATTGATATGGTTTTGATTTTAGTTATCGATTGCTTGTGCTTTGTGATTACGTTTTATTCTGCAAAAAAGTTTGTTGTTTGAAAAAGCGTTTTGGCCGCAGCAAATTTAGTACAAATTGTTTATTTAAAAAGGCGGTCAATAGTTAGTTTTTGGATTCTGGATTAAAAGTTGGAGAGTAAACAAATGTCTACTGCACGTAGTCCTCATTAGGTTCTTTGTACTTCCTCTAGTGGCTGATGTATGCAAGTACAACGCTTGGAAGGGTTTCTCTTATAGTGGCCATATCAAGCCAGCAGCTCATCAACTTGGACTCCCTATCAAATGAGAGGGCCGGGCATGTACATAACACGTGTTCGATTGTTTTGTCTTTCATTTTAAATCTTCTACACGTTAGATTAATTCCAATACCAATTGTATGCATGTGTTTCTTTAGCTGGCAGTGTGTTGTCAAGATTCCTGTCATAATTTGCAAGTTCTTTCTGGACAGTCGCAAGTAGTAATAGACTGTGTTAGCGTTTAATATAGTCATTCCTTCCTTTGCCTGTCTGCTGCCCGGAGTGTCATCCCAACTTTGCTTTAGTGTATTGTGTGTGTTATTTTTTATTAGATAATTTAAACTTCTTACTGTTAAAGCGGTCCAGGGTTCAGGTCCACACGCCATGAGAGTTGACCTTTGACGCGCCAGCTCGTCCGCCTCAATGTTATCTACTTTGTTAAAATGTCCTTTTACCCAGAGCAGCTTGATGCTATTTCTACAGGCTGCTAAAGTAAGGGCACGATAACCTTCAAAAATAAGCTTAAAATTTTGACATTTTTGCTAGGTATTTTGAGGTTCACCATTTCTATAACCCCATAGGGTATCCCAACTACTTCTGCTTGGAAAATAGTTGTCTAAGCTCTTAGTGGTAATTATATTTTGAGGTCTAGGTTTTGCCAGAAGATTTTTGCTCCAAAACCTTTATTGGTTTTTGAGCCGTCCTTGTAGATTCTAATCGAATCATTGTCCACGTTTTGCTCTTCTTGTTCATGTGTGCGCACGTTGTAGGCTATTTGAAATACAAAGATATAACTAGTTATTATAACCAAAGATGTTGATTTACATTGTTTAAAGTGTTTAAGTTGGTGCACGTTTATGGGCTACAAAGGTTGTGTTAAGGTTTAGAACGATTGCTGTTGACCTCATTGAAATGCATGGTTTGAGGTGCGACGGTTTGTTTTAATTGTTTTTAGCGCAGGAATTGGCGTTTGTTTTTGGTTATATCTGGTTTGTTAATTTAATTTGTTTAGAGATGCATCTAGCAGCATTATAGATGGTGGTACAATGTAGATATTATTTTAAATGATAATTTGGGATTTGAGATTCAACTAATTTTTTTGTGGTTGTGCGTAGTCT
Organism: Tachinus rufipes; assembly: GCA_963932245.1. NCBI lineage: Eukaryota > Metazoa > Arthropoda > Insecta > Coleoptera > Staphylinidae > Tachinus > Tachinus rufipes. The sequence goes on from OZ010743.1 coordinate 96,296,615, forward strand.
ATAGTTTAAACAAAAAAATTGTTTTTGGGTTTGTGGTGTAGGTATTGCGGGGAGGTTTTATCTGGCAAACGTTAATCGACGCTCGGTGCAATTAAGCAGGGGCAAATCTTACTGGTTTTTGAGACCTGACTTGGTTGTTGTGGCAGATTGAACAAATTGGTCAGCGGCTTTTTAGTTGACGTATCCGGTTAAATGCTTTTATTATAGTAAAGTTTTAATTTAATGTAATATTGGTGTGGATTTACCTAGTTTAAGCTTGTTGTTTTATTTAATTGCTAAAACTTGATTTAAACGACCAGACCGCACACGAAACATTATTAATTTTTCTTAGGGTTTAATATGATAAAGTTTTTGTTACAATCTGGTATCTTTAAAATAGCTTCCAGAGTACTAGGAAATAGTTTTGCTTTTTAATCGCATTTCTTCATTACTCTTCTAGTTCAGTAGGTGTGTTTTTGTGGTAGGCCGTAGCTCTACGCGGATGCATACAAAGTTAATGGTCCTAATGAATTGTTTTTTGGATCTCATAAAGCAAAGACTAGCTACATAAGCCAATTATCACTATACTTGTCTTAATTACACACACACACTAGCTATTTTAGTGTTTCTACTCTTTAATTATTACAGTAATGTAGTGTTTTTAATTTTTGTGAACGAAGGTTAAGCAACTATAAGCTTAATTACAAACATAGAGTGGAAATTATTTTTAGTACGATGTTTGTCCGGAAAATACGTATAAAAGTAGAATAATAACTTTATTTTACTATTATTTAGGTATTTCAATATGGTCTCCTTCAAAGTACTCCCCCTGAGTCAAGATGCACTTCTGCTAACGCCGTTTCCACTGTTGATAAGATTGTTGAAAGTCTTCAGTTGTGAGACTTTTCAGTTGCCGTGTCGTTGCTGCCTTGATGGCTTCCACATCCTCCAAGTGCCTCCTCCGAAGCACTATTTTGCATTTTGGGAACAGGAAGAATTTGCGAGGGGCTAATTTGGGTGTTTCTGTCACGGTAATTTAGCTTTAGGCCAAAAAGTCACGCATTACAAGAGACGTGTGAGCAGGCGCGTTGTCGTAATCAAGAATCCACCTGCCTTTGTGCCAAATCTGGTCAAAGTCGGGCCTCACAAGCTCTGAGACGTCTCAAAACTTCAACGTAGATATTTTTGTTTATTGTCTGGCTGAGAGAGACAAATTTGTGGTGAACAATGCCCCTAAAATCAAAACAAAACAATTAACATTGTTTTTGCGACTTTTTTGTTCTCGGTTTCCTTGCTTGCTTCCGCTCCTTGCTTTGAGATTTCATCTCCATATCAAGTTTGTAGAACCAATGTTTGTCTCTAGTGATGACCCGGTTGAGAAAGTTCTCCTTTTCCTCTGCTTTCAACCAATCCTTACAGCAAGCAACCCTCTTTATTTTCTGTTCTGGAGTCAAAAGCTTTGGAACAATTTTTGAGCACAATTTTTTCATTTTAAGTTTTTTAGTCAGAATTTTGTGGACGATTGTTTTGGGGATTGACAAATCCTCAACTATCAATGTAATTGTCAATCGACGGTTTTTAAGAACACAAACCCGAATTTGTTCAACATTTCTGACGGTAAGTTCTTTCAGAGAATTGTCTCCGTAAACTTGTTTCAAACACTCAAAAATTTCACGGTCATTCTTGCTTAGCTTTGCAAGAAACTTGATGTTGTTTTTAAATCAGAGAGAGCTTTATGCTGACGGCGGTTAAAAAAAGGGTTACTTTCAACAAGCAGACGTAAACTTTTAATTACTTTCAGAGCGTTCTGAGCGTTAAGTATATAGCATAGCGAGGGGCAACCACTAAACCGCCCCTCCACAACGTCTTGACACGTCGCCCCAAATTTTTTATACGTATTTCCCGTCAAACCTTGTATTGCTGTATAATTATCAATATGGATATACAGAGTTTTGACTTTGTTAGTTATGCTTTGATAATACTGCTTAGTGAATGAATAATTGGGATTAGTTTTCAAGACTTAGGGATTAGTTTTTAAGACTTGAAGATATTGGCATACACAAATATGGACAAATGTATTAAACTTGCGATCTCTTTTTAATATTTTTTTACTCAACAATAAAACAATTGCCACAAACGCTTCACTAAACTTAGTCAATGTGTTTAAGTTTTGTTTGATATTATTATTATTTCCTTTTAGGTTTACGATTGAGTGAATCCGCTTATTATATGGGTATTTGATTATATACGCGTCCTGTGATGTAGTAGGGTGAACGGTGGATGGTTCTGGAACGTAGTCGCTTTATTCTTGCACTTGGCAAGCATACATATTGTTTTTACACTTTGGGTGACTGTTCCTGTGACAGGACCAATCTTCTCTACTTCCGCGGCAGAGTTTTGGGGTGGTTACTTATTTGGGCTCTGTGTAAGTGGTCTTAATGTAGAAGCAGTTTTTTTGCTAAAACAATAAAATTTTTAACAGTTCTTGAACAACGCTTGACAGTGACTCAACCAACGATATTAGGGGAACCAGGTCGATTTGAGTACTAGAGTGCAGAAACATTTTTGTTGTAAAAAAGTTAGACTCCGTGGTATTGTTTTCTAAAACTAGTCGGAATTCTGCCCTATCTTATTTCATAGGTAATGGATGAATCTCAAGTCACTTGGGCGGTTACACATTTTTTAAATTTTAATTTTAAGGCTTATATTTATACTACTATCACAAACTGCTTTTGAATATTAACTTGGAAATTTAAGACACAAATATATACTAATGCACCCGTTATTAGAGAGACTGGAGGTGTTGTAGATACTGAGGAGGTTTAGTATCTGATTCACCTACACTCTTATACCTTATATATATATATATATATATATATATATATATATATATATATATATTATATTAAATGTAATAATTTTGCTCCGAGATTTGAATTATGCGCTTTACCTAACTGAGCTACTTTTTAGAGTAGAACTCGCTCTCAAATTAAACTTTGTTCTCGCCCTCCCACCCAAGCGTTAGTTATTAAAAAAATTAATGTCAGGCAGTTTTCTAATTACTAAGTGGTAACTGACATTCATTCTCTAAGGTAACACAGACTTAATGCAATGTGACTGGTAAATATGCAAAACGCAATAGACTGTCCATTGCTTTACATCAATGCCGCAAAAATGTGCTAAGAACCACTAAAAACTATTGCTACAATATTTAACAATTGGTAAGAGACGTTAATAAAATTGAACTATGGCCAGGGCCATTAGAACTCTGTAATGGCTCTGCAGGACCTGAAATATGTTGGGCCTAGTCGAAAGCTGCAAATTGAACACCAACGAGCAGCCGGATGCAGTGTAGCCAACACGGCATTAAGAGAGCGTACTCACGCTTTTACGTAGCGGCGCTGATGATGTTAAGTTGAGACGGATCAACAGATCAAATCAACGGGGCAAAACATTATACAAATTTACGCGCCAACCGCCGACAAAAGTGATCAAGATGTAAACGAATTCTATAGTGAAATTTAGGAATTACTTGCAATGACAAAACTGCATACAGTTAACATAAATTTGAAAACATTATTGGCCCATATGGACTGGATGTTTGAAACAAAAGAGGAGACCGTCTGGTTCAATTTTGCCAAAAAGAGAACATGAGAATTACAAACTCATGGTTTGATTTACCACCGAGGAGAATATATACGTGGAAATCTCCAGCAGACCGTCCAGAGAGAATAGTTCAAAACCAAATTGATTATATCCCAATTAATAAGCGTTTTTGCTCGGCAATAAAAAAAGTGTGTACATACCCAGTAGCAAATATCTTCACAGACTATAACCTACTTAAAACAACAATCAAAATCAAACTGATACAATCCGGGAAAAAAACGAAATGTAGTAAGTGAACAAAAGCTCGACAAACTAAAAAATTAAGACATCAGAAAAGATACACAAAATGAACTAATCAGAAAAATTAAGACTAAAAATACTGCTAACAAAACGATCAAAAAGATGTTGATGATGTAAAAGTTTTATGGGGAAAAATAAAAAAGACCATAATTAAAACAGCAAAAACTAAACTTGGTTTCAAAAAACGAGAACCCAAAAATGAATGGATGGTTGACGAAATCCTTAATCTAATAGAACAACGACGCTTTCTCAGTAACACACTTCACAAAAACGAATACTGGACACTTCAGAATCAAATCAGGACCAAAATAAGAATAGCAAAAAACCACTGGCCAAAACAGCAGTGCGAAGAAATGCAAAAACTACAAAACATACACGACAACTTTAATCTACACAAAAAGTTAAAAGAAGCAGCAGGAATACGTCGCAAATCAACAATTTATACACTAGTCAACAGTCAAAATAAAGTTATAAAAGAATCATCAGAAATAAAAGCTACATGGAAAAAATATATAGAAGCACTATTTGAAGACAACAGGTCAATATATAACAGAGAAGCAGGTAACCAACATACAGGTCAAGAAATTACGAAAGACAAGGTCAAAAAAGCTATTAAATCCACCAAAAATAACAAGGCAGCTGGATCAGACGAGATACTTGTGGAAATAATAAAACTGCTTGATGATGATAGCATATCGAAACTACAAATAATATTCAATAAAATCATTGACATTAGTATATACCTTGCTGATTGGCAAAGATCAAACTTTATACCTCTACCTAAAAAAGAATAATGCCAAGAAGTGCAATGAATAAAGATTTATCAGCTTGATGAACCACGCACTAAATTTTTTTTAAATTTCTGCATCAAAGGCTGTTAAAGAAGTGCAAAACCGTCTTAGGGGAGACACTGTTTAGCTATCGGGAAGGATTAGGAACCAGAGAGGCACTAACTGCGATTCAAGTGCTAGTACCAAACTGCTACGACCAACCAAAATCAGTATGCATCTGTTTTGTGGACTACGGAAAAGCGTTTGATAGAGTGCGACACGACAAACTAGTTAAATTCTTTATTAAAATGGAACTAGATAAAAAGGACGAACATAAGATGCATCAAAAGTCTGTACTGAAACCAAACAGCTAGAGTAATAATAGAAGGAGAACTTAAAGAAGATATCAAAATATGCCAAGAAGTACGACAAGGGTACATACTACCTCTCTTACTATATAATTTTTACTTGAAAGCAATTTTCCAAGAGACACCAAGAACGTTGACAAAGACATAAAAGTAAATGGAAAATGGATCAACAACATTTGCTTTGCTGAAGACAAAGAGATTATAGCTGACAACATTGAAGACCTCCAATATTTAATCAACAAAATAATCATCCATAGCAAAGATATAAGACTAGAATTAAACATCGATAAGACTGAATTTATGGTAATAACAAGAAACCCAGAAACATTCATAAATTGTGAAATACCAATCGACAATACTGCTATCAAACGGATTACTAAATTTAAATACTTAAGAGTATGGTTGCACAAAAAATGGGACTCTGATAAAGAAATAAAATGCCGAATAGAAACACCGCGGAGCGCTTTTATAAAATACAAACAGGTGCTTACTAACAGTGAATTTGATCTTAACCTGAGAATACGTTTTATACAATGTTACGTATGGTCTGTACTACTGTATGGCATGGTGGCGTGGACGGTAAAAGTTACAACCATGAACAAACTAGAGACATTTGAAATGTGGACTTTTTGCCGCTTACTGAAAATCTTGTGAATGGATAGAATAACAAACGAGGAGGTATTAGCTCGAATACATAAAGACCGTGAACTGCTAAAAAATATATAACGAAGAAAAACAGCATACTTTGGACACATTATGCGCAATCCTAAGTACAGCATTTTACAACTAATTGTTCAGGGCATGATTAAAGGTAAAAGTGGATTAGGTTAAAAAAAAAAGTCGTAGCTGCGTAATATTAGAGATTGGAATGGTCTAAAGACAGTTCAAGAACTTTCTCACACATCAAGAAACCGAGACAAAATAAAACATGTGATCGCAAACATTCATTAGTGGGTACGCAACGGAAGAAGAAGATGGAACCTAGTGACCAGATGCCTACTAAAGCTTTGTACAAACTTGGGAGTGTAAATTTTTGATAAAAGCTTGACTGATTCTATATTTAATCGTATACACGCCACTGTTGGCCCATGAGTTTAATGCGGATTTACTCGTAATGTTGGCAATTTTGGTGCAGTTGTTGGTTGCTTAGTCTATTACGCTACATTTCTCTTTAAAAGAAAAAAAGACTGATTATTCTCTAACAATAGTGCAATAGACTGAATAAAAGTGATGTAACTAGAAGCATTTTTATTTACTTTACGGTTTCCAAAGCTATTATGCCTAAGATTTTTTTTATGGCGTTAGTTTGATGGTAAAGAAATTTTTATCTCGTGCTGGTATTGTCTAGTAAATTATAGTTTGTTGTTTAACAGAATAATTTGGTGATATTTGGATTAGTTGCTGTTTTTTTTTTAAATTATTAAAACTCGGTAAAATTGCGCAAATCGCGTATGAAACGCTCTTATTTATGAACCTTATGTTTCCTAAGTCCATTTTAATAAGTTGTGGCAAAAAAACACTCTTTAAACATATTCATATATTAGTCTGAATTGACTGTGACAGTTTCTTTATTTTTCTTGACAAACCATGGGCCGATAATCTCAACTACCAAGATTGCGCACTAAACGGTAACATTGGGAGGTTGTTGGCGGCCTAGTAGCACATATTTTGCTTATTGACATATCCACACTAATTAAAATAAGCTTCATCACTGAAATACCCACAAGCGAGTCTTGAGGGACGTGTTCAAAAAGTTCTTCTTTGAGTATTAAAGTTTGGAAAGTTTCTGTACAATGACCAATTTGTACGGATAGATATGAAGTTTATCGCGCAGAAATTGCCTGTTTGCGCGCCAAACGCAGCGGGAATTGCAAAACTCAAACCTTTAATGCTTTGATGTTATAAGGTCTCATAGGACGTGCGCCTTCACTTTTTTTGCACATCACCAGTTTTTTTGAACATTCTGACTTATAAAAAAATTGATTTCCGGTCCGATACAGGACCCAATGGGGCAATATTGAAACGATTTTGGAAGCAGCGATGGGTTGAATCTACCAAACGGTTCTTGAAAAAATAGATTTCTAAGGCAAATGAACGCTGCTCATTATTCATGTATTATTAAAAAAACTTTAGGATTCTTTTTCTCGAACAAACCTACGCACACTTGCCTGGGACTTCCATCAGCTTCAGAGCGCTCATTGCGAATAAGAAAATTATCTTGCTACACCGTGTATTTTTTATAATTTACTATGTACGGCGTACTACTGCTTTTAAAGCAATATTTAAAAATGCAAAATATTTATTAACTTGGGAGTAGTTTCTATGTTTTTTTTTTCTTTTGCGATATTTTACATTTTACATTTTAACAACATATACAACTGCTTAACAAGAATATTTATTGATTTTTTTGTATTTTTATTGGAATCTTATGATTTTTTTTTATATTTATTGTTTTTTAATTAAATATTTAAAATAAATCTTAAATATTATAATGATCTACTTATCTTTTATGAATAATTTTTTTTATTATGTAATATTTAAGAAAAACGAATTTTGAATCCTCTAAATACATTTTAAAAATCTAATTTAAAAAAAAAGTATATGTAAAATTGTCCTAATTAAACTCAGTTATAAAATTCAATTCTAAAGATTATTAAATACGTTATAAAATATTCCTTTGTATTTGTATGTATTTACCCCAAAGCAACGTAATTAAATTTTAATTTATTTTATCTTAAAATATATACAATGTTACATTTTCATTCAATTATAACACAAAAAATAATAATATGCCATTAATTATTTACCTACATATACATTTTTATAAATAAAACGGTCGGATACTACTAGCACCTTGTGTGTAATAAATTGACACATTAACTGTCACACGTAATATATGTACTATTAGTAGGTATTGTGTTTTGTGGGGAAATTAGATTTTTTTTATTGCCAGTTTTACGAGTTGTAGTAAAGCCAATATGAAGCAAAAGAAATATTTAAGCTACAAAAACTTGTGTATATAGGCGAAAATAAAATAGAAACAATAAGTAACAAAGATATATGATGGTAACATAAAAGGTGAAAAAATAAATAAAAGAGATAACAGGATTTAGACAAATATCAAGGGAAATAAAGTGGATTAAATGGTTCTAAAAAAGATACAATGAAATGATTATAATGTCATATAAATTGAAAGCTTTAAATGATTAAATTGTTACCATCTGTGAAGAATTAATACTTTGTAAATGGACTTAAAATTTATATAGTCCATAAAAACAAAATATTTTAATTACATTATAAATTTTAAAGATGTATAAGACAACTTATTATATTATTTATAAATGTCATCATAAATTTTAATATAACATAAGAATGTAATTATGTAAGTTAGATGCTGAAAAGTAGGTAATCCGTAAGTATAGTAATTTGGGAACTTAGTATTAAAGTACATACACATACGACAGAAACTTCCTTATGCACCACGAGTGTCTTAATTATGCATGATGTACACCAGACACTAGACAAGGCATTGTACCTCTTCCTTAACTACAGGAAGTATTAACATTATCCAGTTGTGTAGTGTCTCTGTGCGGAACTGATGAAGCAAAACTTGCTAATCGAATTAGTTGAAATTGTTAGACTTACATGCTGAGGAAAGTGGAGGCACGTATATTTCTCTTAATTAATACATAAATTGCACTAATTTATCATAAAAGAAAACAGCATTGGGTTGAATGTGTGTATGTTATAAATAAAGCGTTCCAAGAATTTTCGTTGCTTACTACACACGCAAGGCAATCATTTATTTGGTATAGTAGCAGATATATGTGTAATTTATCATAAATCTTATCAGTAAATTTACTGATGAATTTGTTTCTAATTGGAAAATAAATGTTGCGCAGTTCGCTCATATTAATTATGATAATTAAATGAGAGTTATGTTAACTCAACTAGGTTACAATTTTATAGCTACTTTTATGGGATAATTTGCCGCTATTATTAAACTAATATGTCTCTTTCTTTTTGTTACAGGTGAGTTTTTATGCGGATTAAATAGGTGGTAAGCTAAATATTATGATTTTTTATTATAGTTATAACAATTATTGTTACTGATGGGTCATTAAACCAAATAAATAAAACGTACTTCAAAATTGAATTATAACAACTTAAAAGTATTTAAATAAAAATGTAGCGATAGAAAGTAATTTCTGCACGCCAATTATATAAAGTTGCTTTTTTAATGGGTATAAAAAAGTTGTTTATATTGAGTGTGCTTATCAGTTGCAAAAAACTAGAATAAATGTTTTGTTTTCTATAAAGCCACTTCAGTTGAAGTGAATTGGTATAATGAATCGGATTGTTAATTGTTGCAGTTTCTACTTCAATTGTTGATATTTAAATAATCCTGATTTAAGAATAAACTGGCTGTAATGGATTGTTTCAAGATAAATTTTAATTATAAATTAAATGGAATACAATTCAATAAGCCAGTTGAAGGTTTATGCATTATTGAAACTCAACAACAGATTTATTTGAAGTAGTAGTGTTTACAAAATATTATTGGATGATTAGTAGTACTAAAATTAGAGATTATAGATTATGGATTGTTGTTGGTAATATACGAGTGCATACTAAGGTTTTACTAAATTAGAACTGTGCTATAACTTTCAGTTTTATGTGTGAGTATTAATATCTAATTTACTTGTTTTTAGGTATAAATATGTACTACTAAGATAAAAACACGTTTTAAATTTTATGTTCCATACTTTTTAAAGTTTGTGTAATTAAATAGATTTTATGTTTTGCACTGAGAACGTAAACACTTAAAGAAAATGTGACAATTAATTCATCATTTCATAAATTTTCACAGTTTACAAAAGTTTACATTCAACCAAAAAATTACAAGACTGCATTTTTTATATTTTACATTTTTTGTATAATTTTATAAAACTTTATAAATTTTTATAAAAATTTATGTAATTTTATAAAAATTTTACATAATTTTATAAAATTTATTCTAAATAAAAATTATGTCATCACAAAAAAAAACATAATTTTTTAAAATTTTAATGAAAATATGTCATACAAACACCAAAAATTTACAAGACGCTCCGGAATTGCAAATTTTTCTTCTTTAAATATTTTACATATTTTGAGAAAATTTTATATATTTCATAAAATTGAATCAATTTCTACTTTCTTTTTTAGTATTTCGGTGTTGGTTGGCGTTTCATTTTATTTTGTTGCTTGAACAAGTTTTATCGTTTTTGTCACATGGCTTTTTCATAGTGTAGTAATGGTAGCTATCAGGCTAAACAGGTTTTGCGTTTTTTTGTTTACGGTTTTTTTTGTTTTCTTGTTAAGTGTCGTTTTTTTACTTTATCTGGCAGATTTTTTACGTATTTTTGGATTATCATTGTCTTTTAGTCGTTTTTTTATAGACTTTTTTAGCGTTATTATTTTAGTTTGATCTTGCGTCTTTTGGATCTAGTTGTCACATGTTTTATGTTGTTCGTTTATTGTGAAGGTGGACGCCCCCTGCTTTTATATGCATTTTGCCTAAATTTTATTTAAGAATCCTTTTGGTTCTTCTTCCATCGTTTATTTGGGACAGCCAAGTTCTATTTTAGCATTATTATTTGTTTTTTTTATATTAGTAAGTTTGGTTTTTTACTAATATTGATGCGCGATAGTTTTGATCCATTGGCCTTATCAATCCCATTGCTTTCTCTATACAACTTTGCGTTACTTGTAGCTTGTTGCTGGTTTATCTTGTTAACTGAGAGTATCTAGTAGGTACAAAGAAAATGATATGCTTTAATCATATGATTAAAATTTCCGAATGCAACCCATGCCAAACTTATTCTTTGGAGGGTCACGTTTGTTTGATTATTTTGTCTTATTTGTATTCTGTGTTTATAAATTGTTACTTAGTTGTTAGGCGTATCTAGTATCCTAAAGATGTTGTTGGTTATAATCTGTGTTTTGTATATATTTATTTTTTATCTTATTTGTTGCTTAATACAGTTCAGTCTTTTTAGCATTTTTTTTAAACAATCTGAAGAGGGCACTATATCGTCCGCAAATTGCAAATATTTTAGCGTCTTGCAGTTTATACTTATACTATTGTTGTCCAGTTAATTTTATAAAAAAAGGTTTTTGTATGTTTGTTAATTTTAGTAAGATAGTGTCTCTTTAGCGCACTTTTCTTTCTATTCTAAAGATGTTGGTATTTTCATAAAAATGTACGCAGGCTATAGCGTGTTATAGATATGGCAAAAAAAGCTGTGTATCTGGACTATACACCATTTTTTGGTGGTCAATGGTGTCAAATAAATTTTTGTAGTCGACAAATATTAGGACTAACTGTTTATTATATTTGATGGATTATGCAATTATTATCTAAATTATCTGTAGCTGATTGTTAGTATTAAATTTTGAAACGTTTTGCTATGATTTTTAGTAATAATTTATGAAGATGTGGAAGGTAGCTAATTGGTCTATAGTTCCGTAGGTCTGCGATGTCACCTTTTATATACATTATATTAATATTATGTTTTCCTTTTGCGAGGCACATATTAAACTTTTGTTTTATATAAATACATTTTTATCATCTTTAATAGTTTTGACAACAACAGAGTCCTTTCTTGGTGCTTTGTTGTTCTTTATTTTGTATAGTAAAATGTTTACTTATTTTATAGTAATTTTAAACATAAAAGTTTTTTTTTTTAGAGGTTGCAAACTTTAAATTGGCAACACTCTTATCTGTGACAGCTGATTTGACAGTTTTTGGTTGTTTTGAGGTTAGTTTAGTAGTTTAGTAATCTCACGTTTGCAACGTAAAGCAACGTTTGTAAATTGTTCAAATTTGTTTTGAAAAACATGGTTCAGTTCAAAAAATTTATTAGGCATTACGTGCATTTTTTAATGCTCATATCGTCAATCAGAGCGATTAATTTAAAAAAACTGTGCGTCGTTTTTGCAATACGTTTAATCTAAATAATAATAAGCATCTAGTATGTCGTCGTACAGTGCGCACACCAGAATGTTAATGATGATCCAAATATGTCAGTTTGTCATTGTGCTTAACATTTAAACTTGTGTTCATCTACAAGAGTACAAAAATCAACTTGTACAGGAAATGAAGCCATACGATTGTTTGTACCGTACATTTGGTAAATGGGTCAAGTAAAGCCTTGCTATTAATCCACAATATTATTTAAAAATTTTGTTTAGTAATGAAGCACACTTTTAGTTAAATGGCTGTGTCAACAAACAATTGCAATTGCAGCGATAACAATCCAGAAAAAAATACCGTTTTGTGCGCTTTGGGGTGGGGGTGGGAGTATTATTGGTTCATATGTCTTCAAAAATGGTTATGGTCGAAATGTTACAGTCAACGGTGAGCGGTACAGAGACATGATTGCAAACTTTTTTGTTTGTGCTCTAATTGGATAGCATTAATGTTGCAGACATGTGGTTTCAGCAGGATGGTGCCACATGCCACACAGCGCGCGATACAATTGATTTAATGAAAAAAATATTTTACAAACGGTTATTTTACAAAATGGACCTGTTAACTGGCCATCTCTTTTGTGCGATTTGACGTCATTACCTTATTTTTTATGGGGATATAGACAACATTCGACTCATTATTGCCAAAATATAGCGTGAATTACTGCAAACAGTGTGTGGACCTCTAGATTACGTTATGTACGCTCTATAATTTATTATATTCAAACATTAATGTTATAAAATAAATTGTCAAATAAAGCCAATTTCATAGATATTTAAAACATTTTTTTGTTTTTTATTTCAATTTAAAGTTTTTCGGCTCTAAAAAAACACCGTTTATATTCGGATCTTTGATTTAGCACTATTGCGATGTTTTTTGTTTGTTTTGATATTGTTTTTGTAGAGGTTTGCATAGAAATTTTCCGCAAACTTAAAATGTCTGGTTAATTTGTTGTTGTGTTGGACTACTTTCTCAAGTTTGTGGATTTATTGTTCTCTAATACTTAGTTTTTTTTTCAGCATGTTTTGTTGTTTATTACATTGATGGTAATTTCTTTCTGTTTAGTTTTTTTGGTTTTTCTACTTTTGTATTGTATTTGCATGATATATCTAAACGCGTATGTGAATTTAAAATTGACCCTGTCACCCATTAAAATGATCAATAACTTTGCCAGCAATTACGACTAAAATTATATATATTTCAATGAATTAAGTTATGTGTTTATACTGAGTTTTGCCTTATTAAGCACCAATTTATACATTGTAACCTTTTTTTCGATTGTTAGAATGCCGTTTTTAGTTGTTCTATACTTCGATGTTTTACACTATTTAAGGTGGTGTTTTCAGAATTTTGGTAAACTATTGTGTTTTTTACACTTATCAATTTTAAATTTTTTTTGGTACGGTTTTGTATTAGTTTTTGTCGTTTCTTTTCTAGTTTAAATACTACTTTTGCTTTTACAATCTTGTGGTCACTGCTTGTCAATACTCAATTTTGTTTTTGGTATAATTATCAGACCTAGCCTAAGTCCAAATCATGGTGCAGTAAGATTTTTACTAGTGTATTGAAACGAAACGAGGATTTTTTTTTGCTTTGGTTTCTAATACTATATTTGCCTACAGATATTTTGGCTTTTTTAAAATTTTTACCTATTTTAGCGTTGAACCAACGATGTATAGAAGCTGTGCGTTTAATATTTTTTGCGTGTTTTTATGTATTAAAAAACCTACAGTTCTTAGACTCATAAATCTCTACCTACCTTTAGTGTGTGTATTAAGTTTAGTGTTGTTTACTTTTCGATTTTTTTTTTTTTGAATTTTACTTATATCTAGTATGTTCTACTTTATCCGTTTTAAGTTTTTCTTTTAATTTACCTAACTTTTTTTATGATGACAGTTTTTGTGTGATATAGGTGCATACAGGTTTAGTCTTTCATCGTAGCCTGATTTTTAGCACCTTTTGTTTGTTGTTTCTAGTGATCATTACCTAAAATTGACCAAAACTAAGGGCCGTAAATATTGGTTTTGATGTATGGTTTTGGGTTTTTTTAACCGTACTCTATTGCGGTTTGGTAGGTATAACATTACATTTTTTTAATTTTTAGTTATGATTTGGAACCTTGTTACTTATCTAGTAAACATTTTGGGTTGGTTTTATTTGATGTTTACCGCCACTCCTTACCAAATGACATGATTTTGAAAATTTTATACATCAAAGAAAAAAATTAAGAATTTGTTAGCATTAAAATAAAATAAAACAATTAAAAAGGAAAATTCATTTAAAATATTACAATCTAAAACAAATAAAATTAAAAAACTACTTTCTCTGTTTTCTTTAATTACTTAAAATGACAAAAACTAGAAATGCTAAAAATATTAACAAAAAATAAGATTCAAGTGAAAGCGAAGAAGAAACAACAAATAAAGATATTATAGAAACCTTAAAAGACCTAAAAAAATCGGTGGAATACATGAGCAATAAATTCAATCAAGTTTTGAAAGAAAATAAAGAAATAAAAAAACAATTAAAAAAAGCAGAAAAATCAAATGAAGAACTAAAAAAATAGTTGAAATTTTAGAAATAACATTAAAAAAAAAAACAGAAAAAGATAATATAAAAAACAATGTCATAATAGTTGGAGTTGACAAACAAGAAAAAATGAAAAAAACGAAAGAAGTTGTAATAAAGATAATAAAAAGATTAAACACAAACATAAAAAAAGAACAGATAAAATCAGCCTATAGAAAAGATACTTTGAACGAAAAAAGTTTAATAATAGTTGAATTCAAAAACAAAGAAGATAAAGAAAATATACTAAAAACTCGAAAAACAATTGGATCAATTATTACTCTAGAAGAAAATATCTAGAAGAAAAGGAAAAACCAATAAAATATAAATAAACGAACAATTAACAGCACAAACAAATATGCTGTTTTATAAAGCAAGGGAACAAAGGAAGGAGCTTAAATATAAATACCTATGGACTTGAGATGGAAACATATTCATAAGAAAAACAGAAGCAGAAGAAAGTTTAGAATAAAAAATAAAAAAATCCAATTGTAAACTAAATAAATAAATACAAAACTGAAATGTATACTATATATCTGCACAACGCAAGAAGTGTAAAAAACAAATTTCACGAAATTGAACTTATACCTACCATACACAATAATCCTACAATAATTGCTATAACGGAAACTTGGCTTAAACCATATAACCAAGAACTGTATACTTTAGAAAATTACAATGTAGAATACAACTCTAGAAACACAAAAGGAGCGGGAATTGCAATGTACATTAAAAAAGGTACAGACTATAAATTAATAACTAGTAAAACAATCAAAGACCTACAAATATTAACAATACAACTAAAAGAGGAAAATACTGCAATAACTCTAATATAGAAACCACCTAGAATAAACTTTAATGATTTTAAAACTACATTAAAAAACAATATAATCAACAGAAAGAAACCACAAATAATAATAGGCGGTTTAAACGTCAACATTGCAGAAAATGATAATACAACAAAAGAATTCAAGAACATGTATTAGAAAATGGATATAAAATAGCAAATAAAACATCTATAAAATACTACACAAGAAAAAATCCAGATCCAAATGGAAAAAATTCCATATTAGATCATGTTATTACAAACAACAAGCAGGAAATAAAAGATTTAAAAATATTACCTTCAAACATATCAGATCATTGTGAATTAATAACCAAAATAAAAAGAAAACAAAAAACCAAACAAATATATCAGTACTTTGAGCACACACTCACAGATTACAAAAGATATCAATAACATGTACACAAAAGATATAAATAATTTTCAAGAACTATCAAAAAAACTGCAAGCCATTATAGAAAACAACCAAACCAAAATAAGAATCAAACGAACAGAAGAAAGCCCATGGATCAACAAAGAAGTGGACAATATTAAAAATAGAAACAAACTACAGAAAAATTACTTTAAATATCTAAATAATGAATCAACAAAAAATTAATATTACAAAAAGAAGAAAAAAACTACTAACATCATAAAGATTACTAAAATGTTATACTATAAAAAAAAAATTCTAACTAATAAAAATAACCCTACAAACATATGGGAAATAATAAATAAACAACTTAACAAAAAACTCCAAAACAAAACAACATTGAAGAAATAGTAAAACAAGATGGAACAAAAACTAAACAACCGATAGAAATAGCAAACGAAATAAACGAATACTTTACAAATATTGGAAAAACTCTAGCAGAAAAACAAATTACAAGAACAAGCAACAAAACACATACAACCACAATCAAAGACATAATAACCGACATACATTTTGAACACACATCATAAGAAGAAATCCACAAAATAATAATAAAACTGAAAGAAAACAAAACACCCGGCTTTGACAAAATTACAGACAATCTAATAAAACAAAATAAAACAACACTAACACTAGGTTTAGTACACATAATAAATAAAGTCATTGACACAAGTATATATCCAAATTACATGAAGAAAACAATAATAGTGCCTATACATAAAAATAAAGATAAAACAAAACCAGAAAACTATCGACCAATTTCTCTACTATCAACATTAAATAAAATATTAGAAAAAGTAATCCATATTATACTAACAGAACATAAAATCCAAAACAGTATAATATACAAACAACGATATGCTATTCAACAATACTCTGGAACAACAACAGCAGCTTATGATCTTGTAGATTACATAAAAAACAAAGTAGATCAGAAAGAAACCGTAGTAGCAATTTTCATCGACATGAAAAAAGCTTTTGATACTGTATCAAAATCAAAGCTTATAGAAAAACTAGACGCAATAGGAATAAAAGGCAACAAACTAAACCTAATAAACACATACCTCAAAGACAGACCATAAAAAACAAAAATAAAACTCTATAGAAAGCAAACCGATGCAAGCTGAATACGGAATTCCACAAGGAGGAATCCTACCGCCGACATTATACATACTATATACAAATGACATATTAGAACTAAAACTACACGGTACACCTTACATATATGCCGACAACATCT
The DNA here is from genome assembly GCA_963932245.1 of Tachinus rufipes. Classification (NCBI taxonomy): domain Eukaryota; kingdom Metazoa; phylum Arthropoda; class Insecta; order Coleoptera; family Staphylinidae; genus Tachinus; species Tachinus rufipes. The sequence continues at coordinate 96,313,717 of OZ010743.1, forward strand.
GCATTATATACTCAGGAAAAGATAACAAAAAAAAATAGAGAAACATGGTATTATAATAAGTAACCTACTCACTATTAACGAAACAAAAACAGAGTTCATGATCTTTAATAACAAACAAGAAGAAATTCCAATCACAATAAAAATAAATAATGAAAAGAATAAACAAATTAAAGAAGTTAACTATCTACGATTAACAATCCAAGATAACTTAAAATGGGATACACACATAAATAAACTTGTTAAACGTAATTCAGCAACTATAATAATAATAATAATAGTGTTTATTTATTTTGCCAAAAATACAATTTGGATATGAAAAGTCAGTTTAAAATTAAAATTAAAATGTAGTTATAAGATAGACACTTTAAAATTTACACATAATATAAAATATTACAAAATAATTGATTACAACACTCTATAATAATAATTTACAAATTAAAACTTGTGAAGTTTTCATCTAAGTATTCCTTCACTGAATAGTACTCCTTAGAAATTAACAAATCTTTTAAAATAATTTTAAATCTATTTAATGGCAGTTCTTTTATGCTTACCGGTAAAACATTGTAGCATTTTATAGACATATATCATGTACCCTTCTCATACATTGCTAATCGATGGTTTGGAATTTCAAGTGTGGTAGTACTATGTCTAGTTTTGTGATATAAATTTCCTGTTGTAATGTAATTACTTTTATTTTTCTTAACATTAATAAGTAATTTATAAATATAAAGACTATACACAGTTAATATTTTTTGATCAATAAATAATTGACGACATGCTGTATTTAGTTTTTTACTCAACATATTTTGTAAATTTCTTTTCTGCATTTTAAATACACGTTCAGTTTGTGTCGAATTACCCCACACTGTAAAACCATATGCTATGATGGATTGACATTGGCCGTAATAAATAAGCTTTAATGTTTCAAGGTTTAAATACTGTCAAAGCTGTGACATAACATAACAAAGAGGAGCAAATTTTTTGCAAACGTGAGCTGTATGAGATTGCCAATTAAAATTATTGTCAACAAATATTCCTAAAAATAAAGTTTTTGTAGTTTGCGGTATTGAGATATGGTTATGTCTTAAAAGAAGAGAGTAATCGGCAGGTATGTTTGTTGCTTGAAAACGTACACATGTAGTTTTATTGACATTTAAAAATAAATTATTACTACTAAAATACTCTTGAAAGATCGACATTCTTTCATTTGCATTTTTAATTAAAATAGTTAAACTTTCTGATTCAACTAATGTATCATCCGCAAACATTACAGAATTTGCCACATTTAGGTCGTTTACATAAACGATAAAAAAGCAGCAGTATGGAAAATAAAAAATTATCTCCCAAAACAATTAAAAATATCTATATATCATGCAGTATTTACATCATATAATACATATTTAAACCATATATGGGGAAACACAAGCAAAAAAAAACATTAATAAACTACAAAGACAACAAAACAAACTTATAAAAATTTTATACACAATGGATAGAAGAACACCAACAACCAAACTATACAAAGAAAAGCTAAATATTAACAAAATGATAACTTTAAACAACATATTAATGATATATAAAATAAACAACAAAGTGATAAAAAGCAATATAACGTTACAGTGCAACAAAGAAATACACAATCATCAAACAAGAAGAAAATCACACATAAGAACAACAAAGTATTCAACAGTCAAGTGCAGCTAGATACTAACAACAGAAACAATAAAACAATATAACAGCCTACCAACATACATAAAAACTTTAAATTATGTACCATTTAAATTAAAAATAAAACATATGTTATTACATGACAAAATATAAAAAATAAACCAAAACAACAACAACCACAAGCTCTCAATATCAATAACTTGAGATGGGAATGAACCCGCAAACCTCAAGTGATGATAGAGGGAAGATTCTATTATATTTATTATATTATGTATTATACATTCAGTAATGTTTTGTATTATATAAATTTTATTAATAAAAATATATTATTATATTATAAAAAAAAAAAAAAAGTTGGCAGTACTGCAGAGAGAGCATGTACGAATACCAGCGCTAACAAAAGTTAAGCAACGGCCGCTCTGGTCACAACTTGAATGGGTGAACCCAAAATAATGCCGAGCGTAGCGTTCTTCCCAATATGGGTCCGTTAACTCATATAGGCATCTATACATACACATGTCTTCTCTGTGGCTTGGTGTGTTCGACACCTCGACACCTAACGGTATTAAGAGGTTATTGAATGTATATATATATATATATATATATATATATATATATATATGTAGCATTAAAATTAAAGGAAAATCTAAAAAAATTTTTAGTATGACACATTAGTTAATTTATAGTCAACAACAGAAAGCAATATTTTGCTTTTCCTGTTTTCTGTTTAATAAAGATTAAGCATTGAAGCTAGGTTACCTGTGTCAATCCAAAAAAGTGGTTTAGTGACTGGCGACATGTAAGTCCGCGAGTACCCGATCATAAAAAATGTTTACAGCTTTTTACCTAGAAAACGTCATAAAATGAAAAACTTAAGAAACAAATTTGCAAAATAAGTGTTCAATTGACTTATCTATCCAAAGTGCAATAGGCTATGAAGAAAAAAGCTTAAAAGTATAAAAATAATATAGGTTGTTAAAAGTATTCATAAAAAAATGTGTAGAAGACAAACTGATTATGATAATATTGTTGACAAGTTTGTCTCAACTAAGGAAAAATAGGTTATTTTTAAAATAATGTTCTATATGTGTTTTTATAGTTACTATATAATTTAAATTACTCTTTACGAGTTATTCCTGCAAATGTTTTTAAATTTTTATTTATTGTAGTTTATATTATTACATAAATAAAAAAATAATTTATTGTTTAATTTTTGTTTTAATAGCCACTCTCTATTAAAACAGAAAAAGATGCCTTTGCATCGGGCGTATATTAGAAGCTAGTTACGTCACACAGTCCAGGACGTCTTGACTAAAAATGGTTATTGTAAAACTCCGGCCTTGATGGTAAAGAAGTCATGCTATCAAGATTTTCTTTAATTTATCTAAAATGTTGCCTTTGTGCGAGCAAATTTTTTTCTTTTATTCTAACGTAGCAAAGCATAGATTACGGTGTCGGAGGTTAGGATAGCGTCTGAAATGTGTTTGGTTGTTTTTCTTTTGTTATAGAAAATTATTTCTGGTTACATTGATCCTGGGGACCGGTGGTTTTTGAAGTAGTAAGAATTTTGCAAATCCTGCTCAAAAAGTTATTGCAAAACAAGTTGCACGATTATCTAAAGAGTTTTCCGACAGGGTTTTTTTGGTTTTGTTGCTATACATTGTTTTTTGTTGGTATTAATTTACAATTTTTTTTTTTTGGTTTGTTGGTTGTTTTTTTTTGTATTCTATAGCAGGGCTACTTATTTTACCAATTTTTCTTTGCATTTTTTGGTGGCACGTAGTTGATTTATTTTATTTTTTTAATTTTACCTTAAATTCTTTTGTATGTATTTCGTTACAAAGGCTATTCAATTTAAAGCTAACGCTTGCGTTATCATCTCACACAGGTAATATTAAAAAAAAATGGACTTGTTTTGGTTTAGCAAAAACATTCTAGTTGGAAAATTTTTGCCGGTCGTGAAAATGATGCTTTGATTTGCTCTAATCTTTCAGACGTTGGTAGTTTTTGAATTTAATTGTGTTTAAAATGATAGAAAAAATATATTTCTTTTTTTTGCACGATTTGCAAAAAACTTTTAAATTGATTCATAATTGTCTAGCACTCTAAAAAGACTAATTTTGGCGACGAGTTAAAAAGATTTTATTGCAAGTAAATTAAACAACGCCCGGAGGCTTTTGAATATGTGACCCAAGTAAAGTGGTGTTTGTGCACTCTAGCAGAGAACACTCTTACTTTGTGTAGAGTTTGACTTGTTGGGGTTTCTTCAGTTTACATTTCATAATATTAGGTATCTAAGTCTGTTGTGTGTAGCAGTGTTGCAGCATAACAAGTTGGCCTAAGATTTTCTTTTTAGATTTGCTTTAATATTAGTATAGAGATTTCTCAATTTAAGGTCAAATTTTAATGAAAACGTTTAGAACGCATAGAAACGCTGGTTGATTAGGTTTCTGGATATTTTTATATTATTTTTTGTGCTTGCAACAATTTTCCTTTCTTTTGGTGTGGTTGATTTGCACTTTTTTGCGGGGTTTGTTGATTTTGATTACTTTCTGTTTTCTTGATGCTAATGTGTGTTTAATTGATGTGCATTTTTTAGTGGAACATGGTTGCGTACCGGGGTTGAAATTGCAATGCTCGTCTAGGGTTTTATTTTCTTTAGCTTTAATGGTTTTTGAACTTTCTATTGGTTTATGTAGTCCTTTATCCTTTAGATTTTTGTTTTCAGTTTTTTTTTTAAGTTAATGAGAAGAATTTATCTGGCTGGAGACTTTTTTTTAAATTTTATTATAGTTTTTTTAAGTTGTCATAACTCCAGTAACGTTACTTGAGGTTTTAGCGTTTTTTGTAGTTGCAATAAGATATATTGCCAAAGTTTTTCCGTTTTGAATTTTGAATTGTAGTGAGAAGCAAAATGCCATGAAACTTTTTTTGATCTTATGGAAAAGAATTTGTTTAAAGATTGTTTAGTAATAAACTTTTTTAGACGTTTTTGTCGGTTGTTCTGTTTTTTTATGTGAGTTGGGCATTAGTAGTCGTTGAGTAGTTGTGTCTAAAATGAGAAAAATATTTGAAACATTATCTTTTCAGTTTTTTGTAGGTTTGGGTGGAAATACTATGTTTTTTAAAAACTTTACGCTAATTGTTGCAGGTTTGTTTTTGTTGTTAAAACAGAGACACTGCTTACGGGTTGTTGTATGTGTATAAAGTCTGTGAACATAAAATAAATGATTTATAATTAGCATTTTGCGTACTTTTTGTTTATTTTAGGAGTTGATCTGAGAAAGAGAATTTAGACAACAACTTAAAAACGAATAAAGGCTGTTGAATATATAGCTTAAATTGAATTGAAAGGATGCAGGGGCGCCCTAGCAAAGGCATCTTTTATTTAGTCTCTGCAATCTAATGTCTGACCAATTGATTAGTATTGAAGTCTGTCGTTGATGGAAATGGTGCGGCAAAACTGTAAAATGCTGAAATGAAAATGGTTAGTGTATGGAAAGCGCGCGAGCCGCATATTAAACGCCGTTTGTGAGGATATTTATGCATTCATTATATTGGACGATTCCTTTATGCCAGTAACATTTATTGGTTGTTCTTATATATCTTGCTTATCTTTTTTAGTCTATTGCGTTTTGGGCAGAAACTGATATTATGCTATCCTTAATTTATTTAATTTTATTAGTAAATTTGTGTTGTGGCTTTTGGATTATTCATGGCGGTTTAATTTTTGTTTGTTGTAGACATAGTCATTGTTTGCCAGTGTTATCTTTAAGATTTTGCTAGAAATGATTTCTAGAGCTAATAAGTGGTTTTTACAAAAGTCACTTTATTGGCAGCAAGAGTGGGTTTTACTAAACGTTGGTAAAATTATTAATTTTTGGCCACGGTTGGCGATTTGATGTGCAAAGAATTGTCACGGCTGCAGCTTCAAAGTTAACTTATTAGTTAGATACAATTATTTGTTGGTTGGAGTGGATCAAATCTGCATAGGCCGTTAACATAATAGCGTAATAGATTTTTTTATATTTATTTTATTATTTGGGCACAATTATTGTTAGGTTTAACAAAATTTTGAAGTAAAAGTTGTTAATGTTGTAAAAATAAGGTTAGAATAAATAAACAAATACGTTAGAGTAGCATGAGAATGTCGTATGGTATTAAAAGAATCTTTAAAAAATCCACTTTAACTTTGTTGTCATGGTACAACATCCGTGTAAAAGCAGAATACTGCGCATAAACTGTCCGTTTATACGGTTAATGAAGTGAAGTTATGTTTCTCGGATATTTGTTTAATATCCTAAACTTTGTCTTTGCAACATTGCAACATTGCAAATTTAAATTTATTTGAGTTGTATTTCTTTAAACTAATTTGTTTATAATACGTGCACGTAAAAAATAAAATTACATTTGATTGCTAAAATTTTTTTTTGCAATCAATTTGATTCAATTCAATGATTTTTAGTTTGGCAGCACCTAACAGCTTTAATTGATATTTTATGGTGAAACGTTGAAAATGTTGCAGGATTTGAAATTAGAGATCATTTGTCTGAGACATCCAAAAAACTATCTAGTTATTATCTAAATTTGCATGTTTTGCAATCACACAATAATTGTGTAGTGCACTAACAATAAAAAAATTCGCAGTAGCAAATGCTTAATACCGCATCAAAAGAATGCTTTTTGTTGCTTTAAAAAAAATGGTATCAACAATATATAATAGATTTTTTATAATATTACAAAAAATAATGTTTATAACATTGTTAACAAAGTTACTAATACGTTACTGTACAACTTTGTAGTAATACTGAAATTGGTAATAATTCTATGCCAAAACTTATTTTTTAATCCCATTTTAATTAAATAATACCAATATAATATACTTAGCATTTGTAAAATACATAATACATCAGATACATGTTCTAAAGCACTAACATTTTTTCAAACTAGTTTCATATAGAAAGTTGTTTTCAATTTCAATACAAACGTAGAAAGCAAAACCCAAATAAACATTTCACATAAAAGCACACATAATTTAAACAGCGGAATCTGAAAGGCATAATTAACAAACTTAATAAAGATCCCGACGTGATACTTAATTAAAATCACTGTGCTTCTTTCATCCATCTATTCAAATATTATTTAATTTCATGGAAATACGGCCCGAGCTTAATCCAATTTTCAATGTTGAACGCAAACATATATAAAAGAAATAATAACAGTATTGTATTATAATTAATTTAAGCTTATTATAATATATTTTGAGAGATAAATTGAATTTAATATAGTATATAAAGGATAATATATATTTTTTTTTACAAAAAATGATGTAGCACCATTACATACGAAAAGAAATAAAAAAGCTATTAATCATGCAATAATAACAGCTCTCAAAACCAAACATGGACAATGACTTATTATCTTAGTAATGCTGCTCTGAAATATTCCCCGTATATACACAGCCTTAATTGTACAAGTGCACACTATAAAAGTTCATTTATTACGCAAGTGTAGAGAGAGGGAAAATTTCATATGATTTATGATGCGGTTTTGGGTAAATGGAAAGAAAATATATTTAAGGTTAAATGTAAATAAATTCTATTGTTGTTATCTAAGGATGGATGAGCTCTGCATATATAAACGGCTACAACATCAATTAACAAGTGAGGTGAGTTATATTATAAGCAAAGGGGTTGAATTAACTGTTCAGCACAGCTCGATAGAGATAACTCGTGTCTTGTTGGGTTAATTATGATTGATTATATCAGGCAAGCCATAATTATTGGGATGTGGACATCCGATGAACATATCTTTGGGTTGATCTCATTTCTGTTCAATTGAGAGCATTCGGAGGATATTAGATATAATTTGAGGACCGTTTCATTTATTATATATCATTATTTGATTGGATTTAATTGATTTATGTATTAATAGTTTGTTGGTCTAAAAACACTATTCTAGTAAATAATATACAAAAATAATAATTCGAAAAAAATATATTGGTGTGAGTTTGAACAATATTTATGGAAAATGCAAAGCTTTGAATCATTACGCTGATGATAATGGTAATGATTCGAAAAGCTGGTTTTTGAATAGTATTTAAAAAAGAATGTGTAGTTTTAGATGTTTCTTAATATACTTTAAAAAAAAAATTAATATAATGTTGTACATAAGTTTAATATATACACCCTGTAGTAAGGTAAACATGCGGCAAAAATTCAAAAAGTTATTCCGTGGCCTATTCTAAGAATATTTTTTTCTATGATAATTTCTGAAAAAGCCTCTTTGTTTCGAAGGTACAGGGTAAACAAAATTTGCAACAGTTACATCAGATAGCTCCATAAAAAATAATTCAGGGGGTTTAAATCTGGAGATTGAGCAGGCCATGCGTATAGCTCACTTTGACCAATTCAGCCATTTCCGTATGTTGCTGTTAAATAATCACGAGCAACCAAACTGAAATGTGGTGGTTTGCTATTGCAATTCTTGTTGCCAATGGTACATCAACCAGAAACTGAGGTAGCATGTGTTTCAAAAAGTTGCAATGCACCTCGTCAGTATTTCTTTCTGGTAGAAATACTGGTCCAATTAGACAGTTGCTCATAGTTCCAACTCAAACATTAAAGGAGAACTAATGTTGAAAACAATCTTCACATACCTGATGCAGATATTCATCTGCCCACACATGGTGCATTTTTTGAGAAACTGGTTTTATCGGTGAATAGAATGTGTCAGGAATTGAGGGATTAGAACTAATGTTTGCCAAAGCCAATAACATAGCGCAGTACGACGTTAAGGAAAATCAGCAGGTAGTAGTGCTTGAACACGCTGAACGTGGTATAGATACAACAAATTTTTCTTAAGAATTTTGTCAAACTGTTCAATGACTTACATTCTTTGAATGTTTATTACTTTGGTATTGCAAACTACTTAAATTTTCTTCTATGATGACTAGCTAGCAGATTCCGTTTCAATTGTACCGTTCTTAATGTCAATGATCTTCCTGGCACTTAATTTTGTTTTAATGTGCGTATTTCACGAAGACGTCGACAAATGTTTTTGAAAATTTTTTTGTCGGGGATATTACGGCCAGGCAACCGTTCAATGTGCATTCGTCTAGCTTGTAATGAATTGCCATCAGCAAGTGCATACTTGAAATGCATGTCAGTCATCTCGGCGTCTGTATAGTGATTCATGGTAGAGGAATTCACTAACTAGTAAAGATACGTCAAACAGCAAAACGTCATTCAATCAAAACAATTTCGACCGATACATGATCAATGACAAGACGTATTTAAGTAAAATCCAGTTGTACATTAGTAGATAAAACAGCAGTTCCAAGTTATTTTTAACAATTTTTTGAACTTGATATACTTATTGGCGTTCGCTATACTTTTATTTACATTAATGATTTCAACAAATATCAAATATGGTTGTCGCAAATTTTGTTTACCGTGTATCTTCGAAACACAGGGTTTTTTTTCAAAATCATCATAGAACAAAGTATTTTTAGAATAGGCTAAGGAATAACCCCTTGAATTTTTGCCGCATATTTACGTAACACCTTGTATATATTTTTCTTATGTTTTCTTTTTTAATATTTTTTTATTTTTCAGTATTAGAAATAACTTTTAATTTTCTGATTTTAACTAGTGCAACTTTGGTAGTTTTGATTGTATATTTTTGTTTTTATCATGAAATTTTTCTATACATACAATTTCTCAACTTTATTCATCATTAGTCTATCCGTTTTTGTTGTAGTATTTATTAGACTACTACTACTATTTGCAGACTACCGTCAATCTATTTTTTTTTAGACACGTTTGTAGAATTTTGTATTTATTTTTTTATTTCAATTTTTTTTATAACTAGCACCGCTTTTTTACGTTTACTTTTAATGTATCCTATTTTACATCTTTCATTGTACATTACAATCTATGGTTCAGTTTGTTTGTTTACTCATCTTACCTATCTTTTGTACATTGTTTGAATATTTTCTAGTTTTTCTAATACCTAATGTTTGCTTTAGTTAATAACATACTTCTGACTAAACTATCATACCAATATATGATGAGACAGTTGCAAAGCAATAACAACTGTCTCATTAGAGGACATTGCGTCTCTTCTTTATATATTTTATATATGTTCTGTTATACACGAAATTGTATAATAGTAATTAAAATTTATGCAAAAAATTTATTCAACTTTTAATTTTCAAATTGCCTTTTTAATTCTTTTTCATGTCATTACCATCAGCTAAATATCCCGAAATAATTAGTTTATTTGTTCATTCTCAGAATGCTATTGACCATAGCCATTAAATAAAGTCATTAAGTCAGTTCAGTGGTGAACGATGTTGACAAAGTAAGTTACAAATCAATTATTAAGTATAAATAAATAAAGCCATACTGATGAGAGGTAAACCTCGAAACGCGTCAATGGATGTTTTTAGTTTAGGATAATTTTTTCATAATTTTTTCATAAATTTGATTTTTTAATGTTATCATACCAATGTTTATATATTTATATATTTTTAAATTTTTGTTGATGAATATTTAAATAATAATTTAATAAAAATATTTTTAAAATTTTAAACAATGCAAATAAGTATAAAAAATACACTAAGTATAATACACAATCTTTAAAGTAATAAAAAAAAATTTATATTCCGCACAAGCATCCGTAAAGATAACAAAACTTTTATTTATAAGATGAGTGGAATAAGAAAAAATAAAGCAAAATATCTCAACTTTTTAAAGACAGGCACAATGAAATTTATCTCATTTTAAATTCCGTTAGTATCAGATGCAGTAACTTTTGTTCGCTCATCGCCGAGCTCCTTTCATATTACAACAACAAAAAAATTAATTGCAAGCATTAAACAGAAACAAACTAGGGAGGTAGCTGCAGTAACGCTCTATTTTACAAACGAAGCTACTTTGTAGATAGTTTTATAACGTCTGAAGCCAAAGCAGTCTTATATGGGTTAATATTCTTACTCTATATAATGAAAATGAAAAATTAGTTAATAGTTTAATAATTTATGATTTAGTTTTTAATAAAAATAGTTACATCACGCTGATTATATTACTTTAGAATACTTAATTATTTTTAATATAAAACGCAGGTGTTTTATTAAGTTTTATTATAACATTAATAATGACTTTGGTGACTTTATAATGAACAAAATTTTAATAGTAATTGTGTATTACTTAAACTTTATTGTTTACATTGTTTTATTTTAGTTTTATACTAATAATTGACACATAAAAATTTATTTGTAGATAATTTAAGAAAGAAAATATATTAAACTTGCTTTAGTATTTTTTGTTTGTTTCTATAACTTATTAGTATTTTTTTGATCGGTTCATGAAAGTATGATATCCTTGAAAAAAAAAATTACAATTTTTTTAGGTTTTTTGTGGTTTTTTAACTTTGATTTTGAAAAATTGCATTTTTGTTTAAAAATCGCAATTTTATCGCAAAAAAAAAACTAGTAAAATTGATCAGTAATTTTCTTTAGAATCTAGTTCTGGCGCTATTTTGAGTCTATTCCCTGGCTATAAGCCGCAAAAGCCATAAAATTATTTTTTTTATTTTAAGTGGGCTATGCAAAAAAGAGCATTTTTTAGATTTTTTATCAGCCGTTGACGTATTTTGATGTAAATTAGTTGGAAAATTTTTGTTTTGCGTATTTAGGTGTTTAAAACTTGAAAAACTGCAAAAATATGGTAAAAATGCCTATATTTAATTTTTTGATGAAATTTTGTTTTTTTTTCAAACTTTTGCAGAGCTTAATCGGAGAAGTTTTGGCGCTTCAAATGATTAAGAAGTTTTAGTTCTTGAGTTAATTTAATATTGTAAGGGTGTAGGTAAAGGTTTTTACGCAAAATTTGTTGCAATGAGGACTTAAAGATTTCCAATTTATGTGAACGGCGTGGAATCGGCTGATTTGGCTTATTTTGACCTGAAGCACTTAAAGCTGCGTTATTTTAAGAACATTGACCAGTGCGTTGTCTTACTGGCACAGGAACTATTAATAATGAATATGTGATTTACTATAGCACACACAGCCTGTCTGGTGAAACGATTATTACGATCGAAAATTGGAGTAACATCTTTTAAAGTTGCGACTAGTCTTACTCAGAGTTTTGGTAGTAATTTTTAATAATTTCTTAACGTTGCTATGTTTGTTTGTAAACTTTACCATGATAAAAATGTAAGCTTTGACTGACGTTTTTACATTGACAGCGTTAAATACAAAATTTGTATGTTCCTATTGAAAAACTCAATAGAAACGCATTAGTATAAAGAGTCAGGTTTTTGTTTTTTGTTTTTTTGTCTGAGTTATTTGGACTATTGCTTTCTATTCTGGCCTATTTATGTGGTTTCCTGTCTATCTACCGGGTCGATGATCTTTCTTGAACCAATAATTTTTTTAAAAACATTCAATCTTTTTGAGACGTGACCGAATTATTGCAGAATGATCAGATTTTTATGGTTTAACTTTGGAATTATTTGTGCAGTGCTTTATCTACGATACTTGTAGGACTTGTTGGTATACCCATATCTCAAATGCTTCTAATTTTATCCGTTCTGTTTCTATAATGGTTTGGGTTTTAGCTGCGTATGTTGTTATTGGAAAAATTAACGTAGACTAGTATTAATTTTGTGGTTTTGCTGATTGACGTATTTTTCTATAACCATGTTAGTTTAGTTGTTACTGTTTTTGCTATTGCTAGCCTGTGTCTTATCTCAAGGTGCGTCTATTTATTAGAGGATTTTCTAGAGTGCATAAAACTTGATGGAATAAAATGCTTTCAATTAGTCATCAAAGCACATGAACATTACGCTTTTTTGGTGATCGGACGTATATTCAATAATTGCTTTGTTGTTTTTTTTTTAACAAATTTACTTCGTCTACTATTTGCGAAAGGGTTGGGTTTTAATTTGTCAATTATTATGTTGAGCATGATTTTACTGGCGTGTGATAATAATGCCGTCGTATAGTTATTGCGTTCAGTAAGCAAGCTTTTCTTAAAGACTGTAATAAATATAGACTTGCTACATTTTGCAGGTTGTTTTTAAAAGTTTTAGACTGCGTTGCACATCGTCACCCAGCTATTTGTGTCTACTGCAAAACATAGGCCTCTTCTAAATTTTTCCATTTGTTTCGGGTCTGGGCTACGTTTATCCAGTTTTCCGCGAAACGCTTTATGTCGTCCGTTCATCGGGTTGGTGGTCTATCTCTACTTTGTTTATCCGTTTGTGACCCCATCATACGATAATGGCAAGGACAGTAATTTTTATGATGCGATCACACGGTGCGACTAGCTGCACTGCAGTAACTGACTAAGCTAGCTCGGGTGCTAGCTTACACTGAGTATCTAGAACTTTACTTCCATGCCTGCCTCTTCCATGCATTTGATAATTTCTGCTATTATATTATTAGTACCTAAGGCTTTTCTGTTGTTTGGCCATTTGATTGCTTTTTTATACAATATAAGGATGTTTTTTGACAGTAAAGTGTTGTGCAGCTTGATGTTTGGCTGTACCGTCTCTATACTTTGGCAATTCTTGCTGGGTCTGTTATGGTTTTAATAAAAAGCAAAAGCAACAAAAGTCAGTATAAAAGAATTGCAAATTGGATTTAGAAAAGTATATTTGGCACATAATCATATTAAGAAAAGTAATAAAAAATAGACATAAGAACAGCAGGGAACACTATACATAGCTTTTATAGACATTGCAAATGCATTTTATAAAGTTCCAAGAAAAACAATGTAAAGAATACTGAAGGAAACATTGTTTGATTGATTTATAATATTACAGTGTCCTAAAGAAAATAAAGTACAAATTGAAAATGGTACAAATAAGATGCCAACAATGTTGCAATACTAACAGAATTAGCAAAAAATATGCAAGTAAACAGTATTTGTAAAAAAAAACTTTAAACAAGAACAATATGAAAATAAACGTAGAGAAGACAAAAATAATGGTTCCAGTTATCTGTTGCTAAAATTACATAATACATAAATGTTAGGAAAAAAATAGAACAAACTGAAACGTTAAAATACTTAGGCGTAACTATAAATAGTAAGGGAATACAATCAGCAAACAAGAATTACCACGCAATCAAAATAAATCTTTTGAACTAACGGATAGCAAAAAGAACAAAAAAACAAAATTAACTTTATGCTTTTTGCTTGGACACAAAGAACAATGAGCAAAGTTTTATAAATGAGGTTTTTTAGAAAGATTGAAGGAGTAACTTAATTAGACAAAATAAAAAATGAAGAAATACGGCGGAGACTAGAAGTAGGAAGCATCTACACGGAAACTTAAAGAAACCAACTGGGTTGGTAGATTCATGGTTAGAATGCCAAATGATAGGCAGACAAAAATAGTATTGAAAACCAGAGTCGAGAGAACAAATAAAAAAGAAAGGCTTTCAAAGAAAATGAGAACTGAACTTAATAGAGAACAACATAATAAACAACTGTAAGCCAAAAAAAGGCAATGAACAAAACACTGAAAATGAAATTAAAACAAAATTGATCTAAAGCAAAGGGATGAAACGAACAGGATAAAGAAGCGGTAAAAAGATCAATAAAAATACAAGGAATGCTTAGTAGACTTATATCAAACTAGGGAGGACTAGGTGTAAAGGCAAGGAGGCTAATAGCAAATTATTGTCGCCGCAGAAACATGAGTAGACGCCTTGAAAACAAACAAAAAAAACAGAAATGAAAAAAGAGAAGCCACAAGTGCAAGCTTGTTAAAGATCTACAAGGCATATAAAACGGTATCACAGGAAGGATTAGAAGTAATTGCGGCAACACATACCCGCAGATTTGTTGGTAGAAAAATAAATAGACTAAAGAAATTGGTAAATAAAGAAACTAGTTAACAAGAAGCAAGGAGACGGGAAAGAGAGAATACAATAGAAATATGGTAGAGAGAGTTATTTAGATAAACCAAAATAGAAGGAAACACACAGATCAAAAGCCCCAGAAGACAAAGAAAGGAGAAACAAGGAGCAAAATGGAAGCAAAAACATATAAAAAGCCAAGACAACTATGCCTAGGAATGGAATGTGAAAAGATAAAGAAGAGAAAAACATTTTCTGACAATAGTACTAACCGAAATTGCAGAGATAAGGAGAAGAAGAAAAAAACTGTTTAAGAAAAACAAACTGAATAAATTGACTTAGCAATTTCCATACGGCAGATACGCTATCTTAAGGTTGACAGACAATGCAACTTTTGAAATGATCAGAGTATATCTGGCAACCAGGGGACACAAAGAACAAATTCTAAACAAAAATTCTAGAATCTCACTAGAAGTAAAACTGGCAAATTTAAAAGATACATTTAATAGAGCTACACCAAATATTTATGAAAAAAAAAAAAAACAATTTGGAAGAAATTCATGGACATCTAAGAACATACCTAAAGACAAAGCAAATATCTAGTTGAATAACGCAAGAATGGGAGAAGTAGAGATGGATGTCGGTGTAGGAAGTAAGACAGAAAAAGAAGGCATGTGTTGCCACAGCAAACTTTGTAAATTTTGCCGAATACAGCCCACTTCAAACTACATTAGCGACAATGACAAATTCTGACCAACGCAAAAAAAAACCGAAAAGTATTGCTATGCGCTAGTCATTTTTAAGGACCACTTGTTGAGGCCAACACCCTGACTACGTCCTAAAAAAACATTTTGCACGGTGCTCAGACAAATTTTTTAAATTTGCGTATTTTTGTCATATCTGAACGGCTAGTTTTACTTTATGGTCAAATTGTTTTATTTATTTTATAGTGATTTGTTTCTTGCTTATATTTGTCATTTTTGGAGGGTGGCATCTGACATTTAGTGTTTTTGCTTGATTGTTGTTGGGGTTAAAGTACATTTTATTACAGTATTTATTATCTAGTTGTTAGTTTGCTGACATGTTTGGTGGATGGCGTTTTTATTTTACACCTCTATTTAAAAGTTGTTGGAGATTATTTATTTTTAGTATTGGTATCTTTTTGTTGGGAATTGATTTTGTTGGCATGCAGTTTTGTTTTTATGTTGGTCAGAAGTATTTTGTGACCAGATCCGCCGTCACTACTAAGCTTTGTTTTACTGTTTTTGAAAGACATATTCTATCTTGTTTTAATGAGAATATAAACTATTTTGTCCTCATACATGCAGTTTGGTGATGTCTATGTAGCAAAACGACGTAGATAGTGTTTACGTAGCGTATTTGCAGCAAAATGTAAAACTCAATACGTAAACCCAGCCCATATTTGCAGATAGTATTACGAAGATGATTGTTGTTTTCTGTGTTTCCGATTTTGGCGTTGAAATCACATATTTCTAACAAGATGTTTTTCCGCGAGATGGTTGTTATAGTATCCTTGATTAATTGATACATTGTATCTATCTCATTATCTGTGGCATTTGTAGTGGGCAGGTGTACTTGAAGAATCTGCATTTTGGCATAATTTGGTGTTTATTGATATTTTTATTAAGCCAGTTTTTTGCCAGTAAAAAATTTATTAATATTGCGGTTCTATTTTGGCCGGTATTATTTGCACTAGAGATATACATTATGTGGTCGGTAGTTTTAAAATGGTTTTGGCTTTTTTATTACGTTTTTGACATTTCCATATGCAAATTTTTACTTGGATTAGTTCTTGTTTAAGTATGTGCAGCTTGTCTAAGCGCAGTAGTCTACATTTGATGTTGCTATGTTTAGTTTATTACGTATCTGTATTTTTTTTTTTGACAAATTTTTATGAATAACATTGCTACATTTTGGTATAGATAAGCTACCAAAAAAGAGGAAAATTTTACCAAAAGCGTCAAATTTGGTTGTCTTTAAATTAATTGTCGTCAACTAGAAGGTTATTGTATATATATATATATATATATATATATATTTTTATTTAAATTTATTTTCGGATTATCCCGCGTTTTCTTTTTGAGTTGGACTCGACGTTTCGGCTGAATCTCATCAGCCATCATCATGAGATATTTATTATTAATATTTATTAATATACATCAATATGACATTTATTTATAAAACTAATTTTGTTGTCAAAGCTAACTTTCAAGAAACTTTATTGTGTGTAAAGTTTCTTTGTTTGACTTCTGGTAGTTGGTCTATTAATTGACAGTCAAAACTTGTAAAGGAACTGGTTGTGATTTGGATGCTGTAATTAAATTAGTTGTTGTTGGTAAAGAAGCTGTTAGTGGTTTTTTTAAATTTAATTTAGTTGTTGCCAATGCTGTTTTCCAAGTAGATGGTAAACGTAAAGCATCATCTCTCTTATTGAGATTGTCTGGTCTTTTTTCAATTTCGATGGCTTCTCTAGTTATTCTAGTATGAAAATGATTAATTTTTGCTAAAATTTTAGTTCCTTCAAAGTTAATTTTGTGATGACTTGAATTTACATGTTCCGTTAAAGATGAAGTAGATTCATTTTTTTGAACTGCTCGAATATGTTCTTCTTTTCTTGTGCTAATTTTGCGGTTAGTTTGTCCAATATAAGATCTCGTACAATCTGCACATGGAATTTCGTACACGCCTTGACTTTCTAAAGGGATAATATCTTTTGGGCTTTTTAAAACTTGACTTATTTTTAAATTTGTATTGAAAACTGTTTTTATGTCGTATCTTTTTAAAACTTTAGAAATTTTGTTTGTGGTACCTTTGACAAATGGTAAAAAAGCGTATTTTTGTGTTTCATCTTTTTCTTTGTCGTTGTTTGTAATTTTATTGTTTAATAACAGTTTTAATGATGCTTTATTGAAACCATTTTGTAAGAGGGCGTTTTCTAACGTTTCAATTTCTTCTTTTATGTGATTTTGATCACATAATGTTAAAGCTCTATGTAATAAAGATTTTGTTACTGAATTTATTTGGGCTGGATGATGATGAGAAAGTGCATTAAGATAACGGTTTGTATGAGTTGATTTTCTATGAATAGTATGCCCTAAACTACCATTAGATTGTTTAATTAATAAAATATCTAAAAAGGATATTTTATTTTCTTTTTCAATTTCAATTGTAAACTGAATTTTATTATTTATATTGTTTAGATGATTTAAAAAAGTATCTAAATTATTTTTACCATGTTGCCAAATTACAAATGTATCATCTACATATCTAAGCCATAATTTTGGTTTTAGTGGAGCAGAATTAATAGCTTTAGTTTCAAAATCTTCCATAAATAAATTAGCTATGACAGGGGATAATGGAGAACCCATTGGTGCGCCTTCTATTTGTTTATATCGTTGACCGTTGTAAATAAAATATGTATTTGAAAGACAGTGATTAGCTAGGTCCATAAGATAGTTTGGTGGATTATATTTTAATTTAATTATTTCTAAAGCATCATTTATTGGAATTTTTGTAAAAAGGGAAATAATATCAAAACTTACCAGAATGTCGTTTTTATCAATATTTATGTTTTTTATTATATCAAGAAAATGTTTTGAATTTTTTACGTATGATCTGGCTTCTTCAGCATGAGGCTGCGATTGTTTAGCAATGTATTTAGCAAGTTCTTGTGTTGGAGATCCGATTGAACTAACTATAGGTCGTAAAGGAATATTTTGTTTGTGAATCTTTGGTAAACCATATAATTTAGGACATATTGAAGATTTTTCTCTTGGTATCAAATTAACCATGATTTTTTTGTCAATAAGTGAATTTTTAATTTTTGCTTTGGTAGTTTTTTCTAAATATGTGGTTGGGTCACTGTTGATTTTGTTATAAGCTTGGTCTTCTAGAAGTTTTAACATTTTGTTGTTGTAATCACTTCTATTCATTACAACAGTTGCGTTACCTTTGTCTGCTTGTAGAATAATTATTTCGTTATCTTCTTTTAAATGTTTTAAAGCAGTATGTTCTTCTTTACTTAAATTTGGTTTTGGTGGATGTGCCTTTCTAAGAATTGTTACAACTTCTTGGCGTATACATTCAGATGATAAATTATCCATACCTTTGATAGCCGATTCTATGCCACAGATAATGTTTTCTACAGGTATTTTGGATGGAGAAATAGCAAAGTTAAAACCTTTAGATAAGACTTGTTCTGCGGAATTGCTTAATATTTTGTTTGATAAATTATAAACTGTTTTAATTTCTCGTCTTGATTTTGTTACATTTGATTTATTATTTAAATTATTAAATTTATTTTTGAGTCGATTGGTTTTAATTTCCATGTTTGTTTCAGTTCTAAAATATGCCAATGTTTCTATTATATTCCATAATATTGGATGTATTTTATTTGCAAGTTCTAAGTGTAGGATCAAAAGTTCAGTATCTAAATTATTTAAATCTCTTCTGGTTTTGTGAATCGATTCTCTTACTAAAGATTCACTGCATTTATTTAGTATCTTGTTGATTTGTTTTGAATATCTGTTAAATTTAATTTTCATACATGTTGGTATTATGTGACAGTTTCGACATCTTTTGAAAAATGTTAAATCACAAAGAAGTTCTCCACGTTTTGATCGTAGTTTTTCATATTTCTTTAGTTTATGTTGTATTTCCTCTCCGTAAAGGTTTATAATGTTATTTTTTAAATTTTCGCGGATATAATTATTTTTATTTAAATTTATTTTCGGATTATCCCGCGTTTTCTTTTTGAGTTGGACTCGACGTTTCGGCTGAATCTCATCAGCCATCATCATGAGATATTTATTATTAATATTTATTAATATACATCAATATGACATTTATTTATAAAACTAATTTTGTTGTCAAAGCTAACTTTCAAGAAACTAGAGAAGCCATCGAAATTGAAAAAAGACCAGACAATCTCAATAAGAGAGATGATGCTTTACGTTTACCATCTACTTGGAAAACAGCATTGGCAACAACTAAATTAAATTTAAAAAAACCACTAACAGCTTCTTTACCAACAACAACTAATTTAATTACAGCATCCAAATCACAACCAGTTCCTTTACAAGTTTTGACTGTAGAAGGATCAATTAATAGACCAACTACCAGAAGTCAAACAAAGAAACTTTACACACAATAAAGTTTCTTGAAAGTTAGCTTTGACAACAAAATTAGTTTTATAAATAAATGTCATATTGATGTATATTAATAAATATTAATAATAAATATCTCATGATGATGGCTGATGAGATTCAGCCGAAACGTCGAGTCCAACTCAAAAAGAAAACGCGGGATAATCCGAAAATAAATTTAAATAAAAATAATTATATCCGCGAAAATTTAAAAAATAATATATATATATATATATATATATGCTAAGAATAAAATATATAAGTCAAATATCATTTTCTGACAATACTTATTTTTGTTGTTAATTTTCTGCAGAAATTTTCCCAATTTTATTTTTTCCCAAATTTTAAATACGATTTTTTTGATTTTTAATCATTTTATAAGATTAATTAACATATCTTTTTTTCTACTATTGTATAACCTTCTAGTTGGTGACATTCAATTTGAAAATAAAATCTAGTAGAAAACTACATCAAATAATAAAAAATGTTTATTTGAAAAGATTTTTTGTTGCTTGAACTAATTTTATCTCTTGTTTGGTATTTTTTTGCGCTAGCGGCATCAATTTAATCTAAATTTTGAAAATGTTATTTTTTTAATATTTGAACATAGTTCCACCCGGCGCTTTAATCTTATCCTAATATTTATATATGTTATACAATATCTAAAAAGTTCAAACGATAAATTGGTGATTTTAATCTATTTTTCATTTGGCAAAGTTTTGTGTTGCATGAAAATTTTGCACGTTTGTTGCATGAACTTTTATGAAAGCAAACTAACTAAAATTGCACAAAAAATTGCTAAAAATCTATTGCTTCATAAAATTTATTCAAAAGTTGTTAATTGTATGAATTTATGTAGGATATAAAATTTACAATAAATTGTTAAATATTTCTATTTTTAACAATGATTGGGAATAATTTAACAAAATTTCCAAAACTGATCAAGAACTACCAAAAATTTAGCAGAAAACATAAAATTTGTGCAGTTTTCTAAATGTTCTTTGTACTTCAAAAATTATTATTTTGCTCAGAAAAAGTTGTCGAGCACTGGTCTAGACAGTTCATTAATACATTGATTATTGGTGAATGCGCCGGGTATATAGTCATGTGTTAGTATTCGTGTCATATCAACAATTCAATTTGGTTGTGGCCACACATCGTTAACAACATTAATTGGATTTTGGCATCTACCTATTAATTATTTTAATTAATTTACGTGTTGGGATAATAAACTGAAATTGATTTAATGCAAATAGATAAAGAGATATTTTTAATTGAAAATATTTATATATCTATGATACTTTCATTTTTCTTACTTATCTTCTCGTTCCAGTTGAGACCCTCTGCGAGCATAAAAATCTTGTATGTGCTACAGCTGCAATTATTACATAAAATTCCTTTTATCTCTCCTCGGCACGTTGAATGTATTTTATGGGGTGATATTAATTAAATTTAACCAATGTGTTTTCTTTTAGATATTTTTTTAGTTCAGTTGGTAATTTAAATCCGCGAGTCATGTTGTACATGGCAGGTTATTATCATAACACGTCTGGAATTTTCTAATGTATATGTTCGGATTATCCATCAGCCATAGAATAATCGAGTCCGTGATCTCAGCAGCCCCTTTACACGACTAAGTGTGTCTTTGTTTAGAAGTGGCCCGGTATACACGATGACACCAGTCTGTCGAGATA
Organism: Tachinus rufipes; assembly: GCA_963932245.1. Taxonomy (NCBI): domain Eukaryota; kingdom Metazoa; phylum Arthropoda; class Insecta; order Coleoptera; family Staphylinidae; genus Tachinus; species Tachinus rufipes. The sequence continues at coordinate 96,335,115 of OZ010743.1, forward strand.
GGGGAAGTACGTGGAGGATGACGTGCTCCAATTTCAATTGGGATACAGGGGCGTAATCGATAGCTGGAGGATCAAAGGGCTCTCGGTCCGTCCGGTCCGTACGGCCCGTCGGTCGTCACAGAACACAGATCGCCAGGCCACAAAACCGATCTCTACAAACTAATAATTTATAGCCAGTTTGATTGACTCCAACAGTACGAAAGCAGAGCCCAGTCATTCGGTTTTGTTATTTATTGGGGTGGTATATGCCTGACCTTTTGTCTGCTCAATGCTTCATGTTACGCGATTGATTCATGACTATTAAAAGATTAATATTTATAGTCTCTATACATATCCGGTTGAAATGATGTATGCTGTATAGAAACCACTTAATATAATTATTTATTTTTATAGTTGCACTCAATTCAATAAATCAGAAGAAAATTCTTTTTTATATTTACCTTCATCAATAATATAAAGTTTTTGTCTAAATATAAAATAAATTAAGTGTACCTTTTTGTTATTTTCTTTAAAACTGCACTAAAAAACATTTATTCAATTTATCATCAGCCTAACCTCTTACGAGTGGCTGACAAGCAAATCACTATTTTTGTGTTTAGTGCTTTCCTTTGAATGCAGTCTAAAAAAATATTAGTTACCATCTGTATTCTTTTAAATTCTCCAATGTAATGTATTATAAATAGCAGTAAATTTGTTACATAGAATTGTTTTTATTGGCGGATGGTTTAACGATAGTTTGTGTTTTAGATAGTAAAAAGGCACGCGATATCTATATGCAAAGCATTCTATCATATTCTAACAAGGTAATTGAAAATATTAAATTTGCATTTTTATTGATGGAATAATTTAATATAAATAAATTAAATTGAAGTAATTTTGTTCATCATAATATCAGTTACCTTTATAATTAGATTTATTTAAGCATATATTATCAAAATTATGTATATTTACTACCTTAAGTAATAAAATTATATGAAATATACAGCAAGGGTCGGGTAATTGTTGACCTACTGGCACAAATTGTAGCATGATAAAACTCCTACATGTTAAGGTAGTTAAGAAACAAGAAATTCAATTTTCTTTTATATTTATGTATGTAAGGGTGGCAATAATAAGTGGTGTGAGATATTGGTGCAGTAGTACGTGAGGTATTTATGTTGGAAAGAGAAGAAATAACAAGTGAAAATACTTACAAGTAACTCGACGGCAATTCAATCTTGGTACTGTACACAAGCCATAAAGTTTAATTCAAAAATAAACTCGACTTGACGATATTTGGGTAGAAAGAACGTTTCCCGTCATCAGCGCTTCTGATCTCAATTCTGTGTACGTGATTCCATTAGCCCCCGCTTTATAGATTCCGCTATCCGCTCCGTCATTTTACCAGACAGAAATCTTTAAACATCTCGCAACATCCTTAAAAAAAATCGCGCCCGACAAAAAAATATATATCAACAGGAATACATTTGCTTTAATGTTCTGATACGCCCTATCCCCATTGAGCAATTTAAGGGATCATTTTCTTGTGATATCCGTCGCACAGGTCGTGATATTAAAAATACAAATATACCATGAGATATGACATTTTTTTTTATTTAAATAAATATTATAAATGATACAACGTATAATATCGTTACCTTAAACGTTTTAATCAAGCATATTAAAATTCAGATCATAATCTGTTGCATGTAAGATCATAATTAATTTGAACGTGGAATAATATCGGTCTTATACATCTTACATAATATAATATATATCATAAACGAAGTATTTACACATAATTTACACCACGAGTGAACTACCAGGAAGAACATGAACACATACATAAGTGCATTCGTACACTACATCCTCGAAAACAGTCTGTTTTGCCTGCATGTTCAACTTCAGCAAACTCTAATATACATCAGTCGCATACTAGTGTCTCCCAAAGTATATATCTATTCCACTTGTGCAAATACTACGACTGGCTGCTACACTCAATTATAATTACCACTAATTAAATAATATTAACTGAAGCAATATAATTTCGTCGGGTATTACTGAAAATATTCGTTTTAATTACATCGTGCCAGAGAGTGTATTATATTGAGAAAATTTAAAGAATTTGAATAGCTTGCGGCAAAGTTAAAAGTCATTTAGTTTTATAATCGCTATGAAGGAATATACTTTAATAATAAATTATCATTTATTGATTCAATTATTAGATAGAATTTTTTTGTACTTTTTAAGCAAATTTTTCTGAAATTTATCAGATGTTGTACTAAAAAATTTATGCATAGCATTCTAAATAATCTATCAATAATTATAATATTATTATTATTTTAAAGCACTATTTTTAAGAATATTAGTGATATCAAAAACTGATTTTTTTTTTAAATAAACAAAGTAAAAATTAACTAATACTTTTATATAGAAAAAAAATGCGCAAAGTTAAATATTGTTATATCAACTTTGTTTACATTATTTTTTCATATTGAGGAGGGTTTAAATTAAGCTAACTTTACATCTATGTGTTTCCGTTATGTGGCTAAAATAATATTTTCAAGTAGATTTTGTGTTTTTGGATCAATATTGTATTATACTCTGTTTTAACCCGGTAGCATTATTTGTTTTCCAATTTAATCGATTAAAATAATTTTACTTTTTAAATTAATTTAATTTAATTTAATTTATTTAATTTATTTTAAGCGGAAATTATCTAACCTACTAGCAAAATTGCAAAGTATTTACTTGCTTTCTATATTTAGTTTTTTTCTAGTAATTTATTGTTTTGTAATTTTTGTGTACTAAGTTTTGTATTGTACAGGGTGATTATAAATGTTTAATGTACGTTTGTGCCGCTCTAGTGAAAATACGTAAGTAAAGTTGCCTATCTTAGGATTCAATAATAAAAATATTTTTAAATTTATATTGTTTACATGTTTATAATTATCAGTTGTAATCAAAATAATAAGAATAGAGCCAATCCCCATTATCACACCGCCCATTCCTAAAGTAGGATTCAATAATAAAAATATTCTCTTCAATTGTATATATTCATATAACCTTGTTTGCTTGACAGCTGTCAAAGTTGAACTGGGAAAACAAATAGTATAGTGGATAACTTTAAAAAGGCGGCATATTTAGAGTTATTACATAATCCCAGAGAGAAAGCGTGGCGCAGTGGTCTAGGCATCCGGCCGCTGTACCGAAAATCGTGGGTTTGATTCCCATATACCGTGATATACTTTTCAGTTTCTATACGCTCTCCCACTCCCCAACCCGCTTTGCCAGCGTGGGGTTTTACGGCTAAAACCTTCTCTGAGGAGTGACGAATTCTCTCCAGTAGTTCGGAATCCACTTAAAACTGTAGGTCCCTTGTAATGTAAGTTGCCAGCATTACAAGCAGAGAAGAGGCTAAGACGCCAGCAGTGGCGTATACATGGCTGACAAAGACATAATCCCATTTATTTATAAACTCCCTGTGTATAAAATTCTTATGCCTATAAACATACATCTATTGTTTCTGGTTTAACTTAGGTTGCAAAATAGCCATCTTTCCTTATTCTACATGGAAAGTTTTCTGGCACTTTTTATCAGCTTATTTTAAAAGTTTTGGTTATGTATTTAGGACTTTTTTGCCTTAGATTTATTTTTTTGAACTTAGTTTTTTTTGCATAATATTTTTCTTGAATTTTTTTGTTTGATGGAGGTGTTGCATATTTGCTTCTCAAGATGTTTGAAAATGACTGTTTTTAAATTTTCTTATATAAGAAAATCATATTTAATAAATAATTCAGCACTTCTTATATTTGACTTTGTTAGTTTGAAAAATTTGATTCTGAACGCGATGCTTGGATGTTGCCAATCAAGTGGCTTAAGTAAAGTCTGACAAAGGCTCTATAGCAGTGACAAAACTACAAATTTAACTTTTATGGTGTTGTGTATATGCGTCGGTTGACGAGAGCAGGGATTGACTATTGAAGCGGTTAGTTTAAGTTTAGTGTGAATAGACAATGTGCTGGAGGTTGGGATTGTGTTTGGAACTTGGCTGGTCGGTTGTTCTTTTTGCAAAACTTTTGTGGTCAAATGGTGGTAATAAGAGTTTACAGTTCTGCTGAAAGATTTCTTTTCTAGCAGATTACACTTTTTTAGTCAGGGTTTTTTTAGCTACTTTACCATACTGGGACTTTATTTTCTTCTAAATGCTAGTCAGTGACTTTTGCATGTGGCTCAGTGTGTTTGGTATCTGCAGTCACTGGTTTTGCATTTTTATTTTTTATTTTTTATTTGTTTTTTTTAGGATTTATTAGTATTCACAAGTGTGGCACGTGGTATTGAGGTGTGTTTTTTGGTTAGTTTGCATACTTTTTTATTGTTTCTTTTTGGATTTTTTTTTGGTTGGTTTGTATTTGACCATTATTTTTCATTTTCTTCACTGCCCTTGACGTTTCTTTGGTGGCATACGTGCTAAGGTAAAAATTGCAATTTTTTTTTATATTGTTGACATTAATGATTATTGTTTATTTTTTACTGTCTTTGTAGATTAGATTTTGTAACGTGTTTTGGACGGCTTGCATCTTTTTTTTTTTGTTTTTTTTTGGGGGCTTTTTTCTTTTTTACTGTTTTTGGGCTTAATTAAATACGGTTTTCTTTGTTAGCACGTTGCTATTGTGGCAATAGAAATTACAAACAATTATTGTTGGAGTTTTTTTCTTTTGTTAAGATTGAGTTTTTGTTTGTTTATTTTTGTGATTTGTTTGCATTGATAATTAATTCCAGTTTTTTTATTATTGTTGGGGTTTGGACAAGGTTCCTTTTAGCACTAGAACAGAAATTGAAATGCTTTTTGTAAACATTTTTTTTTGTTCTATTGGTTTTCATTGTTTGTTGCTAGTTTGGGGCAATCGGGATTGAAAAGTTTTTTGCTTTATCTTTGTTTTTTTTTGTGGCACTTTTATTTTTGAGATTTTTTTTAAATAGATTAGTATCTGTATTTATTTTAAGATTTTTTTAATTTTTTTAATTTTTATTTTTTTCTTTGTTTTTAACTTATTTTGATTGTAGTTATTGGTTTGATTATTAAAAACTCTTATCTGCTTATACGTTTTTTTTTATATATATTTAAATCGGCTGCTTGTTGTTGTAGACATTAAAAATAGTTAAGAAACTCGATTTTTTAAATTTTTTTGTATTGTTTATAACATTGTGATAGATTTTTATAATATTATGTAGTTTGAACATTGACATTAAGTTTAGAAAGGATATTTTAAGTATTTTTTATTGTTTATAACCATCTTCAATTTGTCGTGTGTGAAGATATTGGGTTTAGTCAGAACATGATTTGCTTGGCATAAACTGGTTTGTTTTGGTTTGATTTGTTGGTATTTTTGATTTATTGTTTATCGTCAATTGTGGGTTTTTGAAGACTCTAATAAATTTAATAAAAAATTAAAAAATTGGTGTTTAGGCTTTAGATTGCGGTTATGAAAAGATCAAATTTGTAGGTTTTATGCATAAACGACAAACGGTAACGTTATACATTCGGTTACAAAAAGCTTTTTAGAACGCAACTTATTTTACAATGTCTTACAAGTCTTAAGGTTTGATTAAAGGGGGGAGGCGGAGTGGTGATGCAATCAACGGATTATTAAGTAATTTTTTTATTACTACGCGAGAAAGTTATTAATTAGTCATATTGCGGAAATTGGCTGTTAACATGCTAAGATAAGTGTGCGGACACAATGGGATTTTTTTCTCTACTTATTGCATTGTACACTTGCTTATTGTTCAGTGCTCTGACCGTAGAACACTAGAGTTTTAATTTTATAAATATATAAATATAAGGATTTAGAGCAATGAACAACGGTACTAAGTTAAGATTGAAGCTCCATATTTTTATTATCAAAGCTCCAGTGTGGTTTGGAACGCTGAGCGATGAACGATGGTACCATGCCCGTTGTGTCTACAGTCTTACACCCTGCTCTATAACTGAATTTCCGTTTCAAAACATTTCTACTCGTTTGCCATTTTTGTATGGTTATACTAACGCATTATATTTTTAAATCATCAAGTTTTATAAATATTTCTCTACGTGATCCGCATTAACTACCTGACAAAACGACAATTTAGTCTTTGTTGCCTACGTAACACCAAACCAAAACACAAGTTGTTGTTCTTCCCTAATGTGCTAAAGTATTTGCTTAGATTTGTATTAACTACATCAGAAACAAGATGTTACGACCGTTAAGCGGATTTGATCACTGCAAAATACTTGTTTTGTTTGCAATCAGCTGACTCAATGACAAGCGGACACGCGGCATAAAACTTTTTGATTTTATAATTGTGCAATCAGATTTGTGACACAAACTCTACCGTCAAGACATACCAACTAACACCTTAAAAAAAAAAGCCTTGAGGCGAATAACGACTGAAACTCTGCTTTACAAGTTTTTAGATTTGATTGTTTATGAAAGATCAAACAATGGTTTATTAGGTGATTTTCGAATAACTTTATTGTATATATAAACAGCAAGTTTTTATTTAGTTATATTGCGGGAATTGGTTGTTAGCATGCTAAGTTAAGTGTGCGGACACAATGGAGATTTACTTTTTGCTCATACTCATTCATCGCCAACTGCTCCAACTTTGGAACACCGGAGTTTTGATTTTAAAAACATATAAATACAAAGATCCAAAATGAGCAACGGTACCAAGCTAAGATTTTTAAGATCAAAGTTTGGAGCGCTAACCAATTTACAAATAATTGTGATTGTGATCCCCATAAACTACCTGACAAAAAGACAATTTGGCCTTTGATTGTTACGTGACTCCAAAATCTAAACGATTATTAAGTTTTTTCTTACTGTGTTTAAGCTTATATTAGCAAGACCAGCAATCTGACGGAGTACAAGATGTTACGGCCATTAGGCGGATCTGATCATTGCGTAACTCACGCTAATTTTGCAATCAATTTACTTATTGGTAAGCGGCATAAAATCAACCTATTTTATAATTTTGCAAGCAGATCTGCAACACAAATCCTACAGTCAATACATACTAACTAGCACTTTAAAAGAAAAAACCCTGAAGCGGCCAACTACTGGAACTTTGTCTGTCAGTTGCTTACTATTTTGACCGAAATCTAAAATTGGCAGATACAGCCAAGAAGAAATACTGCTATTTTTCAATTTTTAAGCAATAAGATCTAGATTTGGCACTATCATCTGAACAAAGGCTTTTCTTATTTACATTGCATACCTTGCCAAGGGCAAACAAACAATACGGACTGTTGTCGGTTTTACGTTGTCGTACTACACAAACATAATCAGTAATTACTTGCTGTGAGTGTGTATGCAAAATATCTGTCTTTTGTTTATTAAATGCAATTTCTACAATCCGATTTCTAGTTTTTGGAACCAAGAGTAGTCTAACTGTTTTTGGAGTTCTAAAGCAGTTAGTCAGCTTTTTGAAATTTGGGCTTGAACTAACACTTTTTTTAAGAACAATTCTTAACCAGTCAGAATAAATCAGAAATGTACTATGAGTTTACATGTCAAGAAATTGCAAGATTTAATGAAATTGTACAGTTCTGTTATTGTGATATACATCCTGACAGATTTGTTAAAAGACCAGGATTGAGCGTAACTATTGATATTAAAAGCGTTTTTTATTTCAACATTTGTCTTAAAGCTATTGGTGCTGCAGGGAGTTAACGACGTATCTAGCGCGCATGCCAAAAGGATTTGCAAGAGCGTTGTTCCATAGTGCCGCAAAAGAACACAATTTTAAAGCGTACGCGGAAAATTCTTAAATGCACTATGCATTTTGATTTTATGCCAAAGTGGGATTTTGCTAAAATGTTTCTCAGATAAGTTTTATAAAAGTAATTAAGTTTTTTGATAAATGACTGCGCATAGGCACACATCGGATTACTGATGCTGTATGTTACTAATTTGCATTGTTGCTAAGTTTGCAAAAATTAGTTAGTATTAGTCAAACATTTTATTTCGTTAAGTGGTTTTTGCAACATGTGTTAAATTTGTCTATATGTTTTTGAAAAGTTATGGACTAATTGTAAATTAAACCTAGAATACATATGGCTTATGGATACAATAAAAAGAATTTACGAGGTTTTTTGTGGATATGCAAAAAAAATTTGGTTTACCGCATTTACATTGTAGTATGTAGTTGACGGTAAATAGTTGGTTTAAAAAATCTTTAGTCTCTACGCATAATTTTTTTTAATTTTGCAATTTTAAGGAATACAAAAGACATGGAAATTTTTTGTAGTACACATGTTACATTTATGGAATTTAATCTTGTTTATATTTTTTAGAGTCAATTTTTTACCACTCTTTTAAACACATTTGCCCTCCGTTGGCAGTTTTGCGGCGATCAATATTGTTACTATATTCTTCTAAAGTTATTGGCCTGTTGGCATAAACTACAGACTTAACGTGATTCCCTAAAAAGAAATCCAATGGCGTTAAATTGCGTGAGCAAGGTGGCTATTTGGCTCGACCATTTCTAGAGATTACACGATTACCAAACTTTTTTTTTAAGATATCAAATGTTTGACTAGCTGTGTAGTGTGTGGCGCCTTCTTGTTGGAACTACATATTATTGGTGTCAAGCCTATTCAATTTTGGCCAAAAATAGTCTTGCAACATGTCATCTACTAAAAAAAGCGGTCCAGTTACATCTCCGTCATGAAATCTATACTAGACGGTCACTTGTTGAGGATGCTATAGAAATTGTTGCTGTCAAATAATGCATGTTTTGTATATTGACAAAGCCATTAAGCCAAAAATGACCTTTATCGCTGAAGATAATTTTTCAATGAAATTTAAATTTTTTTTCAAACGTTTTTTGAGTTTAATCGGAGAAATTTTGGCGCTTTAAATAATCATAAAGTTTTAATTTTTGAGTTAATTTGATCTTGTAAGGGTGCAAGCAAAGGTCTTCTCTCAAAATTTGCCACAATGTGGGCTAAGAGATTTCCAATTCCAATATTTTTGGTACTTTGGCAAGCGCATCTGTAGGGATTACATTAAACTTTACTTTTTACTCAATCTGTTGGATTCAATTCTTGATAATTTTATAAAAAAGCAATTTAAGATCAGTGTGCAAAATTTGCTTTACCGATCAAACCGATATCTTTAGTGCAAAGACATATTTTTGAGCAGAACGCGCTGAAGGTATTCAGGTGTTCTTACTGACTTTTAAAATTTGCACATCTTTTTCCTTTTTAATTTTTGACTCATTTTAAAATTATGCTTTATTCTGTGTTATGATTGTGTTTATTGTAGTACATTATCCACACTTAGGCTTAAGAAGCTATAACATAAGTAGTAACTACATTGTAATTGTATTGATGTTATTGTAAATGGAATTTCTATAAATACAGTTTTATATATTATAACAACTTTTGAACTTAATAATATTTTTATTAAACTGGTATGTTAATGTACAAAAATATATATGTATCATTAATAAAATATTTTATGTTGATAGTAAACGCTGCAATAAAATTGCTCAAAATTATTATTGAAAAAGCAAAATTATTTAATAAAGAATTTTAGTAAACAAGAATTCTTTAATATGGTTTGGTCTCTATACTATGCAACTAATTCCAACGCTCCAGAAAAAATTTAAAGACGTTATTTTAAGTCGTATACTTTAAATAACGGTTTGTCTAGAAAGTATTTGACTTTGAATTTTCTCGCGCATAGTAGTGATTCTTGACCGACTCCACAGTGGAAGAAGACAATTTATTTGGCATGTGTGCAAGTAAGGTGTTGTTATACGTGTTTGTTGCATTTTGATTTCTATTAAAATTACTGAACGAGTTGAAGCATACTGCATAAAATTTTGTCAAAAGCTTGATGGTTCCTAAAGCAAAACAATTTGTAAGATTCAGCAGGTGTTTGGATGCTATGAGAGTAACACAAATTAAAGAGTGGTTCAACCAATTTAAAAGTGGCCGGACATCGGTGGAGAATGATCAGTGTTCTGAGAGGCAACAATTTGATCGGAATGCAGCTATTATTAAAAGTGTAAAAAATCTAATAATAAGAGATTATTATTTGACCGTACGGAAAACTACCAAAGGTTCTAAACATGCAGTTTTGCGTAAAAATTTAAACTGTGGTTGTAAAAGCTTTTGTTGGCGTTACATAAAAAAACTTTATCTTGCGGTTACACAGAACTGGCTGGTTATTACTAACACTTATCTTGAAATTTTGGACACCGTCGTAACTGGAGATGCGTCATGGGTGTACGGATACGGCTTGAAAACAAAAGCACAGTTGTTGCAATAGAAGCTTTCCTCTTTGCCAAGACCGAAAAAAATGCAACAGGTGAGAAGCAAAATTAAAGTGTTTTTTCATATCTGTCAAATTGTGCATCACACATACGCACCGAAAGGACAAACAGTGACAGAAAAGTATTATCAAAAAGTATTGCCGATTCCGTGATGCAGTTTTACTCTGCACGGCAAAAAAGTGGCAAGTTGCATCACAACGCTGCGTCTCATTCTATTTTGGCAAAACATAGAGTTCTAGTCGTTTGTTATCTTTCCTACTCTTCAGACATGGCTTTTTGCAAGTTTTGGTTGTTTGAAGATACCATTGTAAAGATTTTGTTTTTAGTGTATAGAAGAGATAATGCAGAACGCAATAGCAGAGTTAAACACTATTCCAAAAAAAGATTCTAGAAGTGTTTACGGCTGTAGAAGGAATAGCTAAGTATGTGGTGGCGCAAGAGGCTTACTTTGGAAAGTATTAAAGTCTCAATCCCTTTACGGATTTTTTTTTTAACTAAAGGTTGGATACTTTTTAAACAGAACTTGTACGTGTTATCGAAAAGATGGTTATTACCTGCCTTTGTCGTTTTACAGATTATGATAAACCTTTTTGATTTTGTTTTGTTTAAGATAGTTGTAGAAACGCTGGTACTAAGTTTGTTTGCAAAGATGTGGATTGTTTAATCCTATTCGGCAGTTTAAACTTGAAAACTAGCAGCAAGAAGCCAACCAACATTTTTTTGTTTTAGGTTGCACAGTAATTTAAGACTAAACGCACCGATGAGCAGAGTAATGCATGCTGTAAACATCGTAGCCAAATCAATCAATTTATATAATTTTTCTTCAGTTTTCTTTATTCATAATTTTGAACTATACTATGTAATCAAAATTATGGACTTTTTTCACTTTAGATCTATTATGTTTGTATATTATCTTTATGTTTGACTTATAAACTCTGTTGGGATAATAATTTAATAACGGTGAGATAGCTCAGTTATAGAGCGTTAGTGTAGAACGCTAACAGTGCCGGGTTTGATCCCCGAATATGACTAAAATAATAACTTTGCTCTTTATCCACTGTTGTGATTCGGAAGTCACCTAATAAGCAGTTGGTCCCATCAACCCCCTTCAAACAAGTCGTAAGACTTCTGAGGCGATGTAAAATAGCTGTAATACGCGAAATAAAGAAGATAAATAAATAAATATAAAATTGCGTCGTTTTGATTTAAAGCTAACTCTTATTTGGGCGTACAATTTATTTTTGACTTAATTTGTTATAAATTTTATTTTTCAACACTTGTAAATGATTAAATTAATAAAAAAAATATAAAGATTTTTGATTTATACTAATAACATTCATAACGTGCACGCTTTGCACAAATATGCTCACAATATTTCAAATAGCATACATAATACAAATAAACATTACACATATACATACAATTTGAAGGTAGTAAACTCGATCGATAAAACTTGATGTGCTTCTTATACAAAAGATCTTTGTAACCATATTACATATAATCTAGCTCCATTTAATACACACAATATTTTGCTTAATTAACTCAAACGTAATATCTTTTTATTAATATCATAAATGTAGCCTATTTGCAAATACAAATGCACAAAGTGAACACAGCGAATCAATTATACAATGCATCATAATTGGCAAATCTCCATAAAACAATAATTTTAAAATTATATTTGATTGAAATGCTTTCACAATCAGCAACAATTTTAGAATTCAAAGCAGTCAATAGATACTATATCTAATGTTCACGCTCTATGCTACAATGAAGCAATATGTGTCAAAGTTTGTTCTCAATCCGTAAGATGTTAAACGAACGTGCAAGTACAGATTATTTAAGTGTTTGGAATTTAACCAATAAACTTGAAGAAACTTTAATCAATCGCAATATGATAATAGTTTAAAATAATCTTTTTGTTTGTTTTTATCACCAAATTTAGTACGCAATAATACAATTCATGAATATTAACTATACAATACTTAGTTTATAATGGCACTTTGTATATTAACGAAGAAATGTTTTCTAATTTAAACTTTTGAAACAATTTAAAATATATACATAATCCTTCTATTAATCTCAAACATAATCGACTTTTTCAACTATTATATCCTCACGCATATAAATAACAGTGATGACTGACTAACGTGACACACATTTATCATCATTACAACACAAACAAAAATATAATACTAGATATAATAGGGCAATTCGGAAATAATGCATAAATATACATAATATTCTAATGAATGAATGTTTGTTGAAATGAAACTTAATAACTGTTCATTCTTTTCAAAAGTTGGAATTGCTTTGTTTCATCGAAGCGAATTATATTTAATAACAACAATAAATATAGAACAATATTGTGCAAACTAATTTACATAGTTTGTTACAATTTCCTAGAATCCTATTTGGCTAACAAGCATATATGTTATTATATTATCTTGTATAATTTAAATACAGTTGTGCGTGAAATAATTGCAAGATTTGTATATAACAGTAGCGCGTAATTCAAGGGATCATAATTTTAAAACGTCGGCATTCAAGCAAACCTGCAAGGGGGTTGAGGCTAGATACAAAAGCGAGTTCCTCTATATGAATTACACGAGTATTAGAAATTCATAATGATAAAATTAACATGGTTTTAGACTTCAGCGTGCTGTATTCAACCCGAAGCGTCATATATAAGGGTTATGTTGGCAGCTGGAACTCCTGCTAGGCTAATGAGATTAACAGACGCGTCTATTTACTCTAAATTATAAAAGGGTTATGCAAGAGTGAAAGTACCCTTAAGTTAAATTTAATAAGATACGTTGCCACTGCCGCCGCCATATTTTAAACTCGAGTATCTCTCCACATTTGTATCCAACTCTTTATTTGTTAATTTCCTTTTAAATGGTTTTATTATTTTCTGCCGTTTCATAGCGGCTCGTTTCGTTTCGCAATTTACACGGCTTAAAATTGGTTGACATTTTAAGTGAAATGTTTAACAACACTTTCAAAGCGATTTGAATTACACAAAAGCATATTATTATGTAATAATAAATTTATTTTCTTCAAAGAGATTAAAAGAACATTAGCACTAGTCTATGATGATCGTTAAATGGAAGTTAACCTTGCAAAATTGGTGGTAAACCATTTATAATTGAATTGAAAATGAGGGTAGATTTTGCGCATTAAAATACCAAACATTATCTTGTTCAGATATATTTTTTAATCGTTTTTTTATAATTGAAAGTTGAAATAAACAAATACAAGCAATTTGTTTGTAGATGGGATTCATGTATTATCAGACAAACAAGCTTGCTTTTAAAAACAAATTTAATTTATTTCTGCAAAATCAGCCGTTGTACAGAACAAATATTCAGTTATAGATATGTATACTTGTTATATATACTATACAATACTGTTTGTTTACTTGCATGCTAGCTTTAAAATAAACAATCTAAAGAACTTAGATTGCGTACCACTATAAATGGCAGATGAAGAAATGTTTATAATAAAACCAATTTTAAAAAGTACAAAATGTCGTGAAGATCAGATAAATTTAATATTAATCTACTCAAATCCTTATTATATATGGACTTTTTAGGTTATACTTATGTTGCATCAAGAGCGAGACAATATACTTGCGACGTACTGCGACTAAGTTTGTAATTATAAGGCTTTGATTATTTACAAACGATTATAGTCTAAACATCAAAAAAAAGCTGCAAATAGCCGTGTTGCCGTTGTAGATACTCTGGTGGTGGGATTTTTGCAATTGCTCAATAGAATGCTTCATGAAGAAGTTTGATTTTTAATGAATAAATTGAACAATGGAGATGTGATATAAAGTACTTTCTTTTTGCTAGTGAAGTAAGCCAAAATACTCAATTTACCTCACTTATATAGTTCAAATATGTATAAAATTGTAACCAATGATAACTATTAAATTTATTTAAAAAAAGAACAAATATTTGTAGGTTAGGTGAGGTGATACGTTTGGGTTTTAATTTATTTGAACGAGTTGTCAGCAATTTGAGATATAATGATTTTAAAAGAAGTTGGGTGTTTAATAAATGTTTCCAAAAAAAGCTAAGTTTTTAATTAATAAATAGAACCAACCGGTCGAGATATTTGGACAATTGGTGCAAAGAGTGTCACAATATGGTTCGGAGAAGTTATACAGATGACCGTGATGCTATTAAAAACTGTGTGTGGACTCTAGTGGTGGGATTTGTGCATTTAATGGCATCTGGGCTTTGCTTATGTTAATGTTTTGGTAGCGCCATGTTAAACTTTGTAAAAGTCAAACAGTGTTTTGGCTGCGCACCAGCAGATGTTAAGGTTTGTGTTTTTCAAGGTTGAAGGCGTTTGGTAAAGAAGGCGTATAGAAGAATGCACGGGTTAGGTTAGGTTAGGTTAGGTTAGCGTTAGATGTGACCGGAGGGTCTACTATGTGTAGTGGAAGTAGCTGCGGAGATTCTTGCGGATGTCTACTGTTACGATGGTAGACGTCATCAAGTTGGCAACTACGCAAATGCTGCAATTATGTTAGACAGGGATTGCTTAAGGATACTAGACGGTAAGTGGCAATCTATATATGTGTTCAGGTGCAGTCTTGATAGATGTTTTGGAATTGACTGACTATTTGGGGAGACATTGCTAAACTTTATGACCGCTTATATAGTGTAGTGGTTAGCGTCATTAACTTAACGGAGTCTTGAGTTTGAGTTCTCTATCTGGAGGGTCAGTTTTTCTGGTTAAAAATAATTTATTTGGATAAGATCTAACTGCTTTAGTGTGGCTTGCACGTTAAAAAAACCTATAATTTAAGTTGGAACTCCTGAATTTACAGCAAAACTCTCTGATGTAGTAATTTTAACCTCTAACGTCGGAAATTAGCTCTGACAATAAAAATAAACCTAAGTTAAATAAATGATATAATCAAACCTATTCTAGTCTAACTTTATGCACGTTTGCTTAGTATTGGCGTGTTGTGATGGTGAAGTACGGTTTTGCCCACGTGCGGTAACAATTCCCTTCAATCTTTAAGAACTAGTTTCCAAATTATTTTTTTAAAACAAATTTTTACTAAGATTTTTTTTTATATTGTCTGAACACTTGTTGCATGGGTTAGGTTAGGTTAGGTTAGGTTAGGTGAACGCTTGCTGCATGGGTTAGTTTGAAATGGTTTAGTTTTTTTCTTTTTCTTTTTTTTTATTATCTTTTTTTTGTGCACTACCCTGCACATTGTGCTCTTGTTGGTCATTTCGATGTGTTAATACCAGAATGTTTTGCCTGCCAAAATTGTTTTTATTGTTGTGATAGACGGTAATGACGGTGTCAGTAAAGTGTGTACAAGCTACACACGTTCCGTTTAGGACTATGCCGGGCTCAATTTTAGGTGGTTCCAATGGGACGTTTTTGGTTTTCTTTGAGAAGTAGGATTGAAAATTAAAAGTAAAATTGTTTTTCTGTTTTTTTGTCGATTTCTTTAGGATGCATAAAAATAGATTTTTTTTTGTCGAAATTGGCCAATAAGCGGTTTTTTCTAATTTGTATCTTATAGTGCCACTCTGGCATTGACACAAGAATGGCTAACATCTACGTTTATCAACCTACCCAAGAATGCGCATGCATCAGACTGCAATGATAAGTTTAATGGGTCATACATTGAAGGTGTTCCTTAGGATTATACATACCAGAATATATAAATAATGTGAGGCGGATATAACAGACGCAATTCGGATTCCTCAACGAATTTGGAACAAGGGAAGCACTTTATGCATTTGAGGTACTGGTTCAACGCTGTCAGGACGTAAATAAAGACGTATATGCCTGCTACATTGACTACAGCAAAGCATTTGATAATGTAAAACACAAAAAACTTATGAACATTTTAATAGGCATGGATATCGACTATCATGACATAAGAATAGTGTCAAACCTTTATTGGGGCCAGACAGCAAAAATCAAAATCGAAAACGAACTGTCAGATAACATTAACATACGAAAGGATGTCAGGCATGGATGTGTTCTCTTTTTAAATGTTATTCAATATCTACTCCAAAGCGATATTTAGCGAAACACTCTTAGAGGACCCCACAGAAATTGTTGTAAATAGTAGAACAATCAACATCATCCGATATGCAGACGATACGGTCGTACTAGCAAACATTATAATAAATCTCACAGCATATAGGCAAAAAACAAAGAATACGGTCTCTAAATGAACTTAACCAAAACAAAAACCTTGTTAATTTCAAAAACTAAACAGCTAATCTATTTGGTAATGAACGGAGAACGCATTGAACAAGTCCTCAGATATAAGTATCTTGGAACATGGATAAATGATGACTGGACATATAAACAAGAAATTCTAGCCAGCATAGAACTTTTTGAGATTTCAGTCTAGACCTAAGGCTAATACGTTTCATTTTTCCGATACTCCTTTATGGCATGGAAAGCTGGACTTTACACCAGGAAACCACCAAAAGGATAGAGGCTTTTGAGATGTGGTTTTATTGCCGCATGCTGCGCATATCATGGACCGACAAAATCGAAACCGAAACATTTTTTACTATAAAGAAGCAAAAGCTAGAGTATCTCGGCCACATTTCTAGAAACCAAAAATATGGGTTACTACAACTTATAATCCAGGGGAAAATCCAAGGGAAATGAAGCGTAGGAAGACAACGTATATTCTGGCTGCGTAACTTGCGAGAATGGTTTGGGGCATTGTTGGCGGATCTGTTTTGCTTGGTTATCTCCAAAGTTAAATTTGCCACGATGATCAGCAACCTTTGACGGAGAAGCTGCGCTAAGAAGAAGAAGGTATTGTCAACTACTAAGTAGTAGACTCAGAACAATAGCACACCCTGTCGGGTTTTACGATGGACTCAAGTTGATGCTCTGATACTTTCACGTCGATCAAAATAAAACGCTATAGTCCTGAGTGGACGAGCACTCTAAAAACAAACCGTCTAAGATTAATCTTATTACTGCGCCAAACAACAATGGCGTTTTCTTTTTGATGACGACTTTTGCTACAATCCCAGCTAATTTCATATTTAATTTCATAACAATGATGCGTTTACCAGGAGCATTCTACTCGCTCTTGATTTTAGCTGCTTCAACGTAGTTCAGCACCATGGATGTTTAGGTGACATTCACTCAGCGTCATTGCACTACAACCATTTCAAACAGTTCTAATTACTACTGACGGATTTTGCCGTTTATTTTACCGAGGGAAATTTACATCATTTTTAGATGACACGGCTTCTACAACAAACAAACGCGTTCTGGTAGGAACAACTAAAGGCAAAGGCTGTTGAGTCTTCTACATTATTATAAAGTTTGAAAAAGGGAAGAGAAAGATGATACCGGAATGCTAAGTTTTCTAAAGGTTTATACTCAAACCTCTACGGAAGTCATAATTTTAACAGCCAAACCGTCGTTCTAGATATAGTACTATTAGGACTGGTTAAACCATGAGCCACGATTGGGTTTAAATGGAACTGGGTCTTTTTTAGGCAAGAGTTTCCGACGTTGTCAACATTGGTTGACTTACGAATTCTGACAAGACATTTAAAAGCTTGGGTAAACCTATCTCTACAGATAATAAAGCGGTTGTACCTCTGGTAGTTAGTTTCCCCAAAAACAAACTTTTTAAGGTTAAATTTAGAACTCACTTGGCCT
Organism: Tachinus rufipes; assembly: GCA_963932245.1. Taxonomy (NCBI): domain Eukaryota; kingdom Metazoa; phylum Arthropoda; class Insecta; order Coleoptera; family Staphylinidae; genus Tachinus; species Tachinus rufipes. Next base: position 96,353,106 of record OZ010743.1, read on the forward strand.
ACAAAATACCGCCGAATTCTACTTAGACTGCCGGACTACTCTAGTATCTGCCGTTCTGGCAATCCATTGCTTCATGCTACTTAGACTACACTGAAGAAGATTTGAAAAAAATTACTAATTGTTGGATGAGATATTTATGAATAAAATTTCAACAAAGACAAAGCTAAAAATTTTGATTATTGCAAACTTGAGCTCTAACTTTTTAGGAGAGGTCTAAAACAAAACTGGTCCAATTGTGCGTTTTGAAGACTAACACCTATTTAGCAAAGGAACCCGTCAAGATGTAATAGCTAATTTAGTCAAACCACGGATATAGCAATAAATCTACTTTAACAATTTTTTAGAAACTAATAGAGATAGTGACTTGCGTTAAGTAGCGGTAGTACTTTAAAACATTGCACGCAAATTTACAAAAACACAGTTTCTCAGTAATTTCCAAACAATCGGGAACCAAGCAATGCGCTGATCCCAAAGTCAAACACCGCAACCGATTTGACTGACCCGGAAGCAAGGGCAGCACGTTACTTACAAAACGCGCACAAAAATACTCTGATATACTAACAAATCGAAGAATGGTTGGATCCAAGAATTATAGAACAAAACTTAAAAAAATACTTCTTGACTAGTTTTTGCATTTACTATAGACAATTAACTAAGACAACCGAGGATGAGGTCTCCTCTATCAACAAAATGGGAAATAAAATAAAAATATTAGCAGATTTCTATGCAATATTCACATAAATACTTGTCGACCTTTGCCGATTCCAAAAAAAGCACTAACTTTTTTAAAGTGAAGTCACAGGTTTTGGCAGGGTTGTTTAAAAAATACGTCTTAGGATACTTAGACAAATTTTGGTCTAATCCAACAACTAACCAAGTGCAAATTTGCAGATAGGATCAAACCCTGGGAACATCACTTAAAGTGGATAAGAAACAACCGCTAGCCAAGTGCAAAAAAGTAATTACGCAATTTCTTTGGTCTATGTACTCGACTTAGAGGGTATGTACCCGGCTTTGCCAAAATAACGAGATTGCTGATGGCCGCAAGGTCTTAAACAAAACTTTTGTTGTACAGCAGACACCAGTGTCTCTTTTGATCGAGTCAAGAATTCTATTGACAAACTGCTCAAACCAGTGAGATCCTAGCCTGCACTTTGTGCTTTAAACCGACACCTGCAACATAGGTATAAAAATTGTTTTCTAACAAGTAGAAGGCCTTAAATGTCGCATTATTAAATATAATTAAGCAAAGCTGATGAACATAAAGACTTGCTATTACTTTAACAAATTGGAGTACATGGCCGTCGTTTAGCTCATACAGAGATACAGGCAGTACATGGAGGATGAAATTTTTTTATTACAAATAGACAACAAGGCGCTGATCACAGGTGGCTATTTATCTCAGCGTTGTAAACTTGCTACTTGACGTCTTGTGTTGATACACGGAGGACAAATTAGTTGGCAAAGAAGTCTTTTTGCAAAACTCAATGTTGTATTTTGGAAGTATTTTATTGATTTAAGTATTTATGCAGTCTCTACAAGTTTTTGAAGTATGGTGTAGCATAAAGTTTTAAAAACGTTTTTTTTTTTTCTGTTTTGTTTACAATATTTTAGAAGCTTGCAGACGTCTTTAGCGAGTGCTTTTTTTATAATTACTGGAGTTTGATTGTTGGTTAATAGTTTTTCATAATGATGGCGTAGTCTAGATCTACTGTCTTTTTTTTAAATTTTTTTACTGTTGTTATACTTTGGAGGTATTTTTTTGGAAGATGCTGTGCAGCTTGGGGTTGATTGAAGTTTAGTGATTTGGGTTGTTGCGATAATCCAACTGGAGGCTGCTATGTAGGTTTTGTATTGGCAAATGGTCAAAACACGAGAAGCTGATATTGTTATCTGACCATTAATGTAACCTTTGTAAAAGTTGGGGTGGCTTTGTAATGTTACCGCTCTAGCATCTGCTGTTTTATTGTTGCAGATGAGGAAACGTTTTTTGTTTTGTTTTATGAATATATGATATTTTATTATTTGAGTATCTGCAAGGGCCGTTAAGTGAACTAGTTTGATTTGTCTTTTATGATTGACAGGTGTAATGTTTGAATTGTTTGGCGGTTTTTACTAGGGTGGTATTTTACTCAACAGGTGGTAGCAAATAGATTGCATTTTTAAAGAAAAGTTTGAAATCTGGAAATTGGATCAGTTGAATAATGTGTCAAATTAAGAGACTAAATGGTTTGTGGAAAAATAATGATGAAATTGAGTCTAGAACAAACTGTATATGCGCAGTACGCATATTAAAAATTAGTTTTAATTTAAATGAAAGGAGTATTGATAACAATTATAGTATAAAATAGTTTTGATGCATAAGACAACTGAACTTTTCAACATTTCAAGTTTTGATTTACATTAAAACCACAATATAATTGCCAACGTTAATTTCCTCATGTAAATCTACAATCCGTATAGTTTAAATCATGTCATGCATGACGAAATCGTTTTCAAGCGAGATTTAATTGAATTGCCCTTGTATTGATAATAAACCTCGATCAAATACGCATATAAACGATCAAAGGGATGTTTATATCATATTGTAAATATTACCAAAATACGCAGATACCAATTATATTCTATAAATTGTTTTATACGAACCAAATCAATAATATCAAATATTAGTAATAAAAAGGATTGATCAATTAAATAAAAAGCAAACATTCATTTTGAATTTATAGTACTAATTGAATTATAAAATTAATTTTGTAACGTTTAGTAAACAAATTTATTAATATAATTTGAGGCCAATTCATTGGCTTAAATAAACATTAGTTTTAATAATAATAACTAACATAATATAAACAAATACATATTTACTTATGTTTAAATTTTACAAATTTATGAATCAATAGCATAAGCGTATCTAATAAATAAATTTAAAGTAAATCATTTCAATGAAGCATTAGATAAATTACTGTGTACATTCAAATGTATCATATTGTATATGGTTTTCATTAGCCTAAAATATGTTAACTAAATGAGGTATTATAACGTTATTGAACAAATATACATTCCCAATTGAAATGAAATGGCAGATAATTGTAGCCAGGTTATTCAAAACAAACGGTCTGGCAAACGTAGCTATTTGAATGCCGACATGTGTGTTTTATCTGTGAAACATGCGTCAATTGCAGTCTTTCGAGCTCGCTACGCTTTGATCCCTTGTCACTGCCTTCACCTGATGTGCCTCTCTCTGATCTTCTCCCCCTATATCCAGGCTTTCAAATACAGAATTTTCTTACCGGGAGGGTTTGTTACCAAAACTCCCGCAGTGTCAAAAACTATATATGATATCACCACAACATATTGATATATGTCATTTGAGGTATATTTATTTTTTATATCCCCCGTAGTCCTACTATTGCATTTAATAACATTTTAGTAGTTTTATTGGCAGTGATTAAAGAGTTCAATATTGACAATTAATTAATTTTATTCAAATGATTGAGTATATTATAATGAATTTGATTCATGTCAAATAACTAGATTGTTAAATGTTTGATAAGTAGTTCTCAATTTACTTCGTTAATAATGTAGCAGCGTTTGCACACGACAGCCTTACAATTTTAATTATGATTTACTAGATTTTATATGAAATGCTGCGGCCGACTAAAGTATTGACTGTTTATGCTATAAACAATGATTATACTTTACGATTTTAATCACGTGTAGTGTACCATTCAGCTTTTATCACAATGGAAAGATCGACTATAATATAAATTGACAGTGAATGTATTTAGTGACATCGCAAAGGAATATTTAATCAATAAAATAGACAGCGTGTTGTTAATTATTCCACGTTAGAAATTGTGTACCATGTAGTAAACGCAAATTTAATACTATTATATTACACTAACCACCCCTATTATTACTGAATTATTTTCTAACCATATTATTGAAAAGAGAATTCTATAAAAAATGCAACAGATTTCCGGCAATGATAATATTTATTATTTTGGAAAATATTATTATTATTACACAACGATAGGTTATAATTTATTTACAAGTATTGGATTTATAAATATTTAAAGCAGTCGTTTTTATCCATTAGTTATAACTTTGTAGATTTCTGAAAAAAACTTTCAAACTGTTGCTAGATAGATTTATGTGTATGAACAAATTACCTTTATATTAAAGGACACACATACAACTAGTTTTATTATAAATATTTGCAAGGTTACGTTTTTTAGTAATTAGAGGGTTATTGCTGTTAAATATTATTTGAAAGAAGTATTAATAAAATTAAAATGTGTACGTTGTTTGTGCTTTGATATTTTAACTCAATGTTAGCTTCTCAAGAGTTTTATGTAATTAATTGGTACAGCGCAATAAATGATCATTTATTGTATTGTATTCTGCTTTTTGCAAGTCCTACATGCTTTCTTTTCAGTTTTCTTGGTCTATTTTTTTTTATTTTGCTTTGTTTTTTTTTCAATAGAGCATTAATCTTCTTATATTTTGTCTTTTTTTTGTAAATTTGCATTCACGATTTCTTTAATCACGTCTTGCAATAAACATTTTTTTATGCTTTTCCACTTGCTCCAATTTATTTCCGTTAACGTACAAGTTCATTTCTTCTGCTTTTCTAATTCTCATAATTTTGTCTTGATTTTGTTCAAATATTTATTTCATTTTTTTAAGTTCTTTAACTAGCTTTTTTAGTTCTTTAGTGTTTTTTGCAAACACGATTATATCATTGGCATTCGAATAGATTCTAATTTTCTTTTCCCTTGTCTACTTTTCAGCACTCAGGTACCATCTGTTTGGCATACATATTGAAATACTGTAGTGATAAACAACAGCTATGTCTCACTTTTTTTTAATTTTAAACCACTAGGTCATTCTGTTATTTGTTTCATATACAAATTACTTATTAGTCTTTTATCTTTATTATTTATTTTTTTAACTTTTAAACTTTATATCAATTTCTTCCATCGCACACAGTCAAATGTTTTTAGTAAGTCTATAAATGACTCACTTAAACTTTTGTCTTTTTTTAAGTTTTTTTTCTTCTAATTGTCTTCTTTATACTAAACGTATTTCTTGTATTTATTGCTTTTCTGAATTTAAATTGTTTTTCCGCTATATTTGCCTTTTTGTTTCTTACAAATCTTCTATTTATTACCTCCAACAAGATCTTTGCTGCATGCCTTACCAAGCTGATTGATTGTTTTATTTTGCATTTTTTTGTTTCTTTTATGTCATCGGAATCATATTTTGATAAAAATATTATCGTTGGTGATCTGAATACAAAGAATCGGGCAACGAAAATAAACCTAGCATCAAAAACAAATTTAATGAAGAAATTTTGAACGAGAACGGAGAACAGTTGATACAATTGTGCTCTCAGAACAAACTAAGAATTTACAATACATTATATTATCATAAACTACAACACAAATACATTTTTGAAAACACGAGAGGACAAAAATAATGATAGATTTTATCATAATAAACAGAAACATACACCCCACTAAAACACTAACATGCTTATTCTCAGCAAATGCCGGAACGGACCATAACCTAGTATTAGCAAAAGTAAGAAGTACTATTTACTGTCAAACAAAAAACCTATAAAAAAAATCAGTACACTAAACATAGAAACAATGAATTGAAGAAAAACAAATTACAACAAACAGAATTTAAGACCACGGCAATACCAAAATAGCATAGGAAAAATTGCGTTCAAACATAATAAAATCAGCAGAAGAAACACTAGGAAGAAGAAATACAGCAGAAAACTGAAGACTTAATACAGAACCGTGGTTTGCTCAAGAGGTAAAAAACTTAGCTACAGATCCAACACAACAACAATCAATTAAAAGAAGCTACTGGGAAAAGTTTTTGGCAGATTTAGAATATGATTAAAAGAAAACATGGAATCTATTAAAGAACAGAAAAAAACAATAAATGAATTCATTTAAACTATAAAAATTGATGCAGAAAACTGGGAGAATAATTTTAGGAAGCTGTACGAAGAAACGAAGAAAACTTGAGAGACAACACAACTCCCCTCAAAAAGAAAAAGAGGACATCAATTTTCCGTATTTAAAAAAAAAGTTAAACAAATTATTTTTAAATTAAAAAACAGAAAATTACCAGGTATTGATGGAATAACAAACAAAACTGATAGATAAAATTCAAATACACTAAAATTATGAAAAGTAAAAGTTTACTATCACGATGTAAAAGCAGCATACTAATACCAATTAAAAAAAAAAGAGAAAATGCAAATCTAAATAATTACCAGAGTACACACTACAGAAACTCTTAACAAAGATTGTGTCAGAAGAAATAACGGCAACTGGGACCTAGGAAAAACTACAAGATTTCTGGAAAAATAAGTCTACCATAGATGCAAAAAGACATTGAATTTGATAAGAAGCATTAATGTGCTTTGTTAACCTTAAACAGGCCATTGACAGGGTGCGATTAGCTGATGTTGTAACTTTTCTGAAAAAAAAAAAACATACAGCCAAATTTTTGTAACGCTCATCTGTGAGCTGAATACCGGTGGTCATGCATTTGTAAAGACGAGGGAGTGACTTAGTATACCAATAGTAACTGGTCAGACACTTTATTTAATTTAGTGATGGATAAAATAATTAGGAAAACAGTACCCATTAGAAGAGGTTACCAGATGTTTAAAACGGTAATAAAAGTTAATTTTTACGCATACAATGCAACCATAATCTCTGAGGACAAAGACGAAAAAATGTTGTTTAAATTAAAAAAGACAGCTTAGAGATATAACATGAAAATTTCAGTACAAAAAACTCACTCCCTAACAAATGCTAAGCAAACGAGAAGGTGTAAACCGGCAATATGTAATCAAACCATGAAACTAATGATGCAATTTAAATATCCAGCTGCAAACATTACAAGTAACAGGGATCCGAAAGAAAAAGTCAGAGTTTAGACAATGAAAGCACTAGTATCGGGATGTCTTTGAGACATCATAATGAAAAATTAACAACTAAACACAGATAATAAGGTGAGAATCTACAAAACAGTACTAAGACCGGTGATAACATACGCAATTGAAACAAGAGCATAAAACACAACAACTAAAAAGCTCCTGAGAACAACAGACATGAGAACCTTTCAAGCAATCCTCTCTACTAGACCTGATGAGAAACAAAGAAATTAAGGGCATTTGCAAAGCTTACATCTTGGGCACAAACAAGACGAAGAGAATGGAGGAATTATGTTGAAAGAATGCCCGAAAACCGCATAGCTGGACTTTCTTCAAAGCAATGATACAAGAATTAGTGCTCAGCATACCAACTTAGATTTTAGTAACGCTATTGATGATAGATAGGACTTAGTCCTACAACAAGCAAAAGAAGGAATCAATTTGTCTTATGTAAGCATTTTTTATTTTTTTATCATATCAACACCTGAAGCTTTGTTTCATTTTTTTTATCATAATGCTTTTACTTATATTGTTTTTATTTACGAGATCTTTTATTTCCATATTTAGCTTTTCTGGTTTTTCATTTGTTTTATAAAAAAAATTTATGAATTTTATCAATTTAAAGTTATTGCTTTCTGACTTTGTTTCTTTTCTAAATTTTATAATAAGACTTTTATATTTTACTTTTCTTTTGTGTTTTTTGATTTTTGTTTTAAATTTTCTTCCCATGGCTTATGTTTTTTTTTTCTTGTTTTCTTATACTCATTTTTTTGGCTAATTTTTTAATTTCTATCTTAATTGTGTTTTACTTTTATTATTTCTGTTTCATCTTTTGCTACCTTTTTTATTATTGGGTTTTTTCTTTGTTTTTTTTAGCTTCAGTTTTACCATCACAAGTGTATGGTCACTATGTATAAATCTATAGTTATTAATGCAGTTAATTTGATTGTCTTTTGTTTGATAAATGGAAAAAAGTTTTCCACTAGGGATGGATTATATAGACAATTTATATATTTTTTTAAATGATTTATTTGATCATTTAGTCAACAAAATCACGTAGCAGACGTATTTCGCAATTCTTTTATGTTCTTCACAATTAACATTTTTAGCACTGAAGATGGAAGCAGAATAGCTTCCAAAACGTCTGCTATGTGATTTTGTTGACTAAATGATAAAATAAATCATTTAAAAAAAAATATATAAATTGTCTATATAATCCATCCCTAGTGGAAAACTTTTTCCCAATTATCTATAGTTATTTTTTTAAATCATTAAACGCCTTGTAGGTGTTGTTTTTGAGAGGTTATTAAAAGTGCTGTGGTGGTTGATGAGCTACGATGATTCTTTTACAGGATGTTGTCGGTTGTATTTAAAAATTTGTTTGTCTTATTTGGCGACTTATTTTTTTTTCTCTTTAGGTACAACAGCCGATATTTTAGGGTTTATGCTTCGAATATATACTTTTAAATTAATTACATAATTTATACTACCAAACTTGTTAATTGATAGAATGAATGCGCTATAGATACTGACGAGGCTTAGTATTTGGTTCACCTACACTCTCATACTAAATGTATTTATGTTTACATGGATACTAATTATGTATTAAACTAATGTTTTGAATTAATAAATGCTACGTATATTAAAAAGTGCTCTGCCAGAACTGGGGTTTGAAACTGCGATAATTTATGCTCTTGGCGCATACGAGTTAGGCGATTCACCCAACTGAGCCACTCTCTGCTGCAACCAACATGTGATTTCTGAAAAAGTCTAAAACTGATGCAGGGTTTTCAGTTGGTTGTAAATGGTTTATAATTTTTTGTTTCAGAGTTTTAGTATGAAATGCGTTTGTCAGTATTGTTTTATCCTTGCATAGCAGCGCAGTTGAAAAATTGATTGCTATTATGGCTTGACTAATTATAACTGTCATATACAATCTGAAAGTAAAACTTTAATTTGATTTTTAGGTACTTTTAGACTGTATAGAACCAGAATGAGACAGATGTTCTTGTAAAGAGTTAATAAATATTTTCTAGAGAAAAGTATAGTTTTGCTTATTTTCAGGTTAAATTTTACTGTCTAGTAGAATTTTGAAGTCTGGACAAAATCCTGGTTTCAAAATTCTTACAAGCTGTCTGAAGCGATGAATAACGATTTTAAACCTAGCGCGATGCAAGGTATGTCAGAGACATAGAAATTGATGATAACACTGAACAATGAGAAATGTCTGCTTGCAAGGGGTACTTACACACAATTATACTGCTTTTTTTTAAATAGTAATCAATAATTTTTAACAGTTAAATTTGAAACGATGGAGATTTAGTTTATGAAGGTTTGTTAACATTGAAGAGTATAACACTAGTATTTTGTTTTGAAACAAAACCCAGATATGATTGGATCAGTAATTCTGTTAATTTGATGGGTTGAAGAGAGCTAGTTATTAGTAGTCAAATGATAAGCTAAAACCAGTTTTAATAGTCTTTGATTAGGACCATTTATTGCAATTAAAAAAGCTTTTATTGCTACAGTTGGGGGCGTAGGGATTGACTGATTTTTTGGTAAAAATTGTACTTTCACGTTTCTGTGCTTTAACCGGGTTTTCCAAATACGTAAAAGTACTTGGGATGTTGTGTAAATTTTTAAGAGTTAATTGTGTTTCAGATAATAATACATCAAAGTCAATTTTAAACAATAACTTTTTTAGTTTTTGTTTTTTCTGGTTTATGCTGATTATTTTATTTCTAAAACTAACAATTGCAAATACTTGATGTTCTTTTTATAAAAATTGTATAGCACGGACCAGTTGTGTTATTGCAAAACGTGACGTTTGTAAAGTTTTGAGTTATACTTAGATACGTTTAGTTGATTTTTTCTTATTAAAGTTTGTTGTTGTATCTTTTTTAAATTTTAGCAAGCTTTTGGGTAATAAGTCTATAGAATTTTAAAGTTAAACTTTTTTTGCTATTGGTTGCAGTTTAACTAAATAGGACAGACATTATAGGATAGATTAGTTAAATGCCGGGAAGCTACAAATACTCATTTATAAGGTTTATAACATTGTTGCCAGTGTTATTATGAATGTACTAATTATGTTTTTATTTAATCCACTTGTTGCTACTTTAATGACATTTACCATGTTGTTGAATTTGACATTTATTTAAATGATTTTGATTTTTTGGTTATACGGGCATTGTGATTTAGGTCACTTATTTGTTGGAAACACTGATTTTGATTTTAATATGTAATTTTGGTCATCTACTAGTATTGTGTTATAACGTGATTGTGTGCCAGTTAAAAGCATTTTGGAGATCACCAATATGGGGATGGTTTAAACAATCACAATCGTTTTGTTGCAAATTATCCATTACCCATGCCCCGTATTAAGGAATGCAAGCAAAGGAGATTGGTAACTTAATTGATTTAATTTATCTAGATTTGTTTAGTGGGTTCTTAGTTCTCTTATCTTATTTGCAGCTCTAACTTTTTATTCTATTTTCTGGGTTTGGTTTTATGTTTTTACCCAACAATTATGCCGTTGTTACGGATCTATGTAACATTGGCTATTTAAAACTTTAACAGAGCATTTTATGGTGTCATTAGGACATTCTTAATTATTTCCTCATCTCAGATTTATTTAAATATATAGAAACTAGAATTAAGCTTCAAGACTTGACGTTACTTAATCAGGACTTATAATTTTTATGTAATTTAAAAAAAATGTGCTTAAATTAACTAGGTTATAAGCCATTTGTATTGTGAGTATAGTATGCCACTCAGTCTAACATGTAAACATTTTATATTAATTCTATGTAAATCGGTATTGAAAGCAAAATGTATAGCCGGCCCGTCAAGATAAATTGTTATCTTGCAGTTAGAGTTATCGAGATTTTTTGGTCTTTTGTGGAGACGAGTTGCGTTGCAGGTCATTCTAAATACATTCTGTCAAATCATTAGACATTGTTGGGGCTACATTGTGTTTGGTACTTATTTGTTGTTGTATCAATTATTTATGATTACCATTTGAATATACTACATATTATCTATATATTCTTCTTGTGGTGCTTTGTGGTGAGCTCGTCAAGTTCCAATTGTTTTAGATCTGTATCGTAGTTTTGATTTAAGTACTTTTTGAAATTCGTCTATGTTGTGGGTTAGTTCTTTCGCAGTTGAGATCTTTGGTTTGTGGAATAGTTAATTTTTTTCTATTTTTGTGTTCAAAACTATAGTAGCACAAATAAGTCGATGGTCGCTGCCCGTGTCAAAACGATTAATTACAGATACATTTTGGCAGATCCTCTGATTGTTTGTTATTATACAATTAATTTTGTTTTTGACTTGTTCATTTGGACTTTTGCAGGTCCATCTCCGCTTCGCTGGTTTCTTGAAAAAAGTATTTATGCAGAATAAATGTTTGTTTCTGAGGTAATTAAGCATTATTTCACAGCTGGCGTTTTTAGTTCCCAATCCGAACATGCTTATGTTTATTAACCAATCTTTGCATTTAGATTGCGCATGATTATAAAGAAATGTGCATTTTCTGTGCATTTGTTGATATCTTCATACAGTTGTTTGATTTTTTTGTCATTTGCTGTGCTAGTTGGGGCATAACATTAAATTACTTGTAGGTTATATTTTTTGTTCACTGTCAGCATAATGTAAATAACCTTGTTTAAGATGGCTTGTGTTTTTACAACAAGATGTTTTAGTTTTTTATTTACCATTATTGATGTTCTTCCCGTATGCAACCATATTTCTAAGTTTTGTTGGTATAACAAGTATCCTGATTTTAATATAGTTGATTTTTTGTTTTTAAGTCTAGTTTTGCTTATGCCTAGGATACCCCACTTTATGTTTTTTAGTTTTTGTTCTAGTACTATTATGTTCTCGTTGCTTTTCATAGTTCTAATATTGTATTTATTTTCCGCTGTGTTTTATCATTCATCAAATTAGTGCCTCCCTCAGAATCCATGAGGCAGTCCAATGTTTTGAAGCAAGATTTTGCGTTGATAGCTCTGCTCGCTTAGGGTACTATACTTTCAGAATTTGACATGATTTTATTGGAAAGTTGTAGGTTTTTAAACGTCACGTTAGCCAGGCGGATTGGCGAGTTTTGCAGTACCATAACTATTTTAAGCTGCTCTAGTCTTGCTTATGGTAATCTAACTTATAAACCAGTCCAAGATTATTTCCTTTATGCTTCATCTTGGTACTGATGGTTGCTGCTGGCCTCCACCAGGTGCTAGTTTTGGTTTGCCCCGGGTATTTTATTTCCTCTGTACCCACCATAATTGGTGAGCATTTCTCTATCCACCTCCTGGGGAGGCGCCCGATGGGGACTAGCATCATTATAGTACAACCGATCACCTACAAACAATACGCAGTATTATTGAAAAAAGTACTGAATACAATATACCCTTACATCTGGCTTTTATAGACTATCACAAAGCGTTTGACTCTGTGGAAACGTAGACAATTCTAAAAGAACTTGACAATGCGAGAATTGATTCACGATACACAAATATTATAGAAAATATCTACCACAATGCGACGTTCCAAGTTAAGATCGAAGAAGAAATGTTTACAAACAAAATACCAGTCAAGAGAGGTGTTTGACAGGGAGACACAATATACTGAAAATTATTTACATTGGCGCTTAAAGACGTTTTTAAAACTTTATTGTGGCAAGAAAAAGGAATCAATATTGAAGGAACTTGCCTAAACCACCTGCGGTTTGCGGACGACATTGTCTTTATAAGCAATAAGGCAGAAGAGATCAAAACAAAGATAGAACAACTTTACCAATCATCTAAAACCGTTGGCCTAAATATGAACCTGGCCAAAACCAAAATAATGAGCAACGACCAAATCCAAGTTACTATCAATAACAATATTTTCGAAAATACGTCAGAATATGTATATCTCAAATACAAGATCACACTTAGGAAACAAAATCAGACCGTGATTGTTACATATGGACTGGGAGTTTGCTTTACTATCATTGATTTGCCCATGAGCATCTCCTTGTTTTGCATATGAGAAGAGGGTCTTTTGTTTTAAGAGCCAATATTTTAGGGCCCACGCTTGTGTTATTGCGTCACAAAATGCCTTTAAATATGTACCCAAAAACACAAATTATCACACTACTTAATTGAGAGAATTGAAGCGCTGCAGTAGATTCTGCCAAAACCTAGTATCTGGTTCATCCACCTTCTCATATGAAATGTAATTGTGTTAAATGAGCACTAAGTATATATTAGATTTAAATTTTGAATTAATAAGTGCCATAATTTCTTAAAATTTTCTATTAAAGCTGGGGCCTCAAACTTGCTACGAATTATGCGCTGAGATTTGAGTTTAGGCGTTTTACTCAACTGATTCACTCTTTTTTTTCTTATTTTCCTTTTTTATAACTTTGTTTTTATAAATGTGACATGCGTCCAATATAATTTTGTAGTTTTTTGGAATTTTTGTCGGTTTTTGTATTGGTCTGTTTGCTTGAAATGCCGCCGTAAAATCAGATATTACGTGTCACGCCTTGTCCGTCTGTTCGTTAATATATTTTACTACTAATTTGTTTTGAAAAACGGTAGATTTGTCTAGATTAAGTTTTTTGTTACATATTTCTAATGTTTTTTTATTAATTAATATATACAGTTCTAATTACTACTTATTCAATGAGTGCTAAATTAGATACTATATGCATACAAATTCAAAACTGACATTTTGCTGAATACCGACAAAATTATTTACGCATGAATTTTGGATATATAATAAATAAAACTATTTTTTTATATATCAAGATTTATTTTTTACATGAAACTAATTTAATTTTTTTGTTCCAGGTGAGTTTTGTCTACCTTTAAGCTGATTTACTGGATTATGTCTGGGTATTGTATAATCTATACATTAAAGTAATTGTTACACATGTTTAAACTATAATCTACTTGTTTAGCTGCATAATAGTAATTGCCATAGTATGTGGTTTCATTCACTCTTTATAAATAGGCGCTGCAACTGCCGGCTAATTTTGTGGTTAGCTTTAATGGAATTTCGATTGATGGATTTAGATATGGTATGCTGGTAATATAATTCCTAATTACTTTATAATGATGTTTAATTGAATCAATCCGTTTTGTATAATAAACCTTTGTCATAATATAAATTAATAGTTTTTTAAAAAGTTAAATCGAAAATTATAGAGTCCATAGATTGTAGTGAGTAGTCATTCATGTACGAATCGTTTAATTTGTTGGTGTATTGCCTTTACAAACCTATTGATATGTATATGTTTATATAATTGCCATAGAATTACATATCGTTTAATAATAGACAATCGATAAATTGCCAACTTAAGCATAAAATCGATGCAATTTAATTTGCTCAATGTGAATCCCACATCGATGCAGCTGGTCATAACAGGTCTTCTCAAACGTACGATACTATGTCCAATTTCACATAACATTGTGTTAATTAACATACAACATAAATTAGTTTAGTGGTATTTTATAATTATATTATAGTTTCTTGATGCTATAATTTGATGTGGTATTAAGCAACATTTAGTGGTGTATTGTTATTAAACTAGAATAATAACTTTTATAACTTAAACATTTTAAATTGATTTAAACTTTTTATTTACATGAGTATTTTTATATTTAAATAAAAAGAAACAATATAAATGATCAAACAGTACTGATTAATTTTTGTTGGAAAATATTTAAAATCTCACTAGTAAAAGTTATTTAAAGAATTAGTATTATTTCAAATTACTTTGAAGCAGTTTGTGCAAAATATTTAAAGTCTCAGCTGATGTATTTTTGTATAGGTTTTCAAAAGACATTGAGCAGTCCGAACTGTCCAGTAATGTGAGGTTTTTCATGGTTCTATTGGACATGTTGTACACCCTTGATGCTTTACTTTTTATGCAACAACGTTTCTTTGATGAGGTCCAGTATCTTTGAGTTTGTTTTAGTAAATAAATAGGAGTGTTGACAAAACAGCCAGTTGTTCTATTGCGGTATTTAAACTTATTTAGAAATAGTAAAAGTTTAACTTTTCTTTAGATACATTTTACTTGTAAAATGATATTGGGCTTGTGTTGCTTGGCTGAAAATTGCCGTTACTCTTAATCTTAGATGATGTTAGCATTTGATTTATTCCTAATTCAGTATAGCATCAAAGTGTTAATAGAAGCTTTGATCACAGTTACTTAATTAACAGAAGCTCATTACTGTTGTACTGTGTTCCACATACAACCCAAGGGCTTTATTAGCCGGTGCAAGCTAAACAACGTTTTGAAGTTGTTGAGCAATCTTAAGGCTTAAATGCCAGTGCACAGCATGCTCTTAATGGTTGTTACGTACGTTTAACACTTAATTTATGAAGATTCATCAGAACAAGGGCGTTACTTAGTTTTTTCCCACTAACGAAAACAATTTTGCTGAAAAAACCCAGTATTGAGGTATCTTAGCTTTTAGTTTTTGGATTGTTTGTCTTGTAGTTGTAATAGGCTTGTCAGCAGTAGAAGTGATAGGCTTGGAAGAAGGTTTTTGTTTTTGGAGTCTATTTTGCCGTTGCCATTTTGCGTTTTCCAGAAAATTTTGAAAGGTTAATAATGGTTTTTTAAGCTTTTGAGTGAACCTGTTTTGCTATTGCCGGAGTTATTTTTTACAACATTTTTGTAGTTGGATTTTTTGGATTTTTAAGAATGTCAGTCAAACTGTTGGCGGCACTAATTTTGTAGCTTTGGTGTTAATTTGGATTGGTTTTTTTTGTAGTTTTTGGACTTTTGAGAGGGACTTAGTACGTAATATAGTTTAATATTTTTGACTAAATATGTGTTGAATGTTTTTTGAATCTTTGAACGAATTTGTTTAGCGGTTACTATTTTAATCTTTGCCGCAGTAAACTTTTTTGTGGTGTTTTTTTTTTAATGAAGAACGTTGGTCGTAGTTTTACTACTATTATTAGGTACTACAACATTGAACGGAGACTCTCATAATATTTGCACAGAAGCATTTTTTTAGTGTAATAGTATTTGCAAATCACAAATCTACAACTTCATTTAATAATAATAAACTGTACGTTGTAGTTATTTCATCATCTGTTTTTTAATTGAATTTAATATCTGCATGAATTTGTGAAACATTTTTATATTGCTTTGTATTCTAGAAACGGCACTTATGTTAAGTTATTCTTTGTGAGTCTGAATACTTTTCTCCCAAACGATTTTGTCTTATTGTATATGGAAAGTGATACATTCGCGTGCGTATAATAAAGACATCGGTTGAATGTTATGCCGGCAAGAGTAAGGGCACATCAACAAATTGAAAAGCCATTCGGGAAAAGAGGCGAAAGCATAACAAGAAATTTGTTATATGCGATTTTCATAACGTGGATACCGCAAAAAGCGCTTTCTCTTTTTAAATAGAGGTAAATAACGGAGTAGTAGACGTTTCTACGCATGAGACGTGATAAAAGAAATGGCCCTGCGTGCACTGAATGAATATTATTCAACCTCTTTTTTTCGATACACTACCCCCGCGAATATCTATATAAAACGCATAAAGTGGTGGATGGATGCCAGCTTGCGTTGCAGATCAATACAGGGACATAAAACACAAAGTCCCCCTATGTTTTACACATTCAGGTTCCCCTTTAGATTTTTTTTTTGTGAATTTATATATATTTTTATTCTGATACATCTTCCCTCATCTTCTTATCTCTATATGTTCTTCAAACATATAGGAAGTCAAAGTGTGGGGCAACAATTGTGCCGAATAGCATCCTTATCGCTCAGCCGCGATAAACAAAAAGAAAATAATTCACTCCAAACCTATTAAACTGAAACCCCTAAAGGCAGTTGTTTGACCCTTAATAAATACACGAATTACAAAACTGAAATGAAATATGCACGCTTTATCATCAGCGGTCTACCATTTATGTTATAATTTTCTGCGATACTAAAAATTTATTGTTGTCGTGTATAGTTTTGCATTATGAATCGTATTTTTAAAAACAAGCGTATTTATATCTCACAGATCGACAACCCGTACACTTAATCATAAATCATGCATGCAAGAATGCGCCGCAATAATTTTCCCATCCTTATCAGATCCCATGTTTATGTTTATATAGTTTAGATTTTTTATTTTAATGTAATATGCAGGCCTGATTTATTATGGGATTTTCAGTGCAACATGAACTGCACAAAATTGTCATGTTACCGATGATTTATTACAGAAAATATCACAATTATTCGAATTATAAACTTTAAAAGCCTATCATTTTTCATTTGTGGAACGGGGCCGCGTTTTCCGATATTATACCACTTTCGTTTCGTTCGGTTCAAAGTTCTCTCAACTTTTAGTGTGAATACATTTCGAGTAATAAATGAAGTTATGAAAGTAAAACAACAAGGGGTATCCGGAGCGGGGCTAGGCGGGGCTCAAATGGATTTCACCCTGAAAGTATTTGTATTTTCTTACACGCTTTTACCAAAAAAAAGTTTTTATGGAATAGATCGCAACTCTTGATAGTTTGGAACATTGAGTATTATTTAATTATATCAGATTTAATCTTTGACTTTTCTTAATTGCTCATATTTTTTACAACCTTGATTTTTGTTGGGTAGTACATATTTCATTCTTTGGACTTTATACATGGTGTTAGATAAAAAACGTACGGCTGTATATAACTTTGTTATTTTTTAACCGAATTGAATTATTCATATGTATTTATTGCATATTTTAAAATATAATTTGTTGTTTTTACTATACCACAATTTTTTAATGGTTACATTTATGTTTTTGTTCATTCTTCGGAACATTCATGTTTTTCTAAATTCAGCAATGTATAATACTTGGTATTTTATTTTATTGGCTTTTAAAATACTTTTACTGTATTATTTTATTTAATCTGTTTTATTTTATTTAAATAAATATTACATTCATCTTTTTAATTATTTGTCTCTTTTGTTATCAATTTGTTTACGTTTCGTGGCCTAATTTATCTTTGTAATTGAAATATTATGGTTAGTTACTACAACGGCTCGTGTATTGAAAGATATAGTCTTTTTTCTATTTGAATTAAATAGTGTAATGGCTAACCTTATTGACTCATATTCAGTTTCTTGATGACAAACATATATAAAAAGTTAGCAATTATAAGGTAATATAATAGATGGTTGTGACTTCTACTACGTGATAATTCATGTTTATGAAATAATAAAACAATATAATATGTTTTTTTATCACAAATTTACGAATTCTTTAGTAGTTTCGATTTTACTACAACTTTATACAGATGAAATAAGATATAACTTATTTGATGCAATGATTTTTTATAAAGTCCGACCTTATCATTAGAGTTCTTTCTTCATCCAACACATTTGATATGCTAGGTTCTTTTTGTTCCCGCTATCAGCAGACATGCTAACCTCTAAACTTTGTCTAGATTTTTGGCTGTACACTTAAGAGTGTTTTCTTATACAAACGCTCTGTTTGAAATATTGGGTTTTACTACTACCGTGTATAACTATCTGGTCATATTAGGTGTTAGTACTCATGTACTTCTAACCATCAATCATCAAAGAGCACCTGGACGGCTTTTGCAGTTATATTAGTCAGGTGTGTGTTGATGTTTAGCCTAGTGTCAAGCGTTAGTTCTAGACATTTTACTTTTTTAACATTGGAAGCGTAGCTCCACACATCTTTAGGTTTGTGTTTTTTTGCTCTAATTTTCTACAGTATATAATGCACTTTGTATCATGTTTGACAAGATTGCTTATAACTTTTTGACTGCAAGGATAGTGAGATTATCTGCGTAGCTTAAAGTAAAGACGTTTAATTCATTGTAGACAAAAAGGCTTTTGCAATAGAATTTAAGGCAGTATTGTCTAATGCTCTTTAATTTCAATAAATAATAGCACCTAAAGCTATTTATTTAGTGCACTTTATATTATGTTTGACACGTTTGTTTCAAACTTTTTGTCTGCAAGAATAGCGAAATTATTTGAGTAGCCTAAGGTAAAGACGCTTGATCTATTGTTGGACAAGATGGCTTTTGCAATAGAATTTAAAGTAGTATTGTTGAATGCTCTTAAATTTCCAGAATTGCACCTAAAGCTATTTATTTGCACTTGTTGACTAGTAGTTGATGTATGGCTAGTTTGCAATTTTATTTTTTTGGTTAGCACACTGGTGATGGTGCAATGGTTGAACCTTTGGCAGGCTATCTTGTATGTGCCTGCCTATTATTTTTGCCAATAATTTTTGCATAAAGGTTGTTAAACTGATTGGTCTGTAGGGTTAGTGAGTTTTGGTATAAATACCACATTTACCGCTATCTAACTGCTCGGTATTTGTGAAAATGATAAGCTTGCTTTAAGGATTTTGCATAGAAGCTTTTTTAGCACTAAATGCTTTTCCAGTGACATAATAAAATAAATTATATTAACTTTTGGCGACTTGAATAATTTGAATGTGTTGATCCTTTATTTTAGGTTGCTTGGTTAATTGTGTTCTTTGCCTTTTCCCAGTTTTTTTTGTTTGCGTAAAGACCGGGAAGTGTGTCTTCAGTAGCTTTTGCAGTGTGTTATTTTACGATTTTTTCTCTTTTTTTAGATTGCAGGGAATTAATGCAAGCCTCTGGTTCCACCAAGTCTTGTTGGGGTGTGGTTAACATTGCTAGGGGAGCTTTCTTCAAAAGCGGTTAAACAATAGCTTTTATTAAGGAAAGTTATGCTTCAAAAATTATTAGATATTTTTAGGGCAATTGGACGGTGTTAAGAAACTAGGGAACTCACAAAAATGCAGGTTCTGATAGACGAAGGGTTATTTTAGTGATGACCGGATTTCAATATCTACAATTTTAAGAAATTGACAATGTTTAACTGTAACTGCACGAAATTATCTGTTAGAAGTAAAGTACATATGTAAATGTAATTTGATTTGCTACGGGTTTACAATTACAAAAACATGATAAAATATTTTGTTATCTAATATTGCTAAAAAATGTATCAATTGGAATATTGGCTCAATATTTGTTTTTTTGTATAAACCAAGATTTAAAAATTTGGAGGAGGTTGAAAAACGGGTTTTTTAATGATAAGGGCAGGAAATTTATTCTACAAAATTGTTCAAAAAATAAGTTTTCACAGATAATAATTTGTTTCCTTAAATTTTGAAAAATTTACAGAACTTTAAAAGACAGTTTTTCTTAAAAAATGATTATAAGTATTTTTTTTTTTAATTATGGATTAAGACGTGCTTTTATATGTTCAAAAAATACTACCCTAAAATGTTACAAACGGTCAAAAAATGTAAAAAAAATGCAAAATCAATTTTTTTCAAATTTTGATTGTTTATTACTCAAAAATGGCTTATTGAAAAATTCTAAAAAAAATCACATAATCAAAATTCATATAGAGGAAGGCATTTTTAGTTGTTTGAGAAATACAAATTTTCATTCCGTACACTTGATTCATACATGGCCATATGTATATGTATATTAAGAAAGGTGCATTAGTTTTACATAATTTAAATAATCTTTGAACTGTTTATTTAGAAAAAAATGAATCAATACCTCATCAGTTTATCTAAAGCCTTATAAGTAGCATGCCGAGACGACTGGAATATGTAATAAGAGCTAGTGATGGAAACACGATATTTATTTAATTTTAATTAACATTTAATTGTTCGAAATTAAGTTTAGAATTCACGTTCTTTGTATTTTTTATTTACTTTGTTGTTTTTAATAAAAAATGCAGAACATTAATACATAATTGATGTTTGGAAACTATTTGTTTTAAAAATATTAAAGAAATATAAGTGATCCAAATAATATTTTTTTTAATTTTGTCACAATTTTTATACAATTTACAGACATTTAATGGAAGTATTTAGATGGCATTACTATTATATTATATTATGAGTTTAAATAATATTTAATATGTTTTGATAGATTCTGGGCGTAATTTAATATTAAGAAACTGTCAGAAATAATGAAAATACTGCATTGTTGTAATAATTTTTTAATAAAATAATAATAATATATAAATAAACATATTACATATACTAAAATAATATACATAAAATTCAAAAAATACATAAAAACAAGTTTAATCTAAAATACAATTTAAGTACACAATTCAATCAATACGATTTAATTGCGACCTAAACTGCGATTTAGTACAAAACCAATTAAAATTATTTGGCCAACAAATTGCAAGTCGTAATTTGTAGAATTTGTAAATTCTCTAAACAATAGCATCTGCGTGATATGTACGTCGATCGTTAATAGGAATACTGAATGATAGAGTTGCATGAAACCCAGGACAGTCTACTTCAGACATCACTAGTCCACAAAGAAACGAAAGATCAGTCCTTTTGCGTTTTAGTGGTGGCAAATTGTACAAAGATGTTATGTAATTGCGATCAAAATCAACCGCTAAAATCTCCGATTTATGAGATAATAATCTAGCAAACTTATTTTGAATTTGTTTAATACTTTGAATATGAATTTTGTAAGACGGGTACCAGACTGACGGAGCATATTCTAAATGAGAGCGCACCAAAAAACAATAAAGTAATTTTAGCGTACTTGGGGATAAATCAGCTGACATTCTGTAAACAAAACTTAGCATTTTCATAGCCCGGTTACTTCTTTTTCTTCTAGTGCATCTCCATTACTGGAGGTTTGCGACCACTTTCTCAAACAAATCTCTGTTTGCAGCTTTCCGAAACAGTTGGCCCACATTTAGTCTTGTCCTATTTCTGATATTCCTCAGCCATGGCAGCGATCTTCTGCCAATTTTACACTTTCCATCAATGCGGCTTTCTATGATGAGTCTCAGCAAGTTATATTTGCTGTTGCGGATAATATGTCCAAGATAGGCAGTTTTCCATTGTTTTATCAGTCGCAGTAATTTTCTATCTCAGTTTATGATTTCTAAGACTTTTGTGTTCCGCACCTTCTTAACTCATGAAATTCTGAGAATTTTCCGATAGACCCACATTTCAAACGCTTCAATCTTTTGTAGTTCCGTTACTTTGAGGGTCCATGTTTCCATACCGTATAATAGTACAGAGTGAATATAGCATTTTACTGCTCGGTATCGTGTTGTTAGGTTTAGGTTTTGCTTGCATAGCAATTTCTTCCACTTTGAAAATGTGTTCTTAACATGTTCGATCCAACATCTGATTTCTTGAGCTGGATCCAATTTTTTTGTTCAGCATGGTGCCAATATACTTAAATGTTTTGACTTGCTCAATAACCTCAGTTCTAGTAGTAATTCTTACTATCTTTTTGAGCTTGTTGACTGCCATAGTTTTTGTTTTTGTTTTTGCATTGATCTTAAGCCCTATGGCCTCACTTTTGTCTCGCACCTCGTTGAATAATTGCTGAAGGTCTTCTTTATTTTTTGCTAGTATTACAGAGTCGTTTACGAATCTTATATTATTCACATATTTGCCATTGATCTTTATACCTATATTGTTTTCGAGTATAGATTAAACAGCATGAGGGACAAAATGCATCCTTGTCGTACTCCTCGCTTAATTGGTATTTCTTTGGTTTTATCGTTAGCAACTTTGAGTGTGGCACTTTGATTCCAGTATAGATTTTATATTATGCGGAGGTCTTTTCCATCTAATCCAGACTTTTCTAGCATATCTATCATTTCATCATGGCGCACTGTATCAAAGGCCTTTTTATGGTCGATAAAGCATAGATATACTGTTTTTTGATGGTCTAAACATTTTTGAACAAGAATCTGCAGCGGAAATAGTGCTTCTCGTGTTCCTAGTCCGTTACGGAAACCAAATTGGGTTTCACTGATCTCACTTTTACATTTTTTGTACACACGTTGTTGGATTATTTTTAAAAGAATTTTTAAGAAATGACTCATAAGACTGATTAGTCTGTACTTTTCGCGTTTTTTAGAATTCGGCTTTTTTGGTATTGCAATAAATTTTGATTTTAGCCAATCGTTAGGTATTTTTCCAGTATCGTTAATCTCATTGAACAATTTTACAAGAATGTCAACATTATCATCATCTATTAGTTTGATTACTTCAGCGTATACCTGATCTGGTCCACATGCTTTGCCTGTTTTGCTGGTTTTAATAGCTTGTATTACTTCGTCCTTTATTAGAGCTGCACTGCTCAACTCCCGTACGTCTTTCTTTTCTGTTCTTCTGTCATTAAAAAAAAATGTTATAAATTCTTCCCATTTTCTCGTTATTCCTTGCTTTTCAAGTATCACTTTATTGTTTCCATCAGTTAGAACAGGTATTGGCATTTTTTTGTATATGCCCGCAGTTTCTATTAGTTTCCGATGTAAGTGTAATGTGTCAGCTTCTTCTCCAGGTCTTCGATTTCTTTACATTTTTTCACACGCCATTTTTTTTAGGAGCGTTTATAGATTTTCGTATTTCTTTTTGGATGCTTCTATATCTTCCAGGATCTGTATTTTTGCATTCTCTTCTGTGGTTCATGAGCTCAAGTATTTTCTCTGTCATCTATTTTGTTTTGGATCTTTTTTATACTGTCCCTATTCTTTGTTTTTTTGATTTTTACAATACTTTGCTTTAATGCCTTCCACTTATCGTCTGTGTTGTTGTTTTTTTTGTTTTTTAATGTTTTGATAAGTTCAGTTGCAACTTTCGTTTGATGTCTATTTTTGCATTGAGTTGTGGTTTTTTTATTGCTTTGAGTTTAAGTCTAAAGTTTACGACAACTGGGTTGTGGTTGGTCTGAATGTGCATTTGCACCAGGGTAAGTTGTAGCCCGGTTACACATATAGTTAATACGCTCGACAAATGTGAGTTTTTAATTAAAGATTTATTTGAGAAACTTGTTTCAACGGTTTATGATTAATATCATATGGTGTGATAGCTCAATGGTAGAGCACTTGCATATCATGCGAGCAGTCCCGGGTTCGATCCCCGAAATATGGCTGAAATGATAACTTGCTCTTTATCCACCAGCATCAAACCACTTTAAACAAGTCGTAGACTTACTGTGGCGATGTAAAATAGCCGTAAAAAGCGTAAAAAGCGTAAGGTATTTTATTTAGTGTTCTATTAAAACAAATTGAAAAACATTTGTTAACGTTAAGAAAAAGATAATTATTATGACACCAAGCATTTACGGAATCTAAATCTCGTTGTAACAGATGACAATCATTAACAGATGATATTTTACTGTAAAGCTTTAGATCATCAGCAAATAAAACAAAGGACGATGAATGAATACACTTAGAAATATCATTGATAAAAAGCAGGAACAGAATTGGACCGCAGTGTGATCCCTGGGTTACACCTGAAAATACAAAAACTGGCTGTAAAAGAAAATTACTAATTTTTACACATTGAGTACGATTTTCCAAAAAACTAGATAACCATGAAACCACAACATGATAAAAACCTAAAGCATATAGCTTAGCTAACAAAATACTGTGACTCACACGATCAAAAGCCTTTGAAAAATTGGTGTAAGTAGAATCAATTTGTACTTTTGATTCAAAAGCCTTCAAAATATAATTTTCGTAGGACAATAAATCAGTAAGTGTAGAACGACTTTCACGAAAACCATGCTGATTATCAATTATAATACTTTTGCACATCCATTGTATTTGTTCAGTTACAAATTGACCAAATAATTTAAGAATGGCAGATTGAATGCATATACCTCTATAGTTAGTTATGTATTCCTTAGACCCTGATTTAAATAGAGGCATAATGTAGCTTTGTTTCCACATATCAGGAAATTTAGATTTGCTTAAGGAAGCATTAAAATGTATTTATTATTTATTTATTTTAAAACTATATGTATTTAATTTCTGTTTAAAAATTATTATATAGATTGAAAATTATGCTAACATACATTGTATGCTGTGTGCAAGTTGTTCAAAATTTAAATATATTCACAAACTATATGCTCAAACCTTCAAATGTGAACTTGCAAAACAATTATAAAAATATGTGGGTAATTTTCATTCACAAAAATTTGCTTTGTAAAAAACTTAACATAAATATTTTATAATATTGTTATTTTTATTTAAACCAAAAAAAAAAATTTTAAGTGACCAAAAATTACTAAAAAATAATCAGAATACATAAATTTGTCTTAAAGTTTTCAATTGTAATTTTGAAAATGATCTTAGGTTGTTAAAGTTGACAAATCAATCTTTATTCAATAGTGAATTGGTTAGTGATGCGCTTTTAACAATTTAAAGGTGTTAATGCTGTACAAACCAAAGACAAAATAAAGAGTTTGAGTGACAATAATCTTATCGCTCTAATGCAATTGCAATAGTGTCAAAGTGCTAAACCAGTATTTTTAGGTCAAATAATAATCAAACTTTGTTTTTATTATAAAACTGTAATTAATATTGATACAAAGTTTTGATACGTGAAACTTTAATATAATTACTTTTACTAAAACTTGATTTAAAACTCGTGTAGATTTAAAGTTATTTAATGTTGTGATACAAAAGCAAAAATTAATTATTTAATAAACATATGGGGAGAAAAATCAACAACAAACATACAAAAAATACAAAGACAACAGAACAAAATTCTAAAAACAGTACACAAACTACCAAAACTAACATCAACAGAAGAAGTATACAAAAAAATTAACGAAACAAAAATAAACAAAATATGAAAATAGAAAATTGCAAACTAATATACAAAATTAAAATAAAAGAAATTAAAACCAACTTCCAAATAAAAACCAACAAAGAAATTTACGGACATAACATTAGAAGAAGAAGCAATATATATGTACTTACAGCAAGGACAGAAAAGACAAAACAAACAATACTAGGCAATGAACTAGTCACGTACAATTAACAGTATTAAGATAATAAAGAGCTATAATGAATTCAAAATAACAATAAAAAACACTATATATTAAAAAGATCAAATCAAAGAAATGAATAAAATAGAAAACACAAACAACATTAATAACAAATAAGAAGAATTGAATCATGAAATGGTGCCCCGAATACGAAGCTCTGCAGCCATCCATATGGAGACGGTGTAGAGCAGCAAGTGGGGAGAAAACAAAATTAAATATAAACAATAAAATGTAAATATATTATAATAAATAAAATAACAATATGATTGTAAAAAAAAAGTATTGTGATTTTACTTTAAAACCTTTATTGGCATAAATCAAAATTCATTGTATTTTAATATAATAACTTTTTTTACAAAATGAAAAATTTTAACTCTTGTTAACTTAATAAAAACAATAGATAATCTTCTTGTTCTTTATGTTTTTGTTCTTATTCTACAAATCTCACACTTTTTATACTTTTTTTTAATGTAATATTTATTTTCATTTTCTTTCGACCTCATTATTAGGGTTTTTTCTTCATCTAACACATTTGATATGCTAGATTCTTTTTGTCCCCGCTATCAGCAGACATGCTAACCTCTAAAGTTTGTTTAGTTTTATGGCCATATACTTAAGAGTGGTGTTTCCCCATACAAACGCTCCGTTTGTAATAATGGGTCTTATTGCCACCATCTATAACTATCTGGTCAAATTAGGTGTTAGTACCCATGTATGTTTAACCATCATTTTGGTTGCAAAAAGCACTTGGACGGCTTTTGCAGTTATATTAGTCAGATGTGTGTTACGTTTAGCCTAGTATCAAGCGTTAATTCTAAACATTTAACTTTTTTTTACATTGGGAGCGTAGCTCCATACATTTTTAGTTTTTTTAGTTCTGTGCTGTTTTGCAGTTTTGTGTACGAAATAGTTGTCGTTTTGCATAAGTTTACTAATAATCTTTTTTTTCACTATTTTTTACAGTATTTAGTGCACTTTGTATCATGCTTGACACGATTGCTTCAAACTTCTCGTCTGCAAAGATAGTAAGCTTATCTGCGTAGCCTGAAGTAAAGACGCTTGATCCATTGTTGGACAAAAGGGCTTTTGCGATGGAATTGTCCTTCATTTTCCAGAATAGCATTTAAAGCTATTTATTTGCTTTAGATGGGTTTTTGCATTTGTTGACTAGTAGCTGATCTATGGCTCATTTGCAGGATTTTTTTGTTTGTTTAGTATACGGGTGCTGGTGCAGTGGTTGTATGTACCTGTCTACTGTTTTTGCCAATTGTTTTTGCATAAATGATGTCAAGTTGAATAATCTGTATGATTTACCCGGCATTCGTTTCCTCGGCTTTAGTATAAATACCACCTTTACCGCTCTTTAGTTGCTCGGTATTTGTCAAAATTTTTGGCTCGTTTTTTAGAAACACAATGGAATACATTATATTAGCTCCTGACGTCTTGAATGATTTGAATGTGTTGATCCTTTATTTTAGGTTGCCTGATTAATTATGCTCTTTGCTTTCTTTCATTCTTTTTTGTTT
This sequence comes from Tachinus rufipes, assembly GCA_963932245.1. NCBI lineage: Eukaryota > Metazoa > Arthropoda > Insecta > Coleoptera > Staphylinidae > Tachinus > Tachinus rufipes. The sequence continues at coordinate 96,380,460 of OZ010743.1, forward strand.
GCGTAAAGTATGGAAAGTGTGGCTGCAGTAGTTTTTGCAAAATGCCCTTTACTGACTTTTTTTCTTTTTTTGGCCGCAGAGATTTAATGTTTTTGTTTACGGTTTTTTTGAGGCGAAAGTTTTGATTATGGTTTCTGTCAATATCTGCTCCACAGTTTCTTTTGTTGTTTTTTTATGGCATTATTATAAAACTGGTTTTATATGTGACACAGACATCGATTTTTAGTGTTTGCCTTTGCCTTATCAAGTATTTTGTACTACCAAGTAATCTTGTTGGAGGTATGCATAACATTGCTGCGGCAGCTTTTCAAAAGCGGCTAAACAATAGTTTTTATTAAGGACAGTTATGCTGCAAAAACTATTAGAAAAACTTTAGATATCTATGGCAATTGAACGGTGTCACGAAACTAGGGAATTCACAAGAAATGCAGGTTCTGATAAACGAAAGGTTATTTTAGTGATGACTGGATTTCAATATACATAGTTTTAAGAAACTGGCAATGATTAACGAAATTGACTGTTAGAAGTAAGACATGTAAATGTAAAAGAAAATACTGTAAAAAGAAAGTTTAAAATCTTATAGATTTGCTACGGGCCTACAATTATAGAAACATTAAATAGCTTGTTATGTAATTTTGCTGAAAACTACATCAATTGATATATTAACCAATGAGTTAATATTTGTATTTTTATTTTAATTTAGCCTATGAGCGTAAAAAAGTTTAGAGTAGGCTGGGTAGCGGGTTCTTTAATAATATGTGCAGGAAATTTAATTTTAATAATTGTACCAATTTGGTATTTGTTGATAATGGGTCTTTGACAGCTTTGAAGTACATTGACGATATAGTAGAAGAAAATGTGTTACTAATTGCTCTCTGTATTGAAAAAAATGTATGTTGATGCATGATAATATTTGACTACATGCAACACGGATCGTACAAAGTTAACTTAAAGACGTAGGAATTCTTTTCATAGCGTAGTCTGCATGTAGTTCTGACTCAATTTTTACTCAAATATTCTATCTTTTTGTTTTCTATGTTTTTGTTCTTATCCTACAGATTTTTATACTTTTTTCTAATGCAATATTTATTTTCATTCTCTTTACTTCTTACTGGAAAATTTTGCATTAGTAAATTCTTATTTTTTTGTTGATTTTTTTTTGCAATTAAGCTACAAACTACTATACTCTTGAATATTTTTGTGTATTACAGTTTTATTTTTTCTAATTTGTTTACAAATTTTCTATTTACTTTTTTATCTATTTTTTTGTCATATTTTTTTGACAATTGTTTTCTTAATTGCTCACTTTTTTTTTATTAACCAAAGCTTTTTATTAGAAAATACACGCCAGAATACGCATTCTTTGCTTTCTTAATTTATATGGTACTGAGAGTACAAGTTTTTGTTCCGGATTTTGATTATTTATTGTTTTTTTTTTTTAATTGAGTCTACTTTATATACTGCCGAATGTATCCATATATTGTATTCTAGTTTTGTCGTTTATATATTTGTTTTGGTAATTATTTTGAATTATTTTGAACATTTAAGGATTCTTCGGTTTTACAATAGATACATATAACAGTATATGTTATCTTTTAGTTAGTATTTTTTTAAGTATGCGTTGAAGCAAATATGTCTACTTTGTTATATTTTCTTTCTGGCCAACATTGTTTATTACAATTAAATCATGATTGATAAGCTACTCAGTTAACATTAGATTTTTAGCATTATCTTGGGATTCACCCCATTACTCTTGCCTTTGTATTAAAGTTACAACCAACTACTACATTTTTAGTTTGTAGATTTACACTGTCACCTTGGTCTAACAAATATTTTTCAAATTTTGCCAGCTTCTTACTTGGATACTAATAACACATGGGAATTATTATATTTACAATATTAGTCTATTCAAAACTATGATGTTTTTAATTAGCTTGCCCAGTTTATATATTATATATTAATATTTTTGTTGAATATTTAGATGGCCACATCCTGGCGTTTGTCTACCAACCAGTGGTTACTCCAAGTCATATTTTTATTAGGTTTTGATATTATACTAGGGCAATTCCACGTCAAGTGAGCAGTTCATTTCTCGTGACCCTCTCCGATTTAGTTCAAATTCAAAATGGTTTTGTGCGTTCAAGAGACTCTAGAGCAAAAACTACCACTAGTGTGGGAAATTTTTATTCAAGCATCTTAAAGTACATACTTTTGGCTGTTTTTGCCTAAAATTTGGAGTTTTAATCGGTCGCAACTTTTGAGACATGAATTTTTGAGAAAAAACTGGTTTATTGTATTTTCTGCGCGTGCGCAACAAGATATCAAAAATCTGACTCCTGCATTTGATTCCTTGGAAAAATTCCTATTAATTATCATTATTCTATTTTTTTTTAAATTAAAATGCAATTAAGATAAATGAAATTTAAAAAAATTAAAGTTGAGCTTAAAAAATTGCCGTAAAATTCAATTAGCTCTACGAGGCAAACTATGTGACCTAGAGGTCTGAAATTTGGCATGAAGTCATATTTTGGGTACTCAAATAAGTGTACAAAGTACAATTTGAGCTAAATCGGAAAGGGTCGCGTGAAATGGACTGTTCACTTGACGTGGAATTGCCTACTAACAAATTGTAAAATATATATGTTGCCTTACTTCTGACCACTTTAGTTTAAAGTATTTTTTAATTCTACATCACTTGACTATGGGCAATTTCTATTATTAGTTTTGTGCACATTTACTTTACAATTATAGCAATTAGCTTTATTTATATACAATTTTACTGTATGACCTACTTTGCGATATACTTATATGCTTTTTTGGCTGCTTCACAGTTCTTTGCGTTGTGCCCAAAGTTGAGGTAATTAAAAAATCTTATTTTTTTATATTTATATTAGTTTGTTTATTATTTTTATAAGTAGATTAACTACCGTTTAATATAAGTTAATTTTCATTTATTTGATCCCAAATCTTAATTCGTCATTTTATTAGGTATACATCTTTTTCAAGTTTGAAAATTTTAGTTTTTTGTCATTTATTAACATTACAATTATTTGTTTGAATTTTTTAAATCTAATACCCATATTAGTGATGTCTACCTTATGCTTAATTTTTTTAAGCGTTTTCGCATAAAACCACTAAATTGGTTTTATAATTTTTGTATTGACTTTATTTTTATTATTTTGTTTTTGTTGTTCTTATTCAGTGGCACCTTAAGCATCTCTTGATTGAAGTACATAGTTTATTGCAATTATGAACTTTGTTTTTATTTAATCTCAAAATGCATTTTTTATTACCTTTTTTTTTTAATATATACCTAGATACGATGTTTGATTTATGAGATAGGCAATTGAGGTGTTGGGCACACTTAGCCACAGAGACGACATGTGTATGTTTGGATGCCTATCTATATGAGATAATGGATCTATTTGGAAAGAACGCTATGCTCTACATCACTTTGTTGGGGACATTCATCTAACTCGTGATCGTTCCGGCTTTTGTTTAATTGTTGTTAGCGCTGTTGATCATACATATCTTCTCTATCGTACTGCCAACTAATCATTGTCCTTACAATTTTTTAATTGTGCTTTTCTGTATTGTATTATCTACTCTCATATTGAAATTTTTTTTTTAACGTTTCTTTACACTTGACAATTTGATCATGATATTTTCTTTGAGACATTTAGTTTTTTGAGTATTTTTTAGTTAATTATTATTATTATTATTGCATTCTTTATTTGTCATTCAAATGTACAAAAAGGCAAAGTTCAGTTATACAGCTGTTCTTCCACTTAACCTTGTATTTTTACAATAAATTTATGTATTATTAAATTAATACCATGTTGCACAGTTACAGCTTTTCCATGCTGTCCATCTTCTTATTAACTTTGAACTTAGTTTTTTTTCCTCTTTAATTCTTTGTGAAATTTTCATTACTTAATCATTTTAGAATTAAAAAAATAATAATGTTTTTACTGTTTCAATTTGTTTTTTTTTTATCGTAAACACCTGGTATTTGAACTTATTTAATTTATTTTTAGTTTTAACTTTTGTACTGACATGTTTTTTCACTAAATTTGATAGTGTTGCGTTTTTCTTTTTGATACATGTAATTTTTCTTTAATTGATACTAACGGATTGATATTTTTCTTTTTACAGTCTTTTTTCTCATTTACGTTTCCAACTTAAATTTTCTATGGAACTACTTCTGTTTTTTTTGTCAATGTATCTCGTTTACATTTTTTTTAAATTTTGTTGTTAATCTTTAATAATCTTCTTTTAGGAATGGGAATAAGGATGTACAAATAGAAGAGATATATTGCGGGTTGGAAATACTTGTTTTATAAAGTTTTGCTTATTTGTGCAATACTGTAAATTGCAAGTTTTAAATAGTTTTTCTTCCCCAACTATACCCAGTTTCCCAGAAAGGCTTTCTTATCCGCTATCTAGTAGGGGTTACAGGTATCCACCGCAAGCTTCTTTTCCTGCAGTACTATGTAGCTTGGTGGAGATAACTAACTTTCAAAGCCCGTTTTATAAATTTAAGCTGCATTTTTTTTTTCTTTTTATTCTCCAAACATTTGCTCTATATAACATAATATTTTTTATTCGTTGCTTTTTTTAAACATTTATTGAGTTTTTTTATACATTTGTGATTTTTTTTGCTGCTACTTATGCTTATTATAACAAATCATATACTTTTAATTTATTTTTAATTTTTCTTTCTCAGAACACTTTTTTACTCTTTCATTCATTTTTTTATGCTGCCACTTGTTTATGCTAAAATTAAAAAAATATTGGCTTATGCTACTACACTTTATTTTGTCTAATCAATACTTTTTTTTCCTTGAATTTTCTCTAAAACATTTTCTAGGCTAGAAATACATACAATAAACAATAAAGAAGTTGAAGAAAACATTTCTTTCGTAAACCTTATACTTTTCACTTTTACAATTATCTACTTTTACGCTACAATTTGCTTCTAAGACGCTGTTTTTAAGTCAATAAAAGGAAAAAGGTCATGTCATGTTTTTATGTTTAAAATGTTTCAGTGTTAGAAGATGATTAATGGTTTTTCTTTATTTTCTATTATCTAAACTCTGGGAGTTCTACCTACTTACATTATGATGCATTTTTCAATCTTATGCTCATGTGATTTGTTTTATAAAAAGGAGTTAATGTCCTAACTTCTAGGTTTAATACTTTAACTGCATATTTCTAAACTTTTTTTTCCGGATTTTCAGCTTTTATTAATCTAATTTGGTTTAACAACCTATTAAGTTATTTTTTTTTGCTAAATCTGTTACTATTTTTAACTTTTTTCCAAGAATATCTTTTTTTTCCATTTTTTTTTTCTGCATTAATGTTTTGTACGTTCTGTGATTGCTCATATATTTCCTTACTTTTTGATAATTTTTTGTTATGCAAACTTTAATTTTTCATTCTTGTTTAGTTTTTCTACGATTTTTTTTTGTTTTTTTTTTAATGCTAAAATTTTGCTGTTGAAGGAAGTTGGGTTTTAACTTCCAAAACGTTCGTTTAATTGTAATAAAATTATGAATTGAATTTTATATGTGAATAACCACTAATTGAGTCCTAATTGCCATCCAACCAATCTATTAGTATTTTATATGTTGTTTAACAAACGTTTAAAACATTTTTACTTTATAGAAAGGTTTTCAAGATGAGCAAGTTACAGATTCAGATCTTGTGTTTTACAAAAGCAATACTATTGATGAAATAAATAACAACATTGTAGCAAGTTGTATGCACCAACGGTCATTAAATTGGCTTTAACACTGTTACAAGAAAACTGTATAATATTTTATGCATCGCGAACATCCTGTCGCATTAAAATGAAATAGTAATTTAAGCGCTGGTTTTAATGGCGTTCGCATTGTAAGTTTTCAAATGAATTGTTCTGACGATTTGTTTACTACCAGTTTTACCGTTTTGCAAATTCCCATTCTGGCCGGTCGCGACAAATTAAAAATTCATGCCAATAAAAAGGGCTTACATTAGCAGAAATACCCTCTCTCACTAACTCCGCGTTTTACACATACCAAAAAATAAAAAGATATAATAATACAAGCGGCCACAGTTACGCCATCATTAAAACGCATTTTGTTTTACACATTTTCGTAGTAAATATGAAATTTCATTTCCCCCCGAAAACACATTTGCACCTATAAAGCTGGAAAGAGAGGAATAAATGAACAGAATTTTCCTTTCCAGCGTTCCATATTTCTTGTTTATTGCGTATCGCCGACTTTTAGTGGCTATTAGAAATTCAACACAATTTGCAAATATATTTTTTGAAAAATTGAGCCGAATGTAACTGGTTGCAATAAAATATTTTTCACATGCATACGGAAGAAGGTCGCAAACTTTTGCCCTCATTTTTTTGCTACAAGTTTATGATTTCATTTCACGCTATGACTTATTACATTTATTAATGTAAATTTATTATTATTATTATATTAATAATAATAACAGAAGTGGTTTCTTGAAATAATACTTTAAGAAACAATATCTCTGCGCAAGGTACATATATAAGTTTTCTTGTTAGCAATATATACTTGCTTCATGAAGTTAAAATAACTTTGTGGGGACAATGTGAAATATTATTTGTTTAGCTTTATATGCAAAATTACATAAAATTTTATACGTCACAAAAAATTAAACAAACAAAAAAACATACATATGAATGCATGCATGTGTAATGATGAATAATCAGACTTTATATAAATATGTACAGAATATTGAACGAATCAATTTTATTAAAACAAAAGACTAATAGAAAACTAATTAATATGTAGAAATTGAATAAAAGGAGTTTTTTATGTTATCTACTTAGCTTACCTTAAAAAAGCAAAAAGTTAAGTTTTAAACACTTTTCTAGTAACGCTAACATTTTGAAAAAAAAGTTATTTATTATATTAGATAGAATTGTTGTATAATCAAATTTTTTTTTTTGTAAGAACCGGAAACTATTAATTAACCTTAATAATTTAATCAAAGTATAAATGGTCGTAAATTTAAATTTATATTTTAATAAATTATTTATTAACGAATTGGTTAACAATTCTTGATTTCAATTATAAATTTTAGAATAAATTTATGATTGTTATTTGTATTAGAAAATTTTAAACCCCTATCAGCACCAACTGTTTATTTTCATAATTTAATAATTACATGTGTTTATAAAAACAAACTTTATAGGTACGCGTGGCCGCGCGTACAAAAGGGGTTAAAAATAATTTGAGTAAATAATGCGTTGAAAAATATATATTATATTTAATTAAATTTGCGGCCTCATAAATTACCTCTTGGCTTCGTTACCCCACCTTAACAAAGAACAAATAATAAATAACGCGTATGCACGATCCAAACATTTTTGTGTGTTCGTGTTTACCCATGTAAATAATGGTATTATAGGAAGTCGAATTACGCACAGGAAGTGTGTTACTTATTTAACTATCAACGAAATAAATTTAAATGGTGTGACTTGTGGTTGATGTACTATTATAAATAAAGTTCTATTTATTTAGTGATATTCATGTTAAATTAAATTTTCAATTTAGTAGTCGACATCGCAATTACTGCAATTGGAATTAGAATGGATGTATTTTCCTCAGCGTTTTATTATATTTAGTGCATTTATACCGTTTATAGCTCCTATTTCCTTAACGAAGTATAATTTCATTGTACTTGAAAATAATTGGGCAGAATACAGAATAGGTATAATGGTCGGAGTAATAATGACCTGTACTACAAGACTTTAAATTTACTTTATAAGGTCGATAATAATACAGCATTATGGAAATGTTTTTTTTTTAATTATATTTCTAAGATAATCAATGATCATATTTTTATAAATTGTATCTTTATAGTCATTTTAAAATTTATATCATATTTGATTTTATATGTTAACATGCCATTATAATATTTATACGATTTATTTTTCCGTTTGATTATATTCTAATTTATTTATATTCTTTCAAATATACATTGAATAGAAACCCCTATTCGAGGACAAACTACAAAGCCACTTCATTTTTCGACGCGACTTGAATGCACTCACATCTACATTCAAAGTATCATCCATCCGTAAGTGAGCAAAGTCGTCACAGTGTATCAAAATTATTATTTTCTTCGATATTGAATTGAAAAGGAATACGTAATGAAGGAAACTTATAGAATATTAACATGTTCAAAACGCAAAGTGCATACCAACTGCAAGAATAATAGCAATAGCCAATTAAAATGAGTGGAATTAAAAGAGAAAAAAAAACGGGATGTAATTTCCCCGCGACCCACTTTTCTGCTCATTCTCATCCGAAGATTCCAAGCCAAGACGCAGTTAAAAGTAGTTATTCACTGCAACGCTTGATAGTAGTGAGGAGACTGATATTACTATATCTCTCCTTACTTCCGCATCCGTCTTATAGTGTTGGCAGCGCCGAGTAATTTCCTACTCCGTGAAGATTGTCACTGAGATGGGACCGTGGAAATATATTTTGGGGTACCTAGGAAGATTTATGCTTTCCCGTGCGTGTCTAAATGTACATGTATATATGTATAAATCTGTGTTTAATTATTCCGACGCTTGATTTTCGAAGCTACCGTGATTACAAGCGATTTTTCACAAAAGGTCATTAATATTTACTACGCTTGAGGTGGTTGAACATTGTAGGAACGATTATTTCCGATTTGAATTTACCCGGAATATATTGTCAGATTATTGAAATTGAGAAGTGATTTGTGCAATTTCCATTTAATTATATAAACCATTTAAAAAATAAAATTAATAAATAATTTATAAAATAATAACTAAATTGTGTTGCTGTAAGTAGAAAGTACATACAAACATAACTAATACTTATTGAAATGGATGTCTATATTTTATCTATATTGACTTCATAATATTGTTTACAAACTAATATACAAATAAAAAGGGTCTTAATGCTGCCGTACTTACTTAGGCAACTTACATATTTAACATTATACCATTAATATAACATTCATTAAATTGATTTCTCTATGTACAATTTTAGGAAACTAAAATATCATTAAAGCAATGGCTATTCATGAATAATAAATCCTGCATGGGATATCAAGCAATTATCCAATTTGATGGAGACATTACCATTAATAATTAATTATATGCATGGGACTTTAATTATTTACTATTAGTATAAATGCTTTAATTTGTGTATTACTTAACTATATATACTTTGATATACTTAACTACTAATATTTTGAAATTGTGCGTAAAAGGTTAAATTTTATGTTTGTGTTAGGTACTATGAATTTTGTATTAAAAACATCAGTAATAGTTAGTTGGCATCATATTAGCAATTTATAATACTTATACGATACAGAATATTCCAATTTATATGAAACAGAATAGTCCATTTTCAAATCATTTATGCACAATGAAACATGACATACATGACAGCAATGCCTTTGCCTTCTCTAATTTAAATAGAATTAGAGCATTTCAATAATTAGACTTTGTGAATGATATCAATTTATTTAGATTGGCTTTGAATATAATTAGAGTTTTGATAATTGTAAATAACTTCATAAGTGTTGAGTAAAGTTCAAACTTTTTTAATATCAAATCTGTGCGCAGAAGAAAAGGTTTATGTTTACAAATCCAAAAACTTAAATATTAATTTTTGTCATTATTGCGTATGTTGTTTGAAATATATAAAAAGAATCAAATACTGTATTAGAATATTACGGGGTTGCTTAAAACAATTTTTTGCTAACATATTGATTAACATTAGAAATAATAAATAATGAAACGAATTACTGGCTCCATCTAGAGCAATTTATTATATCAAAAATTATGTGTTTAAATTTGCGGTTCACTATAAGGCAAGGCACACTGACGAGGCTTTAGACAATTGTCTGTGCTCGACTCTTGGCCACTAGATTAAGTTCGAATAAATTATTATTTATTTTATAGTATAAAATAACAACAAAAAGTAATTTTTAATTATATTTTAAAAATATAAATACAATAAACAACAAGTTGTTAGTACTATTTGAGGAAAATTGAAAAACAAATTTTAAAATCTATGGACTTTTCTAATCTAGAGCACGGAAAATCAAACGTTTTTTTTTTTAGGCTAGGCGGTTAAATCTTCTATAAGACAGGCAAGTGTCGGATTCATTTCCTCAGGTTGAAATTCCTACCGACTAAAAACCGCCCAATAATGAATGCCAAGTGGAAGTTTGAGACCTTACAGCTCATGTACCTTTCTTTATTATTAGAATAGATTGAATATTGTTAGATTTAAAGCTTATAGGCTGCAAAAGATGGTGTTTTAACCTGAACCCTGTTAGTAATATCAATAATTAGAGAGCGGCCATTTGATTAACCGGGCGTTTGTAAAAGAAAGTCTCCCTGTCTGGCTCGGCGAGTCGGGCTAAATCGGGGTTTGGATGAAACTCAAGATTATCGAAGTACTTTACGGCTAATGTTTCGATTTGTTGGCGCAGAAGACCCTAGGTCCGCCCAAATATCTCTATTCTGACAGTACCATGAAGCACTGAGGAAGCTCCTCAAAGTAATACTTTGGAATGCCTCAAGACGATTGAGATGACTCAACGGCGTGCCCCAGATTGGGGATGCGTATGGTCAGCATAGGCCTGATGGTAGAAGTGTAGAGCCGGGTTTTGTTTCGAATCGACATGCCGCTGTTTCGACGCAACATCGGAACAAGAAGATTTTTTGCCGTTTTGGCTTTATTGAGAATCGACTGCACGTGTAGTTTATACGTGAGTGTTTTGTCTAAGATAACCCCAAGACACTTAGCAGAATCAGACCACAGTATGGGAACGTCGTTAAGACTGACGTTTTCATCGGGTGTGATTTTCCGGCGTGTGAAAAGAACAGCCTTGCTTTTCTCTGGATTTACTTTGACTTGCCATTCGTCCAACTATTCATCCAGATTGTCCGTGGCTTTTTGTAATCTTGAAATAATAACATCGGGTGATTTAGAAGAATAGAGAAAAGCTGTGTCATCAGCAAACTGTGCCATTTGAACCCCGTGCGTTAATCCCGAAGACATATCGGCAAAATATAAGTTAAACAGCAACGGTGATAAAATAGACCCCTGAGGCACCCCTGCCTCTATATGTCGAGAAGTAGATATATGGTCAGAAATTCTGACTGCCAGTGTTCTGCGGTTTAAATATGAAGAAATCAGCCTCACAAGACGCAGAGGGAATTTATCCCTGTACAATTTAAAAAGAAAGCCTTTATGCCAAACCTTATCTAAGGCTTTTTCGACATCGAAAAAGACCACTTCTGTGATCTTTCTTAGTCTGAAACGTTTGATAATTTGGTCCGTCACTCGGTTTAATTGATGGACAGTTCAATGGCCTCATCTGAACTTATGTTGGTGGAGGGGGGAGATGATTGTTAAATTTTGTGTGATCCTGTAATCTGTTCAAGATCACCCTTTCTATGACCTTACTTAAGGTACATGGTAAACTGATGGGTCGGTAATTTTGTGGAAATGTCCGGTCTTTCCCAGGTTTGGGGGTAATTATCACCAGTGAGCTTTTTTAATCTGAAGGAAAGTGCCCAGTTTGAAGTCGCATTTGCAATATTGGTGGGTGCCGTTATTGCTTTGTGCGAGAACGATTTCAAAGCTCGGTTTGTTATCTTATTGAAACCAGGGGCGGTTCAAGCTTAAAATCTTTTTATCATTTTTCTGATTCGAGACGGTCGAACGCTTTCCAGGGGTTTGTCGTCGTCCTTGGCGCTCAGGAAGTTTTTGACAGCCCTGTGGACCCGATCGATATGATCCAAATCAGTGTTCCTTGTGAATACCTTGGAACATTGGTGTTCGAAGCAGTCGGCGAATACCTCAGCTTTTCTCTCATTAGAAAATTGAACCCCATTTTTGCCAAGAATAGCTGGAATAGGAACTCGCTTGTTGCGTAAAGCCTTGGAGATCCTCCACATTGGATGATCATCCTCTCTGAAAGATTCCATGGTATTTTGCCAGCACCAATTTTTGTGCAACCTTATTGCTTCTCTCGCCTCGCTGTGGATTGCATTTATAATTTTGCGATGCCTTTGCCATTGACGTTTGGCGGCATTTCTGCGTCTTATCAATGCTTTTGTGACGTGAGATAGTCCTAGAGGGTTATCGACGCGGACCTGATGGGTTTTAGAAGCCATCTCCGTGGTTTTGCAAATTTGTACCGTAAAAGTTTTGACGTCTCTTTCTAGATTATCGACTGTTCTTTGTTCTTATTGGTGCAAGCCTGCTTATGCCCTCTTCTAGGGTACGAGAAAAGAAAGACTAATTTTTACGAGTTACAAATCTTCCACCCTCTCCTGTCCCCCTTTCGTAGAGTCCCAGTATTACTGGGTGTCCCTTTCGTAAGATAGAAACCGATTGTTCTTACAATGTCGGTCTTTTATTTTTTTGGTCTCCCTTTAGAATGGATTCGTCGCATTACTACCCTCCGCTATTGCAAAGGGTTGGAAAGTTTTGGAACGATCTGACACCGAAATATTTTTGTTTGGCAAGATTGCTCTTGGCAAACGAAAATTAAATTATAATTATTATTGCAATAGTAATTGCAGGTATAAATATAAAAACGTGTTTGCTGGCTGGATTGCTAGCGCATCAAGTTTTGGAATATTCAATAATCGATAAGCTTTGGATAGAATACGTCTCGGACGGCTGCGGGCAGGCGACTAGAAATTTTTTTGAAATTTTAAATCAAACGTTAGCGCATTATCTCTACGAGCATATCTGCGACACTGGCAATGGGTCAGCCATTGCATGCAAAGAAGCTAAATGTTTTTGTGTTAACTTCAAAGTTTGCACTATTTTAAAATTAACTAGTGTATAGACATGTTGATTTTATTTTCTATACAGAAATATGCTTATCTGCCTTGTGTCTTGTAACAATGTTTTTTTAGTCTAAAGTCTAATTTTTGTTTTTTGGTTGGAATCATTATTTTTTGTTTATTTTTCTAAACAGTGTTGTTTGTTAGTATTGTTTGTAAACAATTAACGTACTAAATATATTATTATGTACGTACGGGTACAGTGTCTGAGAGTGTGATGAGAATATCTACACAAAAAGAAAATTTTATAATTATATATTGATATACTTTTACACTGTTTTTCCTTTATTTTGTTTTTTATTGGCTTGGGTTTTATTTTACAATTCTTGGTTCTCATTTTGCAATGTTTTTTTCTTTGTTCATCTTCTTTCCACATTGCATGCTCAGCCACTATTTTAATTTGTATCTTTACTGAGTTATGTTATATATGGTTACTCAGGTTTTGTTTTTTATCCATAAAATGGGTTTTTTTTTTTTGGTAAGTTTCAACAAGCACTTCTCCACAGCTCATTGTATTATTTTTAATCTTTCCATTCCATTTTCTTTTAATGTCTAGGTTGTGGAGGCGTATGTAAGTGTTGGGAATACGCAATAGTTTATGAACTTTGATTTTAAATGTTGCGTGTAGTTTTTAAACGTTTCTGAGTTTTCTATATGCTACCCAACCGTGCGGTTTATTTTTTGTTTTGGATATTTTATACAAAAGAAATAAGTTGGCCTAGATATACATATTCCTCTACCACCTCTAAGTTTTCGTTTCTTATCTCAACATTGGGTACTCTGTTTTTATCGTTTGTCATGATTTTTGATTTTGAGATGTTTATTTTTAGTACTATTTAGTTGCAATTTTTAGGTCTTTTATCATTTGAGGTAGTTTTGGTACAATTTTTGCCAGAAATATGATATTGTCCGCAAAATGTAATTTTTTTCTTTCCACTCAATTGTCTTAAAAATATCTTTTAACGTATTTGTAAATAGTTTTTGCAAAATGGTATTTCACTGACTTATTCCTTGTTAGGTTTTAATTGTATTTGTGTTTTCAAAAACCTGTATTGTGGTTAACGATATGTAATTATAATCAATCTTGCATTTTTTTTATTATTCTTTTACAGAGTCAATTGTTTTTTATTTTTAATCGATAAAAGCTATATACAATAATTGGTTGTGTTTGTATGTTTTTTTTATTGCTTGACTTATTGTATGTTTGCAACCCTTTGGGTAGTGTAATCTTTTCTAAATCGGCTTGTTCTTATTGTTGAAAATTGTTTAGAGGATTTAATATTTGATTATTTATAATTTTTGTTTTCAGTTTATATAGGTGCAATAGAAGAGAGATAGTTTTGTAGTTTTTTAGACTTTTTTTGTAAATCATACTAATTGCTGCATTTTTTTATGCAATTGAAGTTTTTCTGTGTAAAAATTGTTTATTTTTTAATTATAAGTATTTGTTTCTTTCCTTCTTTAATTTGTTTTGTGGTTTTGCGTTTTTGTAGATTATAACGCTAGTTTTATTTTATATACGCATATTTTAGGGATGTCTTCTGTATAGTGTCTTTTAGTTTTAATTTTCGTTTGTTTGGGTTAATTGGTGGTTTAAGCTTTTTGGATGAGTATAACTGTTTATACAATATTTTAATGAATTGCAGAAACTCTGGTCTTTCAACTAGAATTGATTCATTCTCATCAATTAAATTTATGATCTGTTTATTTCTTATAACTAGCTTTTTTAAATACTTTTGGTTCTCTATTAGCTTTTTTTGTTTTTACAATATGTACTTCATTGAGATTTTACTTGTTTTTTGATTTTTAATTGGTAGAAAAGCGCATGGGATTAATAGCAAGCCGTAGAAGTAGCACGCTGAGCAAAAAGACAAAATACATTGGATTAAGTCAAAGTGATATGTTCTAATTAACTATTGAAACGGTTCTCTAGCTGTGCAAATTTAAAAAATAAAATATCATTCTTAATTTGACAATTTGCATGATTGATTTGCAGAATAAAAAAGTTATTTTTTTTTTAAATTTTGATGTTGTTGGCATATTTTGGTTTCAGTATAAGTATTTTTATTACTTTTACTAACATCAGAAATATGCGACAAGAAGGTCTGTCACATTTGTGCTTTTTTACCTATACAAAAAAAAAATAGAAACTAGAATAATCGTAAATTGTTAAAAACGACAAGTTTATATTACGTACGTATTTTTTATTTACTTTTGCATTGTGGCTCCCTTTTCTCTTTTTACAATTATTACTTGAGACATTTTTTTATTTACTTACTTGTTGTCCGGGAGCCAGCGACCGTTTAGAGTTAGTCATTTTACAAAAGCTGAAATTTTTTTCTGAGCTATATTTGGTATCATTGGTAAGTGAATGGACCTCCAACTGGCGCACCTCCGGGGGCTGTAGCAGCTGCAGCCTCTCACACACGTAAAATAATAATAAAAAAAAAACTAATACCGCAAAAGCTGAAACTTTGTACTTAATCATGCTATAAATAAAAAAAATTATGTATCCAGCCAAATTTACAGTGGGAGATTATGCTCCAGCTTTTCACGCAATGAAGTGAAAAATATGCGCTGGGTAAACTGATACCGCAAAAGCTGAAATTTGGTAATCTAATAGTTAAATTAATAACTTAAACAAAAAAAACATCCAGCTGTACATTTAGTGGGGGAAATGTGTCCAGCTGGTGCAGTGAAGAACGGTGCGCATGGGTATGCGCTCGGGCGCGTCGTATCTTTGACAGCATCAGCTGGACACTTTTCCTCTACTAAATAAATGTACAGCTGGATGTTTTTTTTGTTTAACTTATTTATTTAACTATTGTATTATCAAATTTCAGCTTTTGCGGTATCAGATATCTATATTTTTCTCATTAAACACATTAAACTTTTAAATAAATTCTAAATCATTTAGAATCTTTTTCAATTTTACACTTGCGCCAGAAACTAATTAAAGACAAAACAGCATCACTACAAGCATTTGAAAAATACTTTAAAACTTTTATAAAGTCTTCTCGGATTGCTCAAAATTAATTAGAGTTTTTATTCTAAATATTTTTAAGAATCATGTCAGTCCTTCTAATACCTTCAAGAGTTTTCCCGGATCTCTCATTAAGTATTTTGTTATCCTTATAATAAAACTTCTAAAAAAAATCTTGTAAAGTCTTCTCAAACCTCTGAATTGCGCCAAAAAGGCAGTAGTACTCAAAAGTTTTTTTAAAAACATTAAAAGATACAGTATTTATTTACCTCATATTTTAAATCTTTTATAGTTTGCATACTAAGAGTTTTTTATAGGCGCCATAAAGGTTTCAAAAACTCTTTTTTTCTGTTATAGTATTTCGAAAATTACTCAAAGTTTTAAATTTTTCCAAAAATCTCAAAACCTTGAGAAGGTTTGAAGTACTTTCTAAAACCTATAAAAATTCTAAACATACTTCTTTTCTAATGTAGTATTCAAACTTCCGTTGTTGCGCTTGCAATCTGTTTTGTTGTATGAAACGCTTTGGTAACGTCAACAAGTGTTAGTAGTAAGCTTTACTAACGCTGTTGAAGGCAAACTGTACTATTATTTAATTTTGTTTTTATTAACAAAGGCAGCACAACATAGATGCGTAAACACTAAAATGTAATGTAACTATTATGTTGAGCATGTTGAATGTGTTGCTTAATATTTTTTTGCAATAACATGTAAAATAGTCGAGAGTATTTAGTATAGCCCATTATCAACACTTTCTAGACTGTTGAATTTTTAGTTAGATTATACGAGATTACAGATTTTTTTGTTTTAGTGGCTAATGTTAAACTGGCAAAACTATTAAATTGTTTCCGGTTAGGCTTTCTTTCTGGGGTGTAGTATCATAGTGACTCTCCATCATAAACGCTTAGATTCTTTAGCGCCGATTTATAATATGTTTGCAACCGCTGTCTTAACCTGTTGTCCGTGCTAACGGTTTGATGCTTATTTATAAAAAATAATAAATTTACTAAAAAAATGGAATATGAGGAATATTTGAACCCGGTGACGCAATTTATTTAAAGTATTTAGAGGATGCTGTAAACAACGTAATGTTTAGTTCATTATATCTCAGATATGTTTTTTAGGGCTTAGTTTGGGTAATCTTGATTGCTAAGTTAAATGATTTGAATTGTTTTGTAGTTGCATTGGCAGTATGAGGTTGCGCATTATCTTGCTGGAAAATTGATTTTGGATAGCATTAAAGTTAATTAATTGTATGTCAGTATATATTATTGCAAAGTTAAATTGCCAAACGTTTAGGGCTGATTTTTCAAGTTAAAATAAGACTTTTTGGTTTTTCTTTTATTTGAAAAAATGTATTTTGCTCAGTTATTTTTAAATATTATTTTGAAATAAATCTATGAACTATAGAAGTCTAATTTTAATCTGAAAAATCAGTCCTAAACGTTTGGCGGTTTAACTTGTCATTGTTTCATATTTCTTTGCTATCTTTATCTGACAAACAATTTTTTTTTTTTTACATTTTGTTTAGTGTGCTTACTGATTTTTGATATTTTTTTATATTTTATTTTTTGTTCTGTCTTGTGCACCTTTAAACTATCTCTTCCCAGCTACTATCTTGATATTGTTCAGTTATTTTTTTATTGGTCTGCTTGTGCTACGTTTTATTTTTCAAGATCTTTAGTTTGTTATTTTTGATGTCCAGCTATTTTGGGTTTGTCAAGCTACGTGGCTTACCATTGCCACTTGAGTTTTGCGATATTAATAATTTTTTTGTCTTTTTTTTTTAATTATTGCCATGGTTTCTAGGGCATAGGTTGTCACTGGTAATATCTCTATTTTTGACTATGAGCATGAATTTGCCAAAAGCCGCTTATGTTAATTTGATTCTACTATTTATCTTAGTTGTCTGATTTTCTTTATCTATTTTGATGTTATATCCTAGGTATACGTATATTTTCACGTTTTTTACAATATTGTTGTCTAGAGTTTTTCTAGTGTTGCTAATTATTTTGGTTTTGCTGATATTTATTTTTAGCCTTATTCTCTTGGACGTTGTACTTACTTGTTTTAGCATCTTTAATAGTTTTTAAATATTGCTGCTTATTGAGACAACATTATCTGTAAATCGTAGATGGTTTAAAAAGGTTTCATCAACGTTAATGTTTCTATTTTCTCAAGACAGTGACTTGAAAATATTTTTAAGTACCAGTGTAAAAAGTTTTTACTTTGATTTTGGCTTGCTTTATCGCTTGTAAGAATGCTCAGGTTTTGACGCTGTCGAAATTTTTGTGAAAGTCTAATAATACTAGGTCAAAGGGTGCAATGTATTTTTGTTCAGTTTATTGATTGTTTGTAGATGGCCGATTATGCTGTAACTTTTTCTAAATCCTGCTTAATTTACCAGTTGATATGAGCCAAATTTTTTAGTTATAATCTTGGTTAAGAATTGTATAAGTGTGGTACAAAACTGATAGGGCGGTAGTTTTCTATGTTGGCATTGTTTTTTTTTTTTGAAGAGCAGGATGATTACTGCGTTTTGCTATGGTATGTATTTTGACTTCTTTAAGTAATCTGTTGAAAAATAGGTGTAGTGGATTTTTTTTAGCATATTTTTACTAATTTTGTTTTTAGTTGAGTTGGCTGTTTTTATTTCATGTTTTGTTAGCTCTGGAATATTTATTGATCTTACATTTTGGATTAACGTTTTTGATGTTAGCAGGTCTGGTGCTGTTAAAGATTAAAGTTGGGTATAGAAGATTTTAGTATGTCTCACAATGTCTTCCCTGTTTGGTGATTTATGCATTTTGTTAATCTTGTATTTTTTTAAGTGTTATGTTTGCTTCTGGAGAAATTTAATTTTAAAATTTTCATGTTGGATTTGTTTTTTATGATGTCTTTAATTATTCCGGTGTTATGAGTTCCGATATTTTTTCTAACGTCTTTGCAAATTTTTTTATTCATTTCTTGGTACTCTGTTGTGTCACTTATTGTTTTTTTTTTTTTTTGGTCTAGAAGCTTTAATGTTTGTAATTTGCAATCTGTTTTGCCCCTAAATTTGCTGCAAATGTTTCTGGTAGCATTTTTATCTGTGGTGGTTTTTCTATTTAGTTGGTTTATCTTAATTGTACTTGGGGTCTAATTTTTTCCTTAATTTTTCTTAGTATTTTTCTTTATTTTGATCTAGTTTTTTGAGGGTGGTTTGTTTTTTTTAAATTTTCAAATTAAATTAAAAGTGTTGCTTTTGGTAGCCTGTGGCTGCTTTCCGTATCACACCGATTTAGCATTGAAATTGTGAAAACTGTCTTCTTGTTTGCAGTATGTAGTCGATTTCGTTCTATGTTTTTCCATTCGAACTTACTCATGTCCATTTTCTTTGCTTGGTTTTTTAGTCACATATTATTTAACTGCGTTCATAACAATACAACGTATTATTTTTGTTGCATGATAAAATTTAACGGCATTATACCGTTGATTAAGAGTTTATACTTTTTCAATCAATAGTCATACGATGTAACACAATGCATATTATTTATATTATTCTAAATTTTAGTTATATATTAACATATACTTTGCATAAAAAATAATAATGCTGTTACTGTATGCAAATATTTTCTATAACTTTTAAAAGTAATCAATTAATTAATAATAATTTTGATTTTGTTCAATTTATATTCATTATTTTAAACAATCAATTTGAATAAAGCTTTTATTTAAATTTAATTTAATTAATATTAATGAATATATTGAGCATATTATATTTAAAATATTTACAAATTATGCATAAAATAATACATTTTATTGGTATAAAAATATATTGTTAAAACAATTCTATACTTTTTATTAGTTTTTTTTTTTGTCCAGTAACCTGTAAGTACGACGTAGCGCGCATGACATTGTCGATGAACTTGAGTCAGTTGAGTGGTATCGTCGATTGTTATCGGTTCGGTCTCTTTGCACAGTGTAAATCAAAGACACATTAATGTTATTTGTGCGTATAATGTATAATATTGATGACTTATTGTGTGATAGTGAAATGGTTATGAAATACATGTAGACCTCAAAGGCGCTCAACAGTGAAAAAGGTAATGATTTAATTGTACTTAATTACAATTGCGTTTGCTTATATTATATTTTAATAATAAGTAACATAACTACAAGAAATAAATTGTAATATTTTATTAACCATAATCTGTTTTAATTGAAATATAATACTGGTATAATTTAAAATTAAGTAAATATACTTTTAAAATACATTTGTTCATCAACGTGTCTATGATTGAGATGTATTAATATTATTTAATATTTTTACGTTTTTAACTGTATGCAGTAGTAGTAGTATAAAAATTATTGTTAGATCTTATACTTGTTTAAGTCTTAATTTGAAGTTGTCATTCTTGCGTGCCTATCTTTTTATCTAGGAGGGTGACAATAGTTCTAATGTCACATTCTTGTTCTTGTGCTTGTAGGTTTTTTTGCATTGCAGACTTTTACAGGTAGCTCTTTTAATGAATATGAACATTTTATTCAAAATAAGATGCTCACTATAGGTCTGTTCCAACCTACGATTTGGACAGTTTGCAAACCGTTCAAACTGTGCACTCAAACAAACATTTGTCATTCTTAGGCAATCTTTTATACACAGTAATTTGTTTGTGTGCATAGTTTGCAAACTGTCCAAACTGTAGGTTGAAACAGATTTTATAGTATATTTAATAAATATACTATAAAATCTGTTTAAATAATATTTATCTAAACAATTTCATGGATTCATTTTTTATGGGAGGGCGGAGGTAAATTTATAATCTTATGTATTTTTTTGCCAATGCTCTATTTGAGACTTGATTATACTATTTATACATTCACAATGAGAGGACCGACAAATCCTAAAGTTGCATATAAACAAACGTACATCTTTAAAGTTTGTTGAACATGACAATAATGACATGAGTATGCAATTTTAACAAAACGTTTTAAACAGCTTAATAAAACAACCTACGACGGTTTACTATTATATTGTTGCTGAATCTTGTACAGCAGCCACCACGTGCTGTAAGATTTTTTACCGGAAGAAGCTGTACTAATGTCATATTTAAAGATTATTGCAGTATCATCTTTCCATAAAGCCAAGAACATCCAAGACAATAAAACTTTCTATGGGAACAATCAAAACGTACTGATATACAATTTCAGCGCAATATTTTTAAAATTGTTACTGATCTATGCTCTTGATAACAAGCAAGTAGTTGTAACTAGAGTGCTCCGCCTACTTGCCCAAGTATCAGTAATTCAGAAATTGGATCATTTTTTTTTCTGCAAAATTGGTTCGTATCTAAATATATTTTAACAACAAACAGCTGGGTTGGTATGCGGGACATCTAAATCATTAATTGGAAGCATGTAGTTTTAAAGAGAGTGTCTCACTACTCAATCAGAAATTGGACGACAATCTATGAAATTTACTCAATCAAATTTTTATTATTTGCACAATTTACTAGAACAAAACAAGACTTCTGACAATATATGTTCAAATAACATTATATAATACCTAGTCCACACTTATTGGGGTTCTTATGCCGGTTACGATTTTCTTCAACAAACAAATTGAAAAAGAAAATTAACTTAAACAAATCAACAAGACAAAACATTGTATTTACGGGCTGCGCTATTTTAATTCTTATGCTAAACACAATTCTTTATAATAAACATATTAAAAAAATGTCAGCATAAATGTGCCACGATGAAAGCCACAGTTTTTATAGTTAATTTAAATTTACATCTACCGACTGCGCTATTTATCTGAATTTTATCAAATAAAATATCAAAATATAACTTATCTTTGGGCAATATTATTAATAATTAGTATCTAACCAAAGTGTAGATATGGTGTAAATCAAAAACTAAAATAAAATTTAACTTTGACATATAGCAGCTTAAAAAGACTATTAATGACTATAGAACCAAAACGGAAAATGTAATCAACAGCTGAGCAAGCTCAAAATCACATAAACAATATTTAAATAAAGCGACTACATATACTAACAATGGCATACATAGCTTGATTACAAATACTAATGACACTACTTTTATTGTGTCTTGGTTCTCCGGTGAATTATCTTACTTCTTAGTGGTAGTGAGACTGGCTACAATGCAAAAGTCGCTAATATTATATTTATATATTATTATATTAGTGATACTGGCTTGATTGGAAAAGTGCAAGTTTGCTCGATACGATAGGACAGAGCAATGGTTGCATTTGTAGTATATTGGCTAAACAGGCCAACATTGGACGGTATTTGAACCCTTACCGTCAGCAGCTAAAAACTGTGTGCGGACGGGTACAATCAGGTTAGTTCTTTAGTCTAGTCTATTAGTTATTACTACGAAAAATACATGCGCAATAGCCTCGAATGGCAAAGACATGGACTATTGATGCGGTTAAACTGGCGGAACAAGGCTTCGTATGTTCCACTAACTAATTTAATCAACCAAACATTGACATTGACTTTGGTTGTAGTTTAAAAATTAATTTATCTAATATTTGCGGTTTAAAAAAAAATGGTTTATCAACTTCTTGAACATAGGACACTTTATATCCTTTTTTTGGCGGAAACCAAAGTAAACAATAAAGATTCAAATCACTTTAATATAGTAGATTCTAATTGTCATACTGAACATTTATTTGCTGATTAACAGAGTGTTTCTAATTACTTCTACAAACAAGAGGCATATTCTAGACTTGCGACGTACGATATTCAAGGCATTGACTATAATAGCATATTTTTTAAACTAAATCTTTCCGATAAGACTATTTTTGTAATTGGCATATACCGTTCTCTAAATAAGGCAATTCCAAACTTTTTTTATGACTTTCTCAAGTAATTATAGAATAGCTGAAATAATATTGAAAGAAGATTTTGATGTACTAAATGGTTAAGACACTCATCTTCTATAACACTATCTGGTCAACAAGCTAACTCTTGCTACTTTTCATAATCTTATCTTTATTATTCAGCAATCCACATATTTTTTTTTTGATGGACTTCTTGGTGAACCAAGATTATTAGATTTGTATCTTTCAACTATTCCAGAGATTACAACATCTAATTTTGAAGCTGCTTTATGAAATCCTGATTATTTGCTTAGTACTTCTGTTGCTAAAACTTTTCTTTTTATTACTACCAAATCTAAGATAAACATAGTTGAAACAAAAGATTTTTCTTAATAATTTTGATTTTGATACTCATTGCTTAAATTCTAATGATCCACATTTTGCAGTTGAAAATTTTACAAAAACTATACAAAATGTCATCGAAAAATTTGTTTTGTTTTTTGTTAATAAACTAAAACAATAGTACTTGTTTTTATTCAGAAAAAAACAGGCAGTTAATAAGAAACAAAAATCATTTAATTCATTAGTAATCGTTCCGAACAGACTAAAAAGGATTATAAGTTAGCTCGTAATTCTTGTGACAATCTAATACAATCTGAAAATATAGGAGTGACAGAAACATAGCTAATCAAATTTTTCAGCTTTCTATGAGCAATAAAAAAATATAAACGAATAAATTGATTGCAAAGTAGTACAAAGTTTTCAATACTTTTTCTTTGAAATGATTAAAACAATCTAGTTTCTAATCTAAAAGAAAAAGCAGATATTTTTGCAAACCAATTTGCATCTAACTCTACTATTATAAATTCTCCTATTGCTGTACCTACAATGCCGACTAGTGGAAAAATAATGGGTCCAATTTATTTTATGCAACGGGTCAAAAGATATCTTTTTAAATTAAATACCAGAAAGGGATCAGGTATAAATGAAATTTTACCTATTATTCTTAAAGCATTTGAAAATGAATTAGCTCCCATTTTGACCAAAATATTTGCTTTATCATACAAAAATGAAACATTCCCAAATTGTTGGAAAATTGCAAATGTTCAACCTATTCCTAAAAAGGGAGACAAGTCTGATCCTTTAAATTATAGATCAAAAGCATTATTGTCTAATTAATTTTCTATTAATTATCTGTCAAAAAAAATTGAATATTAAATTAAATTTCACATTGTCAAGTTTTTAGAACAAAATAACTTTATTATAGATACTCAATATGGATTTTGATCAAAACGTTTGACAACAGATGTTCTGTCATATGTTAATCGCAAATGGAATTTTATTTTACACAAACAAGTTTTGCAGTAAATCTAGACATTTCCAAAACGTTTGATAGGGTATGGCATCTTAATCTTTTTAACAAGTTTTATTGTTTAGGTCTTGGTAAAAAACTGTAAATCTCATCAAAAGTTTTTTTGATAATAGAAAAATTATAGTTAGAGTTGATGGTTTTAACTCATGAAATTATAAATGCTGGTGATCCTCAAGGTTTTGCTATTTTGCCAACTTAATTTTTAATTTACATTAATGAACTTCTTCAAATAACAAAAAGTATACTTTATACTTTCCAAAGGCCATAACGACAAATATGGCAGAGCTAAAAAAACTAAACTTTTTTTTGTTTTAAAATCTAAATCAGAGGAATCATCATAACCAAATATTAAAGTAAACAACGAGTCCATATCTAAATCTTCTTCAATTTGTCTTTAAGGTTTTACAGTCTCACATAGTTTTTTTCTGGAAGGACCATGTTGTCGACATAGCTTAGAAAGTATCTAAAAAACTAGGATTTCTTAATAGATGTAAAAAGTTTTTACTTTTATTCAACTTTTGCTTATAGTTTATTGTACCGAATTCTTTCAGGAAATTTTCTGTTGCGGGCAAATGTGAGCTTGTATTATACATCAACTCCTGAGGTGTTGAACTAGTCACTTTGCTTATTGTTTTAATTAAATTTTCCCCAACACTTTTGAGAACTTCAATCTACTTACTTCCATCATATTTATAAAGTGTAGCACGCATTAAATTGAATATTGTTTGCATCTCTCTTTCAACCTGGCCGTTTCCTCTTGGCGTTCCTGTTGCTATTAAATGCAATACTACATCATTACCTTTGCAAAATATTTTAAATTGCTGACCTCTGAATGAAGCAGCTTGATCAGCAACGATTTGAAGTGGTTTTCCCATTTTTTCAAATAATGCCTGTAGTGCAACAATTGAATGAGGTTTTTTTACTAGGAAGTGGTAGGAATTTGCAGTACTTTGAAAATTGATTTAATACTACTAGAATTTATGTCATTCCCTGAGATCTCTCCAAAGGCTCCGCATGATCAATGTGCTATGTATGAAATGGTTTATGACTTTTAATACTAATTTGCATAAATCCGGCCTTTTTTCCAGCGAGTGATTTGCAATTTAAAACAAACTTTTTGAAACATTTTCCTAATTTTGGCCAAAATAAAGTTTCACGCATCTTTGTAATCTCTTTGTCCTATCCAATATGAGAAGCTTTGTAATAAAATAATTGCATTGCATGTAACCTGGCTGCTACAGGTACAAAACATCGATAACGTTTCCCATCAGGTTTTTGTTGTATTTCTTTGTAGACCACACCACTTTAATCAACGTATTCTTTGGTTGTTTCCTCATCAGCTTCTTCATTTACTAGTCTTTTGCACCAATTGTCTTGTAATTGATGTTTGATTATTGTAATTAGTTGCTCGTTCTCTTCTGCACTACAATGAACCATTAACACTGGATTTTGGCTCAAGTAATCCACGTGGCCTATTTTAATTCCACTTCTATATTGGATGGAGAAGTCAAAATCTTGAAGCTTTATCCACCAGCGTGCAACTTGTGGATTTAATTCCTTTTTTAACGCAGTTTTGCTTTCACTCACGGAGTTACAATCAGTCATTATAATGAATTGAGTTTCATATAAGTACACTCGAAAGTGTTGCGTTGCTTCAACAATGGCTAGAGTTTCCAAATCATTGGAGTGATATTTTGCTTCAGCAGTAGTTATTTTTTTACTAAAATACGCAACTGGGCGCACTAGTTCATTTTTGTAGTTCTGTTTGAAGATCTGGGTTGAAAATTCCTATAACAGGTAGGTTCATTATCTATTTAATTAATTCCAGACAAACTTTCTTGCATTTAGGTGACCATTTTAATTTTGCTTCTTTCCGTAACAGTGATGTGATAGGTGCAGCTATGAACGCAAAATTACGGATGTACTTACGGAATTAATTGTTGGACGCCCTTGACATCTTTAGGTAGTTTGGAGTTTACCAGAGCTCCAATCTTATAAAGACTGCATGTTATTTCAACATTATTTATCATAACTTCTAAATAAAAAAACGACATTTGTCATAATTCAACTTGAAGCCAGATTCTCATAAAGCTTTTAACATTTTTTCTAAATTAATAAATTCTTTTTTGATAGACCCGGAAATAATTAACACAATTTTTTTGGTTGACACGTCACTGGGGTCTCATCTTTCAATTTAATTAGTAGTTTGCTAGTGTTAACGATATTTTATTAGCATTCCTTTTAATATCTTTTGTTGCTCCACCTCAGCCACTCTTCTTGTGTTACTAATCTGCGGCAAGTGACTATAATGCAGTTCCAAACCATGTTTGCCCACTTTTGTCTGCAAACTCTTTTGGATAATAATGTCTCATCCGATTAAAGCATCTACGTCAGAGCCAGGTATTGTATTATCTGGCACTATAAAAAAAACTCCACTTCTACCGAATAGTATTCATGCTTGAGGTACAATTTTACCAAACAAAAATATGTGTGTTTACATTTGCACTAACACTACTTATCAACGCCTGATTTGCATGCGTCATCAAAATGATTTGCATTAATTGGTCAATATCTTCTCTCAAGTATTGATTATTCAGAGTAGCAGACGCTGTGCCATCGGGTAAGAGTACATTTTCTTCTCCGCGCCGGCGCTTATTTCCAGGCTCTTTGGATTCATTCATTTTAACACAACGTAAAATTAAACAAAAACTATAGGTTTAACGCAAGTTTGTATCCCACTTCTAATGTAAGAATAAATAATAAATAAAATATCTGTTTCAAATTTATCTTCCTTTATTTTAATTACGAATTACAATTCGAATCATAACAAAAAACAAACCACGGCTTACTGCCCAAATATAATATTTTGTAGCGCAGAGTCAGCGACAAGAGCAACGCTTTAGTAATTGCTATGTATATATATATAAAACTAATATTTGTCTTTGTATTGAATATTGTTCCCAAATATGGGAAAGAACGTCGGAAACTACACTATCTTTTCTAAACTCTATTCAGAAACGATCTATTCAGATCATTGCCGATTCAAAATTGACTAATGACTTAGATACTTTACAACACAAGCGTAATGTTGCAGATCAGATATTTTAATGAACATTGTTCAAATGAAATACAAGATATTTTGCCATCTAAACAAATATTTACTCGTAGTACAAGGCTTGCTAAGAATTCTAACAAATCATCACTGACAATTCAAAGATGTAGGACCGAAAATTTTAAGAAAGATTTCTTCAACCGTACTATTGACAAATGGAATAATCTTTTAAATTTAGTATTTCCTGAGATTTATAAGCCAAAAATATTCAAAGAGTATGTTAACAGACTGCTTAAATCTAGTCTTCAATGTGATAGTTTCAGCAAGAGTGGTTTCACTTGTTGAAAGTTAAAAAAAAATCGCGGAAAATATAATATTATATAAATTTATGTTTGCTGCCTTCAAAACGTCGGATGTAAAATATACCTACTTTCAATATTTAGATGTCTTTATTGGTTTTTCTTTTGTATTCGTGAATTATTTCATTTGTTGACTTTATTATTATTTTTAGAATAATATGTATATAACAAATCTCGAACATTTTTTATTAAAACTTTATATGCCTGTTATAAATAACCAACATTAAACAAATCTGTTTATACATATAAAATCCGACAATATAATTTGGACACGAAGAATAAAAAAAATAAAAATTTATCTTAAAGCCTCCGTCTCCCTAACATAAGCATTACCTCAGATGTTTTCCCAAGGCACCATCAGCCAAGATAATATTTAACATATTTTACAAATAAAAAAATTACTTGTATAATAAAAAATACCCATTTCTTAAATTACTTCAACCCAGTTAATACAATCATTTTATATTATTATTGTTTTTTTAAGTAAATTTTATTTATTTATTTTGCAGTACAAATGTAAAGAATGTTAATAAGTAAGCGAAATGTGAAGGGATCGGATGGTATAGAATAGAATGGAAAAATAATTAAATCCGTAAAAAATGCTTTCGGAACGAATGGAATTTCTATAAAATGTGTTCTCTGTTATTTCTTTTAAATAAATGTGAACAGTGTCTAGACCGTAGTAGGGGACTTCAGGTCCCACTGGATACAATTGCAAACCGTAGAAAAAGATTAATATTTTTTAGGAATGAAAATGGGAAAAATAGGGTAGAGTAACAGATCCCAGAAACATATTACTTGATGGGATTGTGACTAACAGTTTGTAAAAAAAAAACCGTTCTGTATTATGTAATTCACAGTGTTTACAATATTAATTAAATATAACCAACAATCGCAATGCATGAAATAATGTCATTTATCATAAAGTTGTACTGGTTTCAGCCTTTTTGAAATAAGTAATATTTTTAATGTATTTTTACAATAATTAATAGTGCATAAATGAATGAATAAATGAATAAATTTTAAAATAACAAAATACTAAATAAAAATATTAATTAAATTAGTACACGTGATGATGAAAGGGCGTGAAATTCTCGTTTACAAATTGTAAAATAAATAACTTTTAGTTTTGTTCATTTGGAACTATTAAAATAAATATGTTTTTAATTATTTTATTAAAATCAATTGATTAACCTTCAAGTGGTAACGCCCGGTGTGTGACACCGCGCCAATTGTTATTTGAGTTTTATTCTTTACCTAGAAGGAGTTGATTCTTGATATTTTAGGAGTTTGTACTTTTATTGTGTTTGCAAATGTAGTTTAAATTTGATTGCGAAATTTTAATCGATGCGCCTATTAGAAATTATTGCGTTGTCAGACACTGCCGTTATTACTCCCGTTCAAGTTCGGTGTAATTGAAAATTTATTTATTTATTTTTATTTTTTATTTAATTAACATATATGTATACCTTTTGTTAAAATTTAATTACATTATTCTCAGAATACGGTCTACCGGATGTTATTTGAAAGTAATTAGTGTTAAGCTTTATTGAAATCTTTTAATTTTATGTTTTATATTATTGGTTTATTCCTAATCTTTATATTCCTGGTAAACCCTTTCTACGATTTTCTGAATACCACTAATATGCATTGATATTAATATCAGAAAAATTTATATTAAATTCAGTTTTTCAGCTATTTATGCTTGCTATACAGTTATATCTTTTAATTCAACCTTTGCTTTGTCAAGTTTTGTATTTTGTTTTAAAATACAGTATCTTAATTGTAAGAAGGAACAATTTTATTACAATTAAAGTTTTTTGTACGTTATGGAGTCCTACGAGGCGGACAGGCACGCTTGCAGAAAATGATAGACAAAATTTTAAGGGATGATTAGGTTGATAGAACAGAAAATGATGTGTCTGATGATTCAGAAACCGATGAAGAGGAACTTGTGCTACATTAAAGCGATTCTGGACAAAAAATTTCTGATGTTGATGTTTGTTTTTTATTGGAAAAGACAATAAAACCTATAAAAAAACTACTCTCTCTGTTTTCTTTACTTTCAATTAATCACCTAAAATGACAAAAACTAGAAATATTGAAAAAAAAATGCCAAGACTAAGCAGAACATTTAAAACTAGACAAAAAAGCATCATAAATCGTCTTCTTGGTCTTTTTCAAGCAAGGAAGTCGTTGAAAAATATTACAAAAATATGGAATTATTTTATTAATTATTTAATAATTACTACAGTTACCAATTGTATAAATAAATATATTGCAAAAGTTGCCAAAAATTATGCCAACTTCAGAAATATATATATATATATATATATATACATAAATAATTATATTGAACTTTGTGCTCTCTTTGGACTACTGTACATGGCTGCAGTTTGTAAAAGCAATCGTCAAAATCTTGAAGATTTGTGAAAAATTGACGGCTATGGCATTAAAATATTTTATCTTACAATGTCGCTTCAAAGGTTTTGATTCTTATTAAGATGTATTTGTTTTGATGACATTAAAACTGAAAGTGAACAAAAAAAAATAGACAACTAGCTCCGATTTACGAAATATTTGATATTTTTAATCTAAATGGAATGGAATTTGCTACAATAGATGAAATGTTAGCACCATTTAGATGAAGATGCAGCTTTAGAGAATATATACCATCCAAACCCAACAAATATGGTTTAAAAATACAAGCATTATGCGATGCTAAAATGTTTATTACTAGCAAATTGGAGATACATGCTAGAGAGCAACCGGTCGGGCTTTATAAGGTTTCTAATATTGCATTTGATGTGGTTCATAGGCTCTGCGAGCATATTTCTGGTTTAAACAGAAATGTCACCATGAACAATTGGTTCACATCAGTGCCTCTGGTTTGAAGTCTACTGCAGGAACATAAACTCACCGTCATTAGCACCATCAGAAAAAAAAAACTGCCTTTAGTATTTTTAAAACCTTTCTCTCAACCAGCTCGTACCAGCATGTTTGGGTATTTTAATGACTGTACTTTGGTTTCATATATACCAAAAAAAAAAATAGAAATAGAATAGTTTTTTTGGTGTCTACTTTACACCATGATGAAATTGATATAGATAGTGAAATTTTGCAAAATCCGGCAATTATTATTGACTATAATAAAACCAAAAGAGGCGTTGACACCGTTCACAAGCTATGCATAAGTTATGATTGTGCTAGAAATACACGAAGATGGCCGACGGTGATTTTTTATTCTATGTTGAGCATAGCTGGAATTAATTTGTCAATTATATATTCTGCAAATAACTTATAAAATAGGATTTTAAGACTAACTATTTTGATTGATTTAGCAAACGGCTTATTGCAACCACACCTGCAATTTAGAGCAAGTATGTTCAATCTTCCACGAGGCCTTTCATTTAGGTTATAAGAGGTGTGCAAAACTCAAACTTAATTTCTTCAACAGAATATTATTATTGGAAGATGATTTTATTGTGATAGAACAAAAAACAGAAAAACACGGTTTTCTTGTTTTAACAGTAGAAAGCATATATTAAGTGTTTACAGCGTATAACAGCAGTCTGCAAAAACTGCAGGGAAACTTCATTCTGTACCGAATAATATAATGTTTCTTATTTATTTCAATTATTAATTGTTCAAATTACTGTTTTTTTTTTTTAATTTTGAAATTTCTTTATTATAGGTAAATTTTTTGTTCTAAAAAATTTGATTAATGATTTTTATTGCAAATTTGTTTTTACAACTATCATATACCAAAGTTAAAATGTGAAAAAATTGAAAAATGTTACAAAAATATGAATGCGGTGACACCAAGCATTCCTTAACAAAAGGCAACACTACTGGAAGGTTAAAGGTTTATAATCTCTAATCATCAGTTATGATTCTTTTTTTTTCTTTGTTTATTCTGTACAGAGGAGCCGTGATTGTGGTTTACTTGCCTGGTGCTTTTCTTGCACCACTTTTCCCTGTTTAATTATCAATTTTTTCTACTGCTTTGCTGTGGTTATACAGGACGATTCTAAACTTATGCGCATAAACTCGAGGAATTATAGTTTACAATCAATATTATTGATAAATGTTAAAAAAAAATATAGTAAAAGTTTTATAATAAGCAAGATAATGAATTATAAAGTTTGAGCCATGCCAAAATTAAATTAATAAAAATGTAGTAAAGCTTTTAATCAACTAATTATCAAAATAATAAACAAATAACAAAAATGCAAAATTATTAGAACACTTAATATCATAATAAATGCTCAAAATTATTTTCTCTATTTTTCAAATACATCTACGTCCGCCAAAGCCATGTTGCGCTACATGCACATTGAAGTCGCTGTGGTTGCCGAAATGTGTCAGCGGCAGCTAGTATGCGATGTCGCAACTCTTCAACATTGTGAGTTTTGGTAGCGTATACCAAATGTTTCATATGCCCAGGCAGTTGGACCTTCTCGACCAATCCACTTCCTCGGGAAAACGTTGTTCAAATGTTGTTTCACATCTATTGCAAAGTGTGGTGGAGCTCCGTCGTGAAGATACCACATGCGCTGTCTAACATTAATTGGAACTTCTTCCAGTAGTGCTGGTAAGGTCTCTTGTAAAAAAATTAAATAAACAGCGCCCGTTACTCGATTTGGCAATGAAAACGGTCCAATAAGATGGCCGTTTACAATTCCAGCCCATACATTTTCCAAAAATCTGTGTTCAAAGTTTGTACGCAGGGTAATGAGTGGATTTTCAACTGCCCAATAATGCGTATTGTGAAAATTGTGCACACCGCTACGAGTAAAAATTGTCTCATCTGTCACTAAAATGTTAGTAGAAAAATTTAGGTTTACATCATGCTGACGCCACAGCCATTTGCAAAATACTACCCTAAGAAGAAAATCTGTTGGTAACAGGGCATGTACACTCTGCACATGGAAGGGGTACAGTAATTCATGCTTTAATATGCGTCATACAGTTGACTGCAATAGCCCAGTTTGATCGGCAATTATTCGGGTACTTATGTCAGGACGTTCTTCAGCAATATTGGCAATATCCTCCTCAAGATTAAAAATATGCTTTGGTTTAGAACGTCCTCCAAATTGTTCAAGTCTGGGCTGCAAGTGCCCAGTTTCTCTTGCACGCTGTACCAAACGTACAAACAATCCACGAGCCGGATGATACCTTTGAGGGATCCTTTCGGAATAAAGTCGAGCTGCAGCCACTGAGTTTTGATGAACTTCTCTATTCACCAATATCATATCCACAAATTCTGCATTGGTCATGTTATGTTCAGCTATAATTTAATTTTATTACACACAGACAGGCGCCACCTTTTTTTTTTAAATTTCAACAACCGCTGGGACTTCAACGTGCATTATTTTAATTTTAGCATGGCACACCGATTTTTTTCAAGTAATAAACTTTAATTTTCCAGAAACTTTATAATTTATTATCTCGCTTATTATAAAACTTTGACTACATTTTTTAACATTTATTAATAACATTGATGGTAAACTATAATTCTTTGAGTTTTTGCGCATAGCTTAAGAATCACTCTGTAAAGATGATAAATTAGTGAATTTAAATTATGGAGGACTTCTATGTCATATAATATATACTACTACTACTTTTTTCCATTTATTACCGTTAAAGGTTTTATTATAGTTACACATGTATATTGATTTTGACAAGAAGAATCTCACTGGAAGGGTGACATTAATGCTATTGGACGATAGTTTTTGCATTTAATTTTTAGTTATTTTTTGTGCAAGGGTTTGAAGGTCAAATTTGTTTAATTATGAAGCCATAGTTGTGTTCCATACTTTTTGCTACACTATTTTTCCTATGGTTTCTATTATCTCAGCCGGTATGTTTTCTTTATACTTTTACTGTTTGTTTATGTTTTTTATACTAAAAGTAGATTTGTTTTTTCTCTGTTGTATTTAAGCCTTTGGCTATTATTTACGTTTTTTTGGCAGTTTTTTAAGATATCAACTGCCATCTAGTGTTGGCGTTTCCTATGATTTTTGCTTCTGTATTTTTTGGACAGTTTTAGTAAAGGTTTTTTTGTTTTTTGTTTTGTTGTATTGTTATCTTGTTGGAGAAGCGGGTTGCTATTACATTTTTTGGAGTTTGGCGAATATTGTTAAACTTTGTAGTACCTAAAATTTTACTTTGAAGTAGGCTGGGTGTAGTTTGTAATTGCTGCCGCATTCCGCACCAGAAAAGGTTTTGGTATTTAGATAAATGTTCTCTATAGTGTATGTATTATTATATGTATTATTATATATTTGATTTCTACATATACTGAAGTTGCTATTATTACACTATTTTTAGTACAGAAATTTATTAGTATCTCTCCTTTTTAATTTCTGGTTTCAATGTCATATTTTTCTACGATATTTTTTATGTGATTTTTGTTTTGTTTTACCAATTTTTGCATTGAGGTTGCTTATAACTATTGATATCTCAAGTGTTGTTGAAAGCACGGGTCTTTGTCAAGATTTGGGTTACTTGTTTATTCCACAGAAATTACTACTGGTTTATTTTGCTAAATTTGGGATTAGGTTTTTTGTCTTCTCTATGGTCTTGATCTTTGTCTTTTATTTTTTGTTGTTTAGAGATTACTTCTATACGGGTAATTCCATTACTTTTTGAATAATTTAAAAAATCGAACTTTTGATTTTGCTCAAATTTTCAGGGATCAAAATATGGATGAAAAAAAAAATGAGAATCCCAAAATTTTGGACCATAGAATAATGCTTGTTCAAAATGATACTCATTTGAAGGTCAGAAATTTCACAATAAAACGTCTTTTTTACCTTTTTTTGTATCTCAATTTTTGGGCTTCTGGAAAAAGATAAAAAGGTCCACGATGGCTCAAATTATTTCTTACTACATGTACTTTAAAACCCATATTTTTATGTTTAATATTGTGGCAGTCATTTTGATATATTAAGCTTCAAACATTATTAAAAAAGAAAACGTAAATTTAGCAGAATTACAAAACTTTGCTTTCTTTAAACCGTTCTAACTTCGTGAAATCTTAACAAATTTTGATCCACAAGGTTTAGATTTTTTCGTGTTTAATCTCTTTTTAATGTAATTACACAAGAATAATAGAATCAATACGTATACACCACTATTTTGATGCGGGAAGTTGCACATATTTTGGCAATTTTCAAAACTTGTAATATTTAGGTCCCAAATATGCGGTGTCACCCTATGTCGATTTTAGTCAAAATTTCAGTAAATACTTTTTAGAGCACAAGAAAAAAGGTTATCTACATGAGAAATGGTATATCGGGCATTATCAAAAAAATTTTAATGTTCAAAAATTGTCAAAATTGGCAAACGGCACATTTTTGTATTTTAATTTTTGGGCTTTAAAAAAAAATAAGAACGTCTACGATGGCTCAAAATATTCCTTTTTACAAGTACTTTAAAACCCATATTTGTTTATTTAATGTTGGGGCACACATTTTGATATATCAAGCTTCAAAAATTATTAAAAAAAAAACCGGAAATTTAGCAAAACTGCAAAGTTTTGCTTTGTTTAAACCGTTCTAACTTTGTCAAAATTAAAAGAAATTTGATCCACGAGGTCTAGATTTCTTCGTGTTCAATCTTTCTTAAAAGTGATTACACAAAACTTATAGAATTAATACATATTCACTATTATTTTGATGCAGGAAGTTGTTTATTGTTTTTGCGATCTTCAAAAACTTGTAATGTTTAGGGCCCAAAAAAACGCAGTCACTTTGTGTCGATTTCAGTCACAATTTCATTAAATACTCTTTAGACCACAAGAAAAAAGGTTATTTATATGAAAAATGGTATATTGGGCATTATCAAGAATTTTGTTTAATTCAAAAATCGTCATAATTGGCATTGTTCTTCAGAAAATCCAAATCACTTTTTGTCTATCTTAATATTTAAAAAACTTTTTATTTAGCAAAAAAACATAAACAAAACAACATTACTTTAACAAGTGTGCATTGATGCAGGCTTTTGAAACTTGTTAAAACAGTTTTCTTTGGTTCGGTTTGTAAAATTTAATAAAAATGCTGTTCAACAACGGAGAATACGCAGATATCATTTTTGTTTACGAATTCTGTTATGGTAATGCCCTAGCAATTGAGATTTCCCGACAGAAAGCAACTTTTTTGACGCGTTTTTTAGTGAAAACGTTCACCCATATTATTTACAAAAGTACAACACCTACAACCAGGCGATACAGCACAACGAGTTGCATTTTCTCAATGGTTTTTTGATAATACCTGATATACCATTTTTCATATAAATTATCTTTTGTCTTGTGTTCTGAAGAGTATTTATTGAAATTTTGACTAAAATCGACATAGGGTGACAGCGTTTTTTCGGGACCTAAAAATTACAAGTTTTGAAGATCGCAAAAACATGTGCAACTTCCTGCATCAAAATAACGGTGAATACGTATTGATTCTATAACTGGAGCAAGGTACCGTTTTCAGATGAGTCGCGCTTTTGCCACAATGTATCAGACGGACGTTGCATAGTGTGGAGAAGACGCGGAGAAAGATACACCTCAGTTTGTATTGATGAGCGACTTACATTTGGCGGTAGGTCCGTTATGGTTTGGTCAAGAATTTTTACCGAAACACGCACAGAGTTGGTCTTTATAGAGAATGGCTTCCTAACAGATCACAGATACATTATGGAGGTTCTTGAAGATTATGTTATGCCTTTTATGACAACTCTCTCGCGGCATTTTTATGCAAGATAATGCTAGATCTCACGTTGCCAGAGTTGTCAGAGATTATCTGGATGAAGTGGGAATTTTGCGGTTGGATTGGCTAGTTTTCAGCCTGGACATGAATTCTACAAAACATGTCTGGGATGAGTTGGGACGACGTATTTGGAAGCTTACACTTGTTCTCAGAAATGCTCAGGAGCTAAGTCAGTTGCTATTGCAGAAATGAAAATTGACCAAAATGTAATCTTTAATTTAATTTAAAGTGTTCCTCGTTGACTTCAAGCAGTCATTAATGCAAGAGGGGGTAATACTCGTTATTAGTAATAAGTTTTTTTTTGTATTTTTTGTTTTATATTAGTTTGTCTGAACTGTAAATTTCTGATATTAACATTGAAATTTTAATTTATGCCCGTACTAGTAGTCAGAGATTAAAACTCGGATTCATGAATCCAAGATTCATTTTGCTAATCGTTGATTGGCTTTAAGCCAATTCACGGAAATCGTGATGGTGAATATAGTTGCAATCGGCCAATGTATTTTATTACCAAATGTCAGAATTAATATATGACACAGTAATAAACAATCTTGGGTGGACCCAAGATTATTTAAATCTAGGATTATATTGACGGTTGCATAGTTTTCAACTCGATCCGAGAATTAGCGAGCAATGCATTGGTCGATCGCGACTAATGATATCCGTGAATTGGCTTAGAGCCAATCAACAAACAACAAAACGAATCTTGGATTCATGAATCCAGGGTTAATTCGAGATTTAGTCTCTGACTATTAGTACGGGCATTAATGAGCAAAACACAGTACAATTATTTACAATTTGCTAACATAAGGTTAAAACAAAAAATTCCAAAACTAAGTCTTAATTTTAATGTGACCTCTATTTTTTGCTTGCCTGTGTAGAATACTGCAGTCGCGGATGACACCACATTTCTGTATGCATTGAGGAATCAGCGCATGATCATATTGCGTTTGCAAGCAGCTACTGATTCTTTATAAAGATGGTTCATTGCTAGTCAATGAAGGCATAAGGATAAACCTTGAAAAACGTTGTTTTACAATTGGGTTATGTTTTTGATTGATTCTTGATTAAATTGATTTATTTTAACCGTAGTTTAGCGCTGTTTATTAGTTTGTTGAGCATTTGAAAAAATGGTAGACAAATAATTATTACTGAATTACAGGACCGAGTTCAATTTGTATGAAAAGTATTATTTTTTGCTCGTTGTTAAGACGAGTCATATTATAGACATTTATTTTTGTTTTTATGTTACTTCAGCTCTAAGCAGGTCACCCGTGTATGAATATTGTTCTCTAGTTACAAACCTGCTGTGTAATGTGAAATGTGTCGAACCGTGAGATAGTCAAGTTTCAGCATTAAATTTGTTGGTTTTTCAAGCGGCTGCTTAAATCAAACTAGAGTTGCTGTACTCTCATATGTTGGTAGTCTAGCTAGTAATAAACATTTGTTCCTGAAGTAGTCTTATTCTCATTCTTAAAGGAAATTTCCTTTCATTACCATTAAGTTTGTTTATTTATAGATAATGACAATTGTGCTAAATGTACAACATTTTTTTCTATTACATTTTTTGTGATTTGATTTCAGCTATTTTCCATGCAATTACTTATCCGTTTTCATTAAAAAAATAAAAATTTAATGTTTATATTATGTCACTTGTGTTTATATAAAATATAAGGTTATTTTATTAATTTTGGTACTTGGTTGTTGTTTTTTGTAATGAATTCTGTTTCTAATTATATAACAATTAAGTTTATCTGTTAGAAAGGGACATTTGAAATTACTACGACTCTCGGTCACTGACTAGCAAGTTTAATTAATTTTTAGATTTTATGGAAATACAAGTAAAATATATTAAATAAATCTGGTTTACATTTAAACATGAGATACGCAGCTTTCGCAACGAAAAAAAAAATAGTAATATCTCTTTAAAAGTCTAATAACTCTAAAATCAAGAGTAAATATTTAAAAAAGTCGACCCTTGAGGGGTTAAAGAGGGTCCCCGCCTCGTCACCGAGAAGGAAATATTCTCTCCGCCCGTTATCCTTTGCCAAGAGCGCTGTGGGAGCTGTATGAAATATAACCGAGGACTAAGAACGCACAAAGTTAGACAAAGTATGTAACTTGTACCATATTTTAAACGCATAATTATAACGGGTGTTTTACGCCGGATTGCTTCTGCTCGAAATGTTTGCCGTTCACACTACCCTACTTGTTTTTCATTAGGACCTACCCATCCCCGTAAATATATTATTTTTATAATGAACTTTCATTCTAGACAAAGGAAATTGCATATTATGTTGCAAAATTTTAAAACAAGTTTATTGTATGCATCGTAAGTTTAATACAATACATCATCGTGTTAAAAGTTCTCGCGTCGTCGGTTTGCTCGGAATATTATATCTGAATAATTTTAATTAAAATAAAACGATACACTGGATACGTAATGTGTAATTTGGTCTTAAGGCCACATATTAATTAAATTTTAAACTAGTTTTAGAAAATTTTCAAATGGAATTTACTGTTTGCTGCAGGGTTTTATAAAAGTTTACGATCAACTATTTTATTATACATAATTCAGTCTGTGGTTTATAAGGCTGAAAATTAACGTACCTATAATAAACATTTTGAAGTTAGTTTGAATTATGCATAAAATATATTTTTGTATACGTACTGACTATTTCACATAAGATATTTAAGTATTTTATTTTTATATTTTATTTTGTGGAACTTCAATATATTATTTAATTTAATTATTTATTTATCGAAACAAATTGTAAAATTTACTACTTGAATAAATTTAAATTTATTAAATAAACTTGCTATGCACTTATATTTGTAATAATTGTTGAAATGTAAAAAAATTAGTAGAATTTAAATTGCAATTGTTGAAATGTTTTTTGTTTGTTCAGTAAAAGTTGCAAGTTTAAACAATATTGAAAACTTATTATAAAACTTTTGATATATGTAATTTGAAATATTTTCAATTCAAGAATATTTGAAAACAATCTGCAATGCATTGAAAGATTGGCATTTCTGTTGGGAATGATATAGAATAGATCAATATTTAATGTCATAATATAATCCAATAAAATTACAAAATTTAAAATGTAAGAAAATGTTTTATAACACATGCTGAGATACAGTACAACAGGTTTGTTAATATTTATATCTTTATTTTGAATTTATTAAAATACATTATTTATATATTATATTTACAGATAAAGTTACAAAAAGAAGAGCTGTATTTAAATAAAATTATTACTTTTTATAAAAAATACAATGAAAATTGAAAAATCTGTAATTGGTTAAACGAGATGCTTTAATCTAATATATAGTATATTTCACAACTATTATTTAATAAAATTAATTAATTAGTTGAAAGTGTTTAACAAATTAGATTATATTTGGTATATAAAATTAAAGTAAAACTAGAAATTATTAAAGTTTAATTGACAGTTTGTATAAAACGAGTTAGAGATAGAATGTTGATCTTAAAACCTATTTAAATTTTTGTGTGGGCAATTTTCTAAAAATTTAACGTATGACTTTCTAAAAGAAAATTCTTATCGACTAAACCCTAACTAATGGCCGAGTACCAGAAAATGCGACCCAAAACTGATTATAAAATAGAGCTTATTATCTATAGAAATATATTGAGTTTTTAAAGATTTATCGTAGTGCGCATATATCATTATATATTGCTTACAGAAAGGTTGCCTGAAATGCATTAATTTGTTTAATTTTTTTTACAAGTTTTGAATTTACACGTGTTGATAGAACCGGCTGTATTTTACTCTTCTAGTTCATTTGACTTGCACGTAGTTTTTTTTACAGCTAGGGCAACCTTTAAAAAAAGTTTGAGCTTTTGGTTGCATGTAGTTGGGTAGAATACTATACCTTGGTGCTAATTTTTCCAGAACGACGTTTTATCTGCGTTGTTATTATGAGACTACAAAGTTTGCAATTTTAACTGTCTTGAAACATTTCTCGCGAGATTGCGGGATTTTTTGTCAGACGTTTGAAACGTATAAAAGTAGCATTTTTCATTATCAAGAATTCATTTTGTTTTTGGAAAGTCAACTAAGCTGCTATAAAATAATAAAAAAAGTTTGCAAATTACTAGTGGAGGTTTGTTTTTTATCATCC
The DNA here is from genome assembly GCA_963932245.1 of Tachinus rufipes. Taxonomy (NCBI): domain Eukaryota; kingdom Metazoa; phylum Arthropoda; class Insecta; order Coleoptera; family Staphylinidae; genus Tachinus; species Tachinus rufipes. The sequence continues at coordinate 96,420,852 of OZ010743.1, forward strand.
ACTAGAATTGATAAAATTAGAAACCAAAGGCTTTACAAGTGTTTTGCGGGCATTATTTGCAGAAGGTGTGGTTAGACAAGATGTAGAAGTTGATGGTTTCTGTTTGTTGTCTTATTTGATTTTTTTATACCTGTACGGGTGTTTTGCACTTTCGGGATGTTACTAGACGTTGTTCTGCAATATCTCAACAGATTGGGGGCCTATAGCTTCGTTTCTAAATTTGCTATGTATGATTTGACGTTGGATTTGATTGGCGAAGAAGCGACTCTTTTCTGTTCTAATTAAAAATTAGAAGATAATATAAGCTACTTTTATTGGTTAATTAATTCTGTTACGGTATAAGTTGCGAGGCAGGTTTTTTAGGTGTTGGATCATTTTTAACGTTTTAAGCGTTGTCTTCTTGTTCTTGGAACCTTTTGTCAAGCTCTACGAAATCTACAAACTGCGTTTTTTTAAGATGTTTTGTCTTAATGAAAACTTTTTTTACAATATTGTTGCATTTTTGATAACATTTGTGGATTTTATTCCCATTTTTTAAATTTAAACTGGATAGATTTATGGAGTATTTTAATAATATAAATTACAAGTTAATTTCTGCATATTTCATAGATATTTAAAAAGACATTGTTCAAACGAAATACGAGGTATATTGCCATTTAAAGAAATATTTAGTTGTACTACAAAGTGGGCTAGAAATTCTAACAAATATTCACTGACAATATATTGCAAATTGAGCAATATAAAAAGTAAAATTGAGATGGAAATTTTGATTTTGCGGTGGGCTCTCATTTGGGAGATCAAAAATTTTATTTTTTGATTTTTTTGATTTAAAAAAAAAAATGGATATATTATTGTATTAACAGAAAACAGAAAAAGAAAGATTTTATTTTTTGCTGGTTTTGTCATGATCGAGCCAAGCACTTACATATAAAACGCTATTTTAGGGTAGAATAAGAGAGAATTAATTTGAATTTCCCTTCAAAAATGTACATATTTACAAATTGGGCAATTTGGCGATTTGACAGTTCAGAGATGTAGGACCAAAACAACAAAAAAAAAAAATTTACCGTATTATTGACACATGAAATAAACTTTAAAATTTAATATTTCTTAAGACTTATAAACCGCAAATATTTAAGGCTAATGTTTGTAACTTTTTAAATCTAGTCTTTAATGTGGTAGTTTCAGCAAAAGTGGTTTCACTCGTTGAAATTCAAAGGTATTTTTATCTGCTGGTTGACCTTTAATTTTTAAAATAGATTTGATTTTATATATGCCTTAGTTAGCTGCAAGAGCTGTGATAGAAATGCTTTCTTTTTATAAAATTTAGAAATCTAACAGAACTGTTTCCGAAAGTTAAATGTTTTAGAGTTATGTCTTAACTAAATATTCCTTCTAAAGGTTGATTTAGTAGCAAACTTCAATTTTTTGAAATTTTAGTTTTGTGCGGAGTAAAGTTATTGTAAGATCTTGAAACGATACTAATGTTGCGCAACTTATTCTAAAATTATAAGATGTTTGCTTAAAAGCCATACAGCAGAATTTGCTTTATCTTAAATTAAGCAAAATACTAGAAATATCTGTAAATTAAATTCAGTACAGACATGTATTGCCAGTTTTAATGGTTGAATATGATTAGAGCACAATGTTGTCCTACATCTTAATTTATAATAACTACTGAAGGGGTTCTTCACTAGGAAAAGCTATGTTTTCAGTTTCGTTAGGTGAGGTGAACAATAAGGTTTTAGTAATCAATATGAGGTAGTTAGATGAACAACGGGGTTTTATTGTGAAGGCACTCTGCGTTTTTGCACGGTATTTGGTTTACATAAAATGTTTTTTATCGGCCAGAGCATTTTAAGAAATTGTGGCGTTTATTAATTTAAGACATTAGTCTTATATTTAGCAAATTAAACAAAATTAAATAGCATATACGGTGATGATTTACCTTCTAATTTCACCGTGAAAGAATAGGTCTTTAAATGATGAGTCACGTTCTTGTCGACCAGTTGAAGTGATCACAGAAAAGTGGATCACTATTTGGATATGAATAAAATGAATGCAAGATGAGTCTCAATAGTCAATAGTCTGCTGTTCAAAAATTTTGAGTTGATTGTGCTCGATTTTTTTTCTCCCATGAAGTTTTGCAATCTATTGTTACCCCCGTGGCGTTAAAGTATCTCCGGATTGTGATGGCATTTTAAAGAAAGAAACTCCACGGCGTTTATCATGTAATAAAGGATTACATAGATTGAGTGAAAATATTTGTTCAAAGCTTCAAAGAAAATTAACAAAACCACTCAGGTTGTTGCACGATATGGCCCCTATGCACACCGATGAGGTTGTTCAACTTGCTATAAGAGAATAAGTTTTTTTGAAAAATCGGTTTTCCTACTTACAATCTAGACTTGGTCTCTAGCGACTACTTTGTGATTTTAAAATTAAAAACAAACTTTTGGACTAGACGATTTTTTGACTATGAAGAAGTGAAAATTGCTGTTTTTGGTGCATTTTGACATCTTCAGAAAATATTTATGAGGAGATAGAAATACTAATTAAGCGTTGTAATAAGTGTTTTGAGGATTATATTGAAAAATAATTAAATTTTTTTTTATAATATATATATATATAAGTTTATGATTTCTTGGTTAGGCCAGGAATTTATGGCGGTTACCTTGTACATACTAAAAGGCAGCTGTGGAGTAGTAATTTAAGCATAAGCTCTAAAAAAAGATCTTTTTAGCTGTGCCTACTAACAGTTAATAAACAGGACAGTGGGTTGCTGAGTACTTCAGAAAACTTCACTTTTGATATTTTTGGATTACAAAAGTTTGTACTTTATCTTTTGTCGGCGTTATAGGGCTTTATTTTTTAAAAGGGTGGTTGTGGTTTTTGACCAACACTGTAACATGTTGGATGCAGATGCTTTTTGGTATTAGTAAAATGAAGCCATGGGGGCTGCTCTATTGAGATACATTGACAAACATGTAAAATAATAATATATTTTTATAACAAATTTTTTTGATAAATTTAAAAAACATAATATTTGTTTTTAATTTAAATGATCGTAATTGAATAGTTGGCATTAAAAATAATGAATGTTAATTTTTTTGAGTGTTATTATGCATAATATAATAACTTAAAAAATTACGTTTGTAACAAGCACATTTAAGATGTATAGGTAATAACACTACCCTGTTACTAAGAAGTCCCAAATATATTAATCTGGTTATTTCCCCAAAGTTATATTAACGACATAATCTGGATATTTCCAATAACTAATTAAGCAACGGACGCGACGGATTATAATAATCCGGATATTTCCAGCAGCTGTGCTGGAGTATATTTTATAGTGGGAAAATGTAGTATATAAGTATTTTGTAAAACATTATTTAGGCAGTTAAGATTTCATTCTTGTTACATTGTTAGACGATTATTATTATTTCACTGTTGATTAAACATTATTCACGAAGAACCACGTTATTATTATTATAACCCTACAACACCCTGTTACAATTGGAGCCCAACTTAGTGGCTCGTGATTAAAAAGATTATCAACGTGCTATAAAACGGCGTCTTACAATTTGAGAAGCAAGATGTCCTTATCACAGGAACAGCTCCTAGCTGTAATGGAAAGCATGAAAGGAGTTTTTAGTGATTTGGTAAAATCGGCTCAAACACCTGCACCAGCACAAGAGCAGAAGATGACCCTTGCCACCTGCAGATCGAGATTCGCCGGAGATGAAGCCGATGATGTAGATGCCTTTATCGATGCAGTCAACATATTTAAAGATTGCATGAGAATTGACGATGAAAGCGCATTAACAGGATTTCCGATGTTGTTAGATGGTGCAGCGAGAACGTGGTGGAAAGGAATAAAAAGAAGTGTTTCAGGATGGAAAGAAGCACTCGACGCCCTACGCCACGCATATGGGTACAACAAACCTCGATTTATGGTATTCGAGGAACTTTTTTCATGGAAGCAAAACAAAAATATGCCGACAGATTTGTTTGTGAGTAAAGCACGAGCACTACTATCACATTTGCCAAATGATCCAGAGCTGCCCGAGATGTATCAGATAGACATGGTATACTCACGTTTAAACTTGAATATTAGAAAAAGGCTATCACGCGAGTCAGTGAAAACGTTTAACGAGTTGATTATTCAAGCTCGAGCCATTGAAATGATGGAGGAAGATCCACCAAGAAGGAACAATGAAACATTGAATAATGCAAGAACAAGTCGCCCAAGATGCAATTTCTGTAAAAAGTTTGGACACGATGAATTTATTTGTAGGCAAAAACAAAATGCAACAAACCAAGTGCCGCCAGCACCTAACACAACACTTATATGTTTTGGTTGCGGAAAACCCGGACATATCCGCAGTCAGTGCCAGGATGCACAAATACCATCTACAAGTATTAACAACGCATCAAGTTTTGATTTCTCCGCCGCCGATTTTGAAGCAAAATATGGACGTCCAAGTATATATATTACTGCAGCAAACCATACCGATCTGGTAATAATAGATACTGGCGCAAATGGCTGCGTTGCAGGACGACAACTGAATGATCATCTTGAAGAACTTAATTATCCATTCCAGTACGACCAAATTTACATGTCACTTGCGGACGGAGTAAAGAAAAAGCGAGACGTAAGACGTTATGAGTTACCAGTTACGGTAGAAAACAAAACTGTAATGGTTCCGTTTATTGCTGTCCCAGAATTTACCGAAGCAAGAACTCTGATGGGACAAGATTTTATTCGAAAAACAAATATGGTTTTAAATGTTCCCCGAAACAAATTTTATTTTGATGAAAATCCAGAGAACTTTTTTGCATTAATACCTGAAGGTGAAGAAAATGATATAAAAATAGCAGTAGAAAAATCTACCGAAAATCAGATTCAGAAGCTAAGCGACGCTGATCAACAAAAACTAGATAATTTGTTGAAAGAGCACCAGGAAGTGTTCACACGGCCTGATCAAGCAACCCCGTTTGCAGAACACGCAATTCGGCTATCATCAAATGAACCAATTGCTGTTCCGCCATATAGAATGTCTCCTGAGAAAAAGAAGTTTCTCGAAAAAGAAATAGACAGACTACTAGAAGAGGATATTATAGAAGAGTGCGAATCCCCATATAGTTGGCATTAAAAATAATGAATGTTAATTTTTTTGAGTGTTATTATGCATAATATAATAACTTAAAAAATTACGTTTTTTTTTAATTTAAATTTTTTTTTTTTTTACTTTTAATTTTTTTTTTAAATTTTAGATACGTCATTTTTTGTTACTCCTAAAAATTAACTTTATTTATTTTCATCGTCAACTATTTACGATAATTTTAAATAAAAAACAAATAACATGTTTTTTAAATTTATCAAAAAATTTTGTTATAAAAGTATATTATTATTTTACATGGTTGTATTAAAAATATCATAAAGATTAAAAAAAAAAGTGTATGTTGCCATTAAAAAAAAAGAAAGTTGGTTGCCATAGCAACTATACCAAAAATAAAAACAAATATGTGTGTACCTGCTTTTATTATACTCAAAAAATCATAGTTTTTGAATCGTATAAATTGGTTAAAAAACAATTTTTTTTTTACATTAAACCAAATTTTGTAATGTTGTTGACAATATTTATGTTTTAAGGATTTTTTGTTGTTACTTTAGATATTTGAAAACTATTCTATTGATATAGTATTTTTAGTTCAAGGACTTTTTCCTAAGGTAGTGTGCCAAAAATTTAAAAAACTACGTTATTTAAATTTGTTTGTGATTTATTTTATTATACTAGTCGTTGTTAAATTTGAATAACATTCTAAAGCTGCCAAACATTTGAGCACTTAGCCGAATATTGCATTTATTTAATTTTTTTGAAATGTCTGGAAATCAAAAATCGGGTTTTAGATGATTAGTTAGATTAGTTGGATCTTTCAGTTGGGTTTAAAGTTAACCGCATTGATATTGTTGTTGCTAGCGGTTGACTTAAGTTTATTGTGAACAGCAGTCTTTGCAATTGTTGGTTTAGAGCTGATTTTATATTAAAACAGGCTTTTAGTTCTACATTGTAGTTGCTTGAATTTAAAAGATGCCGTGAAAAGAACATTTCAAGTTTGTTTTTTTGCACATATTACTTTGCTGGCGGTAATGAAGTGAAGCAAAACTCACGGCACAATTTTTTTTATGTTGCATTGTTTTAGATATTTATCTTAAACGCCATTTCATATTTATTATCTATAGTTTGTACAAAAGCAACTAATCCATTACACAGCTACAAAAAAGTTATGCACACGATCACAACAAAGTACTGGTAAAATTCGATAAGAAACGACAAAGCTAATGGAAAAGCGCCGGAATATTAGCCGACAGTCAAATGAATACAAACAATTAAACAAAAAAATCCGCACAGAAATTAGAAAAGACCTAAGATCATATAACACTAAAATAATTTAACACACTATAGAAGATAATATAAATATGAGGGTACTACGATCCAAGCTGTTGAATGGTAAATTCAAAATATGCAAGATGAAAAACGAACAAGGAATTGTCATTACAAATAAAACCAAAATCAGAAATGTGATTCAAAACTTCTATACGCATCTGTATAGCTCAACCGTTTTAGAACCAGAGCCAAGAATTTGGCAACAAACGATAATAAATGAGGGTTCGGAGGAAATTCCCGATATTGATAAAGCGGAAATGGAAGTGGCGCTTAAACAAATGAAAAACCGGAAATCACCCGGGGAAGATAGAATAACGGCTAAAATGATCAAATTAGGTGATGACGTCTTGGGAGAGGCAGTCAGAATACTCTTAAACAAGTGTGTCCACCAGGGAAAAATTTCAGACACATAGCAGAATGCGGAGGTTGTTTTACTATTTAAGAAAGGTGATAACTCTAGCATGGAAAACTATCGTCCAGTAAGTTTATTGTCACACCTGCACAAACCGTTTATCTAAAAACTTGATTTCTATCAGCCGGTTGAACAAGCAGGGTTTTGTAAAGGATTTGGTACGGCAGATCACCTGCAAATAATCCACAACTTAATCAAAAAGTGCACGGAATACAACATTCCTTTTCATGTTGCTTTCACCGATTATCACAAAGCATTTTACTCGATAGAAAAATGGGCGTCCTTAACAGCCATGGACAAGGCAAGGTTAGACACAAGATATACGAACCTCATAAAATACATATACCAAAACGCAACACTCCAAATTCTAATCGATGAGGATTTAATAACCCAATCAACAGAGGCGTTTGTCATTGAGATACGATCTCTCCAAAACTTTTTACATTGGCCATGGAAAATATGATCAAAAACTATCCTGGGAAGCCAGAGGTATAAATATAGGCGGAATATATCCACACCATCTACGCTTTGCGGACGACATTGTCTTGATAAGCAGCAATCCCAATGAACTGAAACATATGATGACTTATCTACAGGAAGCTTCTAAACAGGTTGGACTCAAATGAACTTAAATAAGACTAAAATTATGAGTAACGAAGAATTACATATAACTATCGACAACCATGTTTTCAAAACGGTAAAAGAATACGTTTATCTTGGTCATTCTATCAAATTTTGTAAAGATAATCAGACTGCTGAGATTACCAGAAGAATACGAATGAGTTGGGCTGCATACGGGAAGTTGGGGCATAATCTAAAAAATGTGAATATACCTATTAATCTCAAGAGGAAGGTATATGATGACTGTGTTTTGCCACCCTAACACAGAAAAGTGCAGAACGCCTTAGAACAACGCAGAAGGCAATGGAAAGATCCATGCTTGGAATAACTTTGCGAGATAAAATACGCAATACAGAAATAAGAAGACGGACGAAGGTGAAAGACACCATCGAACGGGTAGCTGAGCTAAAGTGGCGATGGGTTGGACATGTTTCAAGGCAAGATCCTAACAAATGGACAATCCGCATTGTTAAATGGCGGCCACGACAATCAAAACGGAGCGTAGGAAGACCTCAAAAGAGATGGCTTGATGATTTAAAACAACTTACGGGCAGAAACTGGCATCAAATTGCCCAAGACAGAATCGCATGGAAAAATATAGAGGTATATACTCACGAGTGGACGAGCACAGGCTGAGAAGAAGAAGAAGAAGAAAAGTTTGTACAAAGCTGTCTGTTACCATATTTAGGTTGGATTTAACCGATTCTTTCCTTACAAATTTTTGCCAAAGGACTATTTTAAGTTGTTTTTTGGTTAGCTTGTCTTTAGCAAAGAAGGTACTACGTTGCGTATTGTAATCATTGCACTTGCTTAGCACATAGAGTGGAGTTTTTTTTGAGTTGTTGTGTTGGTTTAGGCTATTCAGTTATAAGTCCTGTAAGCTTTGGCAGTTTTGATTGGCTTATCTGCATTACCATGCTTTGGGTTATATTTGTTCTCTAATTTTTAACTCAGTTCTTAGTTACGTTAAAAGTTTACTTTGGATTATTGGTTTTTAGGTCTTGTATAAGATCTCAAAAGCAGGTTCAGATCCAGTAATCGTCTTGGTGGTTTTTAAGATTCTCTTCTATGTTGTTTATCAACAGTTTGGAGTTGATTACTGGTGAGCGTATTGTCTATAGTGCCGCTAGGTTTTCCAAAATGATGGTGAAAGCGTTGTCTTGATATAATAGCAATTTTTTTGCTTGAAAAATTAAGACAAGTTTGTCCAGAGGTAGCGTAATTGACGTCTCCTGGCTTCTGCATTTACATATTCTGGCTTTGGTGCTGGCGTGTTGTAGTTTTTAGTTTTATCTGTATACCATATGGTTTATCACAATCATGAAATACTAGGTTTGATCACCACAGTAAATAGCTATTTGGTAATATCAGGTCCCCATGTTTATTTCCAACTATCAATTTGGTAGCAAAAAGCACTTCGATTACCTCTATGGTTACATTATTCAGTTAGATATGGAAAGTTACCATCTTAACTACTTTTTAGCTGTGAGGTATATATAAAAGTGCTAGACTAGTTTTGAAGATTTTACATAGAAGTTTTCTCAGTGCAGCAAACTTTGTAACATGATGCAATAGATTTTCTATTCTAGCATGCTTTTATTTAAAATAGCGTTGTTTAAGCTCAGTTTATTTTGTTTGCTTTTTTGTTAGGTATTTTATGGTTCTCTTGAAACTGCGCAGTAAATCCTGCATGAATTCTTTGACAAGTGCAATTTTTGCTAAGCGTTTTCTGGAAGCAAAAACTTGTGGGTTTGTTTTGAGTTATTATATGCGGCGAGGCTAGTTTGTATAAAACCATCGTTTGTTTTGGCAATGTTGGAAAGTTTTTTATTTTCTTTCTCTATTAAGTTTTTTATTCTCTTCATCTTCTTTTTTCGTCCACCAGATGGTGTCCTTGATTACTCAGCTTCCGCTGATGTTGACGTCCAACATTTCCTCCATGTTTTGGGGGTCTTACTGGATTTCTGTTATCTCGGACGGTTTGTTGTTTTTGGCCAATTTAGCTATTCTGGAGTTGGCCATTTGTTTGACATGTCTTTTTTCTTCTTACTAGCTTTGCGATATCGGTTATTTTGCTGACTTTTCTGATGTCGTCACTTCTCATACGGTTTAGTAGTGTTTCTTCATGAATGGTTCTTAGAATCTTTATCTCTGCCGTCCTCATCATTTGGATGGTTTTTGTTGTGTCGGGCCTTGTCTCTGTTGCATAGGTTATTACCGGTCTGATGACTGTTTTGTATATTCTGACTTTCACTTTCGGTCTCAGGTATTTATTTTTCCATATTAACTTGTGCATACACCCGGTGTTGAACGTTTCCATGTAGGTTTCCTATTCTAAGTAATTTTATTAATGGTATGTTCAACAATGCTTTAGCAGCTATCTTTTGAAACTGTTTTTGTAAAGTTAACGAACTGGTCTGTTTTTTATTTTTAGCTCGCGACTTGTTATTGCTGCTTTTAGACAGCCTCGGAGTTGACTAATAGTATTTTGTTATACAAATTCAAAATAGTTTATCTTATATCTGGGTTTTCTTCAGATTTAGTGTTGAATTGGATATATGCGTTATCAGACAGCAAAAGTTCATTTGTCACATGCTACTTTTTGATCACTTTACATGTATTATAATTTGCTACTTTTAGATTTATAAGTTTACTTTAGGCCGTGTATCTAAAACTGGACGAGTAACTTTTATTTATAAGAACTATGTTAGATTTTAAAATATATTCTAACCAAATTAACAGTTTGCACTTTAGGATTTATGCTGTTCTGCTTCTCTAGCTTTATTTAACACACACAGAGAATTTAAAACTTTTTGCTTTTTTGACAATTATCATTAAGGTTTTTATACTTAGTATCGTTTAAGGTCCAGTTTTTGCATACACACACACACAAGTTTAGTCAAGTTAGTCGAGTTGTACATCTAGTTTTTTAACAATAAGTTTGATGTTTTTTTGCTTTCAATTTATTATAAATTTGTTTTTATATACGTAAGATTTGACTTCAATGCCTAAATTTATAATTCTGTTAAGGATTAATTTGTATCACATGTGTCACGATTATTATTCTGGAAGTATTGATAAATTTACTTATTTATGCATTGTATATGTTAACAAGTCGCGCTGACTTGAAAATTCTAAATTATTAATATAAATTGGTTGTAATTGCCATTTAAATTGAGAGTAATATTGGAGAAATACCATTCTACAACTGTCTTCTTAATTGAGTAAAATATTTCCATAATTTGCTTAATGCATATATGACTAGTTTCAATTAAAATCTCAGATGTAGTGCGCTGATATGCGGCACCAGGAAAATCAATAGTTGAGAAATAAACTGAACTTTAACCTGTAACCAGGTATGGTGTTCACAATGATAAATATTGTGAGCGTGAGGGTGCTGGTCATGAATGTTTTAGTATCTGCTGCAATAAATAAGTGTGTGAGTGTGTAGAGAGAGAAAGCGGACCGCCCCTACGATTCCAACAGTTTCAACCACCCGATGGACCATCAATATCAACAAGATTAGAAGCAGCTGTGCGCCGCCCAATTGGTTTAATTTTCTATAACTATATATAACAAGATCCACATTCTGATTCAGTCCATTATGCCAAACAAAACGATACCCCCGAAGTGCTATTAAGATCTTTCCTATTAGTACACCTTTTAATCTTATTGCAACATAAATTTACGATGCTTCTTGCAGCAAGCGGGCGTCCCAGTTCGCGTTAAGTATTAATTCACCCGCCGCGATTCGAACATATAAAAATCTCACGGAAATATAAAAAATACACTGTACCCCATGATTTATAAATGTAGATATAATGTACCCTACAGCATGAGGATTGCAATGGAATAATCGCGAGGGAGAGAAAGGAGAGTCCTCATGCGGAGTTTCCATTCCCATTGCTGCTGTATTTGGAGAGGAATGTTTTCGCATCATTAATGGCTCGATGTTATGTAAAACCTTTACCCACCGTTGGAGTGTTTTAACCCAGTTTAGAGTTCATGCATTATGTATGTGCTTACACGTGAGTTTTAATGATGTATTTTTATTGGGAGTAATGTTCTCGGCTTCTGTACCGGGGGAAGCACATAACGCTAAATCAATTGTGTAATTGTATATTTGCGGCCAGAGAATCCAATTTAATTTTTCACACTTTTGTAGCGATTATTTTAAATTAACGTAGGATAAATCGATTCCTTTTTACAGTTAATTAAGCGCACTATATTTTCATAGAGGATAAAAAACTATTTTCACTAAAGTGTAGCGTACCGGCTTTTGCAACTTCAATTTAATAAAGCACGGAGGACGGCGTATGCCGTGTAAGGAGTATAAATGGAATTAATTAAATTTGATGTTCAGCTTTCCTACAATCGAATAGGTACATTTAAAGTGAAGATTTTACAACATACGCCAAATTGCAATCCGTATTCAACATATTTTCTATAGAATGTAATTTGGAAGCTGCTTACATACTTGTATTTATGTAAACATAATAAATAAGTGGTACGTATCATTTTATAAGCTTGTCTAAAACCTTTTTAAAAACACCTTTAGCTATGCCATAAGTTATAACTTATAATTCATTTAGATTTATACTTTATGGTTTAAAAAATGATATATAAATATAACAAGTAACTTAAAAAATTCACAATTAAAAAAATTTGGTATTGTATATAATTTACAACAATGCTAAAAGAATTACGTTGTACAAGAAAAAATGTGGTCAGGAAATTTCAAGAAACACTTATAAAAACATATTAATCTAATTTGATTGCATTTGACTCATCTGCATGACCGGAAAGATATACAGTATTTGTATTAAAGAGTTAATAATGTTATTTATTTATTCTTTTGGATCTAATTTTTTGTTTCTGAATAGAAAAATATTTTTTTAATGTTTCTAAGTTAAGGATATAACATTTGTTGATGTTTTGGGTTTAATTTTAACACTCATAACTATTATCGCGTGGTTTAATGTACTTTCTTTAAATAAAGTGAAATGATTTTTAATAATATACATTACATAACATTATAAGTCCCTTCTTATTATTTGTTTGATTACTCGGCCAGATCTAGTTGATATGGCTGTTGTAGTGTAGCATGGTTGTTTAGTGTCTATCTCTGGGTTAGCTTGAGTTTTGTCTATGTTTGGAATTCCTGGAACCTCGCTTGGTGTTTTCTCATTAGGAATGCAACTATTTTTTGTGGCTCTTTCAAATCTGCTTTTATTTTGTGGAGGAATAATGAGATTTTTTTTACATCTTTTCAACATCCTCATTTTGTTAGTTTTTACCATTATTACTTATATTGGATTATTTGTGGTTTTTATCACTTGTCCACTATGTCTAAACTGTATTTTTATTTTTTTTTATTTATGGTAGTTTTGTTTGTTTGCTTGCATATGATTTTTGTTTTTGATTAAATTTTGTTAAGTTCTTTATCTACTGTTTGAACTATTTTTGGTTTTAGAATTTTTCAAGGTATGAGAAGTTTGTTGTAGTAGTTTTGTTTATTAACCATTTGAGGACCCAATTAATTCATTGTTTGGATTGTTTTTAAAGTTTAGTAGAGCGATTCGAGTATCTCTTTTGTTCATTGTACACTTTTTTTGGATGTTTTTTGCAATTTGTATGTTCCGTTATGCTAATTCATTTTTTCTTGGTTGGTATTGGATTGAAGTTCTGTGTACAAAATATTAAACCAGTTGTGTTCTATGGTTTTGTATGATGTTTTTTAGCATTTTATAGTCTAAAAATCCTGAATAACTATAATTTATAATTAAGTATTCTTGTTCTTAAAACTAAAACAAATCTATTGCCACTCTTTGCTATGGTATTGTTGAGATATTTTAATTACGACTGGTTCTTTGTAGTTGGATCTGTATTGTTTTTGACAAATTTTGCAATGTTTTTTTTTAAATTAATTATGCTTTATACTGATTTTTCTAACACAATAATACAATAACTGCCTAGCACGTTTTATGCAAATTTGTGATCTGCGCACTATTATATAATTACTTCAAAATGCCTTCTTTATGGTGATTTATGTGGGATAGATTATGGTAGTTTACCGCATTTATTAGGGAAGCTATCACGTATGCACTTAAATAATGATTGTAGTTTATCATATTATTTTGTAGCATCTATTAACACTTTTCTGGTTTTATTCTCTATTGTTAGTATTATCTGTACTTTTATTTCTTTTTCTTCCGGTTTTTTTGTTTGTTTTTTTGATTGCTATCTTTACTTAGAGCATCTGTTATTGAAATTTTTCTGTTTTTAATATATTAGATTTTTGATGAGTATTGTATAACATCAAACAATATTCTATGTGGTTTTGGCTGTGCACATTAAATTGTTGTTGTAAATATAAATTCTAGTGGTTTATGTTTTTTTTTATATATAAAGTTTTACCTTATGTAGGTAGTTTTACCGGCTAGTAGTTAATGCAATGGTTGCATAAACTACTAGTTGGTGTTCAAATTGTTTTTTTTTACTTGTTTAAATTGTAAGTTTTGCTCTAAATTCTAGTGTCAATCTGTTTTTTTTTTAGTAAACTTCTTAATGGTTCTGCCAGCTTTAATATGTTTGGAATGAATTTGTTTAGATAGGTAATCACGCTTAGTAGTCTCTGTAGTTTCTTCTTATTGTAAGATGTTTTTAAGTTTTTAATTGCTATTACTTTTTGCGAATCCAGTTCTAGCTTTTTTCTGACAAATTGTGACTTAAGAATGCATTTTTTTGTTCTATTTTATTTGCGCCATGTACTTTTTATATGACTTTTTCTGTGATGTCTTCTAGATTTTTCAAAGACTTTGTATGTCTTAATATGTTATCTATTGCGCATTTATTATTTTTTATGTTTTTAGCAAAAAAGTTTAGATTAATTCTTGGAAATTTTTTGGAGTTTAACCCGAACGGAAATTTTAAGCAGCTATATCTTTCTATGGAGTTAAAAATGTCAAACATTGTTGTGTGTGTTTATTTTTATTTATCAAAATCTTTTTCTTTAATAAAGTATTGTGAAAAAAGTTGATTTGCTTACTTTGACTGCTATTTCTCTAATCATTTTTAGGAAATTTATTTTTTTAAATATTTTTGTTCAAGTCTTTTTTGATTAACGCATACTTGAATCTTCATTTCTTTGGTGCGATTTTTTAATTGGTTTTTATTATTAAGTTTAATTTATTACTTAAATTTCTTGCTAATATGGTCAAAACTTTTATGAATACTACTTTGAACATTATTCTTGTTTTTTTTTTATAGTGCGGTTTAATGTAGTCTCATTTATATTGTATTTTGTTTTTTGGGGATCTTTTTGTGGTTGACTTATGTATTTCATTTACCTGATCTGCTATATGTTTTGATATCACATTTCATTTAACTCCTATATCTAATTTAGCAATTATTACTTTATTTTTACTTGAGTTACTTGATTTGTCTATTATTTTATTGACGTTTATGGTCTGATTGTTGGTGTTGCTGCACTTTTTACATTTTTGTTTTTTATGCTTGGTTCCGCACTTTGTACAGTCATATTTTTGTGTTTTATATTGCTTTCTTTTCTGATTTTTGTTTGTTTTGTTGCTTGCTCACTTGCTTTGCAAATGGCTAATGCTTTGTTTAAATACAAGTTGTTTTTAGTGAGTAATTTTTCTCTAACATTATTGGATTGAATGCCAACTACTATCTTGTTTCCTAGTAAGATATTGTAAAACGTTCTAAATTTACAAGTTTTAGTTAAGTTTTTATTATACTTAGAAATTTGTCAAAATTCTCACTTTCTTTTTGCATAAGCTAGTATCTTTTAAAAGACACGATTGTTTTTAGAGAAAAAAAGTTTTTGAATTTTTCTATTGTTATTTCAATATTGTGTTGAACTTGCTTGCTTAAATTAAAGTTATTATAAATTTGTATTGAGTCTGAATTAATTGTTGATTTAAACGTAGCACTATTCTGGGCTTTAGTTGTGAGGCTACTGCGTACCATTGTAAATTGTTGTATTTAGTTTTTCAAATTAATTGTCTGCGTTTTTGTGTCCTTAGAAAATATAAATGTTTTTAGCTGGTTTTTTGATACTGCAGTATTTTAAGAGTTAGTTGGTTTACTTGTTTCATTTGGCAATTTGCTTAGTTTTCTATTCTATTATTCTATATAAACACTTATGTCGTTCACTTCTGGGACATTTTTGACATGTAGCGTTTATATTTTGGGTTTAATTTAAACACACAAACTCAATTATCTAAATTACATATTATCAAGCAAATAGTATAGAGATATATCAAAGCACTGACTGATAAACATTGGGTTTTTAGGTAGTAATTTTTTTCTTTCTAGAATTGGTTATAGATTACTAAATGATGATGTAAATGATTATTTATTGTGAAAATTAAAAAAAAAAAACAATTTAAAGCAGCGTTCATGCATAAAAGTATACTGCGTTTAATACGAGGGACACTGCCAAAGTTCGCGGAAAATGTAAAGCTAAACACAAATTACATTATGTAAATTGCTTTATTGCTCTTTAAAATATTCTACTTTAAAATCTATACACTATTGCATCCGATGAAACCAATCTTCAAAACAATTTTGCCACTCTGAACGAGTGATTTAAATGCTTCAACGGCCTCTTCAGGCGATGAAATACGCTCGCCATGCATTTTATTTTTGATATGTTGAAATAGGAAGAAGTCATTTGGCGATAAATCAAGCGAATATGGGCAATGAGTCATTAATTAGATGTTGTTACTGGTCAAAAACTACAGTTTGTCGTGCTGTGTGAGCGTTTGCATTGTTATGATAAACAATAATTCGCCGGTTTATGTTGTTCCTTTTGATTTCAGGGATAACTTCCGGCAAACAAATTGAAGTATACCAGTCAGCATTAATTGTCTTTTGATCTTCTAATGCATCAGTAGCAACATGAACCATTTTTCTAAAGAATGAAGCTATCCACTTTTGTGGGTTTAAGTTTATTTTGAAACAACCATACAGTCGATTGCTGTTTAGTTTCAGGCTCACATGAATATATCCAAAATTCGCACCTGTTATTACCGAATTTGAACAACCCCCTTCAAATTTCTTTAGCATTTTCTTGCACCACTTGACACGTGCCTGTTTTTGTTCTTCTTTCAAATTTTGTGGGATCCAACGACTGCAAAGCTTCTTGACACGCAAATGATTGCAAATGATTGTGCAAAATTGTATGTATTTGTTTCGCTACAATGGTTAAGGATGCCTCTATCGTACTATAGGTCATTTGACAATCTGACAAAATTATTTCACGCACAGCATCAATATTTTTTGCGACAACAGAGGTGCATGGACGACCTTTGCGAAGATCGTCAACAAACGTTGGTCTTCCACGCTCAAATTCTAATTGTAAACCATAGTTTTGCTTTATCCCCAAATTACAAACTAAGTTTTTCCTCACATTGCTGCGGTGTCAAACCGTATCGAAAATTATAAAATATTACTCGGAAGTCACGATTTGAAATTTCCATTTTTCACACAATTATTACTCTCGTTAAATTTTGTTGAAACAAAACCGGGCAGTTTGAAATCGAACTGTTGACTGAATTATAGGTGAAAAACGTCAAATTTTACGAATATGACAATTGCAAAACCTTGGCAATGCAGGCAGTACGTGATTCCGCCAACTTTAGCAGTGCTCTTTGTACATTTCACCGAACCCTATTGTATTTTATATCTGTTTGCTGACAAATGGAAGTTCTTAATTTTTTGTTGGAACGAGCAAATTACTAGAATTTGTACGTCCAACTTTACGTTTTACGCAATTGCATCATTTTGGAT
Source organism: Tachinus rufipes (assembly GCA_963932245.1). Classification (NCBI taxonomy): domain Eukaryota; kingdom Metazoa; phylum Arthropoda; class Insecta; order Coleoptera; family Staphylinidae; genus Tachinus; species Tachinus rufipes. The sequence continues at coordinate 96,438,153 of OZ010743.1, forward strand.
CAAAATGTTGTGTTGGAGCACATTCTGATGGTTATAATGTTTGCGATATTCTAACTTTTCGTTGGTAATAGACATATTCACAAAAATTAAACTCAATCTAAGAGTCTATTTTCTGGACTATATAGATAGAGTTGGATAAAAAAAGATGTTTTGTCTACACTACTCTTATTTTTATTGTCTCATTTTATTTCTTTGGGTTTGTTTTGTAAGTTTTGCAATGTTACTCTACATACCATATCAATTCTTTCACTTTTGCAAAATTTAAAATCATGAATATTTTTATATTGCCTTTTTACTCAGTTATCACCATAGTTTTGTTTAAATTAGTAATTTAATTTTAAATAGGTTTTATCTTATGGCATTGTTTTGAAATTAGAATAGATATTTTTGTGTTATTTTTTTGAATTGTTTCAGCAACCTTTTTTTTAAATTTTTTTTTTTATAAATTTGATTTGAAGTTTTATAGTGATTGTCCCAGTTATCTCTAATTTGGACAGTGGTCTTGCTTTTTGTTGGAGCCAGGAAAGATTTTTTTAAAGACTTTTTAGACTAACCTTCCCCCTATTCCAATGAATGTTGGAAGTTTGGTTGCGAACGCTTACCGACTAATTTTCTTAGTATGAATGCTGGTCACGTCAACTCGTGTCCTTAACGTTGCTGTTTAAATGACTATTTTATTGCGGATTTGATTTACATAATGCATTTATAGTGTCGCTCTATAATCGTATAGGATTTTGTAGAGAACTTGTACTACGTTTATGTTTGAGTTTTAGACTGTTCATAGATTAGCCATCTAGTCTATAATTTTGAACGTTGCCGACAGCCTTTGAAAGATGGTTTTATCCCAAATCACAATGGGCGAAAGGCGGCTTGTGCCAGCACTCTCTGCAGATGCTGACGGATTTGAAAAAGCTAGGTTGAGCTGGTGGCTGATGGTCCATCGCTGAAGGCACCTGCACTCTAGAGGCGGGGCTTTGTGGTGGGCGTCAAAGTTGGTGTCTTAGTTGATTTTTTATTGCATCTTCATTGTTTGAGGATGCGGGTTTAGCGGCAGGTGTCTTGAGGGATGCTTGTTGAGGTTGGGGTTGGTAGAGAAGAGAACTGGGTGGGCAATCCGCTAGTGGCGCTTTTTAAGCTTTCTTCTAGTTGAGCCTTATTTGCTAAAATTTATCCTTATACATGTCAATCTGTTTGGCTTTTTACCAAGGTTACTATAAAGGCTTTGAGGGAGTTGTTCTTGACTGTTTGATTCTCAATTAGTTCTACGTTTTTCTAAAACGGAACAATGGAATATAAAATATTAATTTATTAATTTATTCAAACTTTTTTTAGCAACTTAGCTAACATGCGCAACAACTACATTTTTTAATTGGTGTACCGGCAGCTCTGATAATTCCAGTTATCCGTTATTTTTTTAGTCGGGTACGGCTGTGTAGTTCTCTCTTGGTGTGGACTGGTTTGGTTGGCTGCTGGCAGTCGACTGGGCTCTGTTGGCTGTCTGGGTTACTCAGTTTTGACCTTTTACACAATTAAATCATAAACAATACTACTAGCTCCACATAAATTATTAATTATTTATATACTGTATAATATTGATAATCACTTTAAAAGGGATCATTTGCTTATCAATTTAATTTATCAAATTTTGGCACCGGACTTAAATGAGTCAATAATTATTTTTCATAACCTTTATAAATTTATTTAACGCTGAGGTTAAGACTACTACATTTGGAAGTTTTGTTGCAAATTTAGGAGTTCAATTTGTCTGTATTATCGGTTATTTGTTAGTAATATGAACATTATTTCTTAAAATTGCTATTCTGTAACTGTTTATTGTACTATTTACTGAATTAATGAATTTCAGTATTACCGTAGTCTTTTTAATCTTTATATTTTAATTTTTTTTTGTTTTTTTTTTAGTTTTTTACTATTTGCATCTGGACATAAGCTTTTTCTAATTATTTCTATTTGTCTCTTTTTTTGGGGTTTTTCAAACCACTATTTTTCTGATACCTGTTTGATGTCATGGATTCATCTTTTCTGTGTTTTTTTAAGCTTTTTTTGTTTTTCTTGGGCGCTAAGCTGTCCATCTGTCTTTGTGTTGTTTTGCAAAATGACTTACTTATTGTTATATTAGCTTTGCCACGCGTGTCATAATGTCAGTGACTTTAATTTGTTTTCTTATCTTTTTATTGTGTATTTTGTCTTTCAGTGTAATTCTCAACATTGCTTGCTATATTGTCTTCTGTGATGTTTTTAGTTTATTTGTGCGCTTCTTTGTAAGTAATAATCTTATAGGATGCATGTTTTGTATGCTTTTATTTTAGGTTGATCAAAATTGTCCGGGCTTTTAGTAGGTGTTTTAAGTTTTTAAATTCAGCCTAAGCCAAACTCTGTCCATTTTGTGATTTTATCGGTTGGGTATTTTTTCCCAACATGATGTTGTGTCCGAAGTAGACATATTTGTCAATTTTGATTATTTAGTAATGAGAATCTTATTACCGGTTTACGTCTACAAAGGCTTGCCGGGGTGGCTGGTCCATGTTCGGGGTAGGCGCGGCTGCTTTCTTTCTCGTGATCTTGTGATGATATTGCATTTTTTATAACCAATTATAAGATATTGGACACACGTATCTACACAGGTCACTCATACACACAGTATGCACACTCAGTGCACACACTCGCACAGAGTGCCGTTTACACAGAACAAGTTACGTTTGTTTGGTACAACGTGGAAGTGCATAGTTTTCAGAAACTCTGGCGAGATGTGCCAGCACAGAGTGTGTTAAAGATGTTTGCCTCTGAATCTCTAGGGGTCGGATGTTGTGAGAGTTGACGGCACCATAGTTGTCGTTGTGGAAGCTGCAGCGTTTGAGACAGTGTAAATGCCAGGTAGATGCCGCGAGCGGAAAATCCGGGCTATAAGTCAGCCCTGGGTTTGATCTGGTCTGACGTTGACTTGATGACTTTTGGTTCTTGACTGACTGTAAACAGAAAAGTTTGATATTTATGGCATCTAGAGTCGATTTGTGCTCTGTTCATTGATCTTAGAAATGCTAGAATCAAACGCTTTGTGGAAGTTTATTTTTTACATAGATCTTATTGAAGTAATCTATGAAGTGCTCAAACCCCGATCATTTTTTCTATAGTACAGGAATTATAAAATCGATGTTTAACTAAACATTGATAATTACCAATAATAATTGCTAAGGTGTTCAAACCAATCAACGTAGAAGTAGATAAAGACACTCACTCACGGCCAATATCTTGTAAATATTTCAAGTAATACACGCACTGTCAGAAAATAAACAATAATAGATTAAAATAGAAGGGAAAAGCAATGCGTGCTTTTGTATACAAAGTATAAATAATATCTAGATGCAATTTTGACTGCATTACATTTTTGTCTTTATAAATCAACCAGCATATTTATTACAATATTTTACAAAATTTAAATAAATAAATTGTATTACCTTCTGTAAAAATATCAACATAATACTCGTAGTACCTGTATTTTTTTAAATATTTTTTTAAAATTTTTGTTGCTATTAATGAGAATAAATTTGTGCGTGTGAGACCAAAATAAATGTAATTTGATTTGATTAAATTCATTGAGTTAAATAATATAAAGTATATCATTTGCTAATGAATGAATTAATTAATAATGACATAGTAGTTGTTATGAAAACCAAAGCTATGATTAAAGTTGTTTTCGTGTAATTCGGGACACTTCTTCCTGCGGCTTTTGCGGAAACTCCGGCTAGTGCAGAATTGTGTCGGAATAATTATATTGTGACCCTTCAATTATAAAGCGCACCTCTGCCGCCACCCCATCACACCCTCGCATCGCCGTTGGAAAATACAAAGTTTTGAAAATAGCGGCGTAGTGCGGTAACCCCACCTAAATCCGGCCCTTAATTCCAACATTTCCTTCCCCGTTCGGTGGATGGCTTAATTAACCTAATTGCCAGTTTCGCACCCGGCTGAACATAGCAGCTTTTTATCGTTTTATGGAACACGCTTGTCCCGCACAATGTACGTATTATAAACGTATTGTTCAGTGTAAATAGGCAAGTAACATTTTGAGTAAAAATTCAAAGTAAATTGCTTGCAACCTTAATCTCACTGCTTTCTCTTTTTTAATATATACAACGGTCACTTTAATTTTACATAACAATGCCTTACATTAGAAGAAATACACACCATTTATTTAATAAAATACAACACAATTTCATTACTGTTGTTATTTTTATTGTTTATGATAAGTTTATCAGGTTTTTGTTTTAAATTTTATAAAATTATTTGTTTGTACAATAAAAAAAAACTAATTATTAATATTAATAATTATTTGAATCCGAATCATCAATTAGAAAATTTTATAACTGATTTTTGATTTATACAAAAATTAAATAAATTTATTTGTCACATTTTTATACAGTTGTAATATTTTAAAATTTTAAAACTTTCCTCACTTTCTTTGTGCTATTGTTGATGTCTGAACTGATCTAAGCTGTGTGGGTAGTGCGATTAAATTGTGCGTCAAGTAGAAAAGAAGTAAAAGCTTGAACATCATCAAAGTGATAACAACCAACTATTAACATTTGAAGGAGGTGCTATGTAAACAGTCACAAAGAGATTGATTGATGTTAAGTAAACGCTGTAAAAATTATTCACAACTTGTAAAGATAAATCATCATTAGCAAGCTAAGTGTGTGTATGCTTTTCATTGGCAAATAAAAAGTAGTAATTATAGGAAACTATTAATAAAATGTTTACATAAAGTGCATTATTTTAATTAACTAAATTTGTGTTGCATAAATCAGTTTATAATTAATTTATAACACCTGTTTATATTTGTTTATAGTAGTGTATAATAAGCTATACAATTTTCAATATTATTTATTGATTTTTTTAAATTATTTAGCTTTATGTTGTAATTTATATTCTTATATTAAATACTTTTATATATCAAAATAACATGGCTTTATTAAAAAAAGGCTAATTACTTTCAGTGTAATCCTAATTTTTAATTAAAAGTTCATGCTTCAACAAAAAAAATGAACCCCGTCGTTATTTAAAACATATTAAAATATAATAATGTTGTTTTTTGCAAAACATCAAGCAATTACTTCTGCTAACATGCATACAATAAAAAGGCAACAAAAATATTTGCAATTCCTCAATAAACGAGCCGAATAATTTTCATTATTACGCTTTTCTCATTTATTTGTGATACATGAAGCTAGTTTTGCAAAATAAAACCGAGAGAGGTTGCAAAAAAGATTGAACACAAAGCCCACACTTTTATTATAATAAACTGGGAACAAACAAAAATGTTGATTTATACGCAGGCACATATTTCTATATTGAAATCAACAGTCGGCGTGCACACAGCGAGAGAGCGCGCATTTTCAGCTTAATATTTACCATGGCGAAAGCTAATATTGATTTTACGCTATAATGCTTTAGAAATAATTTGATCTTTTCTTTTGTTTCAGGTAAATTATTCCTGCATTTGTTTTGTAAACGATCCCACTCAACGTTAAGTATCCAAAATAAATATTTCCAAGTTAGTAAAGGTAATTATTTGTACTTATTTTTTTAATTATTGGAAAATATTATAAGAAAGGGTTTTATATAATTAATACGCTACAATATAAAATTTAATTTAATTTTTGTATTATAAAATTATAAATATATTGATTTAACTGATAATAAATTTTAACTTTTTGTTATAAAGTTGAAAAAAGTTAAAATCATTTACTTTTTAAAGATTTTATTTGTGTAACATTTTTTTTGTTTAAATTATTTTTGAAGCTTAGAATACATTTCTGCACGCATCACGTGAATCAGTTTTAATCAAAACAAAATAATTTTTGGATTTTCCCACAAATCTTTTTTTGTGAAATTGTTTGCTTTTTTAGATTTTGTTATGGTCTAAATAAACGACCAAATTCTTAGTTACAATTATTCTGTTTGAATGTCTAACTTTTTATTGACACCAGCGATTAATAGAGTCTTGGTACTTGGTGCGGTTCTTAACTCGAGTTTTTTTCTTAGTGATTGAGTCGGGATTTGTTATTATAAAATTTGTGAGTCTAATTTTATGCTTGTCCGCATTTTTTTTTAAATTTTTAAGTTATTCTGGATTTGATCCGGTTTGAAGAACCAAATTTGTTTTTATTTGGTTAATTATGATTTATTTTCTTAATGAACAATAATAAAGACTAGTACTCAAAAAAAATTGTTAATAATAATTAAAAAAAAAAATTCAAGTTGAATGGAATATAATTTTTGTAGCAACACAAAATACGGCAAATAAGACTTAGTTTTTTGTAGTGTTTTTTTGTTTGTTTGTTGCTTTTCCTAAATTATTACGTTACCTTTCTTTGCTCTGGACTGTCTTGCTGCTTTTGTAAGGCCATTTAGTTTGCTGTCGTTTTTATAAAATCAAATCATCTTTTGGCGATTGTCCTTTTGGTCTTTATCTCTATTTTTTTTTAGTTATTATTTTTGACGTCTTTGTGTGATGTTTTTCACATATTTAAAGATTCTTGAAAACATTATCTTGACAAGTTGGTGGGGTTTGTTTATTTGTTGGGTAATAGACACACTGGTTATTTTGGCTGTTTAGGGTACGCGCAGCAATCTTTGCCAACACTACAATTTTGTATGTTTCAATCTTTTGCTTGTCTACTGTCTTGAGTGTTTATTATTTAGTTCCGAAGTATTGCGAGTACTAATGTTTTTATTATTTTCTTTACCGATTTTTTAATCATTTTAAATTTTTTATTGATTTTTTGGTATAGACGTACCAAAAAATCAATAAATTATGTTTATAATGAGTATGTCCCTAAGTATATGTGTTCATACTCTTTTATATGTGTTATGTCGGATCTGTTTTTGTTGGCTTGGTTTACGATCATAGTTTTCATTTTATTGATGTTGATTTTTAAGCCAAAGAAATTTTTTTTAGTTTTTTTGCTGTCTGTGCTAGTAAGACAATGTCTGCAAACCAAAAATTATTTATGGAAAACTTTCTTATTTAAGATTATTACACCATACTAGTTTTCTAGCACTTGTCTCATTATAAGCTCTGTAAAGATATTGGTAATAAATGCATCCTTGGTGTGCTTATGTTTTTATGTTAAGGGTAGTATTTATCAATTTTAACTACTGTTTTGCTGTGGTTATAAAGATGTTGAATTAGTGATCTTAAATTGATGGGGAACTCCTATGTCACGTAATTTAGTTTTTCTCATTATATGCTGTCAAACGCTTTATTGTAGTCCACGAAACACATGTATATTAGTTTGTTATTTTTCTTGTTTGTTCTATTATTTGTCTAAATCTTTTGGCAATTGCTTTGCCCTTCCCCGCTTGTTGCTGTGGTATTTGCCACAAGAAATTTGGTCTTTTGTTGATTATTTTGAAAAGGATCTTACTGTGACATTAATGCTATTAGACGATATTTTTTATATTTTTTAATTATTTTTTTGTGCAAGGTTACGAAGGTCAAATTTATTCAGTTATCAGGCTACAGTCCTGTGTTCCATACTTTTTGTCATATTGCATGCATTATTTTCACACCAATTTTGCGCATGGTTTGTGTGATACCTGTCGGGATGTTGTCGGGTCTTGGAGGTTTTGAGGGTTTAAGTTTTATAAATATTTTTTTTAGATTTTTGGTTTTTTAGGTACTTCTGGTTGTTTGTTATGGTCTTTTTTCTATTATCATCGAATAATGTTTTGTAATTCAGTCTTCATACTTTCCTTCGTTAGTTTGTTTAATACTTTTTGATTGCGATATGAGTCACCTTTTCTTGCTGAAATTTTAGTGTAAGGTAGTAGAACGCCGGATCAGATGAAAGTTTTTTTTTTTTTTAATTTGTTGATAACTTCTTTAAATTTATTTTGGTCATTACCAGAAATCATTTTATCATCTACGTAGCGTACGAAAAATATTTCCTTAGAACATTTTTTTTTCTCACGAATCTTCTTCTTTTATCAGATTTACTTTATAAAAACTTCAGACTAAGAACGTAGTTGCTGAACTTTTCATTTGGTATTGGGAAACCTACTTTAGCTTGTATAAACAATTTTCAGTCTTTCAGGTTTTAGCAAATAATTTTAAAGACAGATTGTGTTTATCTTTGTATTACTAATTAAGCATTTATCAATAGATTTATAAGCATTTGTATTAACTTTGTAGAAATTGTTTAAAATGGTTTTTTTCTATCTATTAACTCCCAACTTTTGTTTTCTTGAAAAACGTTTATTTTACAAATTAAGGAGCTTTCAGTAACGTCTTGTTACACAAATTTTGCAATTTTTTTTATTTGTTGCAGGAGTTCTTTTGTCTTTTGCATACTTGGCGTCATTAAGATTTCAGAATTTATTTGTAGATTTTAATCTCTAATATTGCTTAGAGGTTTCGACGTATATCCTGTATCCGTCGTTTGCAACAATTGTTTTTCTATAGCCTTATGCTACTCAACTAAAGTTTTCTCAAACTTTGTTGTTTTGGAGAGCTTTTATTTTACAAATTATGATTTTTTTTAGTCATACTTTTGATGACTGCATGACTTTGCTGTAGGTTTTTAGTTTTTTTGGGATGGTCAAAAAGTTTATGACATAGTTTTCAAGTTTTGTTATAGCATTAAGAGAATTTTTTAGATAGTTTCTTGATTCATTTTCTTTTTTTGTTGTTTTGGACATGAACATAAAAAGTTGATTTTATAATCCGAAGGTGCTTTTTTTTAACGTACTACAAATTATATTGAAATGTTTCTGGAACATTGGAAGGTCTTGTTTAGTTGATAATGTAGTTTGCTGTCTGTAACATCTTTGCTCAAAATTTTTATAGATCGTTTCTATGAGCATGCATTATTGTTCAAGCAGTTGCATCTACCGTAAAATTTTTTACTTGATTTTTTTGTTCTGAAATGCAGCGCGTTGTAAGAAGTCTTTGTTTTTTCTTGTTGTTGAATTTACTATTTATTATTAATCAAGTACGAATTAAATAATCTGTTTGAAAAAAAATTTAAAATTATTTTTAAACAAAAGAGTAAAAGTATTGATATTAAGTTATCGACTCTTAAAAACCTAGAAAAGTGTTTTATTGTCTATTTCTTTAGCGGTAAAAAAATTGGTTTTACTCGTAGCATAGATTTTGTTTGTTTGTTTGTCACTCAAATCTACTTGCCGACAATCAATGAAATGAATTGAGTGCTCTGTTTATCGAAATTTCTGGACTATCACTTGGATGGGGGGGGGGGGGGGGGCTATTTGCAGCATTTTTTAACATTAAACTGAGTTTTTTGACCACACTCACAACTTTTTGATAAAAGAAGATTGAATTTGTCATCCTTCTGCCTCAATGACAACTGATATTTGCAGAGTGGAGAAACATCTAATTCTATTTACTTTGCCGCATTCTTTAAATACTTACCCGGCTGTTTGTTATCAAGATTTTAGATTTATTATTTTTTTGTTTTAATGTATTGATAACTGGCATATAAGAGAAATATTCAATTTTTTTATTACCAACACTTGGGTGGGTTACTTCAAGTAAAACTACTTGCCGGCAATCATAAAACTAAATGGTAAACTGTAGATCCTAAATATTTGTAAAAACTATTATTGCACTCTACAAAACGTACAAGAGGGACGCCTACGCTCTGAGAATAGTGCTATAAAAAGAATAATTGTTTGCGGTATTCTCGGAGTGACTCTTTTGGACAATTTTAAGCTATACATTACTGTCGTGAGCTGTATTTACAATGTTTACGTCAGAGACAGTTACTTGGTTTAATTCGTATAATACACTTCTTTATCAATCTTGTTGTTGGATTTTTTTACTGTTGAAATGAATTTACTTCTGGAAAACTTGTCTTGCGCTGCAAGAACGGATAGCATTTTTTTTTAGATTTTTGGTACTGACCATACTAATGTTAATTTGTGTCATTTTTCTATGGCTACTATTTTGATGTCTATTGTGCTTTCGATTGATTTTATTTGTTCCATTTCAGCTATCTGCATTAAATTTTCTGCTTAATTTGATTTGATTGTTTGTCTTTTTTACAGTAGCAATTGATTGATTGTTTGTTTTATTTGAATTAGTTGAGGTGGTTTTTTAGAGTCTATGAGTTGATGGGATGGGTTTTTAGTTTTATATTTTAAAGTCAAAAACACGCTGTGAGTTTGTTAAATTTGCAATTTGGTTGTTTTATACCGTAAACAAACAACTGGATGGAAATTAAAAATATGTATCCCGTAGTAATAATTCTGGAGGTGACTGGTGCTCTTGGTTCTTTGTTTGATTTTTAAAATCTTTGATTTTATCAGCAGTAGTTGCTGCAGTCTAGTTGTGAGTTTGGTCATCTGGTGGCACTACACGAAGTTCCAGTCTATATTGAGGTTAGAGTGAGTTGTTTTTTTTTTTCTATGTTGACTTTTTATGCTCTTGGATTTTACTAAGAAAAGATTGTGAAAATCTAGTATTTATAAAAGTGAGAGATAAAGAAGTGTGATGCCACTGGTAAAGTGAGGTTTTGCTTACAAAGCGGCATCAATTCCTCTTATTTTAATGGGATGGAGTGTAGGTGTTGTTTAATGTTTGGTAACTGCACTATAATTGGGGCGGGAGTAGTTCATGTTAAATATTAAAAAAAGTGTTTATTGGAGTTCCACTATAAGTTCCGATGTCGTGGGTTTGATTTGTCTAAAACACTCGCAGCACCGGCAAGTCTGTAATTGTTTTAAGTTTAGGGTTTTTGGCGGTGGCTTTTGCGGCATTATGCACTGTAAAGGCATAAACTGAGTTTTTATTTTTTTAGTTGCATGGGATGATATTTTAGGGCTTACGCTTATGCTACTACCACACAAACTGTCTTTGAGTATGCGAAAAATACCTTTAAACACAAATGCTGTAGATACTGACGAGGCCTATTATCTGGTTCATCCACATTTTCATATGTATTATGATTAAATGGGCACTAATCATACAAAGGCGGGTCAATAAGTCTGTGACTTTTAGCTGCATCACAGGTTTTTGGATAAAAATTATTTTATTTTTTAACGTAGTTTTTTTATTCCTTTCAAAAAATAAGATTTGTTGAGGTCATCAAATTAGGTATTTGTTTGTGAGTGAGTCAAATTTTTTTCCGCTGAGTCATTTCTTTAAGTTTGGAATGGAAACAAGAAATAATTACTCCGAAAAATAGGGCGGATGAGAGAGCAATTCGTAGCCTATATTATGGATTTTTACCATGGAAACTGCACATGTGTGCACCCTTGCATTGTCCTGGTGGAAAAGAATTCTTTTCTTGGCCAAATACGGTCGTTTTTTTTTTATTCTTAATAAATCAACTCAATATGTTGGCATAATATTCGCTATTGATTGTTTTATCTTTTTGAAGATAATCAATGTGGATTATACCGCGTGCATTCCAAAAACGGTCGCTATGATTTTATTTGTTGACAAACCTACCTTGGCTTTCTTTGGCGCCGTTTCATCCTGAGAAACCTACTGTTTTGACTGCTGTTTGGTTTCTGGTGCGTTGTGGTGGATCCACGTTTTGTCTACGATTACGAAACGGCGCAAAAACTTGTTTATATTGCGGTTGAACATCGCCAAACTTTTTCCTACGAAGTCACACGATTGCGTATGTGATCGATTGTGAGCAAACGCGGCACCCATCTTGCGGAAAGCCTTTTCATATCCAAGTGATCATTTAAAATTGAAACCATTGAGCTATGTGAGATGCCTATGGCTTCTACAATCTCTTGCATTTTAAATTTTTGATTGGTCAACAACATATCGTGAATTTTTTTAATTCTTTTGGGTGTAGAGACCTCAATTGAGTGTCCAGAACGTTTGGCATCTTCCGTGCTTCTACGGCCACAACGAAATTCAGTAAATCATTTTTTTACCATTGAAATTGATGGAGTTCCAATAATATTTATTTAGCTTAGCCTTTGTTTGAGTGATGGTTTTTTTTGCAAAAAATAATGCTGAATGATTTCAAGAAATTTATTTTTTTCTATTTTCTCTTCAAATCACGAGGTAGTCTGCTATGAATAGCTGTCAAACACAAACTAAATAACGCAGCTTATTAACATTTTGACAGGAGTCGGCTGAAAGATGCCTCTTAATAGGAGCAGTGTTTCAGTAAATAAAGAGGAAAATTTAAACAGTTACGGACCAATTTACCCGCCCTTGTATATTAGACTAACGTCCTGAATTAACAAATGCTATAATTGCTTAAAATTTTCTGCTGAAGCTGGGGTTTGAACGATTCTAGTTATTAGTTTAACTTTTTGCGCACCAGGTTTTAACTTACTACGCGTTAGTTTATTGTTGCACAAAATGCACCTAGGGCAGTTGTTTTAGTTTGGCTATGAGGTTAGGCGGTCTTTTTTTCTCAATATTTTTGTAGTGCTGAGGGTTAGAATTTTATCTGTAAAGCGGCATTCAATGTTTTTGTTTTCTTTAGTGAGACTACTGGTGATGTTGACTGCAAGTAGGGTAGAACCAAGGTGTAATTTTTTTTTTGTGGCATGGGTTTTACGGTGGTTGTTACCTGAAGTTGTAAGTTCTGGTGGAATTTGATGTTTGAGGTTTATTTGTTGGGTTTCGGTATGAATTCCTGAAATTCTTTGGTATTCTTGGTAATCACATTGAGGTTAGCTTGTTGTATTGTTGTTTATGTAACTTGCTACGTCCAGCAAGTGCATGTGAGCCTTGTGTGCTACTTGCGAATTGCTTATGTCTGTATGGTTTGTTAGAATTTGTCAGTGTGTGTCTTGGTCATGTTCTAAGACAATATTAGGTTTGGTCACTGAAATCACTGCAATTTGGTTGACAAGGGTTTCAACCTGGTTGGGGACCGTGTTGTTATGGTCATCCAGATAACTAGTTAATCTGTTATTATCAGAGATGGTTGCTGAAGCTTGTACGGTTTTTTCATAGCATCTCTGTTGCCAGTTTTTCTTTTTCTCTTGTTTTTTTTTTTTAATTGTTGGTTGCGGGACCATGTTGGGCGCTATCTGTTACAAAGTGGTTTGGCAGAGGAGGGTTTTTGGTTCTTGTTTTTTATTGTTTTGTACTCTGGTGGGGGTGCAAACGCAGAGTACAGAGTAGCAATATCCTCGGACTATCCAATAGGCACTAGACAGAGTTTCAGTCTATATTGTGGCCAGAGTAATATTTTTTTTTTATTTTGACTGTTTAGTTTTCTATTTTATTTCTGGTATTTTTTTACTAAAACTAAGAAAAAATAGGTTTATTGGTCAATTACTAAGTATAAAGTGAGCGTGGTTTTGACTAAATATAAGGACCACTCTTGATTATGTGAATTACAATACTTGTTTATTTTTATAATTAAAACTTTATTTTTTTCTGAAAATTATATTTGTAAACTCATTCTTTATTTTACTATCAATAAATTTACATTCATTTGTTGTTTTGCTTAACATTATCTAAACTAATTTAATCTACTTTATTCACATAATATAAAAAAATGATTTTAAATATTTTTTTCCGAAGATAAAATCTGCATCAAATTAAATTTTGCGGACTATGTAATTAATGACGCCGTTGGCCTTGTTGTTTCGCTAATATAAAAGTATGGTATTAAATTAATAAACCTCATTTCTATTAACATATAAAAAATATTTACTTTACTAAAAAAATTGCATTAGGATTAACAGAAAAAAAACAGAAAATTTCTGCTTTTAGTTTAATAGACACAACATAAACATACAAAGCCCTTTATTTCAGATTATATTTGGAGTTTTTTTTTACATTAAAAGGTTTTCTTAATGCGATTTACACGCACGCATTTATCTTTCCTTGTTGCTGCCTCCGTCAGGGGGCTTCTTCTTGATGGCAACATTGGCAACCCATGCATTCTTTATTTAATTTAATGCCTTCCAATTGGATTGATCGCGCTCGAATTCCATTAAATATTTATCGTAACTACTTTTCAATAATGGATGGGTGAAACTAAATAATTAGTTTCCTGTACATGTCATTCTAGTAAAAATATCGACCAGATAGTTTTAATTAAAATCCCTTGTTAACAAACTTGCCCAATACATATTAAATGAATTTAATAACATTTCTGAAACTATTTTAGATATTCCGTATGTCTTTTCGTACATAAATTGTGGTTTAGTGAGTTATCCGTACTGGTTTAAAGTTGCTGACTGTATTGTGCATTGTATTAGTCTGATAGTAGTTTTAGCAAAATTCTCTTGTTTGTAAACATCTACATGAAATAGGATTACGCTATTATCTAATCAATTAGTCATTTATTTTTTTAATCAATTCTTAATTACAAAATTTAATATATAAAATTATTTATAAAAATATTACCACAAACTCTTTAATTATTATGAATTAAATTTGAGGTAGAATCATTAACATAAAACAATTATGCACTTAATCTAATGCATAAGTTTTAAATTTTAATTATTATAATATTTATAATAAATTTAAAAAATATGCGCATTTTAGTATGTTTAAGTTATTTCAAATAGCCAAACAATTTTACATTTACTAAAGCTTGATTTGAAAATATTTAATTTAAAATGCATTTTGATAAATGTCTCAGTAAAAGCATATTCATTAGTTTTAATTAATTATGTGTTAGCCGCCCTACCTACACAAAATAGGGTTGGTGCTTTTCCTTTTAATTTATCATTTTTATATTCTTATTTCTTATCTTATATTAATTGTTTTATGGACTATGCAATTATTTTAACATTCGAAAACAATTGTTATCAACATGATTAACACTACCGTTATTAAGTTTTGATATATCATTTTTGAAACTTAAACAGCGTGGGTTTTAGTTTTAATATATTTTATAATGGAAAACTATTTGTTCTTATTCTACTCAGTTCTGATCTTATCAATATCCAATAAGAATTTTTTGGTACCTACAAATATGCTCTCTCATTATTTTAAGTAAATGTAAATATAACAGCTTGAATTAACCTTGAACAACTCAATCTTATAAAATCTCATTTAAATTATTCAAATATTATCACAATTGTCTAGACCTATCTTGTATAATCATTCGAGAACAAATATAATACATCTTCGTTTACATTAAACAATAACTGAAATATTTAAAGAGGGTTTTGTGGCTCTTCTTAGTCGGTTTAATATTATAATTTAATTCCGCGAATATTGTATTATGCCTACCTGGAGTACGCACGAGTGTCGAAATTGCTTTTGAAGCAAACACATCAAAGTAATTTTTAGGTAAAACTATGCAGACAAATTAATTTAACATAAAATGCTATAAATAGTGCAGAAGTTTGGGACGTTACCTGAGAGACAATTTTAATATTTAATAATTTTACGGTTAATTTCTGCATAATATTATTATTTGGTAGTTTATAATTTGTTTCAAAGTCAACAAAGGGCAAGTAAAGTTACATAAATACGTTACGTTAGTACTACTACTGCTACTACTACTAATTATAATATTGCTTTTAGGAATCCTGGAAAATTTTCAAACTTACGTCAAAGTATTTACTATTTAATACAATAAGTAGAAAATAAAAATTTCCAACTAACTACCAATAAAATAAAATATGTATTAATGTATTTTTGTGATATTAATAGATTTCATTTATGTGATTGATTGCATATAGAGGTATTATATAGATTAGACATAGTTCAACAGGATTTACAAACAATACTTTCATTAATTTACCAAAGCAATCACTAAATAGCCTGCCGCCGTTCTTTGTCTGGTACACAATTGAACCGATCCATTAAACTAATTACACACACGCACTAATGTACCTTTTTGTCTACAATATTTTGTTAAATTATTAATAATAACTCACTGAATATTAAATAATGTAATAAGGCGACACGAAACATGCGCCAGTCAGTCATCTCAGATCTATCGCGAATATCAAACTCGATGGGAATAAAAGTAATTGTTTAAAATTTACTACAAAAGAATACTTTCTTTTTCAGACTCTAACTGTTTTGATAGTATTAATTTTTGATGAGTTTTTAGTTTAGCAAATATAAATAGCAAATTTATTATACTTATCGTCATCGGTTTTATATACACAGTCAGGTTATTATTTAAAAAGTTTAATTTACATTAGTTAGTTTAAACTAAAAAAAAGAACATATTATAAAAAAAATTAATTAAGCTACGAATTTCATCAAAAACATTATATAATTATAAACGTAGTACAAAATTTATATATTACATTGTGCAATGCCTGAGAGATTATCATATATTTTATACGTTATAATTGGGTTAGCATGGGAAAATTTTAAATAATTGCTTGCACGAAAAGTTCTTACAATAATTTGTTTTGTTTGAATATGGCAAGTGTACTGGACATACATAACTTTTTGTTAATAAGTTATCTGAAATTGTTTGTACGCATTTTATTTTTAAGAGAGGTTAAATAAGTACATCACTAAAAGTTTTACCTGCTAAAATGTAAAATTTGTATTTATTAAAACATTTTTTTTTCTTGCTGATCCCATAGGTTTCATTTCTATCATTACTTGTTAGTATGCCTCTAACTGATTTGTATGTACACAGCCAATTTTTTTTTTTGCAACAAAGTCAGCTTCTATGTTTGCGTGTTGAATACTCCAATTTCAAGCAAGTGTAGATTTTTTTTTAATTTTAAGCACTATTGTGTTTACACTTGTCTGTTTCTGCTCTCTGCCGGTAAACTTGGTATTTGTTGAAGTAGTTATGCTTGGATTTTTGACATAGGATGTAGTACTTTTTTGTTGGCTAACGTCTTAATATTGTGAGTTAAGTGGTGTCTACCGTCCGTTTGCCTATGCTTCTATTTTTTTAACCAATTTGCTGGTATATTCTTGAGTACTTCTTTTGTCTTTCATATATCTAAAGTTTTCTTGGTTGTCACGACTTCCGCTGCTTCTGTTGTGATTGTTCTATAAACGCAGCAAAGTTTGATGTTTATTTTGCGTTTATCACTGATTTTTTTTTTTCTGTTACCGTATACAACATATGGTCTACCATACTATTGACTTTTTTTTAATGAAACTCTAGGTTTTTTAATATTTGGCTGACTAGTATTGATGTTGTCTCTTTGATCTTTTTATGATTGTCAACATTTACTTTGCAAACATGAGTTTTGTGTTTAACTACACTTCTAAGTATTTGATGGGTTTTAACAAAGTTACCAAAAAACCGTGGAAGTTAATATTTATTGTGGCCATCTCTTTCTTGTTAGGAAGACATTTTTTGATTGGTCTAGGACAAACTTTACACTAACTTCTTACCTTGCATCCAGTTGGAAATCCGTTGGAAACTCGTTAGAACGCAATGTTTGCAGTTATCTCATTTTTGTTTGGCAACCACTACTATTGTTTCAAAGCTTATGATCGTTATTTTTTTGGGTTGTTTTAGTTTTAGTGAATCATCATAAGAAGTATGTTTAAAACATAAATTGATCAATTTATATGTAAAAACAGAACTAGAACATTTTGATGGTACCTTGATGAATATTTATAGGTGTTATGTTTAAGTACTTTTTAGTTTTGCACATGTCACGCCAAGTTAACTTTATAACTTTTAAAGATGACAGTATGCAGTTCAGGTTTTTGTTAAAATTATTGAGAGTTTTAAGACCGGTCAATACACAGCTACATTATTTGTTGGCCTCAACAAAGCTGCGTATTAACAACATATAACGTAAAAACCGTAAAAGTTGTTGATAATTTACCTAGTTTATTTTAATATAAAGTTTGGCTAAATTAAAAGCAATTTGTTTAGTTAGACAACAATTCGGCTTGTTTTGTCAAAATTCAGGCAATTTTATTACAAAGTTTGAGAAAATTGAGTAAAAGTCCAAACATATTACTCAAAAACTGTAAATTTTAATTATAATTTATTATGTTTTAAAGTAAAATTAGGCCGGTTCAAAAGCATATTGTTTTGTTAAGCAAAAACCTTACACGTTTTGACAGTTTTATTGAAGTTTAGCAGTTTTTTGTTTTTTTTTTTAATATTAATTAATTAAATAACTCAGCTTATCAGTACTTTTTTGTTGATTGTTAGTCCGGTTTGATAGGTTTGCGTTTTTATTTGGTTGTACATGACTACGTGCCGGGTAGAAGTTGCAAGTTTTGTTGCTTTTTGATTGTTTTTTGGACGTTTGTCTAAGACAAGCAAGCTGACGCTGGTGTTGGACAATTGGATTAGTTTAGATGAAGACTGATAGTTTTCAGTATTTTCTTCTAGATCTTGTTTGGAGGTCTTTGGTTGGTTAAAAAAAAATTATATTTGGTTTATCCTTTAGGTCCTGTTTATCTACAGAGTCTAAAGGGTTATCTAGTGGTGTCTGAATAGTAAGAAGTTTTTTGTTATTTTGGCAGGTGTTATCGGCTGGGGTTTTGCCTTTTTTAATTTGTTTATAGTTTACTTCAGTTTTTTCTTTTTTTTTTCTTTTTGGAGCTGCTATTTTTGTGTTGCTACTTGTTTTTGAGTCTGGAGTTCTAGCACTCGTATTCTAAGAAATTACGTAGCAATAAAATAAAAAGTTTGCAGCACGGCGTGGTAACGGAGAGGCTGTCTATTGCGGTACCAATTAACTATCCGGATTTTTTGTTGTTGTCTGCGCGGTAGTTTATTTTTATTGGTTGAGTGTTGTATTTGGTATTTTTTGTAGATGAGATCAAGTTGTTTATTGTGGTTAAATCTATCTATTATTGCGTTCTGTATTGTGGTTGGAAGTATGTATGGGAGCGGTCGTACAATGTACTTCTTGTTATCTGCGCGTAGTCAAAAAGCCTCAAAGTTGCGTGATTTAGCAAAAATTTTTCTAATATAAGATTTTACAGTTTTGCAGTTTATAAATATTAGGCCGGTGGTTTGATACAGCGTTCCCGACCACCCGCCCAAGTGTATGTTATTAAGAAATTTGCTTATTCTCACATTTGTTGCGTTTCTGCTGTTTTTAGTATGACATATTGAATGACAGCTGTTACTAATACATCAAAGATGAGCATAATAATAAACTTTTTTGATAATTAACACTTGGGCGGGTGGGCGGGAGCACAGTTTTTAAATATTGGGTCGGTGGTTTGATACAGTATTTTCAATTAAAAGTTTGAATATTAAAGCAAAAATTCCGACTATTTTGGAATAAATCTATCATTTTTATTACAAAATTTGATATTTTTAGTGAAAATTCCAATATTTTACGGAAAACTTACACATTTTGAAAAAAAATTGTTTATTTTAATACAAAACCCGGCCTGATTCAAGGCAGTAAATATTACAGTTCTATCAAAGGCAGATATTACTGGCTGGTGCACCGGAAAACTGTGGTTGGCTATTTTATTTATGGTTTGCATTGCCATTTTTAGTCTAAGGAGAAAACCAGACAGATTTTTATGGCTTTTTTTTAATTATTTTTTGTAGAGCTTTTTTGATGTCTTTGTAGTTATTTGTTTGTGTACTATTTGTGTAGGTTTTTTTTTTGCTAATGAGATTTTTGCAAAGTGCAGGCATTTTATTGTTTTACCATCAGATTGGTGTCTTGTTGTCTTGTTGCATATCTCTGTTAGTGCATGCAGGAAAGCATTTCCAAATGAAAAGCACGTTTTGCTGCAGTTTTATGCTAAGGCTTGAGAGTTTCTGCTTATTGAGTTCTTCTGACGATATGCTACATTTTTAATGGCGCGGTGAAAACATTTCTTTATTACCCTTGAATCTATGTTGTGATAAATTGTACTCTTTTGTCTATTATTCCCATGCTCTATTGGGTATATTTTGAAGTAAAGTTTTTTACTATTATTGCTTTAAAGCTTAGTTGTTTTTTACTTAACATATGTAGATGTTGAGGGACAACATTGCTGTCATGGTTACTAATGATGTTGTTGCATGCAACAAGTTACACATAATTTTGCCATTTGCTGCATTTATTTTAATTAAGTTTAAGTATTTTAGTTTACTTATAAAAGAAACTAACACTTACACATTATAAAATTTAAAAAATTATAAAAGAAAGTTGAGAATATCTAGGTCATAGCATGAGAAGAGAGAAGTATACAATTATAAGGCTTGTAAAACAAAGCTGCTATGAGATTGCGATGTCTACTGAACATTGAGACTATAATCCAAGTAATTGCTGCAGATGATTTCTATCTATTTTAGTAAAAATTTAGAGAAAATTATTAACAACCGTCTAGTGTAGTTGCTGATAATTGTGGTTACTATGATTTGTGTTTTTAGCTAGAGGAAACCGTAGTAGTGTTGTTCATCTAGATTGTTCAAAAAATACGATCAGAAATTTTTTAATTTTTATTTCACTAAATTACTTTGATAAAATAAATTTTGATTCTTTTGTTTATTTTTTTAATGAATATTGAATTAGATGTAGAATTAAAAACGGCGTCAAAGTTTCTGTTTATCCTAATACTACAAATTAAGATAGCGGTTGGGTTGTTCTTGTAACTTCTAAAACTAAATTTTTAGGGGTTAGACATAAATATCATATAAATTTACTTGAGTTTAAGGTTTTTGCTGCAAAACTAGGTTTTGCTTGTTTTTTTTTTGGTAAAGTTGTTGCAAAATCTTATCTTTGAATAAGCTTTCCTTTTGTCTCTTTAAAAACATTTGAGAGATTGTGCAAAAGATCAATTCAGGAAACGGCATTAGTAATCACTACTATGTTTTTCTACATTTTATGGAAAATTGGGGCAAAAATTAAACTGATTTTTGTCTAAAGAAATGGAAATACACACAATTATTCTCTAACCAAAGGTAGACGAGATCATTGCTGAGGCAATGGAAATAGTAACTTGGAAAATATTTCTCAAAAGTGTGAAAATAAAAAAAATAACACTGCAACACAATAAAAAAAAATTAAGGTTAATAAACTGGCAAACAAAGGGTCAACTACCAAAATATGTGAACCCAACCAGGAACCGCTCAACCTCACAAAAGGGAATTAAAAATAGCCCATAATGCAGCATAAGGAAAGTTGGTTCATTATGGCCAAAAAAAAACACATCTAAGCAGTGTCTTGGCAGCTGGTTTGGGTCTAGGAGGTATCTTGTTAGTAGTTTCCGGAGCGTTGGAGGTGCTTGTGTGGTGATCTGGCAATTCAATTACAAATTAAAAGTTTGTCTAATATTCTTACCCAGAGAGCACATACATACTTACGCAGAGTGCGTCTGACTCACCCACACAAGGTGTTCTTTCTTAGAACTTGTCTTTGTTTTTGTCAGAGGTCGTCTTAAAACTCTGGCGGGGTGTGCAAGCACAAATTGTATGTTTGTAGTCGTATGGTCTATCCTGAGAGGGATTGTGACTACGTGTGGTTGTGGTGACAACAATAAGGTTGGGGTTGTTTGCTTAAAAGCTGTAGTTACGTTGGTGGATTTGGACAAGGGTCTAAAACGGTTTTTTTTTGTAGCTTGGGAGGAGAATCTTCTAAAGACTGACTACCGACTAAACTCCCCCCCCCCCCCCCCCCCAGTGATATGCCTGGAAGTTTGAGACCTTAAGCTCATAAACTTTCCGTTGATTGTTATTAGACAAAACAGTGTGAAAAAAGAGGGGACTTATGCGCCTTATAGGCTGAGGGAAGAGGAAACGAGTTTTAGGAAATGTTAATCGATTGATTAACTGGGCGCTTGTGTCGCGAAACTTCCTTATCTGGCTCGGCGAATTGGGCCAGATCAAGATTGGAATGAACCGCGAGATTGTCGAAGTACTTTGCGGCCAAAGCTTCGATATGTCTGCGTAGTGGTAGAATCTCGAGATTGCTTTGAATATTGCAATTTTGGACAAACCATAGAGCTCCAATGAGCCACCGCAAGGTCTTGCCTTGGAACGATTCTAACCTATCTAGATGCGTATTTGCGGCGGTTCCCCAGATGGACACGCGTACGTCATCATGGGTCTGGTGGTAGACGTGTATAACCGGACTTTATTCCGGAGAGAGAGACCACTGTTCCGCCGATGCATCGGAACCAGAAGATTTTTAGATAATTTAGCCTTATTGAGTATTGACTGCACGTGCAACTTGTACGTGAGCCCCTTGTCAAAGGTAATCCCTAGATACTTAGCAGAATTGAACCACGGTATAGGAACGTCGTCGAGACAGACGTTATCATGAGGTGCGTTCCGTCGCCTAGTGAAGAAAACAGCTTTGCTTTTCTCCGGATTGACCTTTACTAGCCAGTCATCTAACCAGTATTCCAGATCGTCGGTGGCTTTTTGTAGCCTAGAGGTGATTACCAGAGGTGACCTTGGCGAGTACAAAAGTGCAGTATATTGTGCCATTTTAACTCAGTGCTTTGATCCCGAAGGCATGTTCGCAACAAAAAGATTAAAAAGGACCGGAGATAAAATGGAGCCTTGAGGGATCCCTGCCGTGATATTTTGCGTGGTTGAAACGTGTTTTTGAATTTTAACAGCTAAGGTTCTACGGTTGAGATGATATGAGGCTATCAGCCTTATAAGACGTAGAAGAAATTTTTTACTGTAAAGTTTGTAGAGAAGACTCTTATGCCAGATTTTGTCAAAGGCTTTTTCTACGTCGAAAAGGACTATTCCTGTGGCCTTTTTCAACCTAAAACCCTCTACAATGAAATCAGTTACCCGATTTAACTGGTGGGCCAAAGAATGCTTCTAACAAAATCCGTGCTGATGCAAAGGACGTAAATTATTCTAATCAACTTGATTTTGAATAATATCTAAGATAGCCTTTTCTATGACCTTTCTCAAGGTGCAGAGTAAACTGATAGGCCGGTAGTTTTGAGGAAACCGCCGGTCTTTCCCAGGTTTTGGGATGTTTATGACAATTAAGCTTTTCCAAACCGTAGGAAAATGCCCAGTGCGCTTTGTGCGAGAACCATTTTAGCGCTCTATTAGGTATTTTGTCAGAGCCTGGAGCAGACCGGATTTTTTGTCTTTGTATAATTTCTTGTATTTGAGACGGTCTCACGCTTTGCAAAGGCGCGTTGTTGTCAGCAACATTCAGGGATCTCCTTATCACCCTTTCGACGTGCTCCAAGTCCAAACAATTGTTTGGGGAGCATTGGAGTTTCAGGCTGTCAGCAAATGCTTTGGCCTTTCTCTCAAACGAGTATTGTACCCTTTTTTTGCCATGAATGGCTGCAATGGAGACCGGCCTGTTTCTTTAAGGACTTGTAGACCCTCCACATTGGTTGATCATCCTCCGGGAAGGATTCCAAGGTATTTCTCCAACACAATTCTTTGTGGGACCTGGCTTTTCTCACCTCACCGCGGTGCCGCTGCCAAAGGTGCCTGGCGGCATTTCGTCTACGGATTAAATTTTACCCGTCTCGAGATAGTCCGAGAGGATTATCCACGCGAACCTGATAGGATTTAGACGTTGAAATTGGTATTGAGTAGTTAGTTAAGCGCTTTGCGGAGTGGGCGGGTGGTATGGTTGTCAGCGCCGCCTGACGGCCGTAACAATTTTTGTTACCGCTCCGGGAGATTGTGGAATAAAATTCCTGACGGTTACATATTAGTCTGGTCTTTTGCACTGATTTAAATGGGAATGGGAAAGCAGTCGAGTTGTCATACAGCAAAAAAACCGACTATGGTTTGGATTCTGATAGTGGTCTCAAAGGTTCTTTGAGCTAGTAAAAGGCACTTACCGAGAGTTTAAGGTTTCCCGCACGTAGTGTAGCACGGTAGAGCATGCATTTTGCTTGTGGAGGCGGTTGGTTATGGTAAGCTTCTGTTTTTTGTTGTGGCTCTTGTTCTTGTAACTTAAGTTTGCCTTACTTTGTTTGCCATGTTATGTATGTATCCAAAATGTCCGGTCCGGTTTTGTTTTTATCCGGGTAGATGGTTGTGACAAAGTTGGTCGCGCTTGTGTGAACAACAATTGCTTAGTTAAGGGCTTGCCGGGCTCGATGTCTTTTAAATAAAGCTTTTTAGTTGATTGGCGGTTGTCCGATGGTTGACGAATTGATTCCGGTCTGTTTATTGTTTGTGTTTTTTGGAACAAAATTGTTTTGGCATGGTTGTTCTGCTTCTGGCGCGTTTTTAATTTTAGCCTGGATATGCATAGCCGGTATAGCACACTTGTGCGAGTTATTTGTTGTGGTGACTACTGTTTTAGTCACAAATTCTTTGACACTAATTGGATGTTGATGAATTTTTTATCTCTAATGTGGCTTTGTACATGGTTACGGTTTTAATTGGTCTGCTGTTTATGCTTGTATTTGTTCAGCTTTATTAACTAAATGCGAAAGGTATTTAAAACTGGAAAAGCTTGGCAAAGTTGTCATCTCGTGATGCAACTACCAAATGTCATGGCAAATTTGGTTTGCCATGTTTACCTATCTAGACGTGGTGTAGTCGGTGGCTGTGGGTGTCTAGCTAACTGACGTCACAGGCAATTGTGGGTCGACAGGGTTCTTGACGTGCGGATATTGGTGTTGGAGCGTTTGATGGGGATACTACTTTTGCTATTATACAAGGTACTTGCAGTTTGTTGAAGTTTACATGTAGTAGGGTTTTGATATTATTGTTTTGGCATTTCTTTCCTGCCGTCATACTGTCGGTATTGTAATCCGTTTTTGTTCTTTTCAGGGTGTCAACACCATGCTTTCAATTGCTATTACCATTTGCTCACACCCATGCAATATTTTATTCCCTTTTGGACAAATACGTTGGAAATTTGTAACGGGCGACGCTGACAACTATTACACCTGTTCAAAGGCAAACCATTAGGCTGCGAAACATAACCGACTCAAGGTCACGCTATGGACAAGTTGAGATACGCCCCAATAAGTTACCCGGTGCTTCCCAGACGTACTATTTTTAAGCCACACTACCATTACTACTATCAAACATTGATTCTTGGACTTGTGACGGTCAGGGATTATCCTCTACAAACTGGAATAGGCTTTTTAAAACGTCTGTTCTAACATACAATTTGAACAGTTTGCAAACCGTTCAAACTGTGCACACAAACAAATATTTGTCAATCTTAGGCAATCTCTTATACACAGTAATTTGTTTGTGTGCATAGTTTGAACAATTTGCAAACTGTCCAAATTGTATGTTGGAACAGACCAATTATGTTTACAAACCCATTTAATTTTGTTTTTTATGTTATTTCAGATAAATTGGATTTTTATGATATGAGTTATTTCTGACGTTGTTGTAACAATTTTATGTGACTGTGTGCAATAACTTAAAGAATTTGCAGTATTTAATGATCTTGTTGAAACCACATTCAATAAACTTTTTATCATGATAATTTTTTTTGGAAACTTGGTAAAAACTTTTTTTTGTGTTTGTACCAATATTTGTAATAACGACAATCTTTCAGAATGATGCTTGGCACAGATAGTGACTAGTAAACAGATAAGTAAGGTTTTAATGTAACTTACACAATTTATTTTTAAGATGGCTGATTAAAGGTTTATTGTTTTTATTTTATTTGTTAATCTTTGATTCAAAACGATCAATTTTGCGATAAATAGAGTCAAATTAGCTTCATAGTTGACAAAAGCAGTCAAATGTATAGATCTGCTGGAATTTATCTTTTGTTGAAGTCCAAACCTTATCAAGATGGACAGCAAGTTTTAAACAAAGGATCTATCAGAGTTACTGACTTAACGCAAGAGTAACTACACTTCTGTGCCATACTTAGAAGTAGTTAATTTTGCCAAAAATCAATTAAATATTGCTTTTCTTGTAGTTTTTAAAAGTTTAAACAATTTTTAGAGAAATTGTAACTCGGGAAACAATTTACATGTAAAACACAAGCATATTTAAGTGGGCGTTTGCACAAGCAATATAAGCTGGACTTTTAATTTAGTAGAGAATCTGCTATGGTCGGTTGCTAACCGCATTTGTCTTAACGGGAAGTGCCTATTTTGTTGTCTTAAACACAAAAATTGCAAATTTATTAATTTTTTCTTGACCAATAGATATTAATTGGATCATATTAAATAAACGTATTAAGTTTATTAGTTTATTACAGGTTTTGAATAAATCTTAATTAATGAATAATTTCTGTCTTCTAAATACAAATTAGATTTTTTTCAAAGTTTTGTTTTTATTATAACTTTGTGAATTCAGATTTTGACTTATCTCTAATTGTAATTGATAAACAAAGAGATAAAGCGTTTATTGTACATAATTTATGATTATCAATAAGTTTTGATAAAGGTTATCTAAACTATGTATAGAATCTATTTTCTAGTGTTAATAAACTATAATTAACCTGGCAAATGGTTACTGCATCGTGGCAACTGAATTCAATATTTAATAGAGGACTAACTTTCCCTTTGATAAATTAAGCATGTGTTCTCACTTAGTTAACTCCAACAGTTATTGAATGCAACTGCAGTAACATTGCTTAGGGATAATCCTGTAACAAACAAAGTTATTAATAATTTCAAACTAGAAACGTAACAGTAAAAAAATAAACATCTAACTTCAAGCATATCAATTAAATCCATCCATTCAAATTACAAGCGTAATAAACCATTTGAACGTACATAAAAGCAGACCTAAAGTGGTGAAAAATATAAATAAATGAAAACAAGCGCAAGCTCTTAGAACCAAGCTCAAATTTCACGCTCGCTTCACCCTCAAAGGTGCAGTTTGTAGTAAAATCTGTGGGCAGACATTCACCCAATTTAATAGAAAACTCGGACTCGTACGGATGCCGATTCTTTCAATAAAAAAATTGAGCTGACTGGCACTCGATGATTTTTAAGTGGCACTCTTTCCGCAAAACTGAAAGACACTAAAAAAAAGTACGCTTAGTGTTTTCCGTCTTGCAGAATGAAATCTGGCCGGGGGGAAAATTTGATTCTGGTCGGTCGTCACCCATCTGTGTCAGTATGA
The DNA here is from genome assembly GCA_963932245.1 of Tachinus rufipes. Classification (NCBI taxonomy): domain Eukaryota; kingdom Metazoa; phylum Arthropoda; class Insecta; order Coleoptera; family Staphylinidae; genus Tachinus; species Tachinus rufipes. The sequence goes on from OZ010743.1 coordinate 96,465,038, forward strand.
ATGCAATTTTCTACGGAGAGCACGAGTTATGATACGACCAATATTGAAAGAATGGATATGAAAAATGCTACGAATTTCAAAGATATTGTTTGAAAGGACATGTATAATGGATGTTCTGCCATTTCGAATGAATGGGTAACCTTTTCCGGGTCAATACTATGAATTCCATTACGTCTTAATAATAATCATACGTTTTAAATTATACAATTATGACCTATTTTAAATTTAAATGTCGCTGAAATATCAAAATTAAAACATTAATATAAAGGTTAATTAAACTAAAAATACTACAAACTAAATGGCTACGATGGTATCGTCTCTTTTTATCTGAAGAAATAAATTGCCATTTATATATCTAAGGGCTATTAAGGATTGCCGGAACAAAAACGTTTTTGTGACGAATGTAAAGTAGCCGCAGGTAAATGTGGTTTATATTCATATGATCTATTGTTTGCGCATTACACTGATAAACACAAGAACTAATGGAGTCCATTAATTTAATTGGGAAGGTTTTCGAAAATCTACCCACTGTTCATTTATATATAGAAGGGCTTATATGATTTACGGCCGGACCATGACCACGTCACTTCACGATTGAACGATATTTATGTGGTCCATTTGCATATTTGCCTACTATTATAATACTCCCACTTAGTGTATTGCAATCTATAATCTGGATTAGTGCAAAAATAGATTGGCACAATAAAATCAGAAAAAAAATAAAATTTACGGAGTCTGAGGAGAACTTATCTGTTCAACGCAAGACTGGAAAACTAGTGCTGGTCCTTAAACTACTTTACTACGTTCTCTACAGCAAATGTAATTTTGAAGTGAGTTAATGTCCTGGATATAATAGATATAAATTGTTCTATTTTACCACACATTGATGGCTGCCGTGACCCCTTCACAGTACACAAAATAATTATCCGCACATAAAAAACAAGCTCAATCATTTAGCATTCAATCTTATGGATGTAAACATTTCTGTTTGTTTTTTGTTTGATTGTTGGAATTGTTCTACATTTTTAGTAAGTAGTAGTGTCGGTTCTCTTTCAGCGACAAATGGTGGAAAATAAGTGATTGCATCTGAGTTAGTACGACATTTTGAGATATTCGTTTTAAACTTTTTCATGCCGCCGAGGCGACAAGGAATGATTTATGGCTTTTTAAATAGTTAAGTCGCTGGGAAACATGCAGCTTTCTCGACTAAGGCAGAGTTATAAATTATGTAAACAAAAGAACTGATAATTTAAAATTGAAATCATCATTTTGTTGCTAATGTGTAGATAAATTACATTTATAAATTAAAATATTTATAATTAAAATTTTGTGTAGACGTAATACATTACACGAGTTGTAATAATGATTTTTTACATCAGTAGACAAATGCATTGATGGCTATAAACCGTTTTACGGTTGTTAATTTCAAGATACTATATATTATGATGAAAGGTAAAAGCTTTTTTTAAGAGCTCATAATATTTGAAATTGTTATAAACATGCACTTTATCATTGTTCTTAAATATATAGTGCTATTAAATTAAGGATATTGTTCTGGTAATTTAAAAAAAAATCAATGAACTACTAATCAGAGCATTTTTTCACAATTTATTTTTTTTGTGTGGTTTACAGTTTTAATTATTATACATTATTATTACAATACTGGATTTAGTTAGCATCGCTTGAAAAAATTATATGCATATGTTTTAACAAATACATTTAAAATAATAAAGTCTATTTGCTTTTAAGCAATATTTTTTAAGTGTTAGGAATAGTTGAGTTTAACTTTTGCCGGTATAATGGCAAGTTGTTGGTCATTTTGTATTGAATTTGCGCTACCTGTATGTTTGCGTTGTTTTTATATGAGAAAAAGAAATGTATTTATTACAAAAAGCGGAAAAATCACAAGTTTACAAACTTTTGTTAGTGGCTTACATTCTTAGTTAATGTCTCATCTTACTGTTAAGAAACACATACACTGCTTTTTAGGCTTGTTTTTGTTGTTTTGTTTTTAAAAGATTGCTTATTGTTTTTTGTCTTTACTACTCTTTTTTTGTTTTTCTTCTTATATCGGGTCATCCAATATGGCATCATTGTACATACAGAACTTGTTTTCTTACATTTGGATTTTTGCGGTATATGACGGTATTACAGAGAATTAGTTGAGTAATTATGATTTTATTTTATTTTTTAATCTAATTTTGCTAGTCTATTGTGGTAGATTAAAAGAATATTAGAAAGAGAGGCCCGGAGAATGCATTTGTGCGTACTTTTGTATGCGTTCTTACAGATGTATCTATTGTTTTCACACTAGCTATCGACTATTTGTCATCTTTAAGTCTTGGCACTAATTTGAGGACCATTCTCAAGGTTTGGAGATGGCGCATAGTCAATAGCTAGTGTGTGAGGAGGACAGATACATCTACACCAGCGGCATACTCGTGTATGCATAAATTTATTAGCTTTTCACTGTTTTATAATATTTGTTTACTTAACACTATCACTGCCATGTTCTCAGCTGCATTAACTAGTCAAACTTGTTAACAATTGGTTTAGTTAGATTGTAATTTGTTTTATGGACATAGTTGGGACAAGCTAAACAAGTGGTTTTTAAGAAATTACACTCTTAAAACATAAATTAGTTGTTCTGCTAACTTTTTTTCCTGCTTTATCTGTCTGTGTTGTCGACTGTTGTAGAGGTTTTTAATAGAATTGTCTTGTTGTGGGTTCTTACTTCTTTTGCGTTTTCTATTTTTTTGTACTTTCTATTCACTGTGTCAATGGCTTGTGAGGTTTTTGATTGAGCCTTCTTAGCAACTTTTACATAGGTGTCGGAATTTCTGTCAATCTGACTTTACTTACGGTTAACTTGAGTGTAACTTTGGATTTTTATTTCAGTTCGAATTTTTTTATCTCTTGTTTGACTTTTGTATAATCGGTGTGATTGCTGTGAAATTTGTAGTGGTGAACTTTATGTATGATGCCGTTGCTACTGCTTTTTAAACTATGGTTGTTGGAGTTGTTTTTAAAAGCATCTGTTGTTTGTTGAAAGTTTAGAATAATTATTCTGAGAGACTAAAGGCTGTACATCAGTGCCTTGTCATCGGCGTAATGTACTGTTTTTACTTTGTTTTGCTGCGTAGTTTCTATATATTTATTTGTTTAGTTTTACTGCTAAAATGCGATTCAACAAATAAGATGCAATTGATTTAACTAGACGTGGCGGAAAATTGAACAAATTTTTTTTTTTTTTTTTAAATTTACTATGTTTGTGTTTAGGGTGCATAACAGATTATTAAGATGATAGTTATGAAAAAACTTTCTGTTTTTACCCGGTTTTGGAGTATTTATTACCTGAGGCCGTTTCTGTGTACATGAAAAGTGTCCGGTTTGTAGAACTGCGTTAACTATGTTAATAATTACCATATTTGCTTTAAGAATGTTTTAAAAGTTTTATTTGAAATATCGTCCGGTCCGAGTGTCGATCGTGGCTTTAGCTAAAAAGTTATTTTCGTTACCGTAGGGGGGTCAATTTTTTTGAGTGTTCATTTGGTGGACCTTTTTATGTTTCAAATTTGTGTTGCTGTCTAGATTTGCAATACAGTGCGTTTTTGTGGGCCTTAATGGTTTCTTCCACCTAGCAATAAAGCCTATTAATTGGTTTGCGGTATTTTGTATTACAATGTTTTTGCCAGTAACGCTTGGCCACATTCTGTTATTGAATGAGAGCTTTTAATGCGTGCGAAAAATTTAGTGGGTTTTTGGATAGGATGGTGTAAGCTTAAATAAATTTATGTTTTTTAGGTTAGGTTAGGTTAGGTTAGGTTATGATCACTAAATATATTATTAAAATTGCTAAATTAAATTTGAGGGTTTGTATAAACTGTTGCAATTTTAAGTGCGTATCAATTGTATTAGATTCAAGCGTGTCAGTGTGTGGTATGGAAGAGTGGTATAGCAAACTTTTTGCAAAGAGAGAGAGGCAAATAAATGTTTTTGAGTAGCAGAATGTTGTTCTTCTTTATGCTGAAACAAATCTATTTTTTTAGTTTCTCAATTTGCTATGATTTTTGAAAAGAAAAGACTTCTGCCGGAGTGGGAGAAGAGCTAGCGCATAGTACTGATAAACATTTGAACACAAATAGTTTTTAAATATATTTTTGACATTTTTTTAGTTATTGTAGTATGTGTGTTTTTTTGTATTTTGGTCACGTCTTTGGGAAGTAACATCAAGCAAAATATTTTGTTTGTTTTGCGTAAGATAATTTCTATTTACTTACAAACTTGGGGGATTTATAAAGAGTAGGCCATCTGACTTTTGGAATTTGAATTGGCTACAAATAAAAAACGAATGTATATTTTTTCAAAATTATGAGTTTATTAGAAAGATTGAACATTTTTATTTAAAAATGAATAAAACACTTATCCTTAAGGTCTTCCCACAAAAAAAATTCAACGGGGTTAAACCACAGCTCCAAGGCGCCAATTGATATCAGTATTTTGGCGGATTAGTGCAGTTAAAACCAAATGTTTTTCATACTCTTCAATTTTTAGAAAAAATAATTGTTTAGCATGGCACAGTAACGTTTGCTATTGACGGTAACGGCGGCTTTTTGCTCATTTTTGAAGAAAAATAGCCTAATAATGCCGCTGGACAAAAATTCACACTAAACGGTAATTCGTTCTGAATGCATAGGCTGTTCAATAGTCATATGTGGAAAATAAGCTTAATCGGAAAACACGATTTTTTTGATAAAATTACTTATGTTTGGCTAATCGATCTTTAGACTATTGGGTGAACTGAAAACGCATCGGATGGTCAAGAGGCTTTATTTCCTGAATTAACTGAACTTTGTAGGTTTTTAAACTGAGGTCTTTATTCAAAATTATCTTTAGAGAAGTGCAAGAAATGTTCAGTTCCTAAGAACGATGACGAGTTGATGTTGATGCATGTTTACGCACACTCTGAGCAACAACAATAATTTGTTTGGTTGAATTCATTGGACGAGAACGTGAACATGTTGTTTTATCTACTAACGATCAAGTTTTTCGAACTTGCTTCACAAACTGCGTTGAAGGCACTTCTTTTTTATCAAACTTGTTTCGTAATTTTTTTACCGTTTTAGTAGAAGACTCATCATAACCTCTAGACTAATCTTAAGACTTTTTAGTGAAAATACATTTTTTTTGCAATTGAGTGCAACAAACATTAGATCTGTAAATCTAATCCAAATTTTTCTTATTTAACTTAATACAAATTTTAAAGTACAGAAAGTAAAACCTTTTTCTGATTCCAAAAATGTAAAATTAAATACATTTGAAAAAAAAAATTGCGCGGGTTATTGTAAGAGAACTTCAAGGTGACAGAAGTACAGAAATATATAGTATTTTATACTATGCAACTTTAGTTTTTATTCTTACTTTTTTTAATATTTAGGTATTTTTTATGTCTGCTCTTAGTTGTACAGACCAGATTCTTAGCTATTATGCTTACGCTAAATAGTTAAAGCATCGAAAATATGTTTAAATATATGCACGAATTGTGAAGAATGTAATCATTTGGCACTAAGCTTTTTACGCTTTTTTTGCTTTTTTGGTACTTTTTTGGAATTTGGTGCTTATTTTAAGATTTTGTGCTTATTTTTAAGCTTTTTTCGGTTTTGGTACATTTTTTTTTTTATAAATCTGTTCTTCTATGAAATTTAGTGGATTGAAATGTAAATAAAAAAAGCGTATATTTATTATTTAGAAAACGTAGAGCAAAATTTACGTATTGAGATCTTGCATACTTTTTATAATATTATTTAGACAAGTTTAATATAATTCTGTAAATCCCGACTGAGCTCATAGCGTATTTTAATGCCACCTCTTCAAGCAAGTCAAATAATTGTATTTTATAATTCCTAACTAAATTTTAAAAAATTTAAAATTGTTGTAATACAATTTTTGGATCCTGCAAGTAAATCAGTGAAAAACTTCCAAGCAGTTCTAAAAAATAAGAAACTTCAATATAATTTAGCTTTTGGATTTGTGAGTCATGCCATAAAATCGCTAGGAAAACAGGAATATACGTTAAATAGAAGTCTAAGTATAATTAGATTTTAAAGATGCAATTATAGATGTATTTTTGAAAAATAAAGGTACGTCTACATTAAATAAAATAAACTGTATTTTGAGTTGAGAGAATGTTCCAGATTTTGATAGGAATCCAGCTTTAAAGCAAAATTTAAACATGCACCATTGTGCAAGTGTGCAAGTGTGCATGTCGAAAGAAATCTTTCCCCTTCAAAAACATTTTAAGTGATTGAAGATAGAATTTTACAGTTGAACACCTAGAGCAACATTTAATTATTAACTGTTTTCGTACATAGTTTTTTTAGTTATTTAAAAGTTTTTTTTATATTATTTAAAATGTGTGTGAAAAATATCATCACTTAAACTGTTGTAAATATAAATGTTATAAAACCTTTATTAAAATATTTTATAGTTTTTGATTTTTTAAGTTTTTTTTTTTTAATTGTTTCATGCCTTTTTAATGCTATTTTACATTTTTGGTGCTTTTTTAATGCGTTTTAAGTTATATTTTCATGCCTTTTTAAGCGATTTTTTTCGTATTTTTAATGCTTTTTAATCCGGTCTCTACTCAGTTGTTTTATTTTTTGTTTTGAGTATATTTCCATTAATTAATAATAATACTAGGATGATATTTATAGGCAATTTTGTGTCTATTTAAAGTCGGTTTACTCATCATGGTCTTAGCAGGTTTAATGGTGTATGAAGACAAAACTGAAACAAATTGATTTAATTTTATTAAATTTGTTTTTTTGTTGCTGAAACTAACTGAGTAAGCTTTAAATTAATGATCTTAGCATAAAAGTTAAGTACATTAGCAACTAACTTACTCAGCTTTTTGTTGTGGCTATTTTAGCAATCTAGTATTGATCAGTGCTAATAAATTGTTAAATGCTTCTACAGTATTCTCAATAGTTGACTATAATTAATGCCATTTTGAATGTGTATTACTTTGTACGTCTGCTCCGTTTTCTTGAATGTTGTAGACTAGAAGTTTTGATAATTGGTCTGCAATTTACTTGGTAATGTATTTGTGAGTTTTGCCATCTAGGTTAAATGTACGTTTATAGTGTACGTATTGTCCAAAAAAAGAATTAGGACACGTACAAACAAACGCGCAAGCAGTACGGAAGAAGATAAAGAAACCGCAGAAGAACAATACAGACAGCATAAGACGCAGCTCAAAAAGGCAATAAACATTGCAAAAAAAGAAGCTTGGAATAAAGTTATAGAAGGAGTGGAAGATGACAATTGGGGAAAAAGTTATTGATTCGCAACCAGCTTACTCCGTATAAATCCTCGAAGTAAAATACCAGAAGAAATAGCTATTAAAGAAGCGAAGGTTCTTTTTCCGGAAGACCCGGAAATTAACTGGATTCGTAGCACAGTAAACAGTCAAAAATTTCCTTCTTTACAGAAGAAGAGGTTTCGAACGCGGTGAATAAAATCAAGCCAAAAAAAGCACCCGGACCTGATGGAATACCTTCCGAGGTTGTAAAAATGGTGGCAAAATCATTAACAGGAGACTGCCTGCGAGTGATAAACAAACTGTTACAGACCGGCGAGTTTCCACAAACCTGGAAAACAACCAGATTAGTACTACTTAAAAAATAGCACAAGCAAAGGCAAGATAAGCCAACTTACAGACCACTATGCCTCCTAGACTGTATGGGAAAGCTACAAGAGCAGCTGTTAAAAGGCAGGATACTGAAAAAGCTGGAGAACACTGGAGGTCTAGCTAAGTCCCAGTATGGATTTGTAAAGGGCAAGTCGACAGTGGATGCGATGGAAAGAGTGCTAAAAGAAGTAGACAAGGCAAGAAATGGAGGGGGCGACATAGGAAGCTCTGTCTGCTGGTGACAATAGATGTTAAAAATGCTTTCAACTTGGCGCCTTGGAAGGGTATTGTCAGGTCTCTAAGAGAAAGAAACATCCCACCATACCTGCTGCAAATGGTGAAAAGCTATTTCTTTCAAAGAACATTGCTAGTGGGGGAGCAGACGCTCCAAAACGTCTTGTGCGGTGTCCCGCAGGAATCAATTTTAGATCCACTGCTATGGAACGTTTACTACGACGGGTGTCTGCGACTGAAAATGCTACCAAACGTTACAACTGTGTGATATGCAGACGACCTAGCAATTGTAGTCACTGCAAAGACCAATGAGAACCTAATAGCATCGGCAAACTGTGCAATACAGCAAATCACTAGCTGGATGAAGAAAAAAAACAGGAAATAGCTGCGGAGAAAACAGAAGCAGTATTCTTGAGCGACAGCAGAAAGGTCAAAGAATCATAATCTTCTGGCACACCAGAAATACAAAAACATGCTACTGAAAGTGCAGAGGAAGATGGCCATACGCGTATGAAACGCATACCGAACTGTCTTCACTAACGCAATACTTGTAGTTGCCGACATGCTACCCATAGACCTTTTGATGGAAGAGAGGAAAAACGGGTATGGGAAGAATCCAGCAGAAAAGCTGACCTTAAGGGGCAATACTTTAAAGAACTAGCAAAACCGGTGGGAGAAAACAAAAAATGTAGGCCAATGGACAAAGAAAGTTATCCCAAACATAGCAAAATGGGTAAGGAGAAGGCATGGGGTAACAAATTACTTTTTGATGCAGATGTTGACTGGGCGTGGTTGTTTTGAGGCTTACTTCCACAAATTCAAGATTAGAACGACCCCAATATGTGCATATTGCCAGAATACGGACGATGTGGAACACAAGTTCTTTAAATGCCCGCGATGGAACGACGAACGGAGAACGGCTGAAACCCAAGTCGGAGCGGCGTTGACTCCGGAAAACATCATGGCATACATGCTGAGCACTACTGACTGCTATAACATTATATCTACGATGGTAGGAGATATAATGAAGGCTAAGGAAGACAAAAAAAGAAGAAGAACAAACAAAGAAATAGCCCTACAAAAAGAAATGTAAGAGACAACCGAAAACGTGGACCAGACGATAACAACTAGGGTCTGCAGAATTGCAGGTCCGGGCGAACTCCCCCGAAGTAATGCCGGATGGCGATTCCGGGGCTGAGTTTACATGAACGCCAAGTGGAATAGGGGTTTTGCGGATGAGAGCTTTGCACGCTGGCTGGTAGAACTTCCCCCAACCACAATAAAAAAAAATTATTATTTAGGACTGGAAATTTTGAGTTATTTCTAGTGTTTGACTTCAATGTACGTTTATAGTGTACCAATAACTTACAAGTTTTTAACTTGTGGATATTTTGTAGGAATATTAGTAGAATAAACATTTTGTTGTATGAAACCAAGCTTTATAAATGACTTGAGAAATAAATCTGTTGGTTTTATATTGCAGTTAACTATTTTTCTAAAATTTAAAAAGTTATTTGTTGTAATTTTAAAATAACCAGAATTTATTTTTTGGCTAATTTGGACTATGTAAATAAATGTTTCTAAACAAGAAAAACTATATCAATTTAGAAAGGTTATTTATCTAAAATAATTTTGTAACTTCTGTAGCCGTAAATATCTTTTTTAAAACAAATACTTTTTTTAAAGTTATTTATGAACTAAAGTGGCATAAATTTTTTCATATTTTTTTAGACAAAAAAATCGACACTACTTACAAATCACTACTAGAATTAAATACTGGGTACGAGCGGATTGGCAGATCAGTGCGAGAGTGCAAGCTAAATATTTGTTTTTTTATATTTTTATGGCTGGTTTAACAAATTTTGGAATTTGAAATTGCAATACAAATTTGGTGGTGCTGTTTTCTAAATTTATCTTTATCTTGTTTACCCAAGAAATGTAATTGAATTACTTTGATTGCATATGTTTTGATGTAGTCTTCTATAAAGTTAAAAGATTTTAAATAATATAGAATCAACTATACTATTAAAGTTACTTTTAGTACAAAAGAGCTCTTATAAGTGATTCTTACTTTTGGAAGTAGATAGATTTATACAACTTAACCTACTTTGGGTTGTAGTATTAGTTTTAAGAAACTTCTCTTTACAAAAATACAGGAGATAAGATTAAAAGATATTTTAATAGTAGTGACTGAATACAATCAGTAAAAACTACAAGAAGACAAATTTTAAGAATAAATTTTATGTTTTCTGCTCGATTTTTAATAGTTTTGAATTGATTTAAAAAAAATTGTTTTCTTTTGCTCTCATTTAGAACTATTTGTTTACAAATTTTATTCTTTAAATAATTATCGTTTGATAATTTTTATGATTAACTTTGAGAAAAGTAATTTTTATCCAATTTTTGACTGCTTTATTTACTTTAGCTGGCTATTTTTAACAATAATTTGGTGTTCTAATCTATGTTTTATGCGGATAAATGAGTATTTTGTACAAATTTTGTATACGATTTTGTCTTGAATAAACATTTTGTTTATAGTTTGGTAAACTTTTGCAACAAATGAGTTATTCGCATATTTTAATAAATATTTTGTTTTTAAAATAATAACTTTTGGGCTTTGTTCAGTTTTTTTAGCAATGTCAATGCTATATTAAATCATTTGATGCAGAATATAGATATATACAATTATTTTTTTCATTATCTTGGTTGAAATGAAAAATTTTTGGCCAATATTTTAAATTTTTCAATCAATTAATAAAATTTTAGCGCAGTTTTTAGCAAATTTCACAAAATAAATATTAGTATTATAAGCTTTTTACTTTATATTGGTTTAGTACTTAAATTTTGATGATTTTATAAAATAAATATGTATTTTGACAATGTTATGCAATAAATTGGTTTATTACAATAACAGTTTTAAAATAACTTTTATGTTGAAAATTTATTTTTTATAAATTTTATTATAATATAATAAGGCAAAATGATTGTTTCGGCAGTGTTTGAGTATTAATTATTTGTTATTATGTGACTTTTTTTAATATAGAAACTTTTACCGCTTGCAGAGAAGAGAAGTTTATTGACTGCTAACGCTTGGGCGAGTTTAAACTAATCGTCCGTACTCATGTTTTATCCACCCACTTGCTCCAGAGTTTGTCATTAAGGGACTGGATATTACAATCACTTTCTCTAACATATTGAGCAACAATAATTGCAAAGATGACAACTATCTTAGTAACACGCGAGTCGCCTTTTTCCGGAAAATTTGGGGTTTTACTATCCTTTCCGATCCATACAAATTCCGTTTTGATATGAGCCAATTTGATTTTTTTGACAATCCGGAAAACAACGGTATCTCGAAAATAGTGCTTTGGAGAAAAAAAAAGGCTTATGCAATGCATAATTATAGCATGGCCTCATAACCTACGACAAAAACGTTTTTGCAAACCTTGCGACCAAATTTGAAATTAGTCGGACCGCAGAGAGCCACAATAATAAATTAAAATAAAATAATAAACTATTATTTTGTGCATGATTTACATAAACAGCTACCTAGTTGAGTTGTGTTGTATGCTAAACAGCGCTATTTATGAATTAGCCAATTTGTTTTTCTTATTTTTATCGTTATCCGGAAATTCTACTTAATAGCCGTATTCTGAACATTTTTTACAGCAATGTTAATTAACATTTTGAACGTTGCTAGGCAATATTTAAAAAACTCGTTACCTGATTGGTTAAAAATCAATTTCTACAGCAATGTTAGCTAACATCGATGTTAAAATATGTTCAGAATAGACCCATTATAGTCATATATTGAGTTTTAAATACTAGTTTATGCCTGGTTTTAGCTGATAAAACTAAACAATCAAAGTAGTTTGGTTGTTTGGAAATCTCACATCATAAAATAAATTACATAATAAAAACTAGATGATCTTTGGTGTATATACTGCTTTTGTTCTTTACAACCGTAAGATGTTTACATTGTTACATTACATTACATTACAAAAAAATAGAATATATTATATATAGTGTTTCTCAAAATGTTTGTTCTCTCATTACAACTTTATTTTATGTTTGTATTTTATAATTTTAACATACAATCTGTAAAATAAAGTTGACGTGTTAGACAAAAATAATATGTTAGAATTAATATTCTCTTGAAATATAAATATAAACTTAATTGTATATAATAAAATATCTACAGTGATGAGGTTTGCTGACACGCAACATTTATGATAACATTATTAAGTACTATACGTTTACGTCGTTTATAGCAACCTTATAATATTTCTGGTATGTTGCTTGAATACTAAAAGTATTTATGTATTCTCCATGCACCAATTATGGATCCTGAATTGCTTTTTATATTCAAATTCCATACTATTGTAGTGCCGAATAAATAAAAGAAATTTAAAAAACATAATTATTGCAGTAAAGAATATTCAAACTGATTTATTGTAATAATATTCTCTTATGTATTCAGAAAACTCTTTCCAAAAACCATTATAAAACATCACGTATTCTCCCGCAGTCATATACACTCATATATACGTTGATCTTGAATAAACTCATATCCTGTGTAATGACCATATATCCTGGCAGATATAGGTCCAGGGTGCAATTCCGCATAGCGCTTGGCGCGCAAAAATATGAAAATATATTTGCATTCACCATAGTTTCTTTTATTTAAGCAGGTGTTTCGATAAATAATTTATACCTGGCTCGAAAGCAAAAAAATATAGAGAGAAACACAAATGAATATTTCAACATACCCGAATTTTGTTTTCCTTTATATAAAGTAGGGTCGATTCAGTTGACACCTAGGCCGCGCAAATTTAACTTCTAAGCTCTGGAAATCAATTGAATTTTAAACAGATATGTTTCACGGGTTTCATTGCCAACACAAAAATTCAATACGTGACTTGAATAAGAATTCTATATTATCTTTTCAACACTATTCAACATCTATGGGATTTCTTTGTTCTAATTAAAATAAATTAACATTAAACATTAAAGTTCATTTATAAATCATTATTTGATCATTGTTTTCTATTGTTAAAAATAATTTGAATGCCTAATTACTTAGCTTTAAAGATATATGTAAAACGTAATTCAACCTATTTGTAGAGTATATTATAGAATAAAAAAATTTATTTATTATTGTTGAAAATTAAGATACAATTCAATGATAATTTATGAAATTATATTTTCTTTTATTTAATTAATCAAATTTAAGGTCCAATATTTAATTATAGCGGTTATATTGGTAATTTAATACATTAAAGGATCTTCAGACAAGTGATGAAAGGGTAGGTAGGGAGAAGTCTTTGGGAATTCTTAGTTAAACAAGCAAGTAATCATTTACAGGTTTAAAATAATGGCTACAAGAAATATATAGATTTTTTATCAATACATCATTATTTTTTGTATATAATTAATTTATTTGCATTGGATAAATTATATCAAAAAAATAGTTTTGAACAAAATTACTGCATCGACACTTTGTGGGAGATAATTTCCTAATATCATATGTGATATCTATTGTATATTTAGAGTTTATGCGACTTTATATCTACATTGTGTAACTGTTTATAACTTTTTTGAAATATTTTAGTTTTAATTTTATATTGTTAATTGTTTTAGATTCATATGATATTTATTGAGCTTTGTTATTTTATTCTGTCAAACACCTGTATGTAGTCATTAAAATAAGGGTTGGACTGACCATAAAATCCTTTCAAAGTTTGTATTATGATATTAAAATCATGTTATTTATATTTATACAATTTCTTCGTGAAACTAGAAACTGGAGTAAAATTGAAACTTTTTTGTCATTCTGATTTATAACATTATTGATATCTTAATATACTGATATAGTTATCTAAGATTAAAACCATCTTAGATATTAATTAATCAATTTAATCTAGTCTTTAAATTCAATACAATAACATTGTTCAATAATCAAGCACAGACAATTGTTTCGGTTACTTTGTCAGTGTAATTTGTATGACTACGGCACAAAAAACAAAAATTTGAATAAATAATTTTGTGCTTATAAATTTACACTATATCGGCATTTTTATAAATTATTTACATTTTATAAAAAATAAATGATTCCAGAAAATTAAAACTACTCACCAAATTAATAATTATAAAAAACAATTTGTCTATTAAAACTTTTACTATAATAGTTTATGTAATGTTTACATCGACATTATTTGAAAATAATAATTATGAAGGTAGTCACATATATAAAAGCCAGCCTGTTTACAAAGTGTTTTTGCGTCGACTTCATTTATGAGGCCATTATACGGACTAAATTTACAATAACGATATAACCCTCTCACTCCATTTTACTGCAGGGTATACCTGAAACTTGAAGATTGTATTTGTATTAAGTTTCTCTCTGGCAGTGCTCCTCTTTTACGAGCGCATGAATTTCCTATTCATAGTTTTAATTAAAAGTGAGTAATTAAAAACTGCACAAAAATTGTGATGACCTATGAATATAATATATAGCCATGGTAATTTATTAGTTTTGTTATGAGATTAGAATAAAATATAATTTTAAAACAAATTACTTTGTTATAAAACTATATTTTCAGGTACGATTTATGTATTTTCATTTTTCCTTGATATATATTTTTTATCAGCACATTTCAACATCGCCCGGAGACTACTATTATTTGTGGATCACTGGTTTCGTTTAGTCTCTTCTTGGGAAAATTGACATCGACACGAGATTGGTTTTGGTCTCACCACGACTCGGAAATTTACTATGACACCCTTATGAGTTTCCTATACTCGAGAGCGATTTTAGAGGCTTACTTCATCCCTTTATATATAAGAACATTTTTAAAATTATTCCGATCAATATATAATATCAAGCATGTTAGGAGTAATAATATTAATTAATTATAAATTCACTGCATCCAATTTAAGGTTGATTAACATCGAGCTGAGAATTTAATACTTGACGCATTGCATCACTTAAGATGTGTAGGGCTCACATTTGAAAAGGTAATTAATTAACTGACAGCTTGCTTCTTTGCACGGAACGAGATTAACGCATTACATTTGGTAAATCTTAATTTTGTCCCATTACCATTTTAACTAACGAGACAGGAAAATTGCTGCCAATTTACTATGTAAAGTATAAGGAAATCGCGGTATTAATTCAACCCACTAATCCTTATTTAATTAGTCCCTTTTGGCTCCTATTTCTATTTTTTATTTTAATGCGCATTTCCATACAGAATCCTTTTGGATTATACAGAATTACATTATTTTTATTATATATGATGAAACTCGTGATAAATACTTGATAATATGCTCTATTTAACTTTGCTGAAGAAACTGTTCAATTTATCATAATAATAAAAAACAAAAGTCGCAAAAGTACCATCGTACAAGTTCTCGTTTAGATAGCTTACAACTGAATTACGAGGTAATGCTCACTAGGGAATGAACTTGTGGAGAATTAATACCATTACGTAGTTGGATTTCCAGGTCAATATGTTACCGAACATATTATTTAGTTTGAGGGCAGGAGGAAATTAGTTCGGGGCAAATTTTATTATTAGGATTAATAGAATATGATTACAAATTGTCCCCATAGATATTCCACAGCATCTATGCAAGAGAAAATTTATTCCAATCCAAATAATATAGTTTAATCTAAAAACTGTTACACAGAAGGAAATAGCTTTCTATGTTTGCACTTTTATAAAAACTCTATTACCTACCTTTAAATGGAATTGTTTCTTGCACATTTTATATCCGGGAGTGATTCTGTGAAGAAATATTTACGTATCTCATTTCCCTGTTTTAATGCGCAGAGCATAAAACCCCCGAGGAAATGATTTTAAATTATATAAGAAAATAAAAGCGTTTTTTAAATAAATAATTAATATTAAAATATTTTTTTCTGAAATACTCGGCATGGTTAATATTTAATTTGGTAAGAATCTTTTGTAGAACATAAAAATAATTTAAAAATAACGTAAGAATAATCTTCAAAGAAAATCTCAAATAAAATAACGTTACACATAGTCATTAATACTTGCATTTTCTGCATGGTGTGGTACGATAAAAATCTTACGTTAAGTTATTGTTATTTGGAATTTAAGATAACTGCAGGCTAGTTGGATCAGTATTTATTTTCAGCCAACTCTTTTATTAAACTGCTCGTATAAAAAGATATTTGTTAAATTATTGTTTAAAGTTTATATAATTTTTTATTTGAATTAATTTTTTATTGCTTTACAATAAAAGCAGCCATTAGGACTAACATTATCCGCTTTTAATAAAAAAATATAGAGAAGAAAAAGTTTATGTGCAAGAGGCAAGAAGGCTAATAGCAACGGCGGCTAGAAGAAAACTATTGTACGCCACAGAAACATGGGGAGACGCATTGAAGACAAGAAAAAAAAACAGAAAAGAAATAAGTTGTTAAGGGTCTGCAGGTCCTACAGGTGTCACAGGAAGTACATTGACGTGTTACTATACAACTGAATTACTCACCGGACGTGGAGCCTTTGGTAAATATTTACAAAATATAAATAAGATGGAGAAAAAAGAAAGTTGTATTCTGTCAAGAAGACACGCATGACGACGCAGAACATACGTTAGTAGAGTGCAAAGCGTGTGAAAGTGTTAGAAAAGGTATTAGAAAACAAAATAACCAATCCACAATCATTAATTTACTCCTACTAAGGAACGGACTGTGAAAGAATAGACAAGAGAAGAACATTTACTAAAACATTAGTATCAACCGAAATTGCAAATATAAAGAGAAAAAAAAACTGCTTAAGAAAATTGACTAAGCAATTTTCACACGGCATATACGCCATCTCGAAGTTGACAAACAATGCAACTTTTGAAATTGTCAGAATATATCTGGCAACCAGGGGACACAAAGAACTAACTTTAAATGGAGATTCTAGATTCTTACTAGAAGTAAAACTGAAAAATCAAAGATTACTAAAAGGAATACATTTAATGGAGCTTCAGAAAATTTATGAAAGAAAGGGGTTACAACGAGGAAAAAGTTAATAAAAATATAAATAAAACTAAGAAAATACAAAGCAAATATCTAAACTGAATAACGCAAGAATTGGAAAAAGGAGAGATAGATGTCAGTGTAGGAAGTAGGACAGAAAAAGAGGATATAGGTAGAGATAGGCCGGGTGTTGCTGCAGCAAACTGTGTGAGTTCTACAAGACCGAAACTAGCCCACCTCAAACTAGTCCTACATTAGTGACAATGACAAGGACAAATTAACAGCAGACCAACGCAGAGAAAAAAAAAACTGGAAGATATTGTCATTCTTAAGGGCTACTTGTTGAGGCCAAAACCTCATTACGTTCTAAAAAAATAGATTCTGCAGCATAAATTTTAATCTATCAAACAAGAAAAATGACTGCATTAATAAACGTTTGTTTCTATCTCACAAACAATTTTTTTTATTAACTTAGTAAACTTTTTTTAGTACATTTTTTTGTAAAAAAAATTGATCATTTTATAATTTTGTCTAAGTATTTGAGAAATACTTGTTTTGGTTTTGAGTACGCATAATATGGACTCAAAAACTTCTTGCGCAAAGTAGAAGCAGTAAAGAATTTAAAGTCATTACCGTAGACCTTGCTAATCTAAAATTATTTATTGTAACAAAGCTTTTGAGGTGGTATTAGTGTTAGTTTTTTTTGTTGCTAAAATAATTTTTGGCACCTTGTTAAGTGTAATTTTGTGTTTTTTTATTGACATTTATTTTTATATATGGGAGTTGCGTATAATATAATGGAGTTAACTGTCCTGCCAATGATTTGCTTCTAACCTAACCTGTGCGTATGAATATTTGCCAAAATTTTGCTTAATAATGCTACCGTTTTTTTATTTTTTTTTATGTTGTTTTTGCTACATAATTGCCTTTATTTTTGTTACTACTTAGATGGGCATTTTTGTATTTTAGTTTTGATGATTTTTACCTACCGCAGATGTAAGCTTTAACTGTCTGGCGTTTTTATATTTTTTTTTTACAAAGCTAACATTTTATATTTTTGTGAAGCATTTTTGAGTTTTTTACTGTTTATCCATCTTTTGTTCTAACGGGTAGGCAACTGACCACTGGATAGCACTATAACATTTTAAGTGTACTTTTTTGCCGATGCTATTTTTTGGTTGAAGTACTTTTTGCTTGATTAGTTTTTTTGATTGTTTTGCTATAGTGTAATGTCAAACGCGTTTTCTACGTCAAAAGTTACGAGAAGAGCATTTTTGTCGCTTTTTGAGAAGGTTTTTGGAATGGTTTCTATAGCGATTATTATCGACTTGCTCTTTTTCAATTCATACTTTTGGTTTGATAGGTTTTTGGTGTTTCAATTGCTTTATTATGATTCTGCAACGATGGGTAAGTACGTTATTACATTGCTATGGTTTTTTCTTATTTTTTTACTAGTACAATTGTAAATTGTTTTCAATTGTTGTAGATTGGATTTTCTTTATCTTTTCCACCACATTTTTGTAACTGGGGAAAGATTTTTGTGGCTACTTTTAATTGCAGCTGTTTGGTCAGCTTTGTTGGAGCTTTGTCGACGATTTGGTATCTTGTTTTAAAGATATTGACGTCGAGTTTGTCGCATAAGTCTGCCATCTCTATTAATTTGGGGTTATGCAAATTGTTCTACACTAATCTTGACTTCTATTATCTGAAGTATTATGGATATTTAAAACATTATTCAGTTTTTAAAACTAATAATTTAGTTTAGATTAAAAAAAAGTAAGGTATTTGATTTTACTTTGAAGTACGTATGTTAAGTTTTTTAGTCTATTATGAGTTAAGTAACTTTTTTGAAGTTTATGGTTGTTTATTTGTTTTTAGTTCAACCTAAAGTTGTTTCTGAAATTCTTCTAGAAAAAAATGTTAGCTTTTAAAGTGACATTGTGCGCGCTTAGGGAACACATCTGTTGGCAACTGTTGTTTAACCTAAAGTAAAATTCTTGTAGAAAAAAAGTTAGCCGTCAAAGTGACATTGTGGCAACTGTTGTCAAAACGGTCAAGTTTTACCGCTGACTGAAATGGTCTATGTTCAGTGAATTTTCTACTTTTGACACTAATTAATTTACGCTGCAAGTTAACTGTTATGTTTCCTCAGGCCCTTTTCACACACATATCCAACCAGTAAGATTCTGAATGCGAGATTCTGAATCCGTATACGTATACAGCCGCCCGTATTTTTTGCATGTAAGGTGTAAAATAATGACATTGCAGAATATATACAGTATTTGTAAATAATAATTGCGATTTTGAATTTACGTCTGAAACGTCCCATTTATACGTATGTATTACCGGAATCCAAGATTTTGAAAGGGCTCTGAACGCGCCCAAAATTTGCAACTGTAGTGATTGCTATTTTAAGAAACATTTTCTTTGGAGTGTTTCAAATTTGCAAAAATCTTAATTGATTTTTTTTTGTGTTTGTTTGTCAAGATTTTAGTTTTTATTCACGTCAGCTACATATTCTATGGTCATTATGGTGGATATTGCATTAAGATTTATTTAAATAATTTATTTGATTAGAAGATGTTATTAAAGCATTTTTGTTAAATTTTTAATAGATATAAAACAAATTTGTATTAAATACATTAACTAGAACAAGACTTTGATTAAAGTTGCCTGGTGCTCATAGAATGTTTTGAAGCAGGATTTGATGCAACGGAGATTGCATACTCAAAAATAAACCAGTGTTTTGTAGATTTGCCTTGACCAACTTTTTAGTAATGTTTTGCCAGAGAGTATCATCCATTAGGTGTTTTAAATTTTAATCTGCTGTGGACTTTTAACATGTATCCGCATCAATTCAATGTAAATGTTTTTTTCATTAAAAGAAGATTTTACAAACAAGTTTTTATTATAAATATCAGCTGAATTTTATTGCTACAAAAAGTAGAATATTTTTATTCAAAATCATTTTGTTAATTTCTTAAGTTCATAAAGCAGAAAAACCATAAACATTTTATAATGAAAATATTCTGGAAACATGATTTGAAGTATAATAATTATAATTTAATTATAATAATAATTATAATGGTCTGATGATAGCTGATCTAAAATAATATATTCAGAGAGATCAACAAGTTGCGCATATTAAAATATATATTTCTGTAAATAGTAGTTTTGCTAAGTAAAGTGTTACCGACGCCATTGTAATGAAACTTTGTCAATTGACGTATGTAGTATTGCAAACTTTACTGGTTTGTAAACCTGTTATTTTCTCAAGAACAACAAGTTTTAATGTTAAACAGTATTTTTCTTGTCGTTCAGATGCAGAGGAATTTGAACGTAAGAAATATTCAGATTAGTTTCTAAAAATTCAACAAAAACAATATAAACCGCCCGTTTGTATGAACACGAATTAGCTGCAGACAAGAAGAAGACCGGGAAACCAGCTGTTTTGACTGACGATAAATGGTTGACATTAAACATATAATTCTGAAAAATGTCGTGTTCAAACCGAAAAATCTCATAATATAGCACAAGAGATGCAAAGAATGAACTTAAGCATCTTAGGCATCAGCAACACAACATAGCCAAACAGCGGCCGAGGCAGTACACCGGATGGGACTATCTACTACTCAGTACTCAGGAAACGACGAACTATGGAGTGGCAGTATTAGTATCAGAATATACAAATAAATCAGTAATCAATTTTACGCCAATATCAGATTGCAAAAAGTTACTTCAATTACATACAAAGCACTCCAAACTCAATATAATTTAAGTATACTTCTTTACCGCAGACAAACCTGACAAAGAGATAGAGACTTTTTACAAGCACATTTCTAATATTCTAAAATCAATCAAATCACCACACACACCACAATCATTCTAGGCGATTTTAACGCTAAAATCGGCAGGGGAGAAAGCGGCAAACACATAGGCAAATACGGACGCGGAACAAGAAACGAAAGAGAAAATCGACTGAAACAATTTACTTAAGAGAAAGACTTTACTGTAACAAACACTTTCTTTCTAGTTTCAAAAAGACGACTATATACATAGGATAATCAAATCGACTATATCTTAATTAATAATAGGTATCAAAACGTAATCAAACACGTAAAAGCACCTAAGAACTAATGGATCATCGGATCATAATCCTGTAATAGCTTAAGTCAACATCAAGTTAAAGAAGAAGGAAGAAATAAGTTAAAGAAAAAGACAACAGCATAAACATAACCCCCGATTAAACGAAATAGAGACGAGAAAGGATCTAAAAAATAAAATCAACAAAAACCTCAACACTATACAAATCAGGAATTAGGAATCCCTAGAACACTCTATAATGGAACCGAGCAAGACGGTACTCAGAAATCAACCCCAAAAAGCAAAACACCAATGGATGATTTCTGAGATACTAAAACTAATGGACAAACGCCGAAGTTTAAGAAGCAACGATCACGGATACAAGAAGATACAAAAACAAATACGCACACACATAAGAAAAGCTCAAGAAGAATGGCACAAACACAAATGCGAGGAGATAGAGAATTTTTAAGTAAATTATGACCTATACATAAGAAAGTCAGAGAACTTACAGGGACACAAAAACAAAATCAACCATGTATTCTGACGGATAAAAATAGTAAAATTGTCGTAGAGACCACGGAAAAATTGCTACAGTGGAAAACAAATATGTTCAAAAATGAAAGGCTCGGCAACATCACAGAAGAACACTAAGAAAGCAATGTACCAGAAAACAATAGACCTGATACAACCAAAGAGGAACTTATGCGTGCCATAAGAAATCTAAAAAACGGAAAGTGATCAGGTCCTGACGAGTTACCAGCCGAAGTACTCAAGTTAATTTAGGAAGATCACATCCACATCATAGTAAACCTATTTACCGCTATATACTCTACAGGAATAATACCAAACAAATGACTAACATCAACTTTTATAACGCTTCCCAAAAATACTACACCATAAGCCTTATGAGCCACACATTAAAGACATTTCTGAAGGTGATACAATACAGAATACACGTTAAATTGGAACAAGAAATAAGCGAATAACAATTCGGGTTCCGAAACGGCCTTGGTAGGCGAGAAGCACTTTTAGCTTTAAACGTCCTGATGCAGCGATGCTTAGATGTCAATAAAGACCTATTCTATGTTTTATCGACAACAACAAGGCAATTGATAGCATCGAGACGACCGCCTTATCCATCTGCTCAAAGAAAAGACGCTTGACACTAGAGATATGTGAATTATTACTAACCTGTATTATAACTAAAAAGCGATAGTACAAATAGACGGAATAAAGAGGGGTATCATACAGGGATGTGTACTATTAGCAACACTATTTAATTTGTATGCAGAAGAGATCATGAAGAAAGCACGCACTAGATGGCGAAATAAAAGTGAACGGCATACCGATAAATAACATAAGATATGCTGACGATACTGCTCTAATTGCAACTAACTTAGAAACAACAAAGTGACAGCGGAAAGCAACGAATGTGGACTATCTCTAAATGCGAAGAAGACTAAATTCATTGTAATGCAAAAACATTACAAAATAACAAAATCATCTACGTACACAATGAACTCATAGAAAAGGTAACAAAGTATAACCATTTGGGCACAAACATAAACCAAGATAACTATTGTTCAGTGAAAATACAGTTTTTTTTTTAATGGAAAAAGCTCTATGTGGAAACGATCTAAGCTTAGAATTAAAAACAAGATTAACGGCATGCTATATACAACCAATTCTATTGTATGGAGCAGAAGGATGGACACTTAAGAATGCGGACATCATAAGGTTAGAGGTCTTTAAACTGTGGATGTACAGAAGAATATTGAGAATACCATGGACGGTAACAAACCTAGTAACAAACACAGAAGTAATTTGAAAGATAAAGATAGAAAAGGAAACTGTATACATTATTAAGACGCGGAAATTGCAATACTTGATACGTGACTAGAGGGGAAAAGTACCAACTGCTCTAAATAATAATACAGGGGAAAATACAAGGAAGAAGAAGCGGTGGAGGCGTTTTTTTTGGCTGATGGTTGAAAAATCTGCAAGGCTGGTTCAATTGCAATACAAACCAACCTTCGAATCGGAGAAGGCACCTAAAGAAGAAGAAAACATGTAATGCTGCGTTTGCTTTTAAAATACTTGAGGAGAATATCTACACACACTCAGATCTAAACATATATTTTGTATTGGAGTGCTCAGAAAGCGATGAATAAGATACAATTTTGTGCATATCATATTTGTACTGTTTAAGAATTGCAAAGGCTGGACAAACAACAGCGCCTAGTATACTGCATATGGTTTAAGACATTTGTCGACAACTACAAAGTTGAAGAGCTTTACCGTATGTTTTTCACTGATGGCGTGGGTTTTACATTAGTAGATTTGTCAAAACTCAAAAATTTGGCCAACCAAAAATGGTTTTTCCTCTTTTATCAAAACTATGTGCACTTATCATAAAATTGAGTATGGTGCGCCGTATTACATTGTTGAGTAGTAGGCTATTTTTTTCTTTAAAACTACATTATACAATGTTGCTTACCAAGACATCATTACTATATTTGTTTTGCTTAAAAACAAGGAACGTGATTGTTGGTTGCAGCAGGTTGGGGCCAGTTATATGGAGATCATATTTTTTTTTTTTAGAATGATGTCTTCCACGTTTACCCAATTTAACGTCTTCAGGTTATTTGCTTTGGAGATATCTTAAAGGAAAGGTTTGCAAAGACATAGTAAAACGAGTTCATGCACTATTAAACAGTTCAGCAGTTTTGAATATATGTAAAATGGTAGTATTAAGTCTGTACAATACAAGGTGGTTTTTAAAGTTGTTATAATTATAAAAAGATATAAAAATACAAGACTACATTTATTTTGATGCGCGCGACTTTTTGATCACAAACTCTGCAATTTTTGTTTCTGACGCTAATCTAGAAAGTAAAATATTATTTTGTAAAAGTAGGTTTTAAAATTAATTGGATAGTCTACTTTTTATTTGTTTTTCCATACCAGATTGAATGAGGTCTGGGATTTGCAGTATTTAACTCTACAAATTATTTAAAGGCGCTTGAAATTATTTATTAAATTGATAGAATAATAAATTGAAAAAAACTAAATAAATTGCTTAAGTGTATATGATAATAATTGACTTACAATAAATCTAATATATTCTAACCAAACCAAATAATTGCTATTGTTCAGCCAGTATAAGCTTCTATCAACTAGTAGACCAAAAACTTGTTTATTAACAAATAAACTTACTTTATTACTAAACATGTAATACCAGAACTCTATACTGTTAAACAAAAGTTGGGTTAACTAATGGAGCTGTTTTTCTTGTGTAGCGCAATTTTTTAAAATCAATTTTTTCTAAATATATAATAGAAAACGTTAATTATGTAACATATTTTGTTGTAATGTCAGATTTAGCAGTTTTGTTTATAAAAACTGTTGATGATTGACTTGGTGAGGTTGTAATCATAAGAAATACTTGTTAGACAGAAAAAAATCTATCTTGAAATACTGTAATTAATAATTTAATGTTTAGATGATAGAGTTAATTAATATTATTTATTGCGTGAAATTGCTACAAAAATTTCACAGAAGTTCTATTTTTTGATAAAAAATTCAAATATTGCGCAAAAAATTATAGTTAAACCAAAATATTAATAAAAAATGTTGCATAAATTTATTTATTGCATTAAATAAATAAAAATAGCGTTGACAATGCAAACAATATTTAAACAAAATTTCAAAAATTATTGTTTTAAAAATAAAATTATATTAAAATATGTGCATAATTTTCATTTAAAACAAACACTTGGCCAAAAAACTCAAACGGTATTAACATATTTTTATTAGCATGTGTTTTAAGTAATTTAGGAAGTAAAAAGTATGTAATATTAAAGAGTATAAGTATTTAAAATAGAAATTAATCTAGTTATAAAAGTTAATAGCTGATATTTTTAGGTATTTTTCGTTACCAGATAGATAATTTAATAAAAGTTAAAGTTATGAAAATATGTTAATAAAATATTTAAAAAACATTAAATCCTGCAAGTCCTGCATATCAATAAGTAACTTTTTAATTTAATTAATTAATTTTACTTCTAACTTGAAAAATAATTACAAAACATATTTTTTTGTAATCATTAATAATTCTATAATTAAGTTAAAGTTTAATTAAAAATAAATTCTATAATGTTTTATAAAATTAAATTGGAAAATATATTTTAATTGACATACAGGATAGCAAAATAAAAAACTGTGCAAGAAAAATTTAATGCAAAATTTAATTTTTAAAAACATGCATGAATAAACCAAAAATTCTTTATAATATTTAATAACCTGCGGACAATATGAAGTTCCTTAATTCACTATTATTTAAATTAATTATAAAACTATTCAGTTTTATCAAAAGTTTTATTTTGTTTGGTGTATTTAACACTTTAGTTTTCTTTTTATACGAGTGACAGCCCATAATTAATATCCCCATTATACGTTTTAATTAATTCTTTCAAAACTGTTCCAATTAAGAATTAGAATTTCATCGCTTGACTGAAAAAGTAATGATTAATGGAGACGCGACTTTTTTTAAGCCGAATATTACATCCCGTCGTCCCCTCAATAATAATCATTCTTTAATTATTTGTTTTCATTGTCAACGCTGAAAAAGGACTAGCTGTCCAGAGAAGATTATTTAATAAGTTTCATTTGCTTATTGTGTTTATTGGAATTTGTTTTTTTAATAATAATAAAAAATATAAATGCGCGCGCCGACATTGTATCCTTAACAAAAGCCCGTCTGTTGACATCAAACGCTATTCTTCATTATAATAACGACAAAGAGATTAATTGATAGTGAAGTTATATTACGTGTGAAAATAGGTTAGAGGTTTTGTGGTAGATTTCCACAATGGATTCATTGTGTTCGTTTGTACAGCTCGAATCAGTTAAGCTGTTTCACACATATAGTATAGGGGCTGCAATATCATAAATCATTCACTTCTTACCTGTTGTTCGAACACAACCATCAATTTTATTTATTAACAGAACCAGAGTATTAACTAACATATCGATTGAGTTATTTAGAATAAACAAGCTCCGATAATAATGTCGTAAATTTTGAACAAAATTGCGCTTTTTAAAAGGTTGCATGTGAACGAAAAGGGTTACGAGAACTTAAATGTACACCTTATCGTACATAAAAACAAGTTTTAAAAGCATGTTGCACGTGAATGTTAAAATGCTTCGCTGTGTCGGGGGAAATTATAACGAAAATACCTCGTTGGCTCATAACGACCTAGTATTAAAAAAAATCTCTACTTTGCCCCGATTTTACTATGAATTTTATGTAATTGTTGTAAAGATTGTTAGAATGCAATGTTTTATTACATCTTGACAAATTTAAAGTGCCCGGCGCATTCACCATTATATAATAATGCTACAGACAGATTTTATTATGTATAGTTAACAATTGCTTTTTAACAGTATGAAAATTGAAAATAAAGTGCTACACTATACAAAGGCATTTTTCTGAAGCATTTAGTTTAATATATTGTTATTGTTGTGTCATGATCTGCCGATGATTAAAATGGTTTTAATCATCTGTTACTGATGCTAATGTGTGGTGAAAGTAGTTTATGAAATTAATTAAATAAACTTTAACACAATATTTTAATCACTAATACAGCTATTAATTATTGAGTGATTAAGTAATTTTATTTTTTTATTTAAATATTATATTATTTGGTTGGCGTTTACCATTAGTCTGTAGTGTAAAAACCTTTAAGTTGAGCATGTTTTTAGGTAAATATTATACTTCTGCTTGTGGTCGACGCTAATTTTCCATCATTGATTGTAACTTTACAAATGTGGTGATAGTAAAACGTTTATGATTACTTGAGCAGTATGATTTGTATTTTATCTAGCAACCTGCTAAAATTATATCTTTCTATGTGTAGAAATGCTGTTTAAACTGCTTATAATGAAGCAGCAGATAGATTTTTTTTTTGCTGGGTTTTGTTCAACTATAGCAAGGTTGTTGTGCAGTAGATGTATTGGTAAAACGTTTTTTAAGAGTTTCCATCAAATAAGAAGATGGCACAATAACGAATGGGTAAAAAGGGAAAGCAGAAAAAAAAAGTTTGAATATTAAATATTTAGTTAACACACTTTATAAATTTTATTTTTTAACACACGCTACTTAAACAGAGTCGCAATTATATGTTTACAGAATAAATATTAAAAATATAAACTTATGAACAAAATTAACGCACCACTTAATTAAATTGTATAATTACAATACGACTTTGAACCCTTTTTCTAATATTGTCCCATAGATACAAAAATTGGGTTTATGTCAGGATTATTGGCTGGCTATTTTATGAACGTAATAGCAACAGCATTTAAGTAGCAAATAACTAGCCTAGCCGCATGAAGATAAGAATTATCCTGCATAAACAAGAAATGTTGCCTTACAAAACTAGCAGATGGCATTACATGGGCAACAACGATGTGTTCGGTACAGAAGGACGTCAAAAGAGCTCTTCAAAATAGCAACCAACAAAGTGAAGATAGTCATGCTCATCGCAAACATCCAAAATACCGAAGAAAAAAAAGTAACTATAAATAAAAGATTAATTTTCAAATTGCACCATCTTAAAATTTAAAAATATTTAATATAATCAGCTGCCTATAAACTTTGTTGCGCCAACTCATAACAAAGTTAAAACAATACAATTCAGTAATACGCTAACAGCTAACATATGTCTGTTTAGCACAAACTGTTTCTATCTATTTAAATAATATAAAACTTAAATCCGGACTATTAAGTTTTGTAACAATATTCTTTAAGAGTAACTCTCACTATTCTGGCCCAAACTTGCACAAACAATCATATTTGTTCTTCTACAACTCAATACTTAAAATGCAAGTAGTATAAAACTAGTGTGGTTTCTTAATTGGCACAACAAATCTATAAGCCATAAAAGCTAGCAAAAATGTGCAAATATAAATATAATCATCAACAACCATTCCATTAGACAAACAAAACTAAAACTAAAAAACTTCAAAATTTACTTGCTTTTTACTAAACCAAAAAGGTTTTATTTAGTTCTCCAAAAATGTAGCAAATTTGACACTGAAAATATGTACAGTATAAAGAGGAGATCCCAACCAAGACAAAATTAATGTTGTTAGATTCCTAAATTCCTAACGTTAACAAACTTAAAATAATAATTTTGCAATAACTTTAGACATTTTAGAACTAAACTCATGGACAGATTTAACGCTTTTATTTATAAAGACCAAAACAAGAACAAAAACAATGTACTAATCCAATAGATAAGCGTTTTCTTAGACTATTGGCTCTAAGAAACCGGAAAACAATTTGTAATGTCTTAAAAAATAAGTTCATTGCTGCTCACAACCTTTCCAAAAGATAAGAAAGCAATTAAATGACATTGAATTGAACAGCAGAAAACCGACTAAGAACCCCCTGCTCACCAAAGAGTACAAAATTCAAAGATTGGGTTTTGCAAAAAATCATTAAGATTGAATTCTTAATGATTGGAAGATAATTTTATTCTCAGATAAAACGAGGATTAAACTTAGATCACTTGATAGACAAGAGCTTGTCAGGCAGATTTAAAAAAAGATTTGCTAGTTGTATCCCGTTTGGTGGTGCATCTGTAATGTTATGGAGAGGCATCTGTTTCGATGGCCGCACAGAGTTGGTCCCCATACGTGTTAGGTCATATAGCATTTGGATTATTATCTTACGCCCTAAGATTCTGCAACCATGATATTCTCCTTTGTCCTGGATTTTGCTTGTCGTGTATTTTGCCTAGAATTAGGGCTTGCAATTAGGCGTATTTGTTATCGTTTCTCATAATGTGACCTAGATGTTGAAGTTTGCGGATTTTAATGGTATCTATGATCTTTGTCTTTTTCTTTATCTTGCCAAAGATTTCTATGTTTGTTACTTTGTGTTTTTAAGATATCCGCAAGATGCGTCTATATAGCCACATTTTAAAGGTTTTTAGTTTTTTTGTTGTTGCTTTATTGAGTGTCTAAGACTCGACTCCCTATAGTATTATTGAGAATATGTAGCAACTTAACATAGGTATTTTGGTATCAAGATGGAGTTTGTGGTTTTTGAACAGGTTATTCATTGTATTGAAAGAGGCTCAAGCTTTCTCAATTCTATTCTTTATCTCTTGACTATTGTTCCAGTTTTTGTTTACAATTGTGCCTAAGTATGTTTGCCTCACTCTTTCTATTTGTTGATTGTGAGCGTATATTTACATTGGGTATCTTTTTTTTGCTTATGATTATTAACTTTGTTTTGGTGCTATTGATAATAAGTTCAATTTTTCCATTAGTTGCTACAATTTTGTTTAATAATGTTTGAAGTTCTTCAAAAGAGTCAGCGAATATCATTGTATCGTCGGCATATCTGATGAAGTTCAGCCTAGCTCCGATCAGTAAGACGCCTTTTTCTGTCTGTTTTTTAAAGATTTGTTTGGAATATGCATTGAAAGTATGCATCTCTGTCTTATCATTTTTGCTATTTTGATGTTTTTTACTTGTTTATCTTCAATTTTTACGGATGCGGTCTGTTACAAGTTGGTAATGATTTGGAGATCTTTAGCCTCGATCACTACTTGTTTTAAGATTTCTATCATCTTGTGATGTTGCACCTGATCAAAAGCTTTCTGGTAGTCAATTAGGTATTCGTAGATATTGCAGTTTACGTCTGCTTTTTTGGAAGAACACTTGTACTGAGAAAAGTGCTTTTCTTGTGCCTACAGCGTTAATGAAACCGAATTAGTTTGCTGAGATTTGTTCTTCGCATTTGTTGTAAATTTTCTTGTGTAGTATTTTAAGAAATATTTTGAGAAGATGATTTGTGAGGATGATACTTTTATATTCATCACATCTTTTTGCTTCCACTTTCTTTGGTAATACGATGAACTCTGACTTCAACCATTTTTTTGGTATGCTACCCAATTTGTATATTTTATTAAATATGTTAGTGAGTTTTAGGATTTCTACTTGAATGTCGTCGGGCTTGTCGTTTTTTATCTTTTATTTATTTTGTTGTTTTTAGGATGTGCGGACCGGTTTCTGCTTTGTTGATTGGTATTGCTGTTCTTTCTTTATCTTCAAAAAGTTTGTTGATATATTTCTTTTACGTTTTCTGTTTGTTTTCTAAGTTTATGATAAATTTTTTTTAATTATTTACCAGCTTCTCAGAGTTTTTTTTTTGTTTTACCAGTCAGTTCTCTAATTTTTTGGTGATAATATTTATGATACCGGTGTGAAGTTCTTTACGCTCCTATCTATTTGTTTGGGCAAATCTTTTCGGCAGCTTTTCTAACTCTTGGCATTTTCCGTTATTTCTTTATTTTTTGGTTTTTTAAAATTTTTTGTTTAAGGGCAATTCCACGTCAAGTGAGCAGTCCATTTCACGCGACCTTCTCCGATTTAGCTCAAATTTTGTACACTTATTTGAGTACCCAAAATATGACTTCATGCCAAATTTCAGACTCTAGGTTACATAGTTCGCCTCGTGGAGCCAATTGAATTTTACAGCAATTTTTAAGTTCAATTTTTAACTTTATTTATCTTAATTGCATTTCAGTCTGGAAAAATTTTAGATTAGTCATAACCGATGGGAAATTTCCCAGATTCCCAGATTTTTGTTATCTTGTTCAGCACGCGCAGAAATTGCAAAAAAACAGTTTTTTTTCATTAGCTTCCAGATTTGAGTCAGATGTATACCCTGAGTCCCCAAAAAAGCAATTGAGTATTTGCTAATTAGGTTCCACATAAAACTTTACATCAATATACTCTGTATATATATTTTTTAAATTATAATATTTTTATTATATTTTAAATTTTGAACATAAAATTAGACTCGTAAACTAAAATGATTAGAATTTAATAAGGCTTAAGCCTATAATATTTTTTTTTTATTTAAAAAACTTTTGAAATGACGTATTGTACATATTTTTTTCATTTTGTAAAATTGTAACATTCTATTAATGTTTTTCAAAGTAAGGTTAAAAAATGTTCCCCTTGAAGTTTTTCTTCAATAGCACACAATCGGTAAGAGCTACATTGTAATAGTAATAGTTTATTGGTGTTATTGCTAATACTAGCTTACACAGGTCAATACATAACATTAATATACATAATTAAAAAATAAAGTAAAAATAAAATAATTACAATAGTAGTATTTATGACAGTATATATGTTATTAAAATACCAGTAAAATATACAACTTATAAACAATAAAAATATTTTATAGTTAAATTTAAAAACCAAAATAGCTTGCAAATCAATTAAAATATAATAAAAATTCATCCCAACTATAGAATGCATTTGTTGTTAGCAATTTTTTAATTGTGATTAGAAATGGTTTTATTGAAAGTTCAGTTATGTTTGTAGGGAGAGAATTGTAACATTTTGCACAAAAATAGTTTGTAGAATTTCTACTCTTTTCTAATCGTAGAAATTTTGAGCAAAGTTTGTCTTGATTTCTAGTATTGTAATTGTGGACTGATTTATAAGTTTCAAATAAATGTAAATTTTTTTTTATATATCTTAAACACTCAAAAATATATAAAGATGGTAGCGTCAAAAGTTGAAATTTGACCAATTGTTGTTTACAATCATCTCTAAATCCTAGTCCACAAAATGCTCTTATTGTCTTGTATTGAGAAAAGACCATGGCGTGCGGGGGAATGGCCCCATATTAGAATGCCATATACATGTCTACTTTGGAAGATGGCTAGGTAAGTTTGCCTCAAGAGACCAAAGTTTATGGAGTCCTTTAGACTTTTTAAGACAAACACATCACTAGCCAACTTCTTTATAGTAGCTTCTTCGTGAGCATGCCATCTCAAAGCGCTATCAATATGTAAGCCTAAATATTTTGTGCAGATTACAGTATTATTACTAGATCTTAAATTAAAAGTCATGTTTACAGTTTTAGTGTTATTTAAGTTAAGCTGGTTACTTAAAAACCACTTAGAGACAAAAGACAGTGAGGTTGTATGTTGTTCAGCAGTTTCATCAACTGTGTTTACTTTATTAGTAATTGTAGTATCATCAGCATATAAGATGACATTTGCTTCTGTTATCATGTCTGGAAGATCATTAATGTAGATCAGGAACAGCAGAGGTCCAAGTATAGACCCTTGCGGAACACCAGTATCTACGCTAAGAAAGCCCGATTTATTATCATCAAACTTTACCTGTTGCGTCCGGTTTAACAGATACGACATAATAATTCTGCAACTTTTTGGTGATACATTGTACATATATAGTTTTCTAAGTAAAATGCTGTGATTAACACAGTCAAAAGCCTTGCTTAGGTCTAAAAAACTAGTAGTGACTTTTTCTCCTTTCTCTAATGAGTTTGTAATTTCTTGCAGCAAATTTAGTAATGCATCCGTAGTTAAGCAATATTTTCTAAAACCGAATTGTTTTTATTAAACAAATTTTCTTCTTCAAAAAAGTTAAATAGTTGCTTAGCTAATAATTTTTCAAATATGCCGGCAATAAGCTGATCGGTCTGTAGTTATCTGGTGAATTTTTATTTCCTTTTTTAAAAACAGGAATTACAGTAGCTACTTTAAATAGTTCAGGAAAACTATCAGAATCAATACATAGGTTGAATAGCTTAGTAAGTGGTTTGATTGTAACATTTTTAGCAGTTTTTATAAGTTCTGTCGATACTCCATAAATATCGGAACTTTTACTATTTTTTATTTTATCAATAGCAGCTCTAACCTCATTAAAAGTTACATGTCTAAAATTAAAATAATTTAAGACATTACAAGAATTACACATTAAAATCAAAGGGTCAGTATTTGACACAGGTAACGATTGTACAAGCTTGCTGGCAATACTAAAAAAAAAAAATATTAAAATTGTTTACAGATATATCACAGTTTTTATCACATAGATTTGACTTTTGCTTAGAGTTTATAATTGTCCAGGCGGCTTTGTGTGGATTAAAACATGTTATTAGGTGAAAAATGTTCAATTAAATGGTCTTTAATTTTGAATTTCAATTTTTTTTTTAAATTTTTGAATGGTTTTGTGCGTTCAAGAAACTCGAGCAAAAACTACCACTAGTGTGGGAAATTTTTATTCAAGCATCTTAAAGTACATACTTTTGGCTGTCTTTGCCCAAAATTTGGAGTCTTAATCGGTGGCAACTTTTGAGAAATAAATTGTTGAAAAAAAACTGTTTTTTGCGATTTCTGCGCGTGCGAAACAAGATAACAAAAATCTGACCACTGCATTCGATTTCTTGGGAAATTTCCCATCGGTTATGACTAATCTAAAATTTTCCCAGACTGAAATGCAATTAAGATATATAAAGTTAAAAATTGATCTTAAAAATTGCCGGAAAATTCAATTGGCTCTACGAGGCGAACTATGTGATCTAGAGGTCTGAAATTTGGCATGAAGTCATATTTTGGGTACTTAAATAAGTGTACAAAATTTGAGCTAAATCGTCTTGTTAATTTTTTTGAATTTTTCATTGTTGTTCTTTTGACTTCTTTTTTGCTTTATTAAATTTATTGTTTTATTTGTCATTTAAATTTTTGTTTCTTTTTTTTTCTTTCTTTTTTCAGATGTGTCTTGAGATTTTGGATGATTTTATTCTAAACTGATATTTGTTGTTCTGCTGATTTGGTTTTGTGCGTTTCTTTACTGATTTTCTATTTTATTTCTTTTTCTACCTCTCTTTTAATGTTAGGATCTTTAAGTATTCCCATGTTGCATTTGTTATTGTTTTTCTTTTTTACCTTTGTTTTCTTAAACCGAACTTTTAATTTACCAACCACTGGTACATGATCGGAATTAATATCTGCACCCCCGGTGCTTTAACAGAAGTGCAACTATTTTGAAATTTTTTAATTTATGAAATTGATCTGATTTCTGATGAAATGTCCTGGTCTGCTAAGTAAGGATTTCTAAGTATACAGCTTTTTTGGGGTAACTAGAATTGTGTGTTCAGTACGACTAATTTATTTTTTTTAACGTAAATTTTTATAGTATCACTTTACTGGTTTCTCTCTCCTAACCCGTACGGTCCAATATATTCTGACTTATATCCTGTACCAAGTTTTGAATTAAAGTTTTCTATTGTGATGGTGATTTCCTGTTATGGTAATAGTAGTAGCTTGTAATAGTTTTGTAATGAAAATTTATAAAATTATTCCATCTCTTTGTAGACCTGGATAAAGCTAATGTTTACGGGAGTTGCGTCAAGGTGAATCAATAGAACTTTTTATGATACCGGTGTGAAGTTCTTCACGCTTCTAGCCATTTGTTTGGACATACTGACTGAGACTCCATATTGGTGCTTGTTATTAGATGTTCCAGAATAAAATAATTAGTGGTCGTCTATATTCATTGCTCCTGTGCTCGGCCACCGCATTTTGCTTATCCCTTTTATGCCTATATTTAGTTGTTTTATTTTTTTTATTGTTCTAATATTCCAAGCATTGTTTTGCTATTTAATAGTTGTGTAAATTGTAACTTGGCTTTCTGGGTCTTAGATTGTTTTTTTGAAACTTTTCTATGGTTTTTGTTCAAACTTTTTTTTTGTTAGCTCTAATCAATTTGCTTTAATTTTAGTTATTCTCACAAATTTTCACCCATGATTAAATCTCAATATAGAGTCAACATGGAAACTAATAACTACAGAGTGCAATGCTAAAGAAAACAAATTCAACCATAGGAAATATATATCTTGTTTTTTTACTATATAACAGTTTTAGTTACTTTTTATAAATAGAATCATTAATTTAATAATTTACATATTAACAAAACATATTTGGATTGGTGAAGACTGTAAATAAATTTTAAGTTGATCAAATTTTTAAGTTGTTGAACCAAGTACTATTTCCAAAAGTGTTTCAAAATTTGCTGTATGCAATCTTATTTTGGTTCTTTTTTTTCTTGTATTATCCAATGTTGGATATAGGCTTCTTCTAAATCTTTTCATGTTGTTCTATCTCTGGCAGTCTTCATCCAGTTTCTTCCGGCAATACAGGTGATCTCATCTCTCCAATGCTTTTGTGGTCTCCCTTTTCTTCTTTTGCTTTCTCTTGGTCTGCTGCTATTTTCTGTGTCTACCTATCATCTAGAGTTTTTGCAATGTAACCCGCCTATTGCTATTTGAGACTTGCGACTCTTTTCGTGATACCCGTACTTTGTTCTATTTTAAATTTTGTTGTTTTGAATCTTATCTCTTAGTGTAATTTTCCGCATGGCTCTCTCCATAGCTCTTTGGCTGGTTCTAAGTTTTTTAGCTATGGTCTTGGTTAGAATCATAATTTCTATGCTATATGTGGCACTGACAGTATACAGCTGTAGTATATTTTCTATTTTAGATATAGTAATACAGTTTTGTCTTTAAATATGTAGCTAAGCTTTCCAAGAGCTGCTCATTAGCTGTATTTTTTGCTTAAGCTTTGCAGTCTGTTTTTTTTCTTTGCTTTGCTATTATAGTTTAGATATACATATTGATCTGTGTTTTCTAGGGTTTTGTCATCTATGCTGATGTTATTTTTGCTATTGCTTAGTATTTTAATTTTGTCTTAGTTTATATTGTTAAAATGAAAACCCACTTTCTTAGATTTTTTGTGTAGTTTGTTTATCATAGTTTTAAGTTGTCCCATGTTAGTGCTTATTAGGACTATGTTATAGGCAAATTTTAGATGATTTAAGTATAGGCTATCTATGTTTAAGCTTTTGTCTTATCAGTTGAGCTTATTAAAAACATTTTCTAAAGCTAATGTAAATAGTTTGAGTGATATGATGTCTCCTTGCTTTACGCTTTTTCTGAGTGTTAATTTTTTTGTCGAGATCATTGGTTATGCAAATTTTTAAGGTGGTCTCTTTATATATGGGCAATTCCATTTCAAACGGACCAGAGATGAGGGGGGGGGTGCATTGAGAAACTTGCTTATGTATATTTTTTTTAGTTTCTATAACTTATTAGTAGTCTTTTGATTGGTATATGAGGGTATGAAACCCATAAAAAAAAATCTACAATTTTTTTAAGTTTTTTTGTCGTATTTTAACTTAATCGCATTTTTTGTTTAAAAACCGCAATTTTAACTCAAAAAAAATAAATTTACTAATGAAATCGATCAGAAATTTTCCGTAGAATCCAAATCTGAAGCCATTTCAAGTCTATACTCTGTCTATAAGCCGCAAAAGCCATAAAACCATGTTTTTGTTCTAAGTGGGCTGGGCAAAAAGGAGCATTTTTTAATTTTTTTTTAACCGCCAAAGTTGACTAAGAACAAAAACATGGTTTTATGGCTTTTGCAGCTTATAGACAGGGTATAGATTTAAAATGGCACCAGATTTGGATTTTACGGAAAATTTCTGATTGATTTCATTAGTAAATTTATTTTTTTTGAGTTAAAATTGCGGTTTTTAAACAAAAAATGCGATTAAGTTAAAAAACGACAAAAAATCTTTAAAAAATCGTATTTTTTTATTTTTTATGTGTTACATACTCTCATATACCGATCAAAGGACTACTAATAAGTTATAGAAACTAAAAAAAATACATAAACAAGTTTCTCAATGCACCCCCCCCCCCCCCCCCAGCGCGCTGGTTCGTTTGAAATGGAATTGCCCATATATTTTATATTAAGGTCGAATATTGAGAGATTATTCTGACATTGTCTAATGTCTCAGGGAAAGCCCATTTTTCCGTCCTGTCAAATTAATTTGATAGTCTATAAAAGCTTGATGTAGCGGCATATTGTATTCAGTGCTTTTCTCAATGACTGATCTGATGGTTTGTAAATGGTCCGTAGTGGAGAACCCTTTTCTGAAGCTTGCCTGTTTTATAGGTTGTACAAATTGTGTTTTGATGTTAGTTTACTTGTAGCAATTTGCATTAGCAGCTTGTATATGTGCAATAGGAGATTGATCGGTCTGTATTTTTTAATGTTTGTTGTGTCACACTTTTTGTGCAGTTTAAGTACCTCCTCATTTTTTTACGGTTTAGGTATTTGTTTTGTATCTCTTCACATTTTGTTTTATTTTCTTTTTTATTTCTTTGTTTATAGCCCTATAATTTTGATTGTCCTTGTTTAATTGCTATCTTTTCTGCATTAATTGCTTTGTTTTTGGTTAGTTTGGTTTTCTTAGGGCTTTTTATTTTGCTGCACATTTTTTTGGTCACTGTATGTGTATTTTTTGTTATTTTGCTGGATATTTCTTATATATCTATATCTGTTTATTGCGCTTCTATAATTGGTAGCAGTTTGTCTCTCAGCTCTGTTTGATATTGTTTCTTATGTAAACTCGGTACCTTGTTAGTTGGAAAGTAACTTTTAGTTATTAGTTTTCTTTGTTTTTTTTGTATTATCTTGTGGACATTCCTGTGTTTAGTTTGTTTACAACCGATACATTCTTACATATGTATCTGTTGCTACTAATAATGAAGTCTTTTTATTTTTATTTCCATATGGGCTTTTCTATATACGCTTCCTCTGGGGTTGCTTTTTGTAAAATATATTTAAGCAAAACAGTTTTTTTTGGTTGAGGGTTGAGGAAGTTGGCAAGCATGTCTATTCTATTGTTTTTTTCTCTAAGCCCAAAGTTCCTTTTGTATGCGGTATTGTGTTTTTGTTTTCTTCCAAATTTAGCGTTAAAATATTCTGTGATGATAGTGTGGGAGGCTTTTTCCATGGTTCTAGCAGGTGCAATGTCTTCGTCGTATAGCTGTTCCGCTACTTTATCATCTGATGCACTCGTTGGTGCACAGCTGTGTATAAGTTGTAAATTGCTCATTTTGTTTTGTCTTATATTGAGGTATATGACTTCCTCTAATATAACTGTGTACTTAGTTATTAGGTGCTTTATTTTTTTGTTTATTATTAAAGCTACGCCTTTGTTTTTATAATCTATGTCTGAGTTGGTTTGATTTAGAACGTGTCTTGGTTTGAAAATAGTGTTATTTTTCTCTTGTAGTCTTGTCTTGCACAGTCCTATAATATTTCATTTTATATATCTAAGTTCTTTCTCTAATTCTTCTCATGGTGCAAATATTATATGTTGTAATGTTTAATTTATGGGTTTGTTATTGTTTGCTTTAGTCTGTATTTGTTTTTTCTGTCACTTTTTTGCCTTCCTCAAAATCCGATATGAGGCGGTCTGTATTTTCAACTAAGTGGGATTTTGAGTTTCTTGCTACCTGAGGTACTTTAAGTTTGAAACTCATTTGGTGTTCAATCAAACGAGTGCTAAGGAAATGTAGTACACAAAACCGCACTATTTGCCAACCCACAAGGCCAGCATGGCAAATTAAGGCCAAATTATTTTGGTTGTATTTTAGGAAATTACTTTCAATCTTTTTTGTTCCAAAATATTGATTTTATAAACGTTAATCAAGAACTAACAAAAGCTTGGCTTGTATTGTAATTTTTAGATATTTTGATTTGCCTCTAAAAGAATTGTTTCTAAAAATGTTTGTTTGTTTTCAGTCTTAAAACACAAAGAAATTGATAATCTAATTTGATAGAAAAAAGTTAGCGTTATTTATGCCATTAACTAATTCTATTTAATTTGTTACAATAAACTAATGAATACTATATTTAACTTAACTCCACTGCATTTGTAACTCAAAATTTCTTCTAACCTAATCAAAAAGAAATGGCAAGAAACGACAAATTTGGTTTTCTGGTATTAGCCTCAAAAGTCTATTACCGAGAATCACCAATGCATAATTATATTTGTTTGTTATCCACTACGTGTAAAAAAAATTGCTAAATTTTAAAAGTTTAAGTACTTCATTTACAAAACTAAAATATACTATTGCTGTTGTTTCAGGCGGATATTGCATTGTAAGAGAATGTAAGGACACTTATGATACAAAGTAAAAGTATAATATTCATTAAAAAATAAGGGGTTAATCTATGGAATTATATCACTATTAACGGAATGTAAATTTTTTTTTTTTTTTTTAATTTGAGATTATAATTTCTTATGCAAGGTATTTATTATATTAGTGATTAAATGTTATCTCTCCAACATACAATTTAATGATATTATTAATAATATTGGTCATTTATATCTTCTTGATAGAGTTAAATTCATTGCCGGTTGATAATACATGTTATATTATATTATATTATTGTTATATAAACCTTAATATTACAAAATATATTTGATAAATGTAAATGGAAATTTAATAATTTACCTAACGGAAATTATTATTGTTATACCTTATTCTGCTGTATAAAGCAACATAATGATACACCCTTTTGTTAAATTTGAATTGATTTATTATACTAGTAAATATATATTTAGTACGTTTGTCCAAATATTTATCTTCCCCGAAATGGAAACGTTTTATTCGTACAACTGTGCAATAAAAAAATAGAAGCGAAGCATCCCAGTAAAAAAAATAACATGTTTATGTGTATATTTTTATGTAACAGCGTAGTATACAACTTAGAATAACATTTATATTGTCAATATAATATATATAGTCGGCGTATGTTGACACAAAACTTCGCGTTCGAAGCATAACACAGAAATGCAGCGACTTAGTATTGACTTTTAGTTTAGAACTGGATTAGTTATTTGATACCAGCCAAGATTGCATTAATTGAAATCGTACTTTCCCATTTGCAGTGCCAACGCAACTGTACAAACAGTAATTTTCTACTAATATGTAGATTGAAACAATACCAGAAAAAAATACAACCGAGCCCTTCGGGGAAATTCAACTCCTTCTCATTGTTTTAATCTATCGCCTGCAGAAATGCATTTAAATTTTAGATAGCGATGCTCTAGAGGGTCATATAGCTTATCGTTTTGTTTGTTCTTCCCCTTTTGAATGTATTTAAAAAATAACAAGGGAAATGTCTACATAAATTTGTTAATAACAATGTTCCAAGTAAAAATGCCGTTTTCAATTATTCTCAATTGTCTTGAAAAACGTATAATCAACGTAACAGAAAATTAGATTCACGGTTAATTAAGTCGGACTGAAAAGGTTCTTGCAATTGCTGCATATAAAGTAACAAGACATGATATATTTTAATATCTGAAAAAGTTTCTTTCAGCTTGTTATAATTTTATTCTTTGTTCTAAAGCAATGAGAAATATTTTAATATAATCATTAATAATATGCAAATAATGTTAACGAGATGTAAATAAATCGCTTTGGAATTACCATATGATAAACTACGCCCGAGCAAAATTGTTGCTCAAGTTTGTAGTGGTGAAACAAAGTGATACATCATAGGTAAGTTTGGCGAGAGGGAGAGGAAATTGGCATGCGATATATGACAGTGTAGGGGTTCGTAGCTAATTTAATTTGCTACGGTGGATATAGCTCGGCTATGGTGGCGTGATGGATTCGACACGACTGTTTAGTATTCGCAACCATTGCTCGGTGTGTAGGTGCCTCTCTAATGCTCCACCGGCGCCAAGCTTATCTGAAAAATCACGTTACTACTCATTTGATAATGAATTCGGACTAATTAAATATTTTTTTTTTAAAATTATATTTGTATAATATTATTAAAAATTGTTTGAAATTAGGAATAGAAGCACTCAAAGTTAATGGTTGTGTTAATTTCACAATTCGGAAATTGTGGGTCGTGGCCGCTCATTGGGTGTTGGGGATAGGAAGGGATTAAATGAGGGTTGTAAACACGAACGATTCCATAAAATTCCCTTTGCTGTATATTGCAAAGGGCAAACATTTGTTTAACGATTTTTTTACTCTTGAAACTTTAGTAGAATGATTTATTTAATTAATAATGTATTGATTTATATTGGTTCATACTTTTTATTACGGTAGAATTTTAAATTGTTGATAGTCTGAAATTTAATTACTGCTACATACTAATATAAAAGTTTAGGTTCACAATAAATTCAATTTTAGTTTTAATTAAAATTTATTATAAATATTTTAAAACAATTAATTCAAGTTAAGTTTAAAATTTAATTCCATCTCCAACAGATATTCTAGAGATAGGTTGTAATTCATTCTGTGTTCATAGATTACCTCACATAATAGAGATATTTTTATTTCAAACTATAAATTACGTTTTATACTTTATGACAGGAGAAATATAAAAAGTTTTGATTTATTACCTGCAGTTTTAATATTTATTCCCTAGGTGCTTAAAACCTGTTTTACTCAATACTATAATTAACAATTAGTATATGTTCTAATAAAATATTTTTGTTACAGGTGAGTTAAAGTTGCCATTATATTGAACTTGGATTCAGTAAGTAGAATATAGTTTTTTTTAATTGAATTAGGAATTATCTGATCAGATAAATAATGTTTATTTAGTTATAGGACGTAAATTAAAAACAAACTGAAATGTTTATTTTTAATTCATCTATGAATAATTTATATTATTTATTTTACGTAGACATGGCATTTTATAGTAAAATTTACATCTCACAGTTTATTTATAGTTTTACTATGTATGGGTTGGAAAATGTGTTTTTTTTACGGATTCTTAAATAGTTGTTAGCTCTTTTTGGAAATGTTTTTTTTTTTTCTTTAAATTGAATATATAAAACACAAATTTGAGTGTTGTTCTGCAGTCATTTTAGTTGACATTGGTATACGGAGACATACGTACATGCCAAAGCGATGAATTGTGATAAGCGTTTTGTTAAGAACTGTTTTTACATTTGTCAGTCAAACAGGTATATTGCTATTTCTTTTCAAATTATGAAGGATAGACTCAAAGTTTAAATAACGTTTCAAGTTATCAATTTTTTAATTTTTTTGTGGTTTAAGGAAACTTCTTCCAGACTGAGGTTGGAGTTTTCAGCCATTAAACCCTCTTCCACTTGGCGACTTATCTGTATTACTGGAATTGCAAGGATATTTTCAGGAATACTTGTCCGGACGCTAACTCTATGCTAGCACCTAGATGTTATCGTCTCTGACATTCTGTTTTTATCTTTTTTTTGTCTTTTGTTTGTAGGATTTGTTGTACGTAATCTTTGATTTTATCTCATGTGTCTATGTTGTGCAACATGGTGTCTAGAATCTTGTTTCTATTTTCTTCTCTAGTTCTAATTTTTCTTTTATAAACTTTTGGTAGTTAAAAAGTGCATGTTTCGCACTATCCACCTCTAGGCATTTATTGCACATACTATCTTTGATGATACGGATTTTTTTGAGGTATGTTTTGAAGCCGTTTAAGCAGTGTGTTAGGTAGTAGTTAACTTCTCTATGTTTCCTGTTGACCCATTTTGATAATTTTTTTATCAATCTCTTTCTGAGCCTTTTTTTAGGTGTATTTTATCAATTTTTTAGTCATGATCTCAGTTGCCCATTTTGATAAGTGTATCTTTAAGTTTATCTTCTCCGTATAGGATTATTGTCTCGGTTTTTTCTTCCGCTATTTCTAGTTTTAGTTTTCCAATTTTGTTTTTATCTGTTCTAGTGCCAGGTTGGTTCTGTTTGTGTATTTTTAGTTTTTGCTCGTGGTGATAATCTTTGTGTCTTCCGCAAAGCAGATCATTGTTGTTTTTTAGGGCATTCTTTTTTTTAAGATTGTGTTAAAGTAGGTAATCCATAGTAACAGGTTTATAATAGAGCTTTGTGGTACGACGCAAGTTATGTTCATTTTTGCTTCTTTTCTTATTATTACTTTTTTACCGCTTTTAAATTTGTTGTTGATTAGTTTCGAGATTGATCCACGAGCTTTCTTCACTATTTCCTTTGCAATAGCGCAGGGGAATACGATCTGGTTCCGGTACCATTTTGTTTTTGAGTTTTTTTTGTCGTTTTTTTGGATTTTTTAATGGTAATTGGAGCTGTCTTTCCTACCTTTGTTATTTCTGGCCATTTTACTGTAGGTTGTTTTGGAAACAGCTGTTTAGCAATTTGACTGTGATGTGCGACGGCTTTTTTGGTTTAGTTTGTCTGATACAATTTTGTATCCTAAACTCCAAACATTGTTTTCTACTTTGTCCATTAGTTTTTTCCAAGCTTTTCCTTTAGCTGCATATATTTCTTTTTTGAAGTTTGTCTGTTTTTTGTTTTCTTTTCCCTCAATGTCTACTATGCACGTTATGCCTTTGCTGTTGCAGTTCTTTTGAATCGCTGATAATTTGTTAAGGTCATTTTTGTGTATTTCTCCATAGACATATGTTTATCGCCTCCTATGATGTTTAAGATTTCCTTTGTTTGTTCCACGTTTTTATGTCTTTCTATTATTATTACCTGCTTGTTTGCTATTTTTATTAATCTTTCTTTTTGTACTCATTGCCGTTTTTGGGACCTCTGTTTTAAGGCTTAATTTTTTTTCCAGTACGATTCTTTTGGTTATTTCATCTTTATAGCTTTTTTTAAGTCTTCAAGGTTTTTTTTAATTTCTTATATTTTTTTAGTGTCTATCTTTAAAGATTCTTTCTTCTTTTTCGCTAGTTTTACCTCTTATAGTATTTTTTTTTGCCAGTTCTGTGACTTGCTTCCTGAGTTTGTCCTCCGCTGCGGTTCACTTTTCTTTATTGTCTTTTTTTATGTTTC
The DNA here is from genome assembly GCA_963932245.1 of Tachinus rufipes. Taxonomy (NCBI): domain Eukaryota; kingdom Metazoa; phylum Arthropoda; class Insecta; order Coleoptera; family Staphylinidae; genus Tachinus; species Tachinus rufipes. The sequence goes on from OZ010743.1 coordinate 96,508,574, forward strand.
TTATAGTCTCGACTTTGATTGCCAGTTCTTGTATATGCTCTCTCAATATTATTGCACTAGCTGGCGCTACTAGTCATTTATTATTTACTCTTGAATTACTTTTTGCGAGAAGTTATTGGTTTGTGCAAATAAATCAGCAATAGTTTTGGAAACCAACATTGTTTGAATTATTTGTGACATACGTACTAAAGCGCTTGAAAAAGTGACTCAAAATTAGACGTTAAAATGTGTTTTGTTAAAAACCGGATAAAGGAACAATGAGAACATCTTCTACAGCAATCATTTAACACTGGTTTTGTTACTACTACTGCATTCAGTTTACTTAGTAATGATGGAATACAGACAAGTGAACACAGTGTAATTCTTGAAACTCACAAAGCATAAAAAAAACAAATATTGAAGATAAGATCAGACTTTATGAGAGGTTATTGCTTACAAAGGTATTTGATGTGATGAAAAATGCTTAGGAACTATCTAGTAAGATGAGGCTAAAGATTACAATAGTACCGGAGCCAAAATATATAAAAACAGACGCCGGGGTAGCTAGTAATGCGCTTGAAATATTATTGAATTAGGACAATATTTTAACAAATTAATTACTATAACGTCGGACGTCTATGCAGTACTATAGCCGATAGTAATAAACCTCTAACTAGTGATACTACATAACCAATCATTAGGTACAAACAATTGGATACGCTTGATTTGGATACCAAAGAATTAGGGTAGGTAACCTTAAGGCAAACCAGCTTGTCAAAATAGAACCACAAAAACTTTCTTTGGATCTGAATTTATTTTTGGGATCTTATAAAAAACTGCAGTAAACTTAACACAAAACACAGCAACTTGTGAAAAAACTGTTAGACAATAAACTTTACATTGCTATTAACAGGACTAGCACACGTTACACTAACTATGGTAATGCAGATAGCAGAACAAAACTGAAAAAGCTTACAGGACTTATAACTAAACACTGTAGTCCAATTAAATACATGCATATAATTGAAAACCTATTGATTCTTTATGCTACGGGTGTTTGTAGGACATTTTTTTTTGTTTTATTTGATATATGTTATAGCTTTTTTTGCAAGCACTGGTTAACCGAAAATTTGATTAAAAAACAGAATTTTGAGAAAAATCAACCTTACTCGCAATATTGGTTAAATAGCAAAAAACGCACAAAACAAAGAATCAACTTGGCGCTTGATTACGGACGTTTATGAATTTGAGTTTATGTTGTGACTAAAATAGACAAAATCGACTTTCTTACGTTTTTTGTTTTGCTTACGGCCAAAATCTTGGTTGGAAGTACATACTGTAATAGGTATCAGTAACGGTGTAATCTACGTCTCATAAGAAAAGGAAACATGTTAAAGTTGAACTAAATTATATTTTGGGGAGAGTCAATATATGATAAGGCGTTAGTGAAGGAGGTGTTAACATTTACAGATAAAGTGTTTTCTTATCACAGGTTGTCTGAAATTTTAATTTGTTGTGCGAGTCATGATTGTCTTTTTGTGCACGTCTGACTTCTTGTTTCTTTAGCAGAATGGACTTTCTTTCTAAAATGAGCTCAACAGATATGATGAAGTATTTTTTTTTTAATCTGCGGCATAGGGACTCTATATTTATTTCTATTCTATATTTGTGCTTATTCAGAGCACAAAGGTTGGTTATTAGTTCTGTAAGTTTTTTTTTGTTTGGTTTGACTTATATGTACTATTATGGTTTTGGTATTTTTAGGTGGTTGGTATTGTTAGGAATAATATTGTGTGTTGTATTTTCTACAGGTTTTGGTAAAGGGTGGGCCTTGTAACGTTTTGAATTTGACCCACGGTTTATTTTGTTTTTCAAAGGTTCAATTACATTTATAAGTTGACAGAAATTTAGTTTTATGTTTGACATTTACGAAATGGGACGCTTTACACTTAAACAAAGTTGGGAAATATTGAAAACTCATTTCCAAAGTGGTGAGTCTTCTACTAAAACGGTAAGAAAATCACTAAACAAATTTGATAGAAAAGAAGTGCCTCTAATGCAGTTTGTGGAGTTTGCAAAACTAGATCGTTAGAGTATAAAACAACACGATTCTTTTCTCGTTTAGTGTACTCAGCCAGAAAAAAAATTTTTGTTGCTCAAAGTGTGCGTGAACATGCATTAAAATCAACTCGTCTTTGTTCTTAGGAACTAAACTTTTCTTGCACTTTTCTAAGGAGAATTTTGCATACAGACCTAAGTTTGAAGACTTACAAAGTTCAATTAGTCCAAGAAATGAAACTTCTTGACCATTCTATGAGTTTTCAGTTTGCCCAATAAGCTAAATATTGTTTGGCCGAAAATGAGCATTTTTATCGATAATTTTTTTTTGTTCAAGCTCATTTTCATCTTGAAGGCTTTGTCAATAAGCAAAATTGTTGCGTTTTGGGATCAGAAAATCACAACGAGTAACCGTTTGGTGTGGCTTTTGGTCCGGTGGCATTATTGGGCTATTTTTCTTTGAAAATGAGCAAGGAACCGCCGTTACCGTCAATAGCGAACGTTACTGTGCCATGCTAAACGAGTTTTTGTTTCCAAAAATTGAAGAGTATGAAATGGATAACATTTGGTTTCAATAGGACGGGGCCATATGCCATACAACCAACGTAACCATGGATCTTTTGGGCATTTTTTGGAAATTGAATAATCAGCCAAAATGCTGATGTCAATTGGGCACCTAGAAGCTGTGATTTGACCTTGTTGTATTTTTTTTTTGTGAAGAGATCTTAAGGGTATGTGTTACACTAACCATCTAAAAACGATTGATGCACACAAAATGTATGCGATTGGAGCCCAAACAATCGAAAATGTAATAAAAAAATTTGGTCTCAATTGTATACTAGATGGTTCCTTTAGCTATGCCTTTGTAGCTTTTGTTGTTTTATTTTGTTTTACTGCAATATTCTCACGGCAAACAATGTTTTAACCTTATTATTGGACTCACAAAATTGAAATGTGTTTATTTATTTGTATTTTGTATGCTGTACTATACACATCTTTTTTGTGCCCGTCACTTCGATTGTTTGTCTTGCCGTTGTTTTTTTTATTCTGCATAGATGGAGCACCTATATGGAGCGTATGTAATAATGGTTTTGATTACTATTGTACATAGTCGTCTGGCCACATTAGAAATGTTTGAAACTAGATTGTTATCAAAATCGAGTCCCAAATATTATTTTTTGTTAATGAGAGCGTAGTTTATAAGTTTTTTAGGTTCTTGATGTTTTGTTGTTTTATAAAGGGACAATTTATCAGTTTACTGAACTCTATACGGTTTACAGACTTGCAAATAATAAATAATTTGAACAATATTTTTGTGGTTAATTTTATTTATAATTTGCAAAAAATGCATTTTATAGATTTGGGAGCTTAGACAATACCCAGAAAATTATTTAAAAATGGTGTGTTTAGTTATTGAGTCTTCTGCACTCTGCGCTAGTGTCTTTTTTATTAAGGCAAAGAAGTATCTAAAAGTTTTTTAGCATTTTTTTGCGTTTTTTTACTCATTTTATGGAATAAACTAAGGTTTACTGCACGTATATGTATTTTGGTATAAAGTTTTTTTACTTGAAGATGACAACAATTGCTGCAAAAGTTTTATTATTTGTAAATAAAATTGCATCTTTGTCAATAAGTGTTGTATACACAGGCGAGCAAATTTTTAGGTCACTTAACAAGGTGTAAATAAACACAACACAGAAGGGGGGGGGGGAGTTAGGAAGAATGTTTGTAAAGACTTGCAAAATGTCGGAATCACTCTTACGGCCGCCTACCGACTAAACTCATCCGTTTATGACTGTTGGAAGTTTGCTTCTACTGTGGCATGGCTTTCCTGACGGGTTGTATGCTAAACGGGTATATTTGTATAATGCACGTTTGTGCCAACTTTATAGGTGTCTTTTAAAATTAGTGGAGATATATTTTGACCTTTAGGTCTGGATTTCAGACTGACTGGCAGTGTCTGAAAATATTAGACTTTTAGTTGTCAAATAGAGCTTTTGAAGCTATAATTAGCTTGGCAAAATTTTTGTTATTTGCTTGTGATAAGCGGAGTAACAGCAGATCTTCAGCTGATAGTAGTAGGGCATTAGGCGCCGGTCTTGCTGCTTGTGCAAAGGGTATTTTCTTACGTGCATTGCTAGCGATCTGAGAAAGAGCTTGAGACTGCTTACAAGGAGGTGTTTTACCGTGGGCCTGGTTGCTACGGTTAGTCTTTAATTTTTGGTTGAAGTGTGCGGCCCACCACACGCGACGCATATGGCTGAATGGCCGTTTTTTTTTGTTAGAGACACACCGATATGGTGCGTTGCGCCCGGATGTTCTGTGTCCGTAGCGTTGGCAACGGTGACATTGTGTGATTTTGGGACTTGCGTTTGAACTCTGTAGTCACGCAAAGCCCGAGTAACTTAACGAGAGAATTTTTTTTTTTTTTTTTGGGAATCTGGACTTACACTATGGGGACGATTTTCCCGTTCTTGCTTGGTGTGTACCCTTTAGCAATAAGCTCAATATGCACTATTTTAGCCTTAATGCAGGTAGGTACTTCTCGGAGAACGTATTTTAAGGTTTTTTCAGACTCCAATTGATAAGAGTGGTGAAAGATTTTGTGCTTTGTGCACTGATCGATTGATGCTTTAAAGTGGTTCTGCGTTTGGGTGCAGACGTATGCCATTAATCACATTTACTGCGCGGTCTATGGTAATATTTAATGAATCGAAGGTTGTTTTTAGACTTAAGTACCCATCTTTATTGTAGATAGTAATTGGAGGACGGCGGCGTACGCAGGTTTTTTTTTTGTGGCGCTAGCTGTATTGAGTGGTCTTGGGAGCTATATGCTGGACCAGAGTTTTAGCCGGACCAGAGTTGGTTGGCTGTGCCTTAGGGGCGGGCCGGGTTAAAGACTTTTTGGCTTTAGTGGCTGATTGCCCGTGCTAAGGGCGCCTGATGGCCTATTAGAGCAAGAAGCTTGAGAGGGCTTATCTGATTCCTTTCTTAACTTTTAAACTTTGTTTTACTTTTCTTTCCTTCTACCACAACAACGTCGCTTATTTGGGATGGGTTTTTTTGGTATAGGTCGGCCTTGTTGTGAGTTGTTTCCAACTTTTTTTTCTCGAAGGAAATAGTGTTGGCTGGTCCAACGACAGGTTTCTTGATGGAAATTTGGGTCTGGTTGAACGTGCAGGTTTCCATCGGGATTTTTGCGGGGTAGGCGAGGCTGGTGCTGCTAGTGCTGCAAAGTGCTGCAGGTGCTGCTGGTGCTGCTGGTGGGATGGGCAGTATGTGTGTATTTGATGGAGGTTTTTATTTTGCTAACGGCGACCATTGTCTTCTGAGCTTTACGTCGGATTGATTTAACCTGAGCGCCCTGTTTGCTGATTCTTTTTGTTTGACATTTCATCACTGCCATGAAGTAGGATTTTAGTGCGTGGATCTTCTTAGCCTGGTTTTCAATCGTGAGCTCGTTCTTCTCTACTAAAGCAAACATGTGCTCCAGTATTTCTTGGTCCGACATCTTTCCGTCGGGGTCTATACTGAAATAAGATTTTTAAATAAATTAATTAAATTAAAAAGTAATCAGTTTAAACAGTTGAATTAGTGGTGGATGGCAGTTGTTGTTTTGTCCAACTGTTTATCAGTAGTTTAGTTGCAATTAGAATTGCATATATCCTTTGTCGGTTCTAATAGTTGCACCGTCTCTTGTTTTTTTTTTTTTGAGGTTTTGTTAGTTGTTATGTTCTATTTGTTTTTTAAAAAATGTTATTAGTATCAATTGTTATTGGTAATGTATTGTTGCTGTATTTACCACTTTCAAGAAACAGCTTGCATTTATTTAATTCAAAATTTATATTTATGTTTTTATAATGTTAATTTAACTGGTGATAATAGATGTATTGGAAATACTTATCATAGTTTTTTATATAGTTTTTATATTGCAAATAATACCTGGTCAAAAATAGGTCTTGTTGATTTTATTTATGGTTTTCGCAATTTTTAAGTGGCCAGTTGTAGGGTTATAACAAATATTTGGTTGTTTGGCGCTTTTAGTATACACAGTTTTCAAGGATTTCCTTTGTTGGCAACATTTGAATATTTCTAGACGTGTTTTTACAACATACCAACTTTATGTTGAGACTTTTTTGATGTTTTTTAATAAAATTGTATTGCTGCAAATAATGTTTTAAGCGAGTTTAACCATTCCAAGTTTTGATGGTCGGTCTCAACTTTAAAATAATTACCTTTCAAATGTGTACGAAATGTTTTTATGTTTTATACACATGCTAAACTCTTTTTCAGTCACTGGATAGTTTTTTTTTAGTACATATAAGTGAATGTTGGTGTAGACAATAAACTTTAATATTTACTTTAATTGGCTGGATAAGTGTTGTTCCTAAACCATGATTGGAAGCATTGGTTTGTAAGAAAAGGTTTGATAAAATCTGGTCAAGATAGTATTGTATTGGCGCCGATGTTGTAGTTGTTTTAGTTTTTTAAAGGCGATTTTTTTAATTTTATTCTACACAAATTGTTCTGCATAAATCTTGTTGGGTTTTTTTAATTTCTTGAAGTTGGCAGTACGTATTTTATTTTTTCTTATAATTATCACATTATTTGGTGTTTAATTTTTGGTTGGCAGTTTTCAAACAATGAAATATTTCCTTTAAATTTTTCATACGTTTTGTCTATGACAATTATACTGTCAAGATAGACAAATGCTGGACGCTCAATGCATATGACAATGATTTTATCTAGTAGACTTTGAAACGTTGTTAGTGCTGAGTGCAGCCCACATGGAAAAACTGTAAATTGAATGAGGTTATGTCCCGAAACGGCGACAGCCGTAATTTTTTTTTTTTTTTTTTCTTTAATTCTATTTGGTAATTTTCATTCTCAAGATCAAAATCAAGATAAAACTTGCTTGTTTTAAGTGGTCTAAAATAAAATTTATCTTTAGTAGTTGATTGATACTTTGTTGACTTGGTCAATTTGTACGAAATAGGTGCTTATTTTGTTTGCTGACCGCAACGACTGGCAAGCACTATGGGTTTTTGAGGGTTCAATTATGTGGTTTATCAGCATTTTGTCTAGTTTTTTTATAATAATCTCAAATGTTTTAGGGTTTTTGCCAATAACGCTGAATCAGCCAGTCGGATTTGTTGAATAACCAACAACCCGGTATGGTATTAGCATTGGCTTAAGCTTCCGATCTCATAAAAACTTCAACGCATTACTCATGTTGGAAGCTGTTAATATTATTAATTGGTATTGATCGGATTTACTCTTACTGGAGCTTTGAAACCAGTTGTTTTGGAGTTTTCCGGGAGAGATCTTGACTGGCGCAAAGGGTGTGTTGTTTTGAACTTGCTCACAAACAATGTTTGGTCTTACAGCTCTTCCTGTCTCATTATTAATATGTTTTAACCGAGTTGATATCAAAATCTAAATACCGAATTAGTAATTCTTTTAGTTGCCGTATGGTTTTATCAGAATTGTGTAGTTGGTGGTAGTAATTTTTATTTTAAATCAAACTTTGCGATTTGTACTGTACTTAATAAATACTGATCTGGAGCCAAAACACCAATTTTTGTTACAGTTGAGGTTTTTTTTGCATTTTTTTATTTTAAATACATACAGCAATTGCTTATTAACTAGATACTTATTTTAAAATATCACTAACGGAAGGATAATGAACGAGAGAAATTGATGTAGATGCGTTAATACTATATGTCTTTAATCTAGAAAAAGCTGAAAATATAATTCTGATGTACGTTGCATATGAAATAATGTATTTGATGATAATCAAGTTAAATAACATGTGACAAATAGTTTTGTTACAAGTTGAACTGCTTAATTTGTTGTTTTTTTTTGGTTTGTAGAAACCTTAAGTTTTAAAGTAAAAAAAATATAAATTTAATTTTTAGTTCAACTTTTTCAATATTGTGCATTTTCAATGCATCAAATGCATTTTCAATACCTTTTTAATGCATGTCGAGTATATCCTTTACTTTTTCAAGACCCTTATTAATGCTTCAGTCACGCATTTTCATTGATTCTCAAAGCTTTCCGTAACTTCATATGCACTTATAATGATTAACAAACGCAATTTTTCACTATGTTTAGTTAACTAGATTAAAATTATATTGAGTGGGTGTTTTGTATAATGCATTATAGCTATTAAAGCTATTAAAATATTAGTGAACATAATGCAGTAAATTAATTGGGACATACTTATGTGCTTGATTATAAATAAACATATTTCCGAATTATTGCCGATTATTAGATTGCAATAATCTATATTTATTTTGATTACAAATCTTAAGTAATAGTTCATTACTATTATTACTTTTGTTACTACTAAACTTGATGAAAAATAAGAAAACTAATCTCTTTCTATCTACTACTTTATAGCTTCCAATCCTATAAACAAACATTATTTTAGCAATTTTATTCTTATTAACTTTTCAACCGGAAAGCAGTGAAAGCAATGCATTCTAATTTAACATTCTTTATTTTGGTAAAATTATCCATTATTCATTTAGTTTTAAAAAACCATGCATATTTATAGCCAATATCGATTGCTGATCATATAATAGCATCTAGTTAATATCAATGATGTTAATTTGGTGAAATTTGTTGGATTACAAAGCTATTGCAGTAGACTATAGATTAGACTAGATTAATTCTTGGTGCTTTAGTTAAGTATTGTTTTATGACATGGATTTAATCGATTAACTTACTATATTGATCATTAAAAAAGTTTTATAATAATATAACGCTTATTAATCAGCATGGAACTTTTTAAATTTTATTATTTATTTATATAATTACAAAGAAGAAGTTATGGCTTTGTTCTTTTAATGTATTAATTATAAATAGCCTTAGGAGAAAATATGCCCTACACAAACGTGTAATTGAGGAAAAAACTCAATTATAAACCTTTATTTTATTTAGTATTCATTTTAATTTAACGTTTATTATTTATCAGTATTTAGGGTCTTTCTGTAAGGACTTTCAATTACTGTTAAACTTATTCTAAAGAGATGTAAAAGTTTCTTTGATTTTTTAAATAATTGATAATTTACTGTTATAACTTTTTTTGTATATTCACTGAACATATTTTAAATCTATTTATGTGGATATAAAGTATAAATTGCTTTTATAACTTTTTTCAAGTAACTGAGATTTTATACGAATGTTGTTTGCACATTTTTATAGTAACTCAACATGTTATATTAAAAACTAAGTAATAATTAATCACAACACCAAACAATCATATATCGTTTTTTATTGTACATTTAACTGTATCGAATATCAAAGAGAGTTATGTAAACTATATTAATGCAAAACCATTAAATGTAGAGCATAACATGTTCTCAACGTTATCATTATATTCTAACAAAAGTTTTAAGTAGGAAAAGATTTGTTAATAATTAAACCTGAAAACATAAATACATATAATCTATATATATTTTTACATTAAATGTTGACATTTTTTATACAATAACTGAGTTAGAACAAAAACAAGAATTGAATGTTAAATTAATAACAAGTAATATATTAACATTAAATATATTTTATTTTTTTTAATTATTCCTGACATTTTACATAATTTTTTATGCATGTTGCTATATAATAATATTGTTATTGAACAAAATTGTTAAGCGTTAATATTTAACAAGAAACGTAACAAAATGTTACCGGCTTTGCCCTGCACTTGTCGACAGAAGTTGAGTAAAACTCTGATGTGTTTGTATTTTGTATGAGACCTGATGGAGAAGTTCTCAAGGTATGAGCATTCCTCTTCTTGCCTATTGCTGAGGTGCAACTTTATTACTATGTATTGTTGGGTGGTTTTTTTATTTACTCTGGTCGAAGGTTTGCTTACTTAAGTTAAGGCTCTGGCTGCCTTTAAGTTGAAAATTGTCGCTTTTTATCTTGCTGTCTAAATGATTTTTTGTTGCAGCACTCTAATTGGTGGATTGATTAGGTTTTGTTTGTTGCTGAGCTTTGATGACATTTGGTAACGCTGAGTCTATGGCATTAACCCTTTTTTTCATTTTTGACTATAGCATAATTGAAAGTTGTTAATCTGAGTTTTTGCCGTTGGTCGGTAGTACTGATCTTCTATCCAATAACAATGGGTTTCCGCTGATGTGATAATCTTCTTTGCGCCTGTTATTGTTTTTTTTTTAACTCTTTGTATCTTTTTTCTACAGTGTTGGCTTGTAGATAATGGATAACTTTTAACTTTATTACTGCATTGCTAAAGATTTTGCTGACAAAGTTGGGTTTTTTGTCAGTTAAGATTGTCTTTGAGTAGGTATAAAGATAGAAAAGCCGTCTTATATTAGCTAGGTGGTGGTTTTGCCGGTACACGGATTGCCTTGACCCACTTTGTACAAGTTAATGCACGTTAAAGCATACTTCCCACCCGTGTCGTTTTATAAGGCCCGATGTAACAACCCGTTCTTATGGTTTCCTGGGTGGGTTTGAATGCATGATTGCTCTTAGTTGGGCAGTTTCTGGTTTTGTTTTGTTTCAGATCGGACATCTTAGCTTTTGATTCAAGTTCATCTAAGAGTGAAGGTTTTTGGTTTCTTTTAGCATCATTTTGATATAATAATGCGCCCATTCCGGTGTTACATGCATTGGTTTGCAGCACATAGTGTAGGCTGGAACGTGACCGTAAAAGTTTTAAGGATTGGTTTATCATGGGGGCATTTTGGCAAATTTGGGAGTATATTCCCGTAGCCAGGTGCACAATACTATACATTTTTTACTTGTTTCTTATTGGTAAATTGGGAGTGTTCTTGAAACAGTTTAAGATCATGTTTTATGGGTTGATTTCTTCTAGTTCTGATGTTATTGCTTAAGTATTCTACTTCTTTTTGTCTAAAGTGCTCACTTTGTCAAATGGAATTTTAGGTCATTTTCCTGCAGGCATTTCAATACTAACATATACTATAATATTATCCAAGTATACTAATACGTAGGTGCCTGCAGTCTGGCAAGCACTTTGGACTATTAATTCTAAAGGGGAGAAGGGAGGGCGTTTTTTAACTTAGTAAGCATTACTAAAAAATGGTAGGTTTTACCATCTGGTGCGGCAAATATGGTGATGTGTTTGCTTGTCTTGTCTACAGGTCTATTTTGAAATCTTTTAACGTGTTTTCAATACTTTGTGAAAGTCTTACCATCATACCAATCTTACCGTGCCATTTATTTTTTGTACTAATACCACTGGCGAGCAAAGCTCATATTGGGCTCTATTATGCTCGTGGCTTATCCATGTGTTTAAATAATATTGCTTTTATTTGGGTATTATTGGTGTATCTTGGTGTTTTGTCTTTGCTAAAGACGGCGCTAAGTTTTTGGATGGGTTTTAATTGACTTCCGTAGGTTGTTGGTTTGTTTGTTTGTTGGATGTGTGTTTTTCTAGTAGATGGTAGCTCGGAAGCTTCTGCCAAAATAATTGCAGTGGTGTGCATACAAATTGGCATCATTGTCTTTTGAGCAAGGTTCAATATTAGGTTTTTGGCTAACTGTGCTAACCTAACCTAACTGCATGTATTGCGGAGTTTGCTTAGAAAATATACTTTGTAATTTCTTATTTTAGGATAATATTATTTTAGTGAAAAATTTCTACCATTTTTTTATTGAAACACTAATCACCGCGTACCAAACCGAGATCACAGTTCTCAAAACTATCACAATTACATCGAGAAGGGAAAACGCCGCTATTTTCTCAACTATCGATTAATATCCTTATCACTACATGTACGGGGAACCGGTAACAAATGGCATCTAACGTGGGGGTTGTTTGTGCTTTTACAACTTCCAACCCAACCCAACCAAAGACTACAAGATATAAATTGAGTCCAAATACTAGCCAACCACTAGAAACTTGATAGAAGATAGGCAACGTAGGAAACGAGCAGACTACCAAGCATACAGGGCGGTGTTTGAAAAATGCCAGAAAACTAACGCTATCTCCTAACAGGCAACACATTATGCAAACGCGTTTGCCTACACGCACCGCAATCACAGCTTGTAGTAAACTGAACTACTCTATTTTGTCGGCAAACCTCACATTAGTTTTATTTGCCAAATTGAAAAACCGTTTTGTCCAACAACAGAATCTAACCACAGGTTATCACCGGTTGCTAGTGCAGAAACTGAAAAGCAAAGTACTAAAAATCAACTAATCAGACATTACGCCAATTTAGTTGTAACAGCTCAGCTGATGGAAACACTTACTGCTCAATGGCAGAACCGGCTGAATGCTTCTTACATTGCCAAGCGGCGTTATATCAACGACTCAACCTACGTTTCCTAGAACTGAACTTGAAACACTTACTGGCCACGGTAGAAACAAAAACTGAGCGATTGCTCACTAGATTTCGATTTTTAGTTGTTTTTACGAAAGTTAAAACTAAAATTGCTTTCCGACGTAACACTAAAATCGGTACTAAATCAAACCCGACTGGAACCAGCACGACTTTGCGAAACAAGTAGATGGTTGGCCTGGAAAGAATTAGGAAGCCACACCGACCCAAACTAGATAGAAGACAGTAAAGAAACGTGAACACGCACCACATCATCAGGCTACAATAGGCGCGGTGGGTAAAGAACATTTGTCTAGAATATCTATCACGATGGATAAAAGAATTATAAAAGCTTTGATCAATTTTGGAGCGTGCCACAACTTTCTCTGCTTAAAGTTGGGAAAGATGAAACCTCCGACGGTCTTTGTCGCACAAGCGGCCATTCTACCTTTTTTCATACAATTGGAAACTACCATTAGAATGGCTATAGGGGACCAACAACACACGGTTGTTCTACTGGTCGCTCTAAAGTTAAAGGAGAAATAATTTTTGGTAGCCTATGGTTAAAACAACAAGCAAGCTTGGACTTCCTTTGTTAATGCGTACATAATGGTAGATACAGCCGATTATTTATTCGACCAAAGCACACGAACCAGTGAAGATACCCAAACACTTGTTCCTCGACATTACTGTATTCCAGCAGCTGGTTTTAGGCTTTTCGATGGTATTATGCAAGAACATGGCAACCATAACTAAACAGTCAAACACTATATTGAACTGAGAAACACAACACCATAACCAACAGCTCGGAACACATATTATGCCCACAACAAATCTCCAATCTTTGAGCAAGTGAAGGAACTTTTTTCTAGTAGTATAATTGAGAGGAACTCAAGCAGTTAGTGTTCCCTTGTAATCATTGTGAAAAAAAAAAAAAAGTTTTTTTGTTTCTGTGTGGTCTACAGAGACTAGAAGACCGCGTATTGGCAGATATCAATGAATGATAAATACAAACAGTCCACCGCTTTTGCAGTTCCAGACATAGGTCTATACTAAATTTGTGTAATGCTTTTTGGCCTAAAAAACCGAATCTGCAACGTTTCAAAAGCTAATGTTGCAGAAATTAGCAAGCTTATTAGAAAGCCTCGTTCTTATCTGTCTAGACGACATATTGAGGAAGATTACGCCACGCACTTAGTTAACCTGCGAGTACTCGAATGTCTCGATGAGGAGAAGTTACGTTGCTATTCTTAGAAATGCGATTTTGAAACCAATTGTGTTGAATACTTGGGACACAGCATTAACGCTGAAGAAAATCAACTCTTTCTACACCACTTAAAACTCATCACAGATCAAGACAATCTGCGGAACAAGAAACAACTGCAGAGTTTCTTGGGTTTGTGCACTTGGCTTTGGGACTACGTACCAGACTACTCTAGAACAAAGATAAATTGTTTTACTAATTAAATTTATTTATGCCACATGCTTTGTTGAGAATGTAAAACCAAAGCTCTCTTTGACAATTTTTAGTAGAAAATATTAAAAAAATGTTTATTTTTATAACTGGCATTAGTTATAGGGCTATAATATGCAAAATGGCACTTTACATTTATATTTATAAACACCTGGTCGTAACATTTTGAAACCTTTGAAGTTTGAACAGTTATTTGACTTTAACAGACATGAAATATAACCAGTATTCGAGCCACTACTATTTTCCTGGGTCAGTCAGTGCAGTTCGTGGCCATATTTGCTATACCTATTGATACCCCCAGGCTTGTGGTGGAAAACCTAAGGCCAATGCTTTTTAAGCTATCAAAACCGCATTCATCATTGAAGTTGGAGTTGTCCTGCATCAGGAAGAAGGCTTACATTAACGCGTGATGTTCTATTGGCAAACATCATCATCCGACGCTGTCCGGAGATGCTCGACAGCCCAGAAAATCTTATAGACATAAATGTGGGTTACATACTGGGAAATTACGGTAAATTGATTAGAACTTATGCTGGCCATGATCAACTGGCAGTACTTTTGAGCGGCTACCTTCTTGATGGTCAAACAACACTACTTGACAACTACGGCTAGTCACCAAGGCAGGGACGAGACTACAGCCAATATCTTAAGAACCTACCACTGAGCAGACGTACGCATGGATTTACGACTCTGGGAAAAGGTAGCTATTGGTTTTGTAAGCATCTTTAGATACTACAAAGACGGAAAACCAATAAGTTCCTACGATGATAGACATGTGCACAAGGTAGATGGAAGCGATACCACTGCTGGCAGCCACTATCGAAGCAACCACGAGGCTGCTTGAACAACAACTGATTCTTTCGGATGACGGTACCCAGTTTACGATCTTCAAACACTTCCAATAATTTTTATAACAGTGGAAGCTGAAACATCATACAATTGCTACGTAAAATTTTGTATTTTTTTAATTTTGATGTAACAAGATTGCTACATGTATGTAAATTATTCTTGCTACAAATCTTGCCAAAGAATTGTTAGATGATCCATGCTTCCTGATGTGATAACAGTTTATAATGATAGCAAGCAAGATTTGTTAAATTTGTATATATTGAAGCAATTATTAAATAACAAGATACATCTTGCTTATTTTGTACGTAAAGATTGTAAATAATTAAAAAAAATGCTAAATAACATCAAAATCTTTAGCTAGCAATACAAATTTTTCTAGCAATGTGCATAGAATTTTTTTAAGTTAATATTTATTATCATTGTACTATTTCAAAATAATTTTACTATTTAATAATTAAAATATGTATATTTTTGGATTACATAAACATTGTTACATAATGGTTTTGCTGATCAGGAAAATAAAATTAACATTTGTTTTATAAAATATGTTTGTGTTTTTGAGGTAGTTGTTAAAACAACTTAAAATATATAAACAATTAAAATAATATAAAATAAACATAGCAAATTTATAATGAATGATGATACTTATTTTAAAGTCGGAGAGATTTATTACATAATTTATATCTCTAATCATATTACAAGAATTTTTATTTTTATTTTATAAATTGTAACAAAAAAATTTTTTATTTTATCACGTATTTTTTTAATCTACTTATTGACTCGTATGGCTCATTTTTTTGACCTAAATATTAAAAATAAATTTGAGAATTTTTAAATATTTTGCATGTCTTTCAAGTGAACCTTCCAACGAGTGCATAAGGTAAAGTCTATTTTCATTATGGAATCGCTCTGGAAAGCTTTTAAAGCTTCAAAGCCCCTACAGTGATCTCTAATCGTGTAACTTTATCTTAAAGAAAGAATTGATCCCTTTTAGTGGATAACCGAGTTATTCTCCTAAGCTTATAACATAAACGAGACCAAGATGCTCTGAATATAATACTTTTTTTTTTTCATTCATTGTTAGATGAAAAAGATATGTTGGTATATATCATTCGAATACAATGTGTATGGGGTGGCACTAATCAACTCGAACTTAATCTGATAGCATTAGTCCATTGTTGTCTAAGATTGATTATTATATTAATATTTGTAATGTTATTAGCAATTTTAATACAACAAATGTTATATTAAGCTAATGGTACTTGAGAGCTAATTCACTTAAAGTAATTTTCTAACCCAACTAAAAGCAATATATATTTAAGCCAATTATGCTTAATTCAACTATTTTTTTTATAATTAAACTAATTTGTGTAGTGCAAATGAAATATACGAACAAAAAGTATTGAACATATTTTCCCCTTGCGCTAAAATTGTTAAAAGCTTTTAATCTTAGCTTACTAAAAGAGTGAATTTGCCCTCAGGGTTGCTATTCAATGCCTGCACATAACTAGATTTTCTGAAATTATAAACTCCCACTATATAGCCTTCGGCACGAGACTGCCTTTATATATAATTTTTTATTAATTACTAGTAGCACACGGTGGTATGGCATTATGGAACATTCATGTTTCTTTCTGATGAATTGCTATTCTAATTAGGGAAACCTAGAGAGCCATTTTTGTATTACATTACGTTTTATTAAATTATTTAATAAAATATTTTATAATTAAATTAGTTTTTTATTCTATTTCTTGAAAAAATGTTGTTTGATCTTTAATATGGGCATTTTTTGTAAGTACTTGTGATTTTAATTTTACTAAGAATTTAATAAAATGTAAAAAAAATTCAACAACACACAGTTATATAAATTTGATTGTAATAAAATTCCGTTTTATTTCAGCTTTAGATTTTGCGTTAATTAACTTATCATTAAAAACTTGTCATATACAACTGTCTAATTACTATCATTTAATAGTTTCTATAATAAAGTTTTGAATATGTTACGCTTATGAATTTTTTCTTCTTCATAATTGGTTGGTTTAGTATTATGGCTTAGCAAGTACCATGAAGTTTGTCCATTTGGTATATTAGATGATTTTTTATTTTGACTGCAAAACATAATTAAGATTTGTTTGATTGGGTCTACAATTTATGCGTTTATTAGTTAGGTTTTAAAATTATGTATATGGAGTAAGTTTATCAGAATGCTCCAGCAATTTTCTGACGGTTATAATTTTCTAACGTCGTTGCAAATATTTGAGAAGCAAAGTTTTTATATTACGCTTAAAATAGTATTTACAATATTTTGCGTGCCAAATGTCTATATTCAATTTTCTGTATCTATTAAATTAATCTTGAACAAAATAATATATATAATAATTTATTGCACACTGTAGATGTTCTAAGATACATTCTTATTATACATTACGTTTGTTTTTGTTTTGTTTTGTGTAGCCCCCATTCAGCCAGTCGCTGGGGTGTCGTCCACCCATACAAAGTTCGAATAGAGCATCCGCTTTGTTAAACAAGCAGCGGGTGCTTATTGTAATATTCATTAATTTCAATTTAAATATTTCCGGGCAACAACACTCAAATATGTGTAAACAACTTTTGCTATAAATACTATAATTTGTTTTTAATATTGTAACTATTAACAATGTCTAGACTATTAAGTTTTATATAAAAATATTAGATATTTGTGTTCTCAGCAAATTTGGTTTTAAAGTTAACTAAGAAGGAAAAAGAAAAATAAAAATGCTTTATTTTTCTAATAAGTGGTCTTGGAGGACTAATTAATGCATTTATATTTGTTTGATACTTTTATTTTGTAATATTAAACAATTTGCAAACGTTTTGGGGATTTGTCTACCCCTTTCATAAGTACTATACATATTTATTAAATTGACGGTTTGTCTATATTTAATTAAAATCATACATAAATGATGAAATCAAAGCATTAATATTTTATTTGGAAATGGAGGCATCGTACCCTGTTTGTTGCCGACTGGGCACGATGTCACCAGTTCTAAATAAAATATTATCGTCTTGATTTCACTATTATTTTTATAATTAAATTAATAAAATATGGATTGTTGTATATAATTAATGATAATTTTTTTTAATAATTTACACTTGGTCTTTATTTTTAAAAACTATAATTTTTTCAAATTGATCATATAGTTTTTAAAAAAGTTTAGTTTTAATAAATTCTGTACATGTGTATATTTAAATTGAAGGTAGATTTTATGGGATTTTTATTAATAACGGTTAATTTATTAAAAAAATTGTTAATACTGATGAAGAGGAATCTCCAAAACGATTGCAAATTGTATAGTATTAAAAAATAAAAGTATTAAACAAATATAAATGCATTAATTAGGTCTTAAGAGCAGGGAATTTTGACATTAGTTTGTAATTCGCAATTTTCTTAAAAAGTATTATACAAAACAAATTCAAAAAACAAAATTCATATATAAAAATTAACAATGAAAGGCATGAATATGTTATTTCTTAAAAAAATTATTAAAACTTTTATTATTGTTTGTAAATAAAAAAATTTACTACAAAAAATTATTTTTGGTTTTATGCTCTAGAAAAAAAATACTTAAGTATCAATTCCAAAATTCAAGGCGACCGACCACGTGTAAATATATTCGGAGCAGATTTTTGTGTTTGCATGGGCAAAGCATTTTTAGAGTCATATTATAATATTATTATAGTAAATAATAACATTATTCGGGGCAATTCTCTATGCACATTGCTATAAGTAAGCAAAATATATACTGCTAGCCAAATATTTTTGTGTTACTTTACTTACAATTTTTTTTATAAATTACGTTTTTTTCGTATCTTAATTGTTAGCAAGCTCTCTAAAAATATATAATTTAAAAAAAAAAATTTTTTTTTTGGTTAAATAATAATAAAATTAAAATTCTAATAGTCAAAAAAAAATATTAAAAAATAAGATTGTTTATTTTGTTTGATTGACAAAAAAAACAAACAATAAACATGAAAATTGTAAAAAAAATAAAATTAAAAAAAAATTACATTTTGTTTTGTTTAATTGAAATAAAAAAATTGTCGTTCTTGTTACATATCTTAGTTGATAACAAGATTACTATCTAGTAATATCTTCTTTATTGCTTGTTTTACAGCAATTTTACATCGCTCCAGACGGCTTATTAAGCTCTTTTCGAATTACTCTGGTGGATAAAAAGCAAGTTATTATTTTGGTCATATTTGGGGATTGAACCCCGGACTGTTACCGTGCTACGCTATCGCTCTATATCTGAGTTATCTTACCGTTCAATATCTATAGAGAATTGGACAGAATATCCAATAAGTTAAATTAACAGATCATAATTATTTGTATTATATGCATTATACATACTAATTTCTTATTTAAATTAATAATTATTTTTATTGCATACAACAAATGAAGGTATTATTGCAAATCTTTAGTCTCTCTTATAAGGTTTTTATAATTTAGGCTTGTTGGTTGCTACATGTTTTTTAGTCATGATAATATCTTTCTTTGGATTCTTTTTTTTTACCTTTTTTTAGAAGGGTTTTGATTTTCTTAGTATGTGTTTCTAAGTATGATGTTTTGCATGTTTTATGGTGTTGAGCAGGTTTTTTTGGTACGTACACATTTTAAACGTTTTTAATTGATATATAGCTAATGACATATTGTACAATGTGTCATTTGTAATGTAAATACTACCTTTCTTGTACCCATCTTTGCAAATTGGTTTGTGCCTATGTTTGACTTGCATTTCTGGTGTATTCTATTCTGACCTTTTTTCTAAACTGCTTAAAACCTTAAAACTTAGTTTTATAATAGTTCAGGAGCTGGTAACAAAAAGTGCAATAGTTTTGTAAATGCTGATATTTTTAGATCGGACTGTATACTGGTCATAAAACGCTTCTGCAAAGTCAGCACCCTAGGTGGCGGGACACCTGCCGATGGCACGCTAAGAAAAGTGTAATTTTAATTAGTACCCAAAAATTGTTTTAGAAAAGCTGAAAATTCATTAGCAGATAGTCGATGAATTACAAAACCTTAATCAAGCAGTCAGACAGTAATAATCGAACGCACAGCTGCGTACATGCTACAAGAACTAACTTAATGCAAATGATTTGATGAAGCTGAAATTTAGAAATATGTCAAATTACGTAAATAAATTTATAAAACAAACAGTGAGACATAGTTTCTATCAGATCCCAATCAGTCTGCACCCAATTGAAGTTGTGATAAGGAACGCGCTCGCAGCTTGTCGTAATTTAAGGTTTTTGACCGATCAATACGTATTTTTTTATTTATTTATGTTTTCTTTAGTGATTCAATGTTTTATATTATCATCGCTATTAATTTTGTTGTTTTCTTTGTTGCTATCATCATCCAAGCCGTCTGAGGTTTTATCTGTATTATCTGCTTCTTTGTTATCTATACATAAAGAAATATTCAATGTTTAGTCAGTCAAATGATATGATTATGTGTAAAATATTTAACTGTAATCAATAGTTGTATTAGTAATATTTGTTTGAATTAGAACGTTGCTGATAAAGTTTTCCAATTTCCAATTATACTGTATAGTATGGAAGCATGGACACTGAACCAACACCTCAGCGACAAACTCCAAGCTTTTGAGATGTGGACGTATCGAAGAATTCTGAAGATCTCATGGACGGCCAAAACCCCAAATGCCGAGATCCTCACAAGAATAGGAAAAGACCTAGAAATCCTTCACATGATAAAGATCAGAAAGCTAAAATATTTGGGTCATACCATGCGAGGGGATAAATATAATGTACTGCAGCTGATTATGCAGGAGAAAATAGCAGGCAAAAGAAGTGTAGGAGGACGCAGAATGTTCTGGATGCGGAACCTAAGAGACTAGTTTGGTTGCACCTCTAAAGATCTTTTCCGAGCTGCTGTTTCAAAAATCAGAATAGCCACAATGATAGCTAACCTCCGAGTAGGAGATGGCACGTGAAGAAGAAGAAGAAGATAAAGTTGGGCAGTTGACTTTTTTTATACTAGTCGTAGTCATATTGCCCATTAATTTCTAGCCACCGGTTTTTTATTGCGGACAATTGAGTTGGCTGTTTTTTATGTGTGTTGCTCCAAATGTTTGATATGTATGCGGCACGTTGTAATTGTTTCTTTAATTCAGCTTTACATGGTGGTAAATTTAAACCGTCAATGTAACTGGTATTAATTTGAAAGACATTATTGGTGTCTTTGAATGTGTATGTTTTGTTGAAGAGTATAAACCAAGCATTATCTTCACTTTTGACGTTTTTTAAACTAAATAAATGACAAACAAATTTCTTTAATTTTTTTGAAGATTTTATTGAAATTGTCGTCACTTATTTGGCTTAAATCTGTAAAAGTTTCTTGAAATTCATTAGACGATTTTAATACCGTATTTTTTTTCCTTTTTTTAAAATAAGGGGGATTGTAGTTGCAACCAATAAATGCATGAAACGCAGGGAGAGCAGTACATATTGGTTCTCTTAGTTTTTTGTACAGTTGACTAACATTGATAATTCTTTGATTATTATATATTGAGTTCTTTTGCAAAATCCGCAGGTCGGCTCTGTTCTTTTCCATTGATATGGTAATTCTTTTTTTTATAAGTGTCACGGAGAGTGTTCATTGCCTTTTATCGAAACATTTGCTATTGCTTTTAACTATTTTTTTTTTAATTTGCGGCACATCTTTTATTAATTGCAAATAAAATCAAAATTACATCTTTAAGAGATGGAAGTACGGGATCTTTCACTTCAAAATCTAAGCATTTCAACAAAAAAGAATTGTTGGTTTTGCTTATTGTTCCGTCAAAATGACACAAAGACAACGGCACGGGAGTTAACGGAAAAGGTAAAATTGTTTCAATATTTATTTTTTGCTCTAAAGAAACTGCAAGAAGTTGACCAAAAAGATTGACGTATTCGACGTATTTCTTGTAGTTTGCCGTGTTCAGTAATTTTTTCTCTTTTTTAAAGCAATTGCAAACATTGCAATTCTGGTTCTTTGAATTGGTTTCTCAAATCGGTTGTTTTTTTTTTAATTTGGATATAAATTGCTCCGTAATTCGTTACCATTTGCTTCAAAATTTAGTAAAAATTCCGCTGTAAAACTGTTTGCAGCACGACCATTGGAGATGTTGAAAAGTTCTTGTTTGTTTATAAAAAGGATTTAAATTACGATCAATTTCTTCAAAAAAATTATTTAGTTGTGCTCTTATTTTTAATTCTTTTTTTTCTAAATCTGCCATGATGTCTTGATTCTTTGTTAAACCTGTTTCCTGTAGGATGCTTGAAATTATTGAAAATTGTATGCTGTGGCTATTACACCAACGTTGACGGGCCGCAATCAAATTTGTTAAATGAAGTATACTCGTCAGCTTATTTGCCGCAACTGCATTTATTGTTTGTTCCAGCGTCAAGTGTATGAGTTCTCTTGAAAAAAGTTTATCAGTCCGTTTTACTCTAAAGGAACCATGTTGAAATAAGTTCAGGATGAGTGTCATCAATTTTACAAGCCATCGTGCGTAATTGACATGATTTAAAGAAAAAAATAAATTTTATATTTTGGGCAACATATGTTTGAAGTTAGCAACTCGAATACTTACATTAAACAATGAAAAGTTTTTAACAAGATTTGCATTGATCATGAAATACTGGAGTGTCTTGTCATGCTTGGCATTAATAGTTTGTTTACGGTATTTCTCGAATTTTTTAATGATCTTTAAAAACGGCGCGTAATCTATAACAAGAGTGCTTGCGCAATTTTTGCCAAAATATCCAAGTTATTTTATAATATCTTCTGTAATTTTTAGATCATTCTTTCTCAAGGAACGTTTGAAGTGTAGAATAGATATTGCCAAACTTATTATAGGATGGAGTTGTTTGCACCGCTTAAAATGTTTACCCGTAATGAATTCATTGGTCAAACCACTAGCTAATAATTCAGAATCAATCTTTATAACTTTTCCAATAACATTAAAGTAGGTCATCATAACGTGAAATGAACCAAGATGGATAAACAAATTATTAAATCGGGGACTTTCTGATGACTGTATTTGCAAAGTAGTTTTAGCAATAACCAGATCATAGTTGACTTGTATATAGGTTTCCCACACTCTTCACCAATTTTGAGACTCTGAATCATAGTTTTCTGCACGACAGCTCAATTTTTTATCGGATAAACTTATTTTTATACGAGTATTTGGTTGACATAATAATAATTTAATTTATTACATAATCAACAATTATTGATAAAAATTCATTTTACTGTTATGAGAATAAAATTTGAAATATATTAAAATTAATTTGTTGATTGTTTAAATTAAAATTGACTTACCTTGTTTCGGAAAAGGTTGTATCAAGCAAGGTATCTCTTAACTTCTTCCACCAAAGATGCATATTTTCTATAGCATGTTACATGATAACCTTGAATTTCATTATTAGAAACTAACAATAAAACTTCATTATTGAAGGATAAACTATTATTATGACAAATTTTTAAAATTGATTGGCATCTTTTAAGAGTACTTTTGCTAAACTTCAATATATTGTCTTCTTTCATACAAAATACACAGACAACACACAAATTTTTCATTTTTCATTACGTTTCACGTTGGAACGGAACTAGTGATTCTATTTAACTGATGCTGTGACGTATTTGTGGCAACTATGACGCAATGGTTGACTATGCTGCATTTGCTGCTTTTACTACCAATAAATAAATGTTTTTTTTTATTTCTTGACGTGCGTCTTATCACGACTTTAATTGGGTGCTGACTGATTGGGTTCTGATGAAAACTGTGTCTGCCTGTTTGTTTTATTAATTTAATTTCGTAATTTGACATATTCCCAAATTTTTGGGTCCTAATTAAAATTATACCTTTCTTAGCGTGCCATTGCCAGGCGTCCCGACAACTGGGGTGCAGACTTTGCAAAGGCGTTCTATGACCAATATACAGTCCGATCTGAAAATATCAGTTTTTCCATAACTTTTGCACTTTTTTGTTACTAGCTCCTAGACTATAACATTTTTTTTAGCAGACAGAACCAAAACAATTATCTGTGCTTGATTTTTGGCCGCTGTAATCATTTGAGATTGATTTAATTAATAATGTATTTCATAAATAGTTGATAACTGACATTTACTTCAATTGTTGGTGAGTTTGATTTAATCTATTGATAAATGATATTTATACAATTAAGTGTCAGTGAGATCAAAAATTTGCGCTCATCAAAATTAGTGTTTCTGTTTTCTGAGTTTTGTCTATTTGCTACCGCAAGTTAGCACTACAGATATTACCGACAACAAAATTAGATGCTATTGTAATAAAAATTTGTCACTTGATGTCTGTAGTATTGCGGAGTTTACTGCTTCGTAAACATTATGTTTTTCTAATAGCAACAAGTTTTCATTATTAAACAGTATTTTCTAGTTGTTCTTATGCACATGTTGTAGAAAAATTTTGCAAACAACGAGATTAATTGCTTATTTCTGTAAATGCGGATCAGTGGCAGACAAGAAAAGAACCGAGAGACCGGCCATTCTAATTGACGCTGAACTGGTTGACATGAGAAATGTGCGCCTTCAAAAAGCTTAAGGAAACTATCAATACACACTTTTTTTTTGTTTAATAATGCTCTGAAAACAATAAAAAAGTTGAAAAATTATGCATATCATGTTTGTAATGTTCAGAAATTGAACGAGCTAGATAAACAAAACCGCGTAGTGTATTGTAGATAGTTTTGTTGACATCTACAGAATTTTTTATCTTTGTGAATACGTGAGTAATCAAAACACAGAATTTTGGTCAACTAATTTTTTTTATATTTTTATGAATATAAGAATTTTTGGTTATAATTTTATGAAAATCTGTTGAACTTTGCTTGGAGCATCTCATTGGTGGACCGAGTAGACCACTAGGTGTTACTGCCGGTCCCAAGCTCGGATAAAGAAGGACCTACCTACCATAAAAAAAACGAAGACGGACTCCACAACGACGACACAAGCAAAGGAACGGACAACGACCACGGATAAACTACGAATTGCCACATAGAACATTCTCTCATAGAAAAATCAGAAAAACGAAATCATCTTGGAGATGGAAAAACACAAAATTGACATATGTGCACTAAGTGAAACAAAATATAAAGAGTGCGGTACAACAAGGAGCAACTACGTATATGTATACAGTAGAGTTGACAAGTCAAAGAGAGCGCATGCAAGTACAGGACTGCTAATACACCAAAGAATTGCAAATAACATGTCCGACACAAAGTACACAAACGAAAGAATTGTCACGTCACCCTAACCTATAATAATACTAAATTGAAATATTATATCAGTATATGCACCTGACACAAACAAACCTAAAACCGAAAAGGAAAAGTTTTACACAAACCTCCAAACAATACTCAACACCATACCACCCCAAGACAAAATCAACCTGCTAGGCAATCTGAACGCAAGAATAGGGGATCAGCCCGTAAGAGGAATTAAACAGGTATTTAACGAGGCAGCACTTAACAGAAGCGGAGAGGGCCTAATAGAGTTAATAACATCTTTTCTGACCACTCTGTACAACAAAAAAGAACTTGGACTAACACAAAGGGACAATACTCAATGATTAACTATATCTTAACAAATAGAGAAATTCCACCTTATCGTTTTGCGAGAGTGGTAAAGAACTAGCAGCAAAAAAAAAGTGTTTATGACATATAAGTCCTCACCAACACCTGTAAATTACGCAAAATTTGTCATAATAAGAAACAAATCAAACAGCGAAATAAGCAAAATTAAAGAAAAAATAGAAAAAAATACAAATGACCTAGAACACGATATGTATGGAACGCAGGGAGAAGTATGGAGGATGATCAGGAACCAAAAAAAGGAAGTAAATGAATACACGACCACAAACACAATAACGGACGACGAATGATTATACGCAGCACCCGCAGATGCAAACCTACAACAGCAAAAAAGGGAAGAAAACAAAAATGAATGGTATACCATATTCTCGGCAGAACACGTAAAAAAGGCTAACAAGAACCTGAAAAACTGCAAAGCTGCAGTAATGAAAGAAACAAAAGTCTCAAGCCACTGGAAGCACAGCTTAACTATCCCAATACATAAAAAGGGCAGTAAAAACAATGTAGACAACTATTGGGGAATAACTCTAATAAACGCTGTAGCAAAACGGTTCATTTCTCTAATAAAAATTGAGCTGGAGAAAAGGTTACCTACTGCTAAAGAACAGCAGGTATTTAGAAAAAAAAAGAAGCACAACCGATTTAATATTTATGCTGCGACAGCTGGTGGAAAAAGCAATTGAATTTGATCATCCCCTATATCTTTGCTTTGTGAATTTTAAAAAGGCCTTTGATACAGTACGAAAAGGTGACGTAATACGAATCCTATAAAACAACCAAATACTTTACAGAATCATTGACGTAATTGACGATATTAACACGGGTAGTACTACACAAATTATTACGCCTAATGAAACGACAGAACCAATAGACATCAGAAAAAGTATAAGGCAAGGAGACTCCCTCAATCTCTTCCTATTCAACAACATAACAAATAAATTAATAGAGGCAGTCGGATACAAAAAGGATATACGCTGGGCAAAAATTATATCACTCTTATTGGCTTTGCAGACAATGCTGCAATAGTTGCCGACAACGAAGACAACCTGCAGCGGCTACTCCACCAACTTAACTTGGCCTGAAAAACCTATAACACGGAAATAGCTGTAGACAAAACAAAAACAATAGTAATAAGCAAAACCTCAATCCGATGCAAAATAGAAATAGAAGGAAAAATGGTGGGGCAAGTGATGTCTTGTAAACACTTAGGTGCAGTAATATCGAGCAGTCGTGACTTAAATAAAGAAACTCAAGAACGAGCAACGAAGGCAACACAGGTGTCAGGCTGCCTGAGAAATACTATATGGCGCAACAAATACATGCGAACCGAATGCAAGACTAAAATATATAAAGTAGTCGTACGCCTAATACTAACGTACAAAACAGAAACCAGAGCGAAGACAATTAGGACCAAACAGACAGTCAGCGCGGTGGAGATGAAGGTGCTATGATCTATTACAGGAAAACACGGAAGAAGGAACGGAACAACTACGTGGAAAGCATGGGAGAGGACGACCTACGGGAAGAAGACCTCCAAGACAACCGCCTAAGAGATGGGCCCAGAGCTGACAATCCTTATCTACTAAGCAGCAGACTTAATCAACAGGGGACAACCCCTAGCTATAAAAAAAAGAAGAAGAAGAAAATCTTTTGCACTAATAAAAAATTAAAATGTCAAAATACTGGGCTATTTTTAAACTACAGTAAACAGTGTTGTGTACTAACACATTATTACACAGTTTATTTTGTTGCTTGAAAACGATGATTTTGATTGTTAGTTGCAGCAGGACGGGACCACATGTCTCACATCTAATAAAACAATACATTTCTTTGCCAGTTTTTTTGGCAAGCGTATCTACTTAAAAGGATTATGGATCTCACGTTCTCTTGATTTAAATCTCTAGATTATTTCCTTTGAGAATATCATAAAAAAAAAGTTTACAAAAATAGGTCTACTCAAAATGAACTAAAGATAACACAACAACAAAGATGCAGTGTAAATGTGCTGCATAGACGGGCTTAAATTATAGTAAAATAATTTTGTGCGTACATGTAAAATGTAAGCAATAAGTGTACACGGTATAAGGTTATAAAAACTTAAAACAGTTCTTTTATAAAAAGCTATTATTAACTTGTATCTACTATATTAAATATATTTACCATTAATCATGCAAAATTTTGTGGCAACTTGACAAATAGTTCGTTTATTTGTTAATTTAAATAGTTTAAAAAACTAAAACAAAACACATTATTGATTAATGCTAAACATACCATTAAATGCAGACTTATATTTTTTATGCCGCAACTAAAGATAATGCGGCTTTTTATTAGTGACATTAAACATTCAAAAAGTCAATAACCATTTTATATGAAGTAAACTTGTGCTATATTACAACGATCCAATTAGATCGTAGTAATGCAGCACTTGCATATAATTGAATAAATTGCTTTTCACTATTTATGACTCGTGTAGCGAAACACTAAGCAATTTTAAATTATTGTTTCAAATTTGTTGAAAAAGATATTTCGTTTTTGTAATAAACCTAATGGAAATAAAACGAATGATAAAAAATGCATTGAAGTACAGTTGTTGATTCTCACGCACATTGTATAGCAGTATCGTTATGAGGGGAATTACTTGAATAGGTAATATCAATATTTTAGTATTAAATTAATTAGTATAATATGTACATAACAGCAACATTAATAATAATGAAAACAAAAAATATAGTGGCCTTCTTTTCTATAGTATATAGACAAGAATTTTGATATGGGTGTCATAAAAGAAGTATTACCTTAAAACAAACTTTAAATAAAACAATCTAAATATATGTTTTATTTATGCTATGATTTACAAACATAATTTAAATATAAACTTCTTTATTATGTTGGAAATATTTCAAAAAATAAGCTTTAAAATTACACATTTGATTTATTATAGTTCTCAGAATTCTTTCAAATAATATCATGTAATGAAAACAAATATGCATGCACCTAGAATGAATATAAATGTTATGCAAACCATATTTTAACGTATATTTCAAGAATAAATTAAGAAGAACAACAACATTTTGCTATATCGTAAAAATTGCAAATATTTTCCAATGTGGCAGAAAAATATCAAATGATTATCGAAATTGTACTCCATACGCTTCTTCCATACGGTGCTATAATCATTATCATTTATATTTCCCCAAACGGCAATACAGAATCCAACAACAACATACATATTTAATAATATCTCGGTAAGATAGTGCAATAGCTTCATTGAAATTATATTGTAGTATAAAGGAAAGACTGGTATGAATAAAGTTGCAAGTTTGGGATGAAACAGGTCCCTAATTGCTAATTTCACAACCCCAAGCAGTATATGAACCGTGTGACTTTATATATCAGCACTTATATACAACTTATATCCAACCAATGCTTTTACGAATATACATTTAAACGAATAAACTTCAGAAACGCATTAACATATCATTAAAACTTTTACTCGCGTGTTTCCTATCTCACAAAGGATGCTAAATTATTGTTAAGATTATAGATTACACACATCATCGATAAATAAGTCATGAAATAAATAAATTAAATTAAATATTCATGTAGGGTTCAATCAGTTGTACTTGATAATATATTAATTTCATATTTATACAGCTTCAGATTTTTTAGGCAAATATGTTTGTGCTTTTGAATATATTTTTTTATATTTAAATAATATTTGGATTTTAGTACTGAGAATGTATATTTAGACTATTGTAACACTACAATGTAAGAAAGATAACTTTTCCAAACAACTTACTTAAAGCTAGAAATAATATTTCTTACTCTGGCTCATAGCTGGCTATTATTATTTTGTAAATATCACTGAAAGAACAATTCACAACTAACTTAATATGTTAATTAATATGCGTTTATTAAATTAAAATTAGTTGTTTAGGATTATTTAATATGTCATAATTTTGAAGTAAAATGTTATTAAAACATTTTTTTATTTTAGATTTGTCATATTAAGATTACAAATAATATTTTTCCAGGTGAAGCATGAGAATGCAGGTTATTCTGCGGCAAGCCAAATTTCCTTGAATGTGCACAACTAGAACAAAAGTCCATGAATCACGTTGTTTTTTTTTTTGGCGTTTAAAATTAAGTAAAACTTTATAAAATTTAGAGTCCGGGCATTAATACTATTAAAAACTATTCTTAAAAAAAAGCAGTTTTTTGTACTTGCACAACATGGCATAAAATCTAAAGGAACTTTATAAATGAATGGGATTATGTAATCACTTTAAGTATGCCGCTTTTTTTTAAACAAATTTTGTGCTACTTTTTGACATTAGGTTAATCATATTTTTGACTCTAATTTCTATGCAGTCTCCGCCATTCTTTCAACTTTCTATTTTGGGCAGACTAGCAATGTATGTTGAGTTGTGTTTTTATCATTGAATTATACACATTTGTTATGGTTAATCTTTTTTTTTTTTTTTTTAAGTATACCCTGAATTATCTTTGTTCTGTTAAACACTGTGTTAAGGAGTATCCAATCTGTCCGTGTTGTTTTTCTATCTATCTCCTTATATCTGGAAGAAGTTCAATAATCCATTTTTCTTTTAAGTTTTGCGTCCACATCTCCTGCCGTTTCTTGATGGTTTCACTTCTTGCTACATCTTTCTCTTGTTTTCTTTTGCCTATTATGCAGTTCCTTTCTTTAGCCAGCATTGTGTAGGAAACCACGCGCGCCACCACAGCGTTCATTGTTGGAATCGTTCTATACGCCTTGCAGACCCTTTGGCTACGTTCCGCTGTGGACTGTTTAGTATGCCTACGTATTTTTTTGAACTACAGTGCTTCTTTCTATATTGGTGCTGCGTATAGAACGACCGACGCGACCACCAATGCGAGAATTCTCCTCTTTTTGTTGCTAGTTTCACCGCACCTAGGCATCAACCTGTTTGGTTTCTTTACTAGTTTTAAAACCGCTTTTTTCTACGGAATTGAAAATTCTCCTTTTTTTTCACACTAAGTTTAGTACTGCAAGGATTGTTGCTGCTATTTCCTTGACCGACAATTTAATGATCTCTGTCGGAATCCCCCCGTCAGGTCCTGAAGCTTTCTTGTTTTTTATCTTTCTCGCTGCTCTTTTGAGTTTCTCTACTGTTAATCTTGTGGTGAAAATTTCTTTTGGTTGCCTCTTATCCCACACGATACTAGATTGCTCCGGAAATAGCGTTTCTCTAATTGGTTTTTGCAGGTCTTCCCCAATGTTAAGCTTTCTAGGGTTTTATTTTTTTGCAATAATTTTGTATCCGCCTTCCCAGATGTTTTCTTCTAGTTTGTCTATTAACTTTTGCCATTTTTTTTTTTGGCTTTTGGGTTATTTTGACCTCTTTATATATATCTTTTCTTTTTGCAATGTTTTTATAGTTATAGTTTCCTTGAAGTTTTTTCTTTTTTGTCTTCTTTGCTTTTTCCATCCTCTTTTGCTGAATTCCGGGTTAGTTTTGGTTTGTTCCTGGCTATCTTCAGGCTGTTCTTTTATTATGTCATTTTTCATTACGCATATTTTAACTTTTATTTGTTTGTTAAAAAGGGTACATTTTGTCATTTTCCTATATTTGTCTTGGCTCATCCAATTTGGGCATTGTATGGCGACATTTTTTTGCCTTCTTTCTTTCAGGTCATTTGCCGCTCTGGTAAGCCTGTTAGAGTCTTCTTCTTTATCTTTGTCTTTCCTCAATCTCATAACCCATTTTTCCTAATAATTTTCTTCTGTTCCTTTTTTTATCTTTGTTAAAATTTTGATCAGGCTAACATCGTCCGTGGTTTCTGCAATTTTCGGGTACTTTTGGGTAAACTTTTTTTGCAGACTCGTCTCTTCTTTTTGCTCTCTTTCGTCAGTGGTTTTTTTTTTTCACTATTTTTGTCTGAGAGATCAATTCTTTTCTCATTTTTTTTTCCATTAATTTTGTGTTATCCTCGTAGGTGCTTCCTATGCATGTGTCATTCTTTTCTACATCCACCTTTTCTACGTCGCGTTTTGTCCGCAGTTCTCCTGTTTTCTTAATTTCTGCGATTTGCTTTTCACAAGCTATCAGCTGTGTTTGTAGCATGCAATTCTCTCTATGCACTGCTGCTCTAATTTTTGCCTTTTTTATGAGACTTTTTATCCGTGTTTTGTACAGCAGGCTTTTTGGATCGCAGGTTAACGACACATGGCATAATCCGTACTACCTCGTCGATCGCTTTTTTTAGTTTTACCCTAGTGTTTTGGCCTACGCATTTTGCACTTTTTGTATGCATCTTTTAAGTGTTGCCTTGTTCTTTGTTTTTTTCTGCATCAGTCAGGTTATCTAGCTAGACTGAACCAAGCCTGCTCAGTGAGTCGCTGTTCATCGCCATCGTCCTTTTCTTTTGTCGTTGTCATTTTTTAGGGTCTTTCCTCTAGAATGTCATTGCCAGTGTTGTCGTAGATCAGCTTTCCTGTCTGTTTGCCTGTTTTGTTATGCGTGTCAATTTTCTTTGCTTTGTCGTTATTTGTTTGGGGCTTTAAAGTATCACCGAAAGTAACCCCCCTTCTGCTGATTCGTTTTTCAAAGCTAGATTAATTTCTTTATCCATTTTTATTTATTCCATTGTATACCAGCTTTTGGACAGCCTATAGGGTGTATACACCTCCAACGGCTGAGCCCTATCGGGTCACTATCTTAGTTACCTACTGAGGCGGGGCTTAGTGTTTTCAGTATTATTTTGTCGGCGTTGAGTTTTGCCCAGGAAGAAGGGTAAGAAAGAAGAAAAATAGAAAGACCCTCAATACCTAATAGTATCGGTTACCAAAAAATGATCAAGATTAGATCGAAGAGTTTAGCCAGCCAACAGAAGCCGATAGTTCAAAGTAGGAAAAGAAGAAGGAAAATGGTAGTCTTATTGCTGTGGCAAAGCTACCGTGTAATGGTGTTGGTCCGCGTGTGCAATCTCTTATCCGCCACCCGAGGACGCGCCTGGAATAGGGTTCACCTTTTCTTGCTTTCAAAGTCTGTGGTCTATGACCTAACCTAACCTAACCTAACAAACATGGAAAAAAATATTAAATAATTTAGGAAATACTGCGTTCAACACTTACAAAAATGTTGGTGTTTAACTATACCAATTAAAAAAAAGAATTAATAAGAAAGAAAGAGTACAAATGTTATTTATACATGGCCTAGTAGGATTTTACGGGCAAGATATGTTGGCATTGAGATACACCTGTAGAATGCTAAGTTCAAATTTGGAGTTGTACTATACAGGAATAGATTGTTAGTCACAAAATTACAACTGATGCTCTATGATGTGTGTGCTATACCATATTTGGCATTGAAACTCTACACGTAATAGTTGGTGAGAGCATGCTGTGCACTGGCATTCAAAGCGTTGCGGTTGCACAATAACTGCAAAAGAATGTCTAGATAACGCAAGTTTGAAGATGTATGCAATTTACACTAGTAATTCAAGACAATAGTATAATATATAATAAATGTCCATGTAATCATAATTATATTTTCCGTAAAACTGTTCAATTTCTTCCTCATTTGAGTTGTTGATAGGTGCGTATACTTACATAGTATTTAAGTTAACAGGTTCGAGTGTATTTTGATGGATATCAGTCTATCATTGATGGCATTATATTCTATCAAGCTTTTTGCTATTGATGATTTCATTATTATTGCTACTTTGTTTTTGCTTTAGGTTTTATTTCTTGAAAATACTATTGTGTTGCTATTAGTTGTCGTAATATGGCCATTTTCTTTCTAATGTGTCTCGGATATACTTGTAATATTTATATTATATCTTTCTAGTTCCTTTTCTATTAAGAAGGTTTTTTTTTTTGTTTGTAAAAGTACTTTCATATTCTATATTGGTATTGTCTAGGTATTTATTATTATTGTATTTAATTTTTCTCAACGCCATCTACTCCGGATATTAAATTGGGGGTAGTCTCTGAAAAATGTATCTTTGAGTAAAGCCATTTCATTTTTGTGGGACAGTAGATATTGAAGTGGGTTCTTGTTGCTTTCCTCAATTTTGGTGTTATCAGGGATTTAGTCTTGTGTTTTGTGGAGATACGGATATCCCGCCAATGTTTGGTAGCCAAAGCCTCGTTAGTTATCTAGCGCCGTGTACTGCGTGCACATGAGGTTGACTTTTGGATGGCATTTTGGTGTTCATTGATGTTGTTGCTGTTTCTTACACTAAAACCTTACTAAAGAAAAACCTTACTCCAAATAGCAAAGTAAAATAGAAAAAAAATCCTGGATTTAAACTACACACTAAGACAGGGTGAGAAACAAGCCATGGGAAAGTAGAGATGGGCTGGACATATTGCAAAGCTAAACGGAAGATGGATAAAGAATATAATAGAATGGAGACCTAAAGCATACAAAAAGAACTAAAAAAGATCATCAACAAGATTGCATGATGATAATGTCATAATTATAAAAAAAAAAAAAAAAACTGTAATAGCCGCTCAAAACAGAAAAGTATGGAAAGCCTCCACTTCACCTAATTTTGCTGTAATGCTGTTAGCAATCTAGAAGCAAATGCGGCATAATACATCCGGTGTATTATTCATTTTTTACTTGCTCCAGTATATTCTTAGCACTTCCAAATTTTATTATTTTTGTGTTACTTCTATTTATGCTTGGATTCTTTGTTTCTTCCATTCTAACTTTAAAAGTTAACTAAGTCTTTGTATAATTATATTATTTTTTGCTAAAAAAACACAATATATGATGGACAAAAATGATTGTTTGCAATTTTAATATTGCTGACGTGTTAATATTGAAAATAATTGAAAAACATTAGTTACCAAACGGTATTAAAGTTTTTCTTCTCATTACTTGATTTTTTTTAGTTCCATATTAAGCGTTTTATACCTTAGACTAGTGTTTAAGTACAATTTAGTTATAAGTATGTATTTTATAACTATTTGCAATTCAATAGTTTACTACAATTAGGACAAAAAAAACAGAATATTAATTTTCAAAATTTTTATTATTTTCAGAATATTTTTTTAAATAATATTAAACATTTTCAAAAGTTTAAATCTAGTACTTAGTATTACAGTTATGAGTGTATTTTTGCATATTGATTCTATTTGCTTTATTTTTATTTTGATTATTTAAAATTTAAATTTTATTATCCGCAGCATTATTCAACCATATGATTTCGGGTTGGTTGCGCAAATAAGCCTTTATCCACCAAAGCTTAAAATCGATTTAATGTTTCAATAATAAATATAGATATATTTAATCAGATTAGATTGCATTCTGATAATTCCGTGGCTATTTTTAGGAACTAAAACATAAATCAGGTCAAACCAAATGAAAATGTTTCAAAGATAAAATAAAAACTTTTTTATGCGCGTCGAATTCCACATATTTGTAACTAGCTGTTATACAGAAAAAAATTACGACAGTGTAGTAACATAAAAAGAGCACACTCACAAACGATGTGTGTGTTTTAATTAAAATAATTAAATCCTTGGTTGTAAGCGGGCGTAATGTACTCATTAATTGAATTAAATCGCATCAAAGTAAAATTTCGCTTACACGAATGTGTGTATGTAATAATCGTAGCAGTCTCCGTGCGATTTGAATTTCTCTGTTTGTTCTTCATAAATATGCAGTTGTTATATCAAATTTCTAATATAATTTGGGGTTCTGCGTGGTAAAGAGAAACTAGGAAGTTGTGTGCGGTTTAAGTGAGTGGCATTCTATGAAAGCCGAGTCTAGCTGAGGATGACGTTAATTCGACCCAAATTCTGCAAACTTAAACATAAAGGGGACGTCATCTACGTTAGAGGGAGCGGAGGCTAGGTCGACAAAGTTCCCTCTTCCCAGTTGCCGCACAAGTTCCATCCTAAGTTCACATACAATCGTCTAGACGTTGGGTTGTGTTACTCTCGGTTGCTAAAGCGTACTAGTTTAGCATACTAAGCTCATTTTGTGTAATTTTACAAGAAATTCCAATAAAGGTGACATTAAGTTGGGTGCATTTGTATTTACATTTCTTATGAAATTATACAAAAATACAAATAAAATGTTTAGTGGTGGAATACAATATTAACGGAATGAATCGATTTAATTTGAAAACGTTGATTTGCTAAAGTTGGAACGAACAATGTAAATGCCAGAATTCTTGTTTTACCCAAATATTTCCAATAAACGAAAACGCTGTAATTGAATATGTTTGATACTGTTTTGTACTAAGAGATTATTATTATTGCTTTTAATATTTTACTAGCTAAAATTAAATTATTATACAAAACAAAATTAGTTTGCAATACGAATATACAAGGTGACTCAGAGGAGATTTTAGTTTTTAACACGTTATAATAACAGTATAAAAAGTGTTGGAATAATTTTAATATTAAATTAAGAAAGTACAGAGATGCGGATTTCATTTTTTAAACACAATGTTGTCCAAATGTCGACCATCCTTCTCATAGCACTCCTCCAATACTGCTCTTAAATGTTTAAATATGGGGCGACGGCACACCCTGCAGCAGCATCATTCGACACTGTATGTGAATTGTTTTTTTTTATAAAATTATTGTAAATGCAAAATATAAAAAAAATATTATGAAATTTAAAGCATCATTTAAAGTTGTTACATAGTTTGCACATAAAAGTTTAAACATAGATTTGATAAACAATATATTTTGTTACAGAAATTTTTTTTTTCTTGTTTCTACTATATTGCTTTTATTTTCATAACAAATACTAATATATCTGTTGATGCTGTGACCAAAGACTAGCTATTATTAAAGAATTTTTCCACATGGTCATTCGTGCACTTTCCGTTTATGCGGATTTATGCAATAATCTTAAAGCAGTGTTTTGTCAAACGTTGTTATTAGGTCAAAAATATAAGTATAATGGTTTAATAAATTTATAGTTGTTTCTATGGTCCGCTGAATAAACATTGCAACTTTTGTTCTACAACTTTGTTGTTATTTGCTTATTGCAATGGTTAAGAATTTTATGTCTAAAAAATCAAATTAAATATTTAATCAAAGTATCTGTTAGGGATATTTTACAATGATTTTTTCTATAAATTGTAAGATGGTAATGCTGTTTTTTCACCATTGAGTGTTGTTGAGTTAATTATTTTGTATTCTGGATTGTAGTAATTTATTAAAAAATTTGTCCGTGCTTGATGTTTTTGGTTTTCAGAAGTTTTATTTTTATTAGAAGCTGCTCTACTATTGTAGATTTAATTTAATCTAAGTAAATTGCATATTTTGGAAAAAAATCCATTGGTTTGTTAAATTGTGCTTGGCATTGTTTTTAGAATACAGGTTTTTGAAGAAAGTTTTATATTTGTCTGATATTTACTAATCAAACTAATTTGTAAAAAGTTTTTGCTACACTTTAGGTTTAGTTACGTTGGGTAACAAATAGGCTTGTAACGTTTGAGATAAACATCTACTCACTAACACAATTATTGATCTAATAAAGGCCATACAAACAAAACGGCTACTTTTATTATAAACAAAAAATGTAGGTGCTTAAACTTATACAAAATTAAATTGACATTCTACAATAACGCATTAGAACATAAATTTTGTTGTGTGATAGACGGCAGAATAACTAAAAGACGATAAATGAAATTGATCTGATCAGTTCAATCAATATTATGTTAAAAGATCAAAACTAGTTAATATTTAAAAAACTTGTTGCTGATATAAATAAAAAAAAACGTGGAATTAAAACTAAATTTATTTTATTGTAGGTTAAAGATGTTAATGCATGTTCATTTTATTTTTATTACACCTAGTTTATAGCAATTTTTTTACTATTATATTTTATTTGTTATTTTTTTTAATTTCTTATGTTTTTACGATATATCACGGTATTTGCAAACGTTGTTACAACATTCTACATCCTACATCCATCCATCCATTTTTTGCGTGTTTTCTTTGTTGTTCATGCATTTCAATAAAGTTGTGTTTTACCATGTCTATCTTATTACTGTACCAATATGCATAAGCCTAGAAACATCCATGTTTAAGCAGCAGTTGTATGAAGCTGTATGTCAACTATGTCTTCTTTGTACTTATGGATATTGCTTGCTTTTTCTTTATTTTCTTCTGGTTTCTATTGCTTACGGCCAATTGCTTTTGGTTTTATGGCTTTTTTTTACTGAGAATATTATCAAAGGTGTATTTGCTGTTGTGCTATCATCTATTTTAGTTTCTTATTTTAAAGTGATAGTCGATTTTTGTATATTTTTACTGCTGCCCTAATAGTCCCTTCAAATTAGATATTTTTCAGAGATATTTTACTTACAGCATAGCGATCTGTATACTTACGTGTATTTGGACTGTCTGAAGACTATTTTTGCACAGCGCTTGCATAAAAAAGGGTGGTTTAGGAGTAATAGACATATTGATATCAATTTTTGCGTTTTTGAATAGTTTTTTGCATTTTTAGCAGAAACTATGCATTTTGGGCAAAATTATCTTTATTAAAAGTTGTACAGGTAAAAATTTCCAATTGATATAGGTCATCTAAATTTATTTATAGTTTTTCGTTTTTCCGCTAAAAAGCGCGGAAAATAAAGTATGTATTTTATTTTTTTGCACTAAGAGCCGAAACTATGCATTTTGGTGAAAAAATACAAGAGATCAAAGTTTTAGAGCAAAAAATTTTTGATTGCTATTGGTTATTTGGATTTGCCAATAGTGAGAGCATTTTCCGCTAAAGAATGTTGAAAAATGTCGCAAATTGTGACCTTTTACTGATTTTTTTGATTTTTAACCAAAACTATGCATTTTCTGGAAAAATTATAGGAGACCAAAGTTTTAGAGCAAAATATTTCCGATCAACATATGTTTTTTGATTTTTTCAATATTACTCGCCAGAGAGCAAAATTGTGACATTATTTTCCGCATCTTCTAGCGGATAAACGGAACTTTATAGGAAAATTCAAATGACTTATTTTGGTTGAAAATTTTTTGCTCTGCAACTTTTAATAGAAGCAATTTTTGTCCAAAACGCATAGTTTTTGCTAAAAATGACAAAAACCATTCAAAAACGCAAAAATTGATTTAAAAATGTCTATTACTTCAAAACCACCTTTTTTCACGCATACGCTAGGTGAAAATATTTTTCAGATTTTTGTGAGAGATACGATGATAGACGGTGGAAATGTGAATTTAGACCACAATGTAAATTTTTATGGGATTTTGGTCCAGAATTCTCCTAGCCTACCTACTTATCTTACTTTGTATTTTAGAAATTGTACATGTTACAGTATACAGTATGAAAAACAAAGGCAAACTTTTAACAAGAACAATTTCTTAAAGTCTACGCTAATGACTCTACTCTAACTTTTGGAAGCTCTGGTGCTAGAGTTTGTATTATTACTTTTAGTTCAGTTTCAATTATAAGTTTGTAATTTTTAGGTTGAGATTATTCTAAAAGGTGATAGAAATAATATTTAGTGCTATAGTGCTACTTCTAACATACAGTAGAGTAGCAATTATAAAAAAGCTTAAGTTTGTATCTATGTTAATACTAGAATATTATTATGTTTTTACCTTTTTAACAGCTTGTTTAAATAATATTGAACTGCGTTGAGTAAATTCTAACAACTATATATTGTAAAGCAATACGATGGTTGGTGATCCGGCGCAAATTATTTTTGGATATTCTACCAAACGTAAAAATAATATTTTATTTATAAGTAAAAATGACAAACACAATATAAAATATAATTTATATATTTTAGTGATCCACTTCTAATAGGCAAGCAACTTGCCATTACCACAGCACTCAGACTAAAGTCGGTGCGAATGTTGACATCGGATTATCTGACTGTTGGAGAAAGCTGAACGAGCTAGCAGCACAAACAAGTTTAAAACTTATGTGGGTACCAAGCCACAGCGAGATCCCAGGTAACACAGAAGCGGATGAGCTTGCAAAGAATGACACAAGCCTGCACTCAACCAAAGTATTATAGGATATTGGTATTCTATTTGCCTCGTGCAAGGAGACTATAGCCGAAATAATATCGAACCTAGCGGAGCGAAGGTGGAGGGATGAAGACAGGAATGAATGAAGGAATCAGGCAAGTATGGCTTCACCAAAACAGAAAAAGAAGCACCAACATCGTCTCTCTAAAAAAACAATATCTGACTGGCAGTGGGAGTCATTACGGGACACTGTCCCATTGGCAAGCACGCTGAGAGACTGGGTATAGCAAAGCAGGACTACTGCAAAGGCTGCCTGGACGAGGAGGAAGAGGAAAGTGTTTAGCATTACTTTCGTTAATGCTACTATCTGTCTGCAACACGATTGCTCTTCTTAGGACGACTTTTTTTTTATGACCTCTTTGACCTTGCATCATTAGATGCGCAAACTCTTATGAGGTTTATTCACGGCTTGAAATGGTTTGACAAAATCCTCTAAGGAGGGTTGTACTTTTAAGTACTTTGGTAATACAACGGGCCCATCTGAGGCCTATGTGAGCGTTAGCTGCCACTTAAACCTAAACCTAAACATAAGTGATCTATTTGTGTGGACGTATTAGAATAAAAGAACATAATTAAATGGGTTAGTAGCGTATTTATACTATAATAATGTTAATTATGCACATTTCAATATAATAATGTTGATTATACATATTTCTATAATGGGAGCTCGTCTTATGACAATTGCTCATTCTTGTTCTTCTTCTTTTCTTCTTTATGTGCCGTCTCCTATTCGGAGGTTGGCAATCAACATGGCAATCTTTATTTTTGATACTGCAGCTTTGAACAGATCGTTTGATGTACATCGAAACCAGTCTCGAAGGTTTTTCAGCCAGGAAATTCTGCGTCTTCTCGCACTTCTACTGCCTGCGATCTTTTCTTGCATTATTAGCTTTAGTATCGTATATTTGTCACTTTGCATAGTGTGACTTAAACACTCTAGTTTCCTAGATTTGATGGTATGGATCACTTCCATTTCTTTTTTCATCTTTTTTAACACTTCGACACTTCGACACTTCGACATTTGATTTTGTCTTTTTATAAATTTTTTAAGATTCTCCTATACATCCACATTTTAAAAGCCTGGAGTTTGTTGGTGAGTTTTTGGTTTAGTGTCCATGCCTCCATGTCATTGCTCATTGATTAATACAATAGGTTAGTGTTTTAATATAATAATAATTAATACTACTGTTAATTATAAATGGGTCATTGATGAGGTGGTGACGTAACACGCGCATACTCTAAACTTACAAGATGTGTTTCTTAAGAGCGTCCCGACCGCTACTAACAAAGGCAACTTTGGTGTCATTCTTATTTCTACATATAATTTGATAACCAGTTTATTTTTTAAACATTTAAACATTTTAGAAACAAGTAAATTATATTTTGTTTTGGTAGTTTAGTAAAATTATAGTTGGAAATAACCGAAACAAAAAAAATAAAAATAAATGCGTTTTTGGGTATTTTTAAACGCTTTTTAAGGATATTTGTAAATATTATTTAATTAACATACTTTGACAAAACAAATTGATCCTTTCTGAATTTACTGATAAAAATATAAACTGATGATAAATTTATATGTAGAAATAAAAATGCGACAACGATGCAATTTTTGTCGTAGCAGTTGGAATGGTCTTAAAGCAAACACATACAATGCATTTAAAATACAATGGTACAATAACCGTTGCTGTAAACATGCAAAGGAAACAACGTTGCCTTAAATTTTAAAATAACTTACTATTACTTGCAATTCTTTAGAAAGATGCTGCAATTATAACAGAGGGACACTCTTAACTAAATAACACATGCTTACAATAGTACAATAGGCTGTGTAGATATCTTGGTAAATAGTGGATGTGTAATGAGCAACAAAACTACCAAGCATGCAATGTGTACGTGTTTGGCATATTCTTACGCAGAAGAGCTTATATTTGAGAAATGCAGGCGTGACATGGCCTGCGTAAAGAAACTTTTAAACAACTACATACGTTAGTTGTGTGCTTTGACAAGTACAAAAAGCTTAATTAGGTTTAAATGGATTGAAATTTGACTTTTTAACTTAAAATTTAAAATATTCAAAGAAGCCAGTTGTGTGATGCTTAAAACTTTGCATCTAAAACAAAAACATTGCAATTTACGTAGTAAGTACAAACTAAAAGTGTTTAAAGATTTGTTTGTGTTATGATTTTTAATTGTTTGTATAGTACGTATAAATGCTTTTGCTGCTGCTCTAATTAATTTAATTACGAATTTTATTAAGATTTTGTTGGTTTGAACTTTACCAACAAGTTTTGACTTTGCAAAGTTTTTATCATCCGTTACGTTTGCTCCATCTGGGCTATTACTGCGCACACCAACTGGATCAAAATAATAGTTTGTAATCAAAAACTGTAAATTGTTTTGTGGTACATCTGAAATTTGACTATGCACGACGGTGAAATTGCTGAGTTATAAAGAGTTAAGTTAGCTTAAAAATATGCTTTTTATCCACAACGATGATTTGAGCCGTTACAAGAGATACAAGGACACAATACGGAAATTAACTAAGACCTTTTCTAAAAAAATCTTTATACATTTTATTTTAAAAATCATTATTTTTGTTGTCGTTGATCCAGAGAC
Source organism: Tachinus rufipes (assembly GCA_963932245.1). Classification (NCBI taxonomy): domain Eukaryota; kingdom Metazoa; phylum Arthropoda; class Insecta; order Coleoptera; family Staphylinidae; genus Tachinus; species Tachinus rufipes. Next base: position 96,550,566 of record OZ010743.1, read on the forward strand.
TACGTTTCCCAAATACTATAAAACAATTGATTTGCTTACCACATTAATACAAGATAGAAATTTTCTTACATTTAATTAAAACTTAAATTTACTGAAATTTATTATTTAATGGAGACTGTCTGACTTTGCCGTACTTGCCATGCCGCAAAACTTTTTGGTTTTTTGCTTTTTCTTAAATTTTTTTGTTATACTGTTTTTATCAATAGTCTAAATTTTAGTATTAGTTTGAGGTTATAGTTTTGCGGATTTTTATGCCCAAAGCTTCTACTTTTGTTTGTCTCTCTTACCTTTTGTTTGTTATGATCTGAACTGGCATTTACTAATGCGTTCTCTTATTTTTTCAATCCGAGTGCTACTCATTTTAATTTATTGGTTTGTTCTTAGATGCGTACTTAGTTTTCTTAAGTCTTTGCTTATTTTTACTTGTATCCCCTCTTCTTTATAAGTAGTTTATGCAATTATATTATTTGCATTTTGGGAGTTTTAAATTTGTAAGTTTTACTTTCAGTGATATCTTTGTTTTTTTATCAGAAATTATTTTTTGTGACTTTTTGTTGCTAGGTATATTCTGACCATTTCAAAAGTAGCTTTATTTGTCAACCTTGAGATGTGTATCTACCATGTGGCATTTGCCTTGTCATTTCCGTTATTTTTTTTTTTTTTATTTTTGCTATTTTGTTTGGTTTCCGTAAATGTTTTTAGATTGTTTTCTGCATTATTGTGTTTTTTTTTGACAGAATAAATTTTTTTCCTATTTCATAATTTTTGCAAAAACTTTCCAACGGCTTTGTGCTGAGTCATTATTATTGTTTGCTTGATGATACCTTTTGAAAACCAAACTGTTTGTTAATTGTTATTTCTATAGCAGAGATAAAATTTAAAAAAAAGTCTATATTTTTTAAAAGTTTATCAAGACCTCAGCAGTTCCTGCATACTTCAACAAATTTTCAGCTTTTTAAACAACGTTTATTTTAGTTTTTAGTGTTGGAAAGTTTCTTATATTGTACATATTTACAAAGCATAGACTTCAAACTAAGTATATAAAAAATACCAATAATTTATACAATAAAAAGTTGAAAAATTTTTTGAGAATTTTTCTTTGAAAAAGCGTGTATTACAATGTCTCTAATTGTTTGTTTTGTTGTTTCAGGTAAGTTTTCAATACTAGATATAAACCTCCAACCTCTTTCACACTACTGTAAGTTATTTTTTTTATAATTTATTAAGTTATGCGTAGTTTTTGTAGGTTTATTGATGAGTAAAGTAAAAAACTAACAAAAAAATGTTTAATTTAATAATAAGGTTTATTGATTTGTTGATTGGATAAACTACACATAAATTGGTATAATTATAATTTTATTTTTTCAACATTGCTATAGTTGTAAAGTTGTCAACAGCTACTAGAAAAGCGGAAATTTCGAAAACAATTTAGCGTCTTTCTTTAGCTCTTTTTGGATATACATATACCTTTTTGTCTGAAATTATTTTAATATTTTTATAAAAATTTATATTTAATCAAAGCACGTGTGTATGAAAAGAATATTGCAATTTTTTTAAAGCAATCCAAATATTTCCTTAACATATATTTTGAACGTATCATGCGTGTCTTTTGACGTTGAAAATTGTTGTCTACGCAGTTTGTTCTTTACATGTTAAAACAATATAAAATTTTGTGTCAAATTAAGACTATACTGCTTATGATATTTTGATTGCTCGAAAACTAGTTGTTTGCACTGATATGGAGTATGATTTGGCGTTACTGTTCAGAGTTTACCGTTTTGCAATTTTTTGGATAAACTATAGTTGCAACATGTCCAATTATATTAAAATTAATATAAAACGGTAGAAAAATTTTCTTAGATGCGACTGCAGTTTATTTTTGTGCGTATATGCATATATTCAAGATTAATCATGTGACGATATTGTAAACGGTTTTTGAAACAACGCAATTCTATTTCTAAGCATAATTTTTAAACAATCGGCTAAAAGTTTTTTTAGTAATCGGTAAATTAAAATTGTTTACAAGATTAAATGTTGCAATATCAAATGTATACTACAGTTTATGCCAAATCTTGAAATAAACAAACCTCTCAGGTGTTGTAGTGGTTAGCGTACTCGACTGCTACACTAGGGGTCTCAAGTTTGAGTTGATCTGGAGAGTCAGTTTTTCTGGTTGTAATGATAATATATTAGTTAAAAAAAATAACATATAAAACAATATGAGTTTAATAATAATGAAGAAAAAATGTGTTGTGATAAGTACGCCTTTTTTCGGATAAGACGAAAAACTTGAGTGAGTCTCGTGTACTGCCTTGATATAGCTTGCACGTTAAAGAACCCAATAATTTAGGTTGGAATTCCTGAATTTGCGGCAAAATTGTGGTAGTCTAACTTCTGACGTCGGTGATTAGCCCTGGCAGCAGAAATAGACCGACGTTAAATAAATGAACTAACCTAACCTAACCTAATTGAAATAAGCAAATATTTGCGTTGTTTACGAGCACAGCTCGAGCACAACTACAGAGACAAGGTCGCAAGGCAATAAAAATAGATTTATGAAGATAGGAAAAACACTAATTAAAAATGTATTTACGGGGTATAAGTTTAGGTGTATTAATAAATATTAAGAAAGTACAGATATTACATTTACAATTATAAATGTTTTTCTAACAACAGCAAATATTTCACCAAGTATAAAATCTTACTGGATTGAGCAACCAACCTTTCTGTTAACAACTAATTGCATGCAGGCTTGCATGTGTTTACGTGCTGATTATGCGGTTTTGTTTGTACACTTTTAGTGTAGCGTGGTTTTGAATAGACTTTCGTCTAAAAATACTTGTATTTTACTATAAATTACATAATGATTTAGTTTTATTAGATTTTGAACGGTATAGATATGTGGTTGCTCTACAACTGATTTTGAGCATTTATTTTTTAAAATAATAGAGTGTGGAGTATGCAATCATCTTCGTAAATAGTTGCAAAAATAACTTTTCTTCTTTTTGAAATAGGTTTATGGCTTATTTATCTAGTTTTATAAGGCTCTTTGCAATATTAAAAAATTGTAATTTTTTTATCTATTTGATGGTTTACCAGGGAGCTAGAGTGTAGTTTTTGATTTTTTAATTTTTGCAATTTTTGTGTCTAGCATTCTGTTGATATGTTGGTTCCATTCTACGATTACATATTTGTCTAATTTCTTGGTTGATATTTTATCAAGTTGTGTTTGTTCCATGATAATTTGGAGCGTTTTTACCTTTGCCGTTTGGGCCATACTTTTGGTTTTACTGGTGTCAGTTCTAGTTTTTGCGTATGTGATTATTGGTCTGACGCATGATTTATATAGTTTGGTTTTTGTTTCTGGTGTTAGAAACTCGTTCTTTTATTGATGTTACTCGTCTATTTTAGATGCTTTATTAGTTTGGTTTTTTACCTCGGACTTTCTATCTTGATGAGCGGTTATTTTTACTTTTAAGTCAATCATCTGATTTATTATCTTGTTGTTAATGGCTAGTTTTTGTTTTATAGATTTTTGCTGTAGCTAGTTTTTTGTATTTTTTAACGTAATTCACAAGTTATAACTTTTTGATGTTAGGTAGGTTAGGTGTTGCAGTCTCTATAGTTTATCTTTGTTCTTTGATATAATTTCAGCGTCATCTACGTAGCATAGTATAGTTATTTTGCTCATCAGTTCTGAATTTATGCACCGTGTTTTTGACGTTCTCTATAGTTTTATCCATAACTAGGTTAAAAATTGTCGGAGTTTTTTGCCTCATTTTTGTTGACATAAGCACTTTTTTGGCAAAGTTGTTGTTGATAAATATTGTAGTCGTTGTGTTGGTGTTTATGTTTTTAATAGTTCTAAGAATTTCTTTTGGGGTATTTTCCTGCTTCAATATGATTTTGATGTTCTTTAGCCTTATTCAGTCATACGCTTTGGTTATATTTATGAAACACACATATGTCGGTTTATCATGGTTAACTAATTTTTTGATTATTTATTGCGTGATGAACATGGCATCTATGATAAATCAATTTTTAAGTAATCTCTATGTCTAAAACAATAAATATTAATATTATAATTAAAACTCTACTAAAAACTATTCAAAAACTATTGTTGATTAGCAATCGCACAACAAATTAATATTTAACATAATCTAATTAATTATCAACAATTTTAAAAATATTGCAGCTTAGTTTTTATTTTAGTAATAATATACATTAACTTTACACAACGCTGAGTGTCGGTCAAATTTGCTTCATTTCCCTTTTATCCTAACAATTTCACTTAGCTCGGTAGATTGTGATCTGATACATTCAGTAATTACATAATGGCTTTAGCTCTTGCATTTCATATCAGATTAACGCCTAAATCAATAGTCTATAAAACGTATAACCGTTTTAGAGTTTTAGATGGACTGAAATATTTGTGACACATATTATCATAAAAATGCAATCATATGCATATTACAGGAATAAGTTAACTTAATAACTTTACATAAATAGCAGATTGTTTCTAGAATCCATTCTCTACTACGTAATAGTTTAAATCAATTCGGTTTCCTTTGAGTTTTTGGGATGCACATTAAAAATTGAAACAACCTAAAAGGTGTCTCAGATTACTTGTCTGAACTGGGCACATTTGATGTAGGGTACTTGCAAAGATTGGCAGTTGAAGTAGTTTTAAATAGTTTTATTATTTACTGCGTTTAGCATACGCATATTTTGATGATTTTCTATTCTATTTAATGATTTGTTTATTTCAGAAAATTTAATTAATGAGCTAATTACAGTGTTTACATTCATTTAATTATACGACGCATCGATTAGTTAATAGCGCGCCTTTGTTCAGCATTAATTAATTTCATTCAGATGAGAAGAATACGCGCAGAGTGTATTTGTGCGGTGCGCGCAACACAAGAAAAATAATTAAAAAATTTAATTAACGGTTATGTTATGTAAGAAGGCGTAATTTTTCTTTAATAAATGTAGCTACGAACATAAAATAAATAAAGCATATTTTATTAGACCATGCTGCGTAATTAATAAAGTTAACTTTTTTATCGTAAAACTTATTCGATTTGTATTAATCAAATGGTGCAATGAGGGTTAAATGTTATATATCTGAAAATACTTTTTTTATATACCGGAAACTGGCAATCCGTCTAACTTATTCCGACTGATTTATTCTTGCCAGATAGTGACGAAAATAAAAAGTTTCAAATCGAATTTTCCCCGTTGGAAAAGTATTCACAGGTTCAGAATGGGTGGCTTCAATTAAAGTTTTGCATAATTAGTTTTCCCGAGGCAATAATAATAAAAGGGAAGTTGGTTGCTTTGGGGTAGTTTCAATCGCAGAAATAATTATTAGTCCGCTCATGCAGCCGAAACCAATGGTAATGAAACTCGAGATTCCCTACATAGATGATAACCGTATGTATGCATTAGAGACGAATTCCTTTACAATTTGTAGAGTATTCACTTGGACATAGTATCGCATTCAATTATTGCGGGCATAATCCGTTGTGCGAGGTGAAACCATGAATACATAATTAATACCAGGATCAAAATGTCTGCGAATGATTAATTTAGCCAGTTGCTTGGATCGCTAGACGTGTACTGCACGTAAGGAATTGGGCCGAGCGAAATATTCTCGAATTCAAACCGGAAGCATATCATAAAGGCATTACCGTTTGATGTCTAAATTTCACATGCAATTGCATTAATGCGGCGCTATGCGCATTCCCGTTGTTTGTAAACTGGATTTGCGCTAAATAATTATTAATATTGCGTTTTCTGAAAACCATTCGAGATTCTGTTTCGGATGCTTCTATTCCTTTTCATCTCCAGGACAATTCCATTCGCATAACTATGTAATTATGCAACATTTCAGCCAGATTTAAATCTCTATAAATAACTAAATAGAATATTCCGTTTCTACTACGCATATACACTTAAAATGTATTTTTTTTTAGAAAGGGATTTATTTATAATGAATTACATGTTTTATTGTATTATGTAGTTTGGTATTAATCAATTAGCCGGGTGTTTGTCGGGATTCAGAGATAGTTAATTAGAGTTGTGGTTAAGACTATTATGTGAGCAGAATACCTCAATTGTTTATATAATTATGGTTAATTTATAGAACTAAAAATGTAATATCTGTAGAATAAATGTAACTATTGGAATTAATAAATGTGTCACTAAATTGGTATTTGCACAATTACATTAATATAGTGAGAAAACTTAACATAAGGAAGCAGATCAAGAATTAGCAAATCTAAAACTTTTGAAATGATAAATAAAATATGTAAAGCACATTTACTATGTACATTCACAAATATATTTATTTTGTAATATAGTACTCAGTAAATGTGTTTTATTTACTTTATAATGAATTATTAGATAGTAGCGGCACAATTCAATTTTTTTGATGAATAAAAATATAAAAAAAATAAAAATATTTTATAAAAAAGATAAACATTTTGTTGGATCTACTGGTTAGGGTTTTTGTATAGAATTAGTCAAGCTTATTTAATTTTTTCAAAAGTTCTTCTTCTTTTTCAGCTTCTAGTAAGCGAAAGTCGCCTGTTCCTTCTGGAAGCCTCGTCTTATTGTGGTTGCTCTTGAGATGTCGACTGCCAACTGTTGCGCCATCTTTTTGGTGGTCTCCCTAGGGGTCTTTTTCCGCCGGGTTTGCCATTGCGGGCTATTTTAGTTATTCTGGTTTCTGACATTCTGGTTCTGGTTACGAGTTTGTTCCAACAGCGTCCACCCTGCCTTACCCATCGCACTGCATCTTTTACTTTGCATTTTTGTCTTATGTGTGTCGTTTTTTGTTTGTCCCACATTGTGTATCCGGCAATTGTTCTTAGTGCTTTTATCTTTGTTGTCCGCATTTGTCGTTTGGTTGCCGCCGTGTCCACTCTTGTTTCCGCCCCATACGTCAAGACTGACCGTACACATGTTTTGTAGATTCTTGATTTGCAATCGGTAGTGAGGTATTTGTTTTTCCAGATATTTTGCTTTAGGTGTCCCGATATCATAGCAGCTTTGTTAACCTGGTGTTTGACGTCGTAACTCAAAAGTTACTTTATTTAAATGTTGTGAGCTAAAAACTAGTTTGAATTCTGCAAAGTGTTTAGGTGCTTCAAAGCTTTAAAAAGTTTTTTATACAGTTTAACGATAGTTGACTTAAAGTCGTTGTGCCAAGTTGCTCAAAGACCAAAAAACAAATATTTTTGTTTATTCTTTGTCAGCATGGCACTTAATTGCGGTTTTTAGATGACAACAAAATCATACTGTTGAAAAAGTGGCTCTACGTACGTGCGTCATGTAGATATGCCCTGTTCTGAGTAGAGCGTTTCATTCTTTAAACTGATTAGATTCAAGCTGTTTGCTTTAGTCGATTGTGGTCCGCAAGGGTACTTCTGGAAATTTATTTGTGGAATCAGTTTTTGTTGATGGTTTTCACCAGGGTGTTATCTGCAGAGTACGCTTTTGGCTAGCGTGAAAAGCAATTAATGATTGTAGATATATTTTGATAGCCATTTGAAGAATGCAAAAGTCTTACCAGTTTGATGTGTCTTTTGGATGGGATTGTGAGATAGCTCAGTTATAAAGCGATAGAGTAACACGCTAACAGTCCCGAGTTTGATTTCCGAAATAATACTAAAATAATAACTTGCTAAGCAAGTCTTAAAATTTCTGGGGCAATGTAAAATAGCTGCAAAAAGCAGAACTAAAGAAGTATAAAAAAAATCTAACCACAAAACGTGACGAGTAATCTTTGCTTGCTGACACTTTAAAAAAACGCGAGCCTATTTCTTAATGTGTGTTTTGATAGATTTTGATTCAACTACTAACTTTACCGTAACCATAATGACTGAAAATGCAACAAGTCAAAAATAGTTTATTAAAAACGATCTGAGATGCTTGAACGTTTGAGTTTTTAAAGTAGATACATTGTAGTATAGTTTTACGTCAGTTCTTAAAAGTATTACCAGTCATAGTTGATGCGTTGATTTCTGAGTTTTTGAAACTTTTTGTCTGTTGTCTAGTTTTTTTCAAAGCTGCAAAAGTTGATCTTTTTGTAGACTTATAAAATCTTATTCAGGGTGTATGCTACAACATTTTTATTTTTAAAATATGTTTCATGTCGGTGGTAAATTGCGTGATAATATGAAGGTTTTGAAATGGGCAAGGTAAGCACTTGTCTGCCTATTTTTGAAAAGTTTAGGTTGTTGTTTTTGGAATTTGTAAACATTGATAGTTCTGTAAAAACGTCATAGATCTTTTGCAGATTTTAGGTAGTAGGCAATTTAATATGTTCATTTGCGTGTGAATAAATAGTAATAATAATAGATTTTGACTGTTGCCACAGTGGTATTATTAAGTTGGCGTTGTTCTATTAGTTGGTATAATACGTTTTATTCTACTTCAAAAAATATAGTAATGTTGCGGATGATAGTGTAAAATCTTCTGCGCAACTCTTCTTTAAGTTGATGGAAAGCATTGCATTGCTTGGATTTCTACTTACATATTTAGTTCAGCAGTTTGCATGAAGGAGCAGCTAGGGTAGAAAACCGGTGAACAAACACCGTATTAAAATTGAAATGACAAATAAAAGCTTGTAGCTCTTTGATGTTCTGTACCAGTACAGTGGTACGTTTTAAATTAAGAATGCAACTTAAAACTGAACATTTGCGCAGATAAACTTAAGTTTGTTTAGTTTTAGCTCGAGTTCTACTCTACTTACACACATCAAACTACGTTTAACTCATGTATAGCAAATGACTTTTTGGTGACGAAATGCTTAGCCAAACTGTGTTGCATCATATTGTAGAGTACTACAAGCTCCAAGAAGACAATTATCCAGCAAATACTTAATGTGAAATGCATATGGTTGTGTTATATGCATTGATATTGTGCTGGCATAAGAAGACCAAACTGCCGAGTCTGAGCTGGGATGTGTGAAACTGCAAGCACGTATGATTTTAAAAAAACATTTGCACCTGTTACATATACTCTAACATGATTATAAAAAAATTTAAAAGATAGTCTAAGAAACTGTAAGCTAGTGCCTTTAAGGGGGTTTTTGGCTTTGTCAACGTTGCCAACTTTTGAGTATATTTTTAGGAATTCATTGTGAAAAAACTATAAAATATTTTTTAACGCTTTTTTTTAACTTTTAGATATTTATTTGCGTTTTTTTTCAAAAATCAAGGTTCATTTTACTAAAACTTTGTGTGTCAATAGTCCTGAGGTAACGCGGAAAGATTGCGCATTATTTATGTTTAACGAGCAATAACTCTAGAACTAAGGAGAATTTTGTGAAATTTCAAAAAGAAATCGATCTTAGAGATTATGACGATGCAATTGTTTTTTTTTTTAATCAACAATGGAAAGACTTTATAATTCAAATGCAACTTGTGACACACACAATCCGCACAGCAGTTGCGTACTAGAGAAGTTAATCAATGTAAAACAAGAGAAAACTTAAAGGTTGTAACGCAACGCCCCCTTATTAAGAGAAGCGTTAAACTGTTTGTATGTGAAGAGCTGTAGTACAGTTAAATCCTACACGGACAAGCAACGGCATTTTGGCGCGTTTTATTTGAATCAGATGATCGATATTTTATGTAAATTGCCTTTTCACTAAGTAAGGGACACATACACTCGTGTTTTAGGGTATGGATTTATTATCGGTGTGCCTAGCATCTTACTTGTTGAAGAGACAATTTACATAAAATTACAGTAACTATTAAACAGTTTATGTTAAGTTATGTGTCAAAAGTGGTAACGCAATGCCCCTTATTAGGAGAAACGTTTTTTTCTAATAGGGGGCATTACGTTACTTTTTTGACTAGTGAGATGCTAGGTATACTGATGATGGTTGCATACCCTGAAACACGATTGTATGTGTCTCTTATTGAGTAAAATGGCAAATATACATCATTTATTAATTTTTAAGAGGAAAATTTGAAAAAAATGTTTGAAGCTATGCAGCAGCATTAAGCCAACATTTGGTTTTTAGAAAGTGGTAAGCAATGGCGACTGAGAGGGCTAAACGTTGACGGTGGTTACCTCAAATATCCATGTTTTGATCTTGACATCGTACTAATTCCAAAAAACGTCATACATTTGAAGCAAACGCAACAACAACTTAGTAAAGCAGCAAAAGAAGGATGCCTAAACAAGAACATTGATAAGAAAAAAAAGAATGAATCAGGTAGATTACCACATCTTCTTAGATAGCACGTTCTAGGCCACAAAATCAAGTTAGGTAAAGCAAACTAAACTAGAGAACTGGCTACACGGGTAAGACTTTTATGGGCGGTTTTTGGAAAACTCAATCTAAAGGGTCCGCCAAATAACTTTTTATTTTTTTGAAAATGCTATAAAAAAAACTACTGAATATTTTCTCAAATTTCTTTTTTTATTTGAAAGTACAATCCTTCCGGTTAATAATGGAAAATAATTTCATTCAAATGGCTGCATCGGCTGGCCATGCAGTAGCCTACACGATCGGTCCAATTTTTAAGCAAATTATCGATTGTGTGCAGCTGAATTTCACCAATGACTTCACGAATATTTTCCTTTAAAGCGTCAATTGTCTCTGGATTGTCGGCGTAACACTTATCTTTGAGGGCACCCCACAAATAATAGTCCAAGGGTGTCAAATCGCAGCTCCGAGGTGGCCAAACGACATTAGCTCTGCGGCTGATAATGCGATCTTCAAAAACAGGGCGCAAAACATCGAGTGTAGCTTCGGCTGTGTGGCACGTAGCGCCGTCCTGTTGAAACTAAAAGTTGCCAATATCCTCCTCTTCAATTTTTGTGAACAAAAATTCGTTCAACATGGCCCGATAACGATCGCCATTGACTGTAACGGCCACTCCTTGCTCATTTTTGAAGAAAAATGACCCAAATATGCCTCTGGACCAAAATCCGCATCAAACAGTGACTCGTTTTGGATGTACCGGCATTTCAATGTGTGCGTGCGGGTTTTTTGTGCCCTAAATGCAACAATTTTAATTGTTTACATACCCGCCAAGATCAAAATGAGCATATTCTAAAAGTCGATCGCAGGCCCACTCAGCGAAGCAAAAACGCATTGGATGGTCAGTTGGCTTCAACTCCTGAACCAATTGGACTTTGTCATACCAAGGTCTTTATGCAAAATTCGTCTCAATGATGTCTCCAAAATGTTCAATTGTTGAGAACGACGGTGAATTGATGTTGATGGCGTTTCACGCACACTTTCTGCCACAGCATCAATATTCTCGGGTGTACGCACTATTTTTGGCTTTTCACGCTTTGGTTTATTGATGAGGATGCCAGTTTCTTTTACTTTTTTCACAAGATAACGAACATACGGAGCTGACGGTGCTTCTCTTCTTCCAAAATCCGTACGCAATTTTCGCACACATTCTGCAACATTACCATGATTTTCAAAGTAATGTCGCAATATTTCCCAGCGTTGTTCAAGCGTATTCACAACCATATTCGTTCAGCGGAACGATAAAACTATTTATCTGTCAAATCTGACATGAGCTAAGTGTTACCATTCACGAAATAAGCACTAATTGAAAAAAAAAAATTTTAGATGGCGGACCTTTTAGTAGAGACCAAAAGAATCAACAAAAGGCAGAGTTAACTACATGACATAAAGACGACCGTTGTTAAAAACTGGTTCTAAAAAGCCCAAATTTGTTAGTTGTGGAAAACATATGAAGAAGCCTATGTCTAAGAGTGGACATTAGAAAAACGATACAAAAGGAGCAGAAATTGTAAAAAATAAACTATTTGGTTAAAATTTTGAAAGCCATGTATTAGGAAGTAAACAAAATTTTGCATCTAAATATGTTGTGCAGAAAGCGTGCCGTTTACTATTAGTGTGATTAACCGTGAAGTACCAAAAGCTTTTGTGTGATAATGTCTTTGTTTGGGGACAACAAATTATTAAAAAATCATGATTGTCAAAGTGAATTTTGTTAGTTTTAATAAGTTGTTAGCTAGTAACTGTATTAACGGGATACACAGACTATGCAACATACTTATAGTGGTCTAGTTCTAATCGCAATAGAAGATGAAAGCTTCCTGGATAGATTTGAAAAGATGCTGCAGATGATAAAACTACTTTGCAATTATTGCAAATAACATGATTTTAAGGAAGAGGCTTAATGCTTGCTTTCGAGGTGGTACGTCTGACGTTTTTGCACTATAATCTTTTTGATCTATTGTAAATTTTTAATTGTTACTTTTATAGTAGTTTTGTTTCTTCAATAATAATCAGAAATTTTTGTTAAGGGACTGATTTGAGTTTTTTTGGTTATTTTGTACTATGTTGTGTTGCGTATTGTAAGCCCTGCACTTGCTCAGCAGATGTTATGGAGTTTTTTTTGTAACATCTGCTGAGCAAGTGTCTTTGTGACGTCTGCGGCATAGGGAATCCGTTTGGATTTTTGTTTTGTGCGTGTGTTTATTTAGGCAAGTGTGTTTAATTAAATAAGTTTAGTAAAGAATAACTGTAGGAAATTTGATCTTGTATGGAATTTTAAAAACAGGTTTGAGTCTAATGAACGTTTTTGTGTTTTGTTTATTTGCGAACTAATATGCCTTAAGGTTATCTTTTTAACCTTAGTTTTTTAGTATGTATATCAAGCGTATTGTAGTGCCGTTTGATTGTCTTACATAATGATTATAGGTGCATGCTAGTCAAGTTAAACGTGCAAAATGTGCAATGCTTTTACGATGCTTTAGCTTGGCTCATGGAATAATAATCATTAATAATTCTTTATTAACGGCGTATAAAAAAAACCATTTACATCTACATCATCCTGCACATAAATAATGATGAATAATACAAACAATGTGTAATACTTAAAACTAAACATAGAATATAAAAAATACAAAATAAACACAGAAAATGAATACATACAAAAACAAAATATAAAATTATTCATTAACACATTTTAATTGGTTTTTAAATGTACATTTAGAAACGCAAAACAAATCAATGTTATTAAAAAAGCTATTAGCAATTCTACACATTTTGCCAATTGGGTTATTGAATCCATAGTTGGTAGAATGAATAGATTCTCTAAATAACGGAGACTGTCTTATTTGGCAATTATTGTTGCATACCTAAAACGGAAGAAATACAAGCAGCTCTTGACAATCTATCTCAGACATCATAAGTCTACATAAAATTATAAGTCGGCTCTTTTGCGCATAAGTTTTAGCAATGGAATGAGGTTGAAATTGTAGTTTTTAGAAAAAATTCCTAATTTGTACGACAATAAACGAAAAAATTTGTTTTGAATGCGTTTTATATTGCGTATATGAATGCTGTAGAATGGGCACCTAACTGACGCAGCATACTCTAAATGAGAGCGTACCAAACTGCAATAAAGTAGTTTGAGTGTTCTTGGAGTTAGATCAGTAGACATTCTGTAAACAAATTCATAGCACGGTTACACATATAGTTTATATGCTCAACAAAAGTTAGTTTTGGGTCAAAAATTACGCCCAAATTTTTTTTATTGTGTAACATGTTTCAATACTTTATTGTCAATAGTATAATCATACGATACTTACTTAAAATTCTGTTGAAGTTTATAGAAAAATATTTATTTGGAATAAATATAAAGTTATTAATAAGACACCACAAATGAACAGAATCCAACTCATTTTGCAAACAAATGCAATCATCGATTGATTTTTACATTGTCAGCAAATAAAAGAAAAGACGAAGATTTAATAGAATAAGAAAAATTATTTATAAAAAGGAAAAACAAAATTGGTCTACAACAAGATCCCTGAGGAACACTAAATGGAACAATAATTGGTTGTGATAAAAAGTTATTAATTTTTACACACTGAGTGCGATTTTCTGATGCAATGTGTGGAACTGTGACTACAAGAAAAATATGCTAAAACAAGCAAAGGCATGACTGCAACGGAAGAAACACCGTATAACATAAAAGTTGTCGCATATGGTTAGTAATTATACAAATACTAAAAAAAAGAAGAATGTTACATTGTGACGTACATAATCTAAAACTTCCAAAGTTTGTTTTGCTAGTTGGATTAATAACAACGCACACAAGTTTAGATAAATCGGTTAGGTTATTATAGGTAAGTTAGCTTGACATAGACAATGTTATTAGGGTTGGGATATACTTTCAATGCCTGGAAAAAGTTAAAACGAAATAACAATTTTATTTTTAGACAGTTGAAAAGTAGAGCGTAACAATGAAGAAAAAAAAAAGATTTGTTTAAGTCATTTACACAGTCGCTATAGAAAAATATATATTTTGAGTGTACTTCTTTGTCTTTCAAGTGACTCATAAATGTTGGATGCGGTTTTGTTTGTCAACAATAAAGAATTAAATAATTGCAGTGTTTAGATCATATAAGTGTAGCTGAAGCATGTTGTTATATTGTTAAAAATTGGGAGAACAAAAACGCTGGTTTGAAGCTAAATTTTTAATTTTACTCTAAAATAATTCATTAACTGGTTCTGGTATATGCTATATTAAGAAAGGGTTTTTTTTTAGAAACTTGTATTTTTTTATTTGTTTATGCTTTTTACGTTTATTTTACATTGTCACAGTAAGTCTACGACTTGTTTAAAGATGTTTGATGGAACAGCTTAATAGGTGACTTTCAAACCACCAGGTGGATAAAAAAGAAGTTATCAATTATGTCAGGGATTGAACCAGAGACTGCTTACATGATATGCAAGCGCTCTCCCATTGAGTTATCTATTATTTAAATTAAATAATTTTTTGAATGTTGGTTTAGCATAACTAGAGGTTAAAACTACTGAATCTGGAATTTTAATCTACATGCAAATATGTTGGTAGAATTTAAGGTTATAAGATGACAAAACTTTACAAAGAAGTTACGTTACAAGAAAATATATCTTTAAAAGCTAAGTAAAACCTGAAAGCCGCAATAATACTATAGGTTTAGCAAACATAGAGTTGACTTAAATAGTCCGTCAGTTGTAGTAAAAAGTTATACGCTATTTTAGCGCAATGTGAAATTTGAATTTGCTAAAATGCATTATTTTGGTTGCTTTTGAAAATTACTTTGTATTAATAACTACTCTTACAGGTTTATATGAAGTGAACAATTGGTAGTAATGTATATGGTATAGTTGTAAGAAACCTTCTAACTTTTTAGAAAATTAAGTGTCAATATAAGTAAACAATGTTGATAGTGACAGACAGAACTATTAAGTTTTGAAAGCACCTGCAATACTTGGAAAAAGTGAAGATCTAATGTTTAGCCTTTAGACAACTTTGTCTAAGTGGATACATAAAATATGCCACGCTTACGGCATTATAGTTACTGACACACTTGATATAATTGTGTCAGTAGGTATAAACCTTTTTATAAAAAAAATACAGAGAAGAGTCATACTCTAATGAAAGTGGCAGCGCAGATTTAACAAAAAATTTATAGACTAAACTAGTATTATCAATATGTGCAGATAAGTTATGGAGAGTTGACATACTTTACACAACTACTGTTTTAACATAAATTCGGACAACGTAATTATACTGGTTATGAGGGATACTGAGATGTGGAATGTGGTGATAAGTTTTGCAATCACTGTGCAAAGCTACGAGCTACAAAAACTACAAAAAATATGGTAGTTTTAATTTCACACTTTTTTACTAGTTCTGCATGGTTTGAGTGTTCGTATTGCCAACAATTTTTGTGATTTTTATGGAGTTCTTAGGATCTGCCTCTCTACACTATTTTTATATATTTTTTTAGAACTTCTATTTACTTCAATCACAAATTCATCTGGGTTTTCAGTCAGTTGAAAACTAAATTTTAGTTGTTTTTATTTTGTTTGTCTTTGCCGCTGAGTCTGATATTAATTTAGCGCTGTCATTTTTTTTTTACTCCGGCGATGGTCGATTTTAGCTTGACTGCTGAGTAAATGTGTTGATTTCACTCTGGGTTGTCTTTTATTATTACTTTATTTTTTCTTATAATTGATGCAATGTTTTACTGTAAAGTCAGTAGTTGTTTACCTTAGGTGTGGTTGTTGGATACTATTCATTAATTAGTTACTTTGTCCACAAGGCTGCGAACGTAGATGCTTGTTTATGTACTTTTCCTGCAAGTCTGATTATGCTTTAATCTGGGTCTCTACAGGATCGTTATTTGTTACTAGTCTGCACAGTTTATTTGTTTTTTATCAAATCTACTGCAATCTAGTTTGTTTAATGATTAGTTCTGTTAGTGACTATTTAACTGGCAAATAATTTACAGGATATTGGTTACACAACCAATATACATTCGCACGTATATTTGTTTGAAAGCGCATTTTCCTTACATTTCATGAATAATTGATAAAGTTGGTTACTATGCACCTACGTTTGAGATGTTTCACTGAAAGTGTGTCAATAAACTATTATTACTAAAATAGTTCAGTAATCACGATTATAATATTGACTAAAGTAGGTTTGCTCTATTCTTGTTTATTTACTATGAAATTGTAAATAATTTATTAATGATATAGTAACAGAAATAATATTTATACAATTATTAAAAAAATATTACTTATTTTTTCTATTTCTAAATCTAATTAATTTTTAAATTAAATATACAGTAGACACAACATATTTCATATTGTGAGGCAAAAGCACTTTTCTCCAAGTCGATTGAAAACTTTGCGCTTACATATATTTGCTACATATGTTAGTGGGGAAGTTTACGTTTCCATGAAGAAGAGAAGAAAAAAAAATAGTTTCATATTGCTAAAGTTTAGTTTATGAAAAAAATAAAGAGAAAATGTTAAAAGCTTGTGAGGTGGATACAACTTTATCGAATAGGGCAGCATTATGAATTAATGGAATCAATTTATTTCTTGGCAAACTAATAATTGTTGTTTGGAATAAAAATAAAATAATATATGTCTGAAGAATAAGTTATAATAATGTGGAATGAGAACATAATTAGTTACAAGGTCCGACGTTTAAAGTGTTTGTTATTTTTAGAATAATTTCTAGCTAACATGCATGTGCTGTAATTAAAAAGCTTTTTTGTTAAAACTAATAAATAAAAATGTATATTGTATTAATATTTACTACAATTACTAAAAAATAAATCAAATTTTGTTTATTTATTTTCTACCAACAAATTTAATATATTTGCTGTGTTTTACACGAAATTAATGATTTACTTTATATGTATATAAATTTTGTTAATTATGAATTGATTGTGCCGTATACAAAGCTTTGTGATTAATGCGTGTGTGATAAACCGCTTGATAGTCAATTAATTAAAGGAAATGAAATTTGATAGAAAACGAGTCAACCGAGTGTGTGAGTGAGATAGATGGTATTGAAGTAATATCAAAATAAAAGCGGAAGAAAAGCTGAAAGCTGATCATGTTCTTACACTAAGCCGGGTTTCGGGGGGGTCGATCCGAAGGAGCGCCGAAGAGCATTAAGTTTTGAAGGAAAATTAAGGAGAGAGAATTTTCGTGGGAATGAGTCGCACACTGGTACTGTAGGAATTGTACACGGAAGGAAATGGGCGATAGTAATTTGTCTAAAGAGAATAGAGGGAGAGAAAACGGTGGGAAAGACGTGAGTAGAGGCAGTGGCGTACGAACTACTCTTTTCCAGTTTACGATTCCTTTTATCCACGTATACGGAGCCTGACTGTGAAACTGTCACAGATTTATACGTCGTCCTAAGATTTACGTTCACTAAGTTACTTGTTTATTTTACCTAAAATTGTCTCGGGACATGCATTCATGTGAGTTTATCTTTTTTAATCCGCCTCAATGCACGTGAAGTTTGTTGAATTAATTAACATCTCGGGGCCGTTTTAATATTTTGCAATTTTAAGCGGTAAACAAGAAGAGAGAAAAAAAGGTACGTTAATAAATTAACAGAAGGAAACATGAAGTGCGTTAGTTACGAGTAGGCAGCTCCGTATTTATGAGTCGTAAAACGGAATACCTTTTCCTCTGGAATTGCAAGGTCCCGCGCGCTTTATTTTTACTTCTTGCATACATTTCGGATAATTTCTCCCGTGTACGTACGTACTCTCAAGAAAACAATGCATGTTTAAGAAATACGGGCCTTAATAAGTGCACTCGGATGGATGTGACTACATTTTACATGTTCCCTTGTGTTTAACCGATTCCACTCAAAAGAAGCGGTTTTCCAGCCACAATAACGTTGCTTGTGCAATGTTTATTGCCGGATTTTGAAGTAGATACAATTTATTGAGAAGAATTTGATTTGTTTGGTAGAATTAATTCATAAGTAATTACTTTCACAACCATCTTTTATACTATTTGCATGTACTTAAAAAAAATGATAACAGTTTTATATAGTCTGAGACAATTGGATATAGTGTATTTTAAAAGATTTAGATGCAATATTTTTTTGTTTTCTAAATGTATGTTAGTAAAAAATATAAAATTTCAAATACAGATTTAATCTATCAGTCACTTTTGTGAACGAGTATTTAAAGGTTGATGGCACATGATGGTCTAAAGTAACATTTCTGTCTGAAGCAAATTA
Organism: Tachinus rufipes; assembly: GCA_963932245.1. Classification (NCBI taxonomy): domain Eukaryota; kingdom Metazoa; phylum Arthropoda; class Insecta; order Coleoptera; family Staphylinidae; genus Tachinus; species Tachinus rufipes. Next base: position 96,569,138 of record OZ010743.1, read on the forward strand.
TTTATATATGTACTTACAGAATACAGTTACATATGAATGTAAAAACTCTACAGTGAATTGAAACATGACAAATAAAAAGAAATAATATAAGAAAAATATTAAATATTTATACATATATTTAATAAAAATGAATAATTTAACCATCAGGTATTATTAAAAAAAAAAAACGCAGTAACTATGATTACTTTTGATGCATTGGATTAATTGTACATCCGATATGCGAGAGTTACATTAGCATAGCCGTTTTTTTTTTTTAGAGGTTTATGTATAGTTTACATATAGTTTATGGTTTTAGTGTTAATAGTTTGTACAGTTGACTATATTAATTACGTATATGTTCTAATGACAACAGTTTGAAGCTAGTCTAGCTAGACATATTGTTAGTTTAGTGAAAAGCTATTGGGTTATCTTACGACAAAAATTTATTAGTTTTTTATAAAAATGTAAATGTAAATCACTTTTGCTTACGCCTGAATATTACTTGAGTGTTTGTTTAGTAATTATATAAGTAGTTAATCAATTTTCTTAGGTTTTAGCAATAGTTTTAAATTTGTTGTAGTACTGATGGTTTTGTCACGATATTGGTTGGGCTAAAAACTTGCTAGTAATTTTTAAGATTTGCTTTAATGATGAGATAAATTAAGCAGTTGCGGAGCACAATCCAAAATATACGGATTTTTTACGTGACGGTGTTGCTTACTTTTAATCTTGTCTATTGGTAAAAAAATACGTTATTTCAACAATGATTATGGACGGTCAAACTATGGTTGCCGTTGTTTTGAAAATTGTTTGCCGTTGCATTGAATCTGTTCAAGATATTGTTCGTTTTATCAAAATTGTTGGCACAATATTAGTCAAGCAAGAAATTTGCTATTTTTTTCTTCTTAGTTTAGTAAAATATTTAATAAAATTATGCATTTTTGAAGTACAGGTTAAAAATTACAAATTTTTAAGGTGATAGGTCTACTTAGTTTTATTGGTGTCTCTTGGTAAAGAAGTATTGGCAATGACTTTTAGTAGTAGGCTGTTATGTCATGTAGAATTTTATCTTTAAATTGTACTAATTGAATTGCAATTATTATTGTGGGATTAAATGGTTAGTAAAATGGCAGTGACCTACTTGTTTATCTTATTTTTTAGTAATAACTGCAGTTAAATTAAATTCTAAATTTTTTAGTTGTCAAGGAGTTGGATTTTGATTTTGATTTTGGCCTTAAGACATTATATTTATTATTATGTCATAGCTATTGACTAGCGTTTTTTACTTTGGTGTTTTTTATTTTTTTTACATTTTGGCCAATTATCAAAGCAACACGTTAGTAGGCATTGATGATTGTCAGCCAAATTTCTGCAATAATTTTATATGTTTTTATTGCAAGTACTCTGATGTGTGATGTGTATCGGCATAGTTGACACGTGTATTAAGCATATTGTATGTGTATTGGCACTTTATCAACTTTTTTTTCTTCTTTCCACTGTCTCTGTTATGTTTCCATCATATTTTTTTTCGCTCGTGTTTTTGCTTCTTGTTTGCTAGTTTTTTTATTAACCATTTTCTTTATAACCTAACCTAACCTAACCTAACCTAACCGTATTTCTATCATCAAATTTGCGGGTAGTGTAGTGTTGCCGCAATTCCTTCTAGTGCCTCCTGCAACACCGTCTCGTAGGCCTTGCAGATCCTCATACTTCTTTTTTGTTGTTTTTGTTTCTCCATGTATCTACGGCGTACAATGGCTTACTTCTAAACTTACTAAGTATTTCTTCAATTTTTTTGTTCCTCTTACCGCACTTTAGCTACTGACGTGATCTAAGCAAACGCAACGGTTTTTTATTGTCATCACTTATCATAAATGAATCTGCAATCAAATGACAAACGAATAAGAATTTTTTGTGTTTGATGTGTCACATAAAACTCAAAGAATAAACTAAATTGCCGCAGACAATTTATAGAAAAAGGAACCGTGTAGAATCAAGCATGAGTCGTAATCCCATCTAGAACACAACGTCAAACATCTTGCTTTCACACTTGGTAAGGAAACGACTCAATATAAAAACTCCAATACAAACCGTGAAGAAGAGAATTGCTACTGGTTTAAATCTGGATTGCAGCACGGACCTAACTTTCGGAGACAATTATGACCGAGGCAAATGAAAAAGTTATAAAGTAAGCCAAAGTTTACTGTACGTAGGCCTTGTTAAACTCTTTGTACTTTTTCTAGTTGCTGATGTCTCTTGTTAAGATTCCTATTATAATTTGTCATTTTTTTCTGGACAGTTGCAAGTAGTAATCGACTGTCGTAGAGTTTGGGGCAGTCATTAATTTTTAGTAGGTTATTGAAACTGTTAACTGGTACAGTAGTCCAGAGTTTAGTAATAACGCTTGTGTGGAAAATCAAACCTTTACAACATTGAGAACTTAAAGATCCGTCAGCTGCATGGACAGACTTGTCACAAAAAGAAGAAAATAGAAGAGACCCAGTGTGTGTACCTACTGAGTAAAAAAAAGCAATAACCAAATTGTGTACAAGTGAGTTATAAGAATTATTATTACTCAAACAGCATTTTTCAGTAATATCACCGTTTGCACTTCACTGTTTTAACTCTTCTTTGTCTTATGTAGTTGTGGACACAAGTTTTATTGACAAGGATAAATTAAAGCAAAAAGTTCTATTTGTTTTGCTGAAACCGATTAAGCAGTGCTTTAGAAATGTTTATTGGAATAATTTAGTTTGAAGTCAAGACAGTTTTTTTATTCTCAATTTTTTAGTTAATATACATTAATTTAAAATAAAAATGAACCACTCTTAAGCAGTTTATCTAAAACTTTAAAATTTATTGGAAATATTTAGTGTATGTTGATATCAATTGATTATATTTTGAAAGGAAAAATTTTAACGATAAATTAATTATTATCTTTATGCATTTATCAACTTTTTGTGGGCACGTTAAAAATTGAGACAGCTCATTCTAGGCTGGTAACGCCATATTATATTTTTTACATCTTAGACATGTTTTATAAGGTTTATATTAGGTCATCTTAGTGGCTAAAGCAAACAATTAACGTTTTAGATATATTGTAGTTACTTTAGCAGTATAAGTTATATTGCTAATAAACTGTTTTTTGATAATTTTATATGAATAAAAATAGAAAGGTTTTTGAAAACGATTGCAATGTAATGACGCAATTAAATATAAATGCGGACTTGTTTCCGTAGCACATAGCCTCAAACTATTACACCAAGATTCAATGCCGCGTCACAATTTAAAACCAATTGTGAATTATGTCTTTGACATCTAGGTTATCTAACTTTTAAACGTCCGCCAGAGTGTTATAAACAAAGGCTGGATTTGTTGTTGAAGACTATTTCTGCCCAATCATAAGCTTAGTCTTGTCTGTTCTGGCGCATCACTGCAGCATGTTTGGTTTATGCATTTTTCTTAAAATGAGACAAAAATAAGGACAAAAAAAGAGACAAAAATAATGACAATAAAAGCTCAATTTAAAAAAGCATATTATTTTATTGCAACTAATTGCTGTCCGTCAATTTATTGCAGTTGATTGGTTTAGCTGAATTTTAAATTGAATTACTCAATATTTAAGTTGTAGTGTCACAATAGTACATCTACTATTTTTACAAGTTTTTAGGCTGTTTGAACACGTTTTCTAATGTTTCAGAATTTTAAACCACAGAATCAAAGTTTTACATCACTTTCTTTGGAATGGTTTATTTTATTCTTATTTTTTGAAATGCAGAATTGAACAAACGCATTGTTTTAGTGCCCAAATAGCCTATGCTATCTGTTTAACATTGATTTGACGAAAGTGACTTTTTTTATTACGCTCACTATTAGCCTAGTTTGTACGATCACGTTTAAAAATAGTTACATATTTGTTTGTGCTTCTTGTAAACTTATTTGTAAATTAAAAAGTACTTAATTACTGCAGGGTATTTGATTTGGCATCAACAGGTAGAAACATAAACTTTGTAGATTCAGATTGATTTCAGATTTACAAGAATGTTGGTGCAAAATTGACAATTTTTTAGATCTATTTCTTTAAATGTTACTTTGGAACATAGTATCTTCTGAAAAACACAATTTTCTAAAAAAGTTGTTTTAATAGTGATTTGAGTTGAAAGAATGAAAAAAATCTTTTAATGATGATGATGCTGCCTCTGTTATAATTTTTGATAAATTTGGTATTATATTTGATAGTTGTGACCTCTATTACGTGTTAATTATTCTTACTTCATTTAACTTATTTTATCTGTAGAAGGCTCTACTAGAGCCGAAACTAGTAATTGTGTTACTATTTTATTATTTGGTTTATCTTTAACCTGATTTGATGCTGTAACAGTTTTTTTTTGTAGAATTATCAACTTAATTTTTTTTTTATTTATTTGAGTTTATCGATTCATTAATATTGATGTTTTTTATGGAGCACGGAATGATTTTGTTTGGATTTTATTCTTGATTTGATGCTGTGTGTTGCATTGGTCTAGTTTTTGTGAGTGTAAGAGCTTGGAATTATTTTTTTTATGAATTTTGATTCTACCGTTTTAGCAACTTTAATGTTTTCTAGTGGAAGTAGGTTAAGTGATTTAATTTTTGGTAAATTAATTTAATTTGGATTCTTTAGTTTTATTAATACAAATGTTTTAAATTTTAATTTGGCACTGTTTCTTTTATCGGTCCAGAGCACGGAATTCGTGCTGTTGTACAATTCTACAGTTTTAACAACATTTTGACAAAGTTGGTCCTATAAGTGGAATTTTTTTTAAATTTAGTTAAGAATAATAATAATAGTTTATTTTCATGGCCGTTGGCCTTGAAAAGTATTTACATTACATTTTACAATAATTTTACAATAATTTTACAATAATTTTACAATAATTTTACAATAATTTATACGTAACTTAATTAATATCTTAATTTAACAAAACTTAAATATTATCATAATTTATATATATACAGGGTGTCCGGAAAATACGTGTACAACGTTTGACGACAGACTCCTGACGTCAAAATAGGTCGATCTAAGCCGACTTAGTTATATCCAAAATTGTCTCGTTTAGCCGGTAGAGAGCGTCAAAAAAAAACAAAAGTATAACAAAGTTGAAAGTATCTATTGTAAGAAACTAAGTAAAACAAAAACACTCTTTAAAAAATGATATTGGACCCTATCTAATGTCTCGGGATTATTAAAATGGTTGCCTGCATTTAAAATCCGCTGCAATAAATCATCGCGTGTGTTTACCGGAGTCTTGTAAACTTCTGTTTTAATAGCGCCCCACAAAAATAAGTCACACATATTTAACTCAGGAGAACGTGGTGGCCATTTTACTGGTGCATCATTGCCTCTTCCAATCCATCGGTTGGGATATTGATGATGTAAGTATTGCCGAACGGCAACGAAAAAATGGGCGGGGCACCATCATGCATATACCACATTTCCCTCCGAAGTAAAAGGGGCAAATTCTCCAGAAGAATTGGTAATGTGTCTTGCAAAAAATATATAATACCACTTAAACTCTACAGTCTTTATCTATGTCCTTTCTTCTTTTAATAACGCTTCTCATCCATACTATTTCTCTTTCATCTTCTTTCAACACATCTTTTCTTTCCATTTGTTCTTCTTTTATTTCAATACATTCTTTTAACATATGTTCTATTGTTTCATTAGCTTATCCACACATTCTGCACAATTTGCTTTCCTCACTCATCCAAAATTTGCAAACTTTTTCTTCATTTGCACATCTAAATCTTACAAGTATCTTTTTTTCTGTTATTGTGTATTTTGAGTTATTAAGGTATTTTGGAATATTATTTTCCATAATCATTGCATATTTCTTCTTGTACCTTGATTCATTCACTCTCGTTCTTCTCTCTTGCATTTCTATATCCTTATCACGCATTGTTATTTCTTTCCATACAACTCTTCCACTATTTCTTATTTTTTCTACTTCTTTACAGTCATATCCCTTTCCATTGTAATATTTCTTTCTTCCTACTCCTACTCTATCATACCTTTCATTCATTTTTTCTTTTAGACATTCTTGCAAACTTTTGCATTCAGTTCTTTCTCTCGATCTTTCTTCATATCTTACTACTTGTTTTCCTGCTTCCACTTTTATTTTATCTCTTTTTACTTCCTCTTATACAATGTATGCTGTGGTTTCTCTATTTAATCCTAGTACTCATCTCCAGTATTTTGCATGTATAGCTTCTAATTTATTCTGTTTTTTCTACCCTCAAATTTCTAATCATCTAATTAGACTATCAAACATTGTCCTTCTTATTTTTATATATTCAAATTTTCTTTTATCTATTTCCCACACCTGTTCTACCACCTTGTTTGCTTTACTTGTTAAATCTTGTATGTGCTCATTCTCGCTGTTATTTGCACTATATACATATTCTTAATATTTGAATAATTTTACCTCTTTGATATCTTCTCTCCCATTTCCAAACTTCTTTCTTATAACTTCTTCACCCTTTTCTAAACATCATAATTTTTGTTTTATTAATATTCACTATTAACCCATTCTTTCTGAAGTTTATTTCAAAACATCTGATCATTTCTTTCATTTCTTTTGCTTCTTTCGCCACAATCACCATGTCATCTGCATATGCTAACGACCTTACTTTCACTCTACCCACTAGGGCACCACTTGCTTAGCTTTTCTTCTATTTCTGCAATATATGCAGCAAATAGACTAGGTCTAAGTGGGCATTCCTGTTTCACACCTTTTGTTGTCTAGAAATTTTCACTCATTCTACTATTTACACATACTCTGCTCACCGTTTCTGCATATACATCTTCCACTCTTCTTACCAGATGCTCACTAATACCTTTTTCTCTCAAACATGACAACAATTTTTTTCTATCCACACTATCAAAGACCGCCTTAAAGTCCAAAAACAACGCATATATTTTTCTTTTTTTTTACAGTTAATTCTTTTTCAACTATATGATTTAGTATATATACGTTGTCTATAATACCTCTCCCTTTTCTAAACCCTGCTTGCCCATCCGGCAATATTCCTTTCATCTCCAATTCCTCATTCAGTCTTTCCTCTAGCGTCATGGCGTATATCTTGTATGCCGTATTAACTAATGTTATTCCTCAATAGTTTTATACTAGTTCTTTTTTTCCTTTTTTGTATATTGGGCATACAAGACCCACTTTTCATTTGCTAGGAAATCTTTCTCTTTTTCATACTCCATTTATTACTTCTCTCAATCTTTCAATCAATTCTGTTGTTTCATACATTAATGCTTCAGTTATTAGTGAAAGCTTATGACTGACTTCTCAATATTTGCGCCTAAATTTTTTTTTGTTAAATTAGCTAGTTTTAAATCTTTTTGGGTGGCGACCCAAAGTACATTACTGTTGAAAATGTAAAATAGTTTTCATAAAATATCAAAAATAGCAAAAAATATTAAAATATTGTCGGAAAAACCAAAATCTATAAACAGTTAAAAAGTTTAAAATTTTATCAAAAAAAACGTCAATAATAGTAAAAATCTGGTAGTAAAATTGAAATATTGTCACAAACTACCAAAAACGGCTTTAAAAGAGTTTAAAAAAATCAATAAAATATACAATATTTTCAGATACAACCCAAAATCCTGCTAAAAACCATTTAAACGTGCGAATTTTTGTTTATAAAAATCAAAAATAGCAATATCCGGATTTTAAACATTAAAATATGTTAAAAAATGTAAAAATTATTATTCTAAAACTAGACAAATCGGGCCATAAAATATCAAAAATTGTTAGAAATAGCAAAATCTTGCTATAAACTGTTAAAAAGTGCAAAATTCTAATTATAAAACGTCAAAAACACCAAAATTCAATTAAAATATATTAAAATTGTCTCATAAATAACTAAAATCTGGTGAAAAACAAAAGAATAGTGCAAAATTTATTAATAAAACCATCAATTTTTGACTATAAATTGTATAATAGCAAAATCCGGTTATAATCTATCAAGAGGTGCAAAATTTTATTTGTAGAATATTAAAAATTAGAAATTTTATTCAAAAAATGTCAATACAACAAAATTTTAAAATTTTAAACAATTAGAAAACACCAAAATCCGGCTATAAATTTACTATTTTTATAAATGATAAAAATAGCAAAATTCAGCTTTTAAATGTTATAAATATTAATAATAATAATAATAATTCTTTATTTACGGTATAAGTAAAACCATTTACATCTACATAAAAATACAATGAATATGAACAATATATAAAATAATCAGTATAAAAAACAGAAGCAAAAAGTTGCCATAAAAAACATAATATAATATAAAATACATAACATTTAATCAATATGACTCAATTGAATCTTAAACATAGATTTAGAACAAAAAAAATTGAAATTGTGTGTTGTAAAATCCATAATTAGTAGAATGTGTAAATTCTCTAAATAATGATGTCTGCCTGGTACGTCGTTCACTAATAGGAATTTAGAATGGAAGAAATACAAGTAACTTAGGACAGTCTACTTCAGACATCACTAGACCACGCAAAAATGAGAGATCTGATATTTTGCGCCGAAGTTTAAATGACGGTAAATTGTATAGTGAAGCAATGTAATTGCGATCAAAATTTACCGACAATATACCAGATGTATAGGACAACAGACAAAAAAAATTGTTTTAAACACGTTCAATATTCTGACTATGGATTTTGTAGAAAGTTCACCAGACTGACGGAACGTACTCTAAATGAGAGCTTACCAAGACACAGTATAGTAATTTAAGAGTACTTGGAGAAAGATCAGCTGACATCCCTAGAATTTTTATAGCATGATTACACATGTAGCTGATATGCTCAACAAACGTAAGTTTAAAATAAAAAATTACACCCAATTTGTGTCACTTGTTGTAGCACCTTATTATCGATAATATAATCATACGAAATTTTGCTTAGCGTTTTATTAAAACTGATTGCAAAACATTTATTAACATTAAACAAAAAGTTATTAATAAGACACCATGCATTAACAGAGTCTAAATCTTGTTGTAATAGATTACAATCATCGATAGATAAAATACTTCTATAAATTTTTAAATGATCTGCAAATAATAGAAATGATGATCAGAAAGATCATTGATAAAAAATAAAAATAAAATTGGTTCGCAGTGAGATTCCTGAGGAACACTTGATGGAACTATAATAGGTTGTGAAAGAAAGTTATTGATTTTTATACACTGCGTTCGGTTTTTCAAAAAGCAGGATAACCAAGAAACCACAGCATTATGAAAACCCAAGGCACGAAGCTTAGCAATCAAAATATTGTGGCTCACACGATCAAAGGCCTTTGAAAAGTTGGTGTAAATGCGTTTAAAATGTAATTTTTGTAAGAAAGTAGATTGGTAAGTATAGATCGACTCTCACGAAACCCATGCTGTTCTTCTACTAAAATACTTTTGCGTTTAAAAAGAATTAAAATCCGCCTATAAACTGTTAAAAAATGCCAAATTATATTCACAGAATGTCAAAAATTTGGCTCCAGGTTTGGAAATAGCTACGTTACTGTTTTTGAAAATTATTTTGGACAATTTTTGTAATGCATTTGAATCATTTTCAATACCCATTTAGTTGTAATTGGTGAAATGAATTTCTAAACCAACTATATTTTTTAATGTGGACATTTTTTGGAATATTTAATTTTTCAAGTATTTTTAAAAAGTAGGAATGGTATTCACAGAACATTGTTGTCAATTTTTTCAAAAATTATTTTGTATTGCTAATGTCTGCTACAGTACGGTTTTCACCTTGCAATTTTGTGTTAAACTGAATTACCTAATTACAAAAAAATTGTCTTCTACTGGTTGTCTTGAATCGATTACTATATTTGCAGTTTTTTTCTGTTAAAAGTATTTTTATTTCTTTGTTTTGAACTTGAAAACTTTAAAAAAATGATATACTTATTAATTAAAATTATATCACCAAAGATATTAAAAATGCTTTGAAAAATAAAACATTATCTTTTTTTTAAGTTATTTTTTTGCAACCCACCCAAATACATTCCAAATTTGGGTTGCAAACCAACGATCAATGTTCTAAATGGTGTCATTGCAAAACAACGGATTTTTGTCGCTTTTTTGATATTGGTAGGAATGGCGCAGTTCCAAGTCGCAATACAATCTTGCGTTGAATTGAATGAGACCTACTGCAAATTGGTTTGTTTTTTGGTAAGTTTCGATTTCCCGTGATAATTAGGTTGTAAGTTTTGATTTGTTTTATTTTTCAACAGTTCTATATATTTCTTTCCAACGAAGCATTTCACAACCTAATTTTTTTATTTAAGTGCGACCGTTTGCATAGACTTGCAGTGTTCTCTTGTAACTCCTCTTTTAATTATTGAATTTAATTTTTGTTATTATTTCAATGAAATATATATTATATATATATATTACAAATATTATTTATATCAATCCTTACTCCTAGCTAATTATTAATAATGTAATCTATAATAATACTGATTTGCATATGTGCATTATAATGGGATTTTTTTATCCAATCCATAATATTATAAACCAATATAATTATCATTTATAATTGCCCTAATTTACATTAAACACAATTTAGTTAGCATGCATTAACAGCCTAAATTGCATTCACAATCAATACCATATTGGACAGGCGGATGGATGTATTTATAATTATTTGCTGTTTGACTCCGAAATACATAAAGTTATAATCGCATTTCATAAAACGTTTTATTATTCGATTTAAATTATACAACACAGATCGATAATTATTATAGTCATAACAAGCTATCAATTTATAATTACAAAAAAGATGTCGTACATTCTTTTATTATAAAACTATATAATAGTTATTCATGCAATATGTTTCAAAATTAATGTGTTTTTTATTATATTGTTTAAGGAGCTCATATAATTGATTCAGAAATAATAAAATTAGGAAACAAATTTTGATGATAGGAACTTAAAGTTTGATTTATATAATAAAATTCAATACAGGTTTTACGAGCGGGAACAAAGTTTTTACTCTATTGATGACAAATAAAATGTTTCAATACAAGATTACAACAACAAAAATTAATCTTGTGGCAAAATAATAAGAAGCTATAAATTTATACATATTTTATCATGATTAAACAAAACATTTCTCTTGATCTACTAAATATTAAATAACACACAGGGTAATTTTAAACTGGTGAATATTACATTATTGTCTTTCTATATATTCCCACTTTTGTCTTTGATGAGGTTTTTCATTGAAGTCTACCTATTTTTTTATATATATTTTATTTTAATTTTAAACATCCTTTGATCTTACTAAGTTAATCATTTTAATTTTATAAACATATCAAATAAAATAGTAGGGTATAAATTAATTTTACTTTGTCCGTAAATAGAATTAATGAATTAATTTAATAATTAATTTTTATGCACGAAATGTTGTTGTTGTTGTTGTGTAAAGCAGTAGTAGTAGAAGGACTAAATTAATAACAGCTGTATGCAATAGTTCCTAACAATCTCGATTGATTAATGAAGTTTTGACAGAATAGGATAAACAATGTTAAGTTCCTTTAATTAATATTATGCTGTTCCGGAGGAATGTTTGATGGATAAATTGCTTATCGTCGACATGTTATAGACAAATAAACCTGATATCTTTATTAAATCATTATTAACAAATAGTTTTTTTTAATTAATATAAATATTTTTAAGATTTGCTTATTTTTTTTAAATTTATTTGTTGTAAGGTATCATTTGTTATCGCTAACAAAATCTATGCTGTTTTTTAGCCAGGAATATTTTATACGGCCAATGCCTCGTCGCTCTTCTATCTTGCCTTCCATTATCAACTTTAAGATTTTATATTTATTATTGCGGAATATGTGCTCTAAATATGCAGTTTATTTCTGTTTAATGTATTTGTTAACAGTGGTTTCATGTTATTAAAGGTAGCATGGGCTTGTTCTATCCTAGCACAAACCTCACACTCCGGGTTCAGATCTTTTGTGATCTAACTTCCCAGATATTTGAATTTTAGTACTACTTAATGGTTTTTCCGTAAACTTGTATATGACAAGATGTTGTTCTCCTGCTTACTACCATAAACTTTGTTTTGTTTGTGTTAATATTTAGATCAAGGTTGTCACCAGCATCAGTAATTTTATTTAGCAACCGTTGTAGTGCTTCCAGACTGTCAGCAGTAATAGCGGTATTATCTGCGTATCGTATATTGTTCAATACCCTACTATTGATCTTGATTCTGTCCGTTTTGTCTTGTATTACTTGGTTAAAGGCACATTCAAAATACAAGTTAAATTGTAAGGGCAAAAAAACGCAACCTTGCGCACTCCCCTCTCGATTGCAGCGGGTTTAGTAGTAGTATCTTCAACTCTGACTGCGGCTGTTTGTTGCCAATACAAATTCTTGATTATTTCAATATCGTTCCGGTCTAGTTTTTTCAATTTCAGTGTTTTACTTGATCGAAGGCCTTTTCGTAGTTAATAGAAAATAAATGTGTTTCCAGACCCTCGCGGAATTCAAATTGTAAGTCGCTAATATCTCTCTCGCATTTTTTGTAGATTTTTGTGTGGATGATTTTTAGAAAGATCTTGAGTACGTGGCTTATCAGACTCAAATTTTTTGTAGCTTGATTTTTTAGGGATTGGCAGTAGTACAAAGTTCAGACAGTCCTTTGGTATTTTTCCAGTTTTGTAAATACAATTAAATAGCGATTTTTAGTTATTCAGGTGTTTTTCTTCTAACAATTTCAAAATTTTTACATAGAGTTTTTCCTGTAGCTTCTGAGAAGTGATCAAACTTTCTGTAATTCAAATTTTATTGCATCTTTCTTTCTTCCACAACTCTTTTGCTACCCTAATCTGTCTTCTTATTTTACTGTTTACTTGTTTATATTTTAGTGCTTGCTTGTTTTTCAAAAGCCTTCTCTTTTCCATTTTTTCTATCTTTTTCGTAGATTTTTAGTTGCAATGTACTTTTTTGAGGTTTTTTGTTGGATAAAAATGTTTTGTGTAATAAAAGGTGAACAAACACATATCCACAAAATTAAAGTTTAAACAAAATTGAATTTTGTAAAAATTACGCAGGAGTTTGGTAATTTTTTTGATTTAACGTTAAAATCTACTATGCCTAAGATCGACGTGATTTAACAAATATAATAAATAAGCAAAATATTATCATTTATTTTAAGAACGGTACGCTTATCGGTAACTTTGCATTCAGAACTTAAAGTTAGAAAATAAAAACTGTGTAATCGTTAAGGTTCAATATTCTGAAAATATACGTGCTGCTTGAGTACAATTTTTCTTTAATTTAAAAAATGATTAACATTGCGAGAAAAGATGCGGATAAAAGCAATATAATTGTTCATGTACCTATTGCCGATTCTAGAAGATAGACTCGATTTTATTGTTAAAAATTACAAATTTAAATAAATATTTAATAATGCTTTGTTTTTTTTAGCAATTTTGAAATTATTGAAAAATATTTTTTTATTGATTTTTGTGGAGAAGGGTCAGGAAAATAATCTACAATATGTACTGTAAAAAAAATTAAGAAGTTTAAAAAGCGATCTCTTTTTAACATTGGTACTTAAACTTTTAGATTTTTTGTATTTTTTAACTTATTTACGTAAATTTGATTTAAAACCACAAAAAAGTGTATTTTGGATGGCAAAAAAGCATCCGATAAAACAGATTGACGTAGAGCTAACTGTAAGCAAACGTCTGCAATGCGGAAGGGCCCACAAACATACAAAGCTTTCTTGACGTTTATTTCAAAACCTGATATTTTGTTATATGCTTTCTGACAATTGTTTAAAATTTATTGGCCAATATTTGTAGTTTTCAACAGTTTTGCCGAATTATGTTTTTTTTTTCTAATATTTTTGGTATTTTATTGCTGGAATTTGCAATTAAATTTATAAAAAAATTTACATTGCAAAACAACAGTTGATTTTTTGCTTGTCGAATTACGCTTAGCCCTGGTTCCAATGCTTGCGCATAGGATTGTTCCTTGCGTGTATTGGGTGTGTTCTTGAGAAAAGCGCGAGTCTGCTGTTGAGAAGCAGGTGCCGTACCGTGAACCTTTATAACTAGGGATGTGCGACCCACCACATGCTGCGCATTTAGTTACATGGCTGTATTCTTTAGTAAGATTGCACGTGGAGCTTGTATGAGCTTGGAGGAACATTGCACCGGAATGTTGTGTGACTATAACGTCGGGTACATTCTGGATAAAGTACTTCAGGGTTTTTTTTTCCCCTTTTTGGTAGGTGTAGTGAAAGATTTTGTTAATCTTATAATAGGTACTCTATCACTTCTTTATACGTTGGGAAGTGCATACGGATACCGTTAACTGCTGATACCGTCAAACACGCTAACTGCGCGTTTGACGGTTATGCTTAAAGACTTAAGCGTTGCCAACAGCTCTGGATATTTTGATTTATTTTTAATAGTAATGGGCGGAGGGCGGCGTGAGCCAGATTCTGAGGGTGTTGACGGATTTGGGCCTAGGTAGTTTAGTCGTACCAGAGTCGGCTGAAGGCACCTTACTCAAAGGGCCGGCTGATGATCTAGTAGTAGAGGTTAAAGACAACTCACTCGCTGCTTTTCTTAGCTTTTTTTTCAAGACCGGTCAGCATCGTTTATGTCCAAATGGACCTCTATGTCTTCTTTCTTTTTGGATGAGGCGGTGTCGGACTTGACTTGTTTGCCGACAGGTCTCTCAAGGAAATCCTTGGGCAGAATTTGTTCTGCTATCAGGACACGAAAGATTCCGTCAGCTGCGGCGGTTGGATTTGAAGATGCTTCTTTGGTGGTGGGCATGGCGGTTGCGTTTGATGATGTGGCGGGCTGGGTGGGCTGCCCGTCGATCATTTTCATTAGTGTACTTTTTATCTGCGTCTTCAGCAGGTGCATGTCGTCTGATCAAGCCGGATTTGCTTAAACTTATCTGCATGTAAGTTGCGACCCTCTACGAGCGATTTGTTGAATAGCTCAAATTTATTGATTTTAGACGCCTGCTATTTGATCAACTGCTCGTTTTTCTGCAGCTGCTAATACATCGTTTTCAAAATATCTGAATCCAGTGTAGGTTTTGGCTATTATGGAAATAAATTTAAATTAGTCAATTAATTAATTAATTAATTCAGTTAAATTTTGTCGTTTTGAGATGACTTGGATCAATAAATTAATATTAATCAAGTCAATTTTTGACAATTTTTTGATTTTTTTAGCCGCGTTTTGTTATTTTTAAAATTAACACTTTTTTACAGTTTTTAGCCATATTTTAATATTTTCTGACAATATGTTTGTCTTTTTTAACAGTATATTGCCGGATTTTGTTTTTACTTAACATATATTTGACATTTTATGAAAAAAATGTTACAGTTTTTAACAGTATATGGTTGCATTTTGGTGCTTTTATAACAATATTTTGATTTACAAGACCGGATTTATATTCTTGACATTTTACGGATCAAAAAGTTCATTTTTTAGCAGTTATTGTTCCAATTTTGGTGTTTTCTGATAATATTTTAATGTAAGGTCAATATTTGCTATTTTTGACATTTTATAAATAGAATAGAATACGGTGAATTAACTCAGTTCAGGGTTTAATTCTCGAAATATATCTAAAATAATAATTTGCTCTTTATCTACTGAGGTGATATGGAAGTCACCAAATAAGTAGTTGGTTCTTCAACCTGCTCAAACAAGTTGCAATAATTTAGGGGTTATATAAAATAACTACAAAGTTTACAATAAAAATTAATTTCCAGTTTTCTACAGTTTATGACCAAAATATTTTTATTCTAACACTATTTTAGTATTTTATAGCATTGTTATTTAAAATTAGTTTTTAAACCGCAAGTTTTTTTAAGAGTATTTTGCTATTTTAGACATTTTATGAAAAAAATGTATTTTTCAACAATTTTGGTGTTACTTTTTTTGCTGGATATTACTATTTTTTTCTTCTTTAGCCGTTAGGTGTCTACTTTTGGACGTAGGCTTCTTTCATCCTTTTCCATGTTTTTTGGTCTTGTGCTGTCTCAAACCATTTCTTCCCTGCTACTGCTTTAACATCGTCTATCCATCTTTTAAGTGGTCTGCATGTGCTGCGTTTTGTTTGTCTTGGTGGCCAGTGTGTTATTTTTGAAGTCCATCTGTTTTGGCTTTCCTGGCCACATGGCCCATCCATTGCCACTTGAGCTCTGCGACGCGTGTTCTTTATAGGATATCTTTGTTTGCTCGTTCTTGCGCTTTCTGCATAACTCTTAGATAGTGTGCGCTCTTTTTTGTCATTGACATGGTTTCTAGGCAATACATGAGTCGAAGACTTTCCGTTTGAGATTTATTGGTATATCCCTATTTTTGAGTATGTGCTTTAATTTTCCCAAAGCTGCCCATGTTAGTTTTACTCTACGCTTTATCTCAGTTGTTTAATTTTCTTTGCCTATTTTAATGCCATGTTCTAGGTAAACATATTTTTCTACGTTAACTATTGTTTTGTTGTCTATGTTTAGATTCTCCTCTGTGTTACTGATTATTTTAGTTTTAGTGAAATTCATTTTTAGGCCAATTCTTATCGATGCTGTATTTAATTGTTTTAACATATCCGATAGTTCTTGGAAATTGCTTATTATGACGATGTCGTCGGCAAAACGTTGATGGTTTTGGTAGGTTCCTTTGATGTTGATACCTATAGTTTTCTACGACAGTGACTTGAAAATATTTTTAATGTAAATAGTTTAGGGAAGATGGTGTCACCTTGGCGTACATTTCTTTTAATTAGAATTTTGTTAGTCACAAGGTCTTTGTTAATTTTGACCTGAAATGTGGCGTTTGCGTATATATATTTGAGGAGGATGGAGTATTGGGAGTCGCTTCTAGCTTGGTCTGTTGCTTGTACAAATGCTCAGGTTTCTACACTGTTGAAGGCTTTGTGAAAATCTACAAAAATTAGGTGAAAGAGTATGTTGTATTCCGTTGCTTTTTCTATCAGTGAACGGATTGTCTGTAGGTGGTCAACTGTGCAGTACCCTTTTCTAAAACACGCTTGCTCTACCGGTTGATAAGAGTCGAATTTTGTTTGCCAGTCTATTTATATATACAAACTTTAAACCAAGATCATCACTAGATGATCTTGGTTTAAAGTTTGTACAAGTATGAGAGGAAGCTGATGGGACAATAATTATCTATATTGGCGCTGTCGCTTTTCTTGAAAAGCAGGACGACTTTTGCGTTTTCCATGTGATTGGTATCTTGCCTTCCTCGAGGCATCTGTTGAGATGCAGCTGAAGTGTATTTTCTATAATGGTTCTTCTTTTTTTTTAGCATCTCGCTGGTGATTTTGTCTTTTCCTGGGCTTTTGTTGTTTTTTAATTGTTTCAGCGTTTCCCTTATTTCCTACTTTGTTATTTCTGGGATCACTTCTGATCTTATGTTTTGCATAAGCGTTTTGGATGTTCTCGGATCTGGTATCGTCGAGGAGTAGAATTGGGTGTAAAAAAATTTAATATGCATAGCGATGTTCTACCTTTGGGTGTTTACGGTGTTGTGCTGATTTTTTATTTCTGTTGTCTTGTGTCTGCTTATGGAGAGTTTTGACTTTAGGACTTCATGTTTGAGTTGTTTTCTATGATGTTTTTGATTTTTTCGGTGTTAAATGTTTGAATATCCCTTCGGAGTCCTTTACTGATTTTGTTATTTAGTTCTCGGTAATCTGATGTGCTTCTTTTTATTTGCCTTTTTTGCTCAATAAGCTTTAACGTGTCTGGTTGTAGTTTACGATTTTGTTTACGCTTGATTTTGCTACAGGTCTTCCTGGTAGCAGTCTGAATGTTTGAGGTGATTTTCTCACATAATTCATTTATCTCCATTTTACTTAGGGTGCTGATTGACTTCAGTTTTTTTTTTTTAGTTTTTTTTTAAATTTGTTTTTATTTTGATTTAGCTTCTTAAGGATGGGAAAAATGCTTTCGTGTATTAGTTTGTTCGATTTTCAGGTTGAATGTAAATGTTGCTCTTACCAAACTGTGGTTAGTTCCTGTATCAAACCGGTTTAGTGTTGAGACATTAGTGCAGATTTTTTTGTTATTTGCCAGTACGTAATCAATCTCATTTTTAGTTTTCCTATCCGAGCTTGCCCATGTCCATCTTCTCTGTTCCGGTTTCTTAAAGAATTTGTTTAGACAGTACACATTTTTTTTTGCATAAGTAGTTTTTTGGCCTCTTGTTGGTTCCTGGTGCCCAAGCCAAAGTTTACAATATTTTCTGTGTCTGTTTTGCTTTTCTGGCCAATTTTGGCAGCTGATTATTTTGTATTGGCATTCCTTTAATTCTGCTGTTTTTGATATGTCTCTGAAGAATATTTCTATCTTTTCGTTCTCCGTTGTATTGTCGGTGCGTATGTTCTGGGCATTATATTTCTTGTTGAGTTTGATTACAATGTAAATGACTTTGTTAGAAATGGAGTGAAACTTGGTTATTAAGTGTCCCACTTTTTTGTTTACTAGGAAGGCCACGCCTCCCTGTCCGGTTTTGTTTTTGCTGTTATTTTGGTATAATGTATGACCTGATTCCAAGACGGTAGATTTTTTTCCTGGTAGTTTTGTTTTGCATAGCCCCAAGATGTCTCATTAAATTTGGCTAAGTTCTTTTTCTAGTCTGATAAGGTTTTTCGGTGTCCTCATTGTTCTGATGTTGTATGTTGCTATTTGGATTTTTGTTCTGCTGTTTTGTTAATTTTGTGGGTTGAACACAATAATTTAAACAAAAACTCTTCAAATATAAAATTTGATTTAGCAATTTTTATCAAAATTTTTATTTTGATATGCGCATTAGCTTAAATATGTTTGTGATATTTTAACATAAGTAAACGCTAAAACAAATTTTATTTTTACTCAAAATTATTGTTTTTGGTGATAATGTTTTTGTAAAACTTATTTTATGAAACTCTTTTTTAGTAAAGATGATTTTAGTTGACTAGTGTCTTTACAGTTAAAAATGATTCTACATCTCCCAGAACTGTTGCTTTTATTTAAAATAGGTGAACACTGTATTACGCAGCTTTGCTTCTTGCTGTTTTAAAATGTAGTATGCAGAAGGTTATAAAACGGATTTCTTAAACAGAAAACTACATTAGAGAAATTGTCTCTGACAGACAAAGATGCACAACTTTTTGGAATGACCACTTTCTGACTGCAATTAGTATGTAGAACGAGTTGCGAAAGGTACAAGGTGTAATAATTAGTGAAATCACTCTAAGGAAATAGTAAGAAAATTACAGATTACGCGCAAGAACGTTGGGTACAGCGCATTAGCTTTGTTTGCAAACACTAAAAACTGGGAAATTAACTAAATGAGTAAAATCTTGTTTGCGATGGTCGTCATAGAATTTGGAAAAAATCTAGACAAAAGTTTACACAGTGCAATATTGTGTCAAGACTTAGTTTTGGTAGTAACTTTGTAATGGTGTGGGATAGCATTAGCCTGGAAAGTCGTACTAAACTAATGCTTCTTAATGGAGCAATGACTGCAGATTTTACGCCTATGCGTGATAATCACATTGCCAGAATTGCCAATAAGTACGTGAACAATCTTCAATTCTACACCTCAATTGGCCGAAGCCGATATAAATCCCATCACACATAATTGGGTCATTATGAGGAGACAAGTTTAAACTCAAATTCCAGCTCGTGCAAACATGGAAAAGTTAAGTACAGCGCTATTACAGACAAATTACAAATAAAATACATATATATTCGTGATAAAGTACATAGTAAAGTTGTTTTATTTATATATTTTATAATGAATTATAACATAGCAACGGCCACCACCATTCAATTTTTAAATAGCCTTTATCTTTCTTGCACAATGGCTTAACAATTTTTAAGAAAAGGGCAGTTTTTGTTGGTTGATTACATGCGCTTTAATCTATGTTAATAATTAATACAATTTGTATGTTATCTTTATTTGCATGATTTATTAATAAACATTCTGGAAACATAAATTACTATATTTTTATATTATTTTATTTTTTTACTTTTTTTAAGATTTTGTGGGTAGGATTTTACATTACAATATATTAATTAATTTTCAGCAATTTATGCACTTACTTTTAAATGAATAATAATTGACTTATGTAGATCTAAAAAAACCTAGCATACAAAATATTATTCTCTCATATTTGATTCATTTTTTTATAATAAAATTGTAAGCTAGTATAACTATAACTTTTTTATAATTTCATGTTTTAATTTTAAATTTTTCTTTGATTTAAAAAAAATTAAATAAGCTTATTAATAAATTTTTTAATAATCCGTTTAAACATTTACATTATATGATGAATGTTTCAAATCTTTTAAACAATGATCGACGGGGGGATGATCTCCATTGTAACATGAGAAAACTTAAAATAAAGATAAGAAACGCGGGATTAAAACTTCGGCTGGAGTTTTAAGAAGGAATTGGTGTAATATAATATAATCTAGCTTTAATTTTATGCGGCATAATGATTAGGAACTTTAATATAAGTCAATCTAGCTGAAGGCCTCAATATCAATATTTAATCAGTATTAAAACACGTTTAAAAATTATTAATTGATCCGCGAAAGAAAAACGAAGGAAAATTGGCCAATCAATCAATTAGGATGCGAAATTATCCAAAGATAAGATGTTATTAATGTCGGCTTAATTAGGAAATAAATAAATACAATATATTGTAAATTATAGGGAGAGGCAGTTTAAATTGGTTTGATAAACCGCCAGAAGCGCCACCTCGTTTCCTCTTCCCTTCTGCTATTTCGTTCCGTTTCCTAATTAGTTCCTGTACTGATTCGCGATGTTTCCACTCGATAAACGAAATATCACTAAATTGCTAGCAACATAATTACCTGAAATAACAAATTAAGTATGAATAAATATAAGGTAAAATTAAATAAGAAGAAAAAATATAAAGGGTAATTAAATTGAAGTGTGTTGTTCAAGGAAGGTTAAACGTAACGGCATCAGTGGCCAACCCCATAAAAGTTACCATAAAATTGTCTAATACCTCTTTTAATGGCTACGTTTTAAAACGACTGGCGAGATGAAATAAGATTTATGCTTGAGTAAGAAAATGAAAAAGAAAACTATTTAAAAAGGTATAATTCATTAAATTTAATATTACTCCAAGAATTCGTGCGTTTTATTTGAATCCTTTGATATAAACTTAATAGTAGCTCGCAGCTAATTTTAAACTAGAGCAGAACAAGTCTGAAAAAAAATGTAAAATGCGGGTGTATCTATTAGTCTACTCTTTATGTATTTTTTGTTGAGCTTTTAAAATTGCGCCCCATTAAAATTCCCGGAGTTACACGGATACGGCCCTGGGCTTCGCACAGTTGGAGTGCCACTATTTATGGAAGTTTCCATTCGAATATCATCTGAATGGAAAACGGATGATGGCATTGCCGGTGCCTCCTATTCATTTCATGGTCTCTGTATGTATCGCGGTTATGAATTTTTATCATAAATAATCTGAATATTGCGCGCTCAATGTTCCATTATGCCAGATATCAACCAGCATGTGACTACACTAGGTACGCTACCCTTTTAACATTATTAGTTCAATTCTTGGGGGACCTACAAAATGTTTTGTGCTAGTCACTATTGTTGCTACAAACTACACAATACGCTATTTTATTTGCTGTAATAGCGACCAGTGTGCGATTTAAATGCCACGCGATTATCGGTATGACATTTATCAATTTTTATCTGCTATTAAAATCAGGATGAATGTTTTATATATTATGCGGTTTTGTTATATATTTACATGTAACTGCAGCAAATTGAATCAATCTATTTCAAATTCTTTTAAAATCTATTAGCCAATGTTTTATTTATAGTACAGGAACAAAAACAATTAAAATTTATTAAAATCAGTAAACTGGATACTATTTTTATTATTACATTACATATGTATATTAAATTAAAATAAATAAATTGTGTACATCTTTTTTTCTCATTTGTAAAAAAAAACTAAATTTGTTACTACTACCATTTATTATATTCACTTTTTATTGGTTTACTAATCTACTATTACGTTATGGCGAGCAACATACAATTTATTTATAAAATTGTAAATGTCATTTGTAAATCTATGTTTTTTAATTCAAATTAGAACCGTATCAAATTCAACATTCGAACAATCGAATTAAGTGAAGCTCGGTCGGATTACAATAATGTAATAACGTTTATGTTTTGTAACAATGCGTTTTTATATACTATTAATGGATAATAGTATATAAATTTCTTTTTTAATCTAGTCAATTAGTCTGATTTTCAAAGCTACTTAACTTAAGCTGTGCTGTAATTATCTAATTTGTCACACATACAAATATTTGTAAAATTAAGTGTAAAAAAAACGCAATATTTTATTGTTTGCACTCATAAAGTATTGCACTGATTAAAGCGTGCTTTCTGAAAACAATAATAGAAGAAAATTTTGCAACTACAAGAGTAACAACCAAGACAAGAAATTTTGGCGATATTACATATATATTCAATACTTTCTCTTGATTAAATTGTTCCATAATTGTTTTTCATTGTTTATTTGGTGCCATTTGTTTTCTGCGATCTCTTTAATGTTGCCATCTTTTCTGTGCAAGATTAAATAAAACAACTACTATGTTTTTATATCACTATTTATTTCGTCACTGCAGTCACAGTGTGACGAAATAAATAGTGATATAAAAACATAGTAGTTGTTTTATTTAATCTTGTATTATGAATTATCACGTAGTAACGGTCTGGGGGTATCAATAGGTATAGCGGATATGGCCACACGTATAATTCACGAACTGCACTGACCCAGGAACCAAGCAGTGGCTCGAATAATGGTTTTATTTTATTTCCGTCAAGGTCGAACAGCTGTTTATTAGACGCACAATTTCATGCGCATCATGCTATGAATGCCGGCATAACGGGCATAACCTATTCGCGATCACTTTAATGATTCCATAGTTTTTAGTTATTATTGTTATTAGTTTTGTACTTTAAATTTAAGGATTGCCTCAAAGGCTTTATAATGTCACTACCAGGTATTTGCAAATATAAATGAAAAGTGTCATTTTGTAATAATATATGTTATAGTTCTATAACTGATAGCAGTTATAGGACTATAATATGTATTATTATTTATTTTTACAAAATTTATATTTTGTTTATTTTAAAGAATTAATATTTATTTTAATGGAATTTTTATTTATTTGCAAATTCTGTGTGTATTTGCCATTTTAACTCTGCCGTTGTCAGTTCCCAGCCCGAAAATAAAGAGGGAAAATGGCAAGTTTAAAAAATAGCGCCTTTTATTGACGAAAACGTAACTCAGCGCCGCTAAGCGTCCGTTTTACAAACTTAATGTTTCTTCCCAGGAGCGAAGAGGCGCTAAAACTCGTGGCGAAATATTTATAGGGAATTGACTTATCTTCTATTGTATGATCTGTGGTAACGGTCAACTCCATCAACATCTTTTCTGTGATTTGCTAAATCTTCTTTTGATTGATGGTTCTTGGTATCCAGTGTTAGTTTATTTTTGGCATCTTTTCTGGCCACGTGGGCTACTCAGCTTCATTTTAACTTTGTTATTTGTTCTATTATTTCTTTTACTTTAGTTTGACGTTTGATTTCTTTGTTTTAAACTTTGGCCTAGTATTGCCCTTTACATTTTTTGCTGGCAGGTTCTCCATTTGTTTTTTTTTCTGTTATAATTTCCAGCTTGTATGTTGTTTGTTACTGGGGCAGTATTTAAGAATTGTAGATGGTTTGTTAAGGTAGATTGAAGTGTCTGTACCCTTAAGCATATGTCTCAGTTTGCCAAATGCTGCCCAGCATTCTCTTATTCTTCTGGTGACTTTAGCTCCTAGATTTTTATTTTGGGACCCACTCACCACTTAGATAACACATTCAGTTCTTGTAATAATAATAATTTTATTCGTGTTGAAATTAGCTGTAGCTTTTACACATTATTTATACTATAAAAAGCTATTTTTTAAGAAATTAGCTTTTTATAGTATTGGTAAAGCTTATATTGGGAAGTGACTTTATGTTTGACTGTGATAGAGTTGTTGCGTAGCTCTAGTAAAATGACTATGTATGTGATCGTGAGCTATAAAGAATTTAAATTTGTTCGTACATATAGTATGCATTTAATCATATAAATAACGGGTGGTCTGTTTGGTAGTCTTTTTTTTATTCAAAAAAATGGACAAAAACTAATTTTTTTTGGGATATTATTGGTTTATTTGAAAGAGCAAACATTTCCATTATTTATGGAACACGATTTTATTCATGTAGCTACCTTGGCTGGATTCGCAGTAGCTCATCCTGTTAACCCAGTTTTCCAAAATCTTGGTTTCTGGCTCTATCTCACAAATGGCTTGCTTGATATTTGCCTTAAGGGCCTGAATCGTTAATGGATTGTTTGCATAACATCGGTATTTTACGGCACCTCACAAAAAAAGTCTAACGGCGTCAAATTGCAACTCCAAGGTGGTCAATTGACTTTGCCGAGACGGCCGATAACATGATTACCGAACTTGGCGCGCAAAATATCGATTGTGGCATAGCGCGTCATATTGTTAAAACCAAAAATTATCCAAGTTTATGTTTTCAATTTCCGATTACAAAAAATTGTTTATTATTCATCTGTACCGTTCACCATTTACCGAAATGACGTTTTCAGCAGCATTTTTAAAGAAAAATTGGCCACCGCTCCAAAATCCACACCAATCTCTCATTCTCTGAGGATGCATTGGCTTCTTGACAATTACGTGCGGGTTTTCCGATCCCCAGATGTTAAGCCAAGATGAAAATTTGCTTTGTCTGAGAAGATGATTTGTCAAGCAAAATTGTTGTCTATTTTAAGCTGCGAGTCAATGCAAGGTTTTTGTGCAAAATTTGCATCAGGCTAAAGCGTGAAATGTTGAGTTGTTGAGATTGATGGCGAGTCGACGTTCCAGAACGGAGTCGCACACTCTCGGCTACGGCAGCCACATTTTCGTCAGTGCGCACTGTACAGGGACCGTGCGTGTTGGCCAGTCTCACAAACTTTTTGCGCAAACTTGCGTACAGCACGCGCGGTGGGTGCCTCATTTTGGCCAAAACTTTTTTTCAATAACCGCACTGTTTGGGCTACACAACATTGATTTTGGAAATAAGTTTGCAATATTTTTCAACGTTGTAAAGCGATTTATTTTGCTCCGCGGAGATATAATTCTGACTTTCTGTCAAGATTTCCAACGAACGAAAAGACCTGTCACTGTCAAAATAACAAATGATTAAAAAATACCACTAGATAGACTATCCTTTATATGGTAGTGTCAATATCTTCATTGAAATAAAAATTGTTTTGCAATTTTTTCTGTAGCCAGTAAAAGAAATAACTTTTACTGCGCGACACGCTGAATACAAAAAAGTTTATCCGGAATTATCATGTTAATATTCTGTATGAAATATTAGAATGAAAATATCTATAGTAAGCTGACATTAGCGCTGTCCAATGCAAAGAATTTGCTAACTGTT
The DNA here is from genome assembly GCA_963932245.1 of Tachinus rufipes. Classification (NCBI taxonomy): domain Eukaryota; kingdom Metazoa; phylum Arthropoda; class Insecta; order Coleoptera; family Staphylinidae; genus Tachinus; species Tachinus rufipes. The sequence continues at coordinate 96,594,730 of OZ010743.1, forward strand.
TAAGTTAAACAATTTTGTTTAGTTTGATAACCAATTTAATTTGGTGTTAAAATTTAAGCTTAGAAATTTAATGGGGACATTAAACATATTTTTACTTTTTAGTGAAAAACTTTAAAAAAAATTTAGTTTTGCTATTATTTAGTGTTAGACGATTGGTTGAAAACCACTCAGATATATTTCTAAATACTTATGGTTTCATCGTTGCTGTTGAAATATTTCTGGACTGATGTATAAGGGTAGTGTCATTAGCATACAAGATGATGTTAAAATTATTTGCTTGTTGAGGTAGATAGAAGCAAATGGCCGAGAATTGAATCTTGAGGTACTTTATGAGTAATATTGGTTTCCGTGGTTGATATAATATTATTAACCAATACTTTTTGCCGCTATTTACTCAGATATGAGTTTAACAGACGGCAAGTTTGCGGGTGAAAGTTATAGAAATACAATTTTCAAAGTAGAATGTCATGTGGCACTCAGTCACACGCCTTACTTAGATCAAGAAATTGAAGCTACTGTGCAGACAGTAGCACTAAAACTTTGCAAGGTTTGATCTATAAGAGCAAAACCTGTTGTTGATTTACCTCTACGAAAACCATATTGATGGTTGTCAATTATATTGTATGTGTTTAAATAACCGCTGTTTGCTTAAACAATAACTTTTTAATAACTTTAGAGATGACCAGTAATTGAGCATGTTTGCTAGCTCTTTGAGGTCTGAGCTGATTAAGACGTCTTTAATTAGCAGACAAGTAAGGTGTTTGCCGTTTGAGTTTTTTTTTTATATAATAAGATAGCGGATATTAGCGGGCAAAATTAAAATTTTGCTTGCTTTATTAAGCTTAACCTAATTTAGAACAACCATTTATGTAAAAAGAACATATCTGAAGCGAGACTTTGGTGTTCCCCTACGTCATCAAACAATTTTACTCCGCACCACTACTCGCATCTATATCATTTAGAGGCCAGACCAGGCAATTTTCTATGTACGTTTTTCTACTAACCTTGGCATTTCTGTAGATCTGTTTAAGCCGGTTAGTGTATCTTGAATCGATTCGAAATTTGTAACAGAACATAGAAACTTGTGGCAAAACTTTCAAGGAGTAAAACCGACAAGGCTATTTTCAACAGGGCTATCATACACTATCCAAACTACGGTAAAGCAAGTGAGCCAAACAAAACTGGCAATTCAAAAGGATCTTTTATGCCGCGGATGTCAGGAGGATGAAAAAACTATTTTCTGGGATCATAATCAACGGGTTGTTAGCTAGACAGAATCTATAATTACTAATTGAGCTGTATTTGATAATTATATGAAAGATTAAATAGATAGAAACTACATGTTAATGCATGAAAACAAATGATAGTCAAATTGGAGTGACAAAAAGAGTGATATGGTGCGGTCTAATAAAATGGCGTAGAAGACATTTAGGAGAAATTAGCGGCAAATTGTCGTTATTGCGTAATTAAATTAATTATCAACGACATGAATGCTTGGTGTAGTAAACGGGTGATGAGCGTTTTGACTTTAGTTAAAAAAATTAAAAAGAAGTTTTATAATAATAGTCATTTTTACTTCTATATTAAAGATGACAATGCCCCTACGGAAAATTAGTAAAAAGCTACACGTTTCTCTATTAATCATCAGAAGTTTTAGGTTGATTACGTGCAAACTCAGATTACAGAATAGTTTTTACAAAAAAGTAATTAAAAAAATTTATCATTTACATCAACTTCAAGATTTTGACATATTGAAATAGTAGTTTGAGATAAGTATCGAAAGAAAACAAAATTTTATCAATAACAAAAAAGGGTTGTTGCTTTAGGTATATAAAAACAACAAAACTTTTCTAACTATTTTTTTTTGCCAATTTATTGTTAAAATTTATATTTGGATTTGAATTATTTGTATTATACTAATTTCTATTTTTATTTGTTTCAGGTGAGATTATTATACAATCCATGAATCGTAACTATATTTAGAAGAAAAAAGTTTGTATAAAGCAATTGTTTAAACATAAATTTTACAGTAATTGTTACTTGTTGTTGTTTTTTTTTTATGATAAGTGTAATCTATTATTAATTACATTGAACTGCTAGTTAAAGAGTGAGAAACACACAGAGAGACACTCTTTTGGCCAGTCTCTCACTTTTTAAATAGCGGTTCAAACTGGTTCAACGTACTTTATAAGTAGTATTTATTTATTTAATCACTTTTAAAAAAAAAATTTAGACTTTTATGTAAATTTTTATGAGATTTTAGTTCAGAACTCTCTTAGCCTATCTACTGGGGCGCCTACAATTGTAGCAAGCACCTCCATTATATGAAGAACTCTTAATTTTAAAGAGCATTGCGTTACCACTTTTGATTTATTAATTAATAAACATAAACTGTTTAATAGTTACTGCGATTTTATGTAAATTGTCTCTTTGACAAGTGAGATATTAGGCACACTGATGATGAGTGCACACCCTGAAACACGAGTGTATGTGCTTCTTACTGGATAGAAAGGCAATTTACATAAAATACATCATTTATTAATTTAAATTTTTTGAATTATTAACATTATAATAAACAACATGCAAGCGTTACTTTTGCCTCTGTTATGACGTACATTTTCAAATAATAGACGATTTCAGCCATAACTACTTTAATCATATCTTCGGAAACATTTGTAATTTTTTGTTGTATGTTTCTTTTAAGCTGTTCTGTTCATAAACACTTTGTTTTTTTAAATATTTCTAAAGGAAAAAGTTAGAAATATTTATGTCTGGAGATTTTGATCCCACCACAGATTACTGTTTTAAAACATGAGTCTGTTTGAAATTGTCTAGCATAAGATTATTAAAAATATAATGGGGAAATGTGGCGCAGTAGTTAGGTAGGTATCCGACTGCTGCACAAAGATGGTGGATTTGAATCTCACAATGGCAACTATTTTAAACGTTTATACGCTTTCCTACTCCCCAACTCGTTTTGTCAGCATGGGATTTTACAACAAAAAAAATTTTTTGGTCCAGAGTTTTTATGTTCTTTTTCTTTTTCCTTCAACCTTTGGAGGGTTTTGGCTTTCTTTACGTATTTTGACTATTTTTCACTATCTTCTGCTACTCTTTTTCAATTCCTAACTCCTATTGTTTTTATGTTTTTTTTTAGGTTTTTATTCTATCTTATACTTGGTACCCCCTTGGCTTGCTGATGATGGTTTTCTATTCTGTGATAAGCTTGGTGTTCCGACCTGCTTTCATTTTTTGTATGTGGCTCATCCATCTTAGCCTCTGTGCTTTTATGTGATTTACTATGTTGCTGTTACTTAAGAAATACTCCTGCGATAAGATGACTGACTCCAGATTTAATGGCAAATGTATTCGTTTTATTGCTTTGCATTACTACTGCTGCTTTTGATTCATTTAATGTTAGTTTGACTAGGTCGATTATCTTTCTTGGTATGCTCATTAGTATTAAGTTCTGGTATAACTTACTTCTATTGACTGAGTCAAAGGCCTGTCGAAAGTCAATAAACAAGCAATGAAAGTCTAAGTTGTGTTTGTATCTTTTCTCGAACAGTTGTTGCATTTGGTTGATTTGGTCAAATTTTGAGCGGCTGTGGCTGTGGCTACACTGATAGTCATCTACTCAGATATCCTTTGCGTAGGCATTCAGCCTATTGTGAATTAAACTTGAGAAGATTTTGTATGCTACGTTTACTAACGTAATTTTTCTGTAGTTATTGCAGTTTTTTTTTACTTTTTTTTGTAGATAGGGTGTATAAGGCTCACATTTCACTTTTATGGGGTTGTTTTCTTCTTCCATATTTGTTTGATCATTTTGTGTATGCGCGTCCATAGTTTTGGCCCGCCTGCTTTTAGTAGCTCTGCTGTTAATATTATATATATATGTATACTTCCGGTTCAGCCGTTTTGTATTGAGTTTGTTTTTCTTCTAAGTCTGTTTCATTATTAAGAAGGTCGCAGAAATATTCTTGCCAATGTCTGTTTTTTCTGTTAAGACCGAGGTCTGTAGTTTCATTTCCTGGTAAAACTTTCTGCACTGTTTGTTGCTATTGTTTTCTTTAATTTTTGTTATAATATTCTCTTTTTTTTGTTCGCGTTCATTTTTTTTTCCTCGTAGTCTATCCTCAGGCTTTTTGATTCACTTTGCAGGCACTTGCTGCTTGCTTCATCTTTTAGTCTTATCTTTGGTCCGGAGTAGATTAAAAATATCTTTAGTAGTTCATAATACACTCAAAACTGTTCAGTGAGTTGTGAGTACGGCTAATGAAAATGGACTTTTATAAATTTGTCATAGGTTTTTTTTAGTTTAATAGCAAAAATTTTGCTTATTGACTATATCTTGAGCTTTTTTACTTATAAAAAGATGTTGTGCAATACCTGATTCATTGTTTATTACATTACAAATATTCCGACAAAATTCAATACGGCACTGTTATTACGTTTTGTTAAAGTTTGAACTACTGCGATTTTGTAGGTTTGGAGTTTTTTGTGTGCTGGTTTCTGATCATTTTAACGCTGCCGCATGTTGTTTTACCGATCTGATTGTTCTTTGTTTTTAGGGTTGCATTTGCATCTCTTCCTGGCAGTTGATTTTTTGTTTATAACTGACCCATTACTTTTTTATTACTAATACAAAATTACATTTTAAGCAGGAACTTTGCACACATACATACTTGTTTGGTTTTCACTGTATAGTTGGTGAGTGAAGAAGATATTAGTAAAAAGCGCAAGGCTATTCTATTTTCAGGTATTTGTTCTTATTATTTCGGTTTGCACGCAGGCTGGCAGTATTTGTTAGCGGCGTCTAGGCAACTTCCAACAACTGAATTTGTTTAGTATTTGAACTTGTTTGCAACGCGACAATCACATCAATTCAACTATTTTGAGCTTTAGTATCAACAATGAAGATTAATGCTAGGCAATTTTTCTAAGAGCAGGAAGTACCTGGAAAGTTTGGGGTTGGTAATACTTTGTAGTTATAAAAGCAACTTGTTGTCTGTATGTAAAAAAAAAAAGTTTGATGTTGAGGTACAATTTGTTTGTTTTTGCGTTGGTCTGTAAGATTATTTGCAAATTTAATCTTAGTCGATACAACAGTAGTGGTTTTGCTCTATGCAAAAGCTTGCTTTGCTTTTTGTTAGCAATGCGTTGGCATATTGTTGTGGTACGTATTTGCGTAGCTCTGGGCAGATTTTTTGAGCAGATTTTAGCGGGCCGTAAGTAGATGCATGAACTGCATGTTGAACCGTACTTTTGGAAATGTTTCATTACCAATCTAAACTATTTTTGGTGGTCGTCATGATTTTATGAGTATATTGTCAAAATTTACTACGATAAATATTATATAATAACTTTTGAATGGTTGCTAGAGCGTTTTATGCAAAAACATTTTTTTTGTTTTTTTTTTTCCAAGAAAGAGACAGTTTTGGGAGAAGGACATCTTTGTTTCGGGTAGTTTAATTAAATTTTTGTAGTTTACACAGAGTTTCAACTATCTGAACTTTTTTAATTTTTTTTTTTTTTGTCAGTTTAGTAGTTGCTGTTTGAAGTTTTTATTGAATGCTGGTGTTTTATCCACCGGTTTAATGTGATTGCTTTAGTGTTTAGTGTATTTTGCAGTGACAATTGTGTTTGAGGACTGGCTTTTTGTTGTTGTGTAGACTTTGATTTGGTAATAGGAGTTGCTTATAATCTAAGTTGACACACTTATAACCCAAAGCTGGGTTGCTTTGGTGCATATTAAAATTATTTCCATGGAGTTTCACTATAAAACAAATAATGTGTCATTTCTGAAAACAATAGCATTATGGATGTATAGTAAATTGTGTGATATACCTAATTTGAGATGGAAAAGCTATGTATAAACACCTGAATAAAAATAACTTTTACTTTGAAATATCTGAAGTCTTTTTTTTAATACAATTTATACGACTTCGTTATGTGCTTTGGAAAAAGCCAAAATTTATAGTCACAATACATGCATTATAATTTTTGATCAACCGTTGTTTACCAAAGCCAGATACAATGTTGCTGCAGCACTTGTAAATTCTGAATTATTACGAGTTATTGTTATATTTGGAAGATTTTATTTGTTAATATTTTATCTCGGAGCAGTTGGCTCTATAATGCAAGGAAGTTCTGGCAATTTATTACTCACCTAATTTAGTAGATTAAATGCCTACGCAAGAGCAATAAAGAGTCATACTTTGCTGATCTTGTTTTGGCAATAATATTGCTAAAAACATTGACGTTGCTAAAGATACCGATTTACATTTTTTGGGCCATGATTGAAAACGATATTAACAGATTCTTATCATACAATGATATTAAGAATTGCGACGGAAAAAATGAGTTTGTATTTCTTAAAATAAATAAAAGGTTCAAGAATATTAACATTGTGGTTTTACTGGAAAGCTATGGGTAAAGAATTTTCAAATAATATCTATTGCTAAGGAGTTTATCTGTTCTCAGCAAATCGGCGGTATAGTTACTTAAGTTGCATAAAGCTAATGTTACTATACTTCTATGCTGCTGTACTTTATGATTATGCAAAATCTCTAAGATATGATATTAATTCTGCAACAAAAAGATGATTAATGACAACATAGATGTTGAATGATTTTTTTTTAACTAAAAATAAATTATTATTACATCTGCTATATATGAACATAGGAAGCATAAATTATAAAAAAATAAACTAGAAAAAGAAACTGTGTGTGGAGAAGCTAAAGAAAACAACATGTTGAAAAACGTATTGAGATGAGAGAAGAGCAAATGGGAAAAAAGTAAAAGTAAAGAAGGTAGAAGAGGAATGGATTGAATGCTGGCGGTAACAAAAAGAAGAAAAAAAAAACAAATTAGAACTTACAAATAATTAATTAAAAATATGGTTCAGTATTATTGTCATAAAAAAATAGTAATGGTAAAAGTTATGTTAAACTGTATAAATTTTAAGACAGAAAAGCAAATAAAAAAACGTTTATTATTATTAACTAAATCAAGAATCAAATAAAAAAAAACGTTAATACATTTATGTGCATAAATAAGAAAGTTTGTATAGATTTATTATATTGTATCACTTCTAAAACGCGTAGAGTTACCGGGAAATGTATCTAATATAAATTTATTGTATTCGATTATAAAAATCCATAATAAAATAAATTTATTTACATGCATTGTAAAGAAATATCTTTTTAAATTTTAGATATATGTAAATATATTCAATTCTGTAGCTACATGTATTTCAAGATAAATTTCTATTTTAATCGAATTAATATTAAAACTTTTATGTAGAGATATAAGAATTTTTTTCCTCTTTGGATACTTGTAAAATACAACTTGGTAAATAATTTCAAACAAGTCTTAATAAAAATTATGATAACACATTAAATTCATAAAGACGCCCTAAGATATTTTCAAGTTAAAATATATTACCAAAGCGCCCTTCACGGCCAGCCAAATTGATTAAAATAGTTGAACTTATATATGTCTGCATAATATAGGCGGTTGGTTGAAACTATATACCTTGCCATCGTACAAGAAAACTTGTTTTATATATTCGGCAAACTTCTACATCCCAGCATTTATTACACAGCCAGCGCGCCATAGAGATAGCAGCGGCGAAATGAAATAATAGAACTTTTACAAATTCCCGTCTCATATACATATTTTATTTATCCTCCCCCGCAATAAAATCCGCTCTATTTACAGTTAGATTTTTTTTAAGAGAAAGGAAAAAGCCCACACCCTTGTCTGAAGACATGTCAGTGTATATATTCGTGAGCATGATATTTTAATCTGGAGCCCGAACACTAATGGCCCGGCAGACTTGTTGCTGCACTTCACGATATTACACATCCCATTTGCCTGCAGTCGGAATTTCCTGGCCGCATCCTAGAGCTCTCCCAAACTGGATTTGCTTACAAATGTGTAAAATTACACTAGCGCATACTATAGGCAACATGTTTTCTTAATAAAATCAAAATGTATGAACTCAAACTTTTTAATGATCTGTTATTATTTTGCCATTCTGTATAGGTTTTCATAAAGCAAGCGAATTTTTTTCTATGATTCTTTTTTGCATATCAACTACATAACGAATCAGGCGGATTTTTAATATACATGCACAAATTATTTTTCCATTCAAAAGATTTCCTGAGATGAATCAACTGCAAGCGTAGCATACAGTAGAGAGCTCTTTTCGATTTAGAATTTCTATATGGTTGTATTAAAGTGAAGATTGATATTAATGAACTGTACACTGCGCATGAATACATAGTTCATCATTTATTAAAAAAAAACATATTGTAAATGTAAGAATAATTATTTTTTAATCTAAAAATCTAACAAACATGATTGATTAGTAATTTGGGTAGCTAACAAGCTAATTAAATAATCTAAATTAAGATGAAGTTGTTTATTATGGGTAAATATATTATGTTTTTAGGGTACATACAAAATTAGTATTTATATTAAAGATATGCAATCTCTCTACCATTGAGTTAATTTATATAATCAAAATAATGAATAATAATTATACTAGACTCATTAGTATTAGTATTTGATGATACAATGACGGTTTACATAGGAGGAGAAGTTAGGTGTTAGGGTTTCTTTTACTTTTAGAAATTTTTGTTATTTTGAATGATGTCATGAAAAAAAATTGACATTTTTGAAATTATAGGGTTTTCCAATAAGAGTTTCATTTTGATATTTAAAAAAACGAGAATTTTTAAAAAAAATTAATAAATGTTTATTTCATTGTAAAGAGGAAGGTATGCTATTAACATTTGAAACCGATATCAGTCAAATGGCCGCCACGGTTACGGTTGCAGTACCACATTCTTTTCATGAAATTTTTAATGAACAATTTGCACATTTGCGGCTGTATGTTCTCGATAACTTCACGAATTCTAGCTTTAAGGTCTTGAATTGATTGTGGAGCATTGGCATAGACCTTATCTTTCACGTGGCCGCAAAGAAAAAAGTTTAAAGATGTTAAATCACAAAATCTCGGTGGCCAATTGTGATCACCTTTTCAAGAAATAACACGGTCAGGAAACTTTTCTTGCAAAATTGCGATTGTTTTGTTGCTTGTGTGGAAGTAACGTCGTCTTGCTATAAATAGTCGTCGTTCACATCAGTATTTTCCAATTCGGCCATAAAAAATTATTAATCATAGCTCAGTAGCGCTATCTATTTACCGTAACAGTTGCACCAGCACATTTTTGAAAAAGTATCATACCGCCAGCCCAAAAACCGCACGTTGAGGATGCAAAGACTTTTCAACAATCATTCTTGGATTTTCTGCTTATTAACGTAGCCTCCGAAGTGAAAAAAACATCTTCAGTGATGAGACTGAATATAATTTTTTGATGAAATTCCGGCTTTAAAAGTTTTAAGACTTAAGTCTTTGTGCAAAATACGGTGTAATGTCGTTTGTGGAATGACTAATTCCAAAGATCGACATACCTGAATTTTCTTCAACACTACGGGCTACATCAGCAATATTCTCATGTGTTCTTGAGCGATGCTTACGGTGTTGGTTCTTCACATCACAAACTTGTTCCAACAGCTCAAATTTTTCCACCAGGTTTATTATTGACAGCCGAGAAGGTGCTTTACGACGACCAAAATGTGTTTTAGTTTTGCAAACTGTGACTGAAAAATTTTCACCATTTTTGTAGTGAATTTTAATAATTTCAAAGCGTTGTTGAAGCGTGAATCGTTCCATTTTTAATAATGGCGTAGTTTTTACTTGTCAAATGTCAAAAGATAATAGCTTCAAAATTGACAGCTGCCTAAATAGCCTGCTATTCAAAATGAAACTTCTTATTGGAAAACCTTTTAGTATATTACACGTTGAAAGAACGAACGAATTGTCTATTGTGGTCAGCTATTGTAAATATAACCGTAAAAGCAGTGCTACAGAATAACCAAACGTTTTTATCCGTCACGTTCAAAAAGAAGACGTTGCTTGTAGTACTCATTAACAAATTTTTTAAAAAGGAATGTTTACCTTATTCAGTTGACTCATGAACTAAAATCGGTCAACCATAGACAAGCGCAATAACTTTGTCAACTAAAAATTGCTACAAGGCACATTTTTACGGAAATAATCTACAACGACAACACTTGAACTGACTGGTTGATGCGACAGATCTCTACACATGTACTGACGACCGTACCGCCTCCTTATGCCAACAAAGCGGCCAATAACCATCACTATATGGCATTACAGGCGCCAAAAGGTATTGCATCCTTGTCTCAATGTCTTTTAAACACGCAATCCCAGGTTGCAACTAGTCGAGTCTTCTAACCCTGGGGTCTCGACTAGCAAGTCTACACTATAAACTTAACAGGAGCTTTCCTGGCGTTACTGGATTTGATGCTGGGAAACCAATCGATTCTGCTCGGAGGCTACTCCACATCCAGAAAATCTATTTAGTGAGTCATTCAAGGTCCGGAGCACATCTACATTGAGCAACCAAGAATAACACAAAAAAATCGAGTTTTTTTGCTACAGGGCGAGTACCTATTAGCCGGAGTGTTTTTCTTTTTGCGGATTATATTTAGACCGGAAGGACGGTGACAAATAATGCCCAACTTAAAGCAAACAGACGCTTAGTGCCTCTACAACTTCAATGACTAGCTTTATAGAAAAATAAGTGGATACCGATAAAGATATTTACGATTATGTTAACCGAACTTACAAAACGGAAAAATATAAATGAAAATAGACAAAAAAATAAAATGGACAAAAATGGGAAGATGGACAAAGATGAGAAGATAGACAAAGAGGAGACAAGAGACAAAGAGGTGGCAATAGATAGTTATGAAAGCGCAGTCTGACGTATTGGTAAAGGTTACTAGTTCATTGTATTGTATATTATAAAGTGCCGACTCAACAACTTAGAGGAACAATCAAAACTTTTGAAGGTTGACACTTGACATTTTTATCCATACTGTTTAATTAACTTTTTTGCAGCACGTTGACTCAGTAAAGTTTTTCAGAAAGTCTACCCAATTAACCATTTTTATTTACGAGTCAAAAGGACCAGTGGAGAGTTACCTCAAGCGCTTAGACACTTTATATTGCCGAGTGTACTTGCACTACTCTATAAAGGTCGTGTCTATTACTTACTTTGGTGAAACTTTAAATCTAGCAACTGCTGGATGCTGTTACTTTTAAATTTACATTGATGTCATTTGGACTCAAAAACTTCTTTGCCAAATTTTAGAACGATTCCAATATAATGGTTTTAAATGCAATATATCAAAATTCAAGTTTGGAAAAGACAGCGTCGAGTACCACCAAGTTAGTGCCGAAGGTAACCAACCACTACCACATCATCTGCGCGCAATTGAAGACTATCAGAAGCCCAACAACAAGAATCAATTTTGCTCCATCATGGAACTGCAATAAACGAAAAAGCGTGTTTGTGGACTTACACCAAATAGCAAGAGTTTGAAACCGTAAAGGTAGCACTGGCCCGACTTTTTTAATTGGCTAAACCCCAATTGAAAATACCGTTTATTAGAATGTATGGCAATTGTGTGGACTGTAAAAAAATTAAATCAAACAACTGGCTTTTACTACCCAAGAACAACAACGACTAACCAACTTTCAGTTGCTTGATACGACAATTCCTCACCCAGCTCTCATCTATTGTAAAAGGGAATACCTTAAGCAAACCTGCTCAAAAGTGTAGCTTTGGCAAAAATAGTACGTCAGTGCCAGAAGTAATGTCTTAAGACCCGAGGCTTAATCCAAGGGTGCAATGAGCTGTTAGAGAACCCAGACTACTTTTGGAACACAAACATAGGGTATTTCTTAGAAGAAAAAGATAAACTATTCCGAACCTCTGCCGACTGGGAATAGCCATCTAAGTCATGAAGTCTTAAAATTTTACTACGACATTGACACGGCAAATCATTCCGGACAAAATAAGACCTATACGGACATTCATAGCTTATATCACTGGCCGCCAGTCAGACCAGATCTGAAGGCTCAAATTTAGCGTCACCTGGCCAGGCTGGAAATAAGTTAATCTTCAAAATTATAGATTTGTGCACTTGATGGGTCGAAGCCATACTACTGCCTTTGGCGACCGATCTTCAAAGATTTTCTTGTCCGATAATGGCCCGCAATTCTACTAATAATAGTTTTAGCTAAATCTTTACCGCCACTTATCATCCACGACGAACTAAAAAATTTAATCCACACTCTGCTGGTAGAACATCCAAAGAAACCGTGGAAAGAACGATTGTCCCTTGCGGTCTACCACAACAACACAGAACAACTACTGCCACCGGTAGAACACCAAACAAACGATTGCTAGGCTACAACTTAACTTAATTTTGAAGCTAGGATGACTCAACCGAGAAACTACTCGACTTGAACCAATGATTACAAGAGGCCAACATTGCCAGTCTACTTACCAAGAAAAACGTTATCTAAAACAGGACAACATAAGCAATTACACCCCAGGAGACCAAGTCATAGAGCACGGAAGAGTTAAAGGTTTTTCAAACAAATGAATGGGCCCCAAGAGAATTATATCTATTGCCGTCCACATTTGTTACTGGGTAAAGGACCACTTATACAGAACCTTCACCAAACTCTATCTGGATGATATCTGGCTTGGACCACCAGACGGAAGGTTATAGATGGCCGCGGTAAAGTAATTAAAGAGCTTTTTTTTTTTAGCAGAGAGCACGAGTTAGGTAACGTGCAGTCACGTGCGAATATAAGTGTTTGACAGGTTATGTACAAAAGTGATAAGTGTAAATGAGCTAGACAACATCCAGTGCAAAGTGATATAAAAACAATTTTAAGTACTCTCTCCCCCATGGGGACGGACCAACGCCCGGAAATTCATCTGACCGTGTAACCTTGAACTGTAAGTGACATAAACAATTAAACCTAAATTACGTGAAATTAATAACATTCGTGACATCACCATAGGTGACGACGTTTAAATGAACGATCACGAACAATCGATTTATGAACATAAACACGAAGACGATGAAGATGACTCACCAGAATAAAAAATTAAGATTCTAAAAAAGCAAATAGATAAAAATACAATAAAAATGTATAAAACAACACTAGAAAACGCACAAAGCATTGCAACACTTAAAGCTGCTAATGAAGCACTCGCATCTGTCGTGCAAATTGAATTCAATCAAATGCAAATCCAAATGAATGTCATACTGAAGCAATTTAAAGGTAATCAGCCAAGCTCTTTTATACAAAACCCACCCGAATGCGCCAGCAACATCAAAAACGACATTCCCACAAACCCAAATGATTTGACAAATATTAAAAAAACGGCTTGTAACAAAAAAATTACAAACAAAAAAAAAAAGCTAACCCACCAAGGCCACAAGGAGACACCTGGAGGAAAACGCCATTTTCTCCATTAGCTCCTCTACCACCAAATCACGATGATAAAACTATATTTAATGAAAATGTTCAATCTTCAACTAACAATGCCTTATCCTTGTCCGAATGGATTGACCCCCCACGTCAGAAAAACTAAATGGAGAAACGCCCCTTATCTGGTAATAGCAGCAGCGAGTCCGACGACGAAGACGCTAACACTACTCAAGCGAAAAAACCACCTGCAATCTACGTAAAAGGTAAATCAGCCTAGAGAATGATACAAAATGAACTAAAAGAACGAAAACTCGAAGCCAAAATTGAAAGCTTCATAACTACTACAAAAATCTCCCCCAAAACTCCCAACGACTACAGATTAATAAAAAACCATCTGGACAGCAAAGGCTACTGCTCACACATCTATCAACTGGCAGAAGACAAGACTTACAAAGTAGTAATTAAATACGTCCCTGAAGATGTAACAACTGAAGAAATAGCAACCGCGCTAGAAGGTCAAGGCTTCAAAGTCAACTCTGTAAGCCGTCTACACAACAGAGAGAAAGTATCCTCTTTTATGTATATTCAGCTCACATTCTTGGCTTAAAAGTCCAAGTCGAGGAAAAACTAAAATTGGGAGAGCTAACTCACTGCCATAGATGTCAGGCTTACGGCCACACCCAGAGAATGTGCACTAATAAATTTGCGTAAGATGTTCACAAAACCATCCCTCAGCACACTGCACTTTAACATCGGCTGACAGGGAAATAGCATTATGCGCTAACAGCGAAGGAAATCATTCGGCAAGCTACAAACAATGCCCCAAGTATCTAAAGCAAAAAGCAAAGGTGGAAAAACCAACATCTAATAAAACAAATATAAGATACGATCAACCGAAGCCACGTTCCCAAACAATTTCATATGCCAAAGCCGTCCACCCCCCGACGGTAGCAGAACCTCAACAATCAGAAGACAACTCTTTTAAAAATAAATTACTCAATGTCATCAACTCATCCACCAACGACAAAGATTTGATTAAACAAATCTTAACCATAGCTTTATTATAACTAACATAATGTCAATACACAACAACGTACTATCCATAAGCTTATGGAACTGCGACTGCCTTCCAACCACAAAAGAACAATAGAACAGGTTGAAATAGACTTAACAAAAATGGTACTCTTTGAAACCACCAACTTGAAGTCTGTAGGAAAATTAAAAATGATATCGGCTTATCAACCACCATCCAAGCCACTTCTCCACGCTGTCTTAGACAGTGCTCTCAATGAAAACATCCTAACAATTGTTGGAGGAGACCTGAATTTGAAACACAAAGTATGGAATTGCAACAACATCAACGCCAGAGGTAAATCCCTATTAAAATACAACGAACAGCACAGAATTAAAATACACAGTCCAGACATGCCCACTTTCTTTAGTGCTCAAGGTCATCCACCCGACATCCTTGATATAGCCATAACTAAACTGTTTAACAATAATATCACTATAACAGTATTAGATGAACTTCAATCAGACCATCTACTAGTGCTTCTACAAATCTCAAACGTTTCAAACCACAATTTCAACAACTGCCGAAGACAGACCAACTGGCCAAGTTTTACAAAGTACATGCTAGAAGAACTAGGACCACTTCCAATAATTAACACTAATGCAGATATTCATAATGTTGATCAAAATTTAACATCGGCTATACAAGCTGCTCAACACAAGGCAACAACAGTTTTCCAATTCAGCACTAAAGACCTGTTAGGATTACCAACTCCATTGAAAAACCTCATTGCTACAAAAAACAAAACAAGACAAAGATTCAGGCGCACCAGATCTGAACAAGACAAAAAAATGCTTGCAAACTACAACATCAAGTTAAAAACGACATCAAAGTATTCAAAAATTAGCAATGGGAACATGCATTTGATGGTAACACCAGTGACATTCCCAAAATATGGGACATTTCAAAACGACTGCAAATGAACCAAGTTACCATCCCAGCTTTACACTGCCAACAAGGTATGACCTACACTGAAGAAGAAAAAGCTGAAGCCATTGCCGTGTCCCTAGAAAACCAGTGCAGCCCTGCGTACGACATCCATGACACAAATATCATGGAAGAAATTGAAAACAAAGTTGAACAACATCTCCAATTAACAGAAGAACAACCACTACAACACACAACATCCAAAAAATTATCAAAAACGTCCAAGCCAAAAAAAGCTCTAGGCCTGGACGACATTACGTACAGGGCCATAAAACACTTACCAAAGAAAACTGTCGTTGTTCTCACTAACATAATTAATGCCATCCTCAAACATGAATACTTTCCCAAATCTTGGAAGTTGGCCACAATAATTGTTTTTCCCAAACCGGTTAAATCACTTAAATTTCTACAGAATTACCAACCAATCAGCCTGCTAAACTCTCTTAGCAAAATTGCAAAAAAAGTAATTCTTTCTATGATACAAATGCATATGGAACAAAATCCAAACATCATCCCAGACCAGGAGCAAGGTTTCAGGAGAGGCCATTCAACATCTCATCAACTGGCCAGAGTCACAGACTACTTCAGCACAGGATTCTGTGCCAAGAAATCGACGGGTGGCATATTTTTTTACATAGAACCAGCCTTCGACAAAGTATGGCACTAAGGGCTCATAGCTAAAATATATTGACTGGGATTCTACAAGCAATTGGGGAAAATTATTCATTCCTGTCTAACAGAAAGAAAATTTCAAGTAAAAATTGGACAAACATTCTTAAGTATAAGACCTATTACAGCAAACTACAATATGCCGCCAACCTCATATCCGATTGGACAGACAAAAGGGGCATAAAAATCAACCCAGTAAAGAGCCAAGCCATACTCTTCTCAAAACGAAGAAAAGATCCTCACGGCAGCGTCACAATCGACAACACGGAAATACCATGGACAAAACGGGTAAATAACCTTGGAATAACCATGGACAAATCACTCACATGGCAGACACATACGCAAAACGTGAGAAACGTCAACACAGGTATGAAGCTATACCCATTATTAACTAACAAAAAAATGACACTCAAAAACAAAATGCTGCTGTAGAAGTCTACCATCAGACCCCAGCTCACCTATGCGTCACCTGTTTGGGGAACAACGGCAAAGACCCACCTAAAGATTTTAGAAGCCCGACAATTAAGCTGCCTCCGTTTCATCACAGGTGCCCTATGGTACATCAGAAACGTCGACCTTCGAAACGACCTTAAAATAACTACGCTCAAAGAACACATAACAACAACCGCTCTACGATTTTTTGAAAATGCAGAAGTTCACGATAACCCAGGGATCAGGAGCATAACAGACGACCTATCACAGTATCAAAAAAGATACAAAAGACCGATAGACCTGATCTCTCAAGAAACGGAAACATAAATGATCTAACCCGCAGTAATCTACCTGCAAAAGATATACATTGCGACTAATTAACTTAACTGGAAATTAAGCACACAAAATGTAGCACCGCCCAGCAGGCAAAAACATAAGTCAGCAAGAAAACATAGGAGAAATTCCGCTAGCTTGCAAACAGTGAAGACTAGTACGGCAGCAGAGCCGCTGAGAATTATTTTTAGCAAAAAGATAGTAATGCAATTCATGTAAAACCGGAATAATGTCTAATATTAGCCAAAAAAAAACTTAACAACAGCCACATGATATCACACGCGCTTGGAGGTATTACATCAACCGCATTTATAACGTTTTTTAGAACGTTCATTTTAATGAATAGTGTTGTCTCAACGTTGTTTGAACACGCAACCCCAGATTGCAACTGGGAGTCCCCAAACCCTGGGGGGCTTAATCAGCATGTCTACACTATGGACCTGACAGGGAGTTACCTTGCGTCGCAGCTTTCGATGCCGGGAAACTAATAGATTTTGCCCTTAGGCTAGTCAACCTCCCCAAGGAGTCGCTTAAGGCCCGGAGCACTACACTGGATAACTAAAAATAACACAAAAAATCCGAGAAAGTGTTATGCTCTAGAGTGAGCCGGAGCTTGTGTAACCATTGCATCATGTCTTTTACGTTTTTTACGCGGGTTGTTTCTAGAGCGGACTATTACTGTCAATGGCATTTGGTACCGTGACATGTTGACAAAGTATATTTGGCAGAAAATGGAAAGTAGCAGGTTGGCACGATCTGCTATAATACACTCAAAACAATGGAGTTATTGCAAACAAAGTTTCCAAGTCATTTTAATTCTCGTGTTGGAGACCAAATCTGGCCGTTAAGATGCTGCTGAACCTTTTATTTCTCTATAGTTTTTAAAAAGTAAGATCTCTGTCAACCACCCTTAGACTACATGCAAGAACTTTTTTCAAAATTTGGTAAAAAGGGCACACAACTGCAATTAAAGTCGCGACAAGATGGTAATTTGACTAATAATTTGTTTCATGTGTAATGTCAGCATTTATACGTCATAAAACAATAAAAAAAATTAGTTTATTTAAATACTGAGTTTTTAAAATAAAGGTTTTTGTTGGGGCATGTATAAGTGGATGTTGAATTAATACTGTCATTGAGTGACGCGCATGAAGTCAAGTTCGGCTTTGTCGTTAAAATAATTTATAGAGAAGTGAAGTTTGTTCCAGACAAACATCTTTGTTAAGCTTTTCTAATAAACATTTACAATAACAGCATCCAAATTACAACTTTTAAATTAATTTGTAATATTTTAACAACAAAAGATGTTTTATTTATTTTATTCTCTCTTCAATTATTTGCGGATAAATTTAAAAATCAAAAGTTCTATATTTATATACCATTTAGCTGAAATTTCCTTTGACATCAAACGATGTCCTATTCATACTAGTTTTGGTAAGCTTTGTAAAGAGTAAAATAGTTTTTGACGCTATATTCAATGTGGCTGTTTTGATGCATCAAACGATTTACTATGCATAAATCAGTTATATCTTTCATGAATTATTATGTCTGAATTTAAAAGGGTTGAATAGCGTAGTCTAAACTGCAGACAGCTAAACCGAAAACAATCAATAACAACTTTAATTTAGCTTAATCCTTTCCGGACCCATTGTTATAAATTAGAATATCGTTCGTTGTCATTAATTACACTTTTCCATGGTGAAAAAAGTGTATGGATTGTTGTTCGCGCGATTTTCATTTCGTTCAAAACCTCATTCATATCTCCGTGAATCCTATTCATTATTTATCTAAACATTGCAGACACAAAATCGATAGTAAATAATGTAGGAAAGTTTATTTAATTTCATCGGATGATTAATATTCGGTTTGAAGGCGTCTCTCTCTCTTCCTGGTACACTTTTTATCCTTGAGATTTATTCCATCTCGCGAGAACAGCAACACAATTGCGCGTTGGGTAGTTTCAAAGCGCAATTACAATTTCACTAATGCCGAGAGTGGAAAATGACCGGTACACAAAGGACTAAACTATGCTGTAAAATAATTATACTTAGCAATAAAATCCTTGCGGTGTTTTCATAAAGTTTGATTTCTTAGATGAAACTGTATTAATTTTAATATCATACCCTATAAAATTCAAGAAGAGCATGTACAAATAAAATTGTGTTTGTGTAAATATTTGCCATGTTCGGTTTATGAGCGAACCGGCGATTATAATTAAAATTAATATTGCAGGTCACAATAGAGAATGGATAAAATTTCCGGGATATCTGTTCCCAACAAAGGTAAACAAACGCATAACGGAGATCGTGCAGCTTTGTATTTGGCCGTAGAAATTTGAAGCTGCCATTTAATATTATCCTAATGAGGAATTATTATGAGGCAGCGAAACAAAGATGAGGATGATGTTTAGTGAAATTATGCCGTATTGTTGTCAACAATGGTAGAATAAGTTCAATTGTGTTTTGGATTATTGCGAAAACTATATGATAAGATTTGTTGCGGAAAGTGCGCAATAATACTGTCTAAATAATAGTAATAATAATAGTAAACTGTTTTTTGTAATGGAAGACGTGTTAACAAAAAAATTGATTACAAATTATTTTTATTAGATCAATGAGATTGGTTTAAAAAATATATGGGATATATTAATTTCATTGGACAAAAAAAAAGATTTTGCAACAATTTTTAAATATTTCTATGTCATTTAAGAATTTGTTGACATCTATGCCAGTTATTTTGGTTATAAAACTTGTTGCAAAGCTATGGTTTTATTTATGCTATTATAAACTTTTAAACAAGGAAAGTAAAATTTGTCAGTTTTGGGTTTGCGTTAGAAAATGTGTTGTTTGTCACAGTTGGAGGCTTTATTGATGATATTCACACAGTACTAGAGTTAAGTGTAGGATGAAATATGTTAGTATAGGTTTTATGCTGTTGAATGTAATCATTTGTTTAATCATTTAAACTAAAAGATGAGACCGCATTGTGAGTTTTTGCACAAAAAAGCAGTTAGGAATGACAAACACTTTTTTTGACTTGAAGCACTCAGAGACTTTTTAGATAAAATAATAAAAAACTAGATCGACTACATACACATAAATAGAAGATACTGAAAGCCATAACATCTATAAAGACTTATCTTATCAAGAGCAGATGTGTTATTTACTGGTTACAAAGAGTTTGCTTCAAAAATTTGAAAACAAAAACAGCAAGAATTAACGTAGATAAAAGTTAACATAGACTAACAGTTTAAATCAACTATTATCTACAATAACCCAGAAAACTTGTAAGAGTTTTTTGAATAATTAATTAAAAAAATCACAACAAGATAACAACAAATGACTAACACTAAGACTAAAAGAAATCTTGCATGGTTTATGATCTTAAAACTAAAAGACATAAGAAGATTATATATATAAATAAGAAACACACAGAAAGTGATCAAAAGTAAGACTAGAGAAGCAAAGACCAGATGACGCGAACAGGAATTAACCAAAATTGAAAAATACGAAAAAAAAAATAAATTTTTACAAAAAGCTGAAAATGGTGGCAGGCATTGGCTATATGAGGATTACACACAATATAGAAGACTGTGAAGGAAGACAAATATTAGAAACAAAAAAACAATTGGAGAGATAAAACTATTTGATGATAAGAAAAAGGTAAGTCAACAGGTAAAAGTTACATATAACCCAGAAATGATGTCAAAGGAAGTAATATACGCAATCAAATGTGTCCAGACAAACACCCCTATTTTATAACTCGTAACGATCTCGTTACAGTTTGATAATCATTGCGGAACGATTAAGCCGCTACCATGTAATGTTAACAATTGTTGCGAAATGTTAATTTGACATATAATATTTATATTTATTATTAATAATATTAATTCATTTATTATTGTTAAAATTGTAGAAACTGATAGTGATGAATACGCGTCATATTATTTTCAAAATTTTTGATGAGCTGTGCTGACGATAAGTAATTTTATTAACAAATTATTAATTTTATTAGTTAAAATAAAATGTTAGGCTAGAATTTAAGAGCATATCGACCGTTACCTTGATTTCCAGTATTTTAGTGAAAACAGCTACTTTGGCGTCATTGCTATTTTCACATATAATTTGATAATCAAATAATTTTTTTTAGTACATTCAGAAAGAATTAAATTATATTTTGTAAGAATATTTTAGTCAAATAACTAAAAAATGAATCCAAATATTGAAATAAATGTGAATACTACTTGACTGACTTAAATTGACCTTTATACTGCTGTTTGAAACAAATAAAGCAACAAAGTGTACATATTTTTTTTAAATAAACACATACAAGAATTAAAAAAAAAATTTAAAAATAGACAACACAAAATTTGACTTTTGCAATAATCTAGGAACAAGAGTAGCACTCTTTGCGACACAAGATTTTGAAAAACTTTTAACAATATTCTGCGCAAAAAGATGATAAAAATACTACAAAGCACTTCTGTAGATCCAAAAAAACGTTTGAATATTTGCCAATCTGTACTCAGAGTTAATAAACAATTATCAAACGACATAGAAATAAACAGAGCAGTGTGGCTGTGATGCGTTCTATCATCTTTCTTATTCAATTTATATTTATACTTAGAGGAAATTTTTAACAAATGATGTAATTTTTATATGATGACACGTTTCTTTTGCTCAAGACAAATGTAGAAGTAAAGGCACTTGTAAATTGCATACTACAATCAATCAGAAAATATGGTCTAAGCCACACAACATTGGCTTGGCGGTAGGAAACAACTACATAGAACAAGTCTCAGCGCTCAATTACCTTGGACCTACGATTAACAAAAGATGCAATGACATACCCAAAACGATACGAGTTATTACACCTAATCATACAGGGAAAGACTATGGGAAAGAGAACCGTAGGTCAAGTTATAACATCCTATTTGAAAAACCTGTCAAGCTTTTCAAGGCAGTTACTAACAAGTTTTTGATTATAAATATATACTACGTATTTACAGTTTTTTACTAGTATATTTGTTTGAGTTTTTTTTTTATTGTTACATATATATTTTTTTAAAATTTTAGGAAATTAGATACTAACTAGGTAAATTTGAAAAAAAATACTTTTGTCCTTTTGCTGGTTGTAAAAGACGATTTATAGGCAAGTAGGTAATTTAAAAAAATGATCATTATTATTAAAAACTTTTCTTAAAGGTGAAATGTCATGCATCATCATTGAAGTATGGCTGTGCATTGTTGATTTTCAGTTTAAATTTGTGCAAATATTTAAAAAAAAAAACATCAATGCTTTGTAAGGTATTGGGTGAGTGTCTTTTTGTCCATATGTTTGGGGTTACCTTATTGATAAGTTGATCTTACTTATTAAAATATTTTACTTTTCTTGCTGTATTCTTTCGGTATTTTATCTTGTCGTCTTTAGGGTGGTATATTCCTTTTTCTTCTGCCATAAGGAAAATTGGCACGGAACTGCTTGTTACTTGAGGGGTTTTTATCGGCGCTGTCTTCTAGGTAAAACATATCATTCTCATTACGTTTTTTTGCACTCTAATGAGTGCGATCTTGTGTTTCTTTATTTGCAGGTAATTCTGTCATGAGGAAGCCGAGTATAAGATGCTGAGTTAACTGTGCTGCCTGTAATCTGAGTTCATTTATGTTTTGCAGGATACTTGTTTATGATGCTGTCGTTATTTTAGACAACTTTCCCGTTTTTGCTATATGGTATCCTATCAATGGTTGAAAGGCATAAAGGTATAAGCGACAATATTGAGTTATGTACACCGCTGGAATTACTTGATTTTTTCTTTTGATTGGTTTAGGTATTATAAATGTAAACTGACTTTAAAACCGCTCTATTGTAAAGCTCATGAAATGTTGCTTATTTTTTTAATCATTGCTATATTGTTTTTGCTTAGTTGGACACATAGTTACTTCATAGTTTTACTGCTGAATATTACTCTTCTACAGATGCAAACTTTAACTATTTTTAGCATTATTTTGTTTAAGAACATTATTTTGTAACTGGGGGTACAATTTTGAGTTTTTTAATGTTTATTATGATGTGGCGGAAGGTTGTTTTGACATCCGATATCAACAGGTCATCCGCATAGCCAATTAGGCTGATTTTGCAACGTTCAGTTTGAACACGCTGAACGTAATATCTTAGTTCTACAATGCTACGGGCTAGTACATGAGCCATGTGAAATACCGTAATATACTTTCTTTTTGTAATTTTTGTTGTTGTTGAAGTAGCTGTGTATTACGATTTTTAAGTGTTTAACACTTTCTGTCTAGTAAGCTCATCCCCAAAGTCTCGCAATGGGATTGTGATAAAAGTATTTTTCACATGAAAATTACGAAGATTGCAATTGGTTTGGTTGGGATCACTTTCTGAAGATTTTTATAGAACGACTTCTATAGCGTCTATTGTGATATATTCTTTCTGAACTAATATTTTTGGTCTGATAGGTTCTCAATATTTTTAAGGTTTAGGTAACGATCTGCTTGTAAAATGATTTTACAAAACTTGGCTATATTGTTCTTATTTTTTTTTTTTATTACAACTAGGGTACTTTGTTTCTAGTTTATACAGATTAGTTGTTTTTAAACACTGCCCGACAAAGAATTATACTGAATTTTTTTAAAAAAAGGTTAAATGGTTTTTGGTTTGGTCCAGGTACTCTTTATCTTTAGTTTGGCCTTACGGATTTTTTTGGTTGTGCACATTAGTATATCTTGCTTTGTTGGGGACTTATTATGTTCTTATTATTTGGTGACCATTTAATATCCTGTTTTGTTAGGGTGTGGACACAACGGCAATCTTTGCTCCGATCATCGAACAGCGCTCCGAGCATAGAATACTAAATTTTGTTTGAAGATTGGACTTTTGCTCACCGCTCGAAACTTTTTTAGCGGCGTGAAAGTAAAATTATTTTAAAATTAATTATAATTTTATTCTCACGCCGCTAAAAAAGTTTCAGTTCTATATAAATACGAGGATTGAGCGGTGAGCGAGGGTTTGAGCTTAGAACCAATTTTAGTGATCTATCTATACTGTTTGATGATCGGAGCGCTATTTGATGATTGCTCCGCTGTTCGGTAATCGGAGCTAGGATTGCCGTTGTGTCCGCACTTTTAGATATCTAAGTTGAGTTTGTTGCATTGATTCTTTAAATTGTTTTTTTTAGTAAAGTAGAAATATTGTGCCACTTTTCTTTCTTTGTCAGGACACAGATCCGTTTTTTTTTTAACACTTTTTGCCAGAGAATAATACTGCAATTTTTTGCAAAAGGTTTAATGGTTTTC
The DNA here is from genome assembly GCA_963932245.1 of Tachinus rufipes. NCBI lineage: Eukaryota > Metazoa > Arthropoda > Insecta > Coleoptera > Staphylinidae > Tachinus > Tachinus rufipes. Next base: position 96,618,872 of record OZ010743.1, read on the forward strand.
GGAGGTATGCCGTTTAGTCCAAGTACTTTTTTTAGTCTTTATCTTTAGTTTGGCTTTACGGATGTTTTTGGTTGTGTACATTGGTATATCTTGCTATTAACGTTGTGCATTTTCTTGATCTTCTTCCACATTTGCTGAAAAAGTTTTATTGTCACTTTTAATTGCAGATGCTCGGTCAGTTTTTTGCTTTTCTTTGTGCCGATTTTATATCCCGTTTTGTTAGATATCTAAGTTGAGTTTGTTGCATTGATTCTTTTAAATGTTATTTTAGTAAATTTTATATGCAGTTTAAACTTTTTTTAAGTGCTGTTGAAATGTTTTGTTTTATTTTCTTCTTGCCAGTGCTTTTTTTGTGTGTTTTAATAATTTTTTGCTTACTTTAATTGCAGATTTCTATGGTAGTATACTTTTTATACACTATTATACTTGTTTTTGTATATTATATTTGCTCTTTTTTTAAGTAGCGTTTCAGGTGTTTCTTATCAGTTTTGTGATGTTTTTTGATGTTGCAACTGCATGTAAATGTTGTTGCGCAGATTTAGGATTACTTTCCAGTTGACGTACTATTTTGGTGTTACCCGGGCTACATCTTTTGTTATGGCGTAGCGTCGATGTGTTAAAAGTTTTCTTTTTATTCTGATCTTATGATGGTTGGTGTTTTGCCCTTTTTAGGACTGCACGTCCTATCTTTGTTTGTTGCCCATTCTACGAGTAAGGTCTATTTAATACCTTTAGTCTTTGCACCAAATAAATAGAATTTTGAGTTTAGATTACCTGCTACATTAAGTATTTTAGTCTGATTTTACGTCCTTAGGTTCAGTTTGTTGAGCAGTTATTGCAGCTCTTAGTTGTCAACTGAGAGAGGTAGAAGGAGTATACCTAGATTTCTTTTACTTTCACTCATATGTATCTGTTTTCTGCTTTATAAGCTTTAATTGTATTGCATTTTTTTAATTAGTAAACTGCCTTTAGTTATTACTAACGATAAATTCTGAAGAGGTTTATAGTTTATATATTTGCACCTATGTAAGTTTTTTTATTGATATTGTTATCAATGTAATTAAAAAAAATCAAAATAATAAAACTGAGAAAAGAAAATATTGCTATGACATAAGAACTGCATAAATCTTAAATATATCTAACATTTTGTTGAAACTCTAATTATTTAACAATAGTTACAAAATTTAAATTTGTGCGTAGTGTAAAATGATTTTACTGATTTATATACTGTTATTGGAAAACAATGACAAACAAATTAAAAATTAAAAATGGTTTGAAAAGCAGCTAAAGTGCGTGTGTCTATCAGGATCTTTTCTACATTTACCTAATTACATGTACAGTCACGTAGATATCAGCGGCAATGGAAAAGCTGGCAATAAGTTGAAGGTGTAAATTCCCGGTATAACCAAAAAAAAATTTAATATAATCTCCCTTGAACACACTTATTACATTGCTTAATTAATAATTCCGTCTTTTTATAAAAATATTCTAAAGATTTGTCGTCAATATGCTTCAAAATAGCAGTTTCCACCTTTTTATTGTCAAGAAATTGATTTTTATATAATTTTAAAAATGGAAAGTAGTTGTTAGAGGCCAAGTGTGGACTGTAGGGGATAATCGATATTTTGAAAGCAGCATTCTTTTATGGTAAGTTGGGCAACCTCAGCGGTGTGCAGAAGTGCGTTGTTGTGTAACAACCTGTTTTACTCAAATATTTGTTTTTAACTTATGTAATAAGATAGGATAATAAGCGCCATTCCACGTGGTATTTTTTTCTTTAAAATCAATCATCAAGATGCTCTTACAATTCCAAAAGATTGTAGATAAGATTTTTTTTGGTTGACGGAGTTACTATTTATTCTTGGTGGTGGTTCACTTGTACACCACCGTTCTATGGATTCTTTTTTGAACAGAGGATCATGATACAAAACCATAGTTTTATCCCCTGCAACAATAGATTGCAGAACTTTTTCTTGTCTAACGTTTTAAATTAGAATTCATTATATGCCAATAAGTAGATTTTGATCAGTCATGCACGTTAAAACGTAAAAATACTTGTCCAAAATTCAAAAAACATATAAAAGTTGTTTCAAATTTTGGGCAATGCAAAATATCAACAATTATTATATAAGATTTTTTTTATATATGCAGCACAAGACAGCTACTTGTTTTTTATCTTATACACATGTTTACACTTATAATGCAATTACTGATAAATTGCAAAAGTTTATTAATAATTAATTGTTTAACTTAGTTTATAACTTAACTTAATTAATTGCTATTGTTAAAGATTATGTCTTTAGTTTATTAGTGCTTCTACTATATCAACAGAATGGTAAAGTATATAAATTTATATATTGCTTAGTTTCTTTTAATAAATACTTTTAAATCTATTTTAAAACCCAATAAATTGTGTTAAATATTTTACAAAAATCCGTCATCTAAGTCCAGAATATTTAAAATCAAATATTCAGATGAATATTTAAAACTATGTCTTAAATATAAATTTCAATATATATTTTAATTGTTTCGTCTTGCTTTGTATAGTCATTTGCATATTTCTCTTATTACATATTCGCACTGTATTTATCTATAGTTATTATATAAATAATTCATAAAATTAATTCGTAACTTGTTTTTGTATCCATTTCCATTCATTACGCGAATGGGATGCCACCTTTAAATAATTTAGCAGCGAATTTCGCCCTTAAAACAGTCTTGAAAATCATTGTGAAATAATAGAAAATGAGTTAAACCAAGTGAATATTGTACCTGTCGGCAATGTGATTGTCTCAGCGGCAGGAAGATTGTCGTTTAATCGGCCAGACAAATCCAATGACGACGATATAATAGAACCCGGACGAAAAGAGCCTTTTTATTCTATCTCATTACGTCACACTAGTAATTTCGTAGACATACGGCTTTATCTCTTTTGCGGAAAAATCCTGAATTTTTATTACTTTTATATTATTGGAATTTATAATTGTAAAATGAGAACTTTTATTATGTGGCATTGAAAAATCAAATTTATATTGATTTTTAGAAATATTTTATTACAAAACAATGCTAACCCTGCTCAAATCTAAATGAAAGTTTTATGTGATTTTATTGTGTGCTCTTTGTAAGCTTACAAGCAATTTTAAAATTATTTTCAAAGGCAGTCACATGAAATTATTGTCAGGATTCTCGAGGCTGCACGATTGCTTTGTTTGATTTGTAATACATCTACAGCCGGGGGTGATAGTAGCACTAGTATATAGCCAGATCAAATAATGTTTCAATTGTAATAAGCTTCCGGTTAAAGTAAAAATACGCTTTAAAGCTTTATATATCTAGACATACATTACTGTTCTGATTTTATTGACATTTTAAAAACGTTTACGTTTTAACATGTTCATTTAATTATTTAATAATTAATAATACGATGGTGTACCTAATGAACAGTTGAAATAGTAAATAAGATTACATTAACACGACTATTGATAAGTAGAAGTTCTTAATTTAAAAAGTTTAAAAGATTATATCAACATGCAAAAAAATTAATTGTTTGCAACGTATAACCGCGGATTTTCTGATCTTTATAAAAAATGTTGTAGAAAGGAGGAGCTTTTGTTTGGTATATTTCAGGGTTCTAGAATATATAATTCTTGTTACTATTGTTATATTTGAAGAGAACTTGTGTAGTAGTTTCTGGCATGGCACTAAAGCAATTATATCATTAACAAACATCATTAATGCGGTTTTCGGTATGAGCCACTTTCTCAAACCATGGAAATATTTCTACGTTGTTAACTTTCCTAAAACTGGAAAAAATTCAAAGTTTTCTCAAAATTATTGACTAATAAGTTGAGCACTATTGGCAAAGTTGCTGAGAAAATTTTACTGGATAAGCTACAGGTACACACGGATGAACACAATGTTCTACTGGTGCATCAGTTCGGATTTTGATAAAAACGTTTGACGTTCTACCAACTTTTAAAGGTGTTAAACTTAATCATTGCTTAATTTAATTTGATATTGAGAAAACATTTGATAAAATCTGGCATAAAAGGCTCATATACAAATTTATCAACTACCCCGCTAAGTTGGTAAAATTGATTACTTTCTTCGTACACAACAGATTATTGTCTACTAAACTAGGAAACAACATATCTACACTACGCAACATTACAGAAGCAAGCACCGGGGTCATTCTTTGTACTATTACTTTTTAACATATACCTAACAGACAATCTAATGCCTACAAACGGAGACAATTTAGCACAGTAGTTGGATTTCACTGCATTTCTGTACTCTTCAAACAGCTCCCGTGTCATTGACGCTTTTGAAAAATGGCTTAAGACCTGGCTTGTCAAGATTAATCCTAAAAAAAGTACAGCTAAATTTTTCTTGAAACAACGCTTACACTTACACAATTCATTTTTAATACCACAAACGGCACGAAAAAAGACAAAAGCCTTTCAAAACAAGACTTTGAAAACTTGCTTTAACACGCACAAGTAAATTTGACAGTACTCTCCAACATGTCTTGGTGGAGGAGACCTAGCCGTACTCACCACTCATCCACACCAACTATACCCAAAAACTAAGATAAGAAGCGTGCAAAGCACCTCCAGTTTTTGGATGAACAACATTTGAGCGTGCAGGTAGGCACACTAGTTTAAACTATCAGCTAGTAATTATATTATGGGATGTCCCACCCACCCACCCAAGTGTTGGTTATCTAGAAATTTGTATATTCATTGCCTCCTGTGACATAGCGCTTCCAAAGGTGGCAGAGAAGAAAAACTGCAATTTTTAGATTACTAGCTCTTGGGCGGGTGGGTGGTTACTCTAGTTTAAACTACCGGCTGGTAGTCATGTTATGAAGATTTTGTTAGTTGATCTAAAAGGTGATAATATGCCTATTTGTGTTTAGTATTTTGAGTTGATTTATTACAATTTACATGAAAAATAACATTGTTCGAATGACTGCCTCGGCTCCTACGACATCACGCAATCTGCTTGTTATAATTTTTGATAACATTACGACATCTTATTGTCGACTATTTTGCGTTTTTTGTTTTAGTTCTGCAATGATGTTTGGTATATTTTTGTAAACTTTACTTCATAAATAACCTTAAAGAGAAAAATCTAAATGAGTGATACCGCGCAATCTTAGCGGCCATTGATTATTCCTTAAGAAGAAAATTTTGTAATCATGTTCCGATCGCAAACTGAATTAATTGTAACAGCATTTTTTGCATTGTTTTTAAAAATATACGAGTCAATTATGACACCAGATCAGAAGGCACACTATATTATCAATTTAAAAAATGCATTTTTTTGGATTTTCTAATCTTCAACGACTACCCACTTTTAGTACAGTTGTAGAAACTTATAATTTTACTCCAGAACATTAGTACGAACAAATAGTTTAAACTGGGGTTTTCACCCACCCACCCAAATGTTAGTTAGCAAAAAAATTAAGTTAAAAAGGCGATAAAAGATTCTATGTCACAGGAGGTGATGGTGATATTGAATCTATTGTCGACTGACATTTGGGTAGGTGGGTGGGTCACTCCAGAACATGAGTACAAACAAATAGTTTAAACTGGGGTTTCCTCTTACCCATCCAAGTTTTAAAACTCTGTAAACGTTAAAACTTTTTATGTCACAGGAGGTGACGGTGATATTCGATCTCTTGATCACAGACAATTGAGCGGGCGGGTGGGTCATTTTAAAACATGAGTTTGGCCAAATTGTTTAAACTGGGGTTTCCGCCCACCCACCCAAGTGTTAGTTATCAAAAAATTTGAAGTTTCTAAACACTATAAGCGTTAAAAGTTTCTATGTCACCTGAGGTGATGGTGATATTGAATCTCTTGACGACGGGCGATTGGGAGGGTGGGTAGTCACTCTAGATTATGAGTACGGACAAATAGTTTAAACTAAGGTTTTCGCCCACCTACCTAAGTGTTAGTTATCAAGAAATTGGAAGTTTTTAAACTCTGTAAGCATTAAAACTTTCTATGTCACAGTAGGTGATGGTAATATTGAATCTCTTGATGACGGACTGTTGGGTGGGTGGGTAGGTCACTCTAGAACATGAGTTCGAACAAATTGTTTAAACTGGGGCTTACGCCCAACCACCCAAGTGTTAGTTATTAAGAAATTGGAAGTTTCTAAACTCTGTATGCGTTGAAAGTTTCTATATCACAGTAAGTGATAGTGAAATTGAATTTCTTGACAACGGACACTTGGGGAGGGGGGGGGGTGGGTGGGTTACTTCAGAGCATAAGTACGGACAAATAATTTAAACTGAGGTTTACGCCCAACCACCCAAGTGTTGGTTAGTTATTATAAAATTGGAAGTTTCTATACTCTGTAAGCGTTAGAACTTTCTATGTTGCAGTAGGTGATGATGATATTGAATCTCTTGACTGCGGACAGTTGGGCGGGTGGGTGGGTCACTCTAGAACATGTGTACGGACAAATAGTTTAAACTAGGGTTTTCGCCCATCCAACCAAGTGTTAGTTATCAAGAAATTTGAAGTTTTTAAATTCTGTAAGCGTTAAAAGTTTCTATGTCACATGAGGTGATGGTGATATTGAATCTCTTGACGACGGACGATTGAACAGGTGGGTGGTTACTCTAGATCATGAGTACAGAAAAAAGTTTAAACTAGTGTTTCCGCCCACCTACCTAAGTGTTAGTTATCAAGAAATTAAAAGTTTCTAATGCCTGTAAGCGTAAAAACTTTTTATGTCACAGTAGGTGATGTTGATATTGAATTTCTTGACGACGGACATTTGGGCGGGTGGGTGGGTCACTCTAAAACATGATTAGGGACAAATTATTTAAACTGGAGATCTTGCCCACCTACTTCTTCTTCGTCTTCTTCTTCATGTGTCATGCCCTCCAAGGGCATTGACGACCAATTTCATTATTTGAATATTATCTGCAGCTTTTCGAAATAGGGATTTTGTACTTTGTCCAAACCATTGGCGAAGGTTCTTGAGCCATGATGTTCTACGGTGGCCTGGACTGCGCGTACCTTGTATTTTACCCTGTATTATTGTCTGCTGTAACTTGTACTTATCATTTCGGATAACATGACCAAGGTATTCCAGTTTTCTTCTCTTTATTGTGTTGAGAACTTCTGTTTGCTTATTGACTCTTTGCAAAACCTCGACGTTAGTAATTCGATCCTCCCAAGAAATTCTCAGCACTCTACGGTAAGTCCACATCTCAAAAGCCTCCACCTTCTTACACATAGCCTCCGTAAGTGTCCAAGCCTCGACGCCGTAGTAAGGATACTAAACACATAACACCTTAACAATCTGATTCTGAGGGGAATTTCCAAGTGCCTGTTGTTCAGCACTTTCTTCATTCTGGTGAAAGCTCCTCTTGCCTGTTCGATGCAGCTTCTAATTTCCGATGTCATGTCCCATTTGTTGTTTACGTTACAGCCAAGGTACTTATAGGAGTTGACGCGTTCCACCACCTCATTTCCAACTCTTAGATTCAGCTGGTTATTTACGCTGGTTTTATTTACGACGAGCCATTTTGTCTTATTAACGTTGAGTTTAAGACCCATGGACAAGCTGTGCTCTGTAACGGTTGTCATTAGTTCTTGTAGGTCTTCCATGTTTGTAGCCAATAGAACGGTGTTGTCGGCATACCTCAGGTTATTGATCACTATGCCTCCTACGATTACTCCTATGTTCTTGCCATCCAATGCTTTTCGAAATATTTTTTCTGCATAAAGGTTAAAAAGTAATGGCAAGAAAACACAGCCTTGTCGCACCCTTCTTTGAATCACGACCTCTTCTGACAGTTCTTTGTTCACTAACACCGCTGCTGTTTGGTTCCAATACAGGTTGGCTATAATGCGGATATCTTGCCCGTCTAATCCCAATTCTTTAAGTATATCTGCTACTTTATTGTGGTTTACGGTGTCAAATGCTTTTTCATAGTCTAAAAAGCAGGCAAAAACATCCACATTGACATCAAGGCATCGTTGTATTGGAACTTGTACACTGAAAAGTGCCTCTCTTGGGCCGAACCCATTCCGAAAGCCAAACTGGGACTCGCTGATCGACTCTTCACATTTGCGGTAAAAACGATTATGGATGATCTTCAAAAATAGTTTCAATACCTAACTCATGAGACTGATGGTCCTATAATCTTTACATTGTTTTGCATTTGATTTCTTTGGTAAGGTGATGAAAGTTGATTTTAACCAATCTCTTGGTATTTCACCTGTTCTATATATATATTATTAAATAGGTCTACTATTATTGAGAGAGAACTATCGTCTTTAAGGATCTTAAAAACTTCTGCGTGTATTTCATCTGGGCCAGGTGCCTTCCCATTCTTTATTCTCGCAATAACATGTTTGACTTCTGATCTTGTTATGTCACTTTCGTCATTTCCGAGTAGTTCGATATTATAAGGTTCATGTCTATTGTCCTTGAAAAGATTCTTTATGTATCTATTCCACTCTTTTAGTTTATCCTCTGTTGATGTTAATATAGTGTTTTGCTCGTCCATTAGCATTTGGGATCTTATAGGCTTGTGGTTACCAGCGACCTGCTTCACTTTTTTGTGCAAGTTAAAGGAGTCATGCTTTATTTCAAGAGCTTCAATTTCAGCGCATTGCGCAGACAACCACACCTCTTTTGCTGATCTTATTTTCGATCTGATTTCTCGTTGGGTTTCTTTATATCTTAGTACGCATTTGTTTTTGTATGCTCTTCTGGAATCCATTAGTAATAGTATCTCTTCGGTCATCCATGCTTGTTTTTTGGCCTTTTGCTTGGTCTTAGATACCTTTCTCCTACTTCTATTACTGTGGTTTTTAGCTGTTTCCATGTGTGTTCTATGTCTGCATTTTCTGTTGTATTACTCCATGTTGTTAGTATCTCGTTTATTTCATTCCTAATCTTTGAGCTTACGGTTTGATCTTTTAGCCTTTGTGTGTCTATACGGAGTACTTTTTGCGTTCTAACACATTTTTTCAGTGTTAGATTTATAGATGCTGTTAGTAGGTTATGATCTGTATGTACATCGGCACCGGGATATGTTTTGGCGTTCTTTATTGCACCTACCCAAGTGTTAGTTATCAGGAATTTAGAAGTTTCTAAGCTCTGTAAGCGTTAAAAGTTTTACTGTTACAGAAGGTGATGGAGATCGGGTGGGTGGGTCACTCTTAAACTTGGGTACGAACAAATAGTTTAAACTGGGGTTTACGCCCAACCACCCAAGTGTTAGTTATTAAGAAATTGAAAGTTTCTAAACTCCGTAAGCGTTGAAAGTTTTTATATCAGGGTTGGTGATGATGATATTGAATCTCTTGACAACGGACACTTGGGCGAGTGGGTGGGTCACTCCAGAACATGAGTACGGACAAATAATTTAAACTGGGGTTTACGCCTAACCACCTAAGTGTTAGTTATTAAGAAATTGGAAGTTTTTAAACTCTGTGTAAGCGTTAAAGCTTTTTATGTCTCAGTAAGTGATGATGGTATTGAATCTCTTGACGACGGACATTAGGGCGGGTGGGTGGGTCACTTCAAACATGATTACGGACAAATAATTTAAATGGGTTTTTCCCCTCATACCCAAGTGTTAGTTATCAAGAGTTTAGAAGTTTCTAAACTCTGTAAGCGTTAAAAGTTTCAATGTTACAGAAGATGATGGAGATATTGAATCTCTTGACAACGGACACTTGTGCGGGCGGGTACGTCACTCTAGAACATGAATACGGATAAAAAGTTTAAACTGAGGTTTCCGCCCACCTACTCAAAAGTTAGTTATTAAAAAATTTGAAGTTTCTAGATTCTGTAAGCGTTAAAAGTTTCTATGTCAAATGAGGTGATGGTGAAATTGAATCTTTTGACGACGGACACTTGGGAGGGTGGGTGGGTTACACTAAGACCTGAGTACGGAGAAATAGTTCAAACTGGGGTTTACGCCAAATCACCCATGTGTTAGTTATTATGAAATTGGAAGTTTCTAAACTCTGTAAGCGTTAAAAGTTTCAATGTTACAGATGGTGATGGAGATATTGAATCCATTAACGACGGACACTTGGGCGGGTGGGTGGGTCACTCTAGAACATGTGTACTGACAAATAGTTTAAACTGGGGTTTTTGCCCACCCAACCAAGTGTTAGTTATCAAGAAATTTGAAGTTTTTAAATTCTGTAATTGTTAAAAGTTTCTATGTCACATGAGGTGATAGTGATATTGAATTTATTGACGACGGACACTTGAGCGGGTGGGTGGGTCACTCTAAAACTTGAGTACGGACAAATAGTTTAAACTGGGGTTTACGCCCAACCACCGAACTGTTAATTATTAAGAAATTGGAAGTTTCTAAACTCCGTAAGCCTTGAAAGTTTCTATATCACAGTAGGTGATGGTGATATTGAATTTCTTGACAACGGACACTTGGGCGGGAGGGTGGGTCACTCTAGAACATTAGTACGGACAAATAGTTTAAATTGGGGCCTCCGCCTACCAACCCAAGTGTTAGTTATCAAAAAATTTAAAGTTTATAAATTCTGGAAGCGTTAAAAGTTTCTATGTCACATAAGGTGATGGTGATATTGGATTTCTTGACGACGGACATTTGGGCGGGTGGGTTGGTCACACCAAAACATGAGCAACAAATAGTTTAAACTGGTGTTTACGCCCAATCACTCAACTGTTAGTTATTAGGAAATTTGAAGTTTCTAAACTCTGTAAACGTTAAAAGTTTCTATGTCACATGAGGTGATGGTGATATTGAATTTCTTGACGACGGACACTTTGTCGGGTTAGTGGGTCACTCCTGAACTTAAGTACTGACTAAAAAATTCAACTGGGTTTTTTGCCCACCTACCCAAGTGTTAGTTATCAAGAAACTGAAAGTTTCTAAACTTGGTATATTGAATTTCTTGACGACGGACATTTGGGCGGACAAGTGGGTCACTCCAGAACATGAGTAGGACAAATAGTTTAAACTTTGGGTTTACGCCTAACCACTCAAGTGTTAGTTATTAAGAAATTGGAAGTTTCTAAACTCTGTATGCGTTCAAACTTTCTATGTCACAGTAGGTGATGGTGAAATTGAATTTCTTGACGACGGTAACTTGGTCGGATGGGTGGGTCACTCCAGAACATAAGTACTGAAAAAAAAATTTTACTTGGTTTTTTGCCCACCCACCCAAGTGTTAGTTATCAAGAAACTGAAAGTTTTTAAACTTGGTATATTAAATTTCTTGACGACGGACACTTGTGCGGGTGGGTGGGTCACTCTAGAACATGAGTACGGATAAATAGTTTAAACTGGGGTTTACGCCTACAGACTCAAGTGTTAGTTATCAAGAATTTAGAAGTTTTTAAACTCTGTAAGCGATAAAAGTTTCAATGTTACAGAAGGTGATAGAGAAATTGAATCTTTTGACGACGGACACTTGGGTGGGTGGGTGGGTTACTCTAGAATATGAGTACGGACAAGTATTTTAAACTGGGGTTCACGCCTACTTACCCAAGTGTTAGTTATTAAGAAAGTCTCTAAACTCTGTAAGCGTTAAAACTTTGTATATCACAGGAGGTGATGGTAATATCTAATCCCTTGACGACAGACACTTGGACAGGTGAGTGGGTCATTCTAGATTATGAGTACGGACAAATAGTTTAACTAGGGTTCCCGCCTACCCACCTAAGTGTTAGTTATAAAGAAATTGGACAATTAGGGGGGCAAGTGGGTCACTCCAGAACATGAGAACGAACAAATAGTTTAAACTGAGAAAAAAAAAATTCACTTTTATTAATTTTTTTGAGATAAACTTTTTTGTTTTTTTTTTATTTCCCGTTTCTTGCTCAGTCTCATTATTTGCAATTTTATTTTCTATTGCTATGTTTTGATTTGAGTTGGTATTTACATAAAGCTTGAAGTACTGTATGTAGTACTAACTTGCTACTCAAATTTTACGATCTGCATTCTGCACAATTTTTGATCAATTTTACTTAAATTAAAATTATAAACACTTTTGATTAATTTTTGATGTTTAAACTGTTTTTTTTTTTAATTTTTGCAACAAGCTTAATTACAACAACTTAATTTAAATCTTGGAAAGATTGAAAAATTTAGAAAAATATATTGATATTGTTAGACCAAAACAAGAATACCCGAGCAACATGTGTAGGACACACGCTCTCAAAACCCGTCTTCGATCTTATGTAAACTTGTCAAGTACTCAGCTACATGGCTATCTGGCACGACATTAAAAATATTAAACAAACATTAAATTTAATCCATATTTGTCGACCTACAACGAGGTTTTTATTTCAATAAGAATTCACTCTGTAATAATAACTTTAAGTTTAAAATCGATTCAATCCAATTCGGCTTCTGAATCTGTAATTTAAATACAATTTCATTTGAATTTTATTCTTGAAATTGTGTTTGAGTTATGCTTATAGTAATATCAATTGGAATAAATTTCCCGAGGCGGAAATTAATTAATTTCCATTCTGCACACATTTATCGTTATTATTATTTGTAATCTATACGGTAATTAACGATTTGACTAAAAATAAAAGTTATAAAGTATGCAGTATATATATATATATATGTATAGTAAATTGCGCTTCTTGTTTGTTTTTTATATGTAACCTGTTGTGAGCATCGCAAATACTAAAAAAAATACAGACAAAGTCGTTTTAAATAAATAAGTAAACAGGCACTCAAAATGGCTCTAAAGAAACTGAACGGCTCACACTTCAGACATCTTTTATATCTGTCATCTAAATTCTCGTTATTCGATAAATAAATCCTTAAAATACACAGTATTTGAGGTTTTCTGTGTAAACTATAATCAAGTTACTGTCAACGCCGAGCTGGAATCAAAAAGCTTCAACAGTCTTTTGGGAGTTATATAGGAGATTTTATTATTCAGACCTGCCGCTATCTGCATAGAAAATGTATAAAATGAAAGCCTTTGCTGACGTCACGGTGTCATAGATAGTGGGTGTTTGATATCCATCCATCCCCGATGTTGTTTACGACAGTTAAAAAACTATGGATAAAAAGATTGTGCACGACAGGGCGGCATTCATCTGAATATAAATTAAATATTACTGAAAAATCTTTTGGCGCGGTCTAACGTATACGAAGCAACGTTCTAAGTCAATAAAATGGGATTCATCTTTCATCGTGCTCGGATGATATCACTCGCGACGTAACAATATGGAAAATTGTGAAATATGCTCGGCTATTAATCCTCGCGAATATTTTAAGTAATTGCTTTTGTCACACTTTCATGAAATATAAAACTTGTTTGAAGGTAGTTTTTTAATTCTATAAAAGCTTTGTTATAAATCTCATTTGGTAGTCACAACAATATTAAATGCATTTATAATTTTAACATTCATCTCGGAATATCAAAAGCGTAATTAAGGGTATTAATATAATGTACTTAATGTAAGTGAATTTTATTCAACATGGATTTATAAATTACTTTTCAAATTAAATTTTATCGTTTTCATTTAAGGCAAGATTTAAATTTAAATTATTTTGATATTGTAATAAAAATTTCTTACAGTTTGAAGAATATAGTTTTTAAAAATTGTGTGTTTAAATATACAAAAAATATTACAAAAAAATTATGAAATTGTTTTAAGATTATCAATATATTTTATAGATGAAGAAGTAACTCTAAACATTGTCTGTAGTAGTTTGTAAAATACAAGTTTTTGTGTGCGTCTTTTTTTATTTACTAAATAAAGCATGATTGGCCCAAACGCCGTAGCCAACAAAATTGTTTTGCATCTTTAATGCAGACACTAAAGTTACTATCAAAGCAGTAATGAACAACAAAATTGTGACAATTTTTAAAATTAATTAGAGTGATTAATTACATTGTAACTAAGTTTTCTAGGGTATGTTTTGATGATTATGATGAAACTTTGTCTTGAATTCATTGCAAACTCTATCACTACAACACCTTTTCAATAAAATCTGAAAGAAAAGCACGGCAAATTGACGCCTTTAGGAGCAAGTTTTTTTACTTTTGAATTTAATTTAGTTGTACTTGCAAAACATTTTTTGTAAAGTTTGCAGTTAATTAAAAAAGCTAAGTATATTAACACCGACGATGGCCTAACCGCCGAAACCGGTCTTGTAATAATAAAAAATAAAAATAGCATATAAAAGTATATACTTAATATTAAAACTATAATCTAACATCTTATGTAAGCTACGGTGAGTGTTTTTACCTGATGGACATTAATGCAAAACTAAAATCATAACATTATGTTTGCTAAATAATTCTCATGCAAATGTAAATAAATTTATAAAGAGAACAGTCTGCATAAATTGTGTATTTTACATAAATGACTACTTATCAACCCAGAGTGACAAGTAAACAAATGTAATTTAGAAATAATCACAAAACTCGTAGACAGGTAAGCGCAGACAGCGTAAAGATTTCCATATACAGTTATGGTTAAAGGTTAATTAGGTTTAAATATCATTAACCTAACATAAATTAACCCCATATAATATATCAAAATAAATTTATAATAATAAAATTAGTTACTTGAAAATAAGTTTCTTTTTGTGTGAATAAACTTCAGAAATGATATGCATCAATATAGAACTCAATTGAATGCTTTACGTTAAGAGATTAATTTAGTTTAGTAGTAATGAGTAGCGGTTATTGATTTCGAGTGGATCGATATCCGGCGGCGGCGAGAATTTCATTAAATTACAAACCAATCCGGCTATCAATTGAGTATAAAGTTATAGATCATAAGCAGTGATGCGAATTATTTCTGCAAACCGAAAACTCGCACGGTAATAAATCGAACCGTAGTTTAACTATCGACTTATTAATTATAATTTAGGGGCGGGTAATAACGAAATGGTGGGGTTGATACCAGCCAACTTCGAATTACAATGCGAATAAACAAAGTGATATCAGATGTATATAGTGCAGCGAATATCTGGCCCCGGGGTACAACTCCTCTATATATACTTGAGCTTTGATTCAAATAGATTGCCCTTTTAATTAAAATAGCTGGAATGTTTGCCCCGGCATTGCTTACTTATATATACACACCCCCACCTACTCAATCTCTACAGTACAAATGAAGTCATTCGAAAAATTGAAACGCTTTCTTATCTTAAATACGCTTTGATATGCCTTCTCAATCAACGCGGTTAACAATTGTGGTGTTTATATTAAATCTTATAAATGTAATTAAATCTTATGATCTTGTTCCTATAATTTAATTAAAACAGTTTTGTGAATTAAAATTAATAGAAAAAATTAAATGCAAATACTGTGATAAATTAAATTGAAAAAAAAAACGTTCAACAATTTAAAATATAAAACTTATGACAAATTTAGTTATTAATTAAGAAGGAGGTAGCGCCGTAGCCGAAAACCACAAACCCAAAGTATTAAGGTGAGGATATATGATGTAGTGCGAGCTGGCATAGATTAATAAGAAACTGACGGCAGCGTTGATAGTTAGTAAGAACATTTGCAGTAATACAAATATGACGACTGCCTCTGCGCTTGCAGTCTGTATGGCTGAAACTATTTGCCAAAACATTTTATCCATTGAACAAACAGACTTCACACAAATCCGATCTGCGCTTTGGACATTGAATTAATTCTCACTACGACTAGATCCTTGCTGCGACGAAATAGAATTTGCTCTTACTCAATTGCAAAAATAAACTTCAAGTACACTTCTTGTTTTGCAAACATTGGGGATCAATGAACGTCTATTAACTAAGACTTTTTTAAATTATAGACCTTACAGTCAATTATTACAGAGCAACTCTAAAGAATAATGTTGATTGTGCGCAAACAGATTGTTTAAGCTAACTATCCTTTTGATTTTCAATTAAACTGCAGCTCTACATGCTCAAACACACAAAAATAAATACTCAAATTAGGAAAATGACAATAGAATAACTAACAATTGCTACTAATTCGATGCCAACTACACCCTTAAAAGCACTTAGTCCAAAAACCATTACTTTGGCAGCCGCCAACGCACATACTGCTTCCGTCATCACTCTCGCTGTCCCTGTACATGAATTTTCATAACTTTGGAACCTAACTTTAGCCAACCGGCATCAACTTCTAGAATCTACTCAAAACAGAGCCCGCATCTATCTAGAAATGTAGATGAAATACATTAAGTCATAAAGTAACAATTCTTGTAAACGGTTAATAAAAATGTGTAACGACGCACTGCTGATAAAAAGTCGTTTCAATACTCTTAGAGACTCGAAGATCAATAAAAGTGTTCATTTTTCTAATCTAGATAAACATTCTATTGGCCACTAGTAGCTGCCGTAAATACAATATACTATCAACAGCCAGCTACAGAGCGCCCTTCTTCTTCATTATGTGTCTTGACCGATCACGATCGTTGACTCTCAGTTTGGCTGTCATATTGACCGATGTTTACCGATGCAAGGAAAAGCTGGGCTGATGTGTTCCCAAACCATTGACGTAGATCTTGTAGCCATGATGTTGTACGACGTCCAACGTTTTTTTTTCCTTTTATTTTGCTTTGGATTATTAGACGAAGCAGTTTGTAATTTTTCGGGTACTTCATTACGTGTTCAAAATACTGCTGCAAATAACGTTTCTAAATTTTAAAAAATTTGCGTTTGCTTGTGCAATTCTGTTCTTTCTATACTACTATGTTACTGTCTCGTACGTTATAGTTTTTGCTAATGACTAGTCTTTTTTTTATTCAGTTTTAGTCCTAATGTTGTTTACTAGCTTTCCATTTATGATAATACTTTTTTTTGCATCTTTCAGTACTTTATTGAATATTTTTTTAACATATAAGTTGAATAGTATTGATGACATGATACATCCCTGCTGCACTCCTCTTTTTATGTCAACTTTGCCCGATACTTGTTGTTTAGACGTACCGCCGCTGTTTGTTGCCAATATAAGTTTGTGATGATGCAACTATCTTTCTCGTCAACTGAAGTGTCTTTTAGTGTTTCTATCATTTTGTTGTGACAAACCTGATCAAAAGCTTTTTCAAAAACTATTGCATACATATATGCATTATGGTTTACATTTTTGCATTTTTGTCCTAGTACTTAAATTGAGAATAATGCTTCTCGTGTGCCACGGCCACGGCGAAAGCCGAATTGTGTGTTACTAATTCTTTTGTCAGTTTGTTGTATATTCTGCTTTGAATTATTTTTAAGAATATTTTTAATACATGACTCAGTAAGATAATTGTTCTATATTTGCTGCGTTTTGTTGCTTTTTTTTTTTGGAAGTAGTACAAAGGTTGATTTAAGCCCAGTCCGTTGGTATCTAGTAGAACTCTTTGAGGACACCAGGGGAGAACAAGGTCTTGTGAGGAGTAACTTAAATTTTATGACTATAACAACAGATGAAATTTTAAAGGCAATACCACAACTTAAGGAAGGCAAATTTCCAGGACCAGACAATATTTACTGCAAACTAACAACAATATTTAACAAGATCTACTTAAAAAAAGAAATCCCGAAGCCGTGGTTATTATTGACGTTTATAATGCTTCCTAAGAAACCTAGTCTAAAGCAATGTAATGACTACCGTACCATCAGCCTAATGAGCCATTTATTAGAAATATATCTGAAAATCATGCACCGGAGAATAAACAAGATATGTAAAGAACATATAAGTTGCACACAGTTTGGATTTAGGAACGCGTTAGGCACCAGAGAGGCTATATTTGCTGTTTAAGTCCTTGTTTAAAGATACTGGGATGTGGACTGCGATTAACATATATGCTTCATCGATTATTATAAAGCTTTTGACAATATACAACAAGGTAAGCTCATAGAGATACTAACAGAAATAGGGCTGGAACACTATGACCTAAATATTATAAGTAATTTGTACTAGAACCAAACAGCCTTTGCACGGATTAAAGGACAGCTCTCAGGGGAGATTAAAATAAAAAAAAGAGTTTGGCAAGGATGCGTACTGTTGCCAACACTATTTAACGTATACTCAGAACGAATATTTTAAAGTACGGAATATGGAGTTAAGATTAACAAGGAAATTATAAACAACATAAGCTACGCAGACGGTAAGACGGTATTCACAGACAGTCACGGGCATTTCCAAATATTAATGAACAGAGTAAAAAAAAAACAGCCAAAGATATGGCCTTACACTTAACATAAAGAAAACTATATACATGATAATTTTCAATCAGAATTACTATCAAAACCAAATAAAAGTGAATAACAAAACAATAGACAGAGCAGAAACATACACATACCTAGGCACAACGCCTAACAAATTCTGGGATCATTCAAGAGAGATAAAGTGCAGAATAGAAAAACCCAAAGTCTCATTCACAAAAATGTCAAAAATATTTAAAACACACAACCTACCTATACCAACAAAAATAAGATTACTTAAGTGCTACATATTTCCAATCTTGCTATACTGAGCCAAATCCTGGACATTAACAGAAGCGACATGCAGAAAGCTAGAATCCTATGAGTTATGGTTATACCGCCGCATTCTGAAAATACCCTGGACGGATCATGTCAGCAATCAACATGTTCTAAATAGAATCGGTAATATTTAAAACATGTAATGAGAAATGAAGAGAGATACAAGTTACTGCAGCTAGTCCTACAGGGAAAAATAAAGGGAAAAAGAGGACCAAGAAGAAGAAAAACCTCCTGGTTGAAAAATCTGTGCACATGGTTCAACACAACAACGGTGGGCCTATTCCGCGCTACAGCAGTTAAAGTAAAGATAGCTATGATGATTGCCAACATTTGATACAGCTGTTACTAATTGCAATATGTTTCTAAGAAGTTTAAGTATTTTCTTATAAACTTTGTCTGCCTCAATTGCTTTCTTATTTTTGGTAGTTTTTATTGCACGTTCTACTTCTTTTTTTTATAATTTAAGGACAATCTGTAGAATTTATGTTTTGGTTTTCTGTTCTACTGTCTTCAACGAATTTTGCAATATATTTAGTCCACCTCTACAGTTGTTTTTCAATGTCAAGTATTTTGTTTTCATCTTTTATTATGTTTGTATTTGTTATTTGGTTTAAGCCTGTTACTATTTTCAGTTTTTTGTGTAGATTGACTAGTCATATTTTTGTTTATAATTGTTGGTTATTGTACATTCTTGTTTGTGCCAAGTGGCTTTGGTTTCTGTGGTTTTCTTTCTAATTACCTTTTGCATGTTTTTGTATTTATTTTTGTTATTGTTTTTATAACTTTTTTTTTATCAGCTCCAAGATGTCATCCATGATTTTTGACATGTTTGTTTTTTTTTTAGCTAGTTTTTTTAAAACAAAGCCTTTTTTTTGCTGCTAAAAGATTGTGATCTGAAGGTACGAAGGCGCAGGCCAGGGTACGTCTTCACAGATGTAATCTAATTTTTGTATCTTTTATTTATATATAATTAATTTGATGTCTTACAATCCTCTCCGGTGCATCTCCAGGTGTTTTTTAGGTGTAGTATTTGTTATTATAATTGTTCTTCTTCACAGAATTGCACAAATCTGTCGCTTCGGTCATTTCTAGTTTCTAGTCCAAATTTACCCACGGCTAGGCTTCCTTGCCTTTTCCTAATTTTTTTGTTTATATTTCCCATTATTACTGTTATGTCTTGAGTTTTTGTAAGTAATAGCACTTTTTTTAATTCCTGATAGAACTTTTTTTAATTCTTGATAGAACTGTTCGATATGTTCGTCATTGTAATCTTGAGTGGGTGCATACACTTGGATAATGTTTACATCAACCGTAGTTGTTTTTAATTGGATTATAATGTTTCCATCTAAATGCGTGACTGCGTTTTTTACTGCTTTGGCTATATCTATTTTTAAGGTTCTATCTTCATTACTGAAGATTGGAAACAATCATGCTGAACTCTATCTGAGATTTCATATTTATTATTGCGGAATATGTGCCCCAAATATGCCGTATTTCTTTGTTTAATATTTAGCAGTAATTGTTGATCTTGGCACATACGTTTCAACACTTCTTTGTTAGTAGTATGATCTTCCCACGGAACTCTTAAAAGATTACTGAACGTCCACATTTCAAACTCTTTAATCGATTCATGGTGTTCATCTTTAATGTCCACGTTTTACAGCCATACAACAATACTGAATACACATAGCACTTCACAAATCTTAGTCGGAGGGTTAAGTTTAGGCTTGTATTTGTTAACTGTAGTTTTATGTTATTAAAGGTGGCACGGGCTTTTTCTATCCTAGCACGAACCTCACACACCGGGTCTGGATCTTTTGTGTTCCAAATTTCTAGATATTTGAATTTTGGTACTACTTCAAATGGTTTCTCCGTAAATTTGTATATGGCAAGGTGGTGTTCTCCTGTTTACTACCATAATCTTAATTTTTCTGTGTTAATCTTTAGACCAAGATTGTCACCAGCATCTGCAGTTTTATTTAGGCACATTCTGAATACAAGTTGAATAATAAGGGCGAAAGATCGCAACCTTGGCGCACTCCTTTCTTTTGATTGCTGCGGGTTCAGTAGTAGTATCATTAACTCTGACTGCGGCCGTTTGTTGTCAATACAAATTCTTGATTATTTTATTATCGTTCCGGTCTAGTTTTTTCAATTTTAGTATTTTTAAGAGGTCAGTATGTTTAACTCGATAGAAGGCCTTCTCGATGTCAATAAAACATATAAATGCGTCTTGTTGCTGATCTTTGCATTTTTAAAGAAGTACAATAAGACCATATAAAGCTTCTTTAGTTTTCAGACCCTTGCGGAATCCAAATTGTAAGACGGTAATATCTTTCTCGCATTTTTTGTAGACTCTTGTGTTGATTTTTAGAAAGATCTTGAGGACGTGGTTTATCATACTTATTAGTCGGAACTGATCAAATTTTTTGGAGCTCGGGTTTTTAGGGATTGGCAGTAGTATCGAGTTGAGCCAGTTTTTTGGTATTTTTTCAGTTTGTAAATACGATTAAATAGTTAAGTTATCCAGGTGTTCTTCTAACAATTTCAAATTTTCTACATAGATTTTATTTGGACTAGCAGCTTTCCTTGATTTGCTTGTTTTAATTGTTCTTATCACCTCACTTTTGAGTATTTCTGGTGATTTCTCCATTTCTGTGGTATTGTCATAAAATCTAGAAAGCTCGCTAGTATAAAAGTTTTTACTGTAAGGCTGCAATTTTTTTTTCAGCTTATTTTTTTCAGTATAACTCTGTTGTGGTTGTCTACCATTTGTGGTAAAATTTTTTTTAGGTTTTTTTTATAGTTTTTCTTATTTTTTTATGAATTGAGAAGTGATTTTGTTTTTTCTGCAATTTTTTTATTTTCTTGCATCTTTCTCTCATCCTCGACTCTTTGCTACCCTAATCTGTCTCCTTATTTCACTGTTTACATGTTTATATTTTAGTGCTTGCCTGTTCTTCAAGAGCCTTTTTTATTCCATCTTTTCTAATATCTCTTTTGTCATTTACTTTTTCTTCATGCCTTTTTCTTTAAACCCTACTTTTTTTGTTTTTATTTTGTTCAATATATTTTTGATTTTCTTCTAATCATTTTGTATATTTTGTGTATTTCTTTTGTTGATGTTACCCATATTAGCCTGTATTTTTGTAATTTCAGAATTGATTTTTGTTCTTACTTTTTTCTTAATTTTGGGATTTTTAAATTTTTAAATGTCTATCAATTTCTTTGTACGTAGCACAAAAAAATTGGTTAAGCTTCTTTAATTTAATGTTTAAGTTGCTTATTACTGGGTTGCGATCGGAATGTATGTTGGCTCTTGGGTTTGTCTTTACTCTACGCATTTTGTTATTATATCTTTTGTTGATTAAGATAAAATTAATTTGATTTCTAACTATGTTATTTGATGTTTGGGGACTGCCAGGTATACAAGCGTCTGGGTGGCAGGTTGTTCCAAGTGTTTGTTATTACTAGGTTCTCTTATTGGCAGAATTGTATTAGCCTATCTTTTTTATAATTACGTATTCCCAGTCTGTATTTACTAACAATATTTTCTACTTCTCCCTGTTCAACTTTTGCGTTGTAGTCTCCCATGATAATGTTAACATCGTTCTTTTTTGTATAAGTGAAAAATTCCTTCTCTTTACTTTTCTGTCTGGTTTATCAGCTGTGGGGGCATAGCACTGTATAATATTAATATTGACAGACTGGGCTTTGATTTTCAAATACATGGTTCTGTCTAAATGTGGGATAAAGTATATTACCAATTTCTGGCAAATATCAGACACGACAAGTATGCCTACGCCATTGAAGTGTTGGTTAGTTTTACCCCCAGAGTAATAATAGTACTGAGTTACTTTTGTTGCATTTTTCATGGGCATTCTATCTTACTTTGCTCATGCCTAGCATGTCAATGTCGATGTTTAATCTTTGCATCTCTTTTATAGCGTTAACCAGTTATTCTGACATGTTTAGGGTATTAACATTCCACCTACATAATTTATCTAACTTTAGCTGTTCTGCAAGTGTTTTATAGGATGACGGCCGGGGAAGCCTTCCATGTTAGTTTTGATTGTTCTCTCATGCCGGATCTTGGTATCCCAATCTTATGATCAGTAGGATATAATATTTGATTTGTAGTAGTCATGATTGCTATACTAGGGATGCTTCTATGAACCTTCAATGTAGTAGTTTATCCTTGCTTTCAACATCTTCATACCGTTGACCAGTTTGCTAGTTCATCCGCTTTTAGTAAAGGTTTTGCTTTTCATGCACAAGAAGGTGCTTTTGCTCTTATCTTACCAGCTCTTCCACCCGTAACTGTTGGCTGGTGAGAAGGAACTGCTTATACCGGCAGTCATTTGGTTGACAGAGCCTTGTTGATTTCCTAGCGGTGTACCACGAGCAGGTGAGGTTGTCAATTGAGCTAGAATTTCCATCACTCCTTACACTCCATATCTGGCGCTACTGTTATTGCATTTTTTTTTTTGATTTTTTGTTTCTTCTTTTTTCGCATAGTATAAGAACGGTATTATATATTTTACCAGCCTCATACATGTTGCGTATATTTTATGTTGCTATTCAATAATCTTAGTTTTGCTAAACGGGAGATTCTTTGCATTCTTGCTCCATTTACGGAGTGCCCGTACTTGTGGCAGTTGTATTGTTCAGCCATAATCATGAATGTTTTCAGGAGAAAGTAATGAGGTGCTTTCTCCTTGTCTTCCTCATCTTTATGCCGTTGACTAGTGTTTTAGTTTGTCCGCATTTAAGATTTTTTGACCATAGGACAATAGAGTGCCTTTCATTTGTCAGCTTTTCCACCCTTAGCTGTTGGCCAACAAGTGTGGACTGCTTATACCGGCCGTCACTTGGTTGCCAAAGCCTTGTCTGTTATCCAGCAGGGTGCACTAGATAAACTAGTCATCACACGAATAGGTGAGGTTGACCTTTTGGTAGATATTCTAACTGTCCATGCCAGTTTTTTAACTGTCCATGTCAGTTTTCTTATCTTTGCCACTTACTGCCTTTATTAGCAGCAAAATTTGACTAAGCCTCATTTGTTTTGAGTTGACCAACTCCGGTCTAAACAAGAAGCGCGTAGTTCTGAAAAACCAATCCAGTCAATTTGTTTCTGGAATAATCAAAGTCATAAACAACGTGAAGTTAACTTCATCATGAGACGTTTTTATCAGACATAAAAACTAACCAAGCAAATAAAACTTATCCGAGCTGTTATAAAAAGACGCTATTTTTTACCAGCAGTCAGTCAAAAAAGAGTGTTGAGTTAAGTCAGTCAGTAAGTTAAGGCAGACCAGTTAAGTAACATAAAAGTCAACAACATTATCTAGCACAACTTCAAGCAAAAGCTGGTTAAGATCCAGGTTAAAAAACATCTACTACTCACGCACATATTGGTTGCACCTGCAAGCAAACCTAAAAATATTTGTTTTACTTGCCAATGTGCAAAAGCGGACCAAACAACATCTGTCGTGCAGTGAGAAGACTTTAAGCAGTTTTAAAGAAATTTATAAAAAATCTTTACAAGTGTAAAAAGATACTAAAAATGCTTACATCATTTTATAAAAATACTAGCGGTTGCCCATTTCTCATAATAATAACTATTTTTAGAAAAGTTTTTAGATTTCATTAAATTATATTTTGGATCTATACTTTTTTGTTACACAAATCTCTAGAATTTTATTATTTATTTTAATTTGTTTAAAAGAATGTTAAATATTGAAGAGTAACAAGAGATATCTCATTAAAGCTTCAAATTTTTTTTTCCTTGAAGTTTTTCTTTAATAGCACACAATCGGTAGGAGCTACATTAAAACATGTTATTAGGTGAAATAAGAGAAATTGATTGGCCTTTAATTTTGAATTTTAAGTTTTTGACTTTTAGGCATGATTTTTAACTAAAATAACAAAAAAAAAAATTAAAAAATCATACTTTGATTTATGACTTTAGTACGGTTAGTGATAGAACCAAATATGCTGTTAAAAAAAATGGACAATTTAATTGCCTATAATTTTTATATTCTATTTTTTTAAATTTAGACTTTTAAGAGAGATATTTTGAACAAATATTGTATAATTTAAAAAAAAAAATTTGACGTGCAGCTTTTAGGGTGAACTTGCTTGCCTATGAGTTTATAAATAAAAAGTGTCTCAAATGAACCTTCTAGACCTAGAAGTTTGTTACCCCTATTCATTAACACCTCCTCTTAATATCTCTACATATGTAACTTAAATTCTATTATAATTAAATATTATTAAAATCTTTACAATAAATCTGAAATAATTATTAATCAAATTTATGTATTGGGCAATTATTTTTTTTATGATTACTTTTTTGCTTGAGTTTAAACTTGACGTTGTCTGCCCGACTTTTATCTTTAATAACTCTTTAATAAATGCATTTTACAACATTCCCCATATGCGATTGCAGTGTTTTGTCAAGGTACTTAGTTTTGATTA
This sequence comes from Tachinus rufipes, assembly GCA_963932245.1. Taxonomy (NCBI): domain Eukaryota; kingdom Metazoa; phylum Arthropoda; class Insecta; order Coleoptera; family Staphylinidae; genus Tachinus; species Tachinus rufipes. Next base: position 96,643,830 of record OZ010743.1, read on the forward strand.
ATATAATATTGTTCTAACATATAGTAGTATGTTTAAAATCTAGTCAACAATTCTTAAAATAAATGTAATTTGATTATTATATTTTTATAAAATAAGTACTTTTATAAAGTTAAATATAGCATTCACTGAAATTTTATTATTTTTATGTTTCAGTTCCTGTAAAAAATATAGAAGTGGTTGCTGGAGATCCGGTTTATCTCCCCTGTGATATTTCTACAACGGACCCTCACGATCAAGTGCTTCTGGTTCTATGGTATAGGGAAGATTTAGGAACTCCAATTTACAGGTATGAAATAAATAATAAAATTTCCGAGATATATCGTTTTTATTATTTCTTTAAATGTTTTATTGGGAGTCTATCAATTTTGATGGGCAATCTTCCTTCCGGAATAAATTGAAGGGATTGAGTGTATTGAAAAGATACACACGCCCTACATTACTTGGCGCGTTCTGACCACTGTTTGATAACTTAATTTAGAAAGCACTTGACAGGATAAATTTGCTAACTGAATGAATTGCATTGTACGGTTCTGTTTAATTATTGCAACGTCTGTTTTTATTATGTTTAGATGTTTGAAATATTGTTAATTTAGATATGATTAAAATTAAATACTCTACTCAATTTTAATCCAACAATAAACACACTTTTTAATCAATGAATCAAAATATATTACATACTTAATTTATAATTTGCTACTTGTAATTCCAAAATAAAAATTATGATATCTGTACTATGTTATCTATTTAATTTAATTAGTACATTATTGTGGTATGTTTTATCTAAAATTATATTGTAAATTGCTTTGTTAACAAAAAAATAAAGAAAAAAGAGATTGCGTTGTTGATTAATAATTCCATTTGCATGTATGTAATTTGAAACTCCTGGGATTTTTTAATAATACCGGACTCGTTTGATATAATCCTTAAAAACGAAATCAGTTATGCACGTGCTTACCGTGGCTTATTGGCTGGCTCTCTTTAAAAAAATCGTTTGAAATAATATACGTATTTTTAAAAATTTACTGTGTTTTAGTTTAAATACGTGAGTTGGAAAGTATTACCTACAAAAAAGATTCAATTGAAAACAGTAATATAAAAGTCTTGGAAAAGTGTTCTACTTTTAGATATTAAGTTGAAATTTTGTTCTTATTCACTTCTATTATTATCAAATTATACAACATTACAAATATTTAAGAAGGTTTTCTTTGAAGTATACTAATAAAACTTTTTTTGTAACCAATTTTTTTATTTGTTACACATTTGCTTATTTTTAAGGAAATTTCTTAAATATTATCAATGTAAAATTAATTTTTAATTATGAGGTAACAAATAAAATACCTCAAAACCGGTAGGAAATGAAAAAAAGATATAAGAATTATCAAATAAATTTATTTATTTATATAACCTCAAATTCTTAAATATTAGGTTTATTTTAATAAACATACTAAAATGTAACAAATGCAAGAAAAATAAGATATTGCAATATTGATTTGATTCAACAACTTCACAGCAAAATTCTTACTGCGTAACATTTTAGAGCATTGTTTTGCAAATCCTTCGAAATGAATGTGACGGTGAAGCGCAAGCAAATTGGCCAACTGTTTTTTTGTAACATACACATAGGCGACTCAAAGTATCAACGGACGCACGCTTTTTTGATGTTTGGGAGTAGAATTTTTTTTTTAGATTTGGTTATTATCAGCGGAGTAATAGTCGAAAACTTATCTTAAAATAAGTTTAACGCTGTGTGGTAGAGGTTTAGATGTGCAATAAAGAATGTCATATTACAATATTTTTTCACTTTTTATGTAGGTTTTTAAGAAAACTTTTATCAGCTTGTATGTGCGGATTTTATTCACTAAAGTCTTATTACACTTTTAAAAAAGCTTTTTTTGAATAAGTACGCCCTGACATTCATTCTGCGCACTCTACATTTTTTTGGATTTTGATTACTTGATTTTTCTTTTGGCTTTTATTAACTGGACAATTTTTGTGATTGTCATTAATGTTTTATGATTTCTTGGATAAAAGTTTTATCTAGTTTAATCTAGTTTATTTAATATTTTTACAAGAAACCCTTCCAGCACTACTGGAAGAAGTTCCAATTAATGTTAGCGCATGTAGTATCTTCACGACGGAGCTCCACCACACTTTGTAATAGATGTGCGACAACATTTGAACAATGTGTTCCCGAGGAAGTGGATTGGCCAAGGAGGTCCAACTGCCTGGCCTCCTAGATCACCTGACCTAAATCCCCTAGACTTTATGTTTGGGGGCATATGAAACATCTGGTATACGCTACCAAAATTCACAGTGTTGAAGAATTGCGACATCGCATACTACCTGCCGCTGACACAATTTGGCAAATTACCGAGACTTCTACGTGCATTTAGCGCACCATGGTTTCGGCGGGCGCAGATGTGTTTGGAAAATAGAAGAAATAATTTTGAGCATTTATTTCGATATTAAGTGTTCGAATAATTTTGCATTTTTGTTATTTGTTTATTATTTTGATAATTAGTTGAATAAAAGCTTTACTACATTTTTATTATTTTAATTTTGGCACGGCACACCGACTTTTTTCAAGTAATAAATTTAAATTTTCCAGAAACTTTATAATCTTGCTTATTATAAAACTTTTACTACAATTTTTTAACATTTATCAATAATATTGATTGTAAACTATAATTCCTCGAGTTTATGCGCATAGGTTAAGAATCACCCTGTATATGCGTTATGCCGCATCCTCCGTTTACACAATATAAGAACCTTCCTCAGTTATCTTTTTGATTTGTTTTGAGATTATTCCAACATTTATATTATTTTAGTTAGCATTTTTGTTTCTTTTCTTCTTTGGCGAATTTCATTTTCTCACGTTAATTTGCAGATTTTTTAATTTTGGTTTTTGAGTAGAACCTTGATTTTTTTATCTTGTCTGTTTTGTTTTTGTCTAATGCAGTTATAACAATGAAGATTGTTACAATTTCAAACATTTACGGTATGTCCTATTTTTTTGTTTCTACAAATTACCGTTTTTCAAGTTATGCGCAAATTTAAAGCTGTAGTTTTATAAAAAGAGCTACTACAGCATACTTTAAATTTTATTTATTTGTTTTTTTTTAAACTTAAATTGTGCATTTTTTATTGTTTATATTTAGTTTGCATTATTTTTTATCGGATTTGATGATTTTTGGTTTAATACTATGCACAATTTTCTGCCATGGCTACATGTGCAAAAACACAATTTTTTAATTTTTTGTATACTTTCTTTGAGAACTATATACCATCCTTCTTTTTCTTAACAAACCCTATTTTCACACTTTTTTTGTAGTTTTAATTTACCTACCTTGTCTTCTTCTTTTGAGTTTATGTTCACTGGCAACTTGGGCATCTTTTTGCTTATTTATTCTAAATGGTATATCTTTTTTCAACATGTATTTTGTACATTTATTCATATTCATTACATTTTTTGTCTTGGAAATACAACTTATATTCATTCTGTTAATTATGCTTTTCTGTTTTTTTTTGTTTCAATAATATATGTCCTTTTGCTGTTTTTTATTTTCAATTTTATGTCATCCAATTTTTATCTTGTTTTTTTTCTTGCTCTGTCTTCTTCTTCTCTCTTTTTTTTTGTTTCCATTCTTATTATTGTCCGTGACATTTTTTATTGATCTCTTTTTAATTTTATTTTTTACTGTTTAATTGCTATTTCAAAATTTGTGGAGTGGATTGACTTTGCACTTTTTGTACTACTTTCTTGAGGTATTTTATTAACAGAATTTTCTATCATTGTATTTTAATTTAATTCAGTTTATTTAATATTTTGCTGATTGGTTGTTTTGTTGATAATTTTTGTAAGGATTAGGAAACAGATTTGGAAATGTAAAGCATGAAGTATAGGTTAGGTGTGCTTAGCATTTAAGAAGCAACGTTTCTCTGTTATAATGGTTTTTATTTTTGTGTTTTGCATATCAAAGGCTGCACAGGATTTGAAATAGAAGACGATACGACCGAGCACGTACTATGTACCTGCTCGGTGCTCTTCTACGCAAAAGAATTTATGTTAGGGAATAGCTACCTTGACATGGTTATCATAAGGAAAACTCCTATAAGCAATGTGCATCAACTACTTAGGTTGGCTGTGTGTTGGGACGGAAAAGTAATGTATACTACTGGAGAAGATACAAAAAACTAAATGCAGTAAACTTGATTGAACATTTAGTTCAAGTTTCTTGATTTGTAGCTTATATTTTTTATTATTTTTTTTTTTACTTTGGTTCACTCTGTGCATAAAGTTACTTTGTAGGTTGTTTACGATGAAGATTGATGATTGTGATTTGTTATTATCTGCTGCTAGTTGGAACTAGTTGTTCCATGTCTTCACAAGTTTTATTTGTGTTGTTATTTTTTGTGAGGGCGTATGGGAGGTTGTTTTTTTTACCTGGAATGTGTTTAATGCTGATCACAAAGCCTTAAAGAATTAATTTTGTGGAGTTACACTAGTTCAATTTACTGATAGCAAACAATGGCGTTGGGCATTATGTTTTAATCTGATTTATTTTTGTTGTGCAAATAGCAATTGTTGTTTTTTACACAGTTTCACAAAATATATCTGTTGATATGCAGTCGAACTATCGGCTTAGATCTTTAAGCCACAAGATTTGTTTTCTGCTAACCGGTTGTTTTTCCTGGATTTTTTCTTTAATTATTATAATCTGCACTAGTTCATATCTTCTTTCTCTCCGAGTACATGTTAAACAAAAGTAAAGATATATGAAACGCTCTTTTTTATTTTAATGGTTTTGCTGGATGAATGTATGATATATTTTAATTTCAGTCGCTTTGCTTTAGTATAGTCTTGTGATGATCTTTTTATTTTTTATGTCTACGCTCGTCAGTTTTAGTATGTCGATAATTTTTTTATGTTGCGCATAGTCAAACGTCTTAGGCATGTAGATCACAGTTTATGTTTTGACATCGTTGGGCTAGAACGTAGGGAGAACAGCGTTTTAAATTTTTCAACTCTATTTTGGAACTTTATTGATGTTATTGACTTTGATTTTTGGTCGTTATAATCGTCCGGATAAACGGTCTGTGGTTCGTTTAGTGGCTAAATTCAAGTCAACCTACTTATTATTGGATGTTCCCGTGCCGAAAAGAGCAAGACCAGCCAGGAGCGAAGAATATATTAGCGCTGTACAAGCTTCTGTAGCCGAACAACCAAAACAATCGATTTCACTCCGTTCTCAGGAGTTGGGGATCAGCCAAGCAACATTGTGGCGGATTTTGCGGAAAGAACTTGGTCTACACCCGTATAAGATCGTTCTAACCCAAAAAATGAAGCCGAATGACCAATTGCTACGCAGAAATTTCACCAATGGGCCTTAGACAAGATGGAGATGGATAATGATTTTTATCGAAAAATCATCCTGAGTGACGAGGCTCATTTTTGGCTAAACGGTTTTGTTAATAAACAGAACTGTTGCATTTGGGCAAGGGAAAATCCTCAGGAAATCAACCAGTCACTTTTGTATTCATTAAAACTCACTGTTTGGTGTAGTTTTCATGCCGGCGGAGTCATTGGCCCTTATTTCTTTTTCAACAATGCAGGAAATGCCGTCACGGTCAACGGCGATTGCTATCGGGGCATGTTAACCGATTATTTTTGGGACAAATTGGATGATTTCGATGTGGACAACAAGACGGGGCCACATGCCATACAGCCGGCCAAACAATCGATTTTTTGAAGACCAAGTTCGGAGACCATGTTATTTCAAGACACGGCCCAACCAATTGGCCGCCTCGTTCGTGCGATATAACGCCCCTAGACTTTTTTCTCTGGGGGTACGTTAAGTCAGTGGTCTACAGCAACAAACCAACAACATTGGAGGAGCTCCAGACCAATATTGAAAGAGCCATTGCTGACATATCGCCAGATTTGTGGGAAAAAGTGATGGAAAATTGGGTCCAGCGTCTCCATTTGTGCCGGCGTTCAGAGGTGGCTATCTGAACGATGTTCTGTTCCATTCTTAATGGTATAGTGTCACCTTCAACCTACAATAAACAGATTTTTGATATCTCATCAATTGCTCGTTTTATTTACATTTCAAATGGGGGCGCTCTTAATGGAAGACCCTTTATTATCCGGGACATTATCGTTTTTGTTTTTTTGGATTCGCGTATTGAATGATCTTTTTTTTTATTTTTAAAAGGTTTCTTTACATATTGTGTTCACCGCTTAAGCTTATCTTCTAAGTATACTATTATTTTGTTGCATGCATTTCTAAGGACAGCTGTTTGGTGTTTTTTATTTTTCAGTTATTTGATCTTTTTCTGCAAGTTAAATCTGTCGTATTTTCCTTGTAGCTTTTATATTTTTGTGTATTAGCACTTTGGCCGCCCTTATTTGCTGACGCTTTTATTGTTTTGTATTTTTGCAGGTCTGTTGTTTTGTGCGTCCTTTTTTTTATTAGGGTCAGAATTTTTGTTGTTATCTATTTCTGTTTTTATTATTTTTGACAAACTCTATTTGGTTTATTTGGATGTCGTTTAGTATTGTTTCAATAATGTTTCAAATCGTTTTTATCTCTGTTATTAAGCATTTTAAATTTCAAAATCAGAGTAAGATAGACTAATCGGCTACTTTATTACATTTTTTGTTTTTTTTTTTTTGCAAATCAGGTAATAGTGCAGTTATATAAATTTGGGCAAATGGTTCTTAAACCGTGTAAACACAAGACTTAAAAAATAATTTGAAGTTTTAAATTTCCGCCAATTTGTAGGTTTTTGTAGGCGGAGCAAATTCTTTTTGTGTAACATGGCTGAATTGTCGATATGTGATGCAAAACTTTATTTTATTATATTTTTTTTTTTAGTTGCAAAGGTTAGCATTTCTTTAATTTTTTGTTTTGTTGTTTAGTTCATGTAAAAACTGACTCAAAAAAGTGTTTTACCGTTAGGCGAACTTTTGGAACGCAGATAACAAAGCTTTTTGAATCAAAGTTTATTTAAAAACTTGCATTGATGTTGTTTTAGACATTTGAGGTTTGGGTTTTATTCCTAAATATTTTTTTTTATTTTTGAGATCAGATCCAATTAGTAGGGTAATATTTGAAAATTTTTCAGGTTACAAATGCTGATAGTTTATAAGAGTCTAGTTATTATTGATTACAGCAAATTATTACTGTTACGTTGATTACTGTTTTAGAAATAAATGTTAACATTGTATAATTAAGAAAAATTATTGACATATAGAGTTAATGTTTTTCTTTAGTTTCTTTTAAGTAATTTGCATTAATATCTTTTACATTTAATTGACAACGTCAAATGATGGATCTTTGGCTGGAATAGAGGGTGTTTGGAAAGTTGTTGGTTTTATCAGACTAGCAGGAACGCAAATTAGGTCAGCTTTTAGACTTTTTTTGAGAAGAGAAAATGCGTTACGCATTACTATTGCTGTGTGGGAGCAGTTCACCATTTATTTAAAGGGAATTTTATCTAGTAACCTCTTTTCCCTTCTGTTTCTTCATCAGCGTACAAGGTATTACAGTTGAGTGAAATAATATTAAAAGAGGCGCAAGGTTAATACATTTATGCGTACTTGTGTATGCCGTGGCTATAGATGTATTTGTCTTTTTTTTTACACGAGCTATTGACTATACGCTAGAATCGGTGCCAAGAATTAAAGATGACGGATAGTTGGTTACTATTGTGTGAAAAGGGTAGATATTTGTCTTGCACGTTGCGCCGTTTTATTTTTTACAATTTTTTTTGCACATCTAAGTTTGGTAAGGAATTTGATAAAAAAGTATCTTGTCTCTCCGTGGTCACTATTATGTTTAGAATCAGCTTTTTGGTCCAATGTGACGTACCTGTTTTAATATTTTACTGTTCTGGCAATTTTTTGTTTGTATGTTATCTTGATTTGTTTAGGTAGGTATTTGTGTATCTTCTTCATCTTTCCTGTTTATCACTTATTGTTGGCACTGTTTGGTAGGTGGAGCATATCTTCACCTTATTTTTCTACACATCTTGTTTAGTGCAATTTTATTTATTTTTTTTGACATCTGATTTTTATATGAAAGCCGCGTGTGAGATGATGGAAATGACTGTGCTGCTAATGAATTGACTTTCACTGGACCTGGGATTATTTATATTTGGTCTTTTCAAGCGTTTTTTTTTATGTAGTAGCTCATGTTTTGTTGCTTAAGTGGACATCTAGGGATTTTAACTGCTTTTAAGTTTTTCCTTTTAACAACATTATTTCAGTTTGTTGGGGTGCAATTTTGAGCCTTTTACTGCTTATCAATCTTACGATGCAGCGGAATTTGCTTAGACATCCGATACAAAATTTGTTTTGCTATAGCCCTGGACCACTATTGCTAGATTATTTGCATAGTCAATTAGGCTAACGGTTAACTTTTATTAATTTTGTAATAATTTCTTTATTTCTTAATATTTTTACACCAAATTTTGATCTCTTTCAAAGTATTTTTTTACCCCAACGTACTTCTGCAAACGATACTTATTATTCAAAACATTTTTTAAATTTACTTATAGGAATGTTCTTGAGGCTTTCTAGCGATTTTTGTTTTACTTCCTCTACAGTGGCAAAACGCTTTTTTCTCATGTTTCTTTTGAGTCTGGGAAACAAAAAAAATCACAGGGGGCTAGATTTGGCAAGTAGGGGGGTGGAAAATTGGTAGCAGGCCGTTTTTTGCTAAACACAGAGAGAGCGGTATGGGCCGTACGCCAAAGATCTGTTCTTTTCTTCCGGATACTCTTCTTTAATCTTTTCAAAATCACCAAGTAGAACTTTTGGTTAACAATTTTACTCGGGAGAACAAAATCCGCGTGTACAACACTTCTGCAATCAAAGAAACAAATGAGCATTGTCTTGATGTTTGGCCTTGGAAGCTTTTTTGGAACGAGGAGAGCCAGGTTTTCTACTGGCTCAATTGCTGCATGCCTAAAGTCTACGGTACTCGCGTTTGAGAAGGCAAAGGACAAATTTGGCAGCAACTTTTTTCATGTGCAAATTTTCGGATAAAATCTTTTGAATTGAACTTCATGATATTCCAGACATCTCACAGAGTTGATCAATGATTTGGCGTCGGCCTTTACGAACGAAAGCATTTATTTTGTCAACGTTTTTGTCACTTCTTGATGTTGACGGGCGTCCTGAACGGGGTTGGTATTCAATTAACATTTCTCCATTTTTTAAACGTGAAAACCACTTGTAGACTCTGGTTTTACTTAGGGCAGCATCCCCATAAGCAGTCTTAAGCATTATAATAGTTTCCGAGGCCGATTTTCCCAACAGGAAACAAAATTTCACAGCCACGCGTTGCTTTTGACAATTGGCCATCACGTTTTCGGCAAAATGGAAAAAGCTGTTTTACTAAAAAAATTCCTACAGACGAACTGGTACACTCACAGTGACAGAACTTTGCACACTAACTCAGGAGACGTGTCTTTAACGGACACTGGATCAAACAATGGATTTCCCCACTTTGGTTCTCCGTCACAGCTCAATTCCCGTTAGTTTTGGGTCCCCACTCGTATATGTTCTAAAAACCCGGCCCTCAACTTAGTTAATTTTTTCTTTTATTGAAGTAGCTGTGTATTACGTTTATTACGCATTTAAGCGCTTTTGCCTTGTTAACTCCTGTACTAGTCTTTGTTATGAAATTGCGCACACGCACCTTTTCCGTGTATATTGTTAAATTGATTTATCTGAACCAATACTTTTGTTCTTAGTGTTATAAATATTTTCTATGATTTTGCTGTTAACGATCTGCTTGCAGAGTTTGAATATTGAGTTTAAAAAACAGATGAATCTGTACGTTACTATATTGCTAATGACTTTACTCAAGTTTTCTATTAGAATAAGGATACATTGTTTCTACGTTTTAAAAGTTAGGCTTTTTTTAGAACACCATTTACCGCTTGCCTAAATTAATCAAGGCAATTTTTTTTGGTAATAAGTTTTTTACCTTTAGTCCGATCTTACGTATTTCTTTAGCTATGCATTGGTATATTTGTTGTTGTTGTTGCTTTTATTTTTCTGATGACATATTGATACCTCGTTTCCCATATATTTACATCAAGTTTGTTGTATAAAGTTTTCTAAACAATTTTACTTAGCTTTTTTAGTAAGCAGTCTATACTTGTAAGTGCGCTGAAATTTTTGTGCGTCACTTACGTCTTTTTGTTATTGCATTTTTGTCTGATTTTATGATTTTTTGTTCAGTTGTTTGCAGATGTCCCATTGATAACTCAATGTGTTTTGATCATTAGTATACCAGTCTTATTGGTCTTTTTTCTTGAAGCTTGCAGAAGCTTGTTATTAGCTCTGTAGTTTTTCTATGTGTTACAACGGTTGTAATTTTTGCCTTTACTGTAAAGTTTTTCTTGTTTTTGCTGTTGATTTTTTGATTGTTTTATTTGCTTGTATGTGTTGCTGTATAGGCTTAGGCTCCTTGCTGATGTGTTATTTTGTTTCTGCCCGAGCTGCATCGTTTGTTTCAAGCGTACCGTCAATGTATGAAAATTTCTTTTTTTTATGAAGGTCGGTGTTTTGTCTTTTTTAAGATGTTTAGATCATTGCTGTGGTCTCTTTAGTATCTTTAGTTTTTGAGCCGCAGATGTAGGACTTTGCGTTTAGGGTTGCTTGCTACTCAGCTTTTAGACTTGAAATTGTAAATCTTGTTAAACTAGCCAGTTTTGTTGTCGGTTTTGAGGATAAACAACTTGACTATTTTTTAGGGTTTATAGCAGGGCTTCTTAAACTACCCAAATGGGGTCGCTTAGCAAAATCCTGGGGATGCAAGATTCTAAAATTATATTTTTTATATGTATGTATATTGTTACTATATTTATATAGGGTTGCCCAAAAAGTAACAATCATAAATAGGATCATGAATGAAAAAAGTTTAAGAAACCATGAAAACCGGGTGCTAGGGCAAGACATTGCTTTCTGATGTTTAATTTATTCCTGATATAAAACAGATTTTAAACCAACATCTTTTACCTCCGTCTGTAAATCAATTTTTGATCTTTAGCTTATGGAATTGCAAGGATTTTGTTTTTTTTTGCAAACCAATTAAATGAACAGTTAAATTAAATAAATATTCTTGATTGACGTCAAGTGGTGGTTTAGCGTCAAGGTTTGAGTATTTTTTATTGGATTCATCAAACTCAAAGTTGTTGAGAATGTAGCATAGTTGGTACTTTTAAAAAATAGCGAATGGAATTAGCGGTACCAAACTGACTTGTTTTAAGTTTAATTTAAATTTATATCACATCACGTAGCTGAGTAGACAATAATAGACGTCAAACTTTAGTTATTTGTTTCTAGGATTGCATAACAATCTTTTTTTTTATTTGTTGCTAACTATTAGCTTTTTGGGAAAGATGTACATGTAGTGACTGATGCGAACTGGTATTTTGCCTGTGTGGGACTTAGTATACAACCTTTATGTTGGTCAATGCCGGAATAAGTATTTTATGACATTTTTACGAAAGTTTTTTGGGCCGGAATTTGATTTGGTGGTTTTGAATAAAATTAGAGTCTTCTGTTGCGCTTTAAGATAGGCTTGTTTTGGTAGACTAAGGTAAAGCTTATCTTACTGATATAAATTCATATTTCATGATAAGTGTTATTAAGCCAAGCTTAAGGTATTGTAGTATTGCGTTGTTGGTTAGTTAGAAAATATTATTTGCAAAGCTTTGTTTTTTTAGAATTTTTTAATAAAAGTTTGAAAATTCACACTTATTTATAAAAACATATTGCAAAATAATCCACAGTTACTATTTCATTTTTATCTTATTGTTAAATCAGCTTCTACTTATCTTTAATACACAATGAGTATAGTCCCATTTTTTAGTTCATTATTCTTTGAATTCTTTTTTTCCGGACAGATTTTCCACGTTTTTTACTGATCCTCTTATATTTGAATTTCAGCTCAATCCTTTTGTTCTCGTACTTACCCTATACTTATTCCGAACTTCTTTTGCCTAGTCCTACATTAAACAGATTATATTTATAACAATTTATACGGTTACACATGTTAAAAACAGAATTACTAATAAAAACGCTGTTCATTTGTGGACTGTGGTTCATTTATTATTTACATTAATTAGTTTATATATATATTGATAAAACCTAGTTTTAGCAAACATCATTCACTCACATTTAGATTGGATTTATGTCATGAAATTGAGATGATCGGTAATTGAATTACTAATTAAACGTTTTGCTTAATTTGATTGTCATGTGCACAGCATGTCACTATCATTAGCATAACATTATATATTTATTTTTAGATTTAATCAATTTAAATGTTTCCATAAGATTTATATTGCCCTGCAATAAATAATTATAATTAATAAAATATGAAGTTTTATTGTTTAAATTGGAGTGATTTAAATTAAATTAATTAAATTTTACGCCACTTAATTTTTAATGTTTAAATTGCTTTGTTTTTTAGTAATCAATTAAATTAATTTAGTTCAAATAGCAAAAACATTGTATCGGTTTAATTACATTATTTGCCAATTATTTCAAGTATTATATTTCAAAGGCGATTTAATTATCCATTAACGGTGACAAAATTTTAGTGTCGATATTAATTAATTAATATGAAATAGGAGACATATTCTAACAAGGTGATTAACAATCTAAAAATTTAGTCCCCAAACTTCTAATCCAACCCACGTTAAACTCTAGAAGCCTTGTTCGTAGCTACATCACAACACATTCACATCCACTAGTCACAATTAAGACTTTCTGAAAGTCCTAATTAACTTAAGGGCGCATCCTTTTCAACACGACACATCCTCACATGTTATTGCTGCTTATTAAGCTGAACATTACGGACCCTTTTTGGAGAAACCAGACTAGGATTTATGACAGTGCTTGGAAATTTTCGCCGACACGATATTATTGGCTGGAATCATTAAATTAAAGTGATTACAGGATTAAATTATTTTAAAGCCTTTCGTATTTATTAGACTGGTAATAAAACGAGAAAGTCAGCGTCGTCTCAATTAATTAAATGTCTTAAATTATGTTACATAATCACACATGAAAGACAGTAGGTACGGCTGTAATTAGAGAAATGGAAATTTTATTAATTAATTAGTAGTATTGTATTGACTTGCGGTTTTATGCTCGGAATTATAAAACGTTTGTGTATATGAAACGGGGTGCTTTTATGAATCTGACCCGAAAGTCAAACATAGAGTTTCATCGCATTTCCTTATATTTGCAGTGTGGATGGCAGAGATAGGGATTTCGGTCTGGCCGAGCGTTGGTCCGATGAAAATGTGTTTGCAAACAGGGCCTACTTCATGCCGGAGAAGCAACCCGCTGAACTTGGGGTCGACCACATCCGGGAGTCCGACCAGGCTGTCTACAGATGCAGGGTCGACTTCAAAGTGGCCCAAACCCGCAACAGCAAAGTTAATCTTACTGTCATTGGTGAGTACTTCCATTGTGTTGTTTGTATAAGCGGAACAATGCGATACTTATCGCCACCCCACCGTCGCCGCCACCCTTTCATCCTCTGGATAAAGTTTTATTTAATGGATTTATATTGTTTTCTGTTTTATTGTCGTTTATAAAATGAGGTTTAACGGGTGATCATTTTTTTATGCCGCGCGGCGGTTATATTTACAGAGGATCCCTATATATTATGCAAATACGAGCTGCTGTAAAATTTAGTATTCATAGTGTTAGGAATTAAATGACGCCGTCGTTAAAATTTGTAAAGAACAATTGTCAGCACTATATTATTTCATATTCTATTTTATTTTATAGTCCCATTAAAAAATTATAGCTTCTATCGATTTATATAAAATACGAGTACAAAACATGTTTAAACACACAATCAAAACTAATAGTAATAAATAACTGTACTACTTATTTTAGATTTTAATATAATGTCAATAATATTGAAAATGAACTTGGCCAACAAGTTTTTCAATTTAATATACTCATTGTATTATATCAGCATACAATATTTTTATGTATGTACTACAGTTTGTTGAATAATAAATGAGTTGAGTAGTTTTTTTTTAAGTTTTTATTTAGCGGCTTAAATAAAGTGTGTATGTCACTAGGACTTAACATGTACAGGAATGCCCAATATAGATCAGTTGGGCGCATCCGGTCCGTGTATGTTTGAGGTATAATTTTTTTGTAAGTGAAAATTTCTTTTCTTAAAACTTATAGAAATTAGATTAAAAATAATTTTATTTTCAATTGCTCAAATTCTCAGGCACAATTTTATTTTCGTCTAAAATAAACCATAAATCAGCTCTAGAAACTCTTAAAACATTCTATAAAAATATTCAGAAAATTTTGAAGCTACTGACTTAATAATTAATCATCAATAATCAAGTTTCTTGAAGTTGCCCTGAAGTTTGTAGAGAGAAGAAATATTTAGTTTGTGGATTACTGACATATAGTTAATAGACGGGGCGGGTCACTTCCGCCATCAAGAGATTGGATCACCCTCTTTCTCTAATGTAGTGATAACTGACATTTGTAGAAAGAAAAAAATTATTCTCCGGCAATCAACAAATCAAGTGCCTACCCAACTATTTCTCATTAATAGATTGGAGTTTTTTTCCAATGTAATGATAGCTGACATTTAAAAAAAGAAAACAATTTCTGGATCACCAACACTTAGGCAGTAAATAAACTAAATGAAAACCGACTTGTTCAACTTTTTGTCATTAAAAGATTAGATTTGTCATCTTCTTCTCCCAATATAGTATGACAGCTGATATTTACAGAAGTTGTCTAATTTTTGGAGTACCTACATTTGGGCAGGCTACTCTTGTTAAAACTGATCACCCACAGTAAGCAAACCAAATTCAATCTTTTTGTGACAAATAGTTTCACATAAAGAGATTGGATTTGTAACCCTCTTTCCCAATGTAATGACAACTAACATTTGCAGAAAAAAATATCTTATTTAAAGATCACTAACATTTAGGCAAAGGGGCGGGGTACTACCGTTAAATACTGCTCCTCAATCAACAAACTAAGTGCCTACCTTTTTTTGCAAATTTCTAATATCTAATTTATGGATTACTAATACTTGGGTGGGCGGTAATTCAAGTTGAAACTACCAACACTGCCCGCAATTAACAAATTAAGTGCTCACCTACAAAACTAACTCTAGAAACTGGATATGTCAGTATCGTTTCCTAAATTGGTGATATCTGACATTTGCAAAGAGTGAAAATATTTAATTTCTGGTTTGAGTAGGTGGATGTCATTCTGGTTGAAGCAACCCCTCCGTCCAACGGTTTGTCATTATGTTTTATTGGGATGTTTAAAATTTTTAAGTTGACAATTTTAAGTTTAAAAAAAATTAAACTGAAGCAAGTTAAGATTTTTTAAATACTATCTATTTGCAATATTTTTAAAAAGGAAATTTCTAGAAGCTGTTACAGTGTTTGATGATTTTTGACAGTTTTTTTTTTGTTTCTAAAAGTTTTTTTGTTGTTAATTGTATTCAATAGAGACGCTCTATTTGAGAGCAAATACGGGAAAGTGCTTAAGTGATTTAGGAATTACTTAATTTATTACATCAACATAAAGATATCTTTGAATTTTATCGAGTGAAATATTATATGTTGACGTGATGTGACATTTGCAATTTTCTGCTCTGTAGAGGTATAATTGTATATTTATTTTTAAATAGAAAGACGTTTACTTATAACGACGCACGTTAAAATTTGCCTTTTTGGGCACAATTTGGAATGCAATGTTTACTTGCGCAGTATGGACAAGTTATTTGAGATTCTGCAAAACCATCGCGCTGCATTTTTACAGCGTTTTTCTATCACTCCAAAATTCTGATCACAGTCTATACAACTATGCTTACTTACAAGATATTTGATCTCAATTGAACGGTAAAATACAAAACAAACAAGGTAGATTATAGCTATTAGAAACATTTTATTTTTAGTATGCGCAATTATTACACTAAATAGGAATAAAGGCAATTTTGAAAAAAAAAAAAATTTTGTTTTTCTTACGGTTTTTTTTGATGTTTTCATGTCACATACACATAAGCGATGAATCAATGTCTTTCAAATGAATGAATGCTTAAATTGAAGGTAGAAAGTTGCCTACTATAAAACATGGTTCAGCGATTTAGCATAATATAATGTTTATTATAATGTTTATTTGTGTAAATAGATAGATAAAATACATCTTAACACATGTCAATATACATAACATAAGAACAATTTAAAATTAGAAAATACAGTTTAAAATAACCAAATACAGTTTAAAAAGATTGTTGAATCACACAAGTAGAATTAACATTTAAAAGACATTATCAGAAGCATTTAAAAATTATTCTAAAAAAAAAACAAAAATAGGAACAAATATTACCTATTTTAAGTCCATACATACAGGGTGGGTTGGGAGGAACGGACCAAACTCTAGGAGTGTATTCTACACGTGACAATAATGTAAAAAAACTTAAATGTTGTTATCCAATTTTTATTTGTTTTCAAGTTATAGCATAATATTTTTTTTATCTAGTATGCCATGTTCGACGTTCTAAAACATTTGATAGCTTTTTGTTCTGATAATGTGTCAGTGTGACGGTAATTTAACGTTTATTTTGTTAATACGATTAAAGTGTTACAAAATGCCACACATTTATTCAAATTTAGAATATGCAAATATGGTGTTTGTTTATGGTTTTTGTAATGGGAATGCTACAGCTGCTGTTAAAGAATATCGTCAACGGTTTTCACATCAGAGACAACTAAATAAAAATGTATTTATCAGAGTTTTTAACAAACTTTGCAAGACCGGAAAACATACCAGTGTTAACATAACATTTGAACGAGCTACTCGACAAGATTTAGAAGAGGTGGAAGATATTTTGGATGTAGTACTAGAAGATGCAACGACCAGCTTTCAAAGAATTAGTATTCAATTGGGTATTCCACAAACAAGAGTAATAAACACACTTAACGAGCAAGGCTTACATCCATACCATGTATAGAGAGTACAGCACCTACAACCGGAAGATTATTCTAAACGTATGGAATGTTGTCGGTGGATAAATAATAATCTTTGTGTTGTATTGAGCGTACTTTTTACAGATGACGCAAGATTCACTCGTGATTACTGTGATTCTTACATTATTGTCACCGGATTTTTCATTCATTTTAATTAAAAACCTTATTTTTAGAAGTTTTGGCACTTACATTCTTTTTTATTTACATGCCTCAATTGTCTTAAGATTGTTACGCATTTCTTTCTAAGAAGTAAAAAAGTTTTCTCGTAAAATTTGCGCCTAATATTTTTAAATTTTTTAATACTTTTTTTAGATATTTTAAGCTTTTTAAATGTTTTTAAGACTATTAAGCTACATTTTCAAGTTTTTCAATCTTCAGAAAGTAGTTACTATAGTTTTGTGATTTTGAAATAACTTTTTAAGATTTTTTATTTATTAGAGTTTTTAAAAACCGTATTCTCTTTAAAGCTATCTTATATTTTCTAAAGTTTTTTTTTTTAAGATAGGATTTAAAGACATTTTAAATAGCATCTTTTTGAGCTTTACAAGTCACAAGTTTAAATTAAAAAAATAATAATAACAAACTTTTGTTTTAATTTTAATTATAAAGTGGCTCGTAAGCTGAAATCACAGTTTTTATTATAGATTACTTTTAGTAAAATTAAATCATATTTAATTATTTCAATTTAATAAAATAATAAATTGGTTTCTTATTACTAGATGAGTTTTCTTTTTGGTAATAAGATATTTTCAGTATTTTTGTTTTTTTTATTAGTTTGGATAAGGATAAAAAACAGATTTTTTTTAGCGGCAATAGCCTGGTAACCAATTGTTTTGTTGCAAATTACTTTTGTAGAATAAGTGCTCTTAGAGACATAATGTTGTAGAATGTAGTGTTGCAAGTCTATATTCATTTGAAAAAAAATCATATATAGCCATTTTTGAGGGTCATTAGATGACGTATATACGTCCGCCTTATTTGTTTGTTTCATAGTGTTTTCAGTTTTGTTATTCCAGAAATTACACACATTTTTCAGTTGTTGCTGTTAGGTTACTGGATCTATTTTGTTTGGATGCTAGGCTTCTTATTTAAATAAACTGTTTCTTTCAAAAATCGTTTCTTTTTTTCAGTGTCTTGGAATTTTTAACTAAACTTACGGAATACCTTGTAGAAACCTTCACTAATTCATACGAGTGGTGTTTTTTTGTTATCTGCGTAGCTATGAAAAGACTTACACACTTATTCTAACGTTTCTCTTGTAACGCCTTCAAAAAAATGTTTTTTAAGTTATGGAAAAAGATAAATGCTGTAGGATAAAGCCGCATTTAATAACTACTCTTTGGACAATTCATATTTTATGAACCTTGCAATTGTTTATTCTTGTTGGGAAAATAGGATATAAGACTACTAGCCTCATCTTTGAATTAATAGATTTACTTAGCAATTAACAAAAAATTTTGTTGGTGAAAAAAAGGAATAAAAGTACTTACCAATTTTGCACTTATTGTACGTATACTTTTTTTGCTCTAACTCCTTTAATTGCGGGATCTTTGTTTATGTATAGCCGTTTTCAAAAACGTCCCAAAAAACTGTCACTTTTTGCGTCTACTCATCTTTGTTAATGGAGAGTTTTTATAAACCAATTGCATGGATTTGATTTGGGGAAGATCTCAGTGGTGTACTCAGTTTTTATCCTCAGATACTATTCTTTAGAAAAAATCTTTATTTTAGAATAAAACATAGCATGGTATTTTTTTTTGGCATTTACTCATATAAAAGAATCCTTTCAGCGTCCCTGAAAACTTTATGCATCAAAAATTGCGTCTTTTTTTTTAGATGGTGAAGAGTCTGTATAAACCAATAGCATGGACCACAGCATAACAAAATTAGTTAGAGGCTAGATTGTACTTTAATTTTACACAAAATACTATTTTTGTCTAGCAATATACTAGAGAGCAATAAAAAAGAAAAATGTAAATCATATTCTTGTCCTAGAAATTACAACAGGCTTTACAAATGGTCAACTTTTATGATTAGTCAGAAAAGTGATAATACTTTATCAACATAAAAAATAAACATTTTAATGAAGTAAGAACTTCTTGTTTATGTACAAGTTTTTTTTTAAATATTTCTGATAAAGCCAGATTGTAAGCCAAATGTGATAAATGAAATAAGATGAAGAGAAACTTATGATGAAGTAGAAATGGTGGATAATGTAACAAAGACTTTTGCTTTATATGAAGATACTAGAAGAGGCTTTTGAATGTAAACGTATCTCAGTTTTTGTCTAAATATAATTTCTTAAAAGGTATCTGCAAAGTTACACGGTTTAATTTGTTAGGTTAGGTTAGGTTAGGCATAGGTATCTTTTAGAACAAAGCGCGCCAAGCAGCTATCGTGGAACAGTATTGAATACATTGATTGAAGCGAACAACTGAAAGCAATTGTTTTTTGATTTTGCACAGTGAAAGTTGCTTAATCAAGAACATTGAGTTTTGGTTGATAAAAGTTGGTGCGTTTTGCTATATAGTAGACATCTTTAAGAAGTCTTTTGACAAATGACATGTAAATAAACAATTAAAATATAACTTATATAATTTATCAAAGATAAAATATTCAATTTAAATTCTACCAAAAAACATATATTATTCTGGTATCGTTACGTGGACGATATAATTGCGTGTTTAGCGGCACATCAACGTCAACGTCAATACTACAATTCTTTTGAAATCCAACCATCCTATGTCTAAGCTAGCAGCTTATCATTCTATGGCACATAAAGCAGTTTCAATTTCATTATCAAATCATTATCTTAATTTGGAACTAAATAAAATTATATCTATAGGAAATATGAATGGTTTTTCAATCAATCTTATTCAAAATTTAATTAATAATAAATTGTATCAAAATACAATTTTTCACATTTACCCAAAAAACTTATTTTGAAAAAACCAAAGAAAACATAGTGCACATTTTTCTAAAACAAAATCAACAAATCGCTTTTAGACCAAGTTGCAAATTATAAAATATATTATTTAATGCTAAAGATAAAATTAATTTCTTAAAGAAATCAGGTGTTTATGAAATTTTATGTTCTGCATGCAATAGTATATGTATGTATATGTTGGACAGACTGGATGAAATTTTGAAACACAATATACAGAACATTTTAAAGCGTTTAGACTAAATCAGAATACAAGTTCATTTGCAAATCATATTATAAATTCTAAATATACCTTCCCTGAAATTAATAAAATTAAAATGTTACACAACTGTAGAAAAAGCACTAAGCTTAATCTAGAAGCCGCCGAGATTCACAATAAGTACTTACCACAATATAAATCACCACTTTTTAAATCTCTCTAGATTATCAGTAATGCGATTTATTTTTCCCTCACTTCTATTTCGATTTTAACTTTTTTGTATAAATGCACTTTTTCTTTAGTTTATTCTCACTTGACAATGGTTTTTAAAAGTCAAAACTCGAGTCGTGAACTTTTGTTTGTATTGATATGTATTCTTTAGTAATATATAAGTATGTCCGGTAAAAACTTAGTTTGTGGTTTATTTTAATATTCTTAGTAATATTCTCCAAACATATTCAAAACGTAATAACATTAACTAGTAATGTTAAACCATATTTAGTGTTATTTTGAAAGATACAACAATTCAGTAAAACTTAGGTTATTTTGAGCATTTTACACCAAGACTTACTTGTGTTGCTTAAGTTGATCTATTTTAAGTAAACGCAATAACAGGTGACAACAAATCATGGTTTTAGTACATCAATGTCTCTGGCATAAAAATTGTATATTCATATTTTCTAGTTCTGTTTACCGATTAAAAAATTTTGAAGGCGTTTGTTAAAATTGTGCAGTAAAAACAGATTTATTGCTTAAGTTTCTTTTTTAGTAGTGGTGTACTGAATTTGGATTGAGTCTAACCAACTATCGTCTATATAGCTTTTTAGAAACTGATAGTAGGTATTGCCGACAAAGTTTAATTGATACAAGAAAAATTATTTTATTGACGGTGCATAATTTAGCTCTGCGCAACTAATAAATGCGATAAAAAGAACAAAAAAACATAAACAATATGTTGCAAATAAAGCAAATTCATACTGTATTTTTTTGTCTCAGTAGATGTAAAATAATTATAAAACTCAAAACAATGGAATAAAATAGAATTTATTAATCCTCTTAGATCATTTTAATGATACAAATACAATTTAAAATAAAAGGTTTTCTAATAAGAAGTTTCATTTTGAATAGCAGGGTTTTTGGGCAGCTGTCATTTTTAAAGTTATTATCTTTTGACATTTGACAAGTAAAAACTACGCCATTATTAAAAATGGAAAGATACACGTTTCAACAACCCATTGAAATTATTAAAACTCTCTACAAAAATAGTGAAAATTTTTCAGTCACAGTTCGCAAAACTAAAGCACTTTTTGGTTGTCGTAAAGCACATTTTCGGTCGGAAATAGTAAACCTGGTAAAAAAATTTGAGCTGTTGGGACAAGTTAGTGATGTGAAGAATCGAAACCGTGTGCATTGCTCAAGAACACGTGAGAATATTGCTGATGTAGCCCGTAGTGTTAAAGAAAACTTAGGTTTGTCGATTCTTTGTCGATCTTTGGAATTAGACATTCGACAAACGACATAACACCGTATTTTGCATAAAGACATAAGTTTTAAGGTTTTTAAAGTTTAGTTAACTCAAGAACTCAAGCCGGTCGATCACCATAAACGTTGTATCTTTGCTGATTGGGTCCTTTAAATGCATCAATATGATCCGAAATTTCATTAAAAATCATCTTCAGTGATGATGCCCATTTTCACCTCAGAAGTTACGTTAATAAGCAGAATTGTCGCATTTGATGCTCAGAAAATTCAAGAATGATTATTGAAAAGTCTTTGCATTCTCAACGTGTTACTGTTTGGTGCGGTTTTTGGGCTGGCGGCGTAGTTGGACCTTACTTTTTTGAAAATGAGGCTCGTGCAACTGTTACTGTGAATGGATGGCGCTGCCGAGCTATGATTAATAATTTTTTTATGGTTGGAATTGGAAGATATTGATGTGGACAACGTTTATTTCCAGCAAGACGGCGCTCCGTTCCACACAAGCAACGAAACAATTGCAATTTTGCAAGAAAAGTTTCCTGACCGTGTTATTTTTCGAAGAGGTGATCACAATTAGACACCAAGATCTTGTGATTTAACACCTTAAGACCTTTTTCTTTGGGGCCACGTGAAAGATATGGTTTATGCCAATGCTCCACAACCAATTCAAGACCTTAAAGATTGAATTCGTGAAGTTATCGAGGACATACCACCGCAAATGTGCAAATTAGTCATGGAAAATATCATAAAACGAATGTTGTACTGCAACCGTATCCGTGGCGGCCATTTGACTGATATCGTTTTCAAATGTTAATGGCATATTTTCCTCTTTACAATGAAATAAACATTTATTGATTTCTCTTAAAAAATACTCGTTTTTTTTAATATCAAAATAAAACCTTTTATTGGAAAACCTTATACAATAAATAAGATACAATATTTACATTTTCAATGTTGCGGGGGTTGCGCTAAGTTGACTTAAGCAGTAAAAATGCAGACAGCAAGTTTTTTGTTAATGAAAAGCATCTTACCATCTTGGTTAACTTTATCTATGGAGGTTTTGAATTGACGTGTTATTGTGAAGATCATATTATTTACCATGTAATTTACCCCATTGTTGTTATAATAGCATTTTAATAGAATTAACTACTAAAGCTACAAAACTATGAATTTTAGAAAAAGAGGGGACTTTAATAGTTGAACATTGTGTTTTTTAAACACGAAGTTGTTGAGTTTAAATTTTTGATTTAGCAAAAAAAAATCTTTTGAATTTTATATTTAAAAGTCATATTGTACATCTTAAACTACACAAAAAATCTATTTATTCTATAAATAATTTAAGTTTAACGTAGAAAATTTTGCATATATTTTATTTGGTGGACTTATTTTATAAAACTATTTAAAAATTGCTTAGAAAATTTGTTTTTTACATAAAGTAATCCATAAATGCTCAGTAAAATTTATCAAAAAAACTATACAGAAACCTTATTTGCAAAATTTTTTTCCTAGATGGACTTTTCTGCGGCCGAATACACGACACCGACTATTTTTTATATAGAATTTTTTTCATATTTCAAAAAATATTAAATACACACTAAGGTGGGGCTTAAAATTGTTTTTTGTCTAGATTGGATGGGCGCTGGGCAAATTTATGTTTGAGTACCAAAAATAATATTTTTTTTTTATTTTGGCTCCGATAGAACTATCAATTAAATAGTAAAACCGCCCAAAATTGTTTCAAACGACAAATGATGTTTTGGTCAAACTTTTAAAATGAGATTAAAAAAAGATTTATAAAATAATTTAAAACAAAAATGTTCAAGAAAATGTAAAATGTTGTAATAAAAATTTCTTCATTTTCTACGGCTGATAAACACGACATCAGTTATATTCCATACAAAATTTTCCGCAAAATTATTGTTTTTAATAATATTTGGTGTTTCTGAGTGCTGCTAAACGTGTATTTGTAAAAGTTTATGTTGAAAAGTAAGCGTTTTTACTTTATTTTTTTACCTTTGAGCTTTAAATCATTAAAACACAAATACACAAAAAAAAATATTTTTTAAATTTTTCTTCTCAGGTTACAAGGACCAAAAAAATAGTTTTTTTTTGGATTTTGCGGCGTAAAGACTGGGAAAATTTCTATTTGCGTTAAAAATGCGATCTTTATACAAAAAATGCGATCAAAGTCAAAGTTAAAATACAACAAAGAAACTAATCGTAGATTTTTTTAAGAGTTTTATACCTTCATGAAATGATAAAACTATTAATTATTAATAAGTTATTGAAACGGAAAAAAAAACCTAAAGCAAGTTTCTCGACGCACCCCCACCAAGATAATGCAAAAATTGCATATAATTTACAATTTTTGCATAAAATCATTTAAAAATTGCGCAATTGTACTACTCTGGACTAGATTTTATTTATTAAACAAGCTTTAAACTTTCTGCTCAAAGCATGTTTTTAAAAGTAAACGTGTGTTATCTTTGGCTTACTTGAAAATAGTAAGCTTTTTTGCTCAGCATGTTAAGTACTTTTACAATTAACATGTTCCAGCGGACACATTATACAAACATTGACATGTTGCTTGATAATTATTGTGTAACGACACACACCTAATTAAAAAAAAACTTTAATATTTAATGTATGAATTAATGTTAATGTTTGTCAAAGCACTTACATAATATGTTGCTTTGCAATTTGCAGTTGTTATCGTAACGATACCAAATCTAAAAATTATTTTGCATCTGAGACTAGCGAAATATTAATTATCCGGATAAATTGTTACGACACTTAATTTGATATTATTACAAGTGATTTAATTAACAGCTATAATTTTATTCTAGCTTTGCTCTAATGGGTAAAATATTTGCTAGGGGATCAAATACACGGTTATTGATAACACAATAATAGTTGTGATTGTGTCCATGTGTTCTCTGTTTTAATTAAGCAACACAATTTTACTAAATTACATTATTACTAGTATATTGATTATGCAACGTAAATTATAAATTGTAAATATTTTTACCTTGAAGAATTATGTTATTTGCATAGTATCTTATTAAAACTCTTAAAATTTAAAATAAAATTGATTATTTGCATTGATCTTGACAATAATCTTCACTTTCAATTTTGTAGCAAATTTATATTTATAAAGATTCCAGGTTTTAGATTATTAATTTAAAGGCAAGTTTTTTGATAAGAATTTGTTTTTGTTGATTGTCTTGTGCAGGTCATATTTTTGTCAGATAAAAATTAATACGAGTCTAGATTAGCTTTGAAAAGATTTGTAAATATAATATAATAATTTTCAATTTAAATTTAGTTTGTATATAATTTTTATATAAAATCTTGCAATTCACACTAATTATATTTTCTTTACAATATAAATTTAATTTATAAAAACATTTTTTTAAATGTTTTAATAAATTTAAAGAAGGATGCTAATTGATGCATGTATAATGAAAATATGGATATTCTATTAAAACACGTGCATAATTTAATAACAAACAGTACATAATTTAGCATTTTTTTTAACGTATTTAAATATATATTTTAGTATAAAACTACAAGCAATTAGTTTTTTAAATAAGTTCAAATATTAATTGCACAATTAAAATAATCCTTTTTTATTAATTAACGTGTTCTACGTAGTGACTAAACCGTATGCGAAATATAGTGTACCGGTTCACAAAATCGTGGTAAATAATTATAATTGCAACAGAATGTAATGGTACGATGGTCCTTGCAGCAGTGCCGGGAATTGTAGCAGGGAGCAAGAACTGCAGGATCAATACTCGGAGGACATACCGCACAGAGAGAGCCAGGCCACATAAATACTCAGCTATCTTATTGTTTCATACATAACATTATTTAATACTATTTTAATACGATTTTATATGCATGAAACCTTAACACAAACACACGTAATTTTTAATTCCGTCAAGATTTTTATAAATTAATCAGTATTCATGTGATACCTGCTGAATTAATTTAGTTTATTATAAAAAAAAAGACGTTACATGTTTATTCAAGAAGTATGTAAATATGTCCCTTTTATTATCCGCTCGCTCTTTTTTTAATATTATTTTTTATGTCGTCACATATCCCTCTGGGTTTTCCAAATGAAATCCGTCTATGTAAAGAGCCTCAAATATTGCGGCCTACTTTTTTTTTCGCCTACTGCTCGCACAACATTCGCTCACTTCACTCGCGGAAAATATAATAAAAAACAGAATTTTTGTATACTGTTGCAAGATTAGACTCAACATTTAATCGAATGATATTGCATGCAATTTTTCTATAAGGATTTTGATAACAATATAAAATATTATGCATTTTATTTTATGTAACATAGAATTTTGTATTTTAATATTAGTATAAAAATTATATGTGTTTTGTTAAACTATAATAAGTCAAACTTAGTCATTAAAAGTGACTTTATGCAATAGAAATTTTTCATGGTTTAGTGAACAGAACATAGTACAATGTATCGTAATATGATCCCATCGCCATAGAGAATTGTAAATTAAAGTCACAATGCGCAATAGTGGACATAATGTTTTCAGAAAAACATTCTTACCTTACTTACCACCAAGTTTTTATTTATTATTATTAAAATTACCTTAGATTGTTTTGATATTTTTAGCGTATTTATAGCTTTGTCATTTTTCCAAACGTCACAACACATTAATATTTGAACAAAGTTTGTTTTTCATGAGTTCTTGGGTTTTGGATATTAAAGAAGTCTTAGAAGTTTTAACAATCGTATTATATAGGTTATGGAAGAGTATTTTTAAAAGACAAAAGAGTTTTATTTAATTTACGGAGTGTCGGATTTAGTTCAGTTTGCTATATTACTATAAGATCTTTGAGTCACTACTTTTTTTGGAGAAGCGAAAGAGGTTGGTAGAATAAATTTAGAAAACGTTCTATAGGCTAGTGTAGACTTTTGGATTCATAATGTGGGAAGGGGGGAAGAGTAGTGCTAAATTCTTTCAAGCGTGCCTCCATGCAGTGGAAAGAAGATTGCACACGCACTTTAACACTGCTTTACAGCAAGAAGTTTGGGCTACTAAATTTTTTTGTTTTTGTTTTTGAATTATTCGGTTTTCTTGACCATTTCTCAACCATACCGTAGTCATACTCTGTTTTTAATGTTATTAGATATGAACTACAAAACTCTTTTTTTCTTTTTTTTATTGCATGGAGCGGTGTATCTTCTTAACAAACAAAAAAATGTTTCCATACAACTCCATACAATTTCTTGACTAATTACAACAACGGCAGAACTACAAATTTGGGATTTTTTTTTAAGGCTTGCACTATGAAGGATAAGGCGTTGTTTGTTCAGACGCAATGAATAGTATTAAGAAACCGTAATTAAAGTTGTAAACTAAGTTTTAAATAGAATATTTTGCTGTTGCTGTATAAAAAAAAATGACAGTGAGGTAGTACAGAAGCCAAATTCTCGAAATTTTCAAAAACTTTTGTCAGTTGAATGCTTTAAATGTGGAATATAAAGACATTTTAAAAAGTTTTGCAAAAATAACTACGGTTAAAATATTTGAAAACAAAAATGCCATTTGCAAAAGACTGTCCACAAGGCAACTCGAATTCTGATAACACTACAGAACCGTATTGGAAAAATATCAGAAAAACCACAAATTGATCTTTCATTACCATTGGACTATTAACATTGGACATTGACTGTCGAGATGTGGGGCACAATAGTGAGAATTTCTTGTCCGTGCAACCACAACTTATTTGATTTTTGGAGGAAATGGCTGTTCAACTTTGTTGAACTCGAGGAGTGCACAACTGTTATGATTAGAGATACAAGCAAACTTAATAGAATTGGTGAGGGCAATGTAGACTTGAAAAATTTTAGAGGACGTGACTGGAATCAAGTAACATTCAGAAACGCTTTATATGTACCATAACTGCTTTTTAACCTATTTACTGAGACAAAAATATTGGATAGAGGATATGTACAGTCTGTTGATCCGCGAGTGTCAATTTTTAAGACTTCTGATTAAAAGAAAGTAGCCAAAAGTAAAGTTGTTGAAATGATAGTTTGTCGATTAAAACTTGGCATAAAAGACTTAAAGTAAGTCAAAAATATTTTTGACAAAAATGGCATTGAGAACACAAATAATTGGGAAGACTATGTATGTATGTGAAGGATTTGTTTATGGCAAGCAATTTTGAATTTTTTTTTCCAACAATAAAAATATATTGATCTTTGCGAAATAAATGTCACGTTTCTAAGAGGAGTCAAGTAATTATTACTTTCTCAAGATGATTTTTAAACTTTTGTGCTATTTAATTCTTAAAGACAAAAAACGAAGTTTTAGCGAAATTAAACGTTATTTTGAAAATAATGGAGAATTAATTTGATAGAAAGATTAATTGTTTAATGTTAGACAACGAGACCAAAGTTAAAAATGTTTGAACATCTAATGGAAAAACCAATACTTTTTTACATCAAGTTTAATGCATATACTTTTTAACAAAGTGGTTGAATTGAAAAAGAAATGTGAACAGTTGTAGAGTTAACACGTACAATTATACATGCGCAAAATTAAAAAAAAAAAAATGTATGGGTTGAAGTTGTGTATTATTCAGTGTTTACATTGAATCAAACAGGAATAAAATTGAACTAAACCACAAACAAGGCAAGATAGACATGACGTCAAAGAAGGTAGTTAAATTTTTGCAATGTCATATGTCCTATGTAAATCAAGAGGAGAATCTAGATAAACCTAAAGCAAAGTTTTTAAAAATTGGCAATGACAATATTTTAAATTTTTTGAAGACACTAGGTTTTGTTTTTACAGATAATGCATTTTTTATGATGAATACGAAGAAGTTTATTTATTGTTCTGAGTTTATTATTAGTAAAAGTGAGGAGTTTTGGAAGAAATTAGAAGTAACTTTATTTTAAAAATTGCTTGAATTATCTTGAAACGCAAATTGACAATAAGCCAGAGTTTTTGTAAGACATTTTAAGTAAATTAAGAAGATAATATAGTACTTGAGTTTTGATAGCTACTATCCTACAACTTCTATTGAGAAAGAAATTGTAATTAATAAGGAATATCTAAAAAAAATGATCTGTTAGATAAATCTGTTTCATACCTAGGGATGACTATTGCTGACATACACTTGAGTTGGTGGGCTTGGACACGTTTTCAAATCACCAATGCAGAATTCATCCACTGTATCCTTGCTCACTCACTCAAGTGTTTGTTAACAAGAAATTAGTAGCGTCACTTCCTTCTTCTAACTTTATCTGTCAGTCATTCTCTCATGTTTTTAGCTGCAAAAACACAGGAAGCGGTAGTAATATTAAATTTCTTTATGACAAACACTAGGGCGGGTGGGCAGGGACACTTTTTCAAACCACCGACCAAGAATTTATTAACAGTGTTACCGCTCACACACCCAAGTGTTTGTTATTAAAAAAATATTTGCGTCACCTCTTTCTTCTCACTTAATGACATCTGTCAGTCATTCTGTTTTTAAGATGCAGGAACACTGGAGGTGGTTGTAATATGCAATTCCTTGATGACAAACATTTGGGCGGGCGGGGACATTTTGTTCAACCACCGATCTATAATCTATAAATTATGGTTATGGTTACGTGACCTATGTACTAGTTGCCGAAACACGAGAGTTGGTAGTGACATGTAATTCCTTGATGACAATCACATGGGCGGGTGGGCGGGGACACGTTTTCAAATCACTAGCGCAGAATTTATAAATTGTGTAACCCCACCCACCCAAAAGTTTATTATTAAGAAATTATTTGCGTCACATTCCTCTTCTAACAATGACATCTGTCAGTACTTATGTCATGTTTGTTAGCTCCTCTAACACTGGAGGTGGTAGTAACATGTAATTTCTTGATGACAAACATTTGAGCCGGTGGGCGGGAATTTTTTTTCCATCCACCGACCTATAATTTAAAAACTTTATCCTCGCCCGTCTTCCCAAGAGTTTGTTATCAAAAAAATGGTTCTAACTTAATGACATCTGTCAGTCATTTTCTCTTATGTACTAGCTGCAGGAACACGAGAGGTGGTAGTAACATGTGATTCTTTGATAACAAACACTTAAGCGGGTGGTTGGGGACACTTTTTTAAACCACCGACTCATAGTTTATAAACTTTGTCCCCGCTCACTTACCAAGTGTTTGTTATCAAGAAATTAGTTGCGTCACTTCTCTCTTCTTACTTAATGACATTTGTCAGTCATTCTGTCATGTTTTAAAGCTAGGAAGACTGGGGGTGGTTGTAACATGTGATTGCTTGATAACAAACACTTGGGTGGGTGGTCGGGGACAAGGTTTATAAACTATGGGTCGGTGGGTTAAAAAAATATCCCCGCCTACCGGCCCGAGTGTTTGTTATTAAGAAATTACATGTTACTACCACTTCTCGTGTTGCTGAAGCTAAAAACATGACAGAATGACTGGCAGATGTCATTAAGTAAGAAGAGGGAGGTGACGCAACTAATTTCTTGATAACAAACACTTGGGTGGGTGGGCGGGGACACAGTTGATAAATTCTGGGCCGGTGGTTTGAAAAAGTGTATTTAGAGTATTATTGAAAAGTGTGCAGAGTAGGCTGCCAGTGTCTTAACTTAGATGTTTACTTTTCCAAAACAAAAGTCTAGTGTATGGTTAATGGGTTTATCATATTTGAACTGTTGTTTGGCATCTTTTGAATTAGGCTTATGCTTTGGTGGTATCTGGGGATGGTAGAATGTTGTAGTGTGTAGTAATAATAACGTAGTCTTGTAGAAAACTATGAATGCGATTTCTTGCAGTAAGATCTACATGGTTTAGTGGACTGTCGAGGATTCTCTTTTTAACTTTCAACTTATAAGTATTTTGTGTGCGAGCTTTTCTATGTTAACTACTTAACGGATTTTAGAGAATGGGTGTCTTGTACTTACCACAACGCCAATACACCCGAACCAACATGCATACACCCAGGGAAGACATACATAATTAGAGCTACACAGTGTACGGAAAAAATCAAAGAAATACTACAGTATAAGATGTCTACCTTTGCTGTACTTATAACTACGCAAAATCACCTTCTACAAAATAAAAAAGTTCTTACGATACATGGTTTAGATCTCACAATCAGTGGATGTTTAAAACACATGCTAGAGAAAAGGGCAGTAAGTAGCTGGCACTGTAGGTTACACAATAGTCAGAAAAGTTGTTGTCAAAGTCTGCGCTTAAAGTGGGGAGTTATCACTACACTATAGAATGTAGTAGTAGACAACATTTAACAGTTTAATACCGAGGTTTCTACACAATTGGCTACGCAGATGACATTGATAAATGGCATACTCTACAACTTACTGCAAGAAGCTTTAAAAATAATAGAAACTTGGTGCAAGGATTAAGCTCTTACGGTTAATCTTAAAAAAATTAAAATAGTGATCTTTACAAAAAGAAAAACTGGCAAATTTAATTTATCTTAATGAGTTTTTAATCGAGGTAAAATACGTGGGTGTGATCTTTTACAACAAGCTTACATGGGGCCACACCTAAACATAGTAGATGTTGTTTTGGCAATATAGACAACACTGTAGCCTTCTATGTGAGGCAGTAAACTTTTTCAGATTTTTACCGATAGCTCAAACAAGAGGAAGCTTTAAAGTAAAAGTCTACTAGAAAGTAGACTCTAAAGCTTTCTAGATCTAAAGATTTTGGAACTATTACCCTTAGATACACATACCACTATTTTGCAAGTCGTCATAGCCGGGATAACTTACGGGGTAATGGAATTAGTAATCAAACAATTATTTTGCAAAAACGTGCAAATCATAACGGACAGCAATTCATAGCTAAAAAAAACCCAAAATTCAAGGCTAATTGGCAGTTCGTCTAGCATAGAACAGAGTGAAAGAACACTCTAACAAAGTAGGCAACGTTAAGGCTTGGTGAGCTTTTGGTGAACCTTCAAGATGTGTACATTTGAAACCGCACCACTTCTCAAAAGCCTCAATTACCTACTAAAAGCAACTGTATAGAAAGAACCTGCAAACTATTACAGGGATCTTACCATAGCACTTGCAACTAAGAAAATATATGCATACTATGGGCGTTGTAGACAGCCCAATATGTAGAATATGTGAAATGGATGATGAGATGACCAAGCATGTACTCTGTACTTTTTTGTCACTCTTTTACGCAAGAATGTATATGTTAGAAGATTGCTGGTTTGACATAGTCAGCATAAAAAAAACCAAACATAGATGGTGTGTTCAGTGGTCTAATGTTATGCTGGCCAAAATTGTTAGTTTTTTCTAATGATATCTACAGCAAAAAGATAATAGTTAAAAAATTGGGTTTAAACAAAATGCTTCAAAACGTGAAAAAATATTTAATCGGCAAATGTATAAAAGTTTTGTAAGAGAATAGATATGTGAGTTATGTAAATCTGCTTTGATTTGCGTTGTATTCAGAAGAGCTATGTTAAAATTGGTTATGTAATAAAGTAATAAAAAATAAGAGTGTTACATAATTTTTAGCGAGTTAGTCCGAAACCTTGAAAAGGTCAAAATAAAAAAGGTTGATTATTTAAACATTTGATGTCCAAACAGTTAAAAGTGTAGGAAAAGATTTGTTTCTAAAGGGTTGAAATGTAACGTTTGGAAATTGAACTACCGTTTATTTTGTTTTTCAAAGATTTAATGAAATTTATGAATTGACAGAAATTTAGTTTTATGTTTGACATTTACGAAATGGGATTCTATACATTTGAACAAAGTTGGGAAATAATGAAAATTTTCTTCTAAAGTGGTGAGACTTCTACTCAAACGGAAACGGAAAGCTTTTTCAACGCTGTTTATGGACCAATTTGTGAAGCGAGTTGCGAAGCTGGATTATTAATGGATAAAACAACACGTTTACGTTCTTGTCCAGTACGGTACGCTCAGCCAAAAAAAAAATTAATGCTGTTGCTCAGAGTATGCGTGAACATGCATCAACATCAACTCGTCATTGTTTTCAGGAACTGAACATATCTCGCTCTATTCTGAAGAGAATTTTGCATAAAGACCTCGGTTTGAAAGCTTACAAAGTTCAATTAGTTTAAGAAATGAAGCCTCATGATCATCCAGCTGAAGATTGTTTGGTCAAAGATGAGCATGTTATTCGTTGAAACTCATTTTCATTTTGGAGGCTATGTCAATAAGCTAAATTGTCGCATTTCAGAAAATCCACACATGACTATTGAACAGCCTACGCATCGAGTAACCGTTTGACGGGGTTTTTGGTCCGGCGGCATTATTGGGTCATTTTTCTTTGTCATTTGAATGATGTTGTGTTTTATTCCTAAAGGAAATTTTTCAATTTTTCTAATGAATTTTGAAATTTTGAAATTTTTTTAATTATTTTTTTATTTATAGCCGTTTCAAATTCCAAAAGTTAGATGGCCCACCTTTTACAACTCAAGCTTGTACAGATAGACATAGAATCGGTAATATCTGCTATGTTTTAAAACAATTGGTGCACATTAGAGCTGAATTGCATATGAAAATGCAAATTGGTAACGCTCCAAAAGCTAGAATGTGCCATAATGGTTATTGAATAAGATTTGGACGTATAGTGGCTGATACAACATAAACAGCGGTGAACACAGCAGGCAACGGCAGACGCACTTAACGCGTTTTTTAACAATTCAAAGTTAACAAATAAAAAGTCCGAAAATTATTTTAGTTTTGCTCAATTTTGTTTTACGTTGCCCCCATATAACAACAAGTTTATTGATATTGCTACAAATAGAAATAAATTTTAGAAAGCAATACCTTGCTAGAGAGTTTGGTTTATTTGATTATGGATGACTAATTTCTATGTGTTAATAAGTGGCTTTTTTATAGACTGTCATATTGGATTGTTATTTTAAATTACAATTTTTAAAATTTAGAATAAACTGTGGATAGAAACTGTATGAGTTTTCAAGGCACGACTCTCATAAACAAGGTCATGGTCAAATTTTACGTAAATTGTTTGTTTTAAGATTTTGAAGCAATTGTAGAATGAAAGCAAAATTTTTAGCTTAAAAGCTTAATTAATTGGGTAATTTTACGAGAGTTTTAAAAATTTAATGGCCGCCACTGTATTGCACCTAGAGATCTAAAATTTTAGGAATTGTCATATTTTGGTA
Source organism: Tachinus rufipes (assembly GCA_963932245.1). Lineage (NCBI taxonomy): Eukaryota > Metazoa > Arthropoda > Insecta > Coleoptera > Staphylinidae > Tachinus > Tachinus rufipes. Next base: position 96,677,704 of record OZ010743.1, read on the forward strand.
CCCCAAACACGTGTACAAAATTTAAATTACCACCATGCTTGAAATCTGAATTAAATAAAATAAATTAAAATTAAGATTTTATTCAAATGTTTTTTTTTATAATTATAGAATAATTTAAACGGAAACTTCTTACAAGATTGATCAAATCTATTATAAGTTGAAGTAAAAATTTGCAGAACTTTTGTTTTATGTTGTGAGATTCAAAACGTATATTCATATTTAAACCTAGTTTTTAAGAATGTTGCAGTTGATTTATATGTTAAGTTTATGCACTGAGCACGCTTTTTGTTACAAAAATTGTGATTTATTTTGTATTATAACGCATTGGCTGCAACAAAAAGAATGTTTGAATAAGTTAGTTATTTTTGCATGAGTTTAATGTAAACAATGCATATAGTGCATTAAACATATATCTAATAATACTAGAAACTAAACTTTAAACAGATTTATCCAACAAAATCAGATTATTCCGATTTAAAGTTAGTTCTCCAAACGTAATTAAAACTAACCAACTAAAAATAATAAAAAACCTAATTACCTTTTTGCTCATTCTATACCAATACAACTTTTACTTCAACATCTTAATCTTTTAAAATCCTTGAGATGAATTATCGAGTAAACATGATAAGCCATAACTTTCCTTATTAGAAAAATCTTCTCCGCATAAATCATTACAGAGGCTATTAAAATTAATGGCATCTAATTTTTATTCAACAGTTTCCCCATACAGATGAACCGTATTTAATTGGCACAATGAAAAGTTTCTATCATGCAGAAAAACGACGACTCAAGGAAAAGACGGAAGCAGCAAAAAAAGTTATACATTTTTTCATTCTCAGCGTTAATTAAATGTAAGATTATTCAATTTTTGTTCTTTCTCTGATGTCTTTATTTATTCAAAAAACTAATTAAGCGGTATTTAAATTAATGTTGCTGTCATCGGACGTATATCAAGTATTGTGTATATGAATTTGTTAATTGAAGAATTTTAATTATCATAATGAGAGGTTGAGAATATTTATTTTTGCATTAAAAAATTATGGTAAAATATAGTATTTAATTTTACAAAAACATATTATTAAATTTGAATTAAAAAGTATATTTTTTAAGTACAATTTTTTATTGATGATAAAGGTGAATGATGAAGAATTAGTCTCAATAAGTTCATTACTATTAATTGTGACCTTATTTTGTTATAACTGCATTGAAGCCGTCATAAAATATATACACGAAGTCATTAAACGCCAGCGCCAATGAATTTATGGCTATTTAATTCAGGGCAATTATGTAATAAACTTTTTGTTGTTGCTTTTATATGGACACTAAAGGACGATGAGGGTCTTTAATTAAATTTATATATTTTAATAGCAATATTATTTTAAAAAATCTAAATAATTTTTAAGTACAAAACTAGAAGTGGTGTTTTAGCTATGAATAAATTTACATTAATTATTTAACCTTATATTATTTTACATTTAGAAAGACATTTGTTCTCCTTGATTTTTATGCAAGTATGTGTTTGGTTTAAATAACTTTTGCAAACTGCACAGCAACACACCTACAATTGGTTAGAAGTAGAGATTATATTTGAACTAATAGAATGATAATCGGATGCTGCCTTAATAGAAAACTTTGTCAAAATATAGTTAAGACCAGCCTATAAGTAGATAAACTTGTCACTAATTTTGGATAATCTTTTACCAGATCTAAATGAGTTTGTACTTAGTCACGACAAAAAAACTAGAGAATAATAGACTGATTCTAAATGCTTTAAACCAATGCATGTTATACTTACTACTGCATCCGATTTATCTACTGTGAACAATGGCTGCGTTCAGAACGACTCATCAGTGACATCAGTCGCAATCGCTGAGTCATCAATTGGTGTTAAGCGCTTAGCCCGTATGAACGGTATAGACCGTTGCCAATCAACTACATTAACATAAAACTCTAAAACCGCTACTTAACAAGATATAATATATTTTCAATATGTAATGCCGTTTAATCCTATTTTGTAATGTTTTTAGGTTTTATTATTTAATTATTTTTTATATTTTTTAATTTCTCTGCCTAAGTGTTGTACGTTGTAATCGCATATAATTATTAATTAATTACCTAGATTGCCTTTATTCTTGATTTTTTTAATAATATGTAAATTTATATGTGCCGATTAACTGCTGAGTTGATTTGTTAGCAAGCAAGCGAACTTAAATGTATGATGAGTAAAATGACAAGCGCTGCCAGCAAACTATGATTCAGCGGTAGTCAGCAACCTTGTTCAGATTGCATAATGAATTGTTCTGAACGCAGCCAATGATGCTATTCCTACAAATTTGAATGATTTTTATTTGAGTTTTAAAGATATAGAGGGTTTATCTAAAGGGTGAACTAAGGTTTCTTGTAGGTTAGACATCAAGGTTTTGATGTAGCTACAAAATTTAATAAAAAAAATTTTTGTTAAGTTTTACATTTTTGTTTTTTCTGTTATTTTATTTTAAATGAAAACAGCGATAAGCTCAGTTTTAGTTAAAGAGATTGATTTATTACATTTTTCAACTTATATGGTTATAAGTTTTATGTGGTTATATAAATTATATACATAACTGAACAAAAAATAACAAACTTACTAATGGAATCTGCAATTATCACTATATGTCAGAGCTAACATAAGCGATTTTACACCAGAGATTTTTCTTATAGAGAGTACTTGTGAACTGATGAAATAAATTCTATTCTATGTTTTAAAGTGTTTCAACAGATATTTGATAAAATAAAAAAAAAACTAACGATTTCAATATTTTATGCAACGCTTGAGAATACTCATTTTGTTTTTTATTTTTTAAAACAGAGTACATTATGTTTAGACTATTTTTGCAGTAGAAGCATACTGAATTTGGATTTTTTTAGCTTATTCTAAAACGGTCTATATCTTTTCCACTTTGAACCCTTTTGTTTTTTATATTGTTTTTTACCACATTTGTGGTCTTTCTCGTTGTCTAAGATCAATATATAGGAGCCAATTCTCTATTTTTTTGTTCTACCTTTGGTTTTAGAGCCGTACGTTGTGTGGCTTTTTGCGTTTTAGTTTAGCGGCGTGCTGTACGATGTCTGTAGATTTTGTTTCTTTTTATCTATTTCTACATTTCGTGGATATTAAGAGTTTTTTTTAAATTTCATTTAGGTTTGTTTGCGTAAATGTTCAAGTTTGAGTCTGGTACGTAAAGGTTAGTGTAACACAGAAATAAATAGTCTTGAAACGTTGGTGTAGTGATATTGTTTTTTAGCAGGTAGGAAAGTTTTCCAAAAGAAGCACATTGCATTTGTATTCTTCTATCTGAGGTTTGGTTTTTTTCATTAATTTGTATTACTTGTCGCAAATAAATGTATATGTTTGTTGTTTGACGGTGTTTTAGTTTAACTTAAGACTTCTCAATTAGTTCTTTGTAGTTTGCTAATCATTATCTGTAGTTTATTCGAACTGGAGACCATTAACACAAAATTATTTGAAAATTGTAGGTGGTTTAGGTATTTTCCATTCACCCATTTTTTTTTATTCTCCTAATTAAAGTTTTTTAAAATATTTTATAATGCTATTGAAAATAGTTTTGGAGATATTGTATTTTCTTGTCTTACTTCTTGTTTTATGTTGATTGGGTTTGTTTTAAGTCGGTTATTTATTTGGATCACTATTTTTGCCTGTTTGTATATGTTATGTTAATTATGTATGAGGATTAAATGTTGCTGTTTACAAGTTCTTCTTCTACCGTTTATTGTAATCTATATATCTATCTGCTAAATATAGAGGGAGATTGTACTCGTTTATTATTTTTATGAGGATTTTTAAAATATGTAAGTAGTCAGTTGTACTGAACCCATTCCTGAATCTTGCTTGTTAGGGTGGTTGGTATCTACCAAGTTTGTTGGTTAGCTTGTTAATAATTATGTTTGTAAATGTTTTGTACATTTGGAATAGGAGAGATTTTGGTCTATAATTTTTAAGTTTTGCTGGATTTTCTATTTTTGTGTATTAATATAGTAATTGCACAGTTCAATTCTTTGGTGTTTTTAATTTAAACAGCTATTTATTGTGTGTTTTTGGTGTTAGTTAACTTTTATTCTTCTTTTCCTAATCATTTCTTCAAAGATGTTGTTTTTGCACGGAACCTTGTTTTCTTTTATTTTTTTTAATTGTCTGTTCTACATATTTTGTTCAATGTTATTTTTGGTAGAACTTGGGTTGTTTTCTGTTCGAACTGTATTAATTATTGTAGAATGTGTTGTCTTTTTCTTCTTCTCGTTGCTCTGTTTTTAACATAAATATTTTTTTTACTTACATTTTGCTTTGTAGCATACCCTGTTATGTCTTGCTTAGTTTACAATTTTTTGTTTTCTGTTTGCTGTAGATTTTTGAGTTTTTTTTTTTATTTGTTATTGCCGATTGTAGATCATTTAAACCTATTTTTATTTTAGATTTTGGTTTTTTCCTGTTATTTTTTGTTTTTTATATAATATTTTTTGTATTGTATTTACTGTTTGGTGTTAGTTGTAGTATTTTTGTTTTGTTTGGGTTTAATAGATTTTTCAACAATCTGTGGTTGCTACCTACTCAAATTGAGTTTATTATTGTCTTTTACTATGGTTTTTGTTTGGTCAGTATATAATCTATTTTGTTCTTTGTTCTACTATCGGGTGATACTCAGGATTATTTCCTTTGCTGTTTTTTCTTAAAAAAGGTATTTATTGCAAAAAGTATATTCTCTTTATTAATACCTTACCTCTGCTGTTCTTTGTTCCGTGACCAACATTTTCGATGTAGTTCTCTGTGTTTTTTAGTTTTTTTTTCAAATTTGTATCTTATTAGAGTCTCTGTAATTATTTTGTAGAATTCTTCTACTTTTGAATTTTTGGGAGTGGTTGTTGGTGCATATACTTACACAATTTTAATTAATTATTAAAATTACTCTTTCAGAAGTTTTGACATATTGCCGAATTCTTTCTTTATGTTTTTTAGCGACAAGAAACTTTACTCTATTTAAGATTTTCTAATAAAGCAGCTTTCTTCTTTACTCTTTATTTTGGAGATGCTAATTATATTTCATTTAAAGTCTTAAATATTTTATTCTAGTTTGTGTAGCTTTTTATTTTTAGCTAGTGATGTTGCTAATTTGTTTGTTTTTTGCTTGGTATGTCATAATCTGGTATTTGTTGAAGCGGTTTTTGCTTTCCTTATAGTGAGGCTTACCTGCTGAGAGGTGTTGTAGTTCCGTACCCAATAGAGACTTCAGTTTGTTTTAAAATTTGCTATAGCTCATTGAGAGGTATATAGATATAATTTTCTACACAGGCAGGACCGGTTGAGAGATGGTTTAAAAATTATATTTAATTATTTCTGGTTGGGACAATAATACCGCTATGAATTGGTCGCCCGAACCCTCATAGTTTTCTAGCAAGATGCACCGCGTGCAGGTGGGGTTGACATTTTGACATTTTGGCTAGTTTTGATTTTAGTTTCCTTTGCCTCTTATATCCAATTACTAGCAGTTATTCATACTACTGAGTTACGCTTTTAAAGCCAGATACTGACACCGCGTCGTGTAATGTAACGGTCACTACAAAATTTAATGCATTAATGTATAACATTGACTGTATTTTTCAATTTTTAGCTTTGATGCGCATTTTTATAAAACTCTTACAATTTGCAACATTTTGGTAAATTTTAATAAATAATTTCAAAAAATATGTTAATAAGAGGCTTTATTATCTGTAAGTACGGATTACGTTTTATAACTATGAATGCAATTTGGATAAAGTTTTTTGACTACACATATTTATTTCAAACACTTTAGGGCTTAACTTTAATAAAACCATTTGAAATTTATGTCACTGATTTATAAAAAATCTTAGATTGTTTTTAAGCCATAATAATTGTTTTCGTAAAAATTGTATAAATTAAACATAAATTACAATTGTGTTGTAACATTGAGGAGGAAGTTTATTTTTACTTCAAAATAAAAATAATATTTGTCTTGCAATTAGAATTGGAATGTGTGCGAGGATTACTTCTACAGGGAGTTTATAAATGAATGGGATTATGTAATCACTTTAAATATGCCGCCTTTTTAAAATAGTTTACTATACTACATATGTTTTCATATGTTTGCTTGACAGCTGTCAAAGTTGATCTGTCAAAACAAATAATATAGTGGACAATTTAAAAAAAGCGGCACATTTAAAGTGATTACATAATCCCATTCATTTATAAACTCCCTGTATAAGCGTTATGTTTGGAGTCATTAGATGTCTATGTTTTAAAAAGAAATTGTCCTTATCTGGCTCAACGAGTCTGGCTAGATTTTTGATTCTATTGACGGCTACTATTTTATAGTACTTTGTGGCAAGCACTTTAATGTATTTTTGATTTAAAAAGATTTTTAAATATTGATGAATTGTTTTGTTTTAGACCTTAAAGTTAAAGATTTAATTTTGGCCAGGTCTGATTTGGCTATTGTTTGCCATACTGGCGACGTAAACGTCAGTTGTGGCCGACTTATTGCGCAGTTTATTGTTAATTAACACACCTTTGTTTAGTTTTAGTAGTAGGACTAAACAGTTTTTTGCAATTTTTCTTTAGCAACAAATAAAAATTTTGGTTTGGCAGACGTTGTCATGTGGTTTGGTTAATTGCCGTTAAGAGAGAGTAGCTTTGCTCTTCTTTGTATTCACCAGTTTACCAGCTAGTGTTTAGGTAGTTTGGTTACTTGGTGTTCATATGTGCTGTGTTTTACTAAGCTCGTTTGACTCTGTTTACTACAGAAGGCATGTCAGAGCCAACAGTAAAAAACCTTGCGGTACTTTCTCCGATGTATTGCAAAGACTTGATATGTTTCATAGGATTATTTGTACAAGGCGGGATAAAAAACTTAATTAAAAATTAAAAGCTTTTTATACAATATTTGGTTTAACTGTTGTACGACCGAGTGTTTGCGCCGAAAATCATGCCGGTAGGTTGGCATATTAACCTTTTAGCGGCTGTGTGGTTCTGGATTAAGTCTAGTATGACTTTTTGAGAAATTGCTTAAGCTGCTTGTTAAACTAATAGGACTATCCTTGTTTGGTTTAGAAATGGTTATTACTTGTATCCTTTTTTAAGTATTTGGAAAGTGTTTGGTACGCAATATTGCGTTTGCAATATTTGTGACTGTCATTATGGCTTTGGGCAAAAACGTTTTTAGCGTTTTGTTTGAAATGCCTTTTGGGCCAGGAGCCGATTGCGGTTTTACTTATGCAGTTATGCTAGGCGATTGATTACTTTTGCTGGGCTTGGTTGATGTGTTTTATATCTTAATTGGTGTCCAGGTTTGATACGCGGGGGCAGTTATAAGGTAGGGTATTGGCAATTTTTTTTTTTTTATAAGTTTATATGTAACGGTGAAATAGACAGTCTGAGGTTTGATCCCGAAATATGACTGAAATAATAACTTGCTTTTTATCTACCGGGGTGATTTGGAAGTCATTTAATAAGTCGTTGGTTCTATCAAACTCATTCAAACAAATTTAAGACTTCTGGGGCGATGTAAAAAGCTGTATAACGCACAATAAAAAAGGGATTGCATCAGATTTTTATCATTAGTGTTTTATTCTAACCTGCGTTTTTGTGCGATTTATTTTTTTTTATTTTGATGGTTAGCTGGTTTATGGGTTTGCAGTAATCTAAATTGCGATTGTGTAGTAACTTTTGTGGGTTATTTACTTAAACGGTAAATAGCCATTGAGTATTTCTTATTTTTTTCAGTTTGAATAGAAAAGCATCGTGTTTGCTTTGGTGACAACTACTAGGTAACAATTATAAACCGACTTACGTCATCTTTTTTTATGTTTTATTTTAGTCACAAATTGACACTACTAATGGCATTGTAAATCTCTTTGCTGATTTTTTTGGGTCAGTTTACAATCCGCTGACAACATCTATAAGTCCACACAGCACATATTCTCCACCATCTGTTTCTACCCATATAAATGAATCGCATCTTGTTTTAAAAATATCTGATGTTGTCAACGAAGTATCACTATTAGAACCCAATAACTGTCCAGGGCCTGATAGATTAACTGCATTATTTCTCAACAAATGTGCGTTTGCTTTTTGTCGGCCCTTATGGCTTATATTTAACTTATCTCTGGTTATGGGTACTTTTTCTACTTGTTGGAAACAAGCTTATGTCTCTCCGATTTATAAGTCCGGTGCTACGAATAATGTAACAAACTATAGACTTATATCTATTTATTCAGTTATTCCAAAAGTTTTTGAAAGTTAGTTACCTGTCAATTGACAGCCATTCTGCAATCTGAAATTCCTCTCAATCAACACGGTTTTTGAACTGGCAAATCGACATCTTCCAGCCTTTTGTTGTATATAACAGATGTGCTCGAAAACAGATTCCAAGTAGATTCAGTTTACATTGACTTTTCAAAAGCTTTTGATACCGTTGACCACAAGATACTCATTATGAAACTACGTGGTATTGGAGTTAATGGCACCTTGTTACTGTGGATTCAATCCTATTTATCTAAAAGATCTCAATTTGTGCGCATCGGTCAGTGCGTTTTTTGTAATATTGAAGTTTCTTCGGGTGTTCCACAGGGGTCACATCTTGGATCTTTACTGTTCAATATCTTTATCAATGATGTGGTACACTGTTTTTCTAATGCGCGTTGTTTATTATTTGCGGACGATATAAAAATCTTTATGAAAATTCAGTCTTTGGATGACGCTGTACTACTTAATGAAGAAGTACAGATTTTTTCAAGTTGGTGTCAGACTAACTTTTACTACTTAATTTAAATAAATGCAAAGTGATGACATTTTCTAGACGTCAGTCTACAGTGATGTATGGTTACTCTCACATGAATGTAATGTTGTTAAGAGTTAACACTATTCGTGATTAAGGCATTACCTTTGATTCCAGCCATTCATTTACACTACATATCGATACTGTTGTGGCTAAAGCTTATCAACTTTTAGGATTTGTCAAGCGTAACTCTAAGGAGTTTTGTGACCATCGTACTCTAATACAACGCTTTAGTACGCCCTCATCTTGAGTATTGTTCAAATATGTGGTCACCATACACCGCCGTCAGTAAAGGAAAAATTGAACAGATAAAAAAAAAAGTTTGTTCGTTTTTTGGCGTATAAATGCAAGATTGCAGGCAACTACACGGAACTGCTCTTTACATTTAATATAACCAGTCTTGAAAAAAGACGTTTTAATTTTGACGTAACACTAGTTTTTAAAGTGTTTTGTGGGATTATTGACTGTCCTGACTTGTTCAGCTCTAGGTATTTATGTCCCAGCTCTAGTTTTACGCAATGACTATTTATTTTATATACCGTTCAAACGCACTGATTATGCGGTGCACTCTGCATCTACACGTATTTTGCGGCACGCCAACGAAGTTAAAGTGGATTTTTTAAAGGTTTTTTTAAAACCCTGCGACGTGCACTTGTCACCCATACGTGACCTTTTTTATATTTTGTAACTATTTAAGTTTTATTCTTATTTTTAATATTAGTTGATTTATATTTAATTTATGTTTTTTAAATTGTAAATAAATAAATAGATACAGTAGAATGCAAATGAGGCAACGCAGCGTTGCAGTTGCAGCAGTTACGCAAGTATACAACTTGCGCAACTGTTATTTCTACGGATAATAGTTGCGTGTAAAGAGAAACATTACGCATGAGGTCATCAAAAAGTGACAAATTACTTGTCTAATGTTTAATTATAACATTTAATAAATATAATTTTTTTGTATACATTATAAGAATTGTAAAAAACAAAGTGTACAGCTTGCACAAAGTTTTTATAAATTGTTAATTTTTTTTTTATTTATTATAGTCGTAGAAAAAATGCAGTGTACAACTTACACGCAATATCTATTTTGCACTTATATAAACGATTATACTTGTGGGAAACGGTATCAGTAATACAATATACTATTATCAATTTTTAATATAGTCATTTTAACTGATTGACGAGATTGGCGTTCTCAATCTTATTGCAAATAAAAGGTTTTTTTTTTGTTTTACATTGATTGGATTGTACAAATTTTGGAATAGTTCATTTTAGTGACCACGAATTATTGCTAGCAATCTTTTGTGATAGAGTCTACTTGATGCTGCCTAAAGTTAGTCGTTTGTTCCTAACGGTAAACTTGATTAACAATTTTTTTTTGTGTTTTCTAATGGTAACATACAGTTTTTGCCAGTTTTTTTTATTTGTGTTATTTAAAGTGCATTGGAATGTGGAAATAGTAAACAATATTTTAACTAATTTCTTTATAATTACAAACACAATTTTATTTAGATACCTATACTTTCTATCTCTATATTTTTTCTGAGCAGTTCTATAACTTTTTTTTTTTGCTATTTAGTGCTATTTAGTGCTATTTGTATTTTGCGATCTTTTTAATGTTTGCTATTTGTTCTATCACGTCTTTTAATTTATCTTCTTGTTTGTGATTTTATAACTTAGTCAAAAGCCTGGTTACACAGTGCAAGCTAGCATCTGAGCTGGCCTAGTCAGTTACTACAGTGCAGCTACTCGCATTGTCTTTATGCTGAATATTGCCCGTTCTATTGCTATCTGGCAGGTTTTCAGTTTATTTGCATTTTTACCGTCCAAGCCATAGTCTGCAGCTTGTATGTTGTGACTGGCAGTATGCAGGAATTGTAGATTTTTTGTTTAAGGCAGATTGAAGTGTCTTTGTTTTTAAATATATGTTTTATTTTGGTAAAAGTCGCCAGCGTTATTCTACTGGTAACTTCTGCCACTTGTTTTTTTCCTAGTGGTAGTGATTGAAGTACGTATATTTGTTTATTTTTTATGTTATTTTGTCTATTTAGGCGGTTGTTGTTTGAAGGTTTATTTTGAAACCTACTGACTGATCAAAACTATGTCTTTGACAAATTGCAGACGGATAAGGTGTTTGCCGTCTATGTTTATTTCTTTTTCATGACATTTCATATTTTCTAGGGTGAGTGTGAATAGCTTGGGTGAGATTGTGTCTCCTTGTGTGACTACTTTACTTAAGTTGTCGTCTACAGTCACTTAGAAGGTGGCATTTATGTAGATTTGTTTGATCAGAATGGTGTATTTTTAATCAGTTCTGCCATTGCCAAATGCTAAGTGCACGGGGACGTTGTATTATGTGCACTTTTTGATAATTGTTTTTATGGTTTGTATGTGGTCCGTTGTGCTATACTATTAGCGGAATTTATCTTGGCGGTAATTTAAAAAACAATCTTATTGGATAGATAATTTGTTAGAATTTTTGTTAGTATCTTACAGTAGTAGTTTAGTAGTGTTCCTCTTAGTTTTAGCATCTTAGTTGTTATTTTGTATTTGCCTTGTGCTCTCAGATGACAATTATAATATAATGATTGAAGTACTATAAAACATGGAGAGTAGGGCCCACAAATCAATACTTCACACCAGTTATACCACTGTAAACATTGTAAGATATCTCTATAAGCACGTTTTTATCCATATTTGAGAAAAAAAATACCTGTCATCTTTTTTTTAAGAAAAACTGTTATTTAAAGTTTTGGGACGCTCCGAGATATCTTATTTCAAATTCCCTGAAAAGTTACAAACAATCAAAAAATGTGAAAAAACGCAAAAAAATGATTTTGTTTAAATTTTGATTGCTTATTCACATGATTGATAAATAATATTATAAAAGGAACTGCACAATCTTGTGTAGAAGATAACTTCAAAGCAGCAATGCCTAAGATGTGGTTATATGTTGGACGTGTTAATAATAGCACAACAAAAGATGATGTATTATCATACATAACTACCAAACTGGGAAATGAAAATGAGAATGCAGAGTTGGACATTGTCGATTTGAATAGCCGTGGAAGTAAATCTTTTAAAGTCGGCATTAATAAAAAATATTTTGATATTTTGAATGATAGCAAGTTTTGGCCAAAAGGAGTAATAATACGTAGATTCTTTTTTCGTAAACTTGCCAATGATGAAATTTTTTACAGAAACGACCAAAGCAAGGAAAAATATTAAATGATCATTTGGAAATCTATTACCAGAACGCCGGAGGCATAAGAACTAAGCTCTATGCATTCAGTCATAATGCATCACTAGCTAACTATGATGTTATTATTTTAAGCGAAACTTGGTTAAACTCAGATTATAGTGATAGTGAAATAGGGCTAAATTATTAAAATATATTTAGATGTGATAGGAACTACATGTCTATGGGAAACACAAGAGGAGGTGGTGCACTAATAGCAGTAAAAAATATATATAATTGTAATATAGTTATGTCAGATGAATTTATTAATAATAATAGTTATGAAGAATTACGGGTTGAATTATCTATTAATTGTGAAAAATATATATTTTGTGCTGTTTACATCCCTCCTAGTTCAAGTTCAGATGTTTATCAAAGCCATTGTCTGTCTGTAGAAGACATGATTAAAAAAAACAAAGACGCACATTATATATTAGTAGGAGACTATAACTTGCCTAAGGTAACATGGTCTAATAGTCATTTAGGTATTACGGCATCAAATATATGCAAGTCGTCCGAATATGTTGCGGAAACGTTTGCTTTTCTAAATTTTTATCAGCAAAACTCGATAAAAAATAAAAACGATGTAATATTAGACTTAATTTTTTCCAATTTAAGTAATTTTAATGTGTTGTGTGCTATTGAAGAACTGTTACCTCGTGCTCGTTATCATCCTGTTTTATGTTTTAATTTATGTGTAAAAAGTCCTATTCAATCTTTGGAATATAAAGAGACAAAATATGATTTTAAACGCGTCAATTTTAATTTGATTAACGAAGGTTTAGTTAATCAACACTGGGATTCTATATTTGAAAGTTTGGATGTTGAAGCAGCGGTTGAAATGTTTTATGTATGTTTGTTTGAGTTAATTGAGTTATACGTGTCTAAGAGTGAAGTTAAAAATGATTATAAGTTTCCAAGATGGTTTGATAGTACCTTGAGGGAAATGATCATTGAAAAAAAAAAATACACAAAATTTATAAAGAAAACCATTGCAAGGAAACTTATTCTGAGTTTCAAAGATTACGTAAATTGTGCAAAACTAGATCCACTGATTGTTTTAATAAATATATTACCAATGCACAGTGGCCCATTTCCCAAAAAACGCGGACAAAAGTCAAAAATCATTCCGATAGAAACAAAAGCTGGTATATAAAGGTTTTCAAGGTTGCTGATTATGAATCGGATTTTATTTTTTCAAAATTCAAAATGGCGGATTCAAAATGGCGGTCAAAAATTTAATAATAGTCTGATTAAAACAATAATTGGTATATAATGGTTTTTACAGTCTCTGATTATGAATTTGATATTATTTTTTCGAAATTCAAAATGGCAGATCCAAAATTAGGAATCTTATTATTTTTCAAAATACAAAATGGCAGTTTTTTTATTTGAGCAATAAATACAAAACTTAAATATAATTGGTTTTAATTGGTTTATTGTGGGAATATTCTTTTTGTCCTTTAATTTATTAAATATAGTATTGTGTAATATTTTGTTGATTAAAACAAAAACGCCAATATATAGTACAATTAATTAATTTTTATATTTAAATGTGTGCTGAAGAAGACAGTAGTTTCTGTCGAAACGTATACAATTAAATAATAATATTAATTAATTGTCCTATTGGCGTTTATGTTTTAATCAACAAAATAATACACAATACTATACTTAAATATAAAACACATACAATGATTCAATCATTCATATACGAATCGTCAGTCATGTCAGAACTGGCGTCGGATTGTGATTGGTCCATACGCCGGGAGCAAAAGGCGAATTGCTTCGCGTGACAGTGAGTCGCTTTTCTTTGGAGGTGTTAGTCGTAAGCTCGAAATCAACGGATCTGATGAGACAAGCAACCAATGCATTACATCCGTCATGGTGTTTTCCCTAGATGATTTTCGGGAGTATTTTTCTCGGTAGTTTTTGATATCTTTATTCCGCAATTCTTGAGTTTCCTCAGAAAGTTTTCCGATAGGTAATGGTGCATATTCAACAATACGAAGACCATGTATTAGCACCTCGTGAATCGACGTAGGCAAGCAGTACCACGGAAACTTGTCGACAATTATTTTTGCAGTCTCTTTGCAATGATGTTAAAAAAGAGCCACATTTACACCAAAACCGCATGACAAGACTTGCATTATAATGTGAGCGCGATTAAGAAATTCTACGTCTAAACCCAGAATTTCGGCGGGCACAGAAGAATTTGCAAAAAATCGCCTAGCTGTGTTGCCATCGTTACAATTTCCAAATCTGCCTACTTTTGGAGTGCCAATAATAAGACCAAGTCGCAACTTGAAACCTTTCTGAATAGCCGATTTTCGCATTTGCACACTTTTTTGTTCTCCTCGGATCGCGCCTGCCATTTTTTAATGTCTAGTTTATATCCTAAGTGTACAAAATACTCCATAAAATGTATCCACGCATGTAATATGGCTAAGCCATACTGAAATTTTGTTTCATCTATTGGCAATGACATGATCTTCTCAAGATTGTTAAATTGTTTTGACGTGGCTCCACACAAGTAGCATCGCATGTTTGATTTTGTAATTGTAATTGTGTTTCTAATTTTTCCATCAATCATTGTAAACAGTAGTTTGTATGTCACTCTAATATCTTTTCCGTCTATAATTGTTTCATACGGAACAAGGTTATCTATTTCATCACCAATAAATTTATTTCCCTGCAAGGTTGAGGTAACGTTTTCGCAAATATACTCTATTTTTATCGGAGTGCAAAATCGCGTAGAGGAAGGTCTTGGATTTTGCCAAAGCAGTAGATCTGGGTCTACACTGTTTGTTAATCGTAACGGTACAAGCGATGTTAATAGCATACTCGAATCTGAAGCATTCTCGTCAATAAACTTTTGTTTGTATTCACTTTGACCGGAAGAACCGTCGAATCCATATTTCACAATCAAAAGCAAATTTGCTACTTTTTTTGGAGATAAAGTTTTCATTACGGTGTTTTGTGTTAAAAGAATTCTGCTTGTTCTGTGATCTAACAAAGATTGTAATGAAACTTTTGCTGAAGTCTCAGTAACCTTAATACTCCAGTTCTCTTTTTCTTATCAACCGATACGTCTTTCTCGTCATTTTACCTTCAACAAGATCGGAAAGTGCAAGATCAGCAGAAATTTCTGTACAAAGAGAACTTTTAGCAGATTTAACTGCTCCCTTGTATTTCGCAGCTTCAAACGAGGACCTAGTTGTGACGTCCTTAATAAACGCAGCAGTTTTGGCAGCTCCGGATGCACGAAGACCCATGCAGGTTGCAAACGTCAACGCCGCTGAGCTATGTGTTTTCAGTAGATTTTCCGACCTCCGCCTCTATGTTCTTTCTGACAACTCGTCGAAGTCTTTTAATGGTCGACTCATTTTGGATTTTCCGCTTGCAGATGCCTCAACCATCGTAGCAGATTCCACAGGGCCACACTAAATGCATTATAATCTTTATTATGTAAATGAAAAATTAACTTTCAACATTTTTATAATTTTTACCTTTAGTTTAATTGCCAATTCGCATTTATGTTAGAAAACCGTTCAGCTGTTCGGTTACTTTTGCTCCATTTGAATTTCATTAGCGTAAGAAGATTTTTTATCGCCAATTTGTCATCTGCATGAAATATGAATTTCTTTTTGATTTTTGCAGACACGCATTTCTCTAAAATTTTGTGTGTATAGCGTCGAAAAATTCATGCCTATAGCATTCTACATCAGCGGTATTTGCTGAAACATTGAAAATTAATTTTAGTAATTATAGCGCGCATTTTGGTTACACACGGACGTACATTTTCAAACTGACTTAGAAACTGCAGGGGCACCTCGTGGCACGAGATCTTGAATGAAATTGATAGATAACATTCTAACCTTTCTTTAAAAAAAAAGGAGACCGTTAATCTCGATCAATCTCACTACTATTTTTATAATTGAACAACATTTATCAAATATACAACATCAATATTTGCCGTGAATGTCTAAGCGCGTAATAAATGTTAATTACACTTATTATATTACGAAATATATACTTCTTACCTTTGTCAATATTGTCCATTTTGCCGAATTGGAAAGCAGCACTTAGAAAAAAAGATATTGTTGTTTTTAACCACCACTTGATTTTCGTGATTTTCTCGAGGCAAGAGCGCGGCAGCGTTGCCACGGTGTTACACATGTTGCATGCGTGCGCAACTCATTGTGGACTCGCACCGATATACAGTGGTGCACCCTCTACCAGATTACGGGGTACTAAACATAAAATTACAAACTTCATTTTTTCGACTTTTGTCCGCGTTTTTCGTGAATTGGGCCACTGTGCAATGTTGAAAATTCTATTAATAGTAATCCTAAATATTTTTGGATATACATTAATACATTAAGAAAAGACAATAATATTCCAGCTAGTATGAGCTTGGACAATGTTACTGCTAACAGTGGATACGATATAGTAAGGTTATTTGCTGATCATTTTAGTTCAGTTTACAATGTACCTGATGAGCCAATCTGTGATATATATATGATATAATTAACAACTGTGATAACATCTGTAATTGTAATAACATCTGTGATACTAGTATAAGTGTAAAGTCTTTTTCTGTAACCATATCAGAAATTTTAAACAAGTTAGAACAAATAGATTGTAGTAAAAGTGCTGGTCCAGATACAATATCGCCTTTGTTGCTGAAAAATTGTGCTTTCTCACTAAGTAGACCACTTTGGTTACTTTATAATAAATCATTAAAGGTTGGCATTTTTCCTAGTAAATGGAAAAAAGCACACATTTCACCTATTCACAAGAGCGGTAACAAAACCAATATTAAGAAATATAGACCAATTTCTATAATAGCACCCATAGCAAAAATGTTTGAATCTTTTGTGTCTGAGTATCTGTCTAATGTTTTATTTGTGAGGAACAACATGGATTTATTCGAGGTCGGTCAACGACCACTAATCTATTGGAATATGTTGCAGAAATCAATGAAGCTTTAGAATCAGGATTTAGAGTAGACTCAATATATGCCGACTTATCTAAAGCATTTGATAAAGTTGATCATACAATTTTAATTCATAAACTGAAACATGCAGGAATCGGTGGATCATTATTAAAATGGCTGTGTTCGTATTTATTAAATAGAACGCAAAATGTAAAGTTAAATTCATTTATGTCAGAGGACATTCAAATCACATCTGGGGTGCCACAAGGCTCTCATTTAGGACCACTGTTATTTTTAATAATTATTAATGATATTGGCAATGTATTTACATCTTCAAAATATTTATTATATGCTGATGATATTAAGATATATGCAGTCATCAAGTCAATTGAAGATCAGTTTCTATTGCAAGAAGACATTAAAAATTTTGAGAACTGGTGCACACAAAACAAAATGTCTGTAAATGTTGAAAAGTGTAAATACATTCAATTCACTAAAAGCCATATACCTTTGCCATTTAATTATAAGATGTCTAGTTTATGTTTGGATAATATTTCTCAAATCCGAGATTTAGGCAATATATTTGACAGTGGTTTAACGTTTATTGAACATGTTAATGCTATATCTGGAAAAGCTTTGAGAATTCTGGGGTTTATAAAAAGGCACGCTAATAATTTTACAAATGTAAAAACCGTAAGAAATCTTTTTGTTTCTTTAGTGAGACCACATTTGGAATACGCAGCACCAATATGGACGCCGCAATATCAAGCACATATTGATAAACTGGAAAGAGTCCAAAGACGGTTTTTGAGATATGCCGCTTTTAAAATGGGAATATTGTCTGAACATATTCAGTATGAAACAATGTATATAGAAACTAATCTACAACAATTAATTTATCGAAGACAAAATATTGATATAATCACAATATTTAAGATATTTAATGGACTCATCATATCCCCCAAGTTACTAGAAAGACTTCATTTAAATATACCAGCCAGAAACACAAGAAATTATAATCTGTTGCGTATTCAGTTTCACCGCACAAACTATGGCACCAACCATCCAATCACTCGTATGGCAACTAACTCAAATCATATTATAAACAAAACAAATGTTGACATATTTAATTGCAGTATTGATTATCTAAAAAAAAATACTAATTCAAAGAAGTGTTGATTAATTAAACCATTGATCTTTTGTTAAAATTTTTATTTATTTTTTTTTTTATAAATTGGTTGTTATTATTTTTTAAACTGTTAGGTAATGTATGTAAGTATATATATATACATAATTTAGTAAATGTATATCACTTTGTCATTACCACTTATATATTTATGTTATTTTTAATTTTAAGGAACTTGTAATTGGGTAATATCCCGTTGATAAATAAAAATAAAATAAATAAATGATTCATGTCAAAAAGCATAAGAAAAAAAAATATTTCGTACGCTTGGACATAAGCATTACTGCGTTTTTCTATTTAATTTTGCTGGTTTCATACAAAGATTGGAATTTTTTTTTTACATTGATAAACTAGCATCTAAAATAAGCCATATATTGTAATTTGCAATTTGATTGAATATTGTTTCGTTTGCGTTTTGTGGGGTAGTAAAACTAGGGGTAGCTTAGAGGAGCAAATACGATGGTAAATATTACTATTTTTTATAATCACTTATTTGTTTGATGTCACACAAAAAAATAACAAGCTAACGAGTGTGCTTCCGGTACGGAGATAATTAGTTGCTGGCTCGCACAAGTAAAACATTCAGAATGCAACATATGCGACAATATTAATAATAAGAATTGCAATCTAGCGCGGGGTCACTATTTTCCAGTTTATAGAAAATATTTGGTCTAAAGAGAACAGCGTGCGTTGTTCAGGGTTTATACGCTACAGAGATGACCATACATGACAAACCATTTTAGATACTCACTGTGCCTTGCATTTATAAAAGGAATATTCATAATCACACAAAACACTAAAAGAATATCCGAGTTGTTTTTTAGCTTTTATCTTGATTAAAAAATTTAGTTACATTCAGATCACACTAATATTTCTGTCATGAATCAAATAAGCATTGTTGGGGCTACATAATTAACATTTTGTGATTAGAACTGAATTGTTTAGGAAACCAATTATGAAAAAGAAAAGAATTGCTATAATAAGAAAGTAACTGTAAGAAAAAAATATATTATTATCATAAAATATACAATCGGATAACGTTTATAGTTTTATTTGATTGCGCACTAATACAAGCGTTCCTTAATAGTACTTGAATAAATGGTAGGTTTTTATTTTCTACCGCGATATAAATCGTATGAGTAATCTCATTAACTGACATGATAGCATGTGGTTGATACTTTTTATTCCAAGCATACATATAGCATGTTTATTATCGTCGCGCATTTTGTAAGGATCTACGCTAGTTATAATGATACACACAAAGCCGAGCCAACAACACAGAAAAAGAACAAAGCTCGAGTTTATATTGTTAAAGTTGTTTGAAGCGCTTAGTGAGATAATTTTTACCCTTCACACTATTATTTTTTTCTGATAGAAAAAATAATATAAATAAATGAGAGCAATTTTCGCGCCCGACGCGACCGACGTGGCTATAATTTATGGTGTCGTTATTCATGGTTAGGTCAATAAATGACCACGGCCCAGGTGTGTGCACACCGTTATGAATTTGAAATGCTGCAAAGTTCGTTACACGGACACATCATTACCATGAATGGAATTAATGTCAAATCATCATTCTCATGCAAATAAAATTGGGCCCAGCACGCTTTGATGCGACATATTATTCGATTGCTGAGGGTAATCCTTTTTTAATCATGGGGAGATTCGTTTGTGTATTTTCCGTTGTTATGTTTTAGTCTGTGTTGTATGTGATGATTCTTATTTCATTTTTGTCCATTTTAATTACATGAGAGATTACATTTTCACAAATTTGCATTAGTTCAATCAGGTCATCCATAAGCAAATATGTATTTATACGCAGATTTCCAATTATATCTTTCATATCAAACTTGATCGCAACATTACAAATTTACTGGTACTACAGTCAGTCATTCATTAAATATACAAATCAAATAAGCTCAGATTTAACATGGTTTAAAATGTAAATTATAGATTGAATTAAATAAATTTCATTACATAATTATGCTAAATAGGGACAGAGGGAATTGCGAAAATATTTACCCTTCGGAATGCCTTTGTACAATTATCAGTCATCCAAAGTGAATTAAGAAAAGTTTCAGTCCCTTGAACTGAAATCAGGAACATTTGGTACATTTGGAAGTCATTTAGCCAGTATCTCTTAAATTGCGGTCTGTTAGGGTGTAAACGTTTCTACCCGCATTTTCTTTTAAGTCTATAATTAAATATAAACAATATATGAATATAGCGGTTAATGCACATCTTGAAATTTAAAACCGCGTGGGGGGTTTTGTAAACATAGTAGCTGAGGTAGAACCACTTACGTGATCGATATTAAATAATTTCATATAAATTTCAAAGTATGACAAGTAAAAAAGGAACGAGAGTTATATTGGATCTTCCATATTCATTATCGGTAAAAAGTTCAATGAAGCGAATCTGGAAACAAGTAGAGCGAAAACTAGTTTATTCCAACAATATATCTTGAACAAATATGCATAGTAAAACAGACACTTCAACTTACACTGTCTGTTTTGCTCTATATAGTTTTTTATATTATGAAATGGAAATTTTGTTATTAAAGTATACTCTGTATG
The DNA here is from genome assembly GCA_963932245.1 of Tachinus rufipes. NCBI lineage: Eukaryota > Metazoa > Arthropoda > Insecta > Coleoptera > Staphylinidae > Tachinus > Tachinus rufipes. The sequence goes on from OZ010743.1 coordinate 96,698,489, forward strand.
CACAATTGTAACGGAATATTTATTTATTGGAATTGGAGTTTTTAATACATTTAAGGAATACTAGTCCAAGGGCAAACTATTAAAAAAATGTGTAATGATAATATATGGCCGTATAATGTTATTTTATATACTTTTATTGACGTACATTAATATCAGCGCTAAAAATAGTATAAATAGTAACTGATTTAATAGATTTGACATAACCTCAATTTAATTGAAATATTTTAATTCAACTATGAAGTGCTGCAGTAATTAATAAATGCATAACTCGTAAATTATATATTGGATTTTAATGCAGTTTGATGATATATGATATAAATGGTAACACATTCATGCCCGTATTCATAAAAACTGATTAAATTTAATGACTATTAAATGTGACAACATAACCTCACAATTCGATGAAACGTCAAAACTATTTTTATAAATTTGATAGAAAAACATGTTATTTATTTTGCGTTATTATTAAAGATTATTTTTCATTCATTTCTGATAGTTATTTATTATGCCAAACTTGTTTTTATGGTAGAATAAGTGTAAATAATTTTGCGGTTGTCAAATTTAACGATCCGTTACTGTAACTGACTTTTATGAATACGGGCATCAGTATGATAGATTTAACATAATCTTAATTCAATTGACATAATTTTACTACATATGTTTAACAATGTTTAATTTTTTAATAAATACATTGGCTTTTGATGGAATTAAATAACAAAATACAATAATAAATAAACTAAAAACAGTATAAACTGTAGTTTTGCGTTTCTTTTAATTAATTTATAGCTTGTAAATTATAAATTTTATTTTGATGCAATTTAATGACGGAACAATTTAAAAAAAAATCTCTATATAGCAACAAAAAATGCAACAGAAACAAACTGAAATTATGCAAAAAAAATCAAATCAAATTTATGTTAACATGCGGGGGATAAATGTTTTGCAAAATTCTTTATTTAAAGTACAAAATGTGATTTGCAGAAAAAATAATATTAAATAAAAAATGTATACTTCAATTTTATAAGGTTTCTAGCGGGTGCACAATTTCTATGGGAGTCAGGACAAAACCCATCCGGTTGGGGTTTTGTCTAACGGAATAATGTAATTAATACACGTTAGGGTGGCTGCCTCTATACGTGATGCATTTTTGTCAGCGATTAGTGATAGCTAAGTAAGTTGGTTTGAGCGGTCTTGTCTAGTCCAGGATCATTTTGTGTAGATTTTGTCATTATGCTTCTATAATTTCTGGTTGGTTCTTAGTTTCTTGGCTTGCAAGCCTGTTTGTATGTTGTTTGACTTTTCTATATAACCGTGGCTAGTTTTGACTATTAATGGTTCTGAGGAATCCATAGTTGGTCCTACGTCAGAAAGGTTATTAACTGGCTCAGGGTTTTTTGGGATTTGGTGGTAGATCTAGTACTTCAACCTTAGTTGAATTAAAGAAATGATCCTGGTTGAGTCTGGGGACTTTTAATTTTGGTTTTTTTCTATCTTTGACTGACTTATTGAGTATAGTTTTTTTATGGAAGATTGTATTGCTTACTTATCAAACTTATTTAGTTTGGTTTTCTGTTGGTTTGTAGAGTTAAGTGTACAAAAATATTTTATTTTGTTTTTTGCTTGTGTTTAAGCCAAGATTTACAATAACAATATTGTTAAGGACGTTCTCTAGATACTGGAAGCGTTTTAACGATTATTGTTGTTGGTGGTCAAATTTTGTAGAAATGTTTTTTACTTATTCAAACATGTCCTCTGGATGTTAAGAAGTTTTTAGTGATGTAACATCTGTGTGAAGTTACATATTACGTGCTAATTGTTACAATTTTAAGTAGAGGTTGAGGTTGTTTAGTTACCCTTAATCTGCTCTAATTCTCATGCGAATAGGGGTGCGTGCGGATGCAATCAAGCAAGTATATGGTTGATATCTTTGAATGTGGCGGACAACATTTGGACTACGGATTTATTTTGTATTACAATAAGGATGGGCGTTGTGTGACAGCATTCTCTGTAGATGCTGTCGAAATTGGTGGCTTTGTTTGAGGGCCTAAGGTGATATTGGCTGCACTAAAAGTGGTCGTCTTGGTTTTGTTGGCTGGTCTAGTCGTGGATTTTTTGGCTTATCTGGCTAATAGCTTTGTTGACGTTGAAGCCACCTGACTTGATGGGATAATAGCCTAATATGATTAAAATCTGAATGTGACTAATTTTTTATACTTTTTTTTGTTGTCAACCACGACGGTAAATTTTTCTTCTACAGGCAGAGGTTTTTTATGAACGGCGATGTTGCCATCTAGTTTTACTTTCATACGCTTTTTCTTGGATGGGCCGGACTTGATTGCGTTTTTGGCAGGCTTTTTGATTTTGTGAGTGCCTAAGTGTTTTGCCTAGCAACGAAGAACAACATGGTTGTTGTGGAGGTGGTTTTGCTTTTGTTTTTTGTCTGTTAAATATTTGTTTGAGAGTTGAAGAGGATCTTTTCAAAGTCCAGCCTGCTCTGGTTGAGTTTGTCAGCTTTGATGTCGATCCGCTTTGATTCATTGTCAAGCAGGCTTGTAACGTACTTCTCCAGTTTGTTCATCTTCTTCTCTAATTTTTTGAGAAGGTTCTTTAGCTTCTGGAGCTGGACGTACATCAACTTCATCAGCTGGCTACCAAATAACGTGGATTGTGAGTGCCTTGATTTGCTTGTGAATTTGCAAGTAGAACTGAGATGAGCTCCAGCAAATTTGCGTTTGTATTCAACGCTAACTGTGTGTTAATTTGGTAAGAAACAAATATTTTTTTTATTTGTTACGGTCTGGGGCCTCTAAACGTATAAGAAAAGGTTTTTCATTTCTTTTTATGCTTTTGGTAGATAGTGGAGCGTATTATAAAGCGCCTTGCTCTATTTGCAACGCATCAGCCTTGACGCATTTGGATTTGTTCCTGCTTTTTAGACCCTAATTGAAATGTGTAATGCTACACATTATTGTTTTTGCAGTAACCGATGCCATTGTGGTTTTTTGGACTACAAATTTATTTTGTATTACAATGGTGGTGGGCGTGGTGTAAAAGCATCTTTTGTGGATGTTGTTGAGATTAAAGATTCCCACAAATGTTTGTGGGTTTAAGGAATTATTGTGGCGTTTAAGGCACCTGACTTGATGGACCAAATGATGGCCTAACTGAGTGAAGGTGATATCCAATCTTTTTATGATCAACACTTTGGCAAATGGTTGGATTTATTTATAATTCATTTCTGAATAAATGTAATTTGCAATATAATCAGTGACATTTTCATTGTCTTTTGTATTGCCGTTGTAAAACTCGAGAATCACTACGACTCATTATACGAGTCTCTCAGTCCTTGATTTATGGCTCTAAATTAAATGTTTATGCCGTATTCGTTCATTTCATATAAAAAGCGCACAAGAAGCAACTATTCTAGACTATGCTAATCTGTCGTCACACCACGTTTGGCCCTGTCAGTGACTAACAAAATAAAGTCATGAGTACCAACAATTAGTTCAAACTGGATACTTTCCCAATTGCCCAAATTTTTCGTTATTAAAGAATTAAAAGTTTCTCCTCTATGTGATATCCTGCTTCATAATAATCAACATTTGTGCGGGTGTCTAGATTATGAGCGTAGTTTAAGCTACAGTGCTCACTCACACTTCTATGAGTTTGTTACCAAAGAATTAGAAGTTTATTTTCTTTGCAATCGTTAAAAGTTTCTTGTCTAAATAGAAGCAGGTGATATCTAATTTTTTGATAAACAACACTTGGGTGGGTGGATGGGTCAGTGTAGACCATGATTACCGGCGAATAATTTGAACTGAAAGCCCAATAACCCGCTCAAATGGTAGTAATTAAAAAACGTTTAAAGAATCTTTTTTTTGAAACTTTAGAAATCTTTTTGATCACGAAAGAAGAAGTGATATTAAATTTTTTAATGGCCAACACTTGGATGGGGGTGGTTGGTTATTTTATCATTACTAGCAAATAGTTTAAAGCGGAATGTTTACTAACTTGGTTTGTTATTAAAAAATTGATTTTTTTGCAACGTTAGAAATCTTTTTGTTCATGAAAAGCTGAGTAGAACAATCAAATTTTTTTTCTGTTTTTTTACTTCTTCTTGTTGTTAACCACAGCGATGAATCCTTTTCTAGGAGCGCGGCTTCCTTGTGAACGGCGACATTACTGTCCAGCTGGACTTCTATCTGTTTTTCATTTTAGGAGGTGCCGGACTCTTGGAAGGAAGTCTGGATTGGGCGTCCAAAGTCTTGTTGGGCTGGTGTTGGCTGCTGCAGGATTTTTTAAAAGAGGTTTCTGCTGGAATTTTTGTTGGCGTGGGTGGTTAAATAGTCTGTTTTTGCTGGTTGACAAAGATTTCCTGGATGTCCAGCCTGTTTTGCTTAAGATGGTTGGCTTGGATGTCTATTTACTCCGACTTATTGCCAAGCAGGCTGGTAACGTACTTTTCCAGTTTGTTTATTTTTTTATTCTGCTTGTTGAGAAAGTTTTTATGTTTTTGTAGCTGGTTGTACATCAACCTTATGAGCTGACCATATTTTAGTTTGGGTTTGTTCAATTCGAGTTGGAAAGAATCTGAATTAATTGTAGAAGATGAATGATGTTACGCATACGGGCTTACTTAAATAGCTGATGAAGTAGTTTATTCTTGGTGTTGACATGTTCAATAGCTTCTATATGACTTTGGAATACAGTCGTGGCCAGGGTTTGTTAGCACAGAAGTTAGTTCAAGTGCATATTTGTTAGAATTATTCAAATTGTGTTGGTAGAAATGGAAGGAATGAGAACTAGAACCTGAGCGTACAACCTAATACGCGCGCATAATTTGAATGTTTTTGGTGCTTAATTTTGGTATTTTATACTATAAACTTGAAATTAATTATCCATGGTTGTTTCCGTTTTTGGATCATAACGGTTCTACAAAAGGCCGGAAGTGTTGAGCATACAAAAATGATAGTGGACTTTTATTGTGTAATAGCATTGATAATAATCAAGTTTCAAGCTTCAAGCTTTTGCCGAAGGTACTGGAAATTTACTAGTAGGCAAAATGAGCTAGGTATAAATAATCGGGATCCATTAAGTAATAGAAACGGTAAAACAAATGTATTAGTGAAGTCTTTTCAACAACATTTTTGATTTTTTTATGAAGCGGACTACTTTTTTATAAAAAGTATAAAAACCATTGTGTTTTGTTGTTGGTACGGACCTGTCATGATGCAGTAACAGCTGTTTCCGGGTTCTGCGTGGGTGTTTCTGCTTTCTATGAAAATAAAAATAATAATTAGCGGGGGTTAAATACTTCCGTACTTGCAGTTTGTTTTTGGATGCTTGGGGTTGGCCTAAAAAAACTTATCCTGGCGGTGACCTAAAGAGGTTTTTATTTAGAAGACTTCAAACAACGCTTAGAGGCTGCCGAGTAAGTCGTCCAATCGAAGTGTTACCGGTGCATTTCCTACTCTTTTAGGACCGTTTTGTAGTACATCTTTGGTAGACTTTGGCGAGCAATGTGGTTAATAAGGGCAGTAGTTTAAGCCCGTTGTTGGGCAAAGATATCGCACGGTAGCTGTGGCAGCGCCTGTTCCAGGCTTTCTTTGTGACGGAGCTTTTAACAGGTACTGACGTCGAGGCTCAGAGACAGATTTGCGCAAAAAAATTGTTATAGTATGTTCAAGTACGAGGATCGCATAGAAAACGTCGCTTGAGAGGGCTTTGTGATGGTGGAGAACCGTGTCTCAAAAAAATCTTTTTATTTCTCCTGGCCGGTGACAAGTTTGGTATTTATTTTGCAGCAATTCTTTTGTCTGCCGATGATAAATGGTGTTTGTGAGTACAAAGTGACTGCGACAAGCAACTTGCAACAAAGATTTGGTGCTGGACTTGTCTGAAATGCTCCCGTGACGTATCTGATGCCCGCATTGTGGACTGCGCCTAGGGCTTTTAACCGAGTATTTCTATCGGATGAGTAAACCGCGCCGCCGTAGTCAATTCAGGAGGGCGTTAAAGAAAGGGTTCTATCGAGCATGAGCTCTAAGAAATTGACTGTTTTGACATACGTGGTTTTGGTACCCCACAAGACAAACGCGGGGTCCTGGTGAGGTCTTCTGCGGATGCAAAAATTTACGCACGAGGCTTTTGTTGTAGAGAAGCAAAAACTTCTTGTCTCTGCCTCTCCATTCACTTTATCTATGGTGATGATGATGTTGGTCATGTAGATTACCAAACTGTTGGTGTACAGGCTTTTATCTACAGGTGTAACTACTGCAGCAGCAAAACTGCAAAACCCCTTTACACTTTGGCGTAAAATTTTGTTTTTTTATATAATTTAAAATTTTTGATTTTTTTGATTTTGCGTTTGTATGATAGAATTACAACTAACCTTCAGTTATTTAATTATTTTTTTTAATAATTGACACGAACGTTTAACACTACGTTTACACTTTACAGCGGAACAAAAACTGCGCCATTTATTTTTGCTTTCGTGCTTTCCGTTCGACTCGGTCCGGTTCATCTTGTTCTGTCTTCAGCCCGCTACTGCTATTATAAACAATGCTAACAAATTTACTGTTTACACAATAATCAATTACAATTAAAGACTAAACTAATGCCTTTTGTAGTGATTTAACTTATTTATCTTTAATCTAATATTTAAAGCGCTTTCTTGTTTACTTTTATTATTATTTACATTTCATATTAAATACTATAATTTTTATTTCTTTTTAAAGTAAAAATTATATTAACATTTATTTACTTACAGTCAATACTTTATATATTCTGTTAAATACCCTCTCACGTCTATCATCAGACCGCTAACAATAATAAAAAGGACACGCTCTAATAATATTTCATAATTTTATTTGATGCGGACTTTATGATGATACACAAAAAAATCATATTTGTACTAAATGTGACATCCAAGACGTGTATTTTTTCGAAACGGAAATAAAAAATGCGACTGGGAAATCTTTTTGTGTTGCTCCGTTATGAGAGAACATAATACGGTTTCTTGTGGTGTGACGTTGAGTAAACTCACACGCAAAAAAAATTATATAAATATAAAAAGTGAAAATATAATGCGACTTTTATGATAAATATTTTTATAGGAATAAGCATTAAAACCTCGTAATAATCCTGTTAACAAAACTTAGCCATATTTTTTGGATCTTACTTAATTTAACATTTATCCGCTATAAAAATGGAAAATTTAAATATTTCCTAGAGACATATTATCAAATTTATTCCATTCTAGTGTGAATATGTTAAATGACAATAAACATCCGCTCTTTATTATGGCTTTTAGCACCATTTCACTCATCTTCAACTATAAATTTAGATATATTTTCATTCAAAATGATATCATAAAAGTTTCAAATATTAAAACCGCGAGCGTACCTGCAAAACGGGCATGAAAAAAAAATATGTATGTAGAATTTGACGATCCATTTCTTACAAAACAGTGAAACAAACGTATGTTATGTAAATTTCCGAGTGAAATGATGAAATATTTCAAGAGTTACAGTTACAGCCATAAAATTGATATATCTGCAGACAAATTCGATACTATAACCGCGTCGGAATATTATATTATATATGTTTATATGTTTAGATTTGACTATATTTCATGCTGAAATATTTTTTGTATAATTTTACGATGCTGAAAAATGATTGATTGTTACTTGAAGTTTAATTAATATTTATTCTGGTTATGAATATATTTTTGTGGATTATATCCTATTGACTAAGGTGCATGCATAAATAAAATCAAAATAAAGTGTTTTTCTTTTTAAATTAAATACAAATAGGTTAAATTATTATTTATGATCTTACACCGCAGTCATCAATCATACCCTTTCACTAAACTAATAAGTATTTAATGGCTTTTCATTTTTTTTACGTTATTATCAGTGATTCATTTTTCATATTGAATTTATTTATTTAATCAACACATTTTTGATAAAAGATATGAATTTAAATTATGATTTAATTTAATTTATTACATATACATTTTGTTTTTAATGAAGTTGAAATAAAAAATTCAGATTTATATAGTGAAGTTACAAAAAAATACTGTTAATACTGCAAAGACATTGTGAAGTAGTAGAATGAGTGTTGTTGATAAAGTTTGCCTCTTTTGGTTAGAAATCTATGAGAGTTTGCGTGAGCAATGGACATGATAACATCTGTAAAACTGACACCAAGCACACACTTATCGGCGATGACTAAGTGGCTAGAGGGTCTCCGTAGAGTTACATTGATTGGGTTCATTTGAGTTTACTCATCATTTATTTATGGAGATGTGAAGTCGAGTAGGTGCCAATTGCTATATATTCATTAAATGATTTTGAAATGATTATTTTATTTAGTAACTATTTAGATTTATCACTTGAGTAATGTATAATTAATTAATACTGAAGGATTTACAATAAAAGCCGATGTAAAACGCATACGTAAATTAAAAAAAATTGCATGTTAATAGAAATTGGATCTAAAAATAGAATTAGTAAATTTGCAAAAAGTTTAAAACAAATATAATTGATTTTAAAAAGAAACTTATTAACATCTAAGATGTGTACAATTACACTCTAGCAAATAATCACGTGACTTTTTTTAAGTTTTAAATCACTTTAATTTAATACAAAATGCCCATTACTACACATCTTAGTTGTGTATATTCTTTTGAATTTAAATTTTACTGAAGTGTATTACCGCGCCGGAGTTGATGATTGGCTTCTTAATAATATTACAATATCTTTGTCTCAGTTGGTCTTAGTTCAGTTGTTGCTTGGTGGGTTTGCCAGACAACCAAGGTGGCAAATTGTTTGATGCTCCCTAGGAGCAACCTTGTAAGATTTATAAATGCTTTCTTTCGGTCAGGTTTGTTTGCGGATGGTAGAAGGCGGTTGTCTAGTGGGCACACTTCTCACACCATATTTAAACTGCGTCCTTATCATCTGACTCGTGGTTGTTGTTAGCCAGATAATAGTCGGTATTAAGGTTTTTTTGATCCGACTTGGCGTTTTGTTTGTTTTAGAATAGGAAATTGAGTCGGTAGTTTATTTCTTCTTTCACTCTGACTGCTCAATCAATTTGAAAATGAATGTATTCTGTAGTGAAGTAACCGCGTTATTATCCTAATCATTTTATCTTCGGATGCGGTGGGATAAATTTGTCGGAATGGTGTTTCTTTGTTTGCAAAGAAAATTTCTACGATTTTGGATGGCCAATGTTTCATGCTGCATAGTCGCTACAACAACTCTCTGGAGTCTAGCGGTTTTTTGTATTTTTTAGCAATCAACGTTTGCTAGTATTGTATGACGGTTGTAGATCTTTTTTTTATATTTTGCCATGTATTTCTCGGCTTTGCTGGTCATGTTAGTTTGCACAAACAAATTGGCCGTTGCACCGGCATCAGTTGATTTGTTGCTTAAAATACGGTTATTTCTGCCTGTGTGGTGTGTTTTTTGTAAAAAAACTTTGAGGATATTCTTTAGCGGACAAAACGTCAACCTATAGTTATTGTTGGTTTGTAGCATACTTACTGCAATGTATTTTTTTGTTTTTAAGTAATGATAGTAGACCAGATGATGGCGTTTTTATTGCGGTAATGGCGGAGGTTTTTTTGATGCAAAGTAATCTGTGTCTTTAATTAAACAACAGATATCCTACGTTGGGCTTCAATGATTACTGCGCTTGAGTTGATGAGTGGCTTGGTAACAATATTTTGTTTCTGCTCTTACTTTTCTAACGCATTTCACTCGCAGGTTGCTTTAGTGTAAGCGAGGGTAAGCGAGGTCGTCCGCTATCGTTTTGGCTTCTTTGTTATTTACAACAGGTACTGAATCTATCTTCTCTTTTTTTTCTACTTCTTTGTTTCTACTTCTTTGTTTTTACTTTTTTTTCTCTTTCTCTCTCTCTTTCTCTCTTTCTTTTTTTGTGTGGCCTGAACATCTCTCTCATACATTGTAGATTGATTTATCTAAAGTTTAAGGCTTTTTTATGGTCTAAGTCTGCAAGTAAACAACATTTCTTCTATCCTCGCGTTGTTCTGTTTCTAACGTGCTTAGCGGGTGCATTTTCTGGTTCTTTAGGTTTGATAAAAAAATAATTAAAAGACGGGATTATAAAAAAACTGCTTCAATCTAGTCATATAGGCCACGTTAAAGATGCTTTATTTTTTTCAATTGGCGTTCTTATAAGCTTAGAGTTTAGACAACATTATAGAGAATAATTTAGGAAAGAGTTAGGAATTGCCATGTAATAAGCGAGACTTTTCCTTCTTCTTTTCGTGCCTTGTGTTCCACGAACGTTGGCGATCATCAACACTATTTGGGTTTTGTTGATAGCTCTACAAAAAAGAGTTGTAGTGCTGACCCCAAACCACTGTCGTAGGTTTTTCAACTAGGACGTCTTTCTGCGACCTGACCCTCGCCTACCAGCTATCTTTCCCTGCATTATATTTTGCAGTAATCTATACTTTGATCCTCGCATGATATGGCCAAGATACTCAAGCTTGCGTTTTTTTAGAAGATATAGAATTTCTGTGTCCTTATTGAGGCGTGCAAGAACTTGGGCATTAGATATTCTATCTGTCCACACTATACGTAGTATCCTTCTATATGACCACATCTCGAATGCTTTTAACTTTTTGCACATAGCATCTGTGAGCGTCCAGGTCTTTGCGCCATATATTAATATAGAAAAAACATAACAACGTAGAGATATACAAGTGCAAGAGCGTAGAACAAGGATAAATGAATCTAAGTACAATTCAAATTATGTACACATTATAACTGATGCACTACCAAAGTACCTAGAAAGAATAAAGTATGGAAAAATAGAAAAAAGAATGATTGCAAGATTCAGATGCGGAAATGAGGAGAAAGTGTGCAAATTTTGGATGGATGAAGAAAAGAAAATGTGTAGAATGTGTGGACAAGCGAGGGAAAACATAGAACACATGTTAAAATCCAATGAAATGAGAGAAGAGCAAATGAGGAGAAATGAAGTACTGAAAAAAGACGGAAGAGGAATAAAATGGATGATGGCGATAACAAAAAGAAGAAAACAAATTGAAACGAAAGTAATAAATAATTAATTAAAAACAGGGATTAGGGTAATTAAGATTATATGTTATATTAGAAATGAATTAAGTTTATATGGTAAATGTTATGTTAAGTTGTAGAATTTTCAAGGCCGAAAGGCAAGAAATAAACGTTTATATATATATATACATAACAACGTAGCAACCGAACTTGCAGATTGAGATTAAGATCCCTGTGGCACATAACTTGTTTCATTTTATTAAAGGCCGTGCGAGCTTGTTCTATTCTGGATCTAATTTCTTTTGATTAGTCCCATTGCTGATTCAGGGAGCACCCTAGATATTTGAATTGGGCAACTTGTTCAATTTGCTGATTTCCTACTTTTATGTTTGTCACTACATTGCGCTCCTTACTGACTACAATGACCTTGGTCTTGTTTATGTTTAGTTCTAGGCCTGCTTGTTTACTATTAGCCATGACACAATTCAGCAATTCTTGAAGATTTTTCTCCGTATTTGCCAGCAGGACTGTATCATCTGCGTATCGCAAGTTATTCACCACCTCCCCGTTTAATAAGATACCTTCAGATTTTCGATCCAAGGCTTCGGCAAATATTCGTTCGGAGTATATGTTGAATAAAAGTGGTGATAACACGCACCCTTGTCTAACTCTTCTTTGGGTTTCTACTGGGAGTAGGTTAAGTTGCAGCGATTGTTTGGCTTTTGGATGGTGCCAAAGACCTAGTGGCATCCGGTAGGGATGATGTTTAGACGTGGTATAATATTAGTGCACTGTGTTTTTTAGGAATAAAATTTTTGATGGTTTCTATTTTTTACTTTCTTTTATGTACACGTGTTGTTATGTAAAAAGTGTGTGTGTATGTGCAATATTGGCTGGATGCAAATTACTTACGGTCTTATTCTTTATTTGCAACTCATCAATGATGTCCTAAAAATAACCAAAGAAAAACGAATTGGCACTTGGAATGTGCAAAGCATGTACCAAGCCGAAAAAGCAGCAAACATAATGCAGGGAAACAAAATAGTCAAACTCAGGGAACTGTGTTATAGATGAACACTACATATATTTCTCAAGAGATAGCACCTCTAGAAACAAGAACGGTGTCGCAATATTACTTAACATGAAAGTCAACGATGCTGTTAAAAGATTTATTCCTAGCACAAACAGAGTAGCATTAATCAAACTAATGCAAAACCATTTGATTTAAACATAATGAATCGAATTTTTTTATAAACAACTAAAAACTGCCCTAAAACACACAAAAAGGGAGGAAGTAAACATAATTATAGGGGACATGAACGCCAAATTGGGACAGGGAGAAGGTGAAGATGTGGCGGGCGCATTTGGTTTGGGCGTGAGAAATGATAGAGGTGATCGCCTAATAGAATTTTGCCAAAAAATGGAATTTGCAATAATAAACACCTACTTTAAACTACACTTCCAGAAGGCTCTACACATGGAGATCTCCAGCCGATAACCAACAGAGAATAGTAAGGAATCAAATTGACTTTGTAATGATAAATAGAAAATATCGCAATGCAATCCTCTCCGTCAAAACATACCCATGCGCCGACATTCCATCAGATCATAACCTTCTACTGTTCGCACTAAAATGCAACTGAAGAAAATAATCAAACAGAGATGCCCCAAAAAAGTAAATACACAGAAACTTAAACAAAATAATGTTTTATAAAAAACAGAAGGTCAAATACTAAAAGTTTGACGAATATTCACATTTATTCTACTTCTATAAAGAAAGCGAACGCAACAAAATGCTCAGAACACAAAATAATCAGCGTGATGTAAAAAAGAATTTTTCAATTTTCAAACTCTGATTGCTGATACTGCCGATAGATTTCAGAGACTGATAGACTGCATAACAAACGTGAGCGAACGATACGGAATGAAGTTGAACTGCAAGAAACCGCAAATTTTAATCATTAACAAAAACCGCATAGATAACCTTTGGTTCATTGCCAACAATACAACGTTACCAATGGCTAAAACAATTACATACTTGGGATGCACCCTTAATAATAAAAATGGGATTACTTTCGGGAAATAAGATGCTGAATCAAAGAGGCAAGAAGCGCATTCAACAAGATGGGGGACATACTATGTAACATGTCGCTCAGCATACATACCCGACTTAGGGTTCTTAGAGGCTATGTACTATCAATTTTACTGTACGGGGCGAAAGTATGGACTCTCACCAAAGCCTCCTGCAAACGCATCAACGCTTCTGAGACGTGGTGATATTGCCGCATGCTCAAGATTTCATGGGTTTATCACGTGACAAACAAGACGGTACTACGGCGCATTGCGAAAGAATTTGATTTCCTAACAAATGTCATATGAAAATGAGGTTTTTTGGACATATCATGAGGAATGAAAAATACCATCTACTGCAACTAATCCTGCAAGGAAAAATAGAAGAAAGAAGATCAGCAAGTTGCCGTAGAATATTATGGCTAAAGAATATAAGAACATGAGCCGGAATGACATCAACGGCTTTATTTAGAACAGCAGTAAACAGATTAAAGTGGATCAATGTGATTGTCAACATCCATAGAAGATAGGCACTTGATGAGATGAGATGAATATTTATGTGCAAGTCGTTTAATAGGTACTACTATTGATGTTATCAGAGCTAGGCTCCTATTAGCAGCAGTGGTCTTTAAGCAAGGATGCACTTTTTTTTCTAATTATTTCTTAGGATGTCTTGGTTTTGTGTGGTTTACTGTTGTTGGAAGCGGCGTTGAATGATTGAAAATAAACTGCGCTGGCAGTTGGTTGTGGAAATGTTTTTCTTAGTCGGTAACTGGTTTGCTTCTGCTTTGTTTTTGCTTATTTAGCTCTTGCGCCAACTGCAGGATTTTTTGCATTGATTTAATTTATACTTATCTTTGGCTGATTATAGATGTCTCTCAAAAGTGGTGTTTGGTTACTATGGCGCCGTCTAGTGGTCGCAACCACATTTTTGTTTATTTGGCCAAACATATGTAACATTCCAAACAAATTTTTGATTGTCATTTTTAGTTGACAAATGTTTATAGGGAGAGCATCTAGATTATACTTAGGTTTAGTTTAATGTACTCTCTTAGGATCAGGTTGATAATAATAAAAATGTACTAAGTATTGGTGAAGTTGGGTGATGTCTCTCTTTATCTATAGCTGGATTTGGATGGTGTGCTAGAAACATAATAAGGTTTTGACAATGTTTTACAAGACCTATATCTATCATATCCTACAGTTAAGTGACACTACAAGCAATATTATCATCATTATTAACACTCAGCCACTCGCATCTACATCTGGACATAGGTTTCTTCTAAAATCTGTTACTTCTTCCTGCTCTTAGCAGCTTGCTCTCAGTTTGGGTCCACGTTTTTTAGTTTTTTTTTTGACGTCACTATTTTGTCATGTTCATTTTGAGTCTTACATTTTCCGATGCTTTTTAAAAATTGTTTAGCATGTTTTTTGTATGTCTTATATTGTTTGCTATTAAATCTATATTTTAAATGATTTAGTTGTTTACTATCCATATATACTCCTATATTGTCACAAGAACATTTTTAAAAACGCATTTCAAAACTGCTGTGAAAAGTCATGGTTTTTAGTAATAAAATTTAAACTGGTGTTGGATTGCAAAACTAGTCTTGAGTCATTACTTATAAACAAAAGGGTACGTTTGGTCTAGAAATCAAAAGATCCAAAAAATAAGAGAAAGCTTTAAGATAGACCAGGTTGCTAAAAAATGAATCACAAATACGTTACATTTATTGAATAGAGTTTAGACTGATCTTCTATGCTGTTGATGTTTAGAGGAGAGACAAATTTTGCTACATTTGCTAAACAACGCACGCCTTTTTTGGCAAGAACAAGTTAACTAAAAAAAATTTACTGTCCCTTGGCACAAATTTGTAGATTTTATTGAGTTAGCACTACTAAACGGGTAACAACCAGAAGTGTACAATAGGACTTAGAGATTGCCGTGCAGGAACTCTAGACGTAGCACATTAATAAGAAAAAATTATGACAACGTTTCTAAAATGAATAAGCACTAGTGATTACGGGTTAAAGAATTGTAGTTTAGTTTTTATAACAAATTAAAGTTTATCTATAAGTTTGCGTTTACCGGTCACATTGCCGCTGGTAATGTGGTTGCTTTGGGTTCTGGTTTAAAGTAGCTGAGTTTTAATTTAGTAATGTTTATTTGGTGTTATTAGGATGACGTAGTGTTATAGTTTAACGAGGGTTGCTATTTATGTATTGAGAACTGGCAACACTGGCATTGCCAGGTGAAATCTGACATTGCCATCGTAAAGTTTGACATTTTTGACATTATACCTACTTAGAACGTTTTGACGTGCGAGCACTATTTGTGTTGCTTACAGTAAGTTGAAAATTTTATCTCGGCCAAAAGTCGCGAAATTGTTTGAGCTATGATTTATTTTGTCTTTTGACGTGGTCTAACTCAAGAACAGTGCTTCAATCAACTGAATTCAAATGAATGAAGCGCCATCCACAGCTACTGTATATTGCTGGTACACTGAATTCAAACGTGGCCGTAGTTTGTTTACGGACGAAGTTAAAGATGGTCGTTCAAAATTGGTCGTTGTGCCGGAAAATATCGATGCTGTGCGAAAACTAATTGAAGAAAATTGTCATGTTTTATATGGCAAATTTGAGACATGTTTAAGCATTAGTATGACAAGCATACATAAGATTTTGCACGAACGTTTGGGTGTTTGGAAGCTGTATGCACGTTGGATTCTACATTTGTTGACAGATGCTCAAAAAAATTTTCGTGTCGATTGGTGCCGTAAAATGATTAGAAAATACAACTGTGGTGCGTCCAAAGCCCTATACAGAATCATTACAGGTGACGAGTTGTGGATTTATGCATATGAGCCAGAAAAAAAAGGCCAATCGGCAGTTTGGGTGTTTCAATGTGAAGAAAAGCCAACAAAAGTTGTTCGTTCTCGAAACATTAAGAAGCAAATGGTGGCGTGTTTCTTTACAAAATCCGGGCATGTGGCGACTGTGGCTCTTGAAAATCAAAAGACATACATTTAGCGTGGTATACGACCATTTTTTTGCTTGAAGTTATTGGTAAATTGAGAGACAACAACCCAAAACGACGAATTATTTTGCATTACGCATATCACATAAAACAAACCAGTATTTGGACACACAGAAGATCAAATTGTGGGTCATCCGTCTTACAGCCCTGACCTGGCACTTAATGACTTTTTTTTGTTCCTTGTAATTAAAGATGAACTGCGTGGACAACGATTTTCATTGCCCGAAGAAGCGGTTGAGGCCTTCAAAACGCATGTTTGATCTGACTGGACAAAGTGCTTTGAAAGGTGGTTCAATCGCATGCAAAAGTGTATACATCTTAAAGGCGATTATTTTGAAAAGCAATAAAATAATTTTTGATAAAATTTATTTATTTGTTTTTTCTATTCTCAATACATAAATAGCAACCCATATCTTTTTATAAAGCAGGCAAGTAAATAATCCCAATTTACTTGCCTGCTCACTTTTTGTATTGCCTTTTTTTGTACATCCTGGTCAGTTGTATGGTTAACTGATTTTTTTGTTGTCAAGTTTGGTTAGTAGATTTGTGATTCAAAGCAGTTTTTTTTTTGTTTTGTCGTTTTCAATGGCGTGGATTTTGGTCGACGTTGGCAAATCCATGATGAAGTGATCTACATAATTAAAGAATTTTTTTAGGAATTGTTTGGTGTTGGCAAAGGGACTAAACTTAGAGCAATGGTTGCTTGATGTTGATGTTGTTTAGGTGTCAAGGTGTGCTATGACACCTAGTCTCTATGTAATTGATTGAAATATGCTGGTACTTTTGGTTTCAACATCTCTAGGTGCAACCAGAGTTGGCGTTGAGTCAACACAGTGCCTAATCAAGTGGACGTTTGGAAAAGCATTTTTAATAGGATTGGGTGCAATGTTAAAGAAGTTATTTGCATTTTTAGGTGTTTTAGAAGAGGACAGTTTTTGGAGCAAAGTTAGCCTCTATTAATTGTTGATACCAATTTATGGTTATTGTTGTTGTCTTTGAATTTAGGACTATGATTGCGTTTAGTTGGATCTATGGATTCTTAAAAGAAGGGTATTACTTACTCTATTTTGCCGGGGCATCCTGGATTGTTGTGTGGTGGTACAGTTTTATCTGAAGGTGGTGGTAATTTCTAGAAATTATAAATTTTTTTGATTTTTTATTTTTTTGGCACTGGTGAAGTTTACTGGCATTTAGTTAAGGAGACATTTTTTTGTGGCTATTAGTCTGTTTTCAGTTGCAATGTGGTAAATGCTAAAAAAATAGTCTTTTTATAGCTGGTTGTAACTGATTTTTTTTTTCTTTTAACTGGTTAAATGTAGTGATTAATAAGAATATTGAAGTGCGGCATAACCTTGTTACCAGTTTATTTTTTAGAGATTGGTCGTTACAATGGGCAGTTAGGTAACCTTGGGGTTAAGGTATTTTAGAGTTGAGATTTTCATTTTAATGTCTTGTAGAGAGTTTGTAAATGTATTGCTTTATACGCGCTTACATAGAGTGGGAATTGTTTAGATGCATTCACCTAGAGTTTTAGAACTACACTTTTGATTAAAGATTACATTTGTTTTTGTTTTTTACGACGTGATACTGCTTACAGCAAACAGTGATTGTGCAAAAATGCTCAGGCAGGGTAAACAAGCACAGGGATTTGAGTAGGTAGTGTGTTTTGGTTTATATTTTGAAAAGTTTAAATTATGTGGTGGAGTTGACTGCACCGGTTGGTAGTCGTCAGTGAAAGGTGTTGGTAGTCGTCAGTGAATGTTGTTGGTTTTGACTTTAGAACTGACTATTTGTTGGAAAATGTAACGGTTTAGTTATTGTTGGAACCGGTGGTTGACGGTGGTGCTTTGGCTGTTGATATACATAAAGTCTCAGCGGAGATTAACATAGATGTGGTCTCGGTTGCTTTTGGGACTAAATTATCTAAGGCCTATATCGTCGGATAGATGCAGCTTAGTGGTGTGGAGGTTTTCGAAACAATCCTCCAGGAAATCATCATCTTGGGTTAGTTGACTTGGCCTATCACGGTCAGTAGATGCATCTCAGCATTTTATGTTACTATGAGTTTAGGTTGCAAAGTTCCAAAAAGTTGGCTTGGTCTTAAACACTAAGCTAAGCCAGGCTCGGTTGCATAATTCCGCTGCTTGTAGTTTTTAGCATTCACTGAAGTATACGTTGTAAGAGGAATGCTTTATTTGTTGTTTATTTCCGGTTAACATTTTTTAGTCACGGTTGTTTTTATTCTATTGGCAATACAGGGTTTTTCTTTGTAGTACTCAAGTTTGTTGGTATTGCAGGTTTTTGCTACTAATGGCATGTTTGAGTCAAAGCTGGTCGTTTCTTTGTGGCACTTGGTTTTGACGGTTTTAATGTATTGTGTAATCTGCCTAGTTATTGATGTTTTTACTGTTTTGTATTTTTTTTACAGGTATCAAATTTAACCGGTATAAACTTTAAAGCTTTTTTGCTCTCTACGTTAACTTTCTTGATTGTGGCGATTTTATATTGTAGTAGTCATTTCAGCTACTTGTTGAATTTTACAGGCGTATGTTAACACAACAAAAATTTTGACAATCAACATAATACTTGAGTTTTAACTGCGCTGAAGTTCTGTAGAGCAGCAGGTACAGATGTTTTCAATTGGTCAAGCCGGCGAATCCTTCGCCTATAAGTTAGCATTACTAATTTTGTCATTAAAGAACTAAAATGTTTACATTATTTTGGTTGTTTTTAAATTCAAAAAAGTTATAACAAATGGTTTTTATATTATAAAAAAAACTATATGAGAAATGCAAATTGTTAACAAGTAATTTTTTATTTAATTTTTTTTTCAAAGCCAGTAATATAAATATACTTTAAATCCCATTAAAACTGTGAATATGTAGAAATTTTAAAATATTGTTTTAACGTATTTTAATAGCAACTAGGAGTACACTTCAATTTCAATTATAATATTCTAGTTGTTTCTTGCATTCTCGCAACTCGCCGCAGCTCAAGATACATCACAAACGAGAGTACTGAATAAGTAAAATATAATGAACGAACCGAATATAAAATATGCATTTCAAATAATTCCCTATGATACCAAAAAGCTTTCTTCTATCAAAGGAGGATGGGGAATTACATTGAATAAAGTATTCAGAATATTCCACGTGAAATAATGAATATTTATGGAATGAACAATAGAAATGCTGCTGGCATTTGAGTGTGCATGTGTATCTTTGAGCGCAACTCCTGAGCACTTTATTGTTTTCTTGAGTGTTGTGTTTTAGGGCTGTTTTCAATATTAATAAATGTTCTTTTGAAATGAAATACGACAAAAATGGAGTAAAACTGCAGGGGTGAGTAAAGGTCGTCCCGCAATCGCCTTCAATATTGCAGAAAAGTGATGGCATGTATTATATAACAAGGGGTGGTGTAATGCGCGCTACTATATTATCAGAAAATTCTACTATATTAGTCAGAAGAATTGCACCTGTCGCAGATGATGTTGCCGTCATCTCCTGGGAGGTGTTGTAGATATGACATTTTTTATGCAAACATAAAATCTTATTGTTTCTTTTATTATGATATTTACATAGCCCTTCTTGTGTATTCGCGAAAAATGTAATAAAGTCTTGGGTTTTAAAACGTTTTAGATAAATATATAAAACTTTGCATAAATGTGTGAAAACTTTTATGTAATTCAACAAAAAGTCATTTTATAGTGGATTGATACGATTGCAAGCTAATTTCTGAAAGGTGGAATAAATGGGATAGCCATTTCAAAGTTTCCACAGTGAGAAACGATATTACTTTCAAAGGGATTTTTTTATGGCGCGCCGCTCCTAAGATGATATTTTTAAGAGCCGACACGAATCCGGAAACATCACTGTGCAAGATCAAACAATCAAAACCAATTATCATGGCGGAGTAGAAAAATAATGAACGGGGACGCATCACATCCTATTCATTGTTGATTAATACAAAGCGAAAATACCTGCATCGGGACAAGTCAAATAATTAACGCTATTTGTGATTATTTTTATTTTGCGAATATTACATCAAAAGAAGGTTTATTATTTACAAACTTGAAAGTAATGGTACTAATAACCCTTAAGATTTAAAATTATTGAATATAGAACATATGACATGAGTATTCATACACAAATATTGTTTTCTCTATCTTTAGTCTCAGAAAGGATGATGTAATAAAATAATAAGAAAATTTATTTTAGTTTATAATTTTTGTTTTAAGCAAATTTATTTTAGTTAGATGTATAATTAACACAAATGCTAAGCTTCAAATAGTTGAACAAATAGTTTATAAATTTAAATTGTAAACACTTATACGTAGAAGTTATTAATTCTCTCTATGCTAACTTTTGATAAATTATTTATTAAATACACAAAGTACAAGAAATATTGTTACACATATTGTTATAATACTTGTAAATTGCATGTGTATCACACGGCTAGTTTGTTATGATTTTTGTTCTTGTTATTTTATATTGTAAAATGTAAGATAGTAAGCAAACAATCAAAAAAAAGGAAAAAATGTTTTAGATTAGCTTGTAGTAATTGTAAATAACCGAATCTGGGCTATTCTCTATGCATGTTGCTAGATGTAAGCAAGATATATTGTTAGCTAACAATATGAAATGTCATTTTAACAAATCTTGCTGGCATGTTAACAAATTTTGTTTGCTAACATTATAAACGGTCATCACATCAGAAAACGTGGCAAATCTCTAGATAAAATAATAATAATATAATTAAAAATTAATTTATAAAGTGACAGTTCATATTGTTAGTAATTATAATTTGTTAAAATGACAGGTCATTTTGTTAGCAAGCAAGGTTTGTTAAAATGACAGTTCATATTGTTAGCTATCTATATATCTTGCTTACATTAGCAATGT
This sequence comes from Tachinus rufipes, assembly GCA_963932245.1. Lineage (NCBI taxonomy): Eukaryota > Metazoa > Arthropoda > Insecta > Coleoptera > Staphylinidae > Tachinus > Tachinus rufipes. The sequence goes on from OZ010743.1 coordinate 96,719,551, forward strand.
ACATAGAGAATAGCCCCGAATTAATGACTAATTTTGCAAGTGGCACGGCAAAGCCACAATGTAGATTTGCAATCAAAATGAATAATAAATTGAATTTTGAACCAGAAAATTGGCAAAACCACAATGTATAATCTGCAAACTGATACCCAAACATCAGCAATTAATCGAGAAAGAAGGAATGAGATGGTATTGCAAATGCTTAACTCTTAATGCGGAGCACATTTTTTTAATTATTTTTATTAGAGGCAGAGTGTAAGCCAACCGTACATTAAATGAATAGCTGAAATGATTAATATATTTATGATGAAATGGGAAGTAGGAAGTGTACAAAGTAGAACAACACTACATAAAGCAACTATGCACTCACAATGAAGTAATGCATCAAAAAAAAATTTGCTTTAAATAGTAATTCTAAAAGAGGCTTGTAAACGCTTAACAGACTTTTGCACAATTAATTTTTTTTTTAAGTTATAGTTTAGATTAGGTTACATTGTAGGAAATATCAATCAACATTATCTATTTGTACACTAATAGAATATGCAACAAATAAGGCCAATGCGCAACTAATTCCACAGATTGTAGGCTCTATAATTAAAGATAGGAGATGTTTGAGGCAATGACTCACATAAAGCTTGTTGCTCACTAGAGCAAAGCGCAACCGTTGCGAAACATTATAAAATACATTGATTATGCGACCGACTGAAAGCAAATTTTGAGTAGTTTCTGGACAGCAAGAGTTGCTCCATAAGTAGCATTGTGTTTTGTTTGATAAATTTGTGCATTTTTTGGCATTTGGCTATATTTTCGATAACTTTAAAAAATTTATTGACGTCACATAAACAATTAAAATATAATCTAGAATATAAACAAATATTTTGTTGAAATGTTTTGAAATGAGGACAAACTCTTATTATAGTTTTTGATTACTGAAGGAAAGTTTTATCATTTTAAGATTAGCTATCATTCAAGTTGTCTTGACATGATAAATAGTTTTTTAGAGTGTGTGTTGGTTGATACAACATTAAAATGATAAAGAGCAAAAAATTTACGTAAATATTACATAGTTTGAAGAAGCGCTCTTAGAGAACTATTTCCGAATTTAAAACTTGGTTTTTGATAAACTAAGGACAACAGTTTTTTAGCTCATGTGTTGACTGAAACTGGCGTGCTTTGAACAATGGAAAAAATCAGAAAAAAATAGTAAGACATATTATTAGTTATTGGTTATAAAAGGCGAAGCATAAATACATGCATAAGAAAACCGCGATTGGATTATACTAGAAAATTAAGAGCGGATGTAGGATTAAATAAATATAAAAAAATTAAGACATGAGCATGACAGAATTTTGTGCTATTTTTAACCAATCATTGTAATTGGATAACTTAAGAAAAAAGAAAAATATTAAAATTTATTTTATGGCTTGACAGAAGGTCACAAAGTTAGAAAAAAGCATTAAATAAAAAACAATTTTTTTATGATTATTAAGTATCCAAGCTAATGGATACTTAAGAAGAAGAAAATAAGTATTTTTTAAACAAAATATATGTTTTGCATATTATGAGGCAACATGTGATTAAAGTAAAGTTTAATTGAAAATTAGTTTTTAGAAGCTAAATCTAAATCACTTCATATGAATCAATAAAAAAAAATATTTAAAACTACTAAAGCAACAACAGCAGTTTGACAAGTTGTAGAGCTTAAACATAAAGAGGAAATAGCAAATAGATTTGATTTTTTTCTTACGCAACATGAAATACTTTTATAATAGGTTAAGAGCGTGATAAAAGGTTCATCAATTCTGACTGTTTTTTTATGTTGTTTTAGGAAGCCTTATCAGCCTGTGTGTTGGGATTGCACTCACTAAAACCTTATTTTACTTGGCGTTTGAGTTCTTATTTTTGGAATTGACTATAGTTTTTTATTAGAAAAGGTACGACTGGACACGCATTCTGCCTCCGCTAGATTTGTCAAAATGTTTGTACAAGTTTTTGATTCAAATCTTGATCGTTTAGTGTTCTTTCTTTTATCTTCATCCACTGAACAATTTTTTAATGTACTAACTAATTCTAATTCTGTTTATATGCTAACAATATGACTACAATGTTATATTATTCTTGATAATTGTTTTGTCTAAATTGATAATTTTTTTGTTTCTATCACTGGACCATCTTGCGCAATTAAAAGCTATGTTTTGCAGTGTTTTTGGTTTATTAGAGATTTTTTACATCTATACCAAATTTTAATCCACACTGGACTAAAAGTATGTAAAAAATCTTTGTGATTAGCACGTGAACACATGCAAGCCTGCATGCGATTGGTCGTCAGCTTGAGGCTTGGCTGCTTAATCCAGACCCCAATAAATGAGATTTTATTTATTTAGCCATGCACGTGAACAACGAGTGTATTTGTTAACTTTTAGTCTATCTTGGATTTGATTTTAGTATAGTCTTTCTTGTTTTTTTTTTTCACATTTTTTATGAGTTATTAATTTTTATTTTGGAAAAGCTGACTGTATTTCATTATAAAGTCTATTGGCATTACTGCCGAAATTGCTAGGATTTCTTCTGTTAGGATACTTTTAAACTGCTCAAAATTGTTAACGAGACTATTTTTTGTTGTGGCGCTAATACGAGTATACTTTTATACTTTTATACTTTTATCATTATAGAATTACGGAATGCGTTATTGAACATATCAGTTTTTGTTTATTAAAAGAAGGCCTGTTATTGTTAGTTAATGCCTTTTTTACTCAATTGTTATTTTTTCATCTTCTTCAGTAGTCCAAACGTGTTTTTTTTTTAATTTCTACAATATAATTAAACTATACTTTTAATAATTTGATTGATTCTTTTGACTTTATTTTTGTTTTTATTTTTTTTTGCAATTCTAAGCCCTTAATGATCTTCTTTATATATATTTTATTTTTTTACTCGAAGGTTTAATACCAATAAAGCAATATTCACTTTTGACACTGTGGCTCTAAACAGTACACCTGAACCAACCTCTAAGATTTTAAAAAAGGAAATCCAGCGTCTTACCTCATTTCTACATTTTGCAAATATTTTCTGCATTATGAGCTGTAGTAATAGTTATTCTAGTTTTCTACGTTTAATTGATTCTATAATTTTTAGTTTTTTTTTTTTTCTATCATTTGTAATATCTTCCCATTTGTTGAACCAAAATATTTTTTGGATTTTCCTATACACCTACGTTCCATGCATCTACGCCGTCATATTAATGTACGGAGTAGAAGCATGGAAACACATAGCATCTTACGTTTCTAATTCCGGAGTTTCAGCTTTAGATCACGATTGCAAAAGAGGTGTTTCATTTTAATAAAGGCAGCTCTGGCTAGTTTAATTTTGTATTTGATTTATTTTGTTTGATCACTGTTGTTTGTTATCTAAGTACCAAGGTACTTGTATTTGCTTATTTTTTTGGTGCGGATATTGTCAATGATAAGGTTAGCATAAGGTGTTGTTGCTTTTGAAATGATTATAAATTTGGTTTTTTAAAGACTCATTTTCAATTCGTATTGCAAGATAATGACATTTGTTTTTTCTAAAATTTTGTGCAGGTTTTTTTATATTATCTGATAGTATTATAGTGTCATCCGCTTGTTCTTCTTCAAGAATTACTTCCTGAAATATTTTCTCTGAGTACAAATTAAATAGCATTGGAGACGAAATCTTAACCTAACCTAACCTATCGCCTTCCTGAATATTGATGTTTTTGTGGAATCATGGAATCATCAACTATTCTCATCTCTGCTTTTTGATTCCAATACAGATTTTTAATGATTTGTATGATTGCTGCGCTGACGGTTTTGGTTTTCAGTGTGTTACTAATGATTTATGCTAGACCTTGTTAAAAGCATTCTTAAAGTCTATAAAGCAAGCACGTTTACGTTCACATCCATACATCTTTGTGTCAATACGTTAATGGCAAATAGCGTTTTGCGAGTGCCCATGCTATTTCTGAATTCGAACTGCGAATTATTTATACTTTTTTCAATTTGTTATATAGTCTTTTGTGTATTATTTTTAGAAATTCTTTTAAGGCGTGGTTCATGAGGCCTATAGTATAGTAGTCGCTAAACTTTCTGGCATTTGGTGTCTTTGGTATTGTGAAAAATGTTGACCTTAGCCGCTCGTTTGACAATATATTGTTTCGTTTATAGTGTTGTACAGGTTTGTAATGACATCAATTTGTTTGTTTTTTACAAGTTTCAACAGCTCTATTAGTATTTTATCTGTGCCAACCACTTTGCCGCCTTTTATGTTCTTGATGGCGTGTTGTACTTTTTTCTTTGTTATTGGGGTGTTAGTTATCTCTTGTCGTGTGTTACTTAGGGGAGTTCTGGTGTTCTTGAAAAGTTCTTCTATGTATTTTTTTCTATTTTAGGGATTTTCGTGCTTGGTTTGTAATAATTTTCCTTTTTTCAGTTTTTTTGTAATTGAGGGTGCATTTCTTCTATTAGTTCTTGTTAGTTCTTTTATTTTTTTGCGAAGATTGAAGTTGTAGTATTGTTTTTGGAGCATTTTAATTTCTTTGCATGTTTTAGACAGGTTCTTTTCTTTTGCTTCTTGAATCATACTATTGATCTTTCAATTAATCTCCATGTGTCAGGTTTTAATAAAATTTATTTCTTTTTAGTAAGGCCTCTTTTATGTTTTCTTATTTTTTATTGACGCAGTGGGGATGTTTGTTGCTCAATCTATTTATTCATTCTTTCCAATCTTGCATTTGCAATTGACAAAATAGACTAAGTGCAGTTTATTATTTATTTCTATCTTTAGCATGTCATTATAATAGATATTTTTTAGCAAAAAACTTACATATTTTTTTTTCATATTAGAAGTTTTTTATTTGTGAGGTGGCTAGAGAAAACTTTTCTTATCTCATTCCTTATTTTTTTCAAAAATTTTATGATTTTTTAACGGTACTGTGTTGAATGTGTTCTTAATATCAATTGTTATTAGTAGACAAAATTTTCTTTAATTGTGGCCTTGTCCACTACTTTTATTACTCTGTTCATTGTGGCTATCTTAGATATTTATTTTAGGAACTTAATCCCATTTTGTGAGCGCTTGAAAATAAGCTCTTTAACATCTTATTTAAACTATTTGTTAAATACGATAGTTTATTACTAATAAGTTTATTACTTATTATGGATTTTTTTAACAAAACAAGCTTAAACTTTTATTACTTTTCTGTGAAATGTGTTTTTGATTAAGTCTAGATACAAGCATTTTTTTGGAAACACTTTTACAGTTTTGCTAACAATTTTTGGCAAAATATTTGGACCCGAAGCATTGTTTCTTGTTTTTTTTGTTTTGTTTTTTTTTGTTTTTGCCACATAATCTTTTTAGAATTTCAAGTTTTATTTAAGCAAAAAACTAAAATTTTACTTTTAGCCTTCTTTTTTTTTAACAAACAATACATTGCATTATTTATTGCTTCTATCACTTTGCACAAGTCTTTGCGTTCAATTTTACTCAGCTTCTTTTTTATTACTTTTTTCAAATGTTTGTTGTAACTACGGCTAACATGGTCCATTCAGAAGTTTCAATTTTTGATGACTTGTTTAAGCGTTTTGAGTGGTATTTGGCAAATGACTGAAATAATGTTAATGTCCAATCCTCCAATTGTAGTCGGTTTATTCATGTAGACTTTGGACTATACGTAGTTCCAAAAAAAAAGTTTAGAGGTGCGATATTACATAATTTAGGCGGTCAATTCACTGGTCCGAGGCGTGAAATTAACTGTTTACCGAATCGTTTACAGTTACATTCCGGCCGGCCTTTTTTTTAAGAAATGTTGAACTAGTCCACAAATCACAACAAACCGTTGTTCTGTTTGAATGTAATGGCAGTTCTTGATTTTTTTTGTTGCTTTTCAGCTCAAAAACGGCAATTTTGTCTATTGACGTAGCCTTTAAGCCAGAAATGGGCTTCATCGCTGAACAAATTTTGGCCGAAAACAGTAGATCTTCTTGAAGACTTTTAAGAGTCTAAAGTCTAAAACGGTGACGGTTTGGAAAGTCAACCAGTTTCAATTCATGCATGAACTAAATTTTGTATGTTTTTAAACCAAGATTCTAACGTAAAGTACACCAAGTTGTTTTATACGACAAGCCAAACTGTTGAGAATAGCGCCAAATCGATTTATCACGGTCATCAAATATTTTGCTGTCTTAATTTTTTTTTATTTTTTATTATATTATACAAAGTTTCCGAGCACATAATTAAATCTATAAATGAGACTTACATCTCTTCGATCAACATCAATCTCTTAGCATCTTTTTGGGATTTATCCCATACTTTTGCTTTGCGTTAAAATTATCATTTAGTCTTGCACTAATTGATGTAGACATTCACAACTATAAACATCAAGATTTTTTACTTGGCTTTTAATCATCATTAATATTGCTATTGGCAAGAAGCCATGTGTTTATTTTGTTTTTGGCTGTAAAATTTAAAAGGTTGACGTAAGAGCAGTATCAACTTTTCTGATGCATATTTATCTATCCTACAATGTGGCTGTTCTAAAAGAAAGTTGTCAACCGATCACAAAAATATGCACCGAGGGCACTACAGTGCGCAAAGAGTGAATAAACAGCCAATAACGCCAGTTCATGTTTGTCTGCTGTATTAAAAACAGAATTTACAGGGTTTATTTGGTTGCTGGTTTGATTTGTTAATTATTTAAGGAAACAAGCAAATTTGAAAGTATGTTCTATTGTTTTTTTTTCTTGAATATCATTGATTTACGCTTTTTGTTTATCATTTGGCGCTTTATTGAGCTTGCTTGCTGGTATACTTTTTACGTCTCATTACGTTTTGTTTTGTAAATAATGGTTTATGAACCATTTGTCAAAATAATTTTGTATACTATTATTGATTAAATTTATATTTTTGTTTGGTTGAATTGCTAGTAGTTAATGATTGTGGTATTGTTTTTATTTGACGGTTAAAAATCTTTATTGATGTCAATGCTGGAACTTTTGTAATTAGTAGCTTGCCAGGTAGATATGGTTATTGTTTAGGCCTGTACGCAGTCTCTATGACGTTGTGCTGTGTTTTTGTTGTGGGGAATCTATAAATTAGGTTTATCTGCAAGCATCTATTAGTAACTGTAAAAGATCTGAGTTTGAAAAATTTAAATTTGTTTTGATTATCAAAGCTTCAGCAAAACTACTAACTTGTGGTTATACCGATTTTGCAATTTAAGATTATTTTTAGAATTAAGTTGACAATGTTTTTTAAAGCTTACTGGAGTTTGTTTATAACAGTGCATTATGATTTTAGCTCTGCAAGTGTGAGGTGTTGGTTTTAAATTTACTAAAAGTTTTCAAATGTGTGTACGTTAGTTTTAACAGAGGTTTTTTGAAACTTGTTTTTTTAATCACATGCAAAAATTGCTTCTTGTTTTGTTGTTTCAGGTTTTTTTGGAATTTGATTTAATAAATAGAAAATTATTGGAGGTAGTTTGTTTTGTGTGGTAATTTGAGTACAAATACTAAAATTTAGTATACAAACTATAATTTTTCTCAATGGGTTTATCAAAACTTGCAATATTTATTTTTGTAACGTGGCTGGAAGCTCTTGATGCCAAAATTTTAAATTGATAGAAGCTTTAAAATATTGTTATAGAAGCTAAGGTAGACTTAATGTCCAATTTTTCTAATGTTTGTGTAAATATTAGTAATTAATGGCTTTATTTGTTTTAAACTTTTATTGCTTTGTATTGAATAATTTGTTTTTGTTGTTGCAGTAACACACAATGTTTAGACAGAGTTTCCGTTAAAAATAAAAAACAATACATTTTAACAAATCAACGTTTAATGATTGCGTGTTAATATAAATTAGTTTGGGGGGAATTTATAAGACGTTAGATATATTCAAAACATAATTATTATTATGGAAATTCTAACAAATATTTCATAGATGCAGTACCGACATTTTTAGAAGTGTGGTTGAAATTCAAAGGATTTTATGTTATCAAGTGGGTTGTCGTCGTTAGCAGTTTCCAGGAAACCTCTGATTTCTGGTGAACCTTTTGGACGTGCTTCAGATAAGAGTTCACGGTGTATGAGAAAGAGCATTTGTGTTTGAGGTTGTCGGCGAATGCTTAGGCTTTTTTCTCTATAGTGTATTAAACCCTATTCTAGCTGTTAATAAAGGGTGGATTCTTTTGAACTACCACATTATTTTTACTGTCATGATATTTGACATCTGATGTATGACAGTTCTTTAGTATACAACACCCGGTTACCGAAATGGCACGCTATACGCTCGATGAACGTTGGGAAATGTTAAAAATTTACTTTGAATGTAATTTGTGTATTGTAGAATCAGTGCAAAAATTGCGTACAAAATTTGGTCGCGAATATGCAAAAAAATGCAAGTGTTCTGAAGAAATTTGTGCACAAACTTTGTGAAGCTGGTATGCTGGTGAACCATAATAAAGTTCTACACGCTCGTCCGGTTTGTACACCTGAGAATATTGCTGCTGTAGCCTGTAGTGTGCAAGTCAACCCGAGAACATCGACTCGTCATTGCTCTTAGCATTTTGCATCAAGACATCTGTTTATTTGCCTATAAGGTCCAAATAACACAGCAGTTGAAGAGAGTTGACCATCCACTTTAATACAACTTCGCTAATTAGGCCTTAGAGCTGCTGGAAGTCGATGGTGAATTTTGGCAAAAAATTATTTTTTCCGATAAAGCGCATTTTCATTGCAGGATTTGGGCATCGGAAAACCCACACGTGATCGTTGAGCAGCCCAAACGAGTGACTGTATGGTGCGGATAATGAGCCGGCGGCTTAATTGGCCTATTTTTCTTTGAATCTGGCAAAACGGTCAACGGAAACCGCTATAGGACCATGATAGCAAACTTTTTTTGGGAGCAAATTGCTGGTTTGGATGTGGGCTGGTTCTAACAAGATGGGGCGACATGCTACACTAGCATTGCCTTATTACGGTCAAAGTTCGAAAATCGTGTAATCAGCCGTCGTAGAGATGTGAATTGGCCAGCAAGAAGCTGCGATTTGACGGCAGTGGATTTTTATCTCTGAGGTGCCGTTAAATAACGTTGTTATACCAACGATCTAGCAACGATTGACGATCTTAAAGTCAATATCAAAAATGCTATTGCTGAGATAGAACCGCAGACGTTGGAAAAAGTTCTGAAAAATTGGATCGAGAGAATGGATTATTGTAAGGCTAGCCGTGGCAGCCATTTGGCTGATGTAATATTCCATGTATAACCGGATACTTTTTATGTATTATTAACATTTAAAAAAAATCATTGTGATGGCTCACCCTTTAGAATGAATAGAATTTGGGATTTTTCAACCACAGAGTTTTGTGCACTTTTATGGTCTTTATGACTTATAAGCGCCGGGCGGATATGTGTTTTAATGCCAAAAATAATAACTGTGAAGCTCGTTTAGAATTAAACGATATCTGAGATTGCGATACTTTTGCCATTGATGTTTGGTAGTAGTCGTTTTAGATATTTATGTTTTTACTTACAATTACGTTTTAGGACGGGTTTTGAGGGCAAAAGTTTTTGGCGGTTTTAAAAATGTGAAATTTTCAAACGTAAAGGGTAATTTGGTCATTAAGAAAATTGAAAGTTTATATGTGATTTTGGTGTATTAAATAGTTTAAGCTCCTTCATTGGTAAACTTAACTTTTTTATCTCAACACGCAGCCAACCTATGTGGTTGTTGTATGCTAGGACATTGCTTGCAGGGGTTTTTCTAATGCCGGCTATATTAAGCCTTAACATTGACTCTTGCGTAAGAGAGTGGCGCGTAGTACATAGTGCTAGGTAGTTTTATATCTTTTGCATATGCGGCTGTTTACAAGTATGCATGTGTTTTTTTAATTGAGGGCGCTTTGTCATTTTTCTATTACAGTTTTAAGGAGTAGTCGGCCGTTCTAGAATTTATGGCAATCATTGCCTCATTTACATGTCAACAACTTGGGTTGTAATACAATTGTGTTTAAACTTTGTCGTATTTAATTTTAGTATGGTTTTTTAGTAGCTTTGCGGTCCAGGGTCTAGGTTCACACATCTTGAGAACTTTTTCACCCAGCACAACTCAATGCTATTCAATAGAGGTGCTAATGTGACGACTGTATGGCATTCTAGTATTAGACTTGATGTGATTTTAGGCTTATTTATTGCTAAAATTGCTGCTATGCTGTCCGTTAAGGTTTGCAAGTTTTTTCCAGTTATTTCAGCTATTTTTGTTTGGAGAATAGTTGTATGTATCCTTAGTTGTAAGGATATTGATGCGTCTAGATCCACAGTCCACATGTCTTGCTCATCTTTTGGTTTCCATGTGAGTTTCTAGTCAAAAATCTAAAGAATTTTTTGTAAGTTAATCGTAAGAGGCTTGTCTTTGCACCAACTTTGTGTTAATTTTAGGGCTTTTTGCAGTAAGCTGCACACTAAGTCCTTATATTTGCTACTTTGCTGTTTTAATTTTATGGAAAGTGGTTTTGTCAAATGCACCTTTGATGTCTATAAATACTCTTAGGGTGGTCATTGTGAAGCGTTTCATTTTAGACAATAGACAGTTAATTTTTTTATTCAAAAGGAAATTTAACACTTTATGTCGAGAAACTTGCTATAGTATTATTCTTGTTTGTATTAATTGTTAGTAGTTTTTTGATCGGTTTATGAGGGTTTAAAACCCTTAAAAAAATTCTGTGATTTTTTTTTTTTTTTGTCGTTTTTTTTCTTAAACTCTAAAAAATTACATTTTTAATTTAAAAATTGCAATTTTAACTCAAAAAATCAGCTGAGCAAAAAGAAGCATTTTTTAGATTTTTTTTTAAACTGCTGAAGTTGACGTAATTTGATGTAAATTTGGTTTGTGAATTTGGGTTTTAAGGGTCTAAATCATGAAAAATCTGCAAAAGTATTATTCTTCAACATAAACTGTTACAAATACACGTTTAATCGCGCTCAGAGGAACAATATACCAAATATCATTAAAAAAATTAAATCTGGGGACAATTTTACATGGAAAATAGTTAGAATAGTGCTCAGCGACTGTAGAAAAGTCCACTTAAAAAGAATTTTTTTTTTTTTTTTTTTTATTATTACAAAAAATATTATAAACACACTAAGGTGTGGTTTAAATTTTTTTTTATCAAATTTTGATAAGCGCTGGGCAGATTTGTGTTTTATTGCCAAAAATAATAATATTCTCAAGTTTTAACGCTGATAGATCAAGTCTAAATTTGTGCCGCAAGCGCAAAAACTATCAAACAAAGAGTAAAATTGCCCAAAATTGGTTGAAGCGACAAAAGATGTCATTGTTAAATTTCTAAAATGAGCTTAAAAAAAATAAAAGACAAATAATGTTTAAAAAAAAAAAAAAAATTAAGTAGAATTTTTTTTAAATTTAGGTGGGTTTTTCTACGCTAGATAAGCACGACACTGATTATTTTCTAAGTAGAATTGTTTGCAAAACTCAAATTTTTAATAATATTTGGTGTACAGTTTCTCAAATGTGTATTTGTAAGATTTTATGTTGAAAAATAGGCTTATTTTTGCAGTTTAGAGGTCTAAAACTCATTTATTTTCCAACAAATTTACATCAAAATAAGTCTATTTCGGCGGTCTAAAAAATGCACCTTTTTTCTAAGCACAACAAAAAAATGGTTTTTATGGCTTTTGCGATTTATAGACTCCCATAAACTTGAAATTGCCAGATTTGGATTCTACGGAAAATTTCTGATTAATTTTACTAGTAACTTAAAAAACAACAAAAAAGCTAAAAAAATTGTAGAATTTTTTTAAAGAATTTTATACCTTTGTAAATCGATTAAAAGACTACTAATAAGTTATAGAAACGAAAAATATACTAAAGCAAATTTCTCAATGCTTTCCCCTCCCTGCTCTGGTCTGTTTGAAATGGAATTGCCTATATTTAATTTAAATATAATTTATAACATAATATGAAACAATATTAATTAAAAATAATGAATATATAAAAGTTTCATAGCGTGAAAAAAAAAATGAATAAAACATTTATGTTGTTACTTTTTTACAAAAATTAACATGTGAAGCAAACAAAGTTGGTTGTTAATTTATTTATTTAAATATATTATTTGTAAGATATATGATACAAAATAAATATATACGTCTAAGTTATATTTTTAAATTAATTATATTTTCTGTTTGTTTCAGGTGAGTTATTTTCCATCATGGATTTTTCCACAAAACAGTAAGTTAAATCGTGAAGTCAGATTTAGTATCACCACATTCCATTACACTAAACGAAACAATTAAACTAGTTACATATTTATTTTTGTGCAGAATAAATCACTTGCAAATTAAACTGTACACATAAATTGATTTAGCCATTTGGAAAATGCAGCAGCGAAACTGAGGACAGAGAAATAATTTAGTTTATCAGATTTAATGAGTTAAACCTGAACAAAATACAAATGCATTCAATAATCAAATTGGAACACTAACATATTAATACCAATACAAGAAAATCGCGTAGCAGTAAATGTAAGTAAATATTTTATAATCGAATATTGGAAATTAGGTACATATCCATATACCTGAAATGTATTTTCGTTATCTGGTTTGCTTTCGTGCGGATATCAATAGAAAAAAAAAAACGAATATTGCTTTTCATATAATTCTCGATATTCCCTCTGCTCAACGTATATATATAGAAGCACGTTAATCTCATCCATACAGATCGTTTCGTACGTAAACTTGTAGTAAGTCTTTAATCCGTAATATATTTCATATATACTTTATTTGTTGTATGTGATATAACATTACATATCCATTGTGAGCGAGGATCTTGCCTGTTTGGAGATAATAAAATTGAATTGGTTTATTAATAGTAAATTAATAATATATAGGTTGTATTGCGGAAATTGTGTTTATTTGGGCAACTTATATCTAACAGGAATACTAGTCACCGATTAGTTCAACCTAGTAGCTCTAAATTGGTATTAGTTGTAATTTCTTATTCTATTTTATTTTATTAGAACTTACTTATAATATTAAAGGATTAATAAGTAATAATCCGACAGCATCATGTTTGACAGAAAAATGTTTCAGATCACAAACTTAAAGGATTATAGTTTTTTTTAAATTTATTTTAATGATGGTTGGAAAAAATATTTTAAGAGATTTTAATTATAATGTTGTTACCTATTGTAGACTTTTTGTGTATAATTTGAATTTGGCACTTTATTACAAACAACTACTGCATATTTTAATTTATGTTAGTTAAACTTGGTACAAATACAACATACTTGTCGGATTTATGTGTGTTGTAGAATTACTAAATTATGCCTTTCCACTTGTACTAATTATTTCACGGCATTGCGTAGGGATGCAGTTTTGACGGTTACCTGCTTGGAGCTTGCAGTTGTTTCAGTGTTTAATTGAATAATAGTGCTTATCGACGCTGAGAATGGTTTTCTGTAAGATTAGTTGTGTTGTCGTAAAAATTGTTTTTTTTTTGTACAAAAAACAAAAACTTTATCTACTGTAGTTTTAGGTTTAATTGATGGCTGTGTTTTTCTGCCCGTAGTAACTTTGGGTAGGAGATTACTATTACAAATGCTTGTTGCAATAAATTTGTTGCAATGTTTCTTTAAGTTTATAATTTTGTTTGACTTCTACTGATGTTGTTGAAAATTGTTTTTTAGCTGGGAATTTCCAGTCTAGGATTCTACTAAGAGCGTTTGTCTCTTTTCCAAAATTTGTTGAAGCATTGTAGTATTCTCAGTAAAGCTGGGAATTATATGCACTTAAAAAGTTAAAAATATGCGCATATATATGCACGCAATTTTGTCAAAATATGCATTAAATATGCACACAATTTTGCCAAAATATGCACTAAATATGCTAAATTTGGTAAAAATATGCACAAAATATAAAAATATGCAAACATTAATTCTTTGCAATTGTTTAAAAGTTTGTTTTTTTTTAAACCAATATAAATTTACAAAAAGCAATTTTACTTAAAAATAATTTAAAATTATACAAATATGCACGAAATATGCAAATACCCACCAAATATGCAAATATGCACCGATATGCATATAAAATATGCACAGAAAATCAAAAATATGCAAAATATGCAAAAAAATTATTGGTTTTTAACACTTGTTTTTTTTTCTAATTCGTGTAGATACAAAATTATTTAATTGGCATATAAGTATTATAGAATATGGAAATGCATAAAATCCCAGCTTTAATTCTCAGTGTTTGTGAACGTTTATTAAGACGAAATTGGTATTTAAATTTCAAGCAATAGTAGCATTTTGAGTTGCACTAATAAGGTTTCTAAGGACGCAGATTGACTCACGCATTTTTTAAAGGTGTACTTTACTGGCGCTAGTTTGGTTAGCATCTTAAAAGCATGATAATCAATTTGCATAATGTCAATATTTTTTAGCAAAAAAGCGTTATTTTTGGTTGAGTCGTTGTTTTGATTAAAAAGCATTCTTCAACTTATTGTTGGTGATGTAAAAACGGACGTGGCTAGTTCTGGGAGCAGTAAAGTCACTCTTAAATATCAAATTTGCGGAGTTTGGGGCATTGCTAGGGTTACCCACTTTTGATGTTTGCAAAACCACTAGTTATATAGCTTTGTGTAAATGGTTTTGGAGTAGGTGTCTGGAAATAATAGTAAAAGATGCATCGTGATCTACTAGAATCTTGGTTAGCGGTCGGATATATTTTACATTTCACTTTGTAACTGTTTTGGTAACTTGTTTTTTACGTTTTTGAATTAGTGTTAAGCCAGTTGAGCGCCAATTATGATATAATGTAGTTTTGCAAAATCACTATGACATCATTAAGAAAAGCCAAAACTTCATTGCAGTATCTCGAGATTACTTTTTAAAGAGTGACAAGATCATTTTAACCTAACTGGAAGTATTGAGTTTGGTTAATAAATTGTTGAAAATCTTTCTGAAATAAGACATTTGCTTTTCTACAATTACAAAATAAAATTTTGCATTATTGCATTATCTAGCAGATTGTCATCAATGGAAAAGTGGTACTAGCTGGTCATTTTAATACCTACTACCACTGAAACGCAATAATTGCTGATATCAGTTTGAAGACGATGGCAATTATTTTATAAAAACCATTTCAATGGCTTTGCGTCTGACCTAGTAACCAGTTTATAGTCCAAACTGTGATTAAAGTTGAGTAAATAATATGTTGAAGGAATTTTGAGTAAAAAGAGTAGTCTGCAAAGGTTATATACTGGTACTTCTCTTATTTAACGTGTACTTTAAAATGTTGTTTTTGTTACATGAAATGGAAGACAGGGTACTATTTAACGATGAGATAATATATAATTTTAGATATACCGATGGCACCTTTTTGATAGCTGACAAAGCCGAAGGCTTTTAACGACTAATAGCAGAGGTGAGTGAGAAGTAGGGTATGAAACTAAATTGTAAGAAAACGCATTTTCTAATTGACAGCAAAAACAACAATATCGACAATCATCACTTTTTGATTAATAATAACACTACCCTACCAAAAGCTTACAAAACTACCTATTTAGGTTGCATGTTGAAATAGGACAGGGATCACTTGCAAGAAATTAGAGGTTGAGAAAGGTGTATTTAACAAAATACAAAGTCTAATGTGCAATTTAACGCTGAGCATTACATCAGAATGTGCGTTCTTAGATGTTTTATCTTTTCAATTTTCTTATACGTAGTCTAGATTTTTTACCAAAAATGAAGGAGAGCGAGTGAAAGCTTTTAAGATGTACTGTTATTGTAGCATGCTGAGAAAAAAATATAGCTATAGAGGTTTTGGAAGACGTTGTATATCGTGGTTGCGGAATTTAAAAACATAGATGGTATGTTGTCTACAGCACTAGTTAGTTAAAAAAAATCAATCAAAATAATTATTAGCAGCATAAACGTTACATTGTTAAAATATTTGTTAGATTTATGGCTCAGTTATAGAGCGTTAGCGTAGCACGCTAACAGTCCGGGATTCGATCCCCGAATATGACTAAAATAATAACTTTGCTCTTTATCCACCGGGGTGATTTGGAAGTCACCTAATAAGCCGTTGGTCCTATCAACCCCTTCATACAAGTCGTAAGGTTTCTGGGGCGATGTAAAATAGCTGTAAAACGCGAAATAAAGAAGAATAACTAGAAGCTAATTAACAAGTTTTTTGAAAATTTTGTTGACATTTTTAGAAAAAAGCTATAGTTTTAACAAAAAGTAAAATGTTTTTAGAAAAAATTGCTATTAATATTAGTGACATTGTCTAACTACCTTATTGCTAGCGTCAACGTTGATGTGTCATATTTAAAATAAGTAGTTTTTACTGTTGTCTTGGATATAATTTTATTTTTACTGTACTTAAAGGGTTCCATCTTTCAAGACGGTCGGTTGTGGTTGTCTTTTTTTTTGTTGCGTTTGCAAAACTTTGTTTGACAAGATATGTAGGCAGTGTGGAAGATTTCTGATCGATTTTGTAATTGTCAGCAATTGCGAATGTGACGCAGTTAGTCGTTTTTGTGTTACATAACAGACGGTATTTTTTTGGTTTTGTCCTTTTTATTATGCACTGGTTGTTGTGGAACAGGTTTGGGGTTTACGCGGCATATGTTTCCACGACTGCGGTGTGTTTGTGTGGATTGTCAGATTAGTTTAGTGGGGCCAGGTGTTTGACTACTACGTGGAAGTAACTTTTGCGTGCTGATATAAGTTACTTTTGCAATAAATGTCTTGGAAAGATATCATAGCTGACTTGTCTTGCTATTGAGTTGTTTAATGGCATGGTATTTTTGAGGGTAGTTGGTGTTTTTGTAACTGTTATCACTATATTAGTAGTCACTGATATTGGAGTTTTGACTACATTATGCAAAATTTAAGAACTTTTTTACGCTTTAAAAACAAAACATACATTATATTTTTCTACTTAGTATGTAGATGTAAGATAAATCTACTACTACTAGCTATTTTTTTTTAGGACCTACGTTTGTGCTACTGCCGCACAAGCTGCCTTTGAATATGTACACCTAAAAACACAAATATTTATACTATTGCACTCGTTAGTTGAGAAAATGGAAGCGCTGTAGATACTGACGAGTATCTGGTTCACCCACACTTTCATTTTAAATGTTATTATAGTTAATTGTACACTAATCATATATTTGACTTCTCTTTTTCTTCCAGTGTCTTCTCCTTACAGGAGGTTGTGTGTTGTATTAGTGTTGAAGTCTTCATGATTACAAACCATTGTCGCAGGTTTAGCAGCCAGGAAAACCTTTTTCTTTTTGATTCTCCGTTTACTTTCTATTTTTTCTTCCATGATTAATTGCAGGAATTTGTCATTTCGGAATATGTGTCCAAAGTATTCTGCCTTTCTACGTTTTACCGTTGTGATTAGTTTTGTATTTTTAGCATTCTTAGATACAGCCACATTTTGAAGGCTTCAATTTTATTCATAGGTGATACCTACAGTGTCCTTCCTTCGACTCCATACAATAGTACCGAGAAGATATAACATTTGACGGTTCTCCACCTAATTTTAAGTGAAATATTCCTGTGGCGTACTAATGGTCGAAATTTTTGAGAAGTGGATCTGGCTATTTTAATTTGTGTTTTGATGTCATCGATTGGGTCCCACTGTTTGTTGAGCTGCTTAGTATTTGAATTTTTGCACCCGTTCAAATGGTTTACCTTGCCAATAATCATTATTTTGGTTTTTGCGATGCTTATTTTGAGTCCATACTCGGAACTAGCTTGTTGAACTTGGTCTATAAGGCATTGTAGATTTTCGATAGTGTTGGTTAGTATTACAAAATCATCTGCATATCTGATGTTATTTACTGGTTTTCCGTTTACTTTTATGCCGTTTGTGCATTTGTCTAGTGCCGTCCGAAATATGTTCTCGGCATATAGGGTGAACAGGAGCGGTGACAGAATGCATCTTTGTCGGACGCCTTTTAATATTTGGAATTCTTTCGTTTGATTTAGATCGACCTTAACCCGTTCTGTTTGGTTTCAGTATAGATTCGTCATGATGCGAATGTCTTTATTGTCGATGTTGGTTTTTTTAAGTATTTTAACTAGTTTTTCATGTTTAACATTGTCAAATGCTTTTTTGTAGTTTATATAGCAAGCATAGACTGTGCGGCATTAATCTATACATTTCTGGGTTAAAACTTGCATGGAGACAGTGCTTCTCTCGTATCGAATCCGTTCCTGAAACTAAACTGGGTGTCTCCGATTTCTTAGTCGATCTTTTTCTATATACGTATGATACGTAAAAATATCTTCACCGCATGACTCTTGAGGCTAATGAGACGGTACTTGCTACATCTCTTAGAGATTGTTTTTTTTGGAAGAGTACTGAAGGTAGATTTTAGCTAGGTATAGGTATGCAGCCAGTATTGTATATCTTATTGTACAGTTGTAGTAGATGTGTTAAAGTATTTATTGCCTTGATGAGTTTGGCGTTTAGCTCGTCTGGTCCAGGGGCTTTACTACTATATTAGACTAACGTCCTAAATTATTAAATGCCATTATTTCTTAAAATTTTCTGCCGGATTTGAGGCTTGAACTTGCGACAAATTATGCGCCCATTTGCATTTCACCTAACTGAGCTACTCTTGAAAATGTTTTTTATTTTAATGCATTTTATGAAATGCTATAAACTTGGCAAATAGAATGTGCAGAAATGTTTTGAGTGATATATGATTAGTATTTGCTATTTTTTTAAACCGCTGGTAAATTTTTTATTATTTGTTCTATGCCTGACCGTGTTAAGACATGTTTTGATTTAGTCGGAGGTTATGGTGTTGTGGCTATTTAGATGATTTGATCTGGTTTGTCAGAGATGGGTTGATTTGCGGTAACTGTAGTAAACTAGAGTTAGTTACTTGATACGTGAAATATTATTATTGTACCGTTCAAAGTCAGCTAGATATTTTTTTAGTGTTTTTATTTTTTTACTTTACGGCACTATTGTTGTGAACCTTTTTTTTTCTTCTTGAAGTGTTGTATTGTTTCTGTCTTTTGCTATTGTTTTATATGCTCATATAGAGCTGGTCCCCAAAACAGAACAATTTTAGTGAATAATATGATAGTGTTTGGTTGGCATTGCTAAGTTTGGATCTTGTGATAAGAAGTTTTTAACTGCTATCTTGGATATTGTGCTAAAAACTGCGACAGACTTCTGATTTGTAAGCGGTTTGGCGATTTGATCTGTTGGACTTTTGAGTAGGTTTATTGCTTTTCTGGACTCTATTTATTGTGCATCAAAATTTTAAAAAAAAATTAGCTCTACCTTTTTTATTTATTGCATTTTCCGGTTGGAAATTGCTTATATTATTAAAAGTATCTGAAATTTAGTTTAAATTTGAAACCACAGGTTTTGCAGATGTTTTGCGTGCCTTGTTTAGTAAAAGTGCGATTATACGGGATGCATGAGTTGATGGTTTTTGCGTAGATTGAGAAAAAGTGATGGATTATTTTGTTTTCTTACCCGCATCTAAACAGTGAAGTCTTGCCATTGTTGTGGATTTAAGGAACTCGGTTTTAAATGTAGATTCTATATTTTTTTTCTGCTGTACTTTTATTCGCAGTATATTGTAGTAATTTATTGACAAAGGATTATTTTATTTACTAGTTATTTTTTGAATAGTGAAAAGTTGAATTCAATTAACCAAAACTTTTGTTTGTCTCCTGCGTATTATATACAAGCTGACAACTTGTGGCTTTTCAAACACTAGATACACAACCTGGCTTTCTTTTTTTTTGTGACATGCCTGTATATGTTAAGGGCATTTTTGATGCAGTCTTCTTGTTGTTACGAAGGCGTTATTCCTGTTTTTACGCTTAAGGTAAGCCTGCAGCTAATATTCTATACTTTCTATTAGGGGTTTGTAAGATCTTTGATGGATTTCTTAGTTTTGACGGTTTGTGTTGCCACTACCGTTCGTTGAGTCAGCCAGGGACTAGAACCGGTAGCTTTTACACTGTTACTGTTATTTCTTGCTATTGTTTTAGATTTTTAGCGATTTTTACTCACCTTTTTCCTACTTGCTTCTTTTGCTATTGAGGTTTGGCAATGTACATTTTTACTTTGCGGTCAGCTTTGTATGTGCTTGTTAAGCCAGTATTTGACTCCGGGTGTGTCTTCAAGCTATACTACTACTTTCAGTTTTATTTTTTACTTGCTTAAGATATTGTTATCTTACGCCAGGGTTGCTCTCTTACCTTTGGGTGGGAAAGCAAGTTGATTGCTTAAGTATTTTACTTGCACATCTGAGTTGGTATCTAGACAGGACTCATGTTCTACTTTCTACGAAAATTTTCTTTTTGGATTGTTTTTGGCAATGTAGTATTTTGTTTGGGTTTTCTATAGCGGATAACTTTTTATGAGTCAGTTGCTTGCATATTTTATTATGTCGTTTGAGAGTATTGCTTCTTTACTGTCGATGATTGGTTGGTGAGTTGGTTTAAGTTTAGTTGGCATCGTTGTTGCTGTCTCAGGCTGAAAAGTAGTTGGCACGAGAAAGCAGTTGTGTTTGTGTAGATTGCATCAGTATTGAGAGTGCCAATACACTTGCACAATACCGATACACATGTTAGCTAAGCCGATACACGTGTTAGCTATGCCGATACAGCACTTTCATGGAAACTACTTAAAATGTTTTGATTGGTTGTGCCAATTTTTATGTTGTTTGTGTTAGGGCTTAGGATCATAACTTTTTCTACTCAATGCAAGTATTTTTTTATTAAAATATTTTTTATAAAACCATTTGCATATAAATTGTCTGTGGAGTGGCTAGTATCAGGTAGTATTTTACTATGGGGTTTAAGCAGTAATCTAGAAGGATTTAGTCTGCTTATAGTTGGCATTTACTTTATTTATTAACAGTTTATCATACTCTAACGTTGTTATAGAAACTAAATATTCCAACAAAGTTTTGACATTTATTAAAACAAAATGTAGTGTTTACATTGCACATATAAAGGCAGATGGCAGTATGGCTAATTGAATAGAGTTTTTATATTTTATTAGAATATTGAATATTTCAACAATTTCTTATATAATTGAGATTCAAGTTAATATTGAAAATATTAATTTAAAATATTCATGGTTTTTATAATTATTATTAATATTTTAATGTATTCAAATCAACATTATTTAAATTTGAAAATGTATTGTATTAATTTTCATATTACAGTTAAAATAAACATTTGAAATAAAAAAGTTTATATTCTGAAATTAAATAAATATTTTAGACATTTTGTTTTTATAATAGCATTCATATTTGTTTGTTAATATTAATACATGCTGCAAGGCCATAATACTGCGGCTTATAGTAGAGCTATACAAATTCACAATGCGTTTGATAATTTCGGAGAAACAAGCTGAAAATGTATAAATTCCAGCGTAAAGTGCGACGGCATTGGCACCGGGTGTAGGAGAGGGTAGTAGTACGTACGTACGACCGGGGTAGCTTACGAGAGTATTGTAATAGGATTGCGGGTGGCATTATTGCGACGGGGTGCTGCAGGCAATTGGCGAAGGATCACACACACTGTCAGAGGGTGGTTGCAACTATACCGCGCCGTCAGTTCCCTAAGGGAATATGTATTGTAAATTGCAAACCTCTCACGCACTATTACTTCGCTAATAGGGTTACGCGAACATACTCAAATTAATTAAAGTCTTAAGTTTCGGCTAGTTATCATATAAATATGGTTTTATCCGATCCGGTTGAGGTTTATATGAAGCCGTTATTAATCTCTGCTCCGTCACCGACCGGATTTCAGCACACACAATCACTGATATTTAATCGTTTACCCAAGATAAACACACACTCCCTCAAAGTGTACTATAATCATTTCCACTTAATCCCTATACCATTCACTATCACTTCGGCTTTAATTTTCTTCTCGCTTTACGAATGCCTTTTAATTAACACGCGGGATTCCTCCATTATATAAAACACACATATTTATATAACGGTTCTTTGTTAATTACATATTGAAAGTGAAAGTAATCGGAGGCTAAAGCACAAAGAGTGCAACTCGGAAAGCTTTTGGGGGGAGATAAATAAACATCAAGTGAAGCGGATGGGGCGCGTAGAAAGGAGCAACATTAATAAAAGGAAATTTATTTCTTTCATCCATCGAACGCAGAACCTTTCAGTCAAATATAACTTTAATATACATATATCTGGGGGGAAAGTGGATTCTGATACATATTTTTCATACAATCATCGTTTTACATACACATCCTATCCATACGCATTTTGACAAATTGAATATGAAATCTTTTAATAAATTTCAGTACCATCCCCATACTGTAATTAAAATGCATTAAATGTTGGGGGTTAACTGGCGACATATATAAATTAATGCAAAATACGCAAAGGTTTCTGAGCAAGATGAATGTTTAGGGCGCAGATCAATTAATTACAGCAGCTACCCTCCGCAGAAATATGACACATTTCAAAATAGGATATATCTTTATAAACCGGTGTTAGTAAATCATAAATTACTGCAGATATTTTGGCTTTAAAAAAATTTGTAGGCGGTGTATGCAACGGGATTTATTGCGAACGGAAATTAGTTTCTGCATTATCTTGCACACGCTAAGAGATCTCGTAAATATTTTATAGTGGGTGTTTTAGTTCTAACCCAGATTTATAAAAAATTCTATAATGGACGCGTTCTTAAACGGCTTGCGCTATATTGATCAAAGAATATTTATTTATTCTGCATAATTTGATTTTTTAATCGCTAATCTTGATATTTTAGTACTTTTTAATTATCATTCTAAGGTAGCAGATGGTTAACAGTTTTCAAAACTAAAAAAAAAAAATATTATACATTCTTAAGAAGGGACTAGGTGGCAGGTGCTTTTATTAGATTTTAGAACATTTATTACTAAAACTAATAGCAAATGTTTCGGAGAGCATCTGTCTCTCTCTTTAGTGTTACAAACAATAATTTTTTCTCATTAAAAACCCATCTAATTTACAAAACACATCATTAAACGTTAATAGTTGTCGTGTGTTTTTCTAATTAAAAATAAAGTTTATGAAAACTCAAAGTTCTCAAACTTAAAGATTACATTTTTTTATAGTTTTGTTTTAATTTTTTGTTTAATGAAATTAGGTTTTGTTTAGGGATGCATGATGGTTGCATGAAGGTTTGTTAAAGTCATAGTAAACGACAAAGTGTTAAGTTTTCAATTGCAAGGCATGTGCACCAAATTGTGGACATTATGATATGAGGTGCAATTGCTTATGGAATAGTTCCTTCCTATTCTTTATTTAAGAAAATTTGATTGTTTGACAATATGATAATAAGGTGCTGGCACATGCAGCTCTACTTAAGACGGCCGAAGAATTCTTTTTTTGCAAATAATGTATGTCCAAATATTGTTCATTTTTTTAAAATATTATATTACATTATTCTATTGCTATGACCAGTTAAATCTCTGAATATTTTGCTCATGTGTGAAACATGGTAGGAAAAAGAAGTTTGGCCGACATTAGTGGCTCTCCATCATGCTTTGCATGTTGTTTAGGATGCAATAGCACAAATAATCTAAGACCATCTATAGAAATCAATACAACAAAAGATTAGAAAGTGTACAATCAATAAAAAAAATAAATTTATTGTTAACTGTAGACTAAGATTTTTGCCAAATTTATTTGAATTGGTTTTTATTATTTATTTTCTTGGTGTTGTTGACTATATTTACATGTTCTATGGTATTTTGACTGTTGTCATAACACTCAAACCACTCGGTTTGTTTTTTGAAGTTTTGGTGTTGCTGCTTAAAAGTAGCAGTAATTGACTGTTGAACATTATCTATTGCTATATTTTAATGGAATGTAAGCTGTTTTCTTAATCTTAAATGTTTAGCCCGTCTATACTACTTAGTCAAGAACGTTTTTTATAACAATAAATTGATACATAAGTTACTGCTTATTGACTTAATGAAACAACTTTTAGCGACCTAGAGCTGTACTTTGCGCATTTACCCTAAGAGTGATCAGCGTCATGATTACTAAGTTTAAATTAAATCATTTTAATGGTAAGAATTGCTTTAATTATTTTGCTTTATTTAAGGTATATAAAGGCATAATAGTTGGTAATTTAGAATCTACGTACACTTGCCCAGTATTATTATGTTCACAACTTGTAAGTGGTTTAGGTTGTTGGATAATATGACGTTCAATTATAAAGTTTGAGAGAATGATGAAACTGTTTCTGCGGCTAAACTGGTAAATGTTTTACTAAAACAGAAATTTAGCTCAATTTACAAGCTTCTTCCGTTATTGGATGTAAATGTCTGTTATTAAAGGAGGAACGTTTTTGAGTCTACTAATGTTAGTGATTGGAGAAAAAATCAACTTTAAATCAACTTACAAAGCTAAAGACGTTTGTGTGGTACGTTTGAAGTTTTGTCTATGACGATTTCTTTTCACCGAGTTGACAAGTTTTAAATAGATGTATTTGTACAACTTTATTATATTTGCACATGTACAAATTACGATATACACAACAAAAATTATAAAATATGGTATTTTGAATGCAACAATTTTTGTGAATAAGAATAAGAATTAATGCAATTACAATTACAGGTTTTTAGTATGTTATTAAACAATCTTTACACTTTATTTCCAAATATTTATTAGTTGTGACGGCACTTCCTGGGAAGTATTAATACATTGTAGAAGAAAATTTTTTAGCATTGCGTATTCACAAAAGTATTGTTCGAGACATAAAAACACGCTTTTGAGAAAAACGCGTTTAAAGATTTAAGTTGTGTTTAATTAAGTGCATAATAAACATAAGATTAATAGTGACTAACCTTAATTTAGCTATTTTTTATTTATCATAAAGTTATTTTTTGTACTGCAGAAAGCTTTTGTTGGCATTTTTCTTGAAGCAACAAGCAGTTGGTCTGACTTTTTGCTGATTGCGCACCGTTTCACCTTTGCCTTGGCTATACGTTCTCTGTCGCTCAGGAGTTGCAAATAGTGATTGCTTAATTTAAGCGTTAATCTTAGAAGTGTCATTATTGATAAAATTGTAATGTAGCTATTGTTGAACACACTGACTACTGTAGAAGTTGCAAAGTAGATGGTAGAATTGCCACAAAATTTTGTTTTGATCAATTGTTAAAACCTTTTTTGCTCTGCTGAAACATATTTATAAATTGGTCGATTTGCTTTTTAAATGATTTCTGGCAAAGGTGTGGGGGGACATAGGTTTTTAAAGTGTTGAATTCTGTAGCTTTTATATACGAGCACCAAGAACTGTGACGCCAATTATGATGCTCATGTTAGTGGGTAAAATTCTTATCAAAACATGTTGCTCAAATTGCTGTTTTTTTTTTTTTTTTACTGTCGTAATTTTGTTGAATAGTCAGGTTATAGTAGATTGTTAGGTCGTTAATAAGTTTGTCGGTCAATGTTGCTTGTCTTCCAAGTTTTTTGTTCTGATTCTTTAATAAGTTAGTTTACTATTAATTATGACGTCAACAACTTTTTAATTTAATTTAGAATCTTTATAGTACACATACAGCTTTGCATTTTGCTAAAGCAAAACAAATTTTATAAAAATATTTCAGACATTGAACCACTCACACATGTTTGCATAAAGAAATAATAAAGTAAATTTTTTGTTTTGAAATGTATTAAATACACAAAATAGGATGTTATGACATTGACAAACAACAACAACAAATTGTATCAAAATGTAATAAAAACTGTAAAATAAGTCATAGTTTAATTAGGCTTATAAAAAATAATAATCTTTACCACAATTGTTTAAAGCTATATATATATTGTTAATGTAAAACATGTTTTAGCAAAATATTTAAAAAAATTTCATACTAAAAGCAAGCTAAGCTTTTAGCCAGAAACAATTTTTTTATGTATTAAAAATTATCAAGTAGTTATATAATTACATATAAATGGGGACCCAAAAAAAAAACGGGAAATTTGTAATAAATTTTTTTTTTCTTAATATTTTTACATAAAATTTTAATCACTTTCAAAATATCCTCTTTTAACCACAACGCACCTCCGCAAACGATCCTTTTATTGTGATTTTTGTTTAATTTCTTTCACAGTAGCAAAACGTTTTCCTGTCATGTCTCTTTTGAGTCTGGGGAACAGAAAGAAATTACAGGGGCTAGATCCGGTGAGTAGGGGATGGTGTATGTCGTTTATGGTCAGAAACAGCTTTACGGAGAAAGCGATATAAGCCGGCGCGTTGTCATGATGGAAAAACCAGGCGTTTGTGTGCCAAAGTTTTGTTTTTTCTTTTGCGTTTGCGTTCTGCGACGTTTTTGTCTTTTCTTGACGTTGAATATTTAAAACGTGAAAATCACTCGTAGATTTTGGTTTTATTTAAAGCCCCATAAGCAGTTTTAAGCATTACAATAGTTTTTGCGGCCAATTTCCTCAACAGAAAACAAAATTTCACAGCCCCGCGTTACTCTCGACAATTGGCCATCACGTTTTTGGCAAAATGGTAATAGTTGTTTTCCTTAAAAAAATCCCACAGACGAACTGATACACTCACAGCAACAAAACTTTGCACATTAACTCAAAATCTAACCTAACCTAACCTAACTTTTTTAATTATTTAACGTCGGTCTATTTCTGATGCTAAGTCTAATCACCGACGCCAGAGGTTAAGACTACTTCATCTGGGACTTTTGCCGCAAATTCACGAGTTCCAACCTAAATTATTGGGTTCTTTATCGTGCACGCAACATCAAGGCAGTACACGGGACCTACAAAATTTTCTCTTCTTATCCGAAAAAAGGCGTACTCATCACAACACTTTTTTTCTTAACCAGAAAAACTGACCCTCCAGATAGGGGACTTGAGGCTCGAGCAGTCGAGTACGTTAACCACTACACCACCCGGGCGGTAACCTAACCTAACTTAAACTAACCTAACCAAACCTAACCTAACCTAACCTAACCTAACCTAACCTTATCTTACCTAACCTAACCTAACCTAACCTGACCTAACCTAACCTAATCTAACGCACACCAGATCAAACAATGGGTTTCCCTATTTTTTTCCCCGCAACATCGCAATTCTTGTTACTTTTGGGTTTTATTTCGTAAATGTTTTGTCAAAAAAATTTAAATAAATATCTTAAAAATGGTTCCACTCACATCAGAATTTGAATTATGTCACATTGGATACAATATTTGGGCTATATTATATTTAGGTTCAAAACCAATAATGACATATATCTTGTAATTTAAAATAGTTTACAAATAATAATGACATCAATACATGTTATCAAAAATTGCGCCATCTATAACGAGAAATAAGACGTCTTGTGGAAATAACATAGTTTAGTTTGGTTGCCGGTTTAGTTGCCTATTTGTGCCTATTTTTGCCATAAAAATACTTTGGAGAACAACAATTATTTGTATTTTCCGAATTAGGTTTAATTTGTTTACTATTAGTGTCACTATTTTAATTTTTGCTTGATTGTTCAGAATTGGTGTCGAGTTTACTTTGAAGCAGATAGTTTTTATCTCTGTCGTTATCACAATCACTATCTGTTTCTTGAAAGCTTTTTATAACTGTTTCTTCAAAGTCACTATCACCATAACGTACTATATTGAACGAACGAGTTTTAAAAGTAAAGTAATAAAAAAAACTTCAAACAAAATTATAACTTATTTACTGATTATGGGTCAATCTGATCCAAATGATTTTTTTTTGGTGCGCACATATGCGTTAACGCACCGCCGAACACATACTAACTTAACAGGTTGACTAATTTGTAAATACAAACATTCGTGTATCTTGGGGAATTACCTACAAAGAATAGCGGCGATATAAAACTTTGCTTTGGTCATTTTGACCCATGCTCAGTAACTAAGGATTAAAGAGACCTGTAGAAGAAGAAAGGTAGACTTTCAGAATTTAAATAAAGTAATAAAAAATAATTGAAAAAGAGTTTAGGAAAAGAGAAAATAGAATAGTTAAATAATGTGGGTGATTTAAAATTTTTGAAAAAGTGGGGGGAACGGACGGTATATCAAATGAAGCTTGAATGTACCAGACGCGCTTTTTCAACGGCGTCTGTTTTTCCCGCTTTGAATGACAGGTGTAGTGATAGACAATTTATACAGCGAAGTCAATCAAATGTGGCGAAAACAAAACTGGACGTTAAGGGATTATGAAAATAAAAAAATCCAGCAAACTATAGGGGAATTATATTGATACACAAACAAACAAAATATTTACAAAAATTAAAGATAAAAATATCAGAAGTGGATGTAACGATAATCTATAAAAAATGCAAATAAAAATCTTGTTTTTCCTTCTTCAGCCTTTTAAAGTCTACTGCTGGACAAGCTTCCACTAATTTATTCCAATTTTTTTTGTCTTGGGCTTCTTGGTGCCTTATTTTGCTGACTAGTCTTTTTACATCATCCAGCTTTCTTTTCTGAAGTCTCCCTATGCTTCTCTTAGTTCTACGTGGTCTCCACTGTGTAACTCTATTTGTCTAACGGTCTGAGTCTTGCTTTGACTCAGACCTATAAATAAAGATCTAAGAAACTATATTTTTAACAAAATATTTGTAAAAATTATATGTTTAAATTAAATGACAAAAAGCATATTATTTTAAAAGTACAGGCAAGACAATAGTTTAACTTTAGTTTCCGCCCTCCCGTCTAAGTGTTTGATTACAAACACTTGGATGGGTAGATGGGCACTTATTTCAACGAACTGAGTGCGAGACAATATATAACTTTTGTTTCTACCCAAGTGTTTGTGATCCAATTTCTTGATAACAAACACTTTGGTGGATAGATGGGCACTCAGTTCATTGAATGCGGGACAGTAGTTTCAATTTTTGTTTCTACCCAAATATTTGTGATCCAATTTCTTAATCACAAACACTTGGGTGGGTAGGCAGGGCACGCAGTTTATTGATTACGGGACAATAGTTTAACTTTAGTTCTCGCCTACCCGTCCAAGTGTCTGTGATCCAATTTATTGATTACAAACACTTGGATGGGTAGATGGGCACTCAGTTCGTTGAACGCGAGACAATATTTTTATTTAATTTTTTTACCCAAGTGTTTGTTATAAAATTTCTTGATTACAAACGCTTGGGTGGGTGGGCGGGACACGCAGTTTATTTATTGCGGGACAATAGTTTAACTTTAGTTTTTGCCTACCTGCCTAAGTGTTTGTGATCTAATTTCTTGATTATAAACACTTTGGTGGGTAGATGGACACTCAGTTAATTAAATGCGGGACAGTAGTTTTAACTTTTGTTCTCTCCCAAATGTTTATTATCCAATTTCTTGATCACAAGTACTTGGGTGGGTAGGCGGGGCACGTAGTTTATAGATTACAAAACAGTAGTTTCAACTTTAGTTCCCGCCCACCAGCCCAAGTGTTTGTGATCAAATTTTTTGATAACAAACTCTTTGGTGGGTAAATGGGCACTCAGTTTATTGAATACGGGACAGTAGTTTCAACTTTTGTTCCGACTCCGCCAATTGTATTTTGTTGCGAAGAGAGGGTTTTTGTATCCTTTATTGACTTAAGGGCAGCGTATGAAATAATTGATAAAGTATGTTTATAGAATGTTTGAAATAAGGTGTTTTAAAAGAAACAATAGAAGCAGTAAAAGAAATTTATTTGGAAACTTGATGTAGAGTGAAAGTGGGTGAATGTATAATTAAAAGATTTAATGTGTTACGACAGAAATATTTATTTAAGTCCTTTACTATCCTCATCAACCCCCTTCAAACAAGTCGTAAGACTTCTGGGGAGATGTAAAATAGCTGTAAAACGCAAAATAAAGAAGACTATTTATTATATATATTGCAGGTTTAAAGAATGTATTACAAATGGGCCAAACTGGCAAAGTAGTAATTGGGGAAAAAATGTGTGGTTGCTGGAATAAGCCGATGATGTTGTATTTTGGGCATCAACAGGTAGTTGCATGAATGAAATAATTGAAAGAGTAAAAAAGTTTTTTGAATAAAATTCACAAATGTAAATGTTGATAAAGGCAAATGTATGCTGTTTAAAAAAAAGAAGAAAATGCAAAACAGAGTACTTTAAAATGAATAGGCAATTGATTGCGAAGGTGAAAATGTTAAAGTATTTATGATTTATGTTTTGCAGTGGTGGGTCTAATAGACAGCATGTACAATATACACTGCTCAACATCTGAACTGGTACACTTATATAACATGCAGTAAAAGTAATAATAATAAAATATAAACAATAATAATAAAGGCTGTGTTTTAGAATGCAAACAAATACTTATTGAATAACATTTTTGAAATAATTGTTGTTTATCTATCATCAGTGCAGTTACTGAACATGCGGATGCTTATACTTATCAAGTTTAAGAAAAGTTTTGCAAATATGTCGAGTAAGTTTTAATTCAGAGTGGTTGACTGCATTTTAAAAATGCGATTAAGACGTTTAATTGTTGAAGAGATGAGCCAAGCGCTAGAAATGCTCATTACTGGTGCATTGCAAAGAACAGCTCATTTTAATGTGAGCCACAATGTGATCAGAAAAGTTTAAATGCGTTTTAATGACACTGGAACTGTCCTATATGACCGGTTTATTACGATTCAGTGTCTAAGGAATAGATTTTCTACTGCAAGAACACTCCAAGTTTTTTTATTGAATGCAAAAGGTACTCAAGTATCTACACAAACAGTAAAAAGAAGACCACATGCGGTAAATATAAGGTCCAGATCTTCTAAAATGTCTATTGTTGACCAGAGCCTACAAAAGAAGAAGGCTAGAGTGGGCACACCAACATGCAAATTGGAATGTTGAAGATTGGGGTTGTTGTTTATTCAGTGAAGAGACCAGATTGCGTCTTCATAGCTCCGATGTAAAAGTGAAAGTTTGGAGAAGCATAGGAGAACCACGTGACTTACCATCAACCTTATGGAGGCGGTTCAATTATTGTTTAGGGAGGTAATTGGTTATGCTTGGAAATGCTACAATGAATAGTGTCAGGTATCTTAATGAAATATTAGAACCTGTAGTGTTGCCATTTGCCAATGAAATAGGCGATGGTTTTGTGTTTGTTGATGATATTGCGCGTCTTTCATTGAACAAGGCATTTTTTGAAAAGATCAATATTACGCACATGAATTAGTCTGCAAACTCTCCAGATCTTAATCCCATAGAGAACGGATGGGATTACCTGAAAAGGTTGATAAGGTCACGAAGTGGATCCAAACACTATCAGATTCGAACTGCTGTTTTGGAGGAATGGCTAAATATTCCATAGCATTACATTCGGGATTTAATTTCCAACATGTCAAGACGTTGCCAAGGAGCCATAAAAGCTAGAATTTTTTTTTTAACTTAATACTCCATACAATAATTTTAACAAATAAATTTTATGAAAATATATCAACATTTTTGTTGTTGATTTTATAAAAGCAACATAAACGTACAAAGTTTTTTGTTTTACTGTCAAAACATCACAATTCATAGAATAAGATTATATTAAGTATCATTTTGAGCTATTATTTTGCAAATTTAGTTATTGTTGACGGATTACACAAGATTTTTACCGTTTTTTTTTTTAAGAAATTTAATGATTGTCTTTTTTAAAACCAATTAGCAAGTTTGATTAAAGTTGGTTTTTGATTTATGAGGCTTTCAGATAGAACTTTTTCAATCTAGGTTATGAATAGAAATTTTTATTTTATCAATTTTGTCTAAGTAAGATTTTGAAAATAAGTTTGGTTTCTGGTTTTTTTTATACATATATGTGTTTGTTCAAGTTTTCAATTTAAAAAAAAAATATTTTTTTGGGCTTTGAATGGTAAATAAGTCACTTTCTGTTGAGTCACATGAATGCAATTGTCTCTGTAATATCAATATCAATATCAATCTTACCACTTATACTGTCAATAAAAACATGAAACATTTTGAGAAATTGTTTGTAGTTTTTGGATAAAATGGTTTCCATAATTAAATTTTAGAATGTTCACTTTCACTCAAAAAGTGTTTTACAACCAAACTAAAAGTTTTATAAAAAAAAACTACTCGAGTTTATTGCAAAAAATTACCCAATGACCCAGTTCTTTTGAATCTGAGTGTATTTAATTTATTTCTTACATTTGTACAAATTTATAAGTAAATATACTGAAATTTCCAATAACATGAAATATAATATGAGAATCAAAAATCTTTAATCGTTTCTTAAATTTTGACTAGTAATCAAAGTTTTATGACATTCAAAGTATTGCGCCCTTAATATTTTTTTAAGATAATATAATTATCTGCACTAAATGAAAACAAATTAATTTTTTTGTACAATAATAGCTTTAATTGAAATGTTTTTTGTGTACATAACAATTTAGACCTTTAAATATTTGAATTGAAATAATTATATAAATTGTAAATTTATCACGAACTAAAATAGATCGATCAATAGACGTTGATTGAAAATTATATTAATCCTTGCTAATAAACATCCAAGCATGCACCCGCTGACCGAATTCCTACTCGATATGGCATGTTTATCGAATTTGCAATTAACAGAGGCCGATGCAGGACTCGGCAGTTGCATAAATAAAAGCGCGGCAAAATAATAATAAAAAAAAATAGAGAGAACAGGAGTAGCCGACGTATAATGATAATCCGAACAGCGTGCAGCGGACCGTAATATACTGTCCAAAATGTGGAATTAATCTGTTCTGGCCACACAAAACCTTTGAGATTTTTTTTGTGCGCCACATGCTCTAGATAACATAAAACCTAAAATACTTGATTATTTTATGTGGAAGTTTACACGGTGATTATGGATGCCGGTGAACAGGATTATCAAACGACTTTAACACGAGATTTGAATGTTACTCTTTTTTAGAAGAATCACAAATTAAAGTGCATTTTTTTGTCTAGAAAGATTTTAATCTATTAAAATTTATAAAACAATATTGCGAGAGGCGTTGCGAAAATGATTAAATCCAATAACTTTATCAGTTTCAATATGTATATTTATTTTGGCACGGAGGACCCCAGTTGGCAGAGGAATATTAATCAAAGTTTGCAAAGTTCTGCTTCATTGAAAGATATGCTAGTTTTAGAGCAACGTCAACAACGGATAATGAACTCTTCAAAACGATATTATTAAAGCAAACAGAAAAAAATTTACACTAATTGAAAAGAAATCATTACAATAAATCTGAAGATCAAATTTCGTTAAATAATGGCCATAACAAAGCATTGTGTAACAAATGCTAATTCAAAGTAATAATTCCAGTTTATATAACAATTTCTGTAAAGTAAATGCAATTATGTTTAGGACAATTGGTTTAGCATTGCAATAATTCAGCCCATTTGGTAAATGGATCTAATTTATGTTATCGATGCAATTTGCATTTACAATAATATCCGATAACTTAATTATATTATTCTTATATTGGTTGTCTATTTACAATAAAATATTATAATTTATACATTAAAAAATATCCCCTTATTTCGTGTGATGTTCAATGTTGTTCTTCATTCCAATCGTGTTAGAAGGAGAACGAGACAAATTGAAAAAAAATCCGCATTTCGCTTTGCCACCGATCCAAATAGCAGATGTGAAATTCATTTCTAGTAAAGTGAAGCAATATATAACCGTATAAAATAAACATCAGTGTGATGGGTTATGCTGCATAATGTTTTTTTTTCTTCATCTTCTCTCGCCCCGTCGCAAATATGTTTCCATTTACGTGAGCGAAATCACAGCTATAAATAACATTCTAAAATTTCAAAACTTTTCCAAAAAAAGTCACACAACATTTTCATGCTGTGCATGGTGTGTACGAAAGGGGACTGCCCTTTCTCTTCACATAATCCTGCGAAGACGCAGTGAGCCTGCAGTGATCGATAACGGCGCGATAAAAAATTGAATTTTCCCGGACGAAATAAATATATAGTTCATTGTATAGGACACGAATTAAATTCTAATTGTTTTGTATTTTTTTATTTGTATTGATAGGATTAAATACGTGATTTGGTGCATAAAATAATCGTATTTATTGTTGTTGAGCTTAACGCGTAAGTGGGGGGCAACGTTAAAATATTATATCGGTTTTTATTATGTTTGATAATGGGGTTTATGGGGCGAAAAAACCTCTCCATCACAGTCTGATGTGCATTGAATCCACTTTACGATTCTGACCACAGCTGAAATCTCTTATGTTTGCTCGTAAAATGTACTAACGGTTGAATTGTTTTAATGTGATTGATTTGCAGTGTATTATGGTTAACCGGAAATGTTTTATTTAAGTATGAAAAATTAAAAAAAACATTAAAAATTAAATAAAATGAATTCAAAAAGTATAATATTTTGCATAGCCAAACACTTTTTATCAGATAACTTGTAAGATGTAATTATAATTTCAAATATAAATATTTTAATTGTGAACAAATTTTTATAAAAACTTGACAATTTGTTATACCCAAGGAGGTCAATTTTTAGTCTGTACAATCGAGGCCTGTTGCTGACGTGAACATTTATTTGAAGTAAATTTTTTATGTAATATAATAATAAAACTAAAATTACTTTGGCGAAATATAAGTTGGTTTTAAAATTTTAGAGTACCGTTTTTATACTAAAAACTAAGCAATGGCAGATGTTTTGCATATTGTTTATCTACTTAGAACAAGAAGACCTTCATGAGCTGCGTTTTAAATACGATATGCATGGGAAGTTTACTGATAATTTCAGCTAAACTTCTACAGCCGTGGGTCACTATCTATATATATTTCTAATATTTTGTTAGAACTGTGGATGCCTTCATTTTAACGTCAATTATACAGAACTTAATGCGCTTGATGTACTCAAATGTGTACAGAAAGTTTGTGACACGGGAATGTTAGTGAACAACAAAAGCGGTCTGGAGAATATTGCTGAAGTAGCCTAAAGTGTGCAAACCAGTTCAAGAACATCAACTTGCAGCAACTGAACATTAGCTGCACATCAATAATGAGAATACTGCACACAGAACTTGGATTATTTTTTTCTAAGATCCAAATGACTCACGAATCATCCACTTTTTTATTGTTTTTCAATTTGGGTTGAAGCTGAGCTTCAAGTTAATTACGATCTTGCTTGAAAAAATATTTTTTTTGGATAAGGCGGATTTTTATTTTGGCTGTTATCTTAACAAGCAAATCTGTCGTTTACTTGAGATTATATAAAAGTCAATGCATCCTTAGCGTGCGACTCGTTGGTGTGGTTTGTATAGTGGATTCATCATTGGCTCATATTTTTTAAAGATAATGTAAACACTATTTTGGTTTACAGGGAGCCTTACAAAGACCTGATAACCGACTTTTTATAAAAATTGAGGACATGGCCTTCAGCAATTTTTGGTTTGAACTGGATGGTAAAGTATTTTAGAAAAGACTCAAAAATACACATTTTTACACTTTTTACAATAAAATTTATGATCATTTTTAAAATAGATTTTAAACGAGGAATATAGACGAGTATAGACAAATTGAATCAATGTTTTTTGTAGACTACAGATACCTATCTTAATCTATTCTGGCAAAATTAAGGAATAGTAGTTATACTGATTTTTGTAATATGTTGTCTATAGAGCAATGTCTAACAAAAATTAGGAAAAGAACTACAGTACAGTCATTATTATCAAGTGTGTGAAAAGGGTATTTAGTCAAGCTAAATTATATTGCTAAACAATATCCAGCGTTTCTCTATAAAAATAACATCTTGTTTACACACAAATTTACATTGTTTATAATTTATATAAATTTAAAGTGTATACAAATTAAAATTCAAGAAAAAAACTACTATTTTTTTGTATCAATTGTACTATAACAGCAACTTGTCCTGATTTGTAAAGATTGCTACTATAAAATATGGACTTAACACTTATACTAGACTACGTTTTTGACTAAGTTTTGATTTTGTCAATCTAAGATTATTTAAGCTGTAATTTTATATTTTATAAAAAGTTTGCAAAAAACTGGAGCCAAAGCTTTTTACAAAAAAATTATAAAACATACAAGAATAAATTTGGAAAATCAACTACACTTTATAATAGAAGATTTTTTTAAATACAATATCTAATTTGAACAGTGTTGTGATTTTTTTGGGGAATGTTATAAAATATACTCAGATAAAATTCAAAACTAACATTTTGCAAAAATACTTACTCCGCAACTAGAAATAGCGCAAAAGGGCAAACAAACAGAAAATAAATAATTATGGATTGAAACAAATTTTATTTTCTAAAATTTATTTAATTGGCTTTAATGAGCTTTGATGAGCCTCGATGCAGTACTGCAAGCTTTGTCTAAAGTTTTTAACAATTCTGGTCTAATACTTTCTATTTTTTTCTGAAATCGCATTTTAAAGTATTGTTTGAAAACGCTTCTCATAGCTTTTGCTTTATATATCCTCCTACAAAAACAAATTAGAAGCCATATTGTGTCACCAAACCTCGAAATCTAGTGACTAGAAAACGTATTTTGCCTCACAATTTGAGTTTGCCTTACTTGGTTTTGCATAATTCTGGCCTTAAAAATATTTCTACCTTATGACTTCATTCAGAATGAATAGTAATGCTTATTTTTATTGAAAAAATATGGTCTTGGTTGTCAATTGTCTCATCTTACAGCTTGTCTGAGGTGTTCCATATTTTTTGTGTATCTCTGTTCGGCTCCAGTAAATTTTGAGACAGCGTTCTACTTAATTTCAAAGTCTTCTACTCACTTCATTATTATTTGTTGTGTCTTTCAACAATAAACTTGCGCAGAAACTACTTTTGAGTGTTCACAAATGATTGACTTTTTATTAAGTTTCTAACCACGTATACGCGTTGATCTATTTTAAACTCATTGGCATGTTTAAAATAAATCAACGCGTTTTTTATCAAATTGCACAAATTGAACTTTTATAATACAGCTTGAGTTATGTATAATTTATTTATCATTGTAACAGATGTATTTTTAGCAATTTGCTTTGAAACGCAGATATCTTATTCAAATAGCTACGAAAGCACAGCACAGGGTGTCATCTTTGCCATACAACTTTTATACAAAATTAGAAATAATTATTTTGCTTTAGATCATCATACCACTGAATACTAGTACGAACATTTTAGCAAAAGACAAAACACAATTGTCTTTATTTTTATTAAATACCGCGCACGTAAACTGTTCATAAACTATTTCAACTATCTTAATTTTTAACTAATTGATTTAAAATTTGTATATAAGCTACAACGATCGATTTAGAACATAGTATGTTTGTGTCATAATTTTCAAAACCTCTTCTCAAAAATAATTTTTATCTCTATCCTCGACATCACGAGCGTAGAATTTTTTTTTTTTTTTTTTACTCAAACTTTAATCTATTTTCAAATTGTCATTTATGGGAGGATTTATATTTCAATTTTTTTTTCCATTTTTTGCATCTTGGATAATTTTTTGAAAACAACTTTTCATAAATACAACTTTTGCGATTTTTGCAAAAGCTGCTTTTTACTAAAAACGCTTTTTTTAATCAATTGCGACTAAATGTTGTTGATAAATAATTTTTTAAATATTTAGTTTGGATTCTTTGACTTTCCTTACACTCTATTGTGGGTTAATTTGTTTTATCATCACTTTAACTTAAAAAAAAAAATTCTTAAAGCACTCTTAAAATTACTTATGTTTGAGATTATTTTTGACTCACTTTTAAGAACGTTCAAGATAAAACATATGGATTATGGATGAAAAGTACTACTCTACTACAATTTAGGACTAAGCAGAAATTTTTAAAAAAATCATTAGCGCCGTAAGAATATGTTTCCAAAATATCGTAAATTTGCAATAATTGGAGTTTTGATTCCAGAAAAATTCATTTAAGATGTCTTTTTTTATGTCTAAACCCCAATTTTTTTGTCTAGTGGCATCATAAAAACGTGTTAATTTGGAATCATAATTTAAAAAAAAAACAGTGTTGCCAATTGAGGTTTTTAACCATTTTTTATATGTTAATTAGTTAAACCGGACACGGAAAATTTGTGCTTAGTATGAAAATATCCATCTTTGTCCTACATTTTTTTTTGAGTTTTTTGGTTTGTAAAAGCTTGAAAAAAAGCAAATTTTGACAAAAAGTAGTGTTCAGCAAAAACCTATTTTTTCTACAATTTTTGAGATAAATGTTTGCGCATAGTTTTTATTGATGAAACATGAGATTTTGTATTTCTTCTAGTAGTCCAGAAGCTGGTAACAAAAACGTACAAGAGTTGATATTTTTAGATCGGACTGTATTTTGGCTATAGAACGCTTTTGTAGAACCAGCGTGCCAGGTGTCGATGCACCTGACGCTGGTACGCTAAGAAAGGTGTAATTTTAATTAGTACTTAAAAATTGTTTTGGAAAAGCTAAAAATTAACTCAATGCAAATGATTTGGAAAAGCTGAAATTTAGGAATATGTTAAATTACGTTATTAAATTTGTTAAACAAAGAGTTTTTATAGAACCCAATCAGTTAGCATCTAGTTGAAATTCTGATTAGGCACACATCAAGAAATTAAAAAGCAGCAGATGCAGCATAGTCAACCAATGCATCATAGTTGCCACAAATACGTCACGGCATCAGTTTGATAGAATCACTCGTTCCGTTTCTACGTGCTATGTGGAGAAAATATCATTATCAAACTATTTGCATTGAGTTAGTTAATGTTTTGTAATACATCGATTATCTGCCGATGAATTTTTAGCTTTTTCAAAACAATTTCTGGGTACTAATTTAAATTACACCGTTCTTAGCGTGTCAGCACCAGGTGTCCCGACACCTGGCGTGCTGACTCTACAGAAGCGTTCTATAGCCAAAATTCTGTTCGATCTGAAAATATCAGACTTTCCAAAATTTTTGCACATTTTTGTTTCCTGCTCCTGAACTATAGAGCATCAAAATTTGAATTTTTGCTTTCATTTTTTAGTATGAAAATAGATGTTTTATTCAAATTTTATATGTGTTTCTGGTACTAAGATTAGTCAAAAATGACAAATTTATAACTTAAAAACGGTTGTTTGTATAAACTTTGGACAAATATCATTATTTTTAAAATTGTGCAATGTATGTATGTTTGGGGTAAAAATTCAAATTGACATTATTGGCCGCCATATAAATAAAGAAGTTACTTAATCTATTGTTCTGGGTGTCTGGAGTCTAAAACAGTTTGCTCATCTGGACGGACTGCTTATCGCAAGGGTGGATAATTGTTTCTTTTATGCTGGAAACTGTATAAATAAATAAATAAATTTATTTATTTTTTAAAATGTTAATACATTATGGTGATAAACTACTTGATTGCTGTTTGCAATAAATTTTGTATTTATCTCGTCGGGATCACAAGCGTTTACCGACTAAATTTCTTCCAAACGGAGTAGAAGTTAATTATTAATGAAAATAGTTGATTTTGTGTCAATTTTGCAGATGAAAAATAGTCCAAGTGGAACGGGTATTTAATGAATTTTGGTTTGCTTTTAAGTTGAGGTAATCTGGACACTCTTTATTGATTTTATGGCATATAATGCTCGAATGCGCTCCAGAGCAATTAACTCAGACATAAAGAAAATTGCACCTGAATGCCTTGTGGCCTATTGCTAGTAACGATGGCATTGTACAATGTTAACGGACTTGCAATTGTATTCAATACAATCAGCAAAATTTATTCACTTTTTTGTTTTGGAAAAGTTGAACGTAGAGCAATGGTAAAGTTTTTCCTTTTTTCTATGCGTTTGATTAAAAGGGGTGCAAACTCTAAAACAATAAACTCTATTTTTGCTACCTCAGCCTAGATGCTCACTTGGAAAACGTATTGAAAAACGCTATTGTTTTTACAATATTTATTATATTTTTGAAACTCGACTGAGAAAGTAGTTGGCCAGGATGGCGCTGAAGGCATCTCTTGATGTGGGTTATTTTGTTATAAAAAAAATGTGAAGGATGCTGCGCTGGAACTACATCTGTTTGTGCTTAAATGTGATATTATTAACTGAATCCGAGACTATCTGCATTTTGGTTGACTAAATTGATGTTGGGTAGCTACACTTAGTCATGCGGCATCAATTTCTCTTTAATCTCTGCAACGAATGCATTATCTACCTGGGTTGCCAAATGCCGCAGGTGGTTATGTGTTTTTATTGTGGACATGTTTTAAGTTTTTTTTTTTTGCTTGCTTTTTGGATGCCAGTTTAGAACAATTTAGTTTCGATAATTGTTTAGTGCATGTGATATGGCAACTTTTTTCTTGTTTTGCAGTGATGCGTAAGGTAATCTAATCTTATTTGATTTGATAGTGGTTTCTGCCGTTAGTAATGTTTTTTTGGTTTTTTTGTTGATTAAATTGTTTTACTTATAATTACGTATTACTCATGATACTAGGAATAGAAGATAATACCTCCTCACGCAGCTATCTCCCCATCTCTTTCTTTTAATATGACGTCACAAAGTTTGTTAAGTTGTTTCTGCTCTAGCGCTTTTTGTATTGGGTGTGTATTTTTATAAGATTTGTAACAATAAAAAAAAAATATATATTAGGAAGCAGTGGGCAAATATGTAAATGCCAAAGAAAACAAACTTTAATAGGGTTATTGCACTAAATATGATCCGCACATTTTATTAATATGTATTATTTATTAAAGTATAAACTTCTGGACTATTACAAAAAAAAATATATATTTTATAAATAAATGCTTCAGAATTTAAAAGGGTAATTAAATTCTGAAGCATTGAGCTTAATAAAGTGGGGTAGCCTAAATTTTTATTCTTTACCGCAAAGTATTACAAGGATATTCTCAGACAAGTTTGGTAAAACCGTATACACTTTTGATTTTTTTTTTTTAATTCTGTTTACTCTGCCATTTCAATCAAATGACAAATATCAAAGCAAAAATAACCTTTAATCATAAGCATCAGAATATTGCAAAAAAGATACTGCCAAAAACAGTTTAAAAATACAACATTTATTTATAAAATGTCTTAATTAGCAAAATCTGATCTTAGCATAACAATATTATAACAAATTTGGCTATAAACTTACTAAAACTGCAGAAATCTTATTATTAAAAGTCAAAAATAACAAAATCCAGCTACAAAATATTAAAATAATGTCACAAAAAACCAAAATTATAGCAAAAACTGTTAAAAATGCATAATTCTATTTATAAAATGTAAAAATGCCAAAATTGAAAAACTGAAAATGTAAAAACTATAATGCAATTTTAAAAGTAGAAAAATCTGGTTATAAAAAGAGTAATACTCTAATCATAACATTTTAAAAACCATAAATTGCTGAAAAGTGTAAAATCTTAATTCATAAAATGTCAAAAATAAAAATATTGTTAGAAAGAATTAAAATTGGGTAGAAAAGTAAAAAATTGAATTTTAAAAAATATTAAAATCCGGTCTTAAAGTATAAAAAATACTGTCAGAAAATACCAAAATTTACCACAAGCTGTTAAAAAATCTGCAAATTTTATAAAAAACTAAAAATGAAATTGTTTTTTTTTTATTTTGATTAAAATTGGCTTCATTTTTTTTCAAATCAGTTTATATAAATTAGTTTCAAACTTTTTTCTTGTTAGTTATGTATTTTGAATCCAAATTTTTTATCAGTAATTTGAAATTCTTGCTGGTTACTGCGCAAATTTTAATTTATTAACAAAACTATGCAATTTGGGTCATTTTGAAAACAATTTGTTTTAATCAGTTTATATAATTTAGATTAAAACTTATTTTTTATCAATTTATTTATTATGAATCCAAATTTATTAGCAACATTTTAAAACTCCTACTGGTTACATAGCAAACTTGAATTTAGAAAAAAAAAAATTTAATTTGGTAATTTCAGGACTAAAATTTTACATTAAATTCAATTTATATAAAACAGTTTTTAAATGTTTTATGATAAGTGTTCTAAATCCAAATTTGTTATACGCAATTTGAAATTTTTGCTTTTGCTACGCAAACTTGAATTTTGGGACAATTTCTTATTTTAAGTTTTTTTTTATACAATTGATTAAACACTAAAATCCAGACATAGTTTGTTAAAAAAGTGTACAAACAATAATATCTCAAAAATAGAAAATTCAGCTATATCAAAAATATTGTTAAAAAGAACCAAAATTTGGCCAGTTTGTTTTTCTGTAAAAACTCCGCATTTGTGGGTTCTAAACATTTATCAAAACAGTAATATTTATTTGGAAAATAGGGTTAAAACCAAATTAACAGTCTAGAATTCTAACTAACATAAATATCTTTTTTAATTTTTTGTTAAGAATTATTAGCTTTTTTATAACAATAATACACATTGCAAATTACGAATTTGAAAATTGTGATGAATCTAGTTTTATATAAAAAATATTTTCTTTATATTGTGTACAAAATGAGAAATGATAGTTTAATCTGTCACACGAAACATCAATTATCTATATATACTATCACTTTGTATTAATTGCTGTAATCGGTACACGAGTAACTCAGTACTGATTTATTATTAATATATTCAATAAGTACACAACGATAATTATTGTAATCACTTATTGAATTTCTATACGACTATTTATTAAAACCTAATTAATTAATTAGAAAGGATATGTCAGTCTATTCATAAATTCACCTTGGGCTTAATATATGCGATACATAATGTATTGAAAATGCAAAGGTTTTATGGAAATTAACTTCATACATACAAGTAGATTGGATTGGATATTGCAACGCTTTGTAGTTTTATAAAATGCATATTTATTGGAAATTTTTTATTTGTACACTTCTTGATTAACATATTACATAATGTA
Source organism: Tachinus rufipes (assembly GCA_963932245.1). Lineage (NCBI taxonomy): Eukaryota > Metazoa > Arthropoda > Insecta > Coleoptera > Staphylinidae > Tachinus > Tachinus rufipes. The sequence goes on from OZ010743.1 coordinate 96,762,446, forward strand.
AGTATTTTATCTATTGAAGAATTAATCTGGCTATATTAAAATAAATTTTATTATTGTATTTTTAATTGAATAATATGTGAAAAATAAACTTATAAATATTTTACATTAACTGTTCAAACTATGCACTTAAACAAATCACAGTGCATAAATGATTGCTTAAATATGACAAATATTTCTTTGTGCACAACTTGAATGTTTTGCAAACTTTTAAACCGTGTTTTGAAATAAACTTATGGTTTCATTGTTTAAATCAGACTAACAGTATAATAATCAAATGACTAAATTATAACCAAAAATAATAATGAATAATTTATTGAACTAAAAATATATTTATTTATTAATATGCCTATGCATTGTCTGTAAAAATATCAAAATATATACTTATTTGCATTTCTCCACAAAGTGTACAAAGAATGGATTGAATTCCCACTTTTGATATAAAAGTAGCAGAATTTACTGCTATTTATTCTGGGGATATAAAAATTGATTCCAGGTAGGAAATACATAATGATATAGTTTACCATCTATGATTTTACATAGAAATAATATTTCATACACTTTTCTCGTATCCTTTAGTAAATGTATTCTAAAAGGATTCAAGCAAAATATTATATGGATAACCACGAATAAAACAACTTTTAAAATATTACTCTCCAGAAAAGTAACATAAAAAAAATTGAAAATGATATAATTGAAAACCAATTTTTTGCGGAACATGTTTAAATATTATTTGGTAATTGTGTGTGATAAAATGAATAAAACTAAACCTTTTCGGACTCATGTAAACTTTATGATAATTGCCATTATGTTATTTTTTATTACTAAAAAATCAATTACACGTAAGTGATAATAATAATTAAAGCTGACACAGTTACACAATATATTTTTTTTATATCACGCGACAATTCCTAATTATGTATAATAACAAAAATAGCAATTAAATTGTATAAATCCCAGCATATTTATAAATTTCCCACTACAGAGAATTAAAACCCCTTATCAATTACATCCTTCATTTTTATTGCACTTCTTCTTGAGACCATAAAAAAACTTGAATCCTCCCAGGATATTTTTATGTCCGCCTGGATTAAGGTGGTTGTAATATTATTTCTCCTCTTTAATATCCCCCATATTTTTATTACGTCATCACTTTTATAATTCAATTTAAAAAAAAGAATCTATTTATTTATTTACAGTCGTTTTAATATGGTTCGAGTTTATTTAAAATTATGTTTGAATTTCATTTCCTCTCAGTTATTCCGTGATCTGAAGTTAACAAGCACAAAAAATTACTTGCACACACATGCATTGGTAGCTACAATTTGAAATATCAGGTATGCTATTCGCGTGCTGCTATTTCGATTCCGAGGGAACTGCATCGTTTTAATAGTTGGCAGCACTTCCGGTTGATAAGATACTACGTGTTAGTTTGAGAGACAACCGGGAGTGGTCGATTGCGATGCAATTAAGCTAACATTTGTCTTTTTCATTACTGATGGCAGATATTTCATGTGGATTTTATCTAATTATTTTGCTTTATTATCTTATAATTGATTTTTATCATGTCATGGAAAAGTTTACTACTATACATCAGGGAGTGTAGGAAGTGACTATTATATCATTTATCGGTTAATCTTGATACTTCAAATAATCTAAAAATAGAATAATATATAAAAAAAATCTAAAAGCCTATATTGATAATCCTACAAACTTTAATTATAGCAGTTTAGTAATATTATTTAAAAAAATTATAGATGTTATAGATTATGAATTTATAAGCGTTTTGTTTTATAATGTAATAATTACACAAAATTAATAAAAAACAAAAGTTTAAAATCAAATCTAATCTAGCCCTAAACCAGCCAACCAAGTACAGGCAAATATATTGGTTTCTTCAAATTCTCCTGTATATATCTTAATGATGTTGAAGAATATTTTTAAATAGTTAATTTACGTACACAATTTAGTTGAGAATTAGTGGTGCAATGGGATGTAGCCTTATCTTATTGTGAAAACTGAAAAACTTGTTTATTTTGGTGGACCGGGTTGGATTTAAATAATTCATTTTTAAATTTTCTGTTTTTATTAAACTACATAATTGATTTGAAATTTGGTTTCCAGTTGTTATACGAAAGCTTGTCGATGATATTCCGTTCTTTGTTTGACACAACAAGATGGAATAATTGTTGTCTAATTACATCGGCGGAATTACAGTCTTAAAGTGCTTTAATATAGCTGATTATGGCACGTTTATTTTATGCAGTTTTAACATTATATTTAGTACAAGCCTTTTTGGCAGTTTAGATAAAAGTTGCTTATTAGTTCCGCTTAGACCTCCAAAGTTAGCATTGGTTGTTGCTTGTTGACAACAAAGTAAGATCTGGCAAAAGTTTTTTGCCGGAGCTGGGCGACAAATTATGCGATGAGATTTAAGTTAGACGCTTTACCTAACTGAGCCACTTTTCGAACTTGATTAGTATTTTCTAAGTATTCTAGTTGTTCTTGTAGAAGTAAAATCTAGACGATTGAATGGTGTCATCGATTTTTTTACTATAATTGTGAGATGGCTTGTACTAGCGGTTGATGGTCAAATTAAAAACAAAATATAAAAAGAAGCCAGAGCCCGTAGTACACTGCTACATCTGTTGTTTGTAAATCTATTATTTGTGCATATAGTGCTTGGTCATACTTAGCAATTGATAAAAGATAATTGTAAGTAAATTTTTTTATATAAAAGTATTTGGTAGGATGTGGAGTTGAGTGCCGTTTGCTTGTTCCAATTTGCAAAATTAACTATTGATAATGAGAAAACTAGTGAATTGTTTAGTTTTATCTTTGTAACTAACTGTTTCAAAGCAAAATTGGTCAATTTGTAATCATTAAAAACAGAAGAAAGAGAGAGAGGCGTGGAGCTTATGCAAAATATGTTCAAATTTAATTGTGAAAAAATCAGGAAATTGTTTTTTTTTTATAAAAAATAACTTTTCTCACTAATCATGTAAAAACATTGTACATCAAGGAGGTTATGGGGTGTGTTTATTGAAGTATGTAATCATACATTGACGTTATGGGGTTTGAGTTAATTAATACATTGAGCGACGGGTCTTGGGAAATTGAGGTGTGTTTTTTAAAGTACAATAACATTGAAGTCAATGAAGTACTTTAAAACTGACTGATGTTACTCGAATATAGACCGCAAAAACTTTGGGGAAATGAAATGCACTGAGATTGGGGCTATTGAGGTACTTTACCGCTGTCTTAAGTTATTCACATATAGATCGGTGTTTTACTATCTTACTGAAATTAATGTATAGTTAAAAAAATATGTTTAATAATGAGCTATAATATTACTATGACTAGCAAGATGTAAAATAACAATTTACGTGCAAGTTTTGTGTGTCTTTTGTGTTACCAATTTATCTCCTGGAGGTGGTAAGAGAGCGGCCGTCACACAACCTGAAGGATTGAAGCTCTACGGCGTTAGGTTTGTTTGGTTGTTTTGCGTCATATACGGTTACATAAAGTGTGGGTTGCTTATTGTGCCATTCTAATTAAAGAACAAATTTGTTTTATATTGTTTATTGGAATGCCGCTATAAACAACAGCAGCCGTACAGAAATTCTCTGGCATTTGAGTATTTAGTTTTCTTTGATTTATTATCTTACTTCTTGTTGCAATTTCCAGACACAAACAACAACTAAAAGCTAAACACAACTTCACATTAATTTCTTTTTTCTCAGCCATTAAAACTAGCACAGAACCGTTGCTAACCACCATTTCTGACAAAGTTAGACTGCATCCTAACCCCCACCGTACGGCGGTTTTTAGCTAACAATGCAATCGAACTGAAATCAAACTTAGCTGAAGTCAACCAGCACCACTGCCCAACATGGTGGTAAACGCAAAACTGGAACACTATTGGACGATATTTATCGGGCAGCATTAGAATGACCTTACCTGGTCTAAAGTTTAGATATCCACGCTAGATAGAACTACGTTTTTTATACTGGCAAACTTAGTTTTCAAAGATTGAGTCATAACCGATCAGTTGTCAACATCGACACTACAACAACGCAGCACATAAAAGTTATAGCCGCGCTCGATACCCGAGCCAGATGCCTGCGAGGCCCCGACGTCCAGTAACTGCAATCCAACTTTAAACTATAGTCAAACTACGACCACAAAATTAATCAAAACTAAAGCTCATTACGCAAGTTTCCAGGAGGTTTTACTTTTCCTATTTTTTTAATTTGCCGCGAAAGTGAAAGAAATTATTAATCGTACAAGCTGTGATAAAATTGCAAAAGTGGGGATTTGGTGGAGGTACAGGTTATGTAAGAAGAAGAAGCAGCTTAAAAATTTTGCACGCTTTGTAGACATTTTTAAGAAGAAACAATATCTAGAAACCTTACGTTGATTCTTATCTTTGTTATAAAATGTGGGTTTTTTTCTTCTTTTTTTGAGAGATATATGTAATCTTGACAGTTTTTGTTAAAGCACAAATTCAATGCATTAAGGGGGGAGAATAGTTGCGCTGTTATAAAGGGTTCACAGAATTAAACTCGGCAAGAAAACGCCTGAATATAATTGAATAAAATTTTCAATGAAATCAAAAGTCCAATCTGTGTTCTCAAATTTGTAAAAATTTGATGCGATAAGTCGTTTCTCCTTAATTAATTTTTAAAAAGTGGCGTTTTTAATTAGTTTTTAATTGATTTTTTACTTGTTAATTATAACTTTAAATTTTTGACCAAAAACATGAAGACATAGAATATTGTATGTAGTTCAAAATATAAAAAAAGTGATGACTAAAACCTTATTGTTTGAATATTGAGTTAGTTGGCGTTTAGTCCCTTAAGAACGAAACCATAACAATCCTACTAGTGGCACCGCAACAGGACGGGACGACTAAATTTGGCAATTCTCTAACGTTAACAATTTTTTTTATAAATTTTTCTTTTGTAATCTTTAAAAAGAAGGGGGCAACATGTAATTAGTGATGACACAACTTCTAAGATGGTTATAAGAGTAATATCATTTTTAACAAATTGCATTGGCATTAAGGTTATTGAGGTACTTTACAATTGTTTTAGTTTAGTCACACACATACTGAGAAAATCTTGAGGTTTGTAAAAGAAAATGAATTTGCATTGTGGAGGGACTTTACAACTGTAAAACAGTCACACAAAGACTGAGCAGGTTTTAAATTGTGTGAATAAAATTCACTGGCATTGAAGTTATATAATATATTGGTATTATGTAGTGATTAGTGATTGTAAATTTTGTTTAGTAATTTGTAACATCATCACCTTCTAACGTTTAAACAAATTTTGGAAGTTGTTGTTGATTTTTAACGTTTCTGTTGTAATCTTCCCGCTAAGTGATTTTTTCGTGAACCAAAAAAAAGTAATTTGCAGAAGAAATTGATGATCTGGTGAAAGCTTATTTGCAACTTTAAAAAAATGTACAAACAAAATGTTGAGATATCTCAGAGATAGAACTTAGCACGCTTAGCACTCTGTAACACACTGTAATTTAGGGTTTGATCTCTAACAATATATGACTAACTGAAAATTTGGGTTGTTGCTCAAAGCTTGAGGTTCATAACAGACCAAGAGTAGTAAAAAAAGCATATCTACTTGTTGCGTATAACGATGGACTTAACATAAAAAAAATATTTAGTAGCTTTGAAGGAGTAGAGTTACAATAACTTTATAGGATGGTATGCCAGAAAAAAAAATGAGTGACTTGATGTTTGTGGCACATATCAATAAAATAATACTTAATAAGTTAATACTAGTATATTTAATAATAATAATAATATTTATTAATCCAAAGATCATTGATTACATAATATAGGACAAGTCAAACTAAAAAGTAAGTAAAAATAAATATACAAGTTTAAAATTAAAATGTAACATAAATGTTTAAAATTAAAACTACAACATAAAACATAATATACATAATCTGCACATTTCAAATCATATTAAAATTATTGTCTTCTAAAAATTCATTTATAGAATAATACGCTTTTTGTAATAATATTTTCGTAATTTTTGATTTGAACTGGCTTAAATTTATATGATTTGTTTCTGCTGGTAGCTTATTAAAAAATTTTATGCCAACATATTTTGGGCATTTTTCATAAAATGATAGTTTATGAATAGGGTATTCCAACAATGTAGTACCATGTCTAGTGTTGTATATTTTATATCTTCTATTTACGGTTTGGTAGTCTGATATATTGCGTTTGACGTTTAAAAGAATCTGCTGAATGTACAAACTATACACAGTCAAAATTCTATTTTCAACAAATAATGTTTTGCAGTGAGAATTGTATTTTAGATTTAACATTATTCGAATTACTTTCTTTTGTAATTTAAATATACGTTCTACTTACAATGCAAGACGAGCACAAATAATCGGTGAAGCAGTATTTTTCTACTTATGAAAGCTGGGATGATTGGGAATTATTGAGCTGAAACTTTACAGACGTTGAATGCAACTTATCCTGAAATCAGACATTCCCAATACGTGTCCAAGCGGAAACCACAGAAGACATAAAGATTCAAAAAGGCGTCCGACTGGGATGCGTACTGTCATCAATACTATTCAACATATACTTAGAGCAGATTTTTCAAAAAGCGTTAGAAGGCATAGACGCTGGAATAAAGATAAACGAAAAAAATATAAACAATATAAGATACGCTGATAATACAGAAGTATTTGCGGAGAGTCTCGAAAATTACCACGAGTAGATGACCAGAATAGCGGAAATCAGTCAAAGATATGGATTCCAACTTATTATCAAGAAAACAAAATACATGATAATAACCAAAAACGCGAACCATCTTGGCTAACTTATAGTGAACGGTAAAGTGATTAAAAAAAATATTAAAAGTTGAACAGAGAAATCTATTTTAAAACAAACGTGAACGAACAATACAGAATTAAGCTGAACTGCAAGAAAATGCAAATTCTAATCAGCAAAAACCGCATAGATAACTTTCGGTTTACTGCCAACAGTACAACGTTACCAATGACTGAAACAATTACATACTTGGGATGTACTTTTAATAAAGAATGGGATCATTCTCGGGAAATAAGATGCCGAATCGAGAAGGCAAGATGCGCATTTAACAAGATGAGGGACATACTATGTAACATGTCGCTCAGCATACATACCCGACTTAGGGTTTTTAGATGCTATGTACTATCAGTCTTACTGTACGTGGCGGAAGCATGGACCCTCACCGAAGCCTCCTGCAAACGCATCAACGCTTTCGAGATAAGGTGTTATTGTTGCAGGCTCAGGATTTCATGGGTTTATCACGTGACAAACGAAACGGTGCTACGGCGCATTGCGAAAGAACTTGTATTCCTCATAGGAAAATGGGGTTCTTTGAACATATCATGAGGAATAAAAAATACCATCTTCTGCAACTAATCCTGCAAGGAATAATAAAAGGAAGAAGATCAGCAGGTTGCCGCAGAATATCATGGCTAAAGAATTTAAGAGCATAGACTGGAATGACATCAACGGTTTTATTTAGAATAGCAATAAACAGATTAAAGTGGATCAATGTGATTGCCAACATCCATAAAGGATGGGCACTTAAAGAAAAAGAGAAATCTAGAACTTTATTTCTCAAGATGTCAAACTTATTCAGAAATTACGATCTACCTTTATCAACAAAGATTGGATTCCTAAAGTGCTACATTCTGCCAATACTATTATATGGAGTGAAATTATGGACTTTAACAGAAGCCAGCTGCAAAAGATTGGAAGCATTCAAAATTTGGCTATACCGACGCTACCGGTACTAATGATGAGTGAAAATTGATCGTGTTGGGAGTATAAAACTTTAAAACATTGTGAAGTAAGCATCAACAGAACTTAAAACATATTTCTAAACCTGCAAAATGTAGTAAAACTATAAATAAAATCAATGAGACTACCAAAAAAATACCTGAAACAAAATTAACGAAGCAACAAAAAGTTAAAAAAACTTTAAATTTTTTTATAAAAATCAAAAACTAAACTGAAACTATTATTAAATTCATTAAAACAGCAAAAATATTAACAGAACTCAAAAAATTGTTACCCAATAAATCAACAAAACTGAAAATAACTTCAAATTGATAAAAACCTTAAAAAGAAGTTATCAAACTGAAACTGTGAAAAAAACAAAAACTTAAAAAATCTATAATATCATAAGAAATCGATGAAACTATAAAACACACTGAAACATAAAAATATTTGTCAAAAAATTTCTAAAACTATAATTCAGTTTTTAAATAACTTGTTCTAAAATTAACAAAGCAATAGAAACTTCAAAAAATAGTAGAAACTGTCAATACAATTACTAAAACTCTTAAAAAAATAATAACTGTGTGAAAAATTTAAAAATACCAAAATAACTAAAAAATTAATAAAACTTAAAAATATCTCTAAGACCACAAAAAATATGTTAAAACTAACCAACAATTTTATCAAAAAATGTTGAGAAAATTGCTAAATCATGTAATCACAATTGGTGCAAAACTGCAAATAAATGTCAATAAAATCACTAATACTAATAAGAAATGCCTTCGAAACTATAAAGAATTGCTAAAACTGTCAAAAAGTTAACAAAACTAATAAAATTTAAAAAATATATTTGTTGAAACTATCAAACAAGTTTAAAAACCCTCAAAAACTGTGAAGATTTCTTAAAACTGTAAAAAATCAACAAAAATGCATAAAATAAATTTCAAAAAACGGTAAAAATACTGTCGATAAGCTTTAAAAAGCTCTAAATTGTGTCAAAAAATTACTGAAAATGTTAATTAAATTACTGTAAGTCAAAGAATTACTAGAAACATCAATAAATTATTAAAAAAAATATCAAAAAAACATTACTAAATGTTAAAAATTCTCTATAGCTCTTAAAAATCCAATAAACTATAAAAAAAATTAATAAAGCTATACAAAAATCCAAATAGCTAAAATTTAAAAAAAATCTGTAAAAATTGAAAGCCTATCAAAATTGTTGAGATTATTAAAAAAATCAGACAAGTTGTCAAAAAAATTGTTAAAAACTGTTAAAATATTATCAAAATATAAAATCAACTTATTCAAAAATTTGCTACATATTTTTTAAATGCTTATAACAAAATAATAAAACTAAAAAAGCACTTAAATTGTCAATAAAATCACAATAATTGTCTTTTTATTGTGTTTTATATTATAAAAAATGACTAAACCATAAAATTTTCTAAAATTTTTCAAATCAACAAAGCTTTTTTAATAAAACATAAAAGTCAACTTCTAACACAAGCTGAAACTGTTAAAAAAATTTAAAAACCACTAAAAAAACTATATATATATATATAAATCGTTTTAGAACGTCTTTTGACGTTGTCCGATGCCCGTTCGCTACTCTTTCTTATGATCGCACTGTACTTCTACTAAGTTCTTTGCAGTCATTGCCGTTTTAATTCCCTGGATCCACCCTTTCTTTGGCCTTCCTCTTTTCCTTTTTCTAATTAAAAAAAAAACTAAATTCTCAAAAGAAAAGAAAAAACCTAAAACTAAAAAATCAACAAACTAGAAAAAAAAACGGACTGCCTTGCAATTCTTGGCGTTGGCTGTTTTGAGTCGTGGAGGTATTTTTATGTTACTTGTTTAATTATATAGTTTTAATAAACTTGCGTTAGAAAAGGTATTTTTTGTTAAAAAAAACTGAAAATATTAGGGTTCAACCAAAAAAAGTATATTTTCTATTATTTTAAATTGAAAAGAGTAAAGAGAAATCTAATTTTAAAAAGAGAATATGTTACAGAAAAGGAGTATGTTTGATTAAAAAGTACATTAAATCAATATATTGCAAACAATTTATTATAAATGATACAAAACTCATTTTAAAGCAAAAAAATCTTGCAAGAAACCTATTTGTTGCACGAATTAATAATTGCCAGAATACGTATTTATTGGATAAATTTTATTTATCTCTAGTTATGGAAGAACTAAGTGGTAGCTCACAATATCTATAATAGGCTAAAACAAATATGCACAAGTTAAACAGAAGTACCACCCGTGCTACGATAATATATCTTTGCTTTACTTTATATAATTATTAAAATTTCAATTATAGCTTAAATTTTAATTAACGGATTTGGTAGTACAAGTATATTGTATAATTTAAACCTTGAAACAGAAATAAAAATCTAAGCGTCACCAATATTTTTACTAAAGTTTTTCTAAGATATGCGTTGGCGTTTTAACATAGCGTTAACATAAGTCATTGATTTTTAAATAAAGTTAGTTTGATTGTTTGTTTTAAACTAAAGCATTCAATTTAACAATTAATATCAATTTCTACTTATAATTTTAAACACAAACATCGTGCTACCCACATCCTCCAGAAGCCAAGCTTTTTATTAAAATACAAAACAAAATAATTTATAATTATAATAACAATTTCAAAATATTTATGTTGTATTATAAAAGAAAATTACTTTATATAAGAAATTTATAACTTCAACCAAATGTATAGTAATTATATTTAAAAAGTCAACAAAATAATAATTTCAATGGTATTTACATAAATCGGCGGAAATCGGCAATTTTGTTTGCATATTTATAAAGTAAGATTTAATGCAAATATATTATTTTTATTACAAAAGAATACAACGTTTCTTTTATATTGACCAGAATATTTTATTACATACAATAAAATATGCAAATCAAATTTGGTTTTAAATGCGTAATGTACAAATTAGTTAATTTAAAAGCTATTTTTATAATAAATTTTCGTTAAAATTTTAAATCGAATTAAGAAAAATTGTTCACATGATTTTCTTTAATTTTAATACTTAGAGTCGTTTGACACTAGACTCATTTTAACATTACATTTGATGTTAAATGATGCTTTCGCTGAGGTAAGTTTTGATGCAAGAAAATGGAACATGTTCTAATTTCTTGGAAGCGAAGAAGCGCGCGCATTATTTAATATTAAATGTAATATTAAAATCAGTCTCGTGTCAGACGGCTCTTATTGTGTACGTCTTTTATATATTATTTCTAATTTTTTGTTTGTTTTATTGCATTGTAGCGCTTAAAAAAGACATACGGTAATAAAATAAACATTATGTAAAAATTTAAAAACAGTTTATTAACTTAAACTAATAATATTTTTTGTTTGATGAAATTTTTTAAATTAATTTATACAACATACTTTTTTGAATTATATTAGATGAGTACAAGAAACTAATTATTTTCTACACAATCTGCCATTGTTGTAGAACAGATTTTTTAAGTTTTATTACTGTATCAGCAATAGAAATTTATATCGTATCAAATGGACCGGAACAGTAAGGTTAACACGTGAGTAAAAATATCTGAACGAAAACTCTAAATTAAACTGTTCAGATTTTATGACCGGTCAGTTTATTTTATACCACATAAACTAGACATTACTTTAATTATAAAATCATTTCTTTCAAATGAAACTACCGAGATTTACTTCCGTTTACAATTTACACAACACAATTAAATCTGCAATAAAAAACATTTACTAAATGCTAACAATTTAATGAAGGAATTACATCTTCAATTGATGTCTATTGTCCGTCCATTCTAACTGAATTTAAGTGTTGTAATTTTACGAAGAGGAAACGGAGCTCATTAATTTGGTATTAAAATTTTAATGGTTCATAGCGTACTTCATATTACTGAGAATATGTAACTAATTAATTGCAAAAGATAAATTTAAGTGTTTAGTTACAAAATTTTACTAAAATGAGTATTTTATTTCATTGAAATTTAACGGCTAATAATTCCAATTTTATATTGGTATTGGAATGAAGAACACTTCCGCTTTGTTCGGAGTTTCTATTGCAAGATTTTTTTGGTTGCCTAAAAAGGTTTTTAATGCTAAAAATCCTCTTTCTGATAATAGCAACTGACATAATTAAATTAAAACATCGATTACATTTTTGCTTTACTCTTGCAACCCAATTTTTCCTTCTTAAATAAGCGAGCTAAGGAAAAAAAAGTGAGGGGTAGAAAATAAAAAGATGTTATTACATTTTCTTTCATACAAATTATGTTAATTTATATTCTTTTATATCTCTTCTTTAAGAAATATAGCTGTGATTAAATTATATTTTATTTTATATTACCTTCACATAACACAATTTACCTAGTAAAATAATTCATATGGCTTGATGAAATAACGACAACGGAAATGCATATATACCATTTTGATCCATTATACACATCATAATATTATGTCATAGGGACCCGTGTGATACTCGCAGTCAAACTGCCGGATAAATGACATTTGGCATTACATAGAGAACAATAATACGTGGTGAAACATGACCTATATATACATGTTGTATATTATATGCGGTGTATGTATGTAATATTCAGATGTAATTTATGTCAAGATAATTTCAAGATCAAAACAGGAGTGCAATTTTAAATTTAAGACGTCTGTATTTACATCAAAAGCATATAGTAATATTAAAATTGCAATTTACTTTGGTTTTTTGTTGTTTAAGGCGACAATGTTTGATTTTAATTACTTTATGTGTTTATTATTTACTGTAAATGAGTATGTAGCTTTCAAAATTTTACTAATAATTTATATTACTTTGTTTTATTTTATCTCATATACATTTATTTTGAGTCGCTGGAATGCATAATTAATTACATGTTTTAATTAATTATTTTCTAAAAATGTGTAAAAAGGGTTAGACACTGCTGTTAATGTATAACGGTTTTCTCGGTTTTTTAGGAAAGTTTAAAAATTTAAAAATTTATTTTCTTTCCATATTTCTAAATCAGTATTTTATTATGTCAGAGTTTCTTTGTATGTAGATTTTTACGTATGTTTGTGATATATATTGAAACCAGTTATTAAAATTTGTTTCTTATATAATTGACGCACCGAATGCTAATTCACCCATCCACCACACCGTGTGTTTACGTTGTATAATAATTAATTTAAAATTAATTCATTGTATTTATTGCATCATTTTATTACGGAATGGCTACTGTTACTATTTTTTTGTTCCGCTTTAAGTTGTTTTTGCCCCACTGCGCTACGCTCAAATTAATCCTGTTTATTTCTTGCATAAACAGCCTGGAAGCATTGGCTATAATCTGAAGAGTTTGCCTGGTTTGGATACCAAATGACCAAGGAATAAAAGGAAATTTTATGGCAAATCAATAAATAAATAACCTGCAGCAGACTTGAGGCGAGACACAGCAACTTGTGGACAAGTTGTAAGGAATAGACACACTCAATAATATTCCCTACAGGGTCATTGCATAATACCAAAACTTTGGTAATAAAAATGAGTCACATCAGACTGCAAAGGTTTACAGGACGGCTAGCCGGATACTGTAGTCTTACCAAACACATGCAAAGGGCGTCAAACAAACTACCTTGAAGGAAAGAATGAAAAAAGTGGAGTTTTTAATCAGTAAAAATCTGACACTACTGGACAGTTTGGGTTGCCTAGTTCTCGACTTAACGACGCAGATGCATATGGAAGAAATTGTTTATTGAATGACGTTATTGAAGGAATGATAAAAACAAATCTAAAAAAGAAAAGGGAAGATGCAAGATGATTAATGATCTAAGAAAATTAGAAAAGTACAGTTTGGGCTATCAAAATGTATTTTAAACTAACTTTTTGATGCCATTATTTTCCTGCAGTTGGTTTTGTCATCTTTTTATTGTAGTGGGTTCTATCTGTAATTTTTTCATGTCACCGAGTCTCTAATATACAATTTTTTATGCTTATTATTTGTCTGTTCGTTTATTGTCATTTAAGTTTTGCAATTTTCTGAGGTATATTTTTATTTATAAACTTTTTTGACCTATCTTTGTCTTTGAGAATTGAGGTAATAATCATTTTTTTCAATTCTATCTCAATGACGTTAGCATTTGTTTGTTTTAAAGCAATGTTTTTAGGCTGTAAGTAGCCACTGGTATCGAAAAATTTTAATTTTAGTTTTTAAGTTGTTTTTAAGTACAGGGTCTATTATGAAAATAATTTTTATTTTTTATAAAAAATAAATTTAATTATCGTACTGGTTCAAACGCTTAAAACTTTCCAAATACTCTCCTACTGCATCAATATATTTTTGGAGACGTGTCAGCCACGCCTAGAAAACACCTTAAAACTTCTTGGCATGAATATTTTTTAATAATTCTATAACATGCTTTTGGATGTTTTCCACAGACTCCTAATGCTTTTCTTTCAGTTTTCTCTTTAGTCGGGAAAACAAACAAAAAATTGCACGGAGCCAAGTCAATGCTGTAAGAGAGCTGAGGGACCACCGAGGTGTTGCTTTGGACAGGAAGTTGGTAAGGATGAAGGTTATGTGGCTGGGGCATTGTCATGGTAGAGCTTGACCGTGTCTTTGATGTAAGCCCTCACGCGCATAATTTGGCGTTTCAATTTATTGAGCAACTTGAGGTAAAAGGCTGAGTTGACAGTTTTTCTTTCCGATACAAACTCAAAATGGACAATTTTTCGGACGTCAATTAAGGGGAGATAATTTTGTGTGCCTTGCGCTGCTTTGCCTTTTTGGTTCTGGGTTGTATTTGAATATCTGGTATTTGTCTCCGGTTATGACTGAGTTAAGAAAGTCCGGCTCATTTTGAATTAAATACAAAAGTTTTTGACAGGTCAAAATTGCGCCGTGTTACAAAGTCAATTTACGCAAAGACACGTTTTTTCCGCTCAGACAGTCGGAGCAAGTTGGCCTCCGGCTGCGTAGAAAGGGCAGGTCTTTCACTATATTTCCTGTTAGAATAGATAGCCGCGTCACAATAAAATCATGCGCATTACTTTCATAATGAACCCTGTATGTGTGCTCATTTTTCCGCATCGACGCGTCAGCGTGAATTACTTCGGATAATTGAATTACAGTTATTTGCAGAAAAAGAAGAATTTGTCAAATTGAATCTTTTTTTTCAAATTCCTACTCAGACGGTTATATACGTGGACCACAAAACCGACGTGAGAATATTATCAGAAATCAAATAGCTGCCTATCAATTAAGACTTATTCTGGAGCAGATATATCATCAGACCATTGCTCTTTAATCGGAAGAAAATTATTAGAAAAAAGTTGTATGAGGAGTTTAAAAGAACAAGAAATGAACGAAACAGTGAAAAAATTAATAAACATTAATCGTAAAGAGATAGAAGATCAAAGGAATACTACAGATGATTTACTAGAAAACCTATCTAGAATGCTCAAAGAATTAGAAGACGAACACCTAGTGGATAAGCAGGAAAAAAAAATGCTGGATGACGGACGAAATACTGAAGCTTATAGAGGAAAGAAAGAAAGTAAAAACCAACCAAGCAAAATACAAAATTTTGCAGAGACAAATAAAACAGGTGATTAGAACAGCGAAAGCAAACTGGCTTAATATACAATGCGCAGAAGTAAAGGTCCAGGAGAAAAAATACGATTCATTTAATATGCAGAAGAAAATTAAGAAAACATTAGGTTTTAATATACCCAATACAACAGGAATACTACATAATGCTGATGGAAACATAATAATAGACTAAACAGACAAAATGGACACGTGGAAAGCGTATCTAACAGAACTTTTTGAAGACACCAGGGGAGAACAAGGTCCTGTTAGGAATAACTTCATGACTATAAAAAAAAAATAAAGTCTCAAAAGCAATATCACATCTTAAGGAAGGCAAATCTCCAAGACCAGACGACATCCACAGCGAACTAATAAAGTTAGTTATTGGTTATCAAAAAGCTTTTGACAATGTACAATATGGTAAGATCAAAATTAGGGCTAGAACATCATGACCTAAATATTATAAGTAATTTGTACTGGAACCAAACAGGCTCTACACGCATTCAATGAGAGCTCTCAGGGGAGATCAAAATAAAAAAAAAGGAGTTTGGCAAGGATGCGTACTGTTGCCAACACAATTTAACGTACACTCTACTACTACTACACTTTACTATACTATATAAAACGAATATTGAAGAGGCGTTGGAAGGTACGGAATATGGAATTAAGGTTAACGTGGAAATCATAAACAACATAAGATACGCAGACGATACGGCGATATTTGCAGACAGTTACGAACATTTCCAGATATTAATAAACAAAGTAGACGAAAACAGCTTTACACTTAACATAATGAAAACTAAATACATGATAATTTTCAAACAGAATCATGATCAAAACCAAATTAAAGTGAACAACAAAACAATAGAATAGAAACATACTCATACTTAGGCACAACACTTAACAAATTAACAAATCCTGGAATCATGCAAGAGAGATAAAGTGCAGAATAAAAACATCCAGAGTCTCATTTACAAAAATGTCAAAGATATTTAAAACACACGATTTACCTATACCAACAAAAATAAGATTTCCAATTTTGCCATACAGAGCCTAATCCTAGACTTTAACAGAAGCTACATGCAGAAAGCTAGAATCCTATGAATTATGGTTATACCGCCGCATTCTGAAAATACCTCAGACGGATCATGTCAGCAATCAACATGTTCTAAACAAAATCGCTAATGAAAAGGAAATAATGATGTCAATAAAAACAAGAAAACTGGAATATCTACGACATGTAATAAGAAATGAATAGAGATATCGGTTACTGCAGCTAGCTCTACAGCGAGAAATAGAGGGAAAAAAAGGACCAGAAAAAAGAAATTCTTGGTTGAAGAATCTGCGCACATGGTTCACAACGGATAGGCACAAGAAGAAAAAAAAAAGAAGTATGTAGTATGCAGTTGTTGATCATGATGGCTTAATATTGTTATTGCTTTTTTTTGCGTTTTGCTATTCTTATAACTTAAAGCCTGGTCTCTTGATTTTTTATGACTAATGTCTAACTTGCTAGGGTCTTCAGATTAAGAGTAAGTTTGCATTAATTACTTTCTTGAGCTGTTTTTTATGTCAGAGAAAATAGGTCAAATTTGGACATGTGACTTTTTTTTATTTTAAAAAGCTGATTATATTGGACATTTTTGATTTTTGTGTGGTTTATGCCAATACATCTGTTTGCTTTAAATTTATTGTTTGCTGGACTTAGTTTAGCTAATTTTATAATGTTTTATAAAAGGTAGTAGCTGTTTGGCATTTGTCTTGCACATGACATGATCTTGAGCAGTTGTGTATTAAATACTATTTTTTTTTAGGACAAAGGCTAATATTTTAGGGTTTTTACTTGAGATTCTATCTCACAAGCTGCTTTTACTATATACCTCAATTAATTACATAATTTATACTATGATACCCGCAAATTGAGAGAATAGGGCGTTGTAGGTACTGAAGTATCTGGTCTACTCACACTTTTATATTAAATGTAATTATAGTTACTTGGACACTAATCATGTATTAGACATTCTGAATTAATAAATGTCATTTTTTAAATGCTCTGCCGGAGCTTGTGCTCGAACTTGCGACAATTTATGCGCCGCGATTCTTTACCCGACTGAGCAGCCCGTACTGTCCGTAAATTCACTTTTTTTTACTAAAGGATTGCTTTTATCTCTACTTTGGTTAGCTTGTATTTGCCAAAGGAGGCTGTGCGTTGCAGTTTATAAGCTTTGCATTCACTTAGCAAATGTAGGCTACGTAGTATACGTTGGAATTGCAAGTAAGGATGTGCGGTGTGTTTATTTATTTATTTATTTATTTATTTGTTCAATCTTTATTTACATATAGTTACAATTTATAAATAGGCGAAGTTCAGCTTACAGCTGTTCTTCTACTTAATCTTTTTGTTTAATTTTACAAATAAATTTTACTTAAAAATAAAATGTAAACACAATCCTTGTTGCTTTTGCTACTTGTCAGATACAATAACTCTGGTTATTTACTAGGTTTCTAAAACATAGGTTCTATAACGACATTAGATTAGATTATTAGATGTTTTGCTATGATGCATGTACGGGACTTGTATGAGGTTTGGACTGCTGGCAGCCATCTGCCCGGTATGTTTGAGCCCAAAAGATCTATAGATATGATATGGCGTTTTGTAGTTTTTTTTTACGTTGGAATTTTTTTTTTTTTAAAGACACTGGGCTGGTTTTTACTGAATAAAAATCTTAACTTTCTTCTTCTTTTTTTATGTGGTTTGCTTGCCGCCTCTTTCACTGCGGTCTAGTTTGTTCTACACTTTTTTATTATCACTTTTGTTAAATTGTGTTTGCCAAAAAAAATTGTGCGTTGCAGTTTATAAGCTTTGCATTTACTCAGAGGTGTAGCGTAATATGTTTACGTATCTGCTCTCTCAGGCGTTAGAATAGCAACCAAGGTTCGGCGGTGTGTTATCTTTGCTGCTTGTCAGATGCAATAATTCTGCATATGGTGGAAGTCTTTGCTGATTGTAGTGAAGGTATTCAAATTTAAAAATAATATTTTTTTCTTGATTCTCTTTCCTACTATCACCACGTTGGTTGTTACTAAATTTCTAAAACATAGATTCTATAACGGCATTAGATTAAGTGCATGTTTTGCTATAATGCATATACGGGGATTTATATTTTCCTTGTAAATTCAAGGTTCTTGGAAAAGGTTGATATCAATGCCGTGTTTGACAATATACGCATCAACAGCCTTATAGTGTTACAAATTTATTAACACAATGTTTAACATTGTTCATTGAACCGTTAATGTGGTCTTAGTACTTATGTTATTAATTTTTTTGGAATAGGCAAGTCTTTCAGATTAATGATCGAAAGTTGTTAACATTCTAACAGATTATTTTTGTCACTGTACTGAGAAGCCTTTTTGGTTGTATTGTCCGTATTTGTAATTATTAGGAATCCCCGCTAATGGAGCATTTCTGAAACAGGGGGAAGTTTATTAATATTACTCAAAATTATAGTTTTTATGGTTTCCGCTTTAACAAAGTTGAGGTAGCAATATAATTAAATGCGAATGCAATGCTCTTTGGTCGTTTTAACTCTAGCGTGTTGCTGCTATATAGGTGTTGCTTTTGTGCCTCTGACGTTCCACTAGTATTTGGTGCAGGTAGTGTGGTAGTAGTGCCGCTTTTGTGTCTTTGTCATGTACCTGATTTTTTACTTAGTTTAATTGCCTGAGCCGCCTAAGAATATTTTATTCTTTGGAGCTTACGCCTGGACGGCTCTGAAAGCCTTCGCTTTGCGGTTTCGTCATTTTATGAAAGTAATTTTTTTAGATATTAGTTTGCTTCTCCAAGCATTTGTGGAGCAGATTATTTTATGAGTAGTGGAGGATTGACGTTACTGTAACTTTACTGGGATATTTTGTATATATCTTTTGACTTTACTTCAGCAAGAAGTTCTCATTTTCCATGGGACGCACCTATAGAGGAACCTCAAAGAATTAAAACTTTTAGTATGGTTTTTTTGATAGTTTTTTTTCGACTCTTACTGTCATAATTATTAGCATAGTTTTTTGAAAATTCTAAAAAGATTTGTTGAATATATTCTTCCAATTTGTCTCTTATTTAACATGATTCAGATAGTCAATTTTTTTATACATTGCCGACACACACTATACATAATTGATTGAAAATTATGTATACTTCCTCCTGGAGGTTTATGCATGGGCGATGACACAATTCTGGACAATATTGGGATGTAAATAAATGTTTTAGTAGTTTTTATAAAAACGTTTTACTTATACTTATGTAGAAAATGCCGATGACATTTCATTTGAGTAGTTTTTTGTTGCAGGGGATTAATTAGTAAGGTAATTAACCATAGTTGTGGTGGTTGCAAATCCTTCTACAGTCCTAAGCAAAATCAATGCTGACACTGGTTTAAAAGTTGACTTTTTTTTTATTGAACTGTACGGTTGCAGCTTATATTGTTGTTTGCCATAACGATTAACTAGCTTCTTTCTTATTTGTGTATTGCACTGATCTAAAATTATATCACAAAATTTGTATTTGTATATACTACAAGCGATACTGATTTGCCAAATATTAACAGAACAGATTTTTAAACTACTAAGTTTGAAAATAAGTAAATATTAAAATTATGTTTTTGCGTTGCTAACTTTAATTTTATCAACGTAATACATGCGCAAATACTCAAAAATATTTTTCTCTTATTACAAAAGAGTTTTCTATTTAATCTTAGTATCGAAAATAAAGAGATACAGGACAAACAATTTTTTTAACGTAAAAAACTGTTAAAAGATATTATTTGTAATTTTGAAAAATACGATTTTACAGCGTTTTCTAAGTCGTTATTTGATAAAAAATACCCCTTTTTTAAGTGTTTTTGTCAGTTTAAAAAAGAGATAATAGTCACAAGGGGTAGGATTGTAAAATGGACATTAATGTTGAACAATTTGTATTTTATGCATCTTTCAGTTGTGCAGAAGTAAAGTTTGTTGAGCATAATTGAGGTTTTTTGCATGCCGCTTTTAAGTTTTTAATTGTTATTGTTATTTTTTTGCATATACTCAATTACGAGAATTCATCGGCGTTCCAGAAAGCTGGAAACATTTTTAATAGAATATTGCGTTTTTGTTTTTTTTGGGTAGTGGAAAGCCCTTATTGCGTAAAGTCTTGTTTTGTGAGATAATTCCAGTGGTATACCCAGCTTTTATTCCTAGTTACAATTCTATAAAAGAAATTGTCATCTTGAGATAAAGCAGTCAAATTCACATTACAAAGTTGTTGTCTACACAGTTTTTGTTTGGGTCTGAGTAGCTATGGAATCTATCGTGCTTTGCTCTATTCTAAGTCTTTATGTAAAATTTTACAAACATTTGTATTTGATATTTTACACCAAATATTAACTTTGTTCATTATTTTATTAGTTTGTGATTTTAGGAGCCATCATGAATGGATTCTTTGCAATATTTGATTTGAAAAAAAAATTATACACTTTTCTTGGATATTCTTTAGGTTACTGCCTTCTTTTAATAAATATTTTATGACGTTTATTTTTTAACTAATATACAAATGACTGAAATAACACTATAAAATGTCACAGAAATTTAACAAAATGTTTTGCATTAGCATATTGATTGTATAGCTAGGTAAATATCGTATTTAAAAGGATTTAAATATAACGAAAAATTACATTGCAGAATTTGTTAACAAATAAGTAGCTAATACTTTTATTACAAACTATTTATTTGTAAAAAAAGATATTTTCTTTTTATTTCTTTTCTAGTATTAACCCGGCATAGCCTTAGAGACGATAATAAACAGCTCGTTAAATATTATACAATAACAACGAAAAAATTCCACGTTGCACAAAGTCGACGAGACGAAATGATCAAAGGTATTCAGTTTCACAATTGTAGCTTTACAAACCGGTAAATCTTTCAAAACCGTCTCCAGTGCACTCCGCGGAAAAATAAAACGGCTTAACGACGACATATCTGATTTCCGCATTTCGAAATGAAAGTTTTAAACTACTCACGAGAGTTCTCAATCTCTATGAAATGTAATAATAATGCAATTCTGAGAACTTTGGTGTACTATTGACGCAGCACATCAGGGAATCTAATTGGATGCTTTGAATTATTGATGGATGGAATGAAAATAAGATAGGAAGAACCGGTATGCGGAGTGGGTGTTAATATTAAAATTGTTACTGGAATTTTAAATTATGTTGTGGCAACATAAGAAAACCAACTTTTATAAAATTATATTTATTTAGCAGTTTGTAGTTCCAATGTTTTCTTTATTTATTCTATGAAACTCTTTTATATTTATTATTATTAAACTCATATTGTTTCATATGTTTATTTTTATTTTTATTAACTAATATATTATTTTACAACATGTTTCGTTATCTTATAACATTTTCAAGTTTATAATATATTTTTTTTATGTTGTAAAATAATATATAAATTAATAAAAATAAAAATAAACATATGAAACAATTTGAGTTTAATCATAATAAATAGTTTGTAGTTTGATATTGTTACAAATAAAAATAAAATATTTTATTTTAAGCAGCATATCAAATAACTAAATAATTACAAATTAGAGGCAATAAAAAGTGTAACCTACAAACGACATTTTTAATATTATGTTTCATAATATAAAGTGTATTGATTTATTATAAAATAATAAAATCAAGCATTTAGAATTGTGTTTTTTGAAATAGAAAAAAAGCTTGAAAACTTTATGAGTTGTCAAATTAGCAATTAGCAATTTATCTTATATTCTGAAATTGCTTGTTTTTGTGCAAATACAAGAGAAATTGCAAAAGAAATTATATGTGCTTGCAATGTATTGCAGCTAAGCACATCAATCATAAATTTCTCAGTATTTTTAAAAATAAATTTAATTGTTTTTGTTAATATTTTAGTTTATGTTTATGTATAAATTTATGAGTTTTAAATAGTTAGAACAACTTTTTATAATAATTGAACTTTTTTTTAGATTTGTGTGAGCAACAATAGATATCTGTTTACATTGGTTTATAAAAAACATTTGTATTGTTGTTATGAAAAAAAAGTTTGTTAAAACATGATACCAAGTATTTTGTCTAAAAAAGTCGGTCTTTTACATTCTATTAAAAAATATTTGCTTGTTTATTTTTCTGTAGTTTATGTATTTTTTTAATTTTTGCAAGTTGCATTCTTTTTAGGTGTGATCTAAAATACCCGTCTCTAGTCTGGTTAGGAATTGGGTTCTGAAGTAGCTTATTTGTTGAAGGTTTTTTTTTTTTGTTAAAATAAGTTTTTTTAGGTTTTGTGATAAGTCTTGTTTTTGCTGGTTTCTGGTCTTGTATCTTATTTGTTGGGCCAGCAATTGTATAAAAACTGTTTTTGTTACTACTTTAAAAGCCTTGTTAGGTGCTAATTGATATGCACTAGGTATTTGTGCTGCAGTTTTCTTTTGAGCAATTTTTTTTTCTTTTTTGTACTTTTGAGTTGATACTTTATAAACATATGTGGGCAGTAGAGTTTGCTACTATGCGTGAGTTTGGTGGGCTAAAAACAGATTTTTTGGGAAGTTTTGTGTTTTTTTTGCAGTTCCAACTAGTATTGTCTAATAGCAGCATTTTAAGATTTCTTGCATATATTTCAATTTTTTTTTAGTTTGTTTATGATTTTTCAGTTGTTTGGTTAGATCCCAATGGGGTCTTACAGGTTAGAAGTTTTTTTTTAATCTTTTTAACCTATATTGTTAAGTCATGAAAGTAGCATCTTAGTTTTTTGTTTATGCTCTATGTAGTCTTATTGGTAGTACCCTAATTTTGTTCCCTATCTTAAGCCTCATATGAACACAAACACTTTTCAGTCAGTTGTTGCAGAAAGGGTGGTGTGGCCCTATTTTTGGTTAAAGTTGTAGTGGGCAAACATGGTTTCTTACCTAGTGCATTGAGGATGGATTTTTTGTTTTTTTTGTTTGTGCAGATGGGTTATATGATGTTGTGCAATACAAAACGCATGGTTAGCGTTTCCATAGACAGTATGGGTTTGTGCACGTTGCCCATTGGTTGCTCAGAAATGAAACATTATTTTTGGGGCAAGAACAGGAGTAGAGGTAAACGTTCTAATTGCGTTATCTATGGACATAGCGGGGGTCTATTTCTAGTGTGGGTGTTTTTTTTTTGGGAGTGATGGTTAACTTTAATCCACAGCTTCGAAGATTTTTGTTGCTTATTGAAAATTTACTCTACGGCGTGATCGTTTGATATTGTTCTGCTCCGTTTAGCTGGCGGTGGTGTTTTGATACTTTTTTCACAAAGCGGCATTAGTTTTTTTCAGCTTTTTGGACTGTGACTGCGACTCCTATGCTAACACTGGGCGACACAGTTAGCATGGGAGTTTTGAGCGATGGTATTGGTTTTAAATGATCTAGAGAGACTAGAGTAGAGAGGTAGTCGGTAGAGCTTTTCGGTTTTGTAGTTTTGGACGTTTGGTATTTCTGGATATCGTTGCTTTAGGTTAATTTTTTTTATTTTTATAATAAGAACGACTCTTTTAGAAGCAAAATTATATTTATAGAAGGTAAAAAACAAAAAATTCGATTATAAAATATTAATATATTTTTAGAACGATTTAAAATTTAGACAAAAACGCTTAAAGAGTGTAAAATTCTATTTATAAAAACAAAATTTGATTTCAAAATATCTAAATGTATTTAGAAAACACCAAAGTCCGGTCACAAGTTATTTGAATATTGCAAAATTATTCTTATGGAATATTAAAAATAGCAGAAGTTGACTTAAAGTTTGAAAAACATTGTCAGAAAACTAAATATAGTCATTAATTATTAAAAAGTGCAAATTGCTATTAACAAAAAGTCAAAAGTAGTTAATCCGGTCATAAAATATCAACATATTGTTGGGAAATAACTAAAATCCAGTTTTAAAACAACAAAATATTGGCAGAAAACATTAAAAAGTACAAAACTCTTAAAAAAACATCAAAAATAACAAAATTTCATGTTTTTTTGACTTTATTTATATCTTTTATATGCAACAAAAAATAAAGTTTTATTAATTTTAAGCTGTTTAATTAATATTATTATGATTAGAAAAAATTACAATTTACTTATAAATGCCGAATTGTCACATACAATTTTATGGGGTTTGTTTGGACCCTTGTTGGTTTTCCACTTTATTTTTATGACAATTACTAAGGTTAAAAAAAAATATGTGCAACTTCCTGCATCAAAATAGTGGTGTATACGTATTGGTTCTATAAGTCTTGTGTGATCACTTTAAAAAGAGATTAAACACGAAGAAATCTAGACCTTGTGGATTAAATTTTGTAAAGATTTGACACAGTTAGAACTGTTTGAAGAAAGCAAAGTTTTGCGATTCTGCTAAATTTACGGGTTTTTTTGAAATAATGTTTGAAGCTTAATATATTAAAATGACTGCCACGATATTAAACATAAAAATATCGGTTTTAAAGTACATGTAATATGAAATAATTTGAGACATCGTAGACCTATTTATCTTTTTCCTTGCAACTTTCAGGTTTTTCTTAGTCTTAGCTTATATGATTTCTACCGGATTGGTTTGAGGGTGGTACTTTACGGTGGTATGGTATTTGGCTTTTCACTGTTGTGCTGCGTTTTGAAAGTAAAGTAGCTTGTAAACTGTTGTCGAAGTAAATAATCTTAGGGTACAGAACAGATGCTGTTCTAAAAACTTTGTACCTTATGACCAATGGTACTAGTATTGCTTCTACCCATCTTATGCACAAGTCCGTGTAGTGTCGAGAAACTTTTACATTGTAAATAGTCATTTTTTTCTATGGTCGACCGGGATGATTTGTACGTTTGGATAGTATTTGTTGAGTGGTGTTGTTTAATTACTTTTTGTTGGGCACTGCTAGTACGGTCATACATTGCAATTTATTGAAGTGATACTTAATCTGGCAAGAAATGAGTTGTGCACTGTGGTATGAACTGATGTATTGACGGAGGTCTTTTGTATATAAAACATTATTATAGTAATACAACATACAGCATCGGCTTTAATCAATTAGTTTGATCTTTTCTAGTTTAATCAGATATGTTAACTATCTTTTTTTTGTAGTTATAATCGAAAAACTATTAAAGTATAGAGTTTTGATGCCACATGACAATTTGATTTTTGTTTTTATTGACTACAATTCAGAAATTATTGACTTGTTATCATACTATGGAGTGTCCTACCCATCCGCTCAAATGTTAGTTATTAATAAATTAAATGGTTGAATTCTTTGCTGACGTCAGAAGTTAATTTGTTGCAAGAGAAGGTCGTGATCAAATTTTTTGTTAACTAACACTTTGGTGGGTGAGTGGCCAATTCAATTCAAACTATTGACCTGTTATCATAGTGTTGAGTGTCTCACTCGCCTGCCCAAGTAATAGTGATTAAGAAATTAAATGATTGACTTCTAAGCAGACGTTAAAAGTTATTTCATCATAAGAGAAGGTTGTGATCTAATCTCTTGATAACTAACACCTGGTTGGGTGGTTGGGCTACTCCAATCTAATTTACTGACACGTAATTATGTTATGCAGTGTCCCACTTACATACCCAACTGTTTGTCATCAAGAAATTGAATAATTGACATTTCTTAGGACGTCAAAAGTCACTATGTCACAAGAGATGGTTGTCATAACTAACACTTGTGTAGGTGAGTGGGTTAGTCCATAGTAAACTACTGACACGTTTTTATATTATGGAGTGTCCTACCCACCTACTTAACTGTACGTTATCAAGAGATGTTAAATATTTCTACGAACGTCAAAAGTTATTTTGTTAGAAGAGAAGGTTATGATAACTTACATTTGGGTGGATGGGTGGGCCACTCCAATCTAAACTACTGACACGTTATTATGTTATGGAGTGTCCCACCTACCCACCCAATTGTTTGTTATAAAAAAAATAATGTATGACATGTATACGGACGTCAAAAGTTACTTTGTAATAAGAGAATGTTGTGATCAAACTAACATTTGGATGGGTGGGTAGGTTACTCCAATCTAAAATACTGACACGTTATTATGTTATGGAGTGTCCTACCCACCCACCCAAATGTTAGTTATTAAGAAATTAAATGGTTGAGTTCTTTGCGGACTTCAGAAATCGTTTTGTCAGAAGTGAACGTTGTGATACAATTTTTTGATAACTTACAACTGGATGGGTGGGTGGGCCACTCTAATCTACTGACACGATGCTTTGGCTTAAGTGTCCGTCCACATAACCTGTTTTTTTTTGTATTATGTAATGCCATCAAGAAGGTTGTTATCTTTGAATAGTTTGGTACGTACGTGAGATTACTTTCTTTTCAATTAATAAAAGGTGGTACGTCAGCAGTTAGCTGCTTTTGGCACTAATCCGTATTTGACGCAGTTTGTTAAAAGTTTGTATTTCTTAGAGTAACTACATAGTTTGTAATTTTGCATCCGTTCACTACCAATTGGAGGTGAACTAGGTGTACGGCGTTATCTTCTAAATAGACTTGTATTTTGTTTAAATACACCGGCGTAAGTTATTGCTGGGCAGCAAAGGCAGTCAGGTGTTTAAGGCCTTTGTTCATGAATATGTACCTCGTTTTTAGGTCGTGTTAATTACAAACGTTTGCCGCTTTGAAGATACTCAAAGCCGATGTTTTTATGGATCTTAATGTTTGCTTGATATTTACACTAAAACAACCTAAAAATATCCATTAGCATACATTTAAATGTTAATGGTATCTAGTAGTACTAAATTTAAATTTACAAAACTATCTAGGAATTAGATAAAAGATCTAGGTCTAAGCTAAAAATAATTAGAATTGATTATACAAAACAAGTACTTTTTTTTTAGCTTGTATGTGTTCACTCCAGAACAAAGGCCTCTTCTAATTTTCTTTTTTATCTGTCTTGGGTTGTTAGCATTTAATTTTTTTTTGCGATGTTTTGGATATTGTCTCTGCATCTTCTTTTTTTGTCTTTCAACTTTTCTTTTTTTGTTTTTCGGTTGTAATTTGTGTCACTTTGATTGATCTTGCCTTGTTACGTGGCCAGCCTATTTTCATTTCAGATGTGTTATTTGCGTTATTACATCTGTTATCTAAATTTTTCTCCGGATTTTCTATTTTTTTCTTCTTTTTATTCCTAATTCTAATTCCCAACATGGCCCTCTCCATTGCTCGATGCGTAGTTTGGAGTCTGTTTGCTTTATTTTTTGATATTGCCATGGTCTTGGTTGCGTAGGTGAGAACTGGTAGTTGGCACGATTTTCATACTCTTTTTTAAGTTTATCTGGATTTTTGGTGCCTTGGGCCTGAAGCTTAATTTTCTAAAGCTCATCCAATAGAGTCGTCCTATTCTTCTGGGTATTTTACAGGATTGTTTTTTTACCTAGTTCTTTTTTGTGTCTGAAATAGACATAGTCGGTTACGTTTTCAAAATACCTTATTTTTGATGGTTATGTAAGAGTTCTTGACAGTCATTACTAGCATTTAGCAGTCTCTAAGTCATCTGAATTTGTGCTGATGTGGACGATATTGTCTGCAAATCTTAAGTGGTTAAGGTGTACTTATTAATTGAGATTTCTATATGATCCCAGTCTAGTTCTTTAAAGATTTCTTTTATTGTAGCTGTGAATAGTTTTGGAGATAGTGTCCTCCTGCCGTACTCTTTGTTTGATTGATATTTTGTCTGTTTTTGTATCTTTGTCTATTTGAACTTGTATTGACCTTTTTTCGTATATGTTTTTTATGAGGATTGAAAATCTTGACTTGATTTTAGCATTATCGAGGGCTTTCAAAACTGCCTACGCTAAAACGAAATTAAATGTCTTTTGGAAGTACCAAAAACAATGTAAATGGGTATATTGTAGTTGTTGCTTTTCTCGATGAAGGTTCTGAGTGCTTGTAGGTGGTCAGTGATGCTGTATTCTTTTTGAAATCCTGCTTGTTTGACTATGTCTGTTTCTTTTTTTATGTAAAATAGTGACTTCTGCGTTTTGCTATCTACTTGGGATCGTCTTTTTTGTTATACATTTATTTAGTACGATTTGAACACTTTCTTGTAGACTTTCTTTTTTTTATTTTGAGTATCTTGGTCGTTGAGCGGTTTTTAATTTTTTTAGTCAATTTTTGGGACTTCGTCTGATCCGATATTTTGGGTCTGTATTATTGGCGGTTCTGGGAAGTGGAGCTGTAGTGAGTTTTGTAAATTTTTTGAATTACTTGCTTGATTTTTTCTTGATTTCTCGTCAATGTGTTTTGTTTATATTTTATTGCTGTTATTTTTGTTCTTCCTTGGCCAATTTGGATTTTAGGATCTTTATGTTTTTGTTGGCTTTGATGGTATCTGTTATTAGTTTTTTGTTATATTCTTTTAGGTTGCTTTGTTGCTTATGCTTTTGTTTAGTATTTTGTTGTTGTTCAGGTCTCTGGTCATGTTTTTTTTTCTTTGATAGTCTTCTAGTTCGTTAGCTCAGTTTACCCGTGTTTTTTTTGTGTTGCACATATCAACTTTGTTGCTGTTTGTATACTTTTGGTAATGTTTTAGGAGAGTTTTTTAAATTTTGAAAATAGAAAGTAGTTGCTAGGGGTCAAGTCTGGACTGTAGCAACCTCAGTGGTGTGGACTGATGCGTTGTTGTGCAACAACCTAGCTTGTTTTGCTAATTTTTTTTGACTCTTTGCCCAAATATTTTTTCTTAACTTGTAATTTAATACAGTAGCATAATAAGCGACATTCACCGTAGTTTTTTTTTTAAGTCAATCATCAAGATGCCTTCACAATCCCAAAAGATTATGGTAATGATTTTTTTGATCGACGGGGATTCCTTTGCTTTTTTTGGTAGCGGTTCACCTGCACGCCACTCCATGGAATTTTTTTTGGACAGATGATTGTGATACAAGAGCATAGTTTTATCCCTTGTGACAATAGAATGCAGAACTTTTTCTTGTTGCTTAACACAGAGCTTTAAAAAAGATTGAGCACAATCAACTTGATGCTGTTTTTAAACAAGTTTTTTGGACTTATCTTGTAATCACTTTATTTATACTCAAATGGTCATGGAGTATTTGGTGAATTGATGTATCTGACAGCTCTGACGTTGCGATCACTTTGGACCAGTTTTGAAATGAAAGTAATCAACTTTTATGTAATCATTTTAACTGATCAAACAGAACGTGAGTCAACTTCTAAAGACTCATAACATATCTTAAACCTTTTAGCTCAATTTTTTAAGGTGGAATAAGAAGGTGAATCGTCACCGTATACGCTATCAAATTTTTGTTTAATTTGATGAGGGGTAAAACCTTTTGTTGTGAAGAATTACTATGGCTGCTTGGTATTAATTTTTTTGCAAATTTGGCATAGTTGAAAAGATGTCTGTCTGGATATCACCACAAGACTAATTAAAGTAGAGTGTTGAAATTGCACATGTGCCTTAATAAAGCATCACACTTTACTGACAATATTTGACATTTAGTCTGAAGAAATGCAGTAAGCCAGGAATTAATGGCGGTTACCTCCTACATATAGTTGGAACTATTATTGTAACAAATATTACTATAATTGTAGTTATTTTAATTAATAATTGTTTTCTTTTTGTTTCAGGTGAGTTTCAAAACATATTGACATTGTTTTAAGGAGTTTTGCGCAGTAAGTTGAAGGTTCTACACTATTCAGTTGTAACCTGGTTAGAAACAAATTAAATAAACTGACCGATTAAGTTAAAGTAGACAGATATTTACATGAAGTTTAGCGTATTGATCAATAAGACAACTTTGTCTAACGGTAATGGTTAAAGCGCTATATTATTTACATGTGAATAATTGGCATTTTCTTAAATGTTTTATTTACATGACATGCCACTATAATTAAGGATATATATATGCAGTAGAAAACTAAATGCTAAAAACCACGCTTCGACTTACATACTACGTATGCAATCGACAATTTCAATAAGTAAAATATTATAATTAACATTTTCATTTCAAAATATAAATATTAGATACGCCATTATCAGTCGTATATTTTAATGTATAATTAATTTAACGCTTGGAAATTGATTAAATCATTAATAATTAGTGATTTTAATGTGGTTGATTATTTTATTAATCATTAAATAATCAATGTGATTAAAAATTTTGAAATAAATTAATAATTCAAAAGTATATAATTAATTTTGAAATATTTCAACGTAAAATCAATTTTGTAAATATGATATAAAGCAAAATAAATTATATTTAAATTAGTAATAAATTAAAAATTATTTATAATAATAATAAATTTTCAATATGAACAGTTTAATACGAATCATATTACCATAATTAATCTGCCAGAAAGTAAATTAATAAACAAAACAGTATTTCCTGACAACTTTATTGAAAATACACTTTAATTTCCTCCATTGACTATCATTAATTACACTGCTTGATTCCAAACAACAATCTAATTTGTATTTAATTTAATTACATCTTCAATGCTTTACTTTATTTTTGCCATTATCAAAGATAAACTAGCAAACGAACAGAATTTTTTCTCTCATGTAAATTCGATCACATAACGATTTTCAAACTTGTTTCTTTTGTATTTAGTGAGCGCACAGCAAAAAAAAAAGAAACCAAAGCGAATTACAATTTGTAAAACGACGGTGCACAGCTAGGTAACGAATTATCGAACAATGGCTTTAAATATAATTTAAGGGGAGCTGAAATTGTAATCAGATCAATACTGGCTTAGCCGTTGTGTTACGAGCCGAAAACATAGGGAAAAGCCTCGACGGGCAAGCAATTTGCGTGTATCCTTTTTTAATCCGAATTAAAAATAATTGGAAGACGGAATGCGGACATACATTTTATTTATTTTCAATTTTAAAATTCAAGCGTTTTCTATCGATCGAATTATATATGCGTTCACATATAATTATGTAAATGTTATCGTATATAAATTGCTCATTTAATGGCAATGACCACTGAAGTTAATATTTGCCGCACGGTTTGTAATTTGCGATGCAATTCCGGCCGTATATAAATAATAACGTATTTTACGTTGTAATGATATATATGCACGTATGCTTTCCGTCAACAAATGTGTTTGTTTTGTGCGAAGTTGATGATTTTCATTTACAACATTATTAATATGCTAAAATTTATTAATTTTTATTTATGTTAAAATATATGTACATATATAAAACATATTTAATTTATAATTTGGTGCAATTTAAAAAAATTAAATTAATATCAAAAACTTTTTTTAGAAAGAAAAAATATAAAATATACGCTATTTTTAATTCTAGAAAGGCCCTTTTCAATATTTAGCGGGGGGGGGCAACTTGTTATCTTTAGCAATCAACAACCATTAAGAAATAAACTTAATGTTGGGGTACTGGCAAATTTCTATAGCTTAAGGTTGAAATGTTTGTTCACCTTTTTCTTGCCAGATGGGGCTTTCTACTTATTTTGGTTAATGCTATGAACTAAAGAACGCACTAATCATGTTTCAAAAGCTCGTGGCACTAGTTTTGACGGAACTGTTAAACATTATTGATAAAATTTATTTGAACTACATTATTGTCAAACAATACTAATCTTCTCTATTTGCAAAAACACTCCATTTTTAAACACATGATTGACAGTTATGCAAATTGCATACTTTGCAGAATTTTGTAGTTTTTATCATACCAAAACTATCCAATCAAACACTAGCGCAAATCTTTAAAAATATTTACCATTTATATATGCAGACAATAAAAAATAAATTCTACAACAAACGCTCAAACATAATTACGTAAACAAACTTCACATATCTTTTTAGTAACAAAAACTCGTATACACTCGTAACTATTGTGTGGCCTGTGTTGTAGTGAATATCGAGTATGAATCTATATAATAAATGTTGGAAATATTTGTTGATTTGATATTATCTATTACTAAGAAATAACATATGTAGCAGATGTTGTATTGAACTATAATTAAAAAATATGTAATAATATATAAAAGTATAATTAAATTTTTTTTAGGACTTGTCATGTTTTCCTACAAAGTCCTAGGACAGTTTCAACGCAAACACGCATTCCTTCAACTATTATAGATTATCTGATCATACAATATAATACGCATAACTATCACGCAAGGCATAGCTTGAGGTGCAGTCCCGCTCTACAATATTGCTATATAAGATATGGACATTATGCTCATAAAGCTAGTGCTACAATATTAAACCTGCATGCAATATAAATGCATGAATTTTAACGATGCTTTTGCAATCATTCTACAATAATAAATCAACAATAACCATAATGCCCACTATTCAGTTCCATAATATTTTTATTATTCAGCACAGTGAATTATTATTATAATCATGCGGGGATGGCCGACGGCCACACAATCTGATTATTCCATAAAATCACCGGCATACATAAAATTCATTTCGATTTGAAATATTTATATCTATCCATTCAACACAATCATCGTTTCGATACATTGGGCGCATGGGGGGCGAAATTAAACATGCGGAAAATTTATTCATCCACCAAGAACAATCCGAATACATTTTTTTCCTCTATATATATTTTTTTCGTTTGGATGCGTTTTGTTATATTATTTTGATTGATTGAATCTTTACAGTGGTGAACGATAAAAATCTCATTTGATAAGTTAAAAGAGGGTATTTTATGGCAAAAATCAAAAATACAAATTGTGGTATTAGATAATAAAATGTCTATGATTGAAGATGCAACAAAGCATCTCGGGTATCTTTAAGAGCTAGTAAGCACATTTTTTATAGCAAAATAACATTTTTTTTTTTTTTTTTAATTCTTTTACACAATAATTAGTATGGTTTTACCTTAGTTTTGCAGTCATTTTTATATTTTAAAGTATTTGTTAAATTTAGTTTTGTATAATATTTATTATGTTTTATTTCATTGTAACTATTTCCAAAAACTAAAATAAGTTTTAAAGATTTTTTTAGATGTTCTATATACAGGCTGATTCTTAACCTATGCGCATAAACTCGAGGAATTATAGTTTACAATCAATATTATTGATAAATGTTAAAAAAATTTAGTAAAAGTTTTATAATAAGCGAGATAATGAATTATAAAGTTTCTGAAAAATTAAAATTTATTACTTGAAAAAAATCGGTGTGCTTTTAACTAATTATCAAAATAATAAACAAATAACAAAAATGCAATACTATTAGAACACTTAATATCATAATAAATATGCTCAAAATTATTTTTCCTATTTTCCAAACACATCTGCGCCCGCCGAAGCCATGTTGCGCTACATGCACGTTGAAGTCTCGGTGGTTGCCGAATTGTGTCAGCGGCAGCTAGTATGCGATGTTGCAACTCTTCAACACTGTGAATTTCGGTAGCGTGTACTAGATGTTTAATATGCCCCCAAACATAAAAGTCTAGGGGATTTAGGTCAGGTGATCTAGGAGGCCAGGCAGTTGGACTTCCTCGACCAATCCACTTTCTTGGGAATACATTGTTCAAATGTTTTCGCATATCTATTGCAAAGTGTGGTGGAGCTCCGTCGTGAAGATACCACATGCGCTGTCAAATATTAATTGGAAGTTCTTCCAGTAGTGCTGGTAGGGTCTCTTGTAAAAAAATTAGATTAACAGCGCCCGTTACACGATTTGGCAACAAAAACGGTCTAATAAGATGTCCGTTTACAATTCCAGCCCATACATTCACCGAAAATCTGTATTGAAAGTTTGTACGCCGGGTAATGTGTGAATTTTCAACTGCCCAATTATGCGTAATGTGAAAATTGTGCACACCGCTACAAGTAAAAATTGTCTCATCTGTCACTAACATGTTAGTAGAAAAATTTGGTTTCACATCATGCTGACGTAACAGCCATTTGCAAAATACTACTCTAAGAGGAAAATCTGTTGGTAACAGGGCATGGTAACACGCTGCACATGGTAGAGAAACAGTAATTCATGCTTTAATATGCTCCATACAGTTGACTCCGATACCTCAGTTTGATCGGCAATTATCCGGGTACTGATGTTAGGACGTTCTTTAGCAATATCGACAATATCTTCTTATTAAAAATATGCTTTGGTCTAGAACGTCTCCTATATTGTCTAGGTCTGGGCTGCAAGTGCCAAAACGCTGTACCAAACGTACAAAAAAATCCACGAGCCGGATGATACCTTTGAGGGAATTTCTCGGAATAAAAGCGAGCTGCAGCCACTCCATTTTGATGAACTTCTCCATACACCAATATCATATCCACAAATTCTGCATTGGTTATGTTATTTTGCGCCATGTTTTAATTTTATTACACACTGACAGGCGCCAACTAGTTTTTTTTTTCAATTTTTTGGCAACAAATTTTCAAATTTTGGCATGGCACACCGATTTTTTTTCAAGTAATAAATTTAAATTTTTCAGAAACTTTATAATTTATTATCTTGCTTATTATTAAACGTTTACTACATTTTTTTTAACATTTATCATTAATATTGATTGTAAACTATAATTCTTCGAGTTTATGCGCATACGTTAAGAATCACCCTGTATAGTCAGTATTTTTATGTCATGTGTAGTTAAAACTAGAGAAATTGATCACTGAGGTATGGAATGAAACTAAATTACATTTGTAAGTTTTTTTTTTTTGGTGTATAATTGACGCACAATAACTGCTTGAAGCTACGTGGAAGATGCCGTTAAGTATTATGTTTTGCTACACTTTTAATGGTTGGAAAACTTAACAACAGAAACAATCAAAAATCTTTTTATCAATTGTTCACTATAAAATAAATTGTTAAATGTGTTACATTTTTTTAAACGACGTAATAAATGCTAATTTACTCATCTACCACAATAAGCATTTATGTCATTAATCATTAAAACTATATTAAATGTATTGTAACAAATATTGTTTTTTTTTGTCAACTACTTCTAAATGTCGTAAGCATTATTTTACTGCAGAAGATGTTTTTAGTTTGGCTTGTTTCGGTTAAATCTTATTATACGGCTTTGCCTTGTTTTAACGGCTGAGCAAAATATTAACCTATATGGTACCACAGATTTTATGACAGCAACTAAAAAAAAAAAGTTTTTTTGCTACAAAAATTGGAGAAAAAAAAAAGTAAAATTTAAATCATGAAGTAGTTTTGTAATTAAACATGGTTTTTGCCGTGGTAAGTCCACAGTAACAAACTCAATTTGCTATCAAAATGATATTATTAATGCCTTGGAAAATAATACTCAAATAGATTGTATTTATACTGATTTTTCCAAAGCATTTGACCGCGTTAATCATCTTCTACTTATTCAACGCCTAATTTCAATTGGTTTTGGTGAACATTTATGTGCATGGATATACAGCTTTTTAAGTGGTAGAACACAATTTGTACGAACAAACAACTTTATTTCCTGTCCAATCTCTGTAGAATCTGGGGTACCCCACGGATCTCATGCGGGTCCTTTGCTCTTTCTACTTTTTATAAACTACATTACTGATTGCATTAAAAATAGTAATTGCAAGCTGTTTGCTGATGATCTAAAAATATATAGAGTTGTTGAAAATGTTCAAGATTAGATATTGCTACAAGAAGATCTGTGCAGACTTTTTCAATGGTCTATCAATAATCAACCTAATCTAAATATCAATAAATGCTGCACTATATCATTTACCAGATCTAAAAATATTTTAAATTACAATTATCATATTGACAACCTTTCTTTAAAACGTGTCAAAGAAATTCGAGATCTGGGAGTTATATTTGACTCTGAATTAACTTTTATAAATCATATTAACAGTACAATTTGCCACGGATATAAAATGCTTGGTTTCATCAATAGATATGGAAGCGATTTTAGTGTAAGAACACTAAAAACTCTGTTTTGTTCATTAGTACGATCTGGTCTTGAATACTGTTCAGTAGTATGGTCGCCTAATTATAACATACACATTCAAAACATTGAAAAAATTCAAATAAAATTTTTAAAACAAACTTATTTTAAACATAATACTAACTTAGAAAGTTTTGATGCAGTTAGTACTCTTGCCATTCTTAACATAGATACATTAGAAAAGAGATGTTTTTTTGCAGATATGTCATTTTTGTACAAATTATTAAGTTTTGATATAAATTGTCCAACACTTTTAAACCTTATAGACTTTAACACATTGCATATTACCAGAAATAGTTATCTATTTAAAATTAAGTTTTATTCTACTAACTATGGTTTTTACAGTCCCGTCTCTAGAATATTACGCAATTATAATACTTGCGATGTTGATATTTTTAAATAAACATTTTATCAATTTAAGCAATGTGTAAAGCAAATTTAAATTTACTCATAACATTATTGTTAATTAGTTATTTATACATTTATAGTATTATGTATGTGTGCGTGTGCGAGGGTGTGTGTGTGTGTGTGTGTGTCAATTTAGTTTTAACAAATTATTATATTATAGTCTTTTGTATTGTTATCTACATTGTAAACTGGAGTTATCCGTAATAAAGTATTATTATTATTATTATTATTATTAAAGTGCAGTGAAGAGTCTCCGTTAACAAAATTGAGTTTATTAAAGTTGTATTTTTATTAACAGCTAGGTTTGTAATACACTACTAGGTTTTTTGAACAGAATTTCTGTTAAATCAAGTTGAAAATCATAGAAAAAGCAATGATCAGCAATGATCCAAATAGCTTGTTTTTGAATAGAGTTTAGAAGAGATTGTATCACAAGGACAAATTTAAGTATTGTATATGCAAAAGTTAAACAAAAGCAAAATTTTTTTACATCAATTAAGAAATCTTACTATTTTAGACACTTTTGAAGCTATTTTAACAACATGGTCGTTCCAGAGAAGATTATGCAAGATTGTAACCTTTAGAAGACAAATTGAAGAAGATTTAGATTTGAGTTTTTTTAAAGTAAAATTGACCATGTTTGGGGTGCCCTATTTAGATATTGTTTTGAGATCTTTGTTTATAGATGCTACAGATTCTAACCAAGAAGATTCAAGAAGCTCTGCCATATTTGTTAATCATAATTCTAAACCGCAAGCATTTAACAATGTTTGTCAGCAATTGCTTTGGCATGGTTTTCTAGAGTGATTATAAAACTTTCTTGTTATGTACAAAATAAATTACTTAGTTTGCCAACTCACTAGTTTTTGCTCTATGGTAGTCTATTTTACCTCAAAATTTAATGAGATAAATTGAATTAAGTTATTTGACCATTGCCATTACAGAAAGATTGAAAATTATAGTTTTTTTAAAGGTTGCTATTTAAAATATATACTATATATACTAACAATTACAAGAACAAATGAGATTTTTGTTTTTTTTTGTAGCATTTTAATTCTTAAATTTGTATACCATACCTTACAAGTTTAAACTAATAGTTTTGCTTTATCAGGTTAGTTTTCTTTATTTTTGAAATCAACTTAGTTTTTATCTCAACTTTTTTTTTTCCTTAAATACAACTAATTACATTATCTATCTTAAATCAATCACATAATAATATATCTATTTGTAGTATGTGCATCAGAAAATAAATTTGTTCATAAGAAAATCATCAAAAATTGCTCAAATAAAACTATTTACTGCATAGAATTCAACAGAAAATTGCGCAAAAATTCAAAAATGTTGCAAAAATACATCTATTGAATGAAATTTACTAAAAATCGTGCGTAAATTCTAATGATTACTATTTATGGTAACAAATTTTACAATTTGTAAAACAAGTTTATTAAAATGCGCACAGAAAACCCAGTTACTACATAAATATTCAAAAAAGTGCATATGTTCTACGAAATTAATCAATTTTGCGCAGAAAATGTATTTATTGCTAAAAATGTTTTTTGCATCAGGTGTACTCGTACTTGCTAGTAATGCATTGAGATTTGCAAGTACTATGGGTTTAGCTAGTGACTGATAGGCTGATACTAGTTTTATCAGGTCAGTTACAATTAAGCAATTTTGTTTGTAATATATTACTTCCGAGTGATTTTTTTTAATCAAGATTTTTATCTCATTTCTTTGTGTTTCGTTGTTGGTCTTTAAATACGAAACGTGTTTAGAATATTTTAAGTTTAGTTAGGACATAAGAGAAAACTTATTAAATGCAACAAAAAAGTTCCTATAAACATGTATTTTTAAATGCTGTTAACAAAAATATTGTTTTTTGGTTAACTGTTAAATTAAGTTGTTGCAAAAATTAATTACTAACGTATCTGTTCATAATACACATTTGTGTAGTCAGTGAAAATGTGTTACATGGTTTGACACGTGTATTGTACTATGCCAAAACAGTTTACTAATATAGAAAGCAAACATTTATTATATTTATGGATTTTGTGACGTCAATGCTCAATTCAAGCTTTTGTAAGTGAGGCTCCGAACTGTTTAAGTATTCATTGATGTGCACCGACATCTGTGAATTAGGTTTGAATTAGAATATTGAACCAAACAGAAATGAAAATCTATTTGAAAGTATGAATAATAACCTCATTTTATGTTTATTTGATTAAGATGTTACACAGGTGTTCTGAATTGAAAAAAAGTTTGATGAATATGACTCTGGACTCGTTTTTCATTAAGGTAGCTTTTGTAGATTACGAAATGCAAAATATTAAAATTGTATATGCTTCTTCTTGGAAACAGTACCGCCCAAAAGTTAGAAATATTAAAATTTATCGAAAAATTGGTCCTGAATCAAAATAATGCAAACTTAAAAATTACGACACTAAATCTTTTTGCTAATGATTAGAGTAGCATGAAAAGACGAAAAAATACTAAATACGAATATTGTATTTACTCCTTCTTGGAAACACTGGTACCCAAAAGTTTGTAAACACTGAAAATTAAAAAATCTGAAAAGTTTTTAAATAATTTCAGTAATTACTCAAAATAAAGTGTGTATTCAATTTATTAACATATATTTGTAATATAATATAAATGTTACTAAGTTTGCAAAATTAAATGCGGCATTTATTAATGTCGATAACCGCGTTTTTTTAACCTCTTTGCACAACTTGGATCATCAACTATATTGATATTATAACGAGACCATACAGTTTTAAAATTATTATGAATAGTTTCACCAGCTTGTTTCGACCATCGACTCAATCCTGAACAATACTTGATTATATCGCATGTGGTAAATGGTTTAAAATAATATAAAGTTTTAGCGTTTTGCTATGGCTTTGTTTCAA
This sequence comes from Tachinus rufipes, assembly GCA_963932245.1. Taxonomy (NCBI): domain Eukaryota; kingdom Metazoa; phylum Arthropoda; class Insecta; order Coleoptera; family Staphylinidae; genus Tachinus; species Tachinus rufipes. Next base: position 96,802,080 of record OZ010743.1, read on the forward strand.
AATATTTTCTTGAGTTAGCAATTTCTAATTTATACGGTTTTGATGTAGAAAAACATAGATTTACAATTCATCGGTTTGAAACATGATGCTTATGGAATAATTATCAATGAGCTGATATTTTCTTGTATATATATATATATATATATATATATATATATACTAACAAGACTTTCAGAGTTTTTCAACATTGTTGCAAGCATTCCTCTCAAAAACGTCGATGGTAATTTTTTGATATTACTTTTAATTTTTTTACAATTTCAACTAATCCGTTCCAGAACAAATGATTTACAAAACCTTGTAATAAATGAAGTTCTGGAACTATGCACTTTTCAATAACAGTTACATTGTCGTCTTCATTGAAGAGTGGAAGATTCACTACTGATTAAATACAATATTAAATTCAGTTAAACTGCAATAAAAACTTACTACTGTCTTTCTTCCTTGTCGTCATTTTTAGTTCCAACTATTAAATCATCATCATGTTCAGAACTGTCGCTTACATTTTCTTGCAAAATTATATAGCAGTATGAACTAAGTTACATTGCAAAAGCGGTTTACAATGAGATTTATTTTTAAATTTTTAAATTGCCGATGAACTTGAATAAGAAATTATTCAAATCAATTTTGTTGAACATTAAATTTAGATTCCCATAAGTTTCCTTCATATCGGGAACAATACATAACAACATAATGTTTTTTTACACTTGTAGCTTTACCATTTTTTTTTTTTTAAGTTTATCACCATTTTTATACGTAGATCTCGACAATCTCTCATTTGTGTTAATCTTCTAGATCAGGTAATATGCTAAGAGATATTTAAAAAATCATGTCCGCTATCTGCCATAATTTCAATATCAACATTCCTTTTTTCTCTACGTTTATTAATCACCATATCAAATATGTTTTGGTTGAATTTTCATTACTAACATCAAAATCTAGGAAATTAATTTTTATAATAGAATCGAAGTTTGATTTCCTATTTTTTATTTTCTCAGAGTAATGTGCAGGAATACATTTGCGTTGACCAATTGATGATCGGAGAAAGTTATTTTTTTTATATGTAACGCAAGCACATTTATGCTAGATTTTTAATTCTATAGTTTCTCCGAACTGATCTGAATTTTTCCAATTTGTTTGGAATTGATAGCAATTCTTTTAATTCTTTCTTTAGAGCGTAAAACAAGTTCTGGCATTTCACCATTCCTTTGCTGCTGTATTATTGACGACGCAATTCTTTGCTGATCACGATCAGACAGTTTCGTCATATTGTTTGTTATGTTACTGCTTGCTTTTCTTGGAGAAAATTTATGGGATTTTTTTTATGGTCGAATAACATTTTTTACGGACAATTGTTGCAATGTTAGATTTAGGAATCTTTTTTGATACTTTTTGAACTGATTTTTTATAAATTATTGATGCTATTGTACCAAATGTAATTTCTTCAGATACTTTTATATGTTCTCTATCTTTCATTACTGCAGATTTAGAGTTCTTTCATGCAGTTATACATATATAGCAATTACAATCAATTTTATTTTGAGTTCTTTTAAGAAGAACAATGTTTTTTAAGGATTATCTTTCTCTTTATCTTTTAGTGCTAAACGACAAGTGGTACATATAACTTTTGGAAATCGTAAATCTTAAATATTAAATTTAGGATTTGAATGACGTTTTATTAATCTGTTTCTGTGCTCTGTTTTTATTAACGTGAAAAAAAGATCCCTTTTTCAGTGTAAGAAAAATTAAACGATTTTGTCCACAATACATATAATTAAAACTGACAATTATTAGTAATTTACGCCACTCATAACTTTCCGTAATAAATTTTTGAAGGAGCAAATACAATATTTGTGTTTAGTATTTTTTGATCTTTGCGTGCTACTCTTATAATTACCGAAGAGATTTAGTGTTGTCCTTTTTTTTATTTCTAAACTTTTGGGCAGTTCAAGAATACAATTTTAATATTTTGCATTTTGTAATCTATGTAAGCTATCATGATCAGAAACGATGAGTTCTAGCGTTGTAATTTTTATCAAACTTTTTTTCAATTCAAGTCACCTGTGGTTAGGCTCGCCTCTTGAAGGGTAGGTCAACAACTTTAAGTATCAAAATCTACAATATTACGTACATAAAAATGATGAAAAGCTTACCATTTGCAACCTATTTATGATATGTATTCTAAAGTTTTGTAAAAAGAATTGTGTATGGTTTTTAAACAAATCTGAAACTAATCTAAACTTTTTGCATTACATTCTGTGGACGAACAAAGCTACATTCACTAGAGCTAGAATTAGTAATTACTACAATTTTTATGTATGACCAAATAATAATCCGCACAAAACACAATAACGTTATTTTATAATGAATTTAGTGTTAATGTTTTTGCATTCCAGAGTTTTGGAAAAAATAATAATTTTTTGTTAAATGGTTTTTACAATAATCTAAATGTAATCCACATTTTTTACATTATATTCTGTGGACAAATAAAGTTACTTGTACGAAAGCTAACATTGGTAATTAATTTAATATTTATTTATGTTTTGCCAAATAAAAATCTGCACAAAACACAATAACTGTTCTTTTCAAAATGAATTTAGTGTTAATGTTTGGATTAGTATAATACTACTTGTGGTATTTTTATGCTTTCAATTAACTTAAAAGAATGAGTACTGGACATGGTTTTTTTAATTTAAAAATAGAAATTAGTTTAAACTTGATGGTGCTCCGTCACAGTGTGGGTTAATAGTTCAAGAATGGTTAAATATAAATTACTCACAGCGTTGAATTGGTCGTGCGGGACTAGTGGTCTGACCTCCAAGATTGTCAAGATCTGACAACCATGAAGGTCAGTAGTTTTATAGATTGAAGAGCCATGCAATGAGATGGGGCAAAATTGAGTAAAGATATTTTATTTGATGATTTTTATTTGTACCACCAGGTATATGCTGTGCTCTAAGATGAATTCTTTTAGTTTTTTTGTAAATAATGCCTTTTACATTCTAGAAGCAAATTATAAGACACTAGGCAGCTCGTACTGTCTAATAGTTTCAGGTTTTTACTGTTAAAAAATCCTAATTTTTCTTTTTTACCTTGAGGTGGTTTGCCTGGCGTTCCGCGCACTGAGGTTCTATTGGGTCTATTGTACATCTCTGCTGTTCTAGTTTTTTAGCAGCTTTGTATCTTTGTTAAAGTCTAGTATCTTTAGGCAGTCTGAAGCGACTCATTTGTGTTACCACTGTTTTAATATCATGCGATGGTCCTGTTAGGAATATTCTTGAATGTGTTCATCTCTTACAGCTGTTCTACAGGTTGCTGTGTTCCGCTTCAAGTTTGCTGCGGATTATATCTTTACCGGTCTTGTATGGGATTCCAAACTCTGGTCCAGTAAATGTTCCCTTTGCTGTTTATTTGACAAGCTGATTTGTCATGAGGTTTCTTTTTGTTTCCTGGTTTTTTGGTATCTATAGTAGGCAAACTTTGCAGGTTCTGGCCATTACTTTTAGACTGTATATGCAGGTTATGACCAGTTTGAATTTTTATACTGGCGATTGCAGTGCTTGCAATGCCGCTTGACTGTTTGACATGATAATTATCAGTCTGTCCGGTTTTAGTCTTTTCTTGATAATGTCCCTGGCGCACCACTCAATGGCAGCCACCTCTGCTTGTAACATTGAGGCATGTTTGCCTAGAGGTAGCGAAATTTGCTTTCTTTGGTGTTTGTCTTTGTAGATTCCAGCACCGGTACCCATTTGGTCTTTGGACCCATCTGTGTACCATATAGTTTCTTTAACTGTTCTCAGGTATCTATTCGTTATCTATTTGTTTTGATATGGTTACATCAAATTTTTTACTAATGAAATCCAACCTCATCATTAGAGTTTTTTCTTTATGCAACACATTCGTTATGGTCTGTGGACCTAAGGTTTACAATGTGTTAGTTTATCTGCAGCTTGTATGCTCCTTGTCTAACTTCCGCTTCCGGTGAAGTGGCGGTAACAATAGTAGTATTTTTATTGCCGTGGGCGTTGTTCTTATTGCTCCCGTTATGACATGTTCGCTTTTGAACTTTTGCTTAATTTTTTGGTTGTACAATTAACAGTGTTTTTTTTTTCCTTATACAATATATTTAGTAATGGGTTTATAACTATCAGGTCAAATAAGGTGTTAATCCCTTTGTACGTCCGACCATCATTTTTGTTGCAAAATGGTTTTTGCTGTTATATTTGTCAGATGTGTGTTGAAGTTTAACCCAGTGTCAAGTATTAATTTCAGATATTTTATACATTCTCAGGTTTTTTAGGTCTGTGGTCTTTTGCCGTCTTTTAAACTGTACAATTGTTGTTTTGCTTGGGTTTATTAATAACCCTTCTTTTCTGCATCACCTTTTTACGAAATTTAGTGCACTCTGTATCATGTTGTATACGGTTGCTCCAAACTTCCCGTATGCAAGGATAGTAAGATTGTATGCGTAGTCTAAGGCAAAAATGTTTATGTCGTTGAGTATCTGTAGCAAGTCATCCATGACCAGGCATCACAGTAGGGGTGAAAGTACGCCTTCATGTGGGCACTCTCCAGCGACTTAGAGTCATACAGTTTTTCTATATAGTGTTATAGTTAAAGTCCGGTTCTTGAGCAACTTAATGTTACTAAACATCTTCAATTATAGAAAATAATTTTATGTGTGGTTTGTATTTAGAACTTTTCAAAAAAACTACCTAAAATCTTTTCTAAAAAAATTATTACAAATTGTGCAAAAAATAATTTACTGCATTAAATTCAGCAAAAACTGCGCAAAACCTCATTTTGCTCAATTATTTATTCAAAAATGTTATAAAAAATGCATTTATTGTATGAAATTGATCAAAAATTGAGCATAACATAAAACTTGTAGATAATACGGGTATTTAAAGAAATTATAAATTTTTTGAAAAATTATAAAATAAATACAGAAAATGTATTTAATACATACAGTTTATCAAAAATTGCACAACAGCAAAGACATATATTTAAAAATATAGTTAATAAAATGCTCAAAATAAAAACTTTATTAAAAATTGCACAAAAAATTAATTTACTATACAAAATTTATGAAACTTGTACAACATGTTTACTGCATTAATAAATTGATCAAAAATTGCATGGAAAATCTATTTATTATATAGTAAAGCAGAACTTTTGCAAAAAACTGTTTATGGTATTCAATTTTTTACATAAATTCTGTTTACTTTATTAAATGTATTGACAATTGTGCATTTCATAAATTTATTGCACAAATTTAACCAAAATTGTTTATTTAGTATAGTAATTCATAAATTGTGCAGAAAAATCTTTTTTGATATAAAGTTTACCAAAAACTTTATAGAAACCACATTTGCTTGCTAACGGTGAGTTAGCTCAGTTATAGAGCGTTAGTGTAGTACGCTAACAGTCCCGGGTTCGATCCCCGAATATGACTAAAATAAGAATTTTGCTCTTTATCAACCAGGGTGATTTGGAAGTCACCTAATAAGCCGTTGGTCCCATTAACCCCCTTCAAACAAGTTGTAAGACTTCTGGGGCAATGTAAAATAGCTGTAAAACGCAAAATAAAAAAGAAAAAAAAATGAATTTTTTGCATGAAATTAATTAAAACTTGCGCCAAAAACAATTGAAATTTACAATTTACAATAAATGCACCTGTAAATTATTTACTAAAATATACTACCGAAACACGTTAATTAAGAGAATTGAAGAGCTGTAGATAGTGACTATGCCTAGTATCCGGTTCACTGACACTCTCATAAAAAGTATTTACGGTTTACATGGACACATTACGTCAAAAACCAATTTATTTTGTTTTTTTGTTCAATTAAATTTTTAAATAACTATTCATAGAGTATATAATTAACGCGTGACGTCATACGTGGGCCTAAAACGTTATGTTAGCTTAGTCTTGCAACAAGCGGAAAATAGCACACGTGCCGTCTATAAGTGAATATAGTCTAAGCATAAAACACGGTAAATATTCTTAATTTTTATTCACACTTCATGTACTTACTATTATTGTGTCGTGGTACATCCCTAACCTAAAAATATAATGACGTATTAATCTTCTTTTACGATTGATAAAAATCTCACGGTCCGCACATAGCCTACAGAGTACTGAGAAAAAATTTGTGGTGTTATTGTCTTAATGCAAACATATTAGTTAGACAAATCAATCTATAATAAATAATAAATTAATATATGTTGCTTTGCAATTGACACTTATGAAAATTAATAACATTTTTGTAATATATATCTCTCTTAGCACTAGCAAATGAACTAAAACTTATTGACACGACATTTTATTTTCTTTTTTCAATAAGTTACAAACTAATAAAAGTTATATTTAATAATTTCTTACTACTACTATACTATCTTGTTTGTCATTTAGTCTATCATGTCACTCACATAACTTGATAATATAAATATTTAAACAGTTACGTTACGGCATGCAAATAACATTGTTTACACTTAATCTATTGCTTTGCGATTAATGTGTCATTTGATCTGTTGCTTTGCAATTGACAGTAGTGTCTGGGCATGTGTATTACTTGAAAAATGTTTACATTTAATAAAACGACCAGCTCACAAACTATTAAAAAATACATAATCTGTCGCTTTGTGATTGACAGTTGTAAAAAAATTAACATATGAGAAAAAATTATATACATTAATCAGTCGCATTGATAGTTGTGGAACTATGCTTACATAATAACTTTGCAATCATTAACCACAGTACATGCACAACCTAAAAAAATTGACATATAAGATTTTGTTTTAGTAAACTAAACTATAATTGTTTTGTGATTCAACTGTAGAAGAAACAAATACTACTTTCATCATTAAAAATTTAATGGATTTTATGCTACCCTAAATATTGTAATGAAATATTTCAGTAAAGTTTAAAAAGATTTTATACTACAGAAATTATTAATTGTTGTTGAAAAAAAATTACATCAAAAATATTCAAACAGGAAATGGTATTCAATTTTATAAATATTTTGTTTATGCAAAAAAAAAAATGAACAATTTGTCTAATTAATTAATAACATCATCGATATAATCTGCTAACTTATTTACAATCTGTTGAAGCGACGCAAAACCGCCCCTAATTCCACAAAATAATTCATATCCCTCAACATGAAATATTTAAAACCAATAAATCAAACCAATTTTTTCCCCCTTCTAAACGGCATAATATTTCAAAACCCTTCTCCTTCCGCGCGCAATTTACAGCCCAACCCTTAATAAAAATCGCATAATCCACACGAGTGTGTGCATTAATAATCTAATATCCTTCACCACGTATGTTGTGTAATAACTAATAAGAATGTAAAATACGAACTGTATTTTAGCCCCGGTGGACAGGTGGTCAGTGGATCTAAGGGATTTGTAAATTCAATCCCTGCGTCGACTTACCCCAGGAAATCTAATTTTCAACAGGAAATGTGTTTGTACAGTGCAGTGATTTGCCGAAATTTGTTTAGGTGCCTGCAGGCGGAACGCGATAAGGAAATTTTACCCTTTATATATAACTCAATAAAATGAGAATAAATAATAATAATAATAAACGACAATTTACAAAATTTTATTCTTTTCCACCTGTAACTAACACAACCGTTATTTATTCCCTTGTAACTATTGGTTAGTACTAGTAGTATCGGAAAATATGTGCATAATTTTCTCTAACTGCCCCTGAGTCTATATTTATAGTTTGCATGGATGTTGGAGTGGACAGTTTATGCGGTTGCGAGTAATTTTGCTAGATTATATTTCACACCTCCATAACCAGGTGCATGCATACAGCTTATTTAACAGACGATTAATTTGAATTCAATGTATGCGTGACTTCATTATTGTTAAGAAAACAATTATATTATTTTGCGTCGTTTAAATATAGATTTTATAAATTAATAGAACATTATAATTTCTTGTTAAGTATCTGAATGGGGTTTCCCGTAATTAATAGCTTTGGATAAATTTTCCAATAAATGTTTAGTGGAGCTTGCACTTCCCAAGGGAACTCTACTTAAATTACAGGCTTCACTAATATACATTAATTGGATTCGATATATTACTTAGCATATTCAGTTAATTAATAACCTTAGTAATATTATCGGTTTTATATTCAACGATTAGAACAAAAAATATGGAGTAAAATTGAAAAATGTAATAAAGTTCTGATGAGAAGAAAAACAATAAAACGTTTATAAATAATAATAAATAAAGTTTTATTTTTGGTACATCAAAAAAATACATGAAGTCTAAATTTTATTGCAAAACTTAAGCTGCAATGTATGCTGAGTCAAATTAGTAAAATTTTATGGCGATAAGCACATACGAGGTAACTGCCATAAATTCCTGGTTTACAACATTTCTTAAAACTACAGACCAAATGTCAAATATTCGGGGCTATTCTCTATGCACTTTGCTAAAATGTAAGCAAGATATATATTGCTAGCTAACAATAAGAACTGTCATTTTAACAAATCTTGCTTGTTAACAGTATGAACTGAAGTGTGATGCTTTATTAACGTACATGTGCAATTTTAACATTTTACTTTCACCAGTCTTGTAGTGATATTTAGACAGACATCGTTAGGTTTTAACAATGCCAGATTTGCGAAAAATTGAATACCGAGCGGTCATCAATTATTTTTTATTGGAAGGTTTTAATTTGATGAAGAGTAACATCAAATTGATGAAAGATTTGATAACGTATACGGTGAAGATTCACATTCTGATTCCGCGAAAGAATGGGCCAAAAGGTTTATGATAGGCTGTGACTCTTTAGAAACTGACTCACCTTCTGGTCGACCAGTTGAAGTAATCAGAGAAGAATTGATTATTTTTAGTGATTAGCCGACTAAAACTGAAAGTATGAATAAAGTAAGTACATTATAGCTTTCAAAACTTTTGTCTGCTGTTTAAAAACAGCATCGAGTTTATTGTGCTCAATCTTTTTTGAAGCTCTGTGAAGTGGAACAAAAAAGCAATTCTACAATTTATTGTTACGGGAGATTAAACAATGGCTTTGTATTAAGACTTTTTTTTTCTAAAAGAATTTATGGAATGGCGGCGTGCAAGTGAACCACCACTAAGAAAAGCCAGAGTTTTTTGTCAACTTAAAACATTATGGTCACAATCTTTGGGTAAAATATTTGGGCGTTGAGGAAAATTAGTCAGGTTGTTGCACGACAACGCACTTGCTTAACTTGCGCATAAGAGAAAGCGGGTTATAAAAAATCAATCACTCTTTTTATAGGCTTGGCTCCTAGCTAACTACAATTAATTTTAAAATTTTAAAAGACTTTTGAGGTGACGGTATAATTAGTGGTTTTATTTTTACATTTGCATTTTGCATTTGTTAATTGAAGGATTTTATTGGTAATTTACTGTTGTTGCTTTTTTGTTTTTACCAGGATTCTATTAATATTTTGTTTTACTTTGTTGATCTTCTATTCACTTCCGTTGATATATTTACCGCTTTTAGTTAATTTGCTTTTTACTAAATTTCTAGATCTTTGATGTTTTAATTGTTTTCTTTGTAGTTGATTTAAGTTGTTGACATTATCAACGATTATATTTTCTCTGGGGTGTGTATGTTTTTGCGGATTAAAAGTTATTTGTATATCGTTGAGAGAACACAATCGTTAACTTGCAACGCAATTAGATTACTGTTAAAAGTGGAAAATTTACTGAATACAATCAAACATTCCTTAAACAACTTGTTGTGGTGCCACTAGTAGTATTGTTATGAAAAAGTATTAAATCCTATCCCATCTACGAGAATATTGGTGAACCTTTCTCTCTAAAAAAATATTGACACGTACAGCGCAGTTTTTTAATGAAAATTCATTCTTATACGACAAAACGCTAACTAACTCAATATCCAAATGATAAGATTTTAGTCGTCACTCTTTTCTTGAACTACATACAATATTCTATGTCTTCATGTTTTTGGTTAAAGATTTAAAGTTACATTTAACGAGTAAAAATTTAATAAAAAACTGTTTAAAAACGTCATTTTTTAAAATTGAATTGCAAAGAAACGACTTATTGCATCAAATTTCTACAAATTTGAGGACACAGATTGGACTTTTTTCTACAATGTGTGAAAATTTTATTCAATTATATTCAGGCGTTTTCTTGCTGAGTTGGATGCTGTAAACCCTTATAGTAGCGCAACTATTCTCCCCCCTTAATTGCTTAGCAGCGATGGAAAAGTAAATGTATTGGCAACAATTGTCAACGTTTGCGTTTTCTAAACGCACCCAATATAAAATCAATTTAGTTACGGACTATTTTTTTATTATTATTTTGGGGTAATTTCTAAGAGATAGTTTTCTTAAAGGTAGTTTTAAAAAAGTGTTTAGAATTACAAGATGTTGTTTCTGACCTATCTGAATAAACCAGTTGCTTCTTTTATTATGTTTCAAAATTTCTGTTATTATTCTATTAAAAAAGGTTTTTTTTTTCTTAACTTTGAAATAGGGCGCTTAACACTACCGACACTAGTTTGTAATGTGATAACTCTTACTCGATTGTCTTTTTTGGGATGAATAGATGTGATGCTACCCATCTTCCAATTTAAGGGTATCGTGTTATCTTCTTAAAATATTATCAATTCATTGACTTTCAAATTGGGTTCTTTTTTGTACCATTTATGACGTTGTTGCAAGTTATGCAAGTAATCATTGGACCAACGCTTCTAAAATTGTTGTTAACTGATATTTATTCAAGCGATTGTCAGGTAAGTCAGTTAAATTATAATCAGGTATTTGAGTTCATGAGCAGTTGTCAAGATTTCAAATTTATTTAGTTTGTCATAGATAGGACATAATGGACGGAAATTAAGACACGCTTCTATTTGAATTAAAACCGTATTAAACTCTTGGTAGCTTGGTAGGTTAAAATGGTTTCTCTTATGATTTGTTTTAGATGATATTTTACACTTTTAATTCTTGTTTCTCACAGTCTGCTCATGTGAGGTGAATTTTGGGGTGTAAAATGCTATTGGATTTCATCTTTAGCAGCGGAATCAATAATTTAAGTTTTGTTGGCTTCATTGCTAAGAAAGGATTGGATTGCGTGCAACTCGTTATTGGCGCCATGAAAATTTGTGTTGTTATCACTATATATGTTTGCACATTTGTCTCATTGGCTAATAAATTGTCTGCGAGTAGACAAAAAATTATCTGTATTTAAAGCTGAAACCAATTCTAAGTGAATTGTTTTTGTTGCTATGCATACAAATAGAGAAATGTAGGTCTTTGTTTTTGGTGATTTTCTTATAGTACCTTGTCTGATTAAATAAGGTCCGCCGTAGTTTACACCGGTATTTAAAAATGGTCTTGCCTATGTTACTCTCCATGCAGGCAATTTTCCCAATAGTTGATTTTGGACCTTACATCTAAAGCATGTATTATTTTTCTGACAACGCTTCTTGCATTTATGGGCCAGTATTCTAGTCTTAGACTGCATAATAAGGCTTGAGTATAGCGTGTAACAACCTTACATGTTCTCTTTGTATAATTAGCTTCGTAACTTTATAAGTACTTGGCAATATTATCTGATGTCTTTGAGAGTAAGGTATTGATGCATTTACTAATCTACTTTCTTCTTGTAGTAAACCGTTTTTATTAAAGAAAGAATGCAACTTTTTTAATTCATTTTTTATACATTTTCCTTGACTTAATTTTAATATTTCTTGACTAAACGTCACTTGTTGAGAAATTTTTATGAGATATTGAAGAGCGTTGTTTAATTCAACTACAGTAAAGCTCCGCAATTTTTTCATTTTTAGACAATTTTATATTTGAAATGTATCGACGGCAGTATGCCATTATTGTTTTAAGTTGGGTGATTAAGAAGAACCGTTGAATTGTATCTTCTAAATTTATTGAATTATGATAATTTAGGAGAGTTTGTAGCCTTAATTTCAATTCTTCTACAGATACATTTTCAATATTAAACTTTCTAGGTGGCCAAGTAGATTGATCTTGTTTCATTCAAGTTGGTTCTATCCACCATAATTCATTATGTATTATTTGACTAAGTAATTGTCTTCTGCTTATAACATTGGCTGGATTGTCTTCAGAACTGATGTGTTTTTAATTTCAGTATTGGTTTAGGTTTGCTAACGGATATGAACGTTTTGAGCAGATGACATGATGTATTGATCCAGTTTAAAGTGATGCTGGAATTTGACCAAAAATAAACTTATCAAACTGAATGTCTAATGCTTGGTATAGATTGGTCTTGGTGAATTACCTTTTTTGAGAGATGCGATTTTTTAATTTTAAATTTATCAATACCATTTGGTGGTTATTGTGCTTATCAGATAATTTTAAGTAAATACAAACGTAACAATAAGCGTGTTCTGACGCGTTGCTAAAACAATGAAGTTGTAATTCTATTAGTTCATTGATTATCAATTTTCTGGGTTTGCTGATACTTTCAATTAAATGAAGTTCTTGTGCAATTTGATTTCATTTTTTGCAAGCTGTTGAGGAACTGGATTGTCCCAACCACATCTTAACTGCCATAAACTTTGCATAATTATTTTGGCGTTGAAAATAATTGGACCTAGCAATCCTAATGGATCAAACAATCTTGAGCTAGTATTTGTCGTTTGTTGTAGCAATTTCACTTAATGTTTTAGTAGAGTACAATAATGAATCTTGATGAGGGTTTCATTGTATACCTTATGTTTTTGTTGTTTGCGTAGGTTCTAGTAATAACAGTGGATCCTTTGTTGTATTATCAATAGATTTAAGAAATTTTGTAGAATAACTTGACCTTTTTCTTAAATTAAATCCTCCAGTAATGAGTAATTGATTTATTTTATCTTTTAAAGTTGTGAGTTTAGTAATTGTGTTAGCGCCAATTAATAAATCATCTATATAAAAATCTTTTTGAACAATTACTGCCGTTGATTTAAATTTAAATAAATTGCCAAAGATGTACCGTAAGTTACTGTTTATAATTTGTATATTTTTAAGGGTTTGGTAACATTTTCTTGCCATATTATTTTTTTGGTGTTTAATATCATTATTGTTCATTTGTATTTGACGATACATTTTTTTTATATTGGGTGTAATAACAAATTTGTGCTTCCTAAATCTAATCAAAATTGAAATTAAATTATTTTGAATATTTGGTCCTACTATTAAAACATCATTGAGTGATACGTCTGTGCTAGTTTTAAATAGTACTCCGACTTTGATGGTTCATCTTGAGTTTTTAACTACTAAATGGTGTGGTAAAAATACCCTTGATTAATTGAGATTTCTTGCAGTTCTGTATCTAATATTTGTCCAAAATTTTATATATTGTTGTTTTAATTAATTGTCCTTTTGTAACCTTTTCTCGGTATTTTCGAAACGTTTTAATGTGAAATTATATGAATTTCCTAAGTTTTGTCTTTGAACGAAAATCGTACTATAAATTGGCCTGATTTGTCTCTGGTCGTTGTGATGTTGTAATGAGATTCACATGCCTTTTTTTTCGTCGAATGATAAATTTTTGGTGGATAATCTTCTATTTTCCAAAATTAACTTATTTGATTGCTAATATCAATTGATAAGTGACAAGTTGTCTGTTTTGTGACTGAGTTCTGCAATTTGCCTGATAAAATCCTTCCCAAATGAGTATATTGTAATACGAGTAGTCCGTATCCTAGCTTAATTTGTTCTGGATATAAGATTTCCCAAAAATTGCTGAAATCTATGAGCATACCTATTTTTCCATTTTAGTTGAATGTTGGATCTGCTAAAGGCTTATTCTTTGGAATCTTTAACAATTTGTGATCAAATGAAATATTAGGCATTCTTTTGGTAATTTTAGCTAAGACTAAACATGACATTAAAGCTTGATATTTGTTGTAACGTGATTGAATGGTTGCGACAGCTAGTCTGTAGATATTGGTTGTGGATTTACTAAGTCCTGCTACTGATATATTAATGCTTCTAATATGTAAACCTATTTTTCAACATAGTTGATAGTCAATGTGAAGAAAAGTGTTCCGAGACAATTGTAACAAAGCCGCAATGATTTTATAGCTTCTCTTCTTTGAAATACTTTTTGTTCCAAAAACTTTCTGCGTTGATATATTTTATGATCAGCATTATGACACATTTTACAATTTGAGAATATTTGTGGTCTTTGTGATGTGGTGGTTTCTGATACATGATGCGCATAATTGTTGAATTTTTGATTTGGCTTGTCTTTCAAGACATAATAATAATAATAATAATAATAATCTTTATTTACGGTAAGTAAAACCATTTACATCTACATAAAAATACAATAAATATAAACAATATAATACATATATAAAAAACAAAAGCAAAAGATTGACATAAAAAACAATATAATATAAAATACATAACATTTAATCAATATGTCCCAATTGAATCTTAAACAAAGATTTAGAACCAAAAAAAATTAAATTGTTTGTTAAACTGTTTGCAAATCTAAAAATTCTACCAATAGGATTGTGAAATCCATAATTAGTAGAATGTGTAAATTCTCTAAATAATGAAGTCTGCCTAGTACGTCGTTCACTAATAGGAAAGTAGAATGGAAGAGATTCAAGTAACTCAGGACAGTCTACTTCAGACATCACTAGACCACGCAAAAATGAGAGATCTCATCTTTTGCGCCGAACTTTTAGTGACGGTAAATTGTATAGTGAAGAAATGTAATTGCGATCAAAATTAACCGACAATATACCAGATCTATAGGACAACAGGCAAAAAAATTTGTTTTGAATACGTTCAATATTCTGACTATGGATTTCATAGAAAGGGCACCAGACTGACGGAACGTACTCTAAATGAGAACGCACCAAGGCACAGTAAAGTAATTTAAGAGTATTTGGAGAAAGATCAGCAGACATCCTGTATACAAACCCCAGCATTTTTATAGGACGATTACACATGTAGCTGATATGCTCAACAAACGTAAGTTTAAAATCGAAAATTACACCCAAGTCTTTAATTTGTGTCACTTGTTGTAGCACCTAGTTATCGATAATATAATTGTACAAAATTTTGCTTAGCGTTCTATTAAAACTAATTGCAAAACATTTATTAACATTAAACAAAAGGTTATTAATCTGACACCAATCATTAACAGAGTCTAAATCTTGTTGTAAAAGATTACAATCATCGGTTGATAAAATACTTCTATAAATTTATAAATCATCTGCAAATAATAGGAATGATGATGAACTAATACAGTCAGAAAGATCATTGATAAAAAGTAAAAATAAAATTGGTCCGCAGTGAGATCCCTGAGGAACACCTGATGGAACTAAAATAGGTTGTGAAAGAAAGTTATTGATTTTTACACACTGCGTTCGGTTTTTCAAAAAGCAAGATAACTAAGCAACCACTGCATTATGAAAACATAAAGCACAAAGCTTAGCAATCAAAATATTGTGGCTCACACGATCAAAGGTCTTTGAAAAGTCAGTGTAAATAGAGTCAACTTGAGTTTTGCATTCAAATGCGTTTAAAATGTAATTTTCGTAAGAAAGTAGTTTGGTAAGTGTAGATCGACCCTCACGAAACCCATGCTGTTCTTCTACTAAAATACTTTTGCACATCCAACGTATTTGACCAGTTATAATTTGATCAAATAATTTTGGGATAGCAGATTGAATGCAAATGCCTCTATAAATTGTAATATTTTTTTTAGCACCAGATTTATGCAATGGCATAATATAAGTTTGTTTCCATACTTCAGGAAATTTAGTTTCATTTAATGAAGCGTTAAAAAGTAAATGTAATGGTTTTGAAATTGAATAAATACAATTCTTTAAGAGCATAGAAGGAATACCGTCAGGTCCAGTGCTAAGATTAGATTTAAGGCTTGTAATTCCATTAAAAATATCTAATAAACTGACTGAGAAATTTGTATGAATTACATTTTTATCAAACTTAAACAATGGAGTTGGATGAGTTTGAGAATTATAAACGGAAGAGAAAAAATCTGCAAATTTGTTTACAAGAACGTCACCATTAATACAGGTTTGATCACCATAATACATTGTAGCTGGAAAAGCATTAGTTTTCTTAGCTTCATTTACAAATCTCCAAAAATGTTTTGGATTAGACCGAATGTTATTCTCGGTGCGTAAAATGTACTGCTTGTAAAGACGTGCGTTCAGATTTTTACATGAAGTCCGAAGAGAATCAAATTCAATGTAATCAGAAAGAAGTTCTGAAGATTTAAATCGTTTATGTGCTATTTTTTAAGTTTAGTAAGTGAAATTAATTCCTTGCTAAACCAAATAGGAAAGTTGTTGTCATGCCACACTTTTTTAGGTACATAACAATCAATTGCATAATACAAAACAGAATAAAATAATTCAACACATACATTAATATCACAGTTGTTAAAAAGAACAGACCAATCAACGTTCAACAAAAAATCATTGATTGCGCTGAAGTTGGCACATTTAAAATCATTAAAAACGTAGTTACAGTTTAAAACATCACAAGAAGTATCACATTTGACATCTATCACATAGGCATTATGATGTTGATTTATATCTAATAAAACATCTACAGCATTTATCACAGTAATATTATCACTATCATTAGTAAAACACAAATCTAAAAATACATCCATACTATTTGGTATGGTTATACATTGAACACAGCTTAAAAATCCAAATGAATTAGCAACTAAATGTCTAGGATAGTTTTCGTTGCAAGTAACTCCAGTTCTAAATTCATAATTTAGCCACGTTGCTTCTGGTAAATTGTAATCTCCCAGTAAAATTAATTTACTATTAGGAAAAACATCAGCAAAAGATTCAACGGAGTAGCAGTGGTCAGCATATTTATCAATAACCGAACGAGGGGGTAAATAAACTGCACCAATTATGTACGACACAAACTTAAAGTTGACAATTACAATCACATGTTCAACACTTAGATAGGGCGGATGTAGTAATGTACACTTTAAATGACATCTAACCGCAATCAATACGCCACCTCCGCTTAATTTAGGGCTAGTTATATTAGACCGATCACATCTAAATAGGTTATAGCCAGTTAGTCTTAGTTCTGAGTTAGCGATGTCTTCAGATAGCCAAGTTTCGGTTAAAACAATAATGTCATAACTTGACAGAGCTACAGCTAACAAAAGTTTTTTCAGTTTGGTTTTTATGCCTCCAACGTTTTGGTAGTAAATTGAGAGGCCGTTGGTATTCCTGGGGACGGGTCCAAACTGTTGAGCGGATTTAACGTCCGAAAATTCCCTGCAGGAGTTGGTGGTAAATTTTGTGGTCGGCCATAGTTAATAAATTTCTTGACGGCAATGTTTGCCGGCTAAAAGTTTTTAGAAAGAACTAAACCAGCTTGATCGGTTGGAATAGATACTTTAAAGCTGCTGTAGTTTCCAGATCTCACTACCAACTCAACAACATCAATCAAAACAGATGGTAGTTTAGCTTTCATATAGTTTGCATTTTCAGTTTTATTTGTTCCACGCTTAAGTTTTGACACATGAATATATGAAGGGGGAACGTAGGCTTGTAGCTGGTCATTGTCAGGACCACATCCAAAAATCGTTGGAGTTTTGTGCTGTACTCTAGGTTTAATTGATTGTGAACTATTCGTAGTGGTAGAAGTACTGGATAAAATTGTTTTTGCCGGTGGCAATTGAATTTAATCCGTATTAATAACAGGCCTAATAGAAGCAGGTTTAAGTTGACGGCAAGATTTTAAGTTAAAAATTTCTATATCTTTCAGAGCTATCTTCTCCTCCAAATAAGAAATTTTGTCAGTTAAAAGTTTATTGTTAGAGCGAACTTCATCTAACAAAACTTGATACAACACGATGTTTTCTTTGTATAGTTTGCATAGATCAGACTCCGATTTAAAATCAAATAAAACACCACAATGACATTTTTTGTAGCGAATAGCACAGCTATTATGGAAAATAACTCCACAACCACTACAAGTAATTCCAGATTGTGCTATACTGTTATACTTGCAAAGGCCAGTCATAATAAAAAATGTAAATGTAAATATAAATGTAAATAAAATAAAATAAAATATGTAGGAAAAGGTTTAAAACAAGGAGACAAATTTCACACCGGTACGGTCTATCACCTGGTGACTCACTTTAAAACAAACACGGATAGACCACGGAAAGGTTAATATAGAGACAACGGGATAATTAAAAACAAACTTTAAAATTAAATTAAAATATAAAATCACAAATTAAAACTCTATGTTACGCCACTGGTACAAATAGTATAAAAATATGCCGCAAACGGCGTGGATGTTGCAACAATAATTAAAGGTTAATTTATTATAACAATGCACATCAAGAATATCGCTGCTATAAGAAGTTAACAATTAGCATATATAACTACTTACACAGTCAACACAAGATGTGCCAAGTAATTTTTAATTAAATAAACTCAATAACACACAAAACCACAACAGCACCAAAATAATAACAACACAAGACACAGTGGCGTTGTATTATTTCACCCCTCATGTGTATCATTTCAACCCTCCCTAACGGAACACCTCTGCTTAAAAAATTTGAATAACTGTTCTAATGTTGGTAACTGACTTCTGGGCCTTGCTAAATCTCATTGTTGCTTTGTGCTGCTGTTGAGCTTCTTTGGCACTATATATATATATATGACTACTGCATCCCAATGTTTAACTGGTAATCCAAGTGATTCTAAATTTTTTATGCGCTGTTTTGTGTTTGTAATTTACTATCGAAGTTCAGTAACATTTTTGTCAACTGGTGCTGCTTTAAATAATACTTTTGTGTGTACATTAATCATGTGATTTTTGTTGTCAAATCTATCTGTTAATATTTGAACTGCTATTGGATAACATTTAGCTGTTACTGTGATTGCATCTACTTCTTGCAGTGCTTCGTCTTTTAGTAGTGATTTTAAATAATAAAACTATTTTACAGCTAATAATAATTGATTTTTATATATTAATTTTGTAATTAAGTCTATGAAGCTTTTCTAATTTTTATAATTGCCACTGAATTGTGGTATATCAATTTCTTGTAACGTTACTGATCTTTTTAAGTTTGAAAAATTTTGTTGTGAAACTTGTAAATTTAAATTTTGTTGATTTGTGATCAGAATAATTTGCCTTTGTAGCACTAATTCTGTTAAATAAAATGCATTTTTAAATTTTTTTGTATTAATTTATATCTATTCTAAAATTCTCGTAGTTTATTTGCTCTACTATTTAATGCATGGATATCTACAATTTCTGCTAACTCATTGGTCATGAGTTTGTTTATGAATGTTTGAACTCTTGTTATGCTACTTGTTATTACTGCTTGTGATTGTAACAATTTTTTCTGCCATTTTACGTTGTTATGAAAACTTGAGTCCCTAACGTTCAAATGCAATGGTGAATTCGACTATGCATTGCTTTCTCTGCCTTGCTTGCTACGTACATACTGATCGAATGCTGCTTGATTTTAATGTTTTATGAATGCACTTTTTTGACTGTTGTCATTATTTTTATATTTTAATTAATTACATAGATATATTGATTTAATACCAATCCTTAACATCTTGAAAACCAAATGTTGGATGAAAGATGATTTTCACATTTCAGCTGTAAAATTAGTCTTTGGCAACTTTGCAGATCTACAACTACTAGCAAAGGATGGTTTAGATGTCTAAGAACTTAAAGATAATTGATGATATTTAATTAAGCATGACTTACTGCTACCCATCAAATGGCGTAAGAAAGAAGATTTTTTTTTAAATATGCCATGAGTTTGTTCCTACACTCAGTATTAACAAAAACATTTTTGTAGAAATTTGATCAGTTCTAGTCTAATGGCCGTATTTGGTTTATTTAAAAAACAATATTAATTAACATTTAGAACGTTGATTTTAACAGCAATTTTACTTAACATTAAACATTTATCAGTAATTGGTAGATATAAAAAGTTTAATGTTGATAGGAAACTTAAATGAGTTATCTAATCATTTAACATTAATTTTATTTAGCATTACCTGGAAACGTGTATGAAGTTTGGCTACCTTCAAGTTTAATATAAGCTGGGCAGCGTTTGTAACTTGTAGTGTGCATTTTAGGTGAATCTGGTATAAGCTCTTACGCGTTTCAAGCAAACATAGGTATGTGGCCATAGCATTAAAAACGGTGGCGTTGTATAATGTTACTGGACTTACGTTTGTTTTTGACGCAGACCTACAACAATACAACTTGTAAAAAAGGCTTACGCCCGGTTTTTCTAGCATGTTTCAAGTCCAAACTAGACCTCAAGCTAGGCCTTAAGCTGAAACCGAGTTTATTTTGTTGCACCAAAGCAAAATCTTATCTTATTTGCGTCAAGCAGAGCTCAAATAAAGGAAGCCGTTTTTGAGAGCTCAAGCTCGCATCACTTAAATCACAACTTTTTTCTCGAATGCAAACTTGTTTGAATGTTTAAAGTTGCTTATAACATCTTCCAACAGTTTTTGATTAATTTTATGCAGTTTATGGCAGAAAACTCTACCAAAAAATACAAGCCAGGTGAGGAGAACGAAGTAGCTAGGGCACCATGCCAAAAGAAGAAGAAGAAGAACTTTCATTGAGTCTCTTGTTGTATGTGGGTCTTGGCTCTATTCTATGCAGGGACCGTTGATACAACTGTTGTGGATTATATCCATAGCCCAATGTTAGCAGTTTTGTTTATTTCTATATTCTAATATCGACAAAAGAGACGCTGTAGTTGAATGAACAGATTCCTCACATTTAACATAATTATTGTACACGAATGTACTCGAACAACAATGCTGCACATCGCTAAATTTACTAAAATGGCGTAGCTTGCGCATTTGAATGACTGTACCGGTTTTCTCTACTCTTCTACTTGCTGTGTACTACGCGTTTAAATATTATGCGGTTTCTCTGAATCACCTTGTATAAATTGCTGAGAATTTTGGATGGCAAAAAAAAATTATAATTCTTGTTGTTTTTTTGTAAATACCAAATAATTTACACTAAAATGAAACCAAAATGTTAGTAAATCTTAGCCAGCAACAGAATACTAGTTTGGAACGGACAAACAAAACGTCAAGTTTGAACAACTCATTGAGTTTAACTGCGCTATACTATCTCAGAAACATGATGAGCTTGGTTCTTTAAGGAATTGCTATGCCTGCCTCATCTTAAATTAAACGCCAATACTTAGCTGCTTGTTGAACCGTTCTATTACGCGCATCCAGATTTCTAGTGTAGTTTAATAATTAGCTAGGTTTTTTTTCTTCCTTACTTTTACTTTATAAATCATAAATGCCTCTTTTCTAACTATGTGGTAGAGTCTAGTCATACTGCGGAGTAAAAGTTTGGTAAAACTACAACCTATGGAAAAATAAACTGACCTGTTCAACAACAAAAAAATAGCGTGCGTTCTTTCAATTCCAAAAAAAAGTTGTAGAAGAATTTTATAGTTAAATTATTTTATAAATAATTATAGTTTGTCAGTTCATATTGAGCTACAATTTTACTTACAGTTAGTTATTTTTTATTTAGTTCAAGATTATTTTATGTTTTTAAGCGTTAAAACAATATTAATATACAAATATATTTGATATTCCTTGATGCTCCATAAAATAAATATTTTTGAACGTGTGGCATAAATCAATACAAATATTTTGTGTGGTCCAACACATATAACAGTTGGCCGTGATATAATCTGTGGACATCCGCGGATGATCCCAAACTATTACGGGTTACAGTAAACCTATAAAATAGGGGTCAACAGCCACTAAATACACCCTAATTCTCATGCTAATATTAACGGGCCAACGGAACAACGACATTCGTTATCAGCTTCAAGACCCACTTGTTTAGAACAATGTCTGAAGTGGGGAGAAGATTCCACAAAAGGATCGATTTCAAAGATTCGCCAGTTCTCTCTCTGTACTAAAGTTTAAAAAAAAACCATTCCCACCTTCAGTCTCAAAATTAATGACTGGCAAGCAAGAAAATCTTCAAAAACCACCGTTAATGTGCGTTTCATTTTGATAAATTGATTAATGAAAAGGGTGCTTTTTTCGGACTCAGACAATTTATAATTCAACCAGTATTAACACGGCAATGAAATGCAATAAAGCCATCCATTAGAATAGCAGGTGTATTAAACGATAAGTGCGTTAAGATAAAGGACAAAATATATTTCATAATTACGATTGTGCATCAAAAAGGTATTATTATATAATTACGCCCCATAAATTTTAGCGTGTCGTGTATGTATGTGTGCAAGGGATATTCCGTGTCCATTGCGTCACGTGCGTTCTATAATTACTTTGCAATCTCGCCATGAAAATCGTTCACACTCTAATGGAAAACCAAGTTTCCGCGCGATTATTGTCGGTGAGTAAGTTCAAGACTGCTCTTCCTAATTTCCATGTAAATAAACAACAAACTTGCGCTCGAAATACATTATTCAATGCGACGCTGAAATACGATGCTGCGAATGTCACGGGATTAACTCTCCGGGTATAGAATTAAACATAACTGATGAATAAGGCTATTATATTATTGGCATTTATTTTATTCCATCAATATCTTTTGTTTGCGGATATATAATACCCTACAAAGTTTTCCCAAAAAGGAGCATTTCAGTAATAATATTGCTGACAAATTTTAATTAATAGTACATTATGTATTGTTAGAATCTCATTTAATGGAGCCTACTATGTTAAAAGGAGGCCCGACTGGTATTTATTTTCACTTAAATGTGATACTAAAAATATAGAATAAAATAACGGAATAATCATTTATAACGTGCTGCAGATCGAAATAAATACGAAATATATAAATAAATGTTTATAATAAAGTGTAACGCATTTTTAAATTGCTGTTTGGATCAGGTGGCAGCCTTTTTGAGTTTGTTGTTTAATATTTGTGTTTGTCAGAGCTTACCATTTCATCATAGAACGGTGCCCGCTTCAACAAAGTTTACAAATTATTTAGGCATTCTATTAAAATTTACGTTTAACTGCGACCACTTTAAATGTATTAACTTTTAGTTGATTAAATTGTTCAAGTCAATAAACAATTGAAAGTTTTGTGAAAAAAAAAAACGATTTAACACATTCTTTATATAACGTTTTTACGTCAGAGACAAAAAAAAAAATACAAGGAACAAAGAGAATATTAATATGGTAAATATTAAGTGTGTAACGCATGATTAACACTAATATGTAGTATTCAAAGGTTTATAGTAATGCGTTTATTTG
Organism: Tachinus rufipes; assembly: GCA_963932245.1. Classification (NCBI taxonomy): domain Eukaryota; kingdom Metazoa; phylum Arthropoda; class Insecta; order Coleoptera; family Staphylinidae; genus Tachinus; species Tachinus rufipes. The sequence goes on from OZ010743.1 coordinate 96,825,373, forward strand.
TATTTTACAACTTAAACTACTTTGACCAATTACTAGAATTTTCAAAAAAGATTAAAATTGAAAAAAGTAACTGATTTGTGTACAAAAATTAGCAGCAATAAAAATATTAAATTATTAATGTTATCAACAAATAAACCAAAACTAATATAAATGAACAGATTTAATCCAAAACTAAACCTGGAATACCATCTGGGTTGCGCAGCGCCAAGTTACGTTTTATAGAATAACATCCGAGTACAGTTTGTGTTTCTGAGAAGGTTATTCACTTTTGCAAATTGCATCCAGGTGTTATGTAAAGTCAAATCGGAAGTCAGCAAAATATTGATAAACGCTCATTTAGAGACGATTTTAGAAAATAAAACGTATAATTTTGTTTTGTTTTATTTTGTAACTTGTAACGCTATCCTTCTTCAGGTTTTGAAATGAACTTCAGTGCATTGCAGATCTTTGTTTACTGGTAGCTCCAAGCGACTTGTAACACGCCTGCTCAACATTTTATTTTTTTAATTCAAATTTTAATTAAGTTTTTAGTAAAGTAAATCTGGTTTTTAAATATTATATAATAATTAAGTTATTTTTAATAATTGGTGCAATTGACCTAACCTATGAAACATATTTTTGTTCTATCAAGAAACCTTTTTTAATGAATATCAAATTTGTGCAAACTTACAAAGGTATTTTTTTTGCAAATTGTTGTCGACACAGTTTTTGTTCCGGCCGGAGCAGCTTGGAAATTTATCGTGTCAACACTTTGCTTATTCACAAATCTTCATAAAAAACTTTAAAAATACCAGTTTTTAATATTTATTATATTACTAAGAATAAACAGAACTTAAACTGTATGGTACTGCCGATAATTTCTTAACACCCCCGCTCTGTTACAACTTGGCCCCCAACGTGGGGCCAATCTAACCTATTGCTAATATTACAGTAAACCCAAAGCTCAATTTTTATGAAATCGAGGAAGAAACGCATATTAGCATTACTCGATACGGGTAGCGAGGTATCTTGTTTATCAGGGGAAGTGTACAAACAAATAGACGTTAAACTTGAGCAAAGTTCTATGTTTCCGGTTCAAGGTGATATGGTTAAGGGAGCTTTTAAGGGAAAGTCCGCTAAGGTTAGTCATTAAATAATGTTTTCATTTACTATAGTGGAAGCAAACATAAATTTTATTATAGACATTGATCTCCTTTGAGAACTTAACGCAAAACTAAGCTTAGCATTCGACATCTAGAATTTACATAGAACGAATGCCTCTTAGTTATACCCGAAACGATCCGATTATGTTTAGACGCACTCCGTTTAAATAGTGTGATCAATAGAAAATTTACTACATGGCTTATCTGGTGTTAAATACATATTGTTTTTTTATCTTACTTGTTCCTATTGGCAGATACTAATTTTACTGGAACATAGACCGTATACTGGTTTCCGCGTAGGTACGAGGGCTTATTACTTCAACGTATTGCCAGTCGACCTAAAAACAGCGGTAAGTTCATTCACGAGATATATGGATCAAATTTTGGGACCATTTTATGAAAAATTTGTTCAAGCTTATATTGACGATTTACTGATTAGCTCGTCTTCTTTTGACGAGCATCTACAACATCTGGATTTGGTGTTTTCCTATTTGTAGAATTCGGGATTTATGCTCCGTTTAATTAAATGCCATTTTTTTAGCAAACGTTTGAGTTATTTGGGCTATGATTTAGACTGCCAAGAATTGAGACCCGACCCAGACCGGGTACAAGCACTTAGATCATTTCCTCCACCAAAAAGTATCCAGCAGTTACAAGTGTTTCTTGGATTGGTTAATTTTGATCGGCCATTTGTGGAACACTTCTCTACTCTTTTAGCTCCTTTCATAAGTTTGCTGCAAAAAGGAACGCAATGTCATTGGGGTGCCAAACAACATAACGCTTTAAATAAAATTAAAAAGTTGCTGTTCCAAGAGGTGCTATTGCGCCATCCCACTTTTAAAGAACCTTTTCATGTTTAGTTCGATGCCAGCTACGTTGGTATTAGATCAGTCTTATACCAAAATATTTCTGGTAAAAAAAAAATTGTAGCATATTTCAGTCACACTCTGTTGGATCGAGAACGTAGATACCTCGTACCGGAAAATGAACTCTTAAGCATGTTATGCGCCCTACGCCGATGTCGAGTTTTTATGGTAAGAAAACCTTTTGTTATTTATACGGACCACCAATTTTTGTCGTATTTAAATACTTGCAGGTTACTATCTACTACATGGGTGTTAGCACTCTACGAGTACGACTATGTGGTTCAAAAATGTCATACCTGATGTGTTATCACGTTATCTCTCTTGCCAACCTGCGGTACTCCATGATTGGTTATTTTGCATTTTACTCACTATTGTTGGACCCGATATCCGAGCGTTACTACAGAATATGCCCACAATGCAAGCCGTCGATCTTAAACTAGGACCCTTTGTTAAAGATCTACAAAATAACGCCACAGTTACTTGGTTTGTTTTCTATCAAAAGTGTTCTAAAACTTAATAAAGACTCTCCTGCTACTCTTTGCGTACTTCAGGTTTTTGTTTGGCAGTTTGTAGAAACTTATCATCAGTTTATTGGCTATTACGGCGCCTATAAAGTGTGGTGTGCCATGCAAAGAGATGTTTGGAGGAGTAGAATGTTTTGCGTAATCAAACGCTTGGTCAAAACTTGTAACCTATGCCAGACTAGCAACGCCTCTGCTTTTTCAATACCCACATTGGAACTTATTGTTCTTGCCGGTCCAAACGACTTAATTTTGGTTGATTTTTACCTACATCGATCGGCGGCGTGTGTTATTTGTTTGTTGGCAAGAGCGTATTTACAAAACTTGTCACGTTGTACCCGGTAAAGCATGCCAGCCACTACCAGGGCTATTAAAAATCGGATGTCTAGAAACAATTTTTTTACTATTGGAAAGCTTTCTTGCATTCTTTGCAACAGTAGAACCCAATTTACGACAACTGCTTGACTTTTATTCAAAAAGAACAAATGCAATTAATATTTTTCTCAGTTTGGCACTCACTAAGAAACTCTGTGGAACGCGTTATGGCGGAGTTGCTTTTGTTGGACATATTGTTGACAAAAACATACTTTGTGGGCTCGCAAAATTCCCAGGTTCACTACTTTTTTAAATAATGTTGTTCATGAGTCTACTGGTTTCTGCCCTGCATTTCGGTACCGTTGAGAATATTTTCAGTTACTTTTCTGCAGATTTTTTGATGCCACCTAAAGCTTTATTGAGCAGCTCAGAGGTTAGAAACTCAAGCTCAGCGTTGAGTAAGGCGAGAACCCGCTAACCCTTTTTATCTACCTCAACCGGTTGATTTGGTTCTGCTGAAAGCAAATCCAATTTCATCGGTTATTAATTGCAAAATAAAAAAATTCTTGCCCCTCTATGAAGGACCGTATGTAATAGAAAAGCAAATTGCCTACAAAACTTTTGTGTTGAACTTTCCGGACACGGAAGTTGAGCGTGGTGTATCCAATGCATGCCACCTAAAAGCATTTTTTAATAATCTTTTGCCAGAGCCTAGACTGCATCAGTAATTAAATGTAGCTGTAGTCTGAGTAATGCCTCGGATGGGGGCAGATGTAAAGGACATTGATATTTGTTTGCGCGGTTCATGCATGGCCCAAAACTAAATAATTTTTTTAACTTCCAAACCAGTTTGTGCTTTCTGGTAATTAAACCCGGTTTAATTCAAGATTGCGTTTTACCTGCACAGGTACGAACATTTTTTAATTTAATGAATTATAATTAAGTGTATTAAATCATTTGCGCAGTTTGTTTTATGGTTGTGTTTGTTTTAATACGCCACGTATACCTGTTCATGTTATAAGATTGTAATAAAGTAAGAATAAACAGAACTCTGTTACAACTTGGTTCTCAACATGGGGCCAATCCAACCTATCGCTATTATTACGGTAAACTTAGAGTTCAATTCTTATAAAATTGAGGAAAAGACGCATTCTGAAAACGAAAGCCATTCAACTTACTAGGTCCAAAGTTGGATGCGATACACATGACCGAACAAAATTCAATCTTTTTAAGTGCCATTTCAAGTCTATACTCTGTCTATAAGCCGCAAAAGCCATAAAACCATGTTTTTGTTCTTAGTGGGCTGGGCAAAAAGGAGCATTTTTAAATTTTTTTTTAACCGCCAAAGTTGACGTGTTTGGATGTAAGTTAATTAGAAATTATAAATTTGTTTTGTGTATTTGGGTTTTAAAAGTCTGAAACACAAAAAAACTGCAAAATTAAGCTTATTTTTCAACATAAACTTTTACAAATGCTCATTTAGCAGTTTTCAGAGAAACTATACACCAAATATGATTAAAAAACTGAACAAAAAAAAATTTGTTTAACATTTACTTAAAAAATATATTTTTTTAAATTTTTCTTAAAGATTATTTGGATTATATTTTTTTAAGCTTATTTCAAAAGTTTAACAAAGTTTTCTTTTGTTGTTTGAACCAATTTTGAGTAATTTTACTCTTTGTTTGATAGTTTTTGCGCTTGCGGCACAAATTTAGACTCAATCTATCGGCGCGAAACTTAGAAAATATTATTATTTTTGGCATTCAAACATAAATCCTCCTGGCGCTTAAAAAAATAAGTTTTAAACCACACCCTATTGTGTTTATAATATTTTTTGTGAACATAAAAAATAATTAAATTTAAACTCATTTTTTGTCTGAAAATTTTGTAAACATTTCTTTCTAGATGGACTTTTCTATAGACTATGAGTACAACACTGACTATTTTCCAAGTAAAATTGTCTCCAGAATTAAATTTTTTAATAATATTTGGTGTATTGTTCCTCTGAACGCGGCTAAACGTGCATTTGTAAGAGTTTATGTTGAAGAATAAGCCTACTTTGCAGATTTTCAGAGTTTTAGACTTTTAAAGCCCAAATACACAAAACATATTTATATTTTTCAATTAATTTACATTAAAATACATTAACTTTGGCGGTTAAAAAAAATTAAAAAAATGCTCCTTTTTGCCCAGCCCACTGAGAACAAAAACATGGTTTTATGGTTTTTGCGGCTTATTGACAGGGTATACTTGAAACTTGAAATGGCACCAGATTTGGATTCTACGAAAAATTTCTGATTGATTTCATTAGTAAATTTATTTTTTTTAGTTAAAATTGCGGGTTTTAAACATAAAATGCGACTAAGTTGAAAAACGACAAAAAAACTTTAAAAAATCGTAGAATTTTTTTTTTATATGTTACATACTCTCATATACCAATCAAAGGACTAAGTTATAGAAACTAAAAAAAATACATAAGCAAGTTTTTCAATGCACCCCCCCCCCCCCCCAGCTCTGGTCCGTTTGAAATGGAATTGCCCACTTATTGATTTATTAAAAAGAACAATTTTTTTCATTAATGATAGAATACTGTTTTATTTATGCTAAGGCATTCTGGAAACTTAATTTTTTTAGTACATTTTTTGTGGTATTTGGCTGTATCGAACCAATATTATGTTTTTCTAGATTAGCTGTATAACATTGAGCTTTAATAATTTTCTATAAAATTATCAAAGAGCAGCTTTGTGCAGGCTAATTGTCATCAATTTTTGATAAGTTGTATGACATGTTGCTTCATCTTGCTAAAACCAAAGGACGATCAAGTTTATGTTCTTAATTTTTGGCCACAAAAAGTTGGTCATGATGCCTCAGTTGCGCTGTCAACACTCAACAAACTACTCTAACAAAAAGTTGTCAATTTGGAGTTTCTTACACAAATTAAGAAGAAATAACAAAACGGATAATCATTAGTCTCTAATTCTTGAATTATTTAGATCTTGTATGGGAAAAATTTGAGGTTTTTGTGCAGTATTCTTATTAGAGTTGCTGCGATCTGCGTCAAGTTGCGCACTGAACAAGCACGGGGATTTTTTCTGTTGTCTATTAACATTTTTGTAACACAAACAACAGTGCGTTCTTAACGGTACGCCACTTTGTATGTGTTATGTTATTAATTTTAACTTGTGCAGTTTTGTGTGGAATTTAGTGTTTACAATTTTAAAGATCTTGTTATTCCTGTTGGTAATTATATTTGCAACCAGTTATCTCAATTTAAACAATTATACTGGTTTTATTATGATTATTATTATTGTAAATGTATTTTAACCTAGAGTTATAGTCTCTCGTTATTGTTTTTTGCGCTTCCCGTGGCCATATTATTAACTATACATACCTTAACTTCTGTTTTTTAAAGAGTGATTTTATTATTTTTTTTTTATAATCTGTCTTTTGTGTAACCTTACCGTGGTCTACCTGTATTTGTTTTTAGTCAGTCACCAGTGATTGACTGCACCGGTGTGAATTGTGTCATTGTATGAACCTTATCCTGTTTTTATTTATTTACTGTTCTAGTAACTGCTTCTGTTAATATGTCCGGCCTAGTTGCGCTATACGCTATAAAAATGCCATTGCGGTACTCTATTTGAATTGAATGATTCCGAACTTCCAAAATCTTATAAAGAAAATATTACTCTTTACTTAGTTTTATGTGTTATAAATTGTGGTTGAGCAATAAATTACTCTTAGATAAAATTACCCATCTTGAAGAAAATATTGCTAAAGAACATAAAACTATTCTTTAGTATGAAGCTTGCAGTGAACATCTAACTGCTCTTACTATGAAACGATGCAATTGATTTAGCTTGCAATTTTTCTTCTTTGGTTGTTGTCAAACTAATGACAAACTGCAGGTTTATGTGCTTACTTCTTCCGTACACGTTTCTAAACTTAAACTAAATGTTGTTGATTTACAAGTAAAATATGGATTCTACAGCAGCTTTAAAATTTTTCTAGTCTAGCTAATAATGCTCGATTCATTTTTTGTAAAGATTTTTGGCCTGCAAATATAGCGGTCAAAATTTTTATTAATTATGGGCTAGTTAATAATATTGCTGTTTTATCTTTGGTGGATTTTCAAAATCTGGATCCAGCCAACAATCTTAACCCGTTACCAGAAATACAAGCGAAATTTCCATCTATTATCAAAACGTCGGGGTATGAAAACTAAGGTCTAAGAACTTATGCTGGCTGCAGCTGTGTACGATATTATTGTACTAGCCTAAACCTGGCTTAACCGCGATGCGGAGCTACAATTAATTAGTTACAGTTTGTTTAGATGTGATTGCTCTGGACGGAGGAGGTGTCTTAATTGCTACTACAGTTTGTTTTAATTGTATTTTATTACAACCTACCTTTCTAAGTTTTGAATATTTGTTTGTAATTGTTTGTTTACCACCTAACTCGGCATGTGATAAATATTTAGATCATTGTTATTCCGTTGAATCTATTGCTAACAAAATTTGAACAATAAACTAATTTTACTGTGCGATTATAATCTACTTGCAGCGGCATGGGTAAATGATGAGTTAGGCATAAGTGTTATTTGTAATGATACTTATACTATGCTCAAAAAAATGTTCATAAACGTTATAAATCTTTAAGACTATTGTCCGATTATAACTGTTTTAATTAATTTGTACTTTGTGTAAAATTTTTAGTATTTGTCTATACAAGCAATATATTACTCGAATAGAAATCAACGATCAAAGTAACTCTAAACCCTTTTGGAAATTTGTTAGTGACTCTAGAAAAACTAATGATTCTAGCTACAATGTATTATAAACAAAAAACTTGCAGTAATGAAGATGACTATGCTAATAGTTTTGCTGAATTCTCTTTCTTTGTTTACGATACACAAATTCATCCAACTCTATTGTTTGACTTTAAAGAAATCGTATTACATAAAGCATTTTCAATTAGTATGAAGATATATTTAAAGGGATTGAGAACCATAAATGTAAATGTCTTTTAATGAAGCTAAGTTTCCCCAAGTTTGGAAACAAAGCTACATTATTTATAAGCTAAGGAGGATATTACTAATTATAGAGGTATATGCATTTAGTCAGCTATTCTCAAGTTATTTGATCAAATTGTAACTGGTCAAACACAATGGATGTGCAAAAGCATTTTATCAGAACAGCAACATGGGTTTTGTGAAAGTCGTTCTACTCACACAAATCTTCTTTGTTACGAAAATGATGTTTTAAATGCCTTTCAATCAAGAGTTTAACTTTTCTATTTACACTGATTTATCAAAGGTTATTGATCGCGTTAATTATAAAATTTTGTCTGCTAAGCTTTGGGCTATGAGTTTTTATAAATCTGTTGTTGCGTGGTTGTTGAGCTTTTTAGAAAATTGTAATCAGTCTGTGAAAATTAATAACTTTTTATTACAACCAATTGTTGTTCTATCTGGGGTTCCTTGAGGATTTTATTGTGGACCAAATCTGTTTTTACTCTTTATTAATGATCTTGTTTATACTATTATTTTTTTGTCTTATCTTTTACTTGCTGACATTCTTAAAATTTATAGAACAATATCATCTATCAATGATTGCATTAGTTTTCAAAATGATTTGGATTCTGTTCATTCATAGTGTCTTATTAATAACTTGTTGTTTAACTCAAATAAATGTTTTTTGATAAGCTTCAACAGAAATTTAAGTAAAGTATCGTATGACTATACTATCGATAATAATGTTTTGGAACATGTTACACAAATAAAAGATTTGGAACTAATTTTTGACTTAAAACTAACTTTTGTTGAGCATATCAACTATATGTGCAACCGTGCTATGAAAATGTTAGGTTTTGTGTATAGTTTGTCAACTGAACTATCTCCAAGCACACTCAAACTACTTTATTGCGCTTTGGTACGCTTTCATTTAGAGCATGCTCTTTCAGTTTGGTGCCCATTTTACAACATTCATATATGCATTATAGAACGCATTCAAAACAATTTGTTTTTGTTTATTATTGTACAAATTAGGCATTTTATCTAAAAATTACGATTTTAACCACATTGCATCGCAATATAATCTAATTGCTTGACAATTATTTTTATTTTGATCTAGACAATTTTATTAATTTTATTGTCATTGTTATATTTAATGAGATATTATTCAAGCATCCGAAATAACTTGAATTTGTAGATATACGTTATCTATAATATTTTGTATCATTCATACATTTTGTTTAATATTTTTACTATGCCAAAACTAATTGATTAAATTGTTTGTTTTAAAGTAAATAAAAATAAACACTTACATACATATATCATTCGTCCCGGTTAGGTATGGTTGATTATAAATACACCAGTTAATTAATAATTCATTTTAACATTATTTCTGATACAATTTCATATTCATATTTACATTTACACGCCAAAAATGTAAAATATTGCTCTTATTTACTTTGTACCTGAATATAAAATAAGGTGGTTTACTACTACTGCTACTAAACAGGTTAATGTCGGTGTGTGGTGTGATACTAAACGTCACACGAGAGACATCAAAGACTACATGTATAAGATATTTGGGTTGAATAAATTTGATTAATAGTAACATATGGTTCAGTAAACGTCACGTAGTGCACGTGCAATTTAGAGAAAAAAAATAGGGGACGTGAGAGAAAGCATACGTGAAAGCTTGAAATAAATTTCACTCGGCAAAGTCGGTCTCTAATAAAGTGAACTTAATGAAAAAAAAAAGAAAAGAACTGGAAAACCAGAGTTAATTAATACGTATATTTTTACCCATGTATGAAAACCACAATAATTGTTTAATTCATTCAACCGAATTGAATACAACATAAATTAATTAGCATTATTTACAAAACTGTTCAGTATTTACAAAATCTATTTATCCTTGTTAAATAATAAAGAGTAATTATTCAATCGCATAGCAAAGGTTTGGAAATTTCAATTTAAATTAATGTGTTTGTTATTAAATTAATTAATAATTCAATTACATATTAAATCAATATATTCACGTTATTCCTTATTTAAAAATAAAATGGGCCCTAATATTTGGAAGAGGCTTTTAAAATTGCTTGCTCTATGGACATTTGAAACTTTAAATGTCATTCAAGAAGTTGAGACTTGAATAAATATAACGGCAAACTCGCACAAAGTTATAAAACAAGTTTGGAAATATTCTGGTAGACAAGAAGCTCGGTTATTCGGTCGCGCCTTTTGTGGCTCACACTCCTCGAACAACAGTTTGTTCTAACTGAGATGCCATTCTGATGTTTGGGAGCAAACCTGAAAGTTGCTATCTATACTTTTTTTTCTATTATTATTTCCTATGTATGCAGGGGCACATTTCACAACTCGTTTTATTCACTTAGTTTTTAGTTTGTGTTTCTACTAGTTTTTATTTAATTTTTTTGAAAAATGTTAAAAATTCTGTTGCAATGCGAGAAAACAATCCAACTTTCTAAATTATTAAGCTTATTTGTTTAGTTTTGTGTAAAAGGCTTTAGGGAAACGAGAAAAAGGGGTTAAAAAATGCGCGTGGATACAAATTGAATTAGTTTTGATAACAATTTACATTTTAAATATTAATTAGGGTTCGCAAAGTTTACCGATTAAAATGTAAATTATTCTCATCGATCTGTAATGATATTGTAATTAGGAATTTACATTTTTTTATAAACGCTTGCTTTTATATTTAAATGTATAATTTCAGCCAATATTGTAATGGTTATTAAGATATTGAATAATTTTAGATTTTTAGAATTTTTTCAAAGTATTATTTTGTGTACTTACTTTAAGTGAATCAAATTGAAAATTTACGTATGGAAATGTATATTATATTTTATACATTTATATTTCAGCCATAGTTAACATTAGTGGTTATTGGAAGTATTAAAGTAGCTTAGTATACTTTACATTATTGCTCATAATTAATAGGTAATTCTACTACTAACCAGTAATAATTTACACACAATTATGGACATTACTCAACTTAATAGATATTAGTTAAGGGTGACACTATGTTTTACATTGAACACACTATTTGCTGTAACGGACCTATTTATCGTGGGCTTGTTTTTTACAATTTTCGTGATGTATTTATTACCTTATTTCATTTACATCAACATTTATTTACTTTGATAAAACTTTTAAGTATTGTTGAAGCTGCGATTAACGTTTTTGATCAAAGCTAATATTTAGAAGTCGCCAATTTGAGTTTAAATTATTTGCTTCTATTTTTTATATAATTTTATAAACCCGACAGTTTATCTTTTTTTTTTAGTTATTTATTTAAAACTGTTAGGTTATTTTCATATTTTACTATAGATCCTAACTTTTTGTTTAAAAACTCAGTTGTAATATAAAGTGTTATAGGCATGCTCGTTGGAAATGAAGAGGGGGAGACCGATGCAGGACCCTACTGTTCTGATGTTGGGTATTTTTATTTTAGTAGTGATGTGGTGCTTGCATTTTTTATTTTGTTTGTTTGTACAAACAACGTTTGTCTTGTCCTCGAAAGATAACGTTTGGTTGTATTATTGTACGACGTTATGTGAAATTAAGCCGACAACACTAGCCGTACAGAATAACTACCTTTGATTGAAATCATTTAGCCAATAAGAAAAAAAGAAGGAGAATGCGTTTACGGCTGATTATAAAATAACACATTTGTTCAGCATTTGCTAGTTGAGATATGACATTCACACAGAGAAATTTCACAGAAACATTTTCTAAGACTGCACAAATGTAAGTTTAAAGTAGATGTTGTAGAAAACCACCGATTCAATACGAAAGAAAACGAACTTTTTCTATTCCGTCTTTCATTAGCCGGTCTTTATCTTCAGTTTTTCTATTTGTCTTTGTTCTGGGCTACTTGGTACCAATTGAGTCGTGCCGTACGTTTTATGTTGTTGTTCTACCTCATCTACGGCCGTCCCGCTCTTCTACAGTTTCATTTCATACTGCCAATATGTTCTATTATTACGACTTTTACATCGTCTTTTTCTTTATTCAGGCGTTTGTTTTTCGGTCTTTTAAGGATATGTCCAATCTATAGATTGCTTTTTGGTAAGTATGCAAATTTGTGATCTATAGGTGGTTACTGGTAAGATACATTGGTTGTATAGTTTTGTTTTTAGAGTAAGGGGTATATCCATAGCTAAAATATCTTTTATTACTTGGTTTGTTTTCCCTATTGTTATGGTTTGTCCTAGATACTTGTATCTGCTTACTTTCTCGATGTTATTTATTCCCAGAGTTATTTGTTGTTCGTTTTCCTTGCTTGTTGTCATATACTTAGTTTTGTCAAAACATTGTAGACGTTATTGATTTGTCTTCTCTGGATTTGGCTATTAATAATATGTCGTCAGCTAACATTAAGTGGTTTAGTTTTTTGCCGTCTATATTAATGTCTTTATTCTGCTAATCTATAGTTTTTAACGCATTCTCTAGTACAAGCGTGAACAGCTTGGGTGATATAGTGTTCCCCTGGCGTATTCCTTTGTTTATTTTAATCTTATCTAATGTTTTCTGCAGTTGTGTTTGTAGAGTAGCGTTCCTGGAGATGTTATTGATTAGGTTTGCATATCTGTGGTCAACACTTACGTTTTTAGGACTTGCTGGAGCGCCCATAGTTCTATAGTGTCAAAAGCTTTTTGGAAGTCAACAAATGCTATCCATAAGATTATATTATGTTCTATTATCTATCAGCACTCTCACTGTTTGTAGATGTTCTGTGGTGCCAAATATCTGTCTGAACTGTTCTTTTGACTGGTAGAAGTTTAGTTTTGGAGTCAACCTTTGGCTTATTATTTTTGAGAATAATTTGTAGATTTGTGATAGAGTTTGTCCAATCCTGGGGTATGTCTTTTTTTTCTAAGCATTTGTTCAATAATATTTCTAATTGCTTTATCAGTATTTCTTCTCTTCTTTTTAACATTTCTGTTATCACTCCATCTTCTCCTGCTGCTTTTCATTTTTCATATGTTTTAAGGCTATTTTGATTTTGTTTGGTGTAATTTCCGGTATGTCTTTTGAGTTGACATTTAGTACTTTCCGATTTTGGTTTTGGTCGGATATATTGCTTTGTGTCATTGTTGCATATATGTTTTCGTAGAAGTCCTGGACTACTTTTATTATTCCTTGTCTATCTTCTAATAGTTGTCCGTCTTTATTTCTGGTTTAGGGGATTTTGTTTTTTATTTTTTGTGTTTTTTATTTTTTTGAATACTTTACCATCTTGTTACTACTAGTTTAAGAAATATTTTTGTATAAATGGTCCGATGCTGCCAACGGGAACTTCTTCAAACTCAATGCAAGATTCATCCTGGAAAACATAAACCGACAAAGTGAACAAGGCCACACATCTTTGCAGGATGAAAGCAATTATCTGTACCAAGAAAAACATACCAAATTTTTTAAATTTATTACGAAAACGGCACAGCCGGCCATCTAATAAGGGATGATACTTGTACGTCCATCTTACGTTTTTATCATTAACTAGGAAGTTGAGCTGATGTTAGGACAGAACTTCAAAACTCGGGGACCAACGATTTCAACAAAGGCTATTCAAGATTTGTTAGCTTTGCGTTTTGTGCCGGTCTTGTTGTTTTCGCAAAGGATTTTTCTTTTCGAGCATTGGATATATTTCTGAGTGGCGCAAGAGTCTTCTGACAAGAAGCAAGTGATTTATCGTAGGTTTTGCTGCTGCGGCTAGTTTTTAGTTTTTTGTAAACAGATCAGCCATCATAACAAACGGTATGTGACGTACCGCACGGCGCATGTAATTATATACCAGGATTCTTTGTTTGAATTTGACGCACACATGCGGTGCGTTGTACAGGGATGCCGTGTAGCCATAGCGTTGGCAACAGTGGCTTTGTGCCTTTTTTTGCTTGTACTTGACGGTAACCCAAAGCTCGCATAGTTTAGTAAGAAACAGGATCTTTCTGCTTTTAGCTTTCCGCAAAAGCTGAACAGCATTGAAAAGGTTTTTTTTCTTTATCATGCAATTTTTAGTTGAGCGACGAGCTCAGCCTGCACTACATCAAGTTTGATGCAGACGGGTACATTTCAGATAACAAACTTTAAAGTCTTATCAGACTTTAACTCGTAGGTGTAGTAATAAATATTGTTTTTGACATAATGATTGATTGTTACACAAAAATTTGCATGCAAGAGAAAGTGCATGCGGATATCATCAACATGGCGTATGCGAGCACACTCTGTAAGTGCTAACAGAATAACGAGAAGACCTAGAGTGCTAGTGGTTGAACTAGAGTTGATCAACTGCAACTTAGTAGTTGTTTGAGTTGAGCATTTCTAGACTTTTGTGATTGATTGCCCAGAAAGCACTTGAAAGAAAGAATCGGCTTCTGGCCTGTTAGTTGAAGTAACTGAGGAAGATTTATTTGTTTTCTTCTTCAATTTTTTCGTGCTCTAGCAGGATGAATTCTACTCATGTGGGCGGGGTTTTGTGATTGGCAGTTACTTTGCCGTCCGTATTTGCAAAATAAATATAATTTATTTTTTGGTGAAGGTCGGGGCGGAGGGGGCTTTATGTTGGCTTTTAATGGGTTTTTATTTTTCTCTATTTGGTAGTACGGAAGTCTAGGACTTTGGAGTCCAAAACATTCCCTTTTATGGCAAAATTTGCTGCTGAACCACTGAACTTCTTAACAACCTACACACAAAAGTAATTACAGCTTCTATCATGGATATTGAGGGAATTGATGCCGCACTTTAGTGTTTATTGATCATTAGATTTAGCCTAACAGAAAAAAAAACGAGAAGGCGTTTAAGGCTAGCTATATTAGAACATTTTTTATTAGCATTTACTAGTTGAGACACAACCAGTACAGTTAACAGTTTTTTAAAGTATTTTTAAATAAAAATTCTAGCATGTTTGCAAATAATCTGTCATTGGTTTAAGGACGACAACCTTAAACGAGAACTGGTACTAACAATTGATAGAATTAAATTTTACCTTAAAAACTACCCTATTTTTTTCAACACAGAAGAACACGCGTTTAGTGGCATTGCATACACTGCCACTGTAGTCGCCTTTTTGAACAGCGATTGGGTTAAACCTTGTGTCAATTTCTTTTGCGCAACTAAGGTTTTTTGAAGTAAAATGGATTTGAATAGATAATTACGATTAATCATACAAAGAGTTTTGCAGTGTCATAGCTTGACATCTAGAATCTTGAGTTTCTCGTTACTTTGAGGACGTTTCTAGTGATTTTCTTCGTGGAGAGATAAAAACTCCACCAATCTCAACTACAAATTATCAATATAGTTTTAACATAAGCAACGAGGAACCTAATAGGCGTTGCGCTCTAACTGGGCCACGTTCAGGTTAATAGATTGGTAACAACAAATTTTTCAATTTTTTAGTCGATAATGGTGTGTTTGTATTTGATTTCTTCTTGCACCAACCAAAACTCTTTTGTTTTTTTGTTTTTTTTTGGACATTTAAAATTTTACCAAAGAAATTTTTTAGGTGTCTAAAGAACTAAAAGTGGTTTTGTTGATGTGGAGTTTCTACATTAATAAGCACCAATTGTTACCGTTTATTTTCAGAGAATGGAATAGAAGGTGGTAAATATAGTCTTAAGGTTGCTTAGTTAACGCTAAAGACAAAAAAATATAGTATTTTATATAATTTTGTCAAAGGAATTTGATGTTGTGTCAACGTTAATAATGTAATAAAATTTTATGGGACAATGGCTGCGGTTTTTTTTTTGGGGTTTTACTTTATAAAATGGGCAACTGCAGGTGCCAACAGTTTTTAGAAAAATGTCATCAATTTAATAGTGGAGATTAGGATAGTACGGAGTTTTCTTTAGCCAAAGCGGCTTATCGTGTAGCAGTGCGTATTGTTTTAGGTGGTTGAGGTGTACGTAATAAAGTCGCTTTCTGGAGTTTGACTTTAACAGGTTGCAATGCGTCAGCAGAGGTTTTGCTAGCTGGTTGGTATGAGTGTTTTTTATTTTATCGGTGGTTGTACGCTGCGAGACGCAGGTAGTGCAATAGCATTTTCTAGAATATGTAAATTATAGTATTCTTCAAATTTTGGAAGCAAAACTATAGCAGCAAATACAATGATAAACTTTTAGTGTTGGTTACAGAGCAAGTTTTAATATATTGTGTTTAGGGTTGTAGTGGAGGTTGTTGGTAAACTAACTTGCTATTGGATGTAAGTTGAGGCAGTGAAGAAAAAGTCTGCCAGCAGCAGTTTTAAGAAATTTGCGGAGTTTGTCAAAATCTGTATTTGAGTTGTAGTGTGATTGAATAACGTCTGTAAACAGAAAATAAGTTATCAATAACAGTTTTGTACTTTGAGTACTGAACTTTGTTTATTGAGAGAACTGTCTAAAAATATTGATTTGAGCAGCAACCTGAAAAGGTTTATTGCGTCGGTGTTAAACGTCTACCGGAAGCTATCAAATATATGGCCCCAATGAAATGAAACCTGTACACTTTAATACAGTTTGTGGTGATTTTTGCAATCTAATTTTTAAACAATTGCCAGTACCAGTATCCAAATTGTTTGTGAGTGGCAACGGTGCAAAAAAGCTAACGATGGTAGCTGGCAGAAGATTTTTTTTTAGATACAACCTTGATGTTGGTGTACAAACGTTTTGACAAGAAAGCTAGCTAACACAAAAACGTTTAGTGTAAGGCATACAAAACGCTGGTTAAAAGAGCCCTTTTAATGATGGAAGAGCGTGCTTTGGAACATTCTTCTTTGTATCATCTTGGACGCCGCTTTGTCCCCTCCAACACCAACGTTGAATCTTTATCACTGTCACAACTCTTTGGTTGGTTGTGTAACGTTTTACTTTTAAGGTATTGTCGGACTATTTCTAAGTTAAACAGTATTTACCTAAGACGCAATAAGTTTTATTCTGTCAAACTATTGCTAAGTAGATGATCACAGTAGGATTAATTAAATTCAATTCTTTGTCTGCTTTTTTTAACAATGAAAATAGAGTATCAAAGGCTATCAACCCTGTTTAGTCAAAAAACGTTTCTTTCTTATTTTTTTTATCATTGTTAACATAAAACTTAAATCTAAAGCTACCGCATATGCTAGTTTTATGAATTTAGTTGCATTTATTTTATTTGCGTGCATCAATTGCGCTGGCAACTATCTGTAGAAAAGAGTTTAAATTATGTAGATATAAACCTTAAGTTAGTGCCGTTTAGTTTAAATCACATTAATGTATTAATATAAACGGACTCAGTTTATTAAGTTTTTGCAACACTATTTTTTTCAACTAGAATTAAGTCATAGACATTAAAGTAACTTATTATTTGTCTTTACAAACATACTAAAATTATTAAGAAGGTCCATTTTGGGAATATATTATTACTCTCAATCAATTTAATTAACTTTGTTACAACCAACAAAAACAATAAAAAAATTATCTGGCTTAGAATAACAAAACTTGTGTTTGCTAAAGCTGTTCAAGGAAGTATTGCTGGTGGTTGGCTTTGCTACAAGAGACAAGTATGATGACTCTGAGGTAAAACTGTTTGTCTTAATATTTGGTTAGAATTTTGCCTGGTCCCAGAGCTATTTTTGTTGAATTGGTTTGATTATGGGTTAGAAGTATTCTTAGAGCTACATGCTGGTTGGTTGTTGTGGACATGTTTGCAAAAATGTTGCAGAAGTTTACAGCGGATATGGGAGCTGATGAGTTAGTTGGATATTTATTTTTGATTAAAAAATACAGCTGTTCAAAGACTGCTTGTTAAAGAAGTATTGCTGGTGGTTGGCTTTGCTACAAAAAAACATGTAAGTTGACTCTTGTGGTAAAATTGTTTGTTTTAATACTTGGTTGGAAGTTTGTTCGATCCCAGAGCTGTTTTTTGTTGAATTGGTTTGGTTATGGGTTAGTGGTGTTCTTGTTGCGGACATGTTGGCAAAAATTTATGGGAGCTAATGAGTTGGTTAGATATTTATTTGTTGATTAAAACAATTATATTATTAATACTACCTAAAACCGGTTTTGTAGTAAGATAATGTCAAAAATGGTTTAATTTTGATCTGCATTACTATAAAAAGTGTATGCCATTTAGTTTTTAATCATCTTTTTTTCATTTACAACAAAAAATGTTAATTATTTTCAAAATTCTTTAAGTTTTTACTCGGACTTACTCAATTAAACGTCTTGAAATTTAAAATGAGTTCAAAAACAATTTAGACGTACATTTATTGTGTGTTCAAAATTTGTTTTATATGATGTTTCTATTAGATTTGATGATAAAACGTTGTGAATTAATAACAGGTTTTATTTAAAAATCAAACGAACGACTGTGGTTCTAGCTAGTTTTCATTTAACCTAAAACATTATTAAAGAATTATTTATTTGAAATATTTTAAACATTAATTTTATTTTGAATCGCCCTCGGTTAGCAAATGACATTATTCTGTTTATAAAATATTAGTACCATCATATTATTACTTTATTTAACGACATGACTTTGTAAGTGAGTGTAAGGTATTTCTTGCTACAATTTTTAAAACTCTAACAAGATTATCTTTTTCTAACTGTCACTTGTACCTGACAGCTATTTATTTACTGTCTCTTCTTTCTCTAGTTGTATACTTCTTCTTTCTATGAATTGGACACACAATGTCTGTAAAGTCTATTTTAATGGTAATTTAGATTTTATGTAAATTTTAAAACAATAAGAAATATATTTTTGAATTAAATTTATATTGAAAAGTAATATTTCAAGCATTAACATAAATTAGAATTTATTCTTTGATTGTAAAACATATTTAAATCAATAGAAAAACGAAAAGTAATAACTCAGCATATTAATCCTGCAACGGGAGCAGACGATATATTATGTGATAAAAACGCCTGTCTACACACATAAAACACTCTTTACCCTTTTACAGATCGATAGATTGATACTAAATTCCAGACGGAAGCATTAAAAAAAGTGGATAGGAATTTTTCTAAAAGAATCAAGTCAAGCAAAAACAAACAGAATAAATTACAAATTTTCTTATATATAAAATGATATGATACTGGGATCAGAAGACTTTGGTTGATATTTTTACAATATGTATGATAATTACAAATACTAATTTATTGATTGAATTGGGGTAGAAATTGTATTAAACATACAAGTTTCCATTATAGTTTTTAAATAAATTGGTGTTGAATAAAATATAAAGTACCTGGCAGCGTAATAATGTTTCCATTATAGACTAAATAAACATAAAGCAATAATAAAAGTATTTTTTATATGGAAAAAGTTGAAAATGTAAACAATAAAATACCCGCATAGATTCTAAAAGTATGAGAATGTTAACAAAACTAATTTAATTAAAATCAGTTGAAAATATGAGGAATATTTCACGTGCGACCTCAGAGACACGAACTAGAAAGGGGAGTGACGATGCCCCTCTGTCCGCTTTTTCCAGAAAACCATGAAAAGCAATATCTTGTGAGAAATGACATGACTACTCGGACAGAGCGGATTCGCTCAGTAGCGGCGGCAAAAACACAACACCAGCAATGTGATATATTATAGAAGAGAGAAAGCAAACAAAGTAACCGAAATGTGTGGAATGCTTACTCTGAAGCGGACAACGTACCCCAAACTACAAATACTTTTACAAGTTCACTCGACTAGAATACAACGAGGTAACTAACAAAATATACTACGTACACGTTTTCCAATGTACAATGTGTATACTAGCATCAGCAATATTTTTAAATCCCAAGAATCGAACATCGGTAAATTGTTATTGTATTCACTGCGCAATTGTTGTTGGAGCTTTACAACTTTGAAAACATGCTTCTTATCTAAAAGCTTCACATATTAACATTGTAGTTACTAACTATATTATGTGTTGTCAATCTATATAATATAAATTCTGACACAACAAAATATGCGATTGAAATTGAAAGCGTTTCTGTTTTCATTATAAACTAGTATTTCGATCAATTCAAATTTCATATATTATAATGTGATTTGTATATTTGTAATGTAATTTCAAAATGATATATTATAGTAAACATTCTATTAACATTATAATCCACTTGTTCTAACCAACATTTTTACCTGTGTATGTATTTTTTTGTAAAAAGATTTATTTTCATATGTCAATCAAATCGACTTTAAGCAAATCTCATCAGCTACTAATCATTGCAGTAGTGTGACTGCAATTATTGATGATTGTAATTTATGGGGCAGTAAATGGACACATGATGATGCTATTTCTGCATTAATTACTGTGTACTCGTATTATCAGTTAAAGTTCGCCGACTATGTAGGCCATCCTAGTACTGTAGTGGTTTTAGTATGAAGCGGTTTATATATCCTGAGTTGCTCATCAAGGTAGATTGTTACGAAATAATTACATATTATTAACTAGTATCCAACGATATACGCTCATGTGATATATTAATTGAATTTGCAATACTTTCAAAAATAAACTTAGTGATACACATTTTGCCGAAATCTGCAACATAATTCTATAGTAATAAATATATAATACAAATACATAAGTAAAACATATACTTATTGCATCAACATTTTATTTCACTGAGGTTATATTATTATTATATTAAGGTATCGAGGCATGATTACAAAGCATAAGCATTTAGATGTTTATCAGCAAACGCGTGAAACTATTGATCTTAGATAGAAATGGTTTACAATAATTGCCGTTGGTTAACCTATAGCAACAACAATAAGAATGTCTCAAAAAGTCACTTTTCAAAGCCAAATCTGTTAATTACATGCAACATACGTAACATAAACAAATTCTTTTTAATTTTGTATTTTTTCTTTCTTGTTTTCTAATTTTGTATAGTTAAATGGAAGAACAAGGGACAATACAGCTGGTTTAAGCTGAGTTGTCCATCTGAATTTTGCCATATCAACAAATATTTATATATATTTTCTTTTATATTTCAATGATAAATAAAGACGTTTATTATTATTATTATTATTATAAATATCTAAGCTTGAGTTTTTATATCTATGGAATTTAGCATTGTTTATATTACAGACGTGGTTTACTACTGATTCTGATAAAGGCAACAGGAAAACTTTTGTGTTTGCACAATTAGATGAATTAGTGGAAAAAGATAAAATACACACACACTTTTTGAGCTATTATTAAATTTTAAACTACAATCTTCAGCTTTTATATATTTTATTTTTTATCTAGATATGCAAAATTTTCAACAAATTTCCACGTGGAACTTTTGAAAAACGACTTAAAAGGTTGCATCCGGATAGTTCAAGCTACAATGAAATTATTTGGCTCTGTAATGGTGTTTTATGTGACAAATTAAGCTTTATTTTTAGAATCACATCTTTTTCTATTGAAGACTACCAAAAAAATACTTAAAATAAAACCCCAAGTCAAAAGCCAGAAAATGTTTGCACATCAATTTTGTCAGAGCTTACAAAACAGTTGCTTAGACACATCTTTTAGACAAACTAGACATCAAATTACAAACTACGCTTTAAAAACAGTATATTAAATATTTTTAACAAATTATTAATAATGGTATTTGTTAGCACTGTATATAATTTTATTGTACTGTATACGTTGTTATTTACGTACAAATAGTGCCTAAAAGTGTATTGATGTTATTTACTCATAAACCAGTTAGATCTTTGCGGTATGACAAAGTGCGTTGACATGATGAGGTCATTGAGGTGCATCACAATAATTGTTTTAGGTTATTTAGACATATGCCGAGTGAAATTTTAGAGGTGTGAATACAAAGTACATTGGCATTGCGGTTATTGCAAGCTGGGTAAATAAAGGAGCCTCAGATTTTTTATCTGAAAAAAAATAATGATGTTGAATAAATTATCAACGGACGACGGTTTAGCAATTAACGGCATTGTTCTTGGAGTGAATTATTGATGAACTAGTTAATATACGACGTGAACGCATGGTGTAATGTATAGATGGTTAAACGTTAGTTGCGTCAATTATACAGGCTGTATCCTAAAAAACGCCGGAAGCTATAATTTTCTTATTTTAAATTTTAGACCTAACAAACTATATATATATTCTTAAATGGCAAAAAATAAGCTATTTTTTTAACATTCTCAGATTGTAAATATATTTTACCTGTTTTGAGTAACAATATCCATCATCGTTATTTTAAATGGAACACTGTATATTTTTACAAATTTTGATTCAGGGTAAAATTCTGCATACAGCAGTGTATTTTATTTATTTATTTGTAGACGAAAATATTTTTTAAAAAAATTATGAAATGTGCTAGAAAAACAATCGTAAATACTGAAATATTTTATTGAAAAAAAAACTACAAAACATAATATCTACAAATATTGTTGAAATTGATTCCCACTGTGCTGAATACAGAACTGACATCTTTTAGTTACTCTATTACTGGCATTTAATATCAAATTGGGAGATATTTTGTGGCAAGCATTGATAATCCTAAGCCTTAGTATTTCTTTGTTTTCTGGTTGTGTTAGATAAACATGATGATGATTTGCAATTTTTCTGGTAAATGTTCTTAGATTTTCTTAACGCCTTTAGATTTTTGGTTTTGCGGTTATCTTATAGATTAAGAATGCTTTGGCAGTCGTTTTGCTGTGATCTATTAGTGTTGTTATTTTTAGATCTTTTCTTAGGTCCACGTTCCTGATGTATCATAGAGCATTGGTGATGAGTCTCAGGCAGCAAGACTGTCTTGATTCTAGTGTTTTCATGTAGTTTTTGTAGTTGTTCTCTGTACTGATACCGCGTATGTTAGTTGTGGTTGTATAGTGCTTTTATAGAGCAGCATTTTGTTTTTTAAGGTCATGCTTTTGTTAGTTAGCAATGGGTAAAGTTTCATTGTGGTTCCGATGCTTAGGTTTCTTATATTTTGTGTGTGGGCTTTCCAGCTTAGTAGTCGGTCCATGGTGATTCCAAGATATTTTGCTTCTTTGGTCCATGGGTTGTATAGGATGGGGGAGAGGGCTGATCCTTGTGGGACCCCAGCTGTTATGGTTATTCTGTTTGATAGTGTTTTGTTTATTCTTATTTGAAAATGTCTTTTCTTTAGGAAGGAATTTATTAATTTGCATAGATGTTTGTTATTCTGAAGAGTTTGACAATGAGTCCTTGTGCCATACCTTATCAAACGCTTTTTCAATGTCGAAGAATATAGTACCTGTCGACTTCCTCACGCAGTATCCTCTGCTTATGTAGTCGGTTACTCTTGCCAATTGGTGAGTGGTTGAGTGGCCTTTTTGGAATCCATACTGATGTTTTGGGATTATGTTGTCATGTTCTTTGTTGTGTTGATTTATTATAGATAGTATAACTCTTTCGGCTATTTTGCTGAGTGAGCTGAGCAGACTTATTGGTCTGTAATTTTGCGGAAATGTTGTAGATTTCATTGGTTTTGGAAAGACTATTTGTATTGCGGTCTTCCATGCTTCAGGGAAGTGTCCATTTCTAAGCATTGCATTGATGTTGTTGGTAAGGCATACGATGGCTTTTTTGGGAAGACTTTT
This sequence comes from Tachinus rufipes, assembly GCA_963932245.1. Taxonomy (NCBI): domain Eukaryota; kingdom Metazoa; phylum Arthropoda; class Insecta; order Coleoptera; family Staphylinidae; genus Tachinus; species Tachinus rufipes. The sequence goes on from OZ010743.1 coordinate 96,848,777, forward strand.
TAGTGCTCTGTAGGATATGTTGTCTAGTCCAGGAGCTTTTTTGGCCTTGACTTGTTTTATTATTTTTGCCATTTTTTTTGGTGTTGTGTGTTGTAGTGGTTTATCGATTGATTGTAAGTGATCTTTAAGTTCATCTTCTATTGCTTCCATTATATTTGTGTCTAGAATGTCGTACGCCGGGTAGAATTGATCTTCCATTGTTAGAGCAATGGCTTCTGCTTTTTCCATGTCGGTGTGTGCCATGTCGTTGCGTACATGAAGTGCAGGAATAGGAGTGTGGTTGCTTCTAAGTTTTTTTGATATTTCCCAGATTTTGGGAATGTCGTTGGAACTTCCTTCAAACATTTGATGCCATTGCTGATTTTTAAACATTTTGATTTGTTCTTTTAAATTTTGTTGGAGCTTCTTTTTTGTCTTCTGCGTTTTTGGTACGTCTGAACTTTTGTCTGGCTTTGTTTTTCTTTTTGATTAGATCTTTTAGGAAAGATGGTAGACCTAGCGGATCTTTTTTGGTGAGTTCGAAGGTTGTAGTCGATTTATGGACTGCAGATTGTATTTTTGATGTTAGTGTTTGTACTGCATTATCGATGTCTTGGTTTGTTCTTAGTTTTGGAAGGGGGCCAAGTTCTTTTAGGATGTGTTTCTTAAAGTTGTTCCAGTTTGTTTGTTTTTGATTGTTGAGGTTTTTTGGATTATGGACGTTTGCTAATTGTAGTTGAACTGGTAGGTGGTCCGACTCTAGCTCATCGATAACTGTTGTTGTTGATGTGCTTGGTTATAGCTATGTATAGGATGTTTGGGGTATGGCCTTGAGTGCTGAAGAATGTTGGTGCATCTGGACTGTGTCAAGGGACGTAGTGGTTACGTAGCGGCTTCTAGCGGCGTGGTAGCCGTGTTGAACATGGAACCTCCCTAATACTTTTTAAAACTTTTAATAGTGTTTGCTTTGTCTTGCAACAGACTTTGTTATTCTTTTGTTTTACTCTTACATAATCCTTGTCTGGTTTGTTTACTTAAACACTCAGAAACAAAATGGAATACTTAGTAAAAAATAATAATATTCAAAACAACATGCACTCTAATTCCCGATGGTCTGAATTACAAAATTAAAATGAATGCTATTTTACTGATAAACATTAAGGTGCCAAGTTGAAATTAAACATTGCGCCATTCAAAATTGTATGTTTATTTTGAAATATTGTCTTTAAAATATTTAATGTCATGTGAAAATATGGCTCGTAGATACTAAAAACATAATTATTTTGCAATTACACGCAATCATTTGTTATATTTTGTGCAGAAATTATAACAAATTAACCATTTTTCAGTCATTATAACATATTTTGAAATAATATTGTCACAGGTGTTGTCCATAAAGTTACTTTTCAAAAATCCGCCAGATTTTTGAAAAGTAACTTTAAAGTGGTTATTACTAAAAAAAGCGACTTCAAAGTAATCGTCACTTAGCAATAGTGGACCGGAACTGTGAATGTTTGACTTTATAGTAATAATTACTACAAAGTGCCAAATGGAACTGCAATGCCACTTTAATGTACCATCTGGGACTCGAAACTCGAACTGGGTGGTTTTAACCTAACATGGCTTTCTAAACAAGTGTCAAGTACAACCACAACCTACTGTTGAATTAAATTAATCCTGTTAATCCATCACATAAACATCGGAAAACATAAATTTTGTGCTATACACTGCAGTTAACAATAATGCTGCACTCAGCACAAATTTTTAGGTTAACTTTTTAAATTTTATAATTTTATAATTGAGAAGCGGTGCATAATGCACCGCTCCTCAATATTGGCATATTAGGAACTATATGGTGAAATCTACTTCATGGTAATTTTGAAAGGTGACACGGACTTTGTAGTAGCCTACTGCACAATTACATTTAACTCTGCAGGTAACAACAACTTAATTGAAACTAGTATATATTACTTATTAGTTCCAGGCAGTTAAAGTTGTGCAGACGTCCCGAAATTGTTGCGGAAACTATCAATGCTACTTAAAAGTAATTAAAATTTTAAAGTAGCATTAAGTAGTTGTTGCTACTACCGTTTGCCACCGTTAAGTTCCGAAAACTTTAAAGTTGTCACACTGGTAAGTACAACGTCCCAACTACCGGGGAAGCTACCAAGAAGTAACATAACTATAAAGTAGCCATTCCTGGTAAAATCTACGTAGCAGCATCTATAAATTTCTTAAATAAAGTTATTTATTCACCAAAGTCGCAGATTTAGTGGCAGTTACGTAGCAGTTACTGGTTCGAAGTTCCCATCTCAGTTGCGGCCACTTTGGTGCTTGTTGGGAATAGTATATAATATTACCCTGTTTATAATCTTTATCAGTTAAACTAGTTAAACCAAACTTAAGCTTAACTTGTGAAAAAAAATGTGGAGCACAAAACTCAATATTCCGGATTTAAGAAATAGTTTTAAAAAGAAGTAATTTAACAACAATGACAGCTTTAAAATTTTACAAAAATATTTCTTGATATTAAGATCTAAGAAAAAATGTTTGCTAAAATATTACAGATGATATATAACAAAAATTATAAAATGTAGTTTTGCTTTGAGTTAAGTTTTTAGATTTTTTGCAAAATAATTCTACTAAGAATACAATTATCAGAGAATCTAGTTATAATAACTTAAAGTGTCTTTCTTAGCTGCGTACTACTATTTGGAGCATTTTAAAAGATTTCATAACTTTGGCACTAGTTATCTTAAATTAATCTATAAAAGCACTACTATAGACATTGTTGTAGCAATTATGCAGCAAGTATAAGAAAATAATTTTGGTATTCAGACCTAAATCCAACAATCAAACTTAGCTTTTAGCTAAAATACTGATTAGGTCACGGTAAGAAAAATTTAAACTAGTGTCTAACTGTGCTAAGCACATGCTACTGGCAAAATATTTATGGCAATATATACCATATTGCTTAAACTGCGTAAAATTTAAATGCGCAAAACTAGTTTGTAAACTTGCAATATTATTTAAATAAAATATAGACAAGCAGCATTTAAGTGTTTAGGTCAGAACCAATAAAAAGTTCAAAAGCAAAATGTTAAAAATTAATGTTAACAAAACTAATACGGATACTATAAAAAAAATGATGAGATCAAAAATGGTACTTACTTGTATAGAAGCTAACTTAAGCTAAGACGCTTACATCCAAAACTCTTTGAGGAGTGGAGTTTGGGTGATTTTAATGAAGATTTGTGTGAAGACGGTCATGTTTTTAGGTGAAATGAGGGATATCTTACTTTAGTTTTAGTTTTAGTTACAAATGTAACGGAAAGATTTTTTATTGTTATTTTGTTGGAAAAACATTGTTTTATTTCAATACTGATTAGATGACGTTCTGCGGTACAAAAATATGAAACATGATGCAAAATTCTTCCTAAATAATACGTTTTCTCCAACCTTTCAAAATAAGCGTTTTTTGCATCGATATTCTTTTCATTAGAGCGGATTTTCTTTCCGCCAAGCCATTTATTCAAGTTTGGAAACAAACATTTTTTTTCAGGAAGTTAAGTCTGGAAAATATGGTGGATGTGGAAGCAATTTGAAGCCTAATTTATTGATTTTGGCCATGTGTGCACTTGTGCATTGTCTTGGTTGAAGAGAACTTATTTTTTGCTAATGGCAAATTTGTAAGTCTTATTACAAATCAATAATCAGTTGCTTAAATGCTATAACTGATTTTGGATGCTTTCGTTTTACCTTGACTGTTTCCGTTGTCTGCTTTAGATTTAAAATTTAGTTGCTTGTGCTGAGTTTACTTTTACCGTTGAAGATATTTTGTGACAGAACATGCATAATAAGCAGGTGCTTAAGTTGGTTAATATAAGCACAGTATAAAGTTTTTGGGTAAAATGCAAATTTAGTTTTGATTAAGAGTTTTGATTTGATTATATAGTTCAATACAAAATTTTGAGTAATATGCAATAATTGTTGAAAATTGCACTTAGCAGAACACTTTGCGGTTTAGAACTTTGCAGTTTCAAACCATAACATTGCAGTTGATACTTATTGGTATTGTCTAAATAATTATTCAACTCAACCTTTAATCTAAGAAATTGGATATTTTTTTTTCTGCAATGAGAAAGTGATATCTAATGTTTTGATAACTGGCACTTTAATGGGTTGACTGAAACTTTTGTTCAATCTGTTGTAATTATGCTCTGGAGTTTTTGTTCAACAATTTCTTATAAAAATATGATTTTTTTTTTCTTTGCAAGTGTTAGAAGTTTTTTTTGCCAAAAAAAAAGAATGACATTATTTGATAACCAACACTTGGATCGTGGGTGGGTTATTGCAGATTTTGATTAGAAAGTAGTTTAAACTGAAGTACCTACGCTTCCACACTAGTGTTTGTTGAATTGAAAGTTTTTTTTTTACAAATTTTAAAACTCTTAGTAAGAAGAATAAAAAGTTGCATCTAATTTTATAATGATCAACACTTGAGCGACTGTTAGGTGATTTCAGCTTATGATGATCATCATGTAGTTTGAACTAAAGTGCCTACTCATCCGCCCAAAAGTTTGTTATTAAAAAATTAGAAGTTTTTCTTTTTTGTAAGCATTACAAATATTTTTTTGGTCCAAGAAAATTACTAGCGATCAGTTTGAACTGGAATGCTCACCTACTTGCCTTAGTGTTTGTTATTAAAAAAAATGGGTGGTTTGTTTTTTGCAAATGTTAAAAGTTTCTTAGTCAGGAGAAGATGAAATTATATTCATTTTACTCAAACAAATAGGTTGGTGAATCCAGTTTATGATTACCATCAAGCTGTCTAAACTGGAGTGCTCACCTATTTGCCCAAAAGTTTGTTATTAAGAAATTGATTTTTTTCATTTTGTAAGCCTTTCAATTCTTTTTGTCCAAGAAGAAGGAAGTGATATCTAAGCTTTTGATGACCAATAGTTGGGCGGGTAAGTGTGTTTCTTCAGATCATGATCACCAGCGACTGGTTTGAACTGGAGTACCACAATACATAGACGTTTGTTGTAGTTTGCACTAGAATTGTTAACAAGAAATTAGAAGTTTCTCATCTTTGCAAGCGTTAGAATTCTTTTCTTATCATCTAAAAAAGAAGGAGGTAATATCTTGTTTTTATGACTATTATTTAGTCGGGCGGGTAGTTCACTTCAAATCAGGACTACTATCGAGTATTTTAAACTGGACAGTTCACCAACCCGCTCAGGAGTTTGTTATCAAGAAACTCATTTATCTAATTTGTTGATGACAAACACTCCAATTGTTAGAAGTTTCTGTCTGAAGAGGAGGAGGTAATTTTAAATGTGTTGATGACTGCACAGCGATATATCTAAACCATTCAACTCTATTGTTGGAATACTATACTACTGTTGTTTGTGAATTTAGGTGTGAATTGTATTAAGGCTTTATTGGTGCTTTTGTTAGTGAATGCTTGTCCAGGACGTGACAACAGCTTCTTAAATTTGTTATAAAAAAAAATTTAGTATTTTTAATTGTTACTGTTACCGTTACTAATTTCTATAACATTTCTATAACAAAAAATTTTAATCAAAAACTTTAATAGAAATAGATTATTATAAATGTGCATACAATAACTAATTTGAATATTGGTATCAAACAAGCTGCATAATAAAATTCCGACGCAGCAACCATAATTGTGTATAACAAAATCTATAATAAATATACCCTGAATTGAACAATGTGTAATAAATATAATATAAATAAATATTTAATATTATTTAATGTTTATTCAACAGTAATTCCAATAACATAATATCGTTTTGTGTATAATATTTATAAACAAGAAAAATATGTTATTTGTTCCGCTTAAATAATTTACACAATGGTATTTTATTATATCCTGGATAACACCACCGCTGTGATGTGATAATGCTCTTGAGTACAATGCATATTATTTAAACTCACACATTATATAATGTTATCAGCTCGATCTAATATATATTGGCCCAGAGAGTTTGGAAAGGATTTATCGAGGCTTTAATTTATACATCGGTTGGGCTGTTATCTACCGGCACATCTCATTAACTAACGTGACTCCGATCGCGTGACTCTTCTGCGGTCGCGATAAAAATCCCTTGGAATGGTCTTACCGAACGCGAAACAAAAAAAAAAGGTTGGGGAAATGCGCAGGATTATTTAACGACGGGCACAATTGTCACAATCGGAAATTCACACGATCGTTTTTTTTAACTTGAATTAAAAAAATGTGCAAATCGTTTTAAAATGACTAACAAAATCAGTTAACATTAATTACATTACAAACAGTGTTGTTGTTATTATACTAATATAATTGTAGTTTATAAAGATTACACACAATGAGCTAACAATTATGTTTAACATACATGGATGGGATGTTTCTCACGATAGTTTATTTACTGGATGTCTGTTTACGCCATCAACATGGATTAACTGTACATATATACATGGGAAGCGACAAACGGGCAGTATGTTGATTAGAATTTTTTGTACATACTTAATCCATAATACCTAAGCCTACATAGAAAGGTGGATAGAGCTTATTATTTGAAATAATATTTGTTTTGAATAATATGTATATATAAATAACAAGTCTGAAATGATAAGTTTAATTTGAAATGAAAGACTAATTAATGTTTCTCTATCCATCCAAACTGCAATTACATTAATTTATAAAATATTTTAGAATGAATCATTTTATAACAGTTGGACGACTTGTTATTAACAGTTTGGTGTCTCAAGATTAACAAAATTGTTAAAAAGCTTTAAAAATATTAGGGCTAATGATTATATTTAAAATGATTAAAACAATTTAGTTACTAAAAGAAAAAGCAAATATTTTTGCAAACTAAATTGTATCCAATTTTACTATTCTAAACTCCAATCAGATATTATTTTAAAGTCTTTGTTTATTGATGCTATAGATTCTAACCTAAAAACTCCAAGACGCTTTGTCATATTTGTTGATTTTTTTTAATTTAGACTTACTGCCTGTTTTTCCAAGTCTAGTTTCTTTTTTATTGTTTTACTAGTTTGTTGGGGCTTTTTGGAGTGTGTCTTCTACCATATAAAAGTTGTATGCTTCCTGCCTGGCTCACCGCATATCGGCGTGGTGCAAAACCTACAATATTATATTGCAAGCCCAGAAAGGGTTCGGAAAAGGCGAGGGTTGCTTTGAACACAACTTTTTACTACAAAGCGCCCTCGATTACGCCAAGAGGAAGTAGAAGAGTTGTGGTGGCATGGCTGGACTTTGCCAACGCGTTCGGGTCAGTTCCTCACGCTCACATAACTGTTTTGCTGACCCGTGTGGGGTTACCCGAACAACTGTCCAGTCTTGTAAAAATGTTATACCAGGGTACTTCAACAAAAATTCGTATAGGTGGGTTGAGCTCCTCCATCGTAACAAAGGCGGGAATTAAACAAGGATGTCCGCTTAGGCCAATTATTTTTAACATTGCCATGGAAGATTTTGTTTGTTCCGCACTTTAAGGTAGCGGATTTAAAGTTGAGCAACCGCCAATAAAGGCAGTAGCGTACGTCGACCATCTAGCCAAACTAGCTTTTGACCTTAATGCCATGCAGGATACCCTGGATAGAGTAGGTGAGACAGCCAGACGTTGCGGCCTAGTATTCAATGAGCAGAAATGCGCAGTGTTGGATCTGGACTGCAAATGAAGGCAGGTGACTCATCAAGACCGACTATATATTATCCAGGTTGAGAACACTTCTTTGCTAGACGATGGCAAAGTCTACAAACATCTGGGTATACCAACGGGTTTATATGTCGACACTGCACCCGAGCGTACAATCGCAAGAATGAAGGGGCAGCTAAGCGACATCAACAACAATCTACGCTTACAATGTTTTTATAGCCCCCAGCTATCATTTATTCTTAGGGGAACGACGATCCTAAAAAAACATCTTAAAAAAATTGACGGGGACTATAAGAAATATTACAGTCCTGGATGAAACTCTTTCAACGTGCCAGCCCCAAATTATTATACTTACCATCAGCGCGGGGTCTTACCGATGTATTACCTCTATGCGACTTGACTGACGTAGCAGCCGTTACAGAGGCCTTTAAAATTTGACTTGCCCTGTCCAACAAATTGTCCGCGACCAGCTGAGCGAGGTAGTACGTCAAAAAACGGGAGCTCAACCTACCATCCAAGGGCTTGGCGACTACCTTTCAGGTTCACTGGATGGAAACCTGACGCGAGATGGTGGCGACATAGCGTCGCTATGGGCAAGGGCAAGGAATGCTACACGTTGCATGGGGGAAAAACTCAACATTAATTGGATCCAGGCCCCAATCGACCCGTCAATGATTTCTTTAAAACTGACCGTCAGAGATGGCTCAGTGACGATCCCTACCGCACCAGCCCTGGTAGAGAGGTCAATGAAGGACCAGGTAAGAAAGTATTATGAACAAAAACTTTTAGCCAAACCAGATCAAGGCAAGGTTCTTCGTTTGTTGTCACTGTGGTCATCTAGCAACCATTTTCTGAGGACTGGGTTTGCCACCAGATTTGCGGATTGGAATTTTGTACACCGCGCCCGACTTGACTGTGTTCGTTTAAATGCCATCAGACGTTTTGACAATGGTGATAAAAGGTGTAGGAGATGCGGAAACGCCAACAAAACCCTTCCGCACGTACTAAACTATTGCCAGATACATTCAAACGCCGCAATACCGTCCAAGACAGGCTTGAAAAAGTAATTCCGTCTAGTCGTGGACAAGCGCGTGTCAACATGACAGTAGAAAATATCAACTCCAACCTACGACCTGACATTGTCTTGTCGAACAAAAACGACAGAAGCGCAACAATTTTGGACGTTGCAATACCATTTGAAATTAGGCGTGAGGCATTCACACAGAGTCGGATATGAAAACTAGATAAATACCAAGAAGTGGCAAAAGGATATGAGGTGGCGCTTCAGGTAGGAGCTCTAGGCTTGTGGGACCCGGAAAATGAAGCTGTATTCTGGGCTCTGGGGATTGGCAAGTGGTATGCTGGCCTGATGCGGAAGCTGATGAGCAGCGATGTGATTCGGTGGAGTTGAGACATTTACATCGAACACTTGACGGGTACTGACGATGACCCGTCAAGTGCTACTTAAATACTTAAACTGTTTTTCTTTCAATGTGTTAGTAAAGTGTCGCGTGCAATGTTCTTTTATATACTGTGATATTGATTTTAACCTTTTATTACTTAATGAACAATCATAATATTGTACCTGATAGCTTTATGTAGCGCTTAAATTATTCATCTGTGATATTAATTTTTAAAATGTATGTTATGTTATTTTTATTGATTTTAAACTGTTAGTATTTGTACAGTTTTAGACATATCCTATACACACGCATATGATTTATTTAATTTTTATTCATTTTTTATATTGGGATTTTTTTTATGGTTCAAATGTTTTTTCCTCTTTATTTTTACACACAAGTTTTTATTTTTATAACCATATTTTATATATTATAATTATTTTTTGAATAAAGTTTTTATTTTTGCCTGTGGCAGTTGATGGACGTATCACATTAGCTGTCTCAGCCGGCCCTAAGCCAGCGTAAGGTAGTGAGTTTTTTAACTTAAAATCTACTCATAGCTACTTCACTGTCTAAGTGCGTTCTATAAAGTTAAATTAGAGATTATATTTCTTGACTACATCCAGTCTGATTGCTAAAAGCTGATGTGACAACGTTTTCTGTCTATTGGCTACTTTAACAAATTGCTCTGCTGTATTAGTGGAGCTTATCTAATTCAAAAGTTTTTAGTATGATATTTATAGTTATAGACTTTACATTGGAGTTAAGTTCCCCATCAGCAGATATTAAATACAAAAAATGCAATCAAAAACAAGCATTTACGTATTAATAGCTGACAATACGTTACATGCGTGTTGTCACTTATCAACGCTGATAGGATGCATTATATAGGGTCATAAAATATAAAATTTTAATAAAAAACTTCAGAAAGTTATGAAACACAATAAATTAATTTGTAATTATTGATAATAACCAAACCACATATAACATTACAATATTTCAAGAGTGGTCATTATAATAAAATTTATATTATCAAAAGGTGGATTGATTATGTGTCTTAAAACCTAAATATCACATTCTGAAATTGAAAAGAAAAACTGAATGTAATAGAATGTGTAGATGATTAATGAATATCAAATGTAATAAAACTAAAAGTAGAAAGGTACATTTTGCTATCAAATTTTAAAGAAAAACGTTTAGAGAAATTCCTTTACCAGTTATATATTTAATTGATTATTTATCTTTATGAAATCTAGCATTTGGTCAATAAAAGATTCACTTTTTCTTTTAATTTGTTTATCTTTACTACTAATACTAATACTAACACATTTTTTTAGAATAATTACGGCAATTCATTAATAATTTAATGCGATGCTTCATTAAATTTTTATTTTGTATTTTATAACTATAATTAATTAAAAAAAAAATAAAATAAGCTGTTTCATTTTTAAATATACATAACAAAAATCTAATTTATTAAAAGCATAAAGGCTGAATAAAAAGTTTGTTAAATATATTTTCTGTTGCGTCTACGCAACTTTCTGTAAAATTGGTTAGTTAAATTTAAATCATATCTTCGCAGTTCTATTAAAAAGCGATGCTGGTTGTTATAATAAAATGGAAGGATTTAAGCGAGCGTTATAATTAATGATAATAGAAGGATATGAGAAGAACGACCGTTTCCTTTCATTAGGGAGTAGACATAAGGAGAGCAATGTCAAGTGTAATAAAAACTAATAATGGCAATAAAACAGTGTCACGGTGTATGTAATTACTATCGCTCAAAGCTATAACATTCCTTCCATTTGATTTATGTCATTTAATTTGCTGTCATCTTGCAGATGTAACCTGATGTAAAAAAATCTTTTATAGTATTTATGAAAATAATTTGATTTAGAATCTCTCATTAAGGCTTTCAATCATATTGGTAGACTTGATGTTCCTTTACATGTGCAATGTACCGCAAATACATAGAAGGCTCGCAATTAGTAAAATGTGTACATACAAAAAGACCAAACATTTAAAGCTGATGTAAATACAATCATGTGAACGTGACCACATGGTATAGGGGATAGGTAAATACATTAATTGGCATTTAGAGCATGTTTGTTGAAAGGCTACGCCGATTCCTAACAAATTACAGGTTCATATCATATATTATTACAGTATCGTATTAATTACAGGTAATTTTCACTTTTATATTCTAATTGATGGGGTAACATTAGTATGCCTAAATTGATTTTTAATTTATTATTAATAAATGTTTTACCTAAATTCTGTTTTGTAAATATATTGATTTATTATAAAACTAATATATATAAATATATTTCAAACTTCTTTATTGGTTTAATCTAGTTTATATACAGGGTGTACAAAAAGATTGATTAAAATTAATGGTTTCTTTAATAGCTTTTAATTTATTTGCGATATATCGATCTAATTTTGTGTGTGACAGTTATTGATAGAGTGCTATTAGTTGTCTGAAATTAACTGAAACTAGTAAATCCAATGAGGGTTTGTGAGCTGTCAGAGGGATTTAAAAACATAGCCATCACTGAAATTACTATAAACGTATTATGGGTAATAAATTAAAACATTGTCAGCTCTTTAGTTATAAGGTTAGTCGGACAGATTAAAAAACCATATTGGGTTTTTCTTATTGTTTTATGAGTTTAGTTTTTCCAATCTTGTTTTGTGAAGTTAATTTATCTTTATTTATTTAAAAAAGAATTTTGGCTTTGTTCAGTTTTTGTTATATATTATGTTGTTATTTTTTTACAATTTTTGCTTGAATTTTATTTTAATTTTTGTAAGTTCCAGCAAAGAAGATTTATCAAATTAAAAAACACCTTTATACACGGTTTTTTAAATATTGCACTACTGTATTAACAATAGTTTTTTGTCGGTGTGTCTGGGATTATTCTGTTATTGTATTTTATTTAGCATCTATTAAGTTGGGTTGCGTCTGAATGTTTAGAATTTTTTAATGAAAAATAAATTTTAGTTGAACAATCTATGTCAGATCATAGTGAATAATTTTAGGTCTTCATGAGCGTTTAAAAAATTGTGAAATATGAAAATATTAGTATTAAAGATGCTTTTTTATTAAATTTAAATATACGTCTTGAACAGGGTTTAAAATCAGATAAAATCAACTTCAATATAAACTTAATGTGATGTGACAAATTTTAAAGTTACTTTAAGACAAACTTAGTATGAACACATGTTTTGTGACGCAATAAAATCACCAATAATAATACAATAAAGATAAAGTTTTAAATTTTGCTTGTAAAAAAATTATGGTTTTATCTAATTGTACGTTATAACTAGCGACCAAAAATCTAAAAAAAAAACCTTTTTTTTTTCATTTTGAGGGGCTGAAATTTTTGATTTTCTGTTAAACATGTTTTGCGGTGGTTATTGATTATTTTTTTAAGCCAAACATCACCATCTTTCTGAATTCTCATTTTATACATGTCTTTGTTTAATCCTCATTGTCTATTTGTATTATTATAGTGTGAAGAGTGTATGATTATTTTGTTAGGAATAGTTTTGTGTTTTTTTCCTTGTTAGTTTTGACACAGGTTTACCGGACTTGAATGGATCTCCAAAAGCAGGTTCAATAAAAATCTTTGTAGTTTTTTTTTGGCAAGCTGGTTTGTCTTAAATTTCTCTTATGTGACTTGATTTCCTATTGTTCAGATTAGGCATATTTTGCTGTTTTTAGTTATGCTTGGTTATTGGACATGGTAATTAGCGTGTTGTCATGATTTAATTTTTTGTAGCGAACAATTTATTGGTAGCTATTATTGATTAAAAAAATAAATGAAGACATATGTCATTGTAGTTGTTTGTGTATCAAAGGTTTCTTTTGTGTTTTTTGGGTATTTTTATTTTTAGTTGATACTCTGTTTGCCTTGTCTCTAATATTACAACTAATTGCAGTAGTGATAGCAATGTTTCCATAGGAGCTGTGGGAGTTGTTTTAATTGTTTCCGTGTTCTGCTATTGTACTTAGTTTAGTTGAGGTACTATTTAGGGTAGTTTTTTTAACTCATACACGTGCTCTGTACGTGTTTATGGGTCTAGTCACTACAGTTTATAACTGTTGGGCCATATTAGGTGTTAATTTTCATGTTGCAAAGAGCACTCAGATGGCTTCTGTCACATTTTTCAGATAAGTCTGAAAGCTTTGTTTGGTGTCTAGCGTGCGCCCCAGGTACTTTACTTTTTTATTTTCAGTTTTTTTATTTATTTTTTTTTTTTTGGTTTTTTGATAGTTCATTCTTTTTGTATTACTTTTTGATAGTCTACAGTGCATCTTATACACTTTTTCCAAACTTTCCGTTTATAAGTGATAGTGAGGTAATCGGCATAGGATATTTAACGCTTTCGGTTTTTTTGGTGTTTTTGTTTTATTTTAACTACAAAACACATTTTTTATTTTTAACAAGGTTGCTCTTGCTTTTTTTAATTAGTAGTAGTAATTAGTCGTTTTTGTGTTTAGTTATAAGCCATAATGATTGTGGTGCATTATTTATTTGTTTAAGATGCATATCATAAAATGTGTCTGTCAATGTAACAGTATCATCTACGTAACGAATGATGTTGATATTAATGTTATTAGAAGTTATGTTTTTGAATGTATTTTTAAATACTTTGGCATGGCAAATAGTTTTTTAAAGTAAACACTAAAAAGCAGAGAGAATTGTATGCAACCTTGTTTAATACCGCGCAGTATTTTTACTTTTTCAATATTTTAGTTTTCTATTTTTATAAAAATTACAATTCTTAGACTTCAACTTTTGTTAAGTAAAGTAATGAAGTTTGACTTTAGCCATTTTATGTTACCAGATTGATATACTTGAAATATGTTTGTTAATGTGACAAAGCTTTGATCAGAAAATAATTTTAATATTGGGGAGTTATTTTATCAGGGCCGTAAGTTTTTTTAAGTTTTATTTGTAACCTTGTTTCTCTATTTTGGTATTTGTGATTGATCTTTCTACTAACAGGTTGTTATTGCTTTGTTTTATAGTGTTATAAAATAATTTTGTTGTATACTTTTTATAGATTGTTAGTTTGTCTTCAATAGTTTTAATTATGTTTTCTGATTCATCTAGTATAGTATTGATATTGGAGACAGTATTTTCTTCTGGACAGCAAATGTATCATGTTTTCTCTGCAAGTTTTTTATTTTGCAACATTTATTGCCAAACCATTGTTCTTTGGATTTTCTTATTTTTTGTGTGTTTGTTAATGCATTTTTTGTATTCTGCTGTGTTTCTATGCTTTTTATGTTGCTGAGGTGTTTTTTAAGTGTGCTTTATAATTTTTGATGATACATATTTTATATTACTTAATTTTTTTTACATTTTTGTATTCTTTGTTGTTCAGAAATTGCAGTTTATTATTTAGATCTTTGGTGACCGTTTGCTTAAAAGTTGCATTTTTTATAATTTAAAAAAACGTGGTTTGTTGTTACATCTGCACCTGAGTAAGTTTGTGTTGCTGGTATTGCATCTCTAAAACGATCATTGATTGTAATATACTCAATCTGATTTGGTATGATCTTATCTAAATTGTTTTTTGGTGCTTTCCAAGTATACTAACGTTTGATCGATTGTTTGAAAAACGTATTGTAAGAACCACTTTATTTTCTTGACATAATTGAACCCGTAGTTGCCAACAATATTGCCTAATCTGCGCAACCTAAGAGTTAAAGTTTTCCATAACTGTTGTGATTTCATTTTTTTTTTGGCATGCTTGAGTGCGTCTTGTATTTTATCTTATAGTGTATTTATCATGTGATCGGAGTGTCGGAGTAATAAACTTATCATTCAGTGTTTGGTTATTTCAGCTCACTAATACCAAAGATTGCAGTTTAGCCAAAAATTGTAATTTTCCCCTCCCAATTAATTCAATTTCTTGATTACAAATTCTTGGGTGGGAGGCTAGGGCACTAAGTTCATTTTTTCCGAGACAGTAGTTTTGACTTTAGAGCCTGCCCACCCACCTAAGTGTTTCTGATCAAATTTTTTGATTTTAATCTCCTCCTACCCACTCAAGTGTTAGTGATCCAATTTCATGATCACAAACATTTGGGTGGATGGGTGGGGTACTAAGTTCATTGATTCTGAGACAGTAGTTTTGACTTTAATCACCGTTCACCCACTCAAGTGTTTGTGATCAAATTTCTTTATTACAAATACTTGGGTGGCTGGTTAGGGTACTAAGTTTATTGATTCTGAGACAGTAGTTTTGACTTTAATCACCACCCACTTATCCAAATGTTTGTGATCCAATTTCTTGATCACAAACACTTGAGTAGGTGGGTGGTACAATAAATTTATTGATTCTGGGACAGCAGTTTTGACTTTAATTTCCGCCTGCTCACCCAAGTGTTTGTGATTAAATTTCTTGATCACAGACACTTGGGTGGGTAAGTGGGGCATTAAGTTTATTGATTCTAAGACAGTAATTTTAACTTTAATACCCGTTTACTCACCCAAGTGTTAGTTATTCAATTACTAATTACTAAGTTTATTGATTCTGGGACAGTTGTGTTTGTTTTTAATCTCCGCCCACTCACCCAAATGTTAGTGATCTAATTTCTTGATCACAAACACTTTGAGTAGGGAACTAAGTTTATTGATTTTGGGACAGTAGTTTTGTCTTTAATTCCTGTCCACCTACTAAAATGTTAGTAATCCAATTTCTTGATCACAAACACTTTGGGTGGGGAACTAAGTTGATTGATTCTGGGACAGTAGTTTTGACTTTAATTCCTACCCACCCACTCAAGTGTTAGTGATCCAATTTCTTGATTACAAACACTTTGGGTGGGGAACTAATTTTATTGATTTTGGGACAGTAGTTTTGACTTTAATTCCTGCCCACCTATTCAAATGTTAGTGATCCAATTTTTTGATCACAAACACTTTGGGTGGGGAACTAATTTTATTGATTTTGGGACAGTAGTTTTGACTTTAATTCCTGCCTACCTACTCAAATGTTAGTGATCCAATTTTTTGATCACAAACACTTTGGGTGGGAAACTAAGTTTATTGATTCTGGGACAGTTGTTTTGACTTTAATTCCTGCCCACCCACTCAAGTGTTAGTGATCCAATTTCTTAAATTACAAACATTTTGGGTAAGGAACTAATTTTATTGATTTTGGGACCGTAGTTTTGACTTTAATTCCTGCCCACCTACTCAAATGTTAGTGATCCAATTTTTTGATCACAAACACTTTGGATGGGGAACTAAGTTTATTGATTCTGGGACAGTAGTTTTGACTTTAATTCCTGCCCACCTACCCAAGTGTTTGTAATCTCATTTCTTGATCACAAACATTTGGGTTGGTGGGTAGGGCACTAAGTTTATTGATTCCGAGACAATATTTTTGACTTAATGTCCACCCGCCCACCCAAATGTTTGTGATCCAATTTTCGTCCGTGGGTGGGGCACTAAGTTTATTGATTCTGTGAAAGTCGTTTTTACTTTAGTTTTCTCCCGCCTACTTAAATGTTTGTGATCCAATTTCTTGATTACACTCACTTGGGTAAGTGGGTGAGGCACTAAGTCCATTGACTCTGGTACAATAGTTTGGACTTTAGTCGTAGTTTGTTTTCTTACCTTAATAATAAATCATTAATTTGTTAATTTTGAACGATTGGACGATTGATGATCTATTTTTTAATGTACTCAGATCTGTGTTTTTTATCAAAATATTTAAGCATTTTAGTTGGAATCTGTCAGCAAAAGTTTTAACTATTTTCTTACTATTATATTGCAATTTATTCATGTCATGCACAGGGATATCTTCGAGATTCATCACATTAGATTATGATTAGAGCTTAGGTTATTGTATGTTCTTATTTTGACTTGCGTATTGACGCCTTTGAGTATTGCTTTATCTAGTACAATTTTTTTATGGCCGGGGGAGTTATAGTGGATGAGTTTTATTTATACCAAAGAACTGAAGATTTTTTTGTTTAGCATAAGCTTACATTTTTAGTGTTTTTGAGCGTTATTCTTTAGTGTTTAGAATTGAAGTCTTTAAAAATTATATTAGGCAAGGGATTGACCAAAACCGCATTAAAATTAGAGGTTTGAGGGGTTGGAGTAAACATACATAAGTACCTAGTACAGGCAAATTTATGATTATTGGGTTTGTTTCTAGTATAATGGTGTCCAAAGTTTGCAAAGATAAATTTTTGTTTTACTACCCACATTTCCAGATACGTAAATGTTTGTGGAATTCTTAGCATGTGTTTTATGGTTCAACTTAATGACAAGTATGACGTCGATTTTCTGTTTATAGAAAAATTTAGTTATGCTGTTTACATTCCAGAAACCAGGTTAGGTATGTTGTTATCTATTAGTTTTTAAAATCAAGGATTGCAGACATGATACTATATTGGAAAGCGCTAAAATGTATGCAAACAAATTTTTGCCGTTATGGTACACTTTTCATTAGCAATAGCATAATGCCGAACAAACCTGAAGAATGGTTTAGTTGGGTCTAATTAAAATTTTGGTGCATAATTTATCACTGGTTTGATTATTTAAAAAAAACTAAAGTAAAATAAACTAGAAACCACAAAGAAAATTTATTTTTGTTCCATATTGATAAAAGTTGAGTTGTAGAATTTTTATAAACTTAACTAAAACTTTTTCTTTGAAACCTAAAGTTTTAACGGAGCACTTCACAAAACCTGAAATTTTAACAACTAAATAACAATTAATAAACAGCTAAAATTGTGTTACTTTTTTTTAAATTCAATAACTTTTGATTTTGGCAAGGAGAAGAAACATTTAATTACAATGATTAAGTGTGAGTGGTTTGTAGATTGTATGTTTTATCTGCTTTTTTTTTTCAATTTAGTGATTATTAGTCTAGCCATTAGGCATATTTTTGCTACAAAAGGTCTAAGCATTTTGAAATTTGGCATTAGTGTTGATTTGGGAGCACTACGTATCACTTTGTATTTGTATTCTTGGAAAACTTTTGCTCAAGCCTTAATAAAAAAAAAATAGTGGGAAGATGCATTTTTATAGGTTTCAGAAAATATATTTTATTACTTTTATTATTTTCTTTAGAATCTTGTTTCTTTTTTGTCTTTTCCAACAAACTAAGGACATTACTGGCCTTGTAAGGGTCTTTGGGGTCAAAATCTGCTGTTAAATTGTTAATGTTTTTGCATGCTGTTCTATTGCAATAGAGAAACAGCAACAACCATCACCGATATCCGCACCAACAATATTTACATCTCTTGCACAGCTATTTTAATATTTATAATATATTGATTTATATAAAATACTGTCAGTGAGAAATAGCATCAAGTCTATGCCTTGTTTTCTTGTCATATTCGACCAAATGTCGGACCAAATTTGTTCGACTATCTAATAGTACAGTAACCAGTCTTTATAAAAAACCTAGCATAGAGAAGTGGCCGCAGGCACGAAACTATAGAAATGTTTCTTACATGGTCTGTAAATGTAGCTGGCAATTCTTTATAGTTTTGCTTTAATAAACTGCTAAATTTTTGTATACCGCAATGTAAGCGTGTCTGCTTAACATTTTTTTCTATGAAATATTTTACGTAATTGGTGGATGCAATACATCTTTTAAACCTTTGCCACTTATTACTTAACCAATACATCCCATAAAGAACATTGCACAAAGAATACCGCGGTCGGAGCAGTTAATCAATTCTGGAACACAGTGACTAGCAATAAAATCTTTAGCCTTAATATAGAGGTTAATTAAACGTGACAAAACATAATTTGCTTTAATATTCTGCAATGTTTGACGGCTGATAAATGAGCAGTGAATATTGTATTGCTGTTATTTATTACTGTGCCAAATAGCAAACACAGGCTGACCAGACATACTCTTTTTTAGTAACATGTACTCTTTTGAAAGATAGAATACTCTTTTTTATTCAAAATAACAAGAAATTTACTCTTTTTTTTTAATTGATTGCTAATAATTCTAATTGTTTTAAGAAAAAATATTTGGGCATCAACTTTTAACTTCAAAATTTGTTAATATGGTTTTCAAATTATGGATTTATAACTGTAAATTAAAAATTTGTGTTTGGTTAAATTAGCCAAACTGTTAATCTGGCGTTAAAAAGTATAAATGCAACATTCAAAAACAAAAGTCCGGCCATCAATTTGTTAAATTCTACTGCCAACGAATTCAAATCATAAATACTGTAAATTTAGTTTTTAAAACTGTATATATGTGTTAAACTTTACTGTCAAACTGTTAATTTAGTTTATGAATTATAAATCCGGCCTTTAAACTGTTAATAATTTTTAAAAGTGTAAATGCGACCTTTAAAAATATAATTCTTGCTACAAACGTATTGAATATTACTGGCAAAGTAATAATCCAAGTTATAAATCCAGCATTTTCTAAATTTGGCTTTTAGAACTAGAAATTCAGATAACAATATATTCAATTTTAATAAAAAAATGTCATTGCCAAACTGTTTATCCGGCTTTTAAATTAACAACCCGGTCTTTAAAATTGTAAATTAAGCTTATAGAATTGAAAGCCAGTAACTAACGTGTTAAAATAGTGTAAATCCGGTCTTTAAAGTCAAAATTAACAAAATCCAGTCATGAAATATTAAAAAGTTTTCAAAAGGAATCTGGACAAAAACGGTTAAAAAGTGTAAAATTTTATTTTTAAAATGTTAAAAATAACAAAGTTTTGTCATAAAACATTAAAATATTTTCAGAAATCACTAAAATCAGGCCATATACAATTGAAAAGTGTAAAACTTTATTCATTTAATTTCAAAAAGAGCAAAATTCAGTCCTTAAACATGAAAATATTGTTAGAGCTAGTTACATAATTAGTTTGGCCATATAGTATAAAAATATTATCAGAAAGCATTATAATCCGGTCCTTATCTTTTAAAATGTTTACAAATCTATTCATAATATGTCAAAAATATTAAAATTGGCCATAAACTGTTGAAAAAAGCAAATTTCTTTTTATGAAATAAATAAAATACTAATATTCTGTTAAAAAGTGCTAAATTCTATTCATGAGATGTTAAAAATAGCAAAATTTGACAAAGAAGTATCAAAATGTTCTAAGAAAGAACTTTAATATATTTAGAAGTGCACATTTCTATTCATTAAATGTCAAAACTACCAACATCCATAATCTGATGAAATGTGCAAACATCTATTTAAAAAAATGTCAAAATTTGGCAATGAAATAACAAAATATGATCAGAAAACACTAACAGTGAAAAATTCTATTTATATAATAGCAAAATACGGTCATAATCTGTCAAAAAAGTTCTATTCATAAAGTGTCAAAACCAACAAAATTCGGCTATAAACTGTTAAAATCCGGCTATATCCGACTATCGAAAAGTGCATTTTTTATAAAAGGTCAAAAATAGCAAATAACAGTCTAAAGGTACAAAATTCTATTTGTTAAATGTCAAAAACAGTAAACCGGGCCATAAACTGTTGAAAAGTGCAAAATTCTATTCACAAGATGATAAAAATAAGAAATTTTGGCAAAACTTTCAAAATATTGTCACAAAGAACCAAAATTCGGCCATAAACTGTCAAAAGATGCAAAATTCTGTTTATAAAATGTCAAAATAAGCAAAACCCGGCCTTAAACAATCATAAGATTATATTCATAAAGTTGTAAAATCCGGCTATGACGTATAAAAAATTTAAAAAAATTCATAAAAAATCAAAAAGTGCAAAGTTCTATTAATGTGTTAAAAATAGAAATATCCGACTATTATTTGTCAAAATTGGCACAATTTGGCTATAAAATATAAAACTATTGTCAAAAAAAAAGTATCAAAATATTCTCCAATAAACTTCTTTAAATTGTTGAAAAGAGTAAAATTCTATTTATGAAAAGTCCGGATGTGGCTCGTTGTTAGTGTTGTGCCATGTACACACGTTTATAGGTTGTACCATAAGAGTGGGTTTGTGAATGCATAACAGCGTAACCTTGAAATGTTCCCCAGTCATGTGCAGTCTTTAGTCGTTGTTGAGTAAGTGATTCAATGAAGACTCAAAGTTAAGTAAAACTTTGTTGATTCCGGAATTGCGGACAGTCAGAGATTTTGCTGGGTTTATATAAATCTCTTTTAATTTCAACGCAGAAAAAAAAATTTTTTTTTTGTTGTCTAGAGATAAATTTAGGAGTGGTAAGTTGTTGTTTTTTTTTAATTAAATACAAAATGCGGCCAAAAAGAATTAAAACCCGGTTAAAATAAAATAATTTTGCCAAACACTTTAATCAAATTGCACAAATTTGTACATATTCTTAAAATAACATTAAAATCCAGCTTATGAAAATTAAAATTTGGCTGAATAGTAATTTAATCCGGCAAGATTTTTCAAAAATCTGGTCATTAATGACAAAATCCGGTTTAAGAGACTTAAAACCTAACTTAAAGTATTAAAATACTTACACATAATTTTAAAAATACGGCCATAAATAATAAATTGATTAAAAAAAACAAAATCAGGCCAAAGGCCAAAGACATATTCCGACCTAAGACAATTGAAATCCGCTTATAAAGTAGGTACATAATTTCAAAAATTTGGCTAAAAATACAAAATTTGACAAAAAACAATTACAAGTGACTAACTTATTGGTAAAATTTTAATATAATCTCAAAAATCCGGTTAGAAAAATACATTTTAGACAATAAGTAATTGAAACCGGTCAAAAACTATAATAATCTGCTATATATTGGTAAAATACAAACATAATTTTAAAAATTTTGCTATAAAATATCAAAATATTGCCAGAAAACACTCAAATAGCAAAGTGCAAAAATTCTACTTATAAAATGTCAAAATTAGAAAAATGAATAAATTGTTAAAAAGTGCAAGATTCTATTCTTGAAATGTCAAAAAAGCAAAATCCGCCTAAAATTTGTTGAAAAATAAATATTTCTTTTTATACAAGGTAAAAACTATTAATCCTGCCATAAATTATCAAAATATTACTGAAAAGCACCAAAATTTGCTCATAAACTGTTAAAAAAGTGCAAGATTATTTTTATAAAAACAAATAAATTACAAAAACCTGCCACAAAGTATCAAAATATTGTCAAGAAGCACCAAAATCCGGTCATAAACGGTTAAAAAGTAATAAATTCTAAAATAAATTTGCAAAGCATAGCCAAAAATTTTCCAAAAGTTTCAAAATTTTATTCATTAAAAAAGAAAAGTAGTATCAAAATATTGTTAGAAAACATGTCAGAAAGCACCAAAATCCGGCCATATACTGTCAAAACGTACAAATTTTTATTTATGAAATATCAAAAATTACAAAATACGGCCATAAACTATTGAAAAAATAAGGTTTTATATGTTGATGACTTTACAGTTGTGTAAGTCCGTTTAATAAAATTCACAAATGTTTCAAAATGTTTTATTATCAAAACATTAAAACTAAATAACAATTAATTTGATATATATTAGTTTTAAGCTGGTTGTAATATTATTTGTTGACCCAGCAGGGTACTTCCTTTAGGAATTATTCTAGACACTAATGAGTTATTTTTAAACTGCACTTAACACCGCGTGAGAGTGGTTGTTGTTGAGACATTGACATTCCGGCGGCTTTGAAAGATTCTCTTTTAATAAATAGGAAGTGGACAAAGTTTTGTAACTGGTCTTTTATAAGACCCATCTCTAGACTGAACGGTTGCTGCTATAATAACTCCATCTAAACCAGAGTGGATTTTAGTGATTTGCCTTCTTCTCCATTTTAGTGGTAGTAGGTTATTTTCTTTGATCATGACAAGTTCTCCTACTACGATGTTTGCTGGGTTGTATCTCTATTTGTTTCTTGTTTGAAGGCTTCCTAAATACTCCTTGCTCCAACGGGCCCAAAAATGTTGTCTGAGTTGTTCCATCCTTTGCCATCGAGAAAGTCTATTTAGTTTGATGTCTTGTAGATTTGGGTATACTGGTGCCGTAAGGGCATCCCCCATTAGGAAATGTCCAGGAGTCATTGGATCTTATGACAGTGGCACCAATGGTCGAGAATTGAGTATAGCTTCAATTTGTGTTAAGATAGTTGTTAGTTCTTCTAATGTGACTGACGCGTTGCCCAATGTTTGTTTTAGTAGTAGTTTGGTAGATTTTACATCCGCTTCCCACAACCCTTCAAACGTTAGTGCTCTTGGTGGGATAAAATGCCAATTTATTTTAGCTTGTTCTAATTTGGAATGCTTTTCAAATAAGCTTTGATCGGTCGTATTTGTAATTGTGGCTAACATTGTTGTTGTTTTTTCTTCTGGAAGACTGTCATTTAGCAATGGTGGTTGACTTGGTCAGTGTAATGAAGATTTTGATAACCATGAGGGTCCATTCTACCATAGTGTTGTCTGCATACATTTTGCGCATGACTTGCCTCGTGAAACAATGTCAGCTGGATTGTCTTCAGATACTACATGAAACCATTGATTTGGCTCATTGCATTTGCGTATTTTATTTACGCGATTACCAACAAATGGTTTTAATTGTTTGTTGGTTGCTTTAATTCAAGACAGCACAATAGTAGAATCGTTCCAATAATATATGTGGGTTGGTTTGATGTGTAAGGCTGGAAGTACAGATGCTACCAGTCTTGCTAATAGTAAAGCTCCACAAAGCTCTAGTCGTGGAATTGTAGACGATTTTAGAGGTGCCACTTTAGATTTTGAGCATAACAAGTGTGATAAATATTGACTGCCGTTCCAAGATTGTAAATACAGACATGCGTCGTAAGCATTTTTGCTAGCATCGCAGAAACCGTTCAATTGATAGCAAGGTGCTTCCAGAACTCTTCGGGATATTGTTAAATTCTGTAACTCTTTGAGATCTGTCAAATATTGGTTCCAGGAGACATAAATGTTGATTGGTATAGATTCATCCCAACCGATCCCCAGTTTCCACAATGGGGCTTATAAGCCCGAGCTGATCAAAGATTTGGGCTGTATATGATAAAATATTTTGTTTGGTTATAGAAGTTAGTTTATCTGTGGTTGGCAAAGGATATAGGAAGGTATCGTTTGTAGTATTCCATTGTATTCCTAATGTTTTTGTTGTTGAATTCTTGTCAAGCAGTAGATTTGTTAATGTTTCTGATGTGATGTCATCTAGTAACTCAGTGCTATTGCTTGTCCATTTGTGTAAGTCAAATCCTGCAGAAGCACATAATTTTGTTACTTCATCTCTAATGGTAATAGCTTCAGCGATAGAATCTGCCCCTGTTAATAGATCATCCACATAAAAGTCTCTGGCTGTAATGTGAGCTCCTGTAGGATATATGTTGCTTCCATCCTTAAACAGTTGTTGTAAACATTTAGTGGCTAAGTATGGAGCTGATGATGTTCCATATGTCAAGGTCTGAAGTTCATATGTTGTGATAGGCTCTGTGATTTCATTGCGCCATAATATGCGTTGATATTTATGATGGTCCTTTGATACGAGGATCTGTCGATACATTTGTTTGATATCTGCTGAAATTACTATGCGGTGTAGTCTAAATCGCACGACAATGGCCACTAAGTTGACTTGTATTGTAGGGCCTACCATTAGACATTGATTTAGCGATGTACCTGTTCAGGTTTTTGCCGATCCATTAAATACTACTCGAAGTTTTGTAGTGATACTATCTTTCTTTAAAACAGCATGATGAGGAAAGTAGTAATTGTCTATATCATCTGTTGTTGGGATTGGTTTCATATTACCCTGTTTGATGTATTCATTTATAAATGCTTTGTATTTGTCATTTAATAAAGTATCTTTATTTAGCCGTCGTTCGACTGAGCAGAGGCGTTTGGTAGCCATTGTCTTTGGATTGCCTAGAGATGCCGAAGTTTGTTGAAATGGTAGTTCTACAACATAGCGACCTTCTAATGTGCGTTATTGTGTACGTTGAAAATGTTCTTCACACTTTTTCTCGTCAGGTGTAAAGTATGTCTTATTAGAAACGTCTTCTAACTTCCAAAGATTTGCTTATGACTCATGAAGTAATTCGTCAGTTGTTAGGTTGCACGACGTAGTTTTTAAATTTGTCTGTAGATTGTAAACGTTTCAGGATAGTATCCAGCCAAAATGAGTTTTCTGCAACTGCGGATGATGGGTTGTAAGATTGATTTGACCTATGCACATCAGTGAATAAAAGAGTTGTGCGCCGATTAATAGATCAATTGATGATGGTATGTAGAATTCTGGGTCAGCCAGATGAATGTTATTTGGAATTTTGTATGCCTTCTTGTTTAATGGTTCATTTGGAAGTTTTGTTATTTGCTTCAGTATCAGACAGTTCATATCAGTATTATAATAGCTGATTCTTGATTGAATGCTTACGTTTGCTTTATACAATGCCGGCGTACCTTCAGTGGTAGAATTGATTCTAATGACTTGGATAGGAGTAGCTTTTTTTGGTAAGTTTAGACGATTTACTAATTCTTCACTTATGAAATTGCTTTGTGAACCAGAGTCCAGTAAAGCTCGGCATAGATGTAATCTTCCTTGTAAATCACTGATCTTTACTAAAGCTGTTGACAGAAAAGTATAGCTGAGTTCTTCGCTTGATTGTGTTGAGTGATGCGACTGCGTTCGACTGGATGAAGGCACATTATCAATGTCACAAATGTTAAGTTATGCATAATCGATGTGTAACAACGTATGGTGACGGCGGTTGCACGTTTTACATGTAAAAGCCGATTTGCATTGACTGGCGTTATGGTTTGCACGCAAACAGTTATTGCATAATTTTAGCCTTTTTGCTTCATTATTTCTTTCGGTTGTTGATAGTTCGGTGAACTGTTTGCATTGATTATTGTAGTGATTGCACTTGCAAAGAACACATGTAGCTTGTTGAGTAGATATGTGCACCTTTGTTTCTGGTCTAGGTGGTCTACTTGATGATGATGCGTACGACGTAGCTTTTGATAAAGACATTGCTTTCAGTGTGTTGCACTTACGAGTTAGAAATTCAATCAATTGTTGGAATTATGGCAATGAGTTTTGCGTGTAATGTTCCCATTCCTTTTTAGTCGCAAAATCTAGTTTTGTTGTTAACAGGTAGTTAAGAAGTCGATCCCAATGGTCCGTATCTTCTCCCATTGATTTTAATGCACGTAGATACTTTGTTGTGTTGTCAATGAGTAGTCGTAACAAATGGTGCGTTTTTTTATGGATTGTTGATTGTTCAAAGATTGCTTGTATATGATTAGTAACTAACAATCTTTTATTTTCGAACCTGGAGCGCAGAAGATCTCATGCAATGATGTAGTTTGCGGCTGACGTTTCCAATGAATTCAACACGTGTATGGCATCACCCGTTAGACTAGTGCGGAGATAGTGAAACCTCTGAATGTCTGACAAAGATTAATTATTGATGATTAGAGAATTGAACATGTCATAAAAATGCAGCCATTCTTCATAGTTTCCAGAAAACTATGGAATATTTATCGGAGGTAAGCGAATTTTAGTTTCTGTTGTGGATACGTTAGCAGGTGTTTCGTTGATTTGCATAGATTGTGTCTTCTTAATCATAGAGTGTGCCTTTGCTATGGTAGAGTAGTAGCTTTTTTCAAAATCGTTGCTTTGTTTCTCATCGATTGATTTGTTGAGAACATCTATTTGGCTTTGAATTTTGTTGAATTCACTTAATATGGACTCAGCTTTTTTTAATCTTACAATCAGCTCTTCCTTGTTGCATTCAGGTTTGTTTAAAAACGTTTGAAATCACGTTAACATTGCTTTAACATTAGCGCGACGCGTTCGTAGTTCATCTGGGGTAAGAGTCATGTTTCAGCCGGTTTTGCACTGATGATGATTAGATTATTGTTCGTAATCCGGTTTGAAAGACCAAATTATATGTTAATGACTTCACAGTTGTGTAAGTCCGTTTAATAAAATTCACAAATGTTTCAAAATGATTTATTATTAAAACATAAAAACTAAATAACAATTAATTTGATATATAAAAGATGTAGGGTGTATCGAGAGCATAGACTCTTTATCGATCGTCTTTATAATTACTTGTTAAAATAAAATAATTAAATATATATATATATGTTTTGAGAAATCCGTTCCATTTCTTAGTAGGGTGATTGTTAGATGATCCCAGGTGTGTCACAATACTTCTTAGAAATGTGTTTATGATGTAATCCGGTCATTCAGGAGAATATAAGTGATATAAATAATTTATTAGTTTTAATCTGGTCGTAATATTATTCGTTGACCCAGCAGGGTACTTCCTTTAGAGATTATTCTAGACACTAATGAGTTATTTTTCAATTGCCCTTAACCGCGGGAGAGTGGTTGTTGTTGAGACATCGACACTATTCTTTTTCTATATAAAACGACAAAACAGCAATGTGTGGTCATAAATTATTAAAAAGTCTAAAATTGTATTCATAAAATGTCAAAACCATAACTGTCAAAAAGTGTAATTTTTATGAAATGTCAATAACAGCAAAATTCTTTTATGAATTATAATAATATTTTTAGAAACAATTAAAATATTGTCATCAATTGTTGAAAAGTGCAAAATTCTGTACATAAAATGTTAAAAATAGCAAAGATTTTATTTATAAAATGTCAAAAACTGCAATTCATATAATGTAACAAACAATAAATTTCAATTAAAAGTATAAAAATATTGTCAAAAAGTACTAAGATTCAACATAAATGGCAAAATTCTGACATAAAATAAGTATTAAAATATTTTCAAAAAGAGCCAAAATCTGGCTAAAAACGGTTGGAAAGTGCAAAATTCATATTCACATCTTAGATTTAGTATTTTTCACAGTTGATTATTGCTCAGTGGTAATATTTTGACAGCTGCTATGTAAGATTTTGTAATTTTAGACTTATTAAGTTAATTATATATTAGTAGTATCATATTTGACAGATAACATCTTAATTAATTTAAATATTTTTGACAAATGATCATCTTAGATCGTGTATTTTTTGACAGTTGCTATTTAAGATTTGGTAATTTTTGACATGTTTGATTAAAAAATTGTTTTTAAAAAATGAAATATTTGTTAAAGTACTTGTGCGGTAAAAATATTACGGTAATTGCCGTTTTTTTTAAATTGCAAAAATTTTACTTGGGAAAGATGGAAACAAAATCGACGACCTCAAATTTTCAAACGTCGTAAATTTTAAAATTAAAATCTGCTAAAAGTTTTACAAAAACTATTGTGTCAGATTCGAGATCTGGCATTTTTTTAGTTTAAACATTGGATTGTAATTATAAAATTAAAGATGTTGGTTTGGGACCAAAAAGTACAACTTTTTGAACCATACACACCAATATAGTTAGCTAGTTGTTGTAGTGCATGTTTTTCTGATTTAGAATAGAAGAATTTAATAGTAGAAAGGTTAAAAACATATTATACTTTTTATTACTAGTAAAAATCTGGTCACCCTGGGCAAACATAGATACTATGATCTTTTGAAGAGTTTGACTTCAGTTGGTTTTTTTATGAAATTGTTTCAACTTGTACAGTTTATAGATCTTAAATTGCAATTGTTTTTAAATCTTTATTTATTATTATCTAAAAATGTGTCTCATACACCTATTTTCATTTTAAACTGCCGGGCGATTTCAGCTAGCGGAATGGTTTCTTTACGAGGAATTGTTTGAACTGCAGTAATGGCATCCTTTGATTTTAGGCATGGAAAGTATTTAAACAATCTAATTTCTTTAATAGAAATTTGCATTATCAAAAACAAATTGTGACAATGTTTCTGCGGTAATTTTTATAATAGCGGATTATTTGAACAACACATTCTAGCTATGGACAAGTGTAGTAGCTGTTTCGATATGTACCCTCACAGATTTACAGTGGACACAAAAATGACAGCGGTCTGACAGCTGAGATAATAACACTAAAGCGTTTTATATTGGACAGGTATATGTTTGAGAGAAAATAGCACATAGTCTGGTATTACGGCATCGACGTCTTTGAGAAATATATCTGATGGATTTTCTTTTGCTACATACACTTTGTTGCATTTTTCAAAAAAATATTTACCTCTGATTGCACAACTTCTTGACGTTAGTTTTTTTTTTCGATGTATACTATCCGTTAATATTTTAAAATCAGTATTTCAAGTCTATTTTTGTTTGACAAAAATTGATATATTGTTGACAAATTTTTGTAATAAACCTGCCATGCAATGAAGTAAAATTCTTAAAGAAAATTTTGAATTTTCATATATTTTATGTAAGTCTTATGACGCTTAAAATATTGCACTCTTATTGCGAAATCTAATGAGTTGATAAGTAACAAATATTAAAAATGAATAAAAAAATATAGAAAATATAAATCTGTATTTGAACATAACATAGAAAAAATAATGAAAGTTATAATTAAAAAAAATTATCACAAGCAAGTTAAAAAGAATAACCAGCATGAACAAATACGGTTTAGTTTAATTTGTTTTTAATTAAATGTTTTATACATTGCATTATGTATAATACTTAATTTTAAATATCAAAGTTATGACAAAAGATTAACTTGCAAGCATAAAATTCAAGATATGTGTTGAAGGTACAATTGTTCATATTAAACCAACCAACAAATTTAACCCAGATTAAAAACATTTCTCTAATTTATGTAGCTCTGATAAAAAAATAAATTTTTTTTTTTAAATTTTGGCCCGCATATGAACTAAAAACATAAATCATTTATTCTGCATATATAAAGCGTAATTTCAGTTTCTGATAATTTCCATTGTTGGCGCAAAGATTTATTATAGCCATTGTGCACGGTTTTAATAAACACTAAAAAATACAATTCTTTCGGATATTTTAATCTCACCATTCCAACTAATATCATATATTTCCATCTAAAAAAATATATTATATATATAATTCCAAAAAGAAAAGTTTTTTTCACGCGTACGTGTCCCAGAAAAAAAGGAGTATATTTAAAATACGGAACTTTTTTAAAGTGAAATTATAGCCCCGGCAAAGTAAATTCAAATAAAAAAGTCCGTTTTAGGCCAACGACAATACAACGATAATTTTAAGTGCAGTTGAAAAACTAAAGCAACATTTAAATACCAAATCCTCGAGAAAAGTTTGTCACAAACTTTGACAATTTATTTCACGGTAAATCCCTCGTGTTAAGATATAGTATAATTTTTTGTAAATTTTTATTATATTAATATTATTTTAAAATTAAATTGTATATTGCTCTTTTTTTACTGTGAAGGTTTTTTCCTTTTTTATTTCAGTACGTCTCTACCTGATAGAATAAGGGGCTTGATAATTACGATTCTGTGCTATCTGTCCATCTAAACGATATTTCTTCTTCAAAGATTAAGGGAATTTGTTGCTTTCGCATCCGCAGAGAGTAAAACCGTATTATATTATTTATCAAAGTCGCAACACATTCCCCATCTCTTAAATCATTGCAACACTTTTATGAGGAAATGCCTTTGTTTATAATTTATTAATGGACCAAAACGGTTTCTCCTTATTTTTTCCCAAGGATTTATTCTCGTGATTTACAACACATCAAATCTCGTGATCTACTTTGCCAAATGACCATTATTAATAATCCAGAACATAAAGGATAATAATCAATAGTAAAAAGACATAAATACATTTATTTATAGCAAGTTTGTTCAATTACAAAAATAATTATGTTAAACTTCTTCTAACAGTTTAGAGCATGTAAAGTCTCGTAATCAGGATTTACCTGAATCATTATTTATGTACAATTTTGATTAAACTTAATGGCTTATTCGCCCGTCCGCACTCCAAAATTAATAGACCATACTAGAATTATTATTGATTTTGGATAAATCGTGCATGGATATTTATATCACAGTGTTTCATTAAATATTAATTCTACAAGCAGATGCTCTCAGATTTGACAATATGTCACATGAGTATAGACTATAAATACTAAAATTCACATTCAATATGTAATTTATGCTTATGCAGATATTTAGACAATTTAATTTAAATTAGCACATTATTTTAAGATAAATTTTGTTATTTATAATTTGATCATTATGATTTTTAAGACAAAATCTTTTGCTTGTTGTAGAAATTGAAATATTGCTTACTAGTTAAAAATTTATTTTTAAAATATATTTTACGATATGTGAGTCATGGTTCGCAATTATGAAACAAACTATATGCGGTTATTGTACTGCACCACAAATTTGCTAAGTGGACACTTTAGCACTGAACGTTTTTTTTATTACGGCACGGTACTTGCATAAAAAAAATTAATCTATTGTTTGTTGTTTTACACTAATTATATATTATATATACCTATAAAAAAGTCTTGCCCTAGTTATCAAAGTTAATATTTACAAATTTAGAAATTTTGTCTTTAAGCACTATTTAACACATTTTTATTTAAAGTAACGGTATAATCAAGTATGCAAAATTTCTTTGAAATTAGCAAGAATGTAATATTTCACATAAACCAAAAAGTTTGACCGTTATTTTGCTTAGTTAAATGCATCTTTCCTATATTTTGTCAGCATGGTTGTGCAGTAGATCTAATAATGTTTTAAGAATATTTGGAAAGTCTATGTTGTGACCCGGGTCTTTTGAGTACAGGATAGTTTTTAGACAAAACTTGAGTTTTGGAATTTGATCTTGTGTCAATAATATTTTTTTTTTGTGGTTTGAAGCGAAATTTTCTAAAAGCTTAAGCCCATTTTCCCCCATTAGTGTCTAAAAGTTTGAGACTGTATGGCTCATGGATTTTTTGTTTTGAGATAAGGAATTTAGGATATGGTTAGTTGTTACGTCCTATATACTGTGGGGTGGGTTGTGGTGTTAGTTATTTTAGGTTTTTAGATGATTACTTGATTGTCTAAGGTTTTAATATCTTAGCGTAGTGGGGGACTAAGTTTTTTATGGAACTCCGAGAAGCATCCGCAAAGTTAGATTTTGAAAAGCTTTGGGACGTTTTAGGTGACAGTTTGCGACAGTTCTTCAGCCAACGCATATGCGATTATTGGTCTGATGATAGAAGTGTAGAGCCGGGTTTTGTACAGGAGCGACAATCTACTTTTGCGACGCAGCATTGGAACATGAACATTTTTAGGCATTCTGGCTTTATTGAGAATAAATTGCACCTGTAATTTGTACCTGGGTTTGAGGGGGGCGGGGAAGTATTTTTTTGGCGTCTCAAGAGAACAGTTTTGCTTTTCTCCAGATTTGTTTCCTTTGACTTGCCAGTCTTTGAGGTCAGTGTTGACTTTTTGTAGTCTGCGTCCATCTTAAAAGCATATCAGCACGCACAGAGAATGAAGCCTTGACAAACTTCTGAAATGTGGTTCTTTGACTGCTAAGGTTTTAGATATGAGGCTATTAGCTGTATAGAACTCAGAGGGAAGTTATTTTAGTGCAGTTTATAGAGAAGTTCTTTGCGCCAGATTTTGGGAAAGGCTTTTTTGACGTCGAAAAGAACTTTTCCAGTGGTCTTCTTCTGTCTGAGACCTTCGACTAAAAGGTTTATTACGTGGTTTAGTTGATGTTCAGCTGAATGACCCCATCTGAACCCATGCTGTTGGGAGAATAAGATTATTATAAAAGTTTAAGATCACTTTTTTATGACCTTGTTTAAGGTGCATAGAAGACAGGCCGGTAGTTTTGAAAAAACTTTTGGTATTTACCCGGTTTGTGTATGTTTATCACGAGTGAATCTTTTCAATCTGTAGGAAACTGCCCGGAGCGTAAAATTGTGTTTATAATATTAGTGAGTGTTATTATTGCTTTATGCAAGAATAACTTTATCACTTTGTTGGGTATTTTATCAAGACAGGGAGGAGACCAAATTTTTAGTCTTTTGATCTAATTTGTTATTTAAGAGGGTCATACATTTTTTAGCAATGCGATGTCGTCAGCGTCTTCTAGAAAATTGTTGACTATATGGTAGACTTTTTTGACGTGCTTCAGATCAGTATCTTCTGAATATGAGTGGAAACATTGAACCCTAGTTTTGCCATGAATAGCTGGAATGGGGACTTGTCTGTTTCGTAAGGAATTGGAGATTTCCACATTGGATTGTCATTTTTTTGGGATCGATTCCAAAGTATTTTTTTGCACAAATTTTTAAACAATCTTATAGTCTCTGACTTTGCTGTGAAGCAAGTTTAAGATATTGCAATTTTTGGGGTTGCGATGCCTCTGCCATTGGTGCTTGGCGGATTTTTTTTACGGATTAATGCTTTTGTGTTTCTGCACAAAGTTGATGGGTTTTAAAAGCTTTTTCTGTGGCTTAGTGGATATGGTTACTTAAAAGTGACGGCTCTTTTTATGTCTATAGCTGTTTTTACTGGGGCCAGGTTGCCAATGCCCTCTTTTTGGGGTCGTAAGAAGAGAGTTCAATCTGTATGTGTTACGAATTTTCTTCTTTTTTCTGATTGATCTCTTTCCGTAGAGCTCAAGTAATACTGGGTAGTAGATAAAGTTATTGATGACTTGATCGTTGACTTAGAAGTTGACGTTTTTGAGTATTGCTAAGTCAAGAAGGTTTTCTTGGTGGCCCGCAGAGATGTAATGTGTAGGTTTATCCGAACTCATTACTTACCCGTTTGTTTTACATAGTCGAGCTTTGGCGTTACTTTTTAAGCTGTTCTTCAGCAATTATTGTTGGAAAATAACTTGCAATTGCGATAGGAATTTATATAAAAAATATATTAGTCAATAATTGAATGAAATTGCCTATGTTTTTGATGCGCAAAATTTTTTATCTTAGCAAATATCAATTGTTTTGGGATGACTTTTGTTGTTGTCGTATTAGAAGAGCTAATAAAAATTACAAAAAATAAAAGAAAAACGAATTAGTAGGATTAACAAATTGATTTGTTTGGTTGAGCAATCAAATGTTTATCGATTTTTGGTTTTTGTGTTATGTTTCTACGCGCAATATTTACTGTCAGCGTACAATCAATTCTTTTAAGAGTTATAAGCAGCTCCCAGCCGCACAACATTGAGCAGACATGTTGTTTGTGATGTGAATATAGTCACCAAAATTGTCTGGACAAAACAAATTTGACTTTATGGTACAGTAAGAAATTTAACAAGATACATTACTATCTATTACAAGCTCTACCAAGCACGGATGCTTTAGTTAGTACCTATGTTACATAAGGTTAGACAAATTTGTTTTGATAGAAAAAACATGGTTAAAATGATAATCAAAATTGAAGAACAGAGAAAAGCATTAAACCTATACATAACAGAAATCTTTAAAAAAGGGAAATACTAGTTGGATGCACAGAAAAAGCGACAGTGACACAGAGTATAATAGCATAGTATCTAGCCGCTTATTATTGAAGCCAAAATTGCTTATTTTTAAGCAGGTTTTGTTCAAACCTACTTTCTCCAGATTTTTTTCAAAATGTTTGATTTTATAGTTAACTTGGTTTTGGGTTCTAAACAGTTTTTATTGCAATGTTAAGATTTACTGAAAAGAACAATTTAGCGCAATTTGGCAAAAATTGATGTTATTATTTAATTATAAGGTTAAAAATTATTGAAGCTAGTCAATTTACATAACATAGAAATAAAACCCAAAACTCTGAGATTTCAAAAATCCAAATGTTTTTTTTTTTTCATAATAAAAAGTTTATGCCAGATTAGGTCAATACCGGGCTAGGGCGGCACTAAAGCGGTGCAAAAAAGACATTTTTTTTGTAAGCTATGAAGAAGACTGTGATTTATAGACTGAGTGCTCTAGTTCAATTTGATTGAACTACCCTTCTGAACTTAGGTATACCAGGAAGTTTGAATTTTATAGATTTTTGTTTACAATTTATTTAAAAGTGAATTACGAAAAAGGGGCAATTTCTATAGGCTAGGGTGTAATATTTTGGTTGGGGCGTGAATTTTGAAAGTTATTTATTTTTTTATTTTTTGTCTTTTAGTTTGAGTGGAGTGCGCTGGCAGTTTGTGCAGACATCCTTTTTAGTTTCTGTTTGCTTGTAAAAAAGACATACAAGTTGATAATTTTTGGTGCCGCTAGTATTTTGATCAATGACTACTAACAAAATAACCTGGTACGTTATTTACTTAAAATAATAAAACGGCATCTGCAGTTGTTGCGACTGAAACGTGACAAGTGATCGGGTTAAAGCTTTTGATTTGCAATAGATTTTTTACGTTATTTGGTTAGTCAAATTATGTTTATCGATCCGTGATAAATTAAGTTCATACCGCAAATACTAATTAAAACTTTGATCAGCGCTTCACTTTAGTCCGGGTTTTGGCAGAGAATTTGTCTGTATTTGGCAAACAACTCTATCCAGATTAAAATAATTTTTAACTAATTTAAAATATTTGTAGACTGATATATTATTACAAGGAGAAGTTTTGACATCGAGGCTTATGTTGTTTGTCTGACAAATTGTTGCAAAGTGAGGCTATAAGATTTCGAGTCTGGAAATGTGTATGGGCGTTTGTCATATGAAGGTCGTTATTAGAGGGCAATTGATTGGACCGTAAATAAATTAAAAACGGAGGGATTTTGAATGTTGGATATTACTTGTTGCAGGTTTTATTGAATTATTTTGCTATATTTTTTCTGGGTTTATTTGGACTTGTTATATAATTAGTTTGTAATTTATAACCTTGGAGCTGTTTATTAAACGCGGGTATATTAAGGTTTTTGAGACCTTATGATTTTGCTTAAATTGATTTGTAAAGTGATTGCTTATTTTGGACAACCAAGTACAACAACGAAAGTAGAATGTGCCTTGGCAAAAGTTTTTCTATTTAATTAAAAAAACGAAATTACTAAAAATGTACCAGCCAGGGGTCCACAATAGGACCAAAAACCCGTAGTGCTGGGACGCTGGATGTAGCAGGACATTTATGTTTTCTTTAAGTTTGGAAGTATGTTTCTTTTGCAAGTATTTGACTAGTAAACCTTTCTAGTGTTGCGATTTGGATTCCACGTTAAACTGTAGGTTTTGCATATTTGTGTAGAATTATTGTCGTGCACCACAAACGTACGGGAAGGGTGCCCACGCTTAAGCAAGCAAGCCACTATAAGAAAAAAAATGATTGAAAAGTGAGACGTAGAGAAAATTGAAAATAAATGTTGGTAATTGCCATTACTGCTTTAAGAAGAATGTCTTATTTATTAGTTTTTTTTTTTAATTTATTTTTGTTGCACCTAGGAGTTTTGCCCCAAATTTAAGGAGTTTAACCTAAATGATTGTACCCGAAACATTGAGTCACTACATGGGATCTACTAAAGTTTTTTTTTTTTATATGAAAGAGTACGCTTGTACTCATCTCAACACATTTTTACTTAACCAGCAAAACTGACCATCTAAGTAGGAGACTTAAACCTAAAATTTTTGTTAGGGTATAGGATAGAGTTTGATTAGGGATTCCATAAGGGCATCGCGCTGTTTATGTTGTGCAGAAATTAACTCTAGATTAGTAGATGAACTTTTTTAGTTTTCAGATTTGAGTCTTTAGCCAAGAAGTCTTTAACGTTTTTTCTTCAAAGTGTATCAAAGTCTATTTATGCCGTGCATAGTATGGCATTTTGCCAAATTAAGAAATTTTGATATTAGCCACATTAGATTTTTATATTTTGTTGTAGATTTTAGAGTATTTTGACAGCACACGTTTTTGCGTGTTTTTAGCTGTGGAGCCTGTGTATGACTTTTTAAATTTTGGAGTCACTGTAATGTTTTGTTGGTGGCGACTTTACACTAACGAATCCGGAATATTGTTGAGTAGGAATAAAAATAAAACTATTGTACAAACTCGAACCCATCTAGGGTTTTAGATTTAGATTGATATACATTTAAAATAGTTTGTGTTGGTGGTATTATCATTATCACTGTTAGTCTGCTTTTCACAAATCTTAAGTTTTTTTTTTTTTTAATTTTTATTTCTTTACTTTATATTCCTGTACTTTAGAACGTTAGTCATTTTGCATCTTTTTTTTTGCATTAACATTTCTTTAATGGCGTCTTTTAATAAACAATCTCTGTTTAATACATGCTTTATTTTCTTTTCACGATTGTAACTGTTAGGGCTTTTTTTTTTAATCTTGCCTGATTATTTAATGCCTATTAATCTCTTTGAGAGCCACATTTTGAATGCTTTTATGCATTTTTTGCATTTTAGCAACACACTCCATACAAAACATTTTACATTTTTTTTTGTAACTTAAATTTTTTTTACAGTTTTTAAATTTTTAGTTGTAAAAATATTTCTAGCAAAAATAGTATAATAAAATAGAAACGGACTATTGAATAATTTTTTAGTTGGGTTTAA
Source organism: Tachinus rufipes (assembly GCA_963932245.1). Lineage (NCBI taxonomy): Eukaryota > Metazoa > Arthropoda > Insecta > Coleoptera > Staphylinidae > Tachinus > Tachinus rufipes. The sequence goes on from OZ010743.1 coordinate 96,886,155, forward strand.
TAATTGATTTTGTCTTATTAAGTTATAGTTTATTTTCAACGTATAATTATTTATGAAATTATTAAATTGTTAAACAATAAATATTACTTATAAAAGATAAATAGAGAATGTAAAGATGATAATGTTTAACTTTCTTAACTCCAGTTCTGTTATTGTTAGTGTATTATGATTATAAACATTATTATTAAATACTTAAAATTTACATATACAATGAGTTTGTAATTTTATCATGTAAACATTGCAGGTACCTCAAGAACATAGTCCACATAATAACTGACGGACTTTCACATACAAGGAGCCTCTTGTTAACATATTATTAAATATTAATAAGGTTTACTTTAGTTAATGAATGCACAACAACGAAACATGATACTTGTTACGAAATGTGATGATAGAAAAAATAATAATGTATGAAGCAACTTTTAACGAAGCGCCATCTTTATTCCATCGCTTTTAGAAAATATATTATTATATAAATTTTTTTTGCTTATATTTAATTTATATCCTACTGAGACACCGGATCCAATTATGGGACGATGTTTGTTATAATTAAAAATGTGAATTGTGAGCGGCCAAGAGGGCCCATAATATTAACACTTTATGTATGAAAATTTCCATATAAATATGTTTCTAAAGCGCGCTCTTTTAAACAGGTGTCAAATAATATACAAGATATACTGATTATCCAATATCCAATTTCCTTGTACGTTTCTGCGTCATATAAGTGCGGTATCATTTACATAATGCATGTAAATCCTTTCCTAAACTTTAAAATCTACCAAACATAAGCCGGCGCGCTTAAGCGGGGAGAATTTCCAAGCGGAAAATATTGAATTTTTTTTATTATGCTTCCTACCAATTTTTCCCGGTAATTAATGGATACACCCGAGCTGAATATAAATTGCCATGACAAGGTTTAACCTTTGGATTTTAATAAATTTTAGAAGAAGACAATTTGAGAATAATTTCAAGCTATTATTACCGAGAACTGTTACAAATAGGTAAAATGGAAGCAAGTATTTTAGGAAAATCGTTAAATCTTCGGTAAATAGCTACTAAAGTTGGCTATAAATCCGTCACTCTCGGCCATAGATTTCCAATAAAGCGAAATGGCTTCCGTACTTACATTTTGTTACATCGCTTTTATTTAGGAATTTTTGACCGGACGAGATTTATTTCACTTTGCTAATAAAATATTAGTGCAGCAGTTTTGAAGGAAAAGTTTATACAATACCCCACAGCTACACATTTTTCCGCAGGTACTTTCAAAAAGCTTTATGTGTTGCGCGCCATGCCTTCGTTAAATATTTATTTAACGGAAAAATCTAATAAACTTTTCAAATGGTAAATCAATGTTGCCTGACAATATAGAATTTACTCCAAATGCAACAGTTTAATATTAAATCAATTCTTTAACTAACTTCTGTAAACTTATGATATTGTTGTATAATAATTTTCAATTCAAGAGTTTTGTTTTGTTTAAATCAAATCAAAATAATATGCATTATTTGAATCAAAATTAAAATCAAATATCTGCACAGGATGTATTAATAAGTACTTTTGCATAATTGATAGTTCATTAATAATTAATCAATCCCATTATTAATTAATTAATTAAGTTTCAAATAAATTATATAACAGTCAATGATTTATTTGATAGGAATGGGTGAAAATACGCTATAAATTCAAAATTAATTACATTTTTTATTTGAATTTAATATTTAAATACAGGGTGAATTTTTAAAACAGCAATTCTAAATAATGTGAAATATTGTATTCACTAAGAGCCGCACACAATGCTTATTTTAATTAACTACATTTTACAATAAGAATTTAGAACTTTTTGGCAGTTGCTCTATGACACATAAGTTTATAAAATTAGTACGTGGGCATGCTGAGCATGCGCATTGAACTAACTTGTCAGTGAAAGTGGTATGTTATATATCTGAAAGAACCTCATAATATTGCAGTTTTTTTGAGTTTTAGACTCTTAAAACTCAAATACACAAATCAAATTTGTATTTTCCAACTAATTTACATCAAAATACGTCAACTTTGGCGGTTTAAAATAAGGTTTTTTTTATCAGCCCACTGACAACACAAAATTGATTTTATGGCTTTTGCAGCTTATAGACAGAGTAAAGACTTATATGGAGCCAGAATTGGATTTTACGGAAAATTTCTGATTGATTTTACTAGTAAATATTTTTTTTTTAGTTAAAATTGCGATTTAAAAAAAAATGCGACTAAAAATAATAGTGAAATTTTGTTCAAGGGTTTTATACTTTTATGAACCGATCAAAATATATAATAAAAATCAAAAATTTAAAAATGCAAAATAATGTTTCTAAAATGTTTTTGCTGGGTTGCCGTACGACCCGGTACATACAACATAACATGTCCTGGTTTATAAGTATGTTTGTTTCTAGGTTGATAGTTATTTGTTGATGTTGCATGATGCATATTGAATTATTTTAAATATAAACGTTATATTTTATATTTGCATATTGCATATAATTTCTGCGTTGGTTCCAACTATTTATGGAAGTTGCGGTGGAAAAGTAAAAGTTGTACTATTAGAGCCAACTTCCAAAAAGTTTTAAGGCTTTTTTTTGAAATTTTAATTTATTTATTTACTTGGTAAAGATTGTCTTAAAAACTAGACCAAAGTTTCTCAAAGAATAGATGTCCGTATCACAGTACTACGGATCAGGTGATGTCTTTGACAAGTGTTATCAATTGGCAGAAAAAGTTGGTGCAAGTCTGTGAGCAATTGGGTAACACTGCTGGCTCTTAAGAAAACTAGTTATGCTTGTGTAGTATGACGTGAAGAAGCTTAAAGCTACTTACGGTGGTTAAATTAAGAGTTGTTTTTGGTTAGGTGTCTAATGCCAAATAATATAGAGGCAAGTTTTGTATCATACGTGGCGTGGCGGGGTAGCAGGTATTTGGCCCGTCGGTGAAAGGTATGTCAAAAGCGGTATTCCGGCCGTAGACTTTTTTTCTTGTGGTTGTTGTTTCTAGGTCTTATTGGTTGAAATGTAAAGCAATTGTCAGACTAAGTTTTGGTTTAAAGTCACTTGACTATTTTCCTGTGTTAGTCGTTATTTGTTAAACGGTTTGCAATTTGTCTAGTTAATTGTTTTTTTTTTTTGCACTATCTACTATATTTTTCTTGGCAAAATACAATTTAATCTGATTAACAATTTTCAGGTAAGATGACCAAGTCCTGAATAGAAGACTTTGGAAACGTCTTGTATTCCACAGGCAAATAGCAAGTGGTTTTGTGGGTAACTTTATTCAAAATGGTAAATAATCGGGGAACATGTTGTGCCCAAATAGAATGTTTTTCTGTACAATATGTTTGGAACAATTTTTCAAACGTGCAAATTTTTTTGGTTGCTTTAAGGGCGAAGTACAGAACAAAATACGGCCGTTTACTCATATTTTTTTAGAAATGGTTTTCAAGTTAAGAGCATATCGACCGCTATCTTGATTTGCAGTATTTCAATAAAATCAGCCACTTTGGCGTCATTCCTCTTTCCACATATAATTTTATAATCATTATTTTTATACTAGTACATTCAAAATGGATTAATCTATATTGGGTCAGAGTATTTTATTCAAATAATAATTGGAAATAGTCGAAAAATTAAGTCAAATATTGAAATAAATGTAGGTACTTTTAAATGCATTTCAAAGCTACAATCTTCTGGGAAAATATAGTTTAATCTTTTCTGAATGCAGTGGTGAAAAAATTAATTAGTTATTAAATTATATTTGTAAATAGGAATAAAGCTAAAGTAGCTGTTTTTACTGCAATACGGGAAACCAAGGCAGCGGTCGGTATGTTCTTAAGGAGGTAAATTGGGTACCGGAGTTGCTGAATATTTAGTATGGTTTTTCCAACTCCAATAAAGTACCGTTTATTTACTTCATTTATGATAGAAACTATAGTAGCACGCTTTAGCGGATACAACCTTACTAATTTTGACAAAAACATTACTATAGCAAATATATAGGCGACTTTGAAACGGGCTATAAAATTTACAGACGCAAATTGATTAGGTGGCAGTTTTAACCTCTCATTTGGGTGCGAGTAGAATGTTTAGTTTTTTGGCATATTTCGCTTATGCAGAGCAGGCTAATACAGATCTTTTCGGATGATACACCACGTTTTGTAAATACCATAATGTTCAAAGTCATGTGCACTTTAGACATTATGCTATAAGCAATAACAAACAATTCACCTTATTTTTGGGAATACATAATCGATAAGGCAATTCATCATTAGACCGAGTCCATAAAAGCTAATTATAATGAATATTGATTAAAAAATTTGGGGTGTTACCAGTGAATTAATTATAAGCAATATATTATCATCTTTTATCTGATATTCATGTAAATTTTGTATTAACTTGAAAAATGGGTTTGTTTTTGAACGCATTACCCTGAACTAACGTTCATAAAGAGTCGGCAAACGAGTTGCAAAAAATGGAGATTGAGCTGTAATGTTATCGGATCCTTCAATATGTATGTCAAACATGTACTTTTGCAATGTCATGATCCTATAAGCTATAAGGAAAAACAGAAGACAGTAGTAATTGAGATACAACAAAATATTTGATATTTGCTTAACGCGCCGACAATACTGAACAGTTTTTGTTTTGAGCGGTATAGCGGTCTTTTTCTATTTAATAGCAGCTTATTATAATAACTAATTGTTATTTTGATATTGGAACAAAACTGCCTCCATACTACCATCACTTGCATCGCATTAGACAATATTTTTTAAATCAGTTTGAAAATGGTATAAAAAAATTTCTTTTGATATGATAGTCTTGGTGTTCTTAAAAGCCAGTTATTGTTTGGTTTTACAAATTCAATCTGATTTTTTTTTGTAGAAGTCTGTTTTGCTAATACTTTTTTAAGTAAATTTTTTCTACAAAAGTGCGATCGAAATTGACTGACACTAAAAATGCTTGAAACTGTTTAACTGAAGCTGGTTTGGGAAAGTTGAGCAAGGTTTTTACACGTTTGGAGTCTGGGAGTATATGGTCTTTATTTAATATATAACCTAAAAATTTTATTTTTTACAAAAAAAAAAATATTTTTCCAACTCAAAGCCCACATTTTAAGTACCAATTCAAAATTTGCATTGTCATGTTCTACAAAAATAAACTGAAAATATGAAAAGTTTAGGAACAATAAAAAGATTGGACATGCCATTTTGCAACACTACTACCGCCAGGTAGTAAAACCTATTTGCCGTTTGCACACTAGGGCAGTATTGGACAATGAACTACTATTTAATTAAGAATTTGACAAAAGTTTTTTTTATTTTGTATATAGATTTAACGTCTTCCTACCGGCAAATTTAATTTTGTTTTACTACAAAACACTAAACGTACTGCAGCGCAGTGGCAAGTTATTTGAGTGCTTACGGTGATGGACTAGCTAATGTTTTGTTTTTGGTTGCTAGGTTTGTTTAATGCGTATACGTATTTTTTTTTTTTTATATAGATAGTTTTGGGCTATCACCTATGCTGTATATAGCAAAGGATACAGTGTCAGCCGCGCTTAGTAGATTGCTGGGTCAGCTACTTGTTATATTTTATTGGTGTGTTTTGTCTATGTAGATATAGTGCATGAGTGGTATAGATGAGGATGGTGTCGATTTGTTTTTTGGCTCATTTAGGATAACTACAATTTGTCATGCTTTTTTCTCTATTTTGTTTAGTGGTTTGACTGTAGAGCAGTTTATGTGGCTTTGATTTAATTTAGCAATACTTGTGTGCGTTAATGTTTCTAAGCTTAAGTCTACGATTCTTTTGTAGACTTTAAAAATAGCAGCCTGCAGTTGCTGATTTATTTTGTCGTCTGTTGGCAGCAAATTATACTCTGCATAGCAAGGTATTTTAGGATGACTACTAATCTGGTCAATGCAAGACATTTTAAAAGTTCCTGGGTGTTTAGTTGTTATGGATTGGACCAGTTTGCGTATATCTCAATTATAGTTTTCTTAAGTTAGTTTGACTAGCAAGAAACATAGTTTCACACATCTTGCAGATACGCCGCAGTTTTTGAATTTTTTTGTAGAACTTCTAAGGAGTTGTAGGTTAGGTTAGATGATTGAGGGTTGTGTTGTATGCTCAAAAATGACTGTACCAACTTTTTTTTTTCTAAAACATTTTTATTTATTCAGGCTTAGGTGTTCCAAGATTAGAACGTGGGTTAGTAGACTTTTGACACAATGGTTGTGAACCGTTTTTGCTTTTAATCGCGTAAGTGGTATAGCTCTTTGACATATAGTAAGACAGATAATTGAAATAACTAGAAAATAGTCAACAAAAGAAACAATTATTTGGTATACGAGGGGCACTGCTAAAGTTTGCGGAATCAAGTACTGCTTGTATTACCAGCGTTCTGCGATTGTTGTATTAGTAAAATTTTACGTTTATTACTTATAATTGAGTTGACAGTCTGATTTCAAACTGCTTGTTTTTGTTTCAACAAAACTCAACGAGAGTAATAATTGTGTGAACAATGAAAATTTTTAATCGTGACTTCCGAGTGGTGGTTTTTTATGATTTTCGATACGGTTTAATACCGTAGCAATGTGTGGAAAAACTTAGTTTGTTATTTGGGGATGAAGCATCATCCAAAACTAGTGTTTACAAATTATTAGAAGACCAAAGCTTGATGACGATCTTTGCGAAGGTCATCCATGCACCTCTGTTGTCACGAAAAATATTGATGCTGTGAGTGAAATAATTTTGTCAGATCGGCATGTGACCTATAGTGAGATAGAGGCATCTTTAAGCATTGCCAAAACAAATACATACGATATTGCACAATCATTTGCATGTCAGGAAGCTTTGCAGTCGTTGGATCCCACATAATTTGAAAGAAAACAAAAACAAGTGGTGCAAGGAAATGCTAAAAAAATTTGAAGGGTGTCGTTCAAATTTGGTATATAACATTGTTACAGGTGACGAATCTTGGATATATTCATATGAGCCCGAAACTAAACAGCAATCAACTCTATGTGTGTTTTAAAATGAACCTAAAGCCACAAAAGTGATGCATTCACGAAACGTTTCAAAAAGAATGATTGCTTGTTTCTTCGGAAAAACGGGTCATGTTGCAACTGTTGCATTAGAGGATCGAAGGACAGTTAATGCTGACTGATATACTTGAATTTGTATGCCGGAAGTTATTGCTAAAATCAGAAGGAACAACATAAACCGGCAAATCATTGTTCATCATGACAATTCAAGCGCTCACACAGCACGACGAACTGTAGAGTTTTTGACCAGTAACAACATCCAATTAATAACTCATTGCCCATATTCGCCTGATTTATTGCCCTAGACTTCTTTCTATTTCGACATATCAAAAATAAAATAACTTGTTTTGGATGTACCTCCTTCAGAGTGGCAAAATTGTTTTGAAGATTGATCATCATTGTAGTCAATTGAGTTGCTGCTGGGTTGTTAGACAAATTGGATGTCGTTGCAATGGTAATCAAAGTTTTGTAAATTTGGGAAACTGCAGTTTGTCCTCACGGCAACAACGTCTTTGAGGTTTAGTATCTCTTTTTTTTTTACTTTTTTCGGTTATATTCTTTTGATAAGATTTAATTATTATGATTTGGAAGTAGGATATTAATTTGAAATAAATAACTAGTAAATGCTAAAAAAAGTTAATGCCGACGTTTTAATAACTTTGTTATCTTTCTCAGGGCTAAAAAGAATTAAAAAATTACATTGTGGATAAAACAAAAAAAAAATAAAATAAGTGAAAATAATATTATAAAAAATACAATTAAAATAATTTTTTTAATCCTACTTATATTACAAAAATTAAAATCTACTTTTAAAAGTCAGCTATAGTTGTTATGGTTTTATAATTAAAAATCTTCATTTAGTTAAACACTTTAAAATTATCTTTTTTGGAATAACATTTGCTACTTTTGTTTCTTTATGATTTGGTTGCATAGTAAACACAAACACGCCTAAGCGGACCGCAGTATTGAAAGGACCAGCTTAATAACAAACAGCCACATCGATAACAGCATTAAAAAAAAACGTTATTGTTTGTCACTTCTTCTTATGGTGCCTGTCCGTTTCGGACGTTAGCGATCATCATAGCTATTCGAACTTTGTCGGTTGCTGCTCTGAAAAGGTCTAATGTTGATGTAATGAACCATGTGCGTAGGTTTTTCAACCAAAACGTTCTTCTTCTTCCTGGTCTTTTTCTTCTTTCCACTCGGTCTTGTAGAATCAGTTGCAGCAGTCCGTATCGTTGATTATTCCTTATTATGTGCCCCAGTTATTTCAGTTTTTTTGCTTTTACTGATAATATTAGTTCCTCTTCTCTGCCAATTCTTTCAAGGATTTCTTTATTGGTTACATGTTCTGTCCAGATCTTCAAGATGCGTCGGTATAGCCACATTTCGAATGCTTCTAGTTTCTTACAACTGGTCTCGGTTAAATCCAAGATCTACCCCGTATAAAAGTATTGGAAGAACAAAGCATTTTAATAATCTGATTTTTGTTGACAAGGGTAGATCGTAAGTTTTGAACAACTTTGACATTTTGAGAAATGCGGCTCTAGACTTCTCTATCCGGTATCTAATTTCCAGTGAGTGATCCCAACTGCAATTGATTGTTGTTTTAAGGTATGTATATGTTTGGACTTTATTGATCACTTTGTTAGAGTCACTAGCGCATGATAATATTGCACTTCCCGCGACCAACGCTTTTTACAACGTTTATGTTTTGGTGTGTTTGAAAGCGTGGGTAGAATAACTCTTTGACGTATAGTTAGGCATATAATGGAAATACGTTTTGTTGTTGATGAGATTATCTTTGTTGTCGATTGAGTTATCTGCGGGGCTATTAAACAACATTGGCGTGATGATGGGAGTCGTTTAGTGGTAACCTGCAGGTAACCCATTTGATCAGTTGGACGTTGATGCAGTGGTTAGTCGTGTTTTTCAAAATCTTGTAAATATGATTAAAAAAATGCATTTTGGCTTTATGGCACATTTGGTATTTTCGTTTTATTGGGATGACGTTGCATAGTAGACACACAAGCAGACCCTTACAATAAAAGCAGCAAAAGAGCTTCAAACCAAATACAGCTACACTGGTCTCAAGCGCTTAATGATATTGCACTTCTCGTCACCCTGCGCCTCTTGCGCCGACCACATAGCACTATATTTAGAAGCTACATGAAACTTTTTTTGCACCTGTAGAACTTTATGAAGCCTGATCACTATACGTTTTATTTTTTTGCACTGGAAGAGCGTTGCTTCCAGATACTTGTAGAAAAGATGCCGGAAAGGATGTGAAATACATTTGAAAGCAGTAGTCTTTAGCATATAATTTTTGTTTAAACATATTTTTACCAAAACTGTAACTTACTTGTATTTTTAACGGGATAATATGTTGAGTTTGCATCAAGTTGATTATATTATTTGGTCTGTCACAGTTAGTGTCTTAACATTTATAGCAGCAGCAGATGGCCGCAAATGAGATGGACAGACGACCTAAAGCGAGAGGCAGGTCTGAATTGGTACCAAGCGGCACAAAACCGAGACGAGTGCAAAAACAAAAGGGAGGCTTATATCCGCAGAGTAGAGAACAGCTAAAAAAAAAAGAAAAAAAGTATAGCCAATGCTGCCGTTTTCTGTGCAGTATCGTTATTTTTAAACCAGCTTTACTAATGTTTTAAAATAAAAAATACAGGTTATACTAATTACTGTGCTGACTGTTTAAAGTTGCAGAAAGTTGCTGGTAGTAAAGCTTGATTATTCTACATGAAAACTGTTACTTTATTTATCAAAAAATTGCAGTTAGAAGCAAATAGAAAGTTTTGTAGTTGTCTCAACTAATGATTTGTGTTTAGCTATATTTGCATTTCACTTCTTAGTGACGTAATAATTGTAATAATTTTGTTCTTTTGCACAAGCCACATTTAAAAAATGCAATTTAATTATACTAAAAATTGGACAATTTATTGATGAAGAAATTGATCAGAAATAGTTGCTACGTGTTTATAAAGTTTTGGTACTTAAGAGCATACCGACCGCTACCTTGGTTTGTAGTATTTTAACAAAAACGGCAACTTCCACTTCATCGCTGCTTCTACAAATAATTTGATAATCGATTTATTTTTTTACCAGTACATTTAGAAAGGATTAAACTATGATATTTAAGCTAACGTTTTAATGATTGCAAGTTAACTTGCGTAACTTTTTCACGCTAATTGACTGTAAGGTATCTATTGTTTGAGCAGGATTGTATTACAAATGTAGTATCAAACATTTGGTTAGAGAGATGGACTGTTTTGTTATTGTTTTTAATGAATTGCTGTCACTATTGATCGCAAAGTAATCTTCTTAAATATGTCGAAAGCTATGTCATTAAGCTAAACTGTATGATGTGGTTTTTCTAAATTTGTCTACAACAATAACTGTTAGCGTCTTCTTACTTTTTGGCTAATTTGATAAGTTTTTGATTATTGAGCAAGACATTTATAACGCTGGAAAAGATGCGTTGGAAGTTATCTTTGATATTTAAGCGGCACATTTTTTTCTTATCAAATTCATTTTTTTCCTATTTTGCTATGATGATGCTATTATCAAAAGAAATATTAAAAAAAGAGTAAAGCAAAACAGACAATTATACCGTGTTATTAAAATTATTAGAAAAGCATTGCGTATGACCAGATACGGTCGTAGTTTAAATTAGATTTGAAGAAGATTTGTGTGTATTGCCAAAACAACACTCTTTTTAGATTAATTGGTTTTAATAACATTAGAAAAGCAATTTTTTAAATAATAACTACAATTTATATAAAATTTAGTCGCAGTAGAGACTCAAGCAACCAACTAATTTTAATTCTACTTTGTTTATCCAGCAAAGTTTGTGCGATGCGTATGTAGCATGCTAACAAATACTAAATTATTTTTTATTAAATAATGTTATTAAATAAATGCGTTCTATTATTATAATAAATACATTAGTAAAACAAATTGATGTTTAGAATATAGAAGACGTTGCGATAAATTACTAACATTAACTTTTGTATTTGTTATAATGCAATCATTTTTCTTCGTCGATAAACTAAAAATGTTTTCAACCGAAAACACACACACACACACAGATACACACAAAAGCGAACGTGGAAAACTTTATATAAAAAAAGAAACTCCGAAAAGTTTATAAAAATTGAGTTATTGAATTCACCCTCCATATATTCCTCTTTAGATATTTATAAATAGAAACTATATATCTCCATTATATATTGCTGAAGTATCAAATTATATTATATCTTGTTTGCGTTGAATTGCGGTAAACGTTCCCTTTGAAGTGACTTTTAAAGAATCCGAACGAAATTTCAGGTAGTTAGAATTTACTGAAATAGGCAATAGAAAGCACCGGAAACAATTGTCCGACTGCAGATGTATTTGTCAGGAATGATTTGTTCGGCTGCAGGCGCTGACGCTGTAACCGCAGTCGACCGCCGCGTCAACCGCCCTGCTGTATCGAATACCACCCTCCGTTCTAGCCGGCGGTTTTAGGCTTCACCCAAATGGATGTCCCTCCTTGATAGTGAGAATTAATAGGCATTAAAATCTTTTTTGTGTTGCATTTTGATATATAGAACCCTTCCATTACATCCAGCTTACGCAAACATTTAAAAACACACGGTATTTTTCATTTTGACTCTCAAGCTTTCTCATTTAAAGAACACGACGGGTTATATAATATTGTATGAATCTCGGTGTCTCGGTACGTGTACGGTATAAATTATTAATGAAATCTAGTACAATTGTAACTCATTGTAAAATCCAATTTATTTCTTATTTTTAACTTTAAAATCTCTATTTCTTACATCAAATAATAGACTGAATAATTTTATAAAACGCAAAAGCGACATTTGTGCATGTTATTTATAAAATTATTTCTGAAAATTAATCTACACAAACATACAATACAATAACTTCTAATGTGTTAGCTTGTAGTTTGAAGAATTTTAATTGTAATTAATTTAATATTTGATATTTTTACGGTTTACTAAGTAAAATGTTCTCCAAATTTTAATTCGGGAAGTATTATTTTAATAAATTCTAAATAAAATTGGTTTGTCTTTTGATTTTGTTTTCAAAAGACCGATACCAATGTATTTATTATTTTTTACTCAAGGTTTTGATATATTTTAATGAAATTTGTAGTGCATTCGCCAAAGATGTTAAGCTGCAGTCAATAAATTTTAAATTTATTGACGATTTGGCTTTTGACCAACTTTACATTTGTTGTTCTGGGTGGCGCAGTTTTTGAAATATTTTAATAAATACGTGTATTAAATAAATTTTAAAGTGGTTGACGTTGTTGTTGGTTGTAAATCTAACTGCCATGCTATATCTAATGTGACATACTTTAAACTCTGTGGTTGTGAGTGGTGCAATTTTTGATCAAGTTTGTTCTACATTGATAGTCTAAGCCAAACAAAGTTTGAAAAAAAAAAAACTTAATTATTATTTTATAAGACAAATTTTATATTTTTTATGTATTTCGGGATCTTTAAAATAACTTTAGTGAACAGTATAGTTTAAAGATGTTTATTTAATCATTTTTTTGTGGTTTGGGAAGGGAATTTTCTAAAAATTGAGTGTCGGAATTACTTTTTGAAGAAAAGTGTCTATTGACTAAACTCCTTACAGATCATACCTGTAAATTCTAGACTTTATGGCTTACTTACCGTTTGTTAGGAGATAGAATTTTAGGAGATCATTGATTGAGGCGCTTTATAGGTTGATAACGCCACTTTAGGTTGTTAGTTGGTTAATCAGTCTTCTAATGAAGTATATTTTTTTGTTTGGCTTAGCTGATTAGAGCTGGGGTGAACTGCGAGATTCACAATATATTTTTTAAATAAAACATTGATGTGTTAACGCAACAAAGGGATTCCGAGGTTTTTACAATTTTTTTTGTTTCTAACGTACTATGTGGTTCTAACAATCTAACGCAAAGTTAGATTTTGGAAAGCCTCAGGCAAGGGATGGATACGTAATTTGCGGTCTGATTATTGTGATCTGTTTTGGAGCAACATACCACTGTTGTCATGGATCATTGTAATTACCAGTTTTTTTCCATTCTGTTTTTTCTAAGATGGACGTGCAATTTGTACGTAATACTTAGACTTTGCCAAATTAAACCATGGAATAGAGACGTTGCCGCGGATAACCTTTTGGTGTACAGTAGTTTGTTTCCGTCAGAACAAAACAGCTTTGCTTTTCTTTAGGTTTATTTAGACTTGCCAGTTATTTAACCAATTTTGAAGATTATTGGTAGTTTTTTGTAGCCTTATGATTCTTTGCAAAATTTGACCATTGAATAGAGACAGTGCTGAGGATAACTACTGTAGTTTGGTTTAAGACGTAGAATCTAGTTTTGTTTAGACTCGCCAGTTATTTAACAAGTTTTGATGATTATTGGTAGCTTTTTGTAGTTTTATGGAGGTTTTATTAAAGGTTTTTTTAACGTTAAGAAAGGCAACCTTTGTGGTTTTTTTTAAGTGAGTATTTTTGTCGGAACTCATGAACTCATTTTCTAAATTGGGAATACAAACATAATTTGCGTTATAATGATTTGTTTTTTTTTTAAGCACATTTTAATATTTTGCTGCAGCATTGCTGGTTTTTTATTGGGTTTACTTTAACTCGCCACTCATTTAACCAGTTTTGAAGATTACTGGCAGTTTTTTGTAGTTTTATGAAGACTATCTTTGGTGATCTAGCTGTATTATCAACGTATTGAGCCGTTTTAAAACCAAAAAAAAAAAACAGGATAAATGGCATCGGCGAAGAAATTAAGTCTTTGACAATGTAGTCAGTCACGAGGTAGATTATAGAGTATTTCTGTCAAAATGAATGTTAATGGGCGGGTAGAAATATTAATTTTAGATTGTTTAAGGATTATTTGCAAGGATACCCTTTTTATGATTTTAATCAAGATGCTTAGTAGACTGATTGACTTGTAGTTTTATGGAAATTTGTGGTTTTCTTCAGGTTTTGAGATGTTAGTTACGTGCGATTTTTTTTTTAAATGTTTGAAAAGTGATCTGTATGTACGTCTATTATTGCTCTTAGGAGTTCTTTTTAAGCCTGGCGCAGGTTTTTAGTTTTAAGATTATTTCTCTGGTTTGAGAAGGTTGAACGCTGTTGTCGTCAGTGTCTTCTAAGAAGTAATTAATTTTTTGGTGAACTTTTTTTATATGCATAGGAGTTTTACAATTTCCACCTGTAAACAGCTACTCAAACTATAAAACAGCTATAGCAGTGGTAGAGTATTAAAGACTATTCTTGCCATGGATGGTCTATTACAGAAGGCTTTAAAGATTAGCCAGATTAGGTTTTTATTTTCTGTAGTTGGTTCTAAAGTTTTTTGGTAGCACTGATGTTTGTGTAACCTTATGGTTGTGACTTCCTCAGGAAAACCGTTTAGGGTTTGCAATTTTTGGGGTTGCTTTTGCCATTTGTGTTTGGCGACGTTTCTTCTACAAATCAATATCTTGTTTTTGCAATAATTTATATAATAATTTTAGAGGGTCATCTGCACAAATTTGATTGGGTTTAGCAACCGTTTTCGTGGTTTTTTAATAAGATTTAAAAACCGTTTTTTTAATATTTGCAATTGTTTTTACGGGGGTTATCCTTCCAATATTTTTTTTTCAAGCATTGTTTTTTTTCTTTTTTTATTCGATCTCATTTTGTAGAGTTTTAATAATAATGGGTTGTGGTCGGAGCTTAGGTTATTGACTGTTTTAGTTTTTATTTTAAAAATGATGTCTTTGACTATTGCTACATTAAGGACGTATTTTTAGTAATCAGCCGAGCTGTAGTGTGTAGGTTCTATTAGATCAATATTTGCTAGCCTTTTTGCTCAAAATTGTCTTGCAATGTTCGACAATTGACGTTAGTTTTGGCACTATTTAAGTTGGTTACTTGGAATTAAAATCTTTAGCAGTTAAGCGTTAAGAAAATTTAAAAAACCGTTTTATAATCTGCCATTTTGATGAGATTAGTTGAATTGATGAATACAGATGCGAGCTTGAATATGACTAATTCAGCCACTCAAAAAGATTCATTTAGACAAACTGAACGCTTTCGAATTGTGGTGTTACCGCAGAATGTGGCGTATTTCATGGACAGATAAGGTATCTAACATTGAAGTCTTAAATAGTTTGCAAAAAAAATTGGAAATAATTCACACCATAAAGAAGAGTAAGCTACAATATCTAGGCTAAATAATGAGAGGACCCAAATCAGCGCTGCTACAATTGATAGTACAAGAAAAGATTAGAGGAAAAAGGAACATCGGAAGACGCCGAAAGTTCTGGCTCAAAAAACAAAGGGACTAGTTTGGCTGCATCAACATTCAATTATTCCGAGCGGCAGCCAATAAAGTTCGGATAGCTGTGATGGTAGCAAACTTCCGATAGGAAATGCACTACGAGAAGAAGAAGCTACGTTTACAACAACTGGATTTGTTTTAAACGTGAGAGTGGAAGGAGTATTTATTTCGGAGTGGTCCAATAATATTTTTGCAAAAATTTATTATTACGCTTTTGGTTAACTTACGACATACTTAGTGCATGTTTGGGTTTGTGGTTTTGACTTACACACTTGCATGACGTCAATGTTCTGTTTAAACAAGTAATCTTGCACTACAAACAAACTTTGAGTAATACGTTAGGTGTGTTATTTATCGTTATAGATATCGTCAACGGCAGACATGATTTTTTGCTAAAATATATTAAATTGTTGGCTAGATTTATGATTTTGTGCGGTTTTTGATTTCTTTGAGAGTTGAACAGAAATTTGTAGAAAACAAACGGATCTGTTTTCTATTTAATGGATGTTAGTTGGAGCAAATACGAAAGTTTTTATTAATTTTCTTACATTTTTCTTAGTAATGTATACCAAAGCGTTTTGGTATACTACTTGGATGCATTGTTCTTCAAGGATTGAGCATGTGAAAAAGTCGATTTTTTGGTATAATGGCAGCCTTTCTGTAGTTGGCTTTTGTAGCCGTGATAAAGCAAATAGTTTGGTAAGTATTATAGGCTGATAAAATAGCTTTATTGTTGTCGCTGTAGTATTTTAAAAAAGAAAATGTTTGTAGAGTTTGAGTAGGGTTGTTGTTGGCGGATTTGTTATCAGCGGGGTAATCCACGGTTGATTTTTGAATCACAATTTCTTTTTTAAACTTTTTTTTTTGCAGTTTGGTCAATTACTTTGTTGACGGTGAGTGATGGAGTGAGGGTAATGGTGGTAGGGACCATTGTGGCGTTGTTTTTGACCAGTTTTTTTATTGTTAGTTTGCTGGTGACTATGTTGTCTATCATTTCTCTCATCTTTACGAGCTAGTAGGCAAGGATAGTTTTTTTCTCTTCTTTTTTCTCTTATTTTTTTTCTTTTCTTTTTTCTCTCTCTTTTTCTTATTGGTTTTTTTAGAGTGATTTGTTTGCTTGTTATTGGCGACTTTTGGGCCGTTGCTTGGATAGGGGCTCTTGCAGCAGAGTGAAGTTTTAGCTAAAAGAAAATGTTATGGCTGGACGTGTTTTAAAATTACTATGTGGCTAACACATTGACGTGATGCAACACTCAGTTTTTCTTGATGTTTGTTTTTTACGGACGATTTTTTTCAGTGTTTTTATGAGAATAACAGTTACTTTACGTCGCACAAATAAACAATGTCGGAATGACATGATAGGATTGCTTGTTAAACAATACAAGATAACACAATAACTAAAAATATATAAGAACATTTTGGTGAGTGCAATTTAACGTCAAGTATGAGCTATACAGGGTGTGGGGATTTAGTACAAAAAGTACATACTACGCCGTTTTTTTTCGTTATTATTTAAAAATTATATTGTCCAATAGGGCCTGGTCGGGCAGCAGACAGGTAGAGGCGTTTTACTAAGTTTTTGACTATTCTTGCCAGCATGTCTTGAAGGATTCCGGCGATTGAGTTTTTAATTGCTTTTTCAAAACTTCCTGGTTTTATAATCGAGCTTTGTAAACCTCACATTTGAGGTATCCTTACAGAAAAAAATTGCAGCAAATCAAATCCGGGGGTTTAGAGGGCATGAAACAACTCGGGTAGCATACCAAAAGAATAGTTGAAATCGGAATTCATCGTATTACCAAAGAAAGTGGGAGCAAAAAGATGTGAGGAATATAGAAGTATCAACCTCATGAGTCATCTTTTCAAAATATTTCTTAAAATATTACACAAGAGATTTTAGAACAAATGCGAAAAACAAATTTCCGCAAATCAATTCAGCTGCGATATTTACGTATGCCTAATTGACTACCAGAATACTTTTGATTGGGTGCAACATCACAAGATGATAGAAATCTTAAAACAAGTAAGGATCGACGCCAAAGATCTTTAAATTATTACCAATTTGTACTGGAACCAGACCTCATCCCTGAAAATTGAAGATGAACAAGTAGAACAAGAAGACATTGAAATAGTGAGAGGGGTAAGACAGGGGTGCATACTTTAATTATTTAAGAACCTTTTTGTAAAAATATTTATTTTTTGTTTAGCCTTGGGACACTAACTTTTGCAGGCCATTTCCGGTTATCAGAAAAACAATTCAGCATGCATTTGGTCTTTGACTTACTCTTTCATGTTTTTTTGGGTCTTGGAGAGGTTAAAGTGTGCTATTCTATGCTCTGGCGCTTGGTTTTATTGTTGTACTCAAACACTAAAGTATTGTCACCAGTAATGACAGGTTCCAGAAAATTGGATTATTTTCAAACAATTCTAAAAAGTCAATCTAATTAAAAATGCCTTAAACCAACAAAAACTCATTTCTAACAAAACACTGTTTTTGTAACAGACTTACTTAAAAATTTAATAATTTTTTTTTGTATTGTGCTCAAGTCTGAAGCTAAACCTGCTTGAAATTAATATTACTCATTTTTTGAATGCACCAGAAAAGCTATACACATTTATATACTTTATTTACGTAAATATATTTAATAATGCGATAAAAAAATTTGTTGTATTCAATTGTAACCTTTGTTTGAATTTTTTTTATAAGTTCTGGTTTTGAATTTTTCAAAAAAATTGCAAAATTTATTTTTAAGCTATTAAACAAATGGAGTGTTTTACTAGCAACAACAAATAATTCTTTGTTTATGAAGACAAATGTTTTAAAATCATAATGCACCTGACAAATAAGAGTAGCTTAAACTAAGCTACTGGGTATGCACCAATTGCAACAATAAACTAAGCATAGAATAGCATATATGTATTATTATGTTCAGTAAAACTTAGTGTCCAAGACAGCATTTACAACAAACAAAGCTTAAAACAGCATATGAATTGAAGTTTAAAATTTGATAAACACTTTGTTGGAAACTATATAAGACGCATTATACTAGACTACTTTCTATCAATTCTCTCAATTTTCTTGTCTAAGAAGCAAGTGCTTTTACACAAACAAATATGTTTGGTTATAATATTACTTTTAGATACTGTTTGCAAAATATGAAATATTTTAATCATTTACATCTTTCTACAATTTTTTTTTATTTTTAAGAAATTATGTAATTATCTTTTTATAAAATTTAGCAATTTAATTTATATTTATCAATTTAATAAATAATTTTTATAACATTTATGTTTACAGTTATGTTAATTGTAGAACGAGTCGAAAATTATTAAATCGACTCTCAGTGCTCACTGGAATGTATAAAAGTTTGCTTAATCAATTCTGTTATCAATTACCCGGTAAAAGTGGTGGACATTTATAGCTGTCGCGAGTAATCGATTGGAATGAATCAAATTTACAAATTAAATTCTTTATTTAGGGCATCTGTCTGTGTCCGATTCATTAAGTTGAAACAGCTTTGTGCAAACTTGAAAATAATTGATTGTTCCCAATGAAGTAAATATAAATTGAGATATATAATAATGATTTCATCACGGTGAACTGGAATTGGATTAGAAGGGGAAACGCAGACACGAGCTGTGAATATGAAACAGAGTGGTCAGTTTAATTTAAGTGAACTAGAACTAATTGTCCTAATACCTGTCTTGTTAACAAATCAGTTGCAACCCTAAGACGATTTAATTTGTCCTTTATGGTAGCAAGTGGAGCGTCCTCGGATAACGGTCAAATGACCAAAGGATAGAAATTCCGAGTCCGTTCGGAGATTCTATACTACACAGACAAGTGGTCTATAAATACTTCATAAAGGTCCAGGACCGTCAATAATAAACCCACCACACTGTCCGCAATACGGGATTGCGTTACGTGTAACGTCGCAAAAAAACATTTTTATGTTGCCATCATATTCGCTTTTTTTACCAACAATGGAATAAATGTTTTTGTTTTATAAATTTCACCCGAATAATTACAACCAAAAAAAATATTTCGCACCACTGCTTAACAATTAATATGATTTGATAAAGCCATTAATTTTTTTATATAAAAGAATTTTGTACATTTAATAAATAATCTTAATTTTGCAATTAAACGTGTTAGTGGAGTGCAAGTGCAGTATATTGTATCTAAAAGATTTTATATATGCATACTAGATTTCTATTGTCTTATTGCATGCTTAAACGCTGGAGTCGCAATATTTATGTGCATTTTTATAGCATTTAAATCCAAACTCGGCAGTTCTAAGTTGGCATCATTTTATATAATTTTGTATACAGAATACTACACAGAACAATAGAAAATAGTAACATACAAAGTTGGAAGCAAAACTTATTTTAAAGTGAAATAAATTAATAATTTATTCAAACTCATTTTAACGATCACAGTGAAGTAGTTTTTATTTGTTTTGCATATTACAATATTTAACATATGAAATGTTTTTAATGTTTGAATATAAATTATTATAATATTAACTGTTGAGATTAAAAGCGGCTTCTCTAGTACCAAAACTTTTGCTGGTAAGGAATTTAGCATTTTAGTTTTAGTATAAATTTTATATTAAGCGGATATCGTTTGAATCGAGTCTTTTCTGTCTTAGGATCATTAGTAGTTTGTTGTAGCGTATCTTATCAAATGTTTTCTGTTCAATGAGGCATATTTATTTCAAAGAGAGCTTCACTTGTGCCAACATAAACTGTGTTTTACTAGTTTTGTATATACGATTGTATATGATCAGAATCTTTAGACTGTGAATTATTAAACTTTCTTTAACATTGTTTTTTTTTAGTATTAGTATGGAAGCTGATTTTAGCCATTTTTTTTGGTATATCTCTATTGGTATAGAATTTTAATAGTTCTAATAGCAAGTGTATATTGTTATATTTAGTTTTTTTGATAATCTCTATGGCATTTTTTATTTTCTCTGCTAATATTATTAGTCTTTGCAAGGTTGGTTTTACGTTGTCTTTTAGTTTGGATCTACTATTGTTAAAACCACTCAGGAGGTGTAGGGTTAGCGTATTTGATTGTTACACCAGGAAGGTCTGAGTCCTTTATCTGGAGGGTCAGTTTTTCTGGTTAAAAAAATGTGTTGTGATGAGTACGCCAAGATAGAAAACTTTAGTAGGTCCCGTGTCCCGGCAACAATATATCTTTCTGGAATTCCTGAGTATTCGGCAAAATTTTCAGATGTAGTAGTCTTAATTTCTAGCGTTGGTGGTTATCTTTGGCAGCAAAAATATACCGACGTTAAATAAAAGAATTAACTACATAACTACGATTTTTTTGGTAATTTAACTAATATTTTCGTTTCATCTTTAATTTATCCATTTTGTTTTTAACTTTTTTTTGTAATGATTTTTAGTTTCATCAGTTTTTTTTTTCTTTTATTGTTTTTCTTTTCTTTTCTTTTATTGATTTTTCTTTTCTTTTGTCATGTAATTTTGCTTGCAATTTTGTGTAGTGTAGGTATTTCAGAGTATCAGTTCCGTAGCAATTTTTTTATATTGCTTCATGTTTGATTAATGTTTATTTGGGTTCGTTTTAAGTTTTCTATTTGTCTAAGGTTTTTGTTGATTTTTTTTGTTATGTTTTTCTAATCCTATATTTGCGCGTAGGTTTTAACCGTGATAATTTTTTATGTTTTTAATTGGCATAATTAGGAAAACAATTTTTCTGAAGACGTGTCGGATTCCCTCTCACTAGCGCCTACTAACTAAACTCTCCTTAATTAAAATACTAGAAGTTTGTCACTGCTGGTGCATGGACTTTTTTGCTTAAATGATATTGATCTTAATGTGGGAATATTAATGATGCAACTATTGTGCCATTTTTTTACCACATCTATATCTGAGAACGGAATATTGGACAAATGGTCTGTATTTAGTTTTTACACTAGGAGATGCAAAGAAGATAGATATATCTTTTCAAAATTAGCTTTGCTTGTTTTTGCCAAACGGAGGAGATGCTGATTTTTGACTAAAGTGTTCTTCTTGTGTGCGTTGGGAGTGCTCCAGGGAGAAACTAGAATCTGCCGTTGAGAGGAAGGTGCACTGGAGCGGGCTTTGGATGAAGTTTGGCTTGTTTTCAATTTGAGATAGGCTGGGCAGCTTTTGTAATTTCATATATGTGGCCCAATGCACGCTACTTATGTAGCAACATGCCCTAATTCTTTAGTCTTGGTACAAACATGCATCTTGATGCCATGTGGCATATATTGATGCCATGGGTTGAGCGTTACTCAATAATAAGAGGAACAGCTAATTGGAGCTCAGCGGCAAACAAAACCCAATTTGGATAAAAGTCAGTTGGCTGTTGCTTATCAAAACCAACATCACTCTAGGGAAAACATTGCTTTAGTCACGGAAAGAAAAGGAGGCGCAGGCTTTGCAGTAAAAAAAGATAAGCGGAGTCGATATTGCAAGAACTACGTACATCCACACACATCATACATTACACTTAAAAAGCAACACACATAAACAATTGCAATGTTTTTCTATATTGTGTCAGTTGTTTGTTATCATAGCAATTATGGAAACACATTTACGTTAATCAATCTGCCTAGAAACTACAAATTTTATTACACAAAACTAATACGTAGTTTTGGGCGTTTTGAAAAAAGCCGGGTAAAGGATGTATGAAAGTCAGTCAGAGCCTCGAAGTACAAACGAGTTGGAACAATTAAAAAACCACTCAATTATAATTAATAAGAAATGGACAAAAGAAGCATGAAGACAGCTGTGGAGAAGAAGAAGAAGAAGAATTAATTGACTTCGGAACAATTGCTTTGATCTACTACTAAGAACATTGTGGAAAACCAACTATTCTACATTGCCGACAAAATTCTACTAGCATTGACAAGGAGGGACCACATCACTTCTTCTACTGCCAGACGCCGGTCCATACTTTAGCTATGGACAAGATGGGGTCCGCGCTTACTTAGAAAACTATTCTACCAAGCTCAACACGAAACATAAACAAACCGGAGTTTCACTCTACTCTTGTCGGCAGGGTTTATTAACACTTGTCTACACGTAACGACGCTATCTCCTCTAGGGTGACGCCGGCAACAATATATCTTCAAAAATTTTTTTTTTTTCAGTTTAAAAGTTACGTTGGACCTTATTAATTCTATTTGAGAAGTTTACTACGTTTAATACTGCTTGTGTTGCTTTCTTTCTTAGGATGAATTTGACTCCATATCTGTGGATTTAGTTGTTTCTCAAGAAATACATATATATATATTTGGTTTATTATACATAGCTACCCGCTAAGATGTTTACGTTTAACGTTTACATTTCTGCTATTGTATTATGTAGTTAGTATAGTAGGTTAGTATAAGCTTTTCATGTTTCAAGTTCCTGTTTTAATTGGGCACCGGGGAATTCTTTATTTCTTATTTTACTTGAGAATTATAATAAGGTATAGTAATTCTAGTACAGCGTGGCTCATGAAATGTGTGAAATATAAGCGTGTGAAAATGATATGCGAAATTGTGCAAATTCATAAGTGCGACAAATCAAACAATTTTGTTGTGTATATTAAGTTGTCTATTATACCGGCCTTGCTGTACGATGATTACTGTGGTTTCTAGTAGCTTTCCTGTTTTTTTGTCATTGCCGGTCAACGCAATTCTTCAACCTGTGTAGATGATTTTTTTACTTTAGGACCTGAATATACCTGCGCTTATTTGTTCTTTTTGTACTTGATTTTATATTTTACTACTTAGAGGTGTACAGTAGAAAGTATCACTTAAGCATTTTGTTGAACTTGCAGATCATTAGAGGATTGTTAAACAACTTAAGTTAAGTGCAATTGCGCTACTATCAGTTTTATATCTTGGCTATCCAGCCGTTTCTTAAAAACTATTCACGTCCATAAAGCCGCGTTTTAGCTGGCTTTTCTTAACCATGAAAAGACTTGTAGATATATTTATGGAATTTGCTGTATTTGCAGATTACTAATCAAAAATGTATGTAATAATAATTTTATTAGAAAATTTACAATTAACTAATTTCTTTATTAAAGAACATTGTTAACTGTTGGTTTTCTAGGATAAAAATTAACTTAACCTGACAAGTTTTTCTTAACAAGTTATAGTATCTTCTGCTTTTTCTTCTTTCAGCCTGTAGTAGTTCACTGCTGGACATAGGCCTCCCTCATCTGTTTCCATGTTGATTGTTTTGTGCTGTTTGGTGCCATTGTTTTCCCGCAATCTTCTTAATATTGTCCAACCATTTTTTTTGTGGTGTTCCTATGCCATTTTTAGTTGTTCTTGAGCGGGAATGAACTGTTCTGATTGTCCATCTTAATGAGTCTTGTCTAGCGACATGTCCTATGTCCTACCCAGTTCCACTTTAGGTTAGCGATGCGATGGATGACATCGGTGATTTTACTTCGCTTTCGTGTTTCTTCTTTATTCTGTCCTTTAGGCTTAGACCAAGCATACTACGTTACATTGCTCGTTGTGTAACCCTAAGTTTTTTGGCGCTTGCTATAGTTAGTGCTATTGATTTTATGCCGTACGTTGTGACTGGCAACACACATGACTCGTACACTTTTAATGATTGAGGTATTTCCGGGTTCTTCAGGATATGCACCAACTTTCCGAATGCAGCCAGCTTTGTCTAATACGCCTTGTGATTTCTGCCGTTTGATTGTTTTTGCCCAGTGTAATGAGTTGGCCCATGTATATATATATATATATATATATATATATATATATATATATATATATATATATATATATATATATTTACAATGCAACATGCAAAGTCACTTTTATACTTTTCTAATTATTGAATATATAGATAGAAAATCAAATTTGTAGCAGAAAGCTAACTGTACCTTTCTTTTACATTTTTAAATAAAAAAGTTACAGCAGGTTTTAATTTGTGTAGGCTGGCCGATAGAACAAATAACGCATGCCCATTATTTTATTTCCATGGCAAACTGTTATGATTGTAAATACCTAACCTTTTACATAATACAATTCTTTATCTTTATTGTAATATTATTTTACCCTATTCTGAATGAAATGCCATCACACAATATACCAATCATTCAATTAATTTATTAAACAAGCAAGCAATTTTTTTTTTTTAATTTACATCTTCTTTATACTATTAACAAATCAAGTTACATTTAATATAATGTAATATTTTACATTAAATGCGATATAATTATATTAGTTAGTATAAAACGAAGCATTTAAAGACAGGAATATATTAACTTCTTTATTCAACCTTCATCAATAAAAGGGGAAACGTAAAACTATAAATAGATTTTATGTGTATTTTTTTGTAGTAGACCGTTTCTTTTGGATATTACAGCATCCTTTTAACATATTTTCGCTGTAATGATATTTGTATGGCCTACTATTATTTTATTTTACATTATTTTATTTTAAATTATGATGGATGGATTTATTTCTTATTATATCACAATAAATGTAGTACTAATAACAACACTTTTATGCTAGGTATCAATCTACGTATATAAGCGTGAAGAAATTATTATTGTTATTTTTTTCCACTTGTAAAAAGTGTAAACCGTTTTTGCGCATGTTAATTGATTATTTAATTTGAAAATGCAATTGTCTAAGTATACAAATAAAAAATTTGTTTTTTAAGTAACAGTTAAATTTTTTATTTTATAATTTTTACGCTGCGTATAATATGGTTTCAATAAATACAACAATCCAATATTAATTAAATTATTATTTAATACAAGATAACTTGCTTAGAATTAAATTAAATGAATTAATATTAAAATTTAAAACATATTAACCGCATTAAGCAGTAATGGTCCGACGGCGGATATTACTTATTTTATTTTATCTCAAAAAACACATAATATTGTTAATTATTTGTTCCGTTTGTGTGAAACAAGTAAACAAGTTAACAACTAAACAACAAACTAACTAAACAAGTTAACAAGTTAACAAATAAACAAGTAAACCAGTATACAACAAAACAAGTAAACATGTAAACAACAAAACAACTAAACATGTAAACAACTAAATAACTAAACAAATTAACAAGTAAACAAATAAACAACTAAACAGAACAACAAGTAAACAAGTAATCAAGTAAACAACTACACAAATAAACAACAAAATAAGTAAAAAAGTAAACAAGTAAACAAGTAAACAAGTAAACAAATAAACAAGTATACAAGTGAACAAGTAAACAAGTAAACAAGTAAACAAATAAACAAGTATACAAGTGAACAAGTAAACAAGTAAACAAGTAAACAAGTAAACAAGTAAACAAGTAAACAAGTATACAAGTGAACAAGTAAACAAGTAAACAAGTAAACAAATAAACAAGTAAACAAGTAAACAAGTAAACAAGTAATCATGTAAACAAGTAAACAAATAAACAAGTAAACCAGTAAACAAGTAAACAAGTAAACAAATGAACAAATAAACAAGTAAACTAGTGAACAACTGAACAAGCTTCATCTATAACTCATTCTTGTTATTTATTTTATTTTTATTCACTTATTAATTGTAATATTTTTTTGCGCATAGTAATAGTTTAATTGAATTGCAATTGCAATTTTCTAAGTATATAACTAAACATTTTTTCTTTAATGTAAGAATTAATATTATCTAAACTTTGTAGTATTTATGCGTCGGCAGTTGAATTTCTTATTTTATATTATTACACCGCATAAAATAAGCTTTTAATAAACACAAAAATTCATTATTCAATTAATCTGAATGATCACATTACAAGATATCTTGTTTTGAATTAAATTGAATGCATTAAGATTAAAACTTAAAATATATTAACTTGCTGTAATGGCCCAACGTCGAAGAAATTACTTATTTAATATTATCTTAACATACACATAATATAGTTTTTTTTATTTGTTTTGTTGTACTGTTGTTTGTGTGAAACAAATAAACAAGTAATCAAGTAAATAAGAAAACAATTAAACAAGTAAACAAGTAAACAAGTAAACAAGTAAACAAGTAATCAAGTAAATAAGTAAACAAATAAACAACCAAAGAAATAAGCAAGTTAACAAGTGAACAGGTAAACAAATAATCAAATAAACAAGTTATCAAGTTAACAAGTTAACAAGCAAACTAGTAAATTAGTAAACAAGTTAACAAGTAAATAAATAAACAATTTATTAAGTAATCAAGTTATCAAGTTAACAAGCAAACACGTTAACAAGTAAACAAATAAACAAATAACTAAACAAGTAAAGAATTAAATAAATAAACTAGTAAACAAATAAACAAGTAAACAACTAAACAACAAACTAACAAAACAAGTAAACAAGTTTACAAGTAAACAACTAAACAACTAAACAACAAACTAACAAAACAAGTAAACAGTTAACAAGTAAACAAGTAATACTCAAACAAGTAAACAAGCAAAGAAGTAAACAAGTAATTACGTAAACAAATAAACAACTAAATAAGTAAACCAGTAAACAAGTAAACAAAAAAACAAGTAAACAAGTAAACAATTTATTCTGTAATCTTGTATTGTTATTTATTGTATTTATTGTATTTTTTTTTCACATATTAAGTATAAACCTTTTTTGCGCATAATAATAGTTTAATTAATTTGCAATTGCAATTTTTTAAGTATTTAACTAAAAATTTTTTCTATAATGTAACATTTATTATTATCTAAACTTTATAGTATTTATCCGTCGGCAGTTGAATTTCTTATTTTATATTATTGCACCGCATAAAATAAGCTATCAATAGATACAACGATTTAGTATTTAAATAATCTGACTGATCACTATTACAAGATAACTTGTTTTAAATTAAATTGAATGCATTAAGATTAAAACTTAAAATATGTTAACTAGATTAAGGTGTAATGGTCCGACGGCGGATAAATTACTTATTTTATATTATCTCAACATACACATAATATAGTTATTTATTTGTTTCGTTATACAGTTGTTTGTGTGAAACAAGTAAACAAGTAAACAACAAACTAACTAAACAAGTAAACAAGTAAACAACTAAATATGTCAACCAGTAACCAAGTAAACAAGTAAACAAGTAATCAAGTAAACAAATAAACAAATAAACAAATAAACAAGTTAACAAGTAAACAAGTTAACAAGTTACCAAGTTAACAAGTTAACAAATAAACAAGTAAACCAGTATACAACAAAACAACTAAACATGTAAACAACAAAACAACTAAACATGTAAACAACTAAACAAGTAAATAACTAAACAAATAAACAAGTAAACAAATAAACAACTAAACAGAACAACAAGTAAACAAGTAATCAAGTAAACAACTACACAAGTAAACAACTAAATAAATAAAAAAGTAAACAAGTAAACAAGTAAACAAGCAAACAAGTAAACAAGTAAACAAGTAAACAAATAAACAAGTAAACAAGTATACAAGTAAACGGGTAAACAGGTAAACAAGTAAACAAATAAACAAGTAAAGAAGTAACCAACTAAACAAATACACATGTAAACAAGTAAATAACTAAACGTCTAAATAAGTAAGCCGCCAGATCATTACTATTTAATTCAGTTAGTTTTAGTTGCATGCATTCAATTTAACTTGTCAAACAATGTGGAAGTAAAAGTTTACTTATTGTATATTTTGTAATCTGCATACTTAGAAATTTTTGTTAAATAAATTTCAATTAAATAGAACAATTTTGCATATTAAATTACAAAAACTATTTTTTCATATAATATTTATTATTAAAAATTGCAAAATAAATTTGTTAATTAGGTTACATTATAATTAAAAAGTTTATATTGATTATTGAAAACTATTGTGATTGATATAGTGTTGTATGATATTAACGCGCAATAAAACAATAAGTAAAAGCAGTAATAAATAATATAATGATACTATAATACATCGCCGTGAATTTGTGTTTATCTCAAAGTCATGCCAGTTTAATAGCCTGCTTAAGCAGCAGATGTTTCAAACAATATAATGCTAACAATATCTCTATTATGCCACTTGCCGTCGCTAGGTATTAAAATAAAATTAAGGATTATTCTAATAAAAATAAATAGTACTGCGTGTTTTGTATAATTAATCAGCATATTGCAGCACAGGATAAAAATTTAATAAAAACTACTTGATGCAAATTGAATTAATATAAAACGTTGCAATAACGAAAGAAAATAGTAGGCGGTCACAAATTTTTATCATTGCTAAACAAGCAACCCACCAAAGAGCTGGTCACGCCTATAGAAGATCACATATATTTTGGCGCCTTCACCATGGTTTCATATGTTGCGTTGCGTATATAGAACATACGAGACCACGACTTTGTATGTTCTTTGTGATCTTGCATGTTGCGTTGCGTATCTAAAATGGTCTTGCATGTTGCATTGTATATATATATATATTGTTGTACTGATTCTACTTGTTTATTGTGAATTGTGATTGGTCGGTTGTCAGGGCACATTACCTTGGTTTTGAGAAATTCATCATAAGACCAACATTTTCTGACTCTCTCTTTACATCTTCTAGCATGGATTTTAGGTCGTCTTCATTATCATTAATTAGAACAACGTCGTTTGCAAATCTTAGGTGGTTCAAGTATATTCCATCAATTTTTATTCCTTTTGTTTCTCAATTAATTTTCCTGAAAATGTTTTCTATTGCGAGGGTGATTAACTTTGGTAATATGGGGTCACCCTGCCGTACTCCTCTTAGAATTGGTATGATTTTGGTGATCATATCCTCTTCAATTTTTACTTGTAATGTAGCGTTATTGTAGATGTTCTTCAGTAAAGTGGAATATGGGTATCAAAAGCTTTTTTATAGTCTATAAAAGCCAGATATAGGGTGATATTGTATTCGGCACTTTTTTCTATAATATTACGTAGTGTTTCAATGTGGTCCATTGTACTATAACTTTTTCGGAATTTTTAGTTGATTGGTAATTATTTTTGAAAGTAGTGACAGCAGGCTTATTGGTCTGTAGTTTTCAATGTTGGTGTTATCTCCTTTCTTAAAGATTAAGATGACCTTTGCATTTTGCCATGTAATTGGTATTCTGCCTTCTTGTAAACACTTGTTTAGTAGTACTCTAGCAGCTTCTAAAAGGGTTTCTCCACCTAGTTTGATCATTTTGATGGTGACTTAATCTTCTCCTGGTGCCCGCTTGTTTTTCATTTGATTTAGAGCATTTTAATTTCAAATGTATCTATATCCGGCATCTCCTTTGAACTAGCATTAATCACTATCGGCTCATTGTTGTTAGGGGCTGGGATGATTGATTTATATAGGTTTTTATAAAAGTTTCCTATTATTTGGACTATTTTTGACTTGCTCGTTTCTGTAAACCCTTGTTTGTTTTTAATTTTAATGATCCTCACCTTTCCATTACGTAACTTGGATTGTAATACTCGCATATTGTTGTTTTTTTCAATTGTGTACTGTTTTTGTTGTTTGAGATTATAAAGTCAATCTCATTTTTTGTTTTACCATCCGGACTCGCCCAAGTCCACTTTTGTTGTATTGGTTTTTTGAAGAAGGTGTTCATACAGTATAGGTGTTCGTTTTGTAAGTAATTTAGCATAATCTCGCCCCTTGTGTTTCTTAAGCCTATGACAAATTTTCCCATT
Organism: Tachinus rufipes; assembly: GCA_963932245.1. Lineage (NCBI taxonomy): Eukaryota > Metazoa > Arthropoda > Insecta > Coleoptera > Staphylinidae > Tachinus > Tachinus rufipes. The sequence goes on from OZ010743.1 coordinate 96,916,234, forward strand.
CCGGTTATTTATATCTTTGCGCTAAAATTGCCCATCAATATGTATTGCGTTTTCTCTGATCTTCTGGCCGTTGTTATGTCCTCGTACAATTGTGTTATTGCCTCATCGTCTGATGTACATGTAGGTGCATATACTTGAATGATTTGGAGCTGGTATCGTTTTGAAGGTTTTAATATTATGTATATAATTTTGTCTTTGATTTTTTGTTATTTTATAGATGGTATTTTTATTAATAAGAAATTCCACTCCACCTATGTGTGAGTTGGTGTCTAAATTTTGTTGATGTACGACATGCCCAGATTTTAGAGTCGTGCATTTTTTGCCAGGAAGTCTTGTCTTGCATAGTCCTAAAATGTTTCATTTTATGTGCTGTAGGGCATCTTCCAGATCTTCCAGCTGCTCTTCCTTTCTTATGGATCGATTGTTATAAGTAGCTATGTGTAGTTTATTGTTATGTCTTTTGGGTTTCTTGGTCGTTGTTATCGAATATCTGCCTTCCCCAGAATGCGCGAGGCTGACTTGTGTATAGTTGTGGGAGTCTGGACTTATCGTCGTACCCACCTGGGGTATATTTAATATATTCGACATTTTGTTTTAATATGAGGGGGAGGTTAGCATTAAAACGCCACGTTTGCAAGGCGGGTTGGCGAGTTTGACTTCAGCCGCCCTTTGTGGGAACCGACGCTGTTTGTAGCCACCCAATATGGGTCAGACGCCACGTTCTTTCACCATAACTGGTTACCCTTATTTATTTGGCCTGCAGGTCCATGCATTTTCCAGGGTGAGGCACGAGGAGCCATGGATAAGAGTTGGGCACCCCGCGATGTCCAATCCTACACATCCATCTCCTGTCTTTGACGCTTGATGTGACCGATGTGTAGTAGAGGTGCTCCCTCTGCGGCGTGAACCCCATTTCACCTCAGCTATAGTATACATAGGAACAAAAGCTACTGCAAAATTAGTTTTAGAACTTTTGACTATACATTAATTTAAAGTTAATGTGAGAAAAACAGCATATCTTGCATTTGTGGTTGATTTATACTCTTTCAGCACCACAAGCAATGGACGAACGTATGATTCCTTTAACATGCATTATAAATCTCCTAGCTATCAATGAATTACGACTATTTTGTACTTTTTTGGTGTCATTGGGTAATGCTTTTTTTATCTACTTTTTTTTTGCTTTCTTCAATACTTGCCGTTTCTTATAGCTTTAGAACATCACCATCTTTTTTGTTTGTTTTTTGTCACTTTCAAGTTGAGTTGTTTTATCAATTGATTGTGTTGGTTAGAGATGGAGGTTCCATTTACCACATTCAGGTTCTTTTTCAGCGTCGCTTATAGTTATTATTGGTACATTTAATATTTGTAGGTTATTTCTTACTGGATTGTCCTGATTTATGAAGGTAAGTTTCTAGTTCGGTATTTGAGATACCCTTTTTGGTATTGTTATCATCATTGCCCGTTTTTAGTGTTTGCTCTATAAGCACATTATTTGAGCCAATAGCACTGGAAAACCAGATTCGGTGAATGTGAATTACCAACTGGTTAGAACATGTGATGAACTTACTAAACTTGTTTCAACTTCTAGCTACAAATAGTGTTAGAGTTAAAGGCACAGTGCTATTTTTTTTTTCAATACTTAGGTGTAATAATAGCACTTATTATTATCTCATTGGTTTATTATTGTCTTGATAAAAGCGTGACGTGTCGAATACTTGAAAGTAATAGTAATGTATTTGCAACGCTAGTTGAAACGTTGGTATTGCTGCTTGTTGTTTTAGGTTACAACATTTTATTGTGTTATCAGCTTTACATTTTTTTTATTAACATTGCCCGGTTTATTATTCCCTACTCGTTTGCTTTGATTTGGCATTTCACTGGAATCTTTAATAATTTTGACTTTATTACTAGTTTTATTATCTTGATTCAAATCTTGGGTATTATGATCTTTATAAGGCATATTATAGTCTTTTGCTTCTTTTTATCAAGACCTTATTTATTACAGTTGGTGGTATGGCTAGTTAATTATCGTAATTAGTTTAAATGCTAAACATTGCTTTAATACTAATATTACCGGTTGTATAAACTTGATATTGAGGAGTTGTTATTTTAGGACTAGGATATTGGGCGGGTGCTAGCTAGAGAGCTACCAGTGCTACGTTTTGTTTCTAAAAAGATTGATTGGGATTGCGTCTAAGTTGAATGTCTGGCTATCAGTTTAATATTAGCTGTTGGTGGCTTGGTTTTAGAATTTTTGTTTTTTGGACGTTAATCAAAGGCTTCAATTTTTTGAAAGTGCCTTTTATTTTTTTGTTTTTAGATTTTTTGGTAACATCAACTTGGTTAGTCTTTTTTTAAATTTTTAATTAGTTATTTTTTTTGTAGTTTCCCGTTATTAAGGGATCGATTATGGAGTAAATGCCACATAATGCTGAAATCTAATAGCGTACGTTGTCCAGAGATCTAGCAGCAACTTTCTTCTTTATTGCTCTTATTATAGTTAGTATTTGACTGCTAGTGGAAAGCTGTTATTTGTCTATCTTTAATGGATGGGTTTTTGCTGTTCCGTTGTCAAGTAATTTTTTGTTATAATTACTTTTATATTAATCGTGCAGCAGTAGTCTAGATATCCGACTGCTGCACCAAGGATCGTGGCTTCGAAGTTGTATGACTAAGATTCTTCTCAGGTCCAAAGTAGATTAATGATCTCTCTACTGGTTTGGAATTTACTTAAAACTGTAAGTCCATCTGTAATGTAAGTTGCCAGCATTACGGGCAGAAAAGAGAATAATCCGCTTGTACCCAAAAACAATTTTGATGTTATGCTCTACTAATACCACTATCTTTTAATATTATCAGCTAAGTTGGGCTACAAATAGGAGCAGTTTTTTTAAAATTATTTTGTTGTTCAAATTTATTTGTTTTGTTTTTTTTTTTAGTACTTTATAACTATTTTTTAAATATTTTTGCGTTATTTCATACATCAAGTAACCGTTAGTTGACAAACTCTGAACGACAGTTGGATATATTGTTGTTATATATTGTATATTAGAAAATAGTACTTTAATTATTATCTCCGTCATTCGGGGCTATTCTCTAGGTACATTGCTAGAATGTAAGCAAAATATATTGCTAACAATATGAACTGTCATTTTAACAAATCTTGCTTGCTAACAAAATGACCTGTCATTTTAACAAATTATGATTACTAACAATATGAACTGTCACTTCAACAAAATTAATTTTTAATTACATTTTTATTATTTTATCTAGAGATTTGCCACGCTTCCTGATCTGATGACCATTTATATTGTTAGTAAACAAGATTTGTTAACATGACAGTTTGTATTGTTAGCTAGCAAGATTTGTTGAAATGACATTTCATATTGTAAGTTAACAATATACCTTGCATACATTCTGGCAATATGCATAGAGAATACTCCCGATTGTTTGTATTATGCAAATCTACAACGTTTACTTCAACAATTTGCTTTTATAAGTATCTATTACTGTTTATTAATAAATAAATCGACAAGAGTTTATTTATACATTGACAAATAATTTTGCATTTTGTTATAGAAATCTTTTATTTGAATTAAACCTTACCGTGCACCTTTTAAGATTTTTAATTGCTATGTATGACCAATACTAATAACCATAATATTAGATCAGATTAAGTACTAGTAAACATATACCAGAATTCAAAATTTTGCTTATTATAGTTTCTAATCAAGTTAAATTGTTTTTATTATTACTTGAATCATAGCTATACAATAATTATTTAATAAAAAAATGCAACTTGTGTGTTTTCGTGATTTATTTAAGTACGTAAATAAAACGCCAGATGCCTATACAACACGTTATTTTTTATCCGTCACCTAAAGAAGTATGCGTGCAAACTATTGGCAAAAGATGTAAAATATTGAAGCATCTCCGTTAAGTTTACACATCATCTAAAAAATACAGCGTATATTTTATAACCAATATAAATTTAACAACAAAATTCAAAATAAATAATCTCTTCTTAAGTATAAAAATGTTCTATTTCGATATCATATACGTAAACTTTCTAATATTATTTGTAATCATATCAGTTTCACAACAATGTATGCCAAAGTTATGACGATCATTATTAAAAATTAACAATCAATTTGAGATTTTATCTGGCACTTTGTCGCGAAATAGATCTGAAACAACCTGAAATCGAAATATTTTACGAGCGCCATTCTGATCTCCATCACCTCGAATCATAAAATTCTCTGCCGTAACAACAGAGCGAAGCAATAAATTTTCTGTTGCCACTAAAACTCTACAATTAATCAAATACAACAGTAAAGACGCTACTTAACGGTGCAAAAACCCATTTCATTTCCCTTAGCGTGTCGAAATATGAGCGGCGTAATCTGAAAACATAGATGGAGTTTTGCATGTGTGCAATACTAAGGGAATGGGGAGACCTTAATTGGACGCCTTTTCAGTATTTGTGTTGTGTCCTAACTAATTATCCCATCACAAAGGAGTTAACAATAGTAATTTAATAATCTCGGGTAAACGTACGTGGACAGACTATAGAAAAAGCTGCAGTCAGTCCCCACTTATAATGTTGGATGAAGGTATGTTTCCTTCATGGCAGTTATTGTTATTTAATTTACACCTTGTTGGCGAGTTCACGTTTTTATATTCAACTAATTGATTTTGACGGCGCGTTCGGGTATGAGACAACAATGAATTATCGGGTTGTTTTAATCCTAAATCCATTTAATCCCTTGTCCTGTCAACAATGTAAACAGTTTACTCATTGATGCAAACATTATTACGATTAAAAATTTGTTTAATTGATTTATATCGTAACAAATTATTTCTGCATTAAATACCACTAATAAAAAAGACTAACGTTATTAAAACCCAAAACTTTCTCATTTCAGCCTTGAGCGGTAATTTTTGAGCAAGCATATTATATAACTTTTTCGAAACGAGATTAGAGCGCTCTGTTGTGTGAGTGAGTTAATATGCACGGGTATGAATTGTGTAATATATAAATTTTAAATGTGGGGCAAACGCGAAAAGTTAGGAAACATGCATGGGTACTTTAAAAGTTAGCCCTTTAAATGGCCTATTGATTATTCCCGCGGGGTAGGAAAAGAGTTATAGTTATATTGCGTGCACCAATTCCACATAATGACGGGGCCGGGGTAGAAATGCGTGGCCATGTATCCGCATATTGAGTGAAAACTACTACCAGCCCAATATAAAACTCGCATGATGAATTAGATTTGCCCAATACGACCAGCTTGGCGACGCGTTTTCTATTGCGACCGCCAATCTTTTCTTTTTTCTTTTTACTATGGGGAAAATTATTGTTATTTGAGGAAATTTGTGTGCCGTAATCTTTTCTCTATAAATATATAAACCGTTAGATTACTGGTTTAAATATAATTTGTGTTATTATGTTTAATATATTATAGAATTATTACTCGGGTTAGTAATTCTGTATTAATATTTATAGGTTTTATTAGCAAATATAATTAGATTGGGTTTTTTTTATTACATTATGTATTACATAGCATTATTTATTAACATAAAAATATATTGTTATGTTAATTACCTATACAAGAATACAAAATATATTACACTCTTTTATAAATTACTAATAACATTTCAATTTTACACAAAATAGCATCTAATTTTTATTATTTTTGTATTGCTTTAAAAACGTATTAACTGTTACCAATTTTATAAAATAAAAAAATATTACTATAGTAAACATTTTGGTAATATATAAATTTTCTTTATATTCTATTTCTTGATTCTATTATGGTACACTTGCTCTTTTTCTTGAGGGATACACTTAATTAATATTATTGTTTTAGTCTAGTGGTCGACAATTTAAGGCTTCAAAGCTATATGCGGCTCTTTGATGATAATTTATGGCATCATATTTGTCAAAAATTGTTATAGATAAATTAATTGCATGAAATTTGTCAAAATATACATTTATTTTATAAAGTTATTAAAGTTTGAGCACTAAACTCATTTATTGCAATATAGTAGAAATTGTTTAAAATAATAATATTTATTGCGTAAAATTTGCCAAAAATTACGTAAACGTTAAATATTTCACAGAAGTTTTATATTTCATTCAGGACATTAATCAAAAAGCTTGTATAAATCTATTTACTGCATCAAATACATGAAAATAACATTGTCAATACAAACAAATTTAAACTAAGCCCAAAAATTATGATTTTAAAAATAAAATATTTATTAAAACATACGCATTTTTTTGCATAAGCTTTTGAATGAAAAATAGATTGAAACATCAATTTGTTTTATGTATTTTTTTATTTGTTTATAAAACCCAACTAAACAAATAAAATGGTTTAAAATATATTTGTTCCATAAAAAAAAATCAGAAATATCTAAAAAAAGTCATAAAAATTAACCTAAAATGTATGCTTTATCTAAAATTGCTGCATCGATGAAGTCTTTGTACGTGGTCACTTGGTATAAAATACAATCGTTTTTTTTATAATCCGACTGCAAATCTAATAATTTTAAAAAATATAATTTATTTTAGTTGGTTTTACTTCTACTATTGTTAAAAACTATTTGTTTTTAAATTGCGTATAATTTTCGTTGTTTTTGTGAACATAGATCTAATTATTTGCAGATAAAAAATTTATTATTTAAGGATTTTAGCATAATTATTTTTATTAATACATACATATTACAAAAAATAGATATACATGCTTGTTTTATAGTAACTCTATGGAATAGTCTGTTAACAATACATTTTTTTTTCCTAATAAATGTTCTTTCAGATAAACTGTATAACTATTATAGCAATATTTATATTTGTGAATTTTAAAGTAGATAATAATACGTTTATTTCTTACATTTTGGTTTTGAAAATTACATTTACAAATATATTTACAACCCAAAATAATAAATTACAACTATTATAAAATTGTATACACAATCATTTTTTTTTCTTTTTTGTTTGTCTACTCCTTTTCTTTGCTTTTTAACTGTCTTTATTTATTTAATCTCTCTTCCGTCTCCTTTCATTATTTATTTTTTTCAATCTGCTCATTTTTCATTTTGTTACACTTTTTGAACATATGTTCGTTAGTTTTCTTAATTTTCCGCACATTTTGCACATTTTCATCTTCTTCCATCCAAAATCTTGTTACTTGCTTTTTATTACCACATCTGAATCTAACAATAATTTTTTTATTACCTTTACTATATCTATCGCTCTCTAGGTACATTAGCTGTTCACTTTCTATAATATGTTCATAATTTGCGTTACCTAAACTTTTTCACTCGTATTCTTCTTTTTTGCTTTCGTATATTTTTATCACTTTTTATAATTTTATGCCATGTTTCTCTCCCAAGTTCTCTCATTCTTTTAATTTCTTGGCTAGCATAACCATTTCTGTTGTAGTTATTTTTTTAAGTTTTTTAGCTTTTTTTGTATTGCTTTCATTTTCTCATTTATGCACTCTTTTAAGATTTTACATTTATGTTTTTGTCTCACTATTTCTTTATACTTATATACTTATACTTTATACTATTGCTTTTTTTCTTGTTTCTACTCTTAACTTATCTTTAAAAAAAAAAAAATTTTACGTGTATTGCTTCTAATTTTTGTTTTTTTTTCTATTCTCATATTTCTGACCTATACACTATCATCCTCTTTTTTTTAATTTATTCTTATTTATATACATAATGGCTTTTTGTAAATGTTGTAATAAACAAACAAAAGATTTGGAAGCCATTCGATGTTTTGTCTGTGAAGATTATTATGCATGTTTATATGTTGGTCTTTCCCTATCTGACTCTTGTGTGCTACGATCAAAAGCAAACTATAAATGGACGTGTAATAGTTGCTCTGAATCAGGAAACACAATATCTGTGTTAAAAGGTATGGTGTCAGACTTGAGTCAACAAGTTAAAGAGCTAACAGCTGCTCTATCAAAATTATCAGCTCCAAATAACGTTTCAAACGGAAATCTAAGTTGCGAAGCATACGAAAAGGTCATTGTAGAATGTCACGAACGAGAAAAACGGTCTACAAATATTATCATATTTAATGCTCCAGAGAATAATTTATCTGACGGCAATGTTGTAGCTTCAGTTTTGCCGATATTAAAGTCTATTGTATCTGCACTGCCAACAATTTCTCAAGCTGTTCGTCTTGGAAGACCACTAAATAATAAGCCACGCCCGATTAAAGTAATTTTTACTAGCAGAACAGACGCTGTAAAAGTATTAAAAAAAGCAAAAAAGTTGCGTAGTTTTGCTACATATAACAAAATTTTTATTAATTCCGTCAAAACTCCCCAACAACAAGAGTACAAAAAAATTATTCGTGCTTCTTTAAAGTCTCGCATTGATAACGGCGAAAAAAACTTTTATATTAAGTATATAAACAGTACTCCTACAATACTTGTACAAAAAAGCTAACATTGTCCAAACAATCAAAACACACAAGGATTAAACACAAAAACACAAACTTTCTTTGATAGCGTATGTTTTTCTAATTTTAATATTATAGCAATAAGTGAAACCTGGTTAAAAGACGGAACGCTCAGTAGGGAACTATTTCCAGAAACTTATCTTGTGCATAGAGTTGATCGTACACGATGTAAAGCTGGTGGTGTTTTAATTGCTGTTTATGATGCTACTGCACAATGCATTCCAATTACTAATGCGCACTGTCCAATTGTTAAAATAGATTTTTCCGCAGCTACCATTCATTTTCATAAATACAAGCTATCTCTTTTGATAATTGTTTGTTATATACCACCCTCTCAATCAACAACTGTACATATAGCATTTTATGAATTTATCGAAAAATACTTTGATATCAGCATTTATACAATTATTGTAGGCGATTTTGGTATTTGTAATCTTCAACAATCACTATCCTCTTCCTGATCAGTTAAGCAGTAACGTTTTAAATTTCTTAAACTATAACAATCTTTTGCAACATAATAATATTCTAAATACTAATGATAGAACACTTGACCTTGTTTTTGACGTCTTCTATTATTAAATGTTCACTTTCACGTTGTTATTCCCCATTTGTAATTGAGGATACACACCATCCAGCTCTTGCTTTTGACATTAAAGTTTCTACAACTACTAATTTGCCGTTTTGTCCACAACAGACAAACAAATATTGTTTTAAAAAAGCTAACTTATCCAACTTGTACTCTGCTTTTTTTGACACTGATTGGTCATTAGTGTATGCTGAGACAGATGTTGACGTATGCTGTGATAAGATTTACCAAACAATATCAAAAATATTGGACAGACATGTTCCAAAGTCAATTCCACGTAAATGGTTGTCTAGATATCCTCGGTGGTTCAGCACTGGTTTATGCAAACTTCTTGGCAAAAAAAGCGTTTCCACAAGTTATATAGTCAACATAAAACCAATTTTTATCGGTAAAAGTATTTCAACCTTCGAGGAGAAACAAAACGCCGTATTTCATTGGACAGAAAAATGTTTACTACTGCAGCTGAAGCAAAATTGAAAAACGATCCAAACCAATTTTAGTCATACATTAATTACTTGAAAAACAGTTCAAGAATTTCTTCATTTATGATTCATAATGGAATTATGACGTCAAACCAACAAGAAATCGTAAACTCATTTTCAAGTTTTTTTAGTAGTGTTTACAAAACTTCCATCAAATTCTAATTCCGTCAATAATACTATTCTATTTGGAATTATATCCATATCATTCGATGAAGTTGTGCAAGCTTCTAAACGTCTAAAAGCAAAATACACGTCAGGTCCTGATAGCATTCCTTCTTTCTTATTCAAAGACTGCGCTACTGTCTTAGCCAATCCACTGCATTACTTGTTTAACTTAATATTAAAAACTTCAACTTTTCCAAAACTATTAAAAATTGCCCGTATAGTCCAATTTTCAAAAAGGGAAACATAGAAGACATATTAAACTATTGTCCAATTGCTTTAATTAACAAACAAAGTTTTTGAACAAATATTATCAGAACGGCTTTATTTTGGAGTAAAAAGTCTAATATCAGATAACCAGCACGGTTTTGTTAAGAAGAGGTCTACTGCGTCAAATTTGCTATGTTTTACAGAATTTGTTTCCACATCGCTCGATATGCGACGACAAGTGGATGTAATATACACTGATTTCAGTAAAGCATTTGACACATTAGATCACTTGATTATAATTGATAAACTACGTGTTGTTGGATGCGATAACAATCTTTGTAATCTATTACGTCATATCTTAATGACAGATTGCAGTATGTTGAGGTTTATAACTTCAAATCCGCTAACTATCCAGCACTTAGTGGTGTTCCCCAAGGGTTCAACTTAGGGCCATTAATTTTTATCATTTTTATTAATGATATTTGCAAAACCTTAAAAAATCAATGTCTACTATATGCTGACGATTTAAAAATATTTTCTACAATTTCATCTATGGCTGATTGCATATCTCTTCAATCTGATATTCAAATGTTATCTATGTGGTGTAAAACGAACTATTTGCAACTAAATATATCAAAATGCTGTACGATGACATACTCTTGCAAAAAATCAAATATAGTTTTATACCATTAACAACCAACCTTTATCAACAATTACAACCTACAAAGACCTTGGTGTGCTGTTCGACAGTCAATTAACATTTAATAGTCACATAGACAATATTGTCAACTCAGCATTAAAATTGCTAGGATTTATTATTAGGTCAGCAAAACCATTCTCTAATAAAGAATCTTTGCACGTACTCTATTTTGCTTTTGTCAGAAGTAAATTAGAATTATGTAGTACGGTGTGGTTTCCTTACTACGCAACTTATTCCTATGCTCTGGAAAAAATTCAAAGACGTTATTTTAAGTATATGTGTTACCGAGAAGATGGCTACCACCCGCCTCGCGGTCGTACAGATTATATCGAATTATTAAGCCGTTTTAATTTTGACTGTCTTCAAGATCGTCGTAGAAGCGCTGATATATTGCTGGCCACTAAGCTGGTTTGCGGAGATGGGGATTGTCCAATCCTATTAAGCAGTTTGAACTTCCATGTACCAAGACTAGCAGCTAGAAACCAACCAACATTTACTTGTTTTAGGTCGCACAATAATTTAGGAGTAAATGCACCTATGAACAAAGTAATGAATGCTGTAAACTCCGTAGCGCTCAATCAAGCATTTTTTTAACCATTTTATTTTATATAATTTTTGTGTATTCTTGTAAAACTTTTGTTTATTTTTTGTTCATTCATATTTTTTTGTTTATTTTTATCTCATAACTTCTTCATTTAATTTTATTGTATAATAATTATTTTCTTTTTTTGTATCTATCTGCCTATGTCTGTATATTATCTCCTTGTTGGAACTATTAGTTCTGTTGGGATAATAATTTAATAAATAAATAAATAAATAAATAAACTAAATTATCAAACATAAGTCTTTTTATTCTCATACACTTGTCTTACAAAGGACTATGTCAAAGTTTGCGGAAAATGTAAAGCAAAACACAATATACATTATGTAAATCGCTTTATTGCTTCTCAAAATATTCTTCTTTAAAATCTATACCCTTTTGCATCCGATGAAACCAATCTTCACAACAATTTTGCTACTTTGAGCGAGGTACCTACAAAACAAGTGATTTAAATACTTCAACGGCCTCTTCAGGCGATGAAAAACGCTCGCCACGCATTTTATTTTTGATATGTTGAAATAGGAAGAAGTCATTGGGTGATAAATCAGGCGAATATGGGCAATGAGTCATTAATTGCTGTGTGAGCGCTTGCATTGTCATGATGAACAATGATTTGCCGGTTTATGTTGTTCCTTCTGATTTCAGCAATAACTTTCGGCAAATAAATTAAAGTATACTAGTCAGCAATTACTGTCTTTCGATCCTCTAATGCAACAGTTGCAACATGACTCGTTTTTTCCGAAGAAACAAACAATCATTCTTTTCATTTCCTTGCACTACTTGACACGTGCCTGTTTTTGTTCTTCTTTCAAACTGTGTGGAATCCAACGACTGCAAAGCTTCCTGACATGCAAATGATCGTGCAAAATCGTATGTATTTATTTCGCTGCAATGCTTAAGGATGCTTCTATCTCACTATAGGTTACATGCCGATCTGACAAAATCATTTCACGCACAGCATCAATATTTTTCGCGACAACAGAGGTGCATGGACGACCTTTGTGAAGACCGTCATCAAACGTTGGTCTTCCACGCTTGAATTCTGCAAACTATTTGTAAACCTTAGTTTTGGATAGTGCTTCATCCTCAAATAACGAACGTAGTTTTTTTACACATTGTTGCGGTATTGAACCGCATTGAAAATCATAAAAATCCACCACTTGGAAGTCGCGATTCGAAGTTTTTATTTTTCACACAATTATTACTTTCGTTAAATTTTGTTGAAACAAAATCGAGCCGTTTTAAATTGAACTGTCAACTAAATTATAGGTGAAAAACGTTAAACTTTACGAATATGACAGTTGCAGAACGCTGGCAATACAGGCAGTATTTGAATCTGTGAACTTTAGCAGTGCTCCTTGAACTACTTTATTTGTTTTTTAAGCTTGTTCTCCGTGTTATTTATGCAAAAATCATATTTTATTTCCTTTCAAGTCTTTTATTTTTCATCATTTTCCTTTTGTTTTTTTTTTTACATTAACTTCCAATTTTTTTTTATTGTTTTCTAAACTTTTCATTATTTCTTTCATATCATTGGCTTCTTTTCTCAGTATTACTATGTTGGAATATGCTAGCGACCACTTTTTCTTTTTTACCTACTACATCTGATATGTAGGTTGCAAACAAAGTGAGATTCAATGGACAGCCCTGTCTTACTTTCATTGTCTAAAATCTTTCACTTATTTTCTTGTTAACTCACACCCTGCTTGCTGTCTTGCCATACACTTTTTCTATTTTTTTTATTAGGTGTTCGCTAATTTGATATAGAAAGTTCTGTCATACACTGTCACAGTTTTTCTCTATCCATTTTATCAAATGCCGTTTTTAGGTCTAGGAAGAACGCATATACTTTCTCTGCTATTTCTTTTTCAACAATTTGGTGTAAAATATATACGTTATCCATGGTTATTTTATTTATATTCAGATTCTTATTCAACTTTTGCTTTAATATCATGGCGTAGATTTTGTATGCCGTAATCAATAGTGCTATTTCTTAAATTGTTGGGCCTACTTTTGTGTATCGGGCATACAAGACCTTCTCTTCATTGACTCAGAAACCATCTCCTTTTTATACTCTATTTATTAATTCAATCTTTTAATTATAATTTTTTTGTACCATACGACCTCGTTTTATTCTATATCCTTTCCATACTTGGCGTTTTTTTGTCTTAAATTTTTTTTATCTTCTTTTTTCTTGCTTCTTTTGAAATTTCTTCCGCTTGCTGGATTGGCTTTTGTCTGACTAGTGCATTATAAGTTACTATACGATATACTAATTGTATATGGTTTACATACACCAACACAAGTCAGAACTTGATAATCAAGACTATATATTTTGCGTTGGGAAAAAGAAAATCTTTAAAAGACATTAGGTGTGCGTTTGTTTTTGTTTGAAATTTACTTTATTTTATGCGCATACTATTTTGTTGTTTACGTATCTTAAATTGTTTATATATTTGCCATACACTCATGTCTTGCAAGGAACTGGGTTTGGAAGTGGTTCACTTTGCCGTGCTTTCTGTTTAGTTATGGTTCTACCTTGGGGATAACTGTTTTTGTTTTTCCAATGGGTTTTTTTTTTGTTTTACTCATGTTTTCATGTTTTGAGAGTCTCATTTCCAGCTGCGTTTCAAGATGCCGTTTGGTTCTTCTCTTTATTGTAAGATTTTTTTTTGCCAGCAGGTGTATTGGAATTGTCTTAGCTACCACTTGTATTATCTTAGTGGACACGGTTTTATAGGGGTTTGCAATGTCTAACGCAACCTCTTTTGCACTCGTTCTAGTTTTTTTTGTGCCTGGCGATCCTTGTGTATTTGCACCACACTGGTGTCGCGTACAAAAAAATTGAATTTGTTACCAAGTACATGGCCCTTCTTTTGTCAGCCTTGGCTTTGCTTAGGTTGAGAAATAGCTTGCTTAGGGCCCGATGTAGAGGCCAAAATGCATATTACGGCTAAAGACAACTCTAAGGTATTTATCGGCATATTTGCTTGCCACCTTGACGTTTTCTATTCTGGTCTTGATACTTTTTAGAGTGTTTTTCCCAACCAGTATTGCCATCTTAGGTTTATGGTGAGCAAGCTATAGGGTTTCCAGTTTCTTATTTTAAACGCCGCTTATTCAATATCGTATTTTATGGCTTTTCTTCTTTTCTAGATAGTCCGCATATCCTACGAGATGGGTTTTTTCTGGAAATTTTATCTTTAGTTCACCGTTGTTCAGGTTCAAGCTGTTCTAAAGTGTCTGTCCGATACCGGAGCCCTGAGGTACACCGCAAGTCATTTGCATCTTTTGGTTTTTGCCGATCAGGATCTTTCTACGATTCTTTGCATGTATGGGAAAACGTTTTGTTTAGAGCTTTTTTATTATGTTTCTATACTTTGCAGAGTAAAAGGCATCTTTGATCTCTTTAAAGTGTTGCTTATTTAGCAATTGTTCTAAAAGTTTGACCATCACGTTTAGGAGGCATACTGGTCTGTAGACTTTTGTTTTCTTGAATCTAGTTGTTTTCTCTATTAGTTTATTGAATTTTTACTATGGCGAATACTTTTCATGTGGTTTTTGACTGGAGGTGGGTACTGCTTTGAGGTCTATCTCCAGTTGTGGCCATACTTTGAGTTTGTGTTTGGGGAATAGTGTTTTTTTTTTGCTTTTTGTTGCTTAAGGTTATTGGAGTCCGTAGTCTCATTTTTCTTGTTACAATTTCGTACTCTATTTATGCACATCTTGGAATATACGTTCTGAATATACGGGGTAAACATATTGGTCACAGTATGCATCCCTATCGGACGCTTTTCTTGATTTTTATGTCGTTTGATTGTTCTCCTTGGATGTATTGAGGTAGTTTGTTTTCAGTACAGATTGCCGGTTGCTCTGTTTTTTAAGATATCTATGAGTTTGTTGAGTGGTTTGTTGGTAGACATTACAGTCTATATCAATGCATTTCTGTACCAAAACTTAGAAACTAAAAGAGTGCTGATTTTGTTCTTACGACGCTTCTGAACTTAAATTAGGTGTTGTTAATATATTCTATTTATATATTGTATGTTATATATGTTAATAGTTTAAAAATAAAAAGTTTTGCAAATACAAAATAAGTAGCGATTACTTTGTTTTGTCTATTGTAAAATTCTGAGTCTTCCGTAGCGTTGATATCATAATATTACACATTATAGTATATTGTTTTGTGACGGTTGGCAGTCGTGAGTTTGTTATCTGATAACCTTTTCATTAATAGCTTGATTGCTTTTGTTTGGTGAGCATTATTGTATGATGTTTATTTTTGTCATGGAGCAGATGTCAACTTAGCAACGTATCCAAGTGATAAGAAGTTATTACATAAACAATGAAAGTCCTACGGTAACCGTTTGTGAATTGCTGTTGCTTCAATCGAATCTACAGTTAGTAAGTTAATTTGAAAGTTTGAGACTACGGGTTTTGCTTTAAATGTTAAGAAAACGAGACGACCGCGTTCTGTTCGAACACAAGAAAACATTGCTATCGTGCGTGATAATGCGACCGTAAGCCCCAGAAAATCGGTTTGCCGACGAGCCCAATAACTGAATTTATCACGAATTCAACTGCATGTAATCCTTTCAAAAGATCTGAAAACGCATGCGTACAAGATTCGACTTACACAAGAGTTGAAGCCTGCAGATTATGGAAAGACAATAATTTTACGAAAAGAATAATTTTTACAAATGAGGCGCACTTCCACCTCAGTGGATTTGTCAATAAGCAGAATTGCAGAATTTGAAGTACCAACAATCCTCGATTAACTGAGGAAAATTAGATGCATCCACAACGCCCGACTGTGTTGTGTGGGTTTTGGGCAAGAGAAGTGATCGGCCCGTACTTTTTTGAAAATGATGAAGAAGCTGCCGTCACTGTAAACGGCGACCGTTACAGAAACATGCTTTCTGATTGGTTTTTCCCAGTTGTAGATGAAAATGACGACTTATGGTTTCAACAAGATGGTGCAACATGTCACACATCCCGTGAAACGATTGCTCTGCTGAATAAAAATTTTTCTTAAAAAATGATCTATTTGCGTGTCATCTAGGAATGGCCTGCCAGATCATGCGATTTCACGAATTGCGACTTTTTTTTTGTGAGGATTTGTGAAATCAAAAGTGTACGTGAACAAACCACAAACAATATACCAATTGAAGGAAGAAATTCAAAGGGTTATTAGCAGCATCTCACCAGATGTTTGTGAACGCGTAACAAATTTTACATTTTTAATAAATTTTGTAAGTTTTATAGCACTTTAATATTTGTCCCTACTTTCTGGACATCTTTTATTAAATAAATAATACATCAGTTAATCGATTAATTGATCTTCCAAAACAAACTATTTTTTTGCTTTCCGTCCAGTGTGTGCAAATGTGTGTTCAAGGCATCATCGCTGCGCACCAAATGCGAGAAAAAAAAAAGTATGTTTTAGCACCAAGCATGCCACATTACACAAATATGTACTGCAATGTATGAATGCTATAAAACGAAAGACCGATTTTGATAATTTGTATTACAGCAGTAGCAAGGTAACTCAAATGCCACACTTCTAGTTAACTACTACTGTCACTCTTAAAGTTAATTATAAAAAATGCATTAGTAAAAACTTGATAACAAAGTAGAAGGTGCAGAGAAAACTACATAAAGTACAATAAGAGACGTCGGCAGAACGGACAAAAAATCACATAAAAAGGCGAGTGGTAAAAGCGACAGAGATGAGAGTAAACACAAGCTAATTTAAGTCATCAGTGTTTATTTTAGTTTTTAAACGGCAATTTAAATAACACCAACAGGAGTCAAAATCGATAGCAACTGATATAAACTTTTATCCTTTTTAAAGCGATTCTTTAAAGCTTTCTTTATTTTTTGTTTGATTACAAAAATTTTTGATTCAATCACCGTTAGTCACACATTATAAATTACGTAATATGTAAACACATATAAGTTTGATGCAAATTCTTAATTACAAATTTTAAAAGAAAAAAGTTATTTCTAACGATTGTTCTCTTGCTGAAATGTCATTGAAGAAGACGAGCTACTTTAAGTATCATGCTTATATAACACCTTTAATATATTGTTAATTTTTACGTTATCATTATTTTTTAATCTTAGTTAATTATATTTATAAAACTAATTTTATTCTTATAATTTTTGATTCAAATTTAAAATATAAATTATTCCGCAACATTTATTTATAACGATAATTACAAATGATGCCTAATTAAGCAAACTATTGAATTAATTTTATCTAAATAAATTCGGTCAAATTATTAACCCAAAATAATAATTAAATGAATTAAAAATTATTATTACGACAATATTCCAACCAATTTGTCAATGATTAAAATGTACGTTATAAATAAAACCGCTGCAACCCTTTTGTAAAATTAATTAAAGATAAATCTATTAAATTTATCTTGATCCTTGTGTGTAAATTCTCTGCTGTGAGAGTTTGGGATTGCAAAAAAACATCAGAGAGAGAAAGAGAGGAAAAGGAGGCAAAGGGTGAGACGGTTTAACGGTCGTGTAATGGACACAAACAGTGCACATTTCCATCCTGCGAAACTTTACGATGACCTCTGGTTTCATTTTATAATTCACATCCCGGAAGTGTGCCAAACAAACAATGCATTTGTCACCGTTTTCCTGTGGAATAATGTCGCGGCACAATAATTTTTACATGCTTTTGATTCTTACAAAATAAACAAAACACATGAAACGTCTTTTAGATCTAATAGAATTTTTTATTAAAAACTGCTATTGTTAGTTAAATATTAAAAAATAAGTTATTTAAGCTTGACGTAATCCAGCAACAGCTTACATTTATAATACACGAATAAAGCTGCAAATCATTGTTGAAGTACCTGCGTGTGTATGTACCTGTTTTGCGGCAATCTGTCTTTGAATTAACTGTCGCTGTTAATCAAGATTTACTCTTAATTATATAGCTTGTAAAAAATGATTGATAAAACTTCCTGGTGTTGAGCAATTGCATGGTTTGTAAACTAATTATAATTTTATAAACGTTAATTTTAACTACAGTTTCTGGGTGAGCAGGAATGTTTGAGAATATATTTGTCTAGTTTTGTTAATACAATAGTAATTTTAAAACAACTGCATATCTATTAATTAGAAAATTATATAACTGGAATGTAAGATGGCTTCTATTTTCTTTTAGAAGTACCGATTTTATTTATTATGTTTTTAATTTTATTTATTGATAAATTTGAACATATAATTTATATTAATGAATATATTTAAGTATGATTGTTTTTTTTTTAATTATTTTTAAATGTGATACATACTCGTTAAAACTATCTTATTGAAGACAAGATTTAAGCAGTCTTTAAATAGTTGTAGCTTATAAATCTTGAAAAAAAAAAATAGGAAACTTTTCATGTGTACTATTGACCGGTTAAAACAAATATCTCTTAAAAGTTTTGGTTCTTCAGCAAACTATCTTTTTTTATTGCTTTGTATTTTTTATTTATTTAAAAATTCTTTTTAATACTTTATCCGACTAACTAACATCTTTTCTAAATGCACATTTCAAATGCTTAAATAGGTTCTTGATTTTTATTATAATTGATAATTGTGACTTCTACTAAATGATAATTTATGTTAATGAAATAAAAAAAAACAATTCATTATGTTTTTTTTAATTAAAAACTGATTTTTATTTCTGATTGTCTATATTTAGCATCCGTAAAAAATACACGACAAATAAAACATTTTTTAAATTTTCTTCAAACTTATTTTTTTCTTGTTTAGTCTTACTTACTTTTATGCATTCTATGTTTTTTTTTACTGCTGAGGGTTTTATGCATGTTTATTAGACGTTATTCATATTTAACTCAACTGTCTGGAGTTTTTGTTGAAGGAATTTTGAAATTGCATGGTATTTTAAGGAGTTATTGCAAAGTCACGTTTTGGAAGGTTTTAATTCTGGTAAGGTATGAGTTGGCAGTTGCGGATGGATTAATGCAGTGTAGATAAGAGTTTATTGCTAAGTCACCAGTACTGAGACTAAATTGTCGAATAAATTTAGTCTCAGTGCTGGTGGCCAAATAGTTTTTGTCATTTTGGTTTTAGCAAAAATTGATTATGACTGCAATTAAACGTCAGGTTCTTCTTTTTTGAGATTCTGAAATATTTTGCGGATTGTGTTCTTTTTGCAAAAATTGTCGTTTTACCCTTTTGGTCACTTAGCAGGACTCCAGGAACGTAAAGGTATTAGGGATTCTGAGACGTTGCCATGCTTGTCATTGATTTTGTATACCAGCATTACGTCTATATTTTAAACAAAGAAAAAATCTTTTGCATCTTTAAAAAAAAGCAAACGTAAAGAATAAATTTGCTTGATTTGCAATTTATTATTGTTTTAAATAGTTGGCAGCAACACTTTTATTAGTCAAGTAATTTGTTGACAGTGCGGCGGTTTAGTAGCTTAAGCAAAATATTTTTGAGCGGTCAATTTATCTGAGTATTGGTACTTTTTGCAATTGCAGAGTTGGGACTGCAGTTAATATTAGGTTCAATTTTTTTTAATTTGTGTTTATTTATTTGTCGGTTTTGCAACCTGCAGGTCTTAGTATACAACACACTTTGGCGGAGTGTTTTTGCGGCATTAGAAAGCTTTGGATGGGTTGCCGCATTTTTTGCAGGTCGGAATTTTTATGAAGCGTTATGTTGCGGTATTTTAAAGCTAAAATTAAATCGGTTGTCTTTTTTGCAGTCTAAAAACTGCAACAGACGTTTAAAATTGTAGTCTTTATCTTTTTACGTGATATAAATATATACGTGATTGAAGCGTGTTTTCTTTGAACGCTATATTTTTTGCAGTTGTAGCGTTGTTTATGGGCAAGTTGGATTCTATTTAAATGTTAACATTGAAACAGCAAGCTTAAATCTGATTTCTTTAAAGTTTTTATTAGGTATACAGTTCTCTTGTTGTTGATAGTGGTCGCAATGTTTTGGGCTAAAAGCTTCTTTGTTTTTAAAACTGGTTGTTCGGCAGTTCAAAAAGGATTAAAACTTGGTGGGGCGTGCCTAATAGCTTTGAGTAAAAAAATAATAAGAACAGGCGCAAAACTAATACATTTGTGCTTACTTGTGTATGACGCTCCAATATATGTATCTGTTCTTTTTGCTATTAACTATTTGCTATTTTCAAGTTTTAATAACTATTTCTCAGACTTGGAAGAGGCAGATAGTTACTGTTAGTATGTGAGGAAATATACATCTATAGCAACGGCATACACAAAATACATTTATCTTGTAACTTTTTTCAAAATTTTTAATCCAATGCTAATAAGTAAAAAAAGAAACTTGCCTTGATTGTTTTTTTTTTTTTTTTTTTGGTTTATGGTGTATTTACCTGTATGATTTGGATTTGCATTTGCATGAAAGTCTGCTATTTGGTTGGCGTTTGAGATGCGTGCGTGGGTGTCTTCTTTCACGGATAATTTGATGACCGGTTTCTTGGATAAGAGCGGTTCTTTCCTTGTATCTGGACGTTTGTAGGCAAAAAAGATTGAGGTTGCTTTCTGCAAAATATCTACTTTATTTGTATCAATAACAATGATAATGGTTTAGGGGAGGTTTTTTTTATTATCTAGGGCTCCACACCCTTTGCTAAAGCTGCAATTTTGAAGTTTGGAGTTCATGGTTATGCTCTCTATAGAAAAACGCGTATTAAGCAGCTGGTTCTTGAACATTTTTAATTTTAGTTGGTTAATTCCTTACCGGTAAAGTTTTGTCTAAATTTTTTATGCACTAGCGTTCTAGGCTCATGCTCAGGCTTGGGTGCCATTGTAGCAGCAGGGAACCTGAAATAAAAGTTAATTAAGTTATCAATGCAATAAAAAATGCAATTTGTAGTAATTATTTATACCGGCTATGAAAGATTTTTTGCAAGTTGGTTGCAGAGTATTGTCAGTTTAGCGTCATTGTCTTAGTTGGGCGACAATTTTGTGATTTGGACAAAATATTATTATATGGTGATTTTATTATAAATAGCGGTAATCTACTACGGTTCTGAGGTTAGGGACGTAGTTGATAGCGGGCAAGAGGTTTATTTACTTGGCGTTATATGCTTTGGTTTTACAACTTAGGAAATTTGCAGGGTGAGCGTTTGCGCATAAAACATAGAGGTCGGGGTTTTCTTGAAGTATTTTGCTGCGGCATATTGTAATTTTGACAGCATACATTAATTTGTTTAGTTGTCTTTGTTCTACTTTAACGTTGACGTTAATTAGTTTTAGTAGAAACATTTATGCTTTAATCAGATTTATCAAATGCGGGTACGCCTAGTAAAAATAATGTCGCGTTAGTACTAACGTGATGGAAAAGTTTCTTTGGTATGGCCCTGACTCACCCAGCGCCTTACGTCTGTGATGAGCTATCTGTACTATGCAAGTTTGCTGCCACTTTCACTTGACGTATTGTTTGACACTTTGGCGTATTTTCCAACTTTTTTCGCTTTACTCTTATCAAGACAACCTTCACAGACCGCTTCATTTGCACCATAAGATTTAACAGCTTTATGCCTGCTGCGACTAGAAGACTCGCTATTGCTGTTTTACGTACACTGCAGATTTCCTGATAGCACCCTTTTTGAGTTTTGAGAATCCATTATTTTGTTTTTTTATTTGCACAAAGTATCCCTTTAAATTTCTTCTTTATAAAGTACGATGGAGGAGAACACTGAGTACATCAGACGCCCGGTAGACGATTGCGCTTTCCATCTTTGGCATGAGTCCTAATAAAACTTGGAAAATAGAGATGCATCATGTCACTTAGGATGACACTCAAATACATAATCTGAAAATATTCAACGGTTTTGTGTCTGCCAGAACCAGAAAGCTTGTCGTTGTCGCTGTTCTATAGGCGCTGCAAATTCTCATAGCATTTTTTTGAGTCTTCAGAATCTATTATTTGTGTTTTTTCTTGCTGCTCAAGGCATCTCCCTATATTTTTGCCTTATAAAGAACTATGGAAGATAGTACAGAGCACATCTGGCGCTTGGTAGACGACTTTGCTACGCGTGACACCCAACGGTGGACGATGGTCCCCAAAACGGTCATCTCCACTTGTGCAATTTTTAAATTTTATGTTGTATAAGGGCGAGAGAACAGTTTGTGATGACGCTTTTCTTTAAGAAAATGCGCTTCACCGCTCCGGAAGCATTTTTTATAGTGCTGGAGGTAGATCAATGATTTATATTATTTTGGTATGTAAAAGATGCTAGGTGCCAGTTACTATTAATGACAAAGAAAGGAGAAAAACACAAACAATGTAGGCATTAATATTTAATAAATTTAATATTGCGGGGTATGTATAATAACAAGTAGTTTGCATTAGTTAAAAACTGGAAAAGTTTAATAATTTTGGCCGGATCCTAAACGAATAAAGGGACTTATCTGGGGAAGAAGGTAGGTTTGGAGAGTTTGAGCTCTAGCGGCTGGTGCAACTCTCTAGCATCTACGTGCTTTGCCTTAGGGTTAATTTTGCGGCCGGCGGGGCAGCTATTAAATTTACAACCCTACGTCGTGCTTTAAGATTTTTGCCTTCTGACCAATCTGACGTCTTTACTCTATTTTTACTAGTGCTACGTTCTTCTTTATGGGGATTAAGAGGATTTAATGTTATATAAATATATTCGAACAACGAGAACCTGGCCGGCTTTTGCAAATACATAGAACTTATTAATACATCTATACGCGGTTCACAAATTAAATTAGAATGCGTATAACGCAGTAATTTTTATTGCGGAATAAATTTAACTTGAGGGAATAAGGATGATAATCAAAAATGAGTTTGAGCTACCAATAACCTGAACAACGCCACATTATTTTATAATAATTATAACATTTATCTGGCGTTTAAACAAAAGAAAAAAAAAATCACCCAGGGGAAAATAAAATAACGGCTGAAATGATCAATTTAGGTGGAAACGTCTTGGGAGATGCAGTCAGAATACTATTAAACAAGTGTGTCCACCAGGGAAAAATTCCAGACACATGGCAGAATGCGGAGGTTCTACTTTTTAAGAAAGGTGATAACTCTAGCATGGAAAACTATTGTCCAGTAAGTTTGTTGTCACACCTGTATAAACTTCTCACAAAGATAATTACAAACCGTTTATCTTAAAAACTTGATTTCTATCAGCCGGTTGAAAAAGCAGGGTTTTGTAAAAGATTTGGTACGGCAGATTACCTGCTTTTATCGATTATCACAAAACATTTTACTTTATAGAAAAATGGGCATTCTTAACAGCCATGGACGAGGCAAGGATAGACACGAGATATACGAACTTCATAAAATACATATACCAAAACGCAACACTCCAAGTTTTAATCGATGAGGATTCAATGACCGATCAAATCCCAATCAACAGAGGCGTTCGTCAAGGAGATACGATCTCTCCAAAACTTTTTACATTGGCCATGGAAAATATATTTAAAAAACTATCCTTGGAAGCCAGAGAAATAAATATAGACGGAATATACTTACACCATCTACGCTTTGCGGACGACTTTGTCTTGATAAGCAGCAATCCCAATGAACTGGAACATATGTTGACCTAACTACAGGAAGCTTCTAAAGAGGTTGAACTAAAAATGAACTTAAATAAGACTAAAATTATGAGTAACGAAGAATTACATATAACTATCGACTACCATGTCTTTAAAACGGTAAAAGAATACGTTTATCTCGGTTATTCTGTCAAACTTGGTAAAGATTGCTGAGATTACCACGAGAATACGAATGGGTTGGGCTGCATACGGGAAATTGTGGCATGTCCTAAAAGATGTGAATATAACTATTAATCTCAAGAGGAAGGTATATGATACCTGTGTTTTGCCAGTAGCTACTTATGGTTTGGAAACTGCAACCCTAACACAGAAAAGTGCAGAACGCCTTAGAACAACGCAAAAGTCAATGCAAAGATCCATGCTCGAAATAAGCTTGCGAGATCAAATACGCTATATTGAAATAAGAAGACGGACGAAGATGAAAGACATCATCGAGCGGGTAGCTGAGCTAAAGTGGCAATGGGTGGGACATGTTGCAAGGCAAGATTCCAACAAATGGACAATCTGCATTGTTAAATGGCGGCCACGACAATCAAAACGGAGCGTAGGAAAACCTCAAAAGAGATGGCTTGATGATATAAAACAACTTACGGGCAGAAACTGGCATCAAATTGCTTAAGACAGAATCGCATGGAAAAATATGGAAGAGGTCTATATTTAGGAGTAGATGAGCACAGACTGAGAAGAAGAAGAAGATAATATTTTCACCACACTTTAAAGGACAGTACAACAGTTATTCTCTAGACCACTTTACATACGTTCAGCCAGAAGGCACGTTTTTCTCGCATTCTTATCCCGCAAGTCCTCCTATTTCTGTGACTTCCACGTCCAACAAAAATAATTTTTTTTTTTTTTTTTTTTGTTTGTTTATTTTTTCCGCATTATTTTTAATTGTAAATGTTTTGTTAATAGCGTTTCAAGTTTTGCGTCTTTTCAAGTTTCCTTCTAAAGCGCTTACTAACGATTACTTCCAGGTCATTGGCGGTAGCATCTAGAGGCAGTTTTAGGCTTACTACATTGTTGAAAAATGCGCTTTACAACATTGGGCCAAAAACTGATTTTTCTGCTTTCTCATCCGCATTTTATAGTTTTCATTATTTTACTAGTTCTTTGCGCGTTTCTTTTGTAGACGCTTTTTTTGGTAAGATTTAGATTGCAGAGACTGCTTATGCTCTCAACAGTATACCTTTTTTAACTCTTCCTTTGGAATAATTCACCCTTTTTTCGTTAAGGTTCCTGGTTTTGCAGCAACCGCTACCGCAGTTGCTGCTCCAACTTGGAACTCGGTGGATTGGTGGTAACTAAGTTATTTTTTGCCAGCATCTGCCATCCTGTCGGCAAACCTATCACTGTTTTTCTACATAGAGTGCATCTATGTGCGATTGGGCACCCATTATTTATGAGGGAAAGATCTATGCAGTTAGCTTATTTTGCAAATAAACAATTTTACTTGCCTTTAAATCTATTATTTTATAAAGAATACTTGACTTTGTCACTCTAGGCACATTGCAATTAATTTATGAAGAGTCTCTTTGAATTTCTTTGTTTTTATTACCCCATATATTTTTGAACATTTTTCAGAGATTTTGTCTTTACCTCTGACCTTTGCATTATGTTAACGGCATTCATCAAGACGTTAAAGGATTTTTTTTATCCTGTAATTTTAATTAATTTTAATATTTAGATTTCCTGACTACCACAAACTTTACATTTATTGTTTTTCTGCTCACTTTATTTTTTAGCGCTTACAGCCGTTTGGCGTAAGTTGCTTTTAAACCTTTTCTATGAACAGAAAATTTAGTTTTTAAAAACAAATGTTTTTTGCAATTTCGGTCTAACTAAACTTTTCCGTGTGGAGCGAACACCACATCTGCTCTTTTTGGACCTGGGAGTTTGAACCGTCAGTTGGAGACTTGTGTCCTGTGAGGTCTATTTCACTACTCTTCTGACATCATCTATATCCTTATTAGAGGCCATGCCATGTTTGATTACTTTTCCTTTTATTAGAATGTCTTTAATGACTCTTCTTCTTTTTGTATAACTTAGTTATAGTGTTTTTTGCATCTTTCACGTTGACAATAACAAGTGCGTTGCGTTGTTTTTTTTTTTGGTACTTTTACATTTACTCAAGACTAAAAAACGTTCACTTTTTTGGCTACCCATTCTATATTTTTTTAAAGGTTTTGCTTTACTTGCTCTTTTATACCCTTCTATACAGCAACAATCAAGTCTGTTTTAAACTTTTTGCGACCTACTTTTATTTATGCAATACGTCTCTCGCATCCCACATCTCTTGCAATGGACCTTTAACTGTTGTGATTGTTTTAAGCGTACATGCATGCTTACATCTACATCTGACTATCTTTAATGGCTTTCTTTGTTTCCGTGGACTCCGGTTTGTCAACATCGAGAAAGTCCAATTTATGGCCTTCAAGCCATGCTCTGAATGCAAGAGTTTTACTAATTTTTTTGGACTTTCCAAGCTTTTCATTTAATTCTTTCAGCTCGACTTGGGTGTAGTTTTGCTCAGTTTTTTGTTAACGCTTTGATGAACCGTTTAGCAACTTTTTTCATATTTCTTTCTACGTTTATTTTCTTTGTGAAACAAGTGTCCTGCATTTTTTATATTTTAGTAATCAACGGTGGTGGTGGTGGTGGTAATCTTCCTGGCCAAAAATAAAATTGTTTTGGGTTATTTATACATCAGTTTTGTCTGAATTGCCTACTTAAAAAAATATTATAAAAGCAATAAAAAAAATGTGCAAAAATGTTAATTTTGCACAATCTTTTGCTATTGTCTTCTTATTAAGTTTACATATGAGCAACAAAAATTTCCAAAGTATGCCGACTGATGACCGAAAAAAATGAACTTTAAGGGTGTTCTCCATTTTGGCACAATTGTACGAAACGAAAGACGTCAAACACGCAGTGTGAAAAAATGTTGCTCGTCTAAAAAGGTAAATTGCTAATTACAAGAGCACTTATCAATTTGTGTCACCGCACAAACAAGTCAAATTAAACAAAGCACTTTTTATTATGTTCACACTTGAAGAAGTGCTGGAGTCGCTACTTATTACTGGAGCTCCGTACAAATACCTGTGTATTGTAGGACGATATTTCAGCAATCACAACCTTACCTAACTGAAATGATTTATTTTATCTGTTGACAGTTAAATTCTAAAATGAATTAAAATTTAAATGCGTCTCAATCGACAATTTTATTACGTAATTGCACAGACGTAGTATAAAAAAAAAGCTTTGCAACTTAACTTATTAATGTTGCATATAATTTGTTGTTTTAAAATTTAAAGTTGTATCACTGTATGCAACAATTGAGAAAAAGAAATAATTTTTGCGTCTGTTTTTAAATACAATGCAATTTTTTTTTTTAATAATGTTTGTTTTGTCTTTTTAAGCATATAACTTGTATTTTTTTAACTGTTACTCTAATGTTGCATCTAATTTATAATCTACACTAAATAGCCACTTAAATAACAATGGTTACAAAAAATAGCACTAACGAAATGGCATAAACTTAAGCACCAGTACATAAACTAAAAAACATTTACGAATAGTATTTTGTCTTAATTTGTAAACAGCAAATATGTTATTGATAAGATTTAAAATAACTAACAAAATAAAAGAAAGAAAATAGTTGTAGTTAATCTGTTGTTAAATTTTATATTAATTGCAAATAGTGAGTTTTAACATCTATATTGATTGTGTAATTTCAAAAGAATGTTTGTATTTATTTACTTTGGATGCCAACGTATCTTATACCACAATACAATCCATTTAAAAGCAATAACAAGCGCAATTCAATACATTTCTGGTATCAAATACACATTTAGTTGAAATATGTTTCATTGTGATAACTTTAAGCACTAATAATAACAATTAACTAACTGTAAAGACCAAAAAAAATAAATAATTTATTAAATAATTGCACCTGTAACTTCTTCATTTAATTTTATAGTCTTTTCATACACTTTTGTTGATAACAAACCAACCCTTTTGAATATTCAAATATTATTTAAAGCGCTTTACGGATTATTTAAGTTTATTAGAAAAGGGTAAATGAATTCCAAACTCTAAAATCCAATTAGCCAGTTTTCGTGTTTCGTTGGTCAGCACAATGATGATAATTAGTCTCTCCTCGCAGCTACGAATCCATTTATCTAAATGCCTAAATACCACCTCGTTCATCACAAATACCCACCGGTAACCAGACCTAATTCCACGCACCCTTGCACGAATTATTTAACACTGATTGCTAATACATTTTTAATAGCACCACCAACACCAACATTTTGATAGCCTCAAAGTCATTTAAGTAAATTAAATTGATCTTTTATTAATAGTTTTAAAGTGTTTTGTTGTTTACGATCCTGTCAAAACTTCATATTTTCGCATGAATAGGTTCTAACTTTATACAATTCTTTTATTTTGTTACTTATGAAAACAAACAGGTAGTATTCCCATACATTATTTGCAATGTTTGCGAATAAATCTCTCCTGTCACATTTTAAAATCCACTTTTCGTGCAGAAAGTGGGGGGCGCGGCGTGGCGCGAAAGAGAGTGTTCGGTGACAAATAAGCCAATAGGTTTGTGATATTTATGGCAGTCACGACTCTCCTTAAACCCACAACTTATTTTTACTCGAGCATCACTAGCAGCAGGAGCGAATACATATTGGAAGCAAAATTAATATAAGCTTCTATTTAATACGTTTTACTATGTATCGGTTATAAAGGTTTCCAATTACTGAAGGAGTATGCAGACTCCTTTATTAATTAAAATGCTTATTAGAAAAATGTATATTAATTGATCGCAAACTTTATTAATAAAATTAATTGAAAATATAAAAAGCAATTAATACTCGTGTTAAAAAAAATAAGTGAAAATTTTAGAAGGAAAAAAAGCCGTTTTATTTTTATTTTTGTATTTGCGTTTAACACCTTGTAAACAAATTTATATCACTTTTTTGTATGTTGACATCTCTAATACGAACATATAACGTTGATCGATAGACTAATAAAACTTAACTTGTAACTCTTTTATAGCTTTTACAACCTCTTAAATAAATTCAATATTGATTTTTTAAAGATATTATTTGAAGTATTTTTAATATGTTATTAAGATTTGTGATTAAAACTATTTTGAAGGAATGTATTTGTATTGCACTAGCACACGTTAAAAGATATTATTGTAATCTATTTATGAAATCTAAAAAAAAACTCATTTAAAACTTTTTTGAATAGTTAAGAGAATAAATCATTTTTTTAGCTATCAGGGGAATTTTCTTAAAAACCTTGCATAGTGTCGGATTTACTCTAACGAGCGCCTTCCGTCTAAACCTCCTTGAATATATACTGGAAGTTTAAGGTCAGTTGTGTAATAATATCTTCCTGACTTTGAATTGCATTTTCCACTATTGTGCCATCCTATAAGCTTGTGGAGGATTTATACCACGATTAAGTTTGGGTTTCAGACTGTCGGACATTGCCTGAACATATTAACCATCTAATTGGCTAATAGATTTGCTGAAGATAAGAATATCTTTATAAAATCTTTATCACTGGCTTTGCACATTTTTGATGACATATTTTAGTGTTATTTCAGATTTTTTGGCCTTGATCGCTGAATGCCTAGATTGTTCTGAAGGCACTTGATAGGCTGATGGCCTAATATAGCAAAAATTTCAAAAGGGCTCACCAGATTTCATCCGTAACTTCTTTGATTTTTTTCTTTCCTAGCTTTGTGGTGGTCGGCAACATCACTGTTGTGGTAGACATCCAGTTAATTTTTTTTAAGAAGTGTTGTTGAACTCTGCTTGACCGGCGGCAGGTTTTTTGAGAGAGGCCTGTACGATGGTTATCATGCTGTTGTTGTTGGCCTGTTTTAGTTGGAGTGTGCCTTCTCATGGACATTAATCTTTTTGGCTTAGTGAAGAGCCAAAAGGATTGATTGAGTCGCTATGAATTTTTTTATGGTTTAGACCTTGGCAGACATTACGTCATCAACAGCACCGATATAAGAACCATATTGCTGCAGAGAATGCAAAAAATGACATTCCAGACTTGTGCACAAGTCCCATAGAGACCATAAACATAATTATACTTGCAAGAGAGACATATAAACAACGATCTACTTTTCCAGCCACGCTTAGAAGATAACCTCTGCAAAGATACTTTATAGAACAGACGCAAGAGTACCTTACTTTACGGAAATTGGATCATGACATCGATTGTAACAAAAAACACGCAAGAGATTAAGATTAAAGTCAACGCAGTCAGCCAGGCTTAGAAGGAAATACTTTGGCCTGGTGAATGGGGCCGATATGTTTGCTAGTCAATAACCTTCCATGTAGAATGCGAAGTAACTTTGGTCTGTACTTGGTAACAAAACAATGACATACCGCTAAGCTAAGAGAATCGTGGTCACAACATCTTGCAATTAGGATCTACTTTAATAGAATTTAAAACATTTATTTATTATGATCTGTCAGTTTTTTCAACGAGAGTCAGGGATTTCTTCTTCTCATCTTTAAGTCTGCAAATCAAATAAAAATACTTTATCAAAGACAAATCTACAAGTACTACATTGCCTATTATGACAATATGATGAACTCCACAAACAAAATTTTGTCTATTGTGCAGTGGAACAATACTTCAGGACCGGTAACGGATAGTGCACAAGCAGTATAATAGAGACTAACATGGACTATCAACAGCAAACTAAAACCAACAAGAGACTCAAAGAGGAGAGATATAAGAAAAAAATGAGAAGGCTTAAAAGTTATAAGCTATAAGCCAAACACAAAATTGAAGAAAATTTAAAGTTTGTTAGACAAATGGTCGGATACTACTAGAATTAAAACTGATTGCAAAAAAAGGAAAAAAATAACGTTGCGTGTATAATATACAGCAACGCAAACATCTATAATTCTAGGAAAATATTATAGAAAAGTTTAGAAATAACCTTACACAAATGGGTCAAAGAAGAACCCAGCAAACAAAAAAGATAAAAAGAATGGTTAAATGATAAAATAGTAACAAGAAACTGGCAAATTGACATCTTCTAACCTTTTGTTGTATAAATCTTATATAACAGATGCGCTCGAAAACAGATTCCAGGTAGATTCAGTTTACACTGACTTTTCAAAAGCTTTTGATACCGTTGACCACAAGGTACTAATTATGAAACTACGTGGCATTGGAGTTAATGGCACCTTGTTAATGTGGATTCAATCCTATTTATCTAACAGATCTCAATTTGTGCGCATTGGTCAGTGCGTTTCTCGCAATATTGATGTTACGTCGGGTGTTCCACAGGGGTCACATCTTGGACTTTTACTGTTCAATATTTTTATTAATGATGTGGTACACTGTTTTTCTAATGCGCGTTGTTTATTATTTGAGGACGATATAAAAATCTTTATAAAAATTCGTCTTTGGATGATGCTGTATTACTTAATGAAGAAGTACTGATTTTTTCTAGTTAGTATCAGACTAATGACTTACTACTTAATTTAAATAAAAGCAAAGTAATTACATTTTCTAGACGTCAGTCTACGGTGATGTATGGTTACTCTCTCATGAATGTAATGTTGTTAAGAGTTAACACTATTCATGATTTGGGCATTACGTTTGATTCAAGCCTTTCATTTACACTACATATCGATTCTGTTGTGGCTAAAGCTTATCAACTTTTAGGATTGGTCAAACGTAACTCTAAGGAGTTTTGTGACCATTGTACTCTAATTATCCTTTACAACGCTCTAGTACGCCCTCATCTAAAGTATCGTTCAAATGTGTGGTCACCATACACCGCCGTCAGTAAAGGAAAAATTGAACAAATTCAAAAAAAGTTTGATCGTTTTTTGGCGTATAAATGCAACATTGCAGGCAGCTACACGGAACTGCTCTCTACATTTAATATGACCAGTCATCAAATAAGACGTTTTAATTTTGACGTGACACTAGTTTTTAAAGTGCTTTGTAGGATTATTGACTGTCCTGACTTGCTCAGCTCTATAGGTATTCATGTTCTAGCTTGAGTTTTACGCAATGACTATTTCTTTCATATACCGTTCAAACGCACTGATTATGCGGTGCATTCTGCATCTACACGTATTTTGCGGCACACCAATGAAGTTAAAGTGAATTTTTTTAAAGATTCTTTTAAAACTCTGCGACGTGCACTTGTCACCCATACGTGACCTTTTTTATATTTTGTATCTATTTAAGTTTTATTCTTATCTTTAATATTAGTTGTTTTATGTTTAATTTATGTTTTTTTTAATTGTAAATATATACTTATTTTGTAATGGCTTCCGTTGACTAGTAAATAAATAAATAAAACATTAAATTAAAGCCAATAGAGACAACCACTTATGCTGACATAATCAAACACATGAAAGACAATGAAGAAGTAACAATAGCAAAAGTAAATAAAACTAGTGAAAACGGTGTTAAGTTAATCATAAAAGAAAATGGACGCACTCACCGCCAACATCAAAAATTTAGTTGAGGTTAGTTACAATTAGTAGATAGCAACATTGATGTATCAATGCAGCCGGAAAAGATAAGGGAGGTACTAAAAACACGCCTAAAAGACTTTACAACAAAAATGGCATTTATAGTTATTTGCTTTGACTAATTAACAGCCAACACCTGTACGTTACCGAAACGCAAGGTCTGCTAAAAGCATTGTTGTTGTGCTTGATAGTGTTACTGGAAAACTTAAAACAGTAAATTTTTTGTCGTTTGCTAAAACTTGGCTTTGCTGTGACTTCAATTTTGCAAATTTTTGTATTGGAACTTAATTCTGCAATCGTATAAAATCCAAGTACGGCGCTAAGTGTCACACAACGCATGTCACGATGAATATTTTGAACGAGCGATATGAGGATATGGTTATCTTGCACCAAGATTATGCAATTTAACTTCTTCTTTTGGGGCTTTTGCAAATAAACCGCAAACAATTAATACCTTCAAAGTCAACATAACGAACACCATAAAAAATATTCTTTCAAATTAAAAAAAAAATAATAAGTTGGTATGTCACACACAACTTGTCAACTTTTTACTAATTATTTCTTGTCTACAACAAAAGACGACAATTTTTGATAAACTCCGTTTTCTTTTGGTATGAATATCAAACAGCATAACATGGCCCTCAAAACAGCTTCAGTAAAATTTAAAAAAAAAATTACTGATTTGTTTGTTAAACAAAGAACAAGTAAAAGTGGCAAGATTTTTTTTGACCAACCAAAACTAACATAGTTACAGATTACAAGCAAACCAGAGGAAATGACCTATATTTTTACCAAATAGGTAAATGAATAAGAAAAAAGTCTGGACACGGAATTCTACTGGACATTATTAAGACACTTACAGAACATTGTGTTAATGTATTAGGGATATTCTTTAATATACTCCTAAAGAAAACAATATTATCAGAAGACCGAGAAGATTTTATTAATTGAGAAAATTTAGAAAACAGATTATTTTGTTTTTTTGAACTTAGTTCTAGTAAATAATAAATAAAAGACTGTTAGCGGAACTAGAGGAGCAAAAAAATTTTGCCAGCTGAAGGGTACAAAAAACAGTGCAAGAAAATAGATCCAACAAAAAATGCATTAT
The DNA here is from genome assembly GCA_963932245.1 of Tachinus rufipes. NCBI lineage: Eukaryota > Metazoa > Arthropoda > Insecta > Coleoptera > Staphylinidae > Tachinus > Tachinus rufipes. The sequence continues at coordinate 96,949,719 of OZ010743.1, forward strand.
ATTAGTAACCTTGATGTAAAAACTGCGTTTAACTTGTTTGTATTTTGGATTAAAAAATAATGTTTTGTGGCGGAAAAACCTTTTCCCGCTTGCTTAACATAATATTGACATAATAAAAATACTATAGGGAAAAAGGTAGCAAATTAAAGTCACAAGTGCGTTACCTTGAAAACAGAAAAGCAATAATACAAAAGATCAACAAATTCTTTTTGTGCTATATCTGTCTTCAGACGTTGGCTGTTATCATTTTCTAAAATTTGCTGCGGTCTTGATTATTTTGGTCTAAATGTTCTTTGTTTTACAGTGCTTAAAAGTTTTTTATTTTTATTCATCCGGCAAAGTACTTGTTTGTTGCTGGTGTGCGATCTCGCAAACTATACAGCATTTACAGTTTGTTTAATGGTGCTACCATTATGGTCTAGGGTTTGCACTTGCAGAGTCACACCGACCATACGTAGCGTTGGAGAGTTTAAAATTTTCTTTTTATACTAAGATTATGTTTGCTTAGTATTGGTGTCTATGTTTTAAAAATGTTTGTGGACACATTTTTATACGAGTAATTACTTCTTTAGCTGAGCTACTTTTGCTGTTTATCCAACAACCAAGGTATTTATAGTTAGTATTTATTAGTTGGATCTACCTTGACTTTTCCAGCCTTCAACCAATTTGTTTTATTGTCATTTATTTATATATATATATATATATATATATATATATATATATATATATATATATATATATATATATATACTTATATATAATATGCATTATGCAAGTTTTGTAGATCTTCAAGATCTTTTGCTAACAATACAGTATTATCTGCGTACCTAATGCAGCTAATGCTCCCTCTTTCACTATCTTTATACCTTCAGATCGATCTTTTTAAACTCCAAATACAGGTTGAATAGAATACCTGGCTATTATAGTAACAAAAAATAGCATGGAAGATAATAGCTAATAGCTAATGTTATTCTAGCTAATAGGAAAATGCTAAAGTTTATCAGTTTTTAAACTGGTAGTTTGATAATAGATAGTCAATGTAAAGTAAATGGGAATAACTTTTGGACACATATTGAATACGGGTCTTCGTATTGTAAAAATAGCAGAAAGATATGGCTACTGCAAAGTTAGCTTGTCTTATACCTAACATTGGTGACCTAAAAAAAAAATTAAAAAAAACACAGGCAGTGTAATTAACTACATAATACTAAACTAAGAATGGTTGGTTTTTATTTTTGCCTACTTCTACAAATTTAAAATGAAGAAAATTGACAAATGCTTATACTGCAAACAGGAAGATACACCCGAGCACACAGTACTACACTGCAGCTGATAGAACAAAGAAAAAAAAGCTAGCTAAAATTATAAGCAAAAATTACTGCCAAAAACATTGAAAGTTAGTACTGCTAGAAAGTGAGGAAAAAGGAAAACAGGAATGACAATTATGCAGTAAGCGGCAGCAAATCAATACTATTATGTGATCTCACTGCCACTTATAATTAACTAAAAAAATGTTAAAATATCTGGTTACTGCAAAACATCTCAGATAAATCTATCACAACGATTTATAAAGATTTTCTGCGACCGAGGCTAGAAGCCTAAAAAACCGATTTGGACAAAATACTTTTAAAGTAAATTTTTTAATGTTTTGAGAGACATATTTAAGTAAATTGTTAGAAAACTTGCAATGGCAATATTTCCAAATAGAATGTGCATAGAAAACTTTATTGAATGAAGACTTTAAGAGTTGTTGGCAGCACGGATATACCTATCAGGGTGAAGAAAGAAAAATTAAATTATACGCTGAAAAAGTTTTTGTTTTTGGTTAATCTCTTAATATAAGCAATATTTCTAAGCATTTGTTGATCAACCGATTATGCTCTGTTAGCACGTATAGTGATAGTAATTGTTCGTTTTGTTATTGTCTGTGCGCTGAAGGTATCTGCAAAAACAACAATGGCCTGATAAGACTCTTACGCAATTTATCTACTTCTCTGTTTGCGTTTGCGGGACCAATTACATAATACAAGGTGACCAGGAACAGGGCTTTTTTAGTAACATTATTTTATTTGGTTAATTTTGGAGTGAAAAATTATTTATTGAGATAATAATGTAGTGAAATGTGTGCCATTCAAATTATGTTTGGAAAATATTGCCTGAAAAATATTGACCGCATTTATCGATTCACTCTTTCACTCTGCCTTAAAAAATTGATTCTACGACAAATTGCTTTTTAAAGTTTTACTAATGTACGAGTCACATAATTGCAAGATGTTAAGTAACTCCAGAAGATGAAATTGCACATGTTGAGGTCTGGAGAACACTGAAGCCAAGGTACATCTTTAAACCGAGAAAGACAAGTGGGGAAGATACCCCAAAGCATGTTTATGCCCAATTTTGTTTATGTTTAGTTTTCTTATATGCAACTCTCTTAGAAAAAGTTTTTGATTATTTTAGTGAACCGTTCAAAATCAACTGATATTGTACGCTTACCATCTTGAAAACGTAGGGATTGATGACACAGCGGCGCAACATTGCACATCAAACTGTGACTTGTAATGGGTGCAGCGGGAACTTTTGTTGAGTTGTCTGGACTCTGTTTTTGATTAGTACAAACAGTTCTGCTTATTAACTTCTTTGCTTAAATAAAAGTAGGCCTTATCTGTTCATAAAAATTAATAAAAATTAGGACATTGTTGTTTTCTTCAAACACTTGCAGCATTTGTACATTAAATTTTTTTACGGGTAAAGTTTTAATTTTTTTTTTAAATTGATTTACGTTTCAGACCTAAAACATTTGATTTCTTCTGAGCAGATTGTTGAAGACTTTGTCACAGCGCTGCTCTTACCGTTTTCACGTTTTTTTGGCGGTCTTATCAACTGAGCAGACCTAAATGGGTTTCTTTTTAACGATCTTATTGTTTTTAAGTTATCAACTCATTTCAAAATTACTTTTTGGTTGGGGACTACTGTGTTTAAAATGACACCGGAAACGACGTTGGGTTTTGTCACTGACACCCTGGTTGTCACAATACTATCATACGCAAACACGCACATTGTGACTGAAATGGCATAACTTTACAAGTTCAAGTCTGTTAATCCTTTTTTTTACTTTCCATTGTCTAGTACAGTCCTAACCAAAAATTCTTTTTTTTATAGTTACCTTATAGATGTAGTTTTTCTTGCTGTTGTCTTTTCGAGTAACTCTCAAGTACTTGGTAGACCTTTGAATTTTAATCAGTTTTACTAACGTTTTAAAGGTGCTTGGTAGGTTTTTAAATTTTAGCTTGTTTTTGCGTCTAGTTTTTATCTAGACAACGACTCTGCTGCAATCTATTGTGGTGCTATTTACAACTGTGGTTTCTTTTTTTGATTGTCGTCGTAAGTAACTAATTTGGCTGCAACTTTTGCAACCTTTGTTGCCATTATCAACATTGCTGTTTGCATTTTCTGGAAGTAAATATAACACGCGTTATAAAATAAGTCTTAATATTTTTAAAATCTACTAGGCAGTTTCTCTTATTATACATTTTAGTTACTTTTTATTGTTACAGTATTGTATAAAAATTTTATGCCAGATGAATAGTAGCTTAATTGTTTTTGTTAGCTTTCCAGTTATTGCACCCTAAAGCGCTTGTAACATTAAATGGTTCTGTGACACAGTGTTTTTTGTTTTTGCTGTTACCTTGTGTATGCTTTTTTTGCTAAAAGTTTAACAAAACTCGTACTGTCACTTGAGAAACTACCTTCTTTCTCCAGTTTTTTTTTCAAAGATTTTTGTTGTTTTGTCTAAAAAACATGACTTTGTGTTTGGTCACCTCTACAAAGGCTTTCTGAATGGAAAACATAAGTTTACAGGATTTTGTTTGATTTTCAAATAAAGTACTTTTTGTCTATGACGGCTACGCTAACGGAAAAAACTCTTAAACCTAATCAGGTCTAAACGTTTTCCTGCTACGTTTCATAGATGACTTTTCAGTCTAGATTAATTTTGTTTTTTTAATGTTTGTGGATGGTATTTTTACACACAAAGCTTCAACTACAGTTTTGTTGTCACCATGTTTCCATTTAATGCACAAGTGTTTTAACAATTATTTTACTTTACTTCTTGTCACTCACTGCACTAGCGACACTTCCATATCATTTTTTCAATAACAAATTTTTAAATTTAGTTTTACATTATTTGAGCACTGATTTATAATGTTTGCTTTATAATGAAATGGCAAATGCATTAATTTTTTAAGTTAATAGTCAATTGCTCATCCACTGCGTCTTCTATATATGTTCTCTAGATGCTTATGGTAGTAGCTTGTAGTACATCAGAAAAAAAAACTGTTATAAAATTAGTGTCTATAACAGAATCAGTTTGGTTATTTCTATATTTATGCGTTATACATTTTTGATTAGTTTATTTTAGACGTTAAGTTGAATAGCATCGGTTGCAGTTGCTTTAACGAGATTGTGTGTTACTTTATTAGTTTAGATGAATTTACCAAACTTTTGCTTTTTTTTACTAAAGTTGTTTGGAATGAACCAGGAAAACCAACTTATATAATATTTGGATTATATAAGTTAGTTCTTCTATATATTAACTATAAATAAAAAATTAAATAAATTTAAATAAATATTTAATCATTGTTGATGAGTTACTATTTTTGTATTTAACTATATGAAAACTTTACCTCTCTGTAAATATATAATGAATACTATAACTTTTGACATGCTTATAAGTACGCATAATTCGAGTGGAATTCAGTGGAGCTTAATTATTATTACAACCCACGGGATCTAAAATTAAACTTAACAATACTATAAGTTAGTACCGTCATAATTTACATTTCATATTATTACAGTAATTAACAGTTTAAAACATTATCTAAAATGTATAAGCAGTGAACATTATTTGCGCATAACGTTTGCTTCTAAATAAAATAGACGGTTTGAAAATACGATCAAACAAGAAGATTATATACATTATCAACACTAGCATATAATACATAAAATGATAAATTTTTTGTTAATATTGACGATTTATTAACATTAACTTTTTAATTGAAGGAAAAAATTATTAACACTATATTTTGTATCTTGATTAATTAAAGGTTGTCGTTTTGAAAGTGCGGAGATAATAGATAGACGTGAGTGAGAACATAATAGCGTAGCGAGGTGCAGAGATAAATAGTGAGGATGTGTGATTTTGCAGTACCATACTTGATATTACTAAGAAACAATTTACTGCATTTCCATGCTGTTGATACTTCCGTGATATGGCAGTATTATTTTATATTTATTTGCTGAACAAATAATATAAATTAGTGGGTAAATATAATGATCTGTTTATAATATAAAAACATTTAACATAATGGTGCTTGAGTTATTGTTAGTTTGCCTTCAATATAATGTACAGTATAATCATAATGTGGTGAATGAAGTGTTTATATCACAATTGAAATATTGCAACATATGCACTGTATAATCAATCCCTACACGCAATTGTTTATATAAATTCATACACTAACTAAAATCGATTAAATGTAAATAATATCATCGTCCGAAATGCAGAAAATTGTATATATGTGTACGTCAGTCCGATGCTATAATGAATGCATAAATATATGCGACAGATGTTTAATTTAATTTATTCCATTATGTTTATGCAATTTTATCCGGAATAATTCTGCTATAATTTTCACAGTGCTCTGCCCCGCTTGACGTAGCCCACAACAAACAAAAAAATTGCGAATATTGCAATAATATGATAATTAATTTCCGACATTATAGTATATATGACAATGATTTGTTGGGTCAGTATTTATCAGCTGATGCGGCGGTGATTTTGACAAAATATTTTACACAATCTGTTTACGGCCATTAATCCCATTCAGAGGAGCTGTTTGCGTAATAATTCAGGGTGAAAAATTACCATTTAAAATAATAATCGTCGACATACATCAAACTAGTTGTTTTTTTCTATTATTAATATTTCGAAATGATAAAAAATACAAAATTAAATTATTTTTGTATAAAACGACATGTTTCCAATATTAATTTATTTAATTGATGGTTGAAAAATTGGATGATTTTATATATAAAACAATTTAATTAAACTAATTGAAATGCGCAATATACTTTATTAAAACTATGATAAAAATTTAATCAATTTGTTCAATGATAGAATTTTTACTTTCATAAATTGAATGAAAAATTAATACAAAATGCAATACAACCCAGTACATCAATATAGCTACAGCATCAAAGAAAACATGCAGCAGCAATTCTCAATAACATCAAACAGATATAATAAGCTTATTAACAGTTACAGATATATTATGATAAATTAAAAACAAAATTAGTCATTAAAAATTTGAACGAACTGCTATTGTAGCAGATAATATCAAAAAAATTATAATTTTTTTGAGAATTAATCTGCATTAATCTATGTTAAAAAAAATAATCTAAATTTTATTACAAGCATCCTGATTTATTTATTTTCAGTGAATTTATAAATCAAACTTCGGCTACATGCTAAATATTTTAAATACGCAGATACAACATTTTCGTACATTTCATAAATACAAAGCATTTTTGTTACAGAAAATACATTTAAACCGGCTAATATTCTACATTAATATATCGTTAAATTTCTGCTTGGATTAATAATAATTTCTTTTTATATATAAATTTGTCTTGAACTGTAAGCAATATTTTGACAACTAAATATATAAATGAATGATCGCCGAAAAGTTATTAAACAATTCAGTTTGTTAATTTAGATTTAAGATTAAGAACTCGTTGATAAGACAAAATTATAAACTTTCTTCTGTCAAAAGTATTTATTTATTAATATTTAGCGACTAGTTCCGACAATTAATAATTGTCATGTTTAAGCTAAAAAAGATACCTTACGTTTTAGATGAACATAACACAAATTTAAGTTCAGTTTAACTGGTTGCTTATTTACTTTTAAATTTAAAATTAAGTTTGGTATTTATAAAATTTTTATTGTTTTTTTTTTTGGAGCTAGGCGGGTAAACCTCCTATAAGACTGGCAAGTGTCGGATTTATTTCCTTAGGTTGAAATGCTTACAGACTAAAAACCGCCCAATAATGAATGCTAAGTGGAAGTTCGAGACTTTACGGCTCATGTACCTTCCTTTAATTAGAATAGATAGTGTATTATTAGATTTAAGACTTATAGGCTGCAAAAGATGGTGGGTTAACTTGAACCCTGTTAGTAAGATTATCGAAGTACTTTACGGCTAAAGTTTCTATTTGTTGGCGCAGAAGAGGCAATCTTAGGTCCGCCCAATTATCTCTATTCTGACAGTACCATGGAGCACTGAGGAAGCTCCTCAAAGTGATACTTTGGAATGCCTCAAGACGATCGAGATGACAGCGCGGGGCCGTGTCCCAGATCGGGGATGCGTATATTAGCATAGGCCTGATGGTAGAAGTGTAGAGCCGGGTTTTGTTCCAAATCGACATGCCGCTGTTTTGACGCAACATCGGAACAAGAAGATTTTTCGCCGTTTTGGCTTTATCGAGAATTGACTGCACGTGCGTTTATACGTGAGTCCCTTGTCTAAGATAACTCCAAGATACTTAGCAAAATTAGACCACGGTATGGAAACGTCGTTAACATTGATTTTCTCAACTGGTGTGATTTTCCGGCGTGTGAAGAGAACAGCCTTGTTTTTCTCTGGATTTACTTTGACTCGCCATTTGTCCAACCATTCATCCAGGTCGTCCGTGGCTTTTTGTAATCTTGAAATAATTACATCGGGTGATTTAGAAGAATAGAGAAGAGCTGTGTCATCAGCAAAGTGTGCTATTTGAACCCCGTGCGTCAATAACGAAGGCATATTGGCAAAGTATAAGTTAAACAGCAACGGTGATAAAATAGACCCTTGAGGCACCCCTGCCTCTATATGTCGAGAAGTAGATATATGGTCAGAAATCCTGACTGCCAGTGTTCTGCGGCTTAGATATGAAGCAATCAGCTTCACAAGACGCAGAGGGAATTTATCCCTGTACAATTTAAAAAGAAGGCCTTTGTGACAAACCTTTTCGAAGGCTTTTTCGACGTCAAAAAAGCTCACTCCTGTGATGGACCGGTAATTTTGTGGAAATGTCCGGTTTGCAATATTGGTGAGTGCCATTATTGCTTTGTGCGAGAACGATTTCAAAGCTCTGTTTGTTATCTTATCGGAACCAGGGGCGGTTCGAACTTTAAATCTTTTGATAATTTTTGTTCGTCGTTCGTCGTCGTCCTCGGCGTTCAGAAAGTTTCTGACAGCTTTGTGAACCCAATTGATATGATCCAAATCAGTGTCCCTTGTGAATACTTTGGAACATTGGAGTTCGAAGCAGTCGGCGAATGCCTCAGCTTTTTCCTTATTAGAAAATTGAACCTCATTTTTGCCAAGAATAGCTGGAATGGGGACTTGCTTGTTGCGTAAGGCCTTGGAGATCCTCCACATTGGATGATCATCCTCTGTGAAAGATTCCATGGTATTTTGCCAGCACAAATTTTTGTGCAAACTTATTGCTACTCTCACCTCGCTGTGCAGCGCATTCATATTTTTGCGATTTTTAGGGTTGCGATGCTTTCTCTGCCATTGACGTTTGGCGGCATTTCTGCGTCTTATTAATGCTTTTATGGCGCGAGATAGTCCTAGAGGATTATTGACGCGGACCTGATGGGTCTTAGAATCTTTCTCCTTGGCTTCGCAAATTTGTACCGTAAAAGTTTCAACGGTCCAAATTATCGACTGTTCTTATTAGTGCAAGTCTGTTTATGCTCTCTTCCAGGGTACGAGAAAAGAGAAGCCAATTCGTACGAGTTACGAGTTTTCCATCCTCTCATGTCCCCTTCCGTAGAGTTCCAGTATTACTGGGTCGTGATCAGAGCTTATTGCATCGACAACGCGTAAATCGTGTGTGTCAAGAACGTCCCCTATGTGATCTGCATTGCTTTAAAAAGTGGGTTTATCTGGACCCACCACTTGCAAATCGTTTTCCTGCGCGTAATCAAACAACTTTGCTATTCCACGCCGGGTGCTTTGAGTTGAAATTCCCAGCGATAATTGTGGGGTGAGGACTGTCGAGAATTGCATCATAATCTTCCATATCAATGCGATTTTGCGGCCTGTTGTAGGCAGACGCAATTTTGAGTGTGCTTAACCCAGGCACAGTCACCACTATCGCGTTTGATTCCAGCGAAAGAGTGTCTGGGGTATTCACTTTGGAGTAGTCCAAAGATCAATGTACCCTTCCCCAAGGGAACCGGCGACGTTCCCAAGTACGTGAATGTATTTGAGATTCTCAGAGCTTGATTGGGTCGGTAAACCGACTCTGATACCAACAAGATACCGATGTTTTCATCGAAGAAGAACTCTTCTCCCTCGCCCATTTTATTTTGAATGGTATTAACATTACAGAAACAAATACGTAGTAATACATCGGGCGTATTATCCATTATTGTTTAGCGAGACTAGATAAAAAGGAAGCCATCAGTTTTCCTTGCGCATCTAAGAAAGCGGTGACCTGATCCGCAACAGCTTGCTGTGCTGGAGGAGCCACAGCAGAAGCAAACAATTTGTTTGCAGTTACGTTGGCAGGTTTGCAAGGACTTGCAGGCTGAGCGGAAGCTTGAGCTCTTAAGGGAACTTGGGCCGGCGCGGGTTGTGCTGCCGGTCCTAGTTTCTTGCCGTTTGTGGCCATCATTCTGATGTAGGCCTTGCAACTCTTAAAATTAGCGGGATGCGGGCCATTACAATTAGCGCATCTGGCTGTGGAGGCACTGGGGCCCCGCGCAAATACGACACTTATTATTGTTAGAGAAGAGAACATTTTCACAAATTAATTTAATATAAAAATGTGCATAAACATACATGAGGAACGATTACAATAAATAAAAATATTTTGTAAAAAAAAATAACTTTTTATGTTGTATTACAATAATAAATAAAATAAAATGTGTATGACACTGCAGGATCGTATTAAATTGATTTGTGAAGTAATATAATTTAACAGATATAATAAAAATGATGATGGTTTGCAGGTACAATCATTAATTTTTTTATCTTTAAATTGATAGTTTAAATTTAGATTTGTGTTACTTGGTTCGCTTGGATTTAATCAATTTCCGTCAATTTAAATTCAAACGTAAGGTTTGTGTTAAAATAACACAAAAACTTAAATCTATGTGGTGCTTTATGCCAATCTAAAAACTTAGTGCAAAAATTAATATTTATCTAATCTGGGTTTTGACATAATTTTAGTTATATTAGTTTTAGTTTTAAATGTTTTAAGTTAAAAAAAAAATCTGATCAAAAATTGAATTTGATCAATTGTGTATTGGCAATATCACAAAAACATAGTTTATATTTATTTTTATTGCAAAAAATGCTACAATAGATTTATTTAAATACTATTATTGCTATTCTGCTTTGTACAGGTTCTACTTGTTTTTCCTTTAGTTTTTTTGGTTCTTTGTCCTGTTCTTTAACTCATTGTAGGTTTTTTCTTCTTTAAAACATCATTTTGCATTTTCTTCTTTCTTTTTTGGATTTCCATTTACCATTTCTTCAATCAAGTCTTTTAATATCCAATCTTTTTTTTAATGCAGTCTCTTTTCAATCTTCTTTACATTTTATGATTGTATTTACTACTTCTTTTGTTTTTGCTATTCTTAACATTTTTTAATTCCAAATTTTGACTAACTATTTAATGTTTGTTAATCTCTTTTAGAGTCATATTTTGAATGCTTTTCTGCGTTTTTTTATATTTTTTTTTACTATCCAACTTTTGTATTCGTATAATTTATATATATTATATATATTTTTATGCAGATTTTGTTCTTTTTTTTGCTATTTCTATGTAGTACTGTAGTTACTAAGGTATTTATACTCTCTAATTTATATCCATTAATGTTTTTTTTTTAATTTTTAGTTTATTTATTTGTTCTATTCCTTGAAGTTCTTTAATTAACATCTTCAGTTCTTTTGTGCTCTCTGCAATTACAATCATTTTATAGGCAAATTGAATAATTTTAGTTTTTTTTTCTTTAATGTTGACTCCTCTGTTTTATTTCCTGCATTTTGCTACTATCTTTTTGGTATACATATTGAACAACGTTTGTGAAATCAACAGCTCCGTCTACGTCTTTTTTTTTTAATTTTAAATCACTTGGTACTTTTGTAGTTTAATCTCATTGCTACTTGTTTTCTTATATACAAATTCTTTTCTATGTATTCTTTTTATTTCAATAATTTTTTTACCGAACACATTTTACTGTGTTTACTAGGTCTAAGAAACAAACACTTAAAATTTTGTAGTGAAAAAATTATTTATCAGTTTATTGGCATAATAAATACATACGGCAAAAAAAAGTTTGTGAGGTAAAAAGCAGAAAGAGTTTTACAATAGAAAGAACACGTAAGCTTTAATGATTCCAGATTGAATGAAAATATTTAATCATAATTTATTTATGTGAAGAAGACAAAAATTGGATGGTAAACTAAAGTCTGCTGCACATAGGCCTTTTGTACCTTCTCCAATAGTGACCTCACTCGGTTGTCTTGGCATTCAACTATTCTATGTGGCTGCTGTATGGACAACGCTTGGAGGGGTCTCCCTTATACTGGCCATGTCAAGCCATCAGCTCTCCAACATGGACTGTCTATCGTATGAGAGAGCCGTACATAGCATGTGCTCGATTGTTTTGATTTCACATTCTCTACACGTTGGATTGTCTTCAATACTAATTGTGTTTCTTTAGTTGGCAGTATCAAGATTTCTGTTAAAATTTGCAATTTCTTTCTGGACAGTCGCAAGTAGTAATCGGCTGTCTTAGCGTTTGGAGCAGTCATTGCTTCCTTTGTCTGTCTGCAGCCCGAAGTGTTATCCTAACGCCGTCTCAGTACATTGTGTGTTCTAATTTTTAGTAGATTATTTAAGCTTCTGAGTGTTAAAGCGGTCCAGGGTTGACTTTTTATGCGCTAGTTTGTCCGCATTAATGTTACCTACTTTGTTAGAGTGTCCTTTTACCCAGAACAATTTAATGTTATTTTTACAGGCTGCTAAAGTAAGGCCACGATGACATTCAAAAATAAGTCAATTAGGGCCGCTCTACTATCCGTTAGAATTTGGACGTTCTTGCCAGATATTTTGCGGTTCACAACTTTCATAACCCCATAGGTTTTTCCAACTACTTCTGCTTGGAATATAGTCGTGTGAGCTCCTAGTAGTAATGATATTTTAAGGAACAGGTCTTGCGAGAAAATTGCTTTAGAACCTTTATTGGTGTTTTATTTCCAAACAGAGGTGTTTTCTTAATAGTCTTTTTAAGGAGAGTAAAGTGTTTGCCAGCCCTCTCTGTGCCAAAATCTAGCTGCATTCAGACGCAAAGCTGCCGTTTTTGCTATCTCCTCGACGTAAATGTTGAAAGGCGGCAGACACAACATTGCTTCCATAGCTGCAGTTGGTATTGTCCGCATGCCAACTGTTATACTTACTCATGCCATTCGTTGCAACTGATTCAGTTTACTTGCAAACAATTTTTATCTAGCTTTTGGCCAGCATATTAGTGCCCCGTATGTGATTATAAGTCTTATGACGGCTGTGTACAGCCATAGCACTATTTTTGAAGACAGTTTCTATGTTTTTCCCACAGCTCGTCTGCATTGCCAAAAAGACATATGAACTTTTTTGCATCTTATATTTAGATAAGGTTTTTATGTGAGCTTATTGTCAAAAACCACCCGAAGGTGTTTTACCTTGGTTGATAGCGGTACTGAAGTGTTTAAGAGTTTTGTTATGTTTAGATTTCCAAATTTTCTTTTTTTGTAAAGAAAACCAGTTTGGTTTTCAGAGGGTTGACCGTAAGAACTTGGTGTTTGCGCCAATTTTTTATTATTCTTAAAGTTTCTAGCATCAAGTTGCAGAGTATGCTTTTGAATTTAACGCTTAGTAAGATTGTTATGTCATCTGCATAACGAATTGTATAAAAACCATGATTATTGAGTAGCCGTATAAGGCTGTTGATTACTATATTCCATCGTAGTTGAGATAATACACCTCCTTGGGAACATCCTTTAGCAACGACTTTCCTGACCGTCAAATCCCCTTCATTAACAGTAACGTTTCTTCATGTGTTTCCATCCATCCATTAATTGTGGGCTATATCTTCTTTGAGTGTATGCATGCTGATTTGGGTGTTAGTAATAAGGGCCGTTTCCCAAATTGATCTGTTGCACAATTGTTCTAATGTCTTTAGGAAAAAGGACATGAGGATTTTGTAAGGGTGTAATCGTTACATCCTGGTTTTGGTATAAATTTAACTTTTACTTTCCTCCATGCTATGGGTATGAATTGAAAAGCAATGCATGCACTATAGATTCTTGCCAGATGAGTTAGTATGATATCTTTGCCCCATTGTAGAAGGGCAGGAAAGACTCTATCTAATCCTGACAAAAAGACTGTCTCTCCAGCAGTTTTTTTTTATAAACAAATTTATTTTAGAATTATCTATACGCAATACATAATATCTAAAGCTTTGAAGATAATAGTCAGTGTTTGGGTCTGATTTATGGAACTAGAATGATGAGCTTAAAAATACTGGAATGTATTTTGCTGGTACAGTTTGTATATGACCTTGAAATAGTAGCGGCTAAACTATTGGCAATTAGATAACAAAATAATGACTAAAGCTTGCAGTACAGAAAACAGAAGTGGTGAATATTGTTCTAAAATATCTTAATAGATTCTCAGCCAGTCTGTCTAATGCTGCACGTTCTATGCCGATCTTTATTTTGCGATTTGATGCTATTTTTGTTGCCGTCTTCTTAATTAAATCATTTTTTTGGTGTTTTTTTTTTGGTGCTTTGATTTGTTGTTTTTGGTCTGCAGTAAATGATTTTGTATGTCTACTTGTTAGTTGTTTCTGGCTGCGGGTTTTACCCAGCCCCACTTAAGTTTTGCGCTTTGTTCAATCACATTTTTGACTTTGGTTTGCAGTCTAATTTTTTGGTTTGTTATTTTGTTTCTTAAGCTTATGCCAAGTAGTGCACGTTCTATTGTTCATTGGTAGGTTTTTAGTTTGTTTGCACTGTTTTTTGTTTTATGTCATTGTTTCGAGGCCATAGATCATTAAGGGCAATGTACACATATGTTAGGGTTCTTAAGTAAGTATCTTAGTTTGTTGAATGCGGCCCAACTTATTTTTTTGGTTACTTCTGCTACCTAAGTTTCTTAATTTTTTTGATATGTTTTAATATTTGTTTGTTGGGTTATGATGATCAGCTTTTATTCAGGTTATTTTTAGACCGACTGATGTTGATACTGTGTTTAACTTTTCTAACATGTTTATGAGTTTTTAAAGGTTTGAGCGTATTAATATAATATGGTCTGCAAAGCGTAATGTATTTAAATGAGAGTCATCTTTTTTCGAGGCTAGTTTTTGAAAACGTTTTTTAGGGCAAGAGTAAACAGCTTTGATAATATGGTATCTCCTTGTTTGACTACTTAGTATATCTTGATTTTTTTTTTAGTTTGAGCCTTATTTATAGCATTGAAGATTGCCTACAGCTTGATAGATTTGAATGTTTTTGTGGTCTACATATGCTAGGTGTAAAGCCTAGTACATACTAGTAGACATGTTGAGCGATTTTGGTCTCTGAGACGCGTCTCAAGTTGTCTACGTAGACATGTCTATAGACTAATCCCCGTCTACGGGCCTGTTGCAAGACAAAAAATCGCAGATTTAAAGTCTCCTGATTGGTATAGAAGACTGCATGCAACGACATGTTGCGCAACATTTTGACAGTGTGGACGTCACTCGGCGTCTAGAGGCAAGACACGTCCTAGTCTGTCTCTACCTACCGAGTGCTGTGGTTTAGCTTTTTGTAGTTATTTTTCAAAATTTATAGTTTTTTGTGAACTTGTGGTCTAACGACAAAGTTTTAAAACTAATTGAAGTTGTTGCGTCTTTCAGTCTTAATTTATTTAATAATACAAGTCCAAACCCAAGTTCTTCTGCAAGCACTGCGCGCGGTTACCAAAGTTTACGTTTTTGCGTTCTTTCACTTGTAATTAGAATTATGCATTCCACATAAAAGAATATCTTCTATGGTGGACTGCAAAGATGAGACTGAGAAATTTACATTGTAGTGTGGACGCTAGACGAGACAAAGAACGGTGTTTTTAGATGGTCTATAACCTGTGTCTCTAGACAGTCTATAGACGCGCAACATGGTCTACTAGTGTGTACTAGCTTTTAGGGTCTATTGTATTTTTTCCACTAACCTAACCTAACCTAACCTAACCATTTTAACATGAAATGGGAAGGCAAGGGCATAAATATAGTTGGAAAATACTTAAATAACTTAACGCTAGAAAATTGCCGGGTTTAGTCGCCCCGTCTTGTTTGGGTGCCACTAGTAGTATTGTTATGAAAAAATATTTAATTCTCTCACATCTACGAAAATATTGGTAAACCTTTCTCACTAGAAAAATATTGACACGTACAACGCCGTTTTTAAATTAAAATTGGTTCAAATAGAACTAAACGCCAACCAAATCAATATCCAAACGATAAGATTTTAGTCATCACTCTTTTTATATGTTGAACTACATACAATATTCTATGTCTTCATGTTTTTGATTAAAGATTTGAAGTTATATTTAACGAGTAAAAAATTAATAAAGAACTAATTAAAAACGCTACTTTTTAAAAATTAATTGCGGAGAAACGGCTTATTGCATCAAATTTCTACAAATGTAAAGACACAGATTAGACTTTGTTCTAGAATGTGTAAAATTTTATTCAAATATATTCAGGCGTTTTTTTGCTGAGTTTTATTCTGTGAACCTTTACAATAGCGCAACTATTCTCCCCTCTTAAGATTTACAGACGACATAATTTTAATCAGCCAAGACTCATAACAAACTTCTAACAATGTGGGCTTAAAAATAAATTTATTAAAGACCAAAATTATGAGCCCACATGCTAATTACTTTTAACCAGAAGACCACGCAATAGAGTAAGTAATTGATTATATTAAACTAAAAAAACCAAACTGCTGAAATAACGCGACGGATCGCACAGAGCTGGTCAGACTCGGATACGTACACAAAAGTACCGACATACCAAATAGCCTTAGACGGAAGGCATGCGATATGTGTATATTACTTATCACGACATATGGCTTCGAAACTATGGCGCTAACGGTGAAAAGTGCCAACAGAATGCGAGTTTGTCAGCCTGCAATGGAACGCGGCATGCTAGGCATAAATCAAAGAGAGAAAAGAAGGAACGAGAATATTCAAAAAAGTTTTGGAGTGAAAGATGTAATTCAGCAAACATCCGAATTGAAGTGGAGCTGGGTAGGTTACGTGGTGAGAGCAGACACCGAGAAATGGACCCACATACTTTTACAATTAAGACCAAGAAGAACCACCCTTGACAGAGGAAGACCACAGAAAATGTTGCACAAGACCGACACCGATGGAATGTTTTGAACGAGGCCTACGTTTAGCAGTCGATAAACACAGACTAAAGAAAAAGAGATGAAGAGTTTGTATGTGATCCGTTGTGCTAAACTAATGAAAAAATTTTATTTTGTTTTCTATTTTCTAGTATTCGTTCTGTTTTATTTTTATTTTCTATATGTCTATATGTTTTTATTCAGGGCAGTTTAGTGTTAGTTTTTTACCGTATTTTGTTTTATATCATTTAATCATATTTTTTACGTTTTTACGTTAATTGTAAAAGTCTATTTAACCATTTTTATTGTATACTTATTATAATCTTGTCTTGATACATGTTTCTATACGTTCTATGATATCATTTATCTGCCTGCAACTGTTTGATTTTTAATTTAGATTGATTCTTTGCTTTATGAGTTCTACAGTGTTTTTGTTCTGTGTTATTTATATACTATCTGTATGTCGTTTACAAATTTTATTAATCTGTGATTGCTGAAAGTGTGAAAGTTATTTAGCACCGTTTGTGATGTGATTATTTTGTTGGATACTACATAATTTATTTTGTTTTTGGTTGTACTGTCTGGACTTTGACATATAAATAAATACTTCCAATTTGTGATGAGGCAAAGTCTAAAAAAGAAAGGGATTGATTAAAGAGTCAAATCAGTGAACACAAAGAAGATGTTGGCAATCTCCGTTCTTGGAGATTTGCCAGTTGAATTTTTTCATGGTAAAGAGTGAAAAGTTGTAAAGTAAAGATACAAACCTAATTACCAAAATGTGAAAATGTGCTATATTGACTTTGCCATTGAGACTATATGTGAAGAAGTGGGTAGAAAATTAAAATACAGCACTGAGGCCAATATGGAGTAAAAGACGATGTGATTTTTGGACAAAGTTATTGACACTAAAAAAACAGATAAAAAACAAAAAGGGGTTCAGACACTTGTATCCAAAGAAAAAAAAGCTACTATAATTAAAAATGAAAAGTGCAAAACTTATGACCGATTAAAAAAAACGACCACAGTACAAAAATACAAGGATTGTTAAAACGAATTTAGAAAATGTTTTATGCGAACAATAACATTCACATAAAATGTGAAAAATTGAGGAGAAAGGGTCTCTATCTAAGATGATTAAAATTGACTAGTTTTCTGATGTCATTGCACATCTTGAAATCTGGAGTAACCAAACACTATCACAAATATAAGGTTTAGACCACACGCAGCGAGAAACTTAATGTATGGAGGCAATGCTTTACAAACTTTTTTTTTAAACGTTACGTTTTTGCCAGGAAACTACAAAATTTAGGAAACGGTATTTGAAATTACTAAACTTACGAGCAGCTTAAAAACAAAATTATTGATAAAAACGCGATTTTTTTAAAAGAACACTCACAAGTCATTTTATTTTTGAAAAATCTTATTTGGGGTCTATTTGTTGTTAACCGTTTTTTTTTCCAAAAACACGATCTCTATTTTGCAAAAAAAAGTTACTCGACTTTTTGTTAATATGCGTTTTTTTGTTGTTGAGCCTCTGATTTTTTTAATTGTTTACAAATGTTGACAAAATTAACAAATTGATAACTATTAAACGTTCTTATATACTTTAAATATCAAAGTCGTAAAACCTAATAAAAACAAAACTGATTGAATTGTTTGATTAAGAGTAGAAAATGTACAATAATTAAATTTTGTTTCTTGGAAAAAACATGATTAGTATAAAAGAGTAAAAGTATTGTTGAAGCAAGGATAGAAAATGGGCCGTCTAGACAACTAAATATGCAAAAGTTACTAGTTACTAATAAAGACAAAACTGATTGAATTGTTTGATTAAGAGTAGAAAATGTACAATAATTAAATTTTGTTACTTGGAAAAAACATGATTAGTATAAAAGAGTAAAAGTATTGTTGAAGCAAGGATAGAAAATGGGCCGTCTAGACAACTAAATATGCAATAGTTACTAGATAGTTGAAACATAGAGCCAATGGTGATATAAATTGAATGACAGAAGACTGCAAAAACTTATTGCAATAGATACAAAAACGATCACAATGAAAAAGTTAAAAGATTGTTTGAGCAAATGTTAAAAATGTTTGTTTTCTAAACAGATCTTAAGAAAACAACAACATAACTTCATAACTCAAACTTGAACTATTGTTATAGAACTATTCTAGATACAATTGGCAAAGATATATTGATGCACTGCTGAATAGTTAATATAGGGTGGTCCTTTAGTGGTCCTTTTTTTAAAGTTAAAACAAAAATTTTTTTTGGTATATTGGTTTGTTTGAAAGAGCAAACATTTCCGTTATTTATGGAACACGATTTTATTTATGTGGCTACCTCGGCTGGCTTTGCAGTAACGCATCTTGTTAATTCAGTTTTCCAAAACCTTGGTGACGGTTTCTGGTTCTATCTCAGGAATGGCTTGCTCAATATTTGTCTTAAGGGCCTAATTCATTAATGGATTATTTGCATACCATTAGTTCTTTACAACACTCCACAAAAAAAAAGTGTAACGGCGTCAAATCGATGCTCCGAGGTGGCCAATTGACATTGCCGAGACGGCTGATAACATGATTACCAAATCAGTTTTTTTTTTCTTCTTCTTCTTCTTCTTCTAATAAGCTTTTGGCTTGTTTTTTTCAACCTTTACTTAATAATAATAATAATAATATATTTATTATACAACAGTTCTAAAAACTATTAACAGGATAATATTAAAATAAACTATAAGTAATTAAATTGTAAAGAAAAAGCAACAAATTAAATTGTAACAAATCAAAACACAAAAAAATAAAAATATCTACTATAAGTCAAATACCCAATGAAAATTAACTCACATAAACCAAACACAAAATAGAAACAAAACTTACATGTTATAACATATACAATTACAGTATTTAATATTTCTAAGTATTTTATATGAAATCATAAATATAGTTATCGGAATAGCAATTTTAGTTTAAAGTTAATAATATTTACATAATAATATTATTCAACATTTTACATAATTCCGAGCAGGATATACAAAAAATGTCAATTTCGTAACAATATCTATTGACGTACTCACACATAGAAAACAATGGTGAAGATTGACGATGCGTTGTGTTGGTCTTATTAATATAAAAAGTGTGCCTGAATCTACTATTAATTCTTGGAACAACAAAGTTTAATTTGTGCAACAAGTTTGTATCTTTTATTTTAAAATGTATTAGTTTGTATATAAACAATACATGGTTAATAATGCGTCAAGAGTTTAGTGATTGTATGTTGAATTCATTTAACAATTGGGATTGATGATAACCACGTTCGGGATATACATTGTGTGCACTATAGTATAATGCTTTCAAAAATTTTCTTTGCACTTTTTCTACTTCTTCCATAAACGTTTTTTGTTTTGGATGCCATATAATTGATGCATATTCTAATTTGTTTCTAATAAAAGCGTAATAAAAACTAATTAAAACTTTAGTGCCAACAAATGGTTTAGTATTGCGAAGAATATAGCCTAGTATTTTATAGCATTCTTTTGATACTGTATTTATATGATCAGAAAAAGTTAGTGTGTTATTAAAAATAACTCCTAGGTCTCTGAACAGTTCAACCCTCGTTAATTCAGATTGGTTAAGAGAATAATTAAATCTTTGAGTAAGACGTTTACGGCTAATTGACATAACTTTACATTTAGTGATGTTTAGCATTTAACCATTTTTACAACTCCAATTTGTTAACAAATTTAAGTCATTATGTAGTGCTAAAAAATCATCGTTATTTACTACCGTTCTAAATATTTTTAAATCGTCTGCATATATAAGCGTTGGTGATGAAATATGGTCAACAATATCATTTACAAACAGTAAGAATAATAGTGGCCCAAGGATGGATTCTTGAGGTACACCACTAGTTGAGATAAAAATTGTCGATTTATATCCCTGATATTCAACAATGTTTTTTCTGTTGTAAAGATATGAAGCTATTAAGGAAATTACATTGTTATTCAATTCAAAGTAATGCAGTTTTTTAATTAAATTGTTATGCTGTACTTGATCAAAGGCTTTGGAAAAATTAGTATAGATTACATAAACTTGATGACGGTTATCCAAAACCTCAGACACTGCATCAGTAAAACAGCATAAGTTTGTAGTGGTCAATTTTCCACTAACGAAACCATGCTGTTGGGGACACAAATAGTTTTGTGTATGATTGTATATAACATTGTACAACATAGTTTCAAATATTTTAGCAAAGTTGTTAAGTAAGGAGATTGGCCGATAATTAGTAATATCAGCAGCATTTCCATTTTTAAAAATTGGTGTAATTTTTGCCTATTTCCAGCATTCAGGAAAGATTCCGGAGTATATAATTTGGTTAAAAATGTGCAGCAGTGGAGTAACTAAAACAGTGTGACAATCTTTAACTAAGAACGCTGGAACGTTATCAGGTCCCATAGTAAACTTGGACATTAAAGATTTGCAAGCAGCTAGATAATCGTCTTTTGTAAAACATTTTATAAACAACAACGGTTTGTCTTGTGTAAAACTGTCAAATGGGCAGCTTTGTTTTGCAAGAACAGATGAAAAATGTTCAGCAAATGCATCGGTAATTTTTTGTGGGGAGTCAAAAGTCTTATTATTTTTTCGTAGTATACCTGGTATTTTAGATTTATTTTTTCGTTTATTAATAAATTACCACATTTTTTTGGATCTCTGGTTATATCTGTTTCTATATTTTGTATATATAATTTAAAATCAGTGTCAATACAACGGTTTACAACATTACGCTGTTGTGAACCTATACTTATTAAAATGATTTTTGTTTTTATTATACAATCTTTGAAATTTAGTATTGCGATTAATATGGTCAATTGATGACTAAACCAAGTAAGGTATTTTTGATTTTTAAATGTTTTTTTGGGCACAGTAAGTTGAAAATGTTCATATAATATATCATAAAATCTTTGGCAAGCTATTTCCGGATCCTCACTTAACAATACATTACTCCAATCAGTTGACACTATTAGCTCATATAGTAAACTAAAATTAGCTTTTTTGAAATTGAACACAAATTTATCCGGCATTTATTGTGGTTTGGTCCAACATATTCACAATTGATGGATAAAGCAGGATGATGAGCGTCTTCAGGAACCAGTAAGAATTCACTATGTGTTACATTAGTATTAATATTAGACGATGTAATAACTAAGTCTAGTGTTCTATCATTATCATTTTGCATTGAATTAAACTGTTTAGCTCCATTGTAATTAATGAAGATAAGTAGGGCATTAGACTTGGTGCAGTTTGTCATTGGAAACATTCGAATATTAAAATCTCCAACTATTATAAATAAATCGTCTAGTAGAGTATATTGTTCAATATAGCCTGATATATATTTAAAGGGGAAGATGGAGGTATGTATAAGACAATAAAATTACAGTACTTAATTCTACTTATGAAGAGTTTAACAATTACAATATCAACATTAAGTTGGTCTAAGAAATCATCGTTTAGATAAATTTGTTCTATAAGCAAACTTAAACGAAATGCAGCAAGGGCACCACCGCATTTTTTACCAGTGTTTCGATCACATTTATAGACATTATAATCATGTGTAAATAATTCATTATTATCTATTGAATCGTTTGTACCAGTTTCTGTAATTAAAACAATGTCTACGTCATCTAAAGCAAGTAAATTCTTGTAGAATGTAAATGTTATAGTATTAAGGCAGTTGACGTTTTGATAATAGATGGAGTAGAAGTGTTGGATCACTAGTGGTTTTTTTTAACAATTCTAGGAAGCCCATCTACGTATTTAAGTGCAACCATTTCTCCGTTGTCTTGCTTGGTTCTGAATTCTTCCAATGTTTTTCTACGATTGATACTTTGACGAGGCGTGAGGTCCTTGTTTATGTAGATAAGTTTAAGTGCGTCGACATTTTGCAAGTTTTTGGCATTGCTTAAAACTGCACTACATTGATCAGTTGTTTTAAACAAAACCTTTAAAGGGCGTGGTTTATCATCCGTTCGTAGTTTGCCAAGTCTAAAACTTTTTATAACGGTTGGGACGATGTTAAGATTGTTAGCAATTGTGTTGATTACGTTAATAACAGAGGCATTTTCTGCGGTTGGCGATGAATTCCTCCATTACTTCTTCAACTATATCACCATCATTATTAATTGATTTCAGATTGCCTTTTTTGAGTTGTTCAATTTCTTTTCTCAGATTTGCAATCTCAGTTCGCAAGAGCAGCAAGTGTTCCGTCAGGTCAGATGTACAACATGAGATGCAAGTCCATTTTATATTTTTTGAAGATCTTAACACCTTCGCTTCGTTAACATTAAGCTTCATACATATTGTGCTGTATGTGTTTTTACACACATAACATTTAATAGCGATGCTATCAACAATCTCTTCATTACAATGATTACAAGTTTGCTTCATAATTAATTTAATTTCAAGAAGGATATGATTAAATAATGTTTTTATAGGATGACAAAGGATAACACAAGGTATACACTCTTCACACCTAAGGGCCTATTTAGGTGACTTAACTACAAACAAGGGGGCCGCGGAAAACAATACAAATATTTAAAAACATAAATATATAGATGAAATAAAGTTATTAATTTTTTTTTCGATACGCCACTGGTAATAACAGACAGAAATAGGTTAAAGAAAGAGGTACAAATAATAACAAAGGAATAGGTTATGTTCAATTAATAGACAATTCTTACCAAATGTTAAGCAAAATCAGAATTTTAGGTGTAAATTTTAATTGCAAATCACACAGAACTAACACTTGTATAAGCTACTAGCAGTAGATGTACTTATTGTGACTATTTACTGAAACTTTTTAATAAAACAGGTAGCAATATCACTCAGCAACAACAGTGGCGGCGTTTTACTTTTCCTGCAATACTGATGTCCAGCATTTTCTATCTCTATGGTGGTCTGCCTACTGGCCTTTGCGTTCCTGGTCTTCCGTCTCTTGCTATCTTGACGACTTCACGGTGGTTTTCCATTCTTGTCAAGTGCTCATTTCACGCTCTCAGGCAGAAAGCCTTATCCATCTAACGACGTCTTTGTCGTATGTCAGAACTTGGTATTTGGTCTCTCAGCGTGTGCCCGGTTATATTTCTTAGTACCCGCATCTCTGTTGTTTTGAGTATGGCTTTTGTTCTTGTGGTTTTTGCTCGGGCTTCTGCTGCATATGTCATTACTGGGCAAGCCTTATTTTTCTTGCCGCTTTGGTTGCTTGGTTTTTTACTTACTTTATTTTACTAGCTGTTACTTCTACGCCAAGATATTTGAAGGTCATGACTTGTTTAATTATTTGATCGTTTACTGCTAATTTGCAACGGATTGGTTCTTTGGCTATGACTAGTGTTTGGTTTTCTGAATCACGATCTTTATATTATATTGAATGGCTACCGAACTTGGCGCGCAAAAGATCGATTGTGGCATAGACTGTGTGGCATGGCGCGCCATCCTGCTGAAACCAAAAACTGTTCAAGTCCATGTTTTCAATTTCCGGCCACAAAAAATTGTTTATTATGCCTCTGTAGCGTTCATCGTTGACCGAAACGGCGTTTCCAGCAGCATTTTTAAAGAAAAATGGGCCAATGATGCCACCGCTTCAAAATCCGCACTAAACTGTCACTTTCTGTGGATGCATTAGCTTCTTGACAATCACATGCGTGTTTTTCGATCCCAAGTTGCGACATTTTTGCTTGCTAACATAGTCGCCAAGATGAAAATGCGCTTTGTCAAACAAGTTGATTTTTTGAGCAAAATCGTTGTTCATTTCGAGCTGCTCTAAGGCTCAAACTGAGAACTGATTACAAACCGAATGGTCGTGAATCTTCAATTGCTGAGCCAATTGGACTTTATAAGAAAATAATGCGAAGTTTTTGTGCAAAATTTGCATCAGGCTGCTGAGAGAAATGTTGAGTTGTTGAGATCCATGGCGAGTTGATGTTGACGGCAGCTACATTCTTGTCAGTGCGCACGGTACGGCGCGGCGACGGCGGGAACTGTGTGTGTTGGCTACTAGCATGCCAGTCTTACGAACTTTTTTCAAAAGCTTGAGTACAGCAAGCGCGGTGAAGGCTTCATTTTGGCCAAAACTTCTTTTCGATAAACGCACTGTTTGGGCTACACAACATTGACTTTGCAAATAAGTTTGCAATATTCTCCAACGTTGTTCAAGCTAAAACCGATTTATTTTGTTTCGCGGAGATATGATACTGACCTGTTAATGTCAAAATAACAAATGATTAAAAAGATACCACTAGATGGACTACCTTTTATATGTAATATAAATTGATAAAAAAAAAATTAATTATGCATGCAGTAAAAATGATATAAACATACTAAAGACATTTTGATTTACTAGCTAAAGAATAAATAAAAGTGGAGAATAAAAGTAAAAAAGAACAAATAAGACGAGGAAAACTACTACAAAAACATATGAAGACCGAAATAGAAAAATATGAAATCCATTAAGGTTTTTAAACACTGGTCTTGGTTTACCCTTATTCACACAAATTAAAAAACATCATTTATATGCTATGTGTATTAGGTTTGGTTGCGGCCGTGGTTGTCACTTAAACTTTTAGATTAAAAATAAAATCAAATTATGTAAAGTTGTAAAAGCTATTTTTAATCATAAATATCAAAGAGTTTCTACTAACATAAATTCAATTAATAGAATAAAAAGTCAAAATTATTATGCGTTTATTAAATCAAAAATACAAACCAATTTGTGGCTTTTATCAATCAGTATAAATTAATTCTGCACAAAATTAGTTTTTACTGCTAAATTAAATTATCATCTTAGCTATATTTAATAATACCGTACCTTTAAGATTTAGTTATTCCACGTGCGTAAGTCGCGCTTAATTAAACAAATTGCAAGTCTGGAGGAAATGTTTACGTGGCCGATCTTTCCTCACAATTCTTTTGTTTCTTTTCCATTATTTTTTTACTAGTAATTTGTAAACGATGAAATGGACAATAAAAAGAAATTTGACAAGGGGATGGATAGAAAAAAAAAGCGATTTAATTGGTTAACGAACCACCACATGCGGTCTAGCTGCAGTTACCGTGACGTGAATTTTAAAGTTGCGCGGCGCCCTTTTATGCCGATTGTATATTTGGTTACATTTTAAATGTTTTATATACAATCGTCCTCCATCAATTCGCGTGTACGTAAATGAAACGCACACATAATTATCTACATGTTCACATGGGGTATCAAATGGCATTTCATTAATGCCAAAACTATACATGCCCTGATTACTCTATAATTTTACATAATGATTTGCATGGCAATTCAGCAGAATTCATTTACAATATATCCGATTTCTATTTTCACACCAATAAATCACGATTGAGGTAAAACGTTTATATACATTTTGTAGTTTTGGTGAAGGCGCCGGGTTAAATCTTTTTGTTATAATTATTTTATTAGCTATTTGTAGATAAAATTATATTTTAAATTTTTATAGGTTTAATTAAACTGAAGCTAATACATAGAGCATTATCATATTAATGATGGCTTTTAAAAAAACTTTTTGAAAGCTTGTTAAGCTTCTAATTATTAGAGCATATTATATAACCCTTTATTATAATTATTATATAAATTTTGTTGTTGTGTTTGCTACACAAGCAAAACTTACACATTAAGTTATGTTAATGAGAGTTTTCAAGTTTTCGAGCCTCAAAGGACCAAACCCATTACCTGTAAACGTGTCCCAAAATCCGTTTGTGTAAACGACAATGGCAGTTTACCCTCGCTTATAGAAAAAATATAATACTGTTAATATTTTCCTCTACTAGTTAGTAATTCTATTATTGACTAAACAATTTATTCTATATTATATGTTTGTTACTATTAATTATGTTGAGTTTATTGTATTGTTACTGTAATTTTGCGTTGAAAATAATGTAAAAAACATAAAATAAACGTCTTCATTTCTGCTCTACGTTTTTGATTGATGCATGTATAAACTGTTCCGCTGATGGTTTGTTTTTCTTTATTGCAGTTCCGCCACAAAAGATTGTTATAATGGACGAATCGGGATCTCAGCTGACATCGGTAGTTGGTCCTTTTTCCGAAGGGGCATCATTCACGCTGCGCTGCGACGTTTTTGGTGGTGAGTAAAAAGCTTCAATATATAAGACCGCCGACGGTCTGCTTCAAATTGGCTCGGACTTTTGCCTCGCCTATCTAATTTTTTTATACTATTCTCATACTGTAGATCAGATGAGTTTTCTGATAGCGTCTGCGTGGCGTTATTTCATTTTTTCAAACCTCGGTCGTTTGTATGCAAAGATAATGTCATCAATCATAGAAATACAAAACAAAACAAAAATGTGATATTTTAAATAGGAGTTTGTGTAAAATTTATTCTGAATACAACAACAAAATACAAATATATGCACACATCTTGGGTTGTAAAATAAAAAGTTGTAATTTAATTTAGCAATGACAATTATATTTATTTTTTTTTAATTATAAACAAATACTATAAATTTATTGTTGCGAAGATTATATGAAATAAATTTAAAAACCACAGCACAAATACTTATTGTATTGAGATGGATTTTATTAGAATATTATTATTAAATTTTCTGCTCTTTTAATTGTATCTTAATGTATTATTGTTACTATTCTAATAATATATTTTGTTTTATTATAAAGTAAGTATAAAATTGCTTTGTAAGAACAAATATTGAATAACTTTGATATATTTTTTGATGAAATAATTGTGTACCGCCTAACCTTTCACAGCTTACGTTCTACAATTGGACTCCTATAATCACCGCAGGTTGATAGTCTGCGCATTAAAATAGTATGCAATATTTTAATAAAAAAATAGTAGTTGCACAAAAAAATATTGTATCTTTACTTATAAATTTAATTAAAATTAAATGTTTTATTTTAACTAGCAGGAAACGTGTTTATTCCAAAATGTATTACTCAGTTAGACAATCTTTCTGTTTCCTAATAAAACAAAAAAAAAATAACATAGTGGTGGAGAAAGAGAAAAGAGTTTGCAACAGATTTTGGCAAGTTCCAAAACAGAAAGATATGATTGATTTATAAAAATGCGCGCTAGATCCTTGAAACCAATTAATAAGTCAAAATCACACTGAACATTTTGATAGCAAATATCTAAAGTCGACTGCCAAGAAGTCAATAAATTAATGAAGCAAAATTTGCAAATATTCTGGATAAATAATTTGAATTAAATGAGGAAGAAAACGGTTGATTAAAATATAAGTTAAAAAGTAGTTTTCTACTGCTACTGAAACAAAGCAAGGATTGATATGATGCCAATAATATTGATCTATTTTATTGACTTTCGAAAATTGTTTGAGAAGATGGTGTACAACCGTTTAGTGTAAATTCTGGAGACTTTTGTTACCTGGGCGATTAGAAAAAAAACAGTACTGTTAATCAATTTTTTTAGCTAGAATTTTTTTATTTTAGTTTCTAAAAAAAATGTGTTGAAAACACTTTGTATTTAAAGAACAGTATTTTAAAAAAGTTAACAATATCAATGACATAGTTTTTGGTGGTTAACTTTATTAAAAAAATCTTGGGGATATTTTAAAGTAAACTTTTTGCCAGTGCAAATTATCAACAGGTTGTGGGCCCAGAACTTTTTGTTTGAAAAATTTTGAAATACGAAATGCTGATTACATAGCTGTCGGGATGTTAGACAATATAACCTTGACATTGCTAGTCAACCAGTCACTATCAACAAGTACACCAACAACAAGTTTGCCTTTGTGTTTGAATCGATTGAAAATGTCAAGAAACTTGATACTAGTTAGATATGTTATTTACTAAGAGATTCACAACAAAATCATGTTGATATTTGTAATTACAGCAAAGTTAAATTTCAAATTTTACTGTTAACGACATGGTTAAGTCACAATTAGAAGTTTTCTAAAATACGCAAAAACTATGTTTTTTGGCATTTTAAAATTGAGTTAACGTTGAAGTCAAAAGGGTATAAAGGGATAAAGCTACAGCCAAAACCTTCTAAGTCAAAACTATGCTGTTGTCAAAGCACGGATAAAGAAAGATTTAGATGCTAAAGCCAAAGTAGAATTTGACAAGTTTAACGTTGAAAAAAAAAACTTTGTCTGTTATATGAAAAAAAAAAATCAGAACCAATAGTCGAAGGTTTGCAAAGACGATTTTTTAGCTTCAAATACGATATTACAAAAATTGGGTTGTAGAATTGCATGCAGCTGCAATAACTTGCCAAGAATCTTTAAGTTAAAGGAAAAACATTAAATGAAGCTGGATGCTGTCAAAAATTTTGGGATTATTACTTTCAAAGCTGTATCATTTTTGTACTCGTTGGATTAACATTTTTGCTATTGACAAAAAAAAAATTCAAATTTGAACGCCTTCAATTGGAAGAACTTGAACTCGGCGATACCGATTCAACCCAAAACGTTTTTATTTCAAAACAAACAAAGAAACAATCTAACATTCTGTTAATATTCAAGTGTCAATGTTCAAGACTTTTGATATATAGAAAGTTGTTTGAAACGATGTTTAGTCAAGTCAAGTGTGACAAAATAGCATTGAGCACAGAAATAACTGGAAAGATTATGTATGTGAAGAATGTGCATATATAAGCAACATTGAAACTCTTATTTCAACAACTAAAAAACTACTGAAAAGTTTTAGATATGATTTATTTTGATCTTTGCGAGATGTGCATCTCTTTAGTCAAAATTTGAAAAAAAACAATCTGGGTTGAAGCTGTGCATTATTCAGTATTCACAATGAATCAAACAGGAACCGGTTCGTTTAAAAGTCAGATTTCAACAAAACAAATACATTTTTGACCACAAACGATACAAAATAGACAGGAAGACAGAGAAAAGTATTTTTGTATGCTACAACGTGAATTTGCCGTGTTATTAGATTTATCGGGTAAATCAGCAAGATGTCATATGTTTGGACAATGTAATTTTTGTTACCGATGTCAAACCTGAACAGAGTGACACGCAGATTAACCAAAATCTGAACGTTAATGGATAAGAGAACTTAGATAAATCTGAAACCTGCAATACACTAGATGAAAAGGAAAATTTGAGTGGAGTATTAGCAAAATTATTTCCTACAGGTAAAAAACTGGAAGACAGATAATAGTTGTCAGCAGCTTGTTTTTCAGATTTTGTAATGAATTATTTTTGAAAAGGAAATCAAGCCAATTTAGCGATGATATGATACATGCAAGATATCTTTGTTTGCACAGCACCGAATGACAAAAAATGGTAAGCAGTCATGGCGGACAAATTTAACTCTTTGACAAAAATCAAAACATGGTACTTTTGTTAAAATTTTAAAACACGCAAAACCACAGACCTGTTGTTGTTGTTGCTTGAGAATTAAAATGGCCGTTTGAAAGCATCTTTTGTTGCAAGAGGATTTGAAGTGATAAATTTTGCAAGAAGATCTTAGAGAAGAAATGTATATGCCTGAAAGTTTTTATGATATCTCAAAGCGAGTGCGCAAACTGAGGAAAGGTTTTTATGGTCTAAAACAAATTTTGAACAATTGGAATGACTAGTTTTTAAATTTAAATGATGAAGACAGAAGCATAATCATTGTTCTTTTTGTAGATGACGGATTTATTGTTAGTGATAGTGAGATAGAATTTATCAGAGTTTTGGATCAAATCAACAGTAACTTTAAAATCAATTTTTTTTTTAATTGCTTGAGTTATCTCAGAATGAAACTCAATATTAAACTAGAAAGAGTTTTTGTCAGCTAACCCAAATATATCAAGGAAATAATTTTTTGTTACAATGAGCCTTTAGACAAATTTATTCTCTATTGTGAAACAATTTGTAGTCGTTTCTTCAGTAAACCAATAAAGACTTATTTGAAATGATTAAACAAGTCTTTTGTTATTTGAATGGAACAACAAATTTTTTTTTTTTAAGATATTAACTATACCGACTCGGACTATGGAAAGTACCAAAACTTTCTACTAAGTACTGGTCATTTGCTGTGAACCCAATGTCTGGTATATTCAGAAACAATGGTTAGTAGGTACTTTATCAGCTAAAACAATTGATGACACACTAGTTTGCTTAAACGTGAAAAATGCGTAGCTTGTATCAACTGGGATGCGCGGAGTCGTTGCAACTGTCAAAATGTTGGTTCTATCCAGAGTTAACTACGGTTGCTCATCTGCATTTTTTTTTTTTGGTTGGAAACACTTAATGCTGCGGACTATGCAAACATTAAATATGCCATGAAAGTTTTTTGGACAAGTCTTACATCAGTGTTTGCTGTTTTTCGGGTGTTTTTAAAGCCATTTCTTGCAAACGCTTTCTGTTATAGTATACAGCAGTAACACGTTTTTTTATGGTTGTACACGGACGGTTAAACTTTGAAGTGAAAAGCGTTTTTGTAGTTAAGAGTTGTATTTGTCATTTACAAGTTGGTCAGTGTGTACACCGTAGAATTGTAAGCTATATATCAAGCTTTTCTTTACTATGTAATTTCTTATCACAGAATTTTTTATTTTTGCTTTATTTTGTTGAGTAGTTTAGCTCATACATGACTTGATATATGAATCAATAAGTGTTGAAAATAATTTACTGGCCAAAAAAGTTTTCCGTCAGGCGGTGGATGCGGATAACACAGACGATATTTTTGTATGGTCTAATAATTTTAACGGTTAGGTAAACTTAAACGTCATTGAGAATTATCAGCAAAAATGGATCAACTTTGAGATCACCAAAATTTTTGAAACAAATAGAAGTTTGCCTAGTTATCAATTGTGTTTTAGGTTTGTTGACAGCATTAACAAAATCCGTTCATAAAAAAAGTTGCGGCGTTTGCTAAGTATTTCTTGAGTCCAATGGCAATGTTGTGTATGATTTTTGAACATAAGTGCAACAGTTTTTAAAATTATAAGATGGCTTACATCGTGAGCAATGCAAGTGATAAACTATTTTGCAGAGGATGAACGTAATTTCAGCTAACTATTAGATTTTTGATCTTGTTGTTTTTTTTTTATGCTTTTTTGGGTCTTTTGGAGAGGAAGTGTTTCTAAATATTTTAAACACTTTACCAAACATGTTTTTTAAAGCCAAATACTTGCGGTATTATCTAATCTGCGGGTGCCATGCGGAGTTTTTTATTACGTACAGGCGGGTACTTGGCATGAATATTATAAATTTACAATCCGCAAGACATTGCAGTGTTGATCCGGCGTTGCAGTTAAAAAGTAGCTAAAAAAAATAATTTGTGGAAGCCATATTTCATATTCTTTAGTTTTATGTGACACTTTTTTAGCCTATTGGTATAAGAATACTAAATAGTTTTGGTATAATAGCGACATGTTTACACGGCAATAGCATTTTAGAATTATTTACTAACAAATTAGCAAGCCATTGTACTTTATTGGATACTTTTAGAATATTTTCTGCTTTAAAATTGCAATGGTGGTCTTGCTAGTGACGTAGTTGGTGTTGGAGGTTCCATTAGGTGTGGTAAAGGCAATCAAATACTGGTTATCCGGGTGCAATATTACCTGCCAGATGCTGATCTTAACGTTATGATTACAAAAAGCTCACATAGTAATTACTGCTGGGCGGTTTAATAATAATATTGGCGCATTTTGCCTATTTGACTGCTGACTTTTAAATCTGTGTGGCTTACACAACTGCTTAATTTGCTTAGCCAATTATATCTAGTTTACAAATGTAGTTTAGAATTGTTTAGTTACGGGAGTTCCAATAGAATTTCTCTAGTGTGGGTGCGTAAAAGATTGCAAATTATTGATAGTGTTTAATTTTGTAATTTTGCTGTCGATTAGTTATTTTAAAAATACACTAACATTAAGAAAAAAATTGTAGTTTTCTCAGCTTACGCAAAGTGTGTTTGATTCTTAAATGTTGCCGATTTGGGGTTCGTTTCTCAGCGACAAATTTGAAATTTCTTTTCTGGTTGTTTAGTAGTTTGCCGTTGGCATAATTTTGTTTATTTGATTTTGATTTTTATTGCTGTTTTGCTGAGGTGACTTAACCTACAAAATTTGGCAATTTTGGCTGTTAGCTAGATCTAGGGAGTAGCCATTTTCTGTTCTGGGTCAATTTGTCGGCATAATGCTACCTTACCATAAAGGAATGTATTCACTAATTCTAGGACTAATGAAAATATAAAAAATATTAAAAGTATCTTGGACTTACAATAAATATTGTTGCGTTGGGGCGCTTTGCTTTAAAAGTGCTCTACACTAGTTGCCAATTAACTTCTGCGTGTGTTATGCAAAGTTTTTTTTTTCAGATGCTTGGCCATTATTTGTTATTTGTTTGTTTTGGTATTGAAGATTTAAAGTCCCGTCTGGGGTAACTCTATGTGTGCCAGGGAATTACTATGTTGACTGTTGTGTTCATTGATGTTAGGTGTGGGTTACTTTTTTACTTGCTGCAGCCTGTTCATGTTAAGAGTTTTACAGACAAAACTTTTCTTTGAGCAGGAGTTCTCTGCTTCTATCAAGCTTGGATTGGATTATATGCTGGAATTGGTGTGTTGTCCGTCCGGAGAGACGTTTTGTTTTTAATATGTTATTTTTGACGTCCATCAGTCTTGAGTTTGCTTAGCCACGTGTTGTACCCATTGCCATTTGAGTTCTGCAACATATTGTTGTCAATGATCTTGGTTTTTTGTCTGTACTCTTTATTTTTTATTTTATCTAGGAGGTTAAAACCTAGTACAGCGCGTTTTTGCGTTCTTTGCATGACACTTAGATGATGTGCGCTTTTTTTTGTCATTGCCTTAGTGTCTAGGCTAAAGGACGTTACTGGTAATATGCATGACTCATTAATTATTTATTTTTACCTGGAATTTTGCGTGTTTTTAAAAAAAGAATGTAAAATATTTAAGGGGTTGTTAGTACAAACTACAAAAAACAAAAAAGTTTTAAGAAATATAGGTTATCGTAGCAACGGTTTTAGAGATATGGAACATTATTTATTTTTATATATTTTTACAAATAACAGAGTTATAGAAGATTATTGAAGTGCTTTCCTTCTATTGCCAAACAGGCACAACATCTTTGTCTGAAAGACATTTGTACTCTTTTTAAAACCCCTTTCATTGGCTCGGATTTTTTGGCTTGTTATTAATTTTTAACTGCAGCTCTTTGAGGCTATTTACAGAAGTAGCATACACTCCAAAGAAAAAATTAGACAGAATTAAATTAGGAGGTCTTGCTGGTCATAAAACTGGTCCGCCTCTTCCTACCCAACTATGTGAAAAAGTTTGATCTAAATGATTTTTAACGGCAATCGAAAAATGAAATGGAGTATCATCATGCTGGAACTACATTTGTTGCCTGTGGGCCAAAGGAATGTCATCCAAAAGATTATACATTGTGTTCTGCAAAAAGTTGAGGTAAGCAGCGCCTGTTAATCGGTTTGGTAATACAACAGGACTTGTTGTCTACAATACCCATCGAAATTTTTATTGAAAAACGTTTTGTTGTCTACATTCAATTACAGCATGGGGATTTTTATAGTCCCAACGATGTGCATTATGAAAATTTACAACTTTGTTTTGTGTAAACTCGGTTTTATCTGTAAAAAGAATTTTGGCAAGAAACTGCGGGTTTTCAGCATCCTTGCATCGAAACCAGCGATAAAAAACCAAACGTACATGGTATGGATAGAGCAGTTGCTTATGGAGGGTTCTCTAAACAAAAGTAACACCAATTCCTACTGGTTAATATTCTCCACACACTCGTTCCTGGTTTATGCACTATTCGTGCTATAATTTCTTGTTCTGTTTTAGGAGTAGATACCAACCTTGGTCTACCGAAAAGATAGCACTGGTTTTGAAGTAAACCGGTATCTCTCAACCTTTGGTAAATTCTTCCAAACCTACGATGTAAAGGAATCTGGCAATTTGGATAAGCTTCGACATATAGACGTCGCGCTTTGGTTGCAATCCCATTAGCACGACTATACATGAAATGCATGTTGTTCTGCATTAGAGTAATTAGCCATATCAATAAAAACTTGTGCATTAACAACAACTATGATAAGAAAATGCACGTTTTTGCAAAATAAAAATGGAGGGAAAAAGAATAATAAAAATAAATAATGTTTATATCTCCAAAACCGTTGCTATGACAACCCATGTTATTTAAGACTTTTTTGTTTGTTGTGGTTTGTACTATCACCCCCTTAAATATTTTACACTTTTTGAACACCTTATATACATATCAGAATCAGTGGTCTATTGCTTGTAAAAATGCTCAGATTTTGACTCTGTTGAAAGCTTTGTGAAAGTCTATGAATACCAGATGTTGTATTCTGTTATTTTTTTTTATCAGTATACAGATTGTTTGTAGATGGTCGATTGTGCTGTATCTCTTTTTAAAACCAACTTGTTTTGCCGGTTGATATTAGTCGATTTTTTTTAGTTAGTTTGATAGTTATAATCTTAATAAGTGTTAGGAGACAGATAATGCGGTATTTTACTATGTCGGCGTTGTTTTCTATTTTGATTTGTGATTTTTGCCATGTGTCTGGTATTTTGCCTTCTACGAGCCATCTGTTGTAGGGGATCTTTGATAATGGTTCTTCCTTTTATCAGCATCTTGCTAGTAATTTTGTCTTTTCTTGTTTTTTTTTGTTTTTTATATTTTGTTATTCTTATTTCTTAATTTTTTTAATGTCTAGAATATTCTCTGATCTTACATTTTGGATAAGTGTTTCTAATATTCTCAGGTCTGCTATTATTGTTGAAAAATAGAGTTGGACAGTTTTGATTTAGAACGTTCATGTTGGAGTTGATTTCTATGGCCTTTGATTATTCTGGTATAAATTAGCATTGTTTTAAGTTATTAATTGGAAGATAAAGTTTATTCCAAACCAAAACTATTACCTTAATTGCTACGCTCGTATCAATCTGAAATCATTATTATTAAGTTTATTTGTAAGAAACAGCATTTATTCAAATATTTTAGCCACAGTGTACTATAAAACTAAATTATTAAACATTCTATCCTTAATGAAAATGATCTTGTGTGGTTTAACTGGTGATTGCATTTATTAAGTTTACTTTGAGGTTTGATATTTTAATAATTTTGTTTGATATAATAGTTGAGTGAAAGATTAA
This sequence comes from Tachinus rufipes, assembly GCA_963932245.1. Taxonomy (NCBI): domain Eukaryota; kingdom Metazoa; phylum Arthropoda; class Insecta; order Coleoptera; family Staphylinidae; genus Tachinus; species Tachinus rufipes. The sequence continues at coordinate 96,985,386 of OZ010743.1, forward strand.
TAAGTAGAGGTAACAGGCGTGTTCGTATATGCATAGTGTAAATGTATCTGTTCTGCTTACACAAATACTAGCGACTATCCGTCATCTCCAAATCTCAGGTTCAAACAATCTGAATTGTTTTCGAGATTTAGAGACGGCGGATAGAGCAGGACAAATACATTTATACATTGATACACAATCACGTTTTTTTATAAAATTCTTTAATCAATACCAACCCAACTAAATTTAAAAACAATCTAAATATGTCAATAAAATTGGCAAAAAATGTACAGTTAATTATTTACAATGCTTAAATATTAATATTTCAGCATAGAATAACCATTTATTCATATGTTGGAACAAATTAGAGCTGTAGGTATTTTAAAAATAAAAACAACAAATATTTCATAATTTACTTGATATAAAATCATACTCGCTTTGTTTTGAGTAATGCGGCTAAAATATTTTTGTAACAATATAAATATTTTGAATTGGTTAAAATTCTTCGTTTAACCCGGAATTCACTTAACATTATTTAAATAAATAATGAAAGCAAAGCGCTTGGAATCCACATATACTCCCCAAGAGTATGATTCCTTGAAAACAACATAACGCCGCTGAAACCACTCTAAAAATTAATGTTATGAAAATACATCCCTGTAATTTATCAGCGCCAGATTAAGTTTCATCTGGGGAATATTAATTACTAAACAGTCCAAACAGTTCGGGAATAATTCCATTGGAATAATATTCCCATTCACGCGGAATCCATGGAAATTTCCGAACGGAAAACAAACAAAATGGCCCACATACCATGCGCGGCTAAGGGATCGCGAGGGGGCCGTCATAAAAACAGGAAATCGTGCTATGTATACGCTAGGTGCAGATAATACATCATATGCATACACTTCTTGTATTATTTATACCAGCCGTGTATACAAGACAGAATACAAATCCGCATGAAATATGGGAAATACTAGGTCAAAATGAGTTTAATAATTATCTCTTTTCAGTCTCCCGGGGGTTTTCTGAAAACCATGTAAACATCTGAACAAGTCACCACCCAACCCGTACAGTTCTCTAGCTATATACGGCACTCCATGTAAGGGCTTCGGCTACGTGAAAAGCTTTTGAATATATAGGCTAAAGTTTGAATATTTCCAGCTGTTGCTGTTCCAGGGAGAAGTTAAGCCCAGTCGAGATCAGACTTATGTCATGAATGCTTTAACCTGAATGCCGGCTTTTAGTTTCTGCCACGCAAAATGTCAGCCGTCTTTCGGATCCAACTCTAGTAATTATAAATTACTTAAATGAATTACATAAAGTTATTTATAACATAATAAATTCAGTTCAATTCTAGCCAAATCTAATATTTCCTGCACGTTTGATATTACTGCCCCATCAATATTGGCTATTACAGGATGAAAATGAATTTATGGAAATTCTGATGAGCATAGCAGGAAACTATTCTATTTCATAATTAGAACTCGTTTACATTAATATAAGCAGTAAATATTGTATTGAGAATAAATGTTGTACAATATTAAAACGAAAAGAATCAACACACATTGGAATGAATTTAATTCTTAATGAATGTTCGATTGAGTTTAAACCGTTGGGGAAGCAGAATTAAAATTGGTTTTGGGAGAGATCAGATTGGCAACAGTGGTACGTAATTCCCCGCGGCCATCCGTCACTGCTGCCAGCTCCAGGGACAACTTTGGTAACTTTTCTATTTAAAACCCCGAAAGTGAGAACATATAGCTCTCAGCAGCCATGTGTGAAACTGATTTAATTGATGTACTTGCTCGCTTCTCAGACAAATCTCGTTCAATGATGTATAGCCCAGTCTGATCATAAATTTACCAGGCTATAAATTATGTTAGGACGTTATTATTCATGTATTAAAACAACATAACACTTTGATCAATTTTATCAAATCTGTTGTTAATACATTGTGAAAAGAAATTTTGGTTATACTCTATCAATCTTGTTGTATCTTCTATTAAACAAAATATTTTTACAGATATAAAACAAAACCAATACTAATATTTTATTTATATTCAATACTAGTGCTAACAACATATGTGGACACAACTATGACTAGTTAAATAAACATGATTTCGTGGTCTTTATTACAATTTATTTATTTGATATAAACTTTAAAAATAAATAAAATTGAAATAAATCAAGCAGAAGTTATTGGCAATATTTAAATCAACTCGGACAAATACTATAATCTGATCACAATTTACTTGTAAAATCAAATAAGGCAGCAGAGTTAATTTATATAACAAGTGTACTGCATCAAAAAAAGTCTAATGATGAGGTCAAAATTTATGAGAAAATATTGTTTTACAAAAACATTTGATAAGATAATGCCACAGTAAAATAAATGAAAAAAACAAAAGATAACTGGGTACACCGATTGATCCAAATACCAGAAGAGTACTAGAGCTGAAATCTACGAGGATATAGAGCAGGGGAGACAAACTTTGTTACCCCTGAGTAAACATGCCTTGGATTTTTGAACAGATATGGCTGCTTGGTGCGCCAAGAATATGATTGGGATAGGACTCTACCCGAAGGAACCGATCACTTTTATATTAAATAGTTAAGGGGCGTTACAATCACCAGTAATAAAATCTAAACTTTGACTTCTTAGAAGGGCAAAGAAGGTATGCAACATGGCTCAGAAACCGAAAGAAACCAGTAAACGAATATCTATAAACAGCAAAGAACTCGATCGACAAAACACAACACGAGGATAGCAGTACACATCAAACGTGGAGCACTTCCAGAGAAAAAATAGGAAAACTTGTGAAATATTACTAGACCAGATTCATGTGTTAGACAATAAAATCTTGTACAAGAAAGACATACCAGAGGAATGGAAAGGCAGCATAACGATACCGTTATTTAAAAAGGGAGTGGAATTAGACTTACCAAACTATAGAGGAATTGGTCTTCTAAGCATAATATCAAAGTTAACTCCGGAATATGCAAAGAACAACAGGGGTTCAGGAAAAACAGGTCCAGCATTGACGTAATATTTACTATCCGCCAAATTACCAAGAAAGCTATAGAATTCAACAAAACAGCCTTTATGTATTTTGTCGACATTACCCAAGCCTTCAACAGAGTGCTGCTATCTGACGTGGTGCTGCTCCTGAAAAAAAAAATATACATCCCGATATCATAGCGGTCATCACAAAACTCAACATGAATAACTATACTTTTATAAAAGTAACAGACAAACTATCCAGCAAAGAGCCTGTATCAATCGGAATATGGCAGGAAGACAGCTGATACGGTACTGATCTCCGAAGACGAAGACAGCTTTCAAAGGATGCTCTACAAGTTTGAACAAACCGTTTCAAAGTTTAACACGCAGATATCTATGACACAGTCCCTCACAATATCTAGGAACCCGCGTAGATGCTTGCCATATACAACAAAAGCGTCAAACAGGTCATGCACTTCAAATACCTACGGCCTAAAAGCAGATCTAATATCAGGGTATCTGAGAGATATAATATGATCAAACAAGCACGTCTTTAGAAAACAAAGCAAGAATCTACAAATCCTGTGTTAGGCTCATTATAACATAGGCGATCAAAACCATAGCAGAAAACGCTACAACAAGACGACTCATGAAAACAACGGAGATAAGAACCCTAAGATGCATGATAGGATGCAGTCCCCGGGACCACATAAGAAGCAAAGACGTCAGAGCGAAGTGCGACATTCTAAACGTGGTAAAAAACAGAAGGCGAGAGTGGAGAAACCATGTGGACAGAATGGACAAAACCAGACTGCCAAAAATTGCCAGAACAAGTGGTAGCCTTGTTCTGGCAAATCAAAAAGACTCTCGGAAAGACCACCAACAAGATGGTATGAAATCTAGAGCTTAGCGTCCTAACTGCGTCTATAAATGCTGAAGAAGAAACAGGGTCTAATTCTTACTAAAGAAGAAAAAAAAGAAAAAGAGAAAAATCTAAACTGGTTATGGCCATGCATTAACAGTCTGAAAGCATTGGTCACAATCTGCAGAGTTTGCTTGGTCTAGATACTAGTACTAGGGGAAATGTAAAAAACAGTTTATGACAGTTTTATACAAGATCGGAAAGAAAAAAATATGCGACAAGCTTGATGTAAAAAAACTGTAAGGCAATGACACACTTGAAACTATTTTTAACATCACCATCACATAATACCAAAACTTTGGTAACACAAACCAGTCAAATCAGGCTGCGTAGTAGGTTTACAGAACTGATAACTAGACATTGTAGTATTAAACAAGAATACAGAATAACAATAAAGATAGACTCATATGAGGCGGAATAGGAAGAAGAGATTTTACTACACTTGTTGACTGAAGTTAAACATATAATCTGCAAGGAGAACAGTCTTTAGTAAAATTTAAAAACTTGACATTACTGAGCAGTACATTCAGACAAATTACACAACCATGTACACGATAAATATGAGAGAAGTGTTACAGCTAGATAAAATACTGTCAACGATTTATTCTTTAAAACTGGTATGAGAAAACCAAAGATACTTGTGACTGGAGTTTTTTGTATAGTATTTATATAACAATGCATGAAACTGTAGAGGCTTTAAAGGAGAGCGTGGCGCAGTAGTTTAGGCATTTGACTAATGCACTGAAGATTGCGGGATTGATTCCCATATACCGAGATATACTTTTCACATGTTTATACGTTCTCCCACTTCTCAACCTTGCCGGCTTGAACCTTCTCTAATGAAATGATAAACAATTTCTCTAGTGGTTTGGAATCCATTTAACACTATAAGTCCTTCGTAATGTAAGTTGCCAGCATTACGGGCAGAGAAGAGGCTAAAACGCTATTAAAAACTTTATTATTTTTACAATGGATATTTTGCTTTATCAACGGATATACAATATAAGAATAATATTGGAGAAAATTTTAATCATTATGAAACATCTTCAAAGGTTTGTTGAATGTATAGAAGAGATGTAAGGTATAGAATGTAGAATGTAGAGTATTATAATTTTTACACTTCTTCTTATTTTTTACATAAACACGGTGACGTTTGTGATTATTAAATCTAATTTAGTTGGTGACGGCCTGAGTGATTGTTCAGGTGACATTTATGTGAAATACCGAATTCATGTTTTAAAGTTTTTATGGTAAGCTTTGATTGGAACCAGCGTGTGCATAGACACTAGACGAGTAAAATTTTGGTTAGCTCAGAATGATGGTTTTATTTTGTTTGTTTCTTGGTTTTTTGAAATGATTCTATTGATAGAACATGCTGTTTTAGTATATGCAATTAGTTTATGAAATAGGATTATGGAACACATAACGTTGTTACTAGTTGTGTACGGGTTTTTGATAGACAAGTAGAAGCTGACAGAATAGATAGACAAGTACAAGCTTTATTTATTGTAAGGTAGCATGTATGCGGTTTTAGTTTAGGTTAGGTCAAATTTTAATATTTAACAGAAAATAGAGTTCAATTTCATTTATTACAAATTTTTGGCAGTTTTATCAAAATTTAAAGTTTTTTATAAAATTGTTTTGAAAAAAATGTGTCTCTTCTTTATATAGTTATTTGAATTATTTTTTGTAAGGTTGCTATATAGCTTAGAATTAATGATGTGTAACGGGTGGTAATGATAAGTGCACTTCTTTAACAATTGCGTAACATTATTTTTTTATTGCGTTGCTCTATACAGCAATAATGTCTTCTAGATTTCAAAACAAAAAACAAGTTTAAGAATTTTTTTTCATATTTGCAAAAGTAATTTTGACTATTCTGGTACTTGTGGGATTGCTAGATAATTATGAGAAAAGATTGTTTGACTTTAGGTGATGAGTATTACTTAGGATGGTAAGTGGTGTTCTTTTTAAGCAGATTTTTATGATAGTGTTTCAAAATGGCATTGCTTGTGGTGACTTGGACTGTAACTAAATTGACTTTTAGTAATGTGCTCAGGTAATTTTGAGGTTGATAAACGTCTGGTGCGGATGTGCTCTCTAATAATAGTCGTATTTGAGGATAAGGTTTTTTGTTTTTTAGTTAAGCAACTTTTTTAGATTTTGTATTTATTTTAATATATTGCTTAAGACTTAAAATACAGAATTGAAACCTTCAAAGCAGCATTATATTATTAGTCTTCTTTTTGCTATACTTTAATAAGATTGTTGTGGGTTTTCTTTTTTATAATAGTGCTGAGACAATACAGCGCAAAAGCAGAGTTTACATATTGTTGCAACCATTTTACAATCAATATAATGTCCATCTCAATAAATATTTTGGCAAACCTTTATCAATTTTGCACAATGCGCTACGTTTCGGCTTGATGTAGCTCAACTTGTGAAATAAAAAAGAATTTGTAGTGATGAAAACATCCGGTTGTTAAGTAAAGTATTGGACGAGTACAAACACTTCGATTAGGCACCGTGTGCTACAAGTAGATTTTTGTTTGTTTTATTTAATTACCAATTTTAAGATCTTAGTTTAAAACATTACAAAATTTAGCGAGTACAAAAATTTAAGTTTCTTGTCTATCATATGGCAAATGTACTAAAAATCAATTGCATGCTGTCGTAATGCAAAATTTTGTTCAGTAGTTTTTGGTTGTTTAATGGCAACAAACAAAATTGTTGCCTTTGGATTTGGATAATTTTGTGTGCTTTATAGGCTGGAAGAATCATCAACCAACGTCATTGGCAAATGCTTCAAAGCTATAATAAAAGAGTATTTTGTTTTTAAATTGGGTGACATTAATGTGTAGAAGATGTGATTGACAGCACAAAATTTATTGAGAAAAAATATTTTTAAAAATGGACACGATTCTGTGACTTGACACTTTGTTATTTTTTTTGTTGGTATATACTGATAAGCGAGCGATGTTGAACCATTGTACGTATTATTGGCAAAATCAAGCAACCAATGCTTGACAAATTGGTCTAAAATTGGATCTCTAAGATGCGCTATATAAAAGCTAGTTGCATATGTCCAAAATAGTATTTAAAAAGAAAAAAAGGTTTTTTAATTAAAACTAAAATTTGGTTAAGTTATATGTCTTTTAATTCACTTCAAAGTTTTATTGCGCCAAAAATGACTCCTAAAGCTTGATTAAAAAAAATTGTATTTTGCATTCACTATGACTACATTGTGCCAACCTTACTACATTTTTGGGTAAATTAGTAGACAAGTAAATTTATCTACGGTTATTAGTTTTTGGTGTATAGGCTTTGATACCTAACGAGTCTTTAAACTGATATAATTGCTTGGCCGGCGAGTTTTGATTTGTACTGCGTATTACTTTGCTGCAAATGTATATTAATTTGACCAACTCCATTTGCATATAATGGAAGGAGCTATGTGATGATGTGGTCCTCGGTTAAACCAATACATCTGACCTAATGTGAGGCCGTAAAAGAATTTAAAATGAAAAAATGTATTGTAATAGTAATAATATTAATCTAGTATTTGTAATTTATAAAATTATCAATAACTGTAAATTTCATTCATTAGTGAATATTTTACTTATCAGAACAAATGAAGAATAAACTTATAGTGGATAACTAATCACTTAATTTGTAGTGATTTAATTGTGCAACAAGACCTTGGTTTAATTTGTAATACTAAACATTTTTCTGATTTGCAACATTTTCTTATCTTGAAACTGCTTGATTAAAAATTAAAATTTTTGATATGATATCTGCTCCACTTGCTTTAAGCAACAAAAACCTTATTATAATCTCAACTTTAAACTAAATTGCTACAACACACATTGTAAATCAATTATCATTTGATGCAAATGATATTGCAAACAAAGATTATTGATTACCACGTAGAAAATATTTGTTGCAACTTTTGTTTCATTATGAAGTAACGTTGAAATTATGTTGCATATGAAATGTTATTACGTTTGTTGTTTATATACAGATTGAAAATTTTATGTACTTCTAAATTTTCTTACAAAATTAAGCTTTGTTATTTTAACTGTTACATAGTATTTTTTTAGATTTTTAGATAATTAACGGCTTTCGAATTTTTAGTTAGGAGTAGATAGTATCTATAAAAAACTAGAAGAGGGCAGTTATGACATACAAATAAGATTTAGGTTCCAATACGAGGGTTGCTATTTATGTGTTGAGAACTTGCAACACTGGTATTGCCAGGTTAAATCTGATATTGCCATTGTAAAATTTAACATTTTTGACTTTATACGTACTCGGAACGTTTAGACGTGCACTATTTGTGTTGTTTACAATAAGTTGAAAATTTCATCTCGGCCAAAAGATAGAATCAAGTCGCAAAAATGTTTGAGCTATGATTTGTTATGACTTTTGGCGTGGTCTAACTCAAGAACAGTGCTTCAATCAACTGAATTCAACTTTTGGCAATAAAGCGCCATTCACAGCCATCTTGTATATCGCTGGTACACCGAATTCAAACGTGGCCGTAGTTTGCTCACGGACGATTTTAAAGAAAGTCGTCCAAAATCAGTTGTTGTGCCAAAAAACATTGATGCTGTGTGAAAACTAATTGAAGAAAATTGTCATGTAATATATCGCAAAATTGAGACATGTTTAAGCATTAGTATGACCAGCACACATAAGATTTTGTAAGAACAAAATACAACTGTGGTGCATCCAAAGTCGTATCATTGTCACAGGTGACGAGTTGTGGATTTATACATAAGAACTAGAAAAAAAGGCCATTGGCAGTTTGGGAAAAAAAGCCAACAAAAGTTGTTTGTTTTTGACGCGTTAAGAAACAAATGGTGGCGTGTTTCTTTATAAAAACCGGGCATGTGGCAACTGTGGCTCTTGAAAATCAAAAGACAATTAGTTCAGCTTGGTATACGACCATTTGTTTGCCTGAAGTTTTTGGTAAATTAAGAGACAACAACCCAAAACAACGAATCATTTTGCATCACGACAATGCAAGCTCACACACATCACATGAAACAAACGAGTATTTAAACACACAAAAGATCGAATTGATGGTCTTTTGTCTTAGAGCCCCAACCTGGCACATAATGACTTTTTGTTTTGTTTTAAGTAATTAAAGATAAACTGCGTGGACAACGACTTTCATCGCCCAAAAAAGCGGTTAAGGCCTTCAAACGCATGTTTTAGAGCTATCATCTTCTGACTGGACAAATTGCTTTGAAGGGTAGTTCAATCGCATGCAAAAGTGTATACATCTTAAAGTCGATTATTTTGAAAAGCAATAAAAATATTTTTGATAAAACTCATTTATTTGATTTTTCTATTCTCAATACATAAATAGCAACTCTTGTACCAGTTAGTGAGTGATTACTTTTTAGTTTAAATATCTTAAGACAAAGATATCTGGAAATGCATTATGATATATTTGCTTTATTGACTAAAAGGCATTTGATCGTGTCTAGCACTTTAAACTGCTAAAGGTACTAAACACTCATAGCAAAGATATACGAATAATTTCAAACAGCTAAGTCAAACTTAAACTAACCTAACCTAACCTAAGCAAATAGGACAAGATACACTTCACTTTTTCACAGTGGGAGCATTAAGCGGACCCTTTTGTTTTTCTTAAAATTGTTGCTAGCAAATTCTGAGTTTTATCTTTGACGTTTCCAAACTCCAAAGTTATAAAGTTGGTTATCTGCGCCTTGTGCGTGTGCACCAACGGCTCCGCCCTAGCTACGGCACTGGCCGTAATTGTCAGAGAAGGAAGATGCGATACAGCGAGGATATATTTAAAGAAACAATATTAGAAAAAACAAAAGGTATCATCATAAATGGCAAAATATCTAACAACATACGATACGCAGAAGATACCTGCATTATAGCAGATAGTATAAATGATAGAGACGAGAACGTGGTACAATAGTCTAAGCATTCGACTGTTGCACCAAAAATTGTAGGTTTAAATATTACAACCCGCCTTGTCAGCTTGGGGTTATATATTATTTAACTTGCTCCCATACGGAATAGATGAATAATGTCTCTAATAGTTTGGAATATACCCAAAACTGTAGGTTCATCTACAGTATAAGTTGCCAGCATTATGGGCAGATTTATTTACGTTGTCTTTTTCTGCTGTCAAGGCTTATCACTACAGGTTAAGACTACCACATCTGAGAATTTTGCTGGAAATTTAGGAATTCCAACCTTTCTCAATTTTTTTAATACGCAACACTGAGTCTTTACTAAAGTTTCTTTTCTTATCCGAAAGACGTATTTATAAAAAAAAAAATTAACCAGAAAAATTTACTTTTTAAGTAAGGGACTCGAGTGTATCAGTTGAGTACGCTAACCACTCTACCATCTAGGTGGTGTTAGCAGAAACGTGTATACGGCTATTGAAAAACATATACAACGCTTAGTTTAACTAGTAAACATTTATTTAAAGCAATGCGGCTTAGGCATTAATTTAAAGAAAAGTAAAATCATTATCACTACAAAAGACATAAAACCAAATCACAACAGTTTACATATTAACAATAAAACTATAGAAATTATATTGATGATAATGATGATGATAATAAAATTATAGAAGGAGTATTCTCCTATAAATATTTAAGCACATGCGTAACGGAAAAGCCAGAACACACAAATAAAATTAAATTTAGATTAGAGATAGCTCAAAGTAGATATACAAAAATGAAAACAAAAATCTTTGTAACCGCAACATAAAATTGGAGCTAAGAACTAATGTACTGGACATGATAGGCAAACAACATTAAGCATCTAGAAGCATTAGAAAAGAGGTGTTATAGAAGAATGCTCAAAATTTGATGTACCGACAAGGTCACCAATACTACATCAAATGGATAAAGCTAGAGTGATTACTAAAACAATAAAAAGACAAATGTAAGAATACCTCAGACATATTCTGAGAAGAGACAGTTAAAGCTTTCTTAAATTAATTATAATCTATAGAAATATTAAAAGAAGAAAAAACAGTTGATAGCAGAAGAATCTTGTAGTGCATAATGTGATGGTTTCCAATTTCTGATTGGAGCGGAATGTAAAGAATAGACCTAGTTTGTTGGTTGTTGAGCTTTGTAGTAAGTTAAACTAAAAGGGAAATTTAGTTGGTTTTTATATTTTTTTTTTAGTACTGGCCTTCGGCGTATTTATACTAACCTATATCAAGAATTTTTCTAATAACAAAATCGGTCGCTAGTTTTTGTAACTATTTTTTTGTTAAACTTTGTAGAATTATTTCAGAAGTATAGATTTATTTACTAGCATTGCAGAAATAATATAGAGATTACAAAATTATTTTTCAGATGCGTAAAATTGTATGTCGCTGGACTAAAAAAATTGTATCTTACTGGACGGTGCTTTGACAAAGTGGTAAAAAATTAGATTGATATGATTTTGGTGCGTCTATTTATAATGTATAAAATAGCTGTAAAACGGACAATAAAAAAGAACTATTAAAATTATTTAAATTTAATAAATGATAAATTTTATTTTCCGCCCTGTGTGAACACTAGTGTATATCTCACACTGGGTAGAAAGGCAATTTACATAAAACAGATTATATATTAAATTTAAACAATTTTAGTAGTTTTTGATAAATTTGTTTCAGTCATCGGATTCAAATAAAACTTGCCTGACAGCCCTCATTACCCACACACATAGCTCAACTTTTCTCATGCATTGCATTACCACCTCTCACTCATTAAAATTGTCTTTAAACTGTCAAATCTGTCACGAGAAATCTGTAAACTATCATAAAAGTTTTTGGAAAACAAAAATGTTATAAAATGTTTTTCAAGAAAACCTAGAGGATAGTTAAAATATTTGAATTGTTAATACACTATATACTTGTCTACTCAATATTGTTTGTTGTACATACCTCAGTCATTTTCCAGAGGGGAACATTGCTCCTGTTAAGTGGTCGGATGCTAAAACTCAATGCGGATCTCTAATTAACCGACGAGCACGATTTTCGTATTAGAACGTGTAATATTTGTTTGCAGATTCTAATAAAATAAAAATGAAGTATTTTGCCTTGATTATGCACTTGTCTACTTAGTTTAAACTAACCTAAACACAATAGAGCAGTTTTCTTATCTGTCCACATTAATAATACTTTCAAAAGGGGAATTTAATTGTTTCTCATCTACTACATTAAACTAAATCGTCGATTTTGAAATGAATAAAGATAATTATCAAACAATTAAATTAAAAATATATACATTTTAACCATATTTTAACCAAATATAACTTACGAAAATGGTTAATTCTTTTTTATTATAATGAATATAATTTATAATTTACCTTAATCAAATTTAATCACAAAACGCTTTATGACCCGACGCGTAATTAACATATACAACTCAAAAATGATCACCGTATGCAAATAAAATTTAATCAAATGCTTTCCCTAAAACAATATTTCAGTTAGTTTTAATCCACGAAAACTCCGTAAAGTTGTAAATATCAAAATACATATTAAACCAAACGCTATTTCTAATTCAATTCTAATGAAACATTGCTTATGGATGCAAAGTAAAGCAGAATTTTAATTCTAATGAAAAATTCAATCATATAGGTCATAATAAATATCATGGAGAAGCGGGAGCAAAATCAAATAGAATTGTGTTTGCTGTTACAATCGTAAATATGTATGCACACGTTTTGATTTGGGCGGGCGGCGCGAATTTAAAATTCTATATGTATTTAAAGTTCGTCTACATGTTTGGATGAGTTTTGTTGATTAAAGTAAAATCTCATTTTGAATTGAATTTGTTTGTAGAATTATAATTACTATAAAAGGGTCAAAGTTTATTATATCTTTTCTGATACTATTTTAACTTTTAATTTTATTCTTTTAGAGTAATATAAATATAATACAATATCTAATTATTAATTATTTAAGGTTAAGCTAAGAATTTATGTTGTTTTATAGCGCTTCGCTAAAAACAGTCCACCGAAAAAACGGCTGAAAATTATTAAACCAAATTTTGAAACATTATAGAAGAACGTTATAGCTATACGTTAATACTTTTTTATTTTTTATGACGATTAGTTTTAATGTATATAAATTTTAAAAACCTAGAATTTTTGTTTCATTTAATTATTTATTTGCGAGTTAAATATAGTTTTAATCTTTGCTCGAAAGTATTAATGTATAGGCGGTTGTATGCACTTTATATTTTAAAATATCAGTTTATTGAAAAACTTATCGTTTAAACGTGGAGTTGTTAGAAAATTTATCTTATAAGAACCAATGTTATAATAATAATAATAATAATATTAATAATTGCATATTAATTGCTTTTTATTGTCAATTTCTTATACATATACACACAATTTAATTTACAAATACAGTCACAATGGAGTACCTAACCAGGTAGGTTAACTATAATCATTTACCCTCTGGTCTTCCTTAGGAACCGTTGAAATTTTTAATAATTGACATTTATTAGATTAGGTTAGTTTCTTTCCATCTTCATTTTCCAAATGTTGCACAACTTTGCTTATACTTATATTTATGCAAATAATGCATAATAATAGCTGAATATTCTAAATTATTAAATTTTATATTTACTGCAAATTTTCTCTGACATTTGTCAACGTGGCAAATACTAATATATAAATAATTTGAAAAAAGTTAACAATTTTGAGGAAAAAAAGAATAAACTGAGTTAATTGAACAGAAAAGAAATGTACTTAAAACTATTTCTGGCTACTTACCCTTGTTTGTTATGTTATTTCTACATACTCTTTATTATTTTTTATTTTTTTTTTCAAACTTGACAGAAAGTTAAAAACGGGGCTTTGCAGATTTTTTTAATGTTTTTGATTTTATAGAGACTATATATTCTAATCAAAACCAATTTGATCCTCAATAGGTTAAACACTTGAGTACACTGCTCGATGTTCTAATAAGCAAATTTTGCGTGTACATGAAACCTCATGAAGGCACAGAATGCCAAAAGCCAATAACATACATTATATCTAAAGTAAAACAATTTGTATAGTTGGGTTGTCTTAAATTTTAAAAAAGTTTTGAAATTTTGTATGTTACAGTTATGTATTTATTGAAGACTCACGTACATTAATGTCATAGAAAGTAAACTTTTGTTGTTTTTTGTTGCTGTACTAAACGCACTCAATCATTGCCGCAAAAACTAAAAAACCATCAGTAACAGGTTACAAACTAAATATGTCTTTACCAAAATCTTAAAGGCAACAGCAGATAAGGAAATCTTTTAATAACATCGTTTACACTCCCCTATAACAGTAATTATTGTGAGTTTATGAAACACATGCATTTTTGCGGATGCTTGCAAGAAATGCACTTCAATTTTAATCATCAAAATTTGCATAAAAAGCCGAGACGTCAAATCAAAAGCAAAGTTTCTATTTTTTGAAGAAAAATCTATAGAGTGAACTCTCATAACTATATTCTAATTGATTCAGCTTACTCATCATCAAATTAAACAAAGCTTTAGATGGCGTATACAGTGAAGATTTACCTTCTTATTCCACCGTGAAAGAATGTGTTAAAAGGTTTGAAATGGGCTATAGGTGTTTAGAAAATGACTAACATTTAGGTCGATCAGTTGAAATGATCACAGAAGTCAATTGCCTTTATTGAAGAATTGGTCCAAAGTTATTGCTGACTAAAAGTGAGGGAATTATCAGCAATTTTAGGGCTGTCAGATACATTGATTTAGCAAATACTCCATGACCATTTAGGTATGAATAAAGTGAGCATCAACAAGAAAAATTATGGCTTTTGGGAAAGAAAATTGACAAACGGAGTCAGGTTGTTGCATACTGCTGTAGTTGCTCAACTTGCCATAAAAAAATGCGGCTCTTAAAAAACTGATCATCTCTTTTACAGTCTAGACTTGACTCATAGCGACTATTGTTTTTAAAGTTAAAACAAAAACTTTTGGTGTAGACGATTTCTAGACGATGAAGATGTGAAAGCTGCTGTTTTAGAGCATATTGATGACGGTTAGCAGTCTTCTAAATTGTGAAAATGCCGAAATTGCGGAAAAGTTAACATTAATTATATCATCTAAATTGCACCAGTATTTTCTTAATATAAGTTCAGTCGTCATTTGGTCGGTTTGTCAAAGAACAACAAAACCTGAAAAAGAGATTCAAAAAAGTTTTCTATTGCTTTGAGAACACTACAAAGGCTTACGCTTCTGTTACCACTTTGTTATCACCCCACAGTACCTGTAAATTAATTACATAATGACTAATCCCGTTAATAGAGAGAATGGAGCCGCTGTAGATACTGAAAAATCCTAGTATCTGGTTTGTCCTCACTCTCATATTAAATGTAATTATGGTAACATGGACACTAATCATGTATAAGACTTAAGTTTTGATTTAATTAATGTCAGAATTTCTTAAAATGTTCTACCGGAATTAAGGCTCAAATGCAACAATTTATGCGAAAAGATTTAAGTGAATGGTTGCTGCAAAAACTGTAAAAGCAAGAAAAGAATATAGATGAGCTACGTTTGCACGGTCACGCCGATCACTTTGGTTGGCAAAATGTAGAATAAAATAAGCACCAAATTGGAAAACAAGTATTCGATGCATTGTAAAATTAATTTAATTTTTTAACGTTAGTTGGTAGTTTATTATACGATTGTATGGATACATATATAGGGCATTTTTCATATTTTGTTAACTTGTGTATTGGTATTTCTAATGTCATTTCATTTCGTGTATTGTAGTTATGAGTGCTACTTAATGTTTTAATGTTAATAATATTTTCTTTTGCATAAAGTAAAGCGTTATTTATAAACAGCGAAAGTAAACTTCTAAACAATTCCCGGCAAGGAGTTCTACTAGATTTATTTAAAATATAACGATCTGCTCGTTTTTGTATTTTAAACAATCGAATTGAGTCTGTTGATATGCCCCATGCTAATATAGCATATGACTAGAGACCGGATTATATGCAACTTAAAAACACTGAAATATGCATGCAAATATGCAATAAAAAAGCCCAAAATATGCGTGAAAATAGCAAAAATATGCCAAAATATGCAACATAAATATATACAAATATAGTTTAATCTCTATAAAAAAAAACAAAATATATAAGAAAATCTATTATTTTAAATTTTTAATAAGTTTAATAGGTAGAAAGTTTCAAAATATATAACTTCATAAATAGACAAAAAATGTACGACTAAATAACTTTAATTTGAATGGTTTTGTGAGTACCATAAAGGCAGATACACACATGTATGTTTTAGTTTTTAGTATATTTGCTATTGCAACTTTAGTTTTTAAAGGACAACATATTTTTTTATTTTTTTTTTATTTCCAAGGTATTTTAAATACAACCTAGTAAATTAAAAAAAAAATTTCAAGTGTTTTCAATTTAAAATTATTGTAATTGAGTAGTTGGCAGTAAAAATAGCTAATGTTTAATTTTTGCACAATATAATAACTTAAAAAATGACGTTTTTTAATATTGTTTTTCTAAAAATCTGTGAAATATGCATAAAAACTAATTATGGATGAAATATGCAACAAAGCCTAAATATGGTCAAAATATGCAAATTCATATGCAAATATGCATTTGCATATAATCCGGTCACTACATATGACATTACGGACTGTATTTTGGCATAATAAAACGTTTTTAATATAGATATATTTACAATGGGTTTTAGTTGTTTAATGATGTAAGAAAAAGTGCTTATCTTTTTACAAACTTTATCTACATGTGTATCCCACTTGCAAGATGAATCAATATATAACTCCAAAAATTTTGTGCTATTGCACTCTTTTATGTTTTGTCCAGTTTTTTATTATTTATGTTAAATCTAATTGCACTTGTTTTTGCAGTATTGACAGCTAACCCGTTATTTTTAAACCGCTGAGTCAGTTCACTCATATTTTTATTAGTTTTTCTAACTAATTCGTCTTTGTTATTATCACTTATTAATAAAGAAGTATAGTCTGCAAATAAAACAACATTTTGTTTATTAATATCATTAATATATACAATAAATAACACAGGTCCCAAAACAAATCCTTGTGGTATCCCTCTATTTAATTTTAGTTTGTGAGATTTTTCATTATTTAGTTCAACATAATGTGCTCTTGACGTCAAATAGCTGCGGATCCAATAATGTAAATAATAAAATGGTCTAAAATCATCCATATACGCGTTTCGAAATTTATTTCTCATCAGTATGGCTTTACTTTAGACTTAAACTAAATAATTCTAAATTAGATAAATTAACTTACTTAGTCAACTCGGTCTCGTAACAACGTTTAAACTAAATTTATAAAAAAGAGGGTGAATTATTTATACTATCTGAAGGATTAATGACTTCTGAGAATGAAGGATTAAGAAATCTCACATTTTTCGGACTAATTACCTAGCGATAATTACATGTAAACATTAGAACAAATGTCCATTAATACATGACACAAGTGATTAAATAATAATCTTGAAAAACGAAATAATCGTTGGGCTTGTGCATACGCGTCTTACAAAGACGAAAACAAGTTTCTTAGAAAATAAAAGTAACTTGCACATAAATGTGAGATTTCTTAATCCTTCATTCTCAGAAGTCATTAATCCTTCAGATAGTATAAATAGTTCACCCTCTTTTTTATAAATTTAGTTTAAACGTTGCTACGAGACCGAGTTGACTAAGTAAGTTAATTTATCTAATTTAGAATTATGTTTAAGTCTAAAGTAAAGCCATACTGATGAGAAATAAATTTCGAAACGCGTATATGGATGATTTTAGATCATTTTATTATTTACATTTTGTAATTTCAAGACTGTTCGACATTGTTCTAGGTTACATTTAGTAAACTTGAGACACTGTGTGTACATTTATACGAACATGTTTCACCTGTTCTAGTGTTGCATAGTCTAGATATTAATTGATTTCCAGTTCATTTTTCCCTTTATCTATAATTTTTTTTCAAAATACTTCTTTTTTGTTTAATTTTAATTTTATTATTATTATTATTTTTATTTTTTTAAATTTTAACCACATTTTTCAATTTTATTTTTTCAATGTTGCAGTATTAGTAGTACTAACTGTAATGTGCAAGTTACTTTTATTTTCTAAGAAACTTGTTTGAAAGTTTATGGCCAATTGATCTTTGCTTAATGTTAACTGATATAAATTTTTCAACTTTTGTGATGAAGTTAAAATTCCTAATGTTATCTATGGTTCCCGAGTTATCCAAAAAACACGATGCTTTACTTTAATTTTTGGAAACATGTAATCAAAATGATAATATATTGTAAAGGGTCTTCCATTAAGAGCGCCCCCATTTGAAATGTAAATAAAACGAGCAATTGATGAGATATCAAAGATCTGTTTACTGTAGGTTGAAAGTGACACTATACCATTAAGAATGGAACAGAACATCGTTCAGATGGCCACCTCTGGAACGCCGGCACAATGGAGACGCTGGACCCAATTTTCCATCACTTTTTCACACAAATCTGTCGATATGTCAGCAATGGGTCTTTCAATATTAGTCTGGAGCTCTTCCAATGTTGTTGGTTTGTTGACTCAACGTACCCCCATAGAAAAAAGTCAAGGGCGTTAAATCGCACAAACGAGGCGGCCAATTGGTTGGGCCGTGTCTTGATATAACACGGTCTCCGAACTTGGTCTTCAATAAATCGATTGTTTGGCCGGCTGTATGGCATGTGGCCCCGTATTGTTGGAACCACATATTGTCCACATCGAAATCATCCAATTTGTCCCAAAAATAATCGGTTAACATGCCCCGATAGCGATCGCCGTTGACCGTGACGGCATTTCCTGCATTGTTGAAAAAGAAATAAGGGCCAATGACTCCGCCGGCATGAAAACCACTCCAAACAGTGAGTTTTGATGGATACAAAGGTGACTGGTTGATTTCCTGAGGATTTTCCCTTGCCTAAATGCGACAGATCTGTTTATTAACAAAACCGTTTAGCCAAAAATGAGCCTTGTCACTCAGGATGATTTTTCGATAAAAATCATTATCCATCTCCATCTTGTCTAAAGCCCAATTGGTGAAATTTTTGCGCAGCAAATGGTCATTCGGCTTCAATTCTTGGGTTAGAACGATCTTATACGGGTGTAGGCCAAGTTCTATCAGCAAAATCCACCACAATGTTGTTTGGCTGATCCCCAACTCCTGAGAATGGCGTGAAATCGATTGTTTTGGTTGTTCGGCTACAGAAGCTTGTACAGCGTTAATATTTTCTTCGTTCCTGGCTGGTCTTGCTCTGTTTGGCACAAGAACATCCAATAATGAGTAGGTCGACTCAAATTTAGCCACTAAACGAACCACAGACCGTTTATCCGGACGATTATAACGACCAAAAATCGGAGTCAACGCACGTAAAGTTGCGGTGACCAAACTCGAACGTTCGTAATAAATTTTAATAATTTACAAACTTTGCACCCACGTGTACTTAACCATGATGAAATGGTATAATGTTTCAAACAAATTGACGTTTATAATATGGAGCTAACTTCACACATGTTCAAATAGCAGCTATTCAAAACAGGGGCGCCCTATTGGAAAACCCTTTATTATGTAAATAATCAAAAATTTCATTGGGGTCTTCTGTATTATTAACATTTTGCCATATTTCGTTTTTCATATTTTCACAGAATATGTTTAAAGCTATAGGGTTAAGCTTTCTTATTGAACTTTTTAATGTATTTAATTTTACCCTTTCGTATAATACTAATTGTTGTACATTATGATCAGACATTCCATTAAATATGACTCCACCAACACAGATTACTGCTTTATTTACGCAAATGTTGTCAATACAGTTATTTATACGAGTAGCACTATATATTTTTGGTATCATGTCAAATTCGTTTAATAAATCTAACCATTCTGTTGTTTCTTTGCAATGTTGAAAAAGATTAATATTAAAATGACCTAATAAAATTATACGTTTAGTTGTCTTATTGCTAAGTTTTAATAACATTTTATATATTACTAAAAAATACATTTAAATTACCTAATGGACTTCTATATAAAGTCACTATACATAAATTATAGTTTTCACTTTGTAGCTGGATCAACACATTCAAAATCCTTTTCAATACAAGATTCGGTCAGTTTTATATTAGACGCGCTATATTTATTTGATACAAAAATTAAGACACCTCCTCTTTCAAACTTCTGTCTGCAATAATGATTTGCAACATAAAAACCCATTAATGCAATTGCACCAATTTGATTTTCTCGTAAGAAGTGTTTGGATACACAAAAAACATCACAATTAATGTTGCTCAAAAATACTTCTAAATCACACATTTTGTTAGATAAACCTTGTACGTTTTGATGGAGAATAGTAAACTCTATTTCTGTTTTTTCTATATGTTCTGCTGTCGATTTGTCCATAATCTTTTCCACCAACAAAAATTTTGTTTTTCTTGAATGGTATCCATGTTTGTTATATTTATAGATAAATTATAATGTTGAATTTGTAAATTAATCAATTCTATTTGCTGTTGCGTTAATGTAGATTGAGATAATATTGTATTTGAGTTCTGTATTGTATGTTGATGTACTTTTCTAGTAGGTTTAGGTAATCTTGTGATTGGACTCTTTCCTGTATGTTGATTTTTTCTACTCCCAATGTAACATGTGCACGTTGCTTTTGATGTTCCGGGTATATTTGTGCTGCATAATGAACAGTCGCTTTTTGTTTGATGACTAATAATTGAGTTTATATAGCGTGACAGTACATTTTGTCCTATTTTGTTAAGACTATTCTTGTTTTTCTAGTTAAAATGTTTTTTTTTTTCAAAAAATTTATTAACATCTGCATAAAAAGTGTTATCACATTTTTCACATACTTGTTTGATGTGATTATTTATATATTTAATAATATTATTGTACTATGGATAGTCATATCGATAAGGTATAGCTGTCACTATGATATGCATATTTATGTTACTTTTAATGCTATTTTTAATACTAATAATATTTTCTGAATTATAACAATCTTTTATGTCATTGGATCCCGCCATTAATACTATGGCATTGTCTGTCGATATTTGACATTTTTTCTTATTATTAATGCATTGAACAATTTCAGAAAAGTTGGCTTTTGTTTTAACTAATCCACATATAGCGTATTTTTTATCTGGTATAGAGTTTAACATAAGTGGAGCTATGTTTTTAGCATAGCCATCTCCTATCACTCAAATGTTTTTTATTTTGTTATTACAAAACTTAATTGTGCTTATATTTTTTGTAAGTGTACTGTTAAGTTTATCAGCAGTAATATTCTTTAAGTTTTTGTTTTGTTGTTTTACATTTTCCGTTTGTGTGTGCACCGAAATGAACTCTTTTATATTTTTAGTTTGTGTGTGCATTGTAGAAGTTTCTTTTGTAATATGTTGATGAACATCATACTCTGTATTAATTGTCTGTGTACTTTTAGGTATGTCTGGTATAATGTGTTCTGTTGTCTGAGTATCTACGTGTGTTACATGTCTAGTTTGAATATTTGTAATAGTATTTGTTAGGGTTGCAATGACTTTATTGTTATTTTTAATTTCTTTTTCTAAATCTCGTACATTATTTGTTAAAAAATCAACGTTATCTCTTAAACTGCCATTGTCGCTTTCTTTGTTAGCTAGCTTGTTTCTCAAGTCACTTATTAAATCATTGTATTCGTTATCATTTTTTACGTCATCAGAAACAATGCTAATATTACTAATATTACTTAAATTACTTTTTTTGTTATTTTGTACTTCATTTCGGTTCGTTTTGATTATAGTTTTTGCTAAACGTTGGCTTGTCCTTGGAGCAACATTATCTTCTTTCTTTTTATTCATTTTAGTATTTTAATATTAAAATTACACTATTAAAAAGTAATTAAAATTGCAAGTGGTAATATGAAAACAAAAAAACATATAGGACAGGGATACATTAACTTTACACCACAGGGTCTGTTGTGGTGACTAACGGTTTTTACAAACATAAAAATAAGACCGCGGAAAGGAAATTAGTGGGATTGTATATATGTGATATGATACCTATAGATTAAATTAAATAGGAAATAAGAAATTACTTATTAATAATGACGTATAAATAAAATATATAATAAATTTAAATTTAAATATAAATTCAAACAGGAATTTCTTATGCCGAGTATTGATATTTTAATATTTCTTATTACTTTTTCTTCGGGGTCGTTGTCCGTGAAAATATGCAAATCATATTGTACAGAAAAATCTTTTAAAATCTTTTAATTGCTTTTAAAAAAACTTTATTATAATTTTAACATCACAGAACAAACACTAGACACTTTAAAATGCATAAAATCACTTTTAATATAATAAAACACAGTTTTTCACTTAAATTTTGCATATACTGTAGAGCCGAAGCGTACGTTACCGCAGTTAGCAGAAATTATTATCAAAGACATGGGTACTTCTTCCGCATCACAACCACATCATGGTTTATTGAGTTATTTAGCAGTTTTCTTTTGCACAAAAGAGTGGCACCTGGAAATATACTAAATAAATGCATCGGTAATACCAACGTGAATAATTTTTATTGGCTAACCAATTACTGGCCAAAAAATACTGTAAAAGCAGCCAAACATAAATTTTTATTCAGTTAGTTTGTCACAATTGCCCATAGCAGTTTTATGTCCGCAACACAAGCAAACAAAATCTCCCGTCATGGAATAGTTACAACAAATCTGCTACCGGCAAACGGCGTTTTAGTATAAGGACATGAACCTGGAAGCATAACGCCACTTGGATAGACGTTGTGCCGTCTCAACGCCGATTCAAACCGGTACTTTCAGTTGTGTCTAATAAAAGTTCCTGAGTACAAAAGAATTTGACTGGTTACTTTCGACCGCACATTGGTTTTTCCAGTGTTATTACATTTTCCAGCATTAAGAACCTACGCAATCACTGACTTCTCAAAGCTACACTACATTTGGATAAGACACCTAAAGGAAATTGTTTATGATTTTGTGAACACCTCACCTCAAAAATTAACACACAAAACTAAGTAGTTTATGCACAGTAGTGGAGATTTATTGTTCTCAATTATCCTCTTTCGGTTTTAAGAACAGTAACAAATGGTATGAGCACATAAAGGCTTTTACTAGCTTTGAAACTACCCTTTAATAAAGAAGAATATACCAACAATGATATTCATAAGGTATCAAAAAGAAACAACACAAAAAAAAAAGAAAAAGTAGACAAAGAGAAGAAGATGAACAAAACGGAGAAGAGCATTGAAAGAAAAACATGCTAACTCAAAAACAATTTATAAAGTGTTAGATGTATATTTTTGAAAAAGTTGCAACTTTATTTCAAGCTCTATTACCACTAGTTATAGAAGTTGCCTATATATAATTGAAGTACAACGGTTAAAGGTTTTACTAAGATTGTGACATGACGGTTCATCACAAAATGTTTATACAACAGCTACTAAGAACAGAACAGAATATTCAATGGCTAATATAATTAGAAACCCAGCTTGACTTATGCCAACTCCAAGCGACGATTCCAGAGGCAATATGTGAGTTTAGTGGAGCCCGTACAAAGTTACTGGCATTGCTAGGCTACTCTACACCAACGACACCAGGAACTATAACACTCACACATTAATACTGTTGAAAACTTTAAACAATTAGTAGAAACCGCCTCAAAGTGGAATCAAACTTGACTCTACGCTAATTTTTTTGGCTTAAATCACAATTTTCAAGCACAACGAGCATAATATCTAATCTCATGTAACCGGGAAAGTAATAGAGGATCAAACCAAAAAAATTTTCAATTTGATCAAATAACAACAAAAACCACTAAAGAAAAATACAAAACAACAACTTTTAAATGCGAATTCAACCAAAATAGCAAACGTAGAAATTTTTATCAGATAGACCTTTACCTTAAATTATTATTAACATTAACGGAAAACAAGTCACGGTTTTCTAAGGTGCAACCATAAAATAGAATAGTTAGTGGTTGGCTTGACCATCCGTGCAAACTACATGAAAAGCAAAAAATTGGCAAGGTCACTTTTTTTAAACACTTTCAGTTTGGGAAAAGAAGTGATACTGGACCATCAATGGTTAAAAGACTAAGACGCTAACATTGACTACTCACGGCAGCTAACAAAATATTAAAATACCCATATACTCATTTCTAAATCAGACCCGACTAGAGACCTTCCTTTAAAAACACAACACGGTGCGCAGCAAAAGCATTATACTAACGGCCAAGTTTTCAATCAGATTGATCTCTTAGAAAATATATTGGTTAGAAAAATAATTACAAAATAAAAAATGGTAAATAAAAAAATATATGCGCTATGCAAAGCTATCAGATAGTAAACTGGCGGTGGCTCATCAAGTGCTTGATTTAGATGTCTTAACCACATTGCTACCAAACAATTTCCGCATCAGGTTGGCTATGTGCTTGGACGGAGAAGTTAGTTTTACTACAAGAGGAGGTACAAAAAGGCTAATGAAACCTTGCAGTGAACATAGTTTTTCTCTTTTACTAAAATCCAAATCTACATCTTAAAGCTCATACCTAAATGGTTATCACTATTTCATAATCTTTTTTTTCCAATTGAGTTGCCACATCTTAATATTTATGCAGTTTTTGTACTCGACTTTGTATAAATGCCTCACGCTTATTTTTGATTAGTAGACAATAACTGTGTTTTTGTTGTTACCGTTTAACAGAACAATGTTAGGTTTTAGGTAAGGTTAGGTTAGGTTAGGTAATTTAATACATGCGAAAGAAATTTGTTTGCATTTTTTAATTTTCCGCACATCTTATCACCATTGATAAAACGCTTGGTGGCATTAAGAAAATCACAATCAATTCGAATTTGCAAAAATGGTGGCGAACTCAGTCTTCAGGAAATGATTACTGGATGACCACAGCAACGATGAACAAAAGACTTTGTTTTGGTTTGGTTTTTTTAGAAGTTTTTGATTATAATATCTTCTAACTTGGTTTTTCATTCACCTCTCTACCAGTGTTTGTGCGGTTAGAGCGATTGTTACTGAGCCATTTTTGACGTGCAGTTTAATCGGGCACTAGATTCAGATGATGTTAAGTTTATCCTTTATGCAACGTGTAACATTCTTTGCCCTTGTCCACGACGAAAAGTATTTGCCGAGCCGTTGGATAGTAGGTTGGGTTTTTGTTTTTGACAAACTACCTCGTTTAGTTAGTTGCG
Source organism: Tachinus rufipes (assembly GCA_963932245.1). NCBI lineage: Eukaryota > Metazoa > Arthropoda > Insecta > Coleoptera > Staphylinidae > Tachinus > Tachinus rufipes. The sequence continues at coordinate 97,010,582 of OZ010743.1, forward strand.
AGGGATTTGTTGGACAATGTTGTCTAGGCTAGTCGGCATTTAAGAAGCCTTGGTAACGGATGCTAAGTCTGTCAAGTTGCATAGAAACATTACTTCGCGCTGATAGTAGGTATAATAGTTTGGGGCTAGCACAATAAGAACTTACAGACCCCGTCAACTTCTCTTAGGTGTTTCTTCTGCACCTTTGTTTTTTTAAGAATAAACGCCAATTAGAGGGCTACAAAAATGTTCTGCTACAACGTTAGCAGGGAGTTATGTATATCCGTTAGCTGCGCCTTTATTTTTGAAATTGTTTGCTTGGGTGCTGTTTCTACATGGAAACCCGTTGGTATGGCTAAATATTTATAGGCTTTGATATCTACTAGAAATGCTGTGTTTTTACCCTGGATATTACGAGGGGCACTGCCAAAATTTGCGGAAAATGAAAAGCAAAACACAAATTACGTTATAAAAATCGCATTATTGCTTCTCAAAATATTCTCCTTTAAAATCTATACACTTTTGCATTTGATGAAACTAATCTTCAAAACAATTTTGCCACTAAAACAAGTAATTTAAATGCTTCAACGGCCTCTTCAGGCGCTCGCTACAAATTTTATTTTTGATATGTCAAAATACGAAAAAGTTTTGGGCGATAAATCAAGCCAATATGGGCAATGAGTCATTAATTGGATGATGTTACTGGTCAAAAACTCTTCAGTTTGTCGTGCTGTGTGATCGCGGAATTGTCATGATGAACAATCATTTGCCGGTTTATGTTGTTCTTTCTGATTTTAGCGATAACTTTCGGCAAACAAATTGAAGTATACCAGTCAGCATTAACTGTCCTTGGATCCTCTAATACAACAGTTGCAACATGACTCGTTTTTCCGAAGAAACAAGCAATTATTCTTTTTGAAAGATTTTGTGAACGCACCACTTTTGTGGGTTTAGGTTCATTTTAAAACACTTATACAGTCGATTGCTGTTTAGTTTCAAGCTAATATGAATATATACAAGATTTGTCATCGATGTTATATACCGAATTTAAACAACCCCCTTCGAATTTCTTTAGCATTTCCTTGCACCACTTGACACGTTCTTGTTTTTGTTCTTCTTTTAAATTGTGTGGGATCCAACAACTGCAAAGCTTCCTGACATGCAAATGATCGTGCAAAATCGTATGTAGTTGTTTTTCTGCAATGCCTAAGGATGCCTCTATCTCACTATAGGTCACAGGCCGATCTGACAAAATGATTTTACGCACAGCATTAATATTCTTCGCGACAAGAGAGGTGCATGGACAACTTTCGCGAAGATTGTCATCAAAAGTTGGGTCTTCTACGCTTGAATTCTGCGAACCATTTGTATACCATAGTTTTGGATGGTGTTTCATCCCCAAATAACGAACTAAGTTTTTCCACACATTGCTGCGATGTTAAACCGTATCGAAAATCATAAAAAATCATCACGATTTGAAATTTCAATTTTTCCCACAATTAATACTCTCGTTAAATTTTGTTGAAACGAAACCGAGCAGTTTAAAATTGAACTGTCAACTGAACAATAGGTGGAAAACGTAAAATTTTACGAATATGACATTCGCAAAACGCTGGCAATACAGGCAGTACTTGATTTCGTAAAGTTTAGCAGTGCTTCTCGTATATAGGCGGTTTTAGTGAATCACTTGTTTTTTTCTACACTCCAGATGGAATACTAGACCATAGCGTCTGGTAGTTTCACCCACTCTATTTAGGGTATCTTGCATGGCATAAGAATCGGAGTCTAGTATGGCCAGATTTTTGGCGTAACAAATGCTTTTTACAGGTGTTTGACAGACCTTAAATCAGCTTTCTTTTCATTGAGACATTAAAGTTAATAGGGCTAAGCAGACATCCTTGTTTTACTCCCGACTCGGTTAATATAAAAGAACTTAACCTATTCTTATAATTCTCCCACACGGTTTAACGAGTCCGTTATGTGACTCAAACGCGTTGGCAACACACAACGTTTACCCAAAAACATTAATTTTTGTGCATAAACTATTTACGAACGGAATCATTTAGCAAAGCAGTAGCAGTTATTGTGCTCTAAACCACTACAAGGTTTACTTAAATGACATTATAGGATACTTGCAGAATCATAAAAGGCGTATTCACCATATTTAACGAGTTTTGGAAAGGTTGCAAGATTATGATCTAAAATGCTAAATGTTCAAGTGTAAATGTATAGCTAATACCGTAAAATATATAAAAAAACATGTTAGCATGGAAAAAAATTAAAATTTATTGCATTATCTCGCCGCCATCCAAAAGCTAGCACCAAAAAGCAGCTTTGCATTCAAATATGTTTAGAAAACACGTTTAAATTTTCATATGAATAGTCAACTTTTTTATAGAATAATACCATGCAAAAAAGCCGTTTGTGTGAACTGAAAGCAAAGAATTTCCATTTGAGTTTGAACCTTAACAGAAACTATTTAGTATGTTAGAAAAAGTTTATCTTGCCGTTACTAAAACCCGGAATTGATAGAAATAACGTCTGCAGCTACAAAACAGTATTGATTACTTGCTGCTTCAGTAATGTTTTTAAAACGATAAGTAATAATTGTGTGGTGTGATTGTTGGGAAGTTGCGATGTTTTAGCTAATCACAAACGGGTTTACTTTAAAAACTATATTTATGACGTCTTCCTGGATAGCAAACTTTTTATATCAATGTTTTGTATCTTTTTGAGAATTTGCACGCAAGGAGATTCAAATAACGTTTTTTTTTAAATTTTTTATGCAAAATTACATTAAAATAAGGGTTATCTACTTAAAAACATTAAAAAACATTATGAAAAGAAAGAGGTGTTTCCAAGAAATGACAATCAGAGTCACCTTTTCTTTAAAGCTTCGGTAAAAGATCTACATGGCGGAAAATTTTTATCATTGCACGTTTATTACAGGTCACCATCTATCATCAAAATAGATAGTAAGGCAAAGCCGAAAAGTTTTAGCAGACTTCATTAGGACCCCGCCCTTGTGTAGCGGGCATTACGTGCAATAAAACATTTTTTTTTTTTTTTTTTTTTAATGATTACGTGTACTTAAAGTACATATTTGTTACGTTCAGTAAACCTTCCAACCACCACACCGTACTTTAACGTCAACTTACAGTTTGTTCTAATTTCTTAACTGCTATCCTAAGAATTAAACGGATTGAAAAACAAACTTAAAAAAACTAAGCTCTTGGTGACGGCGTGGAAGATGTCAGTAAGCTTTCGCGCAGGAGGAAAATAAGGCAAATTTTATTTTGTTTTGCGCATTTGAGTATTTTCTAAAAAAAAAACAACATTGAAGTTTTCCTACAACTTTGGTGTCATTTGTGCGTTGGTATTAAGTTCTGGCGTCCCTCTTTCTTTGATATTATGCATGATACTAGGTTAATTTAACTTTTGGTTTTGGTATTAAAGTGTTTTTCAACTTCGTTGTTATCTATACTGTAAATCAGGTTTAAGGTAATATATAATTAATTTATTATTTTTTAACATTAAAAAATTAAATTTATAAAAAAATATTCTAAACTAAAAACATCCATAGACGCGTTTCGAGGTTTACCTCTCATCAGTATGGCTTTATTTATTTAAACTTAATAATTGATTTTAACTTACTTTGTCAACATTGTTCACCACCACAATTCAAAGTGAATATTTTAAAGGGTGTATTGACTATTTATTATAACTGACTTAATGACTTTATTTAATGGCTATGGTTAATAGCATTCTGAGAATGAACAAATAAACTAATTATTTCGGGATATTTAGCTGATGGTAGTGACATGGAAGAATTAAAAAGGAAAGTTGAAAATTAAAAATAGAATAAATTTTTTGCATAAATTATAATTACTATTATACAATTTCGTGTATATCAGAACATATATAAAATATATAAAGAAGAGACGCAATGTCCTCATTTGAGGACATTGCGTCTCTTCTTTATATATTTTATATTATTTTTTAAATTATGATAATAACCCTGTCAGTGCTGCGCAATGTTAATTTAAATAAAAATATTATTTTATTATAAGTTGTTTAACTCAGAATAGTAAGAAGGAGCCAATAACTTTCACAAAAAAAAAAACAAATTGTATTGGTAATCAATTTTTGTCGCTTGTTTTATACTGCATTAAATGTATGCATTATTTATTAGCATATCACCTTTTTGGTTAATTACAAAGTTGCAAAGATTTTAAGTAAAGAGTAGGGTCTGATAGGTCTACAACACAAACCTCACCGTTATTACTTATTAAATTTAATAGAATTTATAAGTTTAGCGATTACATTGTTAAACTAATTACATTCATATAGTAAATTTTAATAATTTTAATCCCAATAATGCACACAACATTATGCTTATAACATCCATGAATAATTGCATTTAATTTAGATGCATTAGGAAAATTAAGCAAAAGTGTGTATATAAAAGTTGGCTCGTCGCCGTCATAAAGGAACTTAATAAAAGAGAATGCATGAAAATTGGTGTATTATCTTTTTACTACTTAAAAGAAAATGAAAAATTATGATATTGTAGAGAATGTTCTCTTCTTTGCTGGTGAACTGGTAGCAGCTGTAATATGAATTACACTGAAAATGGCTGGCAATTTAAATTCTTGCATGCCTTATTTTAAACACGTAAGTGTCGCCGAATGGTTATTAAGGATTAACTCTAGTGCATCCGCAAGAAAAATAATACTGCTATATTTATATGGAATTAAATTAAAGATATACATATCAAGAATTAAAAAACAATTTAATTAAGCTTATTTTGTATATAGCTACAAATATAATCAATTAACTTAATGTTTTCTTGGAGGCGGAAATGAGTTTTCACGATTGAATTGAAAATGCATTTGTATTGAAACTAAGACGCGGAAATAGCATGTTACTGATTTTTGCACTTGTTTCTGCAAAACCTTTCGCTTGAATGGAACGCAAAGTACATTTTTTTGTATTGATTTGGATCATTTTACAAAGTGCTGCTTTCTGATTTCTTTTTATTTCAACACAGAATGATATGACCTAGTGCATTTACTTAAATCAATACTTTCAAATTGAATCTTATAACCAGCAAATATTAGACTAAGTTATCCCCACATATCCACAAAGTTTCTAGTGTATGGGTCGACATTATTTCAGGATTAATTTCATCCGTAATTATAGTGGGGCGACGTTTAACTTTGGGAGACATTATGCTGCCGAAAATAAGAGAAGCACAGTAAAGCTTGACGGATAAGACTGTTCAAATTGGACCAACTTGTATTCGGGGTGCGTCGCGTGAAATAACATTTGGATAACAAATTCAATTACAATCAATTCCACTTTTCCCGTGCGCCTTCATTAATAATGCCATGCGAATCGTATTGATCGATTTAGTATTCATTCATTTTTAAATAATTACGTCTGTATCGGACAAAATTTTAATTAAATTCTGCATATTGTACATATCATTAATTAAACTGCGACTAACCTAGCATCAAACTAGATAAATGCTTGCAACATGTTGCCATTGGTATTGATATGCGGATAAGAATATGTCGCAGTGAAAGTCGGGTACAAATTAAAAGCACAAATGACTGATTAAAGTTTAAGATAATGGAAGAGTAAATCTCCCCCGGGGCGACTGCTGAAATAGCTTGGTCCTTCTCGCCCATAATTCCGAAACTTAGCATCCAGATTACTCGGGAGACTAATGAGAGAACAAAACAACGATGTTAATCAGTCAGCCATTGCAAAAGATGTGTTCCCTCTTCCGCGCGCCGATGCCGTTTCACAAGTTTTCCGTAAAAACTTTACCAAACCCGAAACTTGGAACAATCAACTTTCTATTTTTCGGTCTTATTGTCAAAGATTGATTTTACAGTTTCCATTTCGTGATTTACCCATTCTTAGTTGAGATTCCCATCCTACAAAGATTTGTGTTAAATCTGACACATCTTAATAATTCTTTCAAAAACAATTGAAGCAGAAATAATATAATAAAAATCTTTTAATTTTAATTATTGTTAACTAAAATTAAATTTGTTGATGTATATAAATTTTGTTATAAATTAGCAACATAATTTTACAAGTCAAAACATTAAAATTATCTCTACTTTGACAATTAATTAATGTAATTTCAATATTACATATTGCAAGTTATTATGATTTTATATTTTGTCATACTGACCCATTTAATAACAAAACAGTAATACTATCTTTTTAACGCAAACCACCATAATATACTATATAAATCAAAGATTTCTTTATTTTATGTAAGAAGTTACCAAACTGAGTATTAACTAATTTTTTTTATAATAATATCTTACTAAAAACAAAACAAGGGTTTATTTTACGCCGTAGATGCGTGGGTTTGTCCAGTGTGTGAGTTACCCGATGGTGTTTGTGTTTGTTTGTTTGGGGTTTGCCAGGAAGTTGTTTGCTGGAAGAGAAAATTTAAATTGCGTAGATTAGTTACCGTATAGTGTTAGTTTTTCTAATTTTTAAGAGATTATATAAATATTGTCCAACTTTTACTTTTACTCTACTGTGTGGACTTTGCACAATTTTTAACTGATTGAGGAGTTTGTTAACAAAACGATTTTTTGCAATAGATTGTATGTGCTTTGTTTAACTTATAATATACAAGGTGTTCTATAACTCGAGATTTAAAGTTAAAGGATGGAAGTCATTTAGAAGTAGAATTACTTAATGGACATATGTCCGAAAATGCTTCTTAACAGAAATGTTAACAGAAATTGGTTTGGTTTGTTTGTTTAAAAAACAATATTTACAATTTTTTTTTTAATTATCTTCTGCAGCTTTAATACAAAGTTTGGTTCTGCCTAAAATTGATCTATAAAATGATTCAGAAGTTTATCCATTGCAAATTTTTTTGCATACATTATTGATTTCATATTAACGGCATAAATATAAAAAAAAATACTCATAGGATATAAAGTCAGGTGAACTCCTAGGTCAAGGCACTGAACTGCTTTTTTCAATTCAATCTAATTTGCCTAAAATGAGGCGGTGAGCCGTCCTACTGGAACCACACGCAAATTATGTTTAAAAAAAATCATTAGGGGTAGTTCTTAATGTAAAAAATTAAACCTTGTTTGTTAAACGCCTTTCCAAATCAGAAAATTCAACAAATTGATTGTTAATAATTCTACATTAAATATTTACTAAATTGATGCTGAACAAGTTTTTTGTTAGTTTTGTAGGAAAAAACAGAACTGCATTTGCAAATCAAAATCTATTGGTAATAAAATGTGCCTATGTTTGAGATAATATGGATGTAACCCAATTTTTTGTTAGGTTTTCAATAGTTTTATTTGTAAAACATCTGCACGATTATATATCTTTGCGTTCAATCAATTCCAATATTATATTCTTTTGATTGACGTTATTTAGTTAACGTCCAAAGGTAGATTTAAGAAAAAAATCGGTTTCTCTTAGAAATTGGTGAACTTTGCCAAATACGTGCTGATTTGGTTTTCCATTTAGCTAATGTTTTACGACTGTTTGATTTTCTGTCTATAACTATAAATGTAAGAAATATTGGCGTATTTTTTGTTTGAAAAAGACATTCTACTAACTTCACAAACAATATTAGATTAACATCTGTATCTCAAGTGGCTAATCCATATTCTAATAAGATTTTTTACATTTTAACACATTCAATGGTATTAGTGTTTGGGAAGCATTTTTGAATGTTTATCAAGTAATTTTAACTCTAAATGGTTTTAATAAAGAGTTTGTAAGTTATAGGTTTGAGTTGTGGGGCTATCGGTCTCAGTATTGTGCAAAAATAGTTTTAATTGTCCTTCTACTGGTAAAATATATCTTGGTCTTAGTTTATTCGCTTTTGTTAAGATTTATCCAAGAATTGCATCCAAATTGCCGAATTAAGAGCTACATTTATATTGATCCAACAAAGATTGCCACCCCAGACGCAACCAGACGGCTACTGTTTTTCTTTGCCATTATCAGTTGTCAAGGATTTGCAAGTGCCTAACATGTGCCCTCATTAAAACCGGCGCACAACACTTCTGCCTTGTTCAACTTGCAAGCGGCCGAACGACTCCATGAATAGGTAGCTATTGATTATATTGCTCTTTTAACACCACCCTCAGGGGAAACAAAGTGGTGCTGACGATAATGGATATATGCACGAAATGGACAGAAGCTTCCCACTGCTAATGCTGAAACACAACTCCAGCCACATCACAACCTTGAACAATATCTGTTTAGATCTTTTGGGTTTTTTCAGAGGATTTTGAGCTATAATCCTGTTTATTATTTAGAGTTTTTTATTATCTTTGTTTTACTCTAGATTTCCTTTGCGGCACTTTTTAAATTTAAGCGTGTTATTGATCTGTTTCTGTTGTTTGGACAGAAGACTGTTTTTGAGTTGTTGCGTGTTTAATGTTTTCTTAGAGAGAAAAGGTTCATAATTATTTATCATTTTGCGTACTGTACTTTTGTTAAGTACTCGGAGGATCAAGATAATGCAGTTTGATCTCAAGAACGGATTGGTTACTTTTTTAAAAGATAATGTCCCAAATGCTGGCGGAACAACTGAGCATTTACATCTTGATGGTATTATATAATAATGTGTACTTGAACAATAAAGAAAAACATTGAGACCATCTACGACTCCAGAAACACGGATTACCTTGCGGCCAATAGGAACGAGCTCAAAATCCATCTGAAACTAATTAGCAATCACCCTAAGCAGCATACCAAGAAGCAGCTACAAAGCTTCTTTGTGCACTTGGCTGAGGAACTACGTTTTCGATTTTGACGGAATAGCGGGACTGCTGGTGGCCATACAAGGCTCCAAACAAAATTTTTGGTTAGTTTTTAAACAACTCTCCTTAAACTGGTCAGACCGCGGCTTGATTTACACTTTGTAATACAAACGGATGCTTGCAACATACTCGTGGGTGCGTTTTTACTAAGAAAAGGGATTAAACAGACACATTATCTTTTACAATAGCGCGAAGCTGACGGACAAGTAAACTAGATTTTACTCCAACAAACTGGACTGCCTGGCCGTTGTGAAACGATATCGACTTAACTTGGAAAACAAAGCATTTACTCTCACAACCGATAACAAGGCCTTCGTGTAGCTCAGCACGTCCACAGAAGTCAAATCTTTATACATCCGATGGATTCTGATATTTATATTCTAATACCTCGGGATCAATAAACTTATTTCCTGATGCTTTATTTAGACACCCGTGAGATAATCTGGTGAGCAAAGAGGTAGATAATACTGACACAATTAAACCTCTAAAAAATTTTCATTTTTTAAAGACAGACGCTTATGCAACGCCACCGGAAAGTATTGTACAACCACGATAATCCCGCTGAGATAGATATCTGAGGTACAAGAGAAGCCAAAACGGCAAACTGATTTTGACACAAGCTGGATGGAACACACTAGTCCTTCCACCTATGGACTCAGAAAGATATACTGAAACATTTTTACTTGTCAGATACCGCAAGCTGCTCCAGACGCGATGAGACGGATACCATTTATCTTTGCTACTATCACTTGCCAAGAATTTGCAAGGCCATTCACTTTTTTGTGCGAGAGTGCGTCACATGTGCCTCAGCAAAACTGGTGCACAACACTTAACGGCCCACTCATAGGAAACAAAGTGGTCTTGACAATAGTATATACATGCATGAGATGAACAGAAGCTTCCCGCAGCTATTGCATAAACCACAGTACAACTGCTAGAAAAAAGGTTATTTTATAGATAAAGCTACCCTAAAGGTCAAGATCCAAATAGAAAAAGCAAGAGCTGTTTTCAACAGTATGGGATCCTTACTAAAGAGCCACGACCTCACATTGCATACGAAGCTGAGAATTCTGCGCTGCTACTTGTTTTCGTTTTTTTTTTACGGAGTTGATTTGTGGACACTAACTGATGGTATGAGCAGGAAACTAGAAGCATTTGAAATGTGGTTATATCGAAGGACGTTGAGAGTTTCCTGGAAGGATTGCATAACCAACATTGAGATCTTTTACAGAATGCAGAAGGAGAAAGAGGTCAACACCATAAAATGCAAAAAACTTCAATAACTGGGGCATATTATGAGGATTGAAAGCAGATTCCTGCTACTACAAAAAATACTGCAAAAGAAAGTAGCAAGAAAGTAGCAAGAAAAAGTTTTGGTATCGCGCGTTGCACTCACACACTTAAGACAAAACATTGGAATTTCCCCCTCTCATATTTTCCATCCTTCCATTTCCGATTTCTGGTTCTCACTCACACACAAGGGGCTTTTATGGAAGTATAACAAGAGAGTGCGTATACCGGATGCACTCCCGTATCACCCAAACCCCCCTCGACAGCCAGATGTGAAGATGACACGACAAGATAGTGAAGATGACACTTCAAAGGATGCCGAGTTCCCACGCTATCGATTTGGTCCCCAGGCCAGATCGTCCCGTTACCTACTTTTACTTCTACTTCAAAGAATCTTTGAACATGGTTTGACATGACTATCACTGAGCTTTTCCGAGCAGCAGTAAATAAAATAATGATTTCAAGAATGGTTACCAACGTCCGGAATGGATAAGGAACTATAAGAAAAAGAAGAATATACCCTAAGGCCATTCTCTCCGATAACGGCCTACAATTTACGAGAAAAACTTGGAAATGCGCCCACAACACGACGAACTCGGTGCGGAGCTGAAAAAAGTATTAGTACCCTCAGCAACCAACACCCGAGGCAAACAACTTTTACTAGCCGTACCAACCGTACTGTTGAAGCAAAACTTACACCAACTAGAAAGCTGGAATGCAGCTAAACAACATTTGAACCAAAAGCTTCAACAAGCAAAACAGGCTACATATTGAAAGCGCCAATACTCCAGACAGACCAACTTACAACATCAGTACCAACCCAGTGAACATGTGATGGTCACGGGACGCACTAGAGGCTTTAGCCACACATGGATGAGACCTAAATTATTTATTACCTCAGCAGGCGGAAATTGTTACTTGTTGAAAGATTTACTTTACCGACTTCCTACTAAGGTGCACGTCAAAAATATTAAGCCGGCACTACCAAGAGAAGATGCAGTTGGCAAAGCCAAGTTAAGATAAAGTATAAAAGAAATCCAAATATAAAATCAACTACGACGACTACCTATGCAGTAAACCTGGCCAATCCTACGGCAGACTTTTGACGCCTTCAACCGCTCCCAGCCCTAATAAACCTAACTAGACACTTTACGTTGGAAACCTCGGATGCTTGGGACACTTTTTCCAAGCGTTACTGCACTAGTACGCCACACCCACAACAAACTCAAACTTTAATGGCTTCTGAGTTGCTCGAGCTGATGGCTGAACAACCTGCTATTCCTGAGAGGTTTTTAACCTTTTTTGAACTACTGATGCCGCTCTTACGACCACTTCCGGCACCGGAACTAGTAACAAACTTTTGCATTGGATTGGGCTAGGTGTTTTTTTACTTATTAATGGTACCATTAAATCCAAGTCCGACTTTTTTAAGAGAACTTTTATAGCAACTTTGTGACTTGTGGTTTTTAAAAGATCGTTTAAAAAAGATTCATTCTATATCATTATTTGGTAATCTTCTTTATCTATATTTATTTTTGCACATATTTGTCGTTCATATTTATTGTACAGTAGTAGCAGCTTAGCAAAACTTCATCAACAAACGGCGTTTCCAGAAAGAAGATGCCAAAAAGTGTTCTAGTGGGAACGGGGCAGTTATTGTAGAGCTTATTTTGCAATGTATCATAACTACCATATTTCCTCGTCATTATTTACTTCTTGCACATTCAGGATGTTAGGTAAGCATGCGGCAAAAATTTAAGGAGATATTCATTAGCCTATTCTAAGAATATTTTGTGCTATAATGATTTTTGAAAAACCTCTTTGTTTTGAAAATACAGGCTGTACAAAATTTGCGACAGTTACAACATTTTATTATCAAAAAATATAAGTTGCTGAATCTACAATAAATATTTGAAATAACTTCCTATATCCTAGATACAAGAATTTAATTTTTTTGTTATTGAAACAAACACTCTAGTATTATTCAATGTACAATCGTCTAGCTTGTAGTAATGAATTGCCATCAGCAAGTACATACATGAAATGCATGTCAGTCATCTTGGCGTTCGTATTGTGATTCTTGGAGAGGAATTCACTAACTATTAAAGTCAACAGCCAAAAGTCACTTGATCTAAACAACGGCGACCAATACATGTGATGATCAATGACGAGAGGTATTCAAATGAAATCCACTTGTACATTAGTAGATAAAACAGCAGTTCCAAGTTATTGTTAACGTTTTTTTGTGTTTGATAAACTCTTTAATTTTTTGTACTTGAAATCCTCATTGGCGTACGCCATACTTTTATTTACATTAATGATTTCAACAAATATCGAATATGGTTGTCGCAAATTTTGTTTACCCTGTATCTTCGAAACATAGGGGTTTTTCAGAAATCATCATAGGACAAACTATTCTTTGAATGACCTCTTAATTTTTTGCTGCATGTTTACCTAACACCTTGTATAATATTAGTTTTTAAATAGCTAGCTGGGTGTTTTAAGTATGCCTCAACTTATTTAAGCAAAATTAATAATGTAACTAAATCATTATTCATAATTGAAAGTTAATGTATTCTATGTCTCTAATTTAAAAACAGTATGCTATGTATCTATGTTTATGTGAAAAAAATAAACTTAATATACTTAACAGACTATTGGGAAATTGAATAGACAAATGTAACGCGTAGAAGATACAACAAAAATTGAGTATTTCTGTAATATCTTTGCTAAAGACATTAACTATTTAATTAGACGGATGTTTAAGGATTTTATTTAGGGTAAGACGATGTTAACTTAACCGAGACTGGTTTAATATTGGATCTATACAATAAAATGTTTGTACAAAAACTAAGAATAAATAACTAAACAAAAAACTATTCTATTTATTTAATACATACTTATTTACTATATGCAACCCTGTTGCCATTTCTATGTATTATATATTGACTATATAAATATAATTAATATATTACACCTCCTTCTTTAAAAATAAACATTAATACTGAAATAATAATAATAATAATAATAAACAATTATTTACGAGGCCTTAAATTGTAAGGTTTAGATGAAGAAGCATTTAAAAGGTCTGTATTTGAAGTATCCTGAATAGGAATATCATTTCTATATGAAATATCTTTTAATAATTGATTAGTGTGCCTTTTAAATTCTTTTCCCTCTTTGTTTCTTATTAAATAGTTACATTTACCTATTTGTCCAATTATTTTGCCAGGTAGGAATTTTTTATTTAATATATCTCTATAATAAACATTATCTCCAACTGTGAAACTAATATTTCTGTCATCTCCGAAGTACTTAGTCTGATTTCCCTGTTTTTTTGCCACATGATCTCTAACACACTCAATGTCTTTCCCCTTCTTAAAATGTTCAGGATGTTTAAAATTAAATCTAGTTAAAACATTCCGATTGAACATCAAATAAGAAGGTGATTCACCTGTTGTTGTATGAGGTGTCACGCGGTAATCAAACAGAAAATTATTTATTACTAAATTTATATTTTCCAAGGTAATTTTCTTGTCAATCATCAGTTTCTTTATAGCAGTTTTAACTGTTTTTACAGCGTTTTCAGCTGCGCCATTAGAAGCTGGGTTATAAGGAGCGGACGTTATGTGTTTTATGCCGTTACTATTTAAAAAAGTTTGAAATTCACTGCCAACAAAAGCTGGTGCATTATCTGAAACAATTGTTTCACATAAACCAAATCTAGAAAATAATGATCTTAAAATATCAATTGTAGTTTTTGCTGTAATTAAATTTGTTGGAATTACTTCCAACCATTTGCTATACGCATCAACTACCACTAAAAAGTTTTTACCCATAAATGGTCCCATATAGTCTATATGTATTCGTGACCAAGGAAATGAAGGCCATTTCCATGTGTTTAGTTCAATTTTGTTTGGACTTTTGGAATACATCATGCAGGTAGAACATCTTTTAACTAATTGTTCGATGTCTTGTGAAATGCCAGGCCACCAATAATGGGATCTTGCTAAACTTTTCATTTTGCATATTCCAAAATGTGAAGAATGCAATTCATTTAATAATTTACTTCTTAAAACTAATGGAATAACTAATCGATTATTCCACATTAAACAACCTTCTGCTATTGTTATCTCATTTTTATAAGGTATGTAGGGAAGTAATAATTTACATTTAGTATGGTTAGGCCAACCTATTTTACTAAATTTAAATATAATTTTTAAAATCTTATCTTTTTTTGATTCTTCTTGGATCTTAGCAAAATCAATTGGTATATTACCATTTTCTGAAAAATAATTGATGTAATCAACCTCTGAAATATTGTTTTCATCGTTGTTATCATATGGAAGAGGCAATCTTGACAAACTATCTGCCAAATTGTTTTCTGATTTAATGTATTCAATGGAATAATTAAATCCGCTTAATATTATTGCCCATCTTTTTAGTCTGTTTGCCGAATATTGAGGAATTCCTTTATGAGGACCAAATATTGTGACTAACGGTTTATGATCTGTAACAATCACAAACTGTTGCCCATATAAATATTGATAAAATTTGTTTAAACCATAAACTATGCTTAGCGCTTCTTTTTCAATTTGCGAGTAGCGTTGTTCCGCAGAATTCAACGTCCTAGAGGCATATGCTATTGGTCGCTCTCTGTTATCAGCCATAATATGTGTGATAACCGCTGCTATACCATAATTACTAGCATCAGTTGTCAGTCGAATAGGTAATTCTGGTTGAAAATGTACTAATATATTATTTGACATTAGCAATTGTTTAATTTTATTAAAAGAAGCATCACAACTCTCATTCCAATTCCACAAAATATCTTTTTTTAATAAATTATAAAGAGGATGCAAAGTTTCTGATATTTTGGGTATAAATTTGCAATAATAATTTACCATACCCAAGAACGATTTTAATTGAGTAAAGTTTTGAGGTATAGGTACATTATTAATTGCTTTGACCTTATCTGGAGAAGTTCGAATACCTTCTGCATCAATTATGTGACCTAAATATCTTATTTCTTTTGAAAAAAACTCACATTTGTCAATAGCTAATTTTAATCCTGCATTTTCTAAACGAGTTAATACTTCATTTATTCTTGACAAATGCTGCTTTGTATTTTCACCACTTATTAAAATATCGTCTAGAAAAACGATACACCCATCAATGCCCTGTAATAACGTTTCAATAATTTTTTGAAACTTTGCTGGCGCGCAAGCTACACCAAACGGTAACCTATTATATTTAAATAGTCCCTTATGTGTGGAAATAGTTGTTAAAATTTTAGACTTTTCTTCCAAACATATTTGTTGGTAAGCTCGAGCCAGATCTAATTTAGAAAATATACTACAGTTGCTTAATTTAGTCAGCAAATCTTCAATTTTTGGTAGCGGATATTTATCAATTTCAATTGATTGATTTAATGTTACCTTGAAATCACCACAAAGTCTTACTGATCCGTCTTTTTTAATAATTGGAACAATGGGTGTTCCCCATTCACTGTAGTCAACTGGTGTAATTACTCCCAGTTGCTCTAATCTTTTTAATTCTACTTCAACCTTTTCTCGCATTAAATAAGGTAAAGGCCTAGGTTTGAAAAATTTTGGTTTATAATTTGATTTCAATGTTATAAAAATTACACCTTTATTAAATGTCCCTAATTCAGCATTAAATAATTTTTTATATTTATTGGTAATAGCCTTTATGTCATTATTTTCAATTTCTGAATAGTTAAATTCATTAATAATATTTAATTTGAATTTATTTATAAAATCACGGCCTAAAATTGCTATTGCTCCGTTTCTTATAACATAAATTTCTAATTCTTGCGCTGAATGTTTATATAAAATATTTAAATTGCATGTACCTATTGGTTTAATTTCTAATCCATTATATAAAGATAATATTTTATTTGTATTTTTTAATTTTAATTTTGAAAAATATTTTAAATATAAATCTTCAGGAATGGCAGAAATACTCGCTCCCGTATCAAGTTGGAATTTTATTTTATTTTCATTTATTTCTACTTCGAGATAAAAAGGTGGGTTATTTTTATTGTCAATACAAAATAAAAAATCCGGAGAAGATAAATAATTGCAAGGATTTTTATTTTTATTAAATTTATAGTTATTTTTATTATTAAAATGTTTTACCTTACTTGGACATATAGATGAAATGTGACCTTTTTTATGACATATGTGGCATGAAGAATTTTTGAAAAAACAGTTTTCCATATCATGATTCACTTTTCCGCACACTATGCACTTTTTTTTCTGTTCACTGTTTTTCTTGCTGGTTAATCCTGATGTCCTATCCCTCGATGACTTCTTTCCGCCATATTTGTCCAGATGATGAAATTCTTTTTTTACCTCGACCGATGAATCCATGACTGCCATTTTCGTTTCCGCCAAATCCACCATATCCGACAACGTTGCTGTGATCTTTTCTTCAAAAAATCTTTCTTGCACCCTGGAGTTATCGTATCCCATTATAAATTGATCCCGCAGCACCATCGGTAGTTCCTGTGCAGAGAAATTGCAAAATGCTGCTAAACTTCTTATTCTTGCAGACCATTCTTTTGGAGACTCCTGAGCGTTTTTTCTTGCATGGTAAAATTTATAGCGTGTCGCAAAACACTATCCCTCGGTGCAAAATGCTTTGATAGTATTTCAACTAATTCCTGGTAGGTTTTGCTTTCCGGGCACGCCGGCAGACACAAACTGTGCATTAATTTGTAAGTTTCCTCGCTGAGGATATTCAACAAAATTGCCCTTTTTCGTGCGTTGTCCGTTATTTCATTTGCTATGAAATAATTCTCAAGCCTGGGCTTGAATATCGACCACTCACTTAACTGCATGTCGAATTCGCGTAAATGTCCTACCACGTCTTTGGAAGCCATTTTTACGCGCGCACGTGTTTTAAATTTCCGTATTTAATTTTAAAGAAATTTACAAAAATATAACTAAATTTCATTAGTTTCTATCCTCGTCGCCACTGTAATATCTTTGCTAAAGACATTAACTATTTAATTAGACGGATGTTTAAGGATTTTATTTAGGGTAAGACGATGTTAACTTAACCGAGACTGGTTTAATATTGGATCTATACAATAAAATGTTTGTACAAAAACTAAGAATAAATAACTAAACAAAAAACTATTCTATTTATTTAATACATACTTATTTACTATATGCAACCCTGTTGCCATTTCTATGTATTATATATTGACTATATAAATATAATTAATATATTACAATTTCAATATTGTAATAGTGACATAAAACAATTGAACTTGAATAATAAAATTATAATATTTTTACTAAATACGTTTTATTTTAATCAACTTTTAAATTTAATTTTTAGTAAAACAATTATACAAAATCTAATAAAATGTTCAAAGAGATTATAATAATAAAGTTAACATTTAATCAATAAATGAAAGTATGCAGTTAAGTATAAATTTACTTCCTCCTTAGAAACTCATCCGGTTCAATTTTACAGTGGTTGATTTTAAGCCGGATAATTACTAAGCAAACAATTCACTCTAATTTCCCTAAAGTGGACATCTGAAACAACTTTCTGTGTACACTGTTTCGATCGTTGATGCGCTGCGCCATTAAGCCTCTATCGGTTGGGATAGGTTCCATTTGTTCTGAATAAAACATTGTAATTTATAGTCGATACATAATAAATTAAATTGAGTTTGATATTAGATTTTGTATTGACATATTTATTTGTTATAGGAAAACCACTTCCAACGGTGATATGGTTCAGGAACGAGCTGATGGTGAGCAATACAAGTCTTGCATTGCCTACGGCATCCACTACGCACGTCCGCAGTGAGCTCCGCATTTCAAGCCTGGGGCGTCGCGACGTCCATTCTGAGCTCACCTGTCAGGCATCTAACAACAACCGCACCCCACCACTGGCATCTACATTACATGTTGACATGAACTGTAAGTACTTTTTGGCGATTCTAGGACAAACATAATATTTTAATGGGATATTTCTTTTGGTCATTAAAACCATTGAATGTGTTATTTTATACTGTGATTGAGAATATTCTGATACGATAGGAAAAAGGCAGAGTGCCCTTAAATGTATATATGCATACCAGAATGGCTTTTATACAACATACAACCCATAAAAACGGGTGGCCATAAAGAGAACAATGGGAATAGTTCGACGTTATTGCAGATTTAAGCATGCCGGTAAACAAATCCGGGGCCGTTGATATGAATACTTTATTAAATTAAAATGAGGAGAAAAGAGAGAAAGAACAAAAATAGTATAATTCACAAAGTGCCCCATGAATAAATTACGGAAGTAACGCGAGCAATTTCGAGATTTTCTGCATTATTTAATTACATTTTAATTACGCGCCGCATAAAAAAATACGTAAACATTCAAAACAGAGTTGTACATTATACTTTCTGTTCGGTCGGCTTGTTGCTTGTTTTATTTTATTATTGCGTTGTCTTTTTTTTTCTTCATTCTTATGCTGTTTGTTGTTGCCGCGTTGCAAGTCGCTCCCGCTTGGCTCCCCGTATATAACGACGGCGAATTTAGTGCCCGGCCGGAAAACGGCTTGCATAATACTTTACGTGCATTTTTAATTAATTCAATTAAAGTTAGCACGAAAAAGATTTTTTGTTTTCTTCCGTTGTTGTGTAGTTTTCCGCGCAGTCTGGAAAGAAATTAATTTCATAAAGTCTTTAATAAAAAAAGCATTGTGGCTGAAGTGTTGGGAATATATAAAACATTGTTGAAAACAAATAAATTTATGCGAAGCTAGTTATAAATTTATATTTACATTAAAAAAGTTACAGTATTCATTTGGATTCCTTGTTATTTTTATGCAGTTAAAAGGACGCTTGACATGTAACTTATTTTTTACATATAATCAATTACATTTACAAGTAATGGCTGTGCATGAAACAAGTATATAATGCATGAGTTTATTGAACGAACCGAGTTTATAGCCGAGCGAGCTTGCTAGTGAGACTATTAAAAATAGCGATTAACGAGTTACCTACATAAACACAATAATCAGTTATTATATATCAATTCTTAATTAAGACTATTCCGACCGCTACCGTGATTTGAATTATTATAATGAAAACAGCAACGTTGGCGTCATTTCTAATTCTGCGTATAATGTGATAACTGATTTATTTTTTACATTTAGAAAGGATCAAACTCTGTTTTGTCAAAGTGTTTTAATTAAATTATGTGTGCAAATAGCATTAAAATACATTCAAAAGTACCTAATAGTCGAAGAGCTCGAGTCAAAAAAATGCAAGAGTTTTCGGAAGCTTGATATTTTGAGCTAGCAAGTGAGCGCAATTTACGACGACGTGCTCTTGCTAAATTACTTAATTGGAAATTGCGCTCATTTGCTTGGACAGGGACCCAACAAAAATGTGTCTAACTGTTAGTTTGTGATTTTTATACTTTAAATTAATGTTTTGGCAATATTTGAGAAAACATACGCGCTAGCACAATTTTTTTGACATATATAGTGTAGCGCTGACTACGCGCACCGTTATTTTGCTGTCTGACTGTTAGATTCGTGTTTTAGATTAAACTCACTAATGATATACAATTTTTGAGCTTTCCGAAAGCAATATGGAGATCTTAATTAATTTTACATCTTTGCGAGCAATTCAGCGCAAGTTGTTTCTGCTGACTACTGGTTTTTCATGATTCAAATGAAACCCAATTTTAAAATATCAAGCTTCCGAAAACTTTTGCATTTTTTGACGCGAGCTTTTGGACTATTTCCGCTATTTCAAAACTTTAGTAGTTTGACTAAAATACTTTCACAAAATATAGTTGGATTCTTTTTTAAAATACTGGTAAAAAAATTAATCGGTTATATAATTATATGTTGAAATAGAAATGACGCCAAAGTTGTAGTTTTTGTTACAATACTAGAAATTATGGTAGCGGTTGGGATGCTTTTAAATAATAGTTTTAAATAGTTACTAAGTATAAATTTGTTGTTGTCATTAATACAAATTGTTTTTTTTTGCTTTGACGGCTACATATCTAATTTTAAAGCACATGTTTAAGGTTGCAATTATAATGACAATCTTAGTGCTAAACTGTGATATTAGAACAACAAAGTTATGGGTTTGTTCTTTGCTATGTTATAAGTGGATTAAATTAATTAACGTAGTTACTTTTATAAAATCTTAATCTTTGGGTTTGAGAAAAACGGCACTCCAGCAACTAAAGTTTAAAAAATAATACTTTTTGGTCCCACACTCGCATTGTTATGTCATTTTTTACTATTATTTAAAAAGTTATTTAACTCCAAAATTTGTACAAAACACGTCACATTTCATAACTGACCCGATAGATTTTTGTAAAATTTTAAAAGTTTTTACAGGAATAAGAGCATTTATTTTCAAAATTTATAGCAGTTTTAGATCGCCGAATTTGTTTTAGAGAGATATAACCATATTCTCAAAATAAGATTTTAGCAATAAAAAAAATGATGGCTGTAATTTTTTACTATTGATTTTGACACTATTTGCAACGAATACATAATTACTATAAATATACAACTTGTATGCAGGAAAAAAATTTCTAATGTGCAGATTTGCGGCCAGAAAAGTGGGAGTCAAAACAAAAATTAATACGGCAAATCACAAAATGATCTTTTGCAATTGTTTTATGGATAATTTGCAAATCAAACACGTGAGTCTGCATTAAATTGCGCATTTTTTTATATTAGTTTTAGTTTGCTGCGTTGAGTTTTAATTTAGTTTAGTTAGCGTCGAACACGACTTTACACTGAAAGTTTCTCTTTTGGACAGTTTTTCGCATTTTCTGGAAAACTTTGAACTGGGTCTATAAAAGGAAAATCAAACATTTTTTTTATTAATTGCGCTTCATTTGGGACTATTTTAGTTTAATGAGTTGAGTTTTAACTTAGGTCAGTTTGTGTTGAACACAACTTTGCATCGGAAGTGTCACTTTTGGACTGTTTTTGTCTGTTAAACGTTGAACTGGGATTATAAAAGCCAAGTCAATTAAGAGAATCTACATCAAATTGTGTATCTGTTAGGATTAATTTCAGTTTGCAGTTTGAGTTGAGAAACTTTCAAAAAGTTTTTTGCTTATTTTGAAAATTTTGTATTTTTGATTGTTGTTTTTGAGTAGTGTCGTCTCACAAGTAAAGACTAAATGTACTATTTGAGAGTGTATTACGAGTCAATTTCAAAAGAATTATTTCTAATATTAGCAATCATTTAAATGATCTGTGAGGTACTGAAAAAGATTGAAAAATAGTAATGCTACGCTAAAGTCTTTCTTTTGATTTACGCATTATCTCAAAATAAAGATGGAGAGTTTGTACGGATTTGATAATAATTATCAAAATTGCACAATTTCAATTATTGATATTGTTGGGTTTGAATATTTAAATATTTGCCTACAACCTCATTTTATGGTCTTTCAAAAATAATTATTTTTCTTGGTATGAAGATTTTTTTAAAGTAGTATAATAATTTTTATCAAAATCAACAATAGTCTAAACCCCTTTATGCCATCAAACTTTTGGGAATTTTTGCTCTAAAAAAATCAAAACTTCAAATTGTTTAGTAGTAGAGACACCGTACAAATTTTATTATCTTTAGAAAAGTGTACTCTATTTAATTAGGAATTTATAAATATATTTGTTTGAATCTAATCTTTATTTTTGGAGTAACATTTTTTTTAAATTTTATTTTTTTTTAATTTTTTGAAGTGTAAGTGTAATTAGTGAGTGTTGCGAGACACATATTATTCCAAAAAAAGTTTGGATTTTTCATCAACTTGCACGACTATTTATAAACAAAAATTGATGAAAATGTGCAATCTTTTAAATTTAATAAAAATAAATAATGATGTTTGGCATTACTATAACACGTAAAAACTTATGAGACCCAAAATTTGAAACAATTCTTTAACAATCTTCTAATACTGGACCTAAAATTTAAAAACTCTTTCTTTCCCCTCAACAAACTAGCTTCGATGGATCACTCCACTTTTTTCCAACATTCATGCTTTGCATGGACAGGCTAAAAACACTATCCATATGCTACACAAAATTTTTAAAACACTTCCTGGCAAACTTGTCAATACTGGACAAATATTTAAAAACACTTCTCAATAAACTTTTTTATATAAGACCCAACATTTATCAAACTATTAAAAAAAAAGATGTTTTTACAATTTTTAAACACACCAACACAAGCATCGAGGTTCTATATTGCTTTTTTATTTGATTTTTTTAAATTATTTTGAATACCAGCTATGTACTTTTTAAATAACAAAACCTCAAATTCTATATTAAATTAATATACTATAGAAATGCAATAAAAATTAATTAGTTTACCATACTATTGAAATTGGTAAATACTGACATATACAATAGTTTTATCACATATTTTACAAGGGGAGTAAAAACCATTGACACAAACATATTTCGACGTTTTCTTGTAATACAATGCTTTAAAAAAATCTTTTATTAATTCTCCAAAACATTGAAACTGTAAGGTGAATCTTGTAACTTCTTAAAGGCGCATTTATTGACTACATTGTGAACAATCTTTATGTATTTTGCAGTTGCTATACAAAAGCATGGTTTATAGGTTATGTTATTTTACCTAACATAACCTATACCATAAATGTTAGCAAAAATTCTTGAAAATAACAATACAACAATAGAAGCATAGTTTTTGAAGCGTAATTGTAGGGTATTTTTTGTGTAATTCCATTCAAGATTTTAATTGTTTTTTTACAGACATTTTTTGTTATTGTAATTTTTTTTTTTTGGCACATATTAATTAAAAATATTCTTTCAGTTTTCTAAAAAACTGTGACTATCACTTTTTGGCAGAAATTTACTTATTTGCCTGTGGTGTTGAGCTCTTATGAATTATAATTTATAACAATAGTCAATACAATATATTGTATTGACTCTTGATTTGTAGGAGGATTCCAATGGGGTACCTAAGTCTCAATCTAAAGTTACAATTTTATAGAAGAAATCTTTTTTTGGAATAAAGCAGACAAATTTTCTCCGCAAATTTGTAATCTACACAATTTTTTTAGCAGTTTAGTAAGCACAGCTAAATATATTAGGCTTTTTACTAAGTTCTGATACAGCGTCTCATTAATTATATTTCAATCACATGAATACTATTATTAGTCATATTGAACGTTTCTAACAATTGATTTATATAACTTGTTTGCTTTAAGATTAAAACACTTTTTTTATTATGATTTATTTCCATGCTTAGACATTTCTTAATTTTTAAGTTATTAAATAAAAACCTATTACTTAGTTTCTCTACTAAAAAGTTAGTTTCAGTTTGATTATTGGCAAAAATAAAGAAGTGATCAACATACTGTGTTGCAATAGTATGTAAATACTTTTCCTAATGTTTAAAAACATAAAACTTGTATTTTGACTTTACATAACCCAATTGTATCAAAATTTTATTAATTATATTATTTTGGAGACCATAAACGACTCTGTTAAGACACTATATCTTCTTTTTGTTTAATGTCAAACAATTTTAGCCATCTGGTATATTTTATTAAATTATTTAAAAATGCTGGTTTTACATCTAAGTGTGTTTTGTCTAAGTTTAATTTTACTGACAGTGCAAACAATAGTAGCCACTATCTTGTTTTTGGGTCAAATCTTTTGCCACTAAACGTGCACTATACTTAACTTTACTTTAACGATTTAACTTTAACTTAAAAACTTATGATGGTGGAGTTTTTTTATTAACCAGATCTTGTTTTTCTTGAATGACTTTAATTCTTCAACAATAGTCATATTTCAAAAACATTTTTATGTCTAAAAGGGCTTTTGATACGCTGACTGAATTATTTTTTAAGTATTTTGTGTTTTTGGTTTTGGTAGGTTTTGGGATTTTCTTATTGTTTTTTGAAATACATTTTTATTTTTTTTTTTAAATATATTTGTTAGCTTTAGTGTATTGGCTGTATGTGAATTTTTTTTATTTGAATTTTGATATATTTTTTATTTTTTTAGTTTGTTGGTCGTATGTGAACTTTTTTTAAATTAAATCTTTGATATTATTTTTGTCATTGTTTTCAATTAAAAAAGTTATTAATTTATACCTTACTGAACCTGATACAATATATTTCTGTACTTTTTTTTATAATTTTATAATAAAATATATTATATTTTTGAAATATTAATTAGTCTTAACTCCAATGAGTTAAGACTAATTAATATTTTTGAAATTTTGTCATTTGTAGTAAATTTTAATTTAAAAGTTTTATTATATTTAAATTGAATTGAATTTGTACAATGATTGAATCATTTATATTTATAAAAAAATTGTTGTTAAATCAGTTAAATTATTAGATTGTTTTGGTGTGATAATGTTGTATTTTCTAAGATTTTGCCACATATTTTTGGATTATTTTTTGCAATATCATTCATAAATGCACGTTTTTTTCTTTTTTAACAGCAAAATTTAGTATATTACGCATACGTTTATACAAGTTCCAGTCAGCAAGTAATTCAGAACATTTATATGCATTGTACATATATTACGCATCATGTCTTTAAGGGTAGTTGGTTTTTTAGTCATTCTAATTTGTTTAAGAGGTGCATGCTTATCGAAAAAGATTAAAATTTAGATGTTATGATATGATAACTTAGCAGGTATGTCAGGTTCATATATGATATTTATAAAAGGTGTATTAACAAGGTTCTGATTGAAGTCAGTAGAAGACAAATTAGAAAAGCTTTGATAGCCACAGACCTTACCAATTGATCTTCCAAGGCAAAAATCTGTGAGTCAAAGATTTTTTTGTAATCGAAACAGATTAATTTTATTGCTTGTGGTTACATGAAAAAATTGCAAATTTGGTTAAATAATTGCTGTTTTTAAAGTAAAATATTTGAAAAAGATTATTGTTTTGCCTTTGTTACTTTATTTTTTAAGTAAACTACGGTTTTTGTTAAATTTTCAAAATCTTATATTTTTTAATTTTTGTTATCAATTTTTGTGGCCAAAACTAATTTTAGTAAACCACTGAGATACAATTGCTTTTGCGCAAACTATTCTTTTTGATAAGTACCCTGCTAAAGCGGTAGTTTTTGGTTTTTTGTTTCTGTTTTTGCGATAAAAAGAAACAAAAAATAAGAAATAAGAAAAACAGTAGCGTAAAAAATTGAGTGACTGCATTTTTAATCAATATCATCTACAATTAATAATAAGAGTTTTTTGCTTGCCAGAGCTGTTTTAATCAACAAATTTAAATAACATTGTGGATATCTGAAAAGTCATGAAGGACAAATTCAAAACATTTTTACACTTTGCCGAGTTTTTTTAAGATGACGAACAATTGTCGTGCAACTTTAATTTTTTTCACAGTTGCCAGAAGAGCTTGATTATCAAAATCATAAAATTGACCTTTTCTTGACCTGCCGCATAAGCTTTTTTGCTTAGGAAGGGAAAAATCTTCAAAAGACACTGGGAAGTACTGTTCAGTAGTGTCAGATTTTTACTGACTACAAAAACCTACTTTTTCTTTCTTTACCTTGAGGTGGTTTGGCTGGCGCCTCTTGCTCTGCGGTCTTATTGGGCTTGTTGTACACCTCTATTGTTCTACTTATTTAGCAGCTCTGCTTCTTCAATAAAGTCCAGTATCTTTAGCCAATGAGTTGTTTTTAACATATATGCGTTGCTGTTTGAAAGCTTTGCATACAATTAGTAAATGTATCCTTTCTTATTTCCATTCAATGCAAGTGCTTGTTGAATCAACAGTGTCCGGTTATCAGTCCTATGAGCCTTTGCATTTTGATGCGACTCACTTGTGTTACCACTGTTTTAATATCATGCAATGGTCCTGTTAAGAATGTTCTTGAATGTGTCAATCCCTTGCAGCCCTTTTACAGGTTGCTGTGTTCTGTCTCAAGTTTGCTACGGATTATATATTTACCGGTTTTGTATGGGATTTGAAAAGCGGGCTCTGGTCCAGTGAATGTCCATTTTGCTCTTTATTTGGCAAACTGATTTGCCATGAGGTTTTCTTTTGTTTCCTGGTCTTTTGGTATCCATACTAAGCAAACTTTGCAAGTTGTGGCTACTGCTTCCAGACTGTATATGCAGGTCATAATCAGTTTGGATTTTATTACTGGCAATTGCAGAGCCTGTAATATCGTTTGATTGTTTGACATGATAGTTATCACTCTGTCCCTTCTTGATCATGCCCCTGACGCACCATTCAATGGCAGCCACCTATGCTTGAAAAATTGAGGCATGTTTGCCCAGAGGTAGCAAAATTTGCTTTCCTTGTCCTCGTAGATTTTAGCCCCGGCGCCCATTTGGTCTTTAAACTCATTTGTGTACCAAACAGTACTTTTGACTGTTCTAAGGTATCTATTATTTATCCATTTATTTTGATGTGTTATTGTTACATCAAATTTCTTACTAATGCAGTGTTTCTTTATGAAGTGCGACCTCATCATTAGAGTTTTTTTTTATGCAACACATTTGTTATGTTGGTCTATGGGTCCCAAGATTTACATTGTGTTTGTTAATCTGCAGCCTCTATGCTGCTTGTTTAACTTCCGCCATTACCAATAGGTGAAATGGCGGTAACGATTATAGTATTTCCATAGATGCCGTGGGCGTCGTTCTCAATGCCCTTCTTATTAGCAAACATGCTAGCTTCTGAACTTTGTCTAGTTTTTTGGCTGTACACTTGACCGTGGTTTTCCCCCATACAATCGCTCCGTTTGTGATAATGGGTGTGTGTATAACCATCTGGTCATATTAGGTGTTAATCCCCATGTACGTCCGACCATCATTTTGGTTGCAAAAAGCACCCGAATGGCTTTTGCTGTTATATTTGTCAGATGTGTGTTGACGTTTAGCCTAGTGTCAAGTGTTAGTCCTAGATATTTTATTTCTGTTGACATCGGGAGCGTGGCTCTATACATTTTTAGGTTTTTAGGTCTGTGGTCTTTTGCCGTTTTGTAAACGGTACCGATGTCGTTTTGAATGGGTTTATAGATACCCCTACTTTTCTGCTCCACCTTTCTACATTATTTAGTGCACTCTGAATCATGTTGGACACGGTTGCTCTAAACTTACCGTATGCAAGAATAGTAAGATTGTCTGCGTAGACTAAGAAAAAATGCTTATGTTGTTGAGTATCTGTAGTAGTTAAGCTTGCTTTGAGAATATTGCCTAGAGGCTCTTTTAGCACTGCGTATCCTTTCTGTAGCATGATGGGATAGATTCTAATGGCTCCTGGCGACTTGAATGGTTTGACTGCCTCTTTATTTGGCAGTTCTAAGTTCTTTTGGTTTTAGAATTCCGTCAGCACAGAGCCCGGAAAGTGTGTCTGCAGCAACTTCTGCAGATTGCCTTCGACCGACTCTGTGTTTGTTTTTAGTCTGCAAGGAACCAATGTTCCTAGTTCAGTCTTTGCTTAGGACTTTTTGGAGGCCGGAGTTTTCTAATACCTGTTTTTGCACTGTCCAACCCCTTGTTAGTGCTAGAACAGCTTCCTTCAAAAGCGGTTTTGATGGAGTTGACAAATATGTTGATGTTATTGTCTCCAGCTCTTGTGATGTCTTTGCTGTTTTTGGACAGATCCCGATTTGGCAAACTAGTATTTCGTTGTATATATCCCAGTTAGTTTTCCTCGGGTTTCTGTATACCAAGCAGCGTTTCTTCAGATTTAATATTGAACAGAGGCAATGAAAGTTTGTCTGACAAATACTACTTTTTTATCATTTCACTTGCTTTATGATTAGCTAATGTTATGTCAATAACTACGCTACGTACGCATTTCAAAACGTTGGCACGTTACTTTTGTTTCTGATATTTAACTTAGATTCTACTATAAATTCTAAGAGTTTCTCACTTCTTATGATTGTGTCTATGCTTCTTCAGGCTACGTGGTGGGCGTTGGCATTGCATCTAAGGATTAACGGTGCATTGTCCCTGCTGCTCGTCAGCTGCAGTAGTTCTGCAGGTCTTTTTCTTGGTGTCGTATAAGCTAGTATTACTATCTTTGAAGCAAACAAACCATTCTTGGCATATTCTTTTGCTAATCGTTCCTTTGTTGATTGCTAAGATTGCAAAATGACTCAGCGGTTTTTCATCATTTTTCAAAGTAGTACAGCATAATGTGGCATATATGTGTATGGTTTTTGATGCGGATTTTAACTAACTAACCGTATTAAAAAAAATTATTTTGACAAAAAAATGTAACAAGCTGACACAGATTTTTATCAATTGTTACCAGAATCAGCTACTAGAGTCTCCCACACAACTCTTAATTGAATTTGTAACTACAACCAGTTACATTTGAGCGACTCTTAACGTACTCTACACTAAAGTTAAATACACACAAATATTAAGCACTTATTGAAAAACGATTTCTACCTTTAAGTTTACCGTTTTCGGATACTTGGTCAAAATAGAAATCTAATGATCTGTCATGGCAAAAAAGTTATGAATGTCCAAACTGGCAACCTGTACACCTAATGAAAGCTCTTATTTTGGCTCAAAATTAAGCTATTAAAAAATTAACAAATCTCTTAAAACTGCGAGTCGATGCTATCCTTGTTTACCCCGGCAAATTTAAGACAAACGCCGCTGATATTTATCAGCTGATCACAGTGATTAACTTTCAACATAATATATTTATAAGCAGCTGTGGAGTGGTAACACATACGTGAGTGCTATAATATTGGCATTTGTAACAAAAAAAAATTAATTAAAAAAAAAAATATGTTCAGTAAACTTTTTTGCTTAAATATAGCATTTTAATTTATGTAAATATTTTGACATAACATATTCTAAATAAATTAATGAATTTCTATTATCAAACAAGTATCATAAACTAATTGTAACTAATTCTATAACAACAATTAAGTATGAGATCTCAAACTCAGGTGAGAATAACATATTTGCAAATACTTGAACTGAATATTCAATTTATCTTGAAAACTGACGGAACTTGTAATTTCAATAGCATAATATTTTTAATTTGAATAAAGAAATATATTTTAATTCAAACAAAATAATTAATTAAGTACATTACATTTTTAGTATGATTCATAATTGCAATTATATTAACAAAAAATATTAATTCAGTTATTAATATGCTGATATACTCACTGATATGCAACTTAGCATAGAATTTCATGAACTTATGGTCCATAACATGATATCAGCTAACAACACAATATCTGCATACTCCTCTCATTCCCAACTTACTCTCTCTCTTACTGGGTCGACTATTCTGATTAATTTCGTGTAATTTAGTTTAGTGCGTAATTATGTCCAAAGTCCAGTGTGTAATATGTTAGTAAATCACGTTCCATCCCAACTAAACATAATGATTCGACAGTCCAGAGATCATTTAAAGGATGTATGAATGGCCTAGCTAGTTAATTATGACTGCCCACTCACTATTAACACAAACACATTACAAGTGTTTTTATAACTAATGAATTTGTAAAGTGCTCTAATGGATATGCTTTGATTACTATAACAAATTTGTGAAGATTGTAAAGGATCATGGTGCATTTAATTTAAATAATGTTAGGGTTCAACATTTCAATAGTTTTGTATTCCTCAAATATTGATTAAAAGATTTATAATTAAAAATGTGGTTTAATCTCTATTGTTGATTGATTGAAAAAAATATCTTAAAAATCTCTTCATATATAAAACCTTTCAAATTGTAATGTGATTATATACTAAAAATATTTATCACAAAGTTTTGAAATGCATGACTAAATCGAAAACATAAAATTGATTTTATTTCCTACACAATCTATTCATCACAATCAAAATATGGAACACGTTCAGAACATAAAATGGATTTCAAATATGATATACATTTTATTAAAATTAAATTAAAATACCTACATAGTACAGAAACTTGCGCTATGTTGTTTCTTTGAAATTTAATTAAATAAACTGATATGAATAGCTAAAAAGTATTCCACATCGAAAGCAACTGAATATTTTATCCAAGTTAAATGAAGTGTACATTTTATATGTGTATACTGAATACCCAACAATGCATATAAAATCACACTCAAACTTTGAAAAATGTATTTACTTTTACATAAAGTAACTTCCTTACCTTATAATACCGAAGTTGAGTGAGATTTACAATAATTGAATATGCCACGGAAAATGTCATTCTCGGTGCAGCTGAAATTATTTTCGGCTTGCACGTAGTAATATGGCGTTGCATATAAAAATTGAATTTTATTACAAAATGACACGATACGGCAAAGTAAACAGGCGAAGTAGAAAACAACTCGGAGCCAACAAATAATATATCCTGAGCGGAGGGGATAATCTTGTTAGAGTGTTTGTGCAACTGAAACTTATTTCAGCCAAACTTGATAAGATGTATAAAGTGTTAAGTGTCGGGACGGACGGCTTCGGCAAGCCGATATTACGCAGGATGGATTTTTAAAGAAAGAAATAAAATTATTGTCAAAGTGCAGCGATGCAAATATTGATGCAGCGTGCTCGAGACTACTAACGGGACGATGGGTTTTCTTTCATAAATAAATGTTGTTAACATTTTATATACCACGGAAATTGGAAATAATCTTTCTTTACAAAAATATGAAGGTTTGCTACGGCAAACTATTAAAGTTTTATTCTATCTACAATTTTACAACATATATTTAATATTACGGTTTATTACTTATAATAAAATATTAATACATATGCTTAATATGAAGTATAATTTAATCTCAACAGCAACGAGTAATTTACAAACAGCAAATATTACAACTGCTACTAAATTAATAGCATTAACTGAACACATAAATAAAATAATTTTGTAATCCATTATTTATAAAGTTTGTTCTTTTTTTTTCTGTTAAAGGTGTTTTTATCAACTTTATTCCTCAAACATTTTTTCCCCACATCTATTTGTTGTTTTTCCTCATCTCACGACAGTCTTTCAACGTAGGCTCTATACTTTTTATTTAGTCCACATATCCTACACTTTTTTATATTTCTCTATCCAGAGTTTGTATACTGTTCTTTATTAAAGCTTTGCCATTATCTTTTTTAAATTGAAGTTCGTTGCTTTAGTAATTTGTTTTCTATAATGAATGTACACAATTTTTATTAAACCCCAATTTTTTTCTTAGCATAATACTTATTTTTGTTTTTTTTTTTTAATTAATTTAAATTGTTTAAGGTTTTTGAAATTGTTTTTTTTTAAGTTTATTGTCTTAATCTTACCTTTTTTTTCTGATACATACTGAATCTTGTTTTTCAATAGAATCACACGTTTTTTAAGTAATATTTGTTTTTTTTTTTAATTTTATGGTTTATTTTGTATTTGTTATAAAATATTTATGTGCTCACTCTTACTGTTGTTTACACTTTATAAATATTTAATATGTAAACATTTTTTTTTTAGTTTTTTGTTTATGCTTATTTGAGTATTTTTTAACTCATTTGCACTTTGTTTTTTTTTTCTGTTTTAAATTTTAGCTCAATATTTTGAGTTTGGACTTGGTCATCTTTATGCCTAACTGAATTTATCTAGTGATTTTTTTTATGTAGCATCAGCAAGTTTAATTAACCTCATTGTATTATAATTAATTATTTAGAAACCTTTTACTTTAAATATTACAACTGTAAACATACTCAATAGCTTTCAATAAAATGGCAATTTTTTTCACATTGTAAGTTAATCATTTATTGTAAGTGTATTATAAATTGTTTTTAGTTGTAGAAGCGGTTTAACAAGTTTCAAATAACACACTGCGTCAGTAAATTAGCGGAACTTTAAGTAAAATGGTTGTACTTTCATTTTAAGCATTCAAAAAACATCAAAACTCGGTAGGTTCTTAACTTTATTGTTTTATTAAAAAAAAAAACGAAGGAAATCTGTAAGAACCTTTACAAAAATGTACAACAAACACTAGACAAGGAAAATAACAACGAATTAACAATATTGCTAGTCAAACAGAACACTTTATTTAAACACAAAGAACAACAAAAGTTAACATTCAATAACTTAAAAGGATTAGGTCAGCTATTGACTATGTTATCAGCAACAAGAAAATTCTACCATCATCTATCTTAGATGTGTGCCTAACACCGGCCAATCTTAGAAGTTATCGTAATCTAGTTTGTAAACTCAGATTTGGAAGCTTAAAAACAAAACATAACGCGCACAAAAATAAAAGTAGAAGATTTTGAAGACCAATTAACAATGACTCTGTATTAAAATAGACTAGAACAAAAAAGCAGCCCAAAACTATACGAACGACGTAGACAACGTTAACATAGCATGTCAAAAACTAAAGATAATCAACAGAAGAAACGCCAGGAGTGAGGAAAACAGTTTTGCAAAACTAATTAAAAAAAGAACAAACAAGTTTAAAATGAGACTTATTAGAAACTCAAAAATTGATTATTGGAAATTAGTATTAAAGCAGATAAACATGATTTTTACGTGATCAGATACCAGAGATCAGAATTTAAATAACTAATAAAAGGGAATACAAAAATAGAAAGAAACAAACACAGATCCACTTATAAATGCACCCTAAAACAGATAACAGAAACATAATTCAAATCACACAAGTTGCTGCCAAACTAAAAAAATTGAACATTAGTAGGCCCTGATCGAATAAGCAATAAGCTGTTAAAATATTGTAAGCCAACTTTAGCAAAAAAGCTCACTAAGTTAATAAACCTTATAAGACTAACAAATATTTAATGACTAAGACTAAGCACACTAATAATGCTGTTCAAAAAAGGAGAACAAATGTTATTAAACTATAGAGTTATGAATCTCTTATACACATCACTTAAGCTAATTACATAAATAATATTGAAGAAAATACTAGATGCTCTATCTTAGTCTAACGGGCAAACAATTCCTTGTGAAACAAGTGAAAAAATGTGCTCTAGAATAGAATAGGCCAGACCATCTATATTTTGTAGACTTCTAAAATTGCTTTTGAAAGAGTGCAACAGAATAACGTTTTTATATAACTCGGATTTATATTTCTGCATAATAGCAAATCAGACATGATATTTCTTAAAAAAAATCTAGTTATGGACTACCTAGCTTTTTGCCTAGAATTGTTAACTGAATACAAAAATCAAAACCGCTGTGCAGCGTTAGAAAAACTTATGTTACCTTTTCAGAGAGAGTTTGTTAACATACTTTAAGAAAATATTTGAGATTGATTGAAAGTTTGTTATAAAGTTGGTAGTCAAAAGTTAAAACTACAAAGTTTTAATGTTATTTAAATAGAAATTTTTTCAAATTATTTTTTTAATTTCAAGCCAAAATTTATTAGTTTAAGTTAGATACAGCATTTAAAGCAAAAAATATGCACTCTAAAACCGGATTTTGTTAGTTGGAAAACAAATAATTATCATTTAGACCAGATTTTTTCAATTTAAATCAAATATATAGACTTTTTGGCCAGATTTTTTGAAATTTTTGAATTTCATTAGTTTTAAGCCAGAATTGGATAGTTTCAGTCATATTATAAGATTTATGCACTTTAAAACTAAATTTTGTTAGTTTGAGAACAAATAATAAACATTTAAACAAGATTTTGTAAATTTCAGTAAGATATATAGACTTTCTAGGCAGATTTTTAAAGTTTTAGGCCAGATTTCATTAGTTTTCAGCCAGATTGAATTAATTTCATTTACATTATAGAATTTAAAGCAAGATTCGTGTAGATTAAATCCAGTTTTTGATAGTTTGAGCACAAATGATAAACAATTTCATAAGCTTCAGTGAGATTGTAGCATTTAAAACAAGATTTCTGTTTACTGAAGCCGGACTTTGTTAGTTTGAGAACAAGTAGTAAACATTTTGGCCGGGTTTTGTCATTTTAAATAAGATATATGAACTTTTTAGCCAGATTTTATTTGTTTTAGACCGGATTTCATTAATTTCAGCCAGACTATAAAATATAAAATAAGATTTTTTAATTCTGAAGATGAATTTTATTAGTTTGATAACAAATAATGCCGGATTTTGGTTCTTTTTAAAAATATTTGATTATTTTATGCCAGAATTTTGCTATTTTTGACCTTTTCTATATAGAATGTTGCATTTTTCAACAATTTTTGGTGAGTTTTAAACTTTCTGACAATATTTTGACTGGATTGTGCTACTTTTAACACTCTATGAATAGAATGTTTAATTTTTCAAAAGTTTATGACAATATTTAAATGTTTCATGACCTATTTTTGTTTTTTTATTAATAATTTTTTTGCATTTTTAACAGTTAACGACTAAATTTTTGAGTTTTTTGTCAATATTCTCATACTTTATGGCTGGATCTTAATTTTTCAACCGTTTATGCCCGGATTTTGGTAATTTCCGAAATTAGTTTTATGTTTCAAGGCCGGATTTTAGTTCTTTTCAACAATATGTTGGTATTTCATAGCCAAATTTGTCAACAGTTTATAGCCGAATTTTGTTGTTTTTAACAACATTTTAATGTTTCAAGGCCGGATTTAGCTATTTTTGACATTTTATAAACAAAATTTTACATTTTTTACAGTTAATAATTAAATTTTAGTGTTTTCTAACAATATTTTAAAATTTTAAGACTTAATTTTTCAATTTTTGACATTTTGTTAATAAAATTTTGCACTTTTATTTCATTTTTGGCCAAATATTGGTGCTTTCTAACAATATTTTGATGTTTTAAAGCTAATTTTGGCCATTTTTGATATCATATAAATAGAGTGTTGGACTTTTTAACAGTATAAAGCAAAGCATATTATAACTTTCCTATTTCTAACATTATTTTGTAGCCGGATTTTGCTATTTTTGAGATTTTTTAAAGTTTTTTACACTTTTTAACAGTTTATGTTGGCCTTTAGTGCACTCTCAAGTCGGGCATTGTTAGTTTTAGACGTGGTGTGAGTATAATGGTGTGTCTGTCTCAAGAACAAATTTTAATCCATTTTACGCATGACGTTAGGTTGGTGATGGAAACTATGGCAACGCGCAATTCACACACTTATTATTAAAATTGCCTTTAAATCAGTGTATTATTGGAGTTGTCAGTGAATTATTAAATATATGCTTTGCTTTAAAAATAAAAAACCAAACAAAATATAATTATTAAAAACTTCATTATGCCATCTTGTTCTGTGTATGAGGGCACAAATCATACACAAAAAACCAAAGGAACTAACATTAAATATTTAATTTGTAACGAGCAAATGTTGAAATTTTAATACAAAATTGCAAACATTATATTTTGGCACATATAGTTGCAAGCACAATAATTGTAATCATATGCCAACTATCTTTCTATTTTGTAATAGACACATACATTAGTGTTTATCTTTATCAGTGTGCCTGGTATATAGTTAAAAAGATAATTTCATATTCATATTAGTTAAGGTGTATTTTTACGAGCTAGTTGCGGTTTTTTTAACAAAAATTAAAATGCACGGTTATTGTAAAAAATAATATTTATTCACAATAAAAATGCTAATAGAAAGATATATGAATTGAAATAGGTAAGGGTAGGAGTATTTATAGGAAGAGACTATTTTATGATAGAAAGGATTAGCAGGTAGGTACAGATGGTGTTAATGGGATAAGTAATAGTATGTTGTAAAATAGACACTAGTACAATAATAATCATAGACGATACTAAGTAATAAAATAAAATAATAAATGTAAATCTATGTACCTGTCGTCTAAGAATTCCTATAATCTAAAACAGATGACAAGAAATAATTGCATTTAATTACAAATTAGTTAAAATACTTGTTTATTATAATTGCTGTTGGGAAGAGGGCATAGTTTCACGACGGGACTTTGAAGGTTTCCGGAAGTCGCACGAATGGTGACGCTTCTGATAATACCATCGGGACCTGGATGTTCTGCTTCGATCCGTCCAAGTCGCCAGTGAAAAGGTGCGATGTTATCCTCTCTGATGATGACGAGCTGTTCTGTTTGTAGAGCAGTACTATTGGATTGCTACTTTGTCCTTTTATGGAGCTCCGATATATATTCCCTGGGCCATCTTTTCCATAACTGTTGTTTAAATTTTTCTACGAGTTGCCAACGAGATAATTGGTTATTAGGAATTTTGTGGAGTATGTGATTGACAAATGCTGTGAGAGGCTCACCTATTAAAAAATGTCTTGTAGTTAGTGCGCTGGAGTCATTTGGGTCTTTTGACAATGGACATAACGGTCGTGAGTTCAGAGTTGATTTGATCTGAGTTAGCAATGTATATAGTTCTTCATAGGGGAGTAAAGCATTACCTGCGACACGATGCAAATGAGTTTTTATGCTTTTTACGGCTGCTTCCCATAATTCCCATGGAATTAAATGCCATTTTATTTTTTTTGTGCATAATGAATCCTGAAGTATGGTTGCATTATTAGGATCGTTGAGAAAAAGATAAAGTTCATCAAGTTGTCTCTTAGCTCCAATAAAGTTTGTGGCGTTATCACTGTAGATTTCTGCGACAAAACCACGTCGGGCTATGATCCGGCAGCATGCGGCAAGAAATGTTTCAGTTGTTAATTGTGATACCAATTCAATCTGTGTAGCTTTTGTAGAAAATTATACAAATACACACATATACGCCTTTGTTGTCTTCTTAGATCTTTGAGCTCTTTCCTTAATCATAAAGGATCCGGCTCATCAACTCCTGTCTTCAAAAAGGGTCGGAATTGCTACGATAACTGGGAAAAGCGCATATAAGTGAAGCTTCAAAACGTGGTTTGGCGCGTAAACACTGTATGCAGTTGCGTGTAACCATGCGCGTCTGACTACGTCCATTTAATGGCCAATACTTCAATTTAATGGCGGCGATAGTTCCTTGTGCACCGGCGTGCAGCTGAGATCGGTGTATGCTGACAATTAGAAGTCTTGTTAGTAGGTGACACGGTAATACAATCGGACAGAGTCTATCAAACTGAAGGTCTGAATGGATCAAACGGCCTCCTACACGTATCAAACCATCTGAGTCGACAAATGGATTTAAAGTTAACAATTTGTTGCTTTTTGGTACAGAAGCACCCTTTTGAAGCAGATCATATTTGCGAGAAAAATGTAAACGTTGAATGTTTCTGAGTAAAGTTAATGTTGCTAGATGAACTTCATTCAAAGTTAATTGTCTAGTTACTTTCTTTTCTTGGCTACGTATGTTTGTGATAAACCATAATACATAGGCTATAATACGAATTGTTTTTTCAAAAGATGAACATTCTGGTAATATTGAAATGTCTATTTTTGTGGAGATCAGCACATATTTACTTTCTGGCAAATCCAGGATTGGTTCAAAATTTACTGCTGTAGAATCTTTTAATAATAAATTGTGTCCGTGCCACCATAATAAATTGTCTTTCAACTCAGTTGCTTTAAGTCCGCGGTTTATTATGTCAGCGGTTTTTTTCATTGTAGAAACGTGGTACCAATCACTTTGAGTACTAGTCACTAGTCTTATGTGTATTACCTACACGATTTGCGACAAATGTTTTGAAGTTTCTGACTTAATCCATGACAGCGTAATAGTCGAGTTGGTTTAATAGAAGCGTCGTGCAACTTTATTATCCAATAAAAAGTTGCATACTCGTTCTGTTAATTCCGCTAACAAAAATGCGGCACAAAGCTTGAGCCGGGGTATTGAAATTGCCTTCACAGGGGACAGTTTAGAATTTGCACATATTAAATAGCTGGTAGTTCCTTTACCTTCTTTGGCGTTGACAATATATAAACACAATATGCGCATTCACTTGCATCAGCAAAACCGTGAATTTCTAAGTCGTGTCCAGGTTCAGGAATTACATTGCGAGGAGTCTCAATTTTTGTCACATCGAATGAAGTTGCTAAATATTTGAGCCAGCGGCTTATGACACAGTCGGGTAATGGGTCGTCCCATCCACATTTTAATTTCCACAATTTTTGCTATAACTATTATTGGTCCAAACAGTCCTAATGGATCGTAGATTTTTGATATGGCACTAAGAATATTTTGTTTAGATAATGAGATTACAGGTGAATCTTTGTATCGGTAACTGATCGTATCTGTGATTGTGTTCCACACTGTTTCAAGAGTCGTAATTGTGTCGCATTTGTCACGCGTTAACACTGTTGTAGAGTCGTTGTTATTGGGTTTAAAATCTTTGAAAACAGTTTTGCTCATTGTCTCAGTTTGAAACCACCCTTTTGTAAAACTGTTATCACCTGATCTAATATCAAAACTAACTCTTCAAAGGTATAAAAGTCCTGTAAACACCTTCGACTTCCGATTGGGAGATTCTTTGATTTGATTTCTGCTAATTCCCTTAGGGATCGAATTGCTAACTATGCTGCACTGGCCATGCCATAAGTAACGGTGGTGAGCTCATATAATGTCAACTTGTCTTTAGGTAAACTTTTCCAATATATCCTTTGATATTTCTAGTCTTCTTTGCGCATATTAACTTGCCGATACATTTTAGCAATATCAGCCGTGATGACAAATTGTTTGGTAATCAACCTCAACATAATTGCAAATAGATCATCTTGAAGAGTGGGTCCTAGCATGAGTATGTCATTTAATGATACACCATTATGCGTGGGGGCAGAGCCGTTGAATACCACACGTAGTTTTGTAGTCAAACTTGCTTCTTTGATTACGCAATGATGAGGTAAATAATATCCGGAATGTACACCACCATTTGTTTGTTTCATATGTTCTAAGTTCACATATTCTTCCATAAAGTCTCTATATTGCTCATAAACTTTCTGATTTTTAGCAAAGCGGCGTTCTAAAGCAAAATATTTTTTTTTTTTTTTTTTTTTTTAGGACGTAGTGAGTTGTTTGGCTCTCAACAAGTGGCCCTTAAAAAGCAAAGAATTTGTGCCGAACGAATATACTGGAGTTTGATAATTTATTCGGAGTTTTTTTGAATGGCAACGCGACTTGGAAGCAACCAGCAGCATCACAAATTGTGGTCAATTTGAAATGTTTTTCACATTTTTGGTCGATAGGTGCAAGTACTCTATCCTGACTGTACTTTTCCATTTCCCAAAATTGAGACACTAATTCATTTAGTCCTACGTAGTCAACAATTGAATTAAAATTTTGCGGTCTTTCTATTTTGGTTGGTAGTTGACCAGAGATTATCCACCCAAACTTGCTTTCTTGAACGGTTAATGGTTTTATCAATATTCTTTTTCACATAGAATGTCATAGATAAAACCTGCGCCATGAAATAGATCAATTTTTTGTGGTTTGTGGATGTCAGGGTCGGCTAGCGTTATTCCTTTATGTATTTACAATGCGTATTTGTCTATTACACGAGAAAGCAGTTTGTCAGTGATCATAGGTATTACTAGAGCACTTATCATACAGGTATACGAAGCAACGCGAGATAAGATGTGGGTTGGGAGAGTTTTCTAAAAATGTCTGTCTTAGCTCTGCCAACTCCGACAATTGGAGCTGATAAAAAACGTTGCTTGAAGCCCAATTATTGGCACACGTCGCGGTGATCAGAGTCCAATAACGCTCGCACTGGATGTGATGTTCCTTTTCGGTCTTTTGCTAGTAC
Organism: Tachinus rufipes; assembly: GCA_963932245.1. Taxonomy (NCBI): domain Eukaryota; kingdom Metazoa; phylum Arthropoda; class Insecta; order Coleoptera; family Staphylinidae; genus Tachinus; species Tachinus rufipes. The sequence goes on from OZ010743.1 coordinate 97,050,291, forward strand.
CACTCAAGTAGATAGCAACACAGTAGATGGTGTGTAAATAACATTTGTTGAAGATATATTAGTTTCAATCTCATTACTTTGTCTTGAAGTACCAGGCCTTGGATTGTTGTAGTTAAGATGCAATAACGAGAGATGTCGTTTGTTGCATTTGCAGCAATATCCTAGACAATTGTAGCAGAGGTTTTCACGTTTTACAAAGTTTATTTGTTCTTGTGTAGTTAAACTCATAAACTTGTCGTATTTGAAAATTATGTGATTTCCTTCACATTTACGTGGAACATTATTTACAATTAATGTTCTGCTTCTGTGCGTTCTTACTTTATGTGTTGTTACGTTATTTATATTGTTTTTTATAGCTTCCAATTGTTAAGATTTTGAAGTAAGAAATTTTTCTAAATTGGCGTATTTCGGTATGGCATCGCAAGTTTTAGCTTCCCATTCTTTCTGAATGTTTATATTTGATTTTTCGGCTACAAGTTTGATAAGAATGTCACCCCACGCATGAGGATTGCGGTTTATTGCTTGCAATAGTTAGAGCAACTGTGCTGATTAAATTTTGGCGTAGTTGTCTTTTTTGGCGTGCGGCAGCTTCAATAGATTTTGCACAAGTGTTTTTACAATAAAACGTTTGTTTTGATATCTGTCGTGGAGACGTTTCCAGGCAAGTTTATATCCAAGTTTCAATGACTTTAAGACCATAACCGCTTCATGTTTAAGCGCGGATTGTAAATAATGAAACTTTTGAATATTGTTCAGGGTAAGATTGTTGTGAATTACTGCAGTAAATAAATCACAGAAGCCGGGCCACTCCTCATATTCTCCTCCAAATAATGGATTCTCAATAGTCGGTAATTTACTTTGGTGGTCTTGGCGAGCCTTGTGGGAAAGATACTCTAGCGATATTTGCTTGTGCTGCGGCAATATTGTTTAAATATTGACATCTAAACTTGCGTTGTTTTTTGGAGATATCAACTTCGTTATCGAATAGTTTGTTGGAAACTTGACAAAACTCTTCGTATACGGGGCGAAAACCGTTCAGGTGTACTGAGATGTTTTCTACTTCTGTGAATGACGGAGAGTCGGAGCTGAATTTCAATAAATCTTCAAAGACAGATGTAGCGGAAAGAAGATGATTTTTGTTCCATTGTAGTTTCTTCACTATAGTAGCACTAGCCATTCTAGATGATGTTTTTACGGATGCGGTTTGAAGGACCATGTATTTTTACTCAAGAGTCGCGATTTTTTTAACAAAAATTAAAATGCAAATGTTATTGTAAAATATAATATTTATTCACAATAAAAATGCTAATAGAAAGATAAATGTATTTACGGTAACGATTGGTTTAATAATGAATTGAAATATATATATTTTTTTTTTTGGTGGTCAGGGCGGTAAAATCTTCTAAAGACTGACTCAAAGTGTCGGATTCACTCTCTCGAGGAAAGCGCCTACCGACTAAAAACCGCCCCATTTTGAGTACCGGGAAGTTCGAGACCTGTGCTCATAAACCTTCCATTGGGAGAAAATTAAGGGGATGAATAGAGATAGGAAGCCGTATAGGCTGTGGGGTGAGGTTGTAGGATGTGCGGTGAACCCACCTGGTTAGATTAGGTTGACCGGTCTTCGATAGAAGTAGCCCTGTTTGTCCGGCTCTGCCAATCTGGCTAGATCGGTGTTCGAATGAATCGCTAAATTCGTAAAATATTTCTCGGCGAGCGCCTCGACATGTTGTTGTAACGGAGTGATGCCTAGGTCGTTGTAAATATCTGCATTCCTAACGTACCATGGCGCTCCTATAATCCAACGAAGAGTTAGATTTTGAAATGCATCAAGACGCCTTATATGACTGTTTGCCGCCGTTCCCCAAATTGGGTAACCAAACGTCAATTGCGGTCTAATGATAGACGTATACATTCGGAGTTTGTTCCGAAGCAATAGCCCGCTATCCCTGCGGAGCATTGGGACTAGCAGGTTTTTTGCCAATTTGGCTTTATCAAAAACAGCCTGAACGTGCAATTCGTACGTTAGACCTTTATCAAAAGTGAACCCCAAATACTTTGCAGCATTTGACCATGGAATCGGAACGTCATCGATGAAGACGTGATCGTGCGGTTTAGTTCGTCGCCGCGAAAGGAGAACAGCAACGCTCTTTTCAAGATTGACCTTAAACTGCCAATCATTACACCATTCTTGGAGATCGTCAGTTGCTTTTTGAAGCCTCGTGGTGACCACCATAGGCGACCTTGAGCTGTAGAGAAGTGCCGTATCGTCGGCGTATTGTGCCATTTTTACCCCGTGCTTCCAGCCCGATGGCATGTTGGCAACGAAAAGGTTAAATAGCAAAGGCGAGAGAAGAGAGCCTTGAGGTACCCCTGCCGTAATCGGCCGAGAGGTCGAAACATGATTTTGAAGCTTTACTGCTAAAGTTCTGCTGTCAAGATATGAAGCTATCAGCTTTATGAGCCGCAGTTGAAATTTAAGTCTATGTAGCTTTAGAATTAACCCATCGTGCCATATCTTATCAAAGGCCTTTTCGACCTCGAAAAATACCACCACTGTGGTTTTTCTAAGTCTAAAGCCCTCGGTAATGTGATCTGTCACGCGGTTTAATTGGTGTACTACAGAGTATTCACGCCTAAACCCATGCTGATGAGATGGTAGAAGAGAATTTTCTTCTGCGTGTTCTTGGAGGTTATCCAAGATTACTCTTTCTATGACATTACTCAAGGTGCATAGAAGACTGATTGGCCGATAGTTTTGAGGAAACAGTCAGTCCTTTCCAGGTTTTGGGATATTAATTACGTGTGAGCCTTTCCAAGCTGAAGGAAAGTGCCCTGTACGTAAGATTGCATTGGCAATATTGGTCACCAATGCAATCTTACGTACGAATTACGAATTGAAATAGGTAAGAGTAGGAGTATTTATAGGAAGAGACTATTTTATGATAGGAAGTACAGATGGTGTTAATGGAAATAATTTGGGTTATTGGGATAAGTAATTCGGATGAGACATTAGTAAAATAATAATCATAGACGATACTAAATAATAAAATAAAATAACAAATGTAAATATATGCAGCTGTCGTCTAAGAATTCCTATAATCTAAAACAGATGACAAGAAATAACATAAGGATATTAAGTCATTTAAATTAATAAAATTATTGCAAATTATGCTAGAGACACTAATGAGAGCTGCATACCCTAAAACAAGTGTAAATGTTTCCACAGTTTGTCTAATGTGCTTTATTATAATCCACTAAATCTATTTGATAAATATAATTAGATCTTAAAAAGTTTGTTGTGAAGTTTCACTTTAAGACAATCTGCTTAACGTTGAGTGCTAATTTGTTATAGTATTTTTTTCTACGACGGTCTATAATTGGATCACTTGTTTGTAGAGTTTGGTATCTTAGGTTTTCATAGAAAATTTACAATAGTTATTTATGCAATATAGTTGTAAAAATTGTAGAAATAATAGTTTTATTTATATTATAATCACATACTATTTTTCATAAATAATATATTGTGTTTATAAGCACAAAATTATTTATTTGAATTTGTTCTAAAACTAAGAATGGTCTGTGGATTGGCATTGAATAAATTATTTAATTATTTTGTATTTTTTGCTTGTATTGAAATAGTGTAAAAACAGTTTTTCTTAACTTAAAATCAATACTCCATTTCAGTAATATTAGAGTTAGAGATTCACGCTTTCATGTCCAATCAAATGATGAAATTTTAATACAAAATTGCAAAAAAAAATTTTGACACGTATATTGGAATTGCGAGCACAACAGTTGAAATCATATACAAACTTTCTCTCTATATAGTAATAGACACACATTAGTGTTATTTAATCTTTATCAGAGTGACTTGAATCGAGTTGGAACGGTAATTTTATAGAAATGACATTATTTTATAAACATTTATTGATCAATCATATATTAGTTAATAACTTGTAACCACAAAGTTTTTATCAATTAACTATTTAAATTGATGAAATTGCAACTGAAAACAAATTATACTAGAGACTCTGATGAAGGGTGTACAACCTGAAACACTAATGTATGTATCTCGATAATTTGTCTAAGGTACTTTATCATAATCTACTAAATCTACTTGTTGCAGTAATCAGAAAGACCTTGGTTGATATTCTTTTTATGTTTAAACTTTGTTATATTTTAGATGTTTAATCACTCTAAAATAATTGATTTTTTTATTATAATCAAATACTGATAGATGGATAAACTAAATGTTACATTACGAAAAACTTTTATAGCTTTTTGCGTATTATATGTATTGTTTTTATAAATATTTTTGGAGAAACAGAATATTCCTGTATCATGAAATGTACATTACGTTGTGTAGTAGCCATTAAAGTAAGTCCTTATTTTTGTTTTCAGTCGGTCCCTTAGATGTGAAAATCCTCGGAGCAAACCAACCGCTCTCAGCGGGAAGAAGATACGACCTGCTATGTCAAAGTTCAGGATCTAGACCACCTGCTAGTATAACCTGGTGGAGGAATGGCCAGAGACTTGAAAGGACAAAGGAAACGGTAAGTCCTATTTATTACTATCCGGACCGGGAATATTGAATTAAATCTACACCGAAAAAAAAAAAAAATCCACAACACAAACCTAAAAGCCGAAGCGTAACAGTTCACACGTCAGCTATATATTTTTTAACTGCATCGTTTATTTTAATCGCGGCCTCATTTAGTCGCCGCTGCTCTTTTTTACGTGTTATTGGACCTTCAATAGGTTTTTCATTGCTAGTGAAACTGACTGCGTTCGAACTGATTGTTCTAATTATTTAGCGAAGCGCTACGTTCACTTTTTTTTATTTTTCATTCACCGTTTCGCCCCCTTTTTTTTGTTTGAATTCGAGTCTCGAAGCGACTTGGGCGTTAACAGAATGAAACAAATAGAGGAAATACACACACAGAAAAAAAATATTGCCATTGTCAAAAATTTACAACAATGCGTCAGATTCAATACAAATTTACGCTTATCCAATCAGAGTTGATTTGAATTAACAGAAATAATGGCTACATTTTATATTTTTTATCTCTATGATGATTTTTAGAAATAATGGAAATGTGTAGATGGTTTTTCATTTTTGTTTATGTTTGCATTGTCTTTAAATTGATATCAGGAACATAATAAATTTGTGCATACTTTGTTTTAAAGTTATGCTTATACAAATATGTACATTTATATAGTATTTATAGAAGATGTTTCCTTAGTTATGTAAATAAATACAAGAATTGAGTTGATTTTAATATAGTAATAAAATATGAATCAACCTTACATTAAAAGTTTAGTTATTTAATTTACAAATTACTTCTTATTAGGAAAAAAAACAATTTTTGTAAAACTCATACATGTTTTATTATTAGTATAAATTTTTAGTATTTTATTGGAGTTTATTTGTTTACTTTTACGGCATTATAGTTGGCATGGAGAATCAGGATATGCTATATTAAAATGTATTTTTGCAATATTTCTGTATAACAATTTGAGCATACATTTTAACAGAATTACATTTTATATATAAATTAATGTTGCTTAATACACACAAATTATATGAAATTTCAGTCCATTTCAATTACGCATATTAAAAGTATGGAACGCGACACAAAATAATAATAACAATTCCAATTTGCCCTCAAAACATGTTTTGACAAAATGAAATGATTTATTAAAATTCGAATATGCAACAGTGTATACACATCGATTTATATTACGAAACCATTTTAAAATATTTGTAATACATTCCTGGAACTGCTCATTTATATGCATAGGATATTTTTTTCTGTGTTGCCGTATTCCGTCACCGTTTCACCATTAAACCTTTTTAAATATTAATATTCCATCGACGTTTTTTTTTATTATTTCTATTGCAGATTTATTAATGGATCATAAAAAAATTGGGGATATTCAATACGCACAAAGCGTGGATTGGATATTTTGACACGTGCATAGGTTTTATCGATCTGTGGTATATTAGTAATTAATATGCAAATTAAATTATTTTGTACAAATTTTTTTTTTATTTGCCTAATAATATTAATATTAAAAGTAAATAAATTCCAGAACAGCACAATTTTTTCTATAATCGTAATAGTTGATAGTTTCAAGAAAGAAAATATCTTCTATATTAAATCTAAATTAAATATCTTCTTTTTGGTGTGCAATATTTATCAAAGATTGACGACATTCATGTTTAATGGGTCTGTTTTAACACAATTTGAACGGTTTGCAAAGTGTTCAACCTATGCATACAAATTAACTACTGTGCATAAAAGTATAACACTGTTTATAAGTACGGTTTGAACTTTATGCAGACTATCCAAATTGTTTATTGGAACAGACCTAGCATTGTTCGATATTGTGAAAATTATGTTTGAGGTACAGTTTAATTAGTCTTGCACAGTTACGTATTTTCTTTCTTTATTGCGCCCAGGTAGTCAATGTTTTTATATTTGATGATTATAATTTTTTGACAAGTTCCTCACCGAGTCTCTACTGCAAATTAGGTGCTCCTTAAAGACGTTAAAAAAATGGGATAAACAATTTTTACGAGAGTACAAACTAAGCTCAAGATTAGAGTTTACAATGTTTGACACTTCATTAGGACAATAATTTTTAAATGATATTATGAAACAAATATCTTTGCGCGTTGTCTTAGAAGAACGGCATTATCACTATCTGAAACTTTGGTTTTATATCTACCAAACGTTTTTTATTGTTTTCATAATTGAAACTTTTAATTTTGGGATACCATGTACTTAAGACCTAACTGAAGATGAAAAATTTTTTGATCATTTGCACAAAATATAATAAACGAAGCTTTTTTAAGACAATATTTTAAATATACAAATATACAAATTCTCCGGTATTGTACCTAGACAACTTTAAGACAGATTGCAAAGTTTTTGCTTTTGTTGTCAAGGGGTTTACCTGTGGTTTTTTTCTAAATTTGCAATAATATTCTACCGTCGATATGCTGCTGTAACGTTTATTAAAGCAATTTGAAGGTGGAGTCTGCAGACTTTGTTTTTATAATTATATTTTTTAAAACATGTGTTACCGTTAATCAATTGTGACACGTTTAACATTTTGATTGCGGATTGTTAGGAGATAAAAGAAGGTCTTATGATTTTTTTTTTATTTTAAGACCTCCATGACATTATGAAGACTTTTGCACAACTTTTGTGGTTTTGGGGCTTCACGAAATTGTTTTCCGTGTTTTTTACATTTGCTTTCTTTATTGGCCAGTTTATTATGTTTGGACCTAGATTATTAGAATTCCAAACAAAGGAAGTTGTCTTTTAGACAAATTTATATAATGAAGCATGTAACAAAAACTCATGATAATTTTTTGATCAATTTACTTTGTGTTTCTCATATAAATTGAAATATGCTTTGAACCAGCGAATTTTTGTTTGATCAGTTTACCGGAGAATTCAATAATTTGGTCTCAAGTTGTACCGCCCTTTCATTTGTTTGCTCTTAACTTTTTATCATTTGTAATCAATAGTACAATGAGAGACTATAATAAAAAGTTCAATGGAAACGAGAACAACAAATTTTGCAGCTCTTATACGAGGGGTGATGTTATGGGCAGCAATGGCTTGTGTAAGTCTTATCTAGTGTTTTTTCAAGAACATTAAATGAAACCGTTATATTAACACGTTTTTTTTTTGTAGGTGTGGTGTACTCTAACTGAAAACACCTCATTTTTAAGAGTACCGTTTTGGAAACAACGTGTAGGTATACCTTCAAAACGGACCTGTCTATCTATCTAAATTTTCTCTTTTTCTTTTCTTTTGTTTTCATATTTATGCCTATATGTCTTCTGGCATACTCGAAATTTTCTTTGTTTTGCAGCATATACAATATTTTCCGCGTTTAATGTTCTTTTGAACCATGTCTTGGCCGCTGTTTTTTCCGTTATCCATCTGTCGCACAAGAATAAAATGTGTTCCGCGTCGTCTATTTTGTTGCAATACCTGCACGCATCGGTTTTATCTTTGCCAATTCTTTTGGTAGACTTTATAAGACCAATGTCCTGTCCTGGCTTAAGTTAGAAAGTAGTCTATTGTTTTAAATTTGCAATTCAACCATGTTCATGATATTTGGTATGAGCCTTTTTGTTCATTGGGCGACTTCTTCCGTGACGTTCCATTTATTTTGCCATTGGTTTATGGTTTTTCTTTTTCCTTTATTTTAGCCTGTGATGTTATAATTCCTTCTCTCTCTTAAACAATTTTTTTTTTCCTTCTAGCAGGCCAATAGGTATTGCTCCAGTTACCATCTGTAGTGCCGTCGCTGCGCTCGCTACCTTCAATATCGTATTTCTTTGAGCTCTGATTATCCAGTTTGTGTAGGTTTTTAACTATTTGTACTATATTGGTGCTTCGTAAAGTATCGTTGACTCTATGACAGAGTTCAGCAACTGTCTTTTACCACTCAATGGTCCGCCTATGTTGGGTATTATTTTTGCCAGGCTTGCTATATTTAGTTCTGCTTTTTCTACCGTTTTTTATTATATGTTCGGAGAAAGTTAATGCATTGTTAATCATTATTCCGAGATATTTGATTGCTTTTATAATATGCATGGTCGTGCTTCTATAGTCGAAGGTGACCTCGTTTTTTGGGCCGCGTAAAAGATATCAAAAGACCTGGTTACACAGTGCGAGTTAGCATCCAAGCTGGCCTCGTCAGTTACTTGCAGTGCAGCTACTCGCACCATGTGATTCCATCATACGATACTGGCAAAGGACAGTAACTAGTGTGATGCGGTCACACGGCACTACAGTAACTGACTAGGCCAGCTCGGATGCTAGCTTGTACTGTGTAACCAGGTCTTTTGATATTTTTTACGCGGACCATTTACAATTACTGTCTCTGTTTTTTGTGGTGCTGGTTCCAAGTGATGTAGCCATATATTCATTATTTCAATTGCGTTGTTTGTTTTATTTATTAGTTTACAGTTTGTATTTGTCTTTTGCCACGATTGTTATGGCCAGATTATCTGCAAAAGCTATTACATTGACTGCATTCTGCCATTGTCTTTTTAAAATCATTAACTCGGTTTTAGAACTAACATTATTGCCTTATCTAAGAAGGTTCTAACCTCTATTCTAACAGGATAATGCAAAGCCGCATACTTCTAGACTTACTATACAATTCTTGGAACTAGCTAAAGTTGATTTAATTCTATGACATTTGGGTTTTTCAGACTTATCACCTAATGAACACGTATGGGATATAAATTGATAGATGTCTGGGCCATCTTCAGTCACCCGCACTCACTTTACCTGATATGGGATTGCGTATACAGGCAGCTTAGTATATAATTCTTTAGGTTTGATTTCTAGCATGCTTAGGTAAATTGCTCTTGAAATTGGAAAGAACTGAAGGTTCTTAGTGCTCTTTTATTTTTTGCGGTTACAGTAGCGCAGATGTTAATATATTACGCATAATTCTGCGGTGTACACACTGGCTACAAGTGAGCTAAACCTTTAACGACAATGGTAATGTCTACACTGAATACGTATGTGTATATTTTCAAAAAATGTATGTACTTTGCAATTATGTTCAGAATTTTGCTTCAAAAAAGCAAAACCAACACAAGTATAGATTTTTTTAATGGGGTTAGATCTAAACCAATTTTTACAGTTATTCCGTTTGGGCATAATCTTGAACATTTTAGAAAGACTAATATTTTTAAACATTTATCAATTACTCTAACTCAGCTCTTTTGCTTGAATGCACGAGGTCTACTGATAGACAGAAGTTTGTATTTTTGTTGCTGTGCTTTATTATTAATAAATAATAATTTTAAACGTGTTTTCATTCTGAACTCAAGCAAAATTATTGGTTTTGTTTCTTGTACGTTTTTACGCTTTGTACTGAAGCACATGGCGACACGCGACTTGCAGCAGATTTGGTAAGCAACTGAGCAGAAACTTACCTTGGACTTTAAGAAGATAAATATTTGAACTTTCTAGCAGCTTTTGCATCGTGTAGGTGTGAGCTATATACAGCTACTGTGCTTAGTTATCAATTTAAAAAAAAAATTTATTGTTTGCACGTGCTCTTGCTCTGCATTGAAGCAAAACTATTGGTCTTTTTTTGTACGTTTCCCCACTCAATATTGAAGCTCAAACGGATATCCTACTAAAACCATTAACTCGGTAAATTTTTTTACGGAAAGTGATTCCGAAACAAACCTTTGATATATTAAGAAAACAAAAATTTGAACTTTGAAATAAACGCTGAAGATTTTTGTTGATAAAAAATACACAGAGGCAAGTATTGCGTTTTGTTTAGGGTCAGATCTAAACTATTCCTTACTAAGGCAGACGCCACAGCGGATTACAACACTAACTTCAACTACTTTATGAAAACAAGTATTTGAAATCTCTATTAGCGCAACCACTCGGATGTACCCGGACTACTGATGCTAAGCTGAAGTATTGTACTTTGTACTTAAGCACAAACCGTTTGCGACGTATTGCTAACGTGATGACACCAAACTTGCAGTAAAGACTTGGTAAGATTTGTTTCAAGAGTTTTAAAATTGCTATGGCTTGTAATTCCATTTTTAGTAGTGTACAGCTTGTAAGGAAGGTTTGTGTTAATGAGTATATAGAACTAGAATCTTTGCAAATGCAACAATGATACTAAATTTGTATTAGCTTAAAAAGACTAGTATAGAGCAGCGATATTGCCCAGCACTTAATCACGTCGCTTTTTTATAACGCGTGACTAGTTTTTTTTTTAGTTTCTGTTTCACAAAAAAGCGTCTTGTTGAGGTGTGAGGTGGTCCAAAACGGCATGGGATGTTTTTTTTTTTTAATTTTAACGTGTAACTATTTATGTTTGTTACAAATACTAGTACAAATGTTAGGAAATAATAGATATTTTAGTGACCCAGTGGGTGCGTTGTGGTAGATTGTCTTTGACCTTAGTCTTAGGTGGTTTTGACCTTTATGTTGGCGAAGCTGTTGTTTTGTTTGACTGTGATGTTACTATGTAGTGGGTTGCTTTAATTAACTTGGTGATAAAAAATTAAGTTTTTTTATTGCAACTTATATGAGCCTTTTTCTTCTTTTTCTTTGATTGGTAAAATCTTATGTTTAATGGGTTACACAAAAACAAACTCACGCTAGTGGTTTGTTCTGACTGACTTGGTGAGGATTTTTTTTTATAAACAGTGTGTAGGGGTTTTGTGCAGCTGAGCAAACTGTGAAAGCAAAGCTGAATTTAAAATATAAACTGTAGGAAACGGACGGTTTTGGCAATATAGATTTTTGTAACTTGACAAAAAAGAGCGGAGGTTATGTTGGAATTGTCTAAAACGGCAAAAATTTACAGGAATTTTTTGCTGATTAAAAACGTGTAACTAACTTGTGTTATGGTAAATGTCAGAAACTGAGGAACACTATTGTGATTGCTTGTATGCGCATCCAATGAGATCTTTGTGGTAGATTGTTTTTGATTTTGATTTTGGCTAGTCTTGACCTTGATGTTGGCTTGGTTGTTGTTCTGTTTGATTGTAAAGTTACTTAGCTAGTGGTGAGCCTTGGCTGATTTGGTAGTAAAACATTGATTTTCTTCTTTTTTGATTGGTCAAATCCGATGTTCAATGAGCAATCCCCATTCCGTCATCAATAACTCCTCAAGAGGGTCACACAAAGTTATGGTCTACGCTTGGTAGTAGTGTAGCTTGAGAAATCGGTAATATGTGATTTGTGCGTTGGGATTAATTTTTTTTGTGGAAGTTGAAACCGTTATAAGGTGACTGTCAGGGTGACAGAAAGTTGCTTTCTGTAGGTGAGGCAGTTTGTTATTTTTTAGAGTACCACAAAGTTTTGACGGAGTTTGGCTGGTTATGTTTTTGAGAATAGGCAATCTTGGAAGGTAAATAATGTAAAGTGATATTACTGCAAGATTTTGACCAAAATTGTTGAAGATATTTTTTAGGAAATAGGCGTTCTTAAATAAGTGATCTTGGCTTGTTGTGCCCGAAAGATTTCTCTCAATTGTCGGAGTTTTTCGGGTTTGGTTGAAGCATAGGAATTGTTCTAGCTTCAAAGTTAGCGGCTAAGCTTTTTGTTTTTGCGGATCACGTGCTTGCGATAACAAAAACAAACACACAAAGTTATTGAAGAAGACACTCTACTCATTGTCTATTTATGCCGACACTCTATGATATCTCAAGTTGAGAATGCGCCGGTAAAAAATTTACCAAACTTGAGCCACATAAAAAAATTGAGGACACCGATAAAGGTTTTATGAGGTATTAGGAAGAAAAAACAAGAGAGAAAAACGAAAAAAACAAAAATACACACAAATGAAAAAAGATAATAAAGAAGAAGATAACACCACAACTAACGACGACTTGAAAAATCTTTTGCAATAAAAGTAACCTAACCTAACCTAACCTAAATCTATAATTTTTGTAATTGTTGGAAAGAATAGCCTTACAATAACAAAAATTTGATTCAGTTTATTTTGTTTGTGGCTTTTGACATGTTAAGACAGATATGGTATTTCCCACCATGTAGACTACTTTTTTGGACTAAATTTTTTATCACGTGTAACCACTAAGGTTGCAATATGGTTGAACGCAATGATAAAGAGGATTGAGTAAATTGTCTTCTATCTTTTAACACACTTTCTAATGAGGTGTTTTGTACTCTAACTCTAAATTTGTAGTTTTGCATGAAGTACTCTACATACAGAGGCAGATAAACCCTGAGTCCTCACGCATGCAGCTATTGAAGAATTTTATATCTCTGTCACATATCTTAATTTTTTATATTGTTTGTGTTAAATACGTTTTTAAAACTGATTTTATAACCACCTTGTATATGATTTAAAGAAGACAAACAAAAGAAACTACTTTTGATACTTTATTAAATATAAATTATTGTATTATAGAGTGGATAGTTTCTTTAAATTTAAATTATCAAAAATTTTCTTTGCACAATAAATCAATACAGTTAAGATTAGTTTTAAAAATAATTAATTGCATTTTAGAAAAAAAGTTTAAATATTTTTTTTTTATTTTTCTTACCAGTTATTTGATGGTTTTAACTTTTTTATTCCTTTACATTATAATGTATTGATTATTAAAATAATTTATTATATTTCAAAAGTTAAAAAAAAATCTGTCAAGAATTTCAATTCATAATTGGGGTCACCCTCGCTACCTAAATAACTAACGATGTCACTAATAAATATTGAATCTTCCCCTTTAAATTATCCGGAAGCTATTGCTGATTTAGCACAAATCCCCTATATAATATATTAAGGTGGATTATATTTTGGCGCGCCTCTTATTTTTCTTTTCTTAATTAATTGACCTGTCAATTTAAAATAAACGGTCACGACCGACGAGGATTTTGTATTCCGTACGCGCACTTACCCCACTTCACCAAATAATTTCCTAAATTGTTTTATTGTCCACTTGAATAAATCAGCCGAGAGTTTCACACACATTTTAAAGATTTGATTTTCTGGAACGCCCGAGAACTAGGGGGTAAGATGACACCATTAAAGAAGACACGCTCCATGAGACGTTTACTCAGACAGAAAAGTAATATTTTATTGTTATGGGTGCGGATTCCCAATGAGGGGTGCGATAATATGCTTTTATTAGCCAATGAAATAGCTATTTAAATTAAATTAATAAACTAACGAAACTTTTGAAAATAATTTATTTTTATTATCGAGATAATTTGGTAATATATCTAAAAGTAGTGTGGATTGATGAAATTTATCAAGTCCTTTCCAAGGAACTTGTCAGATATCTTCATAGAATTGGTAAAATCAATTTAGAGAAGTAACTTTGCACACAAATACCACCTGCTCTTGCTGAATACCTTTGGGTATAATACATCCAATATATACAAAATGTGTGTCATAGATCCCAACTTCCCTTGTATTGTGAGAAAGAGAAACTATCCCTTGACAAATAACTGCATTAAAACTTTTCCACCCGTCTAGAATTTATTATTATTACACAAAAACTATTTAATTATTTACTTTTGAAAGACCCTCCTGCGGCACATGTTTAAAAAAGTATCTCTTGCTCGTATTCCATCCAATTTTACATTTAATATTTATAAATTATAATCAAAAACGCAATTCGTTTTTGCAATTAGTAGTACAAATTAAAAATTTCCAATTACGATATTAATGTTGTATGTGATTTCATAAATGATTCGATTAAGTTTTCATTTATTTGAAAATTTTCCTATATTTAACAAAAATTATAAACATTAAATTTAAATAGATTGAATTTTGTGTATATTTTTAATACAGTTTGAAATGTTTGTGATTTTCATTTATATTTATTATCAAATTTACGTACATTGGTCATATTTTATCTCTTTTGGCAGAGTATATAATCCATCGTTTAATATAATTTAATAATGCATGCTATGTTGTAATTAGCTAGACCCATTTTAACCCTTAACCACTACAATACGCTTAATGTGTCCTTTGCAAATTTTAAATATCTACATTTAACTTTATGAAAGGGTATACACAGTTTGTTCTTCAAGAATATGTAATAAGTTTGTTTGTATATTATTATATTAATTTTTGATCTTTTTTTACAAAATATATTATATTCAAAAATAAATTACATAACATATATTATTAATAAAATGCTTCCAGATACCATACATATGTAGGGGAATTATACTGTTAGAAGCAGGTATGCGAGATGAGTCGATGCCTTTAATCATAAATATCAAGGAATTGGTCAAAGAAAAAGAGGAAGACAAAGAAAGATTGTAAAATAATAAAGTATACAATATAATAGAAATTGTATAAGGTTAGCTGAGAGATAATTATTAATTAAAAATATTTTAATTATCTTTAAAGGGGACGTGAAAATTCCGGTTGGCTAAATTAATAAAACTAAAACATATAACTGGAAAAAATAATAAATATTAAATTTAAAAAATACGTAATTATGAGGGTATATATATATATATATATATATATATATATAAATATGATATGATATTGTTTTTCAAGAAAAAAATTAAAAACATTTAATTTAAATTAATAACAAGTTCGCACTTGGTGAGTATAAAACCAGATGAAAAAATATTCAAAATGTATTAAATTTTGACATGAATGTTAAGTATATGCAGAGTTGGAAGTTCAGATAAATTTATGGGCAGTTCCATTTCAATCGGACCAGATCAGGGGGAGGGTGTCGAGAAACTTGCTTTTGTATTTTTTTCCTCTTCTATAGCTTATTAGTAGTTTTTTGATTGGTTTATGAGGGTATGGAACCCTTAAAAAAATTCTAGGATTTTATTTAGCTATTTTGAAGTTTTCTTACTTTGACTCAATCTAAATCTGGCGCCATTTCAAGTCTATACCCTGCCTATAAGCCGCAAAAGCTATAAAACTAATTTTTTTGTTTTCAGTGGGTTGGGCAAAAAGCATATATTATTTTTATGGGTTTAAAACTTAAAAAAACCTGCAAAAGTAGGCCTATTTTCAGCATAAACTCTTACAAATACACGTTTTGCCGCGTTGAGTGGAATAACACACCAAATATTATTAAAAATTTGAATTCTGGAGACAATTCTACATGGAAAATAGTCTCATATGCTGTAGAAAAGAATCTAAAAAAAAAAAATGCAAAACTTTCAGGCAAAAAATTCGTTAAGAATTAATTATTTTTTTATATTTACAAAAAATATTACAAACACGCTAGGGTGTAGTTGTTTTTTTTTAAATCAAATTTTGATAAGCTCTTTGCGGATTTATGTTTGCATGCCAAAAATAATAATATTGTCAAATTTTGGCGCCGATAGATCGGTCTAAACTTTTGCCGCAAGCGCAAAAACAAAGAGTAAAATTGCCCAAAATTGGTTCAAGCCCCAAAAGAAGTTTTTGGTAAACTTCTGAAATAAGTATAAAAAAATACAAGCCAAATAATCTTTTTTTTTTATAATTTTAAATTAAAGAAAAGTAAAACCGAAATACACAGAATCTAATTTACATCAAAATACACCAACTTTGGCGGTTGAAAAAAAATTATAAAAGGTTTTTTTTTGCCCAGCTCACTAAAAACAAAAAAATTGTTGTAGGGCTTTTGCGGCTTATAGACAAAGTATAGACTTAGTTTTTTTTTAGTTAAATGTGCGATTTTTTAAATAAAAGTTAAAAAACGACGACAAAAAAACTAAAAAAAATATAGAATTTTTTCCGATTAAAAAACTACTAATAAGTTATAGAAACGAAAAATAAAATACTAAAACAAATTTTTCAATTCACCCTTTCTCTCCTCCCTGTTCTAGTTCGTTTGAAATAAAATTGCTCTTATATTATATCTATTATCTTTTTAAAATAACTAAAAAATATCAAGTTTTTTATATTATGTTTTTAATAAAACTTTATCAGTTTGTTTGTAAAGCTTTCACTCACTAAAAGTTTAGTTTTACTTGGCGATTAGTGACATTAGTGTTTAATTGTGGAAACAGCTTAAGCCTTGCACTAGCAACTGGGCCGTACGTACTCTACTACGCAAAAATTTTTGACTAACGATTTACACTTACATTCTTACAAAATCCAAACAACACAAAAACAGATACCTAGACATTTTTTTTTATTAGAACATCATGTGTTTGCCAAATAAATGCAGCAACAAGGAAACAGATTTTTTGCAAAAAGTTCTCTTTAGTGATCTAGTTATTTAAGCGGCTATGTAATCAAGCAGAACTGCAGTATCCTCAAGATTAGTAAATAAAAAAAAAAAAAATTAAATAAAAAGGCATCTTCAAAAAGTGTCTTGTGGATTGGTATAATAAGTCCGCAATTTTTTAAAGACATTGCGGATAATCCTATTACAATCAATTCAGTTTGCTATCAGAGCATGATTACAGATTTTTGATGGGATCAGTTGGAAGGTACTGATATCAAAGATCTTTGGTTTCAACATGATGGTCTAACTAGTCACACAGCAGCAGAAACAATAACGTTATTAAGCACAAAATTTCTGGGCCGCATCATCTCAAGGAATGGCAACTTTTATTGGTGCGATATTACTTTTTAGTTTTTTTTTTTATTATTGGATGAGTAGAATTTACAGAAACAAACTAAACATTATTGCAGAGTTTACACAAGAAATTGGACGCAAAATAGCCGACATTGATTCTGAGTTATTCCGCAATATTATTAAAGTTTATGACAAGCAGATTATGTCAAGATTTAGGAGCTGAGGCAGGTTATAATTTAAACAATGTTATTTTTGATGTGTGATTGTAATGAATTGAGCTAAAATTCTAAATACAAAAACACATATTTTTTAAGTTTTTCTTTGATTTCATTACTACATTTATGTAGAAGCGCAAACAAAATAAAATTATATTATATACACAAATGGCCACGGCCTATCATTTACTTACTATGCCAATATTTACACCATTTAAATTTATATTTTTGTGGAATAAGTTTATATGCGCTCTTCCCCTGTCAACACTAGTTTGGATCATTTTTATTTATGCTTTTTTGTATCACCTTTAGTTTTCTCATTGTATCACAAGATCTCCATAAATAGGACAGCTTTTCTTATTTGCTCTATTTTCTATGCTCATTACAACTATAACAATAAGTATTGTTTTTGTATATCTTAACTATTCCACTATTCTACATTTATAGCATATTCTCTCTTTCTTGTTTTCTCTACAGTTTTAAAGCAATTGTAGCATTTTAACGGAGATAAAAGTTTTACTCATTTGGGTTAATTTATTTATTGTTCCTGTTTGTCTTATTTGAGAGTTTTGCCGTTAATTTATCAAGAGACGTCCTTTTTTAAAGTTAAGTACGTTAAGAGTCTCTAATTTTATATTTATCTGTAACTTTATGTAGGTTCAAAGATGATACAGAGTTTCCTTCCTGTAACTACATGAATTGACGCATCTTTCTTAAGAGTGATGATTTTGTTTTAAATTATTATTTTACATATACTTTGTTTTTGCCACTCATGTTTTGTTTCTACATTTCAAGTTTTCCTTATTTATAACAATATTTTTATTCATTTTTTCAATAATATTTTATTGGGATTTTTCTTTTATGTCAATGATGTTGATCTCTTTGGGGTTTGAAGTGGTTAATTCTATGCTGTCTATTGTTAGTATAGCACTATTTAAAAAAACCGTTAGTTTTCAATTTTTTATCCAGCAGTTTTGAACTGTTTTTTATTTGCGGATGTTTTATTTATTATTTTGTTCTTTAATATTACGTTTTGGTCAAGAAATAGAACTAGGTCTTTATCATGTTTTTCTAAGATTTTTTCCACATTTATTAGTTTTTTGAAATACATTCTTTACGCTATTTTAGTTTCAAACTTTTTTTTAATTGTTTTGATTTATCATTTATATTTAGTGTATTGTTTTTATTTAAATTTTTGTTTATAGTATTTGATCTAATTTTTCTACTGTTTAGACCTTATACAACTTCAGTAAGAAATTTATCAATTTTATTTTTTTAAATTTTTACGTGTCAGTCTAGTCTATTTGTAGCTTTTTTAGGATTGCATTTTTCTTACGGATACTTGCAATTATAGTTGGGTCACATGTTTTTTATCTTATCCTTTTGGGTTTTTATTTTTTGAGAAAGTTGTTTTCTTCTACTCAAATTGTCAACGTTAATTGTGGAGCAATTTTTCTACTTTGATGGTTTATATTTATCTTTTTGCATTGGTTTAAAAATTATTTTAGTTTTTCGTTTGGTATTAGAAAATGGTTAGTAGGTCAATTTATTTGCGTGACAAGAAGAAAAGATGATTTTCCATTACTGTGGAAATATATAAACAGTAATCTTTTGGAATTAATTTTGTCCAGTTGAATTTACTTTTTAAATTTTTTAATTTATAGAATTGTTAAGTTTCAACTTAATTGTTATTATTATACCTGATGACATCTCACAAAGGACACTATTAGAATCGAGGAATTAAGAAAAGAGTTGTAAAAATGGCCAACTACAAGAATTAATTTGGATAGAAACCATTAAGCCGTATCGAACTGAAATTAAAATTGAATAAATTATACAGTCCACAATTATCCCAAACATTCTTCAAGGTGTTTACTTTTACTTCTTTTTGGCCACTACATCAATTCTGTATCGAGTACCAACAGAAAGTTTATTAAATTGTTTTTCTTTATCTACTGCAACAATATAAGTTTGTTATTTGCATAATTTACTGCAATTTTGTTTCTTACTGCCACATTTTTATTCGATTACTTCTGCTTATTTTCTTGTTGATTTAACTTTTTTAAATTTATAGAAAGTTTTACTTGATTGAGGTACTAGCTCATCACCATTTACCTTATTGGTACATCTGTTAACAGATCTTTACTGCTTAAAGTAAGCTGAAGTCCGTTCAGCTTATTTCTTTTTCTTCTTATAGTGCCGTGTACTTGCGTAGGTTCCTCTTTTGTATATTTGTGGTGTGCGATAATAGTTCTAGACAAACGTGCGGGACTTACAATTTAACATGAAATCCGAACTATAACACTAGAGAGGTTTACTAGAAAAATACTTTGCTGGTTTGCTATTGTTTTACAAAAGAGACGATCGCATTGAAATATATTTGACAAATTAGAAATAGCCGCTGCCGGGAATCGAACCCGGGCTGCCTGCTCAACAGTACTTGTTCTAAAACATTGTTCTACGGTTTCAACTTTTCTCTTCTACTTTTCACATATGTGACATTTTTTTTGTTTTTGCGGAAAAGCGTACTTTTCTGATGATTAAACTTTATAACAATTTATATATTTTTTTTTTAATTTTTACTTGATTGGGATACTAGCTCAATTATCATTTAACTTTAAGACCTTATCTATCATTTACTTTACTTGTACCCTGCGTTACTTGATCTTGCTTGAAAGAATTTGAAATCTGTTTAGTTTTTTTCTACTTTATACCAATTTATCTTTTTGTTGGTCTTTACAGAATTTATACAGCAACCTGATTAACTGTATTTGTAAGTTTGATTTTTACTTTGATTACTATCTTTGTTGTTTGCATCATTTCTAGTGCCACTTTGTTCTTGTTTTGGGGTAAGGTTCTTGCTACTATGTAAGGTTTTTTATTAAATACATGCAGAGTTTTTTTTTCTTTTTTTTACGGGCTGTTATTTTTTTGGTGTTTTTGGATAACAATTGGGGTGTGCTTACCAGCTCACACTTATCTTTGACCGGTACTGGGATATTGCTCTTAAGTATTTTATTTGTCTGATTTATCACGAAGTTTATATTTTTAGTTTATTTTAAAAACACATACAAATTTGTGTTTGTAATTGTATTTCTAATCTGAGTAATAAGAGATAGGGAAGAAAAAAAAGAGCAGTTGAACATATTTTGTATTTAATATGTTTTGCTTTTTTTGTGGAATCTTGTTTGTCCGCAATAGTTATTTTATTTTATTACTACCACTCTATTGCTGCGAGAAGCATTTCCCTTTTGTCATCCGCAACTCTGCGTCTGGTAGGTGTAACATGTGTCCTTGAAGGTCTTAGTGGTTAACACTTTGTTAATACATTTAAAGATACTGAAAGTAATGTAAACTTTAGCAAATGCTTTTGGTAGGGTCATCAAGTAAGCTAGATAGTAAGCAAAAAAGCTAAGTAAATCTATAATCTGAATTGCGCGGTTAAAGCTAGAGCATTTTGTAGTAAGATCAAAACAATGACATCATAACCTGAAGAACTAATAAAATAATTTATAGCAAAACTATACAAAAGACAATGAAAACTAATTACATACCGGAAAGTGGCTTACTTGAGTAAAGCGTATAACTCGAATCTTGGCGCATAATTTGTTGCAGGTTTGAGCCTAAACTCCGGCAGAGAACTTTTAGGAAATTATGGCATTTATTAATTCTGGACTTAATATATAATCAGTTTTTATTTAACCATAATTATATTTAATATAAGAGTGTGGGTCTACAGCGCTTCCATTTTCTCTCAATTAACGGGTGCGATAGTACAAATTTGTTTTCAGGTACATATTCAAAGGCAGCTTGTGAGATAGTATTACAAGCATAAGCTCTAAAATATTGGCTCTTGTAACCAAAAAAATGGTTTCCAGGTACATTATGGCTAATGATAATTATAAAACTAGTGTCGGAGCAAATTTTTTACTGGCTTACAAAAGTGAAAGAGGTTTAGTGACAAAAATTGGCTGAAAACATTAAATTAGTCATAAAAATATTTACCTGAAATGTTTAAAGTATATACAAGACGGAAAAATACATCATGCAACAAAGAATTTAAAAACATATAGATAGATATGCTGCAAAATTGCAAAATTAAATTGAGTAATTTCAATACCAAATCAAAACAATTGAATAGTAATATAATTCTGATTTATGTCTATTTTTTTGCTAATAAAGAATTATAATATTATAACTTTTTGGCTTTTTAAAATAATATAAAATACAATAATTATACAGGGTGTTAATAAATATGGGTAATAAACTTTTAATGTGGGTAGGGTTCATTTGAGACATTTTTTATTTATAAACTTATAGGCAACCATGTTCACACTAGAAACTGCATCTCAGAAAACTTTTTTTTTAAGCTGGCTTTGTTTTGTATCTAATAGTGCGTTCCGTATATCAACCGAAGCGACCGAAATTCCGGTTATCCTGAAACAGGTTTATATACGGAACGCGGTTACCTAAAAAAGGTTACAAAGGTTGCGACCGCACTCACCATGAACGAACGTCGGTGAATTTCTATTAATCGTGGTTATACATGGCGGTAAATTTGAAATACAATCAAAAGTAAACAAAAGCGTCAAATGTTGGTCGTGTATTTTATTAAATTATTAATTATAGGTTATAATGTATATGTATGTTCTTGTCAATGCTAAAACGGCTAAAACGGGCAAAGGCATAAGTGCAACAGAACAAACATTATTATTGTGTATAGTTGCCTGTTATACCTGCCAACCTCTACTGGGATTACTGTATTAGCAGATAAATAAATAAATAAATACAATCATCTAAGATTAAGCACTGAAATTTAAAAAAATATAACACTAAAGCTAATAATAAATAAATTCATGAAGTTTGAGCCTATAATACTTCAGTTTTGTATTTTGACGTTTCTATAACCGCTGCCGTTCCATAAATCAACCAAGATTTTCAGCGACAGATCTTAGCCGTAACCTAACCGCCGGTTACTTCGGTTGATATACGGAACGCACTATTAAATTGCTTATGATTTTGACGTATGAAATATTTGAATTTGTATTACTTGTTACTTAAATCATGAATCAGCATACTTTTCAAGGTTATGCTAACATGATGTTAGTTTACGGCAAAGCACATTGTAATGGTAGACTTGCGACACGCTTGAATACAGTTCAATTTTCAAATTGTCCAATACTTTCAAATAGAGTATTTGCAAAAGTTTATCAGCGATTGCAAGATACAGGAACTTTTGCAGTCAACAAGGTAAATTGCGGAGTTGCAAGACATCGTCGAACCTTACGATTTAAAAAAGATGTGCTTCATAAGATAGAGCAGAACTAATCCAACAACACTTGAAGCATTGCACGTGACATTGGTACTAATTATGTAAGTGTTTGGCAAGTTTTGAAAGAATATCAGCTCCACTCCTTTCAGCTGCAAAAAGTTTAAGCCTTAAATCCAATTGATTTTTCACCACGTATTAACTTTTCTTTTTGGTTTGTAAATTGCTGTTGTTGTTCTTTTTACTGATAAAGCAACATTTAACAGAGAAAGCATTCTTAATTTTTGCAACAACTATATTTGGGTCAACAAAAATCTTCATACTATTCGACAATCTAAATTCCAACACAAGTTTGGAATCAGGGTGGTGGTTGGCATTGTTGACGGTTATTTGATTGGGCTACACCTTCTTTCATCTTGTCTCACCGGTCCCAGTTACAAGATTTTTAGAAGAAGTCTTGCCAGAATTGTTGGTAGAAGTACCAATGGGGGTTTGCCGTCAGATGTGCTTGCAACGTGACAGTGTGCCGGCACATTTTTTGCTTGCTGTTTGGGATTACCTCAACAAACAGTTTAGGGATAGATGGATTGGGGAAGAGGGGTCAATAACGTGGCCGCTACGATCCCCGGACCTAACGCCCTTAGATTTTTTTTGTAGGGTCTGAAAAAGATTTGATAGCGCGAATTATGGCAGCTTCAAATAAAATTCAAGAAACGCCTGGAAATTTTGAGATGGTTTATGGTGCGATGTTTGCACCGAAGTCGGTGGTAGACATATTGAGCAATTATTGTGACCAGTTTAGATGTCTCCTTAAAGTTTCAAAAAATGTTCCCTTTGAAGTTTTTCTTTAGTAGCACACAATTGGTAGGAGCTACAAGTTTTAATATGTTATTAGGTGAAAAAAGCGCAATTGAATGGCCTTTAATCTCAAATTCTATTTTTTTTTTCAATTTTGTTATTTTTAAGCATGATTTTTAACAAAAATAACAAAAAAAAATTCTTTGATTTATGAGATGAGTACGGTTAGAAATAGATCCAGATATGCTGTTTAAAAAAGATAGACAATTTAATTGCGTATCATTTTTTTATTATTTTTTTTTTTCATTTAGACTTTAAAAAGATATTTCAAAAACTGTATAAGAAAACAATAAAGTTTTTGACGTGCAGCTTCTAGGGTGAACATGATTGCCCATAAGTTTATAAATAAAAAGTTTTTCAAATAAACTTCCCTAACCACCTTAGAAATTTGTTACCCTTATTTATTATTCTATATGATTTTAACGCAAAAGTAGACTTATGACAATGCCACAACCTCATTGGGTCATGGTTTAAGTTAGGTAAAGTTAAGAATATGATTTTGTGATTACATACACAACTTTTATTGTATTATATATTATATATTATTATATAGTCTTTAAATGGTTTTGTTCTCAATTTAAAAAAAAAAAATGTGAATGAAGTTTAAAGGTGTTAAATTGAATATTTTTGGTCTCTAATATGACAAGTTATACGACTTAAGAACATTATCTATAACTTTGTCATAACAAAGATGTTTGCCAAAGTTTGGATAACTTACAACAAAGATTTGAAGTGAGCATTTAAGAGGGTAGGCGCTACATGAGTGGCATTCAAAACAATGTTAAGTCAAATGGTGGATGTTAATCTTTTGTTTAGTAAAATAAATATATTTTTTATCAAAATTAACTGAGTAATTTTATTTTATCTTCTACTACCGAACCCGTTAATTAAGAGAACGGAGGCGCTATCGATATTGACAAAGTTTAGTATTTAGTTCACCTTCACTTTCATATTAAATATATTTTAGTTACATAGACATTATGTGCTTAAGTTAGGAACATCAACGTACTAAGCTATATTGAAGCTACGTATAAAGAAGAAATGTATTATTTTGATTCTTTACACAACAGATGTGTGTCAACTATTTAAAAGTGATTCAAAATTGCAATGTCGTTGAAGGTAGATCAAAATTAAAATGCTGTGTTATATATTGATAAACGTTATATTATGCATTACATGATTGTAAACTAAATTTTATATCTTTATTTTATTTTATCTGATTTTTGTTGTGGTCATTGGACTGATCTATTTTAACTTATCTATTGGTTTATCAATATAAGAGAAGTAAACTGGTGCACATAAACTAGTTTTGGTGTAACTTTAATTGAAATTCTTTCTAAAGCTCATTTATTTATATAAAAAAAAAGAAAAGAACTTATTTATGAAAGCTTTGTTAGCAAAAATAGAGATTAGCTTGCCACCAAGAAGAAAAAATCACACATTTAACGAAAAAAAATTGAAAATGTTTTTAGCAGTCGTGTCAGCCCAAATGTGGGTATTTTTAAAGTACGGTTTTTAATAACTAATAGATTGTTAAGAAAATATGAATTTTTTGTACATTTTAAAAGTTATATAAATATTTAGATTTATTGTACTTAACTTTTCTGAGATTTTGCCAAAATATGTTATAAAACTGTGTTTAACGTTATCTTTGTTATAATCTAAAGGAAAAATTTAGTTATTTTAACGTAGTTTTTATTTTTATTTTAAATTATTATTTGATAATGGTATAGAAAAAGCTATTTGTGAATTTCTATGAAATGAGTTTTAGGGATCTGAATAAGTTGGTTTCTAAAAAAATAAATTTAAAATTTTATTTTGTTAAATTTTTAATTTATATGTTATTATATTGTGTATACTGAAATATATATTTTTTTTAATAACAAATTATTTGTTCATAGCAAACATTATGTTATTAACAATTAACATATCACATTACATTCAAGCATCCACCTTAAAAAATATCGCGTTTCCTTGTTATTACCTTTTTACATAATTACATTACACAAAGTAACGTGAACTTTTAAAGAATAGTGCGAACCTCTTCTATGGGTATTCTTTCTGAATGCATTAATGTTTGTTTTTTCTTTGCAGACATCCAACGACGGAAATACGACGACGAGCACTCTGTCATTTGTGGCGAGCAAGGAAGATGATGGGAAATATTTATCATGCAGAGCCGAGAATAAAGTGTTATCCAGTGACGGTCTAGAGGATGGCTGGAAATTAGAGATACATTGTAAGAAAAACGATTATATAATACGCCTGTTTTTTTACAGAACTTTGGGGTTGGATTTTTTTTCATGCAGCGAGCGTGTGGCTGCCCTCGTTGTGCAATGATTAGAATAAGGGGGAATCTTTATAATAAAGATAAAGGAAATGATACAAACCGAGTTATATAAATGTGGGCCATAACGTTTCAAGACGTTAAAATATTGCACGTTTTATAAAAGCACATATTTTTTTAGATAACATCGTTTATGTGTTATTGTTGTTGGATTGCACTTTAATAATAGATCTCGAAGTTTATTATTGTAGAAATTAATTGATTTAAAAGTATTTAATATTAATAATTTTATACAATATAATAATAGATATATTAAATCATTATATATATAACATAACATTATAAAAGGCTAATAATATAATTGATGGATGTACTACTTGATAATTAGGGTTTATACAAAAAAACCAAATTTTTAAACAACCGGTTTTTGAATTTTAAATTTAAAAATAAAAATAGAATTGGGAAAAATATTAGTTTAATTTTTATAAAATAACAAAAAACGAAATCAAATTCAAAATATAAAAATAATAAATTATATAAAAAATTATTTTGTGTAAAATAACGAAAACTCAAACAAAAACTTCAAACTTTAAATAATACTTATATTTATTTCCCTAATTTTAATTTCTTCTAAGAAAATAGGATTTTAAAAAACATAAAATATCCACTGAATGGTGGCTAAGTCTTATTCTTATTTTGGACACCAAATTGCCTGAAAATGAATACTCGATCATTAGCTATTGAGCTTGGTTTTATAGTTTTTAGGACATCAAATAACAAATCTATGTTTTTTATTTTTTTATTTGTTGTTTTAAATAATGAAAGTTCAGCTTTCAGTGTCTTGTAGGTTTTTTTCAGGGTCTTCAAACTTCAACTGGAAATGTTTTGTGGATTTTGCAAATACAGCAAAAGAGTTGCTAATCTACTTGTTTTATTTTTATAAATTTTCTAAAGTTTATTTTTTAGTGTTTTTCAGTTCATTTAACAGAAATTCAAATATACTTTCACTTGTTAATAAATTGGCATCTCGTCGCCCTAAGTTTTCAGGTCTAGACAAATCAGTTCCAAAAGTTTAGGATATTGATCTTTGTTCCACATATAAGAAGAACCAATATCATTTAATGCTAAAACAACACTTTTTTTACTGCCAGAAATCTTCCAACCATATCCTCTATATTATTCTACCTTGTTTTGCAGTCAAGAATTAAATTTGATTTTTTTCCTTTTTCTTGTATGATATAATTTTAAAGAATGGTGTTTTTTACTAGAGATTTTCTAAAGAACTTACAATTTTTTTCTAATTTGTGAAACTGACTTGTAATTGTCAGACAAAATAAGAATAGGATGTTCTCGGTTAAAAACATAATAAACTGAATCTTTATAATCTTTATATTTGTCTTTATTTTTATCTTTTTATCATTTTTTTGAAACATTTACTTTGGCTTTAGCTTTAGCCATTTCTTTATGTTTATATAACACATTAGTAACTGCTAAGTGGATGGCGTGTGAATAGCATAGTTTATTAATTATAACATTTGTTGCTGCAACTATGTCAGTTTCTAGATTTAAGTTGAAATTTTGTAGCCTTTCAGATACCAATTTTAATATTTTCTGAGTATCACAGGAAACAGCTATTGGCACGAATCCTAAATTGAAATCTTCTGCCAAGTAGTATACATTAATGTTTAAATATCTATGTTTTTTTTGCTAGTTCACTCTAAAGTTATAGAGATTTTTTTCCTATTCTTTTTTATTGAATCTAATTCAATAATAGTTTCACGTTTGGCATTGTCATAAATTGCATAATTGAGATTCTTTACTTTAGAGTTGTTCTTTGTAAATGAATATTTTTGTTGTTTTGTATGAATTGTAACGCTATTAGTATAAAATCTATCCATTGCTACAAGTTTTGATATGATTTCTTCTAAGCTACTCCTTTTCTAAACACAGTTTGGGTTAAAAAATAGTCTTAGCTCTAGAGAAGCTCTTATTGTTTCTAACCTCATAATGCAGAGATGTCTAGACTACAACAAAACAGTTGATAAAATACGACACGACCGCTTTATTCAACTTTTTAAAGAAAGCTTGACATCAGCCGCATCAGAATCATTCCTAAACTGTATGGTAATCATAAACTATTGTACAAACACACGGCAGCAAATCAAAATAAGAAAATATACTATCAGCCATCCTGTTTAACATATATACAGAAAAGATCATCAAGGAAGCACTAGAGGACAAAACAATAAAAGTGATAATACAGCTTTAATTGCAACCAAATGAATTATTAGTAGACACGAAAAGAGTGCGGACTATTTTTAAATACAAAGAAGACTAAATTTATAATGGTAACAAAAACAACTCAAAATAACAAAAACATCTATATACTCAACGAACTCATAGAAAAAATAACAAAATATAACTACAACAGAGAAAATAAAAATAAAAATTGTAAAAGCAAAAACAATCTTTATAAAAATGAAAAAAAAACACTATGCGGATAAGACTTAAGCCTAGAATCAAAAACCAGACTAAAATGCTACATACATAATATACTATTACATCGAGCAGAAGAATGAACAATGAAGAAGGCAGACATTGAAAGGTTAGAAACATTTGAACTATGAACATTCAAAAGAATATTGAAAATACTATGGACAGACCGAGTAACTAATATAGAAGTATCATAGTGCATGCATAGCTTTTTGATACATACCTATAAAACCAGTGCGTAACGATTACACTCTTGCAAAATTCTATCGCCCAATCTGCTTCGCGTCTTTTTTCCTAAAGATATTAGAACGATTATGCGAAAGATCAATTGGGAAACGGCCTTTATTACTAAGCCAATACACCCGAACCAACATGCATACATCCAAGAAAGGTCTACCGATCGGCCTTACAGCTTGTAACGGACTGAATCGAAAGATTATTAACAGACAAAATGACTACCTTGGGCGTCTTTATAGATATTGAAGGCGCTTTTAATAAAACCACCTTCAAAAAAATAGAAACTGCTCTTGCAACACAAGGTGTAAACTCCACAATTAGTAAATGGATAAAACACATGTTGGAAAAAAAGCAGTTACTGTTAATGCAGGGGATTTGACGGTCAGGAAAGTTGTTGCTAAAAGATGTCTCCAAGGAGGTGTATTATCTCCACTACTATGGAATATAGTTGTTGACAGTTTTATACGGCTACTCAATGATTATGGTTTCTTCATAATTGGTTATGCAGATGACATAAGATGACATTCTACTAAGCGGTAAATTTGATAGCATACTCTGCAACTTGATGCAAAAGGCTTTAAGAATAATCGAAATTTGGTGCAGAGACTGGGCTCTTATGGTTAACTCTAAAAACCAAACTGGTTCTCTTCACAAAAAAATGAAAAATGGAAATTTAAATTTACCAAAATTTTTAAATACCCACTACCGCTATCAACCGAGGTAAAATATATCTTGGGGTGGTTTTTGACAATAAGCTCACATGAGGGCCACATCTAAATATGAGATGCAAAAAAATTTTAACGTTTTTTTGGCAATGCAAACAAGCTGTGGGGAACTTGGGGACTGTCTCCAAAGATTATTATTATTTTGCGTTTTACAGCTAATTTACATCGTCCCAGAAGTCTTACGGCTTGTTTGAAGAGAGTTGATGGGACCAACGGTTTATTAGGTGACTTCCGAATTACCCCGGTGGATAAAGAGCAAGTTATTATTTAGTCATATTTTGGGGATCGAACCCCGGACTGTTAGCATGTTACGCTAACGCTCTATAACTAGCCATCACACCGTAAGTAAGATAGTGGTTGCCGTCATAAAACCTAGGATCACATACGGGGCACTAATGTGGTGGTCAAAAGCTAGACAAAAAACGTCTACAAGCAAACTGAATCAGTTGCAACAAATAGCATGCCTAAGTATAAGAAGTGGCATGCGGACAACACCAACTACAGCTAAGGAGGCAATGTTGTGTCTGCCGCTCCTTGACGTTTACGTTGAGGAGATAGCGACATTGGCAGCTTTGCGTTTGAATGCAGCTGGACTTTGCTATACTGGAAGGAGGTCTGGCAAACACTGAGCTTTTCTGTAAGAGGCTGTTAAGAAAACACCTCTGTTAGGAGCGCAAGCAAATAACATGTACTCTTCTTTGTGTTTCAAAGAGTTTACTACGTGCGCACATATGAAACAGAAGAGCAGAACGTAGTCAATGATTTAATTAGAATCTACACGAATGGCTCAAAAACTAATAAAGGTTCTGGAGCGGGAATCTTCTTGCAAGACCTGGTCCTCAAATTATTTTTACCACTAGGAGCTCACACGACTATCTTCCATGCCAAAGTAGTTGCGATAACCTAAGGGGTTATGGAGATTGTAAACTGCAAAATATCTGGCAAAAATGTCCAAATTAATTTTTGAATGTTATCATGCTCTTACTTTAGCAGATTATGGAAATAGCATCGAGCTGCTTTGGGTAAAACGACACTCCAACAAAGTAGGTAACTTAAGTGGACAAGCTTATGGCGTGTGGACCTGAACTCTGGACCGCTTTAACACCCAAAAGCTTAAATAATCTACTAAAAATTAACATACACAATGCACTGAGGGATGACACTCCGGCCAGACAGGCAAAGGAATCAATGACTGCTCCAAACGCTAAAACAGCCGATTACTACTTGCGACTGTTCAGAAGGAACTTGCAAATTATGGAATCTTGACAGGACATTGCCAACTAAAGAAACACAATAGCACACAATTGGTATTAGAGAAAATCCAACGTGTAGAGGATTGAAAGTCTCATACGATAGAGAATCCATGTTGGGGAGCTGCTGGCTTGGCATGGCCAGTATAAGGGAGACCCCTCCAAACGTTGTATTTGCATTTATCAGCCACATAAGGTGGTTGAATGTCAAGACAATGGAGTGAGGTCACCACTAGAAAAGGTACAAAAGGGCCTAATGAGGCCTACGTGCAGTAGTAGACTTTGGTTTATCTTTTAACTTTCAATCAAAACTCTGCAAAACGCTTATTAATAATACAAAGACAAATTTGAAGAAGATATTGTTAACCTTAACCTTATTTTGTTTTTTGCTTTGAAAAACATAACAGTTATCTAAGTAGCTACACTGTAATCACTCCTATCTACGGCAACACACATGCAGGTTTAAATGTTTGTGGAAAAATCTCTGATAGTCAAACAACTGACTTTTTGTTAAGCGTAATCTTTTATATTTTACACGGAATGAACTAGTTTTCCCAAATGAAAAATGATCATTAATTTTAACTATACTTTTAAATCTATTAACGCAACCAGTTTTGATCAATTAGTTTACTTATTTTGCAGATTTTTAGTTGGAACGCTGTTTGTATTGCTTTTATTGCCAAAACTGAGTGAAAACAGATTTAAGAATAACAGAAGAAGAAGTAATTCATAATATTAAATCATCGAAGAACAAAAAGTTGCATGACTAGTTGAGGAACTATCAGAGCTACTTAAGCTGAGTCAAAAAAACCAGATTTATTTTGAATTTGTTCAAAAATATCTACAAGTCCGGCAGAATACCGCAGGGCTGGTTATTATCAGCATGTGTTACTTTTCTAAAAAAGACAAACGCTAAAAAGTGCGGTGACTACCATATGATCAGTTTAATGAACCCACCGCATTCTAAAGATTCTTCTTAAAATCATTTATAATAGAATTTATAAAAAAAGAATTTGAATTTTGAAATAGATATAGAAGGAAGAATTGTTTGCTTTTATTATCCTAACTCAAAGATGCTTAAACGTAATTCATAAAGTATTTTATGTCTGCTTTATTGATTACAGTAAAGCTTTTGATAAAGTAGGATAAGACTAACTTGTTGAGATATTAAGGGCAAAACAACTAGACACGCAAGATATAAGAATAATATTGAATCTATACTATGGGCAGAGAATAATTTTAATAAGCAACACGACCGATGAAATAAAAATTAAAGAGGAGTTATGCAAAGATGTGTCACCGTTACTGTTTTATATTTATAATGAAAAAATTATGAAAAAAGCTTTAGAAGAAGAATATAGAAATAAAGGCTAATGAGACGCATATCAACAATATTAGATACGCCAATATCACATTTTACAAACAAAGTAGTAAAAGATAGCTAAGAGGAAAATCTGAGATTAAAAATAATTATTTAATAAAAATTATATTTATCTTGCCTTATTGATCGTGGATACAATTATAACTACTTAGGAACAAATGTAAATAACAACAATGACATAACTCAAGAAATTAAAATAAAAATTGAAAAAGCCTGTGTTGCATTCGTAAGCATAAAGCGCATTTTCTGTAGGTTTAACATAAATCTACACTTTAAAATACGACTAGTTAGTAGCAATTTTTTTTCTATACTGTCTTGGTGTGGAGACATGGATATTAAATAAAGGCAGTAATATTAAATTAGAGGATTTTAAAATGTGGGTGTATTAGAAAACACTTGTGGTAATAATAATGTATTAACAACGAGAAATCTTAATAACTATCAAAAGACTTGAATACCTGGGCCACGTTATGAGAGGTCAGAAATATTAACTATTGCGGCTGATTATTGGGAAAAAATTGAAGAAAAAAATAAATACTTGCCGCCGACGTTTATCTTTGCTAAGAAATCTAAGTGGTTTCAGTGCATTTACTCAATTGTTTAGAAGCGCTGTTTTAAAAATAAGAATAGCAATGAAGATTTGCAAAAAAAAACGGTTTTAACAGAAGAGAAGAAGAGTACATTGGTGGAAACAAGAAGAATTATCTAGTTTGGTTGCTCTGTATGTGATGATGGGTTATTATAGTTTTTTTTTTTTTTTAGGGACATAGTGAGGTCTTGGCCCTTGAGAATAACTAACGCTGGGCAATACCTTTCGGTTTACTTCTCTACGTTAGTTCTGTTGTCATTTTGCCCTTATCATGTCTGTCTCTAGTCTATTATTAGTTTGAGATGAGCTGGTTTCGGCATTGTGGGATTCACACAGACTGCTGCGGCAACACATGCTGTCCCCGCATATCTCTCCCTATACTCTATTTGTTCTCTGTCTTATACTGACGTTCATCTCTCCTTTCTGCCGTTCTATTCTTATTTAGCCTAGTTGTTTGATTTGTTCTTTCGATGTCTTCTTAGTTTTTCTAAGTCTTCATTCACTTTTTTGACGGCGTATTTTCTTTTTTTCATGAATATTTTGTGGAGCTCCATTAGGTGTACCCCCTTTGGTAATCCTAGATTTGCCAATTTAACTTCTAAGGATATTCTTGAGTCTCCATTTGGAATTATTTCTTTGTGTCCCCTGGTTGCCTAATATACTCTGACCATTTCAAAGGTTACATTGTCAGTCAACTTCAAAATGGCGTATCTACCATTTGAAAATTCTCTGGTCAGTTCCGTAAGTTTGCTTTCCTTGAGCAGCTCTTTTCTTTTTTTCCTTATTTCTGCAATTTCGGTTGGTACTTGTGTTTTATTGTATATTCTTTTTTTGTCTACTTTCTCCTTTTCTATACCTTGGTAGGCATAGTTTTCTTGACCTTTTTTGTATTTTTTCTCTTCATTGCTTTTTTCTATGTTCTTTTGCTTTCACTTAGCTTCTTTTTCCTCCTTCTTTTGTCTTCTGTGGCTTTTGATGTGTGTGTTAACTTCTATTTTTGTTTATCTAGATCTTGAGTTTTCAAATTCCTCTATTTTTTTTTTCATTACTGCCGTTGCATAGCTTCTTAATGCTTTCCATTTGATTTCGTCATTCAGGCAAATATTAATTATTCAAGATTTATCAATTTTGTTTTCCAATACATTCTCTAGCTCTTTTCTATCATTTTCCCACTCTTCGCACGCTATTAACGTATGTTCTGCGTCGTCATACGTGTCTTCTTGGCAGAATATACATTTCTCTTCTTTCTCCATTTTATTTATATTTTGTAAATACTTCCCAAAGACTCAATGTCCGGTGAGTAGTTGTGTTGTATAATAACACGTCTCCGGTTTATTCTCTACCCATTTCTGTATTTCTGGTATGAACTCTCTTGTCCATTCACCCTTTTCTCCGTCTTTCCACTGTGTCTGCCATTTTTTCATTGTATTATCTCTTGCTTGTCTTTTTGCTTCTTATTTACTATTTTCTTCATTTACTAGTTTCTTTATGTTTAATCTTTTTTCTACCATCAAGTCTGCGGGTAGTGTCGCCGCGATTACCTCTAGCGCTTCTTGCGACACAGTTCTGTAAGCCCTACATATCTTTAACAAGCTTGCTCTAGTAGCTCCTCTTATTTCTTTTCAGTTTTTTTTTTCTTTAAGGCATCTCCCCATGTTTCTGCGGCGTACAATAGTTTACTTTTAGCCGCCGTTGCTATTAGCCTTCTTGCCTCTTGTCCTGGTCCTCCCTTGTTTGGCATAAGCCTACTAAGCGTTCCTTCCATTTTCTTTGTTCCTCTTACCGCTTCTTTAATTTGTTTGTTTCATCTTTTTGCTTCCAGTGCAACTCTAAGGTATTTAATCTTCTTTCCTATGGTTATTATTTGATTACCTACTTGTATTTTTCCGGTTCCTCTATTTGTCCTCTTTGTCGATAACCATGTTGCTTTCCTTTTCTGCGGTGCTATTTCTAGCCCTTTACCTTTTATCCATCTCTTTATCATACTAATTGCCAACTCTAGCCTTTCCTTTAGTACTTTTATGTCCCTACCTACTAAAGCTAAGTCGTCAGCAAATGCCGTTATTGTCACCCCGTCTGGCAGCCGCATTCCGAGAAGCTCATTATATACTAAGCTCCATAATTTGGGTCCTAGTGCTGAGCCTTGTGGTACCCCTCTGGTCAGTCTAAATTTACCCTTCTTGGTCACTAAGTTTCTTCCTTGTAGATAACTCCATATTATCTTGATCGTTTTCTTTGTCAATTCTTTATTTTTTGCTACTTCCTTAATTGCTTCCCATAGTACGCTATTAAACGTGTTTTGTATATCCAACGCTATTATGATGCAATGCTGTCTTTTCTTATGTGGGCCGCTGTTTGCTTCTATTGCTACCGCTTTTACCATTATTGTTCACTTTCCCATTCACCCCTTTCTTCTATTTTTTTCTCTATTCTTCTCACAATAACTTTTTCCATTATCTTTGCTAATGTATTGATTAAACAAATCGGTCTATACGTCTTTGATTTACCTGCTTCTTTCTTCTTCTCAATCAGCACTAAGTTTGCCTCTTTCCAACATTTCGGGAATGTTCCTTCATTTAGACATCTGTTTATTATTTTTGTTAGTTCTATTTTGTTACCTTCTAACGCTGCTTTCACTATCTCCGCTGTTATCTTGTCCGGACATGGTGCCTTATTGTTAGGTAATTTTCTTATGATCTGTTTTATCTCTTCCACTGTTATCATATCTGCTTCTTCTTCTTCACTTGTCTCTGTTGGTTCTTTTACCGCTCTTCTTTTATGGAACAACTTCTCATTTTTTTTTTCTTTCCTTTCCTCCTTTTTTAGGCATACTCCCTTTGATCTTCCACCCAGTTTATTCATTGCAATTTTGTACGGCTTTCCCCAGGGGTCCCTATTTATGGAATCTATCATTTCTTTCCAGCATCTTTTCTTGCTGTCTTTTATCGCTTTTCTTAGTGCTTTTCTGTCCATTTTTAATTCTTCTTCTGTCTCTGCAGTGTCCTCTTCTTTTTGTTTCTGTCTTTTGATCTTCCTTTCGGTTTAAATTGCTTTTTTCCTGCTTTCCATTATCTCATTGCACCACCAGTACGGCCCCTTTCTTCCTCCTTCCACATACCTGGGGATTGCTTCTTCAGCTGCCTTTCTCAGTTTTTCCAAGTACCGTTTGCATCTTTCCTCTATGTTTTCGCTTTCTGTTACTTCTTCTACCTCTATGGCTCTTTTTATCTTCTCTCTGTCCATCCATCGCACGTTCCATCCTCCTTTTCTTGTGTCTTTTTTCCCTTTTTTCGATTGTGTTGTATTTTATATATTTATGTAGACTCAGCGATTCTTCATCTGTCACGTTCCAGCTGCCTACTAGCTAAGTTATTATAGTTAATAACTATCTGTTCATAATAGTCCAACTATTGATTTGTTTTTGAACAGTCATAGTCACATTTTTAAAAAATAAATGTTGATATCAAGCGTGAGTTTTAGGTACTTAACTTTTTTGTCATCGCCATTGTTTCATTTTGGCATTGTGCATTTTAAATTTTGTAAATTTT
The DNA here is from genome assembly GCA_963932245.1 of Tachinus rufipes. Taxonomy (NCBI): domain Eukaryota; kingdom Metazoa; phylum Arthropoda; class Insecta; order Coleoptera; family Staphylinidae; genus Tachinus; species Tachinus rufipes. Next base: position 97,086,187 of record OZ010743.1, read on the forward strand.
TTGTATTTAATCCGGTAGTTATTTTGATACCATTATTACCATTGAGTTTAACAACGAAAACATTGGCTATAGTTCAAATTTATAAGCACCTAAAATATCGTCAATTTCAAACACAACACAAATAACACACTAAATTTTATCGACATTAAAACACTAACACTAACACTATACACAATCATCCAAAACGGAACAGAAATCTGGAATATATCGTCTTTATTTAAATCTTATATGCCAATCAAGCCATTCTTGAAGAAGCAAGAATCGACTTTCATAGAGTTGTTTTTAATGTGTATTACTTGGGTTTGTTTTAAGATGCTGGAAACATAGAACACATTTTCAGAAGTGTTTTATAAAAAAATGAACAAATTGGGTTTGTCTATTAATATTCTGGAACTTTTGAAATATTTTTTTTTATGAGATATGATAATTTATATTTTTTTCTTGGATATTTTGTTTAAATCTTTTTTTAATCTTTATGATGATTTTATATCTATAAACGATGTAAATTATGTTTCTATTTTTTTAGGTTTTTGTAATTTTTTTCTAATTTAATTCCTAAATAATATTTTAATATTAACCAAAACATTACGGCACAAGAAACAATGCTTTTAAAAATACCATAATTTATTTTTATTTCTTTTTTTTAATTGGATTATATTTAAAACGTAATTTTTGCTAATGATTGAGTATTCGAGATATTGAAATTAAATTAATTATATTGTGTAATCAATCTTTTCGCAAAGCTCTAATAATAATTGTATTCTAAAACAAGATTAATGAAACGTTCCCAATGCTTAAATAAATATTGCGTTATCTGTTCAATGTTTTCTTTCTATCTGAACTTTATTTGCATGTTAATATTTATTTAATTATAAAAAAACATTCATTAATTTAATAAAAATTTAACGTGGAAAATATTTTATTAATGCCAAAAAGTGTTAATAAAATGTAGCTATGAAGTAATGGCTTCAACGGTTTAAAAAAAATACGAGAAGAGCAGCTACGGCAAATAAAACGAAATGTGTTTTATTTTAGAAGGATATTGGACAGGAAGAGGAGATACAAGCTTCCCTGTTACATGGGACCTTTACTCAGATACGACCCTAAAGTAAATAAGTTAAGAGAAGCTTTAATTTTAGGTCCGGTATTAAATTTTAATTGGAAACTATTAGCCTTCGAGAAAAATAAATTCCAACGTTATTTTATTTTTTCTAAACATAAAAAGAACTTATAACATTTCTGCGTTTGAAAGCATTTTTCCAAAACGTCCAATCCTTTTCAGTAAACGTTAATGTGTGCCGCTGCGGAATGTCATGAAAGTAGTTGTAATATTATAGCTGCATTTCAAATTTTATTTCGTCTGCCGTTATTAAATTGTTGCTGTTTCCGCAGAACAAATAAAAATGAATTACTTGTTAAAGCATATACATTTTATGGCTAAAAATAAATCAAATATTTTACTGCATTTAGTTAAATGAACTGATTTTCCACATATACGAATCAATTTGAAATTGTACAATATACCTTTTTATAATAATAAAAGATAATATCCAACTGAATAGTAGGGTCGTGTACGCACGTGAATTTCCAATCTTAGACCCCGGGGCCTGATTTGAAATCAAATTCAAAGGCAAAGGGAAGAGAGAAATAATCCGGGAAGTATCAACACACTGCGGAGGTTTCACATGCAACGCAAAGTTATTCCCACAAGAATATGTTATAATAGAAAAAATATATCATACTTTACAGAAAAATATTTAATTATATGATAAAAATTCGCTTCAATTATTTTTTATTGGGATTAAACAATAAAGTCCTTAACATAATTTACATAAATTCCGCCGTTAAATGCATGGTAGTATGTAGATAGGGGTAAGAGGGAGGTAATACAAAGTGGCTAAATGACAATTTCCGGCCATTATCCGGGGGTAATTAGAGCTGGTGTTGCAGATACTCCAGAGGCCAAGATAATCCTGGGTACTTCCCTGAACCCTGACACAATCCGGGAGGGAACGGATGTCTACTTCGACTGTATCATCAACGCACATCCCCATGTCTATAAAGTGGAGTGGAGACATAATGTGAGTAGAATTTATATGTTATTTATGTATATAGAGACGGACAATTGTATAATTAAGAGTAAATTATTTGGCTTAATTAATGGCCATCATTAAATGATATAATACAAACTGAATAACAAGATTCTTGAAAAATATCTTTACAATTTAATTTGCTAATTAAAATATAATTACATAGTCTTATACAAATCTTATTTAAAATAAAATTATATAAAATTTTTAATTTTTAATTAGAATATATTTAAATGCCAGTTAATTAAATTTTTAATCAATTTTTAAATTATTATGTTATTATTATATAAAGCAATAATAAGAATAATTTTATATTGCCAATTTATTTAAGAAACTCAATTCTAGTTTGTTAAGATAATCAATGCTGAAGTTAACAATGCGTTTTAACGTTTTTTTTAATACAGCGTTTTTGTAATTACGTTTAGATGTTGCATGTTATGTACCAGAACGCTTAACAATTATGCCAGAAAACTTACACACTAGAGCAGAAATGAACAATCAGACAGAATGTACAAAATAATGTGTATTGTCTGAGCTAAGATAACAGATTTGATTTAAAATTGACGTTCTTTTTTTTATTTAACATGTACGTAATATGTAAGTTTATTTATATTTATTTGGTTACAATCAAGCATCTTCTTGGCTAGCAATTATAAAGCTGATCAATGATTTTTGTGATGCAAACGTGGCTGAAAACTTGATTGATTTGTTTCTTTTAAAACGTTTTCAGCAATCAGGACTTACTCAAACCAGCTTTTATTTTTCAGTTCAGTTTAACATGGAATATCTCGATTTTTTGTTTCAGCTCACGTCTAATGCATCAAGCTTGATTTTGCGCAAATATATAATCTTTCTCTAGGATTAATAGGTCTTGATGCCAGAGTCTCTATTATAACATCAATGCAAGGTATTATTACGGACACCAGCCAGCGCCACGGTAGCCAAATGCCCCTTCCAGGAGAAGCCTATGATTGGTCATGGTTTTGTATATTAAATTGGTGCAGGATATTACCGGCTGGGCCTATGGAAGTGGTTAAAATAATTTGTGATTCTCAAAGTCAAAGGTTCTTTGTTGCTCTGTCTGCGCACGGCAATAAACACATCCGGTATTCTATAGCCAGTTATCTTCTTATCAAAAAATTTGTTCGCCGGCAAATTTGAACAAGTCCAACACAAGTCCAACACTATATATCTGCTACGACTTTTTGCTTTATTGATGCAGACTTCCGCTACAAACATGATTAATTTTGTTTTGCTGAAAACGACTCTTGCTTCTCACTTGCTACAGTTTGTTAGAACAATATGTTACGCCCAATCAAACCAAGGACTATTTAGATGAATTTCCTATTTATTGAACTACAAGAATGACTTATGCAATGAACTCGGCATACTTAACGATACTAAGTCAGGTACACTTGCTATGTGTTTTCTTCTAAATTATACACCTGCAAGATAGACTAAGGGTTAATTACTTACCGACCTTCATGAAAAAGTATGGGGAAGCACCAAACTCTAGGATGTATGAACGAGATGTTCAGGCTGCGTTACGGGCCGATTATTCAACGTAAAGTTTTGCGGATGGCTGCCACCACGTGCCAATTGCTCTAATCGGTACGACCTTCTTTTATTACATCCGTAGGTCTAGTGACAGTATACCATGATACAATGTATTTATATTTAAGATAGAACCAATCGACAGAAAGATAATAATAAAAAATATCGAAAAACTAAAGAATAAAAAAAACATTACGAATTTATTTAAGGAAATAAGAAGACAGCTAGTACAAACCACGAGTAGACACATCTATTTCGCGCAGCCTGAAGAAGCAGACGTCAGATATAAGGAACTCATAAAAGCGATAAATAATCTAAAGAACAATAAAAGCATTGGGTAACGATACAACTTACAAAGACAATGCTTTATCGTCGCTTTTTTTTAACCAAAAAAAACAATACAAATTCAATTAGCTCAGAATAAATACTAAAGAGTAAAAAAATTTGACTATCTCGGGGCAGATATAAATCATAACAACCATATTAACGACGAAATACAAAACAGAATAAAAGTGGCAATCAGACCAATGTATATACACAAGAAGATGCTCAAATAAAGCTAGTATTAAGAAAATACAAATATACAAAGCAAGCATTAGGCCAGTAATTCTGCTTGCAAAACCTTAAAGCAAATAAATAAAGAACGAAAGATACCAAAAATGATATTAGGACCCAAGCAAAAAACAATGGGTAGAGAGTCAATAGTAACTACAAACTGAATTAATTAATTGGAGGCACTACAATTTAATTTATAAAAGCCCAGCCGATAAGATAGCTTGCGCACGTTATAAGCACGGAAAAGAACGGGATATGCAAGCAAATAACAATCTGGAAACTTGCAGATGTGAGGAGAAGAGGAAGGCTGAGAAAAAAGTGGTAGAATGACGTAATTTGATGACTGGAAGAGGATATCAGAAAAAGCAAAGCTCAACAACGGGTTGTAGCGACACAAAAATTATATTATAAAACTCTGCTCACAGTAACTTTACTACAAATTTTATTTGTTATACACATCTTTAATGTTTCTTTGGCGTGTATGTAATTGACTGTTGTGAAATACATCATTGGTTTTAGTGCCAATGCATGTTATATACACTAAGATTTTTTTGGTCTATGTGTGACTAACCTAAGACAGTTGTGAAGTACTTGGAAGTACTTTAATGTTTGTTTATCTTTTGTCAGCATGACATTTAATTGTAAACAAACAAGTGCAAGTTTCTTAATGTAAATTTGGATAGAAGGCCACTCGTATTATTTAACTATTATTTTACTACTTTTGCCGTAATTTGCTTTAATGCCAGAATGTGTTAAATTGTGAATGAAATCAAAAATATTTTGTCAAATGGGTTTTATCACAAACGGTTGTAAAGAGTGGTCCATTTAGTAGTATCTTTTTAATCATTTGTTATTTTGACAGTGACAGGTTTTTCTCGTAGGAAATCTTCACAGAAAGTCAGTCAACGTTGGGAAATATTGCAAACTTATTTTCAAAGTCAATGTTGTGTAGCCCAAACAGTGCGTTTATTGAAAAGAAGTTTTGGCCAAAATGAGGTTCCCACTGCGCGTGATGTACTCAGGCTTAAGCAAACAATTTGAGTGCTAGTGGCTATCACACATATGGTCTCCGACGTCGTACGGTGCGCACTGACGAAAATGTGGTTGCCGTAGCCGAGAGTGTGCAACTCAGTCCTGGAACATTGACTCGCCATCGATCTCAACAACTCAACATTTCACGCATTAACCTGATGCAAGTTTTGCTCAAAGAATTTGCATTATTTGCTCAAATTGACTCAACAATTGAAGGCACACGACTATCCGGTTTGTTATCGCTTTTGAGTTTTGACCTTAGAGCAGCTTGAAATGGTTAACGATTTTGCTCAGAGAGTAACAGTTTAGTGCGGATTTTGGAGCGGTGTCATTATTGGCCCATTTTTTTTTTTAATGTTACTGGAAACGTGATTTTAGTCAACGGTGAACGCTACAGAGACATGATATACAATTTTTTGTGGCCGGAAATTGAAGACATGGATCTGGACAATCTTTGGTTTCAGCAGGATGGCGCGCCATGCCACACAGCCCATGCTACAATCGATATTTTGCGCGCCAAGTTTGGTAATTTTGTTATCAGCCGTCTTGGCGATGTCAATTGGCCATCTTGGAGTTGCGATTTGACACTGTTAGACTTTTTTTGTGGGGTTCTTTGAAAGACCGATGCTAAGCAAACAATCCATTAACGAGATAAAGCCAAAAACTGTCACCAAAGTTTTGGAAAACTGGGCTAACAAGATGCGCTACTGCAAAGCCAGCCGAGGTAGCTGCATGAATGAAATTGTGTTTCATAAATAATGGGAATAATGATCTTTTAAATAAACCAAATATATACCGAACAAAATTATTTTTGTTCTTTCTGGACCACTAAATAGATCACCCTTTATTACCAGTTTTAGTTGATAAGCTGATCCTGATAAAACTTGTTGAAGCTTCTACTTTGTTGTCTAAAAGTTTTTTAAAATTGTAAAGTTAATCTCTTTAGAGGTTGATATTGGTGGTTTAAATTTGATGAAATTAAGTATTCAAAATTGACAAAGTAGAGTTTTTGCTGCATTATATCTTTGCAAAACAGCTTTGGTAACATTTGTTTTACAATTATAAAAGGCTGTCCATACTTCTGCTTAAAAGATTAATGTTTTTTTTTGTAAAAGTTTGTTGAGAGGTGCTTGCAGAGATGCTGCATTTGGAATACCAAGTTTTTCTAAGAAATGATGTTGATTTTTTGCAGATCTACGTAATAGGTAATTTGTTATAGTTTTAACATTTTTATGAAATGGCTTGATCTTTTGCTGAGTAACTTAGAGTTTGAGGAGTTTGAGTAAAGATTTTCCTTAGGTATATTTGGAAAGGTTAATTAAGAAATCATGATTTTTGAAACTAGAAACGATTAAAATGTTGTTGTGGCATATACAATGAAGATGTCCAACTGTATTTTGAAGAGCTTGTTAAACCTATTGAAGCATGTTTTTAAATTTTGATTTGGTTCTTTTAGTGTGTTAAAAGCGTTGGGGTTTTTTTGCATCAGGTAGTCTAGGTGAGACGAGTATTGAAAAATTTGTTGAATAATAAGGTTTGGTGAACACACTTGCTGGGTTTGTTATTTTTGGGTATTACTCAAGAAGTTGGTGTCATATTAAACAACACTAACCCCACTATATGAACAAGGCAAAACTATTCTTGAGATAGTGTAAATCAAATATTGATTTCTGATGTCTACTAAAAGTCTATATTGGGCAAGAAAACTTTTTTGCACTTTGTTTATACACGCCCGAGTCTCAAGTGTAAAAAAATTATTTCAAAGCTACATGTTGCAATTGAAGAGTTGTTGGCTGCTAGCAGAGTATAGATTTGGTTTTATGCCTATAAATTAGTAACTGTGAAAACACGTATTGATCAAGTATTTTAGTTTGTTTATCCAAGCTAAACAGGAATCCACGTTTTTGGAAAATGTTACTGGTTTCTATTACCGACAGCCCGATATATAATTGCATAAAGCGTTACATTTTTTAGCATCTGTACTAAAATTTGAATGGTACCAACACATTCAATTTCGAGGTATACTGCGTGTACGTCGGCAAATACTGATTTTGATTGATTAGAAAAGGAGGAGAGGTGCAAATTGCTTACCAAAAAATACAATTTTTTGTAATTTTGGCATTTTCAGTTGTCAGTTTAGTTAACTATTGTAACATGGACTTTATGGGTGAAAATATTGCTGAATCTAAAATAGCGTTGGCAAGATTGGTTACTCTATCCAACTGTACGTTTTTTTGTAAGGTAAAAATGGTTTGTACTGATCCTAGTAACTGCTAAAGCTATAGTAGTCGTAATGCATAGTTTGAAAAAACATAACTTGACATTGTTTGACCAAAAAAACGTAAAGCAGAGTATGTGTAAATAGTAGAATGAGTGAAAGTTTCTAGACAACAAAAGGTGTGAGACAGAATTTGGCTTTAGTCTGTTTTTTGTAAATATAGATAAGTCTAGCACAAACACGTGAAGCTGTAGCGGCTAGAGAGAAATTGAGATTGTTAGAATGCGCAGATGACATGGTGATTTTTAGCAAAAGATATAAAAACATGAAATATTTCCGAAAAAAAATTAAGAGTGAATGTTGATAAAACAAAAAATAGTTGTTTAGGAAGAAGGGAGAAGGAACATAAGTAAGAAAACTAGAAATTAAAAGGACAAGAAACTGATTAAATAAAATTATTCAAGTATCTAGAGTATGCATTCAATGCAATCATCAATCATAAATTTAAGAATCTATTGTCAATTTTAAGTATTTTTACGTACATTGGGCTAAACATACAATATATACAGCAATCAATGTCCCGACGTGCTCGACATGGTTATTATAAACACAATAAATCGAATCGACTTACTCAGATTAATGTCTGGTTTTTTGCAAATTGGCAACTTTTCCTTTTTTTTCTACTAATTGGCATTACTCTCAAGAGATTATGATTAATAAACTTAAATTAATTTCAGTATTCACCACTTATAATACTGACATTGTTAAAATCATCAATAACCTTACTAATGCTTGTTAAGTCCTTTTGCCCTACTAGACTCTGCATGGAATATCTAACAATTATTTATAAAAAAGTAATTTAACATAAAACAAAACTTGGTTAAAATGGTAAATTTTCCAAGACCCAAACAACAGGCGTCAAATTAACCATCTCTAAAACCATCTTCCCCAGAAATCGTGGAGTATAAAACAAAAAACTTGTCACATTTACTTGAAGGTATGAACAAAAACCAATCTCTTGAAACATTTCTAAAGCTTTAAGAAATTAAAAAAAACGCCCGTATTATTTATCTACAGTCTAAATGGATTGCAATATTTAATCATAGGTGAAACTGAAGTTATGGCGGATATTATAAAATACAATGTTTGCTTAACGGCGAAGACGAAGAACTAGGTTTATTGCATTTACCGTGAAGTTAATTACTCACTGGCCTTAGCACTAAACGACACCCTCACACATTTAAAGCCATCGGAAGTAGTTAATATTATTTATAATGTTAAAAAGCGTTTGGCTCCAGACCTTGACAAAGATTTCAACTTGGTCTTTAAAGCTCTCCTTATTACATTAGTTTTGATCCTGACTGATATCATAAACGGTATGATGAGGATTTTTATTTTCCATCTTTGTAGAAACCAGCACTCGTTATTATGCTGCCCAAGCTAGAAAAAGATTGAATTTTTTTCAAAACCACCGCTTAATAAGGTTGTTCAGTACACTTTGAAAAAACGTTTGATGATACTGTTTTGGTGTTTCTTTTATAACTTGCAAAACTGACTGCTAAAATGGAGAATTAAAGTAAATACCTAAAAAAGTATTTCTATAATTTTCCGGCGCTAAATTTTTGTTGCCCCAACAGCACACTTAGTCTTAACAACACTCAACAAACACCTAGACGTCTACTTTACTAATAATCTTTGCTGGACAAGTCACATCACTTCCGCACTGAACATGACTAAATAGCCATTAATATTTTAGCTCTTGTGTTTAGTTTTTGTTTAAGTCTTGCTAATAAACTCTAATTGCATAGAACTATTGTCAGGCTTCAACTCTTTTACGCCTGTCTTACCTGTGCTATTACTACCACCAATTCTAATTGGACAAACTTAAGCTTGCTAGTTCAAAGCGTTACGGAGATTAATCAACGCTTTTTGGTGTCTTTGAAATACTACGATTTGCCGAGATCTTAAGATCACCTCGTTTAAAGATACAATAACAAAATTAACTGAGACATTTTTTGGAAAATTAGCAATTTGGTTAACATCGAATTAGATGCTAAGTCTCATAGAGTATTAATTACGTAGACTATATCTACATTGTTATCACACCTACGGGTGTCGTTTAAATACATCAAAATCTAAAACGACAAATCAATCAGAAAGGAAGTTAATGGACTAAGGGTTTCAAACTAATAACAGTGAGAATGAGCACATACAAGACTTAACAAAAAAGGCATACTAGGTGGTAAGATATAGGTATTAGAAATATGTAAAAGAAAGTTTATATGCATGAAAATAAAAAAAGACAACGTTTTATAGCTTAGTTGATGGGTTAAAAATTTGGTGGTGAAATAAACAGGTATTAACTAGAAGCTGGTCAAACTAATGAATTCTAGCAAATAATATGTTAAAAAATAAAACAAGAATGTCATAAAAAAATATTGAAAAGGTATAAGTATTGAGTTGAAGCAAAAACAAATCAAAATAAAAGATGAGTTGAACGAAGATGAACGAGAAATAATGTAGATAAGATGAGGAGCTTTATTATCAAAAAAAGAAATTGATAAGAATTGTGTAAATAGTGGAATTTAAAATTGATTATTTGAATACGCATATTCAGTATTTGATTATAATATTTATTACAAGATTATGTAATGATTATGTGATAATTTAATGATTATTTGTTTATACAATGATTACAAATATTACGTAATTAATTTTTGATTCTTTAACGATTATATTTATTGTGTACACTGATTACGCAAATTGTTAATTTCTCGATTTTACATTTATTTTATTTCAATATTCCTTTTTTTTTTTCTACATTCTATGGCAAAGTAAGCTTAATATCTTTAACGCAAATAGTTATATTTTTTACTCGAACTGAATACTTAATATGCAATTTTATAAAAATAATTGTTGTTGGTACATAGCATTTAGTATATTTATCTTGCCAATTATTCTTTAAGTTTTAATTTATTTTATAATATTTTTAATTTATTTGTTGAGTTAAAAATGTTAATTTTAGTTTTGTTCAGTCAACATTAGTACTACTAAGCTTTGACTTTTACAAACTATAATATCTTGTTTGTCACATTTTTAATGATTATTACATTAATTTTTTTGTTCACAGGGGAAAATTTTAAATCATAACGTCGGATCGGGAATAATTATAAGCAACCAAAGTCTTGTGTTACAAGGCGTTTCTAGATCGACTGCAGGGAACTATACTTGCGTCGGATACAACACCGAAGGGGATGGCGAAAGCAACGCTTTTTATCTTAACGTTATGTGTAAGTACACACTTAAACTTCATTATTATATTATGCTGTACTTCAAGGGGGCCACTCTTTGTCCCCCTCCCGGCTATACGGAGGAATCATTAATTTCACAGCTTATACTTAAGCGAAGTTTAAAACGACGCGCTCCTTTTGTTTATGACTCGAATTTAAGGAAACGGCGAGTACTTTTTTTAATTTTCACTTTTCACCGGAGTAAGTGAAAATGTACTGTGCTTAAATATGACACGGGGGGAGTGATTTATGTATACGCTTGTAAAACGTAATGCGAGGATGATTATTATAAAAATGCCTCGTAATGTATCTTCTAGTTTAATCAAGCTTTGCAACTAATTAGAGGTGGGATGAACCTGCAAGTGTAACGGGTTGTTTGTTTGCAAATTACCAACAACCGCTAAGTGTGAACGTGTACGGTTAAGACAATAGTAATAAACAGATCCCGCAAAACCAGAACTGTGCTTATGTGCTGAAATAATGTATTAAACAAATTAATGCATGACTGAGATTCATCACAAGATAAATATATTAGGATTAATGAGTAATTATTATAAGCTATAATTACATTCATGTTTGTTTTTAATTAAATTTTAGTTGCGCCAACATGTAAGCCAAACCAAGTGCGGATATACGGCGTCGCGAAACAAGAAAGGGCACAGATCTCCTGTCAAGTAGAAGCTAATCCTCCGGACATCCAATTCAGATGGACTTTCAACAACTCTGCGGACTCAGTTGATGTTGCACAGTCATATATTGCGCGAAGTGGGACATCCAGTGTGGTCTCATATACTCCGATTACAGAATTAGACTACGGTACGCTGCTGTGCTACGCTTCCAACAGAATTGGACATCAGAGGGTTCCTTGTGTCTTCCACATTATAGCTGCAGGTAAGATATTCAGTTTTTTTATTAAAAGGGTTATCATTTTGTTGCCTGCGCGGAGAGCATTTTTATGCGAGGGTTAACGTAAGTAAAATGTAAATTTTCAAAGATGAGAGGATCACTTGCTAGATAAAAGTGGAACTAAAGTCTTTCAGAATGTTTAGCATCCAATGGGCATATAACTAATTAGGTAAAGAGATAACAGGGAGAAAGGAACAAACAAAAAAGGGACGAGCAAATATACCTAACTAATGAAACTTAAGCCGGTAATTTGTTACATATCGATTTTACCTTTTCTTTTTGTCTATTTTGTTAACGCAATCCTTTAGACAAACATCAATTAGGGTTAATGTATTATTAATCATTTTAGTTTATTTTATAATTTTGTAAAAAAAATATTTTCTTAATAAAGAAATCGATACTGTTGATGGAAACGGTGTTATCTCATATTTCCTGACGTTTTTATTGTTGGGGTCTACCGAATCCGATGAAATATACACAAACTTTTCCCAATCAAACGAATTTTGTGGGACCCGGAGGTAAATCAGGGTAAAACCGATTCGGGCGCAAAGTTAAATGGGACACGATTTTTTTCTTTCTCAACACAATATCAGAATAAAATCATGCAATATATTGAAATAAAACTAATTCATACTTATTTAAAAGTTTTTTATTCCAATTTCTATTTCTATTTACGACTATAGAGATGAAAGTTTCATTATATTTATTTGAACAGGTAGGAAATAAAAGACGATTTACACACTGCGTCCAATAAATTCGCTAGAAGTAGCAAGAGGCTTTATATTATTGGACGGTTTCAATTAACTGCCAAAGAAAAATAGAACCTTGCAATTTTGATACATTTGAAGGAGAATGTGAGAGGCGAGCGGGTCTTCTTTTCGTTAATTAGAATCGGAAAATGTGTGTATTGCTCGTTGAAGGACGAATGCCCTCAATTTTGTTTTATTGTCCTATTGAGAGTTGATTTAACCTCCGGACGATGATTTCGTACAAGTGATTATGTGGAATTTATGGGATACGTAATAAAATAATTTGCTTTAGAATACTTATTACAGACGATATTAATATGGAAATATTTTGTAATTATTTTGTTAAAACTTGCTTTATAAAAACTAATTTTATACTACATTTACACTAAAAGAAGTGCTGTAAAGTAACGAAATTTTACAAACAATCAATAATGCAATAACAAAACATAATGGCCCGCATTTACCGATTTTATTAACATTGATATTGTTTTTGGATCTGGTTGCACTTAATGCTCTTTTCATTAAAATAAATTATTATTGGTTGAAAATATTAATGTGATTTTTTTATGGTTTATATTTGAAATATTAACGATTGTCATAAATTGACAAATCTAACATAAATCTCGAGGAAATGTTGCATTGAGTGCAACTAAGTGCAGTGATCTGGAAACGATATTAGTTAACATTGATTTTAATAAAAGCGATGAATACGGATCAATGTGATTTGAAGCCATTCTAGTGACTGTATTTGCTGATTGATTGGTCTGGTTTCTGATTAGTATTAAAGCTGCTTGTTTCTACTAATAAATTAAATGTATTTTAGTGTTAATTAGCATATATTATAGCTTTTTATTAAGAAATCTAAGAGCATAATGCTTACTATTACTCTGTATATTAACTCTAGAGGTGTGTTTATAGTTAGAACAGAACTGTGTACACTGCTCACGTCTCGTCCTAGTCGTGCATTATAAAATTGTACAATTTATTATTTTTTTTAAATTTATATTTAACAAAAGTTTGAAAAAGTTTGTTACTAAAAATTTGGTTAAAGGTACAGCTGAACAATCTATTTTGCGGGTTGTGTTACTGGTTTTTTAGATTCTAATCAAATTATGTGTTTAATGATTATTCTAATTTTCTTGTTCATGTCTATACACTTTGTAAGGTTATTGAAACACTAAAAAGGGCGACACGTTATTTGTCTGTAACAGGAATAAGGTGTCAGACACAAAATGACAGCTGTGAGCAAACAAAACACTATTTTTGGAAACAATCTTCATGTTTTTCTTACAGCTTGTCTGCATTTTTAATAAGACATATTAACTTTTTTGCATTTTTTATTGAGATGTGATCTCCATGTAAGCTTGTTACCAAAAAAATACCCCAAGATATGATGGGGTTGAGTTGTGGCGTTGAACCAGACTTCTGCCGTGGCGGTACAGCTTAGAAAGTGAGTTTCTAGAAGTATCTCCATTGCTTCCAATAGATTGGCTGTGTATGAGCCGTCGTTTGGTCATTTTTGTATAACATACAGCCTGAATGGTTTTTGAATTTTTTGCTTTGCTGAAGGATCTTTGTGTAGCTTTGTTAAACCAGTTGAGTTTTTTGCACCACTTAAGTATGGTGTCGTTGAATTTGGTAGCTAGCCTAAGTGAGCAAGAGTCTTTGTACGCTCGTGTTAAAAAAAAATCAAACTTTTTTTTTTCTACAATAATGGGTCTACTTAAATGTACACAAGTACTCCGCAATAAATTGTTTCAAAAATCAGCTTTATCGGTCAGTCTTGGGTTTTGGTAGGGCTTGATTTTTGTTTTGTGTTTATATTCTAATTGAATTTTATTTAATTTTAATCTGACACTGAGACCGACGTAGATACGTGTTAGTTGTAAGTTTTGTTTGAAATGCTAAAAGTTGGTAGTGTGATATCTATCATTGCATTGCTGCGATTTAGTGTTTCTATGTTAGGTTAAGTAAGATTATGTTATGGGAGTTGGCGTCACATCTAACTATGAAGTCAACATTTATTAGTGCAAAAAATCCTTTGAGTTATGTTGACGCTACAATGGTGTTTGGTTTCCGCTTGTCTGCCGAGTTAGTTTTGATGGATGTTTCTATTTTGGTTTTGTCTGGGTGGATCAATTACTTATATTTCTATTGCATTTTTTGTTATTGTAATGGTGGATTTGCTGTTTTTTTTACTATTTAGTGTGCGTACATTTTTTTCACTTGTTTTTAGAACAAGTAGTCCGGCTTTTTAGACTTGGCTGTGTAAAAAAATCGATTTCAACTTTTCTAAAGCTACAGAGTGGCCTAAGTCAGCTTATAAAACCGACTTAGTGGCACAACACTTTTTTTTTTATATTTGGTTTTGGGAAACCTTTTTCACCAACTAAAATATTCTACTTGACGATATAGTGCTTATTTTGGTGTTAGCTCTATTAACTCTAAGCCTCCTCCTCCTCATACTTCTTTTTAGGACATTGTCCTGTTTCTTTACGAATCTCTCGTCTCTTGCGACCTTGAGCTCCATGACTTGTTCTATTGCTTCGGTGGTCTTCCCATGGGTCGTTTTGTGTTGGGTTTTGCTACTTTAGCCCATTTTGCCAGTCGTTCTGGGCCCATCCGTTTGACGTGTCTGTCATACTCTCTTTGTCTGGCTCTGGTCCATCGCACCACGTCCTGTACGTTCAGATTTTCCCTGATTTTTTTACTTTTTTTTCGATAAAAAAAAGTCACGCCTGATATTGCACGTAATGTCTTCATTTCGGTGGTGCGCGTTTGTTGTTTAGTTGGGTTGGTTTTGGCTCTCGTTTTTGGCCGTGTATATTAGAATGGGACAAACACATGTTTTGTAAATTCTGACTTTGCAGTGTGAGGACATATATTTGTTCTTCCAAATGATGTTATGTAGTGCTCCGGATATTAATTGTGCTGCTTTAGTTGTTGGTCTTCTGACCTCCTCTTTAAGTCTTTTGCTGTCCGTTATGTCTACCCCAAGATACTTAAATGTGTTTACTTGTTCTATAATGTTGTTTGCAGACTGCAGCTTGCATCTGATTGGTGTTTTTCTGATGACCATGCATTTTGTTTTTTTGACTGAAATCTGCCAATTATACTTATATACCGATGTTTAGTGCTTTGGTGGTTTTAATAATTTTGTCCATAACTAAGTTAAATAATGTCGGGCTTAGGCTATTGCCTTGGCGGATTCCATCGGCTACGGGTATGTTGCGTGTTGTACCAAGTGCTGTCTTAATCTGCGTCTGATTGTTTGTGTTCAAATTTTTAATAACTTGGTTAATTTTGTGAGATATTCCTCTTCTTAGCAGCGTGAGGATGACATTTCGGATTCTAATCATATCAAAGGCCTTGCTTAGATATACGAAGCACATGAAAAGCAGTTTGGCATATTCAATTGGTTTTTCTATTATTTGCCTTAATATAAAGATGGCGTCTATTGTCGACCTGTTGGCGCGAAAGCCTTGTTGTTCTTCGTTAATGTTGTTGTTGTTTGGATCCTTCCTAGAACCTTTTTTATGTAATGGAATGGTGATAGTGTGCTTCCAGTCCTCCGGTATTTGCGCAGTGTCTACTATTTTTGTTTAATAATGCAGTTAGGTTATATCAGTTCATTTCCTCCGCTCTTTATCATTTTGTTTGATATATTGTCAGGGCCCGGTGCTTTTTTGTTTTTTAGTTTGTTGATGTTTAACGTGACATCTTCTTGAGTAATTATGCAGTCTTTGTTTGTGGTGTGGTTGAGTGGTATTCCCTCTGTTTCTTTTTGTTGAGTATTGTTGGTTTTGTATAGTGCTTTGAAGTACGTTGTCCAGCTTTTGGGTGTTATGTTTGTAGTCTGTACGGCTTCATCGACTGGTTTTTTGTACTTTCTTAATAGTTTAAAGACTTTGCGCTGAGCACCATATAGGTCGTGTTCCATCTCAGACGAGAACGTTTCCCAGTATTCTGATTTGATTGCTCTTACTTTGGTGTTGATTCTGTATCTTACGCTTTTATACTCCGCCATCTTTTCTGCTGTTCTATTGTTGCGGTATTTCTTGAATGCTAGCTGTTTTTTGTTTGTCAAGTTTTTAAGTTCATTATTAAACCATGGTTTATAGTTTGAGCTATGTTGTGCGCTGCACTTCCTAATTCCTAATGCTTCTTCTGCGATTTTTTTGGATGTTATGGTGTATTTTTACCCATGCATTGTTAGTTTTGTCGTCATCTTCGATTTTATTTTCTAGTAGTTTGGCTTGCAGTCTTTGTTCAAATAGTACTTTGGTGCTCTCCGTTGTTAATGATTCCACGTTGTATTTATATGTGGCTGGTCGACTCTGCTTTGGATTCCGCATAGCTTTGTATCTGTATTTGCATAACAGTAGGCTGTGTTCTGTGCCTGCATTAGCTGATGTGAGTTCTTTCACATCTAGGATCTTGCTTGGGAGAACCATTCTATTCGTTATTATAAAGTCTATTGCGGATCTTTGGGTTCTTGATTTTCGAACGTATATTTGTGCTGTGGTTTATGTTAAAAGAAGGTGTTACTAATTTTTAATTCTAGTTGTGCGCACATGTTTATTAGTATTTCACCGATTGTTCCCTATCCTTGCGTTAGTATCGCCTATTATGAATATTTTCTCATGTCTGCTGATGTTAGTAATGACTTCTTCGAGTTTGTCGAAAAATTTCTCTCGGTTTGGTTATATCAGGGGCATATACGCTTATTATGTGTATCGTGTTGTTGTTAAACTTCAAAATGACCTGAATTATACGATGGTTTATGTAGTGTAATGCTTCGATATTTGAAACATATCTTTTGTGTACCAAAACTACAACGCAAGAAGTTGCCCTTTCATGATATTATTTGCCACTAAAACAGAGTAGATAATCATCGGTTTCCACGTTACCTTTGCCCTTTTTCTTTGTTTCAACTAGTCCACAAATATCTATTTTGGGTCTTTTTAACTCAGATATAATTTTGTTATCCTTGCTGCTCCATGAAGTTGCGTTCCAGCATGCAATTCTGACCCCACTCCTCTTTGTACTTTTTCCATAATCTAGTCCGTTTCCTTGTGTTGTCGTCATCCGTGTTCCGGTTTTCCGAGGCGTTTAATACGTTTTTTTGAGCATTTGGTTCTTTTTACAAGGTACAGGCTTCATACCTAACCCTCCTTTTTTTATCCGTGTTTTTGTTTGACTCATGGCCCTACTTCTTTTATTAGCGTCTTTGTCTAAATGGATTTACCAATATCTATTTGCCAATTCTTTTGTCTCTTTTTTGCATTAGCATAGCTTTCTGTATTCTACCATAGCTTTCTGTATTCTACCATGTGTTTGATTGGTATTATTGCTGCTATAACTAAAATTGTATCTGTTGAGATGGTTCTTTATTCACTTGCTATTTTTTTCTATTGTGGTATTATTATTCCCTTGTACTTTTTGTACCTCAGCACATGTCCCCAGATTGAAGCAGCGTGTACGTGTATGATCGAGTGTGCAACTGATCTTAGCAGTTTTCTCTTGTTTGATGCCGAATACTTGGCATTAGTGTACTAGCACTTTCATTGGTTTTTCGGCCTTGTACTTGATTTTGCTGACGTGTTTCTTTATTTTTGCGTTGTGATCGAATCATACTTTTAAGTACTTTATGGCGCTGTTTGATGAAAACTCAGTTTTGGCGATTTTTATTTTGACTTTTTTGACCCTCCTACCTTTGTATAGGATTACTGCCTCTGTTTTACTTTTTATAATTTTTAGGTTTTTTTTTTAATCTTGTTTTTGACTATTTTAAACGTCTTACTTGCTCTAGAGACCAGGTTTTTTACTGATTTAGATGTAACGATTACTGCAGTGTCATCTGCAAAGAATACTAGCACTTCTTTCAATCATTTGAATTCCAGCAATCTGTTGAAATAATTATTAAACATTAATGGTTTTTATATGAGTCCTTGTAAAATCCCACACGTCATGGTCATGATGTGCCTTTTTTCACCTATTTTTAATTTTAAATAGTTTTTTTTTATCTTCCTCATTGTGTTTTCTACTTTTATTTTTTGCAGCTTTGACAGTATACTTTTCCAAAGTACAATGTTAAAAGCATTTTGTATGTTTTTTGGTTATAAAAAGACAAAATTTTCTGTTTTAAGTAGCTCTGTTTTTAGCCTCTTAACTATGTCCATTAGCTCCTCTATTGCCCCGATGGTTGATTTGCGCTTTCTAAAGTCTTGAGATAATTTTTTCAACCTCTTCCTTCAATCTATTAGCCACCATATGCTTGTAAAGCTTGCCAAAGTTATTTGTTAAGCACATAGGTTTGTACCTCATTGGTTTGTTGGCTTTTGCGGTTTTTCAATCAACACTAGTCTGGATTTCTTCCATCTTTCAGGGAAATTTCCTTTTCTAAGTTGTTGATTGATTACTTTTTTTATTGCATCTTTTATAATTTCTGGTGAGATTTTATCTAGACCCGACGTTTTTTTGAGCTTGATCTTGTTTAGTGCTCTCTCTAGCTCATCTCTAGTATATGGTTTCTACTTTTTTCATCTCATTTAAGGATTAGGTGAGTTGGGAATAGCTTCTTTGCTCATTCTCTATTTGTTACTTCTTTTTAGCTCTTTTTTGTGAGCCATGCTGAGGTTCTTACTTTCTCTATTGGATTCCCTTTTAGGCTTGGCACACTCCTTCTTACGTACCTTGAGTACATCATTCTACAAGTAGATCTTTAAGGTTTTTTGTTGTGCTTCTTTTTTTTTTAATGACTTCTTAACCGTTTTGTTTATGTACTTCATAAGTTTATCGAAGTCTGTGCTAGATATGTTTGTAATCTCTTTTTTTAGTATGGTTTTGAAATTTGCCATTTTTTTTTTTGGTTGTTTTCCAGTCTTTATTTGGTTTTGTTTATTTTTTTTTTATTTCTATCTTTTATTTTATAGTAAATATTTTTGTGTAGGCTTATGTTTTTTTATCTGTTACCCTCTAACTTCTTGCTCTATTTATGAAAGCCTCGCTGCAGATTGTTATGTCAAGAATTGAGGTCGACTTTTTTTACAAAAGTCGGATTCTTTCTCTAGGAATCTTGATTTAGAGTTGACATTTTTAGCTATTTAATTTCAAATTTCTTAACAGTTTTGCTTGGTGACCAGTAATATGAGTAGAAAATCACTTTTTCTAGTTTGGCCCATACGAATCCCTGGTTTTAAGTTTTGCAACTGTATGCTTTGATTTCTTTATTGTAAATACGTATGGCCGTATTTCTACTTTTATCTACTATCCACTGGTCTCCTTATGTCATCTTTTTATTTGGTTTATGCCAATATCTACTTTATTTATGTTGGCATTGTAGTGGCACAATACCTAGTTGTGATTCTGGCTACATAGATTGTAGATCAAAAATTACTTTTTGAAGTTTTTTATATGGAGGGGTATCTTGGGGTTTTCTTGTATTTTTGTCTTTTTTTTGTGTTGTCCAAATTAAGGTTTTTTGGTGTTCTTGGAAATGTTCCTTTACTCTTTAAGGTTTGAACCTTATTTTTTGGAGAAGTAGTTGGTTTGGCTTTTACGCACTCTGTTTTGGGTTAGCAGTTGTTGGCATAGGTCATGATGTATTGATGTATCTGTCTTGCTTTATACCAACCAAACGCGTCTTTTTTTTGTTTTTTTGTTTCAACTCCGCAGATTTTTTTTTTTTTACAAGCGGAATAGTTTTGGGCGTCGATGAAGTATCCGATAAAAACTTATGGATCAAGAAACTTTTGTTATTTATGTTTGGTTTGATTTCTCAAATGCATGCGTTGTTTCTAATGAATTCAAGCGATTCTACTGTATTTTTGATAACTTTGATAACATATTTTTTTGCAAATGAGATGAGGTAGTGATTTGATCTTTTCTTCTAGGACATGAGAATATAAATACCACTTGGTCTTCTAGACTACTTTATCTCTTTTTTCTCTTTTTTCATAAGATTTAAATTTATTGCAATGCCAAGATCATTTTTTAGAAAACCTCTTGTAGCTTTGATATGTTGGCATGTTGGGCACATAGCTAAACGCCCCTAACCTGGGCGTACACAAATAGTACGTTTGTCATTTGTTAGTTTGCTGTGCCAAGCTAGATCTTTTGAGTTTAAATTTTTTGTAACAATGATTAGAAGTAGTCCGTCTAGCATTGATATCTTCTGTTACTAGTTGCTTGGTTAACAACTGAAACCAGTTTTATCCAAGGCCACTAGCATATTGCAATTTTATTAGCTCTTTTTGTAACAGTTGGGGGCGCACGGAGCTTTCAGTGGTCAGGACTTTTTTGCAGTTCTATGCCTCAATGCTTGGAACTTGTTTTTTTAATAACTTAAAATATTTAAGAGGGTTTTCAATAATAACATTACATTGCTGTTATTTTTGAAGACATTTTTTTGAATTTCTTCTCTTCCTTGTTTTATACCGTTGCTATTTCAAAAGCAGATATGAAACAGAAGCCATTATGTGACTAGTACAGCAAATGAGTCAAAATATTTTGTTTTTTTTTAGTTTGGTTTTCCTAGCCAGCATCAATCTTACAATGCGATTTTTGTAAACATCTACTAATAATTTACCAACTATTTTTTTACCTGAAGATGGTAATTGAGCGCCAGAACCCGCTGCTTGGGCAAAAGATTTCTTCTTTGAGAAACTGGCATTACTTTTATTGAGCTGAAGTTTTATTTTTATTAAATAAGTCTATGTTTGCTTACTGGATTGCTTCTAAAACTGGCAGAGTGGGTTTGTTGGCAGTTTGGGCATGCTTAAGAAGAGTATGCGTTTTTACCTCTTTTTTGGTAAATGAGGCCTTGAGTATTTCACGCAAATGTATGATGCATTGCACTATTTTCTGAATGTCCAAACTTTTGACATTGGTTGACAATACCGGATTTACGTTTAATTTCTATCTTAAAGTTAAATCTGATCACATATTTGATGTATAGGTTTATGTTAGTTCACTTAAAAAAAAAAAAATTGAATTGATGTAATTGATTAACAAGAGGTAGAAATTTGATGTCGTAAGGTGTTACACTAGTTTATTCATGGTTTGTGGATTCCATCTTTGAAATGTTAGTTTTAGGCTCTAGAATTGGACTGAAAAAGCTTAAAAATAAAGGAATGTTTAGAGTTAAAAGCATAGAAGTAGATTTTTTTAGTGGCGGTTGATGAGTCACAATTATATTTTTACAGCAAACATGTTGATTGATTGCTGGAATATAGTAATTTGATTCTATTGTTTGGCAAGACAAGATAAATCTGGAACTCAAATCTTGATTTTTAAAAGTATAAATTTGTTTTTTTTATGTTTAATATTTATTCTTAAGTAGCTTAGCTAGGTTTTAACTGCCTCACAAGCCGCTTAAAGCTCTAGCGTGAAAAATTTAAGTTTCTTGAAGTGTACAACAGTGCCGTAATGTCAGCGTACTGCTCAGTTTTGACATTAGACGTCTTGCATAGTATACGAAAGACGTTGAAGAGAATTAAAGATAAAACTGAACCCGGGGATAGATGCATGCCAAAACAACTTAAAGGCCAGTGTTCATTCTTTTATATAAGAAACAATAAATTTTATCAATCTCTATTAAACCTTAAATGCTGGAATTTTAGGAGTAGGTTTTAAAGCCAAACTATATTGAAAGCCTTTTTAACATTGAGCAGTGGCCTGTTTTAAAAGAAAACCAATCTAGATTTGATCAGTAACTTTAGTTTGTTGATAACAGTTTTTGCTACTTTATTTACAATCGACAAAAGACTATATATATATATATATATATTGAGATGACTGGCATATTCCATAAGCTTTTAATTAGTTTTGCAAATCTTTGGATAAATAAATATGTGCTATATACATACATTGGCAAGCTGATGTCTTATTTTAAACTTGGTTTAAATTACAATAAATTGTTTTGTTCTTTTGCTAAGGTATATCTCAAATTCTTTTTAATGTTGTCCTGTGATGTTTCGTTTTTTGACTACAATATCCTGTCTATAAGCAGGGCAAGTTTTATTGGCCTTCGAGATAACAAATAACATATTATTTGTGAATTGTGTGTTGCTTAACAGGTTCAGTAATTATACAAGTTATTACGCACTACGCAAAACTTTATTTTACGATTAAAAACGATATTTCTTAAAATTACATAAAAAATTTAAATCGTTTATTTTTGTTTAAAGTACCCTTCACTGTTGACGTGTTTTACCATTAAAAATAAAATAAGGTTTGGCTGAACTGCGAAGGAATAAATATTTATACTATATTATCTTTTAATTAAAGTATACATCTTATGTCCCCCATAATCCAGCTTCATCCATTCAAATCCGACATACAAGAGATTACAAAATCGATATATTCAAAATAGGGGGAAATACATCCAGAATGCAAAAACAATTATGTAAACAGTTATCTATCCAAATATAGATACACACATAAATGCGTGTTATTGTTGCAGGGATTTTGTCGCAGTAATTTAATTAATTATACATTTTTATGCCGCACTAAATATGCATGAAAAATATTTTATATCTGCAAAAGCCCCACTGTATTGATCCACCAATTTGCAGTAATTTTCTATTTTATATGTTTGCAGTACCACTTGTGCACGTGACAGTTATTGTTATA
The DNA here is from genome assembly GCA_963932245.1 of Tachinus rufipes. NCBI lineage: Eukaryota > Metazoa > Arthropoda > Insecta > Coleoptera > Staphylinidae > Tachinus > Tachinus rufipes. The sequence goes on from OZ010743.1 coordinate 97,109,216, forward strand.
ACTAGTAAAAATTGCCGTCGATGGATTTGAATGGCGAATCAATTTGAATATTAAAAGCAGGGCGACATGGATTTTACATGTACAAGTGCCTTGCACTCGAGTATACCAATTTTTATCATTATTAAAAATTTTCGGAGCATTTCAGCAATCTGTGAATTTTATTGTTGGAATAAAAAATGGAAATATTAAAAATTATTATTAAATAGTTTTATTATGATGATGTTTTTAACTACCTGTAACAATAAACAACAGAAAAAACTTTGATTAAATTATTATATTTCACGTTTTTAATGAATTTAGTTTAGTTTATTATTACTGATTGTATTGCTTAACAAATTTTATTAGATTTATTAGATTAATTGGAACTTAATTTATGCTACATACTGTTTGAAAGACATTTTGACATTATTAGTAGTTATCTGTAATATTGGATTTGATTACGGTGATAATAAGCAATTGAGGAGAAAACTTTTTTTTTTGTTACAAAGGCCATTCTAGTTGATTGTTGTTGTGTTTGTTGATGAGTAAGTTTTTTTTTTTAAATGGCTTGATGTTTAAAGATTGAGTTTAGTTGCAAAACTGATTTGAAAGTAGTCTTGATGCAATGTGCGAGAAATTTAGTTTAAAGGTTTATTTTACTTCTTAAAGCTAACGTAGTAAATATTGTATTTCAAAGTTCTACCAACTATAATTAACAATGGTGGTCTGGTGATTTTGGAAATTTTCTGGATACTTTGAGAGTTTTAGCCATTCTTGACATTTAGGTAGGTGTTACAGGCACGTTTCTGAATTCAAGAAACAATTAAGCAGTTTTAAGATTGAAATCTTTTGGCGATGGGATTTTTGGTTTATAATTGCGTACTAATTTGTACTTTGTTTAGTTGTTACAATTCAGTATTTGTTTTTGTTTATTACTTTATACGCTCACACAAATCATGTTCTCAAAGGATTACTTTCGGCGTGGTGTGCAATTTGTACGAAATTCCGGTGTATAAGACAATAGGGATAATAAAACAAAAAATGACAGTTTTAAACTTTGGTCATTTTCGTATGATCACACATTTTCCAGTACTTTTGCTAAGTTTTTTTATCCAATTGTTTGCTTGTATTACGTCTTTAATCTTTATTAGAAATTTGTGGAAAATGCGTTTTTTTTTTTGCCAAAACTATTAATGATTTGTCGATCAGTTTCTAGGTTGTCTTTGTAAAATTAGTTAAATTAGTATTAATAAGATTCTATCTTAACCGGGGAAGATAAATGACAGTTAGTGTCAATGCAAGCATTGAGCATGTCTGCAAACATTTTTGGTCTGTTTTTTTTTAAGAACTACGTAAATTGTTTCTGTAGTGTAAGAAGCACTTTGCTGTGAGTCTAACTCAGGAAAAATTTTAAGTTATTACTGGTTATCCTATATATGGCCATGAATGTAAAAGTAGATTAGATTGTCTATAGCTCTAACTGCAATTATTTTGAACTGCGTAAACTGATGTAGCGTTCTACCACCTACTAGAGCTACTGTGCTTTACGTTTAATTGTTTTGCAAGAACTGCGGATGACCTTATGCTTAATAGATGTTAAATGTCTTTTACGCAATTGCCAAAAATGATATGATGAATGAAAGCCAATGTTCAAAATTAGAAATCTTAATTGTGGCTTTGATGGTAAACAGCTATGTACAATCTATGCCACAATAAGGGATGTTTTTTAAATAAAAATAGCAGAAGCCCCATGACGCCCAGTTGTTCTGTTGTTATAGTACGTGATGTAGTTTGCGAGTGTTTGACCCTTTCTTAGATGCGTTTTATTTTTATTAAGCAAAATAACATTGTCCTTGTGTTGTTTGGTCGATAGTAGTAATTGCTGCCACTGTTATTGGGTGCCGTTTGCATTTAAAAATATATTTAATTGATGTTTAAATATTTATTACTATAAAAAGGGCAGATATGTTGATAGCAAAAGCGTGTATACGTTTGTACATGTAGTATCCCACCCATGTAGACTCATCGGAGAAAGGGCGGTACTTGATTATTTGATTTCCTGTCAGGCCATAACACCAACAAATGAGTTTGTGGATGCTACTTTATTCTTAGTTTCTTTTGCTTTCTGTATTCCGTACTAACATTGTTGTCTTAAAACATGCTGTTTTGGTAGCTTTAGATGCATCTCCGGAGAGATCTGTTCAGTCGTTGACAAAATGATTGAACCTTTTACAGTAACCGGTACTGACTTACTGGTCATTTTAGTGGTTTTTGCAAATTTAGTCTGTGTAGCAACACATTGTAATGGTTTTCTCGTCTTTTAAAGAAGACTGCATTACAGTCGTCGTTACTAACGCATCGCTCTGAGCTTTACTTGCGACAATTATTTTTGTTAAAGAAACGTCTTACACACGCTTTGTCCAGAAGCTGCGTTACCCTATACAGCTATATTTTTCAAGAAGATCTAGACACAATTTACCGAAAAACAACTTTACTCTCTAAAACAACGACCCCACGGGGGATTTACTCACGCTTTCTACAGAAGCAGCTTTATTTGTTAAAACCTCATTTTGCACAAAGGCCGCATTTGTGGTTGATGCCATGAATTTGGATTTTGTCTGAACAGAAAGCTTGGATTGCTATTATAATGTCAAACGTTATAATCATTAAAATTATTAAAAATTACCAAAATTGTCCCAATGTTAATTGACATATTGAATATAACAATAGCTACTATTAATAACTGTTAAAAGTTTTATAAACAATTTTGATTTAATTTATAAAATAAAAAATGGTCATTTCTGGCAGTTGAATTTACTAGTAAAAGTCATATTATTCAAACCGCCAATTTACAATATCTGTCAAACGTATTATAAACAAAAAGTATGCCAGTTTGGTTGTCACAAGTCACTGTCAATTCACTTATTGAATAAAATAGAAATACATCTTAGAAGCTTGATTTAATCAATAAATCTTAAACATTTAAAAAATATTTTTAAAAAGTAATCAAACTGCCACATTTGACATTTAGCACTGTTAATTAATAAACTTAAAAAGGTCTGTATAAGGAGTGCCCACAAGCATACTGGATCTTTTTGACGTCTGTTTCTGTTTTTGACATTCCGGATTTTTTTGACAATTTATTTCTGGTTTTTGGTTTTTTGTAATATGTTGTTTTATATTTTATTGCTAGAATATGATCGTTTTAAAATTTTCTAACGAAAAAGTGTAATTTTGTGTCTTAATTTTGCACAATTCCACAGTTTATGAAGGAATTTTCTTTATTTTACATTTTTTTAAATATTTTAAAGCTATTTTTAAGTTAGGATAAAATGTTGGTATTTTTTGACAATTGTTCAAAGCCAAATTTTATGAACAGATTTTGTAGTTTTCCATTATTTTTAGGTTGAAGTTTTTTTTTATATAATATTTTACAAAATTTTCATACTTGATAGCAAAAATTTGCTATTTTTAACATTTATGAATAGAATTTTGCATCTTTTGGCAGGTTATCGCCGGATTTTGGTACTTTTTAACAGTGTTTTGTAGTTTTAAGACAGGATTTTGGTATTTTTTGATATTTTATCTACAACAAATTGCATTTTTAACATTTAATTACCAGTGCACTTTGACAATATTGATATTTTTCAGATTTTATAAAAAAAATTACATTTTTAATAGGTTATGGCTGGTTAGGTGCTTTCTGAGAATATTTTAATGTTTTAATACCACATCTTGCAATTTTTGACATTTTAAAAATAGAAGTTTTATTTCTTAGCAGTTTATGGACTGAATGTGGTGCTTTCTAGCAATATTTTAATGTTTGTTTATCAAAATGTTAATGTTAATATTTTAAAGACGGGTTTTTCCATTTTTATTTTTTTAATTTGTTTTTTAAATTCTAGTGATTTCTAACAATAGTTTAATGTTTCAAGGCCGAAATTTGATGTTTTTGACTGTTTTATAAATAGAAGTTTGCACGTTTCAACTGTTTATGACCGAATTGTATGTCTTTCTAACATAATTTTAATATTTTAAGATTAGAATTTGCTATTTCTGACATTTTATTAAAAGAGTTTTGCACTATTAAACAGTTTAAAGCCTGATTTTGGTGTTTTCTAATAATATTTTAATGTTTCAAGATTGGATTTATGAATAGAATTTTGCACCGTAGTTGGCTGGATTTTGATTTTATCTTTTCTTTTTGGTTAAAAGGGGAATATTCCTAAGCATTTGCAAATGTGTTGGATTCACTTTCACAAGCGCTTACAGACTAAATCCACACCGAATGAATGTTGGAAATTTGGTCACTACTGTGACATTAACTTTTCTGTATAACAGATTGTTGCGAGGTTGTTTTACAATTTTGTGCAAAACTTGCACTACGTTTATGTTAAGGTTTTAGACTATCGGCTATTTGTCTGAACAGATTAGCCATCTATTTGACTAAAAAACTAGCTAAAGATTGGAATATTTGCATAAAATGTTTGTTTTTTGCTTGGGACAAGGGGAGTAACCATCTGATTTTTAGCTAAAAAGAATGCGTTTTGTGCTGATTCCTTTGCTTGCGCATAGGATTGCTCTTTGCTAGCGTTAGGACTGCTCCTAGAGCAAAAGTCTGTTGTAGGTAAACAGGTGCTTTACTGTGGGCCTAGCTGTGTTTGCTCTCCGTTTGTGATAAACCGGGCAGCCGTTGTAGCTGGCGGTGTGCGGTCTGCCGCCGCGGGGCATGTAGCTACTTGCCCGGATTCTTTCTTGAATTGCTCAATTTACTTACGAATATAGAGCGTTAGACCGGGTTGCCATGTGGCAATTGGGGGACTTCTTTTTGTACTTTACAGTAACGCATAGCACGCATATCTTAGTGAAAGACAAGATTTGTTTTCAGCTTTATGCGGAAACTGAAGAAACAGCATTATTTTTCAGTTACAAGGGCTGATATGAGAAATGTAGTTTCAAAAATACAATTACCACCGTATTTAATTTTTCAAAAACTGTCACAACTAAAGTAATTTTTTAAACTGATTTTTGTGCGTTTTGAGTTAATTACAAAACATTGTTAACATTGTTATAAATTTAAATTAATTTGATAAATAAATTATTAAAATAAACTATATTACAGGTTGCATAATGTTTTTTTTTAAATTGAATCTTGCCAAAATCTAAATTAAAACAAATTAATTTTAAAATCAATTTTATTGTATTGTAAGATAAAAAAATAGTATCACGTTGTAGAGTGCGTAAATTGCTACAAGATGGCATCACTAACTCTATAATTTCAAAAAGTGGAGAGTACTTTTTGAAACTAAACCCCCATACTTAAGGACTTATGCTTGTGTTGCTACTTTACATCTGTTTTTGTAATTTTGTAATATGTTTCTGTAAATTAATTACCTCTTTAATATATATTATCAAAGCTTGTTAATTGAGAGTATGGAGGCGCTATAGATACTGGCGAGTCCTAGTATCTGGTCCACCCACATTCTCATATTAAAAGTAATTATGGTTAATATGGACAATGATCATGTTTTAGACTAATATTCTAAATTAACAAATGCTACAATTTAAAAAAAATGCTCTGCCGGAGCTGTGGTTGTGTTTAAAGTTAGTTTGTACCTTTGCGCAATAAGCCAGCCTGCACTACACCAGTCTTGATGCAGTTGGGTACATTTTGAATGACTATTTTAGGGTTTTTTAGTTTTCACTTGGTAAGTGTAGTGAAAGACATAGTTTGTTTTAAAATGTGCAATCACACAAAACAATCACATGCGAAAGAAGGTGCATGTGGTGACGTTTACTGCGTGGTTAATGATTACGTTTACTAGCTTAAACTTTAATAACAGCCTTTGGTAAACAAATTTGTTCCAAATAACACCGGGCCTAGGGCGGCGTGTGCCAGCACTCTCAGTAGATGCTGACGGATTTGCTGGGCTAGAGTGAAGTCTTAGGGTGCTATTAGTTGGGTAAGATTTGATTGACTGCACTTTAAGGGCTAGCCTTTCGGTTTTGGTGGTTGATGGTTATTGTGGCGCTGAAGGCACTTGAGTAGATGGGCCAACTGATGGCTTCTTAGAAAAATTAACTGAATTGACTCTATTCAGTTTTCTTCCTCAATTTTTTTGACATTGCTTTTTTATCAGAATGAATATTTGCGCTGGTTTACTTGTCTAAACCGTGGTTGCTGTGGATGCTAGCTTCTTTGGGGTCTTTTTTTTTCTTTAGGTTGAGGCCGGAGTTTCCGGTGAAGATGGAGACTGAGTGGGCAACCTGGTGATGGCGGTCTTTACGCTAGTTTTTATGTAATTTTTTAGCTTGTAAAAAGTTTTTTCCTGGTCAAGCCGGATTTATTTAAATTTATCTTTGTGAACGTCTATCTAGATTTAAATTGGCTCTCCACCAGGGCCATAATGAATTGTTTGGCAGCCTGCTTTTTGATTAACTTCTTGTTTTGCTCTAGCTGTTGGTACACAAACCAAAGAATTTTGCCGTTGGTCAGGTTTTTGTCATTATTTATACTGAAAAAAAAAAAGTTTAATAATTTAAATAGTAATTAACTAGTCAAATTGAATTAGTGTTTTTCTATTGATTACGTGACTAATGACTAACTCAATCCGTGGTTTGGGTGCAATACAAATTGAAGTTATTCTCTGGGCAGTTGGGTGTGGTTACAGTTGTAACTAGAGATGTTGTTGGGTTTGCTGTTTTTAGTCAACTGGTTGCAGCTCACTGTAGTCTAGTCTAGTTTTTTTTTTATCTAGCTTGAGTTCTATCTAAAGTTATTTTAATGTTTTATGAACGGGTTTAGTTAATTTTATTTATTTTAAATAGAATTGCACTTTTCAACAGTTTTTGGTCTTTTTTTTGTATTTTTAACAATATTTGATATTTATATTTTTTAGTTTTAAAAATTTCAAAAAAATGTTTTCACTTTTTAAACTGGATTTTGGTGCATTTTAACAATTATGCTATTTCTTACATTTTATTTGTAAAATTTTACCTTTCCAACCGGTTTTAGTATCAATTTTCTAACAATATTATGATATTTTATGATTGAATTTAGTTGTTTTTGACATTTTATAAAAAAAGTTGTGCACTTTTTGACAGTAGATTTTGATTTTATTTCTAACAATATTTAAATTTATGCATTTTTTATTAATATTTTTATTTTTCATAGCCGGATTTTTGATATTTTTGATATTTCATTGTTTTTTTTAACAGTTTGGAGCTGGATTTTGGTGTTTTTTGGCAAATTTTTTATGTTTCAAAGCCTAATTGGTTTATTTTTGACGTTTTATAAGTAGAATATTGCATTTTTTAACAGATTTTGGCCTGATTTTAGTTCTTTCTAAAAATGTTTTAATATTTTAAGACCGGAATTTGTTATTTTTGACTTTTTATGAATAAATTTTTGCACGTTTTAAAAGTATATTATTGGATAAAAAAATTAAAAAATCTCCAAAACCGTGCTTATATCAATATTTTACAGTGCGCTTCAAAAAACCTATCTACGCTACTGATCATAATAATCAAAAGTATTAAAAATAATAATATTGATTAATCAAAATAGCGGCATTGGCGTAAACAAACTTGGTTTATAATTCTCAAACGATATAATGAACAAAATAGCCACATTTATCAGTTTTTTTTTTTATAATCAAATTGATTTTTTTATTAAATTTATTTGTTAATTGGTTGTAAGACGCTAAAATATTTTAGTTAATGGACACCTAATTAAAAAAACTGAATGATTATAGATTTTTGTTTAAAAATACACTTGAATTTCTTCAATATTTTATTATTTACAAAATTGATATGTTAATAAATATTAAACAATACAAGGAGCAGTCAAATATTATAATGTATATAAATATATTGTATGAGTTGGATTGTTGTTTCCAATACCTGCACTAAGAATAGTGATAAAGGCAACGCAATTATAGTGTAGAATAAGCTAAAACCACAGTAATAAATTTATAAAATATATATCTAGCAATTATTTATTTAGTTTTTTTCTTGAGTTTTGGTGATACTTTCTTCTTAATAACAGGCTTCTTTTCCTCAGTTACATCCTTAATATTTCCTCTAAATATAATTGGGTCCAGTTTATTAATAAACGCTTTAGGAATTGTCTTTTGTTGCGTCTTATTATAATGTTGTAATATATCAGGAGTCATATAAAGCACCAAATTCAGTATCCATTGCGGCACAACTTCCGGTGTATACAGCAGTTGCCAACAAGGAATTCCTAAATGCGCAATGCACATACGAAAATACGATGCGAAATCGGAAGTTAAATATGAAAATTTCTTATCCGGCGAATAGATCCAGATATTATTGGAAAATTTATATTTAGAAAATACTAATACAATATGATTATTGTTACCAAACGATGTTAAATCGTATATTTTCACATCGTTTCCTAAAGCTGGTTTATAGTAGACACCTTCTTTAATTACTTGTATGTTGTGGTCAATAGGCATTTGTACTAAATTATGCAGTGGGTTTATTTCAATGGCACCGGTGATGTCCGCCTCTTGTTCAACGAAATTCATGGTCCATTTGAATGAGAATCCGTTGGTGGATATGTAGAAGTTTCTTAAGTCTTGAGGTAATAACACGCTGTTGTTTCTTTCCCATTGCGATACCGTGTTCTCGTCCAGTTGTTGGGATCGCTTTAACGTATAACCTTTTACCCCTAACTTTTTATATTTATGTAGCAATTTAGGAAGTCCCAACAGTAAATTTAAATAGAACGAGTCTTCCGATATCTTTTCAATTTTAAATTGCATTTTCTAATGGAAGTTTATTTATTAGACACATGTCAATTTAGATTAAATGTCAAAATTAATATTTAATTAAAATGCACCCAACAAATTATAGGATCAATAATAAATAGCGCATTAATTAAATTAATGATCCACTCATTAGTCGTACATAAACAAATCGAAATCCATAACCTAATTAGTCATTAGCGGGAACGGATCGGTTCGGTTGGCCGTGTCCATAAAAATTAGGTTTCAGTGCGGTGAGTTACGAGCATTTGAATTCTGCTTCACATTGACAGGCGCGTGTAACTCGCGCGCCAGATGAAATCCTAATCCAATCAATGTCATTTATTTCGGATCCGATTCCCGGAGGTAATTATGTCATCATTATTTATTGTGCGAACTCGGCGACAGTTTCCACACGTTCACGGACACGATGGGACAACAGCTGCGTCCGGTGGGACGTTTTCCGAAATGTTTTTATACTTGTGATGAAATTAATAATTAGTTGAAATCTGTTAAAAAAAAAGTTTTGCTACAATTTTGCAGTTTAATGTAAATAATATTTTCTGTCTAAATTGATAATGGTGTTTAAATAGTTATTAAATTAATTAATTAATATTGTATTGCATATAATTGGTATTGTTTAAAATTAATCAACCTTAATTTTAATTTAAATATTGTTAATTGTTTGATTTTAATAACACAGTTTACTATATATCTTTTTTACGGGGAAAATACTTTACATGTTGTGTGGGACATCAGGGAGCTTTTTGTAGTCCGTATTACTAAAATCCTGAAACCCCAATCCTCTTGAGCTCGCGGAATCACCGTTTTGGTAATACATCACAAGTCTAAAACACTGTCTATTTATATTTTCTTGTCTTGCTTTTTTATCGTTTTTCTTTGTGTGATTATATTTTTTATACTTTTGTCAATGGTAAACTCATTAATTACGTATTCCAACATAAGTGATATTAAGTTATTAACCTTTACTGTCTTTTGCCCCTCTAAGTTTTAATTGAATGTATCTTTTAATGTTCTTCTAGCGAGAGCATTTTATCAGTGTATGGTGTATCTGGTTAAATTACGGAAGTAGGGTTTTGGGTGGTCTTTAAACACAATTTTTTCTAACCTTTCAAACTTTGTATACTTAAACTTAAAGTTTCAAAAGAGTTGAAATGTACTTTTGGTTATCTAAACCTTCGATTGCATGGAATTTTATTTTTTAACTTCATAAGTAATTGAAAAATCTACATCCATATTTTTTTGGAATTTTTGCGAGTGGTGCTCTACTATTCAAAATCGGTTTTTTTTTACTTTTTTGTCATTTATACTTTTTTTTTTTGCTTTTGTGACTCTGCAAAGCATTTATAGCTTTCAAAGTACCGAAATTCGAATTCTACGGAAAATTTTACATTGTAGTAGGTATCCTGAGTATAATATTTTGTCAATTTCCAATGATTTGACTGCACAAAACACTATTTATCGTAATTTTTTACCAACCAAAAAATTAATTAAGTAATTTTTTTACAAGTTTTTAAATGTCAGATCTGTATTTCTGACATTAAAATTAGTCAGTAAACTAATTTTCATAAAAATTGGTAGAGGTCAAAAAAACTATCACACTTTTTTTACAATTTTAAGACTTTTTGCACTAAAAAATCAAAACTCAAAAAACGGTTAGTTATAGAGACACTGGACAAACTCGGTTCAATTTTTTTTTTAATTCAACTTTCCTTTTTAGAAAAAAAAAACATGAAATTTACATTATTGGCTGTCATTTTTAAATTGTTCAACGTTATCAATTTTTGTTATTTTATTGGATAAGGTTTATCAAAAACTTTCTAATGATGTATAATAAAGCAGCACATCACCTAAAATCAATTCCTTCTGGTTTACCCAAAACTGTGAAAAATTTCAATAAACTAGAAAAATTAATTTTTAATATTTTATTAGAAATTATAATATATAATATTTTATATATTATAATTTCTCAATAAATAAAAATATAAAATTTTATGCAATCGGAGGTTTCGATAACCTGAAATTAATTTCAACTTTTCTGGACTGTGAAAAATCCCAAAAAAGTAAAAAAAATCGATTTTTAATGGTGGCACTTGCAAAAATTTCAAAAAAATTATTAATGTAAATGTATCAATTGCTCATTAAATAAGAAAAATTAATTCTATGCAATCCGAGGCTTAGATAACTTAAAATCAATTTCAACCTTTCTGGACCACCCAAAACCAAATTGAAAAAGTTGAACATTTAAAAATAACTAATAATGTGAATTTTATGTTTTTTCTAAAAAAAGGTCTATAATTTAAAAAAAATTAAACCAAATAATTTAATAGATTTGATCCTTCTGAAGATGATAAAGTTTGTTCAGTGTCTCTATTACTAATCGTTTTTGAGTTTTGATTTTTTAGTGCAAAAAGTCTTAAAATTGTGAAAAATGTTTGATAAAGGTGGTTTCTTAATTTTTACCGATTTTGATAAAAAATAATTTACTGACTAATTTTGATGCCAGGAATACAAACCTGACATTTAAAAATTTGAAAAAAATTTCTTCAGTTGATTTTTGTCTGGTAAAAATACGATAAATCGTGTTTTGATCAGTCAAATCATTGCAAATTGATAAAAATATTATATTTATTCAATAGGTGCGGAGAAAAAAATTAATTACGAGAAAATGCTATTTTTTGCCTCCTATAGAAAAGGGGAAAATATCAAAAAAATTTCAAACATGTTTTTTTCTTGCTAGAAAAGTAGTTTTTGAGGTAATTTGGATATTTGGATATCCTTGGTTTGTGATTTATATATAATGGATCGTTTTTGCGTGGGAAGCACTGGGCAACTCGTACTGTCTAGTAGTGTACTGACTAAAAATTTCAACTTTTTTCCTTTGTCTAAAACGGGGTTTGCTTGGCGTTCTTTGCACTGCGGGTCTACTGGTTCTATTGTGTACTTCTGACGTCTTACTCGCTTAGTAGCTTTGTTTTTTTTTGATGAAGTTTAAAAATTTTTGCCAAGAGAATAACTTCAACTCTTTTTTTTTCTTTTCTTATCTTGTACTAAGCTTGTGGTTTGTTTTGTCTAACTCCACTTTTCAGTTGTCTTGCGGTACCAATGTCCAACACTTTTTCCATCTCTTTGGTAGTTTGCCGAGTAACCTTTATGTTTCTGGTTTTGCGCCTTTTGCTATCTTGACGATCCTGCAATATATCATTTTTGTTACGTGTTAATTCTATGCGTTTTTTGCCTGCATGGTATTTGGTCCCTCAGCGTATGCCTGTTTATGTTTTTTAGCACCCGCATTTCTGTTCTTCTAAGTATGTGTATTTATGTATTTGTACTTTGGCTTTCAGATTTATGTATTTGTTATTCCAGATTATAAATCTTATGCTACCTGATATTATTGCCGCTTTGGTAACTAGGTCTCTTACCTCCATTGTTTGATCTTGATTTTCGGTTGCTTCTACTTCAAGATATTTGAATGACTTGTTTGATTATTTGATCATTTACTGCTAAATTGCAGCGAATTGGTTCTTTGGCTATGACTAGTGATTTGGTTTTCTGGGTTGAGGTCTATATATTATATTGAGTAGTTGCTAGATGGTGGCTGCATTCTTTGTAGGTTGTTTTCGTTTTCTTCATCATTACAGCGTCATCAGCGTAACATACTATTATTGTCTTTTTTCTGTTTATCTTGAGCCCTCGGCCGGATCTTTTTACGTCATTTATTATCCGATCTGTAATGATTTTAAATAGAAAATGGTTTAGTGAATCTCCTAGTCTAATTTCAGTTGATATGGGTTCTGTTATTATTGACTAGTATTTAAGTTGTTGTGTTAGTGTTTACTTTTGTGATTATGCTAACTAGTTAAGTGGGTATGTTATTATTTTTGAGTACATTTTTTACGTTATTTAGTTTGAATCGGTTGTATGCTTTGGTTACGCCAATGAAACACATGAATTCTGGTTTATTATACTTATTATCGGCAGTTGATCTGTTTTTCCTAAAGTATTATTGTTTTTCACATATTGTGATATATTTTAGCAGAATAGATACAATGATCCAGGTAAATAGTTTTATGATACTGCTTAGTAGTGTTATTCCTCTGTAGTTTTTGGGTAGCTTTTTGCCCAATTTTTGAGCATTGGGATTGATATGCTCTTTTTCCATTCTTTTGAAGTGTCGAAGGTTTTTTGAAAAAAGATTATTAATTGTATGCTTAGTTCTTTACTACCATACTTGAGCAGTTTATTTTATATCTCATCTAGGCCTGGCGTTTTTCTGTTTTTAAGCTTTTTGATGGTCTCTTTCACAAGTGCTGTATTAATTTCAGTGTTTTTTTTTTAGGACGGAGTGTGATTTACAATGTTTCCTTGTTTTTGGTACAAGTTTTTAAAGTATGCTACTGTTGGTTTGTTGTTTTCTGCGCCTTAGTTTTTTTTATTTCTGCGGTGAAGTTGGCTTAGTACTCAGTTTTTAGTTCTCTAGTTCTAATATTTGTTACCGGCATACCTTTTTGATGTGCGATGTGGGTGACTGTTCATTTCCAGGGTGCATCCTGGATGTTGTTCTTCGTGTCTAGATTGGGGTTTGAACCAGGAGGTTCCTACATACGCGCCACATAGACGCACGCGCCGCCGTTTCTCCCGATGAGCTAGGTAGTGGTTTTGTTTTGTGCACTAGGCACTGTTCAGTGGTCGTCCTGAAACTCAGGCGGGGTGTGCAAGCATCTGGTATATTTTTGTTGGCAATTTCCAGATATCCCTGGAATACTGCGTGGGTGTAGCGTACTCGGATGGGCCAGAGGTGTGTTACTTCCTTGTTGGCAATGCTGATATTGTTGGAAGCTGCAGTCTGTGGGGGTAGGTTTTCCAGTGTTACTAGACGGATTTCCGGTTTTGGTAGTGGCTTAGAGGCGGCTGCTCTTGCTGATGTTGGATATGGCTCGACTGTCGCTCGACTGACTGTTGGAGGAAAAATGTTGGGTTTTTATAACTGTGTGCGCTCTTGCGCGATGTGATTGTTAGACGTGGGCTGCTCTCACGTGTTGCAACATATTAAACATGTTTTTGTACTGTTCTGTAAACTAGCTCTTTTTATTGTTATGTTTGTAAAAAGAGGCTGCGCGTTGGAGATTATAAATTTTGAATTTACTACATCCAGTGATGCAGATTTTTTTTTTCTTAATACACTTGCAGAAGAGAGCCATATGTTTTTATTTTATGTTTTGTGTTTGTTAAAACTACTGTGTTCGGTTTTCAGTTTTGTGAGCTTTTCAGCTTAATTTTACTTATTTGTGTTATCACAACTTTGGTATTATGGTCACAGGTTGCTGTGATTTATATTAAGTTTGTTGCGGATTTTTTTTTGGTTTTGTATGTGATCCAGAAAACAGGTTAAAGTTTAGTAAAAGTTTTTTTTGCTGCCTTTTTGAGAAGTTGGTTTGCCATGAAATTTTTTTTATCACTTGGATTTTTGGTATCTAGACCAGAGTAAATGTTTCCAGACTGTTTATGCAGGCCATGGTCAGTTTGTATTTTGTTATTGGATATTGCAAAGTTGCTTGACTATTTGACATTATGGTTATTAATGTGTTGGGTTATAATTCCGTCGATACCTATGGCTGCAACCTGCGCCTGCAAATTTGAGGCATATTTGCTCAAGAGTAACAAAGTTTACTTCTCTTAGTTTTTCTTTTCGTAAATTTTAGCTCCGGTGTTATTTTGGTTTTTGGTCTTATTTGTGTACCAGATAGTTTACTTGACTGTGCCAAAGCATTTTTTGTTAATCTATTTGTCTTGCTATGATATTATCACATCAAATGTTTTTTTAATGTAGTGACTTTTTATGAAGTGCCACTTTGTCTTAAGAGGTTTTTGCAAAACATTTGTTATACTAGGTTTTTGGGTTTTAAGGTTTACAATGTGTTTATTTATGTATGTTTGTTTTGTCTTTGTTTTTACAATCAAGTAAACAAGTGAAATGGCGGTAACCAGTATTAGTGTTTTCATAGTTGCTGTGGGCGTCGATCTTATTGCCTCCGTTATCAGCAGACATGCTACCTTCTAAACTGTACCTAGTTTGAGTGTAGATTTTTTTTATATAGGTCCGCTTTATATGTAATAATGAGTCTTACAAATGTTGTATATAGCCATTTTTATATTAGGTTTTAGTCCTCATGTGCGCCCAACCATATTTTGGTGGCAAAAAGCACCTGAATAGCCGCTGTAGCCATATTATCCAGATGAGTGTTAAAGTTTAGTTTGATGTCAAGCGTGAGTTTTAAAGAGTTTATTTTATCTGTCATTGGGAGCGTAACTTATTACATCTTCTTAGGTCTGTGGTGTTTTGTTGTCTTGTAAACAGTACAATTGCCGTTTTGCTTGAGTTTACTGATAGTCCTTTCTGTTTGCACCACATTTTTGCGGTGTTTAGTGCACTCTGTATCATGTTTGATACAGTTGTCCAAACCTCCTATATTTGGCGTATTTTAAGACAATTACGCTTATGTCGTTGAGTATCTGTAGTAGGACGTCCATAAAAGGCACTAAAGTGAGTGTGGAAATATACTTTCCCGTAGGCACACGCCGGAAACTTTAACTCTTGCAGTTTTTTTTTATATAATGTTATGGTTACAATCTGGTTCTTGAGCATAGAGCTGATCCAGTAATGGACAAAAAAGTTTCTTTTTTACTCTTATATTGTTTTAGCAAAAATTTTAATTGCTTTTTTAATATCAAAAAAGGCACTCATAGCTATGTTTTCCATTGGATGGCGTTTTTGCACTTTTGTTAACTGGTTAGTGTATAGCTAGTTTGCAGGATTTTTTTATTTGGTAGACATACTTGCACTGGTGCAATGGCTGAACCTTTAGTGCCTAGTCCCGCAAGTACCTATTTTTTAACAGTTTTTGTAAAAAATGTCAATTTGATTGGTTTGTTGGATTTAGATAGGGCATACGTACGTTGTCCCGGATTTTCTATAAATATTACTTTGACTACTTTTCAGCTGCTTGGTATATATGAAAGTGCTAAGTTTGCTCTGAAATTTTTTTATAGAGGTTTTGTTAAAGCTACGAACCCATAGCATAATGGGATATGTAATATATCTTGCCGACTGTAATGGTTTGAATGTATTGATTCCCTATTTCAAGTTGCTTTGATTGATTATAGTTTTTGCCTCTATATAATGTTATTGTTACAGTCTGGTTCTTGAGCATAAAGCTGATTCACTGTAGGACGAAACAGTTTTTTTCCTTGTCTTTCTATTGTTTTTGCAATAGATTCTAAAGAATTATGTCATATGTTTTTCAATATTTAGGAAGGCAGCTAAACTTATTTTTGCAATAGATGGTGTTTTTGTACTTGCTAGTGTATTGTTAATTTGCAGAATCTTGTTTGGTAGGCCGAGCTTTTAGTGCCTTGTCTTGTATGTATCTGTCAACTATTTTGTTTAATAATTTTTATATGGAGAGTCAAGTATGTTAAGCTGATAATTTTGTTGGATTTTGTTGCATACGTGCGTTGTCTTAGACTTTTCAGCTACTTGGTATATGTGAAACTGTTTGGATTTATTATAGAGGCTCTTTTAAAGCACAAACTCATAGCATGATGGGATATATCTTATTGGCTTCTGCTGATTTGAATGGTTTAAATCTGTACATTTCAGGTTGCTTTAATTCTTTACGGTTAATGCTTTATCTAAGTTTTTTTTTTTGTCTTCTTATTTGACAATTCTAAGACATCTGGATCCAGAAGTTTTTATCAATAAAGAGCCCAAAAAGTGTGTTTGCAGCAGCTCTGGCAAAGTTTTTTTGACCGACTTTGTGTATTTTTTGTTTTTGATCAGCAGGGATCCAATGTTTTTAAAGTGGTCTTTGCTTAACTCTTTTTAGAAGTGGGAGCATGTGGGATTCTATTTCTTTTTTGTTTTTTTTTTATGGTATTGTTGTTTTTAAATGGCACCGTGCTTTTACTTTAGTAACATGTAGAAATAACATTGAGCTGCTCTGGGTGAAAGGACATTCCTAAAGTAGGTAACATTGAGGCAAACGGGCTGGCGCGTAAAGAGCATCTCTCATAGCGTGTGGACTGGAAACCCTGGACTGCTTTACCACTTAAAAACGTTAATAATTTACTAAAAATTAACACCTACACAACGCACTGAAAAAACGTTGGGATGACATTTTGGGCTGCTGATAAGAATGCTAAAACAACTCGGCCTTCTTATAAGATAAAAAATGAATGTTAAGGAGCTGCTGGTCTGACACAACCAGTATAAGGGAGAGAAGAATTAAGTTATTGCTAGAGGAAATACAAAGAGCCCAATGAAACATACGTGCAGTAAACTTTGGTTTACCTTTAAACTCTAAATTTAGAATCGATAATGGCATTGTTATATGCTGTGAGACTAGTTTTATAAATGGCCCATTACCCGTTTTTTTGGTTTTGTTGAATAGTTTTTTCTGCCTTGTCTCTATTGTACAAAGTAATTTTGTTTGAGGTGTATTTGACAGTTCTTTAAAAGTTTTAATGAAGTTGACAAACAAATATGTTATTACCTCCAGCTTGATGAAGTAATGTTTTTGCTGTTTTAGACAGAACTAGTATTTTATTGTAGTAAAGATTTTAGTTTTTTTTTGGGATTTAGTATTTACTTCTGATTTGATGAAAAATTGGATGTACGTATTATCAGACAACAAGGACTTATATGACAGGTAACACTTTACTTGCTTTATTATTTTCTAATGTGAGGTCGATAACCTTTCAATGCGACGCATTGCAAAACGTTGGCAAATTTTTTTTATTCCTAATATAAAGATTAAATTCTATTATAAATTTTTTTCTTTAACTTGACCTTGTTTGATGCAAGTATTGTAATGTGTTGCTGTTCCGTGATTGCCATATTACCTTACATCTTATTTGGCTTGGTTACGTCTTTGGCTTTGCTGGCTGAGTTATGGTTTTTTAAAGAGTTTACAGTTTTTCGTTTATTATTAGTCAATAAATTGCTTTCTTTAGAATACTTGGAGCAAACTACTAATTGAGTAGTAAAGTGTTTGATATTGATTAGTATTTTATTGAATTAAAAGGTCAACATATTTTAATTTTTAAACTTAAGATAAGGATACCGAAATCTGGCTAGCGCTTGTGAGACAACCGCCTGAAGAGAGAACGAACAAACGATAGGAAGGGTTCAAGAGTAGACAGAGGTGGTCGCATTGGCATGTTTTGATGTTCAATTTGTTACTACTACTTAATTTAACATTATTATTTACGTATGCAATAAAAATAATTATTTATTTTAATAAGGAATAAGTATGTATAATGCATTTAATTCATATATTAATAAGCTGATAATTTAATTTATTAGAAATTCTGTCCAATTCTCTATGGATATTGAACAGTGATATAGCTTAGTTATAGAGCGTAGCACGCCATACCTTGATGGACGTTTGTTCAAAGTCAAGTTCACAAATCATAGCAGCCGTGGTACCCCAGGGTTCTATTCTGAGGCCTAAGCTGTTTAACATATTTATTAACAACATGCCGACAAATTTAAGGACAAAGACAACAGTTTACGCCTTCGATTAATAAACAGGTGCAGATACACGTTGATGTGCTGGTTAAATATCTCGAGAGATGGCAGATCAATCCAAACGCTGCTAAAACGGAAACTATCACATTTTCTTAAAAATGTACCGGTACAACAGTGTTTGTACCTCTGAAACTGCATGATAGCGCTGTGACAGAGTCAAAAAGCGTTAAATATCTAGGCATAAAGTTAGACAAAAGACGTACAAAGACCACATAGACAGCACACTGGTGAAATGCTACGGGGCCACTTAGAACTCTCTTACCGCTGATGAGCAAAATCAGTAAGCTCAATCAGACAATAAACGACTGATTTACACTGCACTTATCTTATCGATCATGACATATTCAGCACTAATATGGTGCGGTGCTGCAAAGACACACATTAAAAAGCAATAAGTTTACCAGAATAAACTTTGAGTCTAATTCTGAACAAAGACAGATACACAAGAATTGATGACCTTCATGACACTTTAAACACACCAAGAATTAGTGACTACATAAACATACAGTCACAAAATTTCTACCTCACACAACTGCAACATAACCGAATTACAAAGACAATCACCAACAGACGCTAATCAATTATTAAACTAAAGCACAGGCTGACCTATCAAAGGCTGCTTACTTTCAACCAGCGTTTGTAAGAAAGGTAAAACACAATATTTGAGAACAGGGTTTTTAAAGCTTTCTCTGTATATTAAATGTAAATTTGTAATATATGAATGTGTCGTTATTCTAAATTAAAATGTAAATAAACTTTTTCTTTGATTATTTTTATATATGTATATGTAAATATTAGGTTATACAAAAATGCCCCAAGTTTTGGGTTTATTGTTTTTATTATTGCTTCTTTTCTGTAAATATGTATATATTAATAAATAAAGAATTTTTAAATTGCAATTGCGTAGCACGCTAACAGTCCAGGGTTTGATCTCCGAATATGACTAAAATAATAACTTGTTTTTATTTGCCGGGGTGATTTGGAAGTTACCTAAACAGCCGTGGGTCCCATCAACCCTCTTCAAACAAGTCATAGGACTTCTGGGGCGATGTAAAATAGCTGTAAAACGCGCAATAAAGAAGATATTGAAGAAGATATGTAACAAGAACGACAATTTTTTGTAGATTTTTTTTTCAATCAAACAAAATAAAAAAACATTTTTTTTAAATTTTGAATTTTTTTAGTATTTAAAAATTTTCAAGATTTTTTTGTATTTTGTCGATCAAACAAAATGAAAAATATTTTTCAACATTTTTTTTGCCCATGCAAACACTAAAACACGAGCCGAATAAATTCACACGTGGTCGTCTTCTATAGGATTTGCTGAAATTTGCCGGAGCGCTACATGCGAGCAACGCGTTGAACTAAATTTCGACACGCGCATCCTTAATATTTAATTTTGCAATTAACTTCAATGATTATCAACATATAATATTGAATTTTGGAATTGAAATTTTAGTAATTGTTTTTTAGAGTATAAAAACAAAACAAAATCATAGTAAATTTATTCATTTAGAAACAATAATAAAATTTTAAATAGTTTTTTTTTTTTAAGAAATAACATATTCATGCCTTTTATTGTTCATTTTTACATACAAATTTTATTTTTGAATTTGTTATGAATAATACTTTTTAAGAAAATTGCGAGTTACGAACTAATGTGAAAATTCCCTGCTTTTAAGACCATGCATAATTTGATAATTGATTTATTTTTTACCAGTACATTTAGAAAGGATTAAATTATGATATGTCAAAGTTTTTTTTGTGAAATTATAGAATTTGCAAATAGCAACCAAATGCATTCAAAAATACAGAAAAACGCATTTATTTTTATATTTGATAGGTTTTTTTGGCTATTTCCTAACTATTATTTAACTAAAAAACTTTGACATCTTATAGTTTAATCCTTTCTAAATGTACTGGTAAAAAATAAATCGATTATCAAATTATTTGTAGAAGCAGAATGAAGCCAAAGTTTTTGTTAAAATACTACAAATCAAGGTAGCGGTCGGTATGCTCTTAATAATAATGGTAAATAAATATGTTTAGATTTACATTTTAGTTTAATCACAGCAAAATAACACCGCCCCCGGGTGGGCTCGAACCACCAACCTTTCGGTTAACAGCCGAACGCGCTGCCATTGCGCCACGAAGGCTTGGTGATTTTTATATCAGTTATTTTGTGTGTTGTGTATAAAATTATTGCAATCGCGCGACAGTATTTAAATACATAAGTAGATAATGAATTTATTATTAAAAATAATTGGTTTGATTTTTTTAAATTATATATTTATGTATATGTATGTAGATGCATACTTTTATCACAATTTAATATTATCAGTTTTTTTTTACAACATTATGCTTTTAATTGGCGTAGTTTTAAACGTTTCAAATCTGATAATAAACTGGCTGATTTGCTAAACAAACATATTTCACACACATTTTGTAAACATGATGCAACTTCCAAACAATCTACACAATTTGACAGCTAAATATACTTGGCAACACTGTTGAAATCATTTAACATTGCTAAATGACAATTTGACACTAGTAACAAAGCTGAATTATAATTTGAACACCACCAACAGCAGTTGAGGTCAATTTGACAGATTCCAACATATAAAATTTGACATCTGACAACATTTATAATAATTTGACTGTTAAAACATTGACAGTTTCCAAGCAGTGTTGAAGTAGTTATTTATTAGTTTAAACAGTTGGTAATCCTTACGTTTCCAACAATTTGAATACTCCATTCTTATTTAATAAATTTATTAATATTTATTTTATAATTGTCTAAAATTGCAAAAACTGTAACCGACGAGGATGGGATTCGAACCCACGCGGGCAGAGCCCATTGGATTAGCAGTCCAACGCCTTAACCACTCGGCCACCTCTTATATTTAATAATAAATAGTTTTTAGGGAATGAATTTAAATTACTGTAAATTGATATAAGGTCATTTGGCATTGATATTTTTAGTAGACTGTTTTATGATTTGCCAATGTGAAGCCGATAACTTTTTTTTTATGTGACGCATTGCAATACGTTAGCGTATTACTTGCATTTACAATATTGATTTTATATTTCCTATATATTTTTTAGGAGTTTCTCTTTTTTTTATATTTTTCATAATGTTTTGCTATTATGTTATTGTGCAGTTTGCCTTTAAGTTTACCACCTTCTTCCAAGAGTCTTTGTTTCTACTCCGCAGGATACGTGGTGGGCGTTGGTAACACGTCAAGGATCTCTGCAGGTAGTGGAGGTCTTGGCTAATTGTAGGGAAGCTACTCAAATTTGAAAATTATTTTTTTTTTTAGTTTTTATCCTTACTATCACTATCTTGGCTAGGTCTTTGAAACATATATGTTTTGCTATAATGTTATTGTGGAGAAATTTAGGTGCAGTTTGCTTCTTAGTTTATCACCATTTCCAAAGAGCTTTTTTTCTATAAGCAGGACGTGTTAAGTCTCTAGGATTCAGTTTTAAATTACTAATTTTCCAGGTTTTGGTACGTTGTTCTCCTTGGCAAGCTTTTTCCTACTGTGGTTTTGCTACTTATGTCAAGACTTTTCTTAGATGAGACAAATGATTTAGACTTCTTTACTTTCCAGCAGGTTTTTGTAACAAGAAACCACATTTAGTGTTTGAAACCAAGAAAACTCCTGTTTTGTTTTCAGTTTATTAATCCTACTCAAAATGGACTTTTTGATGTCCCCTTTTTGAGGAATGTTTGGTGCACGTAGTGTAGAGTGTTGTTATTGCAACTTTGCCATATTACTTAACATCTTAGTTGGTTCAGTTGCTTGGCTCACTTGTGCGTCCGTGATATTTATTGCGAGATTAAATTCTTTTCAGGTACCGTTTTAGGCTTTAAGTTTAGGTTTTTCAATGAGCCAGTTTTAGTTTATTTTTTGTCAAAATGTTTGAAGCAGACTACTAATTAGGTAGTAGAGGTGTTACTGAAACTTTTATGAAAAATTTTGTCGATATTTATCGTTGATATTTTTATGTTTTTATATCAATTTATAACTTTTTATTTTGAATCAGTTTTTGTGTTCTCAGCATTTCATTTCCTTGATTTTATCCGGCCAGAAGGCAATTTATTTTTATTTTTAAGCAACGCTCTCATAGGGGAACTATCAAACCTTAAAACTGCGTTAATATTGATTTTGTATTTATCTTAGTTATTATAATTTTATTATTTATTTAGCAAAAACTTTTTACTCAATGACCTATTTCTTTATTCATTATAAAATTTACTCTTGGGTGTTCATATTTTTTTGTTGTGTTTATTACTCTAGTTTTCTATTTATGCTTTGAACATTCCATGTTTTTAATCGCATTATGTTTTTTTTTTATTGGTGATAATTGTATTTTTATTCTTTTTTTATTCCATTGTCTATTATCGTAGCAATGGAATAAAATTTTAAGCAGTTGGATTTTCTAACCCAAAGTAATTTTGTTTTAATAATTAACATAATGTCTATCTTCCTAAGAGATGGAATAATAGAGCTAGTTTTCTCTTTGCCTGCAAGAAAGAGAATTTGATTCACAATTTTAAATGTAGCTTCTGGAATTAGAAAACGCAAGAGTCAAGCAAAAAAACCTAAAAAGTAAATATGTAGATCTCATAGTAAGTAAATAATGGTTAAAACTCGGTTAAGATGCCTTAGGTGCACTGTTTCTTTAATTATTTGGAAACTCTTTAGTCAACATATTTGCAGCTAACCTCCATATCTAGAGGTATGTCAATCTCTTTCATCAATAGTAGATTTAGGTTGTGTAACTTGCATATCTTCATTTGTAAAGGCAAACTCATATACTGTGAGATTACGTATTATTATGAACTTTATTTACTGCGTTTTTATATTTTTATTAAATTAACAAAGAGAAAAATATATTATATCAATCAAACTTACCAAAAGTATTATAAATTCCTACACAACTTTTGGGCGGCCATTTATTTGCTCTTGATGAAAATTGTAGTTTTTAGTTACTATTCCTTGATTCGAAATTAAGTTGCTAAAATAATTACTACTGGAAACTGCTGATGATTTATTATTTGAACTTCTCTTCTTTTGTGTGAAAACAATAAAATTATAAAGGGTATTTTTAATGTTTGTTTCCTGGCCATCTATAAAAATACCCGGACCTCTCAATCTACTAAAAGTTGGTTACGATTACCCGGTTTTATGTATACGGTGCACAATAAAATGGCACTTAAATAACGCAATTCTTCGTACGAAAGAGTTTCCGATACAATATTAAAAAAAAGAAGAAGAAAGAAGCCATCGTCTCAGTCTACTGGCTGACAAAACTATATCGCACTTCCGTAATAAAATTTTCGTCGCGGACATTCCACCCTTCCATCCTAATACAGTGCGTCTTTAAGACCGTTTATTCTGGTTCATGGACGACTGGACTTTGCGATCCCGAAACCCGATAGATACGTCACGCTCCAACAACTTCTCATTCTATTCGGTATTTTTTGTACTAGTCAGTGTGTGTGTGTATGTGTGTGTTCTCCCCTGCTGGACTTAAAATATTTGCCCGATTCAGCTATTTTCTGCATACATTTATATCCTTCTATCTAAATAAAAAGTTACAGGTTATTTATTACGAATCGATCGTGAGCGCCACTTTATTTAAGCCCATTGGAAATTTAGTGGACCGCATTTATCATTGAAGGTGGAGTATTATTATATCTAAATTTAGACGCCGGATGTAATTGATTGATTTATTGGCATTTAAGTTGATTTTAATCAAACAGTAATAATAATTCATCGTAGCCTTAAGGGTAGTAATATTAACTACTACTAATAAATTAATAAAAGATTAGTGGTTTTTCTCTGAATTTACACTTAAATCATTAGTCTTGATTAGGTATATATTTGGATCTAAAATATATCTAATCCAGCACATAAGCCATACTTTGCGCTATTTTTGGTTTTGGATTTTAATTAACATAAATAAAAATAACAAATAACTTTTCTTTATGTTTTCACAGCACAATACTAACAAATAATTTTTTTTACATAATTAAGTTATAATGTTTATTATATTATTGATCAACAATTATTAGGCGGGATTAACGTACTTTTGTTAAATAATGACCAATATTATCGCTAGTGCTCTATGATTAATGTTAGCACACTAGTGTTTTAACTCAATATTGCACTAGTGGAGTAATGAGGTACTTAGACATCACACTTTTGCAAATGATTTAGTTTTATACTTTTCAAAATAATATTTAAAACTATTTATGATAAACATTTTATTTTGTTTTAAAATGTGATATTTAAGCATTATTTAAAACGTCGTAAATTTTAACAAGTTTAACTACAAAAAATAGAAAACAAAATAGGTTATAAATATTTACATATCAAGAATACGTGAAGCACATCTCTTAATAGTTATTTAGTACTTTTGATGTATTCTTCAACGGCTGTATTTTCCTTTATCTTTTAGTGCTATTTAACAAACAAAAAGTTTAGTTTTCTGAAACATACATAAAGCCTAACACACTCAATACTGTTTTACAGATCTTAAAACTTACGGAATATAGTAACATAAAAAAACTTTTTTTTCGAATACATTGCGCTTTAGATTTCTACAGGGGCGTTAAGTTTTTAATAGAATCGCATGTCGGGTTTCTAGACATGAAAAAACTCAACATGTTACCAGTCTTAAAGCTTGACATTGTTTAATGATAAAGTTCAATTTTCCATGAATATAAAAATGTTTTTTACAGATAGTATTAAAGAATAAAACTAATTGGTGAATGAATATACATTAGAATATTTAAACTTTTTATAGATAATTAGAGTTTTAAATTATAATAATTAAATTTAATTTTCTACATTAGTTTCACAAAAGGAATTACCGTATTATATACACAATTTATTGTTACATGTACTGTTTATTTGATATTAGTAGTTTCAATTCCCCACACGAAATGATTAATTAATGAATTTATAACTGCAGATAACACCATTTTTCATTAACATTTTCCTAATTTTCGAAGTTAATGTTTCATTTTGTTTTAATTGCGCATAAAGTTTATAAATTGCTCTCTATGGATGTCTCGTTACGCATTTGCATAGAAACTTTGAGTAAACTATAAATTACATTTGTTTCGTTACTTAATTCTGGACGTGAAAGATAAATTAAGATGAACAACGTCTTAATTGTGTAACTATAACTTAACTTTACTTACGGTTGTTTACCACGTACCACATTCTAATATAAATATTTTACAATTAAACTAAGTAGTAAGTTTATCTAACTTATTATTAAATTAGAGACATTAGGTCAACATTACAAAAAAAATGTTAATAAATTTGTATTGTATAAAATATTACATACAAAGATAATTAAATTTTGGAATGAAAATAAAACCAAAAAAATATTTAAAGCAAAACAAATTAAAAAAGAACTATAATTTGACTAAAAGTTATTAAAATTTGATTAATAACTAATTGAATTTGATTATAAACAACAAAACTAGGATTGTCTATAACTTAAATTTGTTTAAAACTACAAAATATTTACATTATAAATAAACAACAAAATCTGGTCAAAAAACATAAAAAATAGATCTACAATTAAATTAGCCATAAAAAATTTAAACGTATTGTGTTTTGGAATGTTTATTTCCGTAGTTTGAATATGTGCAGACATTTTGTCCTATAAGGAATTAGCTAATATCCTATTTGGGTTTAAAAGTAAAGGCAACAAGATTTGTACTAAAAGAACACTACTCAGACGTGCTTTGATTATGCTATCTCTAACGCGTTTAGTACAAAAAAATGTTAGGCGAATTTTGCAAACTGATCTTTATTTACAACTATCCAAAATTATTATTGGTTAGGAATTTTTTTCAGCAGTCAGAGGAAGACATATGGATTGCTGTAATAGGATTCTTGCAGTTATTTCTCTTACTCGCATTCTGTAGAGTAGCGATTAAACCTATTACAACTTTTCTGGCACAGTGAGCAAGAAAAGTGTTTGTTACTGGGCTGCTAAAATCTTTTGTCAACTCTACTAACAATTTCTTTGTAGCTTAAAAGTGACCGTTTATTGGCATTATTAGTCACAGTTAAATTTCAATTGATACTGAAGATATTTTTGCGCCTAAAAATTGAAAAGTTTGTGATTTCAACAGAATGGAGTTACTGCTCATATAGCATATTGTGTGCACAAAGATTTGCTAGAGATGTTTCCGGGTTAAGTGGTTTTTTTTTACGGAAAGCCGATCTGTGACTACTGCGCTTATCTGGTTTATGTCTTTTTGACTTTTTTGTAGGTCGAGCTTTTTAAACATTGTTTTTGGTTTTAGGACTAACTAAAGGAGGCCATTCAAGAAGATATTAAACGAATTTTGCTAGGCATGCTATATGATATGATAAAAAAACTTCCAAGAATGGTTCCAAAAGTGTATTTGCTTTCGTGGCCACCGTTTGGACGATAAATTTTTAAAATTAACGTAAAAACTTTTTTTATTTTTAATGTGTGATTTATTTCTGCCGCACTTTGTGGTAGTCCATGTTTTTGTTTTTGTCTAAATGACATCAAGGTACTTTACAATGTTTTTTTTTTTTGACTAAAAACCTTTTGCAATTGCATACTTTAACTGCTCAATTTTGTATTTCTTTAAAACCACTATTTCTGTTTTTTTTATTTTTTGATGCGGCGATTCAATAAATTATCCGTTTTGCTTTGCCTTGAATTTTGATTGCAAAGTCATTCTTATGGCCGGTTAGGTTGACTGTGTCGGCGACTTTCAGTTTTAGCACATTGTTGTAGTAAATATTGTACAAAATTGGGACAGTAACTAATACCTGTGGGACACCGAATAACACTTTAAGTGTGTTTTTTGGTGTTATTTTTTGATGTTGTAACAACTGTGTATTACTTTTACTGGGTATTTGGGCACTTTCTGCCTAATTAGCTTCTAAACTATATCTTGTCTTGATGTCCAGTTGAAAGCGTTAAAAAAGAAATCAAAAGTCACAAGGACTGCACATTTTTTGTTAGTTTTTGAGCATGTTTTTAGATTTGCTTCTATAGCGTCTATCATCGTCAATCTGCTCTATTGGTCTTTAGTGTCTTTTATAATTTTGCAAAGCTTAGAAATGGAGGTAAAGAGATAGATGAGTTGCACATTAATACATTGACAACATTGGTTTTTTTACTTATTACAAGGGTATTTTGATATCACTTTTTGCAAAAAGTTGAATTGCTTCTAGTGGTACGCTATCTACTTAAAGAGTTTTTTGTTCTTATGTTTAGTCCGGTCTTGCTTACTACGTTGTGCCTTTTCCAAATCTTCTTTGGCTTCTATCAAAAGAGTTTTGTTAGCACTTTTAATTGCAGCTGTTTGGTCAGTTTTGTTGGGGCCTTGTTTTTATTTTTTTGATGATGATTTGATATTTTGTCCTTCAGCTATTTACGTCGAGTTTTAGCACAGATTTTTTTAAAGCGATCTCATTATCAATTAATATATGTAGCCTACACAATATTTGCATTAAAGTGCATTTTTTTTAATTTTACTAAAAAACTAACCACGTAAATGTATATTTAATTGTGCATTAACAAATTATTAACAAAAGATACAAAAAACGACATTTACATTGAAAATGCAACATTTTCAGTTTTTTTGATTTTACTCAAAAAGTTTCAAATGGAATTAAATAAGCTAATCACGTAAATCTACATTGAATTGTGCATCTTTTAAGACTAGTTTTTATTTTATATGATAGTATATGATTTTTAACGAAAGTGACATACACAATACTTTCATTAAAAGTGCGACTTTTTTTACAGTTTACTGCATTTTACTTGAAAACTTTTTACTAGCTTTATATAAAGCTGTGGGAGAAAGTGGGGTTGACATATTACATAAAATATGTAATAGAATAAATCATTACAAAAAAAAAAGATTCTAAAAAAAAATGCGAGAACTATCGGACATATGATTGCACTAATGTCACACGCTAGTAAAATCCTTCTCAAAATTAAAATTATTTACGAAAGACTTAATCCAGACCTGTTATGAAAAATACTACCTCCAACAATCCGGATTTGTCAAAGGAAGAGGCACTTGTGAGCAAATTTTTAACCTAAGACCTAATTATTAAGAAAGCCCGAGAAATCAACTAACCAATATGTGCTTTGTTGATTATCATCACCTTTGACAGTATTAAATGGGAAAAACTTTGGACCATACTACGCAAAAATGGGAGTCCCCCATTATCTTGTTTCATTAATACTACAGCTATGCAAAAGTCGTAATGCAAGAGTACGAATATATAAACACTTCCCAAATCCATACAACATCAAATAAGGAGCGAGACAAGGATGCATACTATCACTAATTCTATTCAATATATATACAGAATACATAATGAGGAAAGTTCTAAAAAAATTAAATGCATGTATAGTTATAAAAGTAACCTCTATAAACAATCTTTGATATGCTGAGAACACTGTCTTGTTAGCTTCAACAGCAGAAAAACTTACAGTCTTGCTGCAGATATTAAAAACAGAAAGTGAGAACTACAAACTAAAAATTAACATGAGCTAAACAAAAATTATGATTGTAGACCGAGGCAACAACAATACTACTAACACATATAAATCGGTACAAAGTTGTCAGCCAATATATGTATATTTAGGAGCACTCATTACAAACGATGGTGTTTGCACAAAAGAAATAAACAGAAGATTTAAATTGGCCAGGCAATCTGTAGGAGAACACCAAAAACAAAACACAAATAATAGAAACATTAGTATTTCTAGTACTACTATATGGTTACAAAATTGATGCATGTAAGAGGTGGTGCTATTAATAAAGAAATAAATAAACCCTAGCAACTATCACAAACTTTGTTTGCAAAAATCATGTAATTTTTTGGTCACATTAATAGAAGGGTTGATAACAACCTAGAAAAACTGGTGGCACAGAGGAAAATGAAAGGAAAAGACCAAGAAGAAGATTACCAAAAAGATAGATTGACACTATCAAGACAATAACGATCAACACGATTACACAAGCAACAAGGGAGTTCAGGAACAGGAAGATTGCTGGAAATTGTACGAAGTGCGACAGCAAAAGAGTGAACTATAATCACGACTCTTCTGAAAGGGAGAAAACGAAGAAGAAGAAGAAGAAGAAGAAACTTGAAATTTATTTTGAAAAACAAGCAAAAACTCACCAGCGGTGACAAAAACTTTATTGGCGCGCTGAGGATGCAAACCAGTTTTCCTAATTTACAAAGTTTTGAAGGTTTATAAATTTTGTTTCATTTTTTATAAATAATCCTAACTCAATATTTACTGTAATATCTCATTCTGTTGAAGTGATTCCATGACTTATTTTAGTAACATTTTAACATTTGTTTTAAAGTTGATAATATCTTATGAAAATATAATTTTTTTGAGACACCTTTAATAATTCTTTTAAGTGTCTAAGTTTACTCAACGATATTATGGATCTCTTAATACTCCCCGGCGGAGTACGAATACAGAAATACTGGCGTTGTTCAATTTAAGCAAAACTACATTTTTATTTTAGATCCGCAAGTTTCATTATTGTACAAGATATGTATGATAGCAAATTATTTGCATATGCGACAGAACTTTAATCAGTTATGGCCGTTGCTGCCTAAGGGAATACGTAAAAAGCTGACAAATAAGCAAGATTGTTGCTTATAATATAAGTTGCTTGTTGTAAGCGCTTACAAGTATGGGCACGAACACGTAGAAAGAAGAATATACTGCATGTTTTGACAGACTGTGGCCAGTTGTAAATATAACTGATTGGTATCAATTGCATCAGTCATGATGTAATTCAATAAATTAGTATGCAACGAATTTAAATGACTATAAATAATATAAAGCAAAATATAAACTTTTTTTTAGAGACAAAAAAGTTAAAACCAATATCAATAATGATTATGTCGAGTCAAAATAATTAGCGAGCATTTAGTGGATATAGTAAACAGACTGAACACAAACATCTACTCCACTTTGCAAACGAAAGTCGTACTAGAGACGCTAAAAAATAATGTTTTGCTCATACTTGCTGCTTATAAGCGCGACTTGTAAGTTGCGACAAGTCGCAACAAGCTTGCTACGTATTCGGCTCTATTTGAATGTATGGTAACATTTACTCTAGCTTAAAGTCGATTATCGCAGCTTGCTAGTCGCAACTTACAACTCGCTTTCTACGTGTTCGTATTCTTACCTTGGGACCAGTGCTCATATTCCTGGCTGCGATTTGGTGTAAATTGGTCGCAGACACATATCTTAGTTGGCAAGTAACGGATCAATTTTTTACCCATTAGCAATTACAGTATAATTACAATCATTGGGCCAATTTATCTGAGTGCAAACTTTGTTTTGAGTTGTAAATTAATTTGCATTTTAATCATTCTTTCTAAGGTATTAGTTTTTATTGGAGGTTAGCAATTTTTACTTAGATAAAACTGATCTTTTTTTTGTAGTCAGTTTCAACAACATTTCTAGCAAGATAGTTTAGTAGCACGGTTCAATCAAAATGACATTATGACATTATTTTAATAAATGCAGTTTTACATCAAATTAAGTTTGTATTTATTTTAAGATTGTACATTTTTATTTAATCTTAAATTAAAAACCAGTATGTAGTAATGTATAGTTAAATTAATATAGAAACAACACAAATTTGAATCACAAAATAATTTATGATTCATCTTATTCTTTTCTAATAAGATACATTTATTACAGCAACATTTTGAAACTTTTTATTTTCTCTTTGTTTGAAGACGTTTTAAAAGGAGTGTATCAATTTAAACCTCAAATTTTACAGTATTTCCATTGCAATGCGCGATTTGTGTGCTGGCGTCTTGTCTTGCATAAACAAAAGCCAAAAATTTTTTTTATAGTTTTTTTTTGTGAAGCTTTCTTTTTTCTAAGTTAGGTAAGCCAAAATACTCATCTAACTTTACAAACATTTGATCTTTTTTAAATTAAAATTTACTTGTGTTTTGTTACAATTTTATACATTTTTAAATGATTGTAAAATATCACTTTATTAATTTTTATTCTGTGATTTTTTATTTTGATTTACTTGCTATTTTGCAAATGCGACGGTCTATTAAGTAAGATAAGTGAGGTGAAGTAAGAATTGAATAACCGAAAATAGTGGCAAAAAAAAGTTCAGTTATGACTTTTTTTAATTAAAATAATGTTTACTCAACGACAATTCCAAAAACCTGAGGCAATACTTTTTTGCAGATTTTTGAACGCAGAACCTAGGTGTTAGAGAATAGTCGATAGTACGGTTAAAAAATCTGTTTTAAATGTTTTGGTCTTACATTTTTAAACTCTTAGTAAATATTTGAAAACTTTTTAGCAAGCCTTGGTAGAATCTACTAGATTAACGCGATATTTAGCCCTATTTTGTATGCATAATTAGGGGCGGCGCTACCTACTATGGCGCCCCTCAGCAAATTTTAAAATGTCGCCCTATGCAGTTTTTAAATATGACGCACTCGCTTTTTAAGATGATAAAAAACATTTGAAATAATTAAATTTAGATAGTGTACATTATTATAAACCTAAATTGTTTTAGAAAAATATAATGCAAATGTGAATCATTGCAGGCTACGGCGCCCCTTGACGTATCGCGCCCCAAATCGGCGTTTACCTCGCTTACCGTCTAGCGCCGTCTCTGTGCATATTGCTAGCTGGCAAAAATGTTATCGAGCAATTTAGTATAAAAACATAATATATACACAACATTTCTTAGCAACCTTCTTAAAAAACAATATTGTTAGCTAGCAATATGCATACAGAATAGGGCTAATTTTGTGCTTTTGGTCATACTGGTCCATTTGTTTCAGTATCACTTTTTTAGCCAGTTTACTCAAGACGTTTGTTGAATTTGTATCTGTTGCTAATAAGTTTAAAATTGAAAAAGTTATATTCTTACTAGGTTTTAGAAAGTACATGGTGTGGTTATAAAGTCTTAAGACAGATTTTATTGCGGCGAATTGAGGGTAAGCGTTTGAAGGAACTGGTGAAAATTTTATTAGTACACGTGGTTTTACTTCGTAATTATAACATTTTTTGTAAAGCGCGTTTTTTATTCTCGTTATGAAAACACACATTGAACAGCGTACAGCAATTAAGTTTTGTTTTAAAATTGGTAAAACAGCCACGGAAACGTATCAACTGTTACAAACGGCTTACGGTGAAGAGTGCATATCACGTCCAAGTGCATTTCTAAGGTTTAGAAAATTTAGCGATGGCTGAGACAGTGTGAAAGACGATGAAAAGACGGCGTTTTCGCACAAGCCGAACAAACAAAAACATTAAAACTGTGCATCAAAATAATAGCAGACAACTTAAATATAAATAAAGAAAAAATCACTAAAAAACTACAAAAAAAAAATGTGAGGCCGCTTTGTTTTGCATTTTTTTACCGGAAGATTGTGTGACTTTGTGTGCAGATCTGCTCGAATCACACAGAAACAATTTGAGTTTTTTGGTTGTGCTTTGCGTATAATTCTGAGACTAGAAGACAAAGTGCCAAATGGAAGGGCAAGAGATTTCCAAAACCGTTTCCAAAGATTGCATGTCAAAGCCATGTTGGTTACTTTTTTTGACTACTGAGGAATATCTATAAGGAATTTGTTCCACCTGATTAAAACGCCAATGATGAGTTTTAAAAAGGTGTGTTTGACCGTTTGCTGAAAAGTATTGCGCGAGTTTGCCCAAAATTGTTTTTGTCCATAGACTGGGTTCTGTTGAAAAGTCATCGTTGTTAGATAATTTTTGTCTGGAAAAAAGTGCCTGATTTGGCTCCGGCCGACAATTTTTTATTCCCAAAAATTAAGTTGAATTTGAAAAACCGTAATTTTAACAACATTTTGACCAATCAAAAAGCTGTAACGAAAGTGTTGAATGAGCTACCGGAAGAAGACTTTGCTTTGCCCTAAAACGATTAGTGGGAGGGATGTACATTAAATAATTTTTTTTTTTACATTTTGACTATTTACATTTTTTTCTGACCTCAGTTTTAAAATTTTATAGCCACACCAGGTATGAAAGTTTTGACATGTTGTTAATGATGTATGGTTTTTTTGTAAAGTTTTTAGTATTGGTGATAGTGTCCAGTCCAGGTGCTTTGCATGATTTTTGTCTAATGATTATTGTCCGTACTTTTCTAGGCCAAGTATTGTTGAACTATTTCTGTTATGTGTCTAAGTTTGTCGTTGTTAGTCAAGTCTTGTTTATGTACGTTTCTAAAAAGTTTGGCCAGTATTTGCTCTTTGTCTTTGTTGGTCATAACAGTTGAGCCTCTATGTTTAAACGCGGGCATTGGATCAAATTTTGTTTTTATTGACTTTGTCAAAAAAGTTTTTTGTGTGGCCAAGTTTACTACTTTAGGTTTTGTTTCTCAGAGAAATCTGTTTTTCTCTGACATCTCTTTCAAACTCAATTTCTTTTAAGAAATAATGACTTTATGAGGGATTTTTAACAAATTATTTCTGTCAACATAACTGTTTTAACGTTAAGTTTGTATGCCAATTGAATGACATTGTTTATTAAAATTTCAATCAATTTTACACTAAATACACTAAATAGAATCTTTTCATGAAGTTTGATTCGTCCAAGAAAATTTTTTTGTTTTTCACTCAGAAGTAGATTATTTTTCTATCTTATGGTTACAAAAAACTAATTGCTTTTTTTGTGTGATTTAAACAAAAAAAAGCAATAAAATCAAAACAATTTTTGATAATTTAAGAAAAATTTTACTTTTTTTGGTTTGCAAAAGCATATGCTGGGTTCAGTAACTAGCAACAGAAGCGATTGCGTTCATGTAGCTTGCCATCTGGAATTTAAAAAAAAATAAAAAATATTAAAAAATGGGGTGTCAGGCATCCCAAATTATATTCAATCGTCAATTTTAAATTAGGTTGAGTTCTTTTTTCATGTTTTAAATCTAGTTTGATTATTAAGATTTATTAATTGTTCGATTATTATTAAGATTTGTTAATTGTTTAGATATAAAGTTATACCATTGATACTATTGAAACAGAGATATTTTAACAAAAAAAACGAAAATAAATCACATACATACTGTTCTTGAATAATCTTAACTTATACCAGAAATAGCATTTAAAAGAAATTTCAATTAGGAGATAAACATTCGCTTTGAAAGACGTTTATATATTTTCACAGCAAAGCGACTCCCTTTAAATTAAAAACGTCAATCGATCTGTAGGGCGTTGCGAAAATAATAATCTTTTCTCCTTTTTTTTCAGGACGACCAGATCAAGTTCATAATTGCACCGTGTCAAACATCTCGATGACATCATTCTCGATACGATGCGCTGAAGGATTCAATGGAGGACTGCCCCAATCATTTTTATTAGAAGTAAGTTGAATTTAATTAAATTTAATTATATTGATTCGTATAGTAATGTTGAAATTTTTGGTGAGTTGGTTGGATTTTACCTTACGATTTTAGCCCCTTAGTGAACTCTAGAATGAGGCAGGTAATTGGACGTCAAATGTTTCAGTTCTCCTGTTGCCAATTCCCAGTAATTGGGATTCAAGACATCTTTATTACTCGTAACGTGCATCTTTAAGGTTATTAATTAATTGTGAAGACTGCTTCGAACGGCGTTTCAATCATTTATCGGGCCAATTTTATTTAATGATATAATTTAGAAAACATTAATTAAGCTGTTCTATTCAAGTAAATCAAAAAATAAGCGGATTTGCATATTCACGAATTGAATTTTTAGTTCTTATTTAAGCTAATAAATCATAAAATCTGTGCTTGAAATTGAAAGAAGTCTCTCCAGACGTTGTGCAACATATGTAAGAAATTGCAATCTGAAGCACCGCCAAATGTAATAATATTCTAATGATCCTTATATAAACCGTTCGTAGTGCGGCATAATTAAAACTCATCTAATACGTTATTTAAATGTTCGCGATAACTGAGTGCCTCGTAACAATCCCGCTCCAGTAATGATTTTCTAATCTGACTTTAATGGCCACTAAAAATAAAAGCACATTTATGATTATTAAATATAAGTCTTTTGACTTGATGCCAGTTCCTTAAGCTGTAAAAGGACTCTTAATAAAATATATATGATGGTTTTAATGGAGGCGATTATGTTTGAGTTTTATTGTTATGGAATTGAGTAATAGGTCATGCATTTGAATTGGGAATGTATAGAGGTTTGTTAGAAAACTAAATATAATTCAGCAATGCTTTATATTCTAAAATAATGCACAACATTCTTAAAAACATAATGAGCCTAAATTTGAATACATAAAAAATATAATTTGAACTACCTTAACCTTAACTTAAATATTTTTAGAATTGTTATTTTTAGTGACTCTTTTAGGATTTGTCTATAAATTTTAATAACGGTTAATGTTTTTAGTCAACTGATTTTTATCAGTATTTGATAGCAAATGAATCTTTTGTTGCAATTACTTTGTAGGTAGCTTAACTTTGTTGCCAAAATCTGATGTACTTGATTGTGACATCATAGTATTTATGCAACTAATAAAAAAAACAATATTTGATTTGAAAAAAATTAAAGAAACAATACTGAAATATAAAAAAAACAGCTAACGCTATTTTGTTAAGGTTGGTCTGAAAGTGAAATAAAAAATGAAGATAGATTCTATCAAAATGAGTGAAGCTAAAACAACTTTTTTTATTTATTTTTTTTTAAATGATAGGTTTTGGTGTTTTGATGTTTAGTAGACTATTTAGAAAACAATTAGTTTTTGTGATTAGTAATGCTTTTTAAGAAAACAAGTTTTATTGAAAGTGTTTTATAGATGTTGTATGACTGCTGGAAAAACGATAAACACTTCAGTCCAAAATAGACATTTTTGTGTTTAGTTTTAGAATTCAGTTGTGAAACTGTGAACTTTAAGCAAGTATTGGCTGCCCAGGCTTTAATTTTGTCAGCAACAAATAATACTTTTTACTTTTTGTAACGAAACTTGGCGGAGTGGTCTAGTGAATGCATCTTCTTTGCAAAGCAATGGCATATAACTGACAAAGTAATTATTAATTTTTCCACGTTAAACTTGATACGTTTTGTATGATTGTGTAGAACTATTAAAGACTCAACTTGTTCGAATCATTTTTATTTTCTGTTTAAAACTTTTGACTATATTTTGTCAGGTGGTTTAGTTGATGTACAGCTGAATAACCCTATTTGATTCATGTTGGTCTAAAATTAACCCCTATATGACTTTACTTAAGATGCATAGAAGACTGATAGGTCTGTTAGGTATTTTATCGGAGCAGGGAGTGAACGAATTTTTAGTTTTTGATCACTTTTCTTATTTAAAAGGGTCAAACGCGGTGCAAAGTTGTCAGCGTTATTCAGGAAGTTGTTGACTACTTAGTGAATTCTTTTGACGTGCTCCAGATCACTATCTTTGGCATATGAGGGGGAACATTGGAATTTGACGCTATTGCTTTGCTTTTTCCTTCAATAAAATATTGAACTTTATTTTTGCTATGAATGAAGATTTGTATGTTTTGTAAGATTTTGTAGGTTGGATTGTTATCTTCTGTGATCAATTATAAAGTGTTTTTTTAGCACAACTTTTTGTGCAACCTTTTTCACTTAGCTGTGAAATGAGTTTAAGATTTTAAATCTCTGGGTTTTCCATCGATGCTTGGAAAGAAATGCTCATCTACGATTCAATTAATTATTTTTGTGTCTTTGACCGTATTTACTGGGGCCAGGCTGCTAAAGCACTTTTTCAGGGATTGTGAGAAAAGAGTTCAATTTGTATGTAATACGAATTTTTCTTTCTTTCTGGTTGATTCTCTACCGTAGAAATCTAGTAATATAGGTGATGGTTGAAGCTAAGGTCAGTCATTAATGACTTTAACGTTGACTTGGAAGTTCTTGAATATTGTTACGTCAAGAACGTTTCTTTGGTAGCCCTCAAAGCTGTGAGTTTATCCGGACCCACTCTTTGAAAATTTGTTTGCTTTTAGTTTGCTCATAGTGAAGCAACGCTTGACTTTTTGTGTTAGTTCTTAAGCAGTTTTACGCCTGGGGTTTAGAAAGAATTGAAGTTTTTGGTAATTATTTTGTGGGAAGGATTTGCAAAGATCATATGAAAATTCTCCGTTTTGATACGATTAGTCGGTTTGATATATGCAGATACAAGATTTATTGTGCTCAGTCTAAACACATTTACAACTATCGCATTTGTTTCAAAAGAGATCATGTTCAGAATTGTTTAGCAATCTTTTTGCAAGGATCAGTTTTACGCTTTAGGTACCACTGACGTTTTTAGTACGTGAAGGTATATAAGGTTTGTGGTTTGACTCAGACCCTAGCATGATGCCAAAGTTTTGTTTGATAATTTTTTTTTTACTTCACCCATGTTTACTGTAATACTGTTGGCGTTTCAGAAAGAATCCCGAAATAATACTTTCATTATTGGTTTTTGAGAAGAGTGGTCAACATTTTCTTATAAAAATTGTTGAATTTGGCAAGAAGGGCATCTATCTTATCATTTGCCGTTGCCTGTTTTGGTCCTGGCGTAGAGAGAGCGTTTGCAAACAATTTGTTTGCAATAGTCGCGGCAGGTTGCCGGAACCTGCACTTTGCGGTGTAGACGTGTAACGGACCAGGGGCTAGCGCGGGTTTTGAAGCCGGTCTGGCGTTTTTTTGTTTTTCTTTTGCGAGGCCATCAATCTAAAATACACCTTAAATCTCTAGAAGTTGCTACAAATCTTTTGGCGGTGGGCCCGTGTTGATAGTACTTTTGGCATTAAAGAAAGCCACTGCAACGTTTTTTTTTGCATTGACTAAAACTTTTAAGCTCCTGCATTCTTGTGAATGGTGCTTGAGACCAAAATTATGCAAATACCCTCATAGATATTTTGCAATTGGATAGGATGGCGGTTTTCATATTGCTAAAATATTTTGAAAGCTTTTGTGGGAAATAGTGCTGCTATTCTGTAAACACAATTGCAAGGGGACAGGATTTTGAATTGTGGGAAGGTCGGAGAGGTTTAATTCAACTTTTTTGTTGTCACCGGTGGGGTTGTGGCTTGAGACGGCAGGCACCTCGGTAAAGGGCCCTTTTCTTAGAAGAGGTTGGCTTTTTTAGCTTGAAAAGTCGGAGAGGTTAGCCGCTGATGGCTGTTGGACCGCAGTTGCTGGAGGAGGCAATTGGGGAGTAGCTGAATAAGCTATATTATTTATTTAACGTCGGTCTATTTATGCTGCTAGGGCTAATCACTGACGTCAAAGGTTAATACTACCACATCTGGGAATTAAGGTGTTTTTAATTGTGCTGACTCGCTTTGTGTTTTTTTTTTTTGTTTTTTTTGGACCACCTGGAATCCTTCGTTGTTTTTTGCGGTAGCGGGGGAGAAGGTTGCCTGCTTTTAGACAGTGAGGTTTATGACGGCGGGTAAGGTGTTGATCTCTGCGGAGATGAGCTGGAGGTGGGAGTAGGCGGTATTGGCGTTGTCTTTGAGTGGAAATATTGCATTGCTGGGCGCGTTATCTGCCGCTTTTATATCTTTATCTTTTTTAATTTTGACTTCCGCTCTTAGCGGAGGCATTTGCGACAATGTTTGCCATGCGATCTATGATGATAGCTTGGAAAGCTTTGACCTTTTGGTCAAATTTTACTATCACCTTGGACATCTGGTTTTTGACTTTCTGGACCTGGTTTGAACGGGAGTGGGACCTGTATTGATGTTGATAACGGTTTTTTTCTTTTGTTCTCTAACTGTCATTTTTGGTGATTTTGAAATTTTAATTTATGATAGTATATCTATCAAGCCAAAAAAATCAATCTGGCCGATACAACTGACTGTATAGGCCTGATTCTGACCTGATAGGATTGTCAACTTTCTTTATCTATTGTCAGATTGATTTTTTGGCACTTAAACTTCTGGCTTGATAGATATGTTGGCTTTTTATAACCTCATTGCTTGATAGATTTATCAATTTCTTGCAACTTCTCACTTATTATCTTTTACAATTTTGTTGTTTTTGTGTGTTTGTTGTGTTGGAAGGTATTAATAAATATTTTACCTAATCTAACTCATATTCTTTCAAAACTCAGCGGTTTTACAAGTGTTGCACATGTTATATTTGGAAAACCAATTATAATTTGTACAAGTTGCATGTATGCTGCCAAAGTATTGTATAATAATAGAAAAATGGTTTTTTAATACCATTAACACACTTAAAGCCACACTTGTTTTTATGTTATAAGCCAAATTTTATCAAAATATTTACCAATTACACTATCTACATTTAAAAAAGTTTTAAAATATGCTTTAAATAAACCTATAACTTTGAGCCAACTAAAGTGACTTTAATATTTATAAGAATCAACGCATACTTTCATTTTGTAAACCAAATTTGATTAAAATGTACTAACAGTTATGTTATCTACTCTGAAAATAGTTATAAAAACATGTTTCAAAGAATTAATAACTATTATTTTAAGTCAACACAAGTGGTTATAATAATATTTTTTCCAACAGTTATTAAACAAACTTATAGTATTAAGTGTTACTATTATGTAAACCAAATTTGATAAAAAAATTCCAACAATTACGTCATTCACACTCAAAATAGTTATAAAATATGTTTTAAATGAATATTACCTTGTACTTTAAGCCAACAAACGTGGTTTTTTTGATTTTTTTAAAAATTGCTAATGCAATATTGACGCAAAATTATTGCAACATGTTTTTTTTTATCGCTAAAACGACGATTTTTTATTTTGTAAATGGACCCAAAAATTATAAGCTGATTTGTCATACTCTCAACACAGCTAGCAAGAATCAACTGAGATGTTACAACAAGGTAAAGACTTGTTAAGTCATATTAAAAACTTA
Source organism: Tachinus rufipes (assembly GCA_963932245.1). Taxonomy (NCBI): domain Eukaryota; kingdom Metazoa; phylum Arthropoda; class Insecta; order Coleoptera; family Staphylinidae; genus Tachinus; species Tachinus rufipes. The sequence continues at coordinate 97,149,498 of OZ010743.1, forward strand.
CAATTTTACTGTTAATTCAGCTTAGGAACTAACGCTATTTGGTACTTAAAAATTGTTTTTTATCTCAATATTAAAATTGCTTCTTATTCACTTAGAATTTACATCTTAACCTTCCAAGACCTGTTACGAAGTAATGCAAGAAGTATCAACCATCCAGGCTATTTTTGGTTTGAGAATGCCAACATTATTGGCACACAATCCAAAATAAAACAGGATTAGAAAAACAAAAGAGAAAAAGTAATCCAAGATCAGGATGAGAGAAAAGATGGAAGTATAGAGACTAAAATACAAGATAAGAGAAAATTGAACGTGACTGAGAAATACCTATGCTTAAAATCCCCACTAGCCAGTTTATAGCAATATAGACGCAAACTAAGAAAAGTATTGTCATCTTGAACAACTGCCTATTGAAAATCATTACTATGTGACGCAACATCACGTTTATAAATTTTGAAGCCACCGTTTCCCGGATGCCATCAAAAGAAAAAAAAATTATCTGAATTGCTACCGCGTTTGAAGAATTATTAGAGCAGCAGCACTACCGACAACATCTTTTGTTATGAAAATTGGGAGGATTTGATTTAGATTCTACTAAACAAGGTTAATTAACATAAATTTTGATTAATCCGAAGCGACATGATTGAGACGCTTTACTATAAAATGGCAATGTATTTTAGCATCAAATCAGTTGAGTCAACAGTACAGTACAAGGAAACTTATGATTACTAATGTGAATAGATTTATAAAAGAGTTAATCTATGAATACATGTAGCTTCTCCAGTCTTAACTGCTCTAAAAAAAAGTAAACGACGATGCCGCATTGCAGACACAGACATACCGCACTTAAGTCGCCCTCAGTAATAAAAAAGTTAATTGAGCTTACGTAAAAACGAACGAAATAGCATCGACGACAGCACCAAAAAAGAAAACATGCTTTTTTGGTAATTGTGCACTTTCCGCCACCAGCGGCTTTTACTACGGTTACTTTGATAGTCTTTGTATTAATTTTACGTCGGTAAATTCTACAATCTTTTCTTTGCACATACATATCCGTTGCATTTAGGGGACTTTTCAAGAGGGTTGACAAAAACCAACAAATTGGTTCCCGAGATAGTCTTTCTTCTTGATCTTTGTACCTTTGGTACGGGTTTGTTGGCACTATTATGGAATCATATCAACAGCGACTTTTTGTCTTAAGCCATTTCTGTAGGCTTATGCATTGTATGACTAACTAGCCTGGTAACACCGTCTATCTACCAAGTTGGCAATCTTCCTTGTGGGCTTTGTCCGTTAACTTTTCACTGGACCATTAGTTTTTCCAGAGTATTTAATCTTCTAGATACGTGGTCAAAATAACGCAGATTGTTCTGGTTCACTCTCTTAGAGAACCGATCTTTGATTTTCAAATCTTTTAATATAGATGCACCCAAGATAGTACCACTGTCAAAAACTACGTAAACTTTGTAAGCTAAAAAGATGGACAAACAAAATTGTTTATTGTCAACCGAGAACAACTAATCGCAACGTAGGGAGATTACAAAAACGATGGTTGGATATTATAAAGTTTATAGATAGGCAAACTTGGTATCAAACAACAAAAAACAGAGACGATTGGAATAATATGAGAGAGGCCTATGACCAGCAATGGTTAAAGACGTGCTAAAGGAAAAAGATTTGTTTGTTAGCTACATATTTAGATTGGTTTTGTGTCATTATCGTCAGGTTAGTACTTTTAAACTTATGTTTTTTGTGGGTAACGTTTTTACTTGTATTTGGCCAGGTGTTTTTTAATTATTTGATTCTTTTTTTTCTCTCTCTCTTTCTCAAAACTAAAAAAAAAGTAAGCGGTTAAAAATCAGTATGGGTACTATAAGAGACCAAAAGATGAGAGAAAATTGAACATAAGTGAATACCAACAACTTTCTTTATTCTAGAAGTTGGAAGGATTTGATGCTGCGCAAGATCAACTAGCATTAGTTTTTTTATTAACTTGGAGCGACAAGGTTAAGACTTCTTATTATAAAATTGCAATGTTTTTTAGCGTCAAGTCATTCAACACCATAGTACAAGGCGAACACTTATAGAAATTCCGCCTTCCTGTTGAACAAGTTTAGTGTATCAGCAGATAACTGTATGGAAATTTATTACACTAATGTGACTATTACGTAGGCCATAAACAAAAATCTCCAGTATTAACCATGTTTAATGCTTCAGAAGATAATAATCAATCATACGCCGCATTGCAGACACAGGAATGCTACTCTTAAAGCACCTTCAGTAATTAAAACGTTAATTAATTTAAAACAAAAACATCTTTTTTAGTTTTATGAGCTTTTGGTGGTATTGCATCTTTTACCACTACTATCTTTTACAGCGGCTACTTGAATAGTCTCTGGATTTATTCAACGTTGTTGAACTCCACAATTGTTGGTGCACATAAGGATTTTTTAAGAAGGCTTCTAACAAAAACCAAACCAGTGATATAAAACCGCCGTCGAAAACCACGTGAACATGTTTGCATTTGGTAAACTCCTACAGAAGTTTTTATACACAAATGGATACACGCAATCTTAAGATTGGCCAGTTCAAGTTTGTTCTGTTGAAGGTTGTTAACATGGACGTTTGCCAATAGTCGGTAACGTTGGTCTTCTGACCAGTAACAGTGCGTGCCGGCTGACGTTATAATCTTTTTTGAAGTATATATAATAAACGACAAAAATACATTTGCTATAAAGAACATTTTAAAAACTTTATGTTGGAAAGAAAAGGTATCAACATAGATGAAGCTCACTTAAGCAATTTTGCGGGCGATGTGGTTCTTATAAGCCATGGCATCAGGGAACTATGTTACAAGAACTTATAGAAGCCTCAAGCGCGGTAGGCCTGTATTCATTACCAAATAAGCCAAGAGTAAATTATAGACCTATTACAGAACATGGATTATTTAATTTATACAAAATAGTTGAAAATGTAAATTGGGAGTTTGTGCATAATTCAAACATAAAAGCAGAATTTAAGTTTCAAATATTTATTGACATTCTTACATCAGCAGTTTGTCAAGCATTTCCTGAAAAATGCAAAATACTAAACAAAATCAATAAGGTCAACTGGTTTAGTCATTTGCTACATAATATAAGGCAAAATATATTCGATTTAAGAGTTTTAAACAAACATGTACACTCGCAATTAATATCTAGTCAAATTAAAGAACAAAACATTATAAAACTGAAATCAAAAAATCTAAAAAACAAGCACACGATAATTATATAAAAAACTCTAAATCTTTACATAGAGCTATGTGGGAAATAATTAGATCTTATCATAATCATATCAATAGCATTATTTTTACTGCTAATACATTTTCTGCAAACCAGGTTAATAACCATTACTGCAATGTTGCAGCTCAAATAATAAATAATTTACCAGCAAGTACAATGCATTACACAGAGTAGATGAATGAAATACCAATGTCAAATTAATTTAGTTTTCGAGAAGTCACATACATCGAAGTACGAGATATAACAACAAATTTGAAAAACTCTAATAGCAAAGACTATCACTTAAATTCGAAAATGATTAAAACCGTAATTAATTAAATATTGATACCTCTGACAAAGTTAATCAATGAATGTATAAAATCAAATATTTTTTCAGACATCTTAAAAGTGGCTAAAGTTGTTCTCATATTTAAAAAGGGAAAAATGAAATTAAATAACTTTTGACCAATATCGGTTGTTCTAATATTAGGTAAAATATTTGAAAAACGGTTAGCTCTGCAAATAAGTGATCATCTTGAAAATAACAATTTGCTCTCTGATCAACAATACGGGTTTAGAAATAAGAAATCTACTGTACTTGCTGTGAAAAATTTATTAGATATTGTGATTAATGCTTTTTTTGTGATTTAAGTAAGGCTTTTGATTGTGTGTCCCATGATATTTTGAAAGAAAAATTAAAAATTTATCATTTTAGTAATTTATTGATGGATTTTTTAATATTCTATCTACAGCTTAGAATACAATACGTTACCGTAAATTCTCAAAATTCAGACATACAAGAAATTAGCTTCGGTGTTTCACAAGGTTTGGTTTTAGGACCATTACTATTCCTAATCTACATCAACGATATACCGTTTTGTGACATTGAAGCTCAATTTACATTATTTGCTGATGATACGACGGCTTTAAAGTATAATAAACAACTTGATGTTTTGGTTCAATATATTGAAGACACGCAGTCCAAAGCTTACCAATAGAATTTTAAACTGGAGACATGCGGCAAGACTAAGTAATGTTTTCAAATTACAAAGAAGAGCTGTTTGCATAATAGGTGGCCTAAAATATAGAGATGACTGCAAATAGAAATTTATTGATCTTAAAATACTAACTGTTCCATGTATTTATATATACGAATGTCTTAACTTTTTGAAAAACAATATTAACATGTATACTACACAGCAATCCCTACATGAATATCCTACTCGCAAGAACCATAACTACTATGTTATTAAGTTTTACAATAAACTAACCAATGAAATTCAACAACTTTATGAAAATAAATTTAAGTAAAAATTAAGAACCTGCTTACAACCAATGCATTTTATACATTTAATGATTATTTTGATTATGTTTTAGTATGATTCTAACTGTATTATTAATGTACATACTAGTATCTATCTATCATATTGTGTTATTGACCTGTGTAAATACTTTGTAGTGTAAACAACACTAATAAATATTATTATTATTATTATATGAACTTGTAGCTAACCTCAAATAGTACTAGGTATAGAGCATGGCATGCTGTTTCCGGCCCGTTTTTTCTTACCTTACTTTTGTCTGTTTTTCTTTTGTTTTTTGCAATTATCCTGACTTTTTTAGTTTTTTTTTTGTTTAATTTTTTCTATTTTGCTTATGTTTTCACTTTTTATGGCCAGTAATGAGATTTTGTCTTGATTAACTCAGAGAGGTCTGGCTAGTTAATTGTATAGGCCTCTTATCAAAACAGTTTCAAGCCTGTTTATTGTGATTGGTGGCACTAATATATTGGCTTCTTTGCTTGTTTTAGGTTTTGATAAAGCTGTGGGAAGTATGCTGGTGCATGTTCTATTTTATAATTGAATTTTTTTAACAGCAAAACTTATCTTATGAATTTAAATTTTTATTGGTTTAGTTTTTTATCTGTTTGTCTATTTTTAGTGTAAACGCTTTTTTCATTAGATTCTTCTAGATGTTTGATACTTTTTAATGGCGCAGAAAATTACCATAGTCTTTGTTCATTGTAGTGGTAACGTGTCTGACATGTAGTTAGCTTGGAGTTGGTATAAGAGATAACGTGCTGTTGAAATTCACCGTCTTGTTACAATACAGCACCCATGCTTGTATTATATGCGTCAGTGTAAAGCACATCATGCAATTGGGATGCAAAAGCAGGAACATCCATGCTTTTACGTCATTAAAAGTCTTCTTAACGTTTGCGGTTTAATTAAAGGTTTTTTTTTCTTTGAAATTTTATTACAGATTTGGTTGTTTGAGGAAAGGTTGGTATGAATTTTCGTAACCAAGTGCAGAATGTCATAAAACATCTAACTTGTTTTGTGTAGGTTGGACGTGAGTGCTGCTTAGTTAACTCTATATGGTGACTTATGGCTGGTTTTTATCGGTTTTAAATCTTGTGGTTCAAGTATTCTACTTTCTCTTGCTCAAAGTCGTATTGTTGTTTGAGTTTTTTTGAATTGTTGTTTACCTTTCTAAGAAAAAGTTGTCTTTTATGTTATCTGGTCAATAATTCATTTTCGAAAATGAGGTAATTAAAGTTTAGAGCAAACAACTACCCTTTCTTTTGTGCATCTGCTAGGCATTGCATATACATCTGGCAAAAACCGCCGATTTTGAACATTACAAAAAAAACATATTATCATCCTTTTCTTTACTTTTTCCCACGGCCACCCTTTATTATCTTCTCTCGACGCTTGTGCATGTTGTTCTCAGCATCCATGACAACAACATGATTATTTTTAAACGACATTATGATAGTAACATATTGGAGTATGAAGTGTGTGTTTTGTTAATAATTTTAATCTTTTTGTGTAAATTAAGAACATTGTTGTTGTCTTTGTTGTTTTTTTTTATATATTGTTTACTTGATTCAATAATTTCAATATTATAATACATCTTTTATATTTCTTACGGATCAAGCGTCTTTGAATGAGATTTCCTATATGCTCTAAAATAAAGCAAAATATTACAAACATAAAAGTTAAGTAATATATATATATATATATATATATATATCGATGCTTGAAATGCAAAAGGGTGGGGGCGACAATATTAGTAATATTGAGTTATATACACTGCTGGAATCACTTAATTTTTTCCGTCAATTGGTCTAGGTATCAGCCGCATACCGACTTTTAATGTCGCTTATCCTGTCTGTAATTTGAAGGCAGTTTTTCCTTATTCAAGTTTTACGACCAAATTGAGGAACCGACAATATCTTTTCTAATATTAAATGTGTTAAGATTAAATTAATACCTTAATAAAGATATTATTTATTTTTATGAAATTATAGTATTTTATATTTTGTAAATACAATTTGTTTTCCAGATTTTTTTCCATAAATTAAAACTTTAAACTGCTTTGTTATAAATAATGTCGCTTATTCCCTTTTGCCTTTCAACCATCGATATATCTATGACATTTTATCACCAATTATCATCATTAATTCGATACATATTAATTGTGCGTAATGGATATTATCATACACTAACTAATATAATAAATAGATCTTCAAAGGCCCCATCAATAACATATCAGCCGACCACATGATTAACAATGCCAGCATGTAGGAATACTAGAACAGTAATAATTGGAGTTGGATGCACACTACTCACAGAAACGTAATATCTAACGTATTACGGAACACTAGCAAAGCCAGTTATATAAGTTTGAATTGAGTTTTCAAATTTTCCTATGCTATTTCACATTTGATCATTTGTTTTAATATAACTAATATGAAATGTGTATGAAGTAAAATCAATAATGAAATTATAATACGCTACATTTGTATTAATAAAAAACAAATAAAATTATAAAAACATTAAAGTTTAAAGAGTATGAACGTGATATATAAATAAAAAAGTAAACATCCAGCGCAATAACTCAACATGGCTAAGGATGCGTTTTATTTATCCTTATATACTTTTTGTTTCAGGTTAGAGAGAGCCACAGTCAAGAAATTAAAAATAATTTATCATCCCCGGTCGCAAGATTTTCTGTAACAGGTTTAGAACCAGGCGCGCAATATCAAGCGGCTATATTTTCATATAATACAAAAGGACGAAGCGAACCTGTGATATTACAAGCATCCACATTGAGGTTACCTGAAAAGCAACTGACCGCTGAGAAGGGTAAGTGAAATGTTTATAATTTTATTAATATATACAGCATTATAGGCCAGATTTATATACATTAATTCATGTAAAATATAAACGAAAAAAAGTATATAGAAGCAAGAAGTAATTGCTCCAGGGTCTGCAGAACAATATATAATATTTGAATAATATAGGGGCGTAATGTTTTGTCTTTAATAAACTTTTTGTACGCCCACGCCCTTGTATATGAAATTCAAATTTCCAAGTATGAATTTAGTGTCATCTGCTTTAAATTTTCCTTTGGTACTTCCACCCCCCGTGCGCGTTCTCACTTTCATTTTAAAACACTCAGACTTGGGGCGCACTACTAAATAATTCCGGGTCTTGTGCCTTGTACACGGCCAAATTAAAGTTTCCCAGCCTCTACAATAGTCTGATAAAATATTGTTTGTTTTAAAGCTACGATTATAACAGCAAAAAATTAATATAGAGAAATGTGTTATTCAAATATTTGCTTAATGAGAATTTATTAAAAAATTCAGTAGTAGTTTCTCAGACATAACTCAATTATAATGAGGTCTTTATTTTTTTATATGCAGAAAGCCAGCGGAGCGGATTTCGCTTCACACCAATGATGAGCGTACTAATTGGTGTGATATCAGCACTTTTAATAGTTGCCCTAGTTGTCATATTAGTTCTAAGACTGCAGTGCACCCACAACGAGGGCAGAAGGAAGAGGCACAAGAATGGAGTTGTTACAGGAGCCAGTTCCGAGCATCGGGGTTCAACCAGCGGCCCAACTCTTAGTGATAAAGGAGGTAAGTTTGAAAACTCATTTAGCTCTGCAGGCACCGGCGGAAACTTGTATAATAATTAAATATTGTTCGATGTGCATAGTAAAACTTTTTGATTAAATAGGGAGTAATAGTTTGATTTGATTATGTCCTTACGTTGTCATCATGTTGCTCGCTTTTTTTGAGAATATATTACTTAAAATATCCATCTGAAAAAGTAAACAATTTTCTTTTATAAAGTATTATGCTAATTTTACTTAAATTAAACAAAAACACGCATGGATCAAATACTTAGGAATAGAGTTTAAGAAAACTTTGCGTTGTTGATGTTAAAACTTTTAAAACTGTGTGTAGTTATAAACAATAAACAATTTTATAATTTTGATCTACTTAAATAAGAGCGCCAAGTGGTTTAAATTACATAAAATAATATATATTTGATGATGATGAAATAAGAGAACAATTTACTATACTTTTATTACAATTTTATTCTTATCAATACATTACTAGCTTTGACTTGACTAAGCTTTTTACATCTATTAGAAGTTAACAAAAAAAATAATTTATGTAGACTATTATTTAATTATGTAGATATATAAAAAAGCTATTGAGCAAGGTCTTTTATATTATGTATGTTTATAATTTTGAGTTTTGACAATGTTTGTTAGGTTGCAGAATAAAAATAGTATTATATAACCGCCACCTACATTGTAGAGTTATTTAAAGTAGCCCTACGTCCTAAAGTGGACAGGCAAGCCTAAAAGTAAAAAATAACTTTAATTATGTAAATTATTTGTCTAAAACACACTTGTTGGTTGTGTAAACATTCTAGTTACTTTCTTGCATATCTTTATTGACCCTTATCAGTTCTTTAAACTCTTGTACTTAATGGTTTTATGTTCTTATTCTATTTCTATATATCTCACATTTTCTATACTTTTTATTTATTTAATTCTGTTCTCTTTTGTCAATCTGACAAAATATTTTTGTTGAAAATTTTTGAATTATTATCTGTTTTTATATCTTTGTTGCAGTTACTAATTCACAATATTTTTTTTGCTTTTTTGCTTTTTTTACTTTTTTTTGCTGTCACTTCTGTCTCCGACATTCTTTTTTTATATAATTTTTACTATTTTAGCATACTGCTCTGACTTTCTTTTTTGTTATTGTTTTGTTTCTATTGATTAGACAGGGGCGGCCTAAACGCCGTTTGAGAAGTAGTAAATAGTTCAGGAGCAATGTTTTAAAGAAATTGTTTTTTTTTTATTCTGAACGTCGGTAACAATCAGCCCTTCTTACGTGGCACTATACTGAAGACCAGGATGGCTTCTGGAAAGTTCTTTTTTTGTGGTGGTCACGGTGGTTTTATTCTAATCGGAATGCTTGTGGCAAAAGACTTTTGGTTTTTTTGTTTTCAGGGTTTGGTAGCATTGGGATGGGTTTTTCCATCTGAGGTGGTGGTTAGGGGTTTGGCATTTTTGCCAAAAAGATCCTGATACGTCCATTTTGGTGGCGTTGATACTAACGTTTTTGTTACGGTTTTTTAAGTTCCTGGCTATACCCGGGCATTTTCTTCTTATTGGTGCCGGCTTGCGGCTTTTGCAGGTAAATTTGTTTGCCAAGAATTTGTCATTGGTGCTTCCTTTGTTCTTTAGTCGTTTTTAACTAATTCTTGTCTGTTTAGATTCTTCAATTGAGCCTTGTAGAGCTAATGTCTGTTGTTGATCGGATAGCAAAAAAATCAAGTAACGACGGCTGGTAAGATTGACAGCAAGCTGTTGACAAACTATAGTTTTGCCAGCAGAGATTCAAGCACATCTTGGACTAGAGGCGGTGCCAAAGCGCTCTACTAAAAAGGACAGTATGATTCACTTATTGATACACTGAGACGTAGCTCTGGGAACAAACCATCTCAACTTATGACTAACCAATAAAATTGCTATAACTTTTTGTTTCTAGCGGTACACTGTAAATATTGTTATGTTCGATGTTTGATGTGATTGGCTATGATCAATACTCAATATTTCACCTTTTGTTGACTGCTGGACTGGTTGGCTTGCGTTTTTTTTAGTTGCGCGTGACTACATGCTGTGATGGGAGTTTTAATGTTTTATAAGAATTTTTGGTTTTTCTGCTTTGTTGATCTTTGGTTGTTTTCTGGACGTTTGTTAAGAGGAACCACACTGACGCTGGTGTTTAAGAATCGGACTTGTTTGGTCGAGATTAGACAGTATTTTGCTTTTTTGGTCTTGTTTGGTGTTTTCTTGATTGAGAAAAAGAAATTTTGTTCTTGTTTTTTTCTTAGTTTGCTTAGGGTTCTCAACGGCCAATGTTACCTTGATGTTTGGTTTTTAGCATTGGCTGGAATTCTGTCACCTCTTTTGGTTTATTGACGGTTTTTGTAGCTTTTGTATTTGTCGCTGCAGTTCTTTTATTCTTGCATTAGTGGTGTTAGCTATTTTCCTAAATACTTGTGTCCCACTACGTAAGTTTCATGTTTTTGGTTTTGGCGTAGACTACTCATTTGGTTGTTTTGATTATAGCTTAGTTTAATTTGCTCTATTAGTTGTTGTGTTTAGCATCTTTTTCAACTGTCAATACTTCATTTTGCTATCTGTGTTTTGATCAAGAGCACGTATTGTAATGTGCAATGTATTCTTTGATCATCTCTAAATAGTAGATTTGTTTCAAAGCTGCGTAATTTAGTAGGAACTCTTTTGTGGTCTTTTGTGGTCCTTGGTATATATTGACTTTCCATATGTTTTGTGGAGTTCAACAAGAATATTTTATGCTGTGTTCTGAGATGGTGAGGTGTTGCAGTTTTCCATCTAGTTTTTCTCTGCAGTTTTTGCTAGTTTTGCTGGCCTAAAAAACCTGTTTTAGTCGTTTTGGGATGTTTGGTAAAAACTGTTTTGAAATAATTGTATCATCGAATATTTGTTTAATCCGGGTTAGTGAACTAAGATTATCGCCAATTGAGTAATCTTTGGCGGTTAGTCCAGTTGAGTCTAAAATCAAAAAAAAAGTTAAAAATTATTTTCTTGGTTTTTCAAAAAAAAAAAATTATTTGAGAGAGCTGGAATGATTTGTTGTCCAAATGCTTTACGTAGTTTTAAGTTGCAGGTGGAGGTGTTTACTTTTTGAAATAATTTCTAAAATTGACAAAGTACTGAACACTTTGTTAATTGTGCTGCACCGATCTGTAAAGAATGCGCTTTACAGCAATCTGAAGAGATTTTAATTAAAAGACGTTAAATAGCGCTTGGGTTTACCAAATAAGTGTTGCGATTGAAAGTGTGGCACACTGCACATAGCGGGGGACAACTTTTGCTTATTTTTAGCCGTTGTCAATCTTTGGCAAGCTAGAGGTTTGATACAAGTACGTCATGGGTGGCACCAATGTGGCACGGCAAGTAGCGTTGGCAGTGCATACTTCCTTTGTGACACGGTATTTTTTTCGGAGATGTTGCTTTTTTAAAGTCAGGGCTTAGAGTAAGTGCTGCGGAGATAATGTGCTAGACTAACACATAAACTAAAAAAAAAAAAAAAAAACATGACACTTTCGTGTTGGTTACATTTTTTACTATCTCTATTTAGAGTTGGATTTTGGCAATATATGTAGCTTGGTGTTGATGGTTTTGCGACGTTTTTGCATCTAAGTTATATAAAGATAAAATCAAGCCAATTTCTTAACGTCAATTACTTGGATGAGTGAACTGGGCACTTTTGGCTTTAATTTGTCCAAGTGTTGGTTATTAAAAAATTTGAGGTTTTTGCATCTCAATCATATAAAAATAGGTTAGGTTAGGTTAGGTTGAGTTAGGTTAGGTTAGGTCAATCATATAAACATAGGTTACTTTTTTAATGACAAACACTTGGGTGGGCAAGCAAAACAGGCAATATCTAAGTTGTGGACAAATAGATTTAGTTAATATACTTTGCCCACTTGCCCAAATGTTAGTTATCACCAAGTTAGAAGTTTTTTTTTCTATGCGACGTTTTTGCATTTGCATCATATAAAATGGGGATAATTTTCTAATAACATACATTAGGTTTTTGGAATCAATAATTTCCAAGTAACAAAAATTAATGCTTAATATTTTTACTTGAAATTAATAATATTGGCAAAGATAAAAAGAACCTAATCCGTGATATAAGGAACGATGGCCGTGATACTTGTCATAATTTCCATGAGAAAAAGATTTTTTATACACGGCATTTTCTTTTTTTTTTGGTGCCGGCTTGCGGTTTTTGCAAATAAATTTGCTTGCCAAAATTTTTTTATCGGTGCTTTCTTCTTTTCTTTTGTCGTTTTTGACTAATTCACGTCAGTTTAAATTCCTCAATTGAGCCTTGTGGAGCCAATGTCTGGTGTTGATCGGATAGCAAAGAATGGAAGTAACGACAGTTGTTCAGATTGAGTGCAAGCTGTTTTGTCAGCAGAGCCTGGACCGGATTCTCAAACACAGCTTGGACTAGAGGCGATGCTAGAGCGCTCTACTATAGAGGACTATCAGATTTTTATAATTTAGTTTTTGATACATTGAGACGTAGCTTTGGGTACATAACATCTCAACCTTTGACTAATCAATAAGATTGCTATAACTATAATCGATCAGTCTTCTAATAAGTATATGGTTTTTGAAAGCGGATACGGCACCAAGAAGAAGAAGATGCTTGATGTTTGATGTGACAGTTTATTAATAAGCAGTTGTTTTTTTTTATCTTGTTTTATATTTGTTTTCAATATTTTACATCTCTTTGGCCGCTGGTCTAGTTTGGTTGACTTATGCTTTTTTTAGTTTCACGTGACTACATGCTGTGGTAGGAGTTTTAATTGTTTTTAAGGATTTTCTATTCTTCCTTTTTGTCGATTCTTGGTTGCTTTCTGAACGTTTATCAAGAGGAATTACGCTGACGTTAATGTTATTCAATCGGACTTGTTTGATCGGGATTGTACAGTCTTTTGCTTTTTCTTTTGGGTTTTGTTTAATGTTTTCTTTGATCGAGTTTCTTTCTCTCACCTGTTTGTTGGTCATTAGTATTTTAGGCATTTGCTGGAGTACTTCTTGGGTAGCATGTTTTTTTTTTTTTTTGTTATAAGTTTGCTTAGGATGCAAAAAGGAAAATGTTACTTTGATGTTTAGCTTTGAGTATTGTCTGGAATTCTGTCTCTTTTTTTTGGTTTATTGATAGTTTTTTTTTTAAGTTACTGGTCGAACAAGATTCAAATTGGCAAGTATAAGGTAATGGGCCACTTTATCTACCTAGGCGCCGTCGTAAACAATAGAGGTTGCTGCAAAGCGTAAATACGCTGTCGAATTGGGAAGAACGGCAATGTTTCAACTAATACTTATGTGAAAAAACCGCAAAACATACCAAAACTAAACTGATGCAAACGCTTGTGTTCTCTGTGTTTATATACGGAGCGGAGACGTCTACATTGCAAACCGTAGACCGGCGCCAAGTGGATGCATTTGAGATGTGGTTCTGGAGAAGAATTCTAAGAATACCATGGACGGCCCTGCGGATCAATACTTAGCAAGATTGAGCCTAAGCATCGACTTTCCGGCATGGTCTATAGTCGAATTCTAATTTTTTTTGGACATATTACATGAAGAAATAGTATGGAGAAGCTGATTGTGCTAAGTAAACCAGATGGCAAGCAAAGAAGAAGAAGGTCTCCGACTCGATAGGCTGACACAATCCAAAATCTCCTCCACACAAACATTGAGACTGCAGTCCGCGAAACAGCGAATCGGATTAGATGGCGCAACACCGTAGGAAGAGTAATAGATGCTCTGGATGATGAATAGGACAAGAATGAAACATACATCATGCCACCACACGTCTGTCAAGACGCTGGACCAAGAAGAAGATGTTTTTTTTTTTAGTTTTTGTATTTATTGTTGCAGTTCTTCTTCACTATGTAGGTTTTTTGTTTTTGATTTTGGCGTAGACTACCTATTTGGTTTTTTTAATTATAGCTTAGTTTGCGTAGATTTGCGTATTTGGCATCTTGGTATATGCTGACTTTCAACATGTTTTATGGTGTCCAGTAAGCGTATTTTATGCCTTGTTCTGAGATGGTAAGGTGTTGCAGTCTTGTTAGATCTTCCGTCTAGTTCTTCTCTGCAATTTTTGCTAACTTTGCTGGCGTGACAAGCCGTTTATGTTTTAGTCGTTTTTGGATGTTTGGTAGCAACTATTTTGAAATAATTGTATTATCGAATATTTGTCTAATCCGGGTGAGTGAACTAAGATCATGGCCGCTTGGGTGATTAAGTCATCTTTGGCGGTTGGTTTAGTTGAGTCTAAAATCAGAAAAAAAGTTAAATATTATTTTCTTGGTTTTCTTAGTTTTACATTAGTGTACAAAATTTTTTTTTGTTTGTTTTGAAAAAAATGTTTTTTATAATTTTTATTTTGTTTTTTTAGGGGGGGGGGTAAAGGCGGTACAGTTGAGGGAGATGGAATGATTTGTTTTTTGAATGCCCTACGTGGTTTTTGGTTGTAAGTGGAGGTGCTTACTTTTTGAAATAAAATCAAAAACTGACAAAGTACTGAACAATTAATTAATTGCGCGGTGCCAATCTGAAAAGAGTGTTGCGATTGAAAGTGTGGCACACTGCACACAGCGGTGACAGCTTTTGCTTCTCTTAAGCCGGCTTCGTTGTCGATATCTGGCAAGCAAGAGGTTTGACACAAATACGTTGTGGGTGGCAACGTTGCGGCAAAGCATGTAGCGTTGGCAATCTTTTCTCTCTTGTACTCTTCGTGAGGGTTTGGTTGCACTATTATGGAATCATTTCAACAGCGACTTTCCATGTCTTTCTGTCTTGGGCCATTTCTGTGGCCTCATGCATTGTATGACCAACCAGCCTGGTAACATCGTCTATCCTTTGAGTTTGCAATCTTTCTCGTGGTCTTCGTCCGTCAACCTTTTTCTGGACTATTAATTTTTTCAGAGTATCCGATCTTTTAGATACGTAGTCGAACTAACGCAGAACGTTCCGGTTTACTCTCTTAGAGAGCTGGTCTTTTATTTTCTGATCTTCTAATACAAATGCATTGGTACGGTGCTCCGTCTACGATATTCGGAGCATTTGCTGATAAAACACATCTCAAATGCCTCTATCTTTTTGCGCTCTGTTTGTTTAATGGTCCAGGTTTCAGATGCATATGTTGCGATTGGGAAAATTAATGTAGAGACTAGCCTTAGCTTTATTGTTCTGCTAATTGCCGTATCCTTCCATATCCGCGTTAGTTTGGTTGTGGCTGTTCTTGCTATTGCTAGGCGGCGCCCTTTGTTTTTTGGTCCAACTATCATGATTTTTGTTTTACCTATATTTAATTTTCGGCCATAGTTTTTGCTGATGTTGCGCAGCATTGGTTGCATATTCAGAAACATGAGCAGTTAAAGATTTATGTGTAAAAGATTAGCCTTCTGATTCATGATAAAAAAATCAGACGCTGACAAAGCAGCATGGTGTTAGCTTTAGTACATTGAAAGGCATGTTCAGCTAAAGAAGATTTATGTCTAAAAGATTTAGCATCTAATTTATGATGTCCAAAAGTTTTTGAAGTTGATGAAGCACCTTGACCAAAAGCTTTGGATTTAAGCATTAATGAAGCACTATGTTGATTAAAAGATTTAGGAGAGTGTGCAGTTGATTTTTGTCCAAAACATGAGTCAGATTTATGATACATTAAGGTTTAGATGTTAAAGATGAGCTAAACTTGTTGGAAGATTTGGAATCAGCAACTGAAGCAGATTCATAGTGCTTAGAAGATCTTAAACTATGCTGATTGAATGATTCAGCATAATTTAATGTATGATGCCTAAAAGATCCAGCTGACAAACCATAACTGAAAGATTTAGATGCTGTTTGAGATGATAAGAATTATGCTGCAACATGTGCACTTTGACTGGCCTATAAGTGAAATAAATTAATAATTTATTCAAAATCAGTCAATCAAATCACAGCGGCCAAGGGTCAAGCATAGACATTTGTTTCGGTTCTACAAACCTCGTCAGTATGCCTTGTACGACCACGGCATCGCATGATAGCGAAGACAATTTTGAATAAATATTTCTGTTCTTATGAACACAATTAATATTATAAATAATCAAACGAAAAACTGGTTTGCCATCTAGTTGCAATTTTTAATACTAAAATGTCCGCATTAATGATACCGATTAATGCGGACATTTTAGTATTAAAAATTGCAACTAGATGGCAAACCAGTCTTTTGTTTGATTATTTATGGCCTATAAGTCTTCATAAAATGGAGGCTTTTGACAAATGATTTTGACGGTGGTTTGTCTAAGTTTTTATTGTACAATCAGTAATAATAAACTATAGTCGGCTTAAAGATGCCAAAAAATGCATTGTTTAACTTTTTTTTCCGGTTTTGTAAGACCCAGTTTTTGTTACTTTGAGAGATTATCAAGTTTCTTAGATCTTAAGAGAATATATGACTAGGATAGTTGTAAGACGGTTTGTATGCTAAGAGGTGTTTGTTAGATTAGGAAGTTTGAGCGTTGTCCAAGGGACAATTTCTGAAAGTATCCTAGCACTCAAGTGCGGTATTACTGATAATTAAAATAATATCTACAATTTTTAAACTATTTTGGATCAAGGAGTTATTACTACTGTACTTTTCATGTTATTAGATTATATACTTAATTAACCGGTTATAATTTAATATTATTAATAAACTGTAGAGGTGAGTTAAGATAGCAATTAGAACCAAAAGAATATTTAATCTGTTTTTTTTTAACTGCAAACATTTTGGAAGTTAAACAACTTTAAATTGAGAAAAAATCCAAAAAAATGTTTTTGTGTCGTTTATTGAGAATTTTTTTGTTACAAATTAATTATGAATTTAAATATTTTTTTATTTTTATTGTTTTCTATTTCTTACTCAATTATTATTAAGTTCTGCAATTATAATTTATGTCTAAATTAAAAACACTTTATTACACAATATTGATTGATATAAAATTAAATAAAACAATTATTATGTTTTTATATCACAATTTATTAAATCACACTGCGACTGCAGTTTATTTCATCTTCTATTTATGGATTATTACGTAATAATGGTCAACTCAATCATATGTAACTCTGTTATACAGTTGGTGATTTGCTATTTGCATTTAATTGTACTGCGATGTAGTGCATTAAAAGCTTTACTAAAATTTAACATAATTAGACCTTATACCTTTTTCAATTTAGAAGTAACCTAAATTCAGGTGTTAGTGTGGGGATATTTATTAAAATTATAAGATAACTTCTAAAGTATTACAGCTAATGTTGGTAATAATATGCTTATAAGCCTAAAATCAACAAAGGAATTATTTTTACTTTTGTTAAAGTAACAGCATAGCAAAAACAAAAGTTAATTACAAAAGTTATTAAAAGGATTATGTATGGAGAGAATATTCATAACATTAATACGTGAATCTGATGTATGCAGTAAATAAAATTATGCTCTGTTATTTATTTCAAAGGTTGTCAGAGTTGAATCAACTAACTTTGGGGCATTACTACAAGAAGCCTCATTTCAGTTGTTTTAATACAGTTCTAAATTGTTTTCAGATCAATCAATGTTGAAATCATCTAAGTTTATTATTTCAATCTGATAAAGTAGATAGTTAAATTAAATAAAGCTAATTTAATTTAATTTTATTATTCTTTCTTTGAACTGCTTCATTTTTTTATTTGTTCTTATGTTAAAATGATTGTTTTTATTCCATACAAATATATATTATATGTATATAAATATAAATTGAAAGGTCACAACACATATACTGCAAATAAATATTTGAGACTATATAAATTGGTTTAAAATATTTACAAATATAAAACTAAATATTTATTGAATCCATATTTTCTATAAACGATGTTTTCTTATGCAAACATACCCTTCCGACCTACAGTGTTACTAGACACACTGATGAGGGTATAGACCTGAAACATGTCGTCTGTGTCGACTCGTGGGACGGAAATAATAGGGTACAGTTTGCATAAATCATTTCTATTGTGTAAATAAATACATATTTTGTTTACTTCATATCCTTTTGTTTAGTAGAAGATTTGGTATCAATGGGATAATGTATTCAATATGATTATTTCTAACCCAACTAGCTTGTCAATTGAAGGTGATACAAACAAAAAAAATAAATTAAGGGTTTTCATAGTATTATTACGAACTATGTAATAATTTCTGTACTTATTTAAAATTTTATTTTATTTGTTTTATTAAAGTTAAACATTTATATTTTAGCGATGCCTGGGTTCAGTAGACATGGTTAAATCAATTTTAATTATTATAATCAGTATTTGTATTTGTTGTCAATATTTTTTAAGTAAGAAATGATTTGTTTTTGTAGTGCAGTTTTGAAAAAACCATTATTTTAAAATTAGACGGTTAGGCTTTTTTTTCAAATGTTAATAATTTACAAATTATTTATTTAAATGATTTTTATAATGTGCAATGCGGTGTAATAAAAGTGCAGACTTTTGTACAGTTTTTTATTTTTTTTTCAAATTTTGATGTCTTATTTTTTTTTTAATTTTAAATAATTTTTTTAATTGATTAAAACTGGTGTAATAGAAGTTCTTTGTAAATATTTCAAATCAACATAAATGTGGTGCAACACTTTTTTTTTAATTCAACTTTATAAACATTATTTTTCTTTAACTTTACCTTGGCCGCCAAAAGATCTTTTGTTAATAGCTTTTATATTTGGGGTGCAATAGGGTAATATTTTAAATAAAAAATAAGTAATGAACTTACAAAACCTCAAAATTCCAAACAAAAAATTTATAAAATCTATGTTCTGCCAGTAACAACATACCTTGTAACTGTGAAAATTATAAATAGACTCTAAGTCTATTTATAATTTTCACAGTTAACATAAAACAACTGAAAAATCTGAATTGGATACATACGTAATAGAACAATAGTCACTGACGTTATGCAAGGTGCAACTAGTTTGCGGTTTTGATGATAAACATTTTTAGCAATCAAAAGTTCAGAAATTGTTGTGTCACTTTTGGATGTTGTTTTCGATTATGGTGATCAGAGTTGAGAATTAATAAGCATTGTCTAAAACTTGTATTTTTGGTTTTGGTGGAAGTTTTAAAAGCCACCGCTCACTTGTTGGTGTATTGTTCTATTGCACAAGTTTGTTTATGTTTCTTATTATTTGTGTACCGATTGCTAAGCGTTGCAGCGGTATATTCTAGTATTTTGTACTTAGTCCGTGTTAAATTCTCTCCAACGGTAGTACACGCACTTGTTTGATGATAAAGTGTTGTGTTGTTCCACTTCTTTCTCTTTTTATTCTTTTTCTGTTGGATGTAATTCTTTGTGGACACTTGGAAAAGTTTTCTCTTTTAGT
Organism: Tachinus rufipes; assembly: GCA_963932245.1. Taxonomy (NCBI): domain Eukaryota; kingdom Metazoa; phylum Arthropoda; class Insecta; order Coleoptera; family Staphylinidae; genus Tachinus; species Tachinus rufipes. Next base: position 97,169,077 of record OZ010743.1, read on the forward strand.
GCACAAGTTCCGTGCAGAGTGTTTATGCATGGTATATGCACTAAACTATTTTTTGTTCATTGTGCAACTTCTTTCGTGATATCTCATTAAGTTTCTTTTACATGTAGATGATAGGTATTGTTTCTGTTACTACATGTAATGCTTTTGCTAAGACGGTTTTTTTTACAAACTTGCTATTGTCACTGTCTTTTCGATCTAAAGACTACCCGTGGAGAAGGAAATGCCGCGGAGATAATGCAGCTCCGGCCTATAGGTGTTTGCATTTCCTTGGAAAGGTTTTCCAGGTGTAGAGAGGGCTTGGGGTCTTGTTATTTGGAATTAGGTGTGAAGACATCAAAAAACCTCTGTAAGGTTTATAGTGTAGACTTGCTGGTTGAGCTTACTAGGGTTTAGAGACTTCTAGTTGCAAACTGGGGTTGCGTGATCAAATGGCGTTGAAGCGGCACTAGGTCTGTCCAAAGAGTAACAATTTTAAAATACGCTCGTGCGTATGCGGCTTTATGTGATGATGGTAGTTAACCGTTTTTTTCACATAATGAAGTGTTTGTCGGTGCATGAGTATATTTCTATCGCATTATCCAGTCTACAACAGGGGTTGTTGTGATAGATCCATCTGGGCTTATATTTTAGAGGGTTATCATATTTTCTTTAAGTTTTTTGTTGGTGTTGGACAATTTTTTTGGTTAAAATTTGTTGCACTAATTTTACTTTGCTAGGATATTTTTCTAAGAAATTTTGTTGACAAATTGTTGCGACTAACTGAATCTTTGCTAAAAAAATGAGTTTTTATGTACATTTCTGTGACTATCCATAAGCTCTTTTTTTGTGTTTGACGGTGGTTGGTCAAGGTGGTAGCCAATAAAAATCTTTTTTGTTAGTATCACTACTTTCAGTAGCATTTGTTTCTGTATTTTTTATGCCATGCCAGTAATCCGTAAAGATTGTTTAATCCGTGACGGAGTTTAGTAATACTTTTTTGCAGGGTCCGCTTATATTGGGCTTAATTTTTGATAGGCTAATTGTTGTTATCTTTTTTTGCCGTTTCCTCTATTATTTACTTCTTTGCTTGCTTTGTGCCTATATTGATGCTTCAACATTTAAAAGTAACTTTGTTTTTTAGAGATCTTTTCCATGGTTTTTCTGCTTTTAACAAGACTAACTTAAAATAATGTTTGTTAAGTCACATGTCTATTATTTCTAGTGCATATTTGTTTTTTTTTATTGAATTGTATCTGTTTTTATTTTGCTATTTTAGCACTTGGAATTTGACTACCGACGACATGTTTGTTTTCAACCGAGGTTGTTGTGGATGCTGGTATTTTAACATTTTTTATATCCTATCCTGTGTATCTTTTTCAGCCACGATTGGTAAGTTAACTTTAACTTTAAAACAGCTTCCGTTATCGACAATGCAAATTGCGTTTGTCGTTGTTGTCACTTGCAAGTACAACTTTTCTGTCACTTTGTATTCTACTACGTTTACGTTGGTAAATTTGCAAGTGGGAATTTATGGTGCAAAGTCTTCTTTGTCGTAAATGTTGATGCATTATTTTGTTGTTTTTGTTGTTTTTTCTTTGTTTGTGTGGGAGGTTGTAAACTAATTTGAAATTACTAGAGTGGTTAACTTCAACTTTCGTGACGCTACCCAAAAAGAATGGAGTCAAAGAATGCTCCGACCATAGGATAATTGCCCTGATGAGCCACACCTTAAAGATCTTTCTAAAAATAATATATAATTGCATCTTTAAAAAACTAGAAGAAGGAATCAGCGACACACAAATGGGGTTTAGAAAAGGCATGGGAACCAGATAGGCTCTTTTTGGTTTAAATGTATTGAGACAAAGATGTCTAGACATAAACCACAATATGTACATATGCTTCATTAATGTTCAAAAGGCGTTAGATTGATTCCAACACAACAAACTACTAGAGATACTGAAAAAAAAAAACATTGATAGCAGAGACATACAAATAATATCCAACCTCTACTGGAACCAAACTGCAAAAGTCAGAGTCGGTTAAGAACTATGCGAAGAGGTTAAGATACGCCGTGGAATAAGAGAAGTATGCGTGTTGTCGGTTCTTTTATGTAACGTGTATAGTGAAGCGATATTTGAAGAAGCATTTTTAGAAATAGCGGGAGGTATTGTCATAAACGGACAAACCATAAACAACATACGATACGCCGACAATACCAGCATAATTGCAGATAACTTAGTGGATCTACAACACCTAGTCAAACAAGTCAACACTCACAGCAAGCTATACGGTCTAGACATCAACATAAAGAAAACCAAAGTCATGAACACCTCAAAGTACATAAACATAAATACACACCATAATAGACCCCAGGTATATATCAACAACGAAACTATCCTGTTACAAATATCTGGAAACATGGGTAACCAAAAACACGGAACACACAAAAGAAATCAGAAACAGAATAGAGATAGCTCGCAATGCTTTTACAAATATGCAAAAAATTCTCTGTAACCTCGACATAAAACTAGAGTTTTGGGACTTAATATTGTTTTTTACTTTATGTAATATTGAGGTTGTTTACCAGTAACGGTGACAATGGCTTGAACTTAAGTGGTCGACTGCGGTCAACAGCAAACAACGATATTTGCCTAAAACTTGGCACTGCTTGTTCTACTACTTAACATTCTAGTTAATAATGTTCATCAGTTTTGCAAATCACTCAAGAACTATTTCGGCAAACGTGCGGTGTTATATTAACAGGTGCACTCTTACCATAATCCTTCATTGATTACCAAAGTTTTTGTCACATGGATTAACCCACTTACCCAAGAAACTTCTTTAGTTTACCGACTACAATTAATTAAATATGCAAGGTAAAATAAAATATTGTACACCGTATTAGAGAAAGAATTTGAAAAACGATAGATGGGACCGGCCAGAGCTAAACAGCCTAAGTCTACCAGGCTTCAACAACAGACCAGATGTAAAAACAATCCAGATACATAATGTGGAATTAACTGGCACAGGCAACTGGATTGCCGTAACAATCAACGGCAAGACTAGAGTTTTGTTCATCGATTTTGGTGCCGGCCATAGCCTAGGTGGACCTTTGCTCTTTTCTTACAATAACCAGCAAAACAAAACGTTTTAGACTACTAAATTTTGCGACAAAGGACGAATACGTGCCGTTTCCTAAAATACATAAAATTTTATTTCAAGATACACTGGCAAGCAAAAAATAGAGGTGACTTTAAAATGATGACTTAATTGTAGAATCGTAAAGTATGTTTATTTTTTTATTGCGTACTTTGGAAATATCACATATTTACAGTTCAGACGAAGTTTGAATTTTTGTTCCTAGGACTAATATGGAACAAAAAATAGTATTACCTTTTCTTAATATTATTTCATTCCTGCAATAGCAACTGTGTTAGCTCCTGAGCAGTTCTTGGACTAGGTGTATGCTTTTGGATACGTCGTCCCAATTCATCCCAGACATGTTTTATGGGATTCATGTCCGGCAAAAAACTACCTAATTAAACCACGAAATTCCCACTTTATCGAGATAACTTCTGACAATTCTAGCTACGTGAGGTTTAGCATTATCTTGCATCAAAATGCCGAGCTCGTCCATAGTTGTCATAGAGAGCATAGTATGATCTTTGAGCACTTCCATAATGCATTAACGAGCTGTCAGGGAACCATTTTTTATAAAGATCAATTCTGTGTTTGCTTCAGTACAAATTCCTGACCAAACCATAATTGACCTATCAATAAATGGAAGTCGCTAGTCAATACAAACTAAAGCGTATCTTTTTCCGCGTCTTCTCCATATTTTTTGAAGTTCGTCTAATCCATTGATGCTAAAGCGCAACTCATCTGAAAACACGATGTCGGCATTGTAAAGGTGGACTTGTAGCCATCTTTCTACAAGACAATCTCTGTTTCTCTGTTATTGATGACTTTTTTTGACCAGATCCTAATCTTTTAGTTTAGCACAAAGGCTTTCACCAACTATTCTTGCAGTTTCACGTTTTCTTTGCTCGTCTTTAATCGACGCTTCAATTTTTGCCACAACAATAGGGCCTAAAAACATTATGACCTGTTTAGTACAGTACACTGTGTGAATTACAAATTTCATAAAAGTTTGTAACACGGTAATAATAACTGACAGATAGATAACATTTGTCAGGAAATGAATTATTAAACGCTTACTTTGGTTTACAATTTGCAAACATAAAGTTAAAACAGCAAACATAAAGTTAAAACAAAAAATTCCAAAAACAAGTTATAATTTTAAAGTGACCTTTATTTTTTGCTTGCTATTGTATATACCAAAATGGACCTAAAAACGGGGTATTGGCAATTTTTTAAGGGCCACCGGGCGGTGGGACTTTTATTCTGAAGAATGTTCATTATTTGAGTATTACTCCAAATGTTAATTTTTTGAGTACTAACTGGATTTTTTAGAGAATTTGTACTTGTGTATTTAGACGACATTTATGTATATTTTGAGATTTATATAGAGTTCTTGAAACATTATTTTTGTATCTTCAAATATGGGCTGAAACGCAATCTGCAAAAATTTAAATTTGTCAAGTTTAAGGTAAAATATCTAGACTACCAGATAACTGCAGATGGGAACAAACTATTATAACACTACTTAATTCTTAATCAAAAAAAATCTAAAAGATTAGTCTTCTGTGTTATATACTTACAACAAAATACTATTTTGACTGGAAAACTTTTACCAGATCGAAACTTACGCTTGTGTGCATACATTTACTACCTGATGCGCTTTTTGCAACTCCAACAATGAACTTGTGAGCAAAAATATTGCCATCTAAATTCGAAATCATTTAACATGTTCTACCAATGGTTGGGTTGAAAATATCAAACTACCTATCAAGAAATTTAAATTTTAAAGGCAAAGACCGTAGCAGAAACAGTTTAACAATGTCAACGTAAAATTGTTTGACAATACTGGGAAATACGAAAAGACCCCGATGAAAACTCTGGTTTAAACTCGGCAAACACATTTAAATTAAGGCTGCCTAGAAACTAATAATTGTAACGCCGCAGGCACAACACGAAGTGCTGAAAACAACCGAATTTGCTGGGCATTCAAGCAAGGTAGGAACAAATGCTGCTATTATCAAAGTCTATCACTGGCTCAAAATTTAAAACGGCATCAGAACATTTATTTTGGTTTTCAGAAAAGCATGCGGATCAAGCAAAAAACATTTATTCCACCGAGCTAGCTAGCTTGGTGGAAGGGCAACATGCCAAACTTAAGAAATGTATTTGTACAACCTGCGGTAGAATAAATTTTTACAAAGTCTTCTATAATAATTGCCGAACTACCAATGCTACTGGACAGAGTATTAACAAACTCTTTAAATCTTAAAAAGCTTAGCGAGCGGGTTAAATCTAATTACGTCAAATAAAAACTAGACTTGTGGATGTGGATGAGCTGATGGTACAAGGAGAAGCAAAAGGCTTTACTAACAAATAGATGAACATCAAGATAATCATTACCACGGCATTGCTACTGGATCAAGAACCAGTGTTATCAATCACCCACTAAAGTACACGTAGATGACTTAAAAACAAAATCTGCAGAAGAAAAAAAGAACAATTTTTTAGAGCAAGGTGTAGACCTATTTAAAAAAAATGAAAAGAATTGTTGCGGCCATCAAACGGCGCCACTCTAGTTATTTACAAAACATCTAATAGCAAACACCAAAAATTATTAAATTGAATCTAAACTATTGCCTAATAAGTTTGAAGACTGGAATACTATTTGACGGTTTTTAAACAATGGCACAACGTCACCTTACAATTTCTTTTATAAAACTTAAGGTGATGATCATTGCAACAACCATGTAACTCCGTTCTAGATTATCATCTCATTGCCAGCATTGAGAGATGTGGTCTAACATGACCCATACAGATGGACTTACAAATTAAGTTAAGTACAAGAAAACCGCAAAAAAGGACAAACTGCAGAAAAATAAGTACAAAACTAAACTTATTTCATTTCTAAAAGGTTCTAGTAGAGCCAAAACTAGTAATATTTTGTGATAAAGAACATAGTAAACTTTTATTATTTCATATTATTTCAAAACTCAAAATAGCCAATAGGGTTAAAATGAAAGAAATGAAAATATTTATCATTTTGGAAATGTGCAAAATTAGTCTAAACTGATCAAATTAAATAAGTGCAACTAGAATGAATTGGCTACAATTGTATGTCTAATGATTTATATGAAAACTAGCATTAATACTATATTTTTTGTAGCACGCACTGTAAACCAAAGAGTTCTATAACTTGAGATTCCAAGCTGCCGTTTAGACAATGTATAAGCAACGTACACTCTTGGTATCTCCGTCTTTGTCGCACTATGACGTTTCTCTATAACCTACAACGTATAGCTGCTTGATCACTAGTTGAGAGAGGGAGATGGTATAGTGTTGTGCAACAAAAACAGAGATACAGATATTGTCCGGCAAAACCCTGGCTTGGAATCTCTAGTTATAGAACTCTTTGTTGTAAACACTCACTGAATTTTTGAAACAACATTCTGAAATGCTACAAAAAAATGTCCCGTAACAGAAAAAGATATTTTACCGTACTTTTTCTCTAAAACTTTAGAAAGCACTGTACTGTTATAAAGCGTGATGATACAGTCGACGTTGCAGTGCGCTAAAAGCATGCTCTACAAGTTTGTTATTTAACATTTTTTTTTATACAAGAAAGAAGATAACAACAAGAACCCTGTTTTGATCTCTTAATTTTTTACTTTTTTATTTAAAATTAATAAATGATGTATTTTATGTAAATTGCCTTTTCATCCAGTAAGAGACACATACACTCGTGTTTCAGAGTATGCACCCATCCTAGCATCTCAATGGTCGACAAGACAATTTACATAAACAATAACTATTAAACAGTTTATGTTTAGTAATGTGTCGAAGGTGGTAACGCAATGAAGAAACGTTGAACTGTTAGTGTGTGAAGGAGAACTATAATATAATTAAATTATAATAGGGGGCATTGCTTTGACATTTTTTACTTTTTGGTTCAATAACTTGACAAAAAATAATTGTACGTACAAAATTCATATAACTTAAATTGTAAAGCAACAAAAATTTATATAGCTACAATTCGTGGGGCCAAATTTAAAAAAAATCTTTGATTTATTTGCATTTATTTGTTAATTTTTTTATATAGTTACTGAACTATAAATAGACCCTAACATATGGTCATATCTAGTATTAATTTGAATCTGAATTATATTATTTTTAAGCTATCGTAAGTATGTATGTTTATGTTTCGTAGCGATACATTGTCATTGTATAGACTCATTGAGTCTTATTGAGTTCTCAGTAACATGGCAGGTGTTACGTAACCGCTATTATGGCACTTATTATATCAAGACATTACTCTACATGAGTATCTATAATTGTATTTAATAAATAATTTTTTTATAATGTCTTAAATATGAACTTTATTCTTTTTTTCATAAATTTGAGCAATTTCACTAAACTAAGATAAGATTAATTACTAATTACAATGTGACTTTTTTTAATTTAATCAATTTCTACATAATGATATTTACAATTTTTTATATTGAGTAAATACTTAATTTAATTAAATTAATTAAATTCTTTTAGATAACAAATAGCTCCGAAATATTTTTATAAATATGAAAAATATCTCAAAACATTTTAAATTATACTACCTTATCATTTAAACATAACAGATGTCCCCTTTTTATATCCTCTTTCCGTTTCGTCCGTAATATTCGTGTGAGTCACATGTAGCAGATGCCTCATTCGAATCCAATTCCATTTTCGTCCCACTTAAATTTCACTTCCGAAATACATCTCGTGTTATCGCAAATGAACGAAAATGTCTTGTTAGCACCGGCCCCGGATGAGCTCAGACGAACAAAATAATATATATGGGAACACCATAGATATATATTTTTTGTCTTCTATCTCTTCTATAGCTTTATAAAAATTGTAACGTCTGCTAAATCCGGATTAACTTGTCAGGTGTCGGCCATGATGGCATTTCATTAATTTGGCTAATTTTATATGCTGCAAGTTGCCTTAATTGAATATTTAAAATTTGCTCACGACAGTTTCAGAGGGAGTTTCAGGTTTGGTTTTGTACTTATTTGTAGTGTAAATTATATACAAATATAATCTTCGGTTTGTTGGTGTGTTACTTGGTTGAACATAAATATTTAAGTTTTCTAACTGGGTATAATTAAGAAGATTTTAATTTATTATTTATAAAATCAATTATGCATTTTATATATTGCATTGCATACATTGTAACAGTGTTTTGTCAATTCAAATACAATAAAAATCAGCAGAACTGTTGTTTTCATTATTATCAATTTAAACATTAAACTTTTTGTGATTCTAATATCCGCGTTGGTTTTATACTTTAATAAGGAATTTTATATACGTTTCTAAAGTTTGAACATAATATACAATATTTTTTGTAGATTATAGAGACACGTATAGAAAAAACATATCAAAAAAGTTGGAAAACAGGCTTTATATTTAGATGGAAATTTAAATGAAAAAAATACACAGGAAAATGTTGTTATGTGTAGATTAGGTTGATGGGTAAAAGTTTAAATTAAATATTTATATTAGTATAATAATATAGTATCCATCAACAAAATATGAAATTTGAAATTTATAGATATCACTTTGTAAGCTTTTGCATATAACAGTTGGTATAAAGTTGGGTGAAGTATGATTTTCTCTTGTTAATAATTCAAAGAGTATTAATCAAAGTTGAAAAATTATTGCATATAATTTTCGAATATGGTGGGTAATATTTCATTGTCATTGCAGCTGCAGTTATAATACACTTTTGCAAGCGCTGGTGGCCCTGGTCTCGTAGTATAAAGGTGCTAAGACATGCATTATGTATAAGATTTATAATCATGCAATATATCCTCTCAAATGAACTACTACTAAATTATCGTCCACACTTTAGCAGAAACTAAAAACACATTTGGCAACACTCCAAATATTCTAGTTAATCAAATCTGGGAGGGCCGCAGAAAGCACACAGGGAACATCGAACTCGGGGATGAGCTCTTATTTACTTGTTTTTCTTCTAAGGATTATTAATTTATTTTCTCATTTTTTATATTCTTTAAGTTTATGAAAATATTATTGGATTAAGAAAAATGTTTTAGTACAATCAAGTCGGGATTAGTATATTCTTGCAATTTCTATTTAACAAAGAGAAATATTTTGTTTCATCAATCTTATCTTGTTTTACTTAAATTAATATCAATATAAAAAACGTGTACAATATAATTTTCTTTTTCTAAATATATTATATATCTATATTCATTAGGAAAACATTTACATACATAATTAACAAAATAATGAAAGAGGCTATTGATCCAAGCGTTTCGGCATGTAATAATATAACTATACTTTTCTGTTTTATCAGAGCTCAAATGACTTTTTTTATTGAAAATTAATTAAGTTTTGCTTTATTTTTGTATTTAAATAGTAACAAAAATGATATAAAATAGCCGCAATAAAATTTTAAGCAGCAATACCATATAAATGTGAATAGACAAAACGTTAAATGTGATATGAACGTAAAAGTTTTATATCATTGGAATTTAATATGTTATTGCATGAATATTAACAAGTTATTGCTGTACTCAATATTTTGGTTTTAATATTTGGTTATGATTATTTAGTAGTTTTGTCAATTTACGAAATATGTAAATTAAATAATATAAGTTACCAAATTTGGGAATATTATAACCGGGACAAGAAGGGGTAAGAGCAATATAGTCTACAACTAAAAATACAAAAACATCTTTATTAGATTATAGCTACGGAAATCTAGGAAACATAATTACTAGTTTTAGTATCACATTAGGTGGTACTATCACTTCTTGCTAAAACATAAGATTGCCATCTCAACTCCATAATATAGTGGGATTGCTACTAGCAAACTATTTTATTGTTTCAGACGGGATTGCCATCTTAACTCTACAATATAGTGGGATTGCCACTAGCAAACTATTTCATTGTTGTAGATGGGGTTGCTATCTCAACTCTCATCACTACATTGATTTGTATTTTAATACTCACTATCATTTTTACACGGCACCTTTTTTCATAAGTTAATTGTCTTGGATGGTACGCCATAGGAGTGGGGTCTATTAATATTACAATCATTACTCCTGTGGTAACACAGGCAGGTGTGGTTGCCTGGTACACCGTTAGCATATGTTTCACTTTTCGTTTTATGTCACTATGTAAGTCTTGGTTTGTTTGAATGATTTCAGCGTCTTTTATTGCAAGCACTTTGGGAACGTCACTATCCTCGTAGCATAATTCTAGGCCTTCGCATTACGTTTGCTCACTTGCAAGTAAGATCGATTTATAACATCCCATCCAATAATAACGTCGATTTATCTTGGAACTACACTATTCGAAACAACCACGAATTCTATTTTTAGTGTCACTTTTGGTAAAAGTATTATAAGTTCACAAACACATAGCAAAGAAATTGTTTGACCACCAATTCCCACAAATGCTCTAATACTTTGACATGGTTTAATATTGGCATTTAAAGTTTTTGCAACGGATTGTTTTACCAATGATACATCGGCATCACTGTCTAATAAATACGCTTTTAACTTTGAACTTTTACGCATTAAGGTGTCGTGCGTCGATAGCGTCATTTTTTTACAATAAAATTTTTTTTTGGTTTGTCATGCTTAGACTAACAATGAGGCTCTGAATGTCCGTGCTTTTTGCAATAAGTGCACGTCATTGCACTCACTATATTTTTTCTATTTTTTGATCCAGCAGTTTGGTTCAAATTAGAAAGGCATTTTTTGAATAAATGATCAGTTTTTCCATATTTAAAACAGACTCGTTTCAACTTTTTATTACGGCAATTTGTCGCATTACCAGATGACTCACTCGTGTTCTGCATATCTCCGTCTTTGCGGCACTAGGGGTTTCACAATCCGGGAAAGCAATAATTACATCTTTACAACATTTATTCCAGGTGCGTAATACCGGTCTCCATCCCACAATAATAACGGTGAGCTCGGAGTTTTAGCGCTTCTCCCGCCTTAGCTATTATTAAGTTATTGCCAATTCACTCTTCTTCCTTGAGAAAGAGACACTAGATGTTGTTTGCACAGCAGTATGTTCTGTTGTCAGGTCAGAGCAACGCTTTAATTCAAACAATTGCTGCTGCTGAGCAGCCATTAGCAAAACCAATGTTTCTTGCCAGCATGTTTTCTGTCGTTTTGCTTTAGGTTCTTCTACTACAAAATTTTGATCTAATTCAATTACACCCATTTTACTATTATTGTCAATCTCATTTGCGCTCTTTGCGTCTGCCATGTTTCACTTTAATCGCTAATCTAACAGTCACTAATCATGGCAATCACTTTATAACACTTTTATAAATGCGACGTCCACATCCCACTTCAGATGTTAATGATTAAAAATAAAATAAAGGTTTTTTTTAATTAAAACAAAGTTAAACTGCACAACACCACCGTTTTATTTAATGCAACTCATACAAATGTCTTTTCTGCTCGGTTTCTTTTCTCTTTTCTATGAAGAGGTTCCCCCAATCTTTTGCAACATCTGTTAACAAGTATGTATATAAAAAAAAAAATGTTTATTTTTTAATATTATTCCAGTAAGGTGGCGACGATATTTTAATTTCTACTGCTCAAGCGGTTTGGAAAAAGGTTTCTCAGAAAGTTCATTGATACTTTGGCTATACGACTAGTTGCCCCATCTTGTTGTGTGTTTTTATTTTATGGAAATTGTCAAAGTTCTGGAATGAGGAAGTTTCCAGCATTTGAACATGTTATTGTTACTGCAAGACCTTCATCATCCTCAAAAAAATACGGGCCAATTATTCTATTCGAAGAGATTGCAGACAGTCACTTTGACCGAATGGAGAGGCCGTTTGTGAAGTTCATGAAGATTTACATTAGCTCATTAGCAATCTGGTAGTTTTTAAACAGTTTTAGTACGTGCTCACAAAAGCCAATGCGGATAGTATAATTTTTAGATTTCATAGCTTCTACTATTTGAATTTTATACGGGTGTAAATGTAAATCATCATGTAATATTTGTCTCAAGGTTTGAGTTGAAAATTTAAGAGCAATGCTATGGCGCCTGGCAGATCTTTGAGGGTTTTGTGTAACCAATAATCGTACAGCTTTAATGTTCTTGGGTGTTTGCACTGTTCTTACACTACTACCTCTTTTTTTTGTTGTTTTGCCCGTTGTTTTTAAATTGTTAGCCTAAATAGCAATGGCTTTACTGCTTGGAACAGGAGCACAAAGCGCAAGATGAATATGTTGACAAAATTTGCGTTGTGCACGTATGGAATATCGGCTATTTTTCAAATACGCTGTAACAACAAAATTTTACTGTTTACCACTCCAACGCAGCATGCATAATAGTTTCCAAATGTGTAGAACTACTTTCCCCACTACAGACACCATTCACTATATAAGCTTTGTTGCCGTTTGACTGCCTAATCCAGTATTAAACTGGATCAGCTAACAATATCAAAGATAAGGGACCAAACAGAAATGTCACAAGCCTTAAAAACATTAATTGCATCAGTGCAGCTACACCAGAGTTCTAAGCGTTTAAAAAATAGCAAGTTAATTTGGTCAAAATATATATTGGGTTTTTTGTTTAACAGAAGTCGCTGCTTGTTCCTTATCGCTAATAAACGTTGTGTTGAAACTAGTAATGATGCAGATTGGTGTTATTGGCTTAAACTGACCTGGGGTGTAATAGTTATTATTAGTCGAAGTGGTTTTAAAAAGATGCAATGTAAAGAAACCTAAAAAGATTTTATTAGATGAATGTTGAAACACTTCCGCAGGCTGCCAACTAAATGGTGTTTGTGCACTGTTTTATTTTTTGTTGAAGTTTGGAAAAATTTGTAGTCTTTCTAAATTTGTTATAGCGAGCAGTAGTGCGGCAAGAAATTGTTGTTGGTTTGTGGTTGACGTTCTAACTAGTGATTCTTTTTTTTTTTTTAATGAGCCATATTGTGTAAATTAATTAACAACTGCTTTAAAAAGTCCGTCTGTTCTTTATCTAAACTAATGCTTAAGATTTTTTAGCGAAGATGTTCTTCTTTTTCTTAAGATCTGATTTTAAAAAAAAAAAAATTTTATAATTGTACAAATGTAGTCTTATTACATGGCTGAAATAATTACACTTTTTAATCTTTATAGTGTTTTTGACGCAACGTATTTTTTATACGGCTGTTTGGATATATACCAAGATGTGATTGCATTTACATTGACTTTGGAAAACGTCTTATTACGTTGGTCAAAGTAAAACTAATCTTTATATACTTCTACATTTTGTTGTCTTTTACACTGCAGCACAAATTTCAGTTTACTGGTTATTGTTTTTTTTTTTAATTTAGAGCTTTGAAAACGCTAGCTGCCGTTTTTTATTTCTAGAATTTTGACCCTTCAAAGATACAGATAGAAAGATTTAACAAAACTCTGCTATTGTGTGGTTGTATTGCTGTCTTGGCTCGGAGTAAAGTTATTAAACAACAAATATCAATTTTGTTTATAGCGCACAGAACGCTAACAACACGAAAAAAAATTTTTTTAGTACGTTTTGCTAGTCTGTAGCTGTTGTTCTACGAAATTTATAGTCAGAATATTGAACGTATATAAAACAATTTTGTATGTTTGTTGTCTTATAGATTGGGTATATTGTTGGTTAATTTTGTTTGCAATTATATTGCTTCACTATACAATTTTGTTCATTTTTGCTTGGACTAGTAATGTTTGAAGTAGACTGTCTGGAGTTTCTCTTTTATTCTACATTCTTATTAGTGAACGACGTACCAGGTAGTCGTCATTATTTAGAGAACATGCATATTCTACTAATTAAGAATTCTACAGCTTAAATAGTAGAATTTGTAGATTTGCAAAATGTTTGCCAAACAATTTTAATTTTGTTCTAAATTTATGTTTAAAACTCAATTGAGTCTTATTGAATAAATGTTGTGTATTTTATATTATTATGTTATGTTTTTTATTTTAATCTTTTCTTTCTGTTTTTTTATAATAAAAACAATTATTGTATTTTTACGTAGATGTAAACGATTTTACTTAAACCGCAAATAAAAAATTTGGTTTGGGGTGTTTCTAAAAACCAAGGTCTGCGCTTTTGAGTAGATATTAATATTGAAGTTTGGTTGTGGTGTGGTTTTTTCATTCTGCGGTTGTAGAAAAGTTGAGTCGTAAAGTTACATCTGCATTGTCACGTTTGAATAAAGATTTTTTAAAGTTTGTAACATACTGCGGGCAAGTATATTTTGGCATAGTTAAGTCTAATAAATTTACTTAATGACGGCAGACAGGATCAGCGGTCAGTTTTTTTTTAGAGCACAGTCTAATAGCGTAGTTTTCTGTTTTGCTTTGTTTTATGTTGAAGTCTTATTTTTAGTTGCCGCGTGATTGAGATTGTAATTAAGTACAACAAACATGCTTTTAAACTAATTGTGGTTATCTATTGTAAGGCTGCTTAGAAAATGCAGTGCAACAAATATTTTGTGTTTTTTGTTTCCTTGGTGATTATAACTAGGTACCGGTTACGGGCTTCTGCGTCAAGAGGTCTCAATCAACTTGAAAGTCTTTGACAACTGTTTTTTCTAAGTTATTATTTTTATTAGAGGTAGGACAACTGCGATAATTGCAGGTTTGCCTGGATTAGATTTTAGCAAGTGATTTACTTAGGTTGTTGTAAAGTGCATCTATTCTTGATTCTAGTGTGGCAATGGAGTGTTTTGGCTTACAAGTTTTAAGCAGTGGTAGCAATGATGATTTTTTGTGGACTTGGCAACAGAAGACATTTCTTGTGTCTTTGTTGTATGGATCCCTAAGTGTTGGATCTTGTTATGGTTTTACAAGACTGTCGTCTCAGTCAGAGTAAAAGAATTTTTAGAATATGGATTTATTTTTTAGATCGATTCTAGTTTATTTCAAAGTTTATAAAAGTAAACAGGTTGAGTTCTAGGTTTAATTTGTAATAGTAATAATATATTTACGCATCAACATTTACAAATTTTTTTTTACATATTTTTAACAATTCTGATTGATTTCAATTAGTCAATATAAGTTTTGTGAGACCATATAAGGCTACAATATTAAAGATGTTATTTTACTAGAGAATTGTACAGAATTAGAAAAACCAAAAATTACCAAAATCAGCAGCTTTATTGATTACAAACCCAATATGTAAATTGAATGATAGTATAAAGTTGAACATTACCTAAATCACAAATTGAATCATTTTTTTGTTAGCAAGTATATAGTTTAGAATATAATTAAAATTTACAAGAGTTTTCTTTGGGTTTGGATTGATGTACGCAAATTGAAATTTACGTTCCGGTAATCTAAAAGCAGTACTACGTTTTTATTATTTTGTTGTACTGTTTCTGCAAAGTGGCTTCTTCTTCTTTTTATAGTTCCTTATTCGTTCCGGACATTGGTAATTATTTTTGCAGTCATTATTTTTTTTACTGCTGCTCGGAAAAGCTTGGTGGTGGTTATGCCAATCCATGTTCGAAGATTCTTCAGCCATGGTATCTTTCTTCTTCTAACAGCTCTTTTTTTGCTATTTTTCCTTGCAGTATTTTTTGCAAAAACTGATATCTGTTTTTATTTTTCATAATATGCCCCAGGTATTGGAGTTTTCTGCATTTTATGGTGTTGAGGATATCTTTCTCTTTTTGCATTCTGTGAAGGATCTTAGTGTTGGGTATAAGATCTTTCCACAAAACTCCCAACATCCTTTGATATAACTACATTTCAAATGCTTCTAGTTTCCTGCTCGTAACATCGGTTAGTGTCCACGATTCAACTCTGTAAAAAAAAAACGAAAACACGTAGCAGTGAGGTCGTGGCTCTTTAGTAGGGATTTCATACTCTTGCTTTTTCTATTTGGATCTTGACCTCTTGGGAGTAATCCCACTGATCGTTTACGGTAGTGACAAGATAAGTGTATTTATTTACTCTCTCAATGAATGGGTTTTTGATTGACGGTGATGTGGCAATTTAATGTGAGATTTACTGATGATCATGAGTTTGGTTTTTTGGATGTTTATATCAAAGCCATACTTTTTGCTACTAGCTGCTACTCTATTCATAAAGTGTTTTAGTTTCTTGATGCTATCAGCAAATATCACCGTATCATCCGCGTAGCGTATATTATTTATGATTTTACCGTTGGGATAGCGATATTCTAGCTTCTAAGTCTTCCAGAGCTTCTCTGAATATATATTCTGAATATCAACGGCGATAATATGCAACCTTGCCTTACCCTTTGTAGAACGTTCACTTCTTATGTCTTCTGTCCTTCTAATCTGACAACAACTGATTGGTTCCAGTACGAGTATTTGATTGTTCTTAGGTATTTTCCATCTATTTTAACGTTTTTCAAAATCTCTATCATCTTTTGATGTTGTACTCTATCGAAGGCTTTCTGGTAATCAATAAAGCTAGCAAAAATATTACAGTTTATGTTTATGCATCGTTGAATTAACACGTGAATGCTATAGAGGGCTTTTTGTGTACCTACCGCGTTTCTAAAACTAAATTGCGTTAGTGATATTTGCTTTTCATTTTGAGAAATAGTTTCGGAAGGTGACTCATAAGACTTATGGTTCTAAACTCTTTGAATTTTTTGCACCAGGTTTTTTGGTTAAGGTGATGAACTTGGACTTCAGCCACTCTTGTGAAATCTTACCAGAGTAATAAATGTTGTTGAATACTAAAGTCAGACTTTTTATGCTTTCTTCGTTTATGATTTTGAAAAACTTTGTTTTGATATTGTCAGGTCCGGATGCCTTGTCTTCTTTCATTGTCTTAATTGCTGATTCTACTAACATTGTTGGACCTTCATCATCGTCTTTAAGAGTATACTCTAGTCTATTATCATGAAATAGTTGTTCAATATAATTTTCCCAGGTGTCTTTGATTTTGATTTTATTGATGATTATTTTTTCTGTGTTATTTACTAATTTATTTGTTGTTCTTAGTTTTTTTTTTGTTACCTTTTTAATTTTTTGGTGTATATTGAAGCTATTGTGTTTGGATTGTAAGTTTTCGATTTTATTGCAGTTATCTTTAAGTTCCAATTCTTTAGCGTTTCTGATTTTTGCTTTAATCATTGCTCTTATATTTCTATATTCTCTTATGTTGTTTTGTTTTTAGCTATTTTTTTCTTTTTATTAGTGGGTATGTATTGACAAATATTTACTGTTGAGGTTGTCATATTGTGATATGGGAATATCAGCGGAATTGCTGTCTTGTTGTGATTAGCTTTGTTTTATCTAGTTTGGTTACGTAACCAAATTGTTTTGTCTCAATTGTTGGTTGCTTTGGTGGCGTAACTAGCCGGTACCATGCTCCGTTTTTCATGCATTACATCACTTTGGTGTTCTAGTGAGATAATGGTCTAAGTCACCTATGTATATAGTTAAGAAAAGTCAAATGCAATAAATAACACGTTTAAGGTTAGAGAATAGTTACGCTATTATTATGGTTACAGAATAAAACTCAGCAAGAAAACGTCTGAATATAATTGAATAAAATGTTTACACAATCAGAGTCTTCAAGCTTTTAAAAAAATTATCCGAGAAGTTGTTTCTCCGCAATTAATTTTTAAAAAGTGTTGTTTTTATTTAATGCTTTATTAATTTTTTACTCGTTAAATATAACTGCAAATTTTTAACCCAAAGCCTGAAGGCATCAAATATTGTACGTAGTTTAACATATAAAATATGTGATGACTGAAATCGTATTGTTTGGATATTGAATTGGTTGGCGTTTTGTCCTATTTGAACTAAATTTAATTTAAAAACGGCTCTGTACGTGTCAATACTTTTTTGTGATGTTATATTATTTTAGTTTATTACTAGCGGACGCGGCGACTAAACCCGGCAAATTTTCTAGCGTTAAATCTAGTTCTGGAAATTAAGTTATACAGGGTATTTTACGACATAAACTTACAGTTTTGTGTGTTTGATCTTCAGATTCTGGTTTATATTATGAGAGATCTGGTTGCTCTACGTAACATATCATTGTTATTCTAAATTAATCTCTTACAGTGTTTGGTATACCAAATCTTTTATATGGCTTAACAAATAATCTAAATAAGTTCGAATATCTTGAGGGTTATGGGTGCTGTTTTCCTCTACTAATTACACGTCTTTTTAACCGTTGATTTAAAAATTGTTTTACACCAAACGTAAAGTGCGGATTGCTAAAAATATCATCTAACCATCTTCAAAAATAATTCTTTGGAAAACTTAAATATAGTTGTCAGTGGTTGTGCACTCTTTAGAAAACTTGTCGGTCTGGTAGTCGCTAATTTTGAAATCTAAACCCATATTTTCAAGCAGCTGCAACTGAGCGTTTTTTACAAAAACCGTAAATGTAATTATATTTTAAAGTAAACATCAACACTGTTAATAAACACACAGATGAATGAATTACTATTTGACATACAAGTAAATATTTTTATAGTACCGTAGACAGTTTATACCAGATACCATTTTATAACATTTATTATTTGGCTGTTTTAGTATTTAAGTAAAACATGTTATAATTTTTTACAATTTTTACCTTTCCTACACCTAGTTGAAGTGGTGATTTTACCTCGAGAAACACATCATCATTATTGCATATTCATGTTAGCAGTTTTTTTTATATCTTTTTACATCATATCATTATCAAATAATCTACAAGATTATCTTTCAGTTAAGATTGGATAAAATAGACTGTCGTATATAATACGATTTATATTGTTCTTCGGCCAGAAATATTTTATTATTCATACAAGAAATTTATATTCACACAATAAACACATCGGTTCAGATGATTATAGGGTTTCAAACGTAATATACACTTTCCTTATATTTTTTCCATCCGCAATATACCATAAATTTATCCAATCCTTATATAAGAACGCATCAAGCAATATCGTCGCGATAGCAATATAAAAGATAAGCCACTGCGCCCGCATTATTTGTGTCTTTTATATAAACCGAATATTTATAAAATACCGTCGCATAACGTTACTGACAGCTGGCATAGAAAACGTAAATAAATAAATATGATTCATTTTTATAGCGTGGATATAAAACCAGAAACAATTTAGGAAAATATAGCAATTTTTTTCTTTTCTCATTCTTATAACAAGACATTATTTATATCAATAAAATTATGACAATTTATTACATTTTAAATAAACTATTATTAATATTTAATTAATCATAGTTTATTTGATATATAATAGAAATGGATAAACGAATTAAATATTAATCATCTTCTTTTTGCATAATTATTTGATTAATTGTTTTATTTGTTAATTTCTAAAAAAAAATAATTAAATATAATTAAGTATGTATTATTAGCTCTTACGGACAAATTTATTGATACCGTTACAATTAATGTTAACCGGTGTAATCTGCTGTTTACGTCTTTTCTTAATTTTTGGTTAAAAAATAGGCTTTTTGAAGTGGTTTTTAGTTTCTTATTCAACAAATTTGGTTTCAAATAAAGTAGTGTATTGCATTACCTGCGACGCATTGTATTGTTGTTAAGTTATACAAGACACTTATGATTTATTTCAATATTTACGGTGATTTATTTTTGTACTATTTATAAATTTGTCTTTATTTTTGTTCGCGTTTGTCAGCCTATTAAAGTTATGGAAAACTTTTTACTTAGACCTTTCGAGCTTTTTTTCAAATTATTTTACAGTTTTCTCAAACGTATATTTGCTTACCAGTTGTATGCAAATTGAAGAGGTTGTTGGTTTAATATCTGATATATAATATGACCACATTTTGAGCTGGAGTATTTACAGTTTGTCTAGGTTTAACAATATCTATTGTGATACATGATTTGACGTAAAAATCAGATTTTGCAGCAGTAACTTCAAGTTTTGTGTATGTTAAAATTAAATGCTTCAGTAGTGCTTCATTGATACAAAAAAAAATAGTGTCATCTGTAAAGTGTATTTTTAATTACTAAGCTAATAGTCAGGAGTTTATATTTATTAGTTTAATGGCAGGTAAACACTTGCACAAGTATTTAGTTTTATTCTATTTTTAGAACGACATTGCTGCAAAGTTTAATTTTTGTTGAGCGAGAAATCAAGCTTTGGGCCATTTAAAGTAAGCTACTAATCAAAACTTTCAATGACATTGGAAATAGATTTCAAGAGCTTTTTGTGATTTGCTGGTATGTAAGAAGCAATTACGCCAAATATTTACATGCATATTACCATAAATCTAAAAAGTTATTTATGGTTGGTTAGACAGAGATATATTTTGCGTTATCACCTTAAAGCAGCTATAGTAGAACTTTGATAATTATTAGAAATAGTTGGTATATGTTGACAATTAATTGTATTACTTCTAAACAAAACATCTCTATTTATATTTTTTATATCAGCTAAAAGTTTATTTTATTTATCGGATTAGTTTGTAGTTTTTTTTTTGTCTGAACTAATTGTTAGTGCTTTAAATGTCTTAAATGTCGCGAGTGCAAAAATGTGCAATTTTATAATAAAATTACACTATTTAAAAAAACGCAAATTATCAAAATGCAAATTTAGCATTCCGTGAAATAGGCAGACGTGTTTTTTGACTACACGCCAGTGTAAGTAATTTGGAGAGATTGACAGGAAGGAAGCATATAAGTTTAACTTAGGCAGTGGACGTCTTAGAGTGAAAGAAGAACGCAAAGATCACGAGAAGTGCAATTTAAATTTTGCCAGAATTGCAATAAATTGAGTAAAAGCAATTGTTCACAAAGCACTATTATTTTGATTTTTGTCTATTTTTAACAATTTAGAACAAGACCAACAAGCTGCAGTGGTGCCAAGACTGGCAAAATCGACGAATTGGTTCATACATGGACTGAAATTATCTTTAGCGACAAATATAAATTTTGTTTATGATAACTTCTCATATACAAAATCTATATTTGTTTGAGAATTTTGAGATCAATGACAAAGTTTACAATTTGTCCAACATTGTCACAAGGCACTAATTGCTGGTGAAATGATTAAGAGGGCAAATATCTTATGGAAAAAGATCTTCTTTAATAATTTTATTGTTCAAAGCATATTAAACAAGCGTTGTCACATGTATACAATCTTAGAACTTTTTCTACTTCTATTTATCCAAGACTATCAAATGGAAAGTTTTTAGTTTAAAATGCATTAGACTATTAGACCATCTAATTTCTGTCTTTCAGGGTGGTTTTTTAACCTAGTGTAGTTTGGTTATACAAAATGTTGTAAAACAATTGTTTGCTTGCTTTAGCAGAACTTATTTAGTACTACCACTGAACTGTGGTAAACATAAACATAATAGATTGCTTTATAATAGTTGGTTTAAAATTTTTCTTTTACTAATACATTAAAATCAAAGAACATATACTTTTACGTATATGTATACCTGTACTTGTGTGTCGGAGGGTACGATAATTAAAAGGAAAGGGAAAACATAGCTCCGTCTCAACACAGGATAATAAAAATAAAAACCAATAGAAATAAAAAAAAAAGTATATTTAGTGAAATAAAATTTTGTCAAAATAGAGATTGAGCATATACAGAACGGGTTGTCCAAAATATTTATTTTGCTATGGAAATAGCAATATTTTTTATCTAATGCAATTCAAAAGACATATCTGTATATCACTTTTGGTATGAAACGAAATTTCTTAAGTGATTGAAATAAGCTGTTTCCTTATTTTAACTGATCTTTTTGCAGAAAATTTGCATTGGGGTCGGTGTAATTAATGGTGATTTTATTACTCTGCTTCTCATGTCTTTTGCAGTAAAAAGAAATAAAGTGCACAGAAAACTTATTTGCTTTTTCAATTGATATTAATAGAGTCTATAAAACATAAGCAATAAAATGTAGGTGTTATTTAAACTGATCCATAAGTAAAAAAGAGTTGTTTGTGTCAACGTTGGGATATAAACTTTTGGAACACGTTGTTGATTGTAAATGGACATAGGGATTTATGGGAGAAGGAATTGTAGCTTACTTGTTGGGTTAAGAATTACAAAGAAGTGAAAAATAATTTAAAAAAGATGCTTTTATTGGTAGACGATCAAACTGAGAATCTTGTTGAACGTTGTAATAACAAAAGGGCAGCTTTTTAGGGACTAAAAGGGATGATTGCCAAAGGTGTTGCTTGTAAAGGAATATTCCCATCTATTCTCAAAAAAACAAAATTTATTCCCGTGCCAAAGAAAAACAATAGAAATCAAGCCGATAATTATAGGCCTATTGCAATTTTAAGCACTTTTTCTAAATTAATCGAAAACGTTGTAGCAGAAAGAAGTACTAACTTTTTTAACAAATTTAAGCTATTTAACACTCATCAACATGGTTTTATGAAACATAAATCTACAGCAACTGCTGTTCTAGAATATATGGAAAATGTTTATAACAATTTACATAAAGGACATTATTGTTTGGGAATATTCCTCGACTTGAGTAAAGCTTTTGACCTCGTTAGTCATAAATTATTAGTAGCCAAGCTTTACCAGTATGGAATGAGAGGTACAAGTTTACAATGGATTGTAAGTTATCTTAGTAACAGACCACATTACGTTCAAATTGGCAATACAAAATCAAGTACATTATATATGAATAGAGGTATACCGCAAGGCTCAGTACTAGGTCCATTACTTTTTATTATTTATATTAATGATCTGGTAGTTGAAAACAGTGTCATATATGCTGATGATACGTCACTATTTTTATCATCACAAAAAGCGGATGATATTCCAAAAAAAGCTAATGAACTGTTAGAAAATATAGATCAGTGGTTTAAATGTAACAATTTACATCTAAATACTCAAAAATCGGTTTCAATTAAATTCACAGCCAACAACCTTACTTCAACATACTCTTTCTTAATACGATGTAACAATCTGACAATTAAATAAGCCAATAACACCCGATTCTTAGGCGTTGATGTAGATCAAGCATGCAACTTTAAAGTGCACATAGAGAAACTGTCAAAAAACTATGTTCTTTTTGTTATGTCGCGCGACAACTTGTCAAATTTGTAGACAGACATACAATTAAACTATTTTACTTTGCGCATTTTGAGTCCTCTATTCGTTATTGTATTGTTGTATGGGGTGAGTCAAGTAGTATTGAACGTGTTTTTAAAATACAGAAAAAATGTTAAGAATAATGTTAAGTTTACCACAAACTTCTCATTGTAGAAAAAAACCATACTTTAATATTTTTAATTATCCTCCTGGTCCATTTGGCTGTTTTACCAGGTTTGCTTTACGCTCTTTTCCATACTGCCAAGGTGTTTCTCATTGCTGCGGTTTTTGTTTTTTTTTTTATTGACTTCAGGCATATAAGATCTCTCCTTGACCAATAAGTGCATCGGGAGTACAGTTATATCATATAGGTGCATCGTATAGCATTATGAAGTCTACCACGGAGCACATCGTTTTTTCGCTGCTTGCTTTAGCTTTTTCCAGGTTTGGCATAAGTCTACTAAGTGCGTTTACTGACCTTTCATTCTTCTTAGAAGATTTTACAATCTGGGGTTTCAGGTTAAAATTTTTGCTTATTATGATACCTAAATATTTTAGACGTTGTTGGCTTTTGATCATTTTGTTACCCACCTTCAACGCGTGGTCTTATCCATGTTTTTTCAAGCTACAATCAACGTGTCCATCTTCCGGTGTTCGAATTGCTGTTTTTTCTGCTCTAGCCATTCTTTTATTCTGCCTATGGCAAATTCTGCTACTTTATCTTTTACTATGTGTTTGGTGGTTCTGCATATTAACAGCGCTAGGTTGTCTGCATATATTATTAGGAGCACGTCTTCTGGTAGCTCTATTTTGAGCACGTTGTTGTAATATATATTTTACAGAGTCAGTCTTCGGATCGAATTTTGTGGTACATACTAAGAATAAGGTTGTCGCTTATTAAGATTTTCATGTTCTGTAGGTACAAGCAAATGAGACTGATAAGGTATTGCGGGATACTTTTTTTGACCAGCGCTTTTTTATTCCTGGCCACGGTACAGAGCTGAAAGCGTTTTTGACATTCTGAGTAACCAGGATAGCACATTTTTTTTTTGTTTCTTTGACACTGTTTTCAGCCAATTGGATTGCGTCTATAGCTAACCTACCTGTTTTAAATCCAAATTGATGGTTGGATAGCCCGCCACACTTCTGGAGTTGTTCTACTAACTTGTTGTTTTACATGTGCTTAAAGAGTTTTCCCATTGTATTTATGAGGCATAGTGGTCTAGATGCCGGTCGATTGTTCACAGTTTTTCTAAAAGAGCTAATTCAGCTACTTTTCAGTCTGAAAAAAACCGTCCTTGATTAATTTGTTGAAGAAGACAGTAGTTCTGCGTTTTGTTCAACCTGGACCTTGGCTATTTCTGGCGGAATACCGTCGGGGCCTGTAGCTTTTATTATTCTTATTTTACTGTTTGCCTTATTGACTTCCTCTGCAGTGCAATCAGAGACTTTGTCGGTTTGGATTGTTTTCTTTTTCTTCCTTGTTTTTTTGTGGGGCGGAAACAACTTTTTTTCCATTTTCATTTTTTCCTTGTTCGTGAGCGAGATTGGGCTAAAAACACCAAATTTACCGGTCACTATTTTGTAGTCATTTTTTCACAAATCTTCTTCTACTTTGTTGCATAAAACGCAGCTTTCTTAGCAGCATTTTTTGCATGTTTTAGGCTCTTTTTGTGTTCCTTATAGGTCAGATTGAGCTTCTCTAGGTTAGGCTTGTTTTTTGATTATTTGTTTTTGTAAGCTTTCTTTTGGCTGCTAAACGTTTTTTTCTAGTTTTCAAGATTTTGTTGTATTACCATAAAACCAATTTTTTGCTTAATATAGTGTTTTATTGTCTGTTTTAGCAATGAAACTTATCACATCACTGGTACTGCAGTTTGTTTGCTATTCTTTTTCTGTTTAACCAGTTGGAGCAAGTCTTTATTTACTAGTTTCAAATAAATACTATTGTGGCTGCTCAGGTTTTTCATATTGTTAACCTTCCAACTTTTGGCTATATTCACAAGACTTTTAGAGCACAAAGAGATATCTATGCAGGTTGTTGTACCAGATTTCTTGTTGCTTCTGTTTACAACGCCTAGATTGACCAATCTCACTCAGCCACTCATTTAACACATTGCCGCGCTTGTCTCTTTTTGCCAAATTTCAGAGAAGTTATTTGGCATTTGCTACCGACTACAGTTGCTATGCTGCTGCTTTTGACATCCCGACAAAGTTTGTGCAGAACTCATACTGTAGAGTTTGGCGATATGTAGCAAAAGTACACTCTGATCTAATTCATCTCAACTCACACAAAGCTTAAGCTTTTTTTAGTTTTGAATACTTTTTGTCGAGGTATATATTGCAGCATCTTTATTTTTGCCGATTAGCCATTTGTTTGAATTTGCTCTAAATGTGTTTGGTTCATAGATATCTTTGCTTTATCAGGTATGTATAAGTAAATCTATTGCTCTTTTATCTTTGTTCAAGTTGGTTTGTAATATTCTTAAAAAAATTGGGTTTATGAGCACTTTGCCGGGGCAATGATTTTTTTTGCCTTCCATGAAGACCACCTATCTCCTATCCTTTTCTTACAAGGCACGTATTCTGCTGCTTTTTTTGGGATTGTAAAGAATGCTATCTTGCTGTGCTCTCTACTTGGTTTTTCCGGTATTCTGATGCAGTTTTTGGTTATTTGTAAATTTTTTTAAGCCAGCACTTTGTCTACAGCCTGATTTACTTCTACTGCCGTTGTTGTTGAATTCAGGTTTGTCAACATTAGGGTTTGTTTCTGCTGCCAAGCAACCACTTCTGCCACATTTTCTAGCTTACTGCATATTGTTTCTTTAAATGTATTTCTTCTCTCTGCCTTGCTACTTTTAATTTTTTTAAAAATGTTGTTTTTTTTTAACTTGTTGATGCTATCTATGTTAATGCCGTCAGCTTCAACGTTTGCTTTCATATTTTGCATTATATCTGCGCATATATTTTCCTACTATAGTCATATTATGAGGGCCTCTGATGTAGATGTATTTCTGAGCATTGTTTCTTAACACTGGTTATTTAAGTCCTTGCCTGCTCTCATGATTCTGGCCAGGTCCTCGTCTTTCCCATACATTGATGGTGCCTTTGCTTTCTTGCTTACCTTAAGGATTCTTCAGGGTACTTCAGATTGATCACGCTTTTTAATTTATTGTAGTTGGTTTCTTTAACCATCCAGATCTCATTAGTGTCGATTGTGAGCTTTTTCTTTAGTATTTGCTTGTTTTTGGTCTGGGTGCTGTCTAAACTGAGAGTTTAATTGTTTTGCTGATAAGGTAATAAATGTTTTGGAAAGCATATTAATGTTTTGGATAAAAATGTATGGAAAGTGACCGGAGCGTAAATAGCAAAGTCTGCGTAAGAACCAGGTCATATATGTATATGTTAAACAGAAGGAAGCCAAAAAGTTTTCTTTGTAGAAGTCTCTAAAAGGAAGTCTTAAGACCATCTTTGTACAGAAATAACCGTTTCTCAGCCCCCAGCTAAATACTATTGTTAATACAAGTTGAAGGCAATTTAAAAAAGGTTAATATGGTTTTTAGATAAGCTATGCAAACGTTATTGCGTTATTTAATATTTAAAAAGTCACACATAAATTTTATTGGAGTTAAAGTTGTGATGACATCATAGTATAATGTAGTATTGTTTTCATAAATATTGGGTTCTTTTTTTAAACCAGTATTTGATTATGCAAATAACGAGTTTAACTCACACGATCTCTCTAGAACAAACTTTTATAAAGACTTATGTGTTTATAAAAATATGGCAATAAATCTTAAGCTTGGAACAAAGTCTAAAAATAGTTTACTTTTTGCAATGGGTACAATCTTGATAGTTTTTTAACTATCAAAAATTGTTTTATTTTTTATAAAAATATTAAATACATCGACATATTTACTGTAACGTGGAGTAAGAGATGTTATATGTTATTGCTCCCCATGGCTGAGTCATTTATATCTATCAGTTTGTCAAGTTGAATTAGCATTATTAAAGTGTGTAGAAGAGGATTTTATTACGCAGGAGATACAGACAGAGTTAATATGACAAACAAACTCATCAAAAAGTGTCAGATTACTTGTGAAACGTCATAGTATTATTTAGTTTTTTTTTGTATGAACTGCATTACTCTCTAAGTCTTACTTAAATCATTTACACTTGTTTTTGTAGCACAATATACTATTAATATATTATTTCTTTGTTTACTTATTGTAATTGAAGAAAAATTATAGTATACAATTTGCACGTAATGGCTATTTTGTATTTATTTAAATTGCTGCACTTGCCAAAGGCTCGTGCATTAAAATTATTTTAAACTATAAAAAAGATGAATATAAATAATTTTTTCAGGTTCTTGTAAAGATATATTTTTTATTGCCGTTTTATTATTTTTTAATAATTTTCAATCATTTAGTTTTAATTTTTGTTTGTTAATATAACGGGTTATACAAAAAGCAGCAACATGTGTACACAATATTTCTAACAAAGCAGTGGCTTAATTTACAATATTAACAAAGCAATCAAGTGTAATTGTCACACCCTGTATATAATTCCGAGTTAATACCTTGGCCGTTATTTTCAAAGTGTGATTCACATTTTTTCTTTATTCCTCTTTTTTTGTGTAGGCGGCAGCCCGATATCAAAGCACGACTCAAGCGCTGGTGAATGCGACAGCGACGAGAAGAATCCCGACATAATACCGCAGCCTACTGACGGGGAGGACCCCACAGAGTACGGTAGGAAGAGACAGCACGTCTCAACAATAGAAACGTCACCGAGTCGCAGCCTTTTACATCAAGCGGGTAATTCCGGTTACATAGGATATTGTACACTCCGTAATGGCATTCCATTACACGAGATGTCTGCACCACCTACCCAACAAAAACTGGTAAGTAATTTATAATGTCCGTAGGGCCTACATCACAAGTACGGCCCACTATGTTTTTCGGCTAGTATACTTAGGAAATGGGGGAATAGATATTTCTTAATAGATGATATTGCCTGCCAGCTATGTCTTATATATCAACCCCTTTAGAACAACAACAGTACACCAAAACTTTGCCTAATTTGATTAATCTAGCTGTAATTTATTGCTTCCTAGTCGTGTAAACAATTATTCTCAATTTTCAAAATTGTAATATACTGTTTGCTTAAAAATAATTTTAATCAATTAATTAAAAATGTCTAGACCTTATATAGAATTAATACAATCACGTAAACGCAAATTAAATTATTGCCCATAAAGTTCTGCCCCATAAATAATATAATTCTGAATGAATAATTATAAATAACTTAATTAAAGCGCGGCCTGGGTAAAATTTAATTCGTTAATACTTTAACAGACGTTCTCGTTATTAATTAAAGATTTGATTAATTAACTATAACGGTTACAAGCATACATTTTTATTAAGGGGGTTATTACATTTGGGTTCCTTTTTTTGGTAGAGGAAAAAACCGATTTCAGTGATATTATCACCGGCGGTGACTATAAAAAGGGCACTTTATAAGTCGTAAAGCACGGTATATTAAGCAGTTTATCCTGCGATGATTATAATAAGGTTTTATGTCTCACGTGCTGTAAAACGCATGTCTAATATTCTTCCTATTCCCCGCCGAAAATGTTACACGGATATGAGGTGAGCTTTTCCTTTTTCCCCTGTTTTCATTTCCCCCACCAGCATCACTCATCTGAATAATAATACAGTGACGCAAAGCAGATGGGCTGCAGGAGAGGAATAAGCACTGAGGGTACGTGAGGTCACAGAATCTAGTAGTAGTCCTTGCATTTTCCACCAGGCGGGGATATTAAATTTGTAGCCGGATAATATGTAGAGCATTTACGTTATATTATTCTCGGAGACTGGTAACCGCACGGTGCCATTTCGTGGGAGCTGCTAATCTACCACGGACACATTTACACATCTTAATGTTTTATAGCCTCTCTGTGTAAACTATTTTTATAGCCAACGGCGTAAAAGTCTCATAGGTTAAAGTGATATAATCTTATCGCGGAGCAAATATCTTTTCTACAAACCTGCAAAATCCTTATTCTTAGCGATGGTATCTAATTATTTAATTTTTTCCACATTAAAATGTGTCTAGACTTAATTCAGAAAAGGCAATAAAGTACATGGAATGTTTTATTATAAAAGGTAAAAATTGCTAGTAAATTAAATTTATTCAGAATATTTTTCATGATAAATTTCTTTTAATAAAAATAATTATTATATTTTGAACATAATGTATTCATTACTAGTTTTTTCTATATTAATTTAAAAAATTATTATTAAATATATAATCAATTATCTTATTAAAATTGAATAATTGGTATTAAATAATGGCAATAACATCAATGAATAGTAACACATATCCATTGTATTTGTAGCAGTGGCGTAGCTAACTGTAAGCAATCGTTTGCAATGCGGAAAAGCTCACGAGTCTAGGGGACCGTTTGGTTTAACCTAGGTCAAGAGTGGGTAATTTTTTTTTTTTAATCTTACTTAGAAAGGAGTTTTATCAAAAATTTGCGGTATAATCCAAGAATCCTAGTTACGATACTGACTTAACCATAATACCTTAAGCCAGTGTTACCTCCTAATCTTCAAATTTCTCTTTGATTTCTAAAGGAAACCATGTTATCAGTCAAGTTGTAATCCAATTTTTTTGTGATGACTCACAAACTTTTTTGCTTTATTGTGATCTTCCTGAGGAGTTATCAGAACATGAAACTATTTCTTGGTACTTTTGACCAAGTCTTCTTATGATCTTAAGCTGGGTGTCTAGTCGACATTTTTAAAGGCTGATGAGGTTGCGTTTGTTGATGAAGGTGGTGTCATTTGTATCTGCGACTAAGTGTTTTATCCAAATATTGTTTATGCTATTTTGAATTTGCTCCGTTGTATATAACACTCTTTAGTATTGGCATTAACAGTCTTTTAGGTTTATAAGTCAAACATTTAAACTAACTATCTTTCTTTAATAGTGTTTAATTTTTTTTGCTGGTTTCTTGCTTAATGTTAAGAGTCGTAGTCAAACATTTGGAGCACATTTGGCCAAGGTTGTTTAGGTTAGGTTAAGTTAGGTTAGGTTGGTTAAATAATGTGGACGCGGTTCAGTTTTCAATAGTGGTATTCCAACTGACACATTCTAATAACCTTGTTAACAATGAGACGTAGTAAGTTTCTGCAACTGTCGCTACTGTTTTTGTTGGTCACATAGTGAAATTAGTGCTACACTGATTGGGTTTATTGGGATATGCAACCTTTGACTTTTGTTGTTTATTTCAGTCTTTTATGAACATCGTATCGTATCGTTGGTTAAGTACCAACATTATGTTAGCTGAAGACAAAAATGCGCAAAATTATGTTATTTTTTTTATTTATATTTTATGGAAATTATATAGATGGCAATGTTTTTTCTGGTGTATTTGGCATATGCATCAAAATGGCGCAGTCGGTAAATGGACAGTTTTTGTTTGGCATTTGGTTTGGATAGCAAAGAGTATTTTGTAGTTAAGATTATATATAGCTTGAGGTCGATTGCTGTGTCACGTTTTTATAGTCAGCACGTAATAATATTCTTTACAAGGGTTGTTATTTATTTATTTATTTACTAGTCAACGGAAGTTATTACAAAATAAGTATATATTTACAATTTAAATAACATAAATTAAACATAAAACAACTAATATTAAAAATAAGAATAAAACTTAAATAGTAACAAAATATAAAAAAAGGTCACGTATGGGTGACAAGTGCACGTTGCAAGGTTTTAAAAGAATCTTTAAAAAAATCTACTTTAACTTCGTTGGCGTGCCGCAAAATACGTGTAGATGCAGAGTAAATAGAGTAAATAGTCATTACGTAAAACTCGAGCTGGGACATGAATACCTATAGAGCTGAGCAAGTCAGGATAGTCAATAATCCCACAAAGCACTTTAAAAACTAGTGTCACGTCAAAACTAAAACTTTTTTTTTTTAAACTGGTTATATTAAATGTAGAGAGCAGTTCCGTGTAGCTACCTACAATGTTGCATTATACGCCAAAAAACGAACAATTTTTTTTTAATTTGTTTAACTTATCCTTTACTGACGGCGGTGTATGGTGATCACACATTTGAACAATACTCGAGATGGAGGCTTACGAAAGCGTTGTAAAGGATAATTAGAGTACGATGGTCACAAAACTCCTTAGAGTTACGATTGACAAATCCTAAAAGTTGATAAGCTTTAGCCACAACAGTATCGATATGCAGTGTAAATGAAAGGCTTGAATTAAAGGTAATGCTTATATCACATTAAACATTACATTCATGAGAGAGTAACCATACATCACCGTAGACTGACGTCTAGAAAATGTCATTACTTTGCATTTATTTAAATTAAGTAGTAAGTTATTCTGACACCAACTAGAAAGAAATTGTACTTTTTCATTAAGTAGTACAGCATCATCTAAAGATTGAATTTTTATAAAGATTTTTATATCGTCCGCAAATAATAAACAACGCGCATTAGAAAAACAGTGTACCACATCATTGATAAAAATATTGAACAGTAAAGGTCCAAGATGTGACCCCTGTGGAACATCAATATTACGAGAAACACACAAATTGAGATCTGTTAGATAAATAGGATTGAATCCACAGTAACAAGGTGCCATTAACTCCAATACTACGTAGTTTCATAATTAGTATCTTGTGGTCAACGGTATCAAAAGCTTTTGAAAAGTCAGTGTAAACTGAATCTACCTGGAATCTGTTTTCGAGCGCATCTGTTATATAAGATTCATACAACATAAGGTTGGAAGATGTCGATTTGCCAGTTTGAAAACCGTATTGATTGAGATTGATTTCTGATTGCAGAATGGCAGTCAATTGACAGGTAACTAACTTTTCAAAAACTTTTGGAATAACTGATAAATTGGATATAGGTCTATAGTTTGTTACATCATTTGTAGCACCGGTCTTACCGTTAACAGTAATCTTGGCATATGTTGGCGTTGTTTTAGTTTTGTTCAAATTTTACTAACTTTTGTGAGTTTATACATTAATGCAGTCGAACTCAACAACAAGAATCGTAATATACGGTTAAGCGTATCGGCTCGTTGCGGTAAATTGTGCAAAATCACTTTAATGACAGTCAAATTTATATTATATTGAAGAGATTGTCTTTAATTTTTTCTTTAATTAAAATATTTGGAAATTTTTGTCATTGATGCTTTACTGTGGAATTGGATAAAGGATAGTTGTGTTGAAATTGGAAAAGGATTTGAATGCATTTCTTTTTTACTTTTTCTAATATTGTTTTAGATTATCTCTTCACAAAGAGTGGGCGTCTAGTAAATAATTCTGAAGATTTGTTTGACTGTAATGGGTTTGGCATTGCGATAGTACGTAGTAGAATGATTAATCTACTTGGCATAGTAGTTTGTTGCTATTTTGCAGTTTTACAATTGATACTATTAATAAAAAAAGAAATAATTTTATGATAAATAGCTTTGGACAAGTTATTGGATCTTTAATTTTACCACTTTAGAGACTTTTGCAGCAGAACATTGATTGTTTTTGTGTTTGAGCTCATGCTGGTTAGACATTGTTGCAGGTCTGTTGTTTGCTATTTGAGTCGTATCGAACATAAGAAGCATTGTCAGTTAAGGTTTTCAACTGGCTTCGGTTTTTTTTTTATATAACTGATTTTTGGATGAAACAAACTGGTTGATCACTGCTTAGCTTAGGTTTATTAAGTGTTAGTCTTTAAATGCCGGTACGGTAATTGACTATTGTGCACTTTAATTTTTTGATAAAAAAAACCATTGGCATTATATTGCGTTCTGTTACGTTTACATTTGTTCAACGTTGTTGAAGAAACTGTTTCCATGGCGATTTGTTGTTGAATAAGGATTGTTACAGTTGGGCACATTTTGGGGACATTGTCAATTTGGTGATTGATCATTGCGCAGATTTAGATTTATCTAAGAGACACATCAGTTAAGTCTCAATTTCATTTTTGATAGAATTTTTTGCTAATACTGACACAATGTTGCATTTTGGTACGTTTAAGCTGGTGTTTTCTTTGAAGAGAACAAAGACAACAAATTGGCGCAGTCGGTAAGTGCAGTTTTTGTTCAACTTAGAGGTTTACGGCATTGCCAATTGTTGTGTGTTACAGTTTGCTTTGGTAGGTTGTACAGAAATCAAGAATTGAAATTGCTCCGACGTTGTCTTTTGTAACTTTAGTTCATTTTGACATAAAAATTTTGATTCAAGTTTCATAAAAGTGTTTTACAATCTCATCTTTTTTTTTATTTATATTCGATATTCTTTTAATATTCTGTAAATAATTTTTGTTAGTTTTATTTGTTGGATATTAACAAGCTTTTGGTGTACTTCGCGATAACGATTGCTAGATATAGTGCGCTGGAATTATCCACGTGACTATTGCTATGTCTGTTGTTTATCAGAGCTTCTTTTTAAAATTGAATATACTATAGTGAGCATCTTTTTTTTAATAGAATACTTATATTCAGTGGCGTATCTATCTGAAAACAAAGGTTTGCAATATGGAAGGGTTTACAAGCACAGGAGCAAGCATTGTAACTTTTGAGATAAAAATGTAATAACATTTTAGCAAACTTTTGCGGTTAATCGGTCTATAGTGATTATTGTCATATTATTTACATCATTTTCAACAATGCTACATTAATAATAATAATAAATACATTTATTGCCCATAAAACAAATGTTTGGGCAATGGGTTCAAGATTAGATTGAATGTAGTAACATTCAACTAATTTTCTTTTTGAACCTGGTCTAGAATTTAAGCATAAAAACATAAATAACAAAACAAAAACCTTAAATTTCTTCCTAGTATTCTTTTACTCAACGCTTGCAGATACCTGAATGTTGTAAACAAATCGTATTCACAAATGAGTCCAATGATAATTGTATGTAAGTACAAACTCTTAATTGACTTAACAAAAACCAATTCATTTATTATAAATGTCTTATTTCATTTTTATTCTGTCATTCAGTCATTTAGTATAAGTCATAATTTTATCATAATCATAATTTGATATTTGGATACAGAAAAAAATTACAGGGTGCTAAATTAGGCGAGTACTGCGTTTGCTTGAGCACTCTAATGCCTCTTGAGTGCCTCTAGCAGTTTAATAACGCTTCACAGCCAGAGCGTTATGAGCAGATGCTTTGTTCTGGTGCAAAATCCACGACTTGTTTTTTTACAACCTTGGCAGTTTCTTACGAACTTGCTCTTGCAGTGTTGCCAAAACTTTTAAATAGTAAGTTTGGTTTACAATTTGACCTTATGCAACCCATTCAGTCATCATGATGCCGTTGAAAAAACGATTAGCATTGCTTTGAATTTAGATTTTGACATCCCTGGTTTTTATATTCTTGGCTATGCAGGAGTTTTCCAGTGCATAAATTGCCGCAAATTTTCACCATTGTATTGGAATATCCAGGTTTTATTGTTTTGATGTTTTCCATCAATTCAGGCTCTTCATTTAACCTTTTAAGAAAATCTGAATTAATCTGTTGACGGACAAGCTTTTGATTTTTGATTAGGGGATAAATTTTTTGAAACTAACCTTGCAAAGATTTTCTTTATGTTCAATTTGTTATGTAAAATTTTTTTTACAGTTTTTTATCGTAGTTTACAGTCTTAGCAATCATCCGAACGCTTATTTGACGATCTCTTATTGATTTTGGTCACTGTTTGCGGAGTTGAAACAGAGATAGGAAAACCTGGACGTTGGTCATCTTTGGTGCTCTCTCGGCCTTTAGAAAACCGTTTGAAAACACGCGCACGAGATAGAGAATTCTCACCATAGGCTTTTTTCAACAACTTATAGCATTTAGTTGGAGTTTTTTTTAACTTAACGAAAAATTTCACATTGATCCGTTGTTCGTGTTTTTTGTCACATTGTTATCGGCAAGAGAAAAAAAAGTTTGTTTCTAACCTTTTAAGAAAAAATACTACTACAGCGACAAAAACGTGTTGAACATTGTTCCGGTTTCACTACTTTGCACTTTATTAACTGGATTGCGAGGAAAACTTTCTGTGTTGTTGCGTCTGTGAGGTGTTGTGATTAACTGGTTCTCCACTCGAAAATATATTCGGTCCAGGTATGTGAATTTTCTTGCTTTTTGTAGGCATAAAAATAAAAATAAATCTGGAAGACGTTAAACGACACTCGGGGGCTGCCTAATAAGTGGTCCGACTGAAGTGTTGTTAATGCACTTAACAAGTACAACTTCTGCTACTTTTGGGACAGTTCTTTGTTGTTGTCACTGCCAGAGATGCAGTCTTGAGTGTGCAAGTTGGTTGGTAAAGGCTGTGGTTTAAGTGCGTTGTTGGGCAATGGTTCTGCAGGGCGAGTAGCGATGGCAGTGGCTGTCCAAGATTTTTTTTGTAACGGTGTTTTTTACAGTGTACCTTGTTGTTGCTCTAACGTGTAGGCTCAGAAAAATTGTTAAAAAAAATTGGCTAGTATATGGCTAAGCCCGTTTAAGAGGGTCTCGTGATGATGGAGTAACTATTTTTCAAAAAAGTTTTTTTTTACTTTTTGGGACGCCTTCAGGCTGGTAACAAAAAATTGGCACTTAAATACATTACTGTTGCCATCTATAGGCTCTTTGCTTGTTTGACGGTAATATATTTTTAATAACAAACACTGGGGCGAGTGGGCGGAGTACACGTTTCTATATTACTAGTTGCAAAATATATACAAGGTTACATCCATTCACTCAAGTGTTGATTATCCATGAATTATAAGCGTGAAGTAATACCTAGTTTGTTTATAACATACACTTTGAGCCTTGGTCATTATATCGCTTGCAAAACATAAAAAATGTCATGCCTACCCACTCGGGTGTTAGTTATCTAAGAATTAAGAGCGCTTTTTTTTATTCTTCTAATTAAAATGCATCTTTTATTCAATGTCTAATATGCTATAACTGCAAGAACAGAGCATAAAACAGTATTGCTAAGTACACAATTATAAATCACCGGTTCTAAAACATGACAAAGTCTTCCGCCCACTCACCAAAGTGTTTGTTATACAGGAACTAAGTGCGCCATCTTCTTTTTTTAACTAAATCACATCTGCTACTCATTTCATCTTATGTTATAGCTGCAGAAACACAGCATGAAGGAGTATTAGCCATTTCATGATAACAAACACTGCATTGGTTGGACGGGGTATATCATTTACTATACTACATTACCGGCCAAAAAACATAATTACTTTAGATTGTGAAAGCAAAGACGATTGTTTTACTTCAAGTGCGCTAAATGCATTATTGATTATGTAGTAAATATATATATATATATATGTGTTTCTTAGATTTTTCTTTTCTTTTAGAGACCACTATCACTTATGAACACGATAACTGTTTTTATAGTATATTAAAGAAAATACATTAAAAATGTTTTTGGGTTTTTTAGGCAGGAGCTTAGAACACAGCAATTAGTAAAGGTAAAGGTACTGAAACGTTGTAATGAATTATTGTAACTTGCTCAAGATACGTTTTGATATACTTGATTCTAGGAATATAGTTTCCTGTTCACACTTTAATTAGTGTAGTGTAGTTTGTAGATATTTTGCAATTTACACACAGTGGAATATTAATAGTTTTCTGCAATGACATATTTTTTGCACGTTTTTAGCAATGTGTTATAACAATTCTAAAAAGTCATTGTTTACTACACATATCTTAACTTGTCATAATAATAAGTTGCATCAGCATCAACCTTTTAATAATGACCAATTCTTAGACTTTTTTGATTGTGAATGGTTGATTATTCCTATTTTTATTGTTTCTGAATTTATTGCAAGCAACTTAAAAGTTTGCTCATTGTATTAAACATACGTAAAAGTCACCTCTTACAGTAGCCACGGCAACACTGTTTTTGCTACCATTACTGTATTTAGTTTGTGATTATGGAGACGAGACTTGCACGCTGCAAAACTGACTTCAAATAAATGAACACACTGTAAATCTTGAAGCTTACAAGAATAACAAACGTGTTACATGAGGAAGAGGCACTGAAAATGAGAATGCACGCTAGAAACATGACCAAGTTTAAATAACAGACCGATAAACAGCGAGATGCTCAAGTTTGGAGGACAGTACGCTCTATTGGAGGCAGTATGCACTCTTTTAAATAAATGCTTGGAAGAAGGAAAGATCCCGATAGAATGGCAAAATGCACACGTAACACATATACTCTCCTACCTATACAAACTGTTAACTAAAATCATAACTAATAGACTTACAACTAAACTGGATTTCTATCAACCCACAGAGCAGGCAGGTTTCAAGAAAGGTTTTGGTACAGCAGACCATCTTCAAAGTATTCGCACCTTAATTGAAAAATCCGTAGAATACAATATACCCCTACACCTGGCATTTGTAAACTACGAAAAAGCGTTTGACTCTATCAAAATGTCGGCAGTATTACAGGCAATGTCGGCAGTATTACAGGCAATGTCGAACGCACGTATCGACTCCAGGTATACCAACATTATCAGATACATCTATGATAACGCTACTCTACAAGTAAAAATTGATGACGACACATTAACAGACAAGGTTCCTATTAGAAGATGGGTGCAACAAGGCGATACGATCTCACCAAAACTTTTCACGCTTGCAATGGAAGATATTTTTAAAAGACTAGACTGGGATAAAAAAGGCATAAACATAGATGGAAAACACCTTAACCATCTACGTTTTGCAGACGATATTATCCTCATTAGTTCAGATTCCAGTGAACTAAAAGACATGCTCTTACAACTAAATACAGCATCTAAAGAAGTCGGTCTAAAAATGAACGTTAAGAAGACTATGATCATGAGTGAGAATGAGACATTTATTAGCGTAGAAGGACAAATGGTAGAAAAGGCGACCGAGTATGTATATTTTGGCCATATTATTAAACTGGGGAAGGACAACCAAACAGAGGAAATATCACGCCGCGTAAAAATGAGCTGGGCAGCTTTCGGTAAACTAAGATACATTTGAAAAAATAAGACTTTTCTATACGGTCTAAAGCGAGAAGTTTATAATAAGTGTATCCTTCCCGTCAAATCGTATGGGCTCAAAACAACCACCCACACAGTAAGATCTGCAAGTAAACTCAGAACCTGTCAAAGATCCATGGAGCGTGCGATGCTTGGTATAAGCTTAAGGAACCACAACAGAAACGACAAAATCAGCAGAAGAACTGGCGTTGAAGACGTAATTGTACGATTTGCAAACCTCAAGTGGAGCTGGGCAGGTCATGTTGCCAGGCAGGATCCATCAAAATGGGCTATAAGAATCATACAGTAAAGACCTAGAATAACGACTTGCAGTGCAGGAAGACCCCAGAAAAGATGGAGGGACAATATCCGCGAGGTTGCTGGACAAAAATGGCAACAAACAGCACATAACAAAACATGTGGAAGAGTTTAAGGGAGGCCTATGTCCAGAAGTGGACAACAACAACAGAAGTGGACAACAACAACAGAAGAAGAAGAAGAAGAAGAAACAGCGTGTTAGATAGTCAGGCGGCACTACAGACAATTGCTTCCTAATTAAAAAATGTAAATTGGTGATGAACTGCATAATTAGTCTAGAAGCATTAGCAACAAACAACAGGGTACGCTTAATCTGGATACCAAAGAATCAGGGTATAGAAGGTAACTTTAAGTCGGACCAGCTTGTCAAAAAGGAAATTAAATAGATGTTTATTGAATCTAAACTTGCTTTTGGAATTTTTCACAAGATTGGTAAACAAATACTTTGTAGTAATTACAGCAACTGGCGTAAACATTGCACACAAAACTATTTGTACCAGGACTATAACACATTAACTATGCAGATGAACAGAACAAAACTGTAAATGCTTACGGGATTTATAACTGGATACTGCGGCCTAAACAAACAGATGGATAGAATGAAAATTTAAATGGAATCCTTATGCCGCGGCTGTGTGGAGGATAAAGAAACTCCGCTACATCTGCTTAGCGAGTGCTAGGCTTACAACACGCAACGTAGTGCTTTCTTTGACAAGACAGGGTAACCAAAAAACAATCCAACTTTTGCGAAGAGGCTGTTGTTGCAAAAGTTTTTGGAATTCATTAAGGAAACGGAACTACCAGAGGAGTAACAAAAGGTCTACAATAGAATCAAGAGATTGCAGTGCAGGGACAAGGAGAGGACAAAACTCGGGTTAATACATTTATTAAATCCGACGACGCGACGGTATTTAATACTTCTTAAAAAGTACAGATGCAAGAAAATTGATTTGAAACAGTAATACATAAGACATAAAGTTTATCATTCTACATTTGTAAAAATCTTAACATTTGATTTTTTTTTGTTACGTGATAAACGCTGATTTTGAGAAGTTACTTACTTTTCTGTAATTTTATTGCATTATAATTTCTTTGATGCTAGTCAAATACCTTTTAAATTTAATTTCTATTTCGGTTATTACTTTTTTATAGCATGTTAAATTATTTGTTATTTTAAGGTATTTAGTAATATTCTTCTTTTTTAACTGTTATTTTTGATGTTATATTAACGACACATGATTCTGTAAATACTATGGTGTTGTCAGTACAGTGATTTTTTTAATATGCTGATTTCAAAATACTTATTTGTAGATATTTTTAACGATCACATAGAATTTTATATTACAAGTAAATCTTTTATTATATTTATTATTCAAACTTTTTATAAAATAGCCAAGAAACAAAAAAATTAAAAAAAATGTGAGTACATATATTATTATTATAAATTAAGTTAATGCTTACATGATCAGCAAACAATAAAACTTTTTGTAGTACAAATAGCAGAACTATCGCTACATAAATTGTGCATGCAATATATGTAATATAAAATATTATAATAAATTATAATATATTCAAATACACAACATTGTATTTCTAGCATGTTTAACAATATTTATACAAACATTTTAAATAATATAAAGGTTAACAAAACTTGACAAAGTTATAAATCACGTTTTCGCATATTTAATTTTTAAGATTAAAGAAGAAACAAAAAATGTTGTAATATTTTAATTATGCAAACATTTAAAAAGCAAACATAAATTATGCAAAGTCAGACAGAAAAATCATTATATTTTTAAATTTCGTGATGGGATTTGATATGACCACGAGTTAAGCATGTTCCTTAAATTGAATAATCATGTATTTCACAGATTTGCATAGCTGTACAGCACGCTATAAGCCCCCTAACAAATCCAACATTCGGCTAAATCAGATGCAAATTAGGGTTTTCACTATTATTTAAATATCTCGTTATTTTTTCGAAGGGGGGTACTCCTCTCCTGACTGACATTTAAGGTAAATGCAGGAATGAAAGTAAGGTTTATCTGATAGATTAACCCTTGCGAATGTTCTGTGAAACGGAAGCCGGATGATATTAGGAGCTTTTCCTACGCAACTTCCTGGAGGTGATCGATACTATCCGACACCCTTACACCGCCGCCGCTGCCGCACACGTGTGCGTGTAAAGTCAGCGAACATTGGGCGATATAGGGAGCGGGAAAATGCGGCGGACAAGGTTTTTCGTTTTTTTTATATATATACAACACGGCAGCCGCGTCGTAACTTACAGACCTTTAAACGCACAATTCGCAGAAATACATGAATGTTAAACGTTCTTGGATACCTTTTCCTTCGAAGCATTGCTGTATAAATGTCCCACGTATCCCAATCGAATTATACGAAAAGGCATGCAGCACAAATTGCTCGGAATATGGAATGCATAAAAAAGTGAGAGCTGAAAAATATTCGACTCAATAACATTGTTTCCAATATTTACATTTGAATATTTTTTTTGTATTATTGTAATTATATTCGAACAAAAGCAATTTTAAACAAATAAATATAAGTGTTTTACAATATTAAACATGCTCAATATTGTATTACGTGTTTGTAAAAAAAATTAAAATATTTACAGAATTTTACGGTAATTCCAGAACATCATGGCTCATAAAATATGTGATATGTAAGCGCGAATGAAATATGCTAAAACGGGGAAAGGCATGCAACAGTGCAAACTTAACTTTTTGTGTATATTAAGTTGCCTATTATACCGGCCAATCTATTCAAAGATAACTATATATGGGGCACTGCTAAAGTTGACGGAATCAAGTACTGCCTGTGTTGTCAGCGTTCTGCGATTGTCATATTTGTAAAATTTGACGTTTTTCACCTATAATTCAGTTGACAGTTTGATTTCAAACTGCTTGGTTTTGTTTTAACAAAGTTTAACGAGAGTAATAGTTGTGTGGAAAATGGACATTTCGAATCGTGATTTCCGAGTGATGATTTTTTATGATTTTCGATACGGTTTAACACCGCAACAATGTGTGGAAAAACTTAGTTTGTTATTTGGGAATGAAGCACCATCCAAAACTATGGTTTACAAATGGTTTGCAAAATTCAAGCGTACAACATCAACGTTTCGATCTTCGCGAAGGTCGTCGATGTACCTCTGTTGTCGCGAAAAATATTGATGCTGTGCGTGAAATGATTTTGTCAGATCGGTATGTGACCTATAGTAAGATAGAGGCATCCTTAAGCATTGCAGCGAAACAAATACATACGATTTTGGACTATCATTTGCGTGTCAGGAATCTTTGCAGTCGTAGTATCCCACACAATTTGAAAGAAGAACAAAAACAAGTACGTGTCAAGTGGTGCAAGGAATTGCTAAAGAAACTTGAAGGAGATCGTTTAAATTTGGTATATAACATCGTAACAGGTGACGAGTCTTAAATATATTCATATGAGCCTAAAACTAAACAGCAATCGACTGTATGGGTGTTTCAAAATGAACCTAAACCCACTAAAGTGGTGCGTTTCGAGCCATGTTGCAACTGTTGCATTAGAGGATTCAAGGACAGTTAATGCTGACTGGTACACTTCAATTTGTTTGCCGGAAGTTATCACTGAAATCAGAAGGAACAACATAAACTGGCAAATCATTGTTCATCATGACAAAGCAAGCTCTTACACAGCACGACAAACTGTAGAGTTTTTGACCAGTAACAACATCCAATTAATGACTCATTGCCCATATTCGCCTGATTTATCACCCAATGACTTCTTCCTATTTCAACATATCAAAAATAAAATGCGTGGCAAGCGTTTTTCATCGCCTGAAGAGGCGAAGCATTTAAATCACTTGTTTTGGAGGTACCTTGCTCAGAGTGGCAAAATTGTTTTGAAGACTGGTTTTATATTTATTTATAAAAGTCTATAGATTTTAAGGGAGAATGTTTTTAGAAGCAATAAAGCAATTTACATAACGTAATTTGTGTTTTGCTTTACATTTTCCGCTGACTTTGGCAGTGTCTCTCGTAATAGAAGGAAAACAATGTATTAACACATTGACAATTAAAAATTATTTAAAGTAATAAAATATAATTCAAAAAAAATTTAAGTTGAGAAAAAATAGATGCGTTCAAAGCAACAATCTTGTAAATAATTTTGGGAATAAGAGTTTTTTGCGAAAAAAATTGCATTCTCCGAGACGGTAGATAAAAATTAAAATGGACCATAATAAGTTAAAATCACGCATTTTTTTAAGTCAAAATTTTGGCCCAGCGTTTGCGGAAACGTATTATAAAGTTTTAAGCTGCGTCGTTTTGACAAAAAACCAAGATATCTGAATTGACATTTGGGCAAAATGCTTCTCGCAACTCCACAGCTTTTGACGCTTCGGAAACTATTCTTAAGATAAGTACTGGACTTGGACCTGGACCTGCCTCTGTTTTCAATCACGGGACCCAGCCGGTACCAGTTTTTAAGCATTTGTTATTTTAACTCAAACTATAAAGCGGACACTCGGAAAAAAATATGTTTACTTTTAGTTGAGCTTTTACACCTGTTAAATTGTGTCTACAGATTACTCTAAGGAAATTTGTTATCACCTAATATACATAAACGGACAGAAATTTTTTTATCAATTATTTCTGGTTTCTAACAGATGCATGAATGGAGAATCTTCAGTTCTAACCATGTCCAGCACTCTAAAAAAAAGTAAACGAATGTCGTTTTATTGAAGAAAAACTGTTGTAGCAATGTAAAAGACAATTGAGTTTTGGAATATTTAAACATTTACACTGACAACAATCTTAGAGAAGAAAACATATTTTTTGATGTAACGAGCGTTTGGTGGTATTTCACAACAATCACTTGGTTAATCCATGGACTACCTTAACGTCGTTGAACTCCTGTAACCTTTGATTGCATTTACACGTTTATCTGATGGACAAAAAGGTGTGTGGAAAAGCCAACAAAACAGCGTGTTGTATATTTTCAAGAATTGAATTTTTTTAGTTTGGGGGAGCCGGTACGGTATAAAGATCTGGGCAGGTGCTTTATTGTTTTCAAAAGCTGAGCATGTTTGAATTAAAAATTATACTATGACGGCTGATGGTAAATTATGGAGTGTTTAGCTGATTACGTTGTATCAAAGCAGATATCCAAACAACTGCAAAAAAGACATGCTCAAATGTAAAAATTCAGAATAACTCAAGCTATAACACCATAAAATTATTAGAGAAAAAATAGAAATACCACAACCGCACTACCACAAAACACACAAACCTGAACAAGATTAAAAAGGAAAATACTAAGATAATAATAAATACTATAGAAAACAACCTAACCATGAAAACTCTGTGATCTAAAATGTCAATAGGAAAACAAATAATTAATAAAATAAAAAAACACCGAAGGTATCGTCGTTTTGGATAAAAACAAAATTGCAGATGTTATCAGAAACTTTTACAAAACTTTCTATACATCAAATGTAGAAGACTGGGCTACTAGAAAAGGGCAACGTTTGTAATGCAGGATTAAAGGATATACTAGAAATCATGGTAACAAAAGTATAGAAAACAATGAGACAAATTAAAAATAGAAAATGTTCTGGAAAAGACCATTTAACATCAGAAATGCTATAAATTGGAGGAAAACTAGTAAAAGACGCAATTTAAACTCTTTTAAACAAGTGTATAAAGGCAAAACACTGGAGGACTAGCATAACACAAAAGTTATTATTTTATATAAAAAAGTAGAAAACCACTGACCTATCAGCTTATTGTCAAAATTTTATAACTATTTACCAAAATAAGCATGAACTATTTGACAAGTAAAGTAGTTAGACAAATAGATTTTATATCTTCAAAATTGTTTACTCTAGCGCTAGAAGACGTAAACAAACCAATATAGACAAATAAATACATTAAAACAAATAGTAGTTACTTTTTGCATATGAGATTTGCAGACGGTATAGTGCTCATTAACAGTGATATTACAGAACTGAATACCATGTTGTACAACTAAATAACTTATCTGAAACCATAGGTTTAAAAATAAACCTCAAAGACCGAATTATGGTTGTTGTAGTGGATCACCAAATAATTAAACAAGTTGACAAATATGTCTGTCTCGTGCACTACATAATGCTAGGAAAGGATAACCAAACTATTGAAGTTACAAAATAGACAGGGTTGACTGAAAATACATACTAAAAGACAAGGACAATTTCAATAAACCTGAAAACTAAAGTATACAAAACATGCATCTTACCAGTAGCCACATACGGCTCCAAGACGTTAACATTTACAAAGAAGAGCACATATAAACTTAAGGCAATGAGTAGGCTATGTCGCAAAATAACGCAGATATAGATGGACAACAAAAATATTAACTTGGCGTCCAAAAGCTACAAAAAGAGGAGTTTAGGAATACCA
Organism: Tachinus rufipes; assembly: GCA_963932245.1. Classification (NCBI taxonomy): domain Eukaryota; kingdom Metazoa; phylum Arthropoda; class Insecta; order Coleoptera; family Staphylinidae; genus Tachinus; species Tachinus rufipes. Next base: position 97,214,058 of record OZ010743.1, read on the forward strand.
CAAAAAAGATGGATTAACAACATAAAAAAAGTTGCAGAAAAATGTTGGTTTCAGAAAGCTCAATACAGAGACAAGTGAAAAGAGTTAAAATAGACTTATCTGTAAAAGTTTAAAAAATAGAAGTTGTATTTTTTATTCCATTTGTAGGCGACAATTTTACTTTAATACACGATAACCGCGATCGCACATTGGACGGAATAAGGTTAACATTTGTTGATTGCACTGGCCACCTTGAAGCTCAGACGTAAGCTCTATTGAGATTTGTTACGGTTACGTGTTTGGTAGCTGTTTGTGAGGAATGGGAAAACATTACACAAAAAGAATTTACTAACCGTATTCAGAGTAGTTTACCACGCTATTTAGGAAAAATTACTAGAGTTTGTGAAAATAGTACACACAGTATTAATTGAGCAAAGATTATATATCAGTATAGTTATTTTGATTTTATTTGTAGCGCTTCTAAATAATTGGCTGGCAGCCTTGTTTTTTTTAATATTTTTTTTATAATGATATGAAATCTTCTCATAACATGTCTAAAGAATTCAAACTTTTGTTTATGGTTAATGTAAGTTTATGCTGTTTTTTTTTTTTAATTTTAAAGTATTCTAGCATATAATATGTGTTCTACACAGGAAATTTGTAGCATTTTCCTATAACACTATCTTCCAATAGCTTTCTTCAACCCGTTTTAGTTTTGCTTGATTTTTGTATCAATTTTTATATCATTATTAGTTGTTTAATTGTTGTACTAGTATCTTTAGATCATTTAGTTCATTTGTTATCATGACGGTGTCATTGACAAACTTTAAGTTGTTTACGGTTTTTCTATTTATGACTTTAACGCTTACTGTCTAGCCCCAATATTAGTTGCTTATTATTTTCATGTCGTTTTTATTGATGAGTTTTGATTTTAAAATATGTATTAGTTTCTCGTATCAAACTTTGTCAAATGCTTGTTGAAAGCCAATAAAACATCATACACATTGTAATTCTTATCCAGACGTCTTTGGTTGAGTACATTTAACCTGAATAATGCCTCTCTAGTGCCTACTTTGTTTTGAAAATTGTGTATTGCTATTCTGTTATGTATTATTCTCAGAAGTATCTTTAAAACGTATATCATCATTAATATTGTTTTATGTTCAGAACATTTTTTTGCATTATATACTTTTGACAAGGTTATAAAATTTGAGATTAGCCACACTTTTGGTATTTTACCTATTTTGTATATTGTATTTAGTAGGTTGCTCACTATCCGGATTTTTTTTTGCTAAATGATACAATGTTTTTTTTTAAATATAATTAAAGCACATGAAAACTTATTATTTGTACAATTTTTTTCTTTTAAAGAAGAATTTTTAAACTTGCTATTTTTTCAGATAGGACAAAGTAATGTCTGCAACGTAAATGTGTTTAAAGAGTTCTGTGTGACTCCAGAAAGAAGCTTTGGCTAGCCAAAAACGATATAAACAGGTATAAAGTTGATTATAGCTTGCAGTACTATGTGAACTGTTGTTAATATGGTTTTTCAAAAACCTTAGTGGCGCACCGTTTCAAAAGACTATTTTTGAATATTGAAATCTAGAGTAACTATATAATAAGGTTTAGAACAACTTAGGAAGGCGTAGGCCATAAGCCAGTATAGAAGAGATTCTATATAATTCTTTTTAAAGAAGTTAGATGCTGAGTTTATCAAAGCACTAGTTGGCAGTTATTTAAAAAAAATGTGCCGGGTTTTTCTAATAATCACTTCCGCTCTAGAATTGGTAATCTAACATTTAGTGCCTGAAATATTTAATTTTTTTTTTTGTTTAGATTGTGATTATTTTTAATGGTTACAGTGTGTTTATTTACTTAAGATTTACTTATATTTTATATAGTAATTCCACATCATCATTTAGCATAATGCGCAAAGAGGTTTAAATAGAGAGTATAGAGTATAGAGTAGTATATTTCCAAAACAAATGTGTACATTCATGGGTGTGTCATAATAAGGTAAAAATAATGATAAATAGTGCAATTTGCAAAAAACTTAAGGTAAATAATAGTAAGTATAACTTAATCTAAATTAGTTTTAAAGATTTTTGATATCATTGTAAAAGAATAATTAAATATATATGGTCATGTATGAGTCAAATGTACGGAATGAAAATTTGTTTTTGCTCAAACCACTGAAAATGTCTTCTTTTACATGAATCTTTTCAGAATTTTTTAGTGAGCCATTTTAAAATAATAAGCAATCAAAATTTGAAAAAATCGAGGTTTTTGAGTTTTTTTACATTGTTTGATCTTTTGTATTTTTCAAGATTACATTTTTAGGAAAAAATTATCGAAATAATAAGTTTTTCTTAAATATGGATTAAAAGGTTTTATATGTGCAAAAGATAAAAATTTTAGGAAGTGCCGTGTGCTACGCTTTGAGATATCTTACAATGTATGCACAGAAATACTTAAAAATAGCGAAAAAAGCTTAAATTTCAATTTTTTGTGGATACATTCTAAGATACCTTGGAGCGTAGTGCACTGAACTTCCTGAAATTTTTAGGGTATTTGTTGCACATATATATTTTAATTTTTAAGAAAAAAATTTTTTTTAAATTTTAGAAATTTAACAAAAATTTGTGCTGTGAAAACTTATTCTTTGAATAATTTTGAAAAAAAAAGTACTATTTTTTTTTCTAAAAATGCAATCAAGTTTTTATTGCATATTACTTGGAAATCGCTCATTGAAAAAATCTGGAAAAATTCACTTAATCAGAATTTATGTAGAGGAAAGCATTTTCAGATGTTTGAGCAAAAACAAATTTTTATTCTGTACACTTGGATTATTATGGATATGTGTTTTCTGATGATGTCAAAATATTGCATATTAATTCTTTTGGCAACAAGAAAACCTGCTGTTAATAGTATTTTCGTTTTATAAAAATTATATTAACCTATTTGCACCTGTTGGTACGTATGTCCCAGACGACTTTTGAAAATTCTGGTGGATTAATTAGGTACGTTAATTTACAATAATTCGATGTCATACCAGTATTCACGTTGTCGTCGTGTATATTCGAGAATGTTCGGTACAATTCGTACTTGTTTTGTGCAGAGCAGTGCAGAGTGACATGATTCTTGATGGCAGCAGGTTGTGTTAGTTTCCAACGCGGGCAAAATTGTACCGAATTCTGTATTATTGTGAAACTAAAACGTAAGTACTAGAAACTTTGCAGAAAATCTGCCTGGAAAATGTTTGTTTTTGATGATTTTCGCTTATAACTAGAACGTTGGTTCATTTTTTCCTACAGAATGGGTCAAAAATACCTTACCCAAAAAGAGTTGAAAGAAGAAATCAACAATATTTTCAACAAAGATGTGAATCTATTCCATTGTAGTGATGACTCGGATTCAGATTTTTAGCCGTCGGAAGAAGAAATTCCAGCAAAACGATCAAAAAATGACAACAATTATGATGAAAATCAAAATTTGTCAAATTACTCTTCAAATTCATCTTCCGATTTGGATGAAGAACCCCAAACAAATAACAAAAATAACGATAATGTGGTACACTGGTATGATATTTACAAAAAAAAAATTTATCTCAAAAAAATTATGCCTCAAGTTAGGAATGCAATTGTATTGGCAAAGCTGAATATGAGTTCATCCAAACTTGATTGCTTTTTGCAAGTATTTCCGAAAAGTTTATTCTTGTACATTGCTGAAAATACAAATAAACAAATCAACATTGAACATGCAAAAAATAAAAAACAATGTGTTGCAACGGATGCGTCCGAGATTGTGATAGTAACAGGGTGTATGTTGGTAATGAGCTACAATCGCTTACCATCATTTCATGATTATTGGTCAAATAAAAAGAGCCTAGGAAATAATTGTATCAAAGATGCAATAAGCCGTGATCAACATATTTGCTTTATAAAATGTATTTTGCTAATCCCGAAAAGCCAGAAAACCCCAGCAAGACTTACTATGTTGACGAGTTGGTCAAGTGCTTAAAGCAAAGGTTTCAATCTGCCTGAAGTTTGTGCTTGCATATGAAGATAGACGAATCCATAGTAAAGTTCAAGAGCAGGTTATCGCTAAAACAATACCTGTCGCTAAAACTTATAAAACGGGGAATAAAAATTTGGGAACTTTGTGATTCCAAATCAGGATTTCTCTACAACTCTGATATATATGCCGGTAAGGATGCTGCATATACTCAAGAATCTACGCTAGGAGAGCGGGTGGTGAACAAACTCGTGGGATTTATACCCCGTAATGAAGACGTGTTTGTTTGTTTCGACAGATTTTTTACCTCAATAAAGTTGCTTTATAATCTGCCATTTGCAGCTACGGGCACTTGCTTGAAAAATAGAAAAACGATGCCAAATCATAGTGAAAAGTTGCCCTGAGGAGATAGCAAAGTTATTGGTACTGAATCTGGAATATTGGCTTGTTTTTGACAAGATACAAAGGAAGTTGTAGTTCTCAGCAATTACCATAAAAACGATGTTTCTTTACTAAACTGTACATTAAAAAATGACAAAAAAGTTGCCCTAGAATGTCCTCAAGCTGTTAATGATTACAACAAATTTATGGGGGGAGTTGATTTGTCCGATCAGTTTACCACTCTATACGATTTTGATTGTAGATCCGGAAAATGGTGGCGTAAGGTGTATTACAAACTACTCATAACTTCCATTATAAACGCTTGCATACTCTACAAAGAAATTCACCATAAGAAAGAATCTACACTCACATTTCTGATCAATTTGGCGGAAGAAATGATTGGAAAAAGAAGAGAAAACGCTAAAGTGATTAGAAAGAGAGGATTAGGACGACCTTCTGCTACATCAAAACACTTTCTAAATGAAGGCGATCATCTGCCGGTAGAAGGAACATCTCGTAGAAGATGCCACTGATGTTTGCTGCAGAAAAAAGAATTTTTAACAAATACTTTGTGTACCATGTGCAATATACCATTGTGCAAAAGTTGTTTTACTCCGTTCCATATATAAGATATTTTAGTTTGTAAGATACTTTTTTTTTTAATAAAGTTATTGTTACTCTTAAACTTATTCTAAGTCTGTTAGGACATATACGTCCCAATTCAAAACACTGGTGGGACAATATGTCCCAGAATCAAATTTAAGTTTAGAAAACAAACAAAAAATATTATGAACCTTTAAAGACTCTCAATAGGCTATATTAACTCTATTTATTTTTTAAAACCTGGCATGGGCGGCAAAAAAAAGCCATATTTGTTGTCTATGACATTTTTGAATTTGTTGGGACGGTTGATAACATCAGTTCTAGTTAGCAACAAAAAAACTCGACAAAGTTACACTTGAAAAAAACTTTAATTTAAACGTTTCCTTGCCACCGCATAGCACAAGCAGCCATACTTACGAATTTACAGCAAAAAACCGATCCACCTAGTCTTTGCTTAGGCTATAGATCTATAAGCACATTTTGATCCATTTTTGTCGGTTTGGTGCTACTTTTATCCAGGCAAATACGGCTATCCTCTTTACATCATCATCTCACCTAGTTTGCGGTTGCATTTCTAGTTTTTTGCCATCTTAAAGTCTCTATTGTTGGATGATGCTATTTTTCTGACGGTGTTTCTATCGTGCATTATGTCCCGCAAAATTCCGCTTTAGTCCAAGGACTGTTTTGGCCAAACCATCTACTTTGGTTTTCTTCTTTTTCCACGTAGTTCTTTTGTAGTCTCTGACTTAACCTAACCTAACCTAACTTAACCAGCGAAAGTTTTTTTTTTAGTGAATGACTATGCTTGCGCTTTGTAAGTAAGTATTGGTAATACGCATTAGTCAAACATTTTAGTTTTTAGGTGTTGTGGTATGTTTTTATTTTTTAGTACAAAGCTTAGTCTTTCGAATACTTTTTACCCTTATTTAGTTCTTTTTTGTATTTTGGTCTCATGATGATCTTTATTTGGTCTTATATTTTGATCTAATTATACGAGGGGCACTGCTAAAGTATGCTTAAATAAGTACTGCTTGAATTGCCAGCGTTCTGCGGTTGTCATATTCGTAAAATTTGACGTTTTTCACCTATAATTCAGTTGACAGTTCGATTTCAAATTGCTCGGTATTGTTTCAACAAAATTTAACAAGAGTAAGAATTTTGTAAAAATGGAAAATTTGAATTGTGACTTCCGAGTGATGATTTTTTATGATTTTCGATACGGTTTAACACCGCAGCAATGTGTGGAAAAACTTAATTTGTTATTTGGAGATGAAGCACTACCCAAAACTATGGTTTTTAAATGGTTTGCAGAATTCAAGCGTGGAAGACCAACGTTTGATGACGATCTTTGCAAAGGTTGTTCATGCATCTCTGTTGTTGCAAAAAGTATTGATGCTGTGCGTGAAATGATTTTGTCAGATCGGCATGTGACCTATAGTGAGATAGAGGCATCTTTAGGCAATGCAGCAAAACAAATAAATACAATTTTGCACTATCATTTGTATGTCAAGAAGCTTTGCAGTCGTTGGATCCTACACAGTTTGAAAGAAGAACAAAAACAGGTTCGTGTCAAGTGGTGCAAGGAAATGCAAATGAAATTTGAATGGGGTCGTTCAAATTTGGTATATAACTTTGTAACAGGTGACGAATCTTGGATATATTTATATGAGTCTAAAACTAAACAGCAATCGACTGTATGGGTGTTTTAAAATGAACTTAAATCCACAAAAAAGAAGCGTTTTGAAAACAATGATTGCTTGTTTTTTTGGAAAAACGGGTTATGTTCTAATTATTGCATTAGAGGATTGAAGGACAGTTAATGCTGACTGGTATACTTCAATTTGTTTGCCGGAAGTTATCGCTGAAATCAAAAGGAACAACATAAGCCGGCAAATCATTGTTCATCATGACAATGCAAGTGCTCACACAGCACGACAAACTGTAGAGTTTTTGACCAGTAACAACATCTAATTAATGATTCATTGCCCATATTTGCCTGATTTATTGCCCAATGACTTCTTCCTATTTTAACATAACAAAAATAAAATGCGTGGCGAGCGTTTTTCATTGTCTTAAGAGGCCGTTGAAGCATTTAAATTATTTGTTTTGGAGGTACCTTGCTCAGAGTGGCAAAATTGTTTTGAAGATTAGTTTTATCGGATGCAAAATTGTATAGATTTTAAAGGAGAATATTTTGAGAAGCAATAAAGCAATTTACATAACGTAATTTGTGTTTTGCTTGTATGTTTAATTCATTTGTTTTAGGAGCGTATTTGCTAGTGCTATTTGCAGTTAATGTTTTTTTCAATGTTTACTTGTCTTATTTCAGCCAATTTTGTTTCTAGTTGTTAGATCATTTGCTTCAATTCTTTTTTTATTTAGCAAATATTGCAATATGGTGTGCAAATTTGAGGTACTTTAGTCTTTGTTCATTTATGTCAATATTTTAGTTTTTCTAGTCAGTTTTTTATACATTATGCAGTAGTGTTATATATCTATGGTCTATCCTGCTGTTAAAGAGTGCTTCTTTGACTGCTCACTGTTCTATGGAGTTGAACGCTTTTTTGTAATCTATAAAAGCTATGTACATGGTAATTGGTATTTTGCGGTCATTTCTAAGATGGTTCTTATTGTCAACAGGTGATCTGATGTGCTGTTATCTTCTCTGAAACTTGCTTGTTTGAATAGTAATAGTAATAGTATTTATTTGTGTTAATATACAGAGTATTTACACACGTCACAAAAAAATAATACATATCATAAACTAATCTAAGAAATTAAAAGTTAAGTATTCTGAAAAATTATAAAAAGCATTGCTGGTTAACAATTTTTTTATTCTTATTTTAAACTGCAATAGATTAAGAGTTTGAATGCTAAGCGGTAGTACATTAAAAAAATGTATTCCATAGTAATTGGCCCCATCGCGCGTTTTGTTTATGCGTTTAAAATCAAAGCGTATATTGTCTCCAAGAGATTTGTTGTTTTTAGTTTCTTCCAGAGCTTGCATCATTTTATGTGCGTTTATTTCCTCTTCTAATTCGATATTGAGAATTTTTTATTTTATGGGTGCTGTCGGGTGGTTTTAATTTGGATTCGTACGTAGAAGTACGTAGAAGTTTTTAATTCTTTTATTGATCAGGATTTTGTCTTGTAACTACATCATTTTTCTAGTAAATGTATATTAATTTAGATTTACAATGTGTATTACTGATTTCATACTTTTATTATCTGATATTATTTTATCTATTTGATTTTCAGCTCTTAATAAATTTCTTTATAATTTATAGCATAAAACTTACCATTATATAATCACATGCAAACAATTCCATTTCTTGAAGTAGTTTCTAGTAATAATAAAGATTTTATTATTAGGCTATTATTCTCACTATCAATGCTTTTTTATTATTTCATTTTAATTATCTGTATATTTACGGTTTATCAAATAATGGAAATGTATATTGTAAAACAATGAGGTCTGAATAAGTATAAAAAATAAATAAATAAAATGTAGAAATGGCGTGCAAGCTTAATTATCGGGCAGCATAGTACGTTTTTAATCACTGGCTATAATCTCAGGTAGCCCACGAATGGACTGACTCATTTCCAATAGTCGACGCGTTAAAAAGAACAAAGAACTCTTATCAAGCATTAATAATAGAAATTGCATGTTTATTTAAAATGTATAAAACTACTGATTGTGTATAATTCAATATTAAATGATGGTTTATAAATTGTTCTATACTGATTAAAATTTATCTATATTTACATGCGAATTAAAAAACAGTTCACTACAATGGGCAGCTTTATCTAACAGTTCATTTAAATTTTTTTTTTTCAACTATTTTTTTTTGCTAATAATTAATTTAAAATAAAACTATTAACACGAGTTTTTTAATAAATTTACATAAAACACATCACTCTTCTTCATCAAGAGTTTTACTTTAACCGACTAGAAACAGAACAGTTGTTAATTGTGGAATGTGAATATACAAGCATGTAATTGCTTTGGGTATGCTTTATGATGCTCGTGATGCCACATCATATCATTCTCAGAAAATATCCTATTAAATTTTTCGTAAATAAACTTGATGGGAACAGACGTATGTTAAAGTGAAATGATTTATTCTAAACACGAGCTGCATACAAATTGACGCTTTAAGTGCATAAAGTTCTTAAGCTAGTTTAGATGCAAGTTTTAAGCAGAGCTAACTACGTAATTCTATGGATTCATACATGATTTCCAGTTAATACTACTTAAATGTTTCACAAAATATCAGATAGCCAATGATTTTCACATCACACTCATCTGCATGTTAATTGGATCATTTAAAATTCAATCCAATCAAAAAGCAACATTGTATTAATGTTAAGTTAGTCGGCGTGATGACATCAGTAAATATTGAACGGTAGGGTAGCGGTGAAGCTTAGCCAGAACCTTCCGTTCTGCCGATGATCGCATAAATGCGACATAACTGTTGCTGCGGGTAATATATTACGGACGAGGCACCCCAGGTGGAAATCTAATATGTTTCCCATCAAAACTATCTGTCACATGAGGATTTTGGGGTATCAAATCTTAAGGACCTACATAAAGGCAGGAGCTATTAGTAGTCCCCCAATATATAAATTGCATGCGTATAAAGTTATAACTTCAAAGATCACATTTTACCCCTTGCAAGAGGTAGAGAAAGGCGTCCAACTTTTAACTTTTATCGTTTACAAAAGTGCTCCTTTCAAATGGGATAGCGTCGCGATATTTTCTTCCATAGGGGATATATAGTGAAAGGCTAATACGGTTATGAATCACATCCAAGTATGAATGGTAAATGTTTTGAATGTTTAAAGCGTTAGGGTGGATGAATCGTATTGGATAAGTGTCATTAATACTGATAAATGAATTTATTATCAGTTTCATTCCTTTAAAATTAATTCAACTTTTATTTCCAATCCTTCAAAAATTATATAAATTATTTTTATCTTTGATTATTTATTTATTGTAATTTTAAATTTTATTTTACATATACAATAATATTTTAATAAAATATATATTGGTTTTATTCTTTCATATACAGGGTGTTTGCAAATCAATGTAACAAAACAGTTGAAAAAATGTTAATGATTTTGTTCTTCTTAAACAAATATGATTTTCTGTATAAAAGTCAAGTTTGTTATACAAGATAATCTCAAAAAACGTTGTTTTAACAAATACTTTAATAAAATTTATTTGAACCTATTAAACCATATTATCTACGTCAATAACAACTAGGTTCAGGACTAGATTGGCTCGAAGATCTATTATTTTTCCTGAACAAAAATAGTTTTGGTTTTATTAAATAATTTATGTCGTTTATATATTATGCACGTTTAACTTTGTAATTGCATTTAATTGAGTCTCCTTCAAATGTACTCGTCAAACAAGACAAAAAGTTAATTGAATTCAAAGATTACAATTTAATCAGGTTGCACAAAGGCGCTCGCTTTACATTTTTAATTCGAAATATTTTAATAGATTATTACGAGTGTCTGTGGAGTACGCTTGTTGTTTTGTGCTTATAATCCTTGAACAGAACGCTATTTAGTCCTTTTAAAGAGATGTAGCCGTGGAAACGTTAAGCTTCTCTTTTTCAAGAAGCGGCGACGGCTAGCAGCAGTTTCGTAATGTTGTGTTCGCTCGAGTCGCAAGATTGGAGAAAACGGAAGATTCTTGGAAAATAATTAGAAGGAGAAAATAATGTTGTATGGAAAGAGATAAGACGTGGATGGGAGCGGTAAAATGACAATAACAGATTTAGAATTGTATGCGATTATTGTTGTGAGTTTAATAATATTCTCTTACACAGTTTTATTTTTTAAATGTAGAATATTATTACATTTATTTTCAAATTAAAGAGACAATTTGAAACCATAATATAATAATATATACATATATTTTTGAGTTTTAGATTTTGAAACATAATTACATAATTATATCTTTCAATTTTATCAACGTCTATAATTTCTTTTTTTTTGTTTTGTTTTGTTCATTGCCGGTCCTAAACAGTTGTATTAATTCACCACGTCTTGGTGGCGTACTATTTCATGGTGAACATAATCAGAATTTTTTTTTTTTCATTCTTAACGTCCTGGATGCAACGTTTACATCATGATTAATCATCGTATTTAATACAAACAAAGCTAGGTAACCAGATTTCTATAAATAAAATAAGATTACTTAACTTTTATATACTAAATAAATTTAAGAAAAATTGCACTTTATCAACTGGCTAACTATATTGGCTGACAGGTTTGAAACGTTTTATTTTTTGGTCTAAGGATTAATTGTTTTTGACATTTCATTAAAAAACATTAACAGTATATGACCGAATTTTGACAATATTTTGATATTTTAATACCGGTTTTTAATTCTTTAAAATATGTTGACATTTTATTAAAAAAATTTCAACAATTTATGCCAAAATTTGGTTCTGTCTAACAATATCTTTTAGCTATATTTTGCTGTTTTTAAGATTTTATGAAAATTAGAACACTTTTTAACAGTTTATGCCCAAGTTTTGGTGATTTTTGACAATTTTAAAATTTTGCATTTTTAAATTGTTTTTTAATTATTTTAAGTTTCTATGACAGATTTTTGTTTTTTTTTGTTTTTAGCAATTTTTATGGTAAATTTTGGTACTTGACAATATTTTTATATTTTATTGCTGGATTTAGTTTATTTTGACTTTCTATTATTGGCATTTTGCACTTTTTAATAGTATATGACCGGGTTTTTAATCTTTTTGACAGTATTTTGATATTTAATAACAGGACTTTATCAACTTTATTATCTTTTTTAACAGTTTATGGCCGGATTTTGGTGTTTTTTAACAATATATTGATGTTTTACGGTAAAAATCTGCTATATTTGATATTTTATGAGTATAGTTTTGGACTTTTGATTTGTTCTTGGAAAGGATTTTGATTCGATTTAAAAATATTTTAATGTTTTATGACCGAAATTTGCTATTTTTTAAATTTAATGAATAGAATTGTGCACTTTTTGACTTTATGGTGAGATTTTAGATTTTTTTGATAATATTTTGATATTTAATACCAGGCTTTAGCTATTTTTAAGGTTTTTATTTTTGACTAAATTTTAGATCATTTTAAAAATTATTTAATATTTTATGACTGGATTTTGTTATTTTTGACGTTTTATAAATAGAATTTTGCACATTTTAACAGTTAATAACAAGATACAAAAATGACAAAATTGTGTACGTTTATTTATAATTGATATTAAAAATGCTTTTAAACAATTAGTCATTATGAGATTGTCATTGTGATTAACTGAACACGACAATTTAGAGGCTGCATTAACTATTTAGCAGTCAATTAGACATGTTGATGGCCAGATTTTTATTTTAGATTATTTTATTTACACCGGATTTAAGCCGGATTTACAATTTTTAAAGCTTAAATAATTTTGAGGTTAGATTAACAATTTGGAATTTAAATTTGACACTTTGATAACCGGATTTATATGTTGGATTAACAGTTTGTCAGTTAAATTTAAGACTTTAAAGACCGGATTTACATTTTTAAACGCCGTATTTATTATTTGAAGGCCGGATTTACACTTTTAAACGCTGAATTTATAATTTAAAGTTACCATTATTAGTTTGACTTTAAAATTTAACACTTTAAAGACTGGATTAAATTTTTGAAGGCAAAATTTTCGTTTTAATTTTTTTTTTTTAATTTTAATTTTAAAAGCCGCATTTATAATTTGAAAGCCGGATTAAACAGTTTGGGAATAGAATTTAACACGTTAGTGCAGAATTTTTAGTTTTAAAAGTTAGATTTACAGTTTTATATGCCGGATTATAATTTGAAAACCAAATTTACAGTTTGACATTCAAATTTAACATTTTGAAGGCCGGATTTACATTTTTAAAAACCGGATTATTAGTTTTAAATGCAGTACTAAAATTTAACACTTTATAGACCTATATTACAGTTTTAAAGCTTTTTATTTGGGACACAAATTAATGTTTTTTCAAAAAATTGTTTGCTAAGTTTTCAGTTCTAAAATCCAAATATACACTTTTAAATGCTGCCGGATTTACAGGCCGGATAAATTGTATTAGAGTAAATTTTAACATTATAGATAAATATTTTAACTTCAAAACCGTCAAACTTATAATTTTTTAGCCAAGTTAAGAGTTGGTAGTAGAATTTAACATGTTAATTTCCAAATGTTTTTTTTTTTTTTTAATTGCATTTACTTTTTTAAAAGCCAATAATTTACAATTTGAAAGACGGTTTAACAGTTTATCAGTAAAATTTAAAATGATAGTTATTGGGTTTATAAGTTGGATTACCTGTTTGGCAAATAAAAACATTTTGAAGGTTGTATTTATACACTTTTAAATGACAAATTTACAATTTTAACGGCCGGATTTATAATTTAAAAACCAGATTAACAATTTAGCAACATTCAAAAATTAAATTAACACTTTGGCAGATAAGTTTAACACTTTCAAAGCCGTATTTACAAATAAGCGCAAGCGACTTTTTTGATTATTTGGAATATTTAAAGCACCACAAAGAAATGGCTAAGAACCAAAGCATTTTTACAATTTTGGGCGAAAAACTCCGAAAATTTGCTGAGGGAAAACGGAAGGTAGGATTAAATTACGGTTTTTGACGTCGGCTTTTTTGAAGCCGTCTTCTATCCGATGCATTTGTATTACGGTTTTTATTAGATAAATAAAAAAAATAAAAATTTTTGTTCAAACAATTGGGATTATTGAGATTTAACTAAAAAATAGTATTTTTTGCTATTTTGAAGTAAAAATAGCAAAGAGTATATAATTTTAAAAAGAGTATATGTATAAGTAGAGGACCATCCACCCGAGTATCGATTAGTGTGGAGTTTACGCTAAAAAAACTCAAAACATAATCGCATCTGATATCGGCGTTTGGCATGCCCAAAAAAGTATTACCAATTGTAAACTTATAAAAACACTGATCAATTAGAGTATACGGCATAACAAGTGAGGAGGTAATCAATTTACTGAAACGTATAAAACTAATGTTTTATAATGTTATTTTTTTAAAACACTTCAGAACCATGTTCACCAAGATTAAGCAACAGGGTTGAAGTGGAACAATATATCATTATTTCAACAAATTAACTCTTATAACAAACTTTATGTTATAGGCATTACCACCACTGTTATTTAAGTCGAGAGACATGTCTGTGCATACAAATCGATCTAACTACAGTCGATATGACTTAGTTTACCGAAAGTAGATCTGCTAAGACACGTCAGAGCTGGTGAAAGAGTTTGCCATCGTTTTGGTTGACGGGCTAAAAACATAGTTTGCCTCTAAAGTCACGAGCCGATATAATAAAGATTCAGATCACTCCACGCCTTACGAACCACAAATGGCAATCAACCGGAAACAAAACATGGTTTCTTGCGGGTTTTTGATACTTATGAGACCCGTTTAATACTGATAAACTCTGGACAGAATAGTTGCACATTTTTTTTTATTTTTTGTTTGCTTAAGGGTTTTTTACCGATGTTATAACAGTCTGTGAGCTATACATTCGGAGTCAATAAAATTAATTACGAACACTTATGATAATTAGCAAAGTATAATAATGGTGAAGTCGCCGGGTTAATTGTAGTTTATATATTAATTTATTTGTTTATCCCGCTGCAGCCAAAGACTTACTTTGCTGGATATCTGACTAGACAATACAACCGATTGATTGAGTTAGGTTAGTTTTGACCTCATGTTTAAAAATAAATTTAAGAAAAAGGAGTGTCGCCTATCCTCAGAGACGCGACTTTGGGATGATTCAGACACCAGGTTTCTTTTATCTTCTTTTAAAGTGTTGCTTAGCGATTGACAGATGTGTCATTGCACGAGTTTAACTTGAACAAAGTCTATACAAACGTATTGCTTTGCGTTTACTGGGCACTAAAACTAAAAGCAACTTGATATCTTGTTTGTCCTTTTACAATTGAGATTTTAAACAATGAGTTGCACCACTCACATAACTTAAATAATTTTTTTTATTTGATGTGCGATTAATAAATGTCACTGCAGGCATATAAACTTAAGAACGTCTACATTTAATCAAGTTATAGATAATCTAATTTAACATTTTTTTTCTTGGAGGAGAAACTTTTAAAAGATATCCACATCCTGTGGTTAGTGACAAAATTACCTAACATTTGTCAAGCGTTTATTGACTAAAATGACTTTTCCCGATCATCATCCTGGCTAACTAGGAACATCTATTATGTTTTTCAGTCAGCGAGATCTTGTTATTGTTTTTTACTTTGTTTTGTGATCTTGTTCTTAATTTTTATTTAGGCTTTCTTGTTGTCTTTTTTGACATAATTATGTCTAATAATAAAAAAATTAAACACAAAGTTTTAATTATTTAATCATGTCTATCATGTTGGTTAACTGTTTTTATTTATCTTTGCTTTTCAGCATTAATTCTATGATATTATTGATTTCTTGAGTCCAGCTTCTTTTTCTTTTCCACCTAGTGCACTCCAGCAGCGTGTCTTGCAATATTAGATTTGCTGCATTAAGTGCAATTATCTTTATCAGTTTTCTTTATTTTAACAAGGTAGCTTCTGAAACATCCATGGCCCGTCAGACACTGAGTTAGATTGTAGGATATATCTCTATGATATCTTTCAACCCGTCTTTTTATGTCTGGAAGCAGCTCATAGGTCCACTGTCTTTTTCTATTTTGTAGCTACATCTTCTGTCATTTTTCCATGGTTCTTTTACTTGCCGGCTCTTTTTTTCTGTTTTTTTAATCTAATATGTTGACGCTCTCTTTGTCCAGCAGTGTGTGGGGAATCATACGCGCTAGCACCATAACACTTATTGTTGAGTACGTTTTGCACATCCTTCTGAGTATATTTTGCTGCAGGCAGTTTAGTAAGCTTACATACATCTTATATTGTAATGCCTCCGCACCTAGGCATTACCTTTCTCACTGCCGTACCTCGTTTTTTTGCTTTTGTTGCCGTTATTTTAACGTGCTTGCCAAAAATCAGGTTTTTATCAATTATTACTTTTAGATATTTGATCTTCTTTTTGGGCACTAAGGTGTCCTTTGTGTCCTTTTCCAGTTTAAAGTTGATTTTCCCGAATTTCTTTTTACCAATGATCATTAGTGCCTTGGTTTTTTTTCTGATGCCAGTTCTAGCTTGCGCTCGGCTATCTAGCCGTTAATTCTTTAGAGTTTATTGTTTTTAAGTAGATTATCATAAAGCACGGTCCATAGATGGGGGTAAATAACCTTTGATTACCTCCACCAAGTGGTTTAATATCTTTTGTTCCTGGAATGTTTAACCGTCTAGTTCTATGCTGCCGTATTAAAGGAGTTTTTGACGTCTAAAGTGATAAAAACTAGCATTTTGGTTTACAACTTTTTCTTCATTTTTGTTTTAGCAATGTTTTTGTTTATCTTGATTGGTCCAAGGATTAACCTCTCTTCTCTAAAGTCAAACTGCGCGTTGGATAGGTCTTTTTCTTCTTAGATATGCTCTCGGGTCCTTGTAGTTTTTATTCGGTTTTTTATCAGTTTCAGGGTCGATTTTTTCTACGAGATTGGGAACTCCCCTTTTAGCACTGCGAAGATTATTTTTGGTTTTTCTTCATTGTCAGTTTGATAACTTTGGCCGGGATCTTGTTTGGCTCTGCGGCTTTTTTTTATCTTTTCTGATCTGATCCTAGGTTGTTCTAGGAATAATGTTTCTCTAATCTGTTTTTGCAGATTATTTGAGTCTTCTTAAGTATTATAATCTAGTTTGTTGTGTATTCTCTTTTATTCTTTTTGTTTGACCTAATCTAACCTTACTTACCTTAAAAATTTGATTTTTAACTTGCAGTTTTGCAATTAACAGATGCAATACTGCACGTATATAATTTTAAAACCGTAGTTTTCTGTCGCTAACCTAAAAAAATGATATTTAATCTGTTCTTTGCAATTGACATATGAAATACTACACAAATTATATTTAAAAAAAAGTTAACATTTTTTGCATTTGGACATTGGTCCATTGATTTTAAAAGATTATTGGCTTAAATCAGAAGGGCTTTAAAAGCTTTAGCCTTAAAGATGTGGTTTGTAAGGTTTTTGGCGTATTTTTATTTGTCTGCGGCTATTTGTAATGGGACTAATGTGCTGATGCTATTTTCTAAGAGTTTATAGATAAAAAAATAGTTTGTATAAGTAACGGACCTTCCTCTGTTTTTGTTTCTCCTTTTTCTAAGAAGTAGGTTCTGATCAGAGTTTAGATCGTTGATGCCTTTGATTTTGATTTGGGTGTTGATGTCTTAAGTTTTGCTATGTCAAGTGCGTTGCTATGGTGGACGACTGTAGTGGGTTAGTTTGTCATGATTTTTTTTTTATAGTGATTGTTTCATGTGTGAAGGTATCGGGAATATCTACTTTAGAGTGGTTTAAAGATCTTTTAGATCAAATCAGTATTCTACGAATTTGTTATACTTTCAACGTTCTCAGATACGTAAATGTATCTATTATAGTTAGACAAGCATGACTTCTGTTCTGTAGAAAATTTCCTCTACTTTGCCTATTTTATTTAGAATGCTATTGCATTTTAAAAACATACTTGAGCAAGCATAATTAAAATATACTTTTTTAATAAAATTGAATAGTAATTATTTATTATTATTAATCATTTTATTATTATTATATAAGTTTTTTTTGTTTAAGATGTTAATTATATGGAAGCTTTTCTAAGAGACTGGAAAATGTTCGATGTGGAAGATTGAATTTGCAATTTTGTCTATTGACATTTTTGTTTTGTGCGAGAAGCTTTTGAAAGTTTTGTTGGGGATACCGATGGGGTCAAAAATAAATTTCATGGTGCTTGCTTAAGTTTATTAGATCAAATGCAATAAGGTCGTGCACCAACGGATCTGGTGTAAAGGTGGGGACATCGGCGGTTTTGTTTGGAGTTAGTGCTTGATAGAGTGCGTTGAAGTCTGTTGATTCATTTTTGCTAAAATTATCTTTGTTGGAGTTATCACTGCTTGAGTCGTCTTTGTTTAAGTTACCATTGCTCAAGTCTAAGTCCGACAGCAAGTAGGCATTGTTGATTTGATGCTATAAGTTTATTATATCAAATGCAATAAGGTCGTGCACCATCGGATCTGGTGTAAAGGTGGGGACATCGGCGGTTTTGTTTGGAGTTAGTGCTTGATAGAGTGCGTTGAAGTCTGTTGATTCATTTTTGCTAAAATTATCTTTGTTGGAGTTATCACTGCTTGAGTCGTCTTTGTTTAAGTTACCATTGCTCAAGTCTAAGTCCGACAGCAAGTAGGCATTGTTGATTTGATGCTATAAGTTTATTATATCAAATGCAATAAGGTCGTGCACCAACGGATCTGGTGTTAAAGCGGGGGTATCGGCGGTTTTGTTTGGAGTTAGTACTTCATTGAGTGCGTTGGCGTCTGTCGATTTATTTTTGCAAAAATCATCTTTGTTGGAGTTATCATTGTTTGGGTCGTCTTTGTTTAAGTTATCTTTGATCATGTCTAAGTCCGACAGCAATTTATCATTGTTGATTTGGTGCTTGGCGGTGAAGGTGCCTAGTCGGTCGTATTTGTCAAACTCTTGAATGTAGCATGCACAATGTTCTTTTCAAGGTTTTTTCCCGGGTTCTCTAGGGTCAAAAGGTTTTCAGGCAAGGTAGTTTTTGCTCTGGGTCAAAATTGTAACTGACCTCTTTTGCTAAGTTTGTGTTCTATCCAGAATATTAAATATTTAAAGTATATAGTTTTTTTTTGCTGACATTTAGCAAAAACCTATTTAGTTTCTTTTTGCTGGCCAAGGTGTGTTATATGGGTTTAAAAGTTATTCTGGCGATGATGGTGACAGGTCTGAGGAGTTTGGGCACTTTTACTTTAGGATGCCCTACGTTGTTTGTCATTTGTTTGCCGGTTTAGTTCCGTCGGAGTGGCAGCTGGTTCTTTTATGGCTGCAAGTGCAAGTGTTTTGGGTGGGAAGCATAAGAGTTGTTGTGTTCTCAAGATATGCGATGTCCAATGATGACTTGCGCGGCGGATTATAGTTTAATCCAGGCACACTGACCGCATTTAAAACGCGGGCCATGGATAGTAGAAGCGTGTGTTTCTTTGCAACAGTATTTATCTTCAAAACTATTTAATGAAGGTCAATAAATTAAATAAATTTTGATAAAACCACTTTACGAGGTGAATAATTAAAAAAATCATATTAATAATCATTATAAGTTTATTTTTAATTAACCATTATATTGTATATTAATTTGCTCAACATTAGAGTTGTATGCACAACATCCTCGCATTTGTAAGAAGGAACATTCTATATACATTCCGAAACACAAACATGCAATTACCGATTTACACACGCATAATAAACAACGTTCTAATTCCAAACCATACTATTAATCGATACAACATGCAATCGCTAATTGTATATAATTATGAAGGGGAAATGTAAAATAAAGAAAAAATACCAAATCGATTCCCTCAATACATTATATCGTGCGGACCACTTCCGCAAAGTAACAATACAATTCGGTTTCTTTGGTGTGCCGTGCTTTAAGCCGCGTTTAAAATTTAAAACCATCAGCTCCATCAATTTTAATATACTTCATTATTCCGCGCCGTTATATGAAATTTTAATATCTTTCAGTATCCCACTCTGGCGCAACATTCTTCTCAGACATGTTTTGAATTCTAGTTTAATACGTGAGAAAGTATAATGTAGTGAAATTTTAAAAATAATAAAAATGAAGGTATATTTACTTGAAAATATTTTATTTAAAAATGTTGCATGATTGAAATTAATTCCGATACTATTTTATATGCAGATTATAAATCGATATTTTGTATGTGATTCATTTAATTTGCATTTTGGACGTTCGCGGGAGAGAACAACGAGGGTGTTTGGCGTACCTCCCACCACTAAACTCCCCTGGACCCAGACTGGCGGCAAAATGATAAATTATTAAGGATATACGAGTCGGCGTAATATATCTTTGCCGGGTTGGCTATTAAATTATCACCATAACACATACCTTTTCAAACTAAGACAAATTATGTTATGTAATTAGTCAGCAGCCGTTAATGCTTAATCGATGCCGATTCAGTGCATTAATTGTTGATCGTCATATTATTGCTGATAAGAAACTCACGGCGTATTATAAATCAATTAGTATTAAGTGTTGAATTTATGGAGTGTGGGTGGAGATATATTATTGAGTAGTTATGCCGATACAAGTTGAATTGAATTTAATGCCAGCAGCTATTAATATTCATTTTGTGGAGGACTGCTATAAGTGTAGATAACTGTTAAGAATTGACAAGTGTCTAATACACTCGTAACAAGGAGTTAAGTTAGTACTTGTAATTTGAGTATAAGTTGTGAACTAGATTATGCATTTCATTCTTGATTATAAATTCATAATATGTATGAATATCTTTGTGAAAGAATACTAAATGTGCAATGAATTAAAGAATTTAAAAAAAGAGTAGAGGGAGAAAGGATGTCAAGTTTTATAAAATTTTCATAAAAAAAATTATTTTTGAGTTTTAACTGTGAACAAAAAATATTGTTTGAAAGAAACATTTAAAAGAGCCTCAATAAAAATTGCACAAGTTTATTAAGTTATTATCAAAAATTCTTGGAGTCTCCTCTGATAAAAAAAAAATAATAATAAAATCACAAGACAACATCTACTTCAGATAAAGGTGCCAATTTCGGATCGAAACCGGCAATGTTTTCTGGCGTTTTTTCAAAAGTTTGAATGCAATCTTAGAACCGAAAACGGAGAGTTTTTAGGCAAAACATTGTGAGCAAAATCTGTAGTCAATTTTTTTCTAAATCCGTACTGGTTGTTCATTTTTGTGTGTTTTTATTCATCAATATAGCAACAATTGGCAAAGATTTAACAGTGTTTCAGAGTTGAGAAAAATGCTCAAACATTGCTTTATCAACTTGAAAAACTATTACATGAGCAGTACAGTTTTTTTACAGCAAGTTGCAATAAAGGCACGTAAGAGATTGGCTGAAACACATTCTAGTGGAATTTGGATCACTCTGAATAGTTTGGACTCGGATTTAGCATATAATCTTCTATTTATGTTACAAGTCTTTTAACTTATTATTCCAAGAATATAAGAACTATCTTACAGTGTTAGAAATAAATATATTTGCTTTCCGCCAAAACGCGCACTACTTCGGTGATGGTATGCGGAGATTTAAATGCAAAAGCAATAGACTAAGGCTTATCAATTACAGATGCAAAGGATTGTTAGTTAATTGAATGGATTAGACATTAGAGAGTGTAACGTGCGAGACAGCAATATAACTTGTGCCCATGCAAAGGTGTGACGCTTTGTTCTGACAGTTTGTGCAGTTTAATAAGCATGTTTTTCAGCAATCATTTTTACATTACATTTAACGTGGAAAGCACTTACATTTCCTTCAAAGTTTATAAAAAGTTTAGATAGATAAAGAACAGGCCTATGAGGCACTACTAAAAGCTATTTCTGTACACCACCAGGATGCAAAATTTATGAAAAGTTATTTATAGTGATATTGCTACGTGCTTTCTTAGCTGTTGTTTTTAAATCTAATGCAAATAAAGGAAAGAAAAAAGCCTACTGGTTGACTGAATAAGTAGCACTGGTTAGAAAAACCTGTAACGCCGCTCTAGAAGAACCACTTGTAGAGGATACGGAATGCATGCAGAAGAAGAGAGAGGCAAGAAAAATGCTACGCAAGTGGAAAAACTACAAAGCATCAAAACAAGATTACCAAAACGGGTTAAAAACATATAAAAACAAATGCAAACAAAATTAGATAACACACAGGCAGAAAGAAGAAATAGAAATAAAAGCAATACGATCAGAAGAAGAAGAAGCATGGAAGTACATAAACGAAAACAGAAAACAGCATAAAACAAGACTAAACCAAACAATTACTATGAAAGAATGGAGAGATTATTTTTCAACACTATTTGATGGAACAGACAGGAAAAAGGAAGATCAAAACAAAAAATATCAAGAGCCGAACTTGCAGCCAGAAGAGATTACAACAGAAACGATACATAGGCAAATAAAAAAACTAAAAAAAACGAAGACGCCAGGTGTGGATAGAATACAGAATGAAGCATGGATGTATGGAACGAAAGAATTGATTGAAAGATTGAGAGAGGTAATAAATGGATATGACTGTAAAGAAGTAGAAAGAATGAAAAATAGTGGAAGAGTTGTGTGGAAAGAAATAACGATGCGTGATAGGGATATAGAAATGCAAGAGAGAAGAACAAGAGTGAATGAATCAAGGTACAATGAGAAATATGCAATGATTTTGGAAAATAATATTCCAAAATACTTTAATAATTCAAGATACAGAAAAACAGAAAAAAAAGATTTAGATGTGGAAATAAAGAAAAAGTTTGCAAATTTTGGATAAATGAAGAAAGCAAGTTGTGCAGAATGTGTGGAGAAGCTAATGAAACAATAGAACATATGTTAAAAGAATGTATTGAGATGAGAGAAGAACACATGGAAAGAAAAGATGTGTTGAAAGAAGATGGAAGAGGAATAGTGTGGATGAGAAGCGTCATTAAAAGAAGAAAGGAAGGTTTGCTGTCGTGTCGGAAGACGGCGGTTGTAAAAACTCTCAATACTTTTGGACTACTAAAAATGGTCAGAGCAAATTTGTTTTGAAGACATACTAATGTTTTCCATAGCCTAACAGCTTTAACGAACTATTCAAGATAGCAATTGGAACAATCCTTGTTGACTTTACCAAAGTTTTAAACTAGTCCCTGTAAGATAGTGTTTTACCAACTCTATGGAAGACTGCCAAACTGGTCCTGATACCCAAGCAAAAACCGTAAAGCATTTAAACGGATAGTCAAAAAACCATACGGAAAATTGTCGGTATTGTATCGATAAAATAGACAGTGCAGAGCAGGATTCATCATAGATTGTCTAAAATGGGAGTTTGAGTGTTTTGCATTGTTTGTTTTTCTTTGTTAAGTTGTTAAACTAACATCAGCGTGTACTTAATAGATTTCTATACCACAATCAGTTTTTTTTTGTGGTTTTAATGTTTTATTGATATTTTGACGAGCTTGCCGTCTAGACATTCACGCCACTGTTGTTATGTACATTTTAAAACAACAATTTCCGGCTTAATTAGAGCTGCGCAACATTGTTTTGGCCATAAAATTTAGCATTTTTACCGCATTAGTTGCCGTTTTCTAAATCAATTGTATGTAATACCTAATGATTTGTAGACAATTTTTTATCAATTTATACTTTGGGATCTTGCCGCTGTGAATTGGAACTTTTTTTGTCCAGTTATAGAAATTTTTGGAATAGCTTTTTTAGTATTGTATTGTGATCTATTAGTAGCTAGCGACGACTTAGGATTTTATAGGCAACTCGCCGCCGTTGCGGCTAAGAGATAATGGTCATCTAGTAAAAGTTTAATATCAAAAAAGTTAAATTGCAATTTTTTTTTAAACTAAACTCAAATTAGTAGTTGTAAGGCAAGATTTTGGTTGTTTGTAGTTTTTTCTTACTGCAATTTTTCCGAAAACTAAGTTGGTGTAGTTTTTTACGCTGTAGTGTAATATATCTTTTTAGAATTTGAGAGCGGGCAAGTTTTACCTTGATCTTAGATCAGATCAGATATTGGAACCTGTGTCTCGTTGATTATGTAACGTCTATTGTCTAAATCGTAGTTGGACACCGGATTTGCTTTTTTGAGGTGATGGCAACTGTAAAACCTGGTTGTTATTTGTTTATGGTTAATCTGTGCTTACATTTTTTTATTTTTTTTAGCTTATCAAAGCTAATTATGTGTAGCATTGTGGATGGGTTGGGGTACTGGTGTGCTTTAACTTGGGAATTTGGTTTTATTTTAGTTTTTAACTATATGATTACATTGATTGTCCATCTTTATTCTTATTTTATGCTTGTGTTTGTTAAAACCACAGTGTTTGGTTAGTAGTCCTGTAAGCTTTAGCCTGATTTGACTCATTTGTGATACCAAAGTTTTGGTTTTATATGCCTGCTGGGAATAGTTTTGAGTTATTTAGAGCAAAAATACGATAATAAATAAAATATGTTATACACAAATAATATAAAACTAATACTAATATAAAAGAATCGACGTTGATCATATTAAAACGATTTAACATTTTCACTTGCAATTAACATTGCTCTAGCGCGTTCAAGAATTGTTTGATTGTCACGTTCGATTTGACAATTCTGTTCTTTTAAAGTTTTTTTTTCGATTTGACAAACTAAAAATTTGTTGCATCGTCTTTGATTGACAAAAAAATTTTAAACTTTTTATACTTACTTTTTCAATAGGACCACATAAATCTGCATCCATGTATTTTTTTTTCAATGTTGGTTTTTTGATTAAATTTTTATGCGATGCTCTTGTTATTTTCCTTTTATTATTTTTGTTTTTATGTTTTCTTATTCCTTGTTTATCTTTTTGTGTTGTTTAATGTTGCTTTACTTAGTAATTCTTGAAGTTCTTTGATTTTTGTGTTTTCTTGTAATATTTCTGCGTTCAATTTGTTTGCGTTTTTGCTGATTTTGGTTGTTGCTATTTTTGGTCTTATTTTAGCTTTTACTAGGAAGTGGTTTAAGTCCGCGTTTTCTCATTGATGTGTACTCTCGGATGTTTTATGTTGCTTTATGTTTAAATTAAATTTTGTGCTGTTTTGCATTTGCCTCGGCAGTTTTTTTTTTTGTTGTATTGCAATCCTTGCTACATATTCTTTTTATTTTACTTAGTGGTAATAACGTGTAATTTTGTTTACATTCTCCTGCTGTTTCTTTTGTTTGCGCATACGCGTTGATGATGTTTATGTTGGCTAGATTTTTTCTTGAGTTTTAGTATGTATTTTTAGTTTTTATTTTACTAAGAAATCGGTGCCGTTTCTTTTTTCTTTATCTGTGGAATAATATGTGGTTTCTTATCTGTGTTTTCTTTGTATTTTCCATCTTGTTTTTTAAAGTGCTCTTATGTTCATTTTATACGTTTTTATTTTGTTTGATATTTCATTTAAATTCTCTGTTTTTATCATAAATCATGATAAATTGAATGCAAGATACGTCCGTGCGGTAGATATGTTTTGGTTTGCTTTGCGCATGACGTCATAGAGTTTGATGGAAATCCGTATAACATAGAAAAATAAAAACCGTCAATTGTTTATTACATTTATGTTTTAATTTGTTTATGCAATATGCAATTGTTACATATGAGAATAGATTATATATAATAGAGTACTTTTACTAAGATTTGTTTGAATATTATTTAAATAATTTTGATACTAGTAAATAAAACAATTAAAGTTTTATGTTCAATATAATAATTTAGGGTATCTAATTTTATAATTTTAACTTTATTCTTTTTGTATTTTTTTATTTTTTATTTTGTTTAAATTTAATTTTTAAAAAATTTTATATCGAAAAAAACTTGTTTTGTTGCATCAGACATTTTAATTAAATTTGCTTAATCCATTTAATTATTAATAACGTTTAAAAAAAACTCAATTTCCTTTACCAAAGTTTTGCACTTTTAACAGTTTATGCCAGATTTTGATTCTTTTCTAACAATAATTTTTTATGACTTGGTTTTAACGTTTTGACAATTTATGAACAGAATTTTGCATTTTTATCTGTTTGTAGCCGAATTTTAGTTTATTTTTGAAAAAATTTCTGATAGAATTTTGTCTTTTTTTAAATTTCATGAAAATGTTTACATTTTTTAATAATTTATTGCCAAATATTTATATTGTTTAAATATTTAAAATTGGATTTTGTTATTTTTCACAGTTTATGAACAGAATTTTGCCGTTTTCAATAGTTTTTAGAGTCGGATTTGATCTAATAGGTTCTTTTTAAAAATATTTTAATATTTATGTCAACATTTTGACTTTTCATTAATAGGATGAAGTAGTTTTTAATGGTTTATGGTAAATTTTAATACTTTCTAACAATATGTTTATTCTGTATTGCCGGATTTTGTCATTTTTGACATTCTATAAATAAAATTACACTTTGAAACTGTTTATAACTGGATTTTGAATACTTCTGAGAATATTTTAATATTTTATAACCAGATTATGCTATTTTTGATTTTTTGTGAAAAGAATTTTGCACTTTTTATGAGTTTTTTAACGTTTTTTAAATTTTCACACATTTTTATGTTTAATGTAGTTTTAAAACATATCAATTACTTTAACAAAATTTTGCACATTTCAACAGTTGAACTGGGATAGTTCTAACAATATTTTTGCATATCTAGATTTTGCTGTTTTTCATGAACATTTGTACTTTTTACAATTTATGGTCAAATTTTAGTGTTTTTGGGTTTTAGTTTTTTTGGAAAAAAAAACTCAATATTTTATGATAATGTTTACATATTTTAACAATTATGGCCAAATTTTGGTTCTTTCCAACAATTTATGATGTTTTGCTTCTAATATTTTATGAATAAAATTTAGGATTTTTTAACCATTTTGACCAAGTTTTGATTTTATCTAAAAATATTTCAATGGTTTTACTTATTTTTGATATTTTATGAATAGAATTTTGCATTTTTTAACAGTTTATGGCCCGATTTTGGCGATTTCTACCAATATTTTTATGTTTCATGACCGCGTTTTGGTTTTTTTCAACATAATGTTAGTATTTCAAGGCTGGGTTTTACAATTTATTTTCAAAATAAGTTTTGGTGTACTAAAAAGATTGCTTTCCTTTTTATGCATAATATACTATTTTAGAGCTTTTTGACAATTGATGGAAGTTTTACAAATTTTTTTATTTTATGGCCGTATTCTGAACATTTTTTACAGCGATGTTAATTAACATTTTCAACGTTGCTAGGCAATATTTAAAAAACACGATACCTAATTGGTTAAAAATCAATTTCTACAGCGATGTTAGCTAACATCGATGTTAAAATATGTTCAGAATAGACCCATTAGACATTTTATAAACAAAATTTTGCATTTTTCCACCGTTTTTAGTCGGTTTTTGTTCAAAAATACTTTAAAATTTTATGACAGAATTTAGTCATTTTTGATTTTTCCTAAATAGAATAATTTTCATTTTTCAACAGTTGATGATGAATTTTAGTACTTTTAAAAATATTTTTATAAGTAATGACTGTTTTTGACACTTTATAAATAGAGTTTTACACTTTTTGACAGTTTATGACTAGGGTTTGAATCTTTCTGACAATATTTTGATACTTTAAAGCCAGATACAATTTTTGAAATTTTACCAAAATGATTTTTATAAGTTTATGGCTAATTTTTGGTGCTTTCAACAATATTTTGATGTTTTGACATTTTATCAATAATATTTTAGACTTTTCTATCGTTTTTTGTTCAGGTCTTGATTGTATCTGAAAATATTTTAATGTTTTATGACCAGTTTGAGTTATTTTTGACTATTTATGAATAAAATTTTGGTTTTCTAAACAGTTGATGACTAAATTTTGCTACTTTCTGACAATTATTTGATACTTTATGGCCAAAATTTGTTATTTTTGACGTTACTTGAAAAAAATGTTGCGTTTTTCAACAGTTTACAACCGGATTTTAGTGATTTCTGACAATATTTTGTTGATTCAAGACCAAATTTTTGTGCTTTTTAACAATATGTTGATATTTTATAACCAAATTTATTATTTTCACATTTTATTCATCAAAATTTAACAGAATAAACCGGAGTTTGGTTTTTTCAAACAATATTTTTGTTATTTTACAGCTGGATTTTACGAAAATATGTATACTTTATCTGGCCATAAACTGCTAAATAACTATTTGGTGCTTTTTAACTATTGTTTGAAATTTCAAAGCCGAATTTTGCTGTTTTAGGAAATTAATGAAAAAAGTTTTACTTGTTTTAACTATTTTTGCCGGATATTAGTTTTTTTATTTTAATTATGACAAATTTTTTTAATTTTTTATTTTATCTAAGTACACTCAGATGCAAAAAAAAATTGGTTATTGGGTAATTTTTTGCAAAAAAAACAGGTAATTTTTTTAGTGTCTTACAATCAGGATGTAGAAAAAAAACATTTTATACTTTTTAAGATATTTTGCAGCAAGGTCCAAATTTTTTACTTATGCAACTGCATTAACTTCTGTTGTTTCAGCATTTTAATAATATTAGGTGAATAGTCTACAAATTTATATTTTAATAAATAATACTAATAAAGTCTGTAAAACATACTTGTGCAGTAACCGAATAGAAAATTATTTTTTTCGGCGTTAATTCACTTCATCTTAATATTTTTATCGTTCTGAAAAGTATAAAATTGCAAGTATTTTTAATTTGCTTTTTCTGGTATTATTACAGTTAAATTTAACTTATTAAACCATTAAATTGATACAACTTTCAAAAAAACACAAGCAACATTTTGACGCTTGTGGCAGAAACAACTTAAATGAACCCTGTGAGGTCATATCAAAAGAAAAAGATGGGGAGATAGCTGCTTACGGACATATCTTCTATTCTTAGTATTATGATTATGGTTTTTATACTCCAATCCTTGATATTTTTATTTTCATAGCTTGGGCGTTATTGACACCTTAGCATTGTTTTGCTACTTGTAATTTTTTTTTGCTGCTTTTCTTCGTTTTTTGTCAAGTCATTATTAATTGTTATCCTTGTTCTCTTCAGCTTTGTCTTGTTTTTTTATGGTGTTTTGTTTTTGTTTGCATATTTTGTTTTTAGCTAACATTGCTTTCATTCATTTGGTACAAAAAATTAAATATTTTTGCTTGTAAGTTTTTAAGCTTAAATTCTTATTTGGACCGTTTCTACCAACAAGACTTTATTCTTTAACAATATGTTTTAGCAAACCTTTTTTATAATCTATTTACGTTTTTTTTATTGCTTAACTATTCTAACTTTAAGAAATATTATGTTTCACCAATATAAAAGATGATCGAAACCTTTACTATGTGGTAATCTATGATAATGATAAAATAAAACGATAAAACGAAGTTTTACCACAAATACTTTAATGATATAAATATATATTACTCAAGAATATATATCAATTATAACTTGAGAATGGCCTTTAAAAGTTGTCTACTTTTGTTTGAATGATATATTAAGTATTTAATTTTTGTTCGAAATGCTGTTAAAACTTTATCTAAGTTGTTATTATTGTTAAAGTATTGTTACTATATGCACATAGTTCAACAAACAAATAACAATTGAAAAAATTTAAGATTAAAAAAGGTTAACGAAGGCATTAAAATTGAGACATACACAAAGTATTAAATTTACTTTGCAATTGTAATTATAATTTTTATATTATTTATTAATATTATATTTTTTTTGCAGCATAATCCACAACTAATGGGTCCATATGCGCCATGCACACTGCCTCGCCAACCACCTCAATGGCAATATGGCCCAGTATCCCATTTACCACCAGGTGTCTACCCAACAATACAATACCGAGCAGCGCATCCGCAACAAAGACCAAGACCGCCACCTCGAGATCCACCCATACCGATGCAACCATTAACAGCGGATGAAGAACCATCAGTAGACACACCTCTTATGGTCAATAAAAGAGAAAGCACAGTCTGACAAGTCACTTCTCTGTAAACATTGCACTAGAATTAATAAAATATTTTCATTAAAAAAATACTTGGGAAAAAAATATAATATCAGTATTCTTTAACAAAAATAATTAAAATTTAAAAAAAATAAACAAGAACTTAATTGCCAAAAAGAAAATTGTAACATAAAATTTTTGTAGAAAATATTGTGTTGGTTTAGCTTAAAATAATAGTTCGTAATTAACATCAGATTATTTTCCAGCTGTAGCCGTTCTGTAAACATAATTTCACGCTCATTATATATTTGCTCAAGAATTGAATAAATTATAAAGAATAAAAAGCCTGACTACAATTAAGAACTTGCGCAATGTTTACAGAATCAAACTCATTTTTACAGGGAAGAAACAGTTTTTTTATAACTCATCATGAATAACATTTATTCCCACTTGTAATAAGAAAATATTGAAAATTACCAAAAAAAAAAAATATTATATAAGAATTTTCTGTTGATACTATAAATATTATTATTATTATATAAAAAAAAAGAAAAAAAGGACGAAATGTAAAATATATATGTATATAAAAAACCTAAATGTGATAATTTAAAATTATCTTTAAATGTCCATACTTTTTTCTTAATAAAAAATAAATAAATAACAAGAGGGGAGTATGTATATTATTAAGTCTATTGTTAGGACTTTTATAATATCGTATTGAAAAAAATTATATCAATTTGAATAGTTAATTTGTAAATTTATGTATATATTGTATATATTTATAATACTTTTTTTGCCTTTGTAAATATACTTATAAATCCTACATCGAGTGTTCACCTAATGAGAAAAAAAGTAACATTTTGTAATTAATCAAATATGTAATGGTTATTGCCCGTTATCCAATCAAATTCATCTGTGAATATTTAAATATATATGTAATTCATGATTGCTTTTCCTGTTTATTTCCACCTGTTACAATTTTATTCCACCAATCATATATTTTTATTAATTACTGTTTTGTCAGTATGATGTACATCAATTGAAGCTTTATTTTATTTTAGGGTATTTGGATTTAACACATCATTTTTATTGTTTTAGTGTTTTCAAATTGTTAATATATTTTAATCAATATAATCAATTCAATTATAACTAGTACTAAAGCACATGTGTCCAGCCATAAAAAATACGCCATTTATACAAGTACAAGTTTTTTTTATAAAAAGTTTCTTTCTTTCTTTTCAACTTTAAAATATTGAAATCAAAATTTGTAGACCATTTTACACAAAACTCCATAAAAAAACAACCTTTTTTGTCGTTTGAATTGAACATTTAACAACGACTTTGCCGACAAAATTGAATGATTAATATTGCAAGTAATACCTCAGTTTGCATTAAGTCAAAACAACACAAATTCAAATCAATCTTTTTCTGTGTTGAAGTAAGAAAAAAAGATTTTAATTAGTAGTTAAATGTTTCATTATTTTATAAAGTAAACTCTGTTGCCAAAATTATAATATTGTTTGGCATATTTTAAAACCTATATTCTAAGAATTGAATACATTGTAGCAAAACCCAAAGGATTAGGCTGAAAGGAGTAATATATACACAAACAAGAAGTAGATATAATGAAAAAGAAGATTAAATAGATAAAATAGAATAAACAAAAAAAAATGTACTAGAAGTAGGTAAAACACAAAGCAAAACAGAGACAGGAGACATAACTTCCAAGAAGACAAGACCTGGGTTAGCATCTATGCACACGGCGATCATAAAAATATAGGCAACACAACACACATAAAACAGAGCCGGACTAAACAATAATTGTAAAGAAAAATAGCACCAGTAGAAGAGAAAAGAAAGGATACTTAAACAATAGACAATACATATAAAAAAGAAGTCTTAGACAAGCTATTGAGCAGAAGCAAAATGACAAAAAATCAAGGAAAGAAGAGAAAAAAAACACCAAAGAGACAATAATAAAAATAATGCAAAAACTCATTGTAAAAATTAAAAAAATGTGGGGAAAATAAAACAATCTAAAATAAAATAAATAGAAGAATAAAAAGGAAACATACACTGGCGAACAAAAAATAGAGGTCACTTTAAAATCATGACTTATTTTTAAAAATTTTTGTTTTAACTTTATGTTTGCAAATTGTAAATCAAAGTAGGCGTTTAATAATTTATTTCCACCGTGATACAGACTTTTATGAATCATCATCAATTTCCTTCTAATTGAAAATCTACATTTTGTTGTGTTTTTTTTACTTAGTGTTGATGTTTTCTACGAAACTTGTCATTAACACGGTTTACTATATTTAACAGGTCATTATTTTTTTAAGCCATATTGTTGTGGCAAGAAATATAGCGTCAATTGAAGATAGGCGAGGAAAACGTGAAACTGCAAGGATTGTTGGTATAAGCATTTGTGTTGTACAAAAGGTGTATCAGCATTACTTGGATACTGGCTTGATAACTAAAAGATCACCACGAACAGAGATGACCGTTTTTTGGTCTCCACATGTTTGCGGAATAGAACGCTTCTGCAGTTTATCTACAAAATGAACTCCATGAAATTGTAGATGTAAATGTTAGTGAATGGATCTTTAGGAGAAGGCTTTGAGCTGCTAGATTGTCTTGTAGAAAGATGGCTATAAGTTGCAATATTGGCTCTTGCCCGAACTTATCTGACAGGAATTTCTACCAAAACACGCACAAAGTTGGTTTTTATAGAAAATGGCTCCCTGACAGCTTACAGATACATTATGAAGGTTCTTAAAGATCATGTTATGCCCTTCATGACAACTATGAGCATGCGCGGCATTTTTATGCAAGACCTCACGTAGCCAGAATTGTCAGAGATTATCTGAATGAAGTAGATATTTTGTGGTTTGATTGGCTAGCTCTCAGCCCGGACATAAATCCTATAAAACATGTATGGGTTGAGTTGAGACGACGTATCTGAAAGCAACCTGCTTCAAGAACTGCATAGGAACTAAGATAGTTGCTATTGCAGGAATAGAATAATATCGACTAAAATGTGATCATTAATTTAATTCAATGTGTTCCTCTTTGACTTCAAGCAGTCATTAATGCAAGCAATACTCGTTATTAAAGTAAGTTTTTTTTCATAATTTTTGTCCATATTAGATCTAGGAACAAAAATTTGAATTTTGTCTAAACTGTAAATTTGTGATATTTCCAAAATACGCAATAAAAACAATAAATATGCTTGGATAAATTTAAAAGTTGTAGAAATGTTTCAGAAAATGAAAAAAGGAACTAAAAGTAAAAACAAAGATAAGAAATGCTTAGAAAATAGAAAACGTGCGTTATTAAACAGAGAACTTTACAGACAAAGTGGAGATATTAAGTATTAAAAACAAAAATATACGCAGCATAAAGAATAAAGAAGAAAAAATGGTAGAAGAAGATAAAATATAAAATAGATATACTAGAAATCACAAAAACAAACAAAAAACAAAAAAAACTAAAAAAAATACGTTAAAGATATTGGATGTTCTAGTCAGAAACAGATAAAAAAAAGAGTGAAAGTAGAAGTCTAATAATAACACCAAGCAGAATAAAAAGCATTACAAAAGAAAGATATATAAGTAAAGATTTAAAAAAAAATATATAAAAATGCATTTTTTGAAAACTTACAGAAACAATAGTTTTAGGACTAAAAAATGTAATAATTATGTGAAACTTATACAGACAAGTAGGAAATCAAAACAGGAATAGAATAATATATGGAATAATAAGGAGAAAGAGGCCAGAATTAACGACGAGAAAAGAATTATAGAACTGAGCTGGAAAACAACCTTATAAAAAACACAAAATTTAAACATAAAGTGATACATAAATTAATTAGACTACTTCATATTAAGCATACAAAATTGGAAAAATTGTTTAAATGTGCTATCAATATTTGGTAAAAATAGACAAAAACTGGAAGAAAAATGCAGTAAACTTAAAGAAAACAATCCAGAGATAGATCCATGAGATGGCAAAGAAGAAATGTAATAAAATAAGAGAAACATGGGAAACGTTTAAGAAGATTATTCTAGAAACAGTTAAATAAAGCTGCACAACAACAAAAATAAAAAAACAACCGCAAAATAAAAAACTTAAAAAAAGTCCAAAAAGTAAAAAAAAATTATGGATTCAATACGGTAAAAACTATTTTAAACTATTTTACGGAACATTAAAACAGATAAAAAAGAAGACAGAAGATAAACATAAAAGACTATAAAAAATAGAAGAAATAAAGGAAGTGATAGACGTCATCAAAAAATCTGAAAGTATATAAGTAAGGAAGAAACTGAACTACTAAATGACATACTACCCATATAAAGGGTGTCCCTAAATTAACGCATAATTTAAATTTGTTGTCATTTGTGCAGTAAATTGTTGGCAACAAAAACAATTTGACAGCTGAGAATTTTAGGGATAGTAAAAATATAGACTTACAAAAACGTGTTTTTATTATTAAACAATATCTTGAAAATATAGAAAGTTTGGCGGCCACAGTTCAATAAGTTTGTACAAAATATAATTGGAATAGTGTTTTAACTTCATCAACTGTGAAGAGATTAATTAAAAAATTTAGAAGGACTGGATCAGTTAAAGACTTTAAACACACTGGTCGTCCAAAAACAAGCCGTTCAAATGTCAATATTAATGCAGTGCGTGAGAATGTTAATGAAAATCTCAGAACATCAATTTGGCGTTGTGAACAAAAATCTCCATACATACAGTATTTAATTAACACCACAACTGAAGCCTAATGACCATATACAGCAAAGAAAGTTTGTTAAATAGATTATTAAACATCAACAAGTGGTAGTTGATTTTTTGAGCAAAATTATCCTAATCGATGAAGCACATTTTTACCTTGATGGCATTGTAAATTGCTAAAACTGCCGTGTTTGGAGTTTGGAAAACCCACATGTAATTGTCGAAAAACAAATGCATCCACAACGTGTCACTGTTTGGTGCAAATTTTGAGCTGGAAACAGCATTGGATCATTAATTTTTTTTTAATAATACTTTTCAAACAGTGATTATTACTGTAACACAGTAATTTTTGCCAAAATTAGATAATATTGATGTAGCCAATAGTTTCAACAAAACGGTGCCACATGCCATACAATTACTGGTAGTCTACTCTCTTGTTTTGGTAATCAAAATTGGCCCTTAGATTGTGTTGTTTAACATCATTAGATTTTTTTTTATAGGGTTATTTGAAGTCAAAGGTCTATGTCAACAAGTCCACAACAACCCGTGCATTACAGAAGGAAATTAAACGCTGCATCAACAAAATTTAACCACATTTATGTAGAATGGTCATGGAAACTTTTTACAAAAAAGTGCCAGCAAAGCCGTGGCGGCCATTTGCTCAATATGTTATTTCATAAATATTCCTAACCCTATCCTATGTACTTTATGATTTAATAAAAAAATAACAATCTGAAGACTAAAAACTATGTTTTTATTCAATTCAAACTTTGCATTAATTTTGGGACACCCTTTACAAGAAAGGAGACAAAAAAATAACGATTAGCAGCGTACCTAAAAAGGTTTTAACAAAAATTATAGAAAAAAAAAAGAATATGAGATAAGATCAAAGACATGCATAGCGGATTCAGAAAAGAAGAAACAACCAAAACTTCATTTTTATATTAAAACAAACAAGCGAGAAATTTTTAAATTAGGCAAAAGATATTCTGCTTCATTGATCTAGAAAAGACATTTGACAAGGTAAAAAGAAGATAAGTATATATAAAATACGAGAAATAATAAAAAAAACTAAAGCACTATTAAAAATCATGTATAAAAATCAAAAAAACATAGTTAGAACAAATAATGAAAAAATAAAAGAATTTGAAACATAGATTAGGGTAAAGCATAAAACATTGGAAAATAAAAGCATTACATGTAGCGGAAATGCTATTTACGGATGATATGGCACTACTGGCAAAAACAGAGAAAGAATTACAACACAATACTAACATTATAGACAAGGAACTAAAGAAATAACAAAAATCGTCAAATGATAATATCAAGTGTTAACACGGTCAAATAATTAAATAGGTGAAATGCTTCAAACACCTAGGGACGATAATTGAAAATAAAGAAAAGATAGACAAAAAGAGATTGGAACAGACGGAGAAAATATTTAACATGATAAAGAATACATTTTTTAGAAGAAAAGAAATAATAAAGAACAAATTAACAAATGTACTCCAGCAAAACATGGACAAATATAAAACAAAAATAAATGCAACAAAAATGAGATTCTTAAAAAAAACTGAAAATTAAACAAGAATAGACATATTATTATGATACAAAACTCACAAACCTAAAATGAAAGATAATTGAACAACAAAAGAGATATGTTACATCCTAAAAATAGGCTAACACGTGTTTTAGATAAAAAATATACTAGTAAAATTATTATTTATTTTTGTTCTTATTTTACAAATGTATTTTATATTTTATTTTTATACATTTGGGAACAACATTTATTCTCTAGAAGAAATAGAAAAATAGCAAAATTAAATTAAATAACATTAACATGAAACATGTACTTATTTTAACACAAGACAATATTTATAGGCTGCTCAGTTTATCGGGTTTTCAAACTTGATGGGTAAACGATAGGTTCCCTGAAAATTTGTTAATAATTCTCAATCATTATTTGAAATGCAAATGAACATGTTATAGTGAAAGAAAGAAATAAAATTGGGTGTAAAATAAATAGTAAAGATTTTATTACTTACAAACAAAAATTTTTTTCGCAAGTAAGTAGGTTATTTGTACTACTTTTCTAATCAATTTTCTTTTATTCCTTGACTTATTCCAGTGTCTATATTAATTGTTTTTTGTTTATTTGTTGTTTCCTAGGCGGTCAATTGACATCAGCATTTTGGCTGATTATTCAATTTCCAAAAACAGTGCGCAAAAGATCGATGGTTACGTTGGCTGTATGGCAAGTGGCCCCGTCCAGTTAAAATGAAATAACATCTATTTTATACTCTTTAATTTTTGGAAACAAAAATTTGTTTAGCATGGCACAGTAACTTTTGCTACTGACGGTGACGGTGGCATCTTGCCCATTTTTGAAGAAAACTAGCCCAATAATGCAGCCGGACCAAAAACTGCACCAAATGGTTACTCGTTGTAGATGCATAGGCTGTTCAATAGTCATGTGTGGATTATCTAATCTCAAAATGCAACAATTTTGCTTATTGACAACCTCTGAGATAAAAATGAGCTTTATTGAAAAACACGATTATTTAATAAAAATGCTGATCTTTGGCCAAACGATCTTTAGTTTATTGGGCAAACTAAAAAAGCATCGGATGGTCATAAAACTTTATTTTTTGGACTAATTGAACTTGGTAGGCTTTCAAACCAAAGTTTTTATGCAAAATTCTCCTCAGAGAAATGCGAGAAATGTTCAGTTTCTGAGAACAATAACAAGTTGATGTTGATGCATGTTCACGCACACTCTGAGCAACAACATTAATTTTTTCGGCTAAGTGCACTGAACGAAAACATGAACGTGTTATTTTATCCACTAACAATCTTGTTTTGCAAACTCGCTTCACAAATTGGTCCACAAACTGCGTTGATGGCACTTCTTTTTATCAAATTTGTTTCGTAAATTTCATACCGTTTGAGTAAAAAACTCACCACTTTGGAAGTAAGTTTTCATTATTTCCTAACTTTCTTTAAGTGTATAGCGTCCAATATATAATGTCAAACATAAAACTAATGGTGGTATTCTGAACACAAATGTTAGCGTTAACAGCGCTGTAAAGTTATAACATCGATAGATGTTACGAAAATGCTATTCTGTACGCGACTGACTGTTAACTACATCGATGTATTTTAACATTTTTGCTGTTATATTAACATCCGTCAAAACACTCGACGCTACGACTGTTATTTATCAATTGGTGTTGTTTGAAGTGAAAAATCATGAATTATTTACCAGTAATCGTATACATGCTATATGAAGCAGATTATCGACGGTAAGTTAAATAAATAAACATAACCACTTGAGATAGATTTTTTAACATTTATTTGTCGGTTAGGAATTATATGCGTTTGCAACGAAGGATATTACTCGATTCCCAAAATCCTTTTGACGTCCCTGATGATATTTTTGTTA
This sequence comes from Tachinus rufipes, assembly GCA_963932245.1. Classification (NCBI taxonomy): domain Eukaryota; kingdom Metazoa; phylum Arthropoda; class Insecta; order Coleoptera; family Staphylinidae; genus Tachinus; species Tachinus rufipes. The sequence continues at coordinate 97,251,875 of OZ010743.1, forward strand.
GTTTTTATAGACGCAAAGATATTGTCAAAGAAATAATAGATAAATTGATGCCCCATGCTCAAATTCCTGGAAATGTCTGTGCAATTCCATTTGGATTAAAAGTAATAACAGTATGTACCTATAAAAATAAAAAACATTAATTAATATTGTGTTCATAAGTTATTACTGCACTGAGTTTTTTTACAAATGGATCATACCAGGTGCCCATAGGAAATTCGTCCTGAAGCAATCTCAGTCAAAGTGCTGTAAGTAGAGATATAACTGAAGTATGCGAATTAATCGTAACTTATTATATGGCTGACCCGATCCAATTTCCAACAACATTGCAAAAACAAAATGATGTAAAGAATGGGTCAGTAAATATAATAAAAATCTTTTAAATTAGTTAAAGTTTTTATGTATTGGTAGATTCAACAACAAGTATAAAATGCCTGGAATTATTGGGACAATTGACGGCACCTACGTTGAAATCATTGCACCACCAGTGAGTGATTTAAATAATCCTCCGTTTGTTTTTATAAATAGAAAAGGAAAACATTCTATAAATGTTATGCTTGTGAGTAAACATTATAATTTAATCAAGTGATTTATATAATTAACAATATATTGAAGATTTCAGATTTAGACTGTAAAATTCTAGCCGTGAATGCTCGCTATCCAGGATCTGTACATGATTCGGCTATATGGCAAATGTCGAGTATTAGGAATTATTTAAAGAATGATCATCAAAATAGAGGAAGAAATTCATTCTTAATAGGTTAGTTTATTGAAAATATATTTATATTTGAAAAATGATAAATTTTTATTTCAGGTGATAGTGGCTATCCATTAGAACCATGGCTTTTCACACCATTTGCCAATGTAATCGAAGGGACTCCTGAAGCTGATTTTAATATCAAATTAAGAAGGGCAAGGAACGTAATAGAACGGACAAATGATATTTTAAAAGCAAGGTTTTGGTGCTTGTCAAAAGAAAGAATTCTTTTCTATCATCCTTCAAAAGCTGCAATGATAATAAATACATGTTGCATTTTACATAACATTGCAATAAATAATAGATTGCCTATAAATGATTACGATGATCATTTTGAAGTTGGCGATGAAGCTAACATTGGTAAGGAATTTTTTTATATTTTAATTTATTTTATTATTATTTTTTATTTTTAGGTAATTCAGATCATAACGATTTGTTGGAGTCAGGCAGAGCAGCTAGAAGAAATTACATAATAAATAATTTAATGTAAATTATTAAATGTTTAAAAAATAAATAAAAACACAATATTATAAATGTAAAATGTTAAAATTTATTGATTATTTTCATCCATGTGAAAAGTTGGATTTTCAAATTTATATTTTGCTATTTCAAAATTTAGTTTTTGTTTCTCGATTAGAATTTTTTCAAATTCTATTTTCTTATAGGTAGTTGTAAAATTTTCTATAGCCGATAATACAGATCTGTTCATTAATTCACTGTTATTACACGAGTCTAACAGTTTAGCAGCCACCTCGTTTAACGGCGATGGTCTTGTTCTTCTACTATATTTTTTTTTAGAACCTAACACATTTTTAGATGCATTAATATTTGTAACTAAAACATCATTTTCTTCTATGCGTTCCTCAATTTCTGCATCCAATACTTCATACTCGATATATGGAACCGAGTCCGTAGCATCTGCGGGCATTTCTTCAGTTGCTTGTGTTAATCCTCCTTCCTCGATACCAACAAGCCTTGCAACTGTAACTCGTCCCCATACTGACAACCCTCGTTCTTCTATATCTGTCAGCTTTAAAGAGCTTTGTGGCCCTCCCCCGGTTGCATTCCTACTCTCTTGAATTTTCCTGTATTGTATTGTATTTGAACGGGTAGAATTTTTCCAGTCCTTAAACCTCTACAAAAATTTACAATTATTACATTGTACAGATTATGTACTCTAACAATACATACCCTCTTCCACTGTTCAAGCGACAATTGTGGTCCATTGCTGGTACAATTTAATTTGTCGACAAGCGAGTTCCACTTATTAGCAAGATAATTTTCTCCGAGAGTGGGATTTATTGTATCACTGCGGAATACATAATCGCTTTCCATCTCTTCCAAATACAATTCATATTGCTCATTGGACGTTTTTCTTTTGCGTTTTTTGGGACATCTAAAAATAAAATTTATTTTATAAGCATAATGACTATTTATACTTTTCTTTCTTAATTGAAACATATACTAATATATAAATAAAATTATTAAATACCATACTTACTGTTCAAACGATGTATTATTGAGTGTATCACACATTTTTTTGTTAATTTAAAAAAAAAAATTAAAGCGCTAACCTAAAAACAATATTTTGTTTCAAAGATAGACAGGTGAATGAAGTTAGCCGCGCTGTAAATGTGGCGCTGTAACAAACTAGTTAACATCGCGTTGTTCAGAATACCGTTTTTAACAGCGCTGTTCAATTTGCCTTAACATCGCATGTTAATTACATCGATGTTAAATTTACAGCTGTTAACAACATTTGTTCAAAATACCACTATAAATTTCTGTCAACTCATAAATGTCATTATACTTTTAAAAAACAAAATAAACGGTAGTTCAAATTTCATAGCCCACCCTTTATCTACGTCTATTGTTTGCTAGTTGAATTGCATTCTGCGCAGTTGCCAAACGTATTTTAATGCTAAGGTAAAATTCGGTCACATTTATCTAGTACAACAAATTCTGAAACTTAAAAGGGCGTTTTATTGAATGTCATAAAATTTTGAGCATAACTTGCGCAGTCATTTTCTCACGTTGCAAAAAACAAATTTTAAACATTTAAATTGCGCAATTTGTGCTTGAAGTTTTATGAGTTCAAAAAACCGCGCTTTTAAGGTTTAGATTTTGTTGTACTAGTTAAATGTGCTCTTATTGTAAGATCGTCTCAGCTGAACTAAATTTTAAGTCGTTTTGCTACAACTAGTCATTACTTATTGGATCACTAGCTGCTTTCAGCTTACTAAACCGTTGAAAAAGTTAGTTTCAAATTTTGTTAGTTTTATATTAAATTATTAATTAATAATAAGTTTATTTTAATTTTTTTTAGATTAATATTAACTATTAGCTAATTGTTTAATCTTCCTGGTTTAGTACGGGCTTGGTCCAGTTCCTAATTTTCTTATTTTTTTATAATCCTTTATATTTTTTTTCACTTGGTACAGCAACCTGCACAATAAAAGCTTTTTTTCTAAAAATTCTACCGGGATCTAAATTAGGTTTTTTTACCGAAAAAACAGTAGTAAAGTTGATATTTATTTCAATACTGCGGATTAAAATTGTAGTTGAACTTACTACAATCGTCATCAAAATTAAGTTTATTTAAATATTCTTTCATTGTGTGTTATACTAGGTGAGTCATTTTTCCTTTTTATTTTTGAATTATTTTTTTTGCTATTCTGAAACCTCTAACTAATTGCTACAATTGGAGCTCAGAAGGTACTAAAACTCATTCAGGATAACTGGTAATTTTTTTTTAATTATTCATCCCTATTACATTCAAATATTTATTTTATCTACATTGTATTTTTGCGCAACAACTCTTTCTCCACTGAGTAGACTTGGCTAGTTCTTACATAATACCTGCAAGGACTAAGAGCTTAGCAAGCAACTAGAAAAAATTAAAAAAACTGTTTTAAATAAAATAATGTTAAAACAAATGCCATACAATGAAATTTAGAATAGTTTATAATTAAATAAATAAATAAATCTTAAGATGTTTTTACATTTATCAATTTATTGATCATTTTTAATAGTTAAATAAGCCATCTTATTAATTATTACCATAACATTTTTTCATAACTGCCAACTATTGTTGTTTATGTTAATCTCATAAATAAATATATGTCATTTTCAATAGTGTGCAATTTTGTTTTAATACTTGCATGTTATATTATAAATAAATAATTCTTTTGCTGACATTATTATCATTGTACCTGAAATTGTTATAATTTATTTAATTTCTATATTGTTATCTTTTACCATTGTTTTCTTTCATAATACTTATTTATTCTTTCTCATTCATTTCACTTTGTTTAGTCTTACTTTTTATACTTTTTATTCATTTTATTGTTTAGACATTTTTGTAAAATTTTGGATTTGTTTCTTCACTTGTACTGTTTTCTTTTTCTAATCTCATATTTCTGTCCAATACAGCATCATCCTATCAATATTAAACTATTAAACGTTATTCTTTCATTTTCACACTTTCAATCTTTCTTTTATAAATAAGTTATTTTATTAGTTTATTGTACACTTTTTTTAATATTAGGTGTAGAAATATTTAAAAATAAAAAAAAATTGATTTATTTTCAAATCTTTGTATGCTTTTTTCACTTTTTCTAACTTCAGTTTTTTTAGTTTTTTTACATTCACATATAATTTTCTTTATCTAAAATATTTTTCTAAGCATCTTTTTTTTTCATTTTATTTTATTTGCTTTTCTTCTAACATCACTTTTTCTCTATGCACTATATCTGCTGCTAATTTTAATTTTTCTTCTACGTCTGCAATATACAACAGGAGTTTTTTTTTTTAAATTATTTACCAACTTATAAAAACAAGTAGCTACACGAAAAGACATAGCCATTTGTTTTAACGTAGAAAACATTAATATTAACACACTTATTCCAACATGATTTAGTATCTCTGAATACATTCACAACAAAAAATGATGGCGGGCAAGCAGTATGTAGTGCCACTTACCCAAGTGTTACTTATCCAAAGATTAGATGTTTTTCTTATTTGGGTGGGTGTGTGAGTTACACAGTACAGTGATTGCAAGCAAATAATTCAACTAAAGTGTCCCAACCACCCACGTAAGTGTTAGTAATTCAAACTTCAGTCTTTTAAAACTGATAAACACTAAAATTTTCCCAGAAATATTTGAAATACTTTATTATTTGTTGATCACACTGTATTACGCACACAGGATACGTGCAAAAATTAACACACTCTATTACGCACAGAACTATAGGAATAATGACAGATAAACATTTAATAAATAGTTTAATACTTTTGTATAAGTTATAAGTATTGTAGTCGTATAATAAGCGTGCAACTCGCACAAAGTGCTTATTTTCTACATATATATGTTTTTGCTCATAATTGTGGAAAATAAGCATCAAACAGTGCTTGTTGCACAATATATTATTGTACCACCAAGAAAGACAGTTATAACAATATGCTGCCATTCTACTTCTATGATAATGAGCTTCAAATTACTTAACTATATTTTTAATAAACTTGTTTGTATCCGCAGCATGCTCTTACTGTAATAATAAACCGACAAATCCGACAATAGACATTTTTACAATGCAAATTTATGAATAATTTATTCTATCTATTAAAATGTTGCCAAACTAGTTTACAAACGAATATGAAATCGCAAGTTTTCACGTTGATCTAGTCGACCGAGAGCAATCCTCTCCCTCCTTGTTTCAAAGAAGGGTAAACTACTATAACCCTTAACTACATGCTTGGAACTATGTTCAATTGTAAGAAAAAGGGAACTAGTTAAGCACGTTCGAACTTCGTCATAGAAATAATTCTCTGGCGTAAACGCCGATTTCTAGATAAATTATATTTGTTCACAAACTTCATTAAAATTTGCAAAATTATTAAGGGCCTACGAAGAAATAAATCAAGTTTTAACTAATAGTTACTACAGTAATTTCAATCATTTAAAGAAAAATAGTTTTGCTAGTCTTTTTGTACATACAAAATTTGATAACATATTGTGTTTTTACAACATAATTTACATAATCATCCCCCTCAAAACTTGACAGATTGCAATCTGAGGAAAGTTTTTTTTTTAATAATTTTAATTTTTCCTGCTTTTGTTCTTGTATGGCGTTTAAATTATTCCGCGTTACATTTAATTATCCCTGGATACATAAGCTCCGGTTTTAAATACCTTTTTTTAAGGGATTTTGCGTATCCCACACTTCCACTAATTATGTAATGACCCTCGGGAACCCGGGAATGAATTACAGCCCAGAAGTTCGGTGCGTATGCGCGTATAATTATGATGAAATGTGGAAATTTTTCGGAATAATTCATTTGCACACGCATATATCACTTTTATTTGAGCTGATTTAATCTATTATTTATGATAATTTCTTTTTTAATTGAAATGTATTATTTTAAATGAGATAAGTTTTTTTTTGGACAGTAATAAAATAATTGAAACATTTTATAATAAATAAGTACTTTACTTTTTACTGTTACTACTAAAGTATTTTGAAAAAATAAAAACTATTGTTAATCTACACTTCTATCTTAATTAACAGTAGAAAATTTTGATTATATATTTAAATGCTAGTCAAGAATACATCAGTTTTTTTGGATTTTAAACTTTTATTTTTGATTCTATCAAAATTTGAGACAAATTGTATGATAGTGCATCTAGCGTCCTTGTACTTTAAGCTGTTGGTGTTATTATGCAACCCTTGTTGATACTGTTCTAGTAGTTTCATTGAAGTTTTTAGTTGCGTATTGTGTGCTTTTTGCTTACTTACAAATAGAGCTAGATTTATTTGTCTTTTAAACCTTTTATAAATGTGTTTATTTAGACCATTTGTGTTTTGACTATTAGACTATTACGGATTGTTTGTTTTTATTCTTATATTGGATTAGAAAAGCAAGTTTAGGTCTATTAAACAATTGTATAGTTCTCTTTTTGGCAAGCTGGTTTGCTGTAAAGTTTTTTTTATTTTCTGATTTTTTGAAATCCAGATCAAATTTAATTTGTTGTTTGTAGCTTACGTTTTTAGTTATGCAGTTTATTACTAGTTTGAATTGTAATACGAGCAAGCAAATTAACTGTAGGGCGAGCCACTTGGCAATTAAACATGATACTTATCGGTCTGATAAATATTTTCAATTGCAAGTTTCTCAACTGCTTCACAATTATTGTTAATTTTTTTTAATTATTTATATTTTTATTTTAACAAGATTTACACTATTATGCTTTAAATTTATTAATAGTACTGTGAATGCTGCAAAATATCAACAAATACTGCAAAATAGTTTGATACCAAGTAAAGAAATGTTAAAAATTATATTTTTCAGCTTGGTAGAAAAGCTTGTTAGTTAAACAAAACCACAAAAACGTGATTTAGTGGTCACAACGTAAATGTTTTTTGTTTTTGGTTTTTTAGTCTTTCAGCAATCTTGGCCTTAATTTTAATGTTAATTAAAACAATGTGGCATACAATAAAATAAACAATAAAGAACTACCTACAACAGACATTATCTAATCTTAGAACCAACATAGAACAAATTTGGAATAGATTTGCTTCTAAAACATACAAATATTTAGTTGAGCATTGATAAACAGTAATAAAATATGTTACTCAAATTTTATAGGTTGGCAAATTTGTACCAAATAAAAACAACATTGTTGTCAAGCACTGTGACTTTGTTACTAAATAGTCAAAGATATTACTACATTTATCAAAAGTTACAAAAACTATCAAAAAAATCTATCAAAAAAATCTATCAAATAGTGTTTAAGTTTTTTGCTCTCATTAATAAGAAAGACCAACTAGAGGCAAAACTCCAATCATGTATAAACATGATTAGAGAGCTGCCAGCCGGTTGGAATATCTTTAAGGTAAAAGTCGAAGATTAGTTTATGATATGTATTATTTTTTTGTGACGTGTGTAAATACTATGTATATTAACACTAATAAATACTATTACTATTACTATTATTAATATTTCTATTATTTATTGTCGAGTTTAGATTCCATGAGAATTTGTTGGATCAGTTATCTTTATTGATTTTTAGTCATGAAGAGTTTAATGTTGACCTCAACAAACTAGCAACTAAAGAGTCTGGTTATTATTTGATAAAGTCGGAATTGATGGCTTCTTTTTCAATTCAAAATTCTTCAAACAAAAACTGGTAGTTAAGACAAAATCACGTATACCAGAAATTAAGTTGGCCAAATTTGACAGATTTTATAAAAAGTTTTCTTTGTTTATAGCTTTATATGATAACATAATCCATGATGCTGACTTTACTAACATTGAAAAGTTTTCTTACCTGTTGGGGTACTTGGAGGGTAATGCTCTACAATTAATTAAAACTGTTGGTTTTATGCCAGATAATTACCACTTGGCATATGGTCTTTTGATAAAACAATATACAAACAAAAGAATTATTGCAAATCATTACCTTTCAAATGTTTTGCTATTAAGTCCTGTAAAATTTGATAACCTTAAAGGGGTCATGCATCTTTTGGATGTGACACAAATCAATGTAAATTCTTTGAAAACTATAAGTTTAAATGATCTTTCAAATTACATTTTGTTAGAACTTTCTGTAAGGTTATTATATTCCAAAATGAGAAAATACTTTGAATCTCAACATTTAGATTCTAAAATTCCTTTCTTTAAAAATTTTATAGATTTGAAAACTTTTTCAGTTCTAACAAAAACTAATTTCTCTTATTCTCGTCCAAAAGAGCATTTAAACAGAGTTTACATGGGGGTCAAAAAGATCAAACCCAAAACATTTTCCTATGAGTGTCTTTTGTGTAAGACCGATCATTGATTAATAAACTGTCCTGTGTTCTTAGCGGAAATCCAAAGTTTCAGATACAAAATAGCCAAAGCTCATAATCGTTGTATTGCTTGTTTGGGTCTTCATCATTCTTCCAGATGTATTTCAAAGTTTTTGTGTAAAGCTTGTGGTCAAAAAGATTACAACACTTTATTGCATTTTGACTGGACATCTACCAAGATATCACATCCGATGATAAATAGAAAGAAAGAACCTGTTAAGGCAATTAATGAGTCTTCATTAAATTCTGTATCTTTGAGTTCTGTAAATCCTTAACCATTTACAAATTCTGTAGCTCTTTTAGAAACTGCATAAGCAAGAATTTGCAACATTGATAGTTTTTGGGTAGACTACCGTTTGATAATTGATTCAGGTAGTCAAGTGAATTTCATAACATAAAAATTAGTTGAGAGGTTAAAACTTTCAATAAAAAGATGTTTTTTTTTTTCTTTGAATGAAGTGGGTCTTTGGTGAGTTCACCTAAAAGAATGGTAAGTTGTCATTTACGCACTAAATTCAATAAACATTTTTATTTAAATTTTAAAGCTGTAGTGTTACCTAAAATTACAGCTGATTTGTTCACTGTTCCTATTTCTGATAAAGTTAAAAATTGATTTTCAAATTTATCTTTAGCAGATTTTCATTTTCATGTAATGTCATTAGTAGATATTTTGTTGGAAGTGGAAACTGTTTTGGATATAACTTTATTAAAGAAAATCCAAGTGCTATTATAAGCAATTTAGGTTGGATAGTAATGGGTTCTGTAAAAAATAAAATTGAAATCAAACTAAACATAAAAAATTCGATGTGATCTCACTTAGAATCAATGTCGCCTGAACTGGCCCCGACAGTGAACAGTCTGGTTTTGTCAATGACAGAAATACAATTAATTACCAATTTTTTTGATGCAGAGAAGTACGTCCATAAAGATTCGTCTTATTTTAACAAGGCCTTTGACATCAATCTCAATTTGTCGCTTTTGAAGAAGTTTTGTTCAAGCACTTCATCTCCGGATGGGGTTATTAGAATCAAATTGACCTTGAATTCTTTGGTCATAAATCCGGAACTTGTTTGTCCTTATCTTCAGCAAATGATTTGTGTTTTCAAGAGATGGAAAAATTTCAGTTTTTTTTTATCACCAGAAGAAATTTTGTGTAAAAATTATTTTGTAAAAATTGTTTTTAGGGATAAAAATTTACTCTACATTACTCGATTACCTTTCAAAGCAAATACCCGTCCTGTTTTAGGTACCAACAGAAAACATGCTTTGAAACGTTTTTATCAATTGGAAGCTCGTTTTAAACAAGATGAATCTTTTAAGAAATTATATTCCAAAAACATCCAAAATTACATTGATCAAGGTCATTTGGTGCTTTTCAAACAACCAGTTTCATATATTTTGACACATCACAGAGTCAAAAGTCTGGTGTTGTGGGTATCATTAGGTGTAGCGGATATGGCCAAACGTATAATTCACAAACTGCACTTACTCAGGAGAAAGAAGTGGCTGAAATAATAGTTTTATTTTATATTAATGTTTATTCAGACGCACGATTTCATGCACATCATGCCATAAATGCCGGCATAACGGGTATAACCTATTTGCGTTTGCTTTGATGTTTAATTATTATTGTTATTAGTTTTATAGTTTAAATAGGATAGGATGGGTAAGGATTACCTCAAAGGCTTTAAGACGTAACAAGTATTTACAAATATAAATGTAAAGCGTCATTTTGAAATAACATAAATTATAGTTCTACAATATTGATTGTCTAAATCAATTAATATATTATTTTGATATAGAAAAATTTTAACGGTATTTCATTAAATAATACCTTTTCTTCTGGTAAAAAAATGCAGACAGACATTGGTCAATTATTGACACGTTTCAGGTTTCATCAAGTGGCTTTAACTTGTGATATTTGTCAAATGTGATGATTGTGTTTTCCAACATAGCTTTTGGCGCTTTAATTCTAGCAATCCTATGTCAAACATACTAGAATAATTTTTAAGGCTACATCTAGTTCTAATTTAGTTCAAAAGTCCAATCTTCAGTTAGATAAAGAAGAAAGAAATTTTTTTTCTTTATCAGCTTTGAAGAATGGAATTTATGTCGATGACATTTTATGGGGAGCTCCTGATAAAGATAAAGCTTTGGAATTAAAAGCTTAATTGATAGGTCTTCTGCGTTGCAGAGAGTTTGAATTGGCAAAATGAGCCAGTTTACATTGGTTTGTTATAGAATCTAAGGATCAAGTAGTTGTTAAATCTAGAAATGCCTCTGATATGTTCTAAAACTGTTAAAGTTTTAAATCAAAGTATCTCAAAAGTAAGGTAAAAATTGATTGTTTTATTTCCTAAAAAAACATTATATTCTGTTACTATATAACTGTTAAACGTAAGCAAAACTGTTACCTTGTTAACTGAATCTATCGGTAAATTACTAAAATTAATCAAAAATGTTTTATTAAAATAAATAATTAAAATCTGTAAAATTACTTTTTTTTTAAGTTATACTAAAACTTACAACTACTCAAACAAGTTTCTAGAATCTTCAAAAAGTGCTAAAATAAAAAAAAACTGATTTGAGTACTAAAGTTAGCAGCAATGTATCTTAACTGATAGGTTCTATCTTAAAATTAGTAAGTTACTAAATCTATCAACAACAATACAAAAACTGTTAGAAATGATCAAATTTAATCTAAATCTAAACTCGGAATATCATTCGGGTTGTGCAGCGTCAAATTACGTTTGATAAAATAACATTTGTATATTATGTAAAGTTTTGAATAGCTTAACTTTAGTGGTGGAAATAGCCAGTAACGAAGCTAGGTTTTTTGAGTTCTGCCGTAAAATATAAAAAAAGACCTACTCTAAAATGCTTTTTTAGTT